>JAJQWJ010000001.1:56828203-59459453 GCA_023637945.1 Phaethornis superciliosus | reverse complement strand
CTGCAGGGACATTGAGGTGCAGGAGCGAGTCCAGAGAAGGGCAACAAGTGCTGGTGAAGGGTCTAGAGCACAAATCTCATGAGGAGAGTCTGAGGGAACTGGGGTTGTTTAGCCTGGGGAAAAGGAGGCTGAGGGGAAGACCTTATCAGTCTCTGCAACTATGTGACAGGAGGCTGTAGAGAGGTGGGGCTGGTCTCTCTTCTGCAGTAGCAAGAAATAGGACATGAGGAAATAGCCTCAAGTTGTACCCAGGGAAGATGCAGAGTATTAAGTCAAAAATTATTGTAGGGTATTAAGTCAAAAATCCTTTCCCAAAAGGCTTTTCAGGCACTGGAAGAGGCTGCCCAGGGAAGTGGTGCTCACTGTCCCTGGAGGTATTTAAAAGCTGTCTAGATGTGGTGCTTAGGGATATGGTTTAGAGGTGGACTTGACTATGCTGGGTTAATGGTTGGACTTGATAATCTTGAAGGTCTTTTCCAGCCCAAACAATTCTATGATTATTCTCTGTGATGACTGTCAGTGGGATTGAGTGTACCCACAGCATGTTTGCCAACAACACCAATCTTTGTGGTGCAGAGTGCTGGAGGGAGGGATGTCATCCAGAGGACTGTGATAGTCCTGAGAGGTGGGCCTGTGCAAACTGTATGAAATCCAACAAGGGCAAGCACAAGGACCTGCATGTGGGTCAGGACAATCCCGAGCACAAATACAAACTGGGCAGAGAATGGGCTGAGAACAGCCCTGACGAGAAGGCCTTGGGTGTGTTGGTTGATGAGAAGCTCAACATGAGCCCAGAATGTGTGCTTGCAGCCCTGAAAGCCAACCATATCCTGGGCTGCTTCAAAAGAAGTGTGACCAGCAAGTCAAGGGAGATGGTTTTCCCTCTCTACTTTGCTCTTGTGAAACTCTACCTGGGGTACTCTGTCCAGTCTGGGAGTCACTAACACAGGAAGGCCATGGAGCTGTTGGAGTGAGTCCAGAGGAGAATCACAAAGATGATCAGAGGGCTGGAGCACCTCTCCTATGAAGACGGGATGAGAGAACTGGGGTTGTTCAGAAGGCTCCAGGGTCACCTTATAGCTGCCTTCCAATACAGAAGGGGGCCTACAGGAAAGCTAGGGAGGGATTTTTTTACAAAGGCATGGAGTGATAGGACAAGGGAGAATTATTTCAGACTGAATGATTTAGATTGGATATTAGGAAGAACTCTGAATGACATGATTTGGAATCCTCAGTGGCTAAAAGGCTCAGGCACCATGTACCCAAGTGGGCCAAGGGACCTGGGAGCTACCATCTGGGAGGGTGAAGACCTTGGGCCTGTGGGATTTAGACACAGCAAGCCCAAGGGGTTGCCACCTATATGGTTCCTGGGATTTTGGACCTTCTGGCCCAGCTGGTTGAGGATCCTTACATCCAAGGAGGTAAGATGTGTCTAGTTAAGGGAGATTAGGTACCTCTGCCTGAGGCTGTCAGATCCTGCTCAGCAGTAGTCGGGCTGGCCCACGGGCTCCTTGCCAGTCCTGGTTGTCAGCACGGCTCAGCCCTGCTTGGGGAGGGCCACTGGCAGGGGACACGCAGGGCCAGGCAGACCCTGGAGCCATGCCAATCCTCTCCGGGCACAAAGCCAGCACCCTGAGGTGACAGCAGGGCCATCCCCAGCAGTCCTGCCTCAGCCTGCCCTGGATGCCCACCCCAGCCTGCCTGCAGGGTTGCCCACTGCCACGCTTGGGCCCCTTTCCTCCCCAGGGAGCAACACCCCTCATAACTATGTTTATCCCTTCTCCCCCAGGGATCAACCCTTTCCTGCTGGCAGGACACCTCCAACTCCTCGAAAGCAAATGTGGACAGATCCTGGACCCGTTCCACCTCCTCCATCCCCTCCCTGTCCCACGAGTCCCTGCCAGCACCCAGATCTGCAGGCTGGAGTTATCTCCAGCACCAGCCCAGCACACCTCGCCTTGGCCCCATGGACCTGGCGGAGGAGTGAGCAGGGAACCCCTTTTCCTCCTCCGAGGAAAACCATGGCGCTCTCAGCTCTATGTTCCCGCTTTCCCTCTGGCACCGGGAGAGTCTTCACTTGGCCCCAGCAAACACCCGACCCCCTGGGAGAGCTGAGGCAGGATCAGGAGCTGAGATCCTATACAGCCTCGACAAGATATGTGAAGTCACCATCCCTCCCAACACACCACAGGCAGCCCGGCGATCAAAAACAACAGACACACACACAAGAAATTTCTGAGACATGGAAATAAAAACCCAGACCAGTAACTCTTAAAAATAGGAACTCTCCATACCAAACATGTTCCTTTTTTTCTTTCACTGCCTTGTTTTAGCTGTTTCCAGAGAGGGACAGATCAATTCTTTATAAAATGCAATAGAAAGGGGTAAAAATAAAGGCAAAAGTTATTTACAGAAACCAATGGGGAGAGTACCAAAACGCCTTTAGACTTCTCACTTCTTCTTGGGTGATTTTCGGGCGCTGGACTTGGCTCTGGGTTTCGACCGCTTTGCCTTCTTGGGCTTCCTCAGTGACTTGGCCTTAACAGTCTTTGGCTTCTTGGCTTTCTTCGGGCTGCGCTTTGACTTCTTCCTGGCTTTCCTGGCGGCAGATTTGGGCTTCTTTGCCGGTGACCTGGCTTTCCTGGGCCTCGCCGCTTTCCGGGGCGATGTGGATTTCCGTGCCCCCTTCTTCCTCTTCTTGCCAGGAGACCTCTTCGCCTTGATGGCCTTGGCCAAGCGGAAAGAGCCGGAGGCGCCGACCCCTTTGGTCTGCTTGAGGACACCGGTGGCGAGGAGGCGCCGGATGGCGAGCTTGATCTGTGCATCGGCGTTCTGGCCCACCTTGTAGTGGCTCTTCACGTACTTCTGGATGGACTGACGCGAGGAGCCGCCGCGACTCTTCTCGGCCCGGATGGCCGCCGTGATCATGTCCGAGTAGGTTGGGTGGGACGCCGTCCGCCGCGCCGCCTTGGCCCGCTTGGGTTTGGCGGGCGGAGATGAGGCTGGAGCCGGGCTGTCCGTCATGGTGGCCGCTTCTTCGACGCCTCGCTTATCCCTTGGGGGTCACGATGGGACCCCAGCCCCCGGGGCGGGGAGAGGCTGGGGAGAGGAGCGGTGAGGAACCACGGCAGGAACCGGAGCGCTGCTGCTGCTCCTGCTGCTCCCGCTGCCGCCACCGCAGCCGTGGCCGCCGCCCCCGCCACCCCCGCCCTTTTAAAGGCGCGGTGCGGACCGCGGGGAGGACTGCCCCGCGCCCGCGCGTGCCGCCCGCCCTCTGCTGTTGTCCCCGAGTGTCCCCCGACACGCCCCGAGCCACCCCGGCCACCCGCCTGTCTGGGACAGGAAGAGACATCAAGGGGCGAGGAGGGACACCGAGGGGGACGGGGAGACGACAAGGGGACAAGGAGGGGACACTGGGGGTTGACAACAGCAGGACAAGGAGGGACAGTCGGGGAGACACGGGGTGGAGGTGAGGAAGGAGACTGGAGAAGGATGACAGCAGGACAAGAAGGAACACCTGGGGAGATACGGGGTGGGTACAAGGAGGCACAGTAGTGGGGTTGCTGAGGGCTGAGGAGGGACACTTGTAGGAACGCTGAGTGGGGACAAGGAGGGATACTGAGGGGAGATGCTGAACCACGAGGAGAAGCACCTGGGGACATGGGGGACGCAAGGAGAGACTGGGCTGTGACACCTGGGGTGACATTAGGGCATGTGGAGAGATACTTGGAGGGAAGCTGGACATCAGGGAGGGACAAGGAAGGACACAGGGAGAAACATCAGGGGACAAGGAGGGACACTGGGTAGGAAACATCAAAGAGAAAATGAGCTTAAAACTAGGCTCAGCAGCAGTAACCCACAGCTGGATGCCTCTGCCCCCTTCCCCTGCCTTCTTTGCTTCTCACCAGGTGCTTTGGGGGACATTAGCTCAGGCCTCATGTCTGTCTGGTGGGGACCACAAAAAACAAGCTGTCCATTATTTTTTTTTTTTTAGCAAGAGGGACACAAGTCTTTTGGAGGGGATGGAGCAGGGACATCTGATGGCAACCATTAGCCATCCCTTTTGAGCTGGGCAAGCTGTCAGCTGCTCCCAGGAGATTAAATGTAGCTGCTATCACCATCTTACCGGTAGGATTTCAAATTCCCCCTTATTTCTTCAAAACACCCAGGCAAAGCCACCTTGAGCCCACTGACACACCCTGTGGCCTTCAGAGGGGAACCCTAGCACCTCCAAACCTTCCAGCACTTCATTAGGGCATTAAAATACACAGGTAGCACCTTCCTGTGACCCCCTGCGCCCTGGAAACCCAGAGGCATGAGAACCACCTGCCAGGGACACACTGAAGTATAACTAAAAATAGGTGCAGATATATGAATACACATAAATAGAAACATACGGAAACAATGGGAATAGAAAGAACAGAAAGAGTGGAAAGAAAAAGAATAGAAATAGAAATATTTGATGCCCCCCACCCCAAACACACACACATACTACAGGAGGCATGAAGCCCTTGGCATCTTGATACTTTCTCACTGGGGGCATCCCCTTGTCCCTTCCTCCCCAGTGCCACTCTTCTACATATCCTGCTTCATCTGGGGAGCAGGACAGCTTCCCAGCACCTACCAACCACCCAATCCTTAATAAGAGCAAAGAACTCATAATTACAGAGAGGATCAACCACACTCCCACCTCTCTTGGGCTACTCTTTTTTATTTTTTGGCTCAAGACCTAATGAATACATCTCTTCCCACCCCATATTCAGGCTCTGGTGGCCTCTGTACAACACTTGGCCCAGCTGAAGGACCTCTCATTTTTTCCTAGCCGGGAATAAACCGCCATGGCTGGCTGCCTGCATGAAGGCAACCTGGGCACACACAGATAAGGCACCATCTGCTTTTATTTGTGTCCAAGTTTTTAACTGTCAGCATCATTCTCACCAGCATGCCAGGCTCTGAGGGGGTGAGGAGGGTGGGTGGGTAGAAACATTGTACCCCAGCCCCCGGGGTTTGGCACAGCATCTCAGGCTGACCATGGCAGAGCCTTTAATCCTAAAAAAACAGGCAGCAGCCATTATCAGGGCAGAGCAGTGGCCGTGGGGAGCAGCAGGGTGTGGGGGGACAGAGGGCAGGCCCTTTACCTGACTTTATCCATCTAAAAATTAGAGGTCTAATCTCAGCCTGTCACCTGGGCAACTTCTGCTGCTGTCTCGGGGGTGCTCAGCCTCCTCCAGCGGGTGCTGCTGTTTGCCCACAAACACCCTCTCCTCTATACATGGGGGTTCCAACCCCTTCATCCGACTAATTCTCTAATTTTTAGCCAGTCAAAAGAGAGGGAACACTGCATGCCCCCAAGCAACTTGGAAGAGTCAAGGCAAATGGGTAGTCACAGCTCATCAGGCTGCCATGGGCCTTGTAGGTGGGTGGGGGGATCCTGGTCAAGGTAAACTCTATGCACCTCACTTGATACCAGAAAGCACCCCTTGAAATGTTCTATTGGTGCTTCCTTAACATCTGCTGGCCAGGATTAAGAAGGGTTTTGTGGACCCTAGCAGAATGCTGGGGCTGGAGGTGGGATGCAGATTCTGCAGGGCAGTGCAATCCCTGTTGTTGCTGAGAAGTGGGGTCCAGTGCTGCCAGCACCCCCACTGCAGGCTACACAGGGGGGGCTCATCCAAAAGGAAAAATTATTCCCATGGGCCACCCATGCTGCCATGTGAACTCAGGCTCCTGCCTGTATTTTTTGACAAAAGAATTGCCCCAATGCCCAGGGTGGGGCTGGTTACCCCCTGTGGCTCCTTTTCTCCTCAAGGTGGGCTACCCAACCTCCCCAAGCGTCCTGTGCCTCCCATTTCTGGCATTATTAGGCAAAGATTGGGAAATCCCACTTCACTGACAAACCCCAGAAGACAGGGCCTGGCAGAGGAATCCTCCCCATAATCCCTGTTACCTTCTCCTCCCTCCCTGCACTGTGTTCAACCAGACCTCATGGGAATTTGCACACTTCCAGCTGCAGATTTCGTCTTAAATGGTCAAACCCTGTCCATTGTGGACGTGTTATGGATCTGATGGGTAGCAGTCCCTACCTTGTAGGGCCAGGATGGCTGCACATTGGTATCCAAGTGCACTGGGGTACTTTGGGTGAGTAATACCAGTGATGTTTTACATATTACCTGGTTTCTATCTTTAAAGATGCTCAAAAGCCCTAGCAGCGGGACTTGGTCTCACAGGCACTCAAGACCCAAGTGCTCCAGTGCTTTGTTTTTTTAGTGGCAAAACAGGGAAATTGGCTGATTTTCCAGCTGTGCTCATCAGAGTTTCAGCCCTGAGCCCCCAGCTTGCTGTGCCCTGTGGTCAGCCCAGCATGAAGCCACTCAGCCCAGCCACCACTAACACCAGAGCAGCTTTTAAATGGCAAGGGGGCATTGCCTCTGGCTGCTGGACCAATAACCACTCTTTCAAAAGATTTTTTTTTTTTTTAAGAGCAAGCTCCTTATGCGAGATGTTGCTATTCTAGCTGTCACCCAGCCAGGGTGCCACAGTTTTCCTCGAGGATGAGGCTGGGACAAGTCTCGCAGACACAGCCTGGCTGTGAGCAAGAGGATGTGGTCCGAGCATCACCTCGGGATGCTTTCTGGGCTCTGCCAGCTGTCACGTCTGTCACCCACCAGCATTTTGGTTGTCTCCTCTCCCCGCCACTCACCCCTCCACCCAGCTCCCCTGCACCCGGGAGATAGTGATGCAGGGACGACGGGGTGGCCCTATCTCCCCTCCGCAGGCGAGATGGGGGCTGCCTGATTAGCCCCACGCTGTTTTGGGGTGACGGGAGGCTCCTGCCCATCTGGCAGCTGATCTGCAGCCACAGAGCCTGAAGGAGGGGTGGTTCAACCCCATGTCAGGCGCCCGCACATTTTGCCTGTGCTTACGTGACATGTTTATCGGGGTCAACAGCCCCTGCTCAGGAAAGGGGGGGGAAAAAAATAAACACCACCCTAGCAAACCAACCCAAACAAACAGAAGATAGGGAACCCTTTGAGGAAGGGGCTGGTGGGCAGCACACCAAGCACTATGCACACCAGCAGTCTGCAGCTCACCCTTTCCCTGCTCACCCTCTGCTTGCCCCAGTGCCCTACTTTTTGGTGTTTCCTCCCCCAGAAGGTATGACCACACAGACTATTGTTTCAGTGGTTACTTTTCCTAAAACATACACAGACACACACATCAGTCTTTAACACTGTGCCCTGAACCCCACTTTTGTTTCCTTCCTTTCTTGGTCCCTACCAATCCCCCATGGCAAGCCCATCCCCTGCAGGTTGGAAGCAGTTGTCCTCAGCTACTCAGTTCCCTCTTTCCTTCCCATCTCCATCCTGCAGCATGTCAAACGTTCACCCCATTCTGAACTCAACAGCAACATGCACATCCTGCTGAGATGTGCAGGGAAAACCCTGAACTTCGGGCAACACAGGGACAGGAGAGTTTCCAGGCAGGAGGTTGAGCCCCCGCCAGAACAAGCCCCAGCTCTGCGCAGGTGCGATGGGGATCCAGGTGCTGAGCTCAGCACCCGGCCTCTTGCACCATCCACCAGCTTGCCCAAGGGCCTCACGTGTGTGATGAAAGCCTCCAACCCAGTTTGACTGGAATTCGTGAGTTACAAGGGGGCTGAGCCTGCCTAGGGAAACCTGTCACCACTGCTGGGTCCTCTGAGGAGTGGGTCTGCATTTGTCAGCTCTGCCCTGTCCCCGGGGATACCAAGACCACATTGAGGTTATGATGTAGTAGGCGAAGGTCTGGCCCCTTAACTCTCCTCATTGTTGCTGTCACCCTGTCCTTACGCTGTTCCCATGTCTTGTGGTACTTCAGCCTCCAAACTAACGCATCTGTCACCTCCATCCGAGGTCCTCCTTGAGCCCTTTGCTTTCCCCTCTTCAGATGGTGACTCCTACTTTGGTTCAAGCCCACAGCTAGGGCTCTTCTGTAATTACCAGCAGCCTCTCTACAGAGCAGCAGCTCAGGTTTACATTGGGATGGGGATGAACAAGGAGCAGTTGCCTCCAGGTCCTCCACCCTGCTGTAAAGGGAACGTGCTTCATCTAAAAACAGGATGAGGAAAGCGTTTTGAGATCCCTCTCATCTCCCCCAGGATCTGCACATTTTATTTACTACTCTTTATTTACTCTGCCAGCAATCTGCAGTGCTGTCTGCCCCTGCCAGTACACAATTTACA
This sequence comes from Phaethornis superciliosus, assembly GCA_023637945.1. Classification (NCBI taxonomy): domain Eukaryota; kingdom Metazoa; phylum Chordata; class Aves; order Apodiformes; family Trochilidae; genus Phaethornis; species Phaethornis superciliosus. The sequence goes on along the minus strand of JAJQWJ010000001.1, from coordinate 59,451,232 downwards.
AACAGCCCAGGCTCAGCTCTTTCTCCATAGGGTTGAGGGTGCATGTGGGATTTTCATAGGTGTGGTGAAGGAGATTATTTACCAAACCCAAAGGTGAAGCAGACAGCTGGATAACGGCACTGCAGGTCTCTCTTGCTCTTTGGACTTGAGGTGCTTTCCTTCCCCAGATCCAGAGGGAGAGGAGAGATGGGTCAGGACACCCCAAAATCACACAGGGACATGGAAAAATGACACCCCCACAGTGACAGGGGAAGATTTTATTAAGTTAAAAGTTGAAGGGTGCAGCAGAGCAGCAGCAGCTGCCATCTTTGGGGTGTTGGCTCCGGCAGGTGCAGTAGCAGCCTCACAGCTCCTCTTCCCTGGAAAGGAGAAGGCCCATGGCTCTGGGCCCCTGCCAGTTCAGGTTCTTGAAGGAGCCAAAGGACAGTCATGGAGAGAGCTAGCTTGATCATGCAGACTCTTGCCAAGGTCTCCTCCTTCAAAAGTCCCAGGCAAGCAAGTCCATGCCAGATTGCCCCAGCAGCTCCCTCCTATGGCTTACATGTCTTCTCCACAGGTCCCTGGGAGTGGCATGGGAAGGGGGAGTGTGGTCCTCACCGTACATGCCAGGGGGTGCATGGAGATATTTGGAAAAGAGGGAATAGGTGCCAAAGGTAGTTGTGTGGTTGGAAGCAACAGGGCTGGGGCAGGAGGATTCTCTTGTGGGTTAGAAAACGGTGATATAGTAAAACGTTTCCCCCCTCCTCTTCCCCTTCTTCCCAAGGTGGAAAAAATCCTCTATAAAATATAATTTTCACATATAAAATCCTGAAGAAGGTGCATGTAAGGAGCGAGTCCAAATAACGTGCTCAGGTATGCAGATAAAAGGGTTCATCAAAAAAGCTTTGGGAGGGCAGTGAGGAGGCTGGGGGGTGGGCGAGATTCCTCACCAAGCCGATATCAGATGGGGCTCAACCTCCTCCTCCCTGCAAGTGAGGAGCGGAGCAAATACGAAACAAGAACAGATAAACAAACGAAGAGCAGACCTAGAGAGAGACAAAACCAGAAACGGTTTAGAAAGACTCCACAGAACACTGTCCCTTCTGCTCCTCCAGGAGATGGCTGTCTTGGTGTCCTGCTAGAGACCCACTCATCTCACCAGCAAGTGCTGATGGAGTGGGATGACTCCAGTCTGGATCTCCCACAGGATCCAAGCAGAAAAGCAGAAGTGCTCTGGACAGCAGGGCACCCTTGTTGCTGTCACCCTGCTTCCCTCCCCAGCTGTGGCAGGGATGTCTGCAGGCAAAAGTGGGAGGTGGGCTGGGTCTAGGCAGGGCTGCTTAGATGCAGGCATAAAAACTTCTGTGCTGCGATAGGGAAACCACTTCAAAGGCAAACACAGCAAAAACATCACCTTTGTAGGCAGTGCATAACCAGTACCCCAGGCTGGTCACCCAAAACAGGGGGTGAAGGCCAGCAGTGCTTGATGCTGGCTCCTGGAGTATCAAGAGCAGCACGGTGAGAAAGGGGCTGGGGACCTTGGAAGAACAACAGGGACAACAGGACGGCCAGTGGTGCAGGACGAGAGAATGCAAGAAGCAGAGAAGGAAGAGTTTAAGGCTGAAGTTTGAGCACTGAGTAAAGGAGAAGGAGTTGGTACCTTCCATCCCTCTGTCACTGGGGGGCAGCCACTCTCAGCCACCTGCATGCAGAGGGGATGTCACAGCACCCCTGATGCTCACCATTACTTGCCAACACTGTTGCACAGTGACTCCTTCTCCTGCAGAGCTGCCATGGCCAGGCGCAGGTGCTCCTTCAGCTGCTCAATCTCTCGCTCTGAGCGCACCTTAATGTGATTCAGCTCTGCATAGACATCTTGGTATTTCCCTGAGGCAAATCTCTTATCCTGCCGGAGGAGGGAGAGGGTGTCAGCAAGTTTTAGGGCTGGTATTAGGGAGGGTGGCAATAAGGCAAGCCCAACAGAAGGGCCAGCAGGTGAGTAGGGGAGAGCCAGACCCTAGTTTGAAGCCTGTATCAATCCTGGCCACAAAGAAAGAAGAGAGCAGATGTAGAGCTTCACAGACCCTGGGCCAGGGAGCAAGGCAGTGGGGCCCTAGAGCGTCAGCTTGAGGAGGCAAAGTGAACTCTACCATGGCTCATGTGTGTTTGGGCCAGCTGTATGTGGAAAACTTCAGTGGAGAAGCAAGCCACTGAAAGGACTGGTACCCGCTTGTTATATGGCAAAAATCATAAACGAGAAAGTTATAAAGTCCTGAAATATCAATGAATCTCAAGACCTCTATCAGGTTCTACTTTGGCAGGGGTCTTGGAAAATCCTTCTGAAGGAGCTGCTGACAGTAGAGGAAGCAGCACATCCAACAGCAGTGCCCATGGAAGCACATTCATCCAGCAAAGGGACAGACAGGGGAAGAGAAAGTGCCTGGGGAAGCAGAGTGCTGAGCAGGCTTCATCCAGGTTTCCCAGCTGGCAAAGACAGACTCCCAGCTTATACGTACATACACCAGCAAAGTCCCTGTGACATTTCCCTCCTTATAAGGCAACTCTTTCTCTTCTTACAGGGTGCTGTGTGCTTGGGAGCAAGCAGGAACGAGGAGCAAAGGTGGCAAGAGGTTTTGCCCTGAGCATCCCATCAAACCCAGCAGCACCCTGCTGACACGCACCCTCCCTTTTCCAACTGCTTTCCCTACGGCTCCCAAAAAAACACCAACCTTTTGCACCATCTGCAGCTCCTCCCGGAGGCACTGCACCTCTTTTTTTAGGTACTGGAGCTCGTTCTCCTTCACCCGCAGCAGCATCTGGGCCGGGAAGGGGAAAGAGGAACCAGAGGTGACACAAGAGCCACCGCGGGCGGGCTCCACGCAAGCGCGGCGGTGGCAAAGGAAGGAAGAGCCAGGATGGCCGGGGCAGGAAGGGCTGCAAGTGCCCCGGGAGAGTGGTGGAAGGGAAGCTTGCGTACCTCCTTCCTGCATGAACCCACAGCTCCATCCGGCACCCCCCCTCCCACCTGTTACAAGCCCCCAAAAAGTGCCGCGAGGAGGAGCCCCCCCGGCGCAAAGCGGTGATGGAGGCAGCCCAGGGGTACGGCCGTACCTCCAGCTCGCAGGAGCTCCGCTCGGTGCTGTGTGCTGAGCGCTCCCCAGAGCTCCGGGATGAAATAAAACTCCGCAGCTTCCCGATCTCATCCGAGAGGCGGGTCTGCAGCTCCTGTGGGAAAAAGGGAAAGATGTCAGGGTAGCCGGGGCACTGGCCTCCCTGCTGTCCTGACCTTTCCGCTGTCCTGACCTCTCCATCTTCCTCTACCCCTCTACTCTGCCCTGGTGAAGACCTCACTCGGAATACTGTGTCCAGCTTTGGAGCCCCAAACACAAGGAGGATGTGGACCTGTTAGAGAGTATCCAGAAGAAGGCCACAAAAATGATCAGCAGGCTGGAACACTTCTCTTAGGAAGACAGGCTGAGGGAATTGGGGTTGTTCAGCCTGGAGAAGGCGCCAGGGGGACCTAATAGTGGCCTTCCAATACTTGAAGGGGGACTACAAGAAAGCTGGGGAGGGACTTTTTACAAGGGCTTGCAGTGAGAGAACAAGGGGTAATTGTTTTAAACTGGAAGAGGGGAGATTTAGGTTAGAGAGCGGGAGGAAATTCTTGAGTTTGAGGGTAGTGAAGCACTGGAACAGGCTTTCCAGGGAAGTAGTGGAAGCTCTGTCTCTGGAAGCATTCAAAGCCAGGTTGGATGGGGCTCTGAGCAACCTGATCTAGAGAGAAGTGTCCCTGCCCATGCAGCGGAGTTGGAACTGGATTATCTTTAAGGTCCCTTCCAACTCTAACCACTCTATGATTCATGCCAGCCCTTTCCCTGCTTAGAGACTTCCTTGTAACCCCCTGCCCATACACCTACAACCAGCAGTGAAGAATACACTCGCTAAATTTAACAGCATAGTTAGGAGAGGCCCATCCACAGCCTCTGTTTTTGTTTTTTTTTTCCTTTCTGATGATAAAATCTTAGAAGCGAAGAAATATGAACAAATAGGGAAGTTTTATCAGAAGGGTTGTGCCGTATGAGGGAGGAATGTGCTCTGTGCTCTCTGCTGGCAGGAAAGGCCTCTCTCTTGCCTGGTTTTTCCGGAGGAGCTCCTTCCCCTCCTGCTGACAGTGTAGCAGTGTCTGCTCCCGCTCCTCTGCCTTCTGGGTGAGCTCCCCAATTTCCAGGCACTTTTGGGAGTACTGTTCAGAAAGAACCTGCAGCTCCCGCTTCAGGGAATCGATGTCCAACCTGTCAAAGAGTCATCCGCTCATTGCTGCCCCACAGTTCTCACTGGACCTTGTCCACCAGCATCACTTTCCCCCCTGCCATGGGCAGCCTCTGCCCACATCAGTCCTTGGCACAAAATAATGTCTCCTGTGGACAAAGGCTGCAGTTCCCAGTCTCCCACATATGAGCGTGGTGCTTCTAGGAACTTCAAGCCACGCAGGAGAAGTGGAGGAGCTATCCACAGAGAAAAGAAAGGGAAGAAGCTACAGGAAAAACAGAGATGCTACAGGGAAAATAGCCAAGCAGGGAATAACCTCCCTGCCCTACAGCTCCAGCAGCCATGGCAGGCACTGCTGGGCACCCACTACCCCTGGAGAGGAAGCAGAGGGGACAGCTGGGGGCTACAGCTCCAGATAGGTGTGATGAGATGAGACTGGCATAGGGCAGCAGCATCGAGCAAGGGGAGTGGGAGAGCTGTTTTCTTACTGGTGCTGTTTCTGGACGGCATCAGGGATTGAGCTGCACTGCTGGAAGCTTCGTGACCTGCCCAGCTCCTTATTCATCTCCTCCCGGTGGGCTTTCTTCATTGCCTCGATGGCTGCAGAGGGGGACAACAGGAGATGAGATATCAGGCTGTGCCAGCTCCAGCACATCTGGGAAAAACTACTGCAGGAAACTAACCAAGCTCTTGCTTTCTGTCCTCAGGACATCCCCCACCTTCTCCATGCCCCCGAATCAGCCTGATGTGCCAGGTGTTGACAAGGAGACTAAGCTAGGGCAGCGTGGGAGCTCCCTGCCACCTCTGCCAGTCCTGCCTGCTGGCAAGAAGGTGCTAAGCATCAACCTCACAGCAGTAGGGTCAGCAAGGTGTCTCCAGATGACCGATTTCTTGCAAGAGACATTTGGGAGAGGTGGGAGGGACCCACCAGAGGGACAGCATGACTTGGTGTCCACTCCTACCTGCTGCTGTTGCTGCAGCCTCCTCTGCCAGGAGCCGGTCCTTCTCCTGCCGCAGCCGCTCCAGCTCCCGCTGGTGGTGCCTCTGGAGCTCCTCCATCACTTGCTGGTGGGATGACTCCATCTCAGCCAGGCTGCGCTCACAGGCCTCCTGCCATGCCAGGGAAAGGGAGGGTCAGGGACCCAAAGGTCCCAGGCATGCAGGGACCTGACTGGGCTGATGTCTGGCTTTACAAACCTCACCCGAGTCCAGAGCCATTCTGAGAGAAGCAAGACCACTTCAGAAGGAAAAGACCCTCCTGGAAAAGCAAGGTGATGCTTCTATCACAGAACACAACCATTTGAGAGAGCCACACATCTTGCAAGCCCTGCATGCTTTGTAGAGCAAGAAGTGTTCCTCTTGGCCTTCTTAAAACTGAAGTAGCAAGACAGGAATATTTCTCTTGTGCAAAGAGCTGGGACCAGTGAGCCCAGCACCTATGCTCAGACCCCTCCACAAGGCTGCACTGCCTGCCTGGAGATCAACAGTGGGAACCACATCTTGCTATCTGCCTTTTAAACAAAGTAGCTTGCCTGGGAATAAATGAAAACTGAGCCTCTTCTACTGAAAAGTGACACCCTGCATGTCCTGTGGCAGGACAGAGGCTGCCAAAGAGCCCCCCCCCAAAGCCTGATGGTCAGGGATCCTCCTCACACAGCTTGCCCTCCTTTCTGATGGCTCAGAGTCCAAGGGAATGGTTCTTTCAAAATCAAGCACTGTATTTAAGTGGTGTTACAGCAAAGCAAGCTCTTCCCACCTCGGAGCTATGCCTCTACTCTCCCCATAGACCCTGGCAACACCACCCCAGGTCACTTGGAAAAGACTTATTACCACCAGATTGTGCCAGAGTATTATTTTAAAAAGCCAAGGCTTCTAAGATGCCAGCAAAGAGCTAAGAAGCCATTGCACCCCCTAGCAGCCCCCTGCTGTCCCATTCCTTCCCCTGGTACAAAGGCAAGGGTTGATATAAAGGAAGCTGCAACAGACTGTGGGAATACAAGTCCTTACTATCTACTCCTCCCTGCTGAAGTCAAGGAAGCTAGAAAGCTTCACAGATCAGTCAAAGGAGAGGAAAGGGTGCAGGATCAATTTAGTGACCTGCCCATGGGCTGGCTGTGAACCTTGGCAGACTGAGGGAGAACAAGCCCTTTGGGAAAAGGCCAAGTTTGGCCTCAGATGTGAAATGCTGCCTTTTGAGGTAAGCTAATAGGAATATTAGTTGCCATTCCTCCCCACTCCTTTCGCTTTGTTTGACCATAAAGAGGCCTGTGAACTTTAAGTATTAAATCAAGATGACAGAGTGACTGGTAAGTGGCTGGGCTGGGCACCATGGGACTTGTGGGTTTCTTTATCTGAGCTAGGTACAGCCAACCTACTGTGCAATAGGCTTGGTCAGCCCCAGTTTCCTTCCCCCTTGGTGTCTTTCAAGACATAGGGCACATCCTGAAATCCCCACAGCACAGTGGAATGGCAGCCTCCCCCCAGGAAATCCCTGTGGGATGTGACCCGGCTTGCTTTGGACAAGTCCATGGTGGAGGAAAACAAATAAACAAAGAGAAGCCAGAGGCTGAAGCGTAAGCAAACTCTGAAACTCTGCCTTGAGGGCTTTCTCACATGCTGTCCCAGCAAATGAGCGGGCTGTGCTGTCAAAGTGACCTTCCGGGCTCTGGCAGGGACAGGAGCTCTGCAGGGCCTGACAGAATGCTTTTAACAGGGGATTAGGGAGGCTCTGTTAATAAGAACCACATGTGGCAAGTTGCAAACTAATAGGGAATGTGTAGGTGGCTTGACAGAAAGCTGCTGACCCACTCCTGAGCTGGGGCACAGCTCAACCTCTCAGCTCAGGCCAGCATCGCACCCATGCAAGAAGCAGGGCACAGATCCTGCACCTCTACCCTAACCCTAACTCTAACCCTAACCCTAACCCTAACCCTAACTCTAACTCTAACTCTAACTCTAACTCTAACTCTAACTCTAACCCTAACCCTAACCCTAACCCTAACCCTAACTCTAACTCTAACTCTAACTCTAACTCTAACTCTAACTCTAACCCTAACCCTAACCCTAACCCTAACCCTAACCCTAACTCTAACTCTAACTCTAACTCTAACTCTAACCCTCCTCCCTGTTTATACTCTTGTCCCTTTAAGGCCACGCAACACACACCAGCCTTTACATAATTCACATTGATTACAAGTGGGCCCAGTTAGGGTCACCATGGCAACCCAATGATTAGCTATACCTTCTCAGCAATGAGCTGAGTCCCAGCATTTGCCAGTTTGAGACTGGGAGTGATCCCAGGGTCCTGTGTCCAGCACCCTGCTCACCTGCGAGATGTATCCCCGGGGCACGTGTCCATCACCCTGGGATTTTGTCACTTCCTGAAGGCTCTCATTTTGGGCCCGGCAGGACTCCAGCTGTGCCCTCAGTGACTGAACCTGTGCCAGGGAAGGATGAGGGATGCTCAGCCAGGGATGAAAAAGTACGGCAGCACAACCAATGCACCACATCTGAACTCTGGGATGACTCTAGGGATGGGGATGACCATGCATGACCAATGGAGATGTCTGCTTCTCACAGGAATAGCAGCTTGTTAAGTGCTAGAGAGGAGGGGAGGAGATGTCCCAGCTTCCATAGGTGGATCCTTGCTGGAGGAAACCAGTGCTGCATGTATAGCTGGGATGGATAAGCACACAGCTCCTTTCAAAGGCTGGCAGGTGAAGCGCTTGCAGGCTTGGGAACAGCCAGAGAAGAGAGGCTTTGGATGTACCCCCAGGAAACAAAGCTTCCTGCAAGCAGTGCCTCCAACTAACTTATCCTGGACCAAAACATGGCTTGGAGAACCTCTGCAGACATGTGAGAGCAGGTCTCTGCCTCATTTAGAGCAGGTCTCTGCCTCACTTAAACCAGGTGCAAAAGCTCCTATGTACTTGAGAGGTTGCAAATGGAGCCAGAAGGAAAGAACATCTCCCTGTACCTCTGCCTTACTCTTCTTCAGAGCCTCCTGCTGCCAAGGACCACAATAAGGCCCACCAGAATCCCAGTTTCAGAGAGGAAGGATGCTCTTACCTCCTTTTTCAGCGCCTCATTGGTTTCTCCCTGGCCTCCTTTGCTCTGGTTCAGCAGCACTGTCAAAGGCACTCGCCGCGAGTCCTTCAAGGGCAGGCGTTCCAGCTCCAGCCACTTCTTCTCTATCTCCTCATTCAGCCGAATCCGCTGGTCCTCCGAAAGTGGGGCAGCAGGGAGGTCCTGCTCCCTCACCTTGCGGGAAAAGTCTCCCGTTGGGCCCTCACTGTTTGGGACCCTGCCATCGGGGGTCTCAAACCATTTCCGCCTCTCCTCCGAACGGACGGCCAGATCCCGCTCCAGTTCCTCATGCTTGGGAGTTCGGTCAGAGATCTTCAAGCTTCCTTTCGTCCTCTGCAGGGACCCCTGATTCCCAGGGTCTTGAGGCAAGGGAGACAGCTCCACATAGTCAAAGGCATGGCGCTGCCCATCTGCCTTCCAGTAACTGCCCTTTGAGTTCCCCTCAGAGCCCGACCGCTGCTGCTCCTCTGTCCGCAGTGAGCCCTTCTGGGGGACACGGTTACGGATGGAGTTCTCCTTATTGCAGTCTGAGAGCCTGAAACCAGAGCAGCAGCCAGTGAAGGAGAGGCACTGCTCAAGGTTCAGCCCAGCCTTACAAAACCCCACCCTGAGTGCAGAGCTGGGCCTGTAGCATCCCATCCCTCAGGGAAAGGTTGCTCCACAGGGCGGGGGAGGATTCACCCCACTTCCAAAAACGTTGGTGAAGAAACCAAGCTAAACTGATGTGGCAACACAAAAAAGCAGGTGCAAGAGCAGGAACCATCAGGCTCTCAACCCCTGACAGTGGCTGGTGTATCCAAGCCATGTTCAGAAGAGAAGGGCAGGGCTGATTTGAGAGCAAATGGATTTCCAGAGGGGCCTTCCTGCTGCCTGCTTGTCATGGGAGAGGGGCATCAAGAGGGGGAAGAGAAGTGGCAGAAGACAGCTCTTACTTGGTGATGTCTGGAGCACTGACTGGGCGCACATTCTTCTTCAGAGCCTCGATCCAGTTGCGCCGAATGCCAGAGGTCATCGCCGACAGGGTGAAGATAGCATCCTTCATCTGCAACAGGGAGGCAACAGAGGCCTCATCAGAGATGCCCCCACTCACTCTCTGAAAACCCCAAGGGCACTCGCTCACATGGCTGGTGGGTCAGTATTAAGAAAGGCCACCTACTCTCTCAAAGACTCTTGGAGGGGACACATAACTCTTTGCAGGGAAGCCCACTACACTACCCTTCCATGAGACCATCTCCAAGCAAAGGCAAAAGAAACTTTGCTGGTACATTTGCCCATATGTAAGCTGGTGCAATCCAGCCATTCAGGTGCTGGAAGCTGGGCTTGGGTGCTGGAGGACAACAGCAGGCCACAGGGAAACCCAGGCTGTGAAGTGGGCTTTTCACACCCACAGAAGTATAATTTTTTGTGCTGCCCCAGCAGCCACCTCCTGCTGCTACAGCAAGTAGCCAAGGACAGGACAGTATTGGAGCTGGATCCAGGGCACAGGTTGTTACTCTTAGCACAATCATACAGGGAACACACAGATCTGCAGTGCTCACCACTCACTCCCTGCGGCTCTAGAGAAACTGCCTTAGCCAATGAGGCAAGTAAATACTCCTGGCATTTAGCTTGGCTCTTGGGTTGCCTCCAGAATGGCCTTCAGCCAGCCCTGAAAATCCTTGTCCTCCTCTTTTCTTTGCAGACATGTAATACTCGTGTCCTTGAGCACTGCCATCCACGTGCCACCAACCAGCCTTGCCAGGCTACTGTCCTGGCAAAAGGTTTGCACGGCTTGCCCCTTGCTGTGAGGAAGGAGCATGCATTCCCACCCTTGGTAGAAATCCCTTGGTGCTGCTGCTGTGTCTCACTCACATGTATCTGGAAGCCATAGTTGCGCTGCATTGCAAACTCCGTCACGTCCGTGCAGGAGCGGAGGTCGATTTCCCCATCGAGGTCATCAGCCTGCAAGCACAGTCACCCTCTAGGACACCAGTGCAAATCCAGATTTCAACTAGGTCCCATCACCAGCCGGAACCCTAACCAAAGTGCAGGCCACTTCTTCCTTCACCCCACAGCACTGTGGGTGCCAGTTCCAGCTCCCTGGCACAGCCTCTTTTAGCCAGCAGCGAGGACGGGGAGCGTCAGAGATGTCCAACCACAGGACCAGCCCTACTCCTCACCTCCCACCCCTGACAGCACCCCTAAGCTTCACCCACCCACCTTCAGACACTCAACAAAGAGCAGCTCGCCACCTCCAGTGCCCTTCAGGAGGAGAGGATGCTGCCACTTCTCCCATGCTGTTGGTCATCCCGGGGCTCTGCTCTCCTACCCCCCTGGCCGGGAAGGAAGAGAAGGCTGGAGAAAAGCTGTCCCTGCTTACCTCCTCTGCGTTTGAGTCCCGGTAATACCTCAGGCTCGAGTCAGTCAGCACAAACCAATGTTTCTTCCACTGCAGGCAGATCAGGCAGGGGGGAGGGAAGGGTAAAGAGAGGAGGGAAAGGGATAGGCAGTTACCAGGGGAAGCATAGGAACAGGGAGGGACGCACTGCACCGTGACCTCTTGGCTTTCTCTTCCCCTTAACTCCACATCCCTGCAAGCTCCTCCTCATGCCCCTTGGCTGGGAGAGGGGAACCGGGTGAACCTCCATGCCTGCACACAGAGTGAGGCACCTCCACCAAAGGCTTCTCATTGCCTCTCCCAGGGAGAGTGACCTCAGTCAGGGTGGGGAAGGAAATCAGCTGCTCGCCAGGGGATCTCTAGCAGCAGGGCTGGGGGAAGAGGCAGACCCCCACCTCAGGCTTACCTCTCCTGACTCATTCAGAATAGACATCCATCCCTTCTTGAAATTGAGGAGATCTGGCTGGAGAGAATAAGACAGGACAGAGGGTTACTGTCTGAGAGAGAGACCTACAAAAAAGCTCATCATGCCAGGGGGTGGAAGGCAAGTCTCCGGTGGCAGCATGCAGTCATTCCTGCAAGAGGAAACGGGAGATAAGGAAAGAGGGGTTTTTTTTGTGTTTTGTGTTTTCTTTTTTTTTTAAAAAAAAAAAAAAAAAAAGGAAAATATGCAGCAGGGAGGTTTCCACAAGATGCTTCAGAGGTATTTATTCATAGAAGGAGAGGAAGGGATAAAGGGAGCAGGCAGAAAGGAGTGCTCCATCACCACTGATGGGACTTGCCTCAGAGAAAGTCACAAAAAAACAGACATGTCATCTTGAAGCTCTGGCAATCTATGCTCCTACATCCCTTTGGTAACTTCACCACTGATCTTTTATTAAAGACATGAGTAATCCTCTACCAAACAGCCCTCTCTGCACACATACATAACCTGAGGCAACACATTGCCTTTAAATGATGTGCCCCAGGGTAGGGATGAAATCAGTCACAATCAGAACTTGACCTTCTCCAAGACTTGACCCTCTCCAAGATTCAACCCTCTCTGAGATGTCTGGGTCTCTTCTCTTACCCACCTCTCCCTGTTCCCTCCTGCTGCAGAACCTGCCCTCTGCCCAGCCTCAACCACAGTTACCAAGGAGGAGGATGAACTGAGTTCTAGCCACATCAGCCTGTGCTAGAAAGAAGTTTCCCCCCAACTCCCCACCTCCTCCTAACCTCATACCACCAGTGCAGCATCCCAACCAGTTTATCTCCTTCCCAAGGAGTGCCAGAGAGCTGACTCAGGGGAACTGCTCTCCCTCGCTTTGCCCTCAAGCAGGCTCAAGCTGGTCCCTCCTCCCTGTACAACGAGAGAAGTTGCACCACCAAATAATTCAGAGCAATGCCTCTTCTCCCTAGGAAGCCAGAGTCTGCTGATCTGCCCCTACTTCTGCAGCTGAACCAGGTGGGAATGGTGTTGGAGATGTGATGGTGCCAGAGCTGGACCTCCCAGTGCCCCAGGGTACCAGACCTGCCAGCCCTGGGGAAGCCCCCAGCAGTCCCCACATACCACAACCACCACCTCAGACCAAGCTGGTGAGAAGGGATGCTTCTGTATGCTGATGGCCACTCTGCACCCCCAAATAAGCTGGGCAGCTGGCCCTGCCTGTCTAGCAGTCCCAGTTCCCTGGCCATCCAGCTAGGCCAAGCCTTCCCTTGCTTTCATCTTGCCAAGCTGCAGCTCTTGGGTTACACCCAAGGTTATGGAGTAGCGAGAGCCCAGTGTGTGCTGGTCCACCCCACTACTCCAGCAATTGGTTTAAGCAGGCATGAGAAGGCCTGCCAAGGGGAGGATCACTGGCTGCTACAGCTTCAGGCCTGGCCAGAAGGTTCCAGCTGTAGCCCTAAACCATCTGGGAAGGGAGGGAAAAGAGAGAGAAAGGGAACAAGGGGCTCCCATGCCTCACCTCCCACTGAGGTGATGGGTGTTGATGACAGCTGGGAGATGAGGGGGATGCACGCATCCCCACCTCTATGGACCTGGATGTCCCACCATCCTGAAAAAGTGCTTCAAAAATAAATATCTTCCCCATGGCAGCAGCTCCACCCTTTTCCCCATTATCCCTTCCAATCCAGTGACTTCAGCTCCGGCTCCAAACTGGGAGCGGCAGGAGGGAAGGAAAGGAGGCGAAACGTCAAGGCGCAACCTCCCCCATTCCCGGGACACACGTGTGCTCGGCAGAAGAGAGCTGGGCAGGCTCCACAGAGGCTGGAAAACAATATAGGGGGAGAGGCAGCGAACAGACTCCTGGCTGGGTCTGTTGTATGGATCAGCTGGGTCTTGTCTTACCGAGGATTTAAAATCTCAAAGCATTAGGTGACAAAATAATGAACGTTATCCGGTTGTACACTGCTGGGAAAACTGGCACAAAGTCCTGCCAGAACTGCTGCCCCTGAAGCAGTGCTGGGGCTAGAAAATCCCCCCTGAAGGGCTTCTCCCAAGCTGGCAAATTGCACAGGGCTCCTGCTTTCCCTGCCAGCCCCAGACATGGAGCTACAGTTCTAGAGCAGGCTTTGAACTATTCTTGTCATAGCAAGGCTGGCACCATAGGATGAGACATCAGTTAATCCACAAAGTGCTTAGAGCCACTTTTCCCCCCCCTCCTCACCACAAAATTCAGCTTCCTCATCTGACATAAAGAGCTTGGGATACCAGCAGAAAAGAGAGAGGGATTCAAACCAAACCCCCCATCCAGAGGAAACAGCCCTGCAGTGGCTAAAGGAAACATTCAGGAAAGCCGAACTGCTGGGAGAGATCCGGGTGCCGGAGATGCAAGGATGCAGCAGGATGCACCCCCGGCAAAATGTGTGTGGAGAGACTGGCTTGGGATGGGGCAAAAGCAGCAATTTTGCCTGGTTGCATCCACACCCACCAGTTACATGTTTAGCTAGAGGCACTAGAGAGGGTCCCAAGCAGCCAGGTGATGTCTGGAAAGACTGGCTTACAACAGCAGGTTAAGGAGAGGCAGCTGCCTGCTCTGGCTGAAGAAGGGCTACAGGAGAGGTGATAACAGCTTTCAAGTATCTGAAGAATGTAAACACCAAAGAAGGAAAGGCAATGGGGTGGGAGCAAAGGAATGGTTCCTGGGTGGTACAGAGGCGCCAGGATGGAGAAGAGGCTGTGGCAGGCTGAGAATGCTCAGTGTCCTTGCAGAGGGACAGGACAGTCAGGTGTGCTCTGTCCACCGCTATGCCTCCTGCTCTCCCTGCTTCCAGCAGCTCCCCAGAACTGCAGGTCCTTTCACCTCCGTGAGATGGGCTCTTGGCCTCCCGGAAAGCAGAATGTTTCCTCTCCTCCAAAAAGGGAACCCGCTCCACAAGGCGTGGGCCCCGGGCCAAAACACAAAGCCAAACCGCTCCAGCTCAGTTGGGTGGAAGCAAAACCACTCCCAGGCTGGAGCACACATGCAGCTCCCGAATCTACATTGTATTGCAGAAGCAAGTGGGTGGCAAGTTCTCCCTTTCCCATGCTGTGCCCCCATGCTGGTGGGGACAGCCTGGGCTGTCACCTCCACTACCCTACTCTGCTCCACAGCTTTCCTCTCAGGGCTGGCAGACCTCGGTGCTGAGAAAGGCTTGGCCCCAGGGGTGGGATGCTCCCTGCCCCAAAACCGCATCTGGTTCCCGCAGGGAGCAGGAGCTCCCCACGCCTAGGGGGGGGGGATACAGATTTCGCATCCGATTGCGGTCATCGGTGCGGTGAGCTCGGCAGGCTCCAGCCCGGCCCACACTTTAGGCACGGCCTTACCGATACCTACACAGGTGGGATGGTGCCCACCGCTACCGAAGATGCGATGCCAACCAAGTGACCCAACCGAGCGGCCCCAGAGAGCCCAGGAGGGAAACCCGGGGTGACGGGGAGGGGACACAAGAAGGCACTGAGCCACAGCCTGAAAACCAGCGGGGAGCAGCGGTGCCCGGGGTGGGCAGGGAGCGCAAGGATCCCGGTGAGGAAGGGCTGACAGCTGGAGAGCCTTCACCCCTTCCCAGCTCCCGGCTGCTCCGCGGGGTCCGGCCGGGAACCTTCCTAAGGGACGACACCCCCACTCCCCGACCGTCACCCTAAAGCCCATACCCCGGTCCCGACTCACCGTCATGGCGGGGGCACTGCGGCCGGCGGCGGGGCCGGGGTGGCGGCGGGGCCGGTCGCTGGCAGCCAGGGCGGCGAGGACGGCTTCAGCGGCCGGGCGGCTTCCGCGGCCCCACCATGCCCGCTCCGCAGTCCCTCCCTCCCTCACCCCCACCCCACGCCCCCCCACCCCACACCCTTTTTTTTTTTTTTTATAATTTAAAAAAAGGAAAAAAAAAAGAGAGGGGGGAGGGAAAAAAAAAAACCACCAAAAAAAGAAAACCAACCCCAAAAAACTTTTCTTTCCTCCCCCCCCCTCTAAACTTCCTGGGAGGGCCCGGGAAGGCCAATGGCAGCCACCGCCACCGCCCCGGCCGCCCGCAGCCAATGGAGCCGGCGGGGCGGGAGAGGCCGCCGGGGAGCACGGAAAAGAGACCGAGGGGGGGACGGGGACGGGAGAGGGTAGGCGGCCCCGGGGTGAGGGGCGGCGGGACGGGACGGTACGGGGGAGATCGTGGGGCTGAGCCGCGTCCCCCTCCCTCCTCGCTGCCCCGGGCAAAGTTGAAGCTGAGGGAGGGACGGGCTGAGCCGCTGCTGTCCCAGGAAGGGACCGCCGAGAGCCCAGTCCTTCTCCAGGCAGGGTTTCCTTTCAGGCAGGGGTGTTTTTGGTTTTTTTTTCAGGCAGGGATTTTCAGCAGTTCATGTGTCTGCACACAGCGGGGTCCTCACCTTCGTTCTTGATCCTCGCTTTTATCTCCCCAGGGAAGCTGTGTCTAGGCCCTCCCTGGAAGTGCTCAAGGCCAGGTTGGATGGGGTTTGGATTAACCTGCTCTAGTGAAAGGTGCCCTTGCCCACGGCAGAGAGGTTGGAACTAGAGGGATCTTTAAGGTCCCTTCCAACCCAAACTAACCCACGATTCTATGATTCCTTATCCCCCCTCAAAACACCTAAAGTGGCAATTTGACATCTTGGCAGAGGTTGTAGCAGGTCCAGAGAGGGGTGTCCAGTGCTCCCAGAAAGCCAACTGGCACTGGGAAGGACAATTTGCTAGAGGGTCCCAAAGGAAAAGGGGCAGGAGGCTGCACATAACAAAATGCCAAAGATCTGCTGAACAATTACAATGAAATAACACTTCTCACCAAAGGGGCCTGGCCAAGAGCTCAGTGCTAAAGAAACAGAGAAGAGATGAGGTGAAGAAGCCTCTGTTGTGCAGGAGGAGCTCAGGGCTTTGGGCTCCTCTCTGGCCTAGGGCAGGGAAGGGATGGCACCCGTTTCAAGTTTCACAGGCCTCTGGAGCCTCCTGCCCAGCTGCAGTTTGTCCTTACATAAAGCTCAAAGCCAGGCCCTAGCAGGGGACAACCTGGCCAAGATAACTGACGCACATGGAAGGGGACAGAGGCAGGGACACGAGTGCAGCTGCCAGCTACACGGGCTCTCAGGACACTTTCTGCAGCCCTCCAAAGCCTCACCTGTTCCATTTCTGGTATCCCAGAAATGCCAACACAATTGACCATATATTCTTTCACGCCACTAAATCTTGCTTCATCCCCGTAAAACCCTCAGTGCCATTGTAGTGCTGTGCAATAATATAGGAAAGGAAAGTAGCTATGCTGACATTCTAGTCCCAGGTCTACTGCTTGCCTTTCTCTGGCTTTAAAAAAAAGACTCAGCGCTTCAGTTTCCCTACTTGAGAAAAGGGAAAAGGACTAAAGGAAAGAAGGGTGCTAGTGAGTGTGGTGTGCCCAAGAGGTCACAGGAAGGAAACACCATGCTGAGCCCACTCAGTCAAATGCTGGAGACCCAGGTGGAGCATGCAGTGGCCTCCAGGGAAGGGCACCTGCACTGCCTCACCACTCCCATGGCCTGGTTCCTACCTTGTGGTGCTTCTCACTGGCATTCGAACGTGGCTGCTGGCTTCCTGAGGAGCTGGCACTGCTTTGTGGTGGGAAGGTGCTTCCACCCGGCTGAGGCTGCAGGGGGAGAAAGCGGGAGTTGAAGTCATGTGGGGTTTAGTCCTTGCCTATGTTTTCCAGACCTCAGCACCTGCCTCTGGGTGCAGCATGGGAAGCATCCTCCCTCTTCCCAGGGTCAGGCAGGCAGCATGGCTCCCCTGGAGAAGCAGAGGATCCAGGGGAGGCTGGGTACACAGAATTGCAAGTCAGGGGACCCACCCACTCAGTGCTTGCCAGTTTTACACCTGGCGGGGTCCCCATCACCTCTAGCTTCTGACCTACTCACATGGTAAATGAGAAGTCTCTTGTTCTTCCAGCTGGTTTCCAATGGCTTCTCTGGGTTGTTTGTGTCTCGACTGTGCTCAGGACCCTTCCAGTCATGCTCCAGCAGCTGTGCTGGACTCCCAGGCCTTTTCCAGCTGTCATCTGGTCGTAGTCCTATGTCTAGACATTTAGTGGAGCTTTTCCAGTCCCTTTCCACCTGGCGCATCAAGTCTGCATGGCACTCGGCCTTCTCTTGGTGCTTCCAGTCCTTCTCCCGTGCCTGCACTTGGTGGGCATCTCCCCGATTCTTCCAGCCCTGCTCCAGTGGTCGTGTTGGGCTTGTGGGGCGCAGGGGCTTACCTCGACCTTTACAGTCATTGCTGGCACCCTTCCCAGGATGGGAATGTGGCAGCTTTTCCCGGAGGCTCTGCCAGCTGCACTCAGATGGCTTCCCAGGCTTCCCATGCAATGGCTCCCCTGGCTTCACCCGTTGCCTTTCCACCCCCCGTGCCGTGCTGGGAGGGGAAATCTTCTGGCTTCTCCACGTGCTCTCCGTATGTCTCCCGGGACTGAGAGACCGCAGCGATGCCCCTGCCCGGCTCAGCCTGCTGTTATCCAAGCCCCTTCCAAGGCTTGTGGGGTACAGGGAGTCCCCTCGGTTCTTCCTCTCTGGGGCTTGCCCTGTACTCCTGGCCTGCCAGGTGCCTCGGCCCTTCTCCAAGTTCTGGGGGCGGCCAGGCTCTCCTCGGCTCCTCAAGATTTTGTCTGAGCACCAGGGAGGACTCACGGGCTCCCCTGCCTTCCTTTCTGACCGACAGGTCGGGCTTGCAGAGCGTGGGCTCCGGCTCCCTCTCTCCAGCATCCATCCGGGGCTGGCAGGGCGCAGGGTGTCCCCCCGATTCCTGCTGGCCTTCTCAGGGACCCGACCCGGGCTAGGGGAACGCAGGGGCTTCTTGGGGTCTCTGCTGCGCTGCTCGAGCTGCCAAGAGAGCCGCTGACCCTAGGGACATGGGGGAGAGGGAGCAGACAGTCCTCTTAAAGAAAAATAAATGCAGGAATAAAATGGGATTAGGTGTGGGAGACAGTTTGGTGAAATAACACTCTAGACAGTAACTGCATCCCCATGCACAAAGCCATCCTGTACTGAAGAGAGGCATCTTGCACCTAGAAGGTGAAGGGATTGCTGCCATTTCAGACCCAAGAGTTCTAGTCCACAGCCTGGGAATATAGGGAAGAGGGAGCAGGGGAATGGCAGAGACACATGTGGCAGAAGTAGATGATGTGGTAGGCAAAAGCAACCCAACTTGGAGAGCTGAGATGAGGTCCTACCACACAGACAAGCCTCACCTCCCTGGGCTGGCTGGGGTTGGACTGTCTCTGAACTGGTCGGCCTTTTCTGGGTGGCACTGGGGTCTTCCCATCAAGCCGGTCCACACGGCCCTCCTCCAGGGCCTGGAAGGCCTCCAAGGTCTCTGATTTCCTGGGGGTACACAGAATTTGGCTGCTGTCAGGCTCAGCTTAGAGACAGAGCCCCTGCTCCCCCTAAGCCTGACCCTTAAGACCTCTGCTTGCCCCAGACACTTTGTTTGTCATACCATGTCCCTGTCCCCATCGCTTCAACCATTCCAGCTTTCATGTTCTGCTGCCTCACCTATGTCTTCTTCACACTATTCCTTAAGCTTTCCTCCATTTGGTCCTTCACATCCCACCACCCTGCCCAGGACACTTCCCAGGTCTTCATTAAGTCCCATCCTGCTCTGTGCCACTGGCACTTGGAGCCACTCATACTTCTACAGCCAAGTCCAAACCAGGATTGGTACTTCTCAGCATCCCCAGTCCTTTTCTGAGCAGCTGCTACAGGGGATCCTGAAACCCTGGAGTGCCCCTGGAAGTGGCCATCACTTCTTTCCTTTCCCCATTCTCTGGCTTTCCCTTCTCCACAGAACATCCTGAAGCTTCCAGGAGGTGGCTGTGAGTATGAGGAGGGTGGGCTGTTCCCTCTGCTTCCAGAGGGACAGCTTCACTCCACCTTTCCAATAGCCTCAGCTGCCCATGTTCCACAAAGGGTGAGCTCCCCAGGCTGGGATGCGCTGAGCCTAAACCCAAACCTTGCTTTAAGGAAAATTAAAGCACAGCTGAAATTTACCACCTAGCACTGTTTCTCTCCTTGAGGCATGACAATTCAGAGGGGTTCATTCAGAGGGGTTGTCATCCTTGAGGCATGACAAGCATAGCGGGGGTGATCCCCCACCTCTGACTACTTCCAGAGACATAGAATCACGGAGTGTCATGTTTAGGTTGGAAGAGACCTCCAAGATCATCCAGTCCAACCTTTGACCAACACCATAACCTAACTATTATGCCATGTCCTTAAGGACCAGGTCCAAACACCTTTTAAATACCTCCAGGGATGGTGACTCCACCTTTGTCCTGGGCAGGCCATTCCAATGCCTGACAACCCTCTCAGTGAAAAAATGTTTCCTAACATCCAGCCTAAACCTCCCCTGGCACAGCTGACAGCCATTTCCTCTGGTCCTATCACAGTTCACTAAGGAGAAGAGGCTGTTCCCCTCCTCGCTCCAACCTCCCTTGAGATGGTTGAAGAGAGCTCTAAGGTCTCCTCTCAGCCTCCTCTTCTCCAGACTGAACACCCCCAGCTCCCTCAGCCACTCCTCACAGGACATGTGCTCCAGGCCCTCAATGAGCTTTGTTGCCCTTCTCTGGACCCACTCCAGCACTTCTATGCCCCTCTTATAATGAGGTGCCCAGAACTGAACACAGGACTCAAGATGCAGCCTCACCAGTACACGCTGCTCCTCACCTGCGCTCAGAGCCAAATATCTTCTCCACCTCCACCCGTCCAGGGCTGAGCGTGCGGGAGCCAGAGCGGTCAACAGCATCCCTCTGGCCGAGGCGTTTGGGCTTGGGCAGGTCTGCCAGCACCGTATACTCTTGCCTCTCCAGCCCCTGCCGTCCCTCCACACCCCCGCCGCTGTGGTGCCTGCGGGGCTCCCGAAACTGGGAGCCGGGGAAGTGCCCGCTACCTCCCAAGAAGCTGCCGCGGGGCAGCGAGGAGCCGGCAGCGGTTCGCGGTGGGGTGGATGCCCGAGGAGGGTCAGTTTTCCGTCGGTCCAGGGAGAAATAGCCGCTCTCTATGCGGTGCTTGGGCCAGCTCTCCTCGGGCTTCTTCTGGCTGGAGGGATGGTGTTCTGGGACGGGGAGAAGGCCGTTACTGGGGGATGCGCGAACAACGCGGGATGCCACCACGTCCACAGCAAAGCAGGTCTTCGGAGGAGAGCTAGAAACAGTCCAGGAGGGCAGAGATAAAACCCAGACTCCCTCCAGGTGGGTGGAAGTGCTGGGATGTAGCGGTGCGAGCTGAGGGCACACCAAACCGTGCAGATAGAGAGCAACCAGGAGACCAGGGCTCATGGACAGCACAGAGATGACATCTCTGGGCCTCATCCCTTTACATGGTGCCCATGAAGGTGTTGTATGCCTCTCAGGACCAGAAGTGGGTAAAGGGATGCTAAATCTAAATAGAAATCTGCCATGAACTTCAGAGCCCTCGGGTGGAAAGCAAACCAGAATGAGGATCTCACACAGGAGCAAGCCAAGTGTACCTGCTTTTAGCGGGTAGATTTCTTTCCTAAAGTCCTGGGCCTCGGTTTTCACCCAGGATCCAGAGGGAATGGGCTGAGCCCACCTGGGTCTGTCTGCCTGCGGGACTTGTGGTTGCACCTCTTCCCTGCGGCCCGTGTAGCTCATCATGTCCCATTTGCCCAGTCCCAAAGTGTTGTCCCACAACCGCGTCATTTCCCCGTCCTGGGAGACAAGATAGGGCAAAACTCTGCAATGGGGATTGGCAGTTTTTGTGGGCTGGAAGGAGGTGAAAACATATATGAAAAGTTACAGCCCATTCAGCCTACAACTGCTGGTAACATGGAACCAGGAGAGGAGCTGGGTGAGCATAAGGTGACCCCAGCCCAACAATATTGGGCATGGCAAGAAACAACATAGAAAAGCCAGCATGAAGGAATCAGAAAGAGCGAATCTGGTGCTCTTTTAAGGGGGATAGCCTCCTCTGTGGGGTCTCAGCTGACCCCCCTTGCATCTCAGGATCTTCTGAATGTGCCCAGCAGAAGAGGTATTGAAGGGCTGAGGGGGCTGGGGAGACCAAAATAACCCAAACCGTGAGAGATCCCCATCTCACCCTGGCAAGCGTGGAGTTGGCTTCGGCACAAGCGCTGGGGTCGGTGCCAGATTCTCTGTGCTCACCCTCAGCTTCGGGGCTGAGTGGGGGATATCCCCTGCTCTCATGCCAGCTGTGGGGCAGGGAGAGAGGATAGCTGGTGGTAAGCACATCCTGCAGAGCTCAGGGGTGAGTGGCGGTGTTGGCAGCCCATGCCACTCCAGCTCTCTCTTCACTGAGGCTGGCAGAGCCCATTCTGGGACCACCAGCCTTGCTCTATAGGCTGTGAGAAGCCAGGAGACTCTTCTGGTGGCCTCCTGACCTCTAATTGCATTGCCAAGAGCAGCTTGGTTAGAGAGCATGGTGTGGGGGTTGCTCAGCCCTTTTTCCCAGACACTGCAGAGCATGAAGGAGAAGGCATCTAATTTCCCCTAGCTCGGCTTCCCACTCCCCCTCCTCCATTCTTCCCATCAAGGGGGCTTGTAGGAGCAGCAAGACTCCTGGCTGGTACTCACCTCTCCGTCTCCTCCGCTGGGCCCACGCACAAGTATACCTCGCACTGGGGGGCTAAAATGTGGAGGGCATCCCAGGGCCCGTCTGGGTCTGCATCACTGCTGGCATCACACCCTGGAACTTCCACAGCACGCTCCTGCGAGGGTGACAGGGATGAAATGGTGCTGTCAGCACGCTGAGGAGAAAGGCTGTCCTTTGGAAGCAACTGTTTCTTCTACCTCCTCCGAAGGCAGACAGAGTTCCTGATGCTTTTTCTCAGCCCACCGTTGAGATTTTTTTCCTATTTCAGGAAGCCAGAAAGGCCCAACATGCTCCTGTTTGATGCTGAGTGATGCAGGTACCCTAAAGGCAGCATGTACGGATGAAGGCTCGGGGAAACTGCTCCCCCTGTGTCAGTGCTGATGCTGCTGGCAGCTGCTCTCCCTCATCACTCAGATAAGCCAGGGAAAGACAACGAAGCCAAGATGGAGGGTGAGTTTTGCAGAGAAGGCTGTAGCCCCAGACCCACTCCCTGCCTCTCTTCGTCAGTGCTTGCCGGTGTCTCAGCATCCTCCCCAGCCCCATTACCTGCAGGGCTTATGAGCAGGGGGGGAGGAGGCTCTGGGAAGCTGGCTGTCTCTGCTGCTTTCCCTCCAGCATTTCGCCTCCGCCAGGATTCACTCAGAGGCGACAGCTCTGAGCAGCTCGCGGGCAAAGGGCTGAGGTAACCTTAGAGGGCCTAGGGCCATTGGGAGAGGGCAAGAAAGAGAGAGGGAGACTCATTACTATTTCATTGTCCCAGGCCAGTTGCTCCTGGAGGACAGTGAACAACACGAAACCCTCTGTGAACATGAAACCAGCTGTCGCCCGGTCAGAGGCAGCCAAGTGGCTTGTACGTCCAGCCCTGTGCCGACAAACTGTGTTAGATTGAGGTATCCAGAGCCCAAAGCCCTGTGAGATTCATACCACTCCTGCCTTCCTCTCTGGGAGCAGCTCATTGCAGCTGGCCCGGAGACATAACTCAGCCCCTGCCCTATTCTGACAGTCAGGGGCCACAGGGACATCCCCCAGGACCATATTTTAGTTGAGGGTGGTTGTAAATGCCAGCAGACATCAAATAGATATTAATCCAGGGTGGGTCCCTACTCTGCCATTCCCCACTTCCCTCCTTGTGGCTTTGCATCTGTGACACCCTGTTTGTACCTTCCAGAATCTGATGAGCCCCTCATACCTGGTGTCCAGCCCTTCCCTGCTAGGGTGGTTCCCAGCTCAGTTTTGTGCGTGGTTAAATGATGGATTCCCATGCCTGGAAAGACTCTCTCACCGTCACCACAAAGCTTTCCCCCAAACACATCTATAAAGCCCAGGTAAGTCTTTGTCTTAAGAATTTCCATCTCTACAAAGGCACAGGCAGTCCCAACATAGAACAAAGAGGCCCTTAATGAAGTATCCATATCCTCCAGGTGAGGTGGAGAAGCTCACCTGGATAGCATGCTGGTGATCCCCTGTGGCTTGGAAACAATCCGGGCACAGGTTCTTTGCAAATATGTTGGCTTCAAAGTTCAGGCAGGGCAGGTCATCTACTGAACCAGACATTGTCCATAGCACAGCTGAAGATCTTGGGCTGCTGGGCTGCTGGCAGAGGGCAGCCAGGAGGAAGAGGAGGAAGGCAGAGCAGCAGAAAACCAGAGTTTTTGGTTCCCCAGCCTCAGGCTCCTGTAGAAGGAGGAATGTTATTCCCAGACTGAAGTTTGCTGCTCTCAGCTGGCAGTACTGGAATTGAAGGGCATCCAGGTGCAAGGTGATCACAGTCTGCATAATTATATCTATCTGTTTTTATAGATAATAAAAGTGTAGGCTCCGGCTGGGACCTCTTTTGGAAAGGGGCACTGTGCTGCACCCTCCAGTGACTGCTGAACCACCCCCAGCTTGTAAGCCTGTGCAAACAGAGGGCATGATGCTCATGTTCTGCTACTTTGATGAAAGTTTTCCTCCTTCAAGCTCTTTTAAAAGGCACAAAAAGGAAATCTTCTTGACTATGTTGCTTATAGAGGGAGAGCCAAAAAAGAGTTTAAGAAATTCGGAAACCCACTGAGATTCGTCCTGAACTTTTTGATCCCACTGAAATTTCTGAGACCTGTAGGATGACTGACTGCAAAACTGTGAAGGAAAACAAGCTTTGCCAGCACAACAGCTGAACTGCACACTTCTGTCTGGCTTTTCTTGCCCACCATCACCTCCTCTGTCCCACAGGGTTTGAGACCAAGTCATTAGATTTGAGAACGTAATCTGTGCTGTGAGGGCTCTGCTTTATTTGTCCAGAGGAGGCACAAACAGAAGAACGTGAGATCAGTGTGGGATGAGTCCAGCATCCCTGATACTAACATGGACACTACAGTCAGAGTAGCTGGTCGAGACTATGACTGCATCCCAAAACACCCAGGGCCAACCAAGGATGCCCAAACCAAGCCGTAATTTTTGTTTTGTTAACGCACTCGTTTGCACTACAGAAAGTTGCACTTGTGTCAACCTTGCAGCCCCCCTCCTTGCACCGAGGCATAGTTTCTTGGTTCATTCACACGAAAAACCAGATAGGAACCTAAGCCCTCGCCTGCCAGGGTCGCAGGACGGAAAACCCCAACACTGCTGCCCACCTCACCCCACTGCTGCCCACAGCACCCCACTTGCCTGATGGGGAAATCATTGCTTTCTACATCCCATGGGGCGCTTGGGGGTCTACAGCCGGGACAACGCTGAGCTCCCCGGGGCCTCTAGCGTACATGCAGCCAACCATTCCCAGTGCTTCCAGGACCTCCCAGTACCCCCAGTACCTCAGCTTCCCTACGGCTCCCGCCACCTCGCCGCCCGCCGAGCGCCCCCTCAATGAAACTCGCCGTGGGAACGGCGGAGGGGCGAGGCCCCGCCCCCTCCCCTCTCATTGGCTGCCCCCGGGCTGCTGATTTGAATACCGACCTCTGAGTGGCTGGCGGAGGCGCGAGGCCGTGGCTCCCGCGGGTGCGGGCACCCACGTGTCGGTGTCAGCGGGAGGGCGATCGACCCGCCCGGGCCTGGGGAGGGGGCAGGGGCAGGGGCAGGGGCTCATCCCCACCTCCTTGTCCCCTCCTCTTCTGGCTGCATGTCCCCTCCTTCTGCCCCTGTACTCAGCCCTGGTGAGGCCACACCTCGAGTCCTGTGTCCAGTTCTGGGCCCCTCAGTTCAGGAAGGAGATTGAGGTCCTGGAGCAGGTCCAAAGGAGGGCAACCAGGCTGGTGAAGGGACTCCAGCACAAGTCCTGTGAGGAGAGGCTGAGGGAGCTGGGGGTGTTCAGCCTGGAGAAGAGGAGGCTCAGGGGAGACCTCATCGCTCTCTACAACTCCCTGAAAGGAGGCTGGAGCCAGGGGGGGGGTTGGTCTCTTTTCCCAAGCAACTTTCAACAAGACAAGAGGGCATGGACTTAAGTTGTGCCAGGGGAGGTTTAGGTTGGATATTAGAAAGAATTTCTTCACAGAGAGGGTGGTCAGGCATTGGAATGGACTTTCCAGTGAAGTGGTGGATTCTCTGTCCCTGGAGATATTTAAAAAGAGACTGGATGTGGCACTTAGTGCCATAGTCTAGCAACTGCAGCAGTGGGTCAAGGGTTGGACTTGATGATCTCTGAGGTCCCTTCCAACCCAGACAATTATATGATTCTATGATTCTATGATTCCTCCCTTGGCCTGTTATCCGCCCTTCCTCCCTGGGACCACCTCGCCAGCCCCAGGGTTCCCCTGCAGGCATCTCCCAAGTTAACCTGAACCCCAAAGACGCGCCAAAGCAGTGTGTGGTACCAGCTGCAAGGACAGAAACAGCCAAACCGTGTCCTCAGCATCCCTCCTATGGGAGGTCATTCCTACCCACGCCACTCTCCGGAGAAGTTTGTCTCACCTGGGTTCTACCTGCCGAGGACAAACCCTATCTGAGCCTCGCTGTACCTAGGGAAACGTGCTGAACATCTGTCTGCCATTGCTCCTGCTACAAATCCATTTCCTTCTCTTCCCACGCCTGGCAATAAGAGCTTAAAAAAAAGAAGTTGAATTTCTCTTTATTTACCCATGGAAAGCAGTTCGCAGCTCTTCAAATCTTCCTTTCCCAGCCAGCCTCAGTTATTCAGCTTTGTTAGTCCCTGGAAGTTCTTGTCAGTCCCCCAAGTAACTCTTTTCCCCAGTTCATTTCTGGAATACAGTGCTGGAAGGAGCAGTGTGACTTCTTGCTATGCTACTTAAGAGCAACAAATGACCAACACCAATGACCATACCAGCTCACACACACTGCAGCCATGCCTGCTCTGCACCATGCTCCTCTTTTCCCCCATCCCTCTAACCTGTTTGGCTCCCGGTCTGGTTTAGCTCCTCCGTAATCCCAACTATATTTCTGTGTGTGCATGTGTGCAGAATTCCAATCTAGCCAGCAAAAGCCATCATGCATGGAAACCTCAGCGTGGCGGCTGATGTCAAAAGCCTTGCAATCTTTCTGTGTGAGCTCTCAGGTGCAAGCATGAGCAATGTGGAGGAGCCCAGGCTGGCCTAGCTGCAGAGCCAAGCGTGGAAAAAAATGTGCACTGGTACATGGGGAGAGGGAGCACACGGGGAGCTTGCTGGCCTCTCCTTTTTCTTTCTGGAGCAGTGGCTGCATTTAGGAGGCTGATTTTTGCAGGTACCTTATATTCGGAAGCAGCTTCCTCCCAGACAGCTGGAACTTGTTTGTGAGCAGCTGGGGGAAGGGAAACAAGAAAAGCGACCAAATCCATCTTGAAAACAAAAAGCAGCAGCAAACAAGACAAACTTTAAGCCACAGCCTGGGATGAACTGTGATGTGTCTGGCAAACACTTAACTCACTGACTCATCCGTGGGAGATTGTGTCTTTGATCCAATATATGCTGGGGGGTGGCAGCCTGTATGTAACAGCAAGCAAGGGCTGAGGCAGTAACTTAAAAATAAAACTTTAATCGATCAAATGGAGAAATCAATAGCGCAGCGAACAATCCAAATTGTTAACTCTGTATAGGATTTAATGGTTCTGTTCTCAGTTTCCCCACATCGTGATTCTTTTTTTACTGTGAAAACACAACCTCCAGCAGGAATTGGAAGTCTTCAGAGCATGGCAGAGGCTGCTGGAAATTTCAGCTGACACTTGAGAAAGGCTTGGAAGTTATTAGGGTCAGGGAAACAAACTAAAAGAGATTATTCTAAATCACCTGGCTGTAAAATAACAAACACTGAAGTCCTGCTAAAGGTCACTCTTAACATCCCAGCAGGATTATAAAGAGGTCACGCAGCACTCTCCCCACCACCATGCTAGGCTGTCTACAGGATGCGGAAGGCAACTCAACCCACAGCTTGCATGCCACACTTAAGCAGATTTCACCAACACACAAAGTATGTTTGCCTAAGAGCAGCCATTCCAACTCCAGAACAGAACAGGCTCCTAGGGTGGGGGCAAGTGGAAATCATCTTCTGCCCATGGTCACTCTGCAAGGCACCATGTCCCAGAGAGAAGGAAAAGCTGCTGTGCAACCCTGGCCAAGGATATCACACACTGTCCTCCAGCTTCAAGCCAGAGTCCCCTTGGCTTGGTGCACCAGTAGAAACAGAATTTCCCTTTCCTTCCCTCCTACATCCCCCTCATGCCCAACCACCACGGAACAGCTCTAGAACATGTAACTCCCAAGCCAGTACAAGAAACACTTTGTGCTCTGCACATGACACTACCTGGACACTTTGAATGCCTCATACTTTTGGCCTTGTTCCCAAGTTGCTCTGAAACATCCAGCAGCCCAAGGTGAGACAAGAAGATGGGTAAGGTCATACATTAAACCCTATGAGCTTTCTGGAGTGCCCTTTAAGACAGAGATCACTACAGCTATTTGGAGTGAGGAAACCACACTGTTTCCATAATGTGACCACGGTTATTCAAGAACTAGTGCCTGAGAGTGCTGAGCCTCAGCCCAGGACAGGGCTCAGAGTCCAAGCACAACAAGCAATCAGTAGCACATGGGGTAATGCTAATCATTTCCTTGCCATTTATCTTCTTTGGAGAAGGTGCAAAGAGGACCCCATCCCTAACCACGAGAATGTGTGCCACACAGCCCCCTCTGGAGGAACATGCTCTAGCAGAAATTGTGTAGCTGCCTCTAGTGCTTGAGATCAGAACCCTTTCCCCAACACACTCTGAAGAAATTCTGTGTGTTTGTGTATGCATGCTCCAAGAAATGATGGGATACATCAGGCTGGTGCCATTAGTTTTGGTGGCTGGCTGGTGGCCACCAACATTGCTCTGATGTTCCTCCATGAAGCCTCAGGCACGGGTTTACTCTTCTCCCTCTCATTTCTGGCATGAGGAATCCATAAACTCACCCGTTGCTGGGTTGCCAATTTCCTGGTGTGGGTTTTGGCCACACAAGCCTTTTCTCCCTTTGTCATTTCCTCACCAGAACATGCAGCAAGGGAGGGCCTGGCTGCCAGAAGCAGAACAGCCACCATTTCCTATAGACACTGGAGGACAGAGTCCACCACACTGCCCAGGCTCACTGTCTGCCCCAGAAGATTGGCTTCCAATTTTGCCACCAGCACTCCTCAGCCATACAATACTTTTTGTTTCCCCCACCACCACTAAAGGTATCCATGCTAAAAACCATACAAGTGAGGTCCCAAGAAGAAAGGCAATTAAATGTTGATGACTGCAGCAGCCCTGAGGTAAAGGGCAGTCTCTGCCACACCCATCCCAGAGAGGGCCACACACATACAGCAAGGGCATTAGGGCATTTCATACTCCCCTGAGCTATCAAAATTAAGATCGGCACATTCAGCAGACAATGGAATGAGCCATTCCTGCTCTGGCTGGTTCTGTGTTGCCACAGAAATAGCTCCTAGCTATTCCCTTTCCTAAGCACCAACAGATTTCAATATCCTTTAAGCAACAGGAATCATCTCGCCTCTTTCCAGCTGGTACTGGTGTTAGCACAGTGGCTCTTATGTTTCAAGTAAGTCAAACAATTTTTTTTTCTTTAACAAAATGACTTCATACAGATTTATTCACAAAGTTACCAAATTTCACCTGGCACGGGTACCAAACAAAAAAGTACCCCTGCACTCAGGTGTGGCACTGGAGAAGGAACACGAGACAATATGACACCGTGTCTCCATGGAAAAAGGATTTACTGTGCAGCAGAAATGCCAGGGCACTGATGCAGAGCTCTTCATACTTGCATAAATTGCCCTGGCAATGTGCCTGCTGCACTCAGCCCCAGATCCTATTCCTCTGATAAAGCCAAGTATCACCTCAGGATGGGGAGGCCCAAGCATAGATGTGTAATGGCGAACAGAGAACCTGACCCCCAGCAAAAGTTTTTAGAGAATCCCTGGCACCCGGACACTGCAGAAAAAAATGGGAAGAGCATCTGGTGATGCTGACTGGCACTCAGGAGGTGAGGAAAAGGCTGAGCTGGGCTCACTTCTGGTCAGAAAGCCAAGTAAACAAGGCCCCTGCCCACAACGAAGGTCTCCAGTAAAGAGCAGCAGGCCAGATGTGGAGTGCTGTCCCAGCCACTGGTCAGAGCACTGGTTGCTCCATTAATCTTGGTCACGGCCCATTCTGCCTGTGAGCCTCCGTCGCTGAGTCTTAGTGGTTCGGCCCGTGCTGGATTTCTGCATTTTCTTGCGTGGGCCCTGCCCATGTTTGGGTCGCTTTCCTTTCGTCCTTTTCTTGCTGTGCATGTGCAACGTGGCAGTAAGAGAAGATATCCTGTGCAGGGCAGGAAGAGAGAAATATTTGGGACCAAACTCTGCCAGAGCAAGGCAATACAACAACAAGAGCAGGAGAGCCCTGTGTGGCTCAGCAGGAATGGAGTGCCAGCCACAGAAAGCCCCAGGGGAACTCCACTGTGCTGGCCATCAACCTGACAGGGCAGGAAACCTGCAAGTACATGTGCAGTAACAACCAAAATTAATTTCCTGAGCAGTAGGCTGTCCAGCTACCACAGAGCCAAGTAATTCCCTGCATCTTGAAAGCAGCTGTAAATCCTGAAAAAAGTGGAGAGTGACAAAGCTTAAGGCTTCAGCGTTTTTTGAACTTCATCCTAGAGACAAACTCTGCACCTCTGCAATATCTGCCTAAAAGAAGGACTTGCCAAAGAGTGCAGGACAAAACCTGACCTGCATCTTCCCCCTCCTGCTGCTGTCACTGGGGATCAGTGCGACGAGAATGGAGTCTCGGGGAGAGGACTGTGCTCTGCCAGTGCCCTCTGCTGGCTCCTGCCCATCAGTGCCCAGACAGCAGAGCATCCCCTCCCTGACACCCCACGGCTAATGACAGAACTCAAGATCCTCCTGATCAGCTTGCATAGCCTAGCAGCAGAGCTGAATGAATTTGTACATACTTTTCAGACAGGAAGGGGTTTCTGGACTTCTTGGGCATTGCTCTCGCAGGCTTGTTCACCACCTCTTCCGCTTTCTCTTCTTCTGATCCATCACTTTTCCCCTTAAAAATGGAGCAAAAGGGAGAAAAAAAAATCTCTATAGACACATTAAAACAGTCTTTGTTTCTGATGCCTTCTTGGTCTCACCCTGTTTTATGACCCAACTAATCATGGATGAAGTCTGTTTTAATTCTTCACATCCCTTGCTGTCCAAATCTCAAGGTTTCTTATTGCAGCCCTTCAGAAGGGGAAAATCAGTATGAAGTCCTACAGTAATCCACCACAAGGTCCAAAAACTTGAGCATGATCTTAATGATCATGCAACTGAAGTCTAAAGTATGAATTAAAGGCTTCAGTTTTTTCTTTAAATTACTAGTAAAACTCCTTTAAGTGGCTTTTCAGATTAGAAGATGACTTTACAACCTTACAACCAGAACCAAGTGGTTTCTTTCTCTTGGTCCAAGCACAGGGTCATAGAGAGAGAAATCCCTCTTCATGCAAATAGTAATTTTTCCTGGACAGGACACAAGAAAGAGGTTGAAGATATCCCATGCAAAAACCTCTGAAATCTTGCTGCTTGTGTTGTATTGGTTTTAAAAAGACTGTATTTTCCCCATCCAGCCCTCTGACACCTCTCACTTGCACAAGGTCAGCTTGGACTAGCAGAGGATTCCAGGGAGGTTTGGAGTGAACTGTTCATATAGGATATTTTTTTCTTTTTAAGAGGCCCAATATAAGTTGTGGAGGAGTGTGAAGGTTTGAGTTTCCCTTTTCACCCCTGCTCCCAGCCAGCTCCAAGTCTTTGGGCACATTCAGGGAGTACCAGGCCCACCCAAGAAAGTTTACCATTGATACAATCAGAGAAGGAACAAAAGGCTTTACCACAGGGGTGGTCAGACCCAGCTGGCGTGCTCCTGAGAGGTCCAAGTCACTGATGGTAGTCACTGTTACAATGTGGTTTGGGTGGTCGATGTTCACAGACTCTGTCCGTGATGTCACCAAGTGCTCCAGTTCATCAGCCTCATCTGGGGAGACAAGACATCCTGCACTGCAAAATGCCCAACTTTTCACCAGATACATTAGCTTGTTCCTGCATGGTCATACTGAGGGGGAGGACCCAGTCTCTGCACGCAGGGTTGCAGGGTTGAAGGGTGGAGGGACCTGAACACCAGCAATGAAGGCAAACTCCTCCCAGCAGACAGGACGTGGTAACACCTTGGAGATGTCCTCTCGCTTGTACAACCTACCTGACATCCTGTCCCACCAGGGCCAGAGGGCAGCAGGAGTCACCACTCAGATCACTGCCCAGCTTCCCAGGGGGACACAGAATCATAGAACTTTAGGAGCTGGAAAGGACTTCTAGAGATCTAGTCCAAACCCCTGACAAAGCAGGATTACTTAGGGCAGGCCACATAGGAAGACATCTAAGTGGGTTTTGAAGGTCTCCAGAGAAGGAGACTACAGCCTCTCTGGGCAGCCTGTTCCAGTGCTCTGTCACCCTTAGAGTAAAGAAGTTTCTCCTCATATTGAAGTGTTCTGGATTATACCTATTATTACTTCTCCTGTTACTGGCCACCACCGAAAAGAGACTGACCCCTTCCTCTTGATGCCCACCCCTCAGATATTTATAGACATTAATAAGATCCCCTCTCAGCCTTCTTTTCTCAAGGCTAAACAGCCCCAGTTCTCTCATCCTTTCTTCATAGGAGAGATGCTCAAGTCCCTCCATCATCCTCACAGGTCTCCTCTGGACTCTCTCCAGGGGATTCCCATCTCTCTTGAACTGGGAAGCCCAAAACAGGATAGAGTATTCCAGGTGTGGTCTCATCAGGACAGAGCCAGAAACGAACCTCCCTTATCCTGCTGGACACACTTTTCTTAATGCACCCAGGATACCATTGCCTCTCTTGGCCACAAAGGCACATTGCTGCCCCATGGAGAACTTACTGCCCACTAGAACTCCAAGGTCTTTCTCCATACAGCTGCTTTCCAACAGGATGATCCCTAATCTGTCCTGGTACCTGGTGCTATTCCTCCCCAGATACAGGACTCAATACTTGTCCGTATTGAACTCCACGAGGTTCACCTTTGCCCAGAGCTCTCCAGCCTGCCTAGATCCCTTTGGATAGCAGCACAGCCTTCTGGCGTCTCAGCCACCTCTCCCAGATTCGTATCACCAGCGAACTTGAGGACACGAGAGGAGTGAGGAGCTGATGTTGTGGGACAGTATGTCAGCCTCCCTGCTTCATTCCCTTATCACCCAGCCCCGGGTATCAGACCAGAGATACCCACACACCCACCCCCCTCACCCACCCCCACCCCGGGCCAGCACGTACCGAGCGCCTCCTCCCTCTCGCTCAGCATCTTCAGGTACTCCTGGTGCCGCTGGGGGATGCAAACATGTCACTGCCGCTCCAGACACCCAGCCCCGACACGGGATGGCCCCATCCCCCTGCGAGCGGGACAGGGGGAGCCCGAAGCCTCCTCTTGTCCCGCTCCTAGGCCGCCACGGCGGGGAGGAGGGGAGGGGGGGGGTGTCCCTTCTCCCCAAGAGAGGGCTGAGGGGTGTACATGGGGCTACCTCCTCCTTCATCTTCCTCTGCTCCTCCTTCAGCTTCCGCTTGATCTCTTCTAACGCCACCTTCCTCCGCTCCACTTTCCTCTTGTGGAAGCCGGTCAGGTACTCCCTGTCGCCGCCAACACAGAAATCCCTGCCTTTTAGTGAGCCCCTCACCGGGGAATGCCGCCTCTTCCCCGCCCGCCCTTGAGCCCGTCCGCTCTCACCTTCGCTTCTCCTCGTCGAAAGTCACCACCAGCCGCCCCTCACGGCCCCCCGAACCCTTCTTCTTCTTCTTGCGGCCCATGGCGGTACCACGCTGCCGCCGCTGCCCGCCCCTTCCGCCGCCGCACAGCCCCGAGGGGCGGCCCCTGCCCCGCCCGCCATTTTGAGACGCTGTTCGGCTGAGGGCGGAGCGGCCCCGGGGTGTAAGGGGGGGACCCCACGCATCCCCCGTGGGGTGGGAGAAGGGGTATGGCTTCTTTTGTGTTGGCCGCAGGGCGACTTGAAGGAGTAGAGTGGGGCCGGCATCAGGGTCTCTTGTCCCAGCAGTGCGTGGGATCTGTGCGTGACCCTCTACCCAGCCCTGGTGCGCTTTCCCCCCCAGGCTGGGGCCAGAAGAAAGGAGCTGCTGTCATGGGACTTGTAGGTGTCTGCCACTAGCCCTGGCATCCAGCCTGGGGTGGACAGGGGTGTCCTGGCTTGGGTGCCTTCAGCTCCCGTCCTAGGAAATGGCTTTCTGGGTCCTGCCTTATGGCCAGCGGAGCGCTTGGTCTCTCAGCCTGAGAACTGACCACTCCTCCAAGGATTTTACAGCTGCATCTCTTTCTAATAAAGGTTGTTCCCTCAAATATGTAACATCTCAATTTCTTCAGTAAAGCTCTGAGAGTTTTTATTTTAAGCTATCGTAATTGCTTGCAGTTAGTGGCACCTTTGCTGCTTATAGCTGGAGGAGGGGAGTGTGGGGACAGCTCTCAGTTCTGGCACTGAGTCTCCAAGATTTAGGACTTTGCTGAGCAGCTGCGCTTTCTGTAGCTAATGGTGGAGAGGAGTATCATCACCAGTAGGTGGGCACATCAGGACTGCTGTGTTCTTAGCTGCTGGCTTGAGTGACTTGAACTCTTAAACCTTTCTTGCCTTCCAGTCCTTGCCCTATAAATGGCTCTAATACTTGTGCAGTGGCCAGCAGATTAGGTGGAAGCTCCCAAAGTGCTGTGGGTTGGCCAAAGCCAACCCCCACCTCCAGCCCACATAGTCCTGACATGGCCTGAGGGCTGCTCATTTAGGACCTCTTTGCCTTTATCAGCCCTCTCGCTGCTTGCCCTCTTTTCCTGGCCTGTCCTTTCACCATCAGAAATGCGGAAAAACCAGTTCTGTGGTTAATTGCTGCATTTCCCTCCACGCCCATGGGGCAGGTCTCCTCCTTCTCCTCCTCCTCACGAACAGCCTGGGTGCTCTTCAGCCTCTTCATCCCTGTCTTCATTCAGCTGGTTCAAGTGCACCATCAAGTCTCCACGCTCTATTACCCTTACAGCTTCTACTACCTTTGCCTTTTTCCTCTGTCTGCAAGAGCTTTTTGGATATCTTGTTCTCCCCTGAGGCAACCCAGCAGGTTGGCCCACAGGTGCAGAAGGTGCAGGCAGCAGCTGCCCTCCTGTCCCTGCCCTGCCCTGCCCAGGGGGACAGCATTTGGACGTGATGGCTGGAGGACAGGAGAGGAGCATGAAGGCTCTGAAGGAGGTGTGGAGACGAGCAGAAAACTCTTTGTGTGCAGACTGCGGGAAGCCAGGTGAGTCCTCAGGGGCTGCTGGAGGAAGTCGGGAGCAGTGATCTGGGGCCGGCCTCTAGCAGCAGTTTGGTGCTGGTTATCTACCTTGGGCAGAGGGGGAGGAGAGGCATTGCTCTGTCTGGATATTTGCTTCCTCTCCCTGGAGGTGAGTTGGCAAGGGAGGAGGAAGGAGATGCTGCTCCAGCTCTGGTGGCATGAAGGGCAGGGATGTGGTAGTGCCAGAAGAGAGGGGCCTGTGTAGGTGCAGTTCTAATCGTGTCAGATCTCAAATACAAATGAAGGTCATGCCCAGTCAGGACCTGACAGGAAAGCTCCCAGTTAAATCCTAACTGCTCCAGAAAAAAGGCATGACTCAGGAAGGCATTGTCTGCTCGGTGACTCAGCTATGAACTGACAACCTGCCATGGGCACCTTGGAGTGTTCTGTTACAGAAGAGCTTGCCCTCTCTAAAGGGTATCCAGTTTGAGTTTCTACAGGTGCTGCTAAAAACTTCCATCCTACTCTTCCCAACAGGAGCATGTGGCATGCACCACTCAAGCCAAATTAAGATTAGGCTAATTAGTACCATTAGAAGAATTTGTAATCCAAGGCCACTGTCTACTTCTTGAGCTGTTGGGGGTTTGTGCTGTTGCACTAAACAACTCCTGGAGTCTTCTCCGAGAACTAGTTTCTGTTTCATTTTGGGTGATTCCTTTTGCATAGTTTAAAGTTTATGCATAAAGCAGAGTTTTTCAAGGCTCAGGTCAATACAGATTCAGATGGAGCATTTGGAGCAGGGGGGATAAGGGACTAATAGCTGTTCTTTTTCCTGCCTGTACCTTGGGTCTTAATTAATCATCTCAAATGAAATAGTGGTTACTAAACTCTGTTTCTCCAGACTGTGTTGTCACTTCAGGTGTATCTTCCAGGAGAATTTATCACTTCTAGTCATACTCTTTTTATACCCTCAGACCCTGACTGGGCATCCTCTACTTTGGGTGTCTTTATATGCCTCAGCTGCTCAGGAATTCACCGCAACATCCCTAGCATCAGCAAAGTAAAATCTCTGAAGATGGATCACTGGGACGATGCTCAGGTGCAGGTGAGATCTTTATCCCCACTAGTATGTCAAGTGAGTTGTGTCTAGGCCATACATTAACATGCCCTGGGAAAATCAGCCATTTGCAGCTCAGTTGGAGATTTTGTCTCATACATAATCCCTTAGCTACTCATGCTCTGGATATTTAAGCAAGGATAACCCCCCATAACCCACCAGGGAAGGGATGACACCTTTGCCTTATGTGTCTCCCCATGTCCTGTTATTTTATTGCCGATGAAGAGCTCTTGCAATATATCTTGCCAAGGCTCAGAGTCTTTGTCTCTCCAGATTACTCATTTCCACTCTCCAGCATCACCCAGTCTGAATATCTCCTCTTGCTTAAGCAATCCGAGGGAAAAATCTTGGGCAATTCTGTGCTCCAAGAAGATATGCCTGCAGTTCTCTTGAGAAAAACTGCATTTATGGGAACTTGACTTCTGTCCATTACTCCTCCCTCAATTAATCTTCAGGGGACTGAAACATTTTTCCAGAGATCCAAAGAAAATAATCTGTATTTGGCTGCTCTTTGGAGAGGAGCAAAGAGATCTGGAATGTCCTCCCAGATGGCATTGCAGAACTGTCATTGAAAACAGTCCTTTGCAGATATGGGTCATGACAGCAAATTCATTGAATGTGTGTGCTCCCAGCCCCACAGAGAAGACATTTATGGCATTCTGTTGATTCAGGTACAACGAGTGTAACTCCTGAGAGTAGGCGAGACCTTTGAGATCCGCCTTTCTGTAGTCAGATTTTGCTGGGCTGTTGCAATGGCCAGGAAAGACATTACTCCCTTAAGAGCTCAGTGTGGATCTAGCCCTGTAGGGGGTGAAGAAAGCCAAGAGCCCAAGGCGAGTCTGCAGCAAAGGGAAGGCACTAACTCTTTGTCTAACTCTGCAGTTTCTGGCCAAGCATGGGAATGCTGTGACTAAAGCCACATACGAAGCTCACATCCCTATTTACTATTATCAGCCAACCTACAACGACTGCCAGTAAGTTGCTGCATGCAGATAAGAAGGGAGAAGGGCAGGTCTGGGTTCCTCTAGTCCATTTCTGACCTACCTGTCACCTTTCTCCCCAGAGTGCTGAGAGAACAGTGGATACGGGCCAAATACGAACGCAAAGAGTTCACGGAGCCGGGAAAGCAGCTGCCATATTCTGATGGTAAGAACAGAGCACAGCACCAAAATATCCTGCCTGTGCTTTTGCTGGAAACTTTTGGGCACCGCAGGGAGAAAGTTCATAGTGTCAGTGTTGCAAATACCCAGCTGGTACTTACAGAACATCTTCTGGGGGAGTTTAAATTGTGGGCAGTATAGGTTAGCACTGCCACAGGTTGCTTCCAAGCTTGGTATTACCATTTGGCACTTTTCAGTCATTTGCTCCCCTCATTGAGCCAGACCTCTGCAGTAAGGAATTTCTTTCCTGTTGCATGCCATCCCCTCCAACCACAGCAGCTGTCTTTGAAATGTGCTATGACACAAGGTGCAGAAGGCCAAGGGCCTGCAGAGACAAGTGGGAAGAGTTCTGGTCCCATACCAGGGTCTATATGGGCCAGGACTCTGATGTTCACTTAAGAAATGCCACTCATGCTATCAGAGACATTAGTGGGAGGTGGACTTGGAGGTGGGAAGAATCTGTGAATGTCTTTTGGTGACCTTTTATCTGGGCTCCAAATCCAGGAACACTTGACATCTTTAGCTGTACTCAGAGGTGAGACCTCTCCTTCTCAGGTGTTTGGTATCAGTAGCAGTCCATCACATACTTTATCCCAGAGGTGTGGCTTGAACCACAGGTTGCATGCAGCTCTCTGTTTCCTACTGTGCCTGTGGAGAAATGCTCATAAAGGTGGCTTTTCTGCTCCTAGGGGTGAAGGAAGGCATCCTCTGGAAGCGAGGCAGAGACAATGGGCAGTTCCTACCCCGCAAGTTCCTCCTGTCTGAGAGAGAGGGATGTCTGAAGTATTTCACCAAGCAGGATGTGAGTATGGTGGTCAACTCCCACCTCACTGCATACTCCACCCAGGGTGGTGGGATTGTGGAGATGTTTCTATTTCCTACACATGTCTCTGAGGTTGCCTTATTCATCCCATGCCAGGGATGATAAATGAAACATGTAATTTAGGAGTGGGGTCCTCTTCCCTACAACCTTCTTTCACTGATTATACATGGGCTGATCTTTCACTTCACCCCTGTCCATTTGCCTGGCTGTTTAGTCCTTCACCACACCTGGAAACAGCCTCATGCCAGTGTGAGCCAAGTTGGCAAAAAACTGTTGTTTGGTATGAGGAGAGCTGCTCTTCTGCTAGTTCATCTCCCTGAAATGGATAGGACAAGTGCTAGTATATTGTTGCAAGGGAGGCAAGGGCTGGAGTAGGGAGAAGCAGAAGTGGAGTATTTTCTTTTGGGGTCAGTTATCCTTTAGACTGTCTCAGCTGTAAAGTCAGATGCACTGTTAGTATCTCACTGTCAGTTCTGTAGTAAGGACAGCTCAAATCTAAACTGGAGAGGCTGGGACACTGTGTGGGCAGGAGCATGCCACACGGTGAAGGGAGTGTGTGCTGCAACAGATTTGTTGAGAAGGGATAGTTATTACCTTTTATAACACCCTCTGACCCTTCTTAGCCCACTGAGTCAACTCAGGCCTCTTTCCCACTAGGGTTGCCCATGCATGACCAATGCCATTATTTTCTCAGGCCAAAGAACCCAAAATCAATGTTAAAATAGATGTCATCAATGCTACGTTCCAGCCAGTGAAGATTGGGAACCCCAATGGCCTGCAGATCACCTATCTTAAAGATAACAAGACCCGGAATATATTTGTCTACCATGAAAGTGGAAAGGTATCTTGTTTGAGGTTAAAATGCTGCAAATCAATGGAGATAATTTGTGAAGGTGCTGGTATTAGATAGTCTGAAGCGTGGAAAGGACGGGGGGTGTGTCTGCAAGTTGCTGTAGGTAACAGGGTGGGTGTTCTGTTTCTGTTTATGTCTGTGGGAGAGTTTTGCTGCAGGGAGCCGGGTGGGAGCACTTGCTGAGTCCAATTGTGTGGGAGGTTCTGCTGCAGAAGATGTGCAGATGTTCTGCCTGTGCATGCAGGGAATGAGGCGGCCGTGCTGGCTCTGTGTGTGTGTGTGAGGGAGATGCTGTAGGGGCTGGAGAGGGAGAGCTGGCTGTGTTTGTAGTTTATATAGGGTTGGGTGCCACTGGATGAGTTTAGATGCCTCAGTGTTGCTCTGGCTAAGCTTTCTGTCCTGTCCTTTTCCATTCTCAGGAGGTGGTGGACTGGTTCAATGCCATTCGCTCTGTGCAGTTCCATTACCTGAAGGTAGCATTTCCCATCGCCAGTGATAATGAGGTAAGGCAGCACTGGAGCACAGAGCTGAGACTCCCTCTGATACTTTGTTATGTGATAAAAAAGCCCATTAGCTACTCTTAAGTCCGAAAGTAGAGAATTGGGGATGACAGTCTTTAGGCAGAGGCATTGAAAGTGTGTGTGTGAAAGAGCTTGTGATGGCCCCAGGACAGCTACTCTCAGCTGTTTTTGGGAACCTTGGAGACAGAAGTGACTCCTGACTAGGCAGTTCTGCAAATATGAATTGAACAGGTGGCTGAATTTGAGGGAATAGAAGGAAGGGTCAGGTGTGAAAGTGAATAGCAAATGAACATTGCTAAGTACATGTTACTCCTGATTTTTTGTCAGATTAAAAATCGGCTGACAAGAAACTTCCTGAAGGAGGGATACATGGAGAAGACTGGTCCCAAGGTGAGCTGCTTTGGGAGAAAAAAAATCTAATGGTGACCAGAGAGAAACTGACCTTCCCTACTTCAATGTTTTTCTCCTGCTGTTTCCTCATTACCCCCTGACTCTTTAGACACCCGTGGGAACAGTGTGTGTGCACCAAGGGAGGGGAGAATAAAAGGAAGGGGAAGGACACATGTGAAAGTAGATGAAGCCAGAGTCCCTGCTTTCTCCCAGAACACCAGATCTCTCTGCATGTGTCTGTGTGTGCGTGACCTTACAGGTATTTAGTGTCTAGATTTCTCCTGTCTCAACTCTTGGGTCCTTCACACAAGTCAAAGAGTTGGGGACAGCAGTTGGGACTGAAAAACCCGATACTGATCCCCACTCTCAGCTCAGAAAGGGTGAGGAGGAGGTTGCTGTTAAGGCAAGGGCTTGATTCAAGTGGTTGGGACGAATTTTGGGTATTCGTTTGCACTGCTCACGGCAGAGGGCACTATCCCCTTACCTATTTCACCTCCTCCCTTCACAGCAGAGAGAGGCTTTCAAGAAGCGCTGGTTCACGCTGGATCACCGCAGGCTCATGTACTTCAAGGACCCTTTGGTGAGGAGGAGATCTGACCCCTGGCAACTGCAGGCAACAGTGCTGAGGGCAGGGTCAAGGTGCAGCAGTCTTTGTTCTGCAGTGAGAGGGGCTTGCAGAAACCAGCTGCTCTGAATGGACTCTAGGTCTTCCCCTTTCCATCCCACTTCGTTCATCCCAGGCTTTCTGTGTTAGTTTCACTGCCTGCAGACAATGGGAACAGGGAGGGCAGCCGTGTAAGTTGGTGGTGGGGAGGACAGTGACATGGAGAGGTCACATGGGGAGGCAGGAGCAGCAGTTCCTCTCTCAGACCTCTTGCAATCTGTGCTCTTAAATTTTTCTGTCTGATGCTGTTTTGATCATAGCTTCCCTGGTCTTCTGAATCCCCTGACCACCTTCAAATCTTTTTGCTGCTACATCCCTTGTCCTCACCCACTCCTGCCCGTAGATGCACTGCTGCTATTTCTTGGTTCTTCTGGGATTCCATAAATCCCTGTCTTTCCTTCCTGATGTGCAGGATGCATTTGCTAAGGGTGAGGTGTTTGTGGGCAGCAGAGAGAATGGCTATAGCGTCCAGAAGGGATTGCCTTCAGGGACACAGGGCAACTTCTCATGGCACTATGGCCTCACTATTGTCACCCCTGACCGGGAATACCTCTTCACCTGTGAGACTGAGACTGACCAGCTGGACTGGATTGCAGCCTTCAATAGTGTCATCAACCAGGCAATGACACCACAGGAATATGCAAGTAAGTGCCTGGATGTTGTTTCCTTCCCCTCCTGCCACTCTGATTCAGGATGTTGCCCTAATGTACCACCTCTTTCCTTCACTACAGTTGAAGCCTACTTCAAGTTTAAATCCTAGGAAGCTGTGCCAGAACCTTGCTATGACTCGACCCTACCTGATCCTGTTCGATGGGCTGTCAGGAGAGGAGAGCTCGACATCAGAGAAACACAGTGCTCTTTAAGCACCCTTTGAAGCACTTTCCCCGCCCCCCCCCCCATAACCAGTCCACTTTGTTCTAGGGGCCAAGTTAAGCTGCTTCTTTTCAAGTGAAAGACTTTTTGAATCTGAATCCTCAGTACAAGCCGCCACTGTTAAATTGCTGTGATCTGACTGGATGCTGGCAGGCCCTGCCTGTTGATCTGGCCTTGAAAACTTGGCACTTGCTATGTTGGGCATGGGACCTAGCATCACACCTGCATGAAACTGCAGACAGCAACATACCTTATGCAAGAAAACAGCTGCCCGCCCAGAGCTACATCCCATCAGGCTGCAGGGGCTTCTGGACTAGGACTGACAAGAAATGGCTTCTCTGCTGGCAACAGAGGTGTGAAACATGTATATATTTCATCAGCTAGAGCTGTAGCTGAGAAAGGTCACTTAAAAGATATAATCCAACAGCCAAATTTGAGGCCTGTTTCCTTTTGCCACATGTGGGCTTGAAAGCTTCTTCATACCACATCTGTGTGGAGACCTTTCTCCGATTGCTATAGAGAATGTCAAGAGATCTGCTCAGAAACTGTGTGTGTGTATACTTGTGTGTATGTAGATGACTCTGTGTGTATGTGCATGCAACAAAAAGTGCTGGGAGGTGGAACACTGTCCTAGGGAATACACTGTGAGGGATATTCATGCCATTGAAGTTCAGCTGTCTAAATTTCTGTCTTTAGTAAAACTAAAGTAGAGAGGTTGGATCTGGCAGAGAGCAGCCTATGGTGTGTCTGATACAGACTTTGGACTTGCTGTTGACTTGGGGTTGATGTCTGAAGTTAGTAATACATGGATCTCTGCTCCCTTGTTCTCTGTATGTCAAAGGCCTGACACTTTCATTCTGCCCTGTACAATACATATGTAGATGGACAATTTTATGCAGTAGTAGGGACTTTGTGTGCTCATATCCTCTAGTAACAATTAGCTCTAACCACTAAATCAACCCATGATTCACATCTTGAAGATCATCTCCTAGAGTTCTTCTGGGAGAGCTGTTTCCCATGCTGGAAGGACCTGCTGGGTTCTGCTGATGACTGTAGAATCTGATGTGTCTGCAGTTTTACACAGGCAGTGTGACAGTAGGCATTGAGTGTGTTAAGGGGAGCTTAATGGAATTAATGAAGCAAAAATTATTTTAACTAGCTCCTAAATAAATTAATAAAAATATCCTATTGTAATTTACTTTAATTTCCTTAGTGAGCTGAGCTGCTTACTGCTAAGGCATGAGGTCATTTCTTGAAAAAACCCTGCAGATAGTGAGCAAGGAGCCATGGCCATTCATTGCATTTCCTAGGGCATGTGGGCTATGAATATTCCCATCAGAGCCAAATGGGCGAAGTCATTGTTCCCCACTTGCTTCTCTGGGGGCCAGTCTCAGTGCTGAGACCACCACAACTTGTTGTTGCAGCATCATCTTTTGGGTTGAGAAGCAGCATCATTCATCTTGCTGCCATGGCATGATGGAGCTTTCCACCCAAAAGTATATTTGCACCTCAGGTTGCTGATCTCCCAGTTTGAAACATGACTGATTAACTATAGACCATTGCAAAGCTCGTGTTCCAAAACAAAGTAATGTGAACGTGGGGCAGTCTGTTAACTAAAAAACTACATCTCAACAACCTTCATGTTCAGTTCTCTGGGAAGAAGAGTAGGGAGAGTGATCCAGCCATTCCAAAAGCTGATACCAACAGCCCAGAGGGAGGGAAACCTCTGAGACTCCTTCCATCAATGCTCTATGTGCCATATGCCCACTCCTCTGGCATGGTCATGCTTAAGCTTGACCAATGTGTTTGCAGCACTTTGCTTGGGAAGGTGCTTGGGTCCTACTGCAGTAGGGGCAGTACCAGTGGGATGCTTGTTTTTGTTTGCTGCTGAGTTACTGCTTCTGGAGATGAGTGGAGGCATTTAACTGAGCCATAACAAAACTAATATAATGAGCTTGGGCTCAAAAAGAGAATGGCTGGAGTGGCCCAAAAAAACCTGCGATCTAACAGAGAGCATTAGGTAATAGCTCACCTGTCTCTGCTCTCCAAATTCTGTTCCCTGAGAAGAATCTGGGTGGAGAAGTGTGAGGGCACAGGTGTCATGCAGTGGTGCCCCGCTAGAAGGCAATGGTGCTTGCTTTAACACACTTCTGCTTCCTGCTCTGAGGTGAGGCAGCAGGTCTTGGGGGTTCAAAGAAAGGAAAGGAAAAGCTTAGAGGAGGAGGAGGATGGTCTTTGAGAAGAGGGGGGGGTGGGAAAGACTGAGCCTAAAATACTTGTCCCTTTGTATCTCCAGGAGCTTGCTACTGATTCAGGGACAAAGGTGGAGCAGGGCCAGGTCGTAGTAAGTGACAGAGATCATAGCATCTGGTGGGCTTGCTTGCAAAACTGGGGTCTGCATCCACTGTCTACACATCAAGAGCTTCTGATGTCCTGAGAAGGGAGTTGGGGCACAGTCCCTCTCAGCTCAGCTTGGGTAGGGGCCAAGGAGAGCAGTGTCAGCTCCCTGAATTTTCAGGGCTGGCCCTTGTTTCCCTTCTAAAGCCACAGTGCAATGCCTTCCCCTGCCCTACCACATTAAGATCTTGTATTTCAATTATTTTGTCTTTCAAACAAGGAAACCCGTGCAAGTGGAAATGGGAAAAAGAAAGGAAAAAAGAAGAGGGAGTCGGGGGAGAGAAGAGGAAGGAGGAGTATGTCTGCAAGAGGAGGGTGCCAGCATGGCTCCTCAGCCAGTGGCTAAGAGCCCAATGTAAACTGGGACTGCATTCACACTGGAGTGTGAAGCTCTGAGTCAGACACATTCCTCCATGCAATGGGCAAGGGGACTCTCCAGGGGCTGGTGCAGGGGGGCAGAGCTCACCTCTCCAGAGTATATCTGAGGGGAGGGGACACAAACCTGGGAAAAGGAGAAATCCACTTGTCCACCGAGTCTGCTGGTTTCTGTGGGCCCAGGGAATGTTGGAAAAGCATCAAGTGAGGAGCTGTTAAGACGAGAAACATTTCCCCCTGGCTGGCAGAAGTTATTTGCACCTATCAGTCTTGAAGGGGGGGGGAGGTGTCCCCTTCTCAGCCCTTTGGTGGTTAAGGAAATCTGT
Source organism: Phaethornis superciliosus (assembly GCA_023637945.1). Taxonomy (NCBI): domain Eukaryota; kingdom Metazoa; phylum Chordata; class Aves; order Apodiformes; family Trochilidae; genus Phaethornis; species Phaethornis superciliosus. Next base: position 59,407,239 of record JAJQWJ010000001.1, on the reverse strand, counting down.
CAGACAGAGCTTGTGGTGAACAAGATCAGCAAAATGGACTGGAGGTAAGGAATAGTCTTCCCTGGAGTTCCCTGTGTCTGTGGAACTCTCACCATCTTTCCCTCTGGTGTTAGGCTTGATGTGTCCCATACACTGGGGGGGCGAAGGCCCCCTCATGATGATGATGATGATGATGATGATGATGACCCAGCTGCGGGGAGGGCGGTGGCACCCAGAAGCGTATCTGCATCCCCACCTGGACACCACCTTCTGGCACTACCTGACTGTCCTCTTTGCCACCAGCATCCTGGCACCCCATGTGGTGCTGGGTGTTGTCTATGCCCCAGGTGTACTTGTCCTCTGCCTGGGGCCCAGGGCTGCCTGTGGCTGGCTGGGCCCCTGCCTGGAAGTTCTCCTACAGGATCTCTGCCATCGTGGTGGCCCACTGGGCCTGCTTCCTCCCTTTCTGTGCCTGGCAGCTGGCTGGGCTGTATCAGGGTGAGGGGCTGAGCATTGGTCCTGCCACCCACGCCTACCTCAACTTCAGTGTCACCTGCCTGGCCTATGGCAACAGCTGCATCAACCCTTTTCTCTACACCCTGCTCGCTGGCAACTACCACCGGTGCCCCAGCCGCAGCAGGGTGAGCGCGGCTCAGATCCTGGCACCCTCCCAGGAGGCTGTGGGGGGCCCAGGAGGAGGCCATGGAGTGCCTGTGGCTTTTGAGGAATTGTCAGGGTCTATGGAGAACAGGAAGGGGTGAGCAGCACCCTAGGTTGGGAACCCTTTGGCTGGGGTTGAGTTGGGAAATAAAAGTGCATCGCTTTCCACGTGGGTGTGCAGTGTCTTCCATCCTCGTTTTTTGCGGTGCTGTCCCCTTCGTGCCTTCCCCACTCACCCTCCTCAGCTGCAGGGAGGCCACTTGTCTTGGGGATCCTGACTCCATTCTCAGGTCCTTCAGCCCTTGCATGCCAGCCTCCACCTTGCACAAAGCCAGGGAGTGGGTGGAAGGGAGCAGTCAGCCTCCACACATCTAAATTATACAGCTGGGGAACCCTTGCCACCCCTCACCTCCTCGTTAGCAACGGGCCAAGCCATAACAAAGCCAGGACAACAGTGAGTCATGGATCTCACAGGACCCTGTGAGTCACTTCAAGCAGCAGCCACGCTAGCAGCAGACCTGAATAAGTTTCAACCTCTTGTGGTAAAGCTCACACTCAACATTTTTTCCCCCACCTTCCACAAAAAAAAAACAAACAAAAAAAAACCCAAAACAACAAAAAAACCCAAAAAAACAAGAACAAAAAAAAAATCTCTGAAGAATCTTTCTAAAAAAAGACTCTCAAGTACAGTTAAGAGACACTCTGAGATTGCACTGCAGTACAGCTCAGGGGGGTCAGCACGTATGCTCAGCTTTCAGAGGAAGCTGCAAGGAGAGAGCTCCACGACATGTTCATCATCACAGCTGCCTCAGCAGCACCATGTCTCTGCTGTGGTTGAGGAAACCCCCAGCTCTCTGGCCTACCAAATGTACTCCAGTCAGATAGACTGTATCAACACTACTGCATAAATTGGGTCAGGTCTCTTGCCTTGAGGCCATCTACCCAAGCATGGCTGACTTCCATACATCTAAAGTCTCTCCTCATCCCCACAAAGGATGGCCTTATCCATACCATTCCACAGGAAGCACCCCCATGCTATGCTGTCCCCCAGCCATGTCTATGCATAGGGTGGCAAGGTTAAGTGTTGTTTTTATTATCATAGATGTAACCCTAAAGAGTGGGATGTGATTATCCAGAGCACATGGGCTTCGGGAAATATGGAGCTTCAAGAGAGATCCAACTGCAGAACCTTAGGTTGCCTGTACACCCTAGGCATTCCTGCTTCCAACTCAAAAGCCCATCCTGAGCCCTTGCCTCAAAGTCATCTCTCTCTTCTTCCACAATCACCCCCACCCCCTGTTCCTAGCAGCCAAGCAGCCTAGCACCTCCCTCTGCATAGGTACTTGAGATACAGGACCTGGCAGAGCCTCATAAATTATGAAGCAAAGTCAGCAGGTGCTGCTGCTATAGGAACAAGCTCCTGTGCTCCAGCTGCCCTGCAGTTGTTTAATAGCAATAGGAATCAGTCCTGCCAGGCCTGCAGGGAGTCCTTGTAGGACACCAAATTGTTTGTGCTTTATGTTGCTTATGGCCAAGCCTGGAAACAACAACCTAAAGATTGAGTCCTTGCATCCCCGGCCTCCCTGGTAACTGCTGTGCATTGCAGAATGGGGAAGCTACCACCTTGCCCATGGCCACCTGACACAGCCTGCCCCACAGCAGTAGTCATTGCTCCTGAAGTAGCATCACACTGGGAAGCCCCCAAGGCAGCTGCTGGCTGACACTCTTGGTAATAACCCACAGCCCAGTGAGAACTATGCTGTAGCATCAAACATGTCTCATCCTTCTCTACTGCTGTCCCCATGCAACATCAACAGGTGCCAAGAAGACACAGGGAAGCTGCTTCATGAGTAGGACCAGCTACAAGGGAACATAGGCCAAAGCACAATGGAGAACTTTCCCCTCACTCCATGCACCCCACCAGATTTAGCCAGCACGGCAACTCAAGACTGCCAAGGGTCAATCAGGGATGTTTGGTCTGTGGAAGAGATAAACTGGGCTGATGACATCCACACAGGCAGTGTGCCAGTCTAGACCTCAAGCATGGGCCACTTTGCTTAAGGGACCTTTCCCCTCTCCCCACATCTAGCTCCATTTTTTCCTCCCAAGATTCTTCTAGGACGTTTTAACTTATGCCTTCCCAGACTTTTGACACAGCCTCCCATTCTGACTTTGGTAGATAACTCCAAAGAAGAACCAGGTCATAACAAGGGCCAAGGCTGGCACAATTCCACCCACATATTGTACTTCAGCAAAGTGATTACACTCCTCCTTCCACCCCTCCAGCAAGGTAGGTAGCCAGCCCCTGTGAGTTGAAAACAGATTTTGAGTCAGGGTAGACCAAAACTCTTGTTTATTGATTACTTTTTCTGTATCTTTGTGCTGTATATGTCAGAGGAACTTATTCCCAGCTGATGGACTGGAGTGTGAAGTCCCCTTGTGTATCAAAGTAGTCAAAGACAGAGAGACCAAGCCGGTTAGGGAACGTGAACTGGTGACCTGGCAGGTGGACTGTCAGATCATTTTGGTTGACGACAAAAGTGATCTGCAGGACAAATTTAAAAAGTCAGAGAAAGTTTCTGCCAAGATACACTCAAAGCCATTCCCCTCCACAATATTGCTGTGCCACCCCCTGCTTTGTGGGATGAACATGCTCAGCAGCATAGCCTGCTCCTCAACAGCAGGAGTATTATTTTCATTTCCCTGATGCCTATTCCCTGCTCAGTTCAATAGCAACATCTCTTTGAGCTTGATAGAGCTTGTACCTTTGACCCCCACTGTCCACCACTGCTCAGAGACCTGGATAGTGGCACTGGCCAAGCAGGAGAAATCAGCCACCTTCTGTACAGACAGCCTTGAGACAGCCCCTGCAGTTGGGTGCCCTTGTCAAACATCCCCCCTACACGAGGGCACGTACAGAGAGTGCATCCCAGGCCTCACCTCTGCTGTGCCCCCCTTCTGGAAAGGGAAGACAGTCTCCCTGTGCTCTGCACCCCACTCTTCCAGCTTCTTTGAGTTACAAACGATGGTGTTCACATCACCATGAGCATCAAAACGGGGGTTGAAGTGAAGTCCGACTTGGGAAGCATCTTTCCCCAGATTCAGCACAAAGCTGCAGAGAAAGAAGACATCAGTACTGTTGAAGGATGTTGCTCATTACCATGAACGTCTCTGGGTCTGCCTATTACCTTCAGCTAGGCTTAAAGCAAAAAAGATAAACCCTTTGCTAGACTGTACAGCTTCCCCAGGTATATGGTGCTGCATCAGTGAGGGGCACTCTCCTCCACTGTGGTGATTGGGCCCATAGTGCCATCCCTGGGAGATGCACTGCTTGGTCTCCACAAAACTTTTAGCTGTGAACAGGGACTTATCCTGTTCCCAAACCAGCTTCCAGTGAGGCAGCTGCTTTTGGCAGACTTTCTTCCAGCCCCAGACAGTTAGCTGGTGTTGTACCATGCCTGACAGCCACTGCCTTCTCCCCACCCTGAGGCAGCCGAAATAATTACCATGTCATTAGCTATTCCAAAGCATCTGCAATAGTGGTGGGAGGAAGCAGCTTCCTAGCCCAGTGTCCACCTTGCCTCCAGGCCTCTCACCCAGATGAGAAGAGAGAAGGCATATTATTTGGCAAGAGAAACCCCAGAAGGCTTCTCTCTGACTCTATCAAACTTCAAAGATGCAGGGAAGAGCTGGAACATGTTTCTTGGAATACTGCTAGTGCTGGTACAGCAGCTACAGGCTCCACCTTACCCACAAAGGGGCCCCACCAGCCACATATCTGCAAAAAGGCAAGGGCTGCTGCAGAAAATTTCCTGGAGGCCCCAGCCACCCTAATACCTGGAGGTGGGAGTGCATTTCTACTTCCACCTGCCCACTCACCACCTCCCCTCCAGCACCTGACAGGCATCTGCACTAGGTGACAGAAAACTTGAACACCCTGATACTCTGCTCCAAACTGCAGCCTTTCCATTTGCACCCTTAGATGGAGCTATGGCTCAGACCATCCAAGACCTCCCAGCTGCTTGGGTTGTAACCTCCTTCTGCTCAGTGGATCAGGACATTGTCACGGTGTTGGCTGCTCCTGGGCCATCTTCATGCAGGGGAGGGGATGTGGCAGTAGGGATGGTCTCAACCCAAATCTCAGTAAAGACAGAACTTCCATTTCCTTTACTCTGTGCTAGAGAGGATGTGGTCACTGCCAGTGCACACAGCTGGAGCTTCACATCTGCTTCAGCTTAGCCCCTTGGCAGCAGCACGTGTCTGCAACTTGCATTAGACCATGACTCACTGGGAAGCCCTGTTGGTATTAACCCTTTCCCAACCTGCTCCCCTCCCACTCAAGGGAGGGATCCCTTCTGTGCCCCACCAGCTGAAGACAAGTCTTGCCTTGGCAGCACAGCCCAGCCCAGCCCAGCTTACCTCTTGGCACTTGGTGCAATTTTCCCCTTGACAATGAGGCGCTGGCCAGGTTTGAGACCCAAGTTGGTGCACACCGGTCCCTGGGGAATGCAGAGATGTTAGCTCAGTACCTGCTGGCTCAGTTGCTCCAGCTTGGCAGCTCTCCTTGCTACCTTGCAAGGCAGTGCGTGTCTTTTGAAGAGACAGGGAAGCTCCCTTCCCCTAGGGCATCACACTGGGGGTATCCCAGAGATGTTACTTCAGTCACATGGGATATGTGCCCAATTTCCTAATCTTTCTCCTGCTGCTCTCATCAACATATCTATATTTCACAGCAGTGAAACATAAGTACCTGTAAGCTCCTATCACACCCACCCTCCCTGTCTCAAACACACCCTTGTGCCTTGTGGAGCTCACACCATCCCACAGAAGCCTGACTGGAGAGGGATGGAGTCTCCAGTCCCTTCCCCTAGCTTGGATTTTAACTTGAAGCTTTGCCAAGGTCCAGAAGCTAAGACACTTTGCTCCCCAGCTCCCACTGGCAGAGGCAACACCCCAGGAATACTAAGAATTTTTCCCCCATTCCACTTAAATAAACTTGCACTTGGGACATTCTCCAATTCATAATCCTCAGCCTAATGAAAAATAACTTAATCAAAGTGCAACCATTCTTCTAACACAAGCATCTCTCCAGCAGTCCTTGACATTCCCAGAAGGACACTTCTGCATATACCTTTCCTTACAAGAATGAGAGTGATTCAGTGAGAGTGATTTTCATAAAAAATTCAGCTAGGAAACAAGCAGCAAGGCTGCCCAGAAGAGATGATCAGACAGCAAAAGACACTACTGCAGCTGCTTTCCCTCCTGCAAAACAGGTTACCCCAGCCTAGAAGCCAACCCAGCAAAGACCCCATCATCCCACACCTCCCAGAAAGGATCCTGCAGGGGAAAAAAACCCACCAACTCCTGCTAGAAGAAGAAAAGCAGCCACCCCTCTGTAACAGATGCAAGCAGGAATCCTTCCTCATCAGCAGCAGGCATCCAGCTCTAGCAGACCCTCTGACACTGGAGCTGGCAAGCAGATGGAGGAGAGTGCAAGTCCCCCTTAGATCAAGCCAAAGCATTCCCCACAGCCCCACCTCATCAAGCAACACCTCGGGCAGAGCTGCCCCATCCCTCCCTCTACTCACACAAGACATGGTTTTGTTCTGCAGGGTAATGCTCCTCTCCACCCAAGTGCCACCGTCCCAGGAAAGTTGCTGAAGGAGCCCCACCCTTGCCTTTAAGTAGATGGAGAGCTGAGCTGCCCCAGCCCTTCTCCACCCCACCCGCCAATCAGGCTGAGGAAAAGGTAGGAGGGGTTGGTTTTTTGGAGAGGGAGAATCAATCACTCAGAGCTGCCTCCGCCCACCCTCACCCAGGCTCCTCTCCAGGATGCTAAACCCAAGCCTTCCAAGCTGGCAGCTGGCTGCTCCAGGAGGAGGTTCAGCTGTGTGTGGCCATAAAGCCAATGGAAAATAGTTTTACAACGAGCGTTGTACTATCCAAACTTTTATCCCACACGGAAAATGGACAGATGGAGTGAGACGTGGCGGGAAGGGTCTGGGAAGAGGGCTGATTCTTCAGCTCTGGCTAAATCAGGAGCAGAATAAATATTTCTGGGCTCATGCTTCACCTCAGAAGCTCCTTGTGGTCCAGGTGAAACCCCAGGAGCAGATGACTGAAGCTGGATCCAGGGTCACCTCTCTGCACTATGGAGCCTTGCTGTCCCCAGAGGCTGTCCAGCTGCTGGCCCAGCACTTACCACCAGCTGGTGTAGGTTCAGCAGCCAAAGGAGGGAAAATGGTCCTTAGTCTGATGAACCCCTAGATGCCCTCAGAACATGCAGTTCATCTTGGCTGTAGGGCACAGCTAGCCAAGAGAAAGCCCTCTTGAAGGAGTGTGGAGAAATTATCCAGGAAAGCTCGGTGCCTGGCTCTTGTCTCTATCCTGGACACACATGGGGGGGCTGAGGAACAAGGGGATGGGGGCAAAATACTCTGTCACAATAAGCCACAGGACCTATAGGTCTTTCATCTGCCCCCATGCTCTCTTCATAGCAAGTATGACTCAGTCTGGGTGAAAGGATTCCTTTGGAAAAAGTTACCCAATTACTAGATGGCTCAACTGTAATTACACTGAAAGAGAAGGGAAAAATTCAGGCAGTGGGCCAAGCTTGTGGCTTAAATCTCCCTCTGTCTTGCATATTTATCTCTAAATCACAAGACTCTGTGATTTCCTTAAGAGGCCCAGAACTGAAACACACTGAAACACTTTCTTCTTCCCTTTCTATGAGACCCATAAGTTGCCCCTATGCTAAGGATGTAATAGTCTCTATCCCTCTTACCCTCATCAAGCATGACCCCAGAGGCTGTCACTCTGGGGTGTTCCCAGGTGGTGCCACAGCAATGCCAGCAGAGGTAACAGGGAGACCATCCTGCTTGCTGGAGCTGCTTGGGTAGTGTGTCTAATTAAATCAGTGTCTTTCAAACCTCAACACAAGAAGGACATGGAGCTATTGGGGCTAGTCCAGAGGAGGGCCATGAAGATGATCAGAGGTCTTGGAGCACCTGTCCTAATGAAGTCAGGCTGAGAGAATTGGGGTTGTTCAGCCTGAAAAAGAGAATGCTCTGGTCACACCTTAGAGCATTTTCCAGTACCTAAAGAGGTTACAGAAAAGTGGGAGAGAGACTTTTTATAAAGGCATGGGACAAAGGGGAACAATTTCAAACTGGAAGAGGGTAGATTTGGATTAAATATTAGGAAGAAATTTTTTACTGTGAGGGTGGTGAGAAAGTGGAACAGATTGCCCAGGGAAGCTGTGTATGTCCTCTATGTCCTCTCCCTGGAAATGTTCAAGGCCAGGTTGAATGGGGCTTGGAGCAACCTGCTCTAGTGAAAGGTGTCCCTGCCCATGCAGAGGGGTTGGAATTACGTGATCTTTAAGGTCATTTCCAACCCAAACCAGTCTGTGATTCTATGGAATCCAAGATTTTGTGGGACTGAACCGCTTGCAAGGGACCCCAGACATCTCTCCAAGATGAGCTGCTGCTGGAGCCATGTTCTATCAGGCTGCAGGGGCCAGACTGGGCAGGATGGTTACCTTGCAAGAAAAGCTGAATGGGAAAGGAAAGTGTGTGGATATTTTCTCTCTTAGAGCTGGTCAAGGGGGAGACTACTTAAAAGGTTAGGGGTAGGTTCTGTGTTTCCTGAAGCATTTTTGGAAGCTTGGTGCTGTAACGCTACCTTAGTAGCCACCAGCTGCTTGAGTAATCTTGTCCAGGGACCTCCCTTCAAATGCTGCTGGGAAGATTAGACACTCATGGATAACAAGTGATAATGAGGGAGGGCATGCCATCCCAAAGGAGATGCTTGGAGGGGCTATTCACATCAAGAAAATTCAGACTTGAGCCTTGAGCCTACTTTTGTCAGCCTGCATTTGTCTGATGGAGGTTCCGGTGTCTGTGATGGCTTTCAAAGAGCTTTGAATTAAATGGCATTATCATGACAGGCTAATACCTCAGTCAAGGAGGCCATGGGGTGTCCCACTGCCTGGAAGCCAATGGCTACTTCAGTCAGCACAATACCATGTCTCTCTTCATACCTCTGGCTTTGAGCCACCATGATAAGGAGGTAAAATCTGAATCTCCAGGACCAGCATCCTTACAAAGGCTGAATTCAAGGGAGGGAAGGTCCCTGCTCACTCTCATGGCACACCAGAGATAATGTCCCTAGCTGCAGACACATGTTCCACCACACTGAAGATGCAGAGGTGCTTGCCCATTATTTTCAGGAAAGACATGGTGTAGGAAGAACCACTGTGGGTTGAGAAGGACAGAGCCAAGCTAGTTAGAGCTGGCAACCCTCAGCTCCCATCACCATGTTCCTTATCAATGTGTGGTGCCATGTTTCTTATCAGTGTGTGGTGGGTCAGCCATCCAGCAAGCTATTGACCCATCTGATCTTCAGAGATGGAGATGAAGAAGATGAGGGCAGATGACAGCAAACCTTGGTATGTGGGTTTATCCTGCTCTGTGGGAACTCAGCAGTGGGATAGGTTCCTATGTCTTCCATACAGACTCTTGCTCACCAGGAGAGCTCTCCTGCATCACATGGCAAATCCTTACTTTGTATTACAGGGAGATAGACTGATCTGCATCATAGCTTGGGAAGCAATAGATCATCTTTGTCCAAGCCAAAAGGAGTGAGTGGACTCGGTGCTGTCACTGCAAACAGTGCCCTTGGCCATGCCAAACTCTCATCCAGAGGGAGCCACAAGTGTGGAGAAGGTAGTAAAGGCTGTGGGATATTACTTCAGCAGTGCCTCATCTCTGGTTATGAGTGTGAGGCTGGTGGTGTTTGTATCTGCACTTGTGCTCTCCAAATTGGGATCATTTGTCCTGGAGAGGACAAAGGCAGGAGAAAAATGGATAGAAGAGCCAGCTGACAAGGAAGGGGCAGACCAAATTCACAGCCAGCATGTGTGCAAGGGCAGAAATCACAGCAAAGGCCCCACCAAGCATGGCCTATGCTGGAGATTAGGCATCCTGCTTCAATCCTGTGCCTGGGCACCTCTTCTGTGGCCTGAACTTCAGAGACAGCCTGGCTCCTGCTAGTGACTTGCTGCCCTCTCATTAGCCTTTCCTTGCACAATGTCTCTGCTCTCTCCTCCTCGGAAAGTGCAAATTGCTCTTGTATGGTGGCCAATCTCAGTCCTCAACAAACTGCTGCTAACATTTGGGGCCTGAGTTCATCCCCTGATGCTGGCTGTGAACCATCACTCCCATAGAAGAGACCAGACAGCTATATCTGTTGCTAGGGCTGCCCATGTTTGGGTTTTTTTTTGTTTGTTTGGGTTGGGTTTTGTTTGTTTGTTTGTGTTTTGTGCATTTTTGTTTGGTTTTGGTTTGTTTGTTTGTTTGGGTTTTTGTTGGTTTTTTTTTGTTTGTTTGTTTTTTTTTTTTTTTTTTTTTTTTTAGCTCTTTTGTCAGATCCTCAGGCTTCTTCCTTCACTCTCCTTGACACCCAAAGATCCCCTGCTGATCTCTCCATGCTGAGATGGCACTGTTTCTTGAGCTCCCAGCTTTCCTTCTGGACATCCCCACCTCTCCCATACTCCAAGCTGTAATTCAGCTTAGGTTGAAGAGGGCAAGATGATTGCTCAGGGTGAGTTTCATCACTGTGAGCAGCTTTCATTTAGGGCCTGCCTTCTGGTCTAGATGATAGGCACTGCTGTGCCTCAGCACCCCTGGACTGGTCCAGATGCTCCATGCTGTGAGGCTGAGTAGAACTGCTGGGCTGAGCTGTTGAGTGGCTCTAACCAAGGTGGTTTGGCAGATGCCAAAAAAGCAGCTCAGTCAGGCAAGTGTCTGAAGCAAAAGATCTGTCCCCAAGTCTGCTTGTGAAGGATGAAACAATAAATGGGGACTTCCTGAATCGTGACCTCGGAGGACTGGGAAAGGGCCTCTCTACGTGACCAAAGTCCTCCTGCATGTGTTGCTTTGCAGCTGGCAAAAGCCTGTTCCAGCTGCAATTACTCCTTCAGTGATTTGCAACATCTTTCCACCAGGAGAGCATCTTTGTACCTGCTCAACCACTTTGCGTAATGTGGGCTGTGGCATTTTAAACTCAGGATTAAGTGCATTAAACTCATATTTATTATCTCATGGACACAGAGCCTCATATCAGGAATGAACCACAGTAGGATGTCCCAAGCTTTGCCTGCTGAAATGCTTCCAACCACATCCAATTTCCTGAATTAGGAGCTGTCCGTGAGGTTCCAACTCTTGCTGACTCCAGAATATCTGCTTTCATTAAATCAGTATGGAAATATGTTCCCCAGCAGAGAAGGTAATCCTGCAAATGTTATCAAAGTGTACCTGGACAAGCTGATTTATCTGAGTGAGCCTGAAATTACAGCTTGGTGAAGCAGGAATGACTCCTGCTCATGCTAATGTCACCAGCATATGTTAGGCACACCTCAAAGTGCATCCTGAGAGCTCCCTGAATCCGTGTTCCCGACCTCCTCCTTGCACCTCTGTCTGCTCATGCTGGGCTTCATCTCACCTTTGGGGCATGAACCCTCCCCAGGCACAGTGGAGAAGGGAGTCTGCCTGGACTGCTGTCCAGGGCGTTATCCCTGCAGGTGTGGGATGGCTACAGCACCCTGGCCAGGAGGGCAAGGAGGCAAGCCAGGTACTGGCTTGTGGCTGAGGGCAGCATTGGTCATCCTGGACAATCCTGTGGAAGCAATTGGTCCAAGCCACTTGAGAGCCCTTCTAGCATGGAAGAAGAGCAAGAAGCCACCAGCTGATCTGGGTTGGCTCCTTTCCCTGGGAAACAGGCAGGGAGACTCCTCACCTGATGGTGCTAGAAATAGAATTATAGAATGGTTTTGGTTGGAAGGGACCTTAAAGATCATCTAGTTCCAACCCCCCTGCATGGGCAGGGACACCTCCCACTAGGTTGCTCCAAGCCCCATTCAACTTGGCCTTGATCATTTCCAGGGAGGGGACAGCCACAACCACCCTCAGGAACCTGTTCCAGCATCTCACCATGCTCAAAGTGAAGTATTTCTTCCTAATATCTAATCTAAATCTACCCTGTAGCTAGTACAGCAAAAATGTGTCAAGCCTTCGATTAACTTGGACAAGAACCATCCTGGCTGTGAGACTGGAGCGGTGGAGTTAGCAGATCTTTAATCCCAGACAGGTGGTGACTGCCTGGGAGGGCTTCAGGCCATTTACATTTCAAGTTTAAGAGCACTTGGCCCAGGATGGCACAGAAAAGATAAATCCAGGAGGAGAGTACATTCTTAGGTTTGACAGAGAGGTTGCTCAAAATGACAAAGCCTGAACCAAGCTGTTGGTGCATGCAGAGGATTTCCAAAAGCTGCAAATGCAGGTTAAGAAAAGCCTTGCAGCAGGCTGGGCAATTGCTGCTGAACCAGAGGGGACTGCAGACCAGGGAAAGCACGAAAGATGGGCAGAGCAAGATTCAAATTCTCCTGTAAGCAAAGTAAAATTAGGGACCTCGTACAACTCTGCCATGCAGTTTGAAACTGATAGTATTTTCTCATTTAAAGAAAATGGTAAATCAAACTTGACCAGTGGTGTGAATTTCTGTTTTTTGTTTGTTTGTTTTTTGGTTTTTTCCCCTTTAAATAAATCAAGTTGAAGACATAGAAAGAAAGGAAAAGATAGAAGTGAAAATGAGTTGGGGTGCAGCATGCATTGTTCAGGATGTGCAGGCATTGCATACAAGGCTTCAAATGTAACTTTTAAGAAATGACATGATTTTCTGAGCTACAAGCTACAAGCTCAGAAAATGTTGATTATAGAGGAGAAAACACTGTCACCCCTTGTCTGAATGTTGGCTGATGACTTCCAGGAGGCCTGGAGCATAAGCCCGGTGCCACCGCAGCGGGAGAGAAAGGGAATACTGTGCTAAAACACGACACTAAGGAATATTCCTGGACTGCTGTTCAGTGCTGGGAGTTCAAGGGCAAGGAAAAGAAGCTCCGTGCAGGAGGTTTAGATGTTTCAACACTGAAGTGCCAGAGCAGGAGAGCTGCAGGCTAGCAACTGATTGTGGCTTCTGGCTTTGCAGTGCTGTTCCTAATTGGTGTTCTTGCAGTGTTTTAGAAACCTGTCACTTATTGAGCCTATTTCAAGCCTAGAAATAACCTGCTGAGGCATATTCCTTGTCTTGGGTTGTCTGTTAAAGTGACTTTTGAGACACACTGGGCAGAGATTAATTTGCTGTACTTAGTATGCAAACTGTAAGTGGATGCTGTGTTTGAACATGTTACAGCAACCCAGATGCTCGTTTCAGCTCTTCCAAGAAACTGTGCTGAGGAGAAGTATGTTCATGGAATACAGGCACGTTCTCCTGCAACACCCTTGAGAGTGAAACTCAGCTGCATTCCATTTTTCAGTGAGCAATGTGTGTAAAAACCAGTCTGGAATGATAATCTCAAACAAAAGGGCTGCTTTGAATAGGCTCTGCTGGCAGCGGTGGCAAAGCAGCTGGAGAACACTTTTTTTTTGTGTGGATGCAGAGTGGTACCTAGGGTGTGGGATGTGATGTTGATCTCCACACACAGCAGAAATGGCACCAGAACTACTCAGGAGGTGAGGCTGGTTTTTTTCTCACTGAGATATAACCTGCAGGGGCCATTACATCTGCTCTGGCATATATGTTCATTTGCATCCAGCCCATGAGCCAGCATTAGGGGCACATCTTGTGATTGCAGAGCCTCCAAAGCCTGTGGCACTGTAAAGCATCAGCACACCCAGGCTGAAGCCAAGGCAGGCAGAAGGGCAACTTGGCCTATTCAAGGAAGATTGAGGCCCTGCCAGGCAGCAGGAGATGGACAAAAGAGGACTGTCTTGGGCAGACAAATTCCTGCCATACCTTGGGGTCTTGTGAGTGACACAACTCACTATTCCTGAACAGGGATGCATCCTGCTGGCCCCAGAGCCAGTGCAGACTGGGCTCCCCCTCCATTTCTTGACTGGGGACCCCAAAAAACTCCCTTGGGGGTTTCAGTTGCATGGGCCATCCCTTACTTGGCACCCCAAACAGTTAGGCAGTGCCAAGCTCTGTTCAGCAGCTGCTGCTGTCCTACAGCCAGCTGGAACAATTACCCTCTCACTAACAAACTGTCTGCTATCTGCCAGGATCGGCTGCTGAAATGGAATGGTGGGGCTTGGCACCCTCCCTTCCCTGAGGCTCATACTATTTGGGGAGAGAAAGCACAGGGCACGCCTGTTTGATGCTATCCTGGTTTGGAGACAGTGGGAAGCGCTGGGATGCATCATCCCCTGCAATGCTCTTGGTTCCCACCCCTCATGCAAGGGAGCCCAGGCACCCTCCGGGGCTGATGGGTACATGCACACCACTGCTGTGGTGAGGCTGTATTGCTCTTTTGGGAGCGATGGATCTCTTTGAGGAAGCTCTTTGCAGAGCCATCTCTACCCCTGCCAGCAAGCACAACATCCATCATCGTGTCTCACACAAGAGCTTGCTCTTCCTCACCTCTGGCTACTCTGACTTCCTCTGCTCTCTGGGCTGAAGCACCTCACCGATGGCAAAGCTGGGATTTGCCTGCCTGCAGGGCTTGGGAAGGGTCAGCTTCAGGTACTCAGCCAAGTCCAGGTGTCAACTCTCCACACTTTATGGCAAACCATATGGTCCACACTGGGGATCTCCTTGGTTCCCTCCTCCAGACAAGAAGATGGAACAGAGCAGCATCTGGTAGGTTGGTAATTACAAGACTTTTCATCAGGAGCACAAGACACTTCCCCCAGCACTGGCAGCACAGATGTACCCTCCCTCTCTTCCCCTTGTACTCCAGAGTTGGGTTCCTCAGCCTTTTCCAAACAAAGGACCATCTCACATTTCTGGAAGCTCACATCCCAGCAGAGATGGGTGGCTTGGAAAGAAGGAGGGAACTGTGAGGGTGCACTTAGAACCTAAGTAAACAACAAGGCTTTGTTTTATGGGATCAGTGTCTTGTTCTCGTTATGACAGTCACTGAGACTGAGCACTGACATTGTCTGGGGATGCAGATCCTTACAGGACAATTGGCTGCCTGGACACGTGCACAGGCTGGGGGCTTTTCTATGGGAAAAGTTTGAGGATTTTACAAAGCATTGTTGGTGAGAGACATTTTGTTAGGGAGTAAGGTCACAGATGAGGCAAGGTCTTACGAAGACCTTGTATCAGCTTCTGCTTAGCCTCTTTGCTGCAGGGCCCTGGGGGCAAGAAGAATGGATGTTCACTTGCAGCATCCATACACCAGCACCCATACACACTTACGCTCACATAAGCATGAAGCCTGCTATTGTGTCCCAGCACAGAAGGTAAGCAAGAATCCTTCAGCTAGCCAGGTATTTTGGGGTGTACCCCATGGACCCATAGGTAGCAGTCTGCAGACCTGCACCATGGGGCAGGTCCATGCTCTCTGTTCAGCCCACAGCAGATTCACTGTAAGGCCAAGGGCTGCCGTACCAATGGGAGGTTCAGCCTTTACACCCTGGGGTTCTTATCCCTGAGGCTCTTCCAGAGCTGGGGAAGGCATTAATGCACTGAGCTTCTCTCTTGGCAAAAGCAAAGTAAATGGCTGCAAGGGACCACAGCCCGAAGGGAAGTGCAGAAGCCACTGTCTGAGGATGGAGGCAGTGCTGGGCACATCCCTGTGGGGCATGACAAGACAGAAACCTTGAGGAGCAGAAGTGGGACCCCTTCAGAGCTCCCTCCTGGACAGAGAGGAATTTATCACTTCCCCTTGTCTGCAGCTACTGATGGTGGTAACCCAACAGGGTTACTAAACCTGCCTGACTTCCCCTCCCACCCCATACCCTGGGCTGATGGCAACATTTCAGAGATCACACTGACATGGTTCATGTGGTGTCCCCTGCCTCCCTGGCTCCAGAGAGTTCACCCTTTCCCCAGAGGTCCACAACCTTGTCCTTCTGTCTACATGTGTTCTTGTGCAGGGTTGGTTATCTTCAAACAACCCAGACATCCGAAAGGTGCCAGCCTCCAGGACCCTGGGCATTTGCTCCAGAAGCAGGTGACAGTCAGCATGTCAGTCATGTCCATTCCCACCAAAACGTAACAGAGAAAACCTGGTAGATTCTTCTTGCCTCTGCACTGGCTAAATTTAGTCAGGCAGGTTCAAGCTGTAATATAATGCATCTCCACCCATGCAAAGAGAAGATGGGGAGATGAAAGACGTCCACATATCAAGCCCATGATAAAGAGGTAACTTTAGAGGGAAAGCAATGTCCCTCCAAGGTCTGCTGTTGTGTAACCTTGACCCCAGAAGGACAGGCCCTTTGCAGGACCCAGCCCAAAGCCAAGCTCTGGGAGAGGGATCCCCCAACTCCCCAGCACGCTGAGGATCCTGGGCTTGGTTCAACAGCCCTGATACCTGTGAGCTTCTGGCAGGACCAATGCAAGGGGCACTGCTGGATGCAGATGTTGGGTTGGAGAGGAGTGAGCTCCATGCTGAGCAGCCCCAGGAGAAGGCCACTTATTTTGAGCCCAGTTTTGGTACTCCATGGGATGCCTGCAAGCCCAGGGGCATGTGGAGAAGTCCAGAAATGGGGGCCTCCCTGCAAACCCCTTGGTGAGTGCTAAGCTGGTGTCTGTTCAGGATAAGAGCTGTTGGGGAGAGATGTCTCTCTAGGCAAGCAGGCATCAGCTGTGACTTTCCTGGAGAGAAACAAGCAGGGAAAAAGCAGAGAAAAGCCCCAGCGTTCACCCCTTCTTAACAATAGCACTGTCAACAAGGACCAGTGCTGCAAGTCAGGGCTCCCCATGGCTCTCCAGGACTTATCTAACCCCTGACGAGACACAGGGAGACATGTCATTCTGACAGCCCTTCCCTCTTTGGAAACAAAGATGATTGTCTCTCTTTGTGGTGGCCCATTTATTTGGGGGAAAGGGAAGGGAAAACAGCAGAGAGCAGAGCAGGGCCTTCCCCCCCATAGTGCTTTACCCAGCTGCCCTCAGGGTGTGAGCTTGGCTCCATGGGCAGGGAAGGTTTTACCTGCAGAGCAAGTCGAGGAGGACCTGTGCCTATGGCTGGGACTGAGCAGTATGGGAGGCACTGGGAGAAGGACACATCAGGGCTGGTGGATCAGGGTGGCTGGGGGGACCAAACCTACAAGTGGGTAGGATCACATCTCCAGCCATGAAAGCCTGAGTCCAAGAAGAGTGCTAAAAAACACAAGGAGCCTGCTGGCCAGGCTGCCAAAAAACTGTGAAGGCACTCAGCCTTTCTTAGCTGGCTCCCCACCAACCATAAGTGGTTACCCTACTTGGACCAGGCACCCACCACCCCTTCCATAAGGGTTGGTCCCTTCTCCAAATGGCCCAGCCACTCTCTTGGCCTGGATGTCGTGGAGAAATCAGACCTACAACTCCCTCTCCTCCTCCTTCTTTTGCTGTGCTGAGGTGGGAGGAACGCCTGACTCGTCTCCCCAAGGTCCTCAGCACTCTCAGCTGGTGGGCGAAGGTAGTCTGGGACTTGCTCGACAGGTAGAACCTTCCCTCCCTGTGAAGTCTCTACCTGTGTTTATGACTGCCTACCTCTGAGCCAAAGATGCCTTTTTGGCACCTCCAAGAGTGGGCTCGGCTGGGTGCGGAGCACTGTTTTTCTCCAGGATTTTATTACTTGCTCGGTTTCTCAGGTTGTCTCGGTTGGACTTCCTTCAAACTCTCCATCACTTCGTTGCTATGTGCTCTGTTCCTTCCCCCAGCCCTGCACGACCCCTGTCCATGGCCAGAAAACCACAGATGGCACCTGGCACCTCCCAGAAATCTCTGTGGCCAAAACAGCTGCTACTGAGCTGCTCTACCACCTCCGTGTAGACAGAGCCATGCAGCACCTCTGTGATGCTGCAGTGGGTTGGGGAGGAGAGAGGGGCTCATCCAAGACCTCTGCTGCTGCTGTGCTCCCATCTCCTCCTGCTCTCTGGCTGTGCTGGGAGCCTGTCACACCAGTGCCAACACTATCTCTTGCTGTTAAAGCATTTGCAAAGACACAAGATGGGGTGATCCAGCAGCATACCTTTTTGCTTTGGAGCAACTATGTATTTTGGCAACAGCCAACCTGCTGCTCCCTGCATGTATTGTAATCTGAGCAAGGTCAGGGGCTGTGCTGAGATCAGTTCACTCAATGCAGTGGGGCTGGATGGGTGGTTTCAGGGTTGTCAAACCCATGGCTGGGGAAAGAGACAGGCCAGGTTGCTGCAGCCACTTGGTGAGGCTGGATCCCACTGCATGGGGTAGTGGGATGCTGGAGGGGAAGCCATTAGGTATCTATGACCATCTGTTTTCACAGCTCTCCAGGCCTGTCGGGCATATAAAGGAATCTGGGATGGAGACTACTCCACCTGTAAAGCTGCTAGATGTCACGTGAAGGAGATGACATGCAGAAAGTCTGTCTCCCTAAAGAGCAATGTCTAACACCAGTAAGCCAACACACCTTATTTTTTGGTATGCAGGAATGGGGGATGAAGGGAAGATCCACTCATCCCTGGAGAAACAGGTCCATGGAAATGGGAATAAAACTTTGCCCTCAGAACCAAAGCCTTCTCCTTCCAACATAATAATAAGCCCCTAGTCAAGCAAGAGTAGTCCCAAAGTGTGTTCATACAGCTCTGCAGTGAAACTTGGGGCAGTGGGCCAGCAGGAGCAGTCCTGCCAGAGGAAACTTAACCTCTCTGCATGCAAACCCACCCTTGGGGATCACAGGGTTGCTGTGGTTTGGCTCAGGACAGCCTCAAAAATGCTGAGCTCACCGTTCTTGAAAGTAGGCAACCTAAGTTAAGAGCCTGATTGACCAAAACTGGTGGGGAACAGCTGTCAGGGAGGACCAGCCCTGGATTCTGAGCCACTCCTCACTGAGTTGCCATTTTCCCTTTGGAAAACCAGTGCTTTCCTGCTGCAGAAAGGTCAGGCTGTGCCCAGCATGCAGCTGCATCTCATCTTGGTTGGGTGATGGGTGGTTTTACCCCTCAGAGTGAAACTGAGACACTGGGCTCTGCAGTGCTGTTCCCCAGAAGCAGAAGTGGGTGAGGATGCCTGGCTGTGCCATGAGCTGGCCATCGCTTTTGCAGGCAGGAGGGTGACCACTGGCTCAGCGTGATACTCCCTCTGGGGAAAAGGGATGCTTTCTGAGAAAGGCAGGCTCTTGGCAAGCAGTGTGCCAGCAGAACTCTCTGGGCAGAGGCGAGAGATGGGGTGGCATAGTTTGGTGGACATATGTTCACCCTTTTCAGAGGAGATTCACAAATGGCTGAGAAAGATGGGGTTTTAATTTTTTTTCTTTCTTTTGGTCCAGAGCAGGTCTCTCCAAGGCAGAACAATACCCCTGTGTGTCTGCAGGGCCTCTCTCTGTCCAGATTGCCCAGGGAAGGGTGTCAGCCCAGCCACCCAGAGCCCTCCACCATGTCAGAGTGCAGTGAGCAGGGAAGGATGAATCCCTCCAAAAGGCTGAAACATAAAATGCACTGCTTTTCTTTCCTACTTTCTTTTTAAATGCAATTAATGTGTTGTGTGTGCACATTTCTGGGAACACCATGGCTTCCACTAAGGAGAATCACCCAGTGCTGTAAAACCACACCAGGCCTCAGCAGCACCAGCAGAGCTGATGGAAATACAGGTTTAGGTGTGTGGCACAAGATACCTGAGTGAGAGCAGGCCTGGTCAGAAGGATGGTGGGTGAGAATAGGGATCCTGAGACCTCTTGATGCATTTATTCCCTGGGGAATGTACCATACTGCACTGCTCCTGCCTCCACCGAGCTGAGGGAGGAGGATGCTCAGGGCAGACCCGCCACCCAACACACATTTTTGGTAGCCACAGCACCTTCCCCATCTCTGGGTCCCTCCATCACCCCCCACAGCAGTTTCAAATGGATGTTTTGCAGAGGACAGGCACACTGGCTGTCATCACAGCAAAACTGGATGCCTGGAAGAAGCTCTGCCTCTCCCCAGCACCTCGTGAAGGTGGCTTCCCAGGCTTCCACCACTGGTAGCCTCTCAACCAGCTGCAGATGAACCAAGTCCCTGGCCTCCTCCATCTGCAACCCGGACAAGAACCAACAAGCTCCAGCTCCCTAGCATGCCTTCACCTAGCCAGTGCCTTTCAGCTCTGCCTGCAGAGGAGCAGAGAACTCCCTCTCTGCATTACGCTGGGGTGCTGAGCCTGACTTTGCTGCCGACTGTGCCTGCTGGCCATCTGACCACAGCCCTGGCTCTCCCAGGGCTGGGCTGGCTGGGCACACCACGGTGGCAACCTCACTGGTGTGGTGGCTGCCCAGCTCTTGCCGAGCGTCTGTGGCGTTCTGTTGAAACATCACCCCTCGGGGGCAAACCAAGAGCTGGGATGAAGGTTTGGGCTGCCATTACAACAGCAGGAGCTGTGTACGTGCAGCTTCCCAGCATCCAGCCTGCAACCACAGCCCCAGGTGCTCTCCTTCCCCCTGCCTGGCCAGGCTTGTGTAGAGCTGCAGAGGGGAAGGGGCACTGCCTGGCTGTGCTGTGAAATCTGGCTGCCCACATCCCAGCCCACATCAATAGCTGCCCCCCACATGGGTCTGGAAACTGCTCGTGGATTTGGGACTGCTGCACCCCTTGGAAGGGGTTGTGGATGACTTTCAAGAGCCATTCTGGCCCCTTTCCCCCACCCTGCTGCTCCAGACTTTGTGTCTGACTCATAGAGATTAAGGCACCTGAAACCTGCTAAGGGTTTTACAGCAGTGCCTGAAGAGGTTGGGTCCCACTTCACTTTGTCTTGAATAGGCAATAAAAAATGTACGACAGGCCTGGAAAACAGAAAACGTGATTCCTACGGTGGCACAGTCTACAGAGCAGCGAGTAAAGCAGCAAGCGGGGTGTCTGGTACTCATTAGGGGAGGACGAAGAACTGCATTAGACAACTATTGAAGGGATGGTGGTGTGCAGGCTGGAATGCATAAATCCATAGCATTGAAACTAGAGGGCATAGATGGAGGACATGGTCCTACCAGCAACTTGCAGCGTGACAGAAAATGCCAAGCAACAGCCCGGCACCACCCAGCACAGAAGGAGCAGATTAAGCCTGCACAAAAGGGAGCTGTGACTTGGCTGAAGATCGTGGGGCTGTCAGACACATGGTGTGCTCTTTGTGCTCCAGGACACAGCCCTTTGCTTGCCAGCCACCATGCTCTCCCGAGCAGAGACGTTTGCGTGACTGAGCCGCGGCGGAGGGAAGCGGGGATGAGCTGTGGTGAGAAAGAGCTTTGGAGGGGAGAACTGCACCCAGGGTGCCAGAAGTAGTTAGGGCCCCTGCAGTGTTGACAGTGGCCAGCCAAAGAAACTGACACCCAAAGAACAGCCAAAATTTGTCTGTGGTGATAAATCCAGCTTTTCAGGCAGGGGGGCTTTTTCAACAGCTGAGAAGAACTCAAGTTTTGAATGTGAGGTGGCAGGACTTCACACTATTTTCCCAGTCAGCTGCCATTTATCAGTCCTTATTTCTGTGAGTTCACAGCAACCAGGATAACATCCCAGACCACCCCATCCTGCTCTCCAGCCTTCAGCTGTTCGCCCTGCCTGGCATAGCCTCCTCACTTGTGGTGAAAGCACTCTTGTCACTGAGCATCAAACTGATACGAAAATAACTTGAGCTTTCTTCAGCACCAACCTATTCTGGGTTTGCAGATCTATGGAGCAACTCTGACACAGAACCTCCCACTCCTTTCCACACAAACAGACAGACAGGAGGCTTGGGCAACAGCAAAAGTGAGGTTTGCTGCACTTCTTTCTATCCAGTTGCATTTTTTTTCTCTTACCATGCCCAGCACTGATGCCTCCAGGTATCACCTAGCTGGGGGTTAAAGGACAGGATATTAACCAGTCCTGGGCAGGGCTGTACAGGTCACACTATACAAGGAACTGACAGGCTGTGGAGCCCATGGTAGCTGCCATAGAAAAGAAAAAGAGAACATTTGCCATGAATATTATGAAATGAAAGAAAAATATGGTGTCAGTTAACTCCGACCAGCCTAATGGGAACACAAGGCAGAAGCCTCCTGCTTCTGGATTTATTGCCTAGAGAACATCAATCCATGAGATGGGAGAATGAGAGCCCTAGACAGATGACTTAAGATGTCTAATTTATTTATTGCACCTGGCAAGAGCATCCAAGTTCAAGAGACAAGGAGCAGATGAAGATTATCTGTTGCAGGTTCCTTACTCTTCTGCGTTGCAGAACGTTGCCAGGGCAAGAAGAGTAAATATGGGTAGTGGACAGGATGTCTTTGTGTTGCTGAACTTGGAGATCTGATGCCAGAAGACAACCCAGGGTAACTCACAGACTCCCTTTCCAGGAAGCTGTATCTCTTCCTGTTGCTGTTTCTGTGCCATCACTGGAGACACCATTCTGTAAAGCTTACAACACAGCTAAAGTAGTCATGTCAGACTTTTGTACTGTGTCAGCCAGTAGCACCGGGGACCCTGCCTCTTAAAATTCTGTTACTTAACAGATGTGCCAGCCAGGACTATCCACCTCCATCCCTGAGGAAAAAGCATACTCTAGTAGCAAGGATTGTGCTGCTGTCCCCAGGTCATCAGCAGGTGACAAGTGACCTTTGGGAATGAGGAAGACCACTTCTGTAGAGTTCTCCTGAGCATCCTTAACATCAAGCCACCCAAACAGATAACTGAGAAGAAAGCATCTCAAAACCTGCACCAACAGGTAGATTTCCAGCCACGTTTGCTTAAGGGCATTCAGAGTTGCTTGTGGCCAAACAGGAGTCAAACAGTGTGGGATTGCTCAGTGGCAGTGGTCCTTTCACTCCTGAAATTGTTGAGGGAAGGCACCTAATGAAACTGTGGTGGATTGATTACAAGGCAGTGAGAATTGGGAAGCTCAGCCTAAACACAGCCTATGCTCTCTGCTGGAGGAATGTGGCCACCCCATCTCAGGAGAAGTGTCAATCTCCAGGTTACCAAGGCTGTGGCAGGCATGTGGTCCCCTAGTTGTACTGGACTGATGAAGAGGAGCACATAGCCATTCTTCAAACCTCCACCCCCAAACTTCACAAGTGCACAAAGAGGGGCTGGCACTGCTCCATGCTGTTCCTGAGCTCTGCTCGGGATCAGCCACCTCCACGTATGAGGCCAGAGAAGGACACCAAGGCAGGAATACCTCTGTTTTGTGAGGAAAGGAAAACCTTCTCAGGGCTGCAATCAGTGTTGCCCTAGCAGGTGAGAAATATTTGATCTACAGACCATGAGGACTCAGTTTCTTTGGGCATCCATGCTGCAGGGATCTGCATTACTTAAATTGTACCCAGGCAGCAGTAGCATGACAGCGACTGAGGAAACAGAAAACAGTATCATCTGAGTTGTTCCAGGTTACTTGAAACAATTCAAGCAGCAAAGCAATTCCTGCCCCTGAATTTTAACCAGGTACCACTTTTTGTGCAGTTTCTGTGGGAGCCAGGCGAGAGGTTCAGCAAGGGCTGGTGAGGAGAAAGGCCAACAGAGGGCTTCAGGCAATCTGATTTACAGCCTGATGGACAACAGTGTCCATTTAAAGGACAGGTTTCTCTCACCCGTAACAAGTGAAGAGAGCATCTCAGTGCTCAGCAATATTATGTTTACAGAATGGAAACTGCTATTTGCTGGAGCTGCACATCTAGCAGGCTAATTCACAGGGTAGAACAACCTGGATGGTTGGAGTCAGCTGCCCTGTGTTCTGGGAATATTTCTGGCATCACATAGCCCTTATCTCCATGCTGAAGGCTTACAGAGCTGACAGTGCTTTGCTGCGGTGGTATACTGAGGCCACAAAGACCAGTATAACTCTCAAAGTTGACAGGCTTATTAATGGCTTTTAATTGCTCTCAGCAGGTTCAGCTGTTCAGTATCTCCCAGGGAGTATATGGGGTGCCAGAAGAGCTTGGCCACCAAGAGCAGTTCCAATAAATTATCCACAATTCCCAGGTAAGGGGAGTCCAACAACACAGCAGCAGTTTCTGAATGTCCACAGCCACAAAAGCCTCCTGGGATGCTTGGCCAGTTTGCTGGGATCAGAGTCCACAGAGCAAATGAGGCAGCAATAAAGAAGGGGAAAAGGGAAAATGACATGGGGGTAGTAAGGATGTTCCCAACAGCCCATGTTATGGGGTGGAGGGGACAATGCCATGCATAAGGAATGAGGAGATGGAAGCTGTGCTGCAGAGGAGAGAGTTCTATCCACACTGTTGCTGGAGGAAGAGCAAAAGCTGGCTGCCTCCCCAGGACAGGCAGCAACAGGCTGCTGCTCCTCGCCTTCTCCTCCTCCTCACTGCTCCAGATGCTGCAGGACAGGGTGGTGCCAGAGGTGCCTGCCTTGGCAAAGGGGAACTCTCACTTCAGGTTGGGCAAGTATCGAGTGAGTTCCTCGGATCAGGATCCTTTCTTGGCTCTGGAGGCACTTTCCCATGCAAAAAAACCTCCTCTGTCCTGCCAGTCTCAACACCTTCCAGATCTTCCCAGTCCTCTTACCATGTCATGTGGCTAAACACTAACAACTTCACAGCCAGGATGATCATTAGTTCTTCATATTAAAGGCATCTACTCACCGATTAATATCTTTGGTCCCTTTTGTTGTCTTCCTCAAGTGTCAGCCACTTGACCAACTTGATAAACTTCTATGATGAAATGGCTGGCTTGGTAGGTGAGGAGAGAGCAGCAGATACTCTCTACCCTGACCTCAATAACGCCTTCTACACTTTCTCCCTTAGGATTCTCATGGAGAAGCTAATGGAAGTGTGGACTGGGTGAGGAAGCAGTAGGGTGGACTGAAAATTGGTTGAATGGCCAGGCCCAGAGAGTGGTGATCAGTAGCACAAAGCCAGTAACTAGTGGTGTACCCCAGAGGTCACTGCTGTGTTTGGTCTTGTTTAGCATCTTCATTAATGATCCAGAGGATGAGGCAGAAAGTACCTTCAGCAAGTTTACTGAAGACACAAAACTGGGAGGAGTGTCTCATACAACAGAGGGTTGTGCTGCCATCCAGAGGAACCTGAACAGGCTGGAGAAACGGTCTGACAGAAATCTTGTGAAGTTCAACAAGAAGTACTAAGTCCTACAACTGCAGAGGAATAACCCCAGGCACCAGTATTTGCTGAGTGCCACCCAGCTGGAAAACAGATTGGTAGAAAAGGACCTGGGGTCCTGTTGAACACCAAACTGAACATGAGCCAGCAATGTCCCCTTGTAGCAAAGGAGGCTAACAGCTTTCTGGGAAGCCTTAGGATGAGTCTTGCCAGCAGGGTGAGAGATGTGATCCTTCCCCTCTACTCAGCACTGGCACATGTACTCCACACACGGAGTGATGTGCCAGTTCTGGGCTCCCCAGTACAAGAGAGACAGGGATGTACCAGGGAGAACCCAGGGAAGGATTATGAAGAGGATAAAGGGCCTGGATCATCTCTTCTATGATGAAAAGCTAAGAAAGCTGGGACTGTTCAGCCTGGAGAAGAGAAGGCTCAGGAGGATCTTAATCAATGTGAATAAATGGCTGAAGGGAGAGTGTGAAGAAGATGGAGACAGGTTCTTCCCAGTGGTGCCCAGTGACAAGACCAGAGACAACAGGCATAAACTGGTACACAGGAGGTTTCCTTTGAACATCACTTTTTTTGAGTGAGGGTGACTTAGCACTGGCCCAGCTGTCAAGGACTGTTATGAAGTCTCCATCCTTGGAGACAGCCAAAAGCAATCCACATGCAATCCTGAGCTGCTGGTGCAGGGAACCCTGCTTGAACAGAGGAGGTTGGACCAGGTGACCTCCAGAGGTCCTTCCCAACCTCAGACATTCTCTGACTCTATGCAAGGGAAGAAAGCAGTCTGCTTGAGAGAGGACATAGGAAGGCTGTGTCAACATGATGATCCCAGGAAAATAGCATGATGAAGAACCTTTCAAACTAGGGGACACCAGGTTTCCAAAGCTTCAGTGCCCTAGAAGCCAGGCTGGTGGAAGCAGCCTGAAGCAGCAGAGGAAAGAAGCAGCCAGCCATGGAGGAGCACACACAGACTGTTCCCAGATTACCTGCTGTCAAATCAGGAATGCTGCACCCACACAGGAGCAGTACAGCTCAGTCCACTCTGGCTCAAGGGATTGTTTCCTATGGAAGTGGGTTCACCTACTCAAATATCCATCTCCCTTCCACATTGCCCCACGCTCCCAGGAGGCCAGAGAGACTTCTTGCAACTCTCTGCTTTCTCTACCCATCCGTGCCCAAGGATGGCTGGTGTCCAGGAGGTGAGATGAAGTTGCCTCTTCCCCCAGCCAAGGTAATGAGGGCATCCCTAGACTCTCAGAGCAGGTGATGCTGGATGCTTGGCAGTTTGCTGCTTACATCATCCATCCAGTGGTTGCCACAGTAACGACACTTACAGATGAAGGATATTAGGTTTCTGGGGTAACAGAACACTGCTCTGTGTCTCACTTGGTTGTTGTCTCTGTTGCACAGCAGGAAAGGACAGTGCAGTTTTCTGAACATAAGAAAATAAATACCCTACACCACATGAAGCCAGGCTTCCCATCCACTCCATCCTCCCGTGATCTCCCACAGCCCCATTCTCTACAGCCCTGTGCTCCCTGGCAATTGTACTGCTTCCTTGAGCACTCAACCCAAGAAGAAAAACTGCTTTAGATGGAAGAAATCAGTCTACCATTATGGCAGAAGACATCATGTCTTTCAGTGTCAGCAGAAGATGTGCTCTGCAGCCCCACCAGACCCACACCAAGCCAAAGCCTTGATCCTCATGAGGATCAAGACTCCTTAGTGCCAGCAGTTGAGCAGAGGTCTGAAGAGCTTGGATGGAGAGCTCACTGTCCCTCAGGGACCCTTCCAGTCTAGTTTTTCTGGTAAAATCTGCACCCACTCACCTTCATTATGTGCAGGAGGCAAAGCCACACAAAAGCAAAGCCTGGCAGACCTAACAGACCCCTATAGTTCTGCTTTCATGCCCATTTTAAAACAAGAGAAGCCCTGTGGCTAGAGGCAACACTTGTCCCTCTGATTCAGTCGCAGGGGAGAAGCAGCACTGATAGGATGCTGTTAGTTACCCCTGCCTGGTTTCCTCAGCTATGTGGTGAGGTGAAAGGCATGGTAGAGCCTATTCCTCTTCTGCTCCAAGACCATCGCTGCTTCCTAAGAAAGCCCTCAGGGAGAGGTGCACCAGACTAAATAAGGGCCAGGCATGAGCCATTGCCTCTGCTGAGCTGTTTTCAGCAGAAAATAAAAAATAAAACCTACTCTATAGGCTCACTGTTCAGGATAGAAAGGATGAACTCCAAAGTCCCTTTGGAAAGAGTCCAAAAGCAGGCTGTTATCATTCAATTCCCTACTAGTTTCCTGGCATGCCAGCCAGGAACTGCCTACTGCTTCCTGGCGTGCCAGCCTCCAAACCTCCCATCTGCTGGCTGGGACAGCTGGAAGGAACAGAGAGAATGAGGCAGACAGCATGAGAAGAGCTGAACCTCAAAACACCCTAGAAAAAAAAAGGGGGGGGCAACTTCTGGAGATGCTGTTGCTGTGCACCATCTCCTCTTCTGTGCCAGTAACTAACTTGGACAATGAATCTTGCAACCATGATGAGCATTCCCAGCTGTGGCCCCAAGTCACAGCAGCAGTGCTCTGAGTTTCAGCCTGGAACAAGAACTGAGAGTTCGGAAAAATAAATTAGAGTCTGGGTATCTCTGGTTAGGCAGTTAGCAGATGCATTTGGTCTTGATCTTTCTCTGCTTGACGATGTAAGTGTTGGTCAGATGCTCTTTAAGGGAATACCAGTCCTCTGTCTGTCTAACCTTTGGAGACTGGACAGACAAAATGGAGAGTTGGACATACACAAAGAGGACCAACTAGATGACAGGCAATCTTTAGAGAGAAATACAGATGTTTTTTGTTTTGTTTATTTTTCCATTTTGGAGAGCTGTTTTCCAAGTTATTCTACAGGGGAAATAAAACCACACAATAAAAGACACAGCAACTGGAATGATCCTAGGGCTGGTAAATTGCATCTAGTTCTGCCACGTGAGCTGACACAGCACTAACTTGCACTGAGGCTGGTGGTTCAGCTGAAGCAGCTGTGACACTTGGTTACCATCAACAGTTGGTAAAGGGGTCTGACAGACAGTGGGGGAGGATTTGGCTCCTGTATGGGGAAAGAAGGCAAAGTAAACTGCAGTGATTTCAAACACCCTTCTCACCCAATCTGTTTTCCCCCTCCTGACTGGGACAACAGCCAAACGCCAAACTGAGGGAGAGGACACGGGGCATGGCAAGCTGGTCTGGTGATGGTACCTGCAGGGGTATGGTGAACACCCACCTCCCCTTCACTCAAACCTTAGCATAGCACAGCAAAATCTTTCCTGAGCAGTTCTCAGCTCTCTGCAAGCTACACCTGAGTGACAGAGGTGGCACCTCACCCCTACACATGCAGAGCCAGACAGATCCCTCTGTGCAGGGCCACAGGGATCACAGAGCTCCACCTGACCAGCAGCAGGTAGACTTCAGGTGCAGCACAAGTGTCTGCTCCCCAGGAAGGAACCACCCATGCCAGGGAACACAAAGGCAGCTGGCAAAGTTTGCATCATCCACTGCTTGCCTCCACCTGGCTAGACCCCGTGGCCTATGCCACAGCCCCACCTGACACCTCCACCCTCAACTCCAGGTCTGAGACCCCAGTGAGAGACAGCAGCAGACGGTACCACACAGACATTGTCCTCAGGACGTTGTCCACCTCTCTTCTTGTCGACCCAGCAGCACCCCCTTGAGTAAGAAAAGGTCTCACCATGTCCTCGTCTTTGAAGCCTCAAAGACACCCTGGCTGATCTCATCTTGATGGGACCACAGGCACAAAAAAGGAGCCCATTTCCAGCCCACGCTCACACTTTATTATATAGAGACACGGTGAGTGTAAGAACATCAACATGGGACACGGACAGGAAGGGAGGCCCAAAGGCACTGCCCCCCTGTCCCCTTGGTGCAACCAGTCAGCAGAGTTTATACAAATAATACAGTATTTGAACAATAAATAAGTCTCATAAATAAGATCGATAAATAAATAAATAAAAACAACGTAGAAATACAAAGCAGCAAGGAATGATTTTGAGGGCTGCGACACATTCACAGCAGTGACAATACCAACACCTCACCTGCACACCAGCAGCTGGAGCACAGACCCCCACCAGCCCTTTTTCTCCCAGTACTGTGGCAAAATCCACTGAGGAGTGAGAAGAGGGGAGAGTTGTACAGCTCCCTACTGCTGTGCTGTCGTGATCTAGGAGCCCTCTCCCTTTCACAAGCCCCTTCCGAAAGGGTGCTTGAAAACCATGTACAATCACAGAACCACTGTGTGCAGTCACAACTTGTCTGTTTGGCACCAAAAAAAAGCCCCAAAGCCTCAGAGCGGTCTGTTCTCTTTCTATTGTCCTTCAGATGGACACTGACATAGTTATTAACTGAGTGAGGGTAGAGGGTGGGAGGGGGAAACATCTCTAAGGAACAGGGGAGATAAGAGATGAGGCAATGGTCCCTTTCACTTGTGGGAGGCAGTGATACTCTCACTCATCACTCCAGAGCTTCCACACACCATGGCACTGATGGAGACCGATGTGTAGAGGGGACACCACCAGCTGGTCTCCTGGCAAGGAGGGGGTAAACACAAGGACTGCAGGGATGCAGAAGTCCAGAGTTACACCAGACTGAGTGAAGGGACAGCAGTACAAGGCCGCCACTGGTTATCTAAGAGAAAAGTAATAGTAAGACAGCTGGTCCCTAACCCCTGCAGGGGGAGAGGCCCTGCCATACAGACACCCTCCTGTCAGACTCAAGCCCACCAGTTCTCTCTCAGAGATGCTGGCTGCTGGCATGAGGAAGGTAAGGACTCTGTTCATCATGGATAGCTCTCAGCAGAAAGGAGACAACTTGAATCCTGATCCCTCCTGCCAACCCCCCCTCATTTTGCCCCCAGAAAAGGGCGATGGAATGTGAAGAAACCAGGAACTGAGGGACGAGGGCAATGAGAGAGAAATGGGAACAGATGGAGATCTGGGATGGGGAATCCGGCACCCCTGCCCTCACACATACAGACTGCTACTCATCCAGGCCCGGTATCAAGTCTGCAATGCTGTCCACATAGTAATCGGGCACCAGATCCTTGGCAGCGGCGCTGTCGCTGGCCATGTAGGCCTCTGCTTCTTCCAGGCGGGAGACACCCGTCAGGGTGAGGATGGTGGAGAGGCCGCAGTTCTTGCCGAAGAGGATATCTGTCTCCAAACGGTCTCCCACCATCAGGGTGCGGGACGGGTCAACGCCGAAACGCTCCACGATGCAATCAAACATGTAGGTGTTGGGCTTGCCCACCACCAGCGCCTTGCGGCCCGAAGCTGTTTCCACCGCAGCTGTGAGGCTGCCAGTCCCTGGAGGGGGGAGGAAGGAGAAGAAAATCAAACCCCCCCTGGAGAGCTAACGGGGGTGCCGGCTGCAGACAGCTCAGCGGCCTGGGTCCTACCAGAAAGCCGGGCAAGCGGGGTGAAGGCACCGTGGTTTGGGGAGCTGGCGGGGACGCCTCAGCCGGGCAGCCCGGTCATTTCTGATGCTCCGGCAATGGGGGTTCTGATGCCGAACCCAAAACGGAGGCCGACCCCGCCAACAGCACCCCCGCCCTCCCCCGGGGCCGCGGAGGAGGGGGCTGGGGCTCAGGCTCACCGGGGGTGCGCTGGCCGTCGCTGAGCGGGTGCCAGGGGTCGGGGTCGGTGGCCACCAGGAGGCACTGCGGGTCGCGCAGGTAGCCGCAGGCCTGCGACAGCTTGGCGAAGGTGAATTGGTCGTCGTAGCCCACCAGGACGGCCCGCACCGGCTCGGCAAGGCCGAGGGCCGCTTCACCCTCGCCGGCCAAGCTCATCCCGGCGTCGCGGACCTCCCCGCGCAGCCCCTCGCCGCCCAACACGAAGACGCGGCCGGCTCCGGCTCCGGCTCCGCTCCCGCTCCCGTTCCCGTCCCCCCCGCCGCCCAGGAGGCGCTGGCGGAGGAAAAGCGCGGAGCAGAGCGCGGAGCTGAAGACCTGCTCGGCGCGGACGCCGCGGAAACCCAAGCGGCTGAATCGCCGCTCCAGCTCGGCTACCGAGCGGCGGCTGTTGTTGCTGACGAAGAAGGCGGCCTTGCCGCTGCGCCCCAGCCGCTCCAGCAGCTCGGGGGCTCCGGGGACTGCGCGTTCGCCGGCCCACAGGACGCCGTCGCAGTCGAAGAGCAAGCCCTGCGCCGGGCCCAGCACCTCCCGCACCGCCGCGCCGCTCAGCCGCCGGCAGCTCGCCATGCCGCCGCCGCAGCCCCCACGGCCGCCCGGCAGCAGCCGCCGCCGCCGCCTCCCACCCCGCCGGTCGCCCGCCCACCGCCGGCCAATGGGAGGCGGGGGGAGCAGGGAGTGGCAGCCGCGCTGGCCTATCGGCTTCGAGGGGAGAGGGCGGGGCCGAGGGGAGGGGAGGGCGGCTGCCGGAGTGACAGCCGCGCCGTCCTGTTGGCTACCGAGACCGGAGGAGAGGAGGCGGGGCTTAGCCTCAGCGCGCTCGACGATTGGCTAAAGGCCCTCGGCTTCTTCCCCCGCCCCCTCCCGGGACACCGCCTCCCCCGGGTGAGCGCGCGGCAGCAGGGCGCCCCCTGCTGGCCGGCGGGGCTGGTGTGCGGTGGAGCCGCCATTACCCTGGGGGAGTGTCCCCGGCTGCCGGGGGAGCCGTCTGCCCTCCGCTGTGGGGCTGAGCCGTGCCTGCCCCCCTTCCCCGGCCCCGGGGAGCGCCCCTTCCCTGCTCCGTGCCCTCACCTCCAGCACCACAGTTGCCACGCGACTGCGGAACGAGTTCTTTAAATAATTTCGTTGCAGAGTATTTTTATATATATATATATATATGTATTTATTTATATGTATCTGTCTGTTCCCGAGGCAGCACGTTTTAAGTCAGGATGGGGCAGAAAGGGGCTGAGATGGCGGCCTTGTGCCCACAAATGTCCCTGCAGCGCTAGCCTGCCCGCCTTGGCTTCCCTTCTCTGCCCCCCTTCTGTCCCCCAGTGGGGACCCAAGGAGGCCACGGCTCACCCGTGGTCAGGGCCCTCAGGGGTGGCATGGCCGCAAGCTCAGCCGGGTGGAAGGGAGGCGGTGGTGGCGGGTGGAAGGCCCTGGGGAGACGGGAGAGCGAGGGGAAGCAGGTGCGGGCAGGAGCCAAGGGAGGAAGATGGCGGAGTTGCGGGGAGACCCCGTCCCTCCAGCCACCCCGGTGTTTCCACAGTCCCAGAGGAGCGCTGGAACCCATCTCCTGTCCCTTTGATGCCCCTCTGCCCTGGCCTCCTCAGTCCTCTGTGGGCTGCCCTTCTGGGGGAGATGTGGCCAGGGGGCTCCTTCCGCCCACGGGCAATGGCTGCCCCTCCTCTGTGTCTCGGGGGGCACAGTCCATGGCAGCTGCCATCTCGGCCTCGCCGGCGAGCAGCCGGGGGCATGGCGGGGTGTCCCGGCTGAGGCGGCATGCTGGCTGCGGAGGGAGGGGTGGTGGGACAGAGGGGGCTCGGCTGGGCACCCCCATTGTCCGTCGTGGCCGGGCTTTGGGGCTGGCAGTGTGCTCAGGGGCTGCTGGAGTGGGAGCCATGCTCCGGGGCTGGGCTGTGGGTGGTGGTGGCATGGCGGGTCGCA
Organism: Phaethornis superciliosus; assembly: GCA_023637945.1. Classification (NCBI taxonomy): domain Eukaryota; kingdom Metazoa; phylum Chordata; class Aves; order Apodiformes; family Trochilidae; genus Phaethornis; species Phaethornis superciliosus. The sequence continues at coordinate 59,374,927 of JAJQWJ010000001.1, read as the reverse complement.
CTGGAACTGGGCGCTTGCCTGGAAAGAAAGGTGTGGGTGGGCTGGGGTCTCCTCCACCGAAGTCTCTGCCTGGGACAGAGGGGGCTGTGGTGCTGGCCGTGGGGGCTGCAGGCAGATGGGTGTACAAACTGCCTCTTGTCCATCTGCCATACGTACTTGGAGACCCAAGAGCGTGACAGATTTTGAGGGCTTTCCCCACCCTCTCCTGTGAGCTTTGACACCTCTTTATGGTGTTCACCCTATGCTGGAGGAGTGGCCACATCCACCCCTGCAGTCCCACTCTGGCTGGGGATGGAGCAGGCAATGAGGGGCCAGATCCTGGAAGGCCCTTCCTTCCATTTGGTGGCAGGGACATCCCCGCCATCCTTTCTCTTGGGAAACAGTGGGATAAAGGCAAACCAGAGGAAGTGTCATCACTGCCTTGTCTGGGGCACCCAAACCTTTGCGGGTGGTGTCGTTGGTCATCTGCAGAGCCGGTGCCCCCTCGGCTTCAGGAGAGGATCTGGTCACTGATGGGGATGCTGGCTGGGACCTGGCCTCAAGGTCCCTCGAAGTGCTGTGCAGAAAATGGGGCAAGTCAGGCTTTGGGTGGACATGGTGGTCCTGGCCATGAAGCACCTTGCGTTCATCCGGCAAGGATATGGCCCATAGTGTGGGGTGAGATGAGGGCAGTACGTGGGGGGAGCTGGTCCAGCCAGAACCCCCAGATTCTGATGGACTTACAGCTCTCCATCTGGGAGAGTGGGGGTGCCAGCTGGAGGGTGACTGGGGGGTGACTCTTCCACCAGAGCAGCCTCACCAAGTCCGGTGCTTGTGGGTGGCGTGAACATGCCCGAGACATTGAAATCTGCTTCTGGGTGGAGAGCAAGGAGAAGACCCCATGAGGAAGCATACACCTTGCAGAGTTTTTTGGTGGAATCAGAGCAGCCTCCCACTTCCCTCCTCCTGGGGATGGAGAAATGTCCCTTCCCCCAACACTCTGATGCATTCTCCAAACGAAGACCTAGCCCTACCTCCAGGGAAGAGCGTGTCCGCGTTCTGGATGAGGGCTTCCACCACGCTCACCACCTGGATGGAGGAGGCTGAAGCCAAGTCCAGTTGCACAGGGTCTCTGAGAAACAGGGGTGGGGAAGGCATCAGAAAAGGGTTTTGGGGTCATTAACCCTTTTGGAGTTCATTCCTGAGGGGGGCAAAGCCCAAAGGGGTGAAAGCTCAGCCAAGTGCCAGTGGAGGATGTGGGCCTTGTCCCAGAAACCCTATTTTGGTGTTGGAGGCCATCCATGTCACAAGTGCTCTGGGTCTCAGCTTCTTCCTCTGCTGCTTTGCAGAGTGGCTAAGCAGCACGTGTTCGGCAAGGGGATGTGTCATTCAGGGACTATGTGGACAAGGGATGGGACTTGAGGATGGAAGAGGCACAGGTGTTTTAGAGCAGCCTTTCCCATGGCATTAGTGCTCACCCAGAGCTGCTGCCCACCCCTCTCCCTTACCCCAGGTCTTACTCATTGCTCTGCTCTGTCCACAGCAGGTTGGGGCCCAGCACGATGGCGATGTTGCTGGGGGTCATTTTATTCAACTCTTGGTGTTCGGCCAGCTTGGCTAAAAACTTGATCAGATACCTGTAAGATAAAAGGAAGGCGAGGGGCAGCGAATACAGATTTGGGGAGGGAATGGCTGCTTGGGGCCAAAAACGGTCCCTTTGTTGCAAATACCTCAGATTGTTGTAGCTCTCCTGGGGCAGGCGTCTGCAGGTGTCTTGCAGGCTTTGTACACGGTCATTGATGTCCTTTAAGCTATGAGAGGGAACAGGGAGTAGTGGAGAGCTCAGCCCTCTCCCTATGGCATAGAGGGACATAATGTGCAAGGGAGGAAGACCAGTGTCAGCCATTCCATGCAGGGGATGGAGGTGCCCTGCTGCTCCCCTTTACTGGGCAGCTGAGCCAGGCATCAACCAAACTGCACCCCAAATGCTCAAAAGAATTTGAGATAAGATATGAATACAGCTCGTGGATGGGCCTGGGAGCTGGCAGTGCCTTGCCACAAGCAACAACCCTGTTTCACCACGACTACAAGAGGCAACAGCACTGAGTCCATTCCTTTAGAAAGGTCTTGTCCCCTTTTTCTTAGGGTTCTTTGCTGAGCTTCCCACCCTTCCATCCCAAAAGCAAGAGGACAAACTGGGCTGGTGGGCCAGTGAGATAGGGCTCATGCCATTGAAGCCACACAGGTCTTCATAGGCTAAGCTTTTCTTGCAATCAAAAAAGGCTGCAGCCTTCCCACTCGTCCTGACCTGTTTTTTATTGCTGTTCTACAAGATTTGTGGCTATCTGGATTTCTACCAAGCATGGGACAGATGGGGTGCAGTGTGCTTATCTCCCCATGTAGACATCAAGGTTGAGCAGCCCTGCTCAGAGTGGTGGAAGGGATGGAAGCAGAGTGGTAGGGGAGATTTTTTGAGCCCCCCCAGACTTTTCTGCCCTAACAGCTAGACCCACCTGGCCACTTTGACCCATTCATTGTAGAGCTCGAAGGTCATCAAGGGTTGGGGCAGCTCCCGCAGGTAGGATTTCAGCGCACCTGGGAGGGGATGGGGAGTGGTGGCAGCTGGGGGACAACAGGGACTGCCCAAATGTGTGCCCCCATCCTGCCTCGCTGGCACCCACCAGCCACGGCATGGGGGTCTGAGTAAAACTCCTCCAGGGCATTGGAGCCACTGGCCAAGCTGCTCTTCAGCTTCTTCAGCACTGAAGCACCCGCTGCCAGCCGGAAGAGTCCCTGGGGATGGGGCAAAGAGGGAAGGGATGTCAGGGGCTGCATTTTGGGGAGGAGGGTGATGGAGGTGAGGAACTCTGCATACCTCCTCCCTCATGCCAGAGGCCAGCAGCATCATGACACAGGCTTCAATGGGCAGTGCGATCTCCCGTCCCAAGCTCTTGAGGTGTGTCTCTAAGGGTACACCATAGTATCCTGCCACAGGGGCGTCTGCAGTGAAGGAGGGCTCTGGAGGAGGGAAGTGAATGTTGGGAGGGATGGTGGTCACTGGGGCCATCATCTAGCCATGCCTATGTCTCACTCAGAGCTGGGGATGGCTGGCTGGAAGCAGAGACAGGGCAGGCAGCATCCCCAGCCTGCCTCAGCCTGTGGTCCCCATCCCACCAGCTTGACATGGGAGGCAGCAGCAGGCACAGGGAGGGAAAACCCACCTTTCCCAGCCTCACCAGCCATACTCACATCCCCCAGGCTCAGCTCTGGCTCTCCCCAGGCTGCATGGAGAGCTGGTGGGTACCTGTCTGACTGTGGCTTTCCTTCAGCTCTGCCAGAGCTGAGTCCAGCGATCCCAAGGACTGCCGGTGGTACTGGGCTTGGATTTCCAGCAGCTGCCAAACAGGGAAGATGCCAACAGTGCTCATTTCAGCATTGGCCCCTCTTAGGGAGACCCCTGTCCCCAGGACATGGCACTCACATGGAGACAGGGAGAAGGGGCAGCTGCAAGGGGAACCTCCCATGGGACCATGGTTATAGGGAAGAGTGGGGGGCAAATTGGAGATAAGGGGGTTGTCAGAACAACAACTGCTCTCTTTGATGTTGGAGCTAGCGGTGATGTGCACCCACAGTGCATGGAGCAAGGCCACCTTTGGACATCTGCTAGTGCCCGGGGTCATCCTCTGCCCTCCCTGGAGGGCTTGGTATGGATGGATACAAGGCTGGGCTCACACCTCCCCCCAGCAGATGTTCTTGTGTGGAAGAGGCATGCAACAGGACTTACTCTGATGAAGTAGCTGGCGTAGCTGTCCTCTTTGGTGGAGAAGTGGTAGAGGTCAGCCATGTACTCATCCTGGGAAGGAAGACACAGACAAGAGCTACCTTCCACCTCCTCTGTGGCATCCAAGGAAGGGGCACTGTCCTCACATAGCCCCCTCTCTGGGCTATAAGCCAACCAGACAGAGCCTCCAGGGAGCAGTGGTGAGGCAGGCTGGGAATATGTGGGGATTTGTCCTTGCTCCCATCACTTGCATTTGGGTGGTGCCAGTGACCTGTCCTATGATCAGAGTGCTGGCACAAAGAGGCTCAGGAATAAGAGGTCCCTGCAACTCTGGCTCCAGCATGCTCAGAGAAACAGAGCAGATGTGGAGACTGTTGATGTGAAGATCCCCTGCCACCCAGCAAAGATCCCAGCTCGTCTGGCTCCCAGCCTGAGAAAACCCTATAAGTTCCCTGCTTTAGGCCCTGGAGCCTCTTTTCCACAGCACCTCGTGCTTCAGATCCTTTGCTCTTCTTCCCTGGGCTAGGGGCATCTCCCTGTTGCTGCTCCTGGAGGGACTGGTTCTCTTGCAGAGGGCAAGACATGCCAGCTGGCTGCATCTGTCCTGGCATAGGGTCACCTCGGATGGAGCTGCTGGAGAGGACCAGGTTTCCAGCTCTGGAGCTGCCCCGTTGGGGAGAGTGAGTGATGTTCTCACCTTGCATTGCTCCACCTTTCTCTTCACCTCTTCCTCCTCTTCCTTCAAGATCTCCAGTTTGTTGGCAGCAGAAGATGCCCCAGGGCCAGTGGCAGCACCAGAGCTATTAGTGGAGTTCTTGGCAGCTTGGTTCAGCCTTTGGAGTGGGAGAGAAGAGGCACACCCTCAGTCTCAGTGCCAGGGACAAAGGGTGGGGTGGGTGTGTAGAAAGGGTATGGGGAGCATGAGGAGGGTGGCAAACCACAGGACTGCCCTGTGGTGACTTTCCTACTTTTCCTCTCATTTCCCTCTCCCAGAGGAAGACCCTGCTGCACCAAAGGTCACAACCTGGTCAGGATGGGTATCACTCATCACAGCTGCCTGAAACATACGTGGTCTGTAGGACCCTTCCCAAACCCTGAGGTGTTCCCTCCTCTCCTCCCTGCAGCCAAAGGGAAGGCAAGTGTGGAGACAAGCCACCAGTTACCTATGGCTGCCTGGATCCTCCAGAGAAACCCAGCACAGCATGGACTACCCTGCAAGAGTCAGGGCAGGGTGATCTCGGCAGCACTGACCAGCACCAGGACACTTTGCTGCCTTCAGCAGTGGGAAATTTGCTCCCCAGGGCAGTCATTTTCTCTCCCTCAACCTGGCTGGGGGCTGTGCCACATGTGCCCTGCCTCCCCCCTTCCTCCTGTGCCCTGTACCGGCTCTTGATGGCGTTCCAGTCAGAGATCAACTTCTGGAGGGTCTTCTTGCGCTTCAGGATGATGGGAAGCTCCTCCTGTGAAAGAAAGGGGCCAGAGAGAGTTGCAGGGGCTTGGAGACCTGCAAAGGGGTTGTGGATTTGGAGAGTGGAGCCAGGAAGGTGGCCAGGGTTACTTCGCTGAGCTTGTTGAGTGGCTGTAGGACATCATGCTCTAGGGTGATCTCGAACTCAGCCAGGATTTTGGCCAGTGAGCTCTGTATGCAGCAGCCCATCTCCAAGGCTTTCCTGCATGTGGGACAGAGAAGAAATGACTGTGGACTGGAGCCATGTCACCCTCTGGCCCAACGATCCCCACCATACCCATGCCTGTAACCATACCCATTCCTGTACCCATACCCATACCCATGTGGAGCCAGCCCCTGTGCCCCCTCTGCAATGAAAGGTTGAAGGCACTGGCTGTCCATCCTTCTCCTGCAACACCAGTGTTTGCTCTGAGGACAAGGTTTGACAGCTCAGCCTATCTAAGGGAGCCTCTGAGCCAAAAAATGAGTCTCTGCCAGAGTCTGGCATCTTTTGGGTTCACCAGCAACTGTTTCTCCCATTGTCACTTACCCCAGGCTAGACTCTGTGTCCAGTTCCTTGAAGCTCTCAGCCATCGCCATGGACAGAGCCATCAAGGGCATCTTCTTCTGCACAGAGCCAAGGATTTGTGAAAAGGATGGTGAGATGGAATGTAGCAGCTCTCACCCTCTGTAGCATGCCACCATGGCATGGGAGCAAGTGGCCAAAGCCTGTGCTGGGTCCCCACATCTTCCCCTGGCCCACCCAGTCCTGTTGGCCCTGAGGCCTGACAAAGGGCTATTTGGATGTGCCTTCAGCCAAAGCCAGGATCCAGTTAGCTAAACAAGGCACAGAGGCTCCAGAGCTGGTTAAAAACCTTTTGGTTTTCTCTAAAATAGTTCCTTGTGGAGGACCATGACACAGATGAAGGCCCTCACCGAGCCCACATTTTCAAATGTATGGAGCAGTTTAATCACTGAGAATAATTAGGCCAAGCTAGGGCTTGTCAGGCTGCCAAGAAGAGAAGAACCCATAAAATCACAGGGGGGGGGATAAGGAAAGTGAAGGAGGATCCACTCTCTGCTTCTTAGACAAGGACTGGTGAGCACCAGCTGGGAAGAGGGTGGCAGCTTCAAGCCAAGGAGGAGGGAGCAGTGGCATCTCTGTGCCTGGCCACAGCATTGTGCTCCTCACCTCAGGGCACCATGGGTACCAGAGGTTCACAGGAGTTCGGGAAGGGACACGGACAACACGGCTTTGGAGGGTTATTCACTGCAAAGACACCATCTCTGTCTCAGGAGGCCTGAAGTTAGCGATGGTTGAGAGGGCTGCCCTACTCTGCTCTACCCTGAGCACTTGCTGGTGGCCACTGCTGGAGATGAGACTTGGGCTGGGCTTCAGGCACCCCTTCAGCAAAGCCTGCAAGGCAAGGGCCTGATGTTCTCTTTTCTTTTGGAGGAGAGAGCCAGGGCAAGTGTTGGGTGCAGAGGGAGGACTCTACTCACCACTCGCTTGTCCATCTCAGAGCCACACTGTCCCTGCAGGCAGGCTTGGAGCCTCTTGGAAACACTGTGAGCTGCTCGCTTGGCTGGATCAATCCTCTGCTCGATCTGGGGGTGAAAAGGTGGGACTGGGGAAGTCCTTTTGAAACTGTGGGTACCCTGAGGCAATTTCTCCACCACCCACCTCTGGGCATGGGTCAGCCTGACCAGCATCTGGCTGCAGCCCAGAGCATCCCTGGTCCCAGAGAAAGGGACCACAGCTTCTGGTCAGGATCAATCCCTTTATGAGGAGCTGGGAAAGCCCTTCCCCGTGGCAGGAGCCTGCCATTCCTTTAATGCTGTGGTCCTGGATTCACCCTCCGGCAGAGGGGCAGATCCCAGGCCTGTGACTTGGAGGTGCTGGCAGGGGAAATTGCAGGCAGGAACAGGTCAGGTTCACACGCCCAGGCACAAGCAGCCACACGTTTGCCCGCCCAGCCTGTGCCTTACCTGCAGCAAATCTTCCGGCAGGAGCTCGGTTGCTTCTTGAGATCTGTGGAGGAAGGAGAAAGAGGCATCAGGAGATGTGGGGGCACTTGGCCCAACCTCCTCGGGAAGCCAGGTCCTTCTGCATCCCACCGATCTCTCTCTGGGTTCCCAGGAGCAGGAGACACTGCTGTGGCCTGGACTGTTGTATGCAAGGTTGTGAGCAGAATGAGCCCAGAGTAGGCAAGAACAGCAGTGGCAGGGCAGGGCAGACACCCTGACTGGCTGGTGGACACTCCATCAGACAGGGTTTCCAGTTCAAAGCACTGCAGTCAAAATACTCAGATGTGTCCTGTTTTTTTGAGACAGGGTGCCTAATGAGGCTACAGCAGTGGGGGGATATTTGCTGGTGAAATCTTTGGCTCCTGACCACCTGCCCATCCCCTGAAGGCAAATCCAGGGCTGTGCTGTTGGAGCCCAGTATACACCTTTGCATGCCAGGATAGTCACCAGCTGTGTGGCCACCAGTGCAAGGCTATCTTTGTGGCCAAGCTGGAATCTGAGACCAGCACCAGCCGTTCCAGAAATGCTTACATGACATCAGCTTTCTGCTTGGTTTTGCAACAGGTATTAGGAGCAAATCTGGGAAAGGGAACTTGTTTGCAACAAACTCTGCTCAAAACCAATTTCAAAACCCACCAGCCACCATCACCACCAAACATCTCTGATGCCTTCCATAGAGAAAACCTCGCTTCACAGCCCCCTGCTATTCCTACACCCCAGGGACCCTGTTTGCTTTCCCTGTGTTGCTGCGGCTGCTGCTGCTTTTTCCCCAGTTCATTTTTTTCTGTTTTCCCCATCCACCAGATCTGACATGGGACGAGGCCGGGGAGCCACAGGAAATGGGGGTGGCTTGGTTGAAGGCAAGAAAAATCACATGGGACTGTGGGTCGCTGAGAAGAGGCTCTGCAGTGGGTGAAGAGCTTGCTCTTGGACTGCACCAGCTGCTTGACATCTCCTGCCTGCCTGGCATTAAGCAATAGGGAGATGCATCTAACATGGAGATAAGACATCTTGAGGAAGGAAGGTCATGCTCCCCCCTCTGGAGAATGCACCAAGAGCAAGAGCCCATCGGAATGTAGGAGCTGATTCCCTGTGGCCAGTCCACTGAGTTGGCTGAAGGACCTCAATGGTCCTGCTCAACCTCCCAGTTCTGGGGAACCCTCAGGGGGTGGCTGTAGGACAGAGGGAGTGAGGGGGCTGGGTAGGGAGGGCCCAGCCCTGTAATTTCTGTTCTGGGTTTTGCAAGGGAAAACCAAAGAAAAAAACATAAGGACCCAGTTGAAGTAGGATGGGGCCAGAGGGATTTGCATGAAGCTCTAAGTCTTTTATGGGTCCTCCAAGGATCTTCAGTCCTCTCTTTGAAGGGCATCCTGGGACACCCAGGCTGCTGGCCAGCTACAGCTATTAAGAGCATCTGGCCCCTGTGGGGGACCCCATGCTCACCAGGGAGAGCAGGTCCCATCTCCTAACACCCTCCTGGTCGCTGCACAGTAAACACCATGTGGCTGGAAGGTCTCTTCCCATTGTCCTCACACGCTGGGGAACCCAAGCTCTGGAAAGGCCCCTTTCCAGGTGGATGCAGCATCCGTGGTAGCCGGGCTTGAGGATCACGTCCCCGCTGAGCAGCAGCAGTGCAGCCATCCTGCTGCCCTACAGGTGCTGGTGAGCCACAGTCCCTCAGCTTACGCTGAAGACGCTCTGAACCCAGGGTCCTTCACCCCTTTTCCCTCACCACCGTCCCTGGGTGCTCAGGCCAGCTCCAGCACAAGCCCTCCAGAACTAACATCCCACTCCCTCACAGCCCTCCAGCACAGGTAGCAGAGAAGTCCTTACCGGCTGTTGGTGCTGGGATGGGACAGCTGCTGCCGCATCCGATTGAACTGCCTCTTCATCATCTTGGGAGCTCGGAGAAGATCACGAGAGCAGCTCCACTTGGCTGTTCCCACTCAGCACTCCTCAGCAATGCTTGGCATTGGATGCTGATGGCTCTTAGGCTCCCCAAAGCTGCTTTGCCCCTTGATTTTCCCCGAGAACCTCTCCTTCCTTACTCTTCTCCTTCCTTCTTCCTTTGTTCCCCCTTTTTCTCTTTCCCCGGCTGGTCCCCTCCCTCGTCCCTCCCCGGGGATGCCCTGCCTGCTTACTCTTCCCCCTCCCTTGGACTCTTTTCTCTTGCGCCCTCTCTTTTGCTGAGCTTCCTTCCTTCTCTGTCCGCCCCTCTGCTGCAGATCAGGTAAGAGCAGTTCAGGGCTCCTGCTCCGCTCTGTGTTCCTGTCACCACCCCACAAGTATAAATAACTTCAGCCCAGCCTTAAAGGGGAAATATTATTACAGCAAACACGTAACAAGGCAGGACAAGCACACGCTGCAGCTGAGCCCGTGTGAAGGGCCCACGCTCTGTTTCTTGCTCGCTGTCTCAGTTGGGGTGTTTTTTTCCACCTCCCCTTTGCCTCGCCCATCACCAGCCAGTGGCCATCCTAGCTGGTTGTTTAGCATGCACAGGGTACCTGATGTGCACCCTGCCCTACCTGATCACCCAAACCTTGCCAAGACTCCTCAGGCACCTCTCCATGCTCCAGCTCCAGCCTCTTCCCCACCCCCCATGACATGTGTCCCTCATCAGGTCAAAAGCGAGCAGCAAAGCCATTTTTTGCACCCTGCTTTCCCTTCCTGCCATCACTGAAGCTCTCAGGAGCCACTGCAAAGCTGTGGCCAGGGCTTGTTGCCTCACACCCTGGGGAGGCCCCTTCCTCCCTGCTCCCCACTGCTGCAGAGCTCCTCTGAGCAGGGCAGAGCACCAGTACAAAGTTGCACGGGGACCACAAACTCCCGGTTCCCAGGCTCGGGTGCTGTCTGCTCTCTGCAGAGCTGCACCACAGCTCAGCATTTTTTTTTTTTTTTTTTTTTTTTTTTTCTGGTCTAGAAACATAAAAACATCCCCCTAACATCATCACCACCACCCCATTTGCTCCTGGCTCTGGCAGCTGTAAACCTTGCCTTATCTCTGACTACCTGCAGCTGGGGATGCCCTCTTGCTGCACTAAGAAAGAGCAGAGGTTGCTGCTGGCTGGATTACATGGCTACCAAAGGAACTAGCACCCAAGCCCAGAGGGGAAGCAGTCAATTTGAGGGCAAATGAGATAAGCATCAAAGGAAAAAGAGGTAGAAAGGCTACTCCATCTGTCCCCCAAAACCTGAGGAGCAATAATTTGAGGCTTGCCAGGCTCTGCTCCTTCTTTGGCAGCTGTGTGTGTGTATGTGTGTGCAGGAGGAGGGGGATGAGTGTATAGCAAAGCAGTTCTGGACCTCTGTTTTCAAGTGGGAACCAAGAAAGGGAGTACCCCTCTCCCTGCCTAAACACCAGGTTGCCCTAAACCTGTGTCCAAGCACATTTGGTGCCTCAGTCTTGAGCCCTGGGTGTCCTCTGAAGACGTGTTTTGGTCGCTGTAAGCAGGCAAAGGCTTCAATCACCTATTGCAAAGACAAAGCAACCCCTCCCACCCTTGCTGGTTGTACCAGTCGGTGGCAAAGCCACAGCCTCTGTCATCTCCTGCAATGTCAGAGACCTGCTCCCAGCCACAGATTGTTGCTTGACAGCGATCACCCTTCCTGTACCCCTGCACCAAAACTTTTGAGGCAGCCCTGGGGAAGAGGAGGAAATGTCACTACAGGCAGCAGTGAATCACAGAATCATAGCATGGTTTGGGGTGGAAAGGACTTTAAAGATCATAGAATCGGCTGGGTTGGAAGGGACCTCAGAGGTCATTAAATCCAACCCTTGACCACTACTGCTGCAGTTACCAGCCCATGGCACTGAGTGCCACATCCAGTCTCTTTTTAAATATCTCCAGGGACGGAGAATCCACTACTTCCCTGGGCAGCCCATTCCAATGTCTGATCATCCTCTCTGTAAAGAAATTCTTTCTAATATCCAACCTAAACTTCCTCTGGCACAACTTGAGACCATGCGCTCTTGTCTTGCTGATAGCTGCCTGGGAGAAGAGCCCAACCCCCCCCTGGCTCCAGCCTCCTTTCAGGGAGTTGTAGAGAGCGATGAGGTCTCCCCTGAGCCTCCTCTTCTCCAGGCTGAACACCCCCAGCTCCCTCAGCCTCTCCTCACAGGACTTGTGCTGGAGTCCCTTCACCAGCCTGGTTGCCCTCCTTTGGACCTGCTCCAGGACCTCAATCTCCTTCCTGAACTGAGGGGGCAAAACTGGACACAGTCATCTCATTCCAACACCCTGTATGGGCAGGGATGCCTTCTACTAAACCAGGTTGCTCAAATCCCCATCCAACCCAGCCTTGGAAGCTGCAAACAACTGTGTAGGGCATGGGAATGAGCTGAAGACCTGCTTCCCCTGGGCTGTGGGGCAACAAGACCAGCCCACAGCCTCTCTCCAGAGAGGGAAAGAAGTGGGAAGTACCCTGCTGACAGCCTTGAAGTGACTCTGCTCCCAAACAGGAATTGAGAGCAGCCAGGGGACTTCCACTAGCCCCCTCTCCCTGCTCATGGGAGTGGGGAAATCATCCTGGCAAGGCCCTGACTGACTGGGGGATGACTTACAGGATTCGAGCTGGAGATGACCCCTTGCAGCTTCTCTGCAGTCAGGGAAAGCAAGGTAAAAAAGCGTTTCTTGTGTCAAAAGCCAGAGGGACAGGATCAGGAAAGAACTTTTATTTCCCATAAATACAGCAGATTCTTCGCGCCGGGCGTTTTGTTTTAAATCTTTTTGTTTGTTTTCTTCCATTTACAGAACTTTGCACTGAAAATATATACAAGTATGTTCAAGAACCAAACAAGATCTGCAAAGAAAACCCCCCCATACAAAACCCAGAAAAGAGACCAGAAAGGGAAGTAAAACGCAGCAGAAACCCAGCTTCCCCCTCTCCTCTATCACTTGCTGCCCCCACCAAGACACCTCAACCTTCACTGCCCCATCCCAAAACCTGAGGCACCCTCACTCTCCTCCCTCTCACACACACACCTCCTTCTACCTCTGGCAAGCCAACACAGGGCAACAGCTTGCCCCTGGCTTTGAAGACCAGGCCCTGTTAAAACCAGCTCAAGGATGGGAAGGGGCTCTTGTGGTCACGAGTCCCATGGGGACAGGGATCACTTGGGATGTGCCAGCCTCTGGTCTCTTCCATGCCTGCAGATCCCTGCTCTTGTGTCACAGTGATCGGGTGACTGGGGGAAGCCCCCTCCCCGCTGCAGGGAGCCAGGCCTGCCCACGGCTGCAGGCAATGGTGCACAAGGCACGGCTGTACCCTCCCCCCTCCCCACCCCCAGTTCCCCCCCAGTGCAGAGCTGGGCTCCCAGTAAGAGAGCTTACTGGTGCCCTCTGGTGACGGGCTGGGCTCCAGTCTCTCCTCCTCAACTCCCAGCTCATCACCTGCCTACCCTACAGCGAGGTGACACTGAAGAGCTGAGAAAGCCCCTCACACACCACACTCTCCAGCCCAGACAGGGGGAGGAAGACCATGTCCTGCTTCCTCTCCTTGTTAGGCAGGAGGCTGTGGGGAGACTCGGTCCCCCCAGTACCCCCCTTCAGGACTGCCATGTGGGACAAAGTCCAGCAGCAGTCCCCAAGGCTTGCTGTGGTAGATGAAGTACATGGGAAGAGTGGGATTCCTCGCTGTGTGGGGTCAGTGCCCAGGAGCTCCCGCTGAAGGAGGACAGGAAGGCACAGAGCAAACCCTTCCCAGCCCCCAGGCTCCCACACGCCCCCAACAGCTCTGTAAGCAGCTGGAAGGAGGGGGATACAGGAAGATCACTTCCTCCCTGACCCCCCAGAAACAAAGCTACCTCCTCTCTGGAGCTGGAGGGACACCCTGTCTCTGTCCAGCCATCTTCCACACCAGCTCCAGTGTGATCCCACCAGACAGGGAACCACTGGGGCACAGCTCCAAGGAGGGGGCAAAGGGGGACAAGAGGAAGCACCACAGAGCATGAAGCAGCTGAAGGGCTGGGAAGCATGGATGGGACAGACAAGGAAAAAGATTATCCTTTGCTAGGCCTTGCCTCAGGCTGAGGCTGCTGAGCTTCCCATCCCTGTTCCCCACTGCCCCTTGGGAGAAAGCAGGGCTAGAGGCTGGACAGACTAGAGAGGGAGCGATGCCTTTGGAAGAGCAGGGAAGGCAACTGTTGACCTGCACAAAGATTTCCACTCCACTCCTAGTTTTGTGGGATGAACATCTCCTGGCATCTCTGCTCTCCTACTTGAGGCACGCTCCCTCTGGCCCTCGCCTGGCCGTCTGGAGAATAGACCGTGAGCAGCAGCCCCCACCCACCCTCCCCGTCTCCTCGGGTTGCTCCAGCCCTGCAGGGCTGGCTTCCCAAGGACTCTGCAGTGTAGTGTCTGCAACGTGCGACCCTAGAGGTTTCCCCAGGATTCCGGTGGGGGGAACTGATCCACATCCCCCATTTCATTGTAGGTTTGCTCTCCCATGGTGAAGGTCAGCTTGTACCGTAGCCTCACTTTCTCCTGGAGACAGGGGAGAAAGGATAAGCAGTGAGAAGTGTGGGAGGAAGAAAGCCATGAGGCACAAACCATTCAGGTCTCTAGGAAGTTGCAGAGAGCAGAGGGAGTAGGGACAGGGGAACTGGGCTTTGCCCAGGCAGCAGGATAAGACCTCAGGGATGGTGCTGTTACCTTCTGTGGGTTAGCAAGCAGCAGGACTTGTGTGATGGCACTAGGGTGGATTATGGGGTTGAACGCCGGCAGCTCTGTGCCTGAGGGAGGCTGTAGCTTCACCTTCATCACCTAGGGGAAGAGAAGAGCATTCCACATTCCTGAGTGGGACTTGGCAGCCAGAGGTCCTGCTCCCCAAGCTGGGGAGCTTCCACTGTCTAGTGAAAAAGAAAAACGTATGTGTGGAAGGTACATGACTCCATCTCAGTCCCATGGAGTTCTCTCCACCCACCCTGCCTTTCCTGCAAAGAGAAGGCACACTTCATTCAGCCCAGCCTGGGGATCTCGGCCCCAGCAGCCACCTTACCTTGGGGACAGCAGACTGAAAGACAATGTTTCGGATGGGCTGTGGGGCTGTGCTGAGCATGGAAATCACCACCACAAGCACATCAGGCCTCTCGGGCAGGGCATCCTTAGCAAAGTGGAAGAGGACACGGAAGCCGTGCTGGTCATACACAGTCACAGGGAGGATGCTGCCTGTGGGAGAGAGGCAGCACTTAGCTAGGAGAGAACCAGCCCTGCAGCAACCTTTCCCCATCACCCAAACTCTATACAAAGTTGACAGATACCACCCCTCCTCAACCTCCACAAAATCCTACGAGCAAGAAGTTTCCTCACATTCCTTTCTTCCTTTTGTGCATGTTTTGTTCCACCTTCTTCATAACCTGTCCGGTTGTTTCTTGCCTGATCTGCATGGCTCCCTTACAACCAGTCCACCCTCCCCAAGCTTGACCCCCCCCCCCTCCTTCTCCCCATCTCACTGGGTTTGATTGATTCCAGAGGCACAGTGATGTTGGCCAGTGAGATCTCCTGGGGCAGCGTGGTGGCAGAAGGCTGTGGTGGGACTGCAGTATTTCCTGGGGGTGAGGTGGCAGCTTTTGGAAGTGTAGCAGGGGCAGGTGGCTCTGAGGTCAGGGGCAGCGTGGGGTTAGGGGAAACACTCTGGAGCACGGGCAGAGCACTGGGATTGTGGGCTGTGGTGCCTGCAGAGCTGCTCCTGTTCTGGAGATCTCTCAGGGTGAGCCGGGGGGGTGGCTGTTGCTTCTCCCTGTAGGAAAAGACAAGGTAAGGAGTGGAACAGGGCACTGAAATGTCTGTGTCCAGCACCACAGAAATGCAAAGGATGGGGAGAACTGTGAGGCTGAACTACAGCTGCTTACCATCGCACTTGTTGAGACTCTGGAGGCAAAGACTGCTGCAGCAGAGTCTTGCCCAGGAGGTCCAGGTCATCCAGGCCACTGGTGTGAGGAGGTTTGGGGGAGGATGAGCCAGCATCTGCTTTGACTGTCGGTGTTGCCGTCATAGGGGTGATACTGAGCTCGTTGCTATCTGATGACTGTAAAATGAGTCCACAGGAGAGTCCCCCAAGCAGGGTTGCATATCAGCACCAACCACCAGACTCACCCTGCCTACCCCATGTTCACCATCCCCACCTTCTGCTCAGCACATTACCTGGAAACTGTTCCAGCCACTGCTGTCACCAGCCTGGGCAGGATGTGGTGCTGGGTCATTCAGGGCTGTTTGGGGGTAAAAGCAAACACAAAGCTCAGCTATCGAGCAGGTAAAAGCATTAATTGGGGCCTGAATAAGACAAAGAAACATCAGGAAGGAACCACCAATGTGGCTTTCATCTCTGGGCCCCAGCCTTGTGTGGGGCAGAGCTGTGAGGGTGACAGTATTTATTTTTCCCAGAGATCCTCATTTACAGTCTAGTTCTCACTACAGTTGGCACAGCAGCGAATATGTCTGGGCTGACAAGCCCAGCTGATTACGTTGTCTACTGCATGCTGTTGTACTCAGAGCTCCTATCTTAGGAAACAGACACTTTGTTGGAAAAAGCAGGACCCTAGAGCCTTCTAGAACCAGCACTTCACAAAACTTCCACGTGAACACTTCCAGAAGTCCCACATGTCTGTTGTCAGCTTGTGACTTCAATTGCAAGGAGTAAACTTGAGGAGCTAAGGGTGACCCATCCTTGTGATCCCATCTGGGGACAGCCATTGCATCATTCTTGATATACCTGCCAGGTCAGTTTTCCCAGAGCAAATCAGAGGATACTTCCCCACAGGCTCACTCTACTAGTCAGGAAAACCTGGTGGTACTGAAATTCAGGATCATAGCAGGGTCTTTTCCTCTTTCTCCCTCACACTAAGTGAAGGACCTCTCCTGGCCTGTCATTATTCACCTCTCCCAGAGCTCACTTTCATTCATGCTCCTGCCACAAGGAGAACCATCCACACAGACTGTCCAAGGTGAATGAGAGAATAAAGAGCTTTTGCTCTGGTCTTCTCACCTAAAGACATGAGTTCATCATCCAGCAAGGAGACAGAGCCAGCTTGGTCAGGCATGGGGACTGCTGAGACACCTGAAAGGGTAGGCAAGGCTGGGTAGGAAGGGCCTGTTGCTGGGAGATCCAGGCCTGACAAATCCAGGAGTGCTGAGGTGCTGCCTGAAAAGAAGGAAAAAAGTGAGAGATGGAAACCTTATCCACTCCTTGTCAAGTGTTCTGAGGCCAGTTCCCATCCTTCTTAACACCCCCCTCTGCTTTCCCTTCCAACTCCTTCTCTTCATGCATCAGTCATCTCCAGAAGACATTTCCTCATCTCATCAGCCCCACTCTGACCTCATCCAAATTTTACCTTTCCTCTTCTCTCAGTCTTCTCTTACACTATGGGAAACCAGCAATAGGGTCCCCAGTCTCAACCTTCCTGTCCCCATTTCCCCAAGTCTTCTCACCTCGAAGGGGACCGGCCATGGTCTCCCCATTGATTTCTTCTCCCCGTACAAGCTGCTTGTAGAGATTGATCACCTGTGTCAGATTGTCATTGGCTTGCAGGATCTCCGCTGAAATGGAACAGGTGGGAAGTAAGTTTGGAAATCTTCAAGAATCAGAGTGACTTTTATACCCAGAGCTCCCTCTGTCCTTCAAAGTAAGGGCCAAAGAGGTGGCAGTAGCTCACTGCAGACAGACTGAAGCTGTTATGCAGGCTGCAGGAGGGTACACTGACACCCCTGTAGTAGCCTCAGCAGTACATTCTCAGACATCATTCCTAGTGTGGAGTGGAGGAAGCCTGGAAGCCTGCTGACTGCCACCAGATAAACCCCTCAGAGTGCCAAGCCACAGAGTGACTGACCCACAGCGAGCAGCCAGCCCCAGCAGAGCAGTGGCTGCTGAGAAATGCCATTCCATGGGCAGCACAAGCACAGGCTCCCTGAAAGAAGAGAGAGGAAGAAGGGGGACAGAGTGGGAAAGGGCCTGATGTGCTTACCCAGGGCTTCATCATTGTCTTCTGTGTCGCTGGCGAGCCGGAAGAGCATGGGCCTCATGCGCTCACAGCGCTGGTAGAGCTCCTGAGGGAAAGGAGAAAGGGGGGGCTGAGGGGAGCAGCAAGGTCCTCAGCTGGGGGTGCAAAACATGCAGGGGCAAGGATCACCCATCTCTGTTACGCTCAGGGAGGACACTGGGTGAGCTTTCCTCACCTTCATTAGGTCCTCATTGCTCTCCACTGTCTCCCCCTTGCTGTAGTTTGTCACCATCTCTGTCAGCAGCTTCACGTTGTTGTTCACCTCCTCTATGGCATTCACCCTCTTGGAGATCTTCTCCATTCGCTTCTGGTCCTGGAGGGGAAGTCCATGGGGAAGTATGTCCTTACTTTTGTTTGCAACTTGGGAGAGGTGGGAGGTTGGCACAGCCAACACCCCAACTGCCTGGACTAAGGCAGAGCTACCCTGCCCTCAAAACAGCTCCTGCTCCAGTGGAAAACCCCAGATCACCTTTGGGACTGCACTTTCCAAACATGAGATCTAGCACTGCAGCAAAGCTTGTGCCACAGGAAGCACCGAGCCATTCCCCCAGGTAGCCAATGGGTGGCAGAAATCACACGGGGACTCTCGAGCAGCTGCTGCTGCAAAATTTTAGGCCTCTGCACTAGGAGAGCCACTGCTTCCTTGGTGCCAACCACTGCCACCCAGACCATGAACCCTCCAATTCCCCTTCTCCCCAGCCACACCTCCTGAACCATCTCCTTGATGAGCTTGTTGGCAGCCCGGAGGTCCTCAGGATGGGAACTTTTCAGGAGACGAGCCAGTATCTGCAAAGGAGAAGGTACCTTTGAGTCCAAGCTGAGGGGTGGCAGCCAGAGTCACTCTTGCAACACCAGGGACAGAGTTACTGCTGCTCTGAACCCACATCTGGCAGAGGCAGCAGGCAATGCCAGCCGTTTGAAAGCCCAGCTGCAAGATCTTGTGGGCTATCTGGAGACCAGGGAGAAGAAGTACTACCCGTCTTCCTTTTCCCCATTGTGGTTCTGGTTTTGCAAGACAGGTTTTTCCCAGAAGATCCCCTGCACTCAGCACCTGCTCCTGCCTGCCTGTTATGCACCGTGGAGACCCTGGAGCACAGAAGCACCAGTACTGAGAAAGACAGAAAGCCTGGTTTATGCAGGAATTGCCATGGGATTGCCCGATGTTCCTGCTCGGATTTCTTCACGTGCCTCTCTGCAGTTGCACCTGGCAAAGAGGGAGAGTTCCCACTTCCTCTTCCCATTTCTCTAGTCAGTGAACAGTCCCACGGGCCACCTAAAAAATCCTCCATGACCCAAAATATTTCCCCTGCAGCAAAGTGGCATCACAGCCCTGCTGAAGAACTAGACCTAGAGGAGCCTAATCCTTGCTTAAATGCATCAGCACTGATAAAGCAGAGGTGTGTTTGAGTGGTGACAGTTCTGATAGGAAAGCAATACAGGATGAGTCCAAGAGGGTAGAAGTGGTTGGGCAATGAGCAGATTTCTGCGCTGGGGGTGGGGAAGAGATAACAGCAGGAGCATCTGGGGATGGGATTTAAACCTCACGGCCAGGTAATTCAGAAGCCTGGAGACCACACAGCAGCAAACCTCTCAGAATGTGTCAGCACTTCACACTACCCTGCAGCTGAATGCTCCAAAGGTCAAACAGACCCATGTTCCCCAGCTCTGGCTGTTTCCTTTGACATAATTCTAGAGTGGGCCCTCACTGTTCCTGCATTTTCTGAAGCACAGTATGTGTGGCAGGGGTCTTGACACTTTCTGGATCTCCACCTCAGCAGGACAGGAGAGCCTGAAGCAGGGAAGATCTTGTCCTCCATTCCTCTACTTGCACAGAACCCTTACCTTGGATTTCTCTTCATCATCAAAGATGATGTTCTTGGGCCGAGGGGGAGGTGGTGCTGGAAATGGAGCATCATCAGGCAGTTTCGGGTCACATTTCACAATCCCTGCAGTAAGGAACAATAGAGAGGTCACAAGGACTCACCCACTGAGGGACGGCACTGTCACCTGGGTAATTTCTTCCCTAATGGACCACCAAATTCAGCTGGGACCGAGGGGTTTTGAGTCAGATCCAGCTATCCATTATTCTGGACTGTGTTTTCAGGTAAAAACTGCCCCTGACTCCCTGTAAATATCCTCTCAGAAAAACCCAGCACAACTGCCAAAGCACTCGCAGCCTTGCAGCCCCAGACCTTTCCAATGACCCATCTCCTGTAGGCAGGGAAGAAGCACATGTCCCCCTCAGCCAATGAGTCTGTTTCAGATTCTCCCCAGACAACAAAAGAAGGGAAGGCAAACTGCCCATCCACCTTCTCCTCCCAGACCACTACCTCTCACCTTGTTTCTTCAGCATCTGGTAGGCCTCGGAGATCTTCACCTCGTGAGGCAGCCCTAATGTCCAGCTGTACATCAGCTCCAGGATCTTCGACTTCACTTTTTCTGATGTCCTGCTGCCAAGATACTAGAGGAAAAGAGATGAGGTGGCATGAAGCTGATCTGAGCCTTTGCAAGCCTGGCCTCTTCCTCTCTTCTCCTCCCCTCCCCCAGAAGTGAGGAGACCGCTCCCAACGGCATGAAGAAGAGGAAAGAGGAAGAGAGAAGGAAAGCTCACAAGGTCCTTGCGACGTGTCCCGTGCTGGGCTTTCTTTCCACCACAGAAAACACCCGGGGTGGGAGAAATGCTGCACTAGCAGCCCCTCAGCAAGACACAGGGACAGGTGGGGAGGCTCAGGTGGGCCCCTGTCACCTTGTGAAGGAAAGAGAGCTGCTTCGAGAAGCTGCTTGGCAAGACAGCCTCCCAGAAAGCAGCAGAGAGCAGGGCTGGGAGGGAAGGGCTGTGGGTTAACAAGCTCCAGCACAAAGTGCCTGGCATCCCTTAGGCCCAGGTGAGTCCCAAATGAGCAGCACCCAGCAGTGAGACCTCCAAATGTTACAGCTCTCCCCCAGCTGTGCAATCACTCTTCACCCCTGGGTCTGATGGGCACAGAGGAAGGGGGCAGACACCAGCAGGGACCAGTGGCTTGGGGCAGAGGATGTGCTCTAGGGAGCCTAGCAACAGGACATCAGGGTGCTGCTGCCACTGTCCCTGGCTACTCATCATCACTGATCACAAGCTGACTGGCAGATGAAGGTTTTCCTTAGTCATATTTAGCCTGTGTTCCCTTAACTCCCTCCTTGCTGGTGTTAATTGCCTTGGCTGAAGAGGAGAGCACGCAGAGCTTGTTCTGCTGCAGGAACTGCTGTGCTGGCAGGGGAGCAGGTAATGACTTGGTGCTTCAGAGGGACTTGTGAGAGTCCACTGACCAGGCCTAGGCTTGCCCTCTGAGAGTGTCTCAAGCAGGCTGGGACACCCTGCAGAGAAATGGTCACCATGTCAAAGCTGAGGGAGGTTCCTGAGCACAGGCAGCAGAGACAAGGCCTGAGAGAGATGCAGGGAAGGTGACTCCAAGCACGCAGATGAGCTCAGTAGTCCTACAAGTGCTGGTTGCATCATGTCTGGCTGGCCTTCAGCCTCCTGCATCAGGTGAAACCTCACCTTCCCATTGGAAAACTCAGCAGGGAGCAAGGACTAAATCTCCTACTAGCACTGTCCTGTCTCTTCCACATCCCAGTGGGTGTGTTGACCTTTCTGTTCAGCTGCTACTTCTCCCCCAAGCCTTCCTGCCACCAGGCTCTGGTCCCCCCCTTCCAGGATGATTCCCTGGGACCCACCTTGGGTGACACCACTTTGATGAGCTCATTGAGGAAACGGAATTTGCCCACCTCATCGTGGAAGCGTTTGCCACAGCTCTTCATGCAGGACTCCAGCACCTGGGGAGAGGGGTGAGGTGAGCCCCAGCACGGGGTCAGCAGCAGCTTCAGGAACCAGATCCCCCCCCCTCACCAGGCATGCAGAATGTGGTTATCCTCACAGACATCTGGAGGAACACCACCTTTCCCTCCCTGGTGGCCAATCACCCTCCCAGGGGGAAGGAAGATGATTCTCCTCTTTGGAGGAAAAAAGAACCACCTGTGGAAGGGGGATGTGCTTAAGAGAGGTCACAGATGTTGGGGTTTCACAGCGTGGATCTACAATGACATTAAGAGAACAAAAATCTTCCTAGCAACTTCAATAGACTATGATCCTTCCTAGGAACAAGGCCATTCCTACCAATCACCCTTCCTCTCTTGTGGAACCACCTTTAGCCCCTCTCCCACCCAACAGCTCAGATGTTCCAAGGCTTTCCCAGAGGGAGTTCAAAGCTTCTTCAGTCAAAATGGAGCAATCCCACACCCTGGTTCTCCACTTAGTTCTACCATCCTGCAAATGCCCCTACCGTGAGGGCCTGGACAGCTTCCCATTCCTGTGGAGACTGGATCTTGTGGGCAAGAAGTCGGGTAGCAAGTGGAGGGCTGGAAGGAGCAAGGGAAGAAAACAAGCTAGCTGGTTATTGATGAAAAGCCTGGCACCCCTGTTTCTAGGTGGGAATCCAGGGTTGAAAAGCCTGTTGCAAATTTAAAGCACCGACAAAGAACTAAAAAACAAGTTGGGACCTTCTGTTAGTGGACCAGGACACCCCCCCCCCCCTCACTTTGAGGGGCTCTCAAGACAACCCCACTGGACCTTACTGTGTGAGCAACCATGATCCCGAGCAGCCTGGGGAAAGGAAGCAGCACTTACCCCTCCAGCTCCTTATTGAGCTGCTCACAGAAAGCATTGATACCTTCCCAGTCCAGGTCCTTGTTCAGGGGGCTTGTTGCTTTGTCTGCAGGAGGGAGAAGGGGAAGGGTGAGAAAGTCTCCCCAGGCACCCACCCCGTGGAAGCGAGAGGCACTATTGCTCCTTCCCTACCAACTCCTCCGGATGCATGGAAAAACACAAACCCTGACCTCTAACACCCCCCTACCCCTACCCCCCCCCCTCCTGCAGCACACACCGACCCCCACCCCCCAAACACCACACGGGGCGCCTGCTCACACCCTCCCTACCCCACGCTAAGTGGCAAAGTCGCACCCGCATCCCCCCCCGTGTGCTCAAAGCCACGGCCCGACCCCCTCACGCGTGGGCCCTGCACCCCACACCCTCCCCTCACAGGGGGCCCGCACCCCCTAACACTGACCCTCAGCCTCCTCACCCGTTCCCTCGCATCCCAAAGCCTCTCCCCGAATACCCCGGGCCGGGTCGGGTCAAGGGGAGGGGAGGGGAGGGGTGGTTCGGTTCTGGACCTTGACACGACCCGGCCCGACCGCACTCACTGATTCGCGCCTCCAGCGTCTCGGGCTCCATGGCGGAGGGGTCTTCAGCGGGGCAGGGCCGCGCCACCGCCACCCACCCGCCGCCCGGCCCGGTACCGCCGAGCCATGGAGAGCAGACCGAACCGAACCCTCTAGAGCGCCGCTCCGACGGCCCGCAACCATAGAGAGCCGGAAGTCCGCAGCGCAGAGCGCCTCCGTCTCCACCTCCCCGGCGCTCAGCGCGCCCCCTGCCGTTTCCACTCCTCGGTCAGAGCAGAGTTGAAGGGAGCGAGAGGGAGAAAAGGGGGGGAGGGGGAAAGGGAAAAAGGAAAAGGAAAAAGGAAAGGGAAGGGGAAGGGGGAAAGGGAGAAGGGGAAGGGGAAGGGGAAAGGGAAAGAGAAAAAGAAAAAGGAAAAAGGAAAGGGAAGGGGAAAGAGAAAGAGAAAAAGAAAAAGGGAAAAGGAAGGGGAAAGGGAGAAGGGGAAAGAGGAAGGGTGAAGGGAAAAGGAAGGGGGAAGGGGAAACGGGAAAGGGAAAAAGAAAAAAGGAAACAGGAAAAAGGAAAGGGAAAGGGGAAGGGACAGGGAAAAGTAAGGTGAACGGGGAAAGGGAAAAGGGGAAGGGGAAGGGGAAAGGGAAAGAGAAAAAGGAAAAAGGAAAGGGAAATTAAACCAGAAAAGCGAGGTGAAAGGGGATGGGGAAAGGGTGAAGGGAAAAGGAAGGTGGAAGGGAAAAGGAAAGGGAAAGGGGAAGGGGAAGAGAAACGGGAAAGGGAAAAGGGGAAAGGAAAAGAGAAAAGGGGAAAGAGGAAAGGGAAAAAGGAAAAAGGAAGGGAAAAGGGAAAGGGAAGGGAAAAGTAACAGGAAAGGGAAAAGGGGAAGGGGGAAGGGAAGGGCTCCAAGAGAGGAAAGTTTGCAATGATGCCAGGTTGACTCCAAGAAGGTGAGACACCCTCCAGGAAGCCCTGGAAGAGCGGGCTAACAAAAACCTGTGCAGCTCAACAGGGAGAAGGGTCAGGTCTTGTGTCTGGGGAAACATAACCCCCAGGTGTGTGGCACAAACCAGGATCCACCTGGCTGGAGAAGAGCTCTGTGGGAAGGGATCTGGTGGTCCTGGTGGATAAGGAGCTTAATATGAGCGAGCAGGCTGCTGCTCCGATGGCAAAGCAAGCCAACAGGATACCCGGTGGCATCAACAAGGACATCACCAGCAAAGATAAATGGAGTCATCATCCCACTCTGCTCAGCACTCATCAGGTCACACCTGGAACACTGTGTTCAGTTCTGGTCCCTGCTGTACCAAGAAGATCCTTGTAATGTTTACAAATATCTGAAGGGTGGGTGTCAAGGAGACAGGGACAGTCTCTTTTCAGTGATGCCCCGTGGTAGGATGAGGGGCAGTGGACACGAACTGAAACACAGGAAGCTCCACCTCAACCTGAGGAAAAAATTTTTACTGTGACTATGATGGAGCACTGGAACAGGCTGACCAGAGAAGTTATGGAGCCTCTCCTTCTCTAGAGACTTTCAAGACCCATCTGTCCGTGTTTCTGTTGTGACCCACCCCAGGGGATGCTGCTTTGGCAGGGGGGTTGGACTCGATGATCTCTGAGGTCCCTTCCAACCCAGCCCATGCATAGAATCACAGAATCATAGATGGGACCTGGGTTGGAAGGGACCTCAGAGATCATCAGGTCCAACCCTTGATCCACTACCGCTGCGGTTACCAGCCCATGGCACTGAGTGCCACATCCAGTCTCTTTTTAAATATCTCCAGGGACGGAGAATCCACTACTTCCCTGGGCAGCCCATTCCAATGTCTGATCACCCTCTCTGTAAAGAAATTCTTTCTAATATCCAACCTAAACCTCCCCTGGCACAACTTAAGTCCGTGCCCTCTTGTCTTGTTGAAAGTTGCCTGGGAAAAGAGCCCAACCCCCCCCTGGCTCCAGCCTCCTTTCAGGGAGTTGTAGAGAGCGATGAGGTCTCCCCTGAGCCTCCTCTTCTCCAGGCTGAACACCCCCAGCTCCCTCAGCCTCTCCTCACAGGACTTGTGCTGGAGTCCCTTCACCAGCCTGGTTGCCCTCCTTTGGACCTGCTCCAGGACCTCAATCTCCTTCCTGAACTGAGGGGCCCAGAACTGGACACAGGACTCGAGCTGTGGCCTCACCAGGGCTGAGTACAGGGGCAGAATCCCTTCCCTGGACCTGCTGGCCACGCTGTTCCTGATCCAGGCCAGGATGCCATTGGCCTTCTTGGCCACCTGGGCACACTGCTGGCTCCTGTTCAGCTTCCTGTCAATCCAGACTCCCAGGTCCCTCTCTGCCTGGCTGCTCTCAGCCACTCTGTGCCCAGCCTGGAGCTCCCCATGGGGTTGTTGTGCCCAAATGAACACTCGGCGTGGCGAGGCGCTGGGCCACCGCACCCATACCCTAGCCCTGCCCGGACCAGATGACCCGTGAGGTCCCTCCCAAGCCGGCACTCCGTGAGCCTGGGGGCAGGACCGAAACCGGCGGGAGGCGGCAGAGCCCTTCCCGGCAGGAGCCGCGTCCCCATTGCCGGCACCGCGCCGAACCGGGGAACTGCCGCCCCGCCTGGCCTGCCGGGGGACACTGCACACCAGGCTGTGCGCATGCGCGGGGAGACAGCCCTGTGCGGGAGGGAGCGGGAGCGGGAGCGGGAGCGGGAGCGGGGCTGCGCCTGGGAGGGAGGGAGGGAGGGATGGGGGGGTCAGCAGCGGGTGTTGGCAGGCTGTGTGAATGCTACAGTGCGAGGAGCTGCCGCACCCTGCTTGGGGTCATCTTTAAATAGCAGCCCCTCAACCCCTGAAGGGGTTCTCTCCCTCTCTTCCCCTCCTCTCCCCTCCTCTCCCCTCCTCTCCCCTCCTCTCCTCTCCTCTCCTCTCCTCTCCTCTCCTCTCCTCTCCTCTCCTCTCCTCTCCTCTCCTCTCCTCTCCTCTCCTCTCCTCTCCTCTCCTCTCCTCTCCTCTCCTCTCCTCTCCTCTCCTCTCCTCTCCTCTCCTCTCCTCTCCTCTCCTCTCCTCTCCTCTCCTCTCCTCTCCTCTCCTCTCCTCTCCTCTCCTCTCCTCTCCTCTCCTCTCCTCTCCTCTCCTCTCTCTTCTCCCTCTCCTCTCTTCTCCCCCTCTTCCTCTCTCCTCTTTTCTTTCTCCCCTCCCGCCTGGCTGAACAGCAGGGACTGGCGGTAGAGATGGAAGTAGGGAAAGGTTGGTGGAAGCTTGGAAATAAATAAGGGCTGCAGAACATAAACTCATTTGTTGGGGTTGTTCAGCCTGGAGAAGAGGTGGCTCCAAGGAGATCTTACAGCAGCCTTCCTGTACCTGGAAGTTTAACAAGAGTGTGTATGAGGGGACAAGGAGTAACACATTTACACTGAAATGAGTTGATGTAGATTCGATATTAGGAATTCTTTAGTGTGAGGGTGGTGGGACACTGGCACAGGTTGCCCAGGGAAGCTGTGGCTGCCCCTTTCCCAGAAGTGCCCAAGGTTGGATGGGGCTTGGAGTAACCTGGTCTGGTGGGGTCCCTGCCTGGGGTGGGGGCTTAGAACTAGATAATTTTTAAGGTCCCTTCCAACCTAAACCATTCCACAATTCTTTCTCTTTGTGGCTTTGTTAATCTCGACCAGCCCTAGCTTATTTCCCCTGTGCTGCCCTGCCCTCGGGAATGAACAAGCGTGCCGAAATCGCTGCAGTGGTATTTTTTTATTTTGTTGTCGTTGTTCTTTCCCTCCTCCTTTGCCAGTGAAAGGTTCCCAACTGGGTGACCTTTGGGAACCCTCATCAGCGGGGGTGCTGAAAGCCTGCTGTGGAGCCTGGCGATAAGAGGGCGAGTACCATGGAGCCTCTTCAGCCTCAAAGCGGTGTCTGATCCCGGAGACAGGAATCTGAGTCATCTCGGCCCTGTCCTGCGTCACTCATTTACAGAGCTAATCCCGCAGATGGCAGGCGAGGGAATGAGCTGCCCTGCTGTCACACCTAATATCTTTTCCTTATGGATAGCCATTGTTTTTTGGGGGCGATTTTTTGGCCATTAAAAGGTACTTTTTGGCACTTGAATGTGGTTCTTTTTTTTTTTAAACTGTTACAGCTTTACATCACAAAGCCTTTTTAAAGTGCCTTTCATAGAAAATTGCCACATCCTTCCCTCCGCTGTGTTCAGGCACGTTTTACATGGGTTATTTTAATCTTATGAGTCAGCCTTGCCTGTCACTAGTAGCTCTTTGATTTTTTTTTTTTTTTTTTTTTTTGAGAATCCTTAAGTCATCTTTAGGAGACCCAAGGCCTAGATATTTTCTCTTCTTGGTCATGTACGACCTGCATAGAAGGCACACATCTCTCCAGCCCACAGAGACACTCTGGAGGAGTGGTTTTGCAGTCTGGTGTTTCACAGGCCCCTCCTGTGCTCAGGTTTCGATCTCTCTGAGTCTGGAGGTTGTTTATTTTCCTCTCTTTGGCAACACCCAGTGGTGAGCAAGTTTAGGGTGAATGGAAGGCTGCACCTCTTTCCAAGCTGCTTGCTAACAATGATGAACGAACTCATGCATAACAGGCATGTCAGCAGTGGCCTTTCAGACCTTTCTTTTGTTTCTCGTGGATTTAGGAGGCTCTTTCCCATCACATCTACTTTCCATGTAATGAAGATGCTACACGCAACCAAAAAAGAGATCCGTGTCTGATTTTTTTTCCCCTCTAACAGTGGCTAGATGATGTGTGAGGAAAACCAGGAAATTTACTGTGAGGGTGGTGAGACACTGGCACGGGTTTTCCCGGGAAGCTGTGACCGCCCCATCCCTGGAAGTGTTCAGGGCCAGGTTGGATGGGGATCTGAGCAACCTGGTCTGGTGAGAGGTGTCCCTGCCCATGGGGATTGGGACGATAGATGATTTTTAAGGCCCTTCCAACCCAAACCATTCTACGATTTTACCGAACATTTCTCCTGCCCCTCAATTTATTTTTACCGACAGCTGGCGTCCCAAATTGGATCTGGAGTGAGACAGTGCATGTTGTAATTAACACCACTCCAGAATGAAAGTACTGGGGAGCTATAATTATCTGGCAGCCAGTTGCAGAGGAAAGTGATTACTACGTGCAAGCCGGAGGCCCGGGTCGCTGCTGTGCCTGTGACACCGAACCTTGGGCTGTCCCAGGCCTGCGGGACCCCTGGTTCGGCCGGCCCGGTATCAGGCGGGAGAGCTCCTGCCTGGCCCACCAGGGCTTTGCAAAGGCTCTTGCTGCCTGTAGGGTCGGGGTGTATCACAAGCCAGGCAAAGCCTGCCCCTTTATGGGGAAGGGCTTTGCAGGAGTGGCTGGGTAGCCAGGGAGAGGCCTTTCCCACCCAGCAGGGCCTCTTCAGCCAACCTGAACCTGTCCCCTGGCCCTTGTTCCTGTCCTGGCATTTGCCTGGTTTGTCTGCCTTGTGTGCTCGTGTGAACCCCGCGATGTTTTTCAGATGGGCTTCTACGCAAAACTTTTGAGCTTTTGGGCGCTTCCTGCCGGGTCGTTGGCTCTGGCCCATGACGGGTGTTTCCCTTTCCTCTGTCACATTCCTCCTTCGGGGAGCTTTCACTTTTCCTGAAGCTCTGTACTGCGGTCTTTCGTTCTCTTTTCTTGTTTTCCAGCTTCATCTAACTGTAGCAGCCAGTTCCTGGGTTTTTGGCTGTTTAACCTCTGCTATTTTCTCTTGGAATGGGTCTGGGAGCGCCTCGGACCACGCACCTCTTACGCAGTCCTCTGTATTTGCAGCCCTGCTGTTGCCTGACCTTGGCTAATCTCCTTCCTTTTGCAATAATTCTAAGCACCTTTCCCAGCAGAGGGTCTCAATTAGAGAGCCAAGTATTTAGTTTCATACTTCTGTAGAGGCAAAGCAGGTTTCAGCTCCTTTTATCTAATAGGAAATGTCTCTTTCCCTTTCATATGCAGCACTTTCTTGTGGTATGCAGTCATCCACCAGGATTGCTCCCTTCCATTTCTTTCAGCGTTTCCCTTTTTTGCTGTAGGAAGACCTGTCCCTGGTGATCAAAGGCACTCTTCTACAACTGCAGGAGCAGAACGAGGAAACAGGATGCGGGATAAGGGATCAGAAAACCTGCTGGCTAGAGCTCGGCAATTAAACATGTCTTGGAGCAGGACTTAAGGAAATGCATATCTATGCTCAGCTGCCTCAGTTTCCCGGGTCGTTAGCATGGAGATAATTGCACTTGCTTCCTTTGGGGAATTGCCCTGACCTCTGTCGACTAAATTTCTTTTCCACCTTGGGTCTGTCATTAGAGCAACTGGCTCTGCGAGACAAGCAAACAGGAGAGAAACAAATACCAGAGTTAGAAGTGAGCTGAGCAGTTTGCTGCTTCTGTGTGTTCCAGCTCTCCTTCCAGGCTGGGCATCTCAGGAGGTGCCTTGATCCCCTGACCAAATAGGAGGGTGGCAGTGCCCTCCTGGCCACCACAGGCAGTGGCAGTGCCTCCTGACACCCTGGGGAAGGCTCAGCTGGATTTGCTGGTGCCAAAGCATCTGGGACAGCCTGGGGGATGCTCTGAGGACACGGGAACACTCTTGCTGCTGAGGAACAGCTGGCAGCAGGCAAGGATGAAAGAAACCTGACAGGACAGGAGGCTTAGTCATGGCCGTGGCTTGGAGAGGGGGGGCTGAGGGGTGATATATCTGGGTAAGCCAAAAGCAGAACAGGAGGAGGAAGGCCTGGCAGGTTAGAGAGAAGGAGGCTTAAATTTATGGGGCTGAAATCAGCATCGAAGGCCCCGAGCCCGCAAGAGGGAGCCTCAATGAAGTCATTCCCTGTGCTGCTGGTGAGATCAGCTCCAGGCTGGAACAGATCCCCTGCCAGTGCTGGGTGCTTGGGATTCAGGTGTTGAGAGAGGCACTTGTAAAGGTGAAGAGTTAGATGTTCTCCCTCTATCCCTGACTTGCTGTGTTATCACTAGCAGATGGAGGGGGTGTCATTAGAAAGCCACAAGTATTAGGAAAAAAGGTTTAAGAGCCTGACCGAGATACAGTTTGGTTGTAAAAAGCAGCAGGAGGGAGAGGGAGAGAAATCCTGTTGCAAAGGCGTTTTTCACAGGCATCCAAGCATGATCTGAACGATGACATGAAATGAGGCATCCTGGAGCAAACCAGGGAGCCAAGCTGCAGCAAATCCCTGGCCCTGGATGATGAATACATCCCTGCATTGCGGCGACAACAAAGTGCGGGTCAGCGAAGTGTTTACCAGGGATGTTTAGCATAGCAGCAACCCTGTGAGCTTAGAGGTGCAGCTGTGTGCATCCTCTCTTTTGCACTGTGGCACAAGGAAGGAGGCAATCCTGCTCTGGGGTGCCCCAGCACCGAGTGCACGTCCTCTCGGCTGTACAGCTGGCTCAGTTTTGGCAGCTGCTGAGCTTGAATAGATGTTTTTTTGGCCCGGGCTTGAAAATCCCCCCTTGCCAAAGATCCTGCTTTGGCTGAAGCTCCCTCAGGTTCCCTGGGAAACTTCAGCGCTGGCTTAAATCTGGACTGTGAAACGTCAGGAGGAGGCAGTCTGACAGCTCTCTCCTTCCAGCCTGGCTGCTCAGCCCCTGCCTCTTGGCACTGCTGCCAGTTTCAGCTCCGCTTTTGGCAGCGGTGAGGAGCAGCAGAGCAGAGCGATCCCAGTGCTGGGGCACGGCGGGCTTGAAGTTAGGAATAAAAGGAAAACTTTGACTCAGGAGGAGGAGGGAGATGCAGATCTGTGGACGCAGATTTCCAGAGGGTGGACCTGGCCTTCCCTAGGCTCCTTGTGGCTCTTTGTGGTCTTTGTCTGACTTAGAAAACATAATAGGAGTGGGCCAGGCCCAAGTACTGCCTCGGGATGATGGCTCATGCCGTGCAGTTTTTTGCATCCTCCCTGGCATGGGCTTGGGCTGTGCCAGATAGCAGTGCTGCAGCACCCAAGCATGGCTGGGGAGTATTCCCAACAGGTCCTTGGTGTCACCAAGCGTTTAACCCCATGGAGGGGAGCTGTGCCCTGCTCCTTGCTTTTGGAGCCACGAGCATAACAGCTGTGCCCAGGTCCCTCTGAAGGCAAGCTTTTGTAGTGCAGTTCCCCTGGCAACCTGCATATTTGCCCCCTGGCATTCCAGTTTTTCCCCTCTCCAAGGATGGGAAATATCACACAACAGGTTGTAGGTTGGATCACTGGCTTTATTTGACCTCCTGCCTTGTGGGGTGGGAGAGATGTTATGAGGAAACCTTGCCAGGTCATTATGGGGGTGTGAGGGCCAGCTCCTGGATGCCGAGGATCAGACAGGCCTGGGTGCACAGATAAGTTGAATTCTTGCCCCTTTGGCTCTCCTGCCTTTGTCAGGTAGAATGAGGAGTCCATAGCATTGCTCATGGAGCACACAGTTCTGCAAGGGTTTCCCATGAGTGCACAGCTCTCTTCTATTTCCCCTACCAACCCTAACTACATCAGGTTCGGGAACTCACTCCAGGAGCAGAAGGGCGGCAGAGCTTTCGTGTTCCTCGCTTAATGAGCTGCTGACAGACAAGTCCCCCAGCCAGGAGAAAGATGAGGCACATGCCTCTGAGTGCACCCTTATGGCCTCTGCTTTATCTCTGCCTGGATGGGCTGTGTTCAAGCAGCACACTGCTGTTCTCCTCAGCCCAGTGGGTGTTTCAAAGGCAGCGTCCACATTCTGGGTCTCATTGCACCATTGCCGTGCCTGATTTGCAGCCCAAGTCCCCCTCCTCTGTGCAGAAGGAGGAGGTGCACCCAGCACAGGCTGCCCCTCTTTCCACCTCCCTCCTCACACAGAGTAGCTTTTCATCTTGAGTAGCTCTCCTCTCCATAGTGGTATTCTGGCTGGATTTTGGGAGGAGGATGTGTGCTGGGAGTTAGTGGGGTTAATAGCAGCAATCTTACAGTGTGGTTTAAGAGCACTCTATGAAACCCCTTCCCTTTAGTTTTCCTCTGGCCAGCCGCTTGTTGGTGACCTGAGCAGGCACTGGAAGCTCCAGCTCATCCTGCACCAGGTCCCAAAGGAGCTGTGTCTCTGCCAAAGCTGTTCAGGAAAGATTCCCACCCCCTTCCTAATGAGTCTGAGTGAGTAATAGAGATGTTCCTCAGGGACAGTGTTGTAAGGAGTGCTACGTGCACGTTGAGGACCAGAGAGCAGGTCTCCACTAGCTTTTCCCTGCTGTTGTGCAGCAGACATTGATGCGTGTCCCATCTTGACAGAAGAGATAAGCTTAGCTGCCTGCAGATGGGAACTTGCCTGGCAGTTTCAGCCACTGGTCCTCCTCTCATTGTTCAGTTATCAGATCTCCTGGCTTGGCAAGTCTGCTTGTTGCACAGGGAATGGCAATGGTGTTTTTGGCTAATCAGGCCAGCATACAGTCAGTTTTGTCTGGTGTGAGTCGCCTTTAAAGCATTTTGTTTGTAATACCCTTTTCCTCCCTCTGGAGCAAGCATTCTTCATCTGGGAATCAGACTGCAATTAAAGCTGGGTGTCTGCTTCTCTGCTGGGGGGCTCTCAGGGGGAGCAGCGTGAAGAAACCTGAGGGCAGCCAGAGAGACACAACAAGGTTTGGGTGTATTGCCCGTGGTAGAGAAAATAAGGATAGCAGGAAGAGGCACAAACTGGAGGGAAGGGAAAGAAAGTCAGAGAGAACAAACAGCTGAGCATGACCGCTGGAAATGCAAAATAAATATCCACTGTGGTCAAGTGAGGGTTTATGTATTACTGACTGTGTGTGGGTGGATCAGAAACAGGAGCAGAGGCTCACAGAAGCAGCCCACAGGAGGGGCAGGATGTCCGTGTGGAACTGCTCATCAAAACAGGGTGTCCTCAAATGCACGGGGCATCCCTGAGTGCCCTGTATAGTGCTGGGAATGGAGACGAGGTGTCCCAGCAGTGCCCTGTTCCCCGTGGTACCATGTGGAGATGAAACATCTCTGCCAGTGCCATGATTCAGGAGGCTCAGATGCTGGCTTTGAAAGCTCCTTCACCTGACAGCAACTCTAAGCAAGGCTGTGGCTGTAGCCCATCACTGGGAAGCAGCAAAGAAGTAATATATCACTTCTCCTGGTGAGGGTTGTGACTTTCTCTGCACTTTGGTTGTCCATGGAGCTCCTGCCAGCAGGTCAGGCTCAGTTCTTTTTCATGTGGCTCACTCTGAAGGTCTGTGGGTTCATGTATTTCTGGTGTCCCTCCCTTTGGAACAGGGGAGGAAAGGGAGAGTGGTTTGTTGGGCCTGGTCTTTTCTTAGGTCTCCTTCAGATGTCTGCAGTTCCATCTTTAGATGCCTATTCCCCACACTGAGTCAGTCATTTCAGGATTTGGATTGCTTTGAGTTTTGGCAGCTTTTCTTTCCCATTTCCATCTGGTTTGGTTTTTACCATTTCATTTTGCAGGACCATCAAAGGGAATGTGTTCAAGCTGATTTTGAAGCAACAGATAGTTTTGACTTCACAAACTCTTCCTATGCAGACCTCAGCCATTGCCTTAGATCCAGGGTGGGTCGCCCCTTCAGACCCTCACATAGCTGGTGGGTGGTAAGGTGGCTTTCTGCTTCCTGGTGGGTGTGAGGGATACTTGGCTTTAGTGACATGGCATGGGTGAACAGACCTTTGTCTTTTTGCCACTTTTCTTTCCAGCCCATGAGCAGTTAATTCTTGCGGTTTTTCAAAACTTGCTATTTCTCCCTTAGCGTTTTGTTCTTTTTTTCTTTATTTCTGTTTTCTTTTCTCTCTCTTTTTTTTTTTTTTTTTTCTTTTTTCCATTGGAAGAGCCACCCTTGGCATCACTCCTCATGCGTGTGACTCAGGCAGATTCTGCTTGTCTGAAGAATTCCTCCGAGTCCTCAGAGTTGTCCAACCCGCCTGGGCTCAGCGCTGGAGCCCGTGAGAAACACACTGGAAGCGAATTACACATTGCCAGCAGCCTTGTTCTCTCTGTGTGGGATGGACTGCTGCGTGTGAGGACTCAGCAGTCACTCTCTCTGCACGCCCTTGCTGTCCTCTGGGGTTGAATCTGGGGTGGCTGCTCAGAACTCAATGGAAGGAGGTCCCCACAGACCTTTTGTGTGTGGTGTGGCATAACACTGTGTTTCTTCTTTGCTTATTCAGGTTCCAGCCAGTTGGCCTCATGCTGTCTTTGTTGTGGGAAATGGTCCCCTTGAAGTTAGGGGAGTTGAGCCTGGGGTGTCATAGAAGTCCCCTGACTTCCACTGTTGGAAGGCATCCGTTCATTTTGAATGCCTCTGGTTTTTGGGCTTAATTGGACCCACCCAAGGGCTAATTTATTTCAGAGGCATTGAATGCCTCAGTACCTCCTACTGATGGTAGAGGGTGTGATGAGAGATCAGCATCTCTGATACTCGAGCAGCAATAGCCAAGGGAACCTAACTTCCTTTTAGCTTCTAGGACAGGTTTGCAAAACTGCAATATTTATTTATTTAATATATCCATGGAAACTTTAAGGTGAGTATCTAAACAAGAAGGGTTGTTGGTGTTTTTTTATGTGAACTTGGGTGTCTGTGCTTCAGTTTACCCACGTGAAGGTGAGGGAGCTGCCATCTTCCTTACTCAGTGGTAAGATAAAGCTGATGGAGATCTTAATCTTTTGGTGCAAGATGCAAGTGGAGCATAAGACCTCATGAAGCTGATTGTTGATCATCTCTTTGAAAGATCCTTTTGCCATTAAACTAATAATATCTCGTCCAGCAAGTCTGTGTAAAGCTGGGGGATCCCAGAAGTCCAGCAGAGGCAGAAGCCATGAGCCATATGTCTCCTTTTTGCCAGTCAGGGAGCTTTCAACACAAGTGCATTTTTATCTCCAGGCATGTTTTTTGAAAGCCTTTCCCATAACCCACATTCCTGGCATGCCCCCATAGGGAAAGAATTAGAGAAATGAAGGCTGGAAATGGAACTGGGTGGCATGTAATCAGTGTTCTGACCTCCCTTCCCAACACTGACTGTTCAGTTCATTCTCCTGCCCCTGCCTGAGCAGCTGAGCACCCATAAGATGTCACTCATCTGTCTGATTGTGTTGTTGAAATACTCTTGATGCTCTATAAGCCAGCTCCCATTCACATGAAAATACCTTTTTCCCCTCTCTGTGCACAGCTAGTAGCACACTAACACATATAAGAGTGGCCACAGACTTCATGGCTGTCCAAGAGAGATGTCCCCTGCAAAGGTGAAAGGATACAACTTGGCCTTAGGGATGAAAACCATCTGTCAGAGCACATTTGAACTCCCCATGGAGCTGAGAGATGCCAATTACTGTGGCACCACCACCTTTCCAATAGGGTAGGGAGAGAGGTAGTGTTGGAGGCTGCACCCCTAGCTCCACTGCTTGATATGGATTTTCTCCACTGCTGCCCCTAAGCCCTGGAGAAAAGTGGGTTTTTTGTTTTTCACATTTTAGCTCTTCAGCTAGTTTTGTCCTTTCTTTACAGGTGAAGGGGGGTGATGCTGTTGTACAGCCTGCCAGAGGGTGATGGCCTTTAATCCCTTGTCCTCAGGTTCAAAGTAGTATCAAATAATATTTCTGTACTTCCCATAGGGGTTACAGATGATGCACTGTCAGGGAGTGGGGGCATGATGGGTGACAGGAGATTTACCTCCAGTCTGTCCCATTCTGGTTAACTTTGTAGGCAGGAGGTTGCTCATGGGCAACAGTTTTCTTATGCTTATCATTGCCTTGGCTTTTTCTGCATGTCCTGGACAATCCCCTCCTGTATACACCCTCCAGATCCACAGGCCTGCTTATCTAGTCTCCTGCTTACCTCAGTGCTTGGCTGGGGTACATATTTTTTGTTCTCTGAATTCTCCTCCATTAGGAAGCTGGCTGGCTTTCAGAGCTTAGGGGTTGGTTGGCTGAAGGTTGAATCACTGCCTGCTGAGAGGAAAACCAGCACCTCCAACTGAAGTGGAAACTGATCCCGTCAAACCTATCTGGGAATCTTCGTGACTGGCAGAAGGAGGACTGAGCAGCTTCATCAGGAGGTGATAGGAGCCTCTTCTTGGTCTGGTTCTGAGTCCTGACCTCTGAAAATCCAAAGATCAACTTCTTGAAATCCACCCCACAGCCCTCTAAGGCAGGGAACATTTCCTGCTAGGTTTTATAAAACAGGGAAGCCAAGTCAGAAACGTGGCTTCATCATGACTGCTGGGAGGGACCACAACCAGGGCCCAGATAAGGTCAGAAGATGGTTTAAATCAGGTCACAGCTCGATATTTATTGTGTGGAGTTTTTCATTTTTCTTGACTACCGCACTGAAATCCTTCCCCAGAGGCTATTCAAGGAAATAAATAGCTAGTGGAAAGGGACAATAGCTTGCTGTGGAGTACAAATTATATGAAGCAGTAGGAAATAATAGCAGAGTGAGCAGCTGCTGCTCTGAGAAAGAATGCATGGTTACTCTCTCCAGCTCCCTTTGCCTTGAGTGATCACCAATGCCTGGTCCCTAGCACTGGCTCCCTGGTGCTTTGAGTGCAAAATGGGAGATAACTTTTTCCCCCCTAGTGTCCTCTGGTGGCACTAACATCAGGCTGAAACCACAGCCTTTCATTAGGGTTCTAAAGGGATCTTTTTCCTCTTCTCACAGGCTTGTATTGAGGCATTCCTGCAGCTGACATGGCCACCCTGAATTTCCCCCTCTCCCTCTTTTTCTGGGCTGATCATGTCCTACGAGGGACTATTTGTAGCCTGTGTCATCTAGGGAGGATGCTTTGGCTGCCCTGTCCTTTGGGTCCCTTGAAGCCCTTCCTCAGAGCACCATTGGGAGGGATGGTGGGGACTGTTTTGATGTGCTGGTGTGGATTTGGCTGCCACAAAAAGCCCCAAGAAACCTCGTACAGCTAGGGTGGTTGCACTGCCTTGGCTGGGAAGTGGGGAAGCCTGTGGTTTTCCTCAGGGCTTCACACCTAGCTGACTTATCTCCTGCCCAAGTAAGAAAACAAAATAAATACTGCTGCCAGAAATGATGCTACCAAGGATCTTGGCAGCCTGCTGGGGAGGGTGGCATTCAGTCTGTTCTCAACAGCTGTGTGGGTGCCTTGTGGTAGAGGTGGCAGCTCTAGGCTATGGTGTGTGAGGTGCTGCTGTCTGGAGCCACCCCAAGGGTCTTGAGCTCCCACGGGTGCTTCTAGTTTCCTGAGATCTCCCTAGGACTAGAGGGAAAGTCAGGAAGGATTGTTAGCTGCAAAATGTACATCATGGGACCTCTGCAAAGGAAGCTGCCATGTTTCATGTGGTAAAAGCACTCCTCAGAGGACCTGCCCTACCACCCTTCTGTCTGAAAGCCCATGTTGTTGCATTTGTTTCTTCCCTCTTTAAAGTATGCTTTCTTATTTATTTCTTTTTATGCAAAATTGCAGGCCTGCCTGTGCCCCTCACAATTTGTCCTCAGGTTGGGGGGCACAGCACCCGTGTTCATGCCATTGACTGCTCATTAGGTCCCTGACATCCCAAGGCACCATCTGGGAATGCAGCAAAGCCTCCTCTGGTGCTAGTGGTGTCCCACCCCAGTACAGGCCACTGCCCTCTGGCCAGTGGGAACATTTGTATGGGACCCTGGAGAGGCATTCCCATGCAGGTTCCCTATTAGAAGATCACCTCTCAGGATGTTAAGGTTTCCTGGATCACTTGCACTGGTGACCTCCTCCTACAACAATTGCTTATATTTCCCTCCCTGCAGAGACCCTCCACCCCCTCTGCAGATGCCCTTAAACCGGATTTCCTCTTTCTTTGGGATTTACATTCCCATCATGTCATTGTTTCCTTGGGCTTTCTGCTGTGCAGTGTTTGCAGGAAAGTGTCAACCTGCCCCCTTCACCTTCCATCATCATCATCATCATCATCACAGTTGCCACCTCCAATTTCACTGGAGGATTTCAGCTCTTCTGAGGTCCATAAAGCCTCAGACCCTTCCTAGGTGGGGAGCACATCCTCCTGCATGAGATAGGCCATCTGCACATGGCTGGTGTCTGACCATGAGGGGGCTCAGCTCTGCAGATGAAGGAAGTCACCAACTCTGGCAGAGTTGCTGCCTGGTTTCCCACTATTGTTCCCAGTGGCAAATAAACGGGGGGTGAACGCCCCTGCTGAGCATTGTAGGAGGGGGGTTAATGTTATCGTGATAAAATCTCACAGCCCCTCTCTGAGCAGCTCGTGCCTCTTTCCTGCCTGTCTTCCCTTCTTGCTTCTCACATCCGTGGTACTTGTGGCTCTGCACATAGCTCTCTGTTTGGGTAGTTTTCCTTGTCCTTCAGGCACATGCTGCTCTCCCTCCTGGGTACCCTCATGCTCTGCCAGCGGGATGGGTGGATAAATCCCAATGAGAGCAATGAATGTTTCTGTCTGATCCACACTGGGCTGTGTGGGAAGTGGAGTGAACGCTCCTCTGCGCTGCTGTCCCAGGAACTGGGCCTTGTCTCTGCTGCAGTGTCACTGTGTCTCTTTGGCCAGCCACTTAGAAAACTGTAATTCTGACTTTATGTTCTGTCATGGATCAGACATTGGAATGGGCTGCCCAGGGAAGTAGTGGATTCTCCGTCCCTGGAGATATTTAAAAAGAGACTGGATGTGGCACTCAGTGCCATGGGCTGGTAACCGCAGCGGTAGTGGATCAAGGGTTGGACCTGATGATCTCTGAGGTCCCTTCCAACCCAGCCAATTCTATGATTCTATGATTCTATGGGATGTGCTATCTTGAATCCCAGAGGTGTTTGTTTCTCCCCATTGGCTTAACATGGGTTCAGATAATGAACCCTGATGGTGCAAGCCATGTCTTTGGGCTGTCCTTGTCCTTGCAAAGGGAACACGTGTGTTGTTTGAAAGAGAAACCTCTCATAGCCAGTGAGATGCTCTGATATTTTGGGAGAGGAGTCTCTGTGCTGTCCCTGGGATGGCTGTGGGGGAGCAGGGTGATGTGAAGGTGTGTGCAGGTGGGACTTAGCAACGTGATGGGAAACAGATCCAATGCCAGAAATCCCCAGCACTTGCTCCTCCTGTCTCCGCACTTTGCCTGGGGAGGTTTCACCAACAGCTTCAATGACCTCAACAGCAAACAAATTTGTCAAGCCTTTGCTGGGCTTTATGACCCCCACCTGTAGGAAACACCTCCGGAAAAGGGGTGCTTATCAGCACTTGCCTCTGCTTGCTTCAGGAGGTTTCAGGGAAGGGCAGAAGCCATCTACCAGCTGTCTGTGGAGCAGCAGGGTGACTGCATTCAGCTGCTCTCTGCAGGGCTCAAGAGGGAGGGCTGAGGAACTGCTGGTCTCTTGAGACTTGTCCTCCTCCTCCCTCTCATTTTTCTAGTGATTTCTGGGAATACAGCACCAATTGTTCAACCAAATCTGGGATGCTGTCTACTGACTTGTAGCTCTTACCTGGGAAGGAGGCAGCAGGGGTGATGTTCCCCTG
The DNA here is from genome assembly GCA_023637945.1 of Phaethornis superciliosus. Classification (NCBI taxonomy): domain Eukaryota; kingdom Metazoa; phylum Chordata; class Aves; order Apodiformes; family Trochilidae; genus Phaethornis; species Phaethornis superciliosus. The sequence continues at coordinate 59,336,066 of JAJQWJ010000001.1, read as the reverse complement.
TCAGGACAACAGTCCTGTTCCTCAGAGTTAGGGAGGATTTGGCTGTTGGACCTGGTGTGCTCTCTCCTCAATCTGAAAGGTTTGGGCCTGGATAGGAGGTTGCAAAGAACTCCCACGTGTTGCGAGTGCGGCCCACACAGCTGGGGCTGGATCTAGAGCCACAAGAAGGGAAGGAACTGGGATGCCACTCATGTCACTCCTGCAAAGGGCCATTCATAGCTCACATCATATAGAGGGGATGTGTTGGCTGCTCTGTCCTCCAAGCCCCTTGGAGCCCTTCCTCAGAGCACTGTGGGGGGTGGGACAGTGGGTACCATTTTGGTGTGTTGACATGGATTTTGGGGGCTGCCCTCTGCCACAAAAGGAAGGAGCTGAAATACTTCTTTTGGCTGAGTTGCTAGGTGCAGAAAAGAGCTGAACATGGTGGTCACAACTCCGTGGCCAGTTGGGAAGATGCTTGTCCATTGTGGTGGAAGGAGTAGCACCAGTAAGGGGCTGTGGTGGTCCTTCCACTGGCAGCTCACAGACGAGGCTGGGAATTAGACAGTTCCTGAAGTCCCTAATGACAGGAAGTGTACGTAGAGAAGCTAATTCTTTGGATCAAAGTCTACTGGCATAATAGCAGCTAGTGGGGCCTTGCAGAGGAGGAGATGTTGTTAATGTGTAAGCCACAAGGAAGTCTAGGCATATTAGGTCCTCTGTGCAAAGCATTTCTGAGCTAAACTGCTGGTGGCTCCCTGCCTGGTTACTCTGCATTCAGAGGAAGATGGGTGTAAGGGCTGTTGCTCCTGTCCTCTGTCACCTGAGGTCCCCAGCTGAGCAAGCAGCCACAACCACCTTTGCTCTCATCACTTAACTTTCTTGGGTTGTAGGCGATGCTGCTCACCCAACCCTGGGTTGTGCCCCTCTGCTTCAACTCTTGTACCTCTGCTGCCATGCTTTCATTTTCTTTTGCTGAGGACAAGACTGTTCTCATCTCCTCTCCCTCCGATACCTTCTTGCTTGCTGGCTTCACTCAGCCAACTCCTTAAATTACCTCCAGCACAGAGAGTTTTTGGCCGTGAGAGAAACAGCAGCTGAGAGAAATGGATATTCTCCTGGCTGGGGAATCTGCTCCAAGCAGCACCCTCTCAGTTATGGTGGCAATAGAGGGATCACTGAAGGAGCCCCACAGACTCTTTTTCTCTCTGTCTTAGGTAAAATTTGAAATCCTCAACCTGCATATGAAGACTGGAGACTGCCTGAAGATCAAGGGCAAGATATCTGATGATGCTGATGGGTAAGTACAAAGGAACGACCTCAACTTGCCAGAACTGAAGGCAGGCTACAGATGGAGGTGGTTTTCCAGTGTCACCAGGTAAAAAAACCATGAGCATAGCTCAGTGTTGGGGTTATCTCAGTTAGCCCTATGCCACTACTGTGCTGATTCCTCTAGTTTCCAAGAAAAACAAGGAAACAGGAGGCACTGAATATCTGCACCTCTGATGGAGGAACTGATGGAACACTGATGGGTGCAGAGTTGGATCTCAGGTCTTCCAAGACCTGTCCTGCCCATGCAGCTGACCTTTCTCCTGTTCACCAACAGCTTCAGCATCAACCTTGGCAACAGCCCTTCGGATCTGGCATTTCACTTCAATCCCCGCTTCAATGAGTCTGCCATTGTCTGCAACTCTCTGTGCTCCAAAGTCTGGGGGGCAGAGCATCGTGATAACCTCAGGTTCTCCAAGGGCTCCACTATCAAGGTGAGGAGGCTGTGCCAGCATAGAGGTTTTGTGTGTGTGTGTGTGTGTGGTGGGGTGGGGTGAAGCCCTTTCTTAGCAGGTTCTCATACATCAGTCCTCCCAGTCCTGTCCAATGCCTCCTGCTTCTTCCCAACAGCCCCTCTTCTTCTGGGTTTTTGGTCCTGATTGTCATTTCTACTCTTCCTTCAAAATCCCAATGCTGCCTCTGGGAACTTTGTGTGAGCCCTGTTTATCTCAGGCTTTGTAAATGTTTCCTGCCCTCCATACCTGCCCAGCTGGTGAGTGCAGCAGGGGCATGTGTGAAAATAAAGGGAGCCTCCATGAAGCAGGATCTTCTCTACCTAATTTCCTAATTCCTTCTATCGCAAACACAGGCTTTAAGCCAACCAGAGTTTGGAGCAATGTCCAAAAACTTCTCCTTCAGCTCTTCTGTCCTCATGACTCCTGGATGTATGCTGCTGATCTGTCCTCTCCTCCTGCCAGGGATGCTGTCCTAGTTGCTGTCTCATCCCATCTGATATCCTGAGACATTAACAAGGCTGCATTTAGAAGCAGTCCTGTTCCTATTGCTGTGGAGAGAACGCTGTTTCTTGGGGAAGGTCTGACAAGGTGATGGCCTTGGGGAACAATCCTTTTAATTTGCAAAGATCAGTGGTCTATTCTTATCCTGTCTGCTTGTGCATCTTTATCAGTGAAGCTCTTTCTTCCAGGTCCCAGGAAGCTGCTGAGGGCATTGGGGTGTCAGGTTTATTCTGCCCTGATCAGACCAGATCTAAGCAATGTGGTGGTTAAAGACACACTTGGCTTTAACTGCCCTGGGTTTACAATCTGAGTAGATGAAACAGCCCCAGAAGAGATCCTGTCAGCAAGTCATAGTCTAGATACTAGCTCAGCTCCTTGATATCAACTTCCTATTTCCTGCATCACCCTCAGCTCAAGCCCCAGCACCTTACTTACAGCTCTCAGGACCAGGTCTGACCCTCGTGTGTAACAGCCAGGCTTTTCAATGGCATGCTCACCTCCTATTCTCTTCTTTGTCCCTAATTCCTGCCCTCCTTCCCTTGTCTCTCCCAGATTGCCATTGAAATGAAGCCAGACAAATTTGAAGTGAAACTGCCGGATGGGCATGAAGTGGAATTCCCCAACCGTCACTGCTATAACAAAATCAACTACATGAGCATCAGGGGGGAATTCAGGGTCACCTCTTTCAAACTGGATGCTGCTGCTTAGCTCTAATAAAAATCCAGGCAGAAGGAAACTGCTTGCTCCAGCTGCTTTGGCTTCTGTGAGATCTGTACAAGACAACTGACAGGGTTTGCCCGGGGTTTTTCCACCAGCAGCAAAGGACCCCATGTTGGATGGAAGTATCTCCCAGATAACAGCAGGTGCTTTTCCAAGTCAGACCAGGATGTGGGGCTGAATGGATAGCAGGTAGGGCAAAGCAGGCTGTAGGTGGGGTTTAGGAGGAGACCATGTGATTGCTTGGGGAACGGTTGTGTAATCTCTTCAGAATGCACCATTTCTTCCTGCACCCCAATTTTTGGGAGAGAGGGAGAGGAACAAAAGCATTGACATGAGTGGTGTGGAATCTTGGGCCACAAAATAATGAAATGTTTGGTTTGGGAACCTCAGGGCATAAATTTGATGGGATCCTTTTGGTTGCTCTCTCAGCCAAGAGGCAGGAGGAAACAGCACCTTGCCCTCCTGCAGGAATGGTACCACATGAAGGGGTGGCACAGGTGTGCCTCTGAGCCAGCATTCCTCCCAGAGATAAGGAGCTGTCTCCTCTTAACTTTCCCCTCTTATCTCACCTGGCTTATCTGCTGGCACATTCCAGCTGGGTTACCCATTACTTCAACATTTCCACACTGAACCCTACTCAGGGAAAGCGAGGCAGTGGAAGGCAGCGGGGAGGGAGGATGGCATTTGGGTTGGGTTATATGGCTCAGCATGTCCCAGCCTGTGTCCCTTGCATGGGACTACAGGCAATAAATGCTGATCATCTGATGCTGCAGGTCTAATTAAAAAGTGTCTCGACAGCCTTAAATGAGACTGTTGTGTGACAGCAAACACTGGGGCACTTGAGGCGGGGTGGGTATGAGATCGCCTTGTGTGTTAGCCACGGTGAGTGGCAAAGTATCTAGCTGGTTAATTCAGGAATCCCAGAGGTCCTGGAAAATCCTGCTGAGAGTGGAGTGGATGGGCTTTTGTGGCTGGAGCACTGGAGCAGGGAAGACGATAAGATCACTGCAGCTAAGGGGAGGCACTGGAGGAGCAATTAGTATCAAAACTGCTTTAATAAGGACAATAATAAGTGCATGGGATACAGAGTGGAGGCAGAAAGGCTATTTCATGGATGTGGGTCTTTGGTCTGGAGCTTGTGTTACTGTCTGGGAAGCGAAGGGTGGGGGAAGCTTGTCCTGAGAGCCAGGATCCATGCCCCAGAGGGTGCAGGGCTGATAAGGCTGATCCTGCTGGGTGCCAGTGGCCAGGGCTGGGGACTTCTTGAAGCTGCTGCTCCCTACCCTGGCTTTCTGCTGCCAGCTGGCCCAAGGCAACTGCCTGGGGATGCTGGAGGAGATGGGCTTACCCGTAACCTTGATGGCCTGGCTGTGAGCACCACTCCCATGTACAACACATGTGCATGCTGGAGCTGCTTTTTTCTGCTCTGAAGAGCTCCCTGCCAGAAGCAGCCGGGTGAGCTGCGTGGGAGCTGAGCCCTGTGGCCACAGCCCAGCATCTCCCCCCACTGCACACCCCCTCCTGTACCAGAGAACAAGGGGGGTGCTGTGAGGGTCTCTCTGGTGACCTCAGCCTCTGAGCATCTCGGCTCCACGCGGTGGCACAAAGAGGCTTCTGTGAGGGACAATTTGCACGTGGGGCAGTGTGGGGGGCAGCTCGTTCTAGAGTGGCCACATCACCCAGGGCCACTTGGTAAGGGGCATTGGCTGTCCTCCTCCTGGACCCCTGGTAAGGGGCATGCTGGAAAGAGGGGTGCACACATGGGGAGCAGAGTGAGGGGGCAAGGGTGGAGAACAGGCAGTGCAGACCAAGTGGCTGCAGAGTGGGAGTCTGCTTGTTTTGAGGCAGGGGGAAAGGAAAGGATTTTTGGGTCCTGAACCGCAGGATTTTGTGATCTGACAACCTCACCTCTGTCCACAGCCAGCCAAGAAGTTTCTATCCCTCCCACTGCGAAAGAACAGGGGTGGGAAAAGGAACCATCATAAGTGATGGCTCAGCAGCAGAAGGCAAGTGGAAAGGCCCCTGTAATTATCTCTGTGTGTGTTCTCACCTCTTGAATGCTGAGCTCAAGGCTAATTTTTTTTTGGAGGGGAAGAAAGCAAGCCCAGCTCTGTGGGGGTTTGGCTGTCCCTCGAGCCCCTAGATGACCTCCTTCAGTAGACAGATATACTATACAGGAGGGTCTTGCACCAGCTGGAGCTGGGGCCACCCCCATCCCCTACATGCTAGAGCTATCAGTGGTAATATCTCTAGAAAAGCACCTCTGCTAGCACAGAGGGTGGTTGGGGGCTTTGGTGGGAGGATGGGTCATGTCCACAGACATGCTGACAGGGTCAGACTGACGGATGGGAGAGAGGGTGCCAGGGGAACAAGATGGGGTAGGAAGTGGTTTGGGGTTTCTTTGGCGCACGGGAATGTCTCTTTGGTTCAGTGAGGCCAGGGAAGGGCTGCAATGCCCATGCTGCACAGCCCTCACTAGCCTGGCCCAGCCCTGGGGAGCTCCCCTGGAGGCAGGCTCTCCTCCTGCACCCAGTACTCCCAGTTTGGCAAGGAGGGGACCTGCTAGGTCTGCTGGTGGCAGAGGGTGAGGGGATGGGGAGGTGGGTGAAGACCCTGGCACCAGTGCCTCTGGCGGAGGGCTGTGATGGGGAGGGTGGCTTTTCACACCTTGACTTCATCATCCTCCTCCTCATCAGCGTACTCAAAGGAATTGCTGCGTCCCCCCCGGGCACCAGTGTACCCCTCCTGCAGGCTGGTGAGGTCTCCATCCTCCTCCTCTCCTTGGTTCCAGCTGGCCTCAGGGGAATGGCTCTCCCCTGTCACTTGTGACCTCCACGAGCTGCTGCTGGGGCTCTCCCACAGGGTCTGCGTCCGGGCCTGCCGGAGACCCTCACCCTTCTCTGAGCTCCGAGGAGTGCTGGTCCCACCGTAATGGCGGGCCAGGACCTGGGCCGCCCGGTCAAACTCTCCTGCCTCGATGGTACAGTCGTTCCAGTGCCCCTGCCACGGGGTTTTTCTGGGTGTTGCCCCCATCCCTGACGCCCAGGCAAAGTCCTCTCCAGCACCCTCAATGGCGTGTGCCTCTCCGTTGGCACGGACTGACAGTCCCGGCAGTGAGCTGGCCCCCAATGGGCTGCTCTGCCCGGAGCGGTCCCAGAAGCTGGGAGATGCCTTGTCCTCTCCATAGGAAGCACCCAATGCCGAAGGGACCCCGTCCTTGCTCCCCTCACCATGCAGGAGATCGGGGTCATCCTCCCCCACCTCTCTCCCGTTGGTTTCAGAGAAGTTCATCACCTGGAGGAGCTCGCTCATCAGGGAAGGACCCAGGTCCAGGCGGAAGGAGAGCAGGGAGTCGGAGAGCACAGAGTCTGAGCGCTTCAGCTCTGCTTCCCTGGGGAACCCGCTCTCTTGGGACTTTTCCAAGCGAGGGACGCGAGGGATGGTGCAAAACCCGGACTCCAGCCCTGCGAGGCAGAAGGGATGGTTGGTGAGGGGGAGCATAGGTAGGTTGGTAGGAGGAAGCCTGCCTTACACCTTGCAGGGGGACCAAGAGACACTGCCATGGACGTGCTGCAGGTCACGCTGTCACCCGTGAGGATGCCCTTTAATAAAAGGCAGGCAGGTGTCTGTGTGGACATCTCCAAAGCCCAGAGTTACCGTGGAGGTGTAACCCCAGGTGGGTTCTGGGATTGGTAAAATGCTGGTAGGGGCTGAGCCGGGCAGGTGGAGCCAGGAGATGGCAGCATTGCCTCAGCTTGCCTTTCCCTCTGAGCCCAGCCACCTCCCCCGGCTGCTGCAGTGCCCCCAGATCCCCCTCCTGCTCCGAGACCTTCTGCTCCAGACCTCCCTCCCTGGGAAAAAGCTCAGTGCTGTGAGGCCAAAGAAGAGCCACCCAGCTGTCCTGTCCCATCCTTCCCACAATCTTTCCCCAAAAGTCCCTCCTGGACCCTGACTGGCAGGGTGGGATGTGAGTGCAATGGGGAACAGGGAGATAGAATCCCTTAAGGAGCACATGGAGATGGGAGGTTGGCACAGCTAAGGACAGGGTTGGAACATCTGCATGGACATGGGGAAGACTATGCCATGGGTCCGCTTGACTTTGCAACTTTGGTGTGGGTATTGCCCCACTGTTTCAGCTTCCTCAAGGAGACTGCTCATGGAGAAGGCATGGGAAGTTGGGGGGAGATGGGGAACACCCCCTTACAACCACTCCACACAGGCTGCCAGCTATGGGGGAGGGAGAGGAGGAGAAGCCATCCATGCCCCATTTTGGAACGGAAGCAAGGACTAAATTGAAAGCAAAGTTAGGATCAACTCCTGGCAGGGATTACCAGGGCTGGGGACACTTATATATCCTGACTCTGCTGAGAGCCTGAAATTCCTCACTGGGGGAACTGAGGCATGGAGTGATGGAGAGGAGCTGCAGAGGATACCCTGTGCCTGGACACCAGCCTCTGCCCCGTGCTTCACTCACCGTAGGCCTGGTGCGTCTTGGAAAAGCTGTTGGAGGCACTTTTGAAGGAGAACTTGCTGGTCAAGCCCCGTCCACTTCCTCCGTCGTATGTCACCTCGTTGAGCTGTGGCAGTGAGATGGCATTCTTGATGATGGGAGAGATGGCCGGGGGGGCAGGCGATGCCCCTGCTTGGTCCTCACTGCCCCGGCTCCTCAGGGGCGTCCGGCGGACGTGACGCAGCGTCCGGGCAAAGAAGTTGTTGGCTTTGGTTGTGTCATTCCCACCATGGTTGCTGAGGAAGGATGTGTCCCCGAAGACGTCCCCCCCACGCCCCACATGCATGGTGTGCCGAAAGTCCCCCAGAGGCGGGCTGATCATGTCTGGTGTCAGCTCTGACTTCAGCCGCCTCTTGCCATGGGAGCCTGACACCCAGCTCAGCACTGGCAGCTTCCCCAGGCTCATCTTGTACCCCTCACCTCTGGTCCTGCAAAAGCAACCCCCAAAACACCAGCCCTCGCTGGGCTCCCAGCACTGGGGTGTCCTGTCACATCCCCAGCCTCCTCATCCTGCTCCAATGCTCTTGGGGGAACAGCTCAAAGTGACTTTGGCTTTGTCTGGGTGGGAAGGATGCCTCTCCCTCTGCTTCCCAGCACTTATGTTGCACTCATTAAATCGCCTTGTCCCTGGTGGCAAGGGTGTTGGTGGCACAGAGGAGTCCACAGAGGGGTCTGGGATCACTCCCAGTGCTGTAGAAGCCCCTGGAAGCTGGGTTTGGCTGTGGATTTAGGGCTTAATCCGCTCTCTTCTTGGGAGCCAGTCACAGATGGGGCAGCGGGTGACCAGAGCTTGGAGCAGGGTGTCAGGGCAAGTGCCTTTGTCTCCTTGTTAGCCACCTAAACAAGACAAGAGGAACAATGAAGCCCTCGGAGGGGAATTTTCCAACCATGTTGGCTGTAACCCTGGGACTGGCTGGGAAGGTTAAAGCCAGTGCATGAGCAACAATGGGGACATGGCTACTGGCTGTCCCCCCTCCCTGGCCCTGCTCTTGGGGAGGGAGAAAAACCTTTCCCCCTCAAAACTCAATGCTCTCCCTCACCCTTCTGCCCTCCCATGGTTTGCCTCAGTTTCCTCTGCCTGCAAAACAGCTTTCCTGGACCCACACCATAAGCCAGACTGAGGATTTCCCTCCCAGGCAACTCCTCCTTCCAGAGGGGTGCCCTGCCCAGCTATCCAGGCTCCTGGGGTGAGAAACATCTCCCTTCTTTTTGCTATTCAGATGAACCCCTGGGGAGAGGGTGAGGCCTGGGGACTGAGTGCTTCTTGTGGAGGAGGAGGGGCAGAAGGAAGGTAAAATGCAATATTTGAATATTGGTTTGTTTGTCCTCCTCTGTCTGGGTCACCGGGTGCTGGGCAGACATGTGAGAGCAGCAGGGAGCTGGGGGTGCAGGGAGGGCAGCTGCTTTGCAGACAGGTGAAACTGAGGCACATGAAGGGAGGTGACAGCTTAAGGTCAGAGAAGTTGGGATGGATCCCTTGGCTCAAGTGGGTCCCAGAGTGTGGGAGAAAGGAGAGGATTTGTGGCACGGGGCACTTCAGAGCATCAGAAGTCTGGGTGCCCGCCTAAGGTCATGTCCCTCCCTGGGCTCAGTCGCCTCTCAGGGGCCAGGGGAGCAGGGTGGACCTGTGTCCCTTCAGCAGGGCTGGTTGTGAGGGCAGCATGCCAAGAGGCCACGCAGATGCCTCTCATCTCTCACTCCCTGCATGCTGGGACCCTGTCACGGAGCAATGCCCTCCGTCTCCCTGCCTCCCCCGCCTGTCCCCAGGTCACCTCGGAGCAGGCAAGCGGTGCCAGGGAGGCGAAGCCTCTGGTGAGCGTGAGCCCTTGGCATGGAGCTGCTCTCTTGGCTGGCTACACGTGTTACTGCTTTGCCCTGGCCTTGTTTGCTCACCCGGGCCCCTCTTATCTGCCAGGGGTTAATGCCTAGGGAAAGGAAAACAAACCTCCCCCCAGAGGCTTCCAGCACCATTGGCTGCCTCCTGGGGTGGCACTGGCTGGTGGCAGGTTGGCTTCCTGATGGCCCCCAGCTCCCTGGCTCACTTGGCCCACATCTGCTTGCTGAAGCCGTGGGGTGCTGCCTTGTAGCTGGGACAGGCCAGGCATGTGGCAGATCTGGGGAGTAATTCCATCTCTCTGGCAGAAGCCCACCCGTAGCCATGGGGTTAAGACTCTGCCGGGGAATCAGGGAAGCCACCAGAGTGGGTCCTGCAGCACAGCAGGGGGCTTGGGATCACATGGAGAGAGATACAACCCCATTTTTCATCTGTCCCAGGGTCCCTCAGGAAGGCGTGTGACCCTGGGAGATGACAGAAGTTACAGCTCTCAAGTTTCCCTTTCCCTCTGCAAGTTGGAGCTGCTGAGAAACCCAAAGTGAGCACAGTGCCCTTCAGCAGGGGTGCCCACAGGAGGTGGGGCAGGTGCTGCACCAGCCAGGACTAACCTGAGGGGTGAACACCCCACCCCACCTCAGGTCCCCCACACAGCATCGCTGCCCTGCAGGACCCCTCAGACCCCTTGAGAGGAAGTGGGGCTGGCATTACCCTGGGGACGGGGGGGGAAGGGGAGACGAGAGAAATGGGGAGGCAATCCCCGTGTTCCCTGACTGGAGAATTATTGAGGTGGGAGCCAAGAGGAGAGAAGTATTTCCCCTTCCTTGTCCCTTGGCCACCATGGCAATATAAACCAGCACCTCCTGGCTCTGGCTCTCCCTGCCTGCTGGCAGGCAGCAGGCAGTGGGAGAGGAGGGAGGGAGAGGAGGGAGGGAAAGGAGGCAGCTAATGCCCAACCCTACCTGGATGGCAGGTTTCTGGCAGGCCTGCTGGGCTTTTTTCTCCCTCCAGTCTTCCCCTTTTTTTCTCCTTCCCTCTGCCCCTGGTGCATTTCTGTGCTGGCTGTGCCCCTTTGAGCCTTCCCCTCCACCCAAGCAGACTCCTTTATGCTGGTAAAAACTCGTGATTCTGCAGGCAAAAGGTGACCTGTGCACTCTCCTTTCCTCCACTGGGCACGGGGACCCACTGTCTGGCCACCATTCCATTCGGATGCTGCTTCCGTCCGGCAGCCCGACACATTCCTCAGCCTCCGGCACAGTGAGCCCACAGCCTCTCCTGACCTCCCCTTCCCCAGCAGCCTCTCCCCACACCTCCCTCCTCACCTCCTCTGGGAAGCCCCCTGCCCTCAAACATGGGCTGCCAGCATCTCCTCCTCCTCCTCCCAGCCTGGCCTCCCCTGTTTGCCCCCTGAGTTCAGCTAGTTTCCACTGGTTTTCCACTCACTGGGAATGGCCAGAGCTGTTCTGCTTGCTGGGAAGAGCGGAAACCAGAAAGGGGGGGAAAAGAATCCAGATGTCTAGTTGGCTGGAGCTGCTGAAAGCAGCCTCTTCCCTCCTCCTCTTCTTACCCACCCCCACCCCCACCCCCCTCCCTCAAAGGGGGCATTCTCCAAAAGGGGACGAGGAGATATTTGGGGTGGTCTCAACAGGGGCAAGAGTGGCTGGAAGCAGGAGGCCAGGAAAGCTTCCCCAGCCTTCTGGAGAAAGAGAGGCAAAGCCTCCCCTGTTGTGTGACTTTTTTCCTGGGATGGGGAAAGCTGGCAGGGACAAGCCTTTAGGGAAGAGGAAAAGGGGTTCGGCTGGCTGGGCTGGGCCTCTTCCAGCTCCTCTGGAGCAGTGCCGGGCAGTAGGCGGACAAGCCTGAGTCTGACTCCTGCACTTCTGGATGACATATATCTATATAACTATATATATATATAGTTAGATCTCTCTGTATAACATGAGTATTTTTCTAAGCAGACACGCTGGGACGTGGAGGGAGGCTGGGGCTCCAAAGGCAAGTGATTTCCAGCCATTGCCTCTCTGTCCCTTTGCCCAATATCACTCCCTTTCTTCCTCCAAACCCCACAAACCAGGGTGCTGAGAGCCTGGGGAGCTTCTAGGGGTAACCAGCATAGCGAGGGGGAGGGGTGCTCTGCTGCTTTCTGCCATCGCTGGAACCCCCTCCTTGCCCCCTTTCTCTCCTGGCTCCCTCCCCAGCCTGTCTTCCCCCTCCTTGCTCCCGCTTTCCTTCCTCCCGGTTTCCTGTTGCATTCCTGCCTTCTTCTCCCTTTCTTTATTGCCATCTGCCCCGTCTGCATCGCCCTGCCACCCCTCCCTCTTTTTCCCTCTCCTACCACCCTCTCCACCCCTTTTTTTTTTTTCTACCCCCAAACCTGCTTCCCACCCCCTCTCTACAAACTGAGGAATCAAAACTTTCAGGATTTACCTCTTGCGAGCCGGGGTTATTATTTTTTTTTCCCCGTCCTCCGGTTGAAAAGTTGGGAGACTCTCTCCATGGGCCCTTCCAGCTTTCTCCGAGAGTTGCCGGCTCTGCGTCCTGAAGCAGGGGGGAAGAAAGGGGAGGTGTGGCCCCCCCTCCCCCTTTTCCCACGGCTGTCCCCCCAAGGCTGTCTCTCCCAGGCTGACACCCCGATGCCACGGGAGAGAGGGAGCGAAAGCTGTCGGGGAGGGGACGTGGGAAGGAGGAGGGCGGGCTGCAGCACGGCCGAGCCAATCCTCGCTTCGACAAGGCGACCAGAGAAAATGAGATTTATTCCAACTATCCAGGATAGAAAACTTCAGGAACTTCTCCCCTTCACCCCCCCCCCCAGCCCCCATACCCCCCTCCTCCCTCTTCCCCAGTGCCGTTTCCCGTCCTCTGGAGTCGGCTGCCTCCTGCTCCTGAGCACCCACTTCAATGGATTTGGGGGGAAGGGGGAAGCCCAGGTTGCTGGTTAATGCAGTTAGGAGATCTTGGCTGAGGGGGAAAAGGAAAAGCCATTGCCCTCTGTGTGTGTGACCCCAAATATATCAAATGGGTTCGCCCCATCCCATGTTGGATGGGAAGTCCCCAGTGCTCGCTGTGTAGTGTGGTCAACCGGGAATGAGGTCTGGGGGTTCGTGGTCATTCCAGAGTCTGTGGGTAGGGCTGAGTTGAGTCCTAGCAGGATATCAGCCTCCCAGAAGGCCATGTGAGCCAAGTGGGCGTTTTGGGGTCAGGACAAGCGTAATGGGGTTAGAACAAGCGTCATATCATCAGCATGGTATCAGACCGAGGTGAGGGGGTGGCAGTGGGTGAATTTAAGGAGGTGCTCCTTAGTGGCACCGGGGAGAGTTTCTTCCCACACTTGGGACACCACATCCCTCTGGTATCATGCTCTGTTGCTTTGTCCCTTGATGGTCACAGGGTAGAAGATCCTATCAGTGCCAATGAGGGGCAACCTGCTGGTGGGCACAGCATCACCAGCACCATGGGCTCCAGGAGAGACTCTCTGGATTTGCTAGGGAGTATTTGGCTGGGCACAAGCACCAGCTCAGGGCCCTGTGGAGGAGAAGGGAGGTGTCTCTGCTGAGGAAGGCGAGATGAGACTTGTTGGGGTTAAGCAGGGCCTGGCTGAAGGGACGACAAGATGTCTGCAGAGGAGATGTCAAAATGGCCTCTCTCCAGGCTCACATGGCCTGTGCTGGGGTGCCTGGGCAGGAGCACCATAATCATTGCTTAGAGGCTTGCTAAGCAGCAGTGGGATTTTGACACGGATCTCAGCCTCAGGATTCTCCTCTGTGAAATGGGATAGTTGGGTGTTCAGCCTTCTGTGGAGGTCTTCTGCATTAGGGATTAAGAGCTCATGGACGGTGTGGGTTGGCAGTACTTGTAGTGGGATCTAGGTCTCAGAGGGAGACAGGAGCTCAGGTCTGAGGAGGGATGAGCTGTGCCACCTGTGGGGAAAGGAGGACAGATCCTGACCTGCATCCTCTCTGCTTGCCAGAGGTATGGTAGGCATCTCTTCCCACATGTCCTGCTCAAAAGGAAGCCAAGAGGGGTGGTGGGAGAGACAGGAAAAGCTACTTTCGCTGTGTCTCCTCACTCTACACAGCCTGCCAGGGCATCTCTCCTCCTAGTCCCAGGGCCTCCCCCTCACTCCCCTCACCCTTTCCCCTTGCCCTGCAGTGGGGAGTGGAGTCCGGGCGACGGCAGCCGCCTCTGCTGGGGAATGCAGAACAAATCTCTTCCAGATGGGACAGGGGCCATGCTCCACTCCTCGCAGGGTGGCTGGCTCTCCACCACCTCCCTCTCACCCCCGCTGCAAGCATCTCTGTGCTCTGGGCCAGGACAGGCTCTGTTTCCAGGAAAGCAGCTGGAAATCCACCCCCCTATTCAGCATCCCTCCCCAGACCTTGTGGTCTTGCAGCCATGCTAGCCAGGCTATGACTTCTGTCCTTCTGGGACTGATGTTGAAGTGCTTTGGAGACTTCCAGGGTGTGTGCCAGCCCTGGGACTCAGTGTGCATCCTAGCTGTTGGCTGCCTGGATATGAGCAGAGGTGGTGCAGCCCCTCCGGCTGTACTGCAGCAGGGATTGCACCCTCTTGACACCCCCTTCTTTTATGTACAGTTGCCTGGAAAGTGAATCCATACAATCCTGCCTCCCAGTTTATTTATCTGCCTTGGCTGATAAATGAGGGATGGCTCTGGGGCTGGATGGTCCTGCAGAGTCACTGTACCCATCCATAGGTGCCCTGGGCAGGAGCTAATACATGGACCCCTCCCAGCCTCATCACCACAGACGCCTGGCTACCTAATTTACCTTCTGTCACCCAACCTTTCATCCCAACTGTAACCCTGTGCCCCAGGCAGTCGTACCAATCTCACCATTGCAAGAGAGACTGGCCAGTGGGCTTATCATGGGAGCAGACAAATGGCCCCACAGCCTTACCAGGTGAAGATTTGCTTTGATTCCTACAACATCAAAGATGGCGCTGTGCAAATTGTCCCTCTTCTTCTTCCCAGAACTCATCCCTCTGGCATGGGGCCAAGGTCTTATGGATGGCTGAGTGTGACAGAGATGGAGACAGGGAGGGAGGAAAGTGGTGAGGGTGGGGTGGTGGGATGAGGTCTCTGCCCCAAACCTCCAGGTAGTCAGTCTTTCCTCCCACCTTGATTTGCATTCCCTGCTGCTTGCAGGCCAGATGCCTGAAGGAGACTGATTCAGGTCTCTCAGCGGAGAAGAAAAACCCCCTTATCCCTTTCCCTGGAATCTGGGAGGAGCTGAGGGAAGGTGATGGGGGCAGCCCAGTTTGGGGATGGGTTGTTCAGCCCTGGGTTTCTATTCCTTGCTGTTTCTATTTGCTGCCTTCCTGCTCGCCCACCGTCCCTGGGAAATTTCCAGGGGAAGGAGGGCAGACTGGGGGCTCGGTGGGAAGGGGGTGCCTCACTCAGTGCACAAGAAACAGATATCCTGTTGCTGCCCAGGGTCTCTGGCTCATATTTCCTCATTAACCAGGAGTGCTGCTCGTTTGCGGGTGACTTCCAGATGTTTCCATTCTCCCCATGGCAGCCGTGAGGGCGCATACCAGGCGGGTATGGAAATTACTGCCAGCGGTGGGGTGGGGCACAGACCCCTATCATGATGGAGAGTGGGGTCCATAGGGCCCTCTGCTCTACCACATATCCCAGCATGGCCTCATCCAGGTCCCCCTCACCCTTAGTGCTCTCAGGTCCTTCCTCCCTGCTCCCAGCCCTCAGTCCTCGATTCTGTCTCCAGCCTGTGTCTCACTGCCCTGGGGATGAGCTGGAGGCAGAGCCGGTTTTAGGGTGAGCAAGCTGGGGTGGTGGCTGGAGGTGATACCCTGAGGTGAGGAGTAGGTGTGAGGCTCCCAGTGTCTGCCTAGCATACCCCTGGTCTGATGCCAGCCCTGGTTTTATGGGCAGTGGATCCCTCGTGTCCTATAATTTCTTCACCAAGATGACTTCTCCCCTAGCAGCACCTCCAGGGATGTGCTGGACCAGGCTCAGCACATTTTTGGGGCTGTGCTTTTGTGATAACTGGGGAAAGGGATCAAACCAGTGCTGCCCTGGGGAAGGAAAGTGAGTGGGTTTTGTGAGCACCACCAGGCAGGCAGCAGCATTGTATTAGACCCACTCATGCTAGAAATGGGTGGATTGACCTCTGTAAAAACCCATTTCTGATTTCCCCAAATGATTCCTCCATCTCCTCTCCCTGGAGCAGTGGGAAGCCAAAGGAATGGGACTGACCATGCTCATATTGTGGGCTTTGCAAAATGGGGGGGTGGCCAAAGGAACGGGACTGACCACATTCAGATCGAGGGCTTTGCAAAGTGGGGGTTGGTGGGAGGGTGCTTTCCCCTGGGAGCTGGGCTGGGAACTGAAAGCCTTAGGGTTTGCCAAAGCCCAGGGGGAGGTAAGGATGAGTTCCCAGGCTTGCTGGCGGGCTTCTTCCCTCCCTCTGCTCATCTCTTCCTATCCTAAATGTTTTAATCCTTCTTCCTCCTCCCACCTTCCAGGCTTCCTCCTCATATGCTCATCCTGTTTGTTGGCTGGGGATGAGGGGTGCTGTAGGGATGTTGGGGGGTGTTGTGGGAGGCAGGATAGAGAGACAGAAGCTAGCACTCCCTCAGCTTTCTTTGTGATCTCTCTCAAACTTTCCCCCAGGCACAGAAGAGAGGGAAAGGGGGTGTTTGGGACATGGCTGGGAGGGGAAGGAGGATGTTACATAAACCAGAAGCAATCCAGGAACAGCTAGCTGCCTGTGGCCTGGAAACACCTCTGTGATTCTGGGCACTGGCAAAGAAGATGTTAAGTATATGCATGTATTTATGTATGTACATTATTTCTCCCCAAAACCACCTCCCCTAACACCACTTGATCCTCCGGTTCGTTTTCACAGAATTTAAGGAGGGGCCAGAGGGACTGGGGGGAGCTCAGATATTAACTTGCTGCTCTGAGAAGCAGCTCTCTGTTTGCAGGAGCATCTGGGGGGCTGTTTGCCCTCTCCCAGATGTGTTCCCTTGGCATGACAAGGAGGACAAGCACAGTTGCAGGACCTTAAAGCCTGTGCAGACTGGAGGGAGCTGGGATGTGTGTTGCTGCAGTGGGGAGATGGCAAGGGTAGTAGAGGTACAACAGGGAGAGTGGATGCATAGGGGATGGGGGCTTGGAGCAGGAAACCCAGGGGGTGGGCTCTGTGGGAAAAGAGTCTTTTGAAGTTGAATTGCATGAGGAGTTGGGGGAAGGTGCTTGGGGGAAAGGAGGAGGTAGGGAGGGTGCTCAGGAGAAGGGACTAGGCCCTCAGGGTTGGTGTGGTGTGGAAAAGGGGACTGTCAAAGTATGTGGTATGCACCCATGGAGCAGATGGGGAGTGAGGTGTCGGGATGGGGAGGGGCGTGATGTGCAGAGAGAGTATGTGGGGATATAGGGAATGAGGGATGTGGATGAAGAGATCAGTCATCCATGGGGCGGGGGAGAGGAAGATCATGCCTCAGCAATCTGTCCTGGTCCAAGGGAAGAGGTGAAAGCCAGGGGAGTGGTTAGACGCAAGTCCTGGACAACTCTTTTATCCTAATGATTTTGCCTGCCCATCCAACCCGTGTATTTTTGGCCCAGGCACGGAAGGAAGGGGGTGGGGATGAGAAGGCAGCTAAAAATAAGGGAGTCCCTGCCCATTCCCCCCAAGGCGGGTATCCGTCTGCCTGCCTGCCTTGCCTGTGGGGTTGCTGCAGGATCTGGAGGAGGGGAACAGGCCCAGCCTCCTCCCCACAGCGTCTGGCTCTGCTTTTGTTTGTCTCGAAGCCCTACAGGGACAGGAAGAGGCCGCGGGGCTGGGGAACAATGGCTCATTCTCTGGGACTCCGGGCCTGCCGAGGAGTGATAGGGGACGCGGGACAGTGGCCAGAAGCTGGGCACAACCTCCCAGTGCTGTTGCTGCCGGAGCTCATCCCTCCCAGGAGATGAGAGGTTCCACTGGTGGGATGCACGGGGAACTTCCCCCGACCATCCTTCTTCCCCAGATCCCAAACCAGGCTTCCATGCCTGGGCAGAGAGGGGATGAGGGGAGGTCCTGAGTGGGTGAACTTCATGGGGGAGACAAGGGAGGGCAATGCCAGCAGCTCCAAGAGTGGTGGGAGGACATCTCTGACTGGCACCAAGGAAGCCTCTTGTTTTGCAGCCTCTCCTTGAGCCTGTGAAAATTGCAGGAAGGCTGGATGGAGTTGGCATCCCCTAGTGGGAATGTCCCCAGCTGGGGCAAGGGAAGTATTTATTTGGGAGCTGTAGTGTCCTTCTCTCTCCTGGCCATTCACTCGCTGAGGCAGTGCCAGTACCACTCATAGAAGCTCCCTCTATTTTCTGTTCTCCCTGCTGCCTGGGACATGGTTAAGGATAGTTGTGCATGGCAGAGGGTGGTGGTGGTGGTTAACCCTTTTATCCCACCTCTTCCTTCTCCAGACCCTCCTCCTTTCTTCTCATGATGCTATCTCTTCCAGTGGCAGTTTCCTCCCAGGATGTTAGATCTGACAACTGGGTGCTGGAAACGCCTCAGGGACAGTGTCTTCCCACTCTTCTCCAGACATGGTAGGGGTGAGAAGAGTTGGTGTTAGCACCTGAGCTAGGGAAAAGGGTCGGAGATATTTTTCAGGGGTTGAGCAAGGAGGGGACACAAGAGCCTCCTGTCTGCAGCCCCCTTTTTTTTCAAGGTCTTGGATGCTTGGGGCTGAATGCGTGCCAGGGCTCCTCTTGTTTACTCAGCCGGGGAGCTGACACATCCAAGGTCTCTGCTGACTCCACTTTCCCACATGCTGCTGGCGGGCGCATTCCAGGGCAGAGTGGAGATCAGCACAGAGGCATGCCAGAGGTTTCCGTCCGGGATGCCATTCCCCTTTCCCCAATCTCCATGGGCATCTGGCATCTCCTGACAGGCCAGATGCAGAGTGGGCATCACATCTGGCCAATATCCTAGGCTTTTACATGCCAGGGTTGGCACAGAGCCCAAGCATGGACCAGGCCCCCATGGATAGGGTTTTGTCTCTTAAGATGAATATCTGCAGCAAGGCTCAGCTTTTTTCCCTTCTCCCCTCCAGAGACCTCAGTCCTATTCCCCAGGATGACCCATGGGAGACATGCAGAGGGGCAGAGGATGCATCTTAGCTTACTTCCCCCTAGAAGGACCAGGGCAAAAGAGGTAACACTTTCTTAGGAATTAGTCACCAGCTTTTTCACCTTAGGAAGGGTACTTTTGGAACTGATGATCTTAAAGGTCTATTCCAACCAAAACGATTCTATTCCTGCAGCTGGGTTTAGCTTGCTGAGGGTTAACAGCTCTGGGCTCTGCAAAGGCAGCAGTGTGAGCTTGAGGAGGAGCTGCACCCTTCTGCTGCAGGCACTCGCTCTGCTTCTTCCTGGGCAAGAGCCCGGTCTCGGCGTGGCTGCCTTTGGTTTTAGGAGGGAAGGCCACAAAGCTTTTAAAAATAAGTGCTAGGAGATAAAGAAGGGTTTGGAAAGCTGGCTGCAGGGTCAGGGCGGGAGAGCTGTCCTCGCCCTGTCATTTTGGCTGGAGGCTCCCTGTCCCAGCAATGCTCCCACCTCTCCTGGGGCAGCTGGCATCTTTGGGCCTTGGGTTGCTGTCAAAGGATCGCCACGACCCTTCCTCCCCACTGTGAAGGCCCCCTTTACGCCCAGCCCCAATGTCTGCAAGAAGGGGCCTCGTCTCCCTCCTCGCCTGCCACAGGAAGCGCGGAGCCTGGAGGTCAGGGGCCAGGCAGCAGCTCCTCCTGTGGAGGCCAAGCAGCCCAACACTGGGGCTTGTATCACGCCAGAGAGGAGGGGAGGAGGGAGGTAGAGACGTGGAGGGCCAGGCTTTTCCTGTTTATGTGACTACCAGACCCCCAAGAAAGGGAAAGGACTTGGAAAGCTCGTTGCTCTTGGGTGGGCTCCAGCTAGCGTCTGTCTGCGGCTCCCAGCCCCAGGATCAGATCCCTGGGGCAGGGTGTGACTCCTTCCCGAGGGAAATGGGCATCTAGCTCCCAGGGGTAGTGCTAAGGTTATGTTCCTGGGGCTGGCAAAACTCTGGTCTAGTGAGGAAGCCGGGAGCTGGCTTCCTGGGAAGGAAGGCACTGCTCCTGCTGCACCTCAGGTTTTGATTTCTCCCATGGTTGTGTCTGACTTTGGCTGCTGATCATCTCTGCAGGATGGTCTGAAGGGGAAAGGGCCATGGGTGTCAAGCCGAGGAGTTTACTGGGTATATTGGCTTTGGAACACAGGAATGGGGAGCTGTGGGAATGCCAGGCACGGAGGAGTGCTTAGGGGAAGGTTAGAAATCACACCATGTTCAGCCACAATGGCTCCAGAGGGCAAAGGGCTGCAAGACCTCCCACGTTATCTAAGGTTACATCCTGCAGGGCATCTGCTGTGGCCACGGTGGTATGTAGAGAAGGAAATGAGGTTCAAGATGTCGTGCTCTTACCCTCACCTCTGGCACCTAAGCACTCTGGCTGAGGTCACATCTGTATGCAGTCTGTCGGGTCTTAGCTTTGGTTTGTAGCCCTGGGCCCATGCTTAACGTGGGTCAAGGGGTCCTCTGTGCAGACCCTCCTTGTCCAGACCTCTTGGAGCCCACATCTCACTAGGCACCATTAATGGGAGCAGGGGGGAGTCAGAGCCCCTTTTCTGCCCTGCAGGTACACCTGGGACTGGCTCAGTGCATCACTGATCCCCCAGCAGCTGTCTCATGAGAATAGCTGGGCCCAGAGTAGAAAAGGGCAGAGATGGAGGAGAGTGGGTGGATCTTGGTGTAGGTCCAGTATCTTCGGAGTGGAAAGACTTAGGAAGGGCCGCAGAAGTCAGGAGCAAGGATTCCTGGCAGGTCTGTATGGCAGGAACAGGCATAGCCCTTGGCTCTCCACATCCTTCCCTTTGCCAGTGCTCCAGCATAAGGCCACGCTGACCCAAAGCTTTGGGGCTCTGCCCATCCACCTCCTTCCAAAGGGAGTTGAGCGGTAAGGTGGAGCCACCCTATGGTTCTGGAGCAGTGTTACAAGTGCTGGTGGCATTTGGCTGTTCATAGCCCTCTCCTGAGAGACTTAGCCCCTGTTAGCATGAGAGCAGCCTTTTTGCCTCTCTGTGTCCTGGACAGGTTTGCCCTCTAGACAAGGGGAAAAGGTCCCTGCCTACTTCTGGCCTCCTAAAAGCCCAGGAAAGTCTCAGCATGCCTTCCTCTGTTATATTTACAGTGCCCTCCCTAGAGAAGTCAGGTATTCCTGGGGTTAGAGAACCATCAGGCCGGGATTTGTTACCCAAACCATGAACTTCAAAGCCAGGAGGTGCACAGGTGAACTGGGATCTATCCTCTGACAGCTGCTGCTGGTGCACTGTAGACTGAAAAGTCAACAAGCCTTCCCATGTATCTTGCCAGCCCATGCCCTCAAAGCCACAATGACTGTAGCAGGAGACAGGTTTTTTGGGAATTAATCTATCTTGTCTGTTACTTTATAGAGCAGATTTGCTGGTGGTCTGAGAGGACAGCATTTTCCTTTCCCTATACATGAACCTTGTTCCTTTCACACGGCATACGCTCAGTACCATGAATGTTATGGGATGGTATCACCCCTCCTGCCTCTCTTCTATTATCACCTGGACAGTTTTAGCCTGATAGCAACTCAGGAACTCTGTTTTCCAAAGGCTCTGGGCATGCTTGTGCATCCACTCAGGAGAGAAGCCATGTGGGATTTTGATTATTTCAGGGAGGAGGTTTGCTTTCTGGTCTGTCTTTGCTTCCATCCTAAACCAGAGCTCATATGAGATAGTGGAAACATGCTTGGTCTGGGCAGCTGGCTAGCTTTGGGCAGAGGACCACAAGTAACCCTGTAGTCTAGTGGAGTCTTCTTGGAGAAGATGACTTCTCTTGTCTAGGGAAACCTGACATCCCACAAGGCTGGAAATGAGGCTGGAACTCTGATGGAGTGGGAACAGGAGTGTTTTGTTTGCTCTGATTTAAGTAGGTGTCCACATTACTGATAAAGGAATTGGGAGTCTAGGATGGAAAGAACCTCCCGGTGATTCTTTGAAGTCTAGAGGAGGATATAGGTGAGATGAAGAGGAGAATGTAAGTGGCACATGTAGGAGTGCAGTGGAATGGCTGGCTGTTCACAAACTAACTGGAAGACATGTTGATTCCTGTTCTGCACAGGGCTGTCTTCTTGGTCTGACTTCTAATCCAGATTGATGACCCTGCTCAATTAACCCATTTCCCTTCCTCTGACATCAGGTTAGCTGCCTTTTTTATTCAGCCAGCCTGGATTTGTGACTGATCTCATTCATGGAGACAGACCTTATTCCCTAGGGAGAAAAAGTAGGACTCAGGCTGAGGACAGATATCCCATTTCCACCCATTGCTAACAGGGGAGATCTGGGACAGGTGAGAACACCTGAGTAGTACTGAAACCAACAGGATGAGATATGCCTGGAGTGGCCGAAACACTTATGGGGTCCTGTAGGACAGGACCCCTGCAAGTGATTGAACACGTCCCAGTTCAGGGTGTTTGCAGGATGCCAGTAGGGCACGTTGTCATTCCCAAGCCCCTTTTCTCAGGGCAGTGCTGAGGTCACATTGCGGTTAGTGCTTTGAATGTTGATTTACTTCAGAGCTATGTGGAAAACACTCCCTACTTCGTGTTTCCGTCTGTTGTCCCATTTCAAAGGAGCTCTGGGCAGCAGCTGGTTGAGGTTGGTGTGGTCACATTGACCTCTGCTGGCTGCAGCCTCAGCGTGCAAGGAGAGCACTAAGAAAAAGAGGGTGGGTTTGGTGCCTGCTGCAATGAAAATGCAGTTGCGTTTGTTCCTTCCCTAGACTGCATCCCCCATCACCTTGCCTCCTGGACAGTCCTTGCTTCACTGCCCGAAGCACTTCCCTTTCTTCCTGTGCACATCTTCAGTCCACGTGGTTCTCCTCCCTTAGAATCAAATTATGTTTGCACACACATGGGTAAAAACAAAAGGTGGATCCTTTGTCAGAGACCTGAATTCATTCACGGTTTCTAACTAAAGTGGGTCATACCTGGGGAGAGCAGATACTGTTCCCCTGAATTCCCTGTAACCTCCGTACAATCAGTGTTTTGTACCTTTCTCATGCAGGGGAGGGCAGACTTTAATAATTGCTTTGCAAAGTCTGATTCAGAAGCAGACAAGCAAGTTGGATTCACCATGAGCAGCAAGATGGACTCTTGGTTGGTGTATTTGCTGGAGAGAGAGGGGAAAAAAAAGAAAAAAAGAAAAAGAAAAAATAAAATAAAAAAGCTGAGAATAATCCCAACAGGGATAAGGCTTTAAGAATAAGGCAGCTGCAAGAAGGACTGAGATGGGAGCCAAAGCATGAGGAGATTTCCAGGCTCGGCCCTTTCCCAGAGGCAGCTGGGCAGCTTTAGAGTGAGGAAGCTTATGCCAGTGACTCAAATCCAGGTTCAGCCTTCTCTAACTCAGGTCTTCCTTGCCACCCTCCACACCCCCATGCCCTGATGAGGATGGAGTTATGTTGCCAGTACCTTATTAAAAGGCTCCTGCACACTTCTGCCTCCTGTAGCTCCAGGCAATGGGGGTGTGTGTGTGAGAGGAAGGAATGCCGAAAGAAATATTTGTTTGTTTTGCTATCTCCACAAAAGAGATACATGCATTTCCTTCCTGCCATGAAGGCCAATCTCCTTTTTATTTGGGGGGGTGCTTGTTCCTCCTCCCCTTCTGCAGTCATCACCACCACCCTGAAGGGAACAAACTACTGTCAGAGTACCAGAACAGTATCACATCTGCTATGAGAAGCATCAGGGAGATGAGCAGGTCGTCGAAGTCCTTAAAAAAGTAGTTAATGTAAACACTGAATTTGATGAGTTCCATTACAAAAATAGAAGTGTTTTTTCTTTTTTTTTTCCTTTGTGTGTTAACTAATTCAGTGGGAACCAGTGTACGAGCAGATTAGGTCAGGATGGAGTTGATAATTCTGTTTTACAACCTTTTTCTCATTTTCAGCATTTGTTTTTGTTCCATACAGGAACAAAAACCATGGAGAATTTTTTCATGACGCCAAATTGTTTTTGGAGAGCTATTGCAGGGTGAAAGTTACTATTAGAGTGGTTATTTCAAACTTTCTCCCTCGACTTGACTAGGGAGACCACACCGGACCTTAGCAAACCTCCTGCCTAAAACTCATTGGAAGCTGCAGGTCTCTGAAAATCACTGGGCTGCAGGAAGAATAGCATGCTTTGATTGGAAAAAAGAGGACCACGCAAGAATTGTGTTACTGAAGATGGTCTGAGCAGCTTATATTACTGACCCTGCTTGCGTAGGAGGTTTCAGGGCAGGTTTGTAAACATCCTGCACTTCCCAAAACACAGGGCAGAACTTTACAAAGCATCGAAGCTCACCATCTGTAACTGCAGCTTGAGCTTTAGATTGATGGGGTTTTAGCCACATGATCAGGAATTTAAAGGGCTCCTTCCCAACCTCAGACCTTCCTAAAGCTGTTTTCAGGAGAGGGAAAACAACGCAATGTTGTGACATACCCAGACCTGCTCCCCACAACATGGTCTCATTCTCTTATGAGGGATACCACCAACCTCTTAGCACCATGGGTTGGACCCCTCCTGCAAGGTACTGCTAAAGACCCAGCTGCCTGTCATGCTTGTGTGCTAAGAGGTGGAAACAATGCTTGTCTCACTGTTTGCTGGCCTGTCATAGATTTCCTGTGTGAGCTTGTGTGGTTTGGAAAGTTCTACCGATGTGATTATTTCAGTTAGGATTAAAAAACCCTAAACAACACACACACAAAAAAAGCCCTACTAAAACACCCCAATGTCATTCCTAGTGTAAACTCGAGTGAGCTGGCACAAAGGTAGCTGCTACTAGTTAGAGTTATTTTGTAAATATAATACCTGGATGTGAGCATGTGCAGTCTGGTGGGACCGTGCATCTCACACAAACTGTAGGTGTCTTGTAGGACTGAAGCTCCCCTCTGAAGGCCAAACTCTTCATCTCTGTGCTTCCAAACCCTGGCCAAAACCAGGGATGGGACATATCCTTCCTCTCAGGAACTGTCTGTCTGATCTCATAGTATTGGCTACCCAGCCCAGAGTCTTCAAGGGTGGTCTGCTTGGCTCCTGCCATGCTCAGAGCTCCTCTGTGAAGGAAAGTGACTGATGGTGCTTGATGTGGGACCTGATCTGTCTGATGTCTGTGTGTTCTGAGTCACAAAGCACTGCAGTCATTCCCTGTGGGGTCAGGGCGGGTGGAGGGAGAGGTTTCCTTGACATCATCCTTGAGATTGTTTCTCTCCAGGTGAAGAGAGAAACTGACCCTTGTTTTGAGGCTTTTATCGGGAATGTAAAGATCTTATCTTTTATCACCACACAATATACTGATCAGGAAATCTTTTCACTGGAGAGAGAGAGAGAGCTGTGTTGTTTTCCAGAATAACCAGCAGGCAAAAATTGACATGCCTTGAGTCAGAACAGGTTCCCTGCAGACAGCCTCGCTTGTACTTGCTTTTAGATCACTCAACTGGAGGTCTCTGTCTGAAGGGAAGGGCTGGAGATGGGAGCTGTGCTGTGCTGACTGAGTTCCTGGGTCAGGATGTACCCTTTGGTGGGGAGCTGTGCAGTCCTGGGATTGCAAGGGAGGAGAAGGCAACTGGGACCCCTTACAGGGAGGGTGACTCAGCAGCAAATTCATATGCCCAGGGTGTCATGGGATGAATGCAGTGTGAGAAGAGGTGGTGTTTGCCAAAAGCACTGTGTGCATGTGCGTGCCTGGTGGTTGCTCAATACCTGCGTGCACTTTGTGACAAAAAAAAAAGGCTATGTATCTGTGTGATGCACAGAAGTCCTGAAATTTTCCTCTGTGCATCACACAGGCACAATATCAATTCCCAGATGGTGGTTGCACTTCATCTTAAAAGAACATAGAAACACAAGGGAAGGGGCTTGCTGAAGCCTCCCTTCCCTCAAACCACCTTGCTGAAGCTGGTGTAGGAGCCCTGAGGGGACCAGAGAGGATGCATCTGCTGTTGGCTTTGGAGGACAAACAAATGAAGATATTTATTTTGAGGTGCATGGGAAATCCTTTAGGGCAGGGGGCTCAGTTCATGCCTGAAGATTGTTTCATATTCCCCCCCTTCAGTTTCTTCACTTATCTAAGAGGGAATGGTTTCTATGCAGGGATGGGGTCAAGCAGGTGCAGTGGTGGAATAATGAGGGTGGGATCCTGAAGGTATTTCCCTTTTGGGAGGTATTGACAGGGGCAGGAATGATGTAAGGCTCCCTCATGTTATGTCTAGAGCACTAATCTGGGCTATTCTGTGGGCTAATTCCGAGGGTGGGGGACATCAGGTGAAATCCCATTTCTCCTAAGCTTTGTATTGCATTGGGAATCTCTTGCACAGAGCCTCTGCTGTCATTCTGGTCACCGAGGTCCGAGGCATGACACAGCTGAGAGCCACAAATGAGTGTGAAATGGAAAACACCTTAACCTTGGTGTCCAGTTCCATCTCTTCCCCTCTTAGTCCCAGTGGTATGCACAGATTTGAGCAGCTGACTGCTCGGCAGGGGTGAAGTTGGGCTACTTGGGATTCTGTATGGACACACAGATCCACACCTGGAATTGCTTTGGCCACTTGGGATGAGGAAGGAGGAGGAATATTTCCCGGCATCTGCCCCTGGCCCGGGGGCTAGGTACTTGGTCAGGCAGGCTGGTGCGAGCTCCTGCATGATAGGGCTCACCCACACTTGCCCCGAGGGTGCCTCCACGCCCAGCTCCACCCCCAGATGATACTACTGAAGGCAGAGGGGCAAAACTAAAATTGTAGGGACCCTCCTTGGCCTGGATGGGGTTTCTTTCCACCACTCCTATTTTCTCCCCTTGCTCGACTCCCCAGAACCAGCCCTTCTAGTGGGGTGACCAGGCTATATATGATTTCTGGATCCCTTCAACCTAAAAAAACCTCCTCCTTGTGCATCACTTCTTTGCAAGCAGAACTGGGGAGGATGCGCCCTGCCTGGAGAGACTCCTCACACCCCTGCCCGGCCAGGGTCGCATCTGAGAGGCCAAGCCAGACATCCCCTTCCCCACTGGTCTGTCGGGAGGTGAAGCCGGGTTTGTTTCGGAAGAGAAGTCACTGGCTAGCCACATCCTTCCGGAAGGCAGCTCCAGCCCCGGGCTGTGGGACGAGGGTGGGTGGGGGAGCAAGACGGGACGGACACCGAGAAAAACCCTTCCGCAGCTCGCCCAGGTGAGGAGCAGCTGGAGGGGCTCCGAAAGTGGGAGAAGCTGTGGGAAGGGGAATGCGGAGGGGGAGGAGGGGAGGTCGCCCCCGCCCCTCTGGTGAGAGCCACCGCCAGTGCCGGGGGGGCGGGCAGGGCCAAGCTGTCCATTGCCTGAGGGTTTGCCGGCTCCCTCCCAGGCTTCTGGAGGAAGGAGGGAGGGAGGGAAGGGAGGAAGGAAGGTGGGAGGAAAGGTGGAGCAGGGTGGGGAAAGCCCTGCAGACACACCTGCCGGGGCGGTGAGACGGGCGGCGGCGGCGCGGAACAAGGCGGAGCGGGGATGGAGGGTAAGGGGAGAGCGGGACACAGGGCGCTTCTCCCCGGGACATTGTGCGGAACCCCCCGGGGGTGGGTCAGCCCCGGTCCGAGCCCTCTCCCACGGGGGCTGCTGCCGTGCCAGCCGGCATCGCTTCGGGGCGGCCGGGGGCGTGGGTTTCGCTCAGGCTGTGGAGGGGGAGGGAGAGAGGGAGGGAGGGGGGGTGGTTGGTGCTCCTCCAGGAGCGCCTTAGAGCTGGCTGAAAGGGGAAGCGCTGCACCCCCACTCCCCACTCCTGCACCCCCCCTCCCCCCCGCCAAGCCCGCGGACCCCCGGTCTGGAGGGGGAGAAGGGGCGCCCCGGGGGGTGGTAGAGGTACCCCGGGTGGGAGGAGGGGTAGCGTCCTCCAGACCCCTTCGTCCTCTTGCTGCTGGGCTTGTGGGCTTGTCTACTCGGCACAGCTGGCTTTTTTTTTGTTTGTTTTTTTAGGTTTTTTAGGTTTTTTGGTGTTTTTTTTTTTGTTTTTTGTTTTTGTTTTTTTTTTTTTGAGAAACACTGATTTAAAGGCATAAATCTGCTGCTGAGGAGTAAAGCTCAAACCAGCACAACTTCTGTGACCTGCTGTTGCATCCTCTTTCTGCATACTTCTGTCCCTGTGGCAAGCGAGCCTGTCCCAAATGAGAGAGATCAGTTTCTGTAAGAAACACAGTTTGTTTTCTTTATTCAACCCCTGATCCAGATCTGTATCGGTATTTAGTCTCCTAAGCTCTTCGATGCTGGGAATCTGACACTTGAGTGTCTTTTTTGGATGTAATTCTCTCTTCCTGTTATCCTTCATCCAGCAGACCCTGAACCTTCTGTATTTTTACTTAGAGGATTAACTTCTGCACAGCCCTCTCGGCCATGATCCTTGCTGTGTTAGTTGGCTGTCTGAAATAGCATGATATCATTCTCACCACAAAAGGGAAAAAAAAAAAGGAAAAAAAAACTCGAGAGAAGAGGAGGAGATTTCCTTCCCTCTGCATTCATGCAACATGAACCACTGCGTTGCCTCTGGGAATGTTTGTTTGGCTGGGGTAGAAAAAAGCTGGACTTGATGCCAGCACCAGAGCAGCAGGTAACAGTGCACCCTGGGGAGGAGAGGTGGCCTCTAAGTCTCAGAAGAGATTTGCTGGTGAGATTTGCCAGCTGAAAGGATTTGTGCTGGCCTATGAGGCAGGCCATATTTCTCAAGTGAAAATAGATACGCTGGTTCAGTTGATACCCAGATGGAAGAGAAATCATTGCATGACCTGCTCCATCACAGCCTGTAGAAGGCTCTAAGTGTTTTTGGTCCACTGACTTCAGGAAGTCCCTTTTACTTTATTTGATTGACAGAGGAATTCCCTTGTTGCTGTCTATGTCTAGGGTTCCACACCAATGTGTGGAAGGTATGTGGAAATTAAGCTTCTGTGATTCCCCTTGGCCTGCAGTACTTGTAGCTAAGCTGCTTCATGGAATGATGTCCTCAAGAACTTTGGTTTCATCACCAACACTTGGAGCACCCACAGGGAAAGTGAATCCTCAGAGATTCTTCACTACAAGAGAGCATGTCCCAGGATGTGAAAACTCTTGGTCCTGACAGGGTTCTGTTCTCAGGAATGGGGGAAAGGAAAAATGTGTGATGGTCAGGGGGATATAAGAATGCTTCAGGTTTGAAGATGTCATCTTCTGTAGACTTCCTACTTATGCTCCTAACTCCCTTATTCACCACTTGCTTTCTGCCTCTTGCATATTTGAGGTCTTAGGTGGACACTCAAGATCCTTCTGGACCAATCTTTATGTAAAATGGCTTCTGATGTATCTGAGTCCCATTTGCAAGACTAACAAATCACTTGCAGGATCATACCTTGACTCATGTACTCCTGTGCCTACTCATGCCTCTTACATTGTGCTCATCTATCATTAATGGAATTATAGAATGGTTTGGGTTGAAAAGGACCTTAAAGATCACCCAGTCCCAACCCCCCTGCCAGGGACAGGGAGACCTCCAACTAGACCAGGTTGCTTCAAGCCCAGTCCAATGTGGCCTTGAACACTTCCAGGTTGGGGGCATTCACAGCTGCTCTGGGCAACCCGTGCCAGTGGCTCTGTCCATTGAGACATTCCTCAGACCTTCTCTTTCCTTTTCAGCCCTGGAGAATGCCCCTCTCCAAGCCTGTACCCTCTTGGAGCAAGAGGAGGAAGAAGACACCATCTGGGAGAAGATTGAGAGTGCACGGCACCAACTGACCCGCTCCCTGAACCCTGCAAAACTCACCCCATACCTTCGCCAGTGCCGTGTGATAGACGAGCAGGATGAGGAGGAAGTGCTGAATTCATGCCGCTTCCCTTGCAAAAGCAACCAGACAGGTGGGAGAAAGCACAAACTGGCACTGAATTGGGCCTGGTTTGTGGGAAACAGCCTGGTTTTGACATGCAGAGGATGCTAACCAGCATGTGGTGTTATGGCTTCCTTGTCACTCCTACTGCAGTGCTACCCCAGCTCTTGTTGTTCTTTGAGACCCCCTGCAGCCAGCCCTCCTGCTCATCCTCTGTGGGCCTCCCCCTGGGTGCACACAGTCAAAGGAAACACTCCCAACCCATTCCCTCCTCTAGCTATTCCCAGCCTTGTGGATGGAAGTAGAAACTGGTGGAGATGGTATTTTGTATCACAAAGCCAGTCTATGCTTTTTTCTTTCCGGTTGGCAGGGAATTCATCCTTGCTCTTTATCCCTTCTTCTAGGTTACCTGATGGACATCCTCCGGCGTCGTGGGAAGCGAGGCTACGAAGCCTTCCTGGAGTCTTTAGAATTTTACTACCCAGAGCACTACACACGGCTGACAGGAAAGGAGCCAGTCCAGCGCTGCTCTATGATTCTGGGTAGGGGCAGGTGCTCCATGCCCCTTTCAGCTGCTGCTCGCATTGGAAGGGCCAGAGATCTGTGCACGTGCATGCATAAACCTCTGTTTAATGCTACTGGTGTGCAAGGAACCCTGACACCAATTTGATCTGGCAGGGAGGGAGCCAAATGTACACATGTGATGGACTGTGGTGCTGTAAGCCTAGGAAAAGAAGGGCTGGAATGCCACGAGGAGAGCTTGGCACTCCTTGGTGGAAAACAGAGTGCTGGGCCAATCTGTGGGTTGTTTTTTTAGTGTTGCTCTTCTCTCAGCATCCAGGAACTGATTCTCCCTTGTCTCTTCCCCAGATGAGGAAGGCCCTGAGGGACTGACTCAGTTCCTGATGATGGAGGTGAAGAAGGTGAGGGCTCAGCGGAAAGAGCACCTGCTGAAGGAGCACCAACTCCAGTTGAAAAACCAGGCTTTGGAGCAAGAGCAGGCCAGGCTGGAGAAGCAGCTGCAGGAACTCCTGAAGGTGCAGGAGCGTTGCCAGCGGCTGAGAGAGGAGTGGGACTCCAACAGCCTGGAGCTGCTGAGGCTGAAGGATGAGAACTACATGATGGCCATGCGCTATGCACAGCTCTGTGAGGAGAAGAACATGGCCGTGCTGCGAAGCCGGGATCTCCAGCTGGTGGTATGGCCCCAGGGAGCACGGGATTTGGGAGGGCTCTGGTGACTGGGAGAAGGGATGTGTGCAGGTGTCTGTGAGTGAGTGTGAAGGAGCTGATGGCAGGTGTGATGTGTGTTGGGGTGCATGGCCCTGATCTTCAAGGGGAGCATGTGGAGGAGAGCAGCCAAGTCAAGGGGACATTGTGAGAGGCTTTCCCTTCCCTGAGGCAGCTGGAGGTACATCACCAGCTCCTGCTGCAGCTAGATGTATCACCTAGGGGAGACAGAACTAACTCCTCAGAGGAGCTGTGAAGGCAATGTCTCTCCCAGCATCTCCGGGCTCTCAGCCTGGCTATAGGCACCATGAGATGTGCTGCCTGCTCCTGCATAGTGTCCTGTGCTTCCTGCTCTGCTGATGGGCATCTGCACCATGTTCAGGCAGCACGAGCAAGCAGCAGGCAGCTGATTCTGCCCAGCTGAGTGTTTGTATTTACTCTTCCTTGGGAAAGGGCTTGCATATTCCTTTCTAGTGAGGATGGTGGCTGTCCCTGCTGCCTAGAGCTGCCTAGGAGACTGCTCACCCAAGAGTGTTTTGGCTCAGACTCCATCCCACCCCAGCCCCTGATGCTCCCCGCTCTCTCCTCACCTCTCTCATGATGTTGGGGAGATTCATGCAGTGTACCTGAAGGAATTCGTGACGCTGCACTCCAGCTGCCAAGCTCTCACCTCCAGCAAACACCCGCCCATTTCCTGCCTGGACAAGGACCAGACTTACCTTGAAGCTATTAATAACCTGGTTCTGCTGCCTCCTGGCATTGCCCCTACCAGTCTGGGCCTGGACCTCACTCACAGCCCCACGGTTACCTTCCATTCTTCATCCTGCTTTGCCAACCCTGGGATTCTCCCCTACCTTTTATCCAGTATTCCTGCCAGTTCCAGCTCCCCTGGGCTGTCTCTGAAGCAATGAGGTGAATAACTTGTGGAGGGACTGGAATGGAGATACCCACCTGGAAGCAGCATGGGACACCAGGACCCAGCCTGCTTTCCACTCCTAGCTCCAGGGTCCAGAAGCAACCAGTCCTGGAAAGTCATTCTAGGGCTTTTGGGCAGATTTGCAGCAGTAATGTAGTTCCCAACTCTCTCTTTGGCAATTTTGGCAGTGTTGCTTAGGGACTTTGATAGGTTTCCCCTGCCTCAATTGCTCTCAGACCCGTGAAACTCTGTTTCTCTGATCAACCTCATAAGTCATTACAGTTCTTTGAGGACCTTCTTTACTCCTAAAAGTAATTGATCTGGTCTTGGAGGGAGTTAGGCCAGGGTGTGATGATGCATCTGTGGTACCCTCCAGCCTCCAGCAGTTTGAGCCTCAAATGGTTTTCGGGTCAGAGGTGTCCTCCACACACTGAATTAACCTCTAGTGGATTTTTCTGCTGCAAATATGTTCCTCAGCTATTCTGGAAGCCCTGAAGCCTTTGGAAGACTCTCAGCTTCTGGCCCTGGCAGTGCACCAGAGATCCCTGATCCACCTGTGGTCAAGGCCAGCTGCACTGAGGATGCCCCAAGGTAGCAAGAAAAGTTGTTGCAGCAAAGGAGGATCCTGAATGCACTGATGCAAGTGCATCTTCCCCCTTCCCCCTGCAGGGAAAAGCTTTTGTGTATAATTGTGCCAACCTTGGCCCAGCAGTGGGATAGTCCTTTCTGTGGGTGCCCATCCCTCGCTTTCCTTACCTTGAGACCCCTTTTTCTGCCCAGCATCCTCTCTGCTTCACTCTCCTGCTAAGGCAGAGGTGCAGGGCCATGTGTTTCAGACTCTTCTTTCTTCTCTGGGTCGCAGGTGGACCAGCTGAAGTGCAAAGTGACCAGCCTAGAGGAGGAGTGCAGCCTGCTGCGGAAACAGACATCAGCACCATCCCAGCGAGAGGCAGAGGAGCGGGGCCAGCTTGACACAGCCATGTCTGACCTGTGGGCTGAGAACCAGCGGCTCACAGCATCGCTGCAGGAGCTGCAGGGCATGCTGCAGGTACTGGATGGGGTGAGGCAGGCTCTAAGTTACCTCATGCCCTGGTGCACCCCCAATTCTGGTGACCTGGGCACTGAAGAGATATGGGGAAATCACTCTTGCTTCCTCTGAGGATATTGCTTGGCTGTCGTGGCTGCCATTTCTTCTGGGTCTGGATGGTGATGGGCCCTTCTTTCTATCTCTTTGACTCTTGGTTGTTCTCATAAGTGTGACTTTGTTCCTTGGAGCACAGAGTAGATGAATGCAGGAGTGATGATGGCAGTCACACCAGCCTGCCTGTCACTGCCCTGGTTTGGTGATCCCTCGGTGCCTGTGGTGCAGTGACAGTACCTTCTCACTTCCTAGACACCTGGAGAGGGCTCAGTGCCAGGATCTGAGAAGATCCTGTTGGATATCCTGGAGCATGACTGGAAGGAAGCCCAAGATGACCGGCAAGATCTCTGCCAGAAACTCAACTCCCTGCAGAATGAGCTGCAGTGGGCTGAAGAACTGAGGGATAAGGTAGAGCATCACCACCCCTATCTCTGCATATTGAGCAGGGCCTGGAAGAGAAGGGAGGGAGAGGGCTGGGAAGCCACAACAGTTGCTTCCAGGGAGGCTGATGCTCTCTCTTTGCTCTGACCAGTACCTCCAGGAGGTGGAAGATCTGCAGCTGAAATACCGGACACTGCAGAAGGACTGTGATCTCTACAAGCATCGTATGAACACAGTGCTGCTGCAGCTGGAGGAGATTGAAAAAGAGCGAGACCAGGTACATTTCACTCCACTTTATTCCTCCACTTCCCAGCAGGACCAGGCTTTTTGTCTCTGCTCTGGATGCCCCCTTCTTCTCCAGTGTCCCTTCTCTATCTGTGCCAGGGTGGGAGGCAGGGATTAGCAGCGCAGTTCTCTGCCTTTCCTCACTCTCAGCCTGGCTCTTTGCAGGCAATCCAGAGCCGTGATGGTGTTCAGCTACAATACTCCCAGAGCCTGATTGAGAAGGACCAGTACCGCAAACGTGTGCGGGCCCTGGAGGAGGAGAGGGATGAGCTCTTGAGCAAGCTGAGCCAGGCAGAAGGGCTGAATAGCACGCTGGAGGCACAGCTGCAGCGGTGCCAAGGCAGTCGCAGCCTGAGCAAGGTGAGGGTGGCTGGAAAAAAGGGAGAACCGGAGAAGGTGGAAGGGTCAGGAACGACTGATTTTGGGGGGATGCAGTAGAATGATGGAGTCCCTTCTCTCCCAGATGTGCAGCTCTTCCTACTCCCTTTACTCCAACCTCAGCAGCACCTGGAGCCTCATAGATGACCCCACAACTGGACTTGTGGATGCGCTGGGGGATTCTTCTATCCAATTCCCACGGGATTCTGCTATTCAGAGCATGGTGAGTGCTTGACCATGGGAGGCTGACGCTCAAGCTGAGGGCAGTGGGGAACCACGCTGCACAAGAAGGGCACAGAGACATTGGAGTGGGCTCATCATGGGCCTGCCTGTGACATGGAAGAAAAACTGGGCATGGGGTGATGTGTAAGGTGGGGCCAGAGCCCAGGTGTGAAACTGTCTTCTCTGACAAACCAGTTAACCTGTGTAGCACTGAGCTGAGCTGGAAAGAGAGGTGAAACATTTTATCCCATAGGACACCACAGAGATCAGTATCTCCACGTGAGCTATCCCCAAAAAGCTTTTTAATCTACACGTGCTGGGGGAGAAATCCTAGCTCTTTTGAAGTCTCTAGCGGTGTCATATTGCTTTCTATGGAGACAAGTTCTTACCAATTTCCCTTTGACTCCTTGTGACCTTATCCTGGAGCACCCTGAAGTAGGTAGTTACTCACACCTCTGGGTGTGCTGTGGCTAAAGTGAGATAAGATGACGAGTTTGGGTATTCCCTTCATCTGCTACTACTCCCATTGCTTGTAAGTTGCAAAAAGATGGGGATGCAGTGTCACGCATCACCATCCACGCTCTGCCTTGGGAAAACAAGATGCCCCTGGATGTTTGGAGGGGTGATGTTTGGATGCTCCCTGAAGAGAAATGGGGTAACTTGGGGTCTGTTTGTGACCTAGCCTAAAGGGAAGGGAGAGGTGGTGGTGGGTGTTGGTGTTAGCAGGCATCTCTTTCACTCTGCCCAAGGAGGTGACTCCAGACAGTGAGAAGGAGATCAACCGCCTCTCCACCTTCCCTTTCCCCCCTTGCATTGGCTCCATCCTCCGTCGGCAGCGGGAAGAGAGGTGCATGCCCTACAAAAGGTGATTACTGGGGGCTGCTTGAGTCTGTGTCTCCTCTGTGTGGGGTTGTGGGGGCCAGGGAAAGCAGGGTGGCAAGGGAGAGGAGAGCCTGGAATGGGGACTGGGAGTAGGAAGGCTGTCTGGGAGCTGCATGCTGTCTGGGGTGGGGGAAGGCTGTAGGGGTGGGGTAGAGAATGGGATGCAAACAGGGTTTGGAAAAACTGCTGCCTCACACCTTGCCTTTGTGACTCCTTTGTAGCTTGTCCTGCGGCTCCTTTAGCAGTATTGAAGATGCAACAGGTACCAGGGTGGGGGCTTTCATCAAAGGGCTTAGATAAAAACAAGTGGAGGCTGTGGGGTGAGGAGTTGGGCAACTGACCCTCCCTCACACCTTTGGTTTGTGCAGTTCACTGTGGGGACTCTGAACTTTTAGCAGAGTGCTATGGACCCACGCATCCCTGTGTCCCTGCTATGCTAGGCACAGCAGCTGGAAAAGCTGGTTTTTTTTTCTGTAGAGTGGATAGCTATTCATATCAGCTCTGTTTAATTCACAGAGAGCAGAGCTGATGGAGAATTTGATGTTGAGTTGGAGGACTAGGTAACAGAAGAAGCAAATGTCTTCACCGTGGGATTTTATTGGTTCTGGGTGATGGGTTGTAAATCTGGTGCTGGCAGGTCCTGTTGTGGGTGCTGGTGGCTGATCTCCAGGCACATCTGGGTGCCCCTGGCTGCTGCTGCCTTCTGACTGAAATGCTGATGAAGGGAGAAGAGATTTGCTTTTTCTCAGGAGATACGAGGAGCCCTTTCCAGAAGGGTGACCATTCAAAGCCACCCTGCAGCCTCAGTTTCCCAGTCAGATAATAGAAAACGCCCAGAAGGGAGAGACAAACATTTGCCACCCTGACAACATGAGTTCCCTGCAGCACTCAGAGAGGTGATGTCCCCTCTCTCTCCATCTTGCTCTCTTTCCTAGGCAGTGGTTTTGCTAGCGCCTCGCTTGGGGTCTTCTCCTCTTCTTCCAGCAACACCTACACCAGGGTGAAGTCGGAGATCTGCTTGTCCAAGCTTCCCAGCCATGAGGAGGTCACTAGGAGGTG
Source organism: Phaethornis superciliosus (assembly GCA_023637945.1). Classification (NCBI taxonomy): domain Eukaryota; kingdom Metazoa; phylum Chordata; class Aves; order Apodiformes; family Trochilidae; genus Phaethornis; species Phaethornis superciliosus. The sequence goes on along the minus strand of JAJQWJ010000001.1, from coordinate 59,300,345 downwards.
ACTTGCTCTTTGAGCTCAGATCTCTGAGCTGCTCGGGGGGATGTTTCTTGACGCTGGGGGATCCCACCTGGGAGACCCTTCCCTTCTGCCTCCCCCTCTGTGGGCTCTTTCTTGCTAGTGGGAGAGAAGAGTAACGAAGATCCTATGGTCCTTGCTTCCTAGCAGGACCCCATTTTTTTTGTGCTGTCCCATATGTTATGGGGATGTTGCCCTGGGCTGGACACACACATGCCTGGGTAGGGAGAGGACTGAGGAGCTCAGGTTGGCTTTGATGTTGGGGCTGGTGGGATGAAATGGGTCATGTGGGTTCACAAGCTCTGTGTGTGTGCCCTGGTGATGGCTGTGAATCATGAGCTCTGTACTGCAGTGCTCAGCACAGTGAATGCCCTGTAGCTGGACACAAGGCATGGGGTAGGCTGGTTTTTAGAAAAGGCAGCAAGTTTCAGGTGCTTGACTTGTCATTTCTCCTTGCTAGGTCACTGGTGGTACAGCTCACGAATATGGGTCACCCTAGCAAACCCTCAACCCAGGAGAAGAAGCTCAGGGAAGACATCTCTATCCTTGGAGGGAACAGGACAGGGATTTATGTCCAGTGGGTCAAGCCAGGCTCACGGGTTGAGGATGCAGGACTCAAGGAAGGGTGCAGGCTCATTGAGGTGAGTCTGGGAATGGGTTGGCTTTGTGGGTTTGCATGTGGGATGATGTAAGAAGTGTGAAGTGATCCCCAGGAGTGTGCAGTGATGCAAGCCGACCTCTACCCAACTTGAAGTCCACCTCCATATCTTGTTTCTCAGGACTGCTCCCTGCCTAGACCTTTATGGAGCACAAACACCCATCCAGCTCTCATGGCACTTGAGTGTACTTGTGCATGTAAAAATACTGAGACCTTCTGAAACTCATCCTTCAGCTGTGAAAGGGGAGAAAGAAAAGGGAGTCATGCAGATTAAAATGGCATGGTGGCTATATGTCCCTGGGGTTGTCTGTCACCTTGTAGTATTTTAGAGCAGTTTGCATCCTGCACATGCCCGTTGTGAAGCGATCAATTCTGGAGCGAGATTTCTCAGACCTTTGTGATTCTCCTGAGCTATCGAGAATAATTGGTCTGACGAAAGCTCCTGGAGGGAAGGAAAGAAATTTGTTTGGGCAGGAATGACACCGCTTGAAATACAGCTACACTACCTGAATTAATATCCCACCTGTAACTGAAAATAAACCAGCTCTCCCACCCCCACTCATGCACGTGTTGATGCACGCACATTTGCTTTCAGAGCAGCTCAGACAGGGTGGTGTCTGGAAGTGGGGATTTCAGAGGCAGAGGAGGGAACCAGAGGCAGACTGAGGATGCTCTGGTAGAGCTTTTACTAGGCCTGCCATCTCTTGTGTAACCCTGGCGGGTGAGGGTGCTGGGGAGAGCCCACTGTTCCAGCACCTAGGTCTAATGGCATTGGGTCCTTGCTAGCTGAGGGTGCCGTCACTGAAGGAAGGGGTGCTTTCCCTGGAGAACTGCACACGAGAAGTTGCCTACTTGAGCTTGCTGCATTGGGATGAGCCCTCCAGTCTTGTCTTTCAGCCTGACCTGGAAGGTAAGGCCCTGGCAGCTGGGTCTCCTTTGGTCCAGTGAGCTCTCTGCCTCCCTTTTTGGACCCTCCCTCCAGCTCTGGAAGTAAATCTCAGTTACTCTTTCTCCTCTCCTGTTTGGTCCTAGGCCACCATGTGTGACCCAGGGGTTGGCTGTAGCTCCGGTAGCTTTCTCTGTCTGGTGTGACATGTGAATCCTCTGAGTTACAGGATGGAGGTACAGACCTTCTGTCTGTTTGCCTCCTCTGCACCCCCCCCCCCCCTCTCTGTAACATCACAGCTGTGCTGGGGGCTTCTGTATTTTGTCGGCAAAGCATGTTGTCTCCCGTGTCCCCACTGGTCACTTATATCTTCTGCTTCAGGATACCAGCTTCTGCGGGAAACCCTAAAAGAAGGGAAGAAGTTTTCTGGAGACTCGTTCTATGTACGCACCAACCTCTCCCTCCTGGAGTCTTCAGACCCCTACGCCCTGTGTGTCAAGTGTCGGGAGATCCTCCATGTCACAGACACCATGCACAAAGGGCGGATGGAGTGGTACTGTTCCCGCGTCGATCCCTTGACCATGCGGGACCTGGACAAGGGGACAGTCCCCAACTACAGCAGGTAACAAGAGTGAGGAGGAAGGTAAGAGGGTACCTGGGGTACCTGCCCCCTCTCTCTGTGGTGAGGGGCGTGGACTCACCTCTTGATAGTTTGGTCTGCCCAAGCTTTGTATGGAGGAACGGTGGATAGTGTTTGGGTGCCCTTGAGAGACTGAGAGGCTGAGTGAAGTCTTTGACATGCAGCTCTCCATAGGGTTTGACAGAGAGGGGCTCTAGAGTTGCTTCGTTGCAACCTCTCTGTCTTTTTAGGGCTCACCAGCTTTTGAAGATCCAGGAGAAGGGTCAGATGCTTGGGCAGCAGAGGGGGCACAGAAACAACGTAAGTCAAAGAAGCCACCTGTGAGAGTCATATTTGTGCGTATGGTCACTCCACCACATAGGCTTGCAATCTGCTCCACTCTGTTGGTAAACCAACTCATCTAGAGGTGTCAGCTGGGTCAGCAAGCAGGGTAGGGGCTTGTAGCCCAGGCAGTATTACTGCTTTGTGGCTGCCTTCCTACCCCCTCTTCTCTTCCCAGACTTAACCCAATGGGTGGCAGACCCACTCCCACGCTTTTTGTATGTGAGCTCTATCGCCCTTGCCAGCAGGTGTTCTGCAGCCAGCTCCTTGTATGTGTATGTGAAATGCTCTATATTTTGAGCCTTATGGCCCTCACTTTCTCCTCAGCTGAAGAAACGTGCTTTGGACCAGCTGCGCCTGGTGAAATCCAAACCACAGAGGAGCCCAGAACAGCCCCCTCAGCAGCTGTGGTTAGACCCTTGCTCAGGTGAGCTGTTACCCCTGCATCTGCCCCATCACTCTTGGAGAACAAGTTGTCTCATGTGAACACTGAAGGGACACTGGCATCTGGGTTGTCTCAGTCTCTTTGCCCAGGATCCCTCTTACAACCCTGCTAACAGGCTGCCTGGGGCAGTGGTGGAGTCACCATCCCTGAAGGTATTTAAAAGCCATGTAGATGTGGTGCTCAGGAGCATGGTTTAGTGGTGAACTAGGCAGTGTGGGGTTAATGGTTGGGCTTGATGATCTTAAAGGTCTTTAAAAAAAAAAAATAAAATTCTATGATTCTAATTGGATTTTGAGAAGTCCATGCTCCTTTTCCTATGCTTTATGGGGCTTTCCATTGCTTTTGTGGTTCTTGGGGTCATCTAACTTTTTTTGGAGAATATGCTGGTGTGTAACTCAAGGGAGCTTCAGAAAATGGGCAAGGGGAGCTACAGGCAAGGTACCTGCCTGTAGATGACTGTTGTAACCAGCATAGAATCTCTCCCTGGACACAGGGTGTTTGGTAGGTGCCTTGATGAGTCAGGATGGAGGGGATGGTAGAGGAAGAACAATATGCTCTTTGGACTAGTGGTAACCTTGTCCCCTGTGTTCTCACCCTTGATTTTCTCTTCTTCATTTCTGTCATCCAGACCCAGACATGAGCCTGAAGCCATACAGCCTGGTGCGCCCTGTGGTGGTCAAGACACCTCGCCCCGTGGTGCTGTCACCTAACTGCATTGCACCACGGCTCATCAGGAACCTGCTGGACTTGCCCACCTCTCGCTTGGACTTCCATGTGTGCCCAGCAGGTAGGCAGCAATGAGAGGTTGGCATGGCCAAGGCTGTTTTAGGAGCCCGTGGCTTAGTGAGGTAAAGTGCACAAGTCTTCTACTTCCCAAGGCTGCTTTCTTCTTTTGCTTTCCTCTTGCCACTTCTTAGCCGTATGGTGGGAAGCCAAAATGTTGCTCAAGGAGGTCTCTTCTGCAGAAGCTTTGGTCTATCCAGTTCAGGGAAGAGGTGCTCTTAGTCCTGGAATGATGAGATTTGGTCTCATTGGACACTCGGAGAGGACATGAGATGCCTCTTCAGTGACTAAGGGTGGGGATCTCTGTCTTCCCAGGAAGTCCCTGTTGACAGGTTACCTTTTTGGGCTATCTGCAAGACATTCTCTCCTATTTTTAACTGTGTCCTATCCATTCAGCACAGAGAGAAACAAGTCCTCCATTCTAGTTTTCTGGGACGCTGGGATACTCTTCCACCAAGTGGGTGGTGGTGACATTGCCTTGCTGTTCAGGGTGGTCCTTGACAAAGATGAAGCCCCTGGACGAGGTGGGATCTGCAGGTTCATAGAATTATAGAATGGTTTGGGTTGGAAGAAACCTTACAGATCACCTAGTTCCAGCATCCTTGCATGGGCAGGGACTCCTCTCATTATACCAGACTGACCAAAGCCCCATCCAACCTGGCCTTGAACACTGCCAGGGAGGGGGCAGCCACCAATTCCTTGGGAAGAATCTCATCACCCTCAATTAAGGAATTTGTCCCCAGTATCTGTGGCTCTGTGTCCCTATGGTGGGAGCCCCAGAACTAGACAAAGTACTTCAGGTGAGGTCTCACTAGAGTGGAGCAGAAGGGGACAATCACCTGCCTTGACCTGCTGGCCACGCTTCTTTTGATTCAGCCCAGGATATGGCTGGCTTGCTGGGCTGCAAGCACACAGGTTGAACTCATACCAGCTTCTCCTCCATAGGGACAATAGGATCCAGCCCTAGTGCTGTTGTCCTCTCCCTTCTGCCAGCAGCATAAGACTGACACACTGCTGCAGAGGCTGCTGGGGAAAGGGCTTTTCTCCCATAGGGAGTTTTGACAGAGGACAACTCCTTTCCTCCTTCCTTCTCCCTTCTCTCACTCTCTCTCTGTGCTTAGAGATCTCCCTTTGCCAACTGCAGGACTGAAAAATGAGTCTGTACAGTTTTTTTTGAGGTGGTGATGATATAGGCAGTCAGTGAAAAATGTCTGCTTTGCTGCAGGATGGCTCTGCAAATGTTGGCTGCTGGGCTTCTTATCTGGGTGACTTGGCCTTATTTCCTGCCCTACTGAGCCCTCTGCAGGGTCCTCCTCACATTGCATGGGGACTTAATTCGAAGTCCTTACTGTGATGGGGGAAGTTTACACCAAGGGCAGAAACTCCATTCTCCCTTGCCAGTTCTGCTTGCTTGCAAGGGAAGGAAGGTGGTCCGGGTGCCCTGATCCATTTCTGTTTTCTGTACTGCTTATTTTTTCCCTTGGAGAACACCCCAGCCAATGCAGAGTGAGTATAAGCCAGCCCAGCTTCCACAGGAGCCTGCTGCCCACAAGGACAGGGATGGCTTTGCAGGGTACAGCTCCACCTGGGAAGTATTTGTGCCACCAGTAAGAGGTAGCAGAAGATGCCCAGCCAGCTGGGGGCTTGGGAGGGTTGGAACACACCATGGATCCAATTCCAAACATGACTTCTTCTAAAAACATTACTTTATTTCACATTTAAGGGTGAGCAACTCCTGAAAGCCTGGTTGGGTTAAGTTGTTAAAGCCCAGTGCCTGCTTGAGCTACATCAGGCTGCTGAGCCTGTGGCTACCAAATGAGGTCTCTTTGACTGTGCATTGTATCACAACATCTTCTGTTGGGATTTACCAGAGGTACCTCCTTGTTTCAACCTCACCAGACCTCACTGTCCTGCCAGCTCTGCCTCCAGCTCTCTGTCTCAGCATCACCTCTTTAGCTGCTCTAGATGACCTTTAGAGGTCCCTTCCAACAGCAATCATTCTATGATTCTATTCTCTGCTGCTCTCTCTATTCTCTGCTCTCTATGATTCTATCTCTCTGCTTGGCTTTGGCTTGGCTTCTGGTTGCTCTCCTTCTACCTCTGAGCAGGGGGAGGTGGCTCAGGCTGCCACCAACAAAAGGAGGCTCAACTTGCCCCCTCATCTTCCTCCCACACTGAGGTGCACGCTTCTCTTGCTTAGGCAGCTCTGCTGCTCCCTGGAGCCATCTACGAGTCCATGAAGTTCACAAACCCAGCAGAAAATCTGCTTGACAGAATAAAATCATTAGTTTTCTGCCATACCCTGTCAGGGAGGGGGTGGGACAGCGTGGCAGTGGGGAAGAGGGGGGGGGAATAATGGCTGTTAGCCGGCTTAGGTGGCGGAGGTGCTGCAACACAAGTGCTTCTCTTGCCCTGCAAGGTGTCTTCAGCTGTGATATCATGCTTGTTCTGTACGCAGAAAGCTGCAGGAGATCCATGCCAATGTGTAATGTTGTATAATTAGACTCTCTCTCCAGAATCCATAAACACCGAGCTCGATAAGCATCAGAGCAACAGCAAACGTGCGGGGTCTGAGGCACAGAGTACGTGCAAGAGGGAGAAGGGGCTGATGTTTCCCTTTTCATATCTCCTCTTGACTCACAGAGAAGCTGGCAGAAGGGGATCCCTGTGCAACCCACACTCAGGAGCACCCTGTGTCTAGAACTGCCCCCCAGAACCGGAGGGGGAGTGGGCGAATCCGCATGATCCGGGAAGTGATGGAGAAGGTGCTGATCTGTTTGGTGTGGTGGGAGAGAGGGCCAGGATGGGGAACCCCCTTCAGACTGGAGAAGAGGAAAGGACAGCTGAGCAGGGGAAAGGGAGGGTGATGTGCTGATAGAGAAGGAGCTGTTTGCTTGGTGGATGTGTAATTTGGAGAGTGTTTTAGGCTCAGGTGTCGTGGGGTTGAGAAGCAGCAGATATGAACTTTTCCACAGTCTCTATTGAGCCTGGGTAAAAGGAATGGCAGCTGGTGTTCATGGGGGAGATGGTGGGAAATGCCAAGTGCAGAAGTGACTTCCCTGTTCTCCCATTCCTCATCTTTGCTAAAGCAGCAACAGCTCAGAGCAGACAGAGAAATGTGGGGCTGTGGGTGACACGGATGACAAAGGGGATGTGAATATGGGCTGTGGCTGAGCAAGGGGCCTGGTGGCCTTGTGGGTTGGGTTGGTGGTGATGGAGTGGATGACCCTGCTTGTTAATTCTCCCCTTCCATCTTGGCACTGTCTGAAAATTGCACTTTTAATGGAATTACTATTGGAAAAGCAATGATATTTCACAGTATGGGGTTTGATTTAATATAACTGTCAGGGGCTGGGGTTATTTTTTCTCCATTTAAATCAGTAAATCTGTTCAATTTCCCTTCCAGAATAAACACTGCCTGCTAGAACTGGGAGTTCAGGGTGTGAGGGATCTAATTAGAAGTGAAATATACCCCATTGTTATCCATGTCGAGGTCACCGAGAAGAATGTTAGAGGTCTCAGGTAAGAGAAGACAGAGTGGCATGAATGAAAGGTGTCGTGGGAGGAGAGAGAAGCCCTTATCTCTGTTCAGAGGGAGAGATAAGGATCGGGTGAGAGCACTTGCTGTGTGTGTGTGCGTTGGGATTGACTGCCATGAGGGGAAAAAGGGCAGGAAAAATTGGCTTTGTGTATGTGTGAGGGAGTTCCTGGCTGGTTTTGCCGCCCCAGCTCTCTGTGCTGAAGGTAATACTCATCCCGGTGTTTTCCTCAGGAGTTTGCTGGGGAAGGCAGGCCAGCGGGACTCGGAGGTGCTGAAGGTGTGCCGTGGTGCAGAGCAGGCTCTCCACATGCTGCCCTGCTCCTGGGCCAGGGTGGAGCCCCATGCCTGGAACCATGCTGAAGAGCTGCCCAAGGTGATCCGGGGATGCATCTTCCAGGAGCAAAACCGCCCACTGTGGATTGAGGAAGGCTATGACTGAGCTTGGGGGTATCAGAATTGGCAGCTACCATCCCCCAGAGATGTTCTCAGAGGTCCCAACCTCCCCAAACTCTTCCAGGTAGCATGTCCTCCTCTCCCCAGGAGGATGCTGGTGGCAGAGGTCCCCCAGGGGTAGCCTTTCTGGTCCCCTTGAGGCCACCAAGAGCTGGGGAGTAACACTTGCTGCCTCCTCCCTCTGAGCTCTCTGTATTTGATTGGAGAGATGCCTTCCACCATCATGATGGAAGCCACCCTCATGGGCTCTTCCCCATCACCTTGAGCTGCCCTTGTCTCTGGTGCGTGGTTAGATTGCCAGATGGGGAACACAGGGGAACAGTGTGGCGTCAGGCTCTATAGGAGCATCTCTCACACACCTTTGAAGCCCTTCTTCCACCATCTCTGTCTCTCCTGCCCTGCAGCACTGTTTGCTCTGGGTCTCTTCTTCCCCTGTCTACCTCACCTGTGGCCCCATGGAGCAGGGAGCACAGCTCATGTACCAACACTCTGACATGGCTGGAATGACACTAAGCTTGCAACAAACCCTCGTTTTATAGGAGCTGTACTCTTTATTGCTTGTAAATTATTAATGGAGCATTTTATTGGCAAACTGCATGTAAAGCAGAATTAAATACCATTCATAATGGGAATGGGTGGCAGGCTATGGGCTTGTGTGTTACTGGGAAGGTTCGAGTGATGCATGACGAGGTATTTTTTTCCTCCTTTAACTGAGACCCAGATGCCCAGCCCTCCAGGAAAAGGAGGCAGCACTGCTTTTGCTGTTATAGGGCAGAAAGAGGTGTGGGGAGAGGACAACCTGAGTGTGCCACAGACCAAACCCTCTCCCCTTTGTCCTTCTCCCCTGTTTTTCAGTCTCTTGACTCTCGCCAGTGCTGTTTTTGGCCAGGTTGCTCTAGAAAAATCAGGGGAAAACTCCATGTGCCTGGCTGAGGTACCTAGAGCTTCATATCCCTCCGTGCCCTGTTTTTTGTGAAGCAACAAGACAACTACCTCATCCTTCTGGGGAACATCAATGAAACAGCCCAGACCCACTGCCAGAAGAGTAGAGGCAGTGCCCTTTCAATGGGAGCTGTTCTCACCCTGACATGGGGTCAAGTGTATGCTCAGGTTCTGACAGAGGGAAGGTGGAGGGCTTGGGTAGCCATGCTTACCCCCCCTAGCATGGTCCTGACTCCTAACCTACTGTCATTATCAGCCCTGCTATGGGAAAGGGGTGCCAGGACACCCACACCATGGAGAGGGGTTGGTTGTGGTGCCAAATGGTCTTTCTTGGGGCGTGGAAAAGGCAAATGGAGTCTGTGGCTCTGAGAGGCTCTGTGGGGCATGAAGTCAGGCAGAGAACTGAACCCACTGATTCTGGGGTCAATGGGAGAAGATGGGCAACCAGCACGGGTGCCAGGTCCTCTCTGTGTCTTACTTGCCCCAGTGATTTGGGCACTGCTAATGCTATGCACTTTTGAAGCTCTGAGCAAAGATTAACTTGCTGATCTTCACGGGTCCCCTGTGAGGTGTTATTTCAGGCTCTAAACCAGTTGCCTGTGTCTTTTATGAGGACGACAGTGAAGGGGGGAGGAAAGAAAATGAAAAGATTTTAACCTGCAGTCACTAAAATGTAGAGCAAACTCCCAGCTCTGCCCTGGGGCGTTGCAGCTCTCCTCCCAGGGAAGGGGGGGGCTGGTGTAACACATGGCTCCAGATGAAAGCTCCCAAATGACATCCACACCAGGGGATGCAGCCTGAGCATTCTGGCACAGCCAGCCCCCTAGGAGGGTGCTTGCCCTGCAGGCAAACAAAGTGGGAGTCTTGTTGAGATGATGAGAAGACAAGTCCCAAAGCAAGCTCCCATCCACCCTGGCATGGATTTGAAGAAGTTTGTATCTTCACAGGGGAAAAAAAAAAAATAAAAAATTAGTGCTTGAGTAAGCAGGGAAAATGTACTGCATGAGGCGCTCTCATTCAGGGCTTGACAACTCCTGCAGTCTCTGCTGCTGCTGGGAACCATCTCTGGCAGTATGGCCTAGGCTGAGGGTGGTCAAGAGCAAGACCCCCATTTCTGGCAGTCACTATGCTCCTATCTTGGCACTTGCTAGCTCCCCCCACATAAACAGTTGTCCTCCAGCAGCCCCTGGGCCACTGGCTAGAGGGAAAGGAAGGTGAAAGAAGGTTGCTGGGGGGCAGGTTGGCACTGCCCAGCTCCCCAAACAGCAGGCAGCCCTGCCTTGCCTGCTCCTGAGCTTTTTCCAGTCCCTCCATTTATCCATCGAGTCTCCCTTGAGGCTTTCAACATCCAGCTTCAACTTGTTCTGGACACGGGTGAGAAGCAGGGCAAGTGCTGCAAGGCAAACCTAAATGATCCCCCCACTGCCCTGTGCACCTTCTTTATACCTCTGGGAGGGTGGCTGCCTCCTCTGCCCGGAATGAGTCACGGGTGAGGCAACAGGCACAATGAAATTAGCAGCCCTGGGCACTAATTACCAGCGGGAACAGCCTCGTGAAAACCCCTGTCACCAGGAGCAAAAATTTCTCCTTCCATGGACAGAATCATCAAGCCGGAGTGTGTGTCACCCTGGGATGTCACCAGCCCTTTTCAGGCTGCCTCCCTTGCCCTGGCAGTGCTTGCAGAAGTTTGGGGTCTCTGTCCCATGGATCAGCCAGCCCCATCCCAAGGCAGGATTGGGCACTAAATGGTCCCCCCTTGTCCCTGGCACCCCAGAAGAAAGAGCTGTCTCATAATGCAAGGAGCAAAGCTGTGCTCACCTCTAGCATCGGGCACCTTCTGCTTTGTACATGGGTGGGTCTGACCATTTATGCTTCCCAGCACCATGTTCTGTACGAGGTAGTTTTGGATCAGATTTGTGTCTTTTAGGGACATCACTAAGGATCCTCTGCCTCTCTCCCCCTTTCCATCCAGGATGATTTCCTAGGCCAGGGCTGGGAGGTCCTGCAGGATACCTGGGAGCCATGGAAGCTGCCTTTACAGCTGCCTGGGGCTGAAGGACTTGGAGAGATTAATTTCTGGTTCAGGAGGAGTGGCTAGCCATGGGAGCAAGCCAGTATTTAGCACAGAGGCTGCAGATCAGTCATACCAGCTTCCCATCCCTGCAGTAATATAAGGCCTGAAGGTGAATGACTCCCCCCCTCCCCTGCCCCAAATCAGTGTAAGAAAGCTTTGCTACTCAAAGAGATCTAAAAATAAAACCTGTAGGGACCCTCCAAAGGGATATAGGAGATGCTCTGGAGATGTTCTTGCTTCAGGGGAAGGGTAGGAGTCCTGGAGACTCAGCAAAATACATAAGAGGAGAGAGGAGAAGTGGATTCAGTGGTTTCTGCATCACAAAATAAAAAAAAATTGTAGCCGTGGATATGGCTGGGGTTAAACTGTGTGTGGCAAGGCCTGGGGAAACTAAGTACACATTTTTAGTCCTGCAGGGAAGTCTTCCCTGTGTGCCTGGAAGCTGTCTGTGTCTGGACACATGAATGTGGAACAGAGGAATCTTAATTCCTGCCCTGACCCTCTTTTCTAAGGTCCCATGATCTGACATGTGCACTGAGGGAGTGGAGTGGTCTTTGCCACATGGTGTCATGTCCCTTCCCGCCATTTCCCCTGCGTCCCCATCTTATTACTTTATATATATATATATATATTTTTTTTTTTTTTGGTATGCTGAGATTGAATGCCCACAGCTCTCAGCTCCCTGAGGAGGCGCTCTGATTTCAGCAGCTTATGTAGAGCACTACCCTCCTGCTGTCCCCATGCTCACTGCACAGGGAATCAGTGGTGGGGAGTGTGGGCATCGTGCCCCCTCCCCAGCTGATTGCCTCTCTGTACCCCTCAGCTGCTCTCTAAAGTGGCCTAGAGGGGTAGTGTGATCTTCATGGTCATCCACCCCATATCCAACTGAACCAGCAACTGCATGCAGCAATCTGGGGTGATGATCCCAGATTTTCCAGTCTGCTGCAGTCTTTGTGAGATCAAAAAGTGGGATCTCACACTTTTTGAGGGTCTCTGATATCCCTCTCCTTGAGGAAAGTCTTCTCCATGCAGGACTTGCTTAGCTACTCTCAGCACGTTGTGTGTCATGGCCCTAGACTGCCCTCCTGGCCTCATTGGCCTTGTTGGGAGCTGGGAGATGTACAGTCATGCCCAAAGGTGGTGGGGTGGTCGTGGGGAAGGAGCTGGACCTGCCAGTTTGTTGCTGTGCCTGCTGGGGTCTCGGGGGTTCTCCACAGAGGGAGAGGACACCCCCTTTTCTTTCCTGGAGAAGAGGAAAAGCAAGCATCATCTTGGACAGCACAAGAACCACAAGGGACAAGTGGCTGAGCTGCAGGGGACTTGGGTGGGATGTAGAATCAAGGAATCATTAAGGTTGGAAAAGACCTTCAGGGTCTCCGAGTCCAACTGTAATCTGACTAGCACAACCACTAAACCATAAACCTAATGGTGATGTTGAGCTGTGGACATTGAGAGGGAGGTGCTGGTGTAGCTGTTCCTGTGACTGTCACTGGTTCTGCGGCCACCTGGGCAGCAGATTGTCCCTTGGACCCCCAACAGGGAAGGGAGATGGGGAGTGGGATGCTGTCTGGAGGCAGAGGAAAGACCTTTTAGAGTCAGAGTCAGTGGAGATGGGTGTCAGAAGTGGAGGTCAGACCTTTAAATTTGAGGCACTGGGGCATATGAGAGGATGGGGGAGCAACATAAGACACAGTCCTGCATTGGGGAGGCCAGGTGGGGTTAAGGGGCAGCAATTCAGAGCAGTGCCCATAGGAAACGTCTGTGGCTGGAGGGATTCTTCGGGAATTCTTCCCAAGCACAAAATGGGGCTCCCCCGTGCTCCACACAGTGGGCTTCACCCGAGCACCCCATCCCTGCCAGCTCCCCTTACCCCTCCTGCAAGAGCACAGGGCTCGGCAGCACCACAGGGATGGGGCTGGACTGGCACAGAAGAGAAGAGGGGAAAAAAACCCCAAACTAACAGTCAAGCAACAGGTTTGTCCTCTCTGATAAGCTGCTTGTCACCACAGAGATATCCCAGCCTGGCCATGCACTGGTGAGTCAAACCCACTGCCAGGTCCCCGGCTCCCCCTTCTTCACCCTCCACCCTCCTCCATCCTCTTCCTCCCCCGGGGTTGGCGCCCCGCCCCGAGTCCGGAGGCGGGACCGGGACCGGGGCCGGGTCTGGGGCTGGCAGGGAGCGAGGGGCAGCTGCCGGGAGGGAGCAGGTGGGGACAGCCCCGACACACGCGTGGCACACAGCCCCTGCCCTGCAGCCCTGCGCCAGCCCCAATCCTCCTCCCCGCAGCCCCTGCCTTGGATCTGCGGGCTGGTGGTTTCTGAGGAACCCATGCTTTCGGTCCAGGCTTCCCACCGCTGGCTCTGATCTGGTTTGCTGCGCCCTCGACCCCCCAGCCTGGGACCCTCGGCATCTCCATTGGGAGTGGGAATGCTCGCCTTCTTCCTGTCAGGCTTTGCCAGCCACCTGCAAGTCTCCTTGGAGCATTTTCCCATCTCCTGTCCTTGCCTGGCTGGGCCATCAAGCCTTCTCGGTCTGTGAATATTCCCCCCACTTCACCACTATCCCCTGGGGCTGCTGCCTCTTTGGCTTTTGGGTCTTCACCCACCCTATTCCTTGCCACATCTTAGTCCGACCTCGCCATCATCTCATCCTACCCCACTGGAGGCTTTGAGGAGAGACGACAGCTACACGTGGAGGAAGGAGCAGAGCTCATCCTTTTCCTGACAGGATACTGGCTGCAGCGGGTGGATGATTTGGGAGCCATGGGCCGCTGGCTCATCCGTGGTCTCTCTGGAGCCACCGTCTTCCTGCTCAGCGTGGCTTTCCTCTCCGTGCGGCACCGTGGGGCTCAGGAAACATCCTGGTATCCAGGGCTCAGGGGGGGGATGTGGGAGAAGCCAGGGCAACGGAGCAAAGTAAGCCCAGAGGATGTCACGGGAGGCCGTGGCAGAGGGCAGAAGGACCTCCAAGTCAGTCCTCCAGAGGGGTACAGGCCTGAGGGAAGCCTCACCCTTGGGGACATTTTTATAGCAGTGAAGACAACCAAGAGATTTCACCAGAGCAGGATGGAGCTGCTCCTGGACACCTGGATATCTCGAGCAAGAGAGCAGGTGAGCATGTGGATGTGGGCTAGAGGGGGTGTTTGGTGACAGGCAAAGAGCTTGGTTGGGGGGCATAAAGACAAATGGCAGGGGAGACTGGGCACTGCAATCCCACTCAATACTTTGCCTTGCTTTTCCTAATTCACTCTTCTGTTCACAATGAAAGGGGGATGCTATCTAGCAAAATGTGTCTCTGGCAGCTGGTTCATGGGAAAGGTTTGCAGAGAGGATGAAGAGTTTGTGTGGGCCCTTCCCATGGAGACTGGGAGGACAAGTGCTCTTAGCAGGCATCACTTGCCTCTAAGCTTGACTCTTGCAGCTTGAGGTGGAGAGGATTAAATTTCCCTTTTTTAATTCAGTCTCTAAAAGGGTTGCAGACTGCCTGGGCCACACCAGGCTGTGGCAAGAAGTGTCCAGGGTCTGTATGTAATGGTGGTTTTATACCTCCTAGTGCTAAGAGTTTGCAAGGTTTTGAACTGCATGACCCCCACCCAGGCCTCCATCAGGATTTCTGCTTTGTGCCTGGGAACCTTCACCCTGGGATGGTGTGGTGCAGCAGGCAGGGCATTGGTGCAGGAGGGGTTTTTGCAGCCCTGTTTGTTCCCAAGCACCATCAGTGGTGTTCCCAAGCACCATCAGTGGTGTCCCCAAAAAATAGCTGACATCATCAGCACAATCTATGCCTTGCTTTCTTGGGCAGTTTCCCCTCCGCCCCATGATCATGATCTTGAAGTGATTTGACTTTTTAATTTTTTTTTTTTTTTTTTTTTTCATCTGGGTGTCTGATATTTTCACCCTTTGCTAAAACCGATTTTGGAAAGTTTCCTTCCTGTTAGAGGAACTGATGTGGGGCAGCACGTTGGTGGTTCTGTGCAGACTTGGTTTACTGGTGGGCAGAAGCACTCCCTGGAGCCCGGGTACATTTCTCCATCCCTCGCAGAGCTGCTCCTCAAGAAAGAAGAAATCTTTTGGCTGCCCCTAAAGGATTTTTTGTTTTTGCCTTCACCCATGTGTGATGGCTGCCTAGAAGACAATTTCAGTCCTCAGCGAGGGAGGTAGCCAGGGGTGGAGGTATTGGGTAGGAGGGTGCTTGAAGCAATGCAATGTTTTCTGGGTAAGGGTGGTTTTCCACTTCGTGGTGCTGCAACTGTTTGGTCTGCTGCAGCTCTCACAGGAAGCTATGCCCTATTTTGAGCACGCTTCCTCTCCCGTCCCTCTCAGTGGGTGACATGTGCTGCTTCCTCCTTCAGACACACTTCTCCTCTCCATCTGACCTCATCCCAGAAACTCTGTGGAGGAACCAAACCCAACCACATGGCTGCACTGTCATTGTCATATTGTGATGGGAGTGGGTTTTTGGAGTGGGCTTTTAAGGAGCAGCTCACTTTCCCCTCCTCCTGTGTTTGAGAAACAGATGCCTGGCCATTCTGCTGATGACAGGAATTAGGTATCAGTTCCCCAGACTTGTCTGACCTTCTCTGTTTGGCAAGCAAATGATGTCCAAAACTGGGAAGAGGTGTTGAATTTTCCATGCTGCTGCCAGCCTCTAGGTAAACTTGACAGACTGAGGAGGAAAATAGGATGGAAAGGTAGAGCAGGATCATCAGTCATTTCTAAACCATGGTTTTTCACTGTTACCAATTTTTTGTTGCAAGCTCAGTGTTTTCCTCCCCCCTGCCTCAATTTTCCATGATTTTCTTCTGGTTTTTTTACTAAATGGCCTTGAGGGCAGGGCACAGGAGGCAGGGAGGGAGGTAAAGAGAAGTACATGAAATTCAAAAGCCTTTTTTTTGTTTGTTTGTTTGTTTTTGGTTTTTTTTTTAGTATAATGCTCCCGTAAGGGTTTTTTTGGAGGTAGGGGAAAGGATTAGTTTTGAAAAATTGACAATCTCGAAGCCTCTTTTAGCAAAAAAATAGAGACCTCTCAATTTGCAAAGGACATTTAATTGTTGTGAGGGCAGGAATAGGGCACCAGACCTCCTATTACTGAGCCTTTTATGGAGAGTCATAGGCTTCAAGAACCAGTTTTGGAGACATCCAGGTCTCAGAAGCCCTGATGTGCAGACACTGCCCTCTCCTAGGGCCAACCCACTTGTTTGCTTGCCATTACTCAGGTCTGGAGACTGCTACAGTGGGTCGTTCTCTGCAGGTGGATAGAGGGGAAATTTTATTATCTGGCAGTGCTGCTGATAGCAAGCCTGGTTTCAGAGCTTATTACTTGCATGGTGTCCTCCCAGAGGAAGCAACCCAGACCTCACAGGTCAGGTGTAGGTGACTGTAACAGGAGGCAGAAGCAGCTGTGGTTTTTACGGCTAGGACAGACTGTACAGGAGCCAAAATAAAATGTTGGAATCTATTGGGAGTAGACAGAAACATGGGTGTTTAAAAAGAATAATTTCCCACCATGCATCAAGAAGAAAGTGGAAACCTTTGAATATTTTCATGATTAGAAAATCTGGGAAAAGATTCCATTTGAAGTCAATCAGATGTGGTATTTATTAGACACATGATTTCTAGTCAGTGTTATGTCAGTAGGCAAGTCATTTCCAGCAACAGCATTTCTTGTGCTTTTGAAAACGTCAGAAAGTTTCAGTGCTTTCAGAATTTTTTCCTGAAGATGAAATAGTTGTCACAATGGAAATTTCTGTCCCTGAGACGCTGGAGAGGGAAAATCCCATGCCACTGACAATGCCTGCCTTGCCTGAAGGCTGTGCTACAGTCTCCTGACCCAGAGCGACTCCTTTACCTGAGACTTAGCTAATTGCTTCTTGTCCCATGATCACCTTGGAAGCAGTTTTAACTAAAAGCCTTTACTGGTGAGGCAGGAATGTGTTCGTGCCTGTTGCTGCAGTTCAGCTGTTGGAGGGATTATTTGCCAAGTAGCCACTGTAGCTCTCACATTTGAGATCATGAAAGCATCCTGCTGTCTTCTCCACGAGCCAGGTGGTCTCTGAGGGTCCTTCACTGCCTTCTTGTCACACAGAGAACATTTCTCTTGCCACATCCTCCTGATGGGGGGCATATCCCCCAAGTGCTGGGTGTTTGTGGGGAGATACAGCAGCTCTTTGTCAGGGCCTTTGGGGACCAATGATGGCTCCAGGAGCTGTTGCCTGCCTGCCTTCTCCCTTTTGTCCCTGCCCAGGTGCTGTGTTTAACCAGCCTGTGGGCAGCTGGTGGAAAGACTGTTTATGGCTCGTGACTCCTTTTTCATTTCGTGAAAGCTCATTTTCTGCCTGAGGGAAGCTTTTCTCCACCAGCCCTGATCCCTGCCTGGCGCTGAAGAGGGGGAGATGTGCCACATAATGGCAGAGAGGGGGATTAGAGAGGCCTGGGGGCGAAGGAAGAGGAGGAGGAGGCGGCGGGGAAGCAGCAGGGGACTGTGCACACTTAACACACAAACAGATGTTCTCCTTTTAACACGAGCATCATTCAACCACAGCACTTTCCTTTTTCTACCACTGACACCTAAGCCAGGGCTCCCTCAGCCCCTCACTCAGTGTTATGAGTCCCCTTCTCCCTGTTCCCAAAGTAGGGGGAAGGGGAAGAGAAGCCACAGAAGCACCGATGATTGTGCCATGCGGGAAGGGGGAGTTTGGCCATCCCTCTGCTTGGTGGCTGCATGGGAGGGGGGCACAGCAGCAGAGGATGGAGTGGGGTCACCATGCTGAGTGTGTCCAGACAGGTATGGCTGGTATGGAGCACCAACTCCAGCCCTGTGAGTAACCTCCTTTCCTCATTTCCCCAGACCTATGTCTTCACAGATGAAGAAGATGATGCCCTGAAAAGGAGAATGGGTAACAACCTGTCTTATATCACCACCTCACCCCGGCTTTCAGCCTCTGAAATGCCACAACCTTGGGAGAGAGTCCTGGATAAAGTCTGGGTCTCCTGAGCCAGCCCTGCCTCTTGAATCACACCCCTTTCCATATCCTGTGGGAGGACCCCAAGCTGCAGTGGTTTTAGTTGGCATACCCCAAGGAATGCAGCCAGCTGTTGCTCTCTGCCTTACAGCATCCATGGATGGAAACATTCCATGAGAGAGACCTTCAGTCCTTACACCGGATGGCAGTGGGCAGGGTGAAAGGGTGGTTGGCAGGTGCCCTACTCTTGGCCAAGGTGCTTGGCTTTCTCCAGGTTTCATCTTTGGGTAGAGGGAAGGATGGAGCCCATGTTACCGTGGGCTCAGATGCCTGTTTTGGGGAGCGTGAGGAGGTTAATTGTGAATAAACCCCTTTCCTCCTACCAAGAGGTCCTCCCTATGACAGTGTGAAGACAGCTTTCTCTCTCCTGGCAGGCAACCATGCCATCTTCACCAACTGCTCTGCTGAGCACAGCCACCAGGCCCTCTCCTGCAAGATGGCTGCTGAGTTCGATGCCTTCCTGGCCAGCGGCCGGAGGTGAGGAAGGGCTGCAGAGGGGGGGGACCTTCTGAAAGGAAGAGGCACCCTCCTTACTGCAGACCTCATGTGTCTTTGTTCCCATCTTCCTCCAGCTGGTTTTGCCATTTGGATGATGACAACTACCTGAACCCTAGGGCCCTCCTGAAGCTCTTGTCCTCCTATTCTGCAACGTGGGACATTTACCTGGGGAAACCCAGCCTGAATCGACCCATTTGGGCCTCTGAAACATTGCCAAACAACCAGACGGTACAACCTGTAGTGGTGGTGCAAGGACCAGTGGGTTGGTGTTAGTGTTCTGGATCATTGGCCATAGATGTACCTCCCCCATGGACAGACAGGTCCCAGGAACAACAGGAAACATCTGAAAACTTAGCAGTTTTATCTGGACATGGTTGAAGATGTTGACTCAACCTGAGCTACCTAGGGGAAGAGTCAACATCTGTGCTGTGCCTTTGGGTACATGTCTGCCAGGAGATAAGGCTGCCTTTGGCAGCCCACCTGCTGCTGCCAGTGGGAACTTGGCCACTCTGAATATGAGGAGGTCAAAATCTGTGCTGTACCACTGGCAAGTCTTTCTTCTGGGCAGCAGTCTAGGTTCTGGTGTGTTTATTTTGGCGTCAAAGATGGATTTCCAGCATTCCCATCTCAGGGAGCGTGGTATCATCTCAGCCTCTGCCATTGTTTTTTCTCTGGTATTTCTCTCCAGAAACCTGTGCGCTTCTGGTTCGCCACTGGAGGAGCTGGATTCTGCATCAGCCACAAGCTGGCAACCAAGATGGTGCCATGGGCCAGGTGAGCTGTGCAGCTGGTGAGTATGGGAGCTTTTGGGGATGAGGAACATGGTCCCACATTAGTTCCTGGCAGTATCAGGTCTGATTTTATGGATGTGATGTTTGCAGGGGTGTTTGCAAGGGTGCAGAGGGCTGCATGCTACACAGCTGCATCTCTAGTACTGTGTTCAGTTCTGGGCCCCTCACTTCAAGTAGGACATTGAGGTGGTGGAGGGTGTCCAGAGAAGGGTGATGAAGCTGGTGAAGGATCCAGAGCACTCTTGAGAGGAGTGTCTGAGGGAACTGGGGTTGTTCAGTTTGGAGAAAAGGAGGCTGTGGTGAGACCTTAGCACTCTCTACAACTACCTTACAGGAGGTTGTAGTGAGGTAGGGGTTGATCTCTTCTCCCAAGTTACAAGCAATAGGACAAGAGGAAATAGACTCAAGTTGTGCCAGGGAAGGTTTAGATTGGATATTAGTAACAATTTCATCACTGAAGGGGTTGTCAAGCACTGGAAGAGGTTGCCCAGGGAAGTGGTGGAGTCACCATCCCTGGAAGTATTTAAAAGCTGTATAAATGTGGTACTTAGGAACATGGTTTAGTGGTGGACTTTGCAATGCTGGTTTAATGGTTGGACTTGATGATCTTAAAGGTCTTTTCCAACCAAACCAATTCTATGATTATTCCTTCTGGTGTTGGCTGCGTGGTCCCACTGTTTCCCTTGTGCTGCCTTGTTGAACCCCTCAGAGGCTCAGTGCAGCTCACCAAACAGGTGGAAAAGTGACTCAGCAAAGTCTGCAAGCTCTCTGCATGAGAGAGCTGACCAAGGAGCTGGATATGTGCTGGGGAGTGCACCAGAGAGCTGGTGGTACAGCATGGCTGGGAATGGTGAAAGAGCAAACACGTGCAAATCTTTGCAGGTGGAATTTAGGGATTCCTTGCCTAGTTCCAAGTGTTACCCTGGTTTTCGGTGAGGTCCTCTCTTAATCTCTCACCCAAGTGAATGCCTAGACCCACCCCAACCCTTGTTCTAACCCGTGCAATCTTACTTTCTTCTAGTGGCAAGAACTTCCTGAGCACTTCAGAGCTCATCCGCCTGCCAGATGACTGCACCGTGGGTTACATCATTGAGTGCAAAGTTGGTGGGAAGCTGCTGCCCAACACTCTCTTCCATTCCCACCTGGAGAACCTGCAGCTCATTCCCCACTCTCGGCTCACACAACAGGCAAGGAGGGGAAAGGAGAGCGTGAGGAAGGAGAAGTAGAGGGGAGCTTATAGGCACATTGCTCTGTTGGTGGCACTGATGTGGACTGAATCAATCATCTGCTCTTTTGGGGAGGCTTTCCTGTCAAAGGCTTCTTTGACATAAGGAACAGATGTTGCTTGCAGCACAGATGCCAGTCACAGTGCCCCTGGGGTCAGTGGTGAAAACACATGTATGGGCAGTGATGGGACAATTGTGGGCATCCCTGGGGGAACATGACACAAGGACAAGCAGAAATGATGGTTGACTGGGTAAGGCACTTTGATATGGAACCATGTTGGCCTTGTGTGAGAAAATAACAAGAGGTGTAGGCTTGGAGAGGCAGAGGACTATCAGGGTGTACCATCATGGGAAGGAAGGCAGGAGAAACATGGAAAGCAGAGGCCAAGCCAGCAGAGAAGGAAGCAGAATGGGATCTTCCATCACCAAAGCAAGTTCTTTGCTCCTGAACTCACCTCATCCTCTCTGCTCCTTTTTCACCACTCCTTTTGCAGGTGACCCTCAGCTACGGTGTCTTTGAGAACAAGCTCAATGTTATTGAACTCAGGGGCCCCTTCTCACCCCAAGAGGATCCCTCAAGGTATGGGGCATGGGTGCTCTGGGTGTCAGTGTGGTGTGAGCCCTCAGGCAGTGGGCTGGGAGGGGGAGGCAGGAGGTCCAGAGTGAGGGACAGAAGCCCTGCAGTCACACAATTTACTGGGTGAGGGGCACACCAGCAGTAAGCTGTTTGTTAAAGCTACAAGCATTGCAAACCTTTTTTGGATGAGTGGGAAGAAAAGGAGTATCAAAACATTTTATTTGGACAATTCCTGAGCCAAAAGTATTGCGGTTTATTTCACATTTTGAGACCGAACAAGCTAACCTTTTACCGCAGGGAGAGGATCAGAAATGTTCTTTTAAACTCAGGAAAGGAAATTCTGCTTGCTTTTTCATTTTTGTTTTGCTGAGAAAACTGGAGGGAAAAAAAGAAAAAGGCTCACTTCAGGCTGACTGCAAACAAAAGTGCTCTTTGATTTACTTTTTCTGCTTTGAGTGAAAAAAACCTAAAGTTGTTATTTACCGAGCATGGGTAGGAGGCTTTTGGATGGAGATAGCAGGGGTGGGAGGCACCCAGGCGATGAAAAGACCCATCAGCAGAATTATGTAGTGGGAGCTGGTGCAGTGCCCATCTCCCTGCCTGTGGTCACCATAGGCTTGGGCTACATGGACCAGAGCTGGATTATTCAGGTGTTGGAGGAGCATTTGACTGCTTAGCTTTGCTGAAAAAAGACATCTTGAGGTCTGTAGGACAGGGTGGAGGCCTGATGTGGGATGGGACATGGGAGAGATGTCTTCCATTCTCCAGCCACGTGCTGGTGTAAAAACTGTCACCTGATCTTCCTTTGCTTTCCCCCCAGCAGGTTTCGATCACTCCACTGCCATCTCTATCCCGACACCTCCTGGTGCTTGCAGGCTGTTGTCTGGTGACGCCTGATCCTCAACTGCAGCGGGTCCTGGTGACATCCATTCACCTTGTACATGTAGGGGATGGGACACTTGATCTCTCTATTACCCCTTTTCTGTGGTGGTCTTGGGGCCATGTGATGGCTTTTTTGATCTTTGCTGAGGACTGATGACACAGGACAAGAGGCAAGATCTGTGCTGAAGATGGATAAGATAGGCTGGACACATGGATGGGCTTCCTGTCTGTGGTGGGATATGTGCAAGGGATGTGAGCACTATGCCTTCCTTGAGCAGATCAAGGGAAGATGCCTAGTAGTCATCTAGGCATCTGGGCAGAGATGGGGACCTGCTGCTGCTCCTTGCTATGGATTTATCTTGCTGGACTTGGAGCTCCCTGGGTATGGGCAGCCCCTGCCCAACTGGGGATGGCTGATGGTATGTCCTGTCTCCAGCTTCTTTGAGCAGGCCCTCTTCCTCCATACCTGCTTGTGCATTCTCCACTGGGCACTCTTCCCAGCCACATCCCTGTTGGCTGAGTCTCTGCTTAGTCAAGTTCTATACAAATGGAAAATGTGACCATTTCTGTGCTATATGAGTGCTGGAAAAGCACATGTACTCTGCCTAGCAGAGGGCAGATGGGCAGGAAGTACAAAGAATGAGGAATCCCATTCTGCCAAGGAAGGGAGAAGGTGTGGGGCGGGGGAGTCAGGAGGAGACAGAATTGGATGAGGATGGTTCCTTGCACTGGACACTGAAGGCTTGATCGTCTATGGTTCTGCATTATTCCTCTCTTTTTACTTTCTTGATATGAGGTCAGGATAATCTCTTGCCCTAATTACCAACCTGTCGTCTGAGATTAGACTCCAACTTCTACCTGTGAGAGGGGAGACATAAAGGATTAGGACTGGCTGAAAGAGAGGAGGAAGAAAGAGATGGAGAAGGAGTGCTCAGGAGCGGATTAGAGGTTACAGCTTTATAATCTTCTCTGTGCCCTGATGAAAGAAATTAAGTCATGAAGGAATGGAAACAGCAAGGCAAAGAGCTTTTTATCTCAGCATTTCTTTTCTCCAGATGCTAAGAGCAGCTTTCTGCCTTCCTGCTGTCCCTGCTGAGTGCAACAGGGGGGAAGAGCAGAACCAAATAGGTTACAAGTTTCTGGCATGTTTGCGAAGACTCCTTTTCTCAGTACAGAGCCTGGCATGAAAGCTGGGCAGTTCTTTTTGCTGAGGAGGGGACTTTGGTACCATTTGTCCTTCTACACACAGTTACGCATCAGGGGGAGAGCATGGCAGGGAAGGCTGGAAAGCAAAGAGGCTGTTTTAACTGGCAGCTGCTGCCAAACAGGTATTTCTCATTTAAAGTGCCTTTCAAAACACACTGCTGGGATCTGTGAAAGATCCCTGTAATCTCCAGATGAAAGGACAAATGCCCTCTCTCCAAAGAGCTGCTCAGCTTTGATGCTGCTGATGTGACTAAGCCTGCTGCTGGTGGGCTGGAAGAGCCATGGGCAGCTATCTCTGTGCCTTTACCATTTTTAAAAACTGGCCACCCTGTCACCTCCACATCCCCCACCCCCAACTCTGCACAACAGACGTGAGATTTAAAGGAAAAGTGTCAGAAAGACCTTCCACCACTGCAAAGGGGAATGTAGAAATGAACGAGCACTTTAATTTCTGGAGAAGCAGAAAACAGGAGCCTGTAGAACTTTTTTTTCCAGCCTGGTCATTCATCCTGGCATTTAACCAGCTTGTGAAGCAGCAGAAAACCCGCCTTGCTTCCTGTGTACAACATGCCTTTGACCTGGAAACTCATCCTGAGCAGGGACAGGGGCTAACTGATGCCAGTGACTATTCCTTGAGTCATGCAAGCACTTGGCTCTCACAGCAACATGAACCTAGGAACCATGTGGACCAGAAAGACCCAGCATTGGAAGACAAGTGTGGCACGAAGAAGGCCTGCCCCACCAGGCAAATGGTTTGGTTTGAAGATGCAGAATGCTTCTGTGAGGAGAAATGAGTCTTCAAGAGAAATCAGCACTACCTGGTTATATTCTTTTTCCCCCATTCAGACTCCCAGTTGCTTTGTTAATCTGGTCTTTGAGCTAAAAAGCCTGTCCTGTCTGCAGATGCCCTGCAGATGCAGATCCAAGCAAAATGCAATTCATGTGCCCAGAGATGGAGAAGAAACTGCTAGAGCAAGCTCCCTTCCATGGGGAAAAACAAGGCAGAGAAACTGGAAGCCTGCTTTGGATCCTGGTCTGAACCTGGCCTGGTGCCTTTTGCATGGCTGAAGATCAGATGTGAAATGGGTTGAGGCCTTGAGTGGCTGCACGAGGATCAGTTTCAGGCTGGGATTTGTTGCTGGAGCAATTAAGTTCTGCTCTGCTGAAAATGTCTTGTCTTATAAGGAAGCTGAGAACAGAGGAGAAGATGTCTGGGGCTGGGCATCTCTTGGGCTGTAGAGATGAACGACAGAAAAGTCTTGTTATGCCTGTGATGACAATGTGCTGGAAAGAAAAGAGCTGCTCAGAGTTGACAAAAGAAACCAGGTTTTCTCTAAGAACAGAGAGACAGCTTAAGGGGACATTCACCGCATGAAATCTGATCAACGTTAAAACCTGAGTTAAAATTAGTTTCAGGAATGGTTCCTGCCCCTGGGGCTTGCTGTCAGATGTTGTGGTTTTACAGTCTCATTTTCCTAGTTTATTAAAATGTTTAGCTGCTTGGGAAAATGAGAAACAACCTCACGTGAAATTTTTCAGAGGACTGTCTTTTTTTATTCTCCTTCATGGTTTTCTGATGTAACTGTTAAACTTTTTGGAAAGATTCCACTGGGTCTATGATTTTTTTCCTTTAACTTTTTTTTTTTTTTTTTTTTTTTTTTAAATTTCTTTTAATCTCCCTCTCCTCTCTCTCTCACACTCCCTTTTCTCATTGCAAGGGGAAAAAAACCCCAAACAACAAAACCCTATCCCAACAACAGAAAAGATGGAGAACTAGTCTTTTTATTTTACTGGGAAAAATGGAGTCAAAGTCAAAGTTGTTGGCATGACCCTGCTGTTGTACAACATTAAGTATAGCTCAGGGTTTCAAATACAGAGACCTCCACCTGCCCAACACCATAGCAACCAACACCATTAATGATGGTTAAACTGTGTACTGAAGATTCAGAAAAAGGAGAAGGAGGTGTAAAAAAGGAGTTACAGGATTTGAAATGTAAAGTATTAAGTGAGTCTTTCATGTTAACAATATCCTTTCTTTGCTTTCCCCTTGTCTGGGAAGAATTTTTATAAGGAACCCCTTATTTGACAGTGCAAAAAAAAAAATGCAAATCACAAACCTTTCTTTAGGGGGAAAAGAGAAGTTGTTGCTAAAGGCTTGAAGGGAAGACAGAAGAGTAGCAATGCTAGACAGTGCTTCTGTCCCTGGTGCCAACTCCTCTTAACAATTCTGCTGCCAAAGAAAAAGAGTTTTCTAAACCACTGTGGATTTGCTAAACCCATGCTGAGATTGCAGCCTTCAGCCTTCACCTCAGGCCTCTTGCTGAAGACACAGCCTTCAAAAGACAAGCAGATTATTAAAAAGAAGCCAAAAGGTGAGGAATAGGAAAATGAAGGAAGGTCACTGGAAGGAAAGAAACCACTGAGTGTGTCATTGGAGGAGAGAAGTGGAATCTCAGCTGTACCTTGAAAGTGCTGTTTGGGAGCTGCCCAGCAACAGTGGGAAAAGGGGTGTTGCCTATACTCCCAGCTCTGGTTGTTTTTGTGGTCAGGGCATTGAATTAATTTCATTTAGATTAAATTATTTTGTTTTCAGTCCCTGAAAAACCCTGCCAGATAGCTGCTTGTACTTTTGCAACACTGGCCACCAGGGCTGTACACACCTGGGCACTCTTCTGGATGCAAGGGTGAAGGAGGGCAACTGACTCCTTCATTTGATAACTGTATGGGCACAGAGAAGCATGGACCATCCTGCTCTTCTTTCTTTGGGCACCTGCTAGCACCTGATGCCAGAGATGGGATCTCATTCTAACTGTGACTTTCTCGTGTTCTAAATACTGCTGGGCTTATGGCTCTGCTGCTCAAGTAAGTCCAGTAAGAAGAGCAGCATCACAAATGTGTGAATAACTGGTTCTGTTATCACCAGCTGATACAGGATCATTTCCTCTAGACTTTCTGCCCAGTTACCTGGGAGGTTAAAGGGCTGAGCAGTTGCTGTTCAACTGGTATTTCCTCTTTAAGGCTGTTCCTTGACAGCCTGAGATTTTTGTCACTCCCTCTTTGGTCCAGCTTGGACTCCAAGAAAGCTGGGAACACATCTCTATCCCTGTTTGAACTGTGTGTGATTAATTACAAACCCAACAAATGGGCTCCTTGCCTATCTGTCATGTTTAAATTGCATTCCTGGATTTTGCAAAGTGAAGGAGCCTCTTCAGGTGTTACGTGTGACTGTGCCTTGGTCAAGCTGGTGTCTTTGGCCGTGGTGTACCAGGTGGAGGGTATACAATGAAATATCCAGCATATGTCCTGGCAGGGAATCCAGCAGCCCTGGTTGTGAGCCAAGTCCAGCTTCTTCTTGGTGCTGGACAGAGAGAAAAAATGTCCTTACCCCTAAGTGCTCACAAGCAGGGTGGAGAAGGAAGGGAGGGCTTACAGGGTCGATGAAATAATTTTGTCACATCAAAGCAGGGGAAACAAGATGGAACAAGATGGACAGTGAGGGGAGGGGAGGAGTTCAGGAGCAAAGGTCTCTCTCCACCCAGAAATAGCATGAAGCAACAGATCTGAAGGATGGATAATATAAGCACAAAGGAAAGGAGCTGTGAGGGGTGAAGAAAGTGTTTTGGATAAGAGAAAGAACCAAAACAAAATTTATATCATCTTCATGGCTGTGTTGGCAATTGATGAGTGGTGGTTTGAGGACTGATACCTTGGGACTTAGGGATTCAGTAAAAAGAGGGCAAAGCTGGAAGGACTGTCTTGCCTTACCCACACACTCAATGTAGGCCTATGGCTTCTCACTCATGACTACCCCAGTAGCATAGAAGGAGATGCAGGACTTAGAAAGAGCATCAACCTCTACTCTGTGCTGTGTATCTTCTGCCTGGAGAGATTACACATATCTTGGCTTCCATGAACACGCAGAGAAGCAGCAGAATTGGGCAGTGAGCAGGATGGGTGTGCTAAAAAGACTCTGCCCCTTCCTCACCATCTCCCTCTTCCCCACATTAGCATCAGCTTTGGCTGGACCCAAGCTGACTGCAGAAGCTGGCCCAACTCTCTCTGCTTCTGTTGGTGTTTTATCCAGTGTGCAGGGAAGAGCACTTCCCTCCCCATTCTTGAACATGCCTGTTTCCCAAAGGCAGGGTATGGGGTGCTGGCAGACAAGGTCTTAGTGCAGCTGGGAGGGAGAGCAGGGCCCCCCTGCTACTCCCCTCCCTTTCCCCCAGCATTCAGCTAGTGTTGGATGGTGTCTGTTTTTAGAAAAAGTCACAGAATCAACAGCTGAACTGATTTTCCAAAGGGACATATAAACTAAGCAGTCTGCCATCTGCTCTATTGTCCTGGAATAGCGGCTTGGAGGGTGGGGGAGAGGGAAGGAGGAGAATGAGGGGAATGAGAAACGGAGGTTGGGGGGAGAGGGTGAGAAGGACAGGGAGCAGAAATGAGGAAAAGGTTTGAAGAGGAAGCAGGGAGGTTAGGGGAGGGGGTAGGGGTAGGCAGAGGAGGGTGAACGTGGAGGCTGAGAGATAAAGGAGGTAAAGAAAAAGGAGACCAGCGTGAAAAGTGGGGATGTGATGAAGGGAGAGAACCAGAGACAGGCACAGGGGCAAAGAGAGTTTGCTTGGGATCTCCCTGGCTGGATCCCTGTCAGTGCTGCAAGCCACTTCCAGCACCCCTGTACTTGAGGGCCCAGAGCCTGTCTGCAAAAGAAATAAACTGGGCCTAGTGGCCTGGATAGTCACTCCCACCTACACAGCCCTGCCTGCTTGCCTGCTGTACGTCCCTCTCTACACATAGTTTTTTATTGAGTGCTGCAGGGCAGGGACTGAAATCCAGGTTTGGCAGCAGAGTAAATAACAACAAAGTTGGCCTCTCCAGCCTGGAAGGGAGGAGGGCTGGTTTTAATCAAAGGTAAATAACAGTCGGTATTCTCTGACCCTTAATCCAATTTCCTAGAACTGGAGAATAATGTTCCACTTAGACACGTGACACTGGTCCACAGAAAGGGGACAGCTACTTAGCCAGCCAGCTGCTGGGCACAGCACAGCTGAGTAGAGCAGAAGTGGGGGAGATGGCATTAGGAAGATAGTTCATCTCAGCTGGTCTTGGACTGTGCTGCTATATTCTTACTCTTCCTGGTACATTTTCCTTGCTTCAGTCGTCCCAAAAGATGGGGCTGGCATGCTGGCAGGCATTGCATCCCCATGAAATGTGGGTCCACTGGATAAAAGATTCCCTGATCTGCTGACAGGAAAGCTGTGGCTCAGATGCTACCTACCTCTGCATCTCCAAAGGGCATTTTGCCTTCCATGGTGACCTGGAGAGTGGTGATTATAAAGTTGTGTTTGCTGTTCTGTGGTTGTAGCAGAAATCACTGGGGACTCCTGCTTCATGTCAAATGTGAGCAAGATTTCAGTGCTGGAAAGAAATGTTTGTGTTGTTACTAGTCTGGTAGCACAGGGGGTTGTGTAATTGGAGAGCTTGCCCTCTGACCTGGCCATGGTCAGAGAGTTAAGAACATGGTGTTATTGAGCTATTGGGAGATTATCTAGTCCTGCAGCAGGGCTGGCCAGCTTACACTCCTTCTGTCAGATGTTCTTCCAGCTAGCTCTTAAAACATGATCTGATCCAGACCATTGTCATTAGATTGGGAAACCACGTTGCTAGTAACAAAGCACTGGTACCAGGTTGATGTTTGAAACACAAGTTTGTTCTGCAGCTCTGTGCTAAAACCAGATTGTAGATGCCCATGGAGCAACTCTGTCAGGCTATTGGGCACTGCTTTCTCCTCTGCAAAGCAGATGATTTGCAATTCTCTGGAACAAAAATGTCCTGGTGATTCCAGGATGTGTTTGGAAAGAGGCAAAGATACATCCTAGAACTGAGAACAGAGGAGGCTAGCTCCATTTTCATCCATTTCATCTTGCAAAATGATCTGGCAGTCCACAGTAGGGGCTTGAGTTGTTTTGGAGACAAAGCACCTGTCCACCCTTTGGGTGGACCAGAGTTTTAACACCACTTTTCCAGACTATGCCTTCTGTTAGCCTCAAAGCTCACCCTTACCCTAACCCATGGCCTAACCCTCATCATCTTCTCACCAGAAGCTTCCAAGGCACACAGCACTTGTGTGACTGCCAATTCCTGGTCACACAGTCTGGACAGATTAAGGACAGGTGGGACAGCCGAGTCCATCTTCCCATCTCAATCTCTCCTCTTCCAGCGGGGATGCTGAGAGCCTGGGATCCGGCAGCAATGAGGACAGAGACCACCCACCCCGGCGACACATCCGGGGCAACACAGGCAAGGAATCTAGTTGCCAAATATCTAATCGAGTGTCTATGTGTGCTTCATTTCCCCTCGCTTTGCTGACTCCCGGGAGTACACTGCTCCCGTCACTGAAGTCCCCGCAGTGTCCCCGGCGGCACTGACGGGAGGGCCGGGGGCTACTGGGCCGGGGGCTACTGGGCCGGGGGTCGGTGAGATCCGATCAGCACCATGGACAGGGACGGGCCCGCCGAGCCGCCTCTTACTGCCCGGCTTGTCCCCCACCCTTCCCTTCCCCTGCCTACCCCTGTCTTTCCCTCCCTTCCCCTGATTTTTCCTTCCCCTGCCTTCTCTTGCCTTCTCCTGCCTTTCTCTGCCTTCTCCTCCCTTGTCTTGCCTTCCCCTTCCTTGCCTTGCCTTCTCCTGCCTTTCATTGCTATCCTCTGTCTTGCCGTGCCTTCTCCTCTTTGCCTCATCCTGCCTTCCTCTGCCTTGCCTTGTCTTTCCTTCCCTTTTCTTCCTTTTGTCTTGGTCCAGCCTGGCAGGCAGCCTCCTGGTATGACACGATCTTTCTTTGGCTTGGAACCAGCACCAGGCCTTTTTTTGCTCTTGCTTAGGAAGAAATACATAGTGCTGTGGCTCTGCATGCAGCTGCTCTGAAGCTGTGGCTTAGATCTGGGTTATTTTTTGCAGATAAATCCTCTTTTCTATCAGATTTGACATCAGGCAATCCCTCCAGATCTCCCTTTCTCCCTGTCTGACTTCCCCCTTCTCTGCCCTCTGTTCTCTTTCTTTGCATCTGTGCCCTTCCCTCTCTCTATATGCCTCCCTCCTCTTTTCTTTCCTTATAGCCAGCTCTCTGTGAATATCATTTCACCTGCTCACTTTCTGCAGCTCTGCAGCTCTACATTACTCTTTGTGTCTGCACTGTCCCCAAAAGTATGTATTTCACTGCTTTCACTGCTTTCCTTTCTGGTGCTGTGAGTTTGTCAGAGAGCCCCCTGCACTCTGGAGTTCTGCATGTTGAGGTCAGGTACCAAAATATCTGGTAGATGCTTTTTTTTTTTTTTTTTTTTTTTTTTGAGGTTGAGGGAAGGGGTGGACCATGCTACATCTGATGGAGCTTTGAATCTTCTTCAGGGGAGTTACTGGGTTCACACACTGTCCCTTGCCATCTAGCTGATATAAGGAGAAGCTTCCAGGATGGTGGAGGAAGAAAACAATCACAGAGAAGGAATTAAAGCTAAAGGCAACCTGGAAGAGAGTTGGAGTCACTGGATGCTGAGTGGCGAGAAGGCCATGGAGACCTGGAGGGAAAGCAGCAGCTTACACAAAGCTGTAAACAGAGCTTTGTCTCCCACAGATTCTCAGTAATCCAGTGTAGAGTACTCTCTTTCCACTCTTTTCCTCAGGGTCCAGCCTGGGTGGTACAGGAATCATCCCTGGATTTCCTCTGGGACCTTTACAAACCCTGAGATGCACCTGAAGCAGATCTCCAGCAGTGCTTCAGGACACCAGTCATGTGCATTGACTTGTTTGGTAGGATTTGGTACCTAGCGGGCAAGAAAACAGGCCCTGGTCTCTGGTGCTACTTGGAAATGATTCAGTTTGGGATAATGGGATCTCATTTTCATTTGTAGAAAATAATTTTCATTTGTAGAACCCCAGGCAAGTCCCAGGCTGACACTACTTTGGCTGGGACTTAGCCAGGGGATGATGGTGAATGGGATCTCTGCCAATACCTTAGGCATCTGGATTTGATTAGTGAGGAGAAAGGAAGGAGATCTTGGCAAAATTTCACTTTTCTTATGTGCCTTTTGAAACAGGAACACTCGTGGCAGTGACAGGCCCATCCACAGGTAAATGGACTGCAGCAGCTGGAGTTGATAAATGGGTCTGGAAAAACAGCACTTGTGTTCCACTTTGCTTGCTCACCAAGCCACGCAGCATGGCATACAGAAGAGTTCACAAACCATTAGGAAGAGGCAATGGATTTTCTGTCAAACTGGAGTTGTCCTCTGTAAAGTGATATTTACATTTTTACCAGACAAATTTTTTCTGGCCTGTGGTTCTTCCAGCACTTTGGGTTAATAGGAGCAGAGGCTGGCTCTGCATTGTTTGTGGCTCGACATTTAGATAACTGTCAGGGGGGGAGAAAGGGCAGTGGTTTCATCAGTGTTTAATGAAAAGCTAAGGGAAAGTAAAGATCTTGCTCCACCTCAGATGCTGTTTACTTTTTACATTACTTTGACCAAGGCCACTGACGAACAAAATCCATTCATAGCTCCTTCCCTGGCAGAGAGCTGTCATGCATGGCCTTTCAACACCAAAAACAACCCCCAGTAAGGGTGGTAACACCATGTCCTGTGCTGGGACTTCATGTCTAGGCAATTCCAGATACTGGAATTGCAGGACACAGCCCTGTTTCACTTGCTGGGGCTGTAGGAAACCTTTGTTTGCTTCCTTAAAAACAAGCTGTTTGCCTTGCATATGTTGTTTTTTTGTTTGTTTGTTTATTTTGTTGGCGGTTGCTGGTTTTTTTCTGTTACTGTTTTATAACATTTACAAAAGGCGGCTCCTGATGGAAATGCTTGAAGGACTCAGCTGCTTACCCATGACACATGAGAGGAAATTTCTCTTCAGGACTTCATTACAGGACTCAACTGGGACTCTTCACTGCTCCACCAGCCCCCCTGGTACTGGCATGTCCAGCACCTCACTGCATCTCTCCTTCCATAGGCCCCCACATACTTCCATTCAGCACCCCAGTCTCAAACCCAAGCCATCTCTCTGGCTAATCCAGTTTCCATTACCTCTTGCCAACTGAAAACTGAACAGTAACCAGACCTGATATTCTGCATTTCTGCAGCACTTGAGCTTGGAAGGAGCCTGAAGAGAGCACTGCTAATTAGCTTACATCTTATCTGTCAGGTCAGTGTTACTTCTGCTTGAATGACTTAGCTACTGTAGCACAAAGTGACCAGCTCCACAGAGGGACCTGAACCCCTCAGGCTGTCATCTCACTCTCTCTTTTTCTGCTGATACCAATAGAAGGTCAGCTCTGTAGTTCTGGAGCCCAGGGTTAGTGTTTTCTACTGGTGTAAATCAGCACAGACCCTCAGGGACCTCTGCCCCTCACTCTGTGTGCAGTCTTGGGATATCACTTAGCACAACCCACTGGCAGGTCTGAACTCGGGTGTCCTGGGTCCAGGCTGCATGAACCCAGCCTTCTCTGCTGGTTTCACTATGGCAGATTTGGATTGTCAAAACACAGGGATTTCTGGAGGAAAATTTAGGATGAAGAATGAAGGTGTGCACATAACATCGTGATGAGGGCCTCTCAGGGCAGGTGAATGGCCAGGATGTCTTGTACAAGCTCTGTGAAATCACAAGACCATTTAGGTTGGAGAGAACCTATAAGAACCTCCCAAAGTGTCCAGACCATCCTCTCCCATCCCAGGGTCAGCCATCTGGATTGCACCAAGCCTTAAGGGAGAGTCTGCATTCCTCCTAAACCCCTTTCACCACCCCCTTGATTTTCTTTCCTCTTGGAGCACAGGAGCAGGTGGTGGATGTTTCCTCCTGTAGAACTGGGGATGCATCCAAAAAATCCCCTGGGAATCCATGTCACACCTCCAGATCAACATTTGGTAGGGGTGAGAGCAATGCCCGCATCTCACACTCACTCACCCACATACACAGAGCCAAAGTGACTTACAATCATTTTTATCTTGGCTACCCCATCACCCTGGCTCCCCTGGGGCTGTCACCAAGCACTGACTGGGCTCTCTGCTGCTTGTGACCTGGCTCATATTGCAGCCGGAGCAATGCCCACCATATCGGGGGTATCAAAGTCTGGAAGGAGCAAGCTGAGACCCATCCCTAGGGGGTCCCAGGGGTGTGCAAGGCTTGGACAGTCCAAATAGTCCAGAAATGGGTCCAGCAGAGGGCACTGCGGTACCACCGCTCACCCACTGGACAGAGCCCTCAGACTGGGAACGGGGCCACCCCCAAAGCCCTACAGCCCTCCTGTGGGATACACGGGGGATGAAAGCCCTGCTTCCTTCATTGGGAAGGGGAAGAAGAACAGGGTGAGGAAGCTGCAAGGGAGAGATATCCCAGGAATCTCCCTGCTAGCCGTATCTGCCTCCATCAGGTCACAGCAGTTCCACAGCTCAGACACTGATGGTGGATGAAGTTCATACAGCCCTGGGTGTCCCCCTCCGAGGTGAAGTCCTTGGAAGGACTGCTGAGCCTCAGGCTCAATAGCAGCGTGCCCGTCAGTCCCTGATGTCTAATGCTGGCACCTTCCTTCCCCATCTGCCTGTCCTGGTGATGTCCCTGTCACTCAGACAGACCAGCTCTAGGCATATCCCAGCTGTCCTCACCTTGCAGACAGCCTCCGTGAGTGTCACCAGGATTGGCTTGAAGGTGGATGATAGTCGAGGCTGGTGCCTTGGTAGATGAGAGGACCTTTATGGAGAGGACCAAAACCATTTCAGCACTGCTGCTCACGGCATTTGGTGGCCATGGCAATGGAGAGGGACCAAGTGAAGCCCTAATGGGCTAAGACATCTTCGTGAGAGGTGCCTGGCATACGACTCTTCTGGAGAAGAGATTTGTGCAGGCCTCGGCTCAGCAAAGCCTTTCAGGAGACTTGCTGGCAAACCCCACAGGAAGACAAGGATGGCTGCAGCAAGCCTTCTCCTGCCTCCTTAACATCTGGAAGCTCTTGGCAAACAGCTCCAGGGGTGCCACATGCCAATGCAGGAGGGATCACTAGAGCTGTGCTCACATCAAAAGGGAGCATCACGATGCCCCACGGACATTACTGGGATGCAGCTATAAAATCAGAGGTGCATGAAAGCTGCGTAAGCTCTGGACACCTTCCCCATCCTAAAGTATCATGACAGCTATGTGGGAAAACTGGATTCCTTGAAGCTCTTGGGGAGCAGGGTGGTCTCCCTGGCTCCTCTGCAGAGGTGGCAGGAGCAGAGCACCTTGCTACGTGCTCGGAGAGCCTGAGTGCCTTGCGTCTTCACTGCAATAAATCTGGAGCACCTATAAATCTGGAGCAGCTGGCTTAAGTTCCTCCAGGGTTCAGAAGAAAACACATCCAGCCTGATGTGTTTTGTTTGCCTACTCACTGTGTTTCTAATTGGAATGTTTGTAGCTTGGGAAATTGCTTCTTTAGACTACAGTACCCACAGTCCTTCATTGGCAGCTCAGTGTAGCCTGTTAGGGTAGAGCAAAACCCAGGCTTCTGAACAGGGTCTTTTCTTTCCTGGCCCATGCAGGCAGCTGGAGGTCTTCAGTCAAGCCTGTCCTACCATCAGGAGCACTTACTCGGTTCACTGAGAAAGGACTGGTGAGATCAGTGAGTGAGAAATGCAGTTCCCTACCTTCTCCCAGAGGCCATTTCCAGACCCTGGTCATTGCAAGCGGGGTCTCCTGAGCATGTTTCTCCTCGATTTCTGCAAAACCCCATCCAGAACTTCTAAATGAACTCTGAAGTCCAGTTTGGGAGAGATCACAAGGCAGAAACAACAAGCATAATGAACCATATTTAAAATGATATTTTTTCTGCCTTTGGAGTTTGGTTAATTTATAATCTATAAAAGTCTCTGCATAATTGTGTCTTGATTAAAATGGTATAATTAGGTGCTCTGGATCTCTCTCCCCTTTCCCTAAGATTATTTCTGTCTAATTGCTTTAATCTGTGTTTTCATGCACCCACTAGAAAATCAAAGCATGCTCCCATGAGGATGCGGGTGAGAGTGAATAAAGCTGACGACTCATTAAGTGCAGCAGAGAGAGGAAACTGCATCTAAATCACCACTACATTAACGAGGTAAGATAAAAAAATCGAAACTAAGAAATAACAAAGAGATAGAGGATTAAAAAAAAAAAAAAGAAAAAAACCCACAACCCAAAAACCACAACAAAACAACTTGACATAGATTTTAATATTAATTAAGAACATATTGAAGAGCAAATTTGCTGTTGCAAAAGTCAACTGCCACCATTGCTGGTGGATAGCAAAAGTTTTGGGAAATTGAATTCTTCAAATCTGGGAATTTTTTGTGGAGGGGGCAAATTGTGCAGAATACATCCCCTATAAGGACAGAATAAAGCTCACTGAGCAGAGATTGAAGGGGCTGGGTAGGAAAGATGTCAGTCCAGTCCAGTTCAGTCCAGTGTTACAATTAATCTGGAATGAAAGAGAGAGAACTGGATGAGGCTTTGGGGAGACCAACACTTGCAGTGCTCTTGGCTCTCAAGAGTTACTCAACATTGTTCCTACCCTGAAAGCAGAAAAACTTCATGACTCCCTTCCAGGTGACTTTCTGTCTTATTATCAATGATGTTCAGGCTAAGGTCTCTACCAGCTAGCCCCAGTAACCTACAAACAGGTCATTTATTTGCCACCCAAGTGAGAAATCAGGAAAACAAGATAATTTAAAAACCCTTCTGGCTATTTGTATGGTTTGTTAATGTCTGCTCTAGCCTTCTGATGAGAAGACCAAAGCAGTGCTGTCCTCTCTTCTCTCATTGCAGGGGATGCTCACCATGCTGTTCTCTACTTGCTTAGCTAAAGTGAAAATTCCCACAAAGTACTATCAGTATTATCATTTTTACCCTAGATGTGACTGAAAAGCCTTGCCACCAAGTTGTGTGTAGCATGGTTTATTTCCAGCAGTGCTGGGCAGCCCAGCTAGGGTACTGCATTCTGGAGCTCTGCAGTGTGTGGCACAGCTGTGGTTTGTGGTAGGGTTGGTGAGCCAGATGCCAAGAGCAGAGATGATGGAGACCATCTGCAGTGATCAGTGATGGCATGATTTGCCATTAAGCCATCCATTCCCACTTCATTAGTATGGGATTTGTGGAAATGTGTATTCACTTGTGGTTCTGCAAATGTCCTCGAAAAATCATCTTGGCCAAAAATTGGTTGGTCTTGGTCTCTTCATGACTTTCTAACTCATTGCTATACTCCAGTGTACATTTTTTCTTGCCAGGGATATATGTGTTTTGGAAAGTGATGGCAAAAGACATGTGAATACATCATAGAAAGCCAGGAAGAAGAGCACTGCTTAACCCTTAAATGAGATCTGTTGTCTCAGCAGAAAGCTTGTCCCAGATGCATTCTTTGGACCCTGATTTGTAGGGCAGGCTCTGAAGCTTCGCCCTGACTGAGACAACACTTGGCCTCTGCTCCATCAAGTGGGGACTTCAGTGCAGAGTTAGGGGCATGTATTTAAAGGCTCTGCTGGGTCACAGCCAGGCAACAGCTCTTGGTCCCCCAGGGTTTCTCTGTCAGCATCCCATGGGGACCAAGCATGGAGGGAGGCTTGATGGTCACGTCAGCATGGCAGCTGACAGGATAATACTGAGAAAGAAAAGAGGATCAGCTGCTTGCAGCCCTTGAGTTCAAGAAGAACCTAATCTAATTAAGTGGAGACCACTATCAAATTACCAGCTCTCTTTAAATGTAGTCATTTTAAGTGGTTTGGTGTATTTATAGTAGGCAAGTTAGGGAGGGCTTTTCTCTCTTGAGGTTATCCTTGTGTGTAAGGGAGAGATGCATAATATTCAGAGTTCTGCTTTGAATTAGTTCCCATCCCCATCCTGGAAAACATTTTGCACAAATTTTAAGATACCAAGATCTGATCCCAGCTATCCTTTGCCTTTGCCTAGGGAGTGTCAGCCTGAGTTGCTTCTGAATCTTTCCCTCAGCCAGAAGCACAGAAGTTTCCTTTTGGGATTAAGCTTTCCTTAAAGCAAATGTATCTTGTGCAACTATCTCAGGTCAGTTGACAGCCTCGAAAGGGCAAGAGGAGGGGCTGGCTTGCAGTAGTCAGGAATCAGCAGCCAATTTTCTGCTGAACTTTGATGGGAATGGGATGGACCTGTCACTCTTGGTTAGAGAATGAGTGGAGAGGCTCTCAGCCCCACAGCCTGGCCTGGGCTGCTGGCTGATAGGGTACCCCCAGTTTGTCTTCCCCTGATTAGTGTCTCCAGTAGCCTGCAGCTCTTACCATTACTCTATGTAATTCCATCTCTGGGGGAGTTCCTGTGCAGTGGGATCTGTGTCAGATGATCCCCCAGGCTTGAAGGAGGGAGGAGGTGGGAAATGCTTGTTAGGAGCTGTTTCCATGCATGACAACAGTAATAATCCTTAGCCCTTTATCTAAAGCTTTTACAAATGTTAATTCATTAACCTCTCAAAATCATCCTCTGAGGTAAGGATTATTATCCACAGGATTGGACAGATGGGGGAAGCTGAGATGTGGAGCACCCAGCCTGAGGCTGTGGGATGAGGCAGTCAGTGCCAACAGGTCAACTTGTCTCTCCTCTCTTGGTGAGAGGTGGGCTGGCTTCTTCGGGTCACCCTGTCTTTGACCTTGCTGGCAAAGTTTGCTGTTCATGTCTGGCTTGAAAGAGCCTTTCAAGACAAGTTGAAGCACTGAGCCTTGTGTCTCTGTGCCACCACAGACCGTCACTATGGGACAGCTCAACCTGCGTCTCTCAGAGGCTGTGGCACTGCCCTTTCTCCAGGTGCTGAGGCCTCCGTTGTGTTTCTGTGTTGGTCAAGTCACTATATGACAGCTTGTAAACAGAGAGGAAAAAAGAAGGAGGAGAGAAAGATGTAGAGAAAGGGAACAAGGCAGAAGACCTAGAAATTAGACCTTTCTGTCTCCTTCACCATCCCCATCTCCCTTCCGACTGGGATTTCTTCTACTCATAATGATGTGCCTCATTCCTGATGTGAAAGATTAAAAAGCAAGAGATTAAAAGATCAGAGAAAGTGGATAAGATTGACTTGCTGCCTCCATCCCTCTTGCTGGGACAGACCTCCCGTAAACCTCTCTCTCCTGCTTTCCCCATCTTTCTTCCTTTCCTTTCCCATCCCACTCCTTGATCTTTACAGATCAAAAGGCCCTTGCCTTCTGATAGTTTGATCCATTCTGGCCATCTTCAAGGCCAGCCTCTGATCCTTGCTGACCTCATCCAGGTGAAGAGAGAAAGGATACACATGAGCTCATGGGAGCTGCTGACATAACATCCTAGTTGTCCATCTCCATTACCTCTAACATTTCTCCTCTGAGGAACCTGCCTTCCCCAGGCAGTCTGTATCGCTGGAGAGCCCTGTGCCAAGGCAGGAAAAAGCTCCAAGGAATCCTGAACACATCCTGATACCTCTTGGGATGTGAGCACATGGTGGTAGGTTCCTTTGACTGTTCCTCCATGTGCAGGGCAGGTGCCAACACAAGTGGGGGAGCCCCTGGGTAGATTTTCAGCTCTGACAAAAGGATTTTCAGCATCAAGTCTGATAAAGCAGATATATGCTCCTGTTAACTCCCAAGATATTGGGCTTCTGGAGAGAAACGTGTCTGTTGCACTTTGTGTTTGTCCCCCTGTTCTCTGCTCTTACTCAGGTCACCAGTTGCTGCAGGCTGCCTTCTGCTAATGGAAAATTTGAGGGCTTGAATTGCTCCACAGTAGTTCCAGACCAGGGCTGGAAAACCCAACAACTTTCTGCCCTTTAATTTCACTGCTCCCTCCTTGGCTGAGTTCACTGTTGCCCTTCTTGGTGGCACAATAGCAAAGAGAGTTAGGACTCAGCCTGACTCCCCCCTGGCAACGTGTCCACAGTCAGAAGAGGAAAGAAGGTCCATTCCATGCCTGAAGGTGCAAACTTATCCCAGGAGAACCTCCAGGCTGTGGAATGCTTGGAGACCACTAAGCCTGATGGAATACAACAGTGTACAGCCCTTGCCTTCTCCTCTAGGTCCACAGCTATCAGGGGAGAACCTGGAAGTGCTTCCCACCCTAGAGGCTATAAGCAGGTTGATGCCTAATGGATGCATGAGATGTTATTTCCAAACATGGTGCCTCTTGTAATGAAAAATGGGTCCCTCTCTATTCTGCAAAGAATGAGGCATCAGCACAACAGTGCAGGAACTGTTCGTGCTACGTAGCACTTATGCAGTGCTTGCTGTCTCCCACAGCTGTGATAATGTGCAGCTACCCATGTAGAAGGAGCCTCATGTCTTTACTCCTGACAGCTGTCAGTCCCTGGAAAACAAGCCCTTCCCTCCCTCCTCCCAGAGGAGTCCCAAAGCCAAGCTGGGAGGCTGGGAGCACACGAGCAGGGAAGGAAATCTGCCAACTTCATCTTTCTCTCTCCTCTCTCTTCAGCTGCTTGCGAAGGAAGTTGCAGGAAAATAATAAAATAAAAGCCAAGGCCCAGAGAAAGCTGATTCATCCACAGCCCAGGGCCAGCGGTCGGCTCCAAGCAGAGCTGTAAAATCAATCTGTCACTGCTCACCGCAGTATAGATCAGGGGAGAGATTCTGACTGCAGCGAGGGCAGAGCTCAGCCTCCTCCCAGAACCCCTTTTCCCCAGCTGTGGGACCTCGGTTATACCCCTCTCTGGGGGAGATGGGCAGGGGGAAGAGGCAGAGAGGCAGAAGGGTTGATCCATTGTCTCTGTGAGCTGGAAATCTTCCCAGCCATCCTCCCTTCCCTGGCAGCATACACCAGAGGCAGTGCAGTCAGGCTGCCTCCCCTGCCTGACTCTTTCCCCTTCGTGCAGGCAAATGGCACAAGGGTCAGGTGATGGTACCTTAAAGGTACCATCCACACTAAATGTTACCTCCAGTATCACCCCAGTCTGGGCACAGAGGGTTAAAAATCAGTTGTATCATCACCATTGTGACTCCCAGATTCTAGGCTATTCTGGGACCCAGCAGCTCCCTGGCATATGCTGGAATAACACTAGGGAGTTGCTCTAATAAGGTCAGCTCCCCTGTTCGTCCCTAGGAGTATTTGCAGTCTTAGAGGATGTAGCAGCCCAACAGAGCAGCAGCTGAGAAGAAAGGTGTAAACCAAGGCTGTTCTCAGGGCTGTTTCCAGCCCTGCTCAGGTTGCAGAGAGGTCAGGCCTGGCTGGAGGGTGGTGGACTCAGAGACATCGGCACAAAAGAATTAGAAGGTGTTTCTTCTTCTGTAGTGTTAGACACAGAGAATGAGGCACCTCTGCAGCTGACTTAAAGTAGCTATGACGTCTTTCGGAGGTTTTTTTTTTCTTGGTGAAGTTGTTTTTTTTTTTTTTTTTTTTATCCTTGTGAAGTAACAAACAACAGAGCCTTTCCAGGGTGTTTGACAAGGTCAGAGCCTCTGCAAACTAAACATGGGGGTGAGCTTCTGTACCCTCTAGATGATCATCTGCAGGGGGCAGAGGGGAGGGCTGGCTTTGAGTAAGATCAAGGATCCAAATGTCCCACACCACTGTAGATGTGGTGCTTGCCTCTGCCTGTCCCTCAGGGCCGTTCTGTTCTGCTGGATTTAAATATTGTTCCTGGGACATTGAGAGTATGAGCAAATACTGTTCGACCCCCCACGGGCCCTGGCAGCACAAGGATCCTGCCCCAGCACTTCTGAGTCCAGGATGGATCTGTGCCAGCAGGAGAGTCTCTGGGAGACTCACCCCAAACAGACTGCAAGATGATCCTGGAGGAACTCAATCAGGAACAAATCCTGCATTCATTTGGATTTGGAAACCTTTTCTCTGACTTCAACACCCCCCAAGATTAGTGTCTGTCCTTGGAGGAGTTAGATAAAGATGGAAGCAAGTCTCTTTTCCTTTACCTTTTAGTTTCAAAAAATCTTGAAATAAAACTCCCATGGCCATAACCCTCCAAAGTGATAAAGGCAAGGAAATGAAAGTCTTTAGTTGCCAAGACAAGGTGCCTCCTTTCATCTCAGGTGGAGTGAGTAGCTTTGGCATTTAATCCACTGGGAACAGACACCTACAGATGGTTCAGCGAACATCCAGAAGTGTCCTCAGGGCTGCTCACTTCTTTTCTCTCTGAGTGTGTATGTGTCTGTGTGCTTTTTCCCACTTGGATTTGCAATTTGGGAGTAAAAGAGGGTACATCAAGCTTTCTATGTATAATTTTCAACTGATGACCTTGTGTATTTGGATCTGGTGGACACCCTTGTCTTTGTGCCATCTCAGTGGTGCATGTGATGCCTAGGGCTAGTTTTGCACTTGTTGCTTGTGCTATGAAGGAGGTAACCCATTCCTGGAGGGATGTTGATTGTTTCTCTCCCCCCCGCCCATACAGGCAATTTACATTGCCCCATCTACCCCAATCTCTGGGGTTGGATTCCTGTCTCTGAGGCTGTTGGATGCACGAGAGGGCTAGGGGCAGTCCCTTACTTGCTGAATTTGGACCTGCATGAGGTTATTTCTCTCCCAACACAGAGAGAAATGTGTGTCACACACCCCCTAGATCTCCAAGTGTGTGAGATGATGGTGTAGTTGCCTTGCTCTGGAGCTAGTAACTAGCAGGAGGGGGGGGAGGAGTGCCATGGGTGAGCTTCTTTAGATGCAACTGGACATCACAGTATAATGTGTTCAATAACAGTGCTGCTTGCAGTGAGGTGTGTCTGTCAGTGTAATTCCTCTGTGGTTCTTGGGCTGTATGGAGAAAGTAATGAATTTTCCAGCAGAGGTTGCAGGCATTGGTAGGTCTGCACCCGTGGGCATGTGAGTGCTGTGGGTGGCAGGGTTAGGTGTGTGTTTTCCTAGAAGCTGTT
The DNA here is from genome assembly GCA_023637945.1 of Phaethornis superciliosus. NCBI lineage: Eukaryota > Metazoa > Chordata > Aves > Apodiformes > Trochilidae > Phaethornis > Phaethornis superciliosus. The sequence goes on along the minus strand of JAJQWJ010000001.1, from coordinate 59,258,516 downwards.
GTGAGCATGTTGATATTTATGCTGAGGGGGATGTCTTCACCCAGCTGTTGCATGTGTGGACGTTTGCATGAGACAAGGGTGCAGATGGTGCCTGTTCAGCTGCAGGTGGAAGCTTCAGAGCATTTCTATTTGTTGTTGCCACCTCTCTGCCCATTTGAAGGACACAATCAACTGGCACAGGAAGACACGGGTGTGAATTTGTCATGAGCACAGGTAGGTGTTGGGTCAGGTTTCTAACATCAGAGGAGCCAGGGGCCAGAACAGCCTCTGAGAAGCGAGCTAGGATGCTCGCTGCGCTAGGATGGACCTTGAGACATTTCTGAACTAGATTTTATTATGTGGTTGCCTGGAATAACAGGAGTCTGGATTGCAGATCCCAGGAAATCAGCTCCCATCCAATGTCCTATGTTCCTAAGTTTCTTTGCAGCTGTTGCATGTCTGTGTGTGTCCCAGTGAGCCCCAGCAGCCCCTCTGCAGCTGCAGTGAGTGCAAGGGATGCATCGTGTCCCTCCAGTTGTGGTCTGGGAGTCTTCATGTCTGCATGGGGAATTGTGTATGTGTGCCTGTGCTTTCTGTGAAGGGGCTGGGGAGTAATTGCTTAAAGAGTCACCCTGAGTTGGGTAAGGTGGTTTCCTAGCAGCTATTGCCTGTGTGCAATATTTGGGGGCTGTGCTGTGGCTGGCTCCCCAGAACATGGTGCACATGGATGTTTGTTTCTGACTGTAGGCAAAATCTCCATCAGTGATGGCATCGGTAGGTTTGGGCACAGGGAGGTGGAAGGTCCTCCAGGAAGCTGTTGTATGTATGTGAGTGTGGTTACAGGTGATTCCTGAGAAGCTGTTGCATTTCTGTGTGTGGTGATTTGAGGGGGTGTAAGAAAGACAGCATCCCCAGACCGGTTGCATGAGTGTGCTTGTTTGTGGATGAAAGGTTTCTCCTGCTCTTGTTGCATTTTTATGTCTCGATTTTCTTGGCAAAAACCACAGGAGCACATATCAAGGTGTAGTTCCCCACGGCTGTTGCACATATCCAGTGTCAGTCTGTGTATCACTGTTGCATGCTCCTCAGGAGCTGTCACTTGTACCTGTGTCGTTCCTAGAAGCTATTGTATTTTCATGCGAGTGACTTGATTCTGAGGATTTGTAACCTCTTTGTGTGTGTGTGTGTGTGTGTGTGATTCCTCAGCAACTGCAGCTTTGCGTGTGTTTCCCAGGAAGCTGTTGCATGTTGTGTGTAGCTCCTCAGTAGCTGTTGTAAGGAAATCCTGTCTCTGTGTCTGTGTGCGTGTGTGTGTGTAGTTCCCCAGCAGCTGTTGCTCGTGTGCATGTGTGTTTTCGGAGGTGTGCAGTTCCCCCAGCAGCTGTTGCATGCGTGCTCATGTCTCGGGTGGAGGCCCACCCCTTTCTTTCCGCCTGCACCGGAGGAGCCGTGGCTTGTGCAGGCGAGGAGAGCTCGGAGGTGGCTCCATGGGAGAGGGACCTTCTCCTGTCACAGCCTTCCCAGCTGGGAGAAACCCTGCCAGCTCTGGTCCCAGAGCCCTCTCAGCTGAGACTGTGGCGAATTAATCACTCGCGTTTTAAATGCCAATACAGCCCTTTCTGCCTTCTTTCCCCCCGTGATGCGGATGCGGCGAAGGCAGCAAATCCTCCGGCTCTGCGTGCCCTCCCTGGGCTCCTGGTGCTTCGTCCCCGCCTGTCGTGCTCGGCTGTGTGCACGGCCGGGAGTGCTGTCCAGGCTCATCCGGGGATGAGACAGCTGTGGGGCAGGGGACAGCACAGCTCCAAGGGGTGACACAAGGTGGGGGCATATTTGCCTCCCCTCCCCCTCTCATCCCCTCCTCCCCCCCCCCCCCCACCCTCCCGACCTCCCCGGTCCGCAGGGCTGCAAGTTGCTTGAAGCCAGGGGGCTTTTGTGCCTCTCCTTGCTCTCTGTCATGCCCCGCATGGAAGCTGGGAGCAATCGCCCCACCAGGAGCAGGTATGTGTGTGTGTGTGTGACACGTTTTTGTGTGCAGTCCTTGTGCAGCTGCCTCCTCGCGTGTCCTCCGCTCCCTGTTGTCATCCGTGTCGCCTCTCGGAGAAGCGGCTGAGATTGGAAGGGGAGGACGGAGGAGAGGAGGAGAGGAGAAGGGCAGGATGGATGGATTGCCTTTCTCCCTCCAGCCTGTGCATGCACTCTCTGGGGGGTGGATGTCTCCGATCTGGGGATGATGAAGGCGAGGGGTGAGTGCAAGGGAGATGGAAACGTGGCCGGGGAGGGGTGGGAGTTAGGGGGAGATAATGCCCACATGGGGTGATGGGAGGGAGAGAGGCTTGGAGAGAGGTCCCCCCTCTGTGTTTGTGTGTGTGCACTCGCTTAGGATGGGGATGCCGAATAGGTCCAGGGCTTGCTGCAGGCAGCGGGGTTTGGCCAATCTGCTTCTATTCAGACCTTTCAAGAGAAGGCATGCATGCATATGTATGTACATATAGGTGCATGTGGTTTGTGTGTGCGTAGGTATGTATAGGTGTAGTTATAGGGGTATGTATATACACCCACACTTACAGGCATGTGCATATAGAGGCACAGGCATGTATGTGTGTTGCCTGCAGTTATAGGAAGGAGAAGGAGATAGCCCTCTCCATCCACCAACCCCTTGCTCCCTGCCTCTTTGCAAACTTTGTCGGGGAGCCCTTGCAGACAGTGATGTGTGTGTGTATGTGTGGTGTGAACGTTCTCCTGTTTTGGATGCAGGGGAGTGAGTAAATCGCTGCTCTGCTTCAACACTGCTCTGCTGGGAGGCTGACTGGCTGCAGAAAAGTCATTGCGTGGTGTCTGTCGGGTGTGTAAGTGTCTGAGTGTGGGGTGGTGGTGGTAGCTGGATATTTATGTAGGGGCCCAGGACAAGGAGTCGAATGCATACATAATTGTATATGCATTGCTTGCGGGGTGTCTGTGTGCCCGTTTATTCCACTAGAGAAAGCATACCCACATTTTTATGATTAAGAATCCTCCTGCTTTGGGGCATGGGATGGGGGGAGGAGAAGCTGAATGAATGAATGGGAGCAAGAGGAGGGGGAAGGAGGAGGTGTGGGGGTAGGGGAGAAAGACGAACAGACGCATCCTATTCTCATCCCGGGACAGGCAGGAGTGCAGAGCGGCTGCTGTTCCCATTCCAGAGCTTGGATCTGTCTGGGGAAGGAAAGACAGCATAAATCTGCTCATGCTGCAGCAAGCAGCATATTCGGGAGCTGCTGTGCGTAATGCTCTCTCGTCTTATGTGCTGGTGCTGCTCCCCCTCTACCTCTGCATGCACGCATGCAGGCACACGCGTGTGCATCGTGTTTCTGTGCGGGGAGGCGGGGGTTGTCTGTGCACAAACAGGATGCTTGCAAACATCCTTGCAAGCACCCGGAAAAGGAGGTGTCGGCTCCGCTCTGGCGCTGCGGGCTCACGCATCTGGCAGCCGCGCACACCCCGCGCTCCATTTGCACCCAAGTCCGGGCTCACGCAAGCGTCTGCTGCTGGGGGCTGGTGTGTGCAGACAGAGTGGGTGCACATGTGCGGGCCAGACTTGGAGAGCTGCTCCCTCTCCTTTTCCCCTGACGGCTGGAGCGCACAACCCCTCTCCCCACATTGGAGGTAGGGAGCTACAAACCAAGCTATGGAGCAGGGAGAGGATTGCTGAGATTGGACCGGGGAAAGGGAGAGGAGGGGGAAGGGGGGGGGGACAGGACACCAAGATTATATAGGGCGTGGGGAAAAGGGGGGGGGGGTCCGGCCCGTGTCCCTAGAGGAAGCCTAAGGGACTGGGGAGCCCGGCTGCATTGCATGCTGCGAGCCAAGGAATTTGTCATGCACTGGGAGGTGGCAGGGAGTGTGTGTGTGTGATGTGGGAGAGCTGGGGTGGAGGGGGAGAAAGAGCTGTGCCGGGGTATGAGCAGATTTCTGGTGAGCTGCATCCCCCTCCCCTCCTCACGGTCCCCACACACACCGTCACTCCTGGCTCCTGGGAAAGCGCAGCCTTACAGCATCACTAATGTAATATTCAAAGGAAGCTTCATTTGCATGGAGCATGCATTATTAATATATTTAAACACAGCCCCCCTCTCGCCTCCCCCCTCCATGCAGACCATACCAGCAGCAGTGAGGAAGCTGCAAGGAGTGGAGGGGTGTCTATGCGGTGCCAGACACTTTAATCCTACTGATTTCCCCAGCCTAGAAACCTTCCCCCCTCTCATCCCCTTCTCTACCTGCCACCCTCCTCACCCTAACATTTTCTTTTGGAAGGCTGTTGGCTTTCAGGGCACCCATCCCACAAGCAGGCAGGTTTGTCAGTGCCTTCATTGCTCTTCCCCTCCGGAAAAAAAAGACCGAAAAAAAAAAAAAAAAAAAAAGAAGAAAAAAAAGACACTGAGGGAAGCACCGTGGATGCATGGCCTTTCCCTCTCTTCACCTAGCTCCAGGCAAAGTGGGTATTTGAGAATACACTCTCTGATGTGCTGCGCCGGTGCAAAGCTATGCTGTGGAGCAGAAGCTCCTTGGAGGGTAGAGAGGGCATCTGGGAAAGGGGGGCATACAGAGGCATAGTTTTTTTTGCTTGCAGTTAAAATGAGAAAGGTAAAAATCACAGGCAGATGAGGAAGGCAGGAGGGAGAGAAACATAGCTGTGATGATGTCCATGGAGTTTGTTCCTACCTGGGCCATGTCAGAAGCCAGATGAAGCTCCAGGCAGAGTGCAGCTGCCTCATCTGACCTGCTAAAGTGTGGTGGAGTGCACTATTCACCTGGGAAAAAAAAAGCTAGTGGTCACATCAGGGCCTGATGAAACCTCCCAGTGCTGTGAGCAGCTGTGTCAGAAAACATCAGCACATTTGCTGAGAAAGAGAGACCGGGCTGCTCTCTCCCTCATCCCAAATATTGTCTTTTTACATCTATCTCCTCCAGGTGTGTGTCTGAGCTAAGTTGCTTCTTATATTAGTGTGAGAAGGGGAGAGGACATGCATGGAGTGCCTCTGTTTTCACACTGTTGTGGACTTATGGGAAATTGATGTGACATTCCCCAAACACTTTCAGCCCTCACCCATGGGGTGTGGGCTCATCAGAGTAGGACAGGAGCAGCCTACGTACAGGGCAAGTGTGCTCCAGGAATATCTTCTGTTTTCTGTGGACAGGCAAGCTTTTGCATTTCTCCTCCATGGAGGAGCAGAGCTGTCCTGATTAGTGAGGAATCCCAGGCTGCTAACAGGTATGGGGAAAGCTGGAGCTTCCCTGGTAGCACTGCTGGTTTTGCTGTTGGGAATTGTCCAGACTGGTGCTGATACCGAGTTATAGTGGGTGCTTGAGCTCTTTTTGGGATTCACCCATCATCCTGAGAGCAGGGGCAAAACTTTGTGTTCCCTGATGCCTTTCCATGTGAAAAGAGGGGTGACCAAAGATGTGGAGTTAAGCCACTGAAGAGAGGAAGGCTGAATGCACAGTAGGGCACTTCAGGGGTAAATTCCCCTGGGTGGGCTGGAAGGGGACAGCACAAAGCTCAGGGAGCAGATCCACCTCCAGCCCTTTGTCTCTGCTGGGTCGGGCTGAGTTTCCTGCATCTGTGAACCAGATGAGGGCTGTATTTAAAGACCCAGATGAGTCAAGCTTGGCACTTTGGAGGTGGCAGAGACTGTGGGACTGCTGTTATATTTGCCTCAATTGTGAGATGGTGTGGTAGCAGTTATAGCTTCATTTGACTAGAGCTGCATTTGTGTCTTGGCTTTTCTGTGCTCCCTGGCTGGTGTCAGATTTGTGGCTTGTTTTGTTGTTCCTTGACATCCTTTTTTAAGAGATTATAGCAGTTCTTTGGGTCTCCTGAGAGCCTGTGGGTACCCAGCTATTGCCTGTATTGAACCACTTTTCTCACGGACAGGACTGACCAAATAATTTTTTGTCTCTGAGGAGAAATGACCTCATTTGCTCAACATTCATAAGCCAAGTGGAAACCCAGTTCCAGCTGACCAGCTGAGGTACAGAAGGAGGGCAGGGCAGTTGTCACTCTTTCCGTGGCATTGTGAGGGATGGGAAACAAGCTGTTAAGAGACAGGTTGAGGTGAAGGATTTGATGGGTTTGATGCCTAGGTGTTGCTTCTTGCAGGGAGTATTTAAGGTTCCCAGGCAGCTATGCTTTGGGTCAGGATATATATGGCACCTTACGGCATAGCATCAAATGCCATGGGGATAGGCAGAGGATCAAAACTCTGAAGGAGAATCTGTCCTGCTGTTGAAGGTGAGGCCCATCCATCCACCTGTGCTGACCCAGCTGATCACCTCAGGGAGTGGATCTCCAGCTTTTCAGCCCTTTAGCACAGAATTTTGTCCCAGGTGATGCTTTGGGGAGCTGATGGTGCAACATGAATTTCCCAGAGGTAAGAAGAGGTGGCTGGGGGTCAAGACTCCATGTTCTTCCCTACACAGAGATGTCCATACACAAAGTTAACTCCTATTTGATTTTGGTAAGCTGCAGGGGAAGGACTGCTTGCAAGAAACTGTGGGAGGTTTTGACTCCTGTGGATGTCAGCCTGATAGCAGAGAGACAGAGAAAATATTGTTGTGAAGAAGGGACATCAGTAACATAACTTGAGGAGGGGGTCACCCCAGGACTTACCTCTGAATTGCTTCGATGATAAGCTAATCACCATGGAAGGCACTATAGATGTGCAGACTGTGTCTCAGGATGATGTACAGGCTACTGGTTGCCTCAAGGCAAGGTGTCATATGTTTGTATTCATTCTTTCCATGCCTCATGCACTCAGCCTGTAGACCAGATGGGTCAGAGCTGCCTGTGTATTTTTAGGTTACTACGAGGACTCCATGAGCTATCCTTCCTCTGGGAACATTGGTTTATGCATGAGAACATGTATGTTTTGAAACAGAGAGAAAAACATTTTCTGCTAGGTTTTGCCTGCCCTGTCCTCTTGTATGCACAGGTTACATCTGTGCATGCACGAGGTCTGTGTGTGCTGTATGTCATCCTCTCCTTCTCAGCTTTGTCTGTGTTATCCATGCAAATGTGTTCCTGTCTGCATTGTATGTGCCTGTGTGTGATACAGGTGACTGTATGTATGTTTATTCAGGGAGTCAGGACACATGTATGTGTGTGTGTGTGTGTGTGTGTAAAGGCAGCTTTTCTGTCTCTTAGACCTGATGTCTTTTCTTCAGGTGTGTAAGTAGTAAGTAATGTAAGTGTGTAAGTAATGTTTGTAGTGGTGTACTGTGTCCAGCTGGAGGACACCCATCCTCCCTGTCCATCTATCTTCTCCCCACCCCATCTTTTCTTGTGAAGCTGCTTCTGCCTTTTCCAGGAGAGAGTTTCTGTGCTTTAAGAAACACTCCTGACTTGTATTGCCTGGTGCCCCACATATGAAGTGAGTTAGCTTTCCTAACATCAGTGCCCTCAAGTACAGACAAAACCATCAAGCACTGAAGCACAAGGGAGGCCCAGTTGATCTTATTTCCAAGGCTTTAGTGAGAACAGCCTGGAAAACCTGGTATTCAGACCTGGATGCTACACTTGGTGAAGGAGGGTGATAAATTGGAGGGAATTCAGAGAAGAGCTACCAAAATTATGAAAGGACCAGAGGGACTTATTTATGAGGATTAAAAGAATGAAAGCTTTAGAGTTTGACTAAATGATGATATAATAGCAGTTTTCAAGTAGTTAAGGGCTCTAAGCACCAAGGGAAGAGATTAGTAAAGGTGGCAAAAGATGGGCAAAGTCAGAAGTATGGGATGAGGCTAAGCAAAGGGAATAATGTTTGGCTGGCTCTGAGGATACATGCAAGCTTCCTGGTGTGAGTCTCAGACTGACTGGGAAATAGTCTGGCAGGTTTATGCAGACACAACTGCTCGCAGCAAGGAAACGTAGTGGTGGAAAGGGGTGGAAGGAACAAAGTGGCCAGTGGTGGAGATGGAATGATCTGCAAGGCCCCTTCTTCATATGTGGAAAATTTTGAGAGATGTTTGACTGTGTTTCACCTTTTATTGATTCCCTGTCCCATGGCTGGGGAGAACCTGCAGACACAGTTTTTGATGGAACAGAGAATCTGATGAAGGTAGAGGACATTATTCCCTCCATTTCTCTCCATCCTCTCTTGCTGGAGATACAGTCTAGAAAGCAGTCCTGTAGGAGGTGCCTGTAGCTGGAAAGTGGCTTTGCCACAGCTTTTGAGGAGGGTACAGGCTGAACATACTGAAGGGAGAAGTTCCCTCTTCCCAGGCAAAGATGGCTTGGCATAGGGACAGTGGGGTCAGACTTCCCTCCTCTGACTCCCTAGTCACAGATGGTCCAGAATTGGGACAACAAGGTCAGAAGGATTAACACCCCTCCTTTTTTTTTTTTCCCCATTGCAGTCACAGGCCAGGAAAATTTAGTCAGATCATAATAAAAGGATTAGTGTGGAAAGGCCACCATGCATAGTGTGATAGACAGGTCAGGGAAAAGGAAGAAAATTTAAGGGGGTTAGCTCTGTTACAGATGGTCTGTTGAGAGGACTCGCTGTTTATCAACAGGGAAAGGGGATTTGTTTTTAAAATTCTGGAACTAGGCATCAAGGGGGCTAGTACTCAAATGCAGATGTTATCCCTAGCAAGGATCTGTACTGGGATGACTGGCTGAAATTACCTCAGATCTCTTTCCAGCTTTAGGGTAGAGGGAAAAAATTTCTTTTTCGAAATGGGCTCTGTTGTTTGCTCCCTTGTCCATCCAATAAGACCTAATGCACCAAAAATATATTGTTACTCACAGCTACTATTTGCCCATGACTTCTGGGTCAACCTGGCTATGGAAAGCCATAGGAATTTAAGAAAGACTACTGAATCAGGTTTGAGATCCTTACAGTCTAGTATCTCCAATGCTGGCTGAAAGAGGGAAGACCTTAAAGATGGCCCAGCTGTTCAAGAACACTCTTCCAGCTTTCAGTGATGTGCATCTGAGAGACCTTGTGCAAGAAGATCTGTTGTACACTTCATAGGTCTCTATGCATTTGCTGCTTCCCTGAATTTGTTCCACTAAATTTTTAAATGAGGTAAAGATTTAACATCCACAAAATCAAATCTCACAGTAGGAAATTCTGTAGCTTAAACATGCAGTGGGCAATGCAAGGACCTCCTGTTGTTTGTCTTGAACCTGTTACTTTCTGTCTTCATTTCCTGACTCTTGATTCTTGTGTGGGAAGAGAGTTAGCACATATAGGGCTCTCAGTGCTAAGTACAAGACAGGGATGTCTTGACCCACTTGTAAGTGATATCCAAGAGTCACCTCCAGATCAGGGCTACAGTCTTCTACAGCAGATTGAGGGATTTAGTGACAAAAGCCTTGCTGAAATTAAGATTTTCTTGTATTTCCTGGATAGCTGAGACCCTCAGCCAGTTGCTGGAGAAAAGATGAATGAAAACAAAACACCAACTATCTTGTGAGTAGTTGTAAAACATAATAGCTTGAGAGGGATGAAACAGGCTCATTTCAGGAAGAAAAAGGTCCTAGTGGGGTCTAACAACACTGCAGTACTGGAGGGTATAGGGAAAGAAGAAGGAGCCCTCATTAGCCCTTACAGCATTTCCTACAGAGAACCTTGGAATTACAGGCTGTAAGGAACTGATCTGAGGGGTAGAAAGTCTGCTTAGATGCTGCAAATGTGACCTGGGACAGGACAGGAAGGAGGAAGAGTGAAGGACAGTACTGTCAGCAAGAGGGGGAGATGAGGGGAGAGGTTTGGTGTGAAATAAGGGACTAGGGATGTAGTCAGAAAGGTCTGAACAGCATCAGGAGAGACAGTGGTGGCAAGACCTCCGTAGCAGCCATTTGTGCCATAAATTTTCAGTCTCTGCTCTCTGTTGGGTACCTCTCATGGGGCAAGGAGCTTTTCTCTAGTCCCAGTAGCCTGTTCCCAGACTGCTTACACCACAGGACAGTGCAGCTGCCTTGCTCTTCCTTACAGATCAAAGAAGGTGCTGGGACATGTGCCACACCAGGTGTCTATCAAACTTTTCTGCCAGTAGTTAAGTGTAGAGGTGGTGAGGGAGAAGGCTTTTCTTTTTTTTGCCTCCCCTCTCACTTTCTGTCCCTTCCTTTCTTCTGTCTCCTCCTCCATGCTGATTATAACCCTTCTTCCCTTCCCTGTCTGCTCACCTAACACTGGCTGCATCCTGTATCTCTGTTTCCCTTTAATCCCTGCGATGGATCAGTGACAGACCCCCACTGTAATTTTTTAAATTGAAGTCTTTTATCTTGAATTGAGCAAGGTCAGGGGAAGCATCTTCAGGCATTGGTTGTATTTTCTATCTCTGCCTCAGAGCAACTTAAAGGATGGCTCAACAGGATTAGTAGAAAGCACAAGATTGGACAAATGGATTTGGCAGGGTCTGGCTGGTGGGCCCTGGGGGTGGGGGGGGTGGGATCTTGCTTTACTAGAAAGTGGGAGAGCTGGGCTCTGCTCAGGGCCTCCACCATTGCCTGCTGCCCACTGCACCTCTGGGCACAGGGGTGCAGCTGGGTTGATGCTGAGCACAGTTCTGGAGGCATCCTCAGCCTGCAGCACTGCTCTGTACTAAGCAAGGGGACTTAGCACCGGCTGGTGCTTTAGGGCCAAGGGGCAGGGAATAATGCTTCAGGGATCCTTGTCCCCACCACACTCTCTCTCTGGAGAGAGAGTGGAGAAAAAGCCTGGAGGTGAATGCTCACCACAACCACAATGGAGCTGCTTACAGCTGGAACAGCCCCGTGCTTGGATGCTGCTGCTGGTAGCACCAGTCCTCCCCTCCTCTCACCTGGGATGTCTCCTCCCTGGGGAGCAGCTGGCACCACCTGGGATGAAGAGAGGGTCTGTGCCAGGCATGCCCCTTCGTTTGTGATGACCAAGCTGACTTGCCCAGCCACCTGTGCATCCAGCCACCAGCCTGTCCCAAGAGGGACCCGTCCCTTCCCCACTGAACACTGAGCCTGCATCGAACAGGTGCCCCAGTCACAGAATTACAGACTCATAGGACCACAGAATAGTTTGGGTTGTAAGGGACCTTAAAGATCATCTAGTTCCAACTTGCCCTGCATAGGCAGGGACACCTCCCACTAGACCAGGTTGTTCAAAGCCTCATCCAGTCTGGCATCAAACACTTCCAGAGAGGGGGCATCCATGACTAAAGTCCATTTGTTCTCTGATCCTACGGTGGAGCGCTTCCCTCCCTCACCTCTCTGACCTGTGCTGTGTTCTCAGTGTATTGGGACAGTGTGGCCAGAAAGGGGACACATGAGGGGCATCTTCCCTACCTGCAGCCTGTTCCCCATCAGGCAGTCATCCCCTTCTTGCATGTGGTTTTCAAGGGCATATGCCCATTGTGTTATCCTACCTGCATATGTATGGAAGCATGAATCTAGTGTTCAAGAGAACAGAGGTTCAGACAACCCTGGCCTTGCTTTTCCAACCCTCCTAAAAAGATGGGATGGTTGGACTAGCTGGGGATATGACTGCTCCCCCCCCCCATTGCAAGGATTTCCTTCACAGGATTTGCCACACCATCATCTTCTCATTACCAGCCCTTCTTCTCCCAAGCAGATGAAAGGTCTCTCTGGCATCCTGTTTCTTCTGCTGTACCAGCCTGGCTGTATGTTCCAGGGCTCATCTTTGGCCTGGGGCCCTCCAGCCCCTCAGCATGTGCTGCCCATGGGGGAAGCTCATGCCGTTTCCACACAGAAGAGGATTTTCATGCATGGTGGGGGAGAGAAAGCCTGGCCTGTTTATTCTTAATGCTCCGTATTATCTCCATTAATAATGCCACCTCTGCCTCACATGCTAATTAAGGCTCAAGATTGTTAATGTAATAGGGAATTTGGGCAGAGACCACACAGGACTGGCTGGATTAAGTTAACCTTATAGGCTGTTAATAGATCTCCTGGAGGGGCATTTCTGCCTAATGAGAATCCAGCTTGAATGGTAATCAGAGTCTCGCTCTCCACAAGCCCAGCGGCTCTGGGAAAGCTGGTGAGGCTGCAGGGCAGGATGAAGGAAAGTCATCAGCAGGAGCTGCTCGTGAAGCTGAGGAGGGAAAAGAAGGGTGCAGGGCTGGAGGGAAAGACCTCGAGGTGAGGGAAGAATAGGGATGTTGATGGTGCTGCACAGGGGAGAGCCCTGAACGAGTGCTTGAGGCTGGCCCCGTTCTTTTTGTGGTGGGTGTTTAAATATTAACACAAAGGGCTATTTTTTTCCTGGTTGTGATTGCCAGCAGTGAAAAGGTCACCCAAACTGCGTTGGCTGTGAGCAGGGCTCCTCTCTGGGGAAAACCTGGGAGGATCCTGGCCTGTCTCCCAGAGACCTGAACCATAGGTTGTGGGATCCAGAGTTTCCCAGTCTGTCTTGTACTGCAAGGGGAAAATGTCAGGGAAGGGATCTGGCACTGAGCTCTCTTCACATGTGTAAAGAGTACACTGCCTTGCTGGTGCACAACAAGGTGAAAGGGTGGATCTTTGTGCAGAAGAATCCTGGAGACAAATGAAAGGGGACAAAATTTGGCTTAAAGGGCCAGGCTTTCAGTGTATAGGTTTGGATGAGGTTTGTTGGTTTCACAGATTCAGGTTTGCAGTTGAGACAAAACAGATGAAGCTTAAGTGTTAGGCTGCATTTTTAAGACAAAGCTGTATGATCCTGGGCCTGGATGAAACTGGGTCTTTCTGGGAGCCTGTGAAGCCTTCCAAGGAAGGAGTGCATACTTTCACATCTAACTCCTCTGTGCTAGTTTTGTCCTCCAGAGGGAATAGGTGCAGAGTGGGATATAGGGCAAAAGCAATGCCTGAAATGGAGGCCAGTGGTTTGCATTTCAGTTTGTGGAGTTGAGTAATTTAGATCAGCCCCAGAGCAAACACGTAGAGCTCAGGGTAGGATGTCTGGGAGGATGGTAGTGATCTGCAGAATTGGTTAAAAGAATAAAAAAATGTCATTGGGGTTTTCTTCTCGCTCAAGTCCCGCTGCTCCAAGAGGTGCTCTGACTAGGCTGGCACTCTGTGCTTTGGATCCTAGCATGAAGGTTACCCAGTACATGTGGGATCTGGCTGCAGGTTTAGCCTTCTGATGTGGGAGCCATGGCAGAGCAGCTGAGACATGTTGCTTTGGTTCCAGAGGCATGAGTTTAAGCTGTGCTGACTGCAATTTGTGTGAAAGGTTTCTTACAACAAACCCATCTGTGGGTGATGCTGGCTGGGAAACTGGAAGTCAAACAGGTATCACTGTCACAACAGGAGCCTCCCTGATTTCCCCGTTGTGGGGACTGCTGTCTCCTAATTCTGTTACCTTGAGCTGCCTTACCTGAGCTGTGTCAGCTTTAGATGACCCATGATGTGAGCCATAAGTCTGCTTTGTGGTGCTTAGCATTTGGGGTTGTCTGTTTGTGGGTTTGGGTGAACGTCTATGGGTTTGGGTGAAGGTTTGAGATGCAGTTCCTGAGGGTTGGAAGTGGGTGACTAGGACATTGAAAGGGAATAGGTCCAGTTCAGGTTGCCCAGTGAGGTTTTTCTTCACTTTCTGTATCTTGATACAGGAAGGTATCAGGGAACTGTGAGGAAAGGAGTTCCCTTGCTGTGTTTTGGTGTGTGGGAGTTGGTTCCCAGGGCAGAGTATGCTGCTGCTAGAGAGCGAGGGGAGCTGAGGAAAGGTGAGAAAGGAAAAGCAGAGGCCGGGAGGAGAAGCAGTGCAGGAGCCAGACCATCTGTCCCACCTAGAGAAGGATCCCATCCCTGCAAACCTGTACACACCCAAAGCTGCACGCAGGTCATGCACACTTACCACAGTTTTATGCTGTACTCCTAGCATTGGTTTCACAAGGCTGCTCACTCTGCGGGTGTACAGTAAGACGCTGGTATCACAGAGGTGTAAATACTGCCACACACACAGGCACACATGGGAAGACCCACAGAGGACAGATCACTCCCTGCAACACCTCACAAATGCACTGATGTTTTTAGCAAAGGACAGACTCACACACTTACACACTGTTCCCCTGATAGCACAATGCTTGGATGCATGTGCATACACATACACGTTCCATACATTGATACCTGGAGTCCACTGCCCACAGCAGCCACGTGCACAACACCAACACACAGATGCCCACCAGAAGCCATGCATTCCTGCACATCCATGGACACGCGTGACCATGTTACCCCTTTCCAGCATTATTCCACACGGATGGACTCGCTCAAGGCAACCCTGACACACATACATGGTTTTATGTCTTCCAGGCCTTCTTGCTTGCCAGCACAAAACTGGCATGTGAAGGTGAGGTCAAAGACAACGTGTTGAGGTGAACAAGATGAACACCACACAGATGGACATGTGCAAACACATGTTCACATTCCCCTGGCTTTGGTTTGCCTTTTTGCTCTCCCTTGTCCTTTGTTTATCTAGTCATGGTGCTTTTTCCATGCTCCTGAAGCACAGGAGCACTTGAGGTCAGTTTAGGATGATGGTTCTCTTTTCTACTAGTGACTCTCTTCAGCTGCTTGGCTCAGTCCTAAGCACCTCAGAAATGAAGATCCTCCTTGATTATTCACACATGATATCCCTGTGTTACCTCTCAGTACCTATTAGAAATCTCAAGTCCAAAAGTCTTTTTAAATTGCCCTCATGATCATACTTTAACCTAAGTAGCACTTCAGGCCATGGTGGTTTTCCTAGATTTGGCAACCTCAGTTAGCTTTGACCAAATGAGTGAAACTCTGCTCTGTACACATGCCTTGCTGAGACCCAAAAAGGCTCTCCCTCTCGCTTGTCCCTTTTCAGCCTGCATTATTCATCTCCTGTAATGCACAATGGATGTTTGTGGAAAGAGGCACGCAGGTACAATCAAGCATAGTGCTGAGGAAAAGACTAAAATTGCCTGGGTCCATGGGGCAAGTTGAGCTGAAAGAGAGGAAATTTTCACTCTTTCAAAGCACTTCTGAAAAGGGAGTGTTGGTGGCGGTGGTGGATATAGAGAGTAAGAGGGAGGTAGTCTGCAGGGGTTGAGGTGGTGGTGGGGGCTTCCCCACATTTTTTTCTGGCTCCTCTCATGCTGCTACATGAACAGGCATGTGGTGTGTGTGTGGGATGATGGGAGTGCTCTGGGGGAAGGTGTGAAGTAGGTGGTTTTGTGGAGTAGTGGAGAGTTTGCACGCCTGAGCAAGAGCGGGGGTGTTTGCATGCCCTGAGAAGGGGGTGTTTGGTGAGGAGCTATGGAAGCAGGGTGCTGGGGTTTGGAGTTCCTGGAAGAGGCTATTGCAATGTATGGGTTCATTGGCTGTGTCAGGGTGTGCTCAGAGCAAATGTCTATCCAACAGCACAGGACAGGAGCTGGCAGGACTCCCTCCATTTTCCCTCCCTGTGGCTGGGGTTAGACCTGACTGCAAATCCTGCGTTGCCTGTGTCCAGGCCCCTCCTATGCCACCCCCTTCATGTGTATGGGCTCTTAATTTTGTACCTGTGGCAGTCCCCACTGCTCCAGTTATCCCAGTACAGCCATGGACCTCTGCAGTTGCACTCCCCCACAGTTGCTTTTCCTCTGCCCAAACCTCATGTTTTCCCATACCTCTGTCATTTCCTGGGGTTACACAGGTGAAAGTTCTTTGCTTGATGCAGATTCCCAATTGCTCCCTGGTATCTGCTCACAGGATCCTGCTGTGACACTATCAAGCTTGTTAAACAAATCTGGCATAGCCCCCACTTCACCATGCCTGGTGCTGGGACAACCTCTCCTCTTTACCTCACACCTTCACATCCACCTCCTGCATCTCCTTGTCTCTTTATATCCCTGGGGGAATCTGGCACCTTCCTGGCCAAATCTCTGCTTCCCTTGAGGGCTTATGTACTTCTTTACCATGCTGAGGTTTTGCAGTTGCATCCCCCAATGCCACTATCAGCCAATTTGAGAGCACTTGGGGATGGTGGGACCTCGTACTCATCTGTGGATGCAAATTACACACATCTAACACCAGAAGATAGGAGAAAAGGGAAAGGGATGAATGTGTATGCTTCTACAGCCTTCCTGCTCTAGACATTTTGCGCCAGGAGCTGCAGTGGGGGGCTGTCAGTGGGCCAATACACAGGATTTGAAGGCAGGTGGTAGAATGGGCAGAACTACAGAAAGTGAAAAAAAAAAAAAAAGTGGAGAAGATCTCAGAGATGGTGGCCTTATAAGCAGAGTTGAGTAGCAGTAGGTGAGTGGGTGTGCACAGGCACCCCTGCAGGTGCACAGGGTAATACAGCTGTCTCCAAAGTGATTTGCAGCTTCATAACTTTCAAGCATGTCATTTTGTTGGGTGAGTGATGCTGGCTGTCTGCATGTCATGTGTAGTTTGTGTTTGTGTGCCTGTGTTGGATGTTGATGAATATTTGTTTTCCATGTGACAGAATATGGCTGATGTTTGATGATGCTGGGGCTAGCATTTAGGATCCAGGAGGATGGTGTTGCCACTGTGTGGGCTGAGTTAGGTAGGTAAGAGTATCTGATGTGATAAGTTTGTATGCTGCAGGCAATTTGTAAGAATGATATATTTGTGTGTGATATGCAGCCAGTGGTACTTTCTTGACTTATGTTCCTATGCGTATGAGGATGTTTTATGTGCTTCTGTTTTCTTACAGATATGTGTGTTGTGATGTGCTGCTGTGCTGTTTCCACTGATATTGATGGCTTGTGGGGTTGTTTTTTCTTTTTTGTGTGTGTATGTACATGGCACTTTTTTTGATATAGAGGTGGGCTTATTAAATGATGTGCATTTGTGCCATGACAGTTAAGTGTAAGTAAGTGGCCAGGAGTTTGAATGGGACAGAGATGTTCCAGTATTCAGCATGCATTTGTGCAGTGGTCAGTATTTACCATGATGTAATAACAGTGTTTTTGCTATAAGGGTTGGAACAGGCTGCGTGGTGTTGGTGTGGTTGTGTGATGGTTGCCTGAAACATCACGTATTCTTGTTAATACAGCTGTGCAACATTGCAGGCACAGGATGTACAGGGAGAGGAGAAGCACCTCACCCTTCGAAGACACTCTGGATTTTTAGGGAATGTGTGCGAGGTGGTGCACGTGTCTTTAAAAGGCCAGTGCCTGTGTGTGTGCAGAGCATGTGTGCAGCAGTCTGAGTGTGAGCAGCGTGCCTGCAGGGAGGTGTGCTCGGGTGATGTGAGCAGGGCTAGGAGGCAGCGTATCTGTGTCTGTGTGTGTAGGCACACTTCACCTTCTCCCGGCACAGCTGTCAGTACCTTGCCCAGCACTGGGACAGGTGCTGTCTCTTTTTCATGTGCAGTGGGACAGCTAGACTTTTAGGATAGGAGCCATCCCCTTTCCATCCTTTAAATCTCTCTCCATCCATCCATCTGTCTAGCTGCTCTGCTGCCCGTGTCCAGTTGTCTCTTCCCATAATCACCGATACGCCCCGACTCGCTCACACCCCACACTGCCTGTGGACTCAGCAGCTGTGCATCTCTCTGTCCCTCCCACACACACACATTCACACACACACACACCCTGGATCTTCATCTGTGGTATATTCAGTTGCTATTGGAAACCTAAGAAAGAAGTGAATCTATCCTCCAAGTCTTAAGCTGGTGGTTTTTTTCCTTTTTTTTTTTTCTTTTTCCCTCCCCTTTCCTCCTCTCTGCACAGAAGGCAAAGTCGTTCGCAATGAATCCATGGCAGCTTCGATTGAGCGGTGAGCTGGAGCACCTACTCACAGGCCACTCCTTGGTGTGAAAGAAGAGAGGCCTTTCCCAGCACTCATCGAGGAGAGCAGAGCCCTGGATTTACTTCCTGCACACCCGGGTACCCCCGCACGGGCACCCAGAGGTAAGCCAACCTGAGCATCTCAGTCTGTGCACTTCCCTTCCTCCCTCCCGCCCTCCCTCCCTCTCATCCCTTGTTGAGGTGTGAGGGAGGGGAAAGGTGGGGGTTTCTGCTATGCTGAAAACAAAATCCAGGCTTTCAACAGCTCTCCCCCAACACTGTAACAGAGAGATGCTCCCCCCCTCCAACCTCCCTTCCTTGCATCTCTGCATGTGTGCACAGGGAGGGCTTGTTTGCAGGGGGGAGGAAGCGCTGCAGGTCCCCCGCACGCAGTCCTGAGTGTGTTCTCCTCCTTTCCCATCCATCCCTTGGCTCACACCTGTCTGCTCTTTCCCCTACGGCGTTTTCCTCCCCTTGCCCTATTTCTCGGGAAAAGGGGCAGCCGGGCTGATGCTGCTGCAGTGGAGCAGCAGGATGCTTTGGCCAACAGCAGCACGGACAGGCTCCGTGGCCCTGGCCTGGGTCCCCTTGGGGATGCAGCTTGCAGGAGAGCAGGAGTGGGCATCACACTGCCAGGAGTGGGCCACGCCAGGGTTGGGGGGTGGGAGGGTGGAAGAAGATTCCCCCTCCCTCTTCATCTCACGGATATTTTGGGTATCCTGATTCCCCACTGAGAGCGCCGGCCTCCATTTCCTAGCCAGGTACCTCCTCTGAGTATCCAGCCCAGACTGGGTACAGCTTTTGGGGTGATGGGCATGTTTTTTGTCACTGCTTCCCTGCTGTCCCCTGGTGCTCCTGCCCGGCTGGAAGAGATGTTTTCCTGACCGAGACAGTGTGTTTCATAAGCTGGGAACGCCGTGTGCCTGTCACAGGCAGTGAAGGGGCCCTGTGCTGAGCCTGACCCATTTTGGGGTGCAAAGCTCTTGGGATCACCTGAAAGGGCCTCCCACTGCCTGGGGCTGCCCTTGGTGCCCCTTTCCCCAGCTCCTCAGCAGGGAAGGCAGGAAGATCAGACACACTATTTCCATGCCACATCGCTGTGCTGCTGAAGCTGCTGTGGCATGGGGATGGGAGGGGAGATGGGAGAGGGGAGCAGCTGTTTCTCCCATTGCTTGATCAGGCCCAGCCATGCTGCTGGTCCTTGAGGAGCACGACATGTCTGGAAGTGCCTTTTCCTAGAATCAGACCTAGCAGCAATTAGCTGCTAGCAAGGCAGAAGGCATCCTAACAGGAGCAGATTTTAGGGCGGAGGTTTAGAGGTTTGCACCTGCCAGGCTGTGGTTTCAGGATCTTCACAAACTCTAGGAGAGGCTGGGGTTTTCTCAGTCAGATTTTGGGGCTGCTGCTTTTCTACGAGGGGAAGGGGCCGGGGGGTCTGTGCTGCTGTGCAGCCCTGGCAGTGGTACTGTTGTGGCGTTCCCTGAAGGAGGTGTTGGGTTGCTCCCCTCCTGCCCAAGTCACACCTGGGGATGCCAGCAAGGAGGATGCATCTTTTGGTACATCTCCCTGCTGTTACCTCATGACCCTGCTCTTACCTTATAACCCTGCTGTCAGCCCTCCCCAGCTGCAGTTCCTTGATGTCCTCTCTCCAGCTACCCCAACACCTACCCTTTATCTGAACTGCTTGCCTTCAACTTCTGTCTGGTGGTGCTAGCTGGTTTTCTTCCTCTTTTGGGGTATCCCTGCGACTTTCTTTTCCCTCTTTTCAACGGCTCCCCTTCCTCGCTCCCTCTCCAGCACTTCCCATCCCTTGTAACCCCTCTGTACATGCCATGCTGGGCAGGAACAGCTTTGAGCCACCTCATGAAGGGCTGACGAGATCATTTCTGGATGCTGCTGCCAGCTGACAATACTGTGAAGCGATCTTTTCCCCTGTGGTTCACACCCTTTGATGTGCATGCATCTATGTGTATGTGTGTTCCAGGTGACAGAGTGACTGTACAGTTGTTGATGTGTCACTCGTCCTCTTGGCCAGGGTCTGGCAGAGAGTGTGACCATGCAGAAACTCTTGGTCTCATTACGGGGGAGTTTGCAGAAAGCAAGCTCTTCCCGGATGGAGCCTCCAAAGCCATTTGGCATTTGTTAAATTCATCAGCCCTCTCAGTACATGGCTTTGGCACTGGCTCAGGGTGGACAAAACAATAAAACCAGCTCTAGGGAGGTTGGTATTGGGTCAAAACTGCTGCGGCTACATGGTGGAAAATGCTGATCCAGTATGAACTTACTCTGCTGCTTCAGATTTGTTTAGAAAACAATGTTGGCTTAACTCTCTACTGGCAAGGTTTATGTTGCATTGGGTATTATCTGTCTGCACCACTCTAGCTCGATGCTGGCTCAAGTGATGTTTGTCCTTCCACATCTGGCACGCACCTCCAGATCGTGTGCGCTCTGGCTAATTTGACAGATAAAATTGCACACTATAGCCAGCTTGGTTCAGTCCCTCCTGTCAGGCAAGCTGGTTTGAAAGTGGGTTGAATTACAGTCTTAGCAGAGAGCAAGCCATGTCCCCCACCAGACAGCTACCCCCCCCTTTTAGGAGTTACAACAGCCCTAGTGTCCCAGGTGTCTTGAGAATTGTTGCATGGCAGGTCAGAAACCAAGCTGTCTGTAGCTCCATCTCTCCTGGGACCACCTCAAGCCCCAGGAGATCTTAGAGGAACAAGTATGTCCTCTGGCTGGTAGCCACATCTCTGCTTGGGTCTTCCCAAGGGCTTTTGAGCAGTGTCTCACGTGCCGCCCGCTGCCCTGAAGCGCACGTGTATGGTCTCTAGAGGATGACACAGGCTGGGAGGAGGACAGGAATTGTGCAGAAGAGGAAGCAGAGGAAACAGTGTCTCAGCAGGAGGATGTTGCTCTTCAGCCCTGGGGACCCCAGGGTCAATGCAGGGGGTGATCAGTGCAGGAGAGGTGTTACTTTTCATCACGTTGCCAGAAAATGGGAGCCAGGACAGCCCCACTGTGCTCACACAGGACAGAGTAAGAGGGCAAATTCTTACTGTTATATTGCAGAGACTTTTTCCAGATCTGTCACTCAAATGCTCGTGTGGCTGAGGCAAGTAGTTTTGTTTCCAGGGAGGGAGGGAAAATGGGCAGGGAAGTGGTGCGGGGTGGTTTGCTTCCTGCTTCTCTATATATGTGTTCCAGTCTCTGGTAACAAGGAGGAACAGCTGCTGACCAGGTTCTGTAGTCTGACTCCAACTTTCCTCTAAAGCCCAGCAAGGTGAGCTTTTGGAGACTGAAGCTAAGAGATGACACTGCCTAGAAAACCTTATTGCTAGAGCCTCCTGAATCCTAATCCCAGTGAGGTCTGCCACTGGTCACCATACTGTGCCTCAGTTTCCCCTATCTTTAGATGAGGTGGGCTGCAGCCACAAACACTGGGGGTGAGGAGGTGGATGGGGAGGAGGGGTGTGAAGGCATGCTTACCATTTGCATGCTGCTTCAGGCTGCCCAGAGGGATGCTGTGGGGAAAGGGAGGTGCAGCCTGAGGACTCCGCTGGTGTGGCTGCATGCTGACCTTCACAGGGGGCTGGATGCTGGAGGAGAATCCATAATGACCAGGGTGCTGTGTGCCAGGGCTGAGGCAGTGATTCACTCAAGCCTTTGTCTGTTTGGGAAGAGAAAGAGAGTTTGTGGTTTGTCACTTAGGAAACAGAGTAGGGATTCAGAGGCAGAGGGAGGGCTCCTTGGCTGGGCCTCCCTGGGCAGCCACGCCGTGTGTCTGTGTGTGTGTCAGGGGAGCAAAGAGGACCCTGGTACAGGCCATGACTGGCAGCTGGCCATCCTTGGCCCCCATCATTTCACCTCCCCCTTGTACACTCTGTGCAGCCACTGCTGAATGGCTGAGGACAGCCCTGAGAGGCACATGCATGACAGACCTGTGTGCTAGAGGAGAAGGAGTGGAGTGAAAGCCTTGCTAGAAGAGCAGCTGGATGGGATTTGTGCTACCTCCCTGCTTGGCTTAGCCTGCACATGGTAGCACAGCATTTGTGAGGGTGTCCATGGTGCCTCATCCCAGACCAAGCAGGCAAACTTCAGCAGGGGTGTGCCTGGAGTGTGTGGAGCCAGGTCTCAGACTGGGGGGTGATATTGGGCTAACTTGGGGGATGAAGACGACCTCCTCCTCCACTTGCTTCTTCAGGTGTGATCTCTGCTCCTTTCTTGGAGGTAGAGGCAGGTGTTGCTGAGGGGAAGGAGGTTGTGAGGCACATAGGGTCATGGGGGGGATGGAGACATTAAGAAAGAGGGAAGACCAGAGAGAAAAAGGGAAAAATCAGCTAAGAAAGGGAGAGTTGGAAAGGGAAGCAGGAAGACCAGCATGTCCCTGCAGTGACAATGTGGTGTGGATGTCTCTCATCTAGCCATATATTAGAGTTTGACCTGACCGTGTTTGTACTGGGCACATACATGTGCTGAAAAGATGTGGCAGGAGGGTCAGCTCTGCACAGGAGACCACTCATGTCCCATCCACCTCCTTAGCCCACAGAATAACCAGCCTGAGATTCCCTTCTCTTGCTCTGTCTTTTCCTTTGCGTGTTCCCCTGCTCCCGATAGGAAGGAGGGAGTGTGGCTGATAAAACCCTTCCCATGTTGTCTGTCTTCCTGACCTTGGCCCCGGCCCTATGGAGCCAAGGGAGGTGAATGTGCTATACAGCACTGCTGGGAATTGCCTTACTCTGTACTGGAAAGATGTTGGTGAGGACTTAGAAGGAGCCACAGACTTGCCTTTACTCTGCTCCCCAGAAATTCTTATGGCCACATTTCCTCACATAGGCAATGTCTGTAGGGACTGAATTCAACACACTACCTGACACAGAATCTCTCTACAGTTTTCCCATCAACATGTCCTGTAAGAACTGAATAGCAGTGATTAGATAAGAGGATTTAATGGAAATTTCTTTTCCTCTTTTGTGAAGTTTTCTTGAGTGCATATCTGTCAGGTAAAGCAGATATGCCAGGGCTGTCATAGGGCAGGTGTATTTCTTACTGAGGTCCTGAGTGTCATGTTTGATGGGAGTGTGGCAGTTTCCTGAAGCTGGAATGCCAGTGCTGTCTTCCATACAGGCTTGCAGGTGAACAGGTACCCACAGCCAGTCATGTGTTCACTGTGGTGTACCTGTGCCACAAACCTGTGGGTGCCTCTCATCCATCTTGAGCTTCCTCCCAGTCCCCCTCTTGCAGGACCAATGAGCCATGTAACTTGAAGTCAGCAGAATATCAGGGCTGTCAGGCTGTGCCCTGATCTGAACTCCCATGCCTTTTAAAGCCAGACACAATGGTGAGAGCTATCAACAACCAGCCTGGTAGAAAGAGAGACACACTCATATAATGGGGCTACTCCTTTGAGTTGCCCAGCATTTCCCATTGCATTTCATATCTTGATTCAGCTGAAGGCAATCAACAGCGCTAACAGACCAGCATTGTTCTGTTCACCTTCTGATTTACTTCTTTTCATCCTCACTGGGTTTCAGCTCCTCACAGGTTCATGCATCCCCCAGCACTGAGGTCGCTTTCTTTTTATTGCACCTTGGGCTGTGTATAATCAAGCTTGCTCTTTTCCTGCCCTGAATCTTCAGGGGTCAAGAGGGAAATCACTATTCAGCAAGAGACCCAAACAAATGAGCAAAACTAGCCTGGTGGGTCAGAAGAGGGTGGAAGTTATCCAAGAAAACTCGCACTGATCAATTCCAGTCACCTCCTGTGTTTAAAGTGACTCAGTATCTCCATTTTTAGGATGTTGCCGGGGAGCTGAATTCTTTTATGATTTCTCTTATATCAGTTCCCCTTACCAAGAG
Source organism: Phaethornis superciliosus (assembly GCA_023637945.1). Classification (NCBI taxonomy): domain Eukaryota; kingdom Metazoa; phylum Chordata; class Aves; order Apodiformes; family Trochilidae; genus Phaethornis; species Phaethornis superciliosus. The sequence goes on along the minus strand of JAJQWJ010000001.1, from coordinate 59,234,964 downwards.
TGTTTGTGAGATCCTCTTCCCATATCTTGTTAGATGAGGAACTGCTGGAAACCATTCCCATGGAATAATGGGTGCTGGGACAAAGCCAATCTTATAAAACCCCAAAACTCACAGAAAAAAAAAAAAAAATAACAACACAAACATCCCCCCCCTCCTTTCCCCGAACAATAAGTTATCAAGTCCAGATGGTTAAATCCGACAGTTTGGAAGGAGCTTAAGTGATTGAGCTGCTAACAAAAATATGCAATCTCTTGTGGAAAAAAAAAGCTACAGATTTGGGGAATTGGAGAAGACCAAATGTTGTACCTATATTTAAAGTAAGACTTCAGTGATGATCCGGGGAATTAAAGATCAGTAAGCTTTGCATCTATATCTGGTAAACTGGTGGGAACGATAATTAAAAAGCATGCCTGAAGACATCTGGAAGATTGTGGTCTGATAGGGCCGAGCATGGGTTCGGCAGAAGAAAACTGCATCTTGCTAATCTCCTAGAACTCTCTGAATGTGTCAATAAAGCAGTGGATAAAGGAGAACCAACTGATATAATGCATTTGGACTTCCAAAAGGCTTTTGAGTGATCCTACACAAGAGCTACTGAAGAAGCTAAGTAGTCAGTGAGAGACAAAATATTGACATAGATCAAAAACTGAGTAGGAAACTGAAAGAATGAGGGGATTAAACAGTCAAGTTTCACCATGGCAAAAGAATAATGGGGCCCCCAAGTTTTCTTCTAAATCCCATGTGATTTACTGTATTGTTTAATGACTTGGAAAGGTGGGGGGAAAGATATGCTGTATGAAAATTTGCAGATGAGACAAAGTTATTAAGTTGTCTGTGGCCAGAAAGGGCTGGAGAAAGAGAGCGCAGTTAAATGGATGCACTGCACTCTGGTGAATGAAACAGCACTGATACATTCAAAGTCATGTGTGTTTCCGGGCAGACTCATAACTCTTTAGATACCCCCAAAAGGTCCTGAATGAATCAGACAACTTAAAGTATGAGCAGATGTCAGGGAGCTCTTTGCAGAGCTCTGTCCCATGTTGTGCTGCCCTCCAGCAGGCAAAGTAGCTGTTTGGCTGCAGAGGCAGTGGGTAGAGTACTCTGGAGGAGCTGTGAAGCTCTTGGTATCCCATAATTTGGAACTGCATGCCAAACCAGGGTCAGCCTGTTTCTGGAGGGATGCTGTAGAACTGAAGGTGCTCTGGGGTGAAACAGAAAGCTTGTGAACACCCGCAAATGAAGAGATGGAGGATACAGGGGTTGCTGGTGTCAGATGGTGGGCTGGAAGTGGATGTTGGAAGGAAATAAAAATATGAGACTTATGAATACATCTGTCCTTCCTTTCCTCATCACATAGGAGTGAGAGAATGCACAATAAAACTAAAAAGCATGGGACTGAGGTTCATAAGGCTGGACTATGGAGCTCTAAGTCATAGGTTTTGTCAGGATCAGGAATTTAGAAAGCTTCATAGCAGGCTTGTGTATTTTTGTCAGGACCAAGAATACAAAGATGAGCTTTACTAAGGACAAGCTCAACTTTGGCATCTGAACCTTCAGATTCAGTCATCAGAGCCTATATTAATCTCCACCTCATAGCAGCCAATAAGAAAATGAAGATAGGAGCACATTGTCCTTCATCTATCTGCTTTGAGGATTTTACACCTTTTCCCCCCCAAATATGGTGATGTGTTTAATGAGAATCAGTGTGGACATCTCTCTGATATGGGATGTTTTTTCCCCAGTATGCAGCTTACCTTAGTAACACCTGTTGGACAGTGAAATTCTGTAAATGTCCCAACTCTTACTAGCATCATACATTCTTGGGAGCATCCTCAAGCTCGGAGAAAAATGAGGTTGGATTCTCTCCTAACATAAACTGATACAATTATGTTAAATTCAATAGTAAGAAGCAGGGTTTTCAGCCTCTGAGTCTGAACTCAATCCCAGGGAAAACCAAACAACACACATACATTAAAAAAAATGCAAACTCCTGAAACTGCCTGAGATCAGAAACCTAACCTGGAAAGTTCCCAGACATTCCTGGGAGGTTGCCCATGCTTCTACCTCCTGCCTGAGCTATGGATGTGGGAATCAGCGCCAGGATAACAGGGTATTGCAGCCTTTCCATTTGCCAGGACAAGCTGGAGCCCAGAATTAAAAAACTGCTGGGGCTGAAGGAAGAAGAGAAATCCCCGAGCCTACAGAAACTCTGAAACCTTATCTGATTATTTCCTCCTCTCTTCAGTGTCAGGAGCTGGGTCTACAAACACCTCCTGCCCGCCCTTCAGCGTTCCACACCCAGGAGCATGGTCTCAGTTCTAGTTTTTTTCTGTTTTGTTTTGTTTTGGGTTTTTTTCTGTTTTGTTTTTTTTTTGTTTGTTTGGGTTTTTGTTGTTTTTTAATGAGACATATATAGGGTGCTGCAGTCATTAACATCTTGGCTAGCTGAGCCTATTCACAGAGTTTTGATTTCCAGCTATTTGTGTGTAGCACACACAAATCTCAGACTCCTCGTAGGTATGTCTCCTTCCTGGGCAGCCCATGAGGTGTGAGTGGAGTGACTCCTTGTGCAGGGAAATGTTTTTAAGCTGCGAAAACAAACACTGAGGATCATCTCCACAAGCCACTCTTTGCTGGATCTCTGAGGTCTTTAGTATTCTTAGAGCTGTGGCTTGTTTTGGTGGGTAGCTCAGAGCTACACCCACCGCAGCTGATGTGGATGGAGTGGGAGCAGCCAGCTCATGTCCCAGTGCCCAGAGACCTGGGGACAATACCACACCTTTCCACGGGGTTAAAGATTCTCCATGGACAGAGGGAACTCTGGCAGTGTTACAAATCTGACATCCTCACAGTCCCTGCAAAGAGACCTCTGGGGTGGAAGTGACAACTCCAGCACCTCTCCTGGAATCCAGGAGCTGGGTACTGCGGGGGCTGAGAGACACTGACGTCACCCCTGCTGTGTGCCAGCAACCCCAAGGCTTCGGAGACAGCTTGATCACCACTACTCTATTATAGCACCTAAAAAGACCTCTGGGATCAGAAGATGATTGCATCTCTCTGCTCGATTACAGCAGCCAATGAACCTCCAGGGCCAAAGGATAAGTGCGCCATCTCTGGAGTATTACAGTATTTAGGAACCTCATTCCCTGACTCACAGCTGCCTTTCTCCCTCCACCACCACCATCTTCAACTTGTCTCATCATATAGCCACCTTCCCTACTGAAGCTTAGCTGGATAATCCCTGTGCTTTCACAGTACCTGGCTGTGTGCAGTGCTGAGATGAGACCAGACTACCTTTTCACGTGTTACGGTACTGGGGAACACTGTCATGCATTTGCTAGCCCTTTGCTCTTTCCTCAAGAAAGCACTGCAAGAGACCTTTTTACAGAACCACTGCATTTCCACCCTTAATGCAGCATCTGTGAACTTCAGGTGGCAGACGATCTGCTCTTGCCTGTTATAGGGTAGGGGCTCTTCTCACGCTATTATGGATGTTTCAGAAGACAGCTCAGCACCTGGGAATGTCCATGTTATATCAGAAACTGGAGCTTACTGACAGGAATGGGGATATTTTGAATGCCTGGTCAATGAACCTGGCATTTAGACAGCGCAAATTAATTTCTCTGACACCCTAGAGAGGTGGAGTTCTGTCACGTTATGAGTCTGACTTGTGGATTCTGGGGAAAATCCTAAAAGCTTTTGGTAATAAGAGGTTTTAGTGAGTTTAATGCCGATGGAATTAGAAGTCTCTAGGCACTCGTCGTGAATGGATTTACATCAGGGAGATTAGAAAAGGGAAAACACTATTGGTGTCCAGGAAACTCAGGAGAGCAGCTGTCAGCTGGTTTGGATGGAAAGTTCCCCAGTGGGCAGACGCCCTGGCAGCCAGGCAGCACGCAGGCGCCTGCCCTCGGGGTTCAGCTCACACACTCAGAGGCTGGGGATGCATCCCAGGGTCTACTGCAAGTCACATCTCACATCACAAGGAGAAGTTTGTGGATGCAGTAATGCTCTCTCTGTTTTGTCTGGCGTGTTTGTTTGCAAAGATCCATAAGCTTCACCCAAGAGCTATTGGCCTTTGCAAGTGTGTTGGTTACTGTTCACTCTTCCTGAGGAGTGTGGAGGAGGAAGTCCTGCCCTCCTCCCCTGCCTACAAAGATACACCACGCTGGAAGGACTTAAAAACAACCTCTTCTTTCATGGATGGGTCGTCTACTGTCCCCTTGCTCCCCACCAGAAATGCCTCTGGCATGTGGCCCTGAAGTGTAGCTATGAGGTGTAGTTAAAGGGGAGGAAAGGCAAGGTCCTTATTGAAGAATTTTGTGAGGTTTAGTAAATTCATAGTAAATTTTGGCTAATTGACAAAATCCACTTGCTTCAACTTGTCTGGGAGAGCAGCCTGGGGAGACAGCACTGTAAGCTGACTAAGTTTTGCTTCTTTATCCAAGGCCTCAGTATTTGTCACCACTAGAGATACTGTCCTGGGTGCAGATGGCCCTTACTTGTGCTCTTAGATAAGAAAGGCATGATCCTGTGGGGTTTGGCTTTTCTTGGAATTCCCCACTGGGGCTGGGTTGCTGAAGCTGTGCTCTTTGCTGAGTGATCACAGAGGCAATAGAAGAAAAGACACGAAGATACCTACAGGGAGAGTGAGAAGGGTTTTGGCCTTAAGTACATGAGCTGGATATACTATTCTCAGGAGGACTGAGAGCCGATTATTCTGCTGTCCCTCTTGCTATTTCTCTCCAAAGTCCTCATCATTTGTTGGTGCATCCTGTTGAGAGCAGAGATCAGGGTTAATTCACCCTGGTTTTCTCCTTAAGTGGAACATCGTCAAGCTGAGGACTCAATTCAAATCCCAGCATCAAAGACCTTTATCTCCTCTGCAGCCAAGGAGAACTTGGCTTTTCTACAGCAGGGAGCTCCTTGCCCCAGGAAAGATGGGCAGGAGGGAGAGCCAGGTGCCCTGCAGGGGCAGGGAGGTAATAAATGGACTTTATCAACTAAGTGCTCACAAGCAAGCCCAGGGCATATTTACCTCTGCTTTGTAGGGTGGAGATTATGCCCACAACATGGAGCAGTGAGCTGGAATTCATGCCATCACTTTTCTTCCTGCACAGCATGGGTTGCTGCCTGTTGGCCGTGGCGGGGCTGGGTGGGAGGGAAAGAATGCTGGAGTGGTTGACAGTGCCCTCCAAACAAAGTACTGGGTATGGAGTATCAGGGGCAGGGCTGGAATGATTTGTCTCTTGTCCCTCCCAGTGAGTGAGTAGATGCCACCAGAGGGTCCACAGAAGGGGAGGAGGAGATGGGAGAGAGAAAACAGCTAGGAAAGATGGCAAGCAGTCTCAGTGCCTCCCCAGGGTCCTCTTGTGTACTGTCAGGAGGTGGTGGGAGTGTGGGGAGTCAGGGAGGGAAGGCGGGGAGGGGGGATGCTCTGCTGGCAGGCTGGCACCCTGCAAAGCTTTGTGGCAGACAGCTCTTGTCCCTGGGCTCCAATTTGTTAGCTGGGTGATGCAGTTTGGAAAGAAGAGGTTCTTTTTAAAATAAGGCACAGGATTTAGAAGCTGAAATACGGTGACTGGGGGCAGAGCAATGTGCAGTGAACAAGCGGCAGTGATATCTGGGCAGGAACTGGAGCTACCCCATGGAGCCTAATCCATGGTGGGGAAGGGAGTAAACCTGTTGCTGTGACCACTTACCCTAGGAAGGTGTCTGACCTGTCACTGCTTGTCCTGCAAATGTATTGCACCTGAACTGCTGGGAATGCAGTTGCCTGCCTTTGAAGGGGTAGAAAGTGAGCCTGGGACACACTTCTGCCTAGTTTGCATCAGCACTGACAGAACCTGTGTATCTCAGCAAAGGGACCCACTCTGGAAGTGGCTTTGCAACTGGAACTGCAAAAACGTTTTTGTCCTTCCTGCATCCTGGCTGAAAGAGTTTCTGTCCCACCACTGCTTTTCTTGAGGTACTTCTTTCTGCTGGTCTGTCCACCAGTGCAAAGGGAACATTGATGAAGGTGCCTCCACATTGCCACATAGCCATGCTGGCTGTTGCAATAAGCTCTTTTAGCCAGGATGTGTTCACATTCTGTAAGCAGTAGTCATTGTCTATTCCTCAGCAGAACTAACTCATCATGACAACCTGCAGCAACTTCAGGCTGCTTTCACAGAGCTGCTTGTAGAATCACCTCAGCCCTTTAGCACAAGATGTACACTTGCAGGAAGCCCTGCTGCTACAGAAGAGAGAAACTTCGACTTTCTGCAAATGCTGTGTCCCTGGCAAGTGCTGGTCAATGGCCAACATGTTCATTGCTGACAGGGAATCTATCAGAGCTGCAGCAGTAGGAATGGGTAAGGCAACTTACCTTTCATGACAGGCATGAAACAGAACAGGCTCCTTCACCTCAGTGGGACTGCTGAGAGTATGCAGGTTTTTCAACTGTAAGGATGCCCTGATGCTGTCAGCTGCTAAAGACTCTGGTCCTCTGGCCTTGACTTAGATGAGAGCAGGCTCATGAACACACAGTGGGGTGCACTCACTGCTTTCCTGGAGACAGAAAAAGTTATTTGAGGTCAGTCCCTAGGAGTTTCAGGACCTGTCAGTTGCTTTCTGGTGCTAGGGAAGTTTGACATTTTCCTCTTGGGATTGACTGGCAGAGATTCAGAGACCTCTCATTTGCATGATTAGCAGTGTTTATGCTCACTGTTTTTTTCAGGGACTGCTCTCTGTGCATGAAACCGCATCCTCACCATGGAGCATTGAGCTGAAGAGAGGATAGTGTGGGGTGGAGGCCAAGTGCACTTTTCATTTATTAGAAGATTGTGACATTGTCTGCAAATCCATATGGATGTCAGCATGGTTTATATTATCTGCATCACAGTGGCTTGTCACATTTTCACAACACAGTAAAGGGTGAGAAGGGGCAGACTTCATGGGGCTCTGCCTTTGGATATTGCCATTTTTTACTTCATCCTTGGAGCTGGTGATCCTGGTGGTCTTGCATGGTGATGTATATGAGGAAATCTGACACGAAGCTGGAGAACCCACAAGGATGTATCATGATGTAGCCAGCAAAGTGAGCTGCTTGCTCTTGCTTTGATGTGATCATGTGAGAGCTTGATGCTTTATTCAAAGCACTGGTTACAACTTCCTTACTCTTCTTTCCTAAGCACTTTGAGGCCAACCAATGTATTAATAAATTAGAGGGATTAAAATAAACAGTGCTTTGAAAATCATTAGGCATCCCAAATGCCTGGAAACAAACAACAGTTGAAGTAAAAATACAAAATGCAAATAAGCAGAGAACTGGGCCATAAAATATTGTAGCCTAGCCCTGGGGCAGCTCTGGAAAGGAAAAATGTGTTTATTCCCTTCTCTCTTTAGGCTGGGACAGATGATGTAGTACTGGGTTACCATGAACAAAGAATTGTCCCTGCCTCTGTTCCTGCATCAGTAGAGCCTGCCCCACCAGTGGCTTTACTGCCTGCAGAACAGGGATGTGGGGAGATGAGGCCATAAGCACCAGCCACAGGGCTGGAGCTAAGGCAAGATCTGAAGGCTGCAGAGCAGAGACCATCTGGGTGAGCAGCTGTCCCAGGTAGCTCCTGCTGCTGCTCTTGATCCTGACCCTCACCCTCCAGGCACCGCATACCCAATTCTCTCCTCCTCTCATCTCATTGTTTTTCTCGTTCCAAGTCCAACTCTACCTTTTCTCTCTGGAGATCCAGGGACTCACTCAGCCAATTCACATAGCATCCATTTAGTTTTTCCTCAGTGGTACCAAATCTGGTTCTTCATGGTGGCCACATCAGTAGAGATGCTGGCTTCTGCCAGGGCAATGAGACAGCATGTTACCCTTCCTCTTTCTGCATCCTAACCGGGATGATACTATTATCGTTGTGACCAGCTTTTTTTTGTCAATTTGTGCCATCTCAGACACACCATAGCAGCAGTGTCCCAGTGAGGAATCAGTCCCCAGGGACACCTCAAGGGGTATGAGCAATGCACGAGACCGTAGCTGATGACCTGATTGCCATCATGTTTCTCTCTCCTTGAAACAAAGGATATGTTTGAGAACTGCATTAAGGCAACACACACACGTCTTTACTATGTTTAAAAATTGGTGCTGTCCTGCTTAAGATGTGAAAATAATGACAACATTCAGTCTCAGCTCTATGACTGCAGGATGGTTTTAGGCCAGAGAAGCACTAGGGAATCACGAATGGCTGATGGTCCCAGCCCAGCAGGGAATGGGGAGATCTAGTTTTCCAGGCAGTTTTTTGAAGTCCTGTGTTATGAAGGAGATATTCATCACCTGAAGACTAAGCAGCCTGTCAGTACTCAGAGAAGACCGTGTTACTCACAAGGAGGGGGTCAGCTGTGAGAAGTCTGCCTGATTCAAGAATTGCCCAGACCATCTTGAGCTTCTCTGGCGTGACAGACTTTTCAGGCATCACTGGCCAGGGAGAAAGCAGTCAGATGATAAGAGAAAGCTGGCCTAGGAAAAGGCAGAGCCTGTTTGATAATTGAATACTTCTCCCTGCCTGGCCAGCGTGCTGTGAGTGGAAGGCATAGTGAGGCCAAGTGCCTGCCACTGCCAAGGGGCTTTTCCCCTCCACACAGCCACTGAGATTTCTAATCCAGGCTGGATAGGACAATGCTGTCATGTTAGTAATGGTATAACTCTCTTAGCAGTCTACCAGTGTGACAGAGTCACAAAGAGAACAGTGTAGGCTGAATATGCACTCATGCTTGCTAAGCCTGTAATCCCAGCTTTGATTTTCTCTCTCTCTCCTTCGATTTTTTTTTTTTTAAATAATCAGTTCAAACTCAATAAGAATGATTCTCTAGTTGTCTGTTTATCTATCCTTGGCATGGTGTCCAATTTGGATTGCACAGGGCAGAAGGTCTGGGAGGGAAAAGGAAGAACTGGAAGAGGAAAGGGGTGGCTGAAGAGTGTCCCTGTTGCCTCTCTTCGTGGAAACTAAGGCTGGTATCTTTCTGTTAACTTGAACATCCTGACTTGTTTTCCTCATGGTCAGATGAGATGAGGTTGCTGACCAGCTCTGTTCTCTTACCTTCTGAGGCTTTCCTAGTAATGGTTCATCAGCTATTAGCACCTGAAGTGAAGTGTTTGGTGATCTGTCAGATGGAAGGAGTCAGGGTGCATGAGTGCCTAGGACTTGTCTGGAGTGTTCTGTGGTTGTTACACTTGCATGATCCAAGAGTCAGTCATGGAGCTAAGCCCTTCCAAGGCTGTGTCTTGCAATTGCACCTGAGACTGGGTCTGTACCTCCTCAAGGCTGATCTCTTTTCTCTGCAGATCATAGACCTCAGGTTGTTCCTCAGCTCAGGTATCTTAGGCAAGATCTGCTCTGGGGATGATTAGAGCACCATAAGGTGTTTCTGCATCAAAACTTTTTTGAATCTGTCTGCCTAGCAATCTAACCACCTCTACTCAAAATCAGCTTGGGCTGGACCTTCAGATTCACAGTTAGGCAGGAATAAGAAAGACAGGGAATTGCCAGATATATATGTGAAGGCTTTCGCTCAAGAGCTGATGTTAAAAATTGCAGTGTCCCTCTTGCCCTGAACAGTCACTGGCCTAAGTCACACCTCAGCCAATCTTCCCCAAGGTCCTTCTCTCTCTTTGTCTCCAGCAGCCATCAGATCCCTGCTGTACTGCTCTGAGCTGCAGGTGGCCATGCTGGGTGAAACTGAACGTGAGAGACATGGACCAGGTCATGTGGAATAAGCAAATACGCGTGGGTTGGTACACAGGAGGATAGTGAACAGGAGAGGGCAGAAAGGTCGGAGAAACTACAGGTCTGGACAGTTGTGGAGAAGCTGTAGAGGACTACTGGAAGGTGAGTTCAGCTAGCTTTCTGCTTCATCTTGGTTAATTATTGTGTACCCACGGCTCACTGTGGCAGGATTCTTCCTAACTCTGAAACAGCTGTATCTGGTTGACCCCCGTGTGGTGCTGAGACAGACTGGCAGAGGGGAGGCAGCTGCCTCTGAAGCTAATGGGAACTGTGGGGCACTCGAGCAGCTTGTGGAGTGATGAGTGATGGCAGGGAGCATGCTGTCATGCAGGATCAGTAAAGCACTGCTTCTGTCTCAAGCTGTCTGCTTCTGTTGCTCTTTGTGAGTCTCTTCTCACTTCTTCTCATGTACTCATATCACCTCTCTTTTCTTTCCCTCACTTTCTCTCTGTGCTTGGTTGCGTGCCTTGTTGAATATAATCCATAGATAACCCTCTATTCTCTTTTCCTCACCATCCTTCTCACTCATCCTTTCTTCCCGTCTCTCGCTAACACTCTGTTGCTCTCTCTGCCAAGTTATTCTTCTCTTTCCTCCCACATTCTGTCCCCGTTTAATCAATCTCAGCACAAGTCTGTTTTCTGCCAGAGCTGCTGTTTCACGCTTACTCCCATGAAAGCAGGCTGGGCAGGTGTGCTGTTAAGGTACCAAGTAGGAAGCAGGGTTGGTGGCCATGGCCAAGTCACATCACCCATTCTGTGGCTTAGCTCTTTCACTTTATGAGGGAATCTGCAAGTCTTAGAGACTGTAGGACCAAGGTCTGTGAAGCTCCTGGAAGTGGGCTAGAGCCCTTTGGGTGCCCATGCAGTGCTTGTTTGTCTTTGGTGACCAACTAATCCCAGAGCCTTGTGCCCAGACTGACACACTGGAGGAACATTGTCTGTCCTGCCCCTTGTCCTATTCACAAAGTTTGCACCCTCCAGAGTCTGATGAGAAATAACCTTGTGGGATACAGTTGACAAGACTCAGTCATGGTGTTTTGATCTGTGGTGATCCAGAGCTTTACTCCTTGCATATCCTTGGAGGCTAACAACAGCTCCTGTTCCTATAGGTCCTACCTTTCACATCCAGTCTCTGCCTCTCCCCTTCTATCTCCTTCTTTTATCCCTTTTTGTCATGCTTTATCTCCACTTTTGCTTCTGTTCAGCACTATGCCCTTCCACTTCCACTGGGCCTTTCCTCTCCCCATGGCAGCACAGGATCAGTACCAGAGCTTGCCTTGCCTGCTAGCTGTTGAGGGCTTGTCTGGAACTGCCAGATGCTTGCACCTTCTTAGCTCTCATGGGTAGGAGTTGCTATGGGAGACAGGGAGAAAGAAAAAGCGCCTTCCCCAGCAGCGATAGGATCCAGAAGTCTTCCATTGAGTGGAGAACACCCCCCTCTTGTGCTCCTTCCTCCCCTCAGCCCCCCTTCAGAGAGCACTCTGCAGAAAGCTGCCTTTGAAGCCCCTTAATTAGTGTCCCGCGTGTCCTGAACGGAGCCCTTCATTACCACCAGCAAGAAGCACAAATTGGCATGTGTTTCAGCCTTGGGATCAGTGCCAGAATTTTGTTCCAGTCCCCTCCCTCCAAACCTTTCCAGCTTCCCCCCTCCTCGGCACACATGGATACACACACACACACTCCCTCTCTCACAGAAAAACACATACACAGAAGGGATCCTGCCAAAAAAGAAGACACATCCCCCTTCCAGCATCCTTGATTTGAGGGGAACAGAAACCCCAACAAATTGCAAAGGTCACTGCTCCTTGCCTCCCCTTGGCTTGCTCTTCCTGACCCTTCAACATATGCAATTGCAGGTTGGGGGTCATTATCAGTCCCAGAGTCTCTCTCACAGCCTGTGGATGTGCTCAGAGGGTGCTAATTAGTGAGAGAAGGGCTGATTAGGTTAGAAATTAAGTGTTTATTTTCTCTTCTTTTTTGTGTACGTGTATAAAAATAGTGAAGCCAGATGGAGTCTCGGGAATGATGGGAGGAAAGGCAGCCAGGAGTCAGAGGAGGGGAACCTATACCCTACCTCGCCTCTCTGGTGTGGATGGCCATCCTGGATGGCCAGGCACCCTACAAACTCTGCAGCATTCCTATAGCACATTCAAAGACAGCACACATGCCCTGCAGATGCCTCATCTTGTGATTAAGCTGGACTTCTCTTTGTTGTTCTGGACAACCTTTTCTTGCCTGCAGGACCTCTCATCTCCATCACCTAATCTTTTTCCAGCTCAACCTTAACCCCTTTGTTTCCCCTTTTTTCACCTCAATGTCCTTCAAGTCATGACTAGGAGCATCCAACAGGTTACAGGCGTCACCACCCTTTCAATGCCACCCCTTGGCAGCATCTCAGGCCCCATGTGCACTATCCTCAGAGAGATATTCCACCTCACAGGGCCTTTCCCTGTCAGACTGAGGAAATTCGGTCTGTCTCTGCCACAGACTTTGCCTCTCCAGGGCCAAAGTTGCACCACAGGACTCCCAGAGGTCATTGGCATTCTGATTTCCAGGAACACCAAGTTCCCCAGCCTGAGCAAACCCTATTCTTGCCCTGACATCAGGCTGTTTCTCCCCTGCCCCTTTGCTAACCTCAGCCTATCATGGGTGGAGGATGAGGAAGAAAGGATCCTGATGGGACTGAATAGCCTTGATATATTGTTATATTGTGCTTCTAGCTCTCCAGGGAACAGTTTTGAGAGTGCAAGGGGCAGGTGAAAAATCATCTTATTTCCACTTGACCCAAAGGAGATCCCTGGGGCCAGTACTTTGAATGCGTTGGACATTAAGCCTTTCTCCAAAGGCCAGTTTGGGTTAAGAATACTCAGGTTCCATCAGGCTGGAGGAGAGGGAGGGAAAAAGGCTGTACTTAACTCTGTTACAGATTGTTTCTAGGGTGGGTATTGTGCTGTCAGACTCATAACATGGTAGTGTCTGAGTTGGAGGTTGGTATCTGCAGCAGGCCCATTTATGTGACCTGAGGGCTCATTCTGATTTTGGGAATGGAGGCCATCTCTCCTAGCTGGGGATATGACTGTTGAGGCAAGGATGAGTTTGTTTTGTTGATCACCTTGGGGGTTAAGAAGTAGTCACTGTGATGTGCTAGAGGAATGTCTGAAGGGAGGATTATTTGATCAGCAGCCAGTGAGGGGACTGTGACCCCTTCACACTATGGCTAACTGGGACATGTGGATCTGATGACAGAGGAGATCCTCTTCCTGACAAAAGCTGTTGGACCCTACAAGAAAATTTCTGGTGCACAGGGGCTTTGTACCTATGAAACAAGAAGTCTGGCTTCCTGGGACAGTGGGAGAGTATCCAGGGGACCCTCAGCTCCACAGGTATATGTGTGGTGGGAAGAGAGAATGTGTGCAGCCTGGTGTTCCTTAGGCTGTGTACTGTGAATATGACTGTACATGTGACTGTTTTGCAGTTGCATGAGAGGAGGGCGTATTTGGGTACAATTTGGGCTCCATTCCCTTTTCACTGTGACAGTGCTTTTTTACCATGTGGCTCCTGCAAACAGCCTAACAAACAAACAAACAAACAAACACATGGGAACCCAAACTCCCTATTACCACCACATTGCAGATGCAGTCTTCTTTGGCCTGTATTTCTCCTGTTGCCACAGCAACAGTAAGCTAGGGAGTAAATCAGAATATCCTCACTGGTGTTCAACACCCCTATATGGTAAAATAATAGTGACAGTGTGGAAAGTCTGGTCTGTTCCCCCTACCCCTCCTTCCCAAATCCAGTTCAGCAGAGACCCTCCGGATGTCTGTCATATGCCTGTCAGAGCTCTAAGGAGATCACAAGCCTCCTCCATAGGGAACGAGGGAGAAGCATCTTTGCTGTGACCAGCAATCACCCTTATTCCCTGCTCTGGTTGCAGTGTCCCCCGTGGTGGGTGTTTGTGGTTTCAGCTCAGCTGGCTTTTAACAAGACAAGTCCCGTCAGCTCCACTAGAGACCAAACAGCATCCAAACCAGGCTTAGCAACCTGCTTCTTGCTTCAGCAAACTCTGCTTACAGCTGGGAGATACAGAGCCCTTAGAGAGGAGCAAAGCAATCAAAGCACATTTAGGACCAAGACTCCTGTCCAGCTGAGCTCAGAAATATGCTCACTGGGACAGCTGCCAAAAGGCCTCCACCAGCTATGCTTTGTGTTGGCCTTGGGCGCTTCCAAAGTCAGCGACGTGCTTAGGAGAGGGAGCTGCCTGCCCAGAAAGAAGAGTCCTTGGGAGGGACTGCTGTTCCTGGAACACGTGTGGGGTGGTCCCCTGGATGGAGGGAAGAAGCTGGATTTGCATTTTCTACAGCAGCTCTCCCTGGGAATGTCCTAGGCTGAAGATTTGTAGGCACTGCTAAAGCCTTGGGGGAGGACCTGCATCTCCTTTTCTTCCAGCAGGTGATTATTGTGCATCCATCAGCCTTGCTTCCCCCAGCACTGGCCACGACTACCTTCATTAGGAATTTCACTGTGTTCCGTGGCTGGATTTCCCCTGAGAATCCAACTGGAAGGCTCCTCATCGATTGCTAAGGTGTAAATACAGTGTGCTTCAGCGTGGCAATGTGAGTGCCCAAGTGGATTGGAGCTGTTAACTCTTCAGCAGCTGAAGGTCCTCCCCATGTCTCCCTGATGTGACAGCTGCCTTGTTTCAGAGAGATGGCTGGTGGGAGCCCAGCCAGGCTCCAGGCATGCTTACAGACCACAGCAGGGATGGGTGTGGGTCCACAGACCTCATGTTTCTGTAGAGAGAAGAGGCAGGAGCAGTCCAAAGAAAAGGCAGGAAGGGCCATTTGATGATTAAATGCTAGAGCACAGCAGCAGTGTAAAAATATACATATATCACAAGCCTTAATTAACACAAGCAAAGGGAAAAGGAGAAAAAAAAGCCACTTTTTAAAGGTTTCACTGAGACTATAAACTGGCAGCAGAGACAAAAAACGTAATACATGCAAATTAATGGCATAAATTTAGGGTTACTTAACTTCACAAATGTTAACAAGCTCATAAAAAAAAAAAAAAAGTTATTCTTTCCCAGTTTCCTGTCTCTGTTTGTTTAATTCTCTCTTTTTTTTTTCCCTGTTGAGAAGATTATGTTTTCAGTATATTCCTCCTAAATTAATTCTGCCTCTCTCTCTTCCTTCTCCCTCCCTCCTTCATCTCTGTCTCTTTCTCTGTGCCTGCCTCTGTCTGTTTTCCTTCCTTTCCTGCCTATCTATCATATTCTTAATATCCTCATCACCAGAGTACCTAGTCTCAGATACCATACTGTCTCATTTGTCTCCCTTTTTCCTTCCCTGGCTCTCCTCAGCTCTCACCCCACCTTTCTTCTCCTGAGATCTCAGCCTTCTCCCTTGCTCTTTAGAGGTTTTTTGTGTGTGTGTGTTTTTTTTTTTTTTCTTTTTCTGTAGCAGTCAGTGTAACTCACCCTGGTAATGCTATACACAACACTGACAATTTCCAAACGTGCATTTTTCCCTGCCACTGGCAGACAAAGAAGGCAAGGAGCAAATTAAGTGGTCTTGGTCTGAACTGCTTGTTTATCAGCCATTTGAATGGCTGTTTGCTGCTGCAGACTGTGTAGCTGGAGGCAGAGGTAAGCATGTGTGGGCAGGCTGCCTTGGTACACCACAGTCCAACTTTGAAAGACCTGTCACAGTTCCCCCTACACCATCCCATTTGTTCAGGACTGTGCCTCCATAAAATGCTGGATAATAAAGGGCACAGTAGCTCCTTGCTGAGCCCAGGAAATCATGAGCCCCTGAGGTCACGGTGTCTTTGCTTCCCACATGTTTCTTGCTTAGCTTACAGATAAAACTAAGTTTAGAAAACTGAGGCAATTGACAGTTTAGCACCACCAAGACTCATTTCTCAGGAAAGAGGACATGTGCCTTTTGTACTGCTTCTTTTAAAGGCACCAAGGACAGCCCAAGTTGTATTGCTCGTGACGCAACCCGTCCTTCCCGTGATGCTGTGGCATTCTTTCTTAGGCTCTTGTTCTCTTTGCTTAAAGGGTGGATGGTTTAAAAAAAAATAAAAAATCTCATTTTGACTTATGGACCAGACTGAGTCATAGGAAGACATCATTTAAAAAAAAGAGGGGGTGGATATCATAATTTTTGGCCACAAGCCATCCCTCGAGCTTTCAAAGTAGCCTGTAAATATTATTGCCAGCTCTGTTTGGTACCAGAGACAGCAGTCCTGGCCAATAGCTTTTCTCCTCAGTGGCCCAATTCAGTATTTCAGAATACTTGAGAGCAGAGGGGGAAGTCAGCTATTCAACATAGCAATCTCAGAAAAAGGGAGGTGAAATTACAAGCTGGAGTCCCCAGGCAGCAGTGAAAATAAGAAAATTGAAACAAGAAATGGGAAAAAAAGGAAAAGTCTAAATTTCTCAAAGTGAGAGAAAGGGTGCTGGTGGGTGGGTAACATAGAGACTAGGAACAGGAAGAGCAGAAGGAGAATCCTTACTGTTTGGAAGATGTGGAAACCATCAACACAGATGTTGCAGAAGAAAGCAGTTGAGAAGCTGAATAGGACTTGCACAGGTTTACAGCTGGGTGGATGCTAAAGTGTGATGCTAAAGGGAGACCTGAATGAGTGAGAAGACAGCAAGAAATAATCATGCGGGAGTCCCCATGCAGTATCAGTCTCTGTCCAGATTGACATCACAGGCTTTCCTACTGATTTAAATTGTTGCTTTTCCTAGGTAGGAAATGAGTCAGGGTGAATACAGAGCTTGGGGCTTAGCTTGTGCAGACTAAGAGGAGTAGTAAGGAATAAATAAAATCTGGCGTATGCAAGGGTGACCAGGGACTGGTGGAGAAGCAAAGAACATTGTGAGGGAAGGAATAAGGGCTATGGTGAGGAATGAGGAGGGCCTACAGGTGAATTACTTGCTAGAGCTATCAGATGAAGCCTCTGGAGAGGCATTTAGGAACTTGTGACATCAGTCTCTGATCTTGGGATGTATAGTACCTGTGCTAGTGGGTAAGACATTTATATGCCCCTATAAGCTGAGGGATGTTACTTTTTTCTTTCAGCTTGGAAACAGTCAGGAGCAAAGTTTGTTTCTCACTGGACATGTTTACAGCACCTAGGAAACCAGAAGACAAATATCAATTGCAGTCTTCATGCACTTTCCTACCAACAGCATTGTAATAGGCAGAGCAGCAAGATAGGTGGGGGGAAAAAAAGATTGAAATCTGGACAGAAGCAAGAACAAAGGAAAGGGTGAAGAGTTTTTTAAATTAAGTTGTTCCCTTTTCTTAATTGCTTCATAGCTTCATTTAGCTTTGGCCTATATAATTAAAATGGAGGATGACAAGGTACAAGCAGAGGCAATTATTTTGTTGGGCTATTTGCATGGATCATCTGCATGGCTGCTGTAGGAAATGCAACACCACGAGTAGACATATAATTGCAGAGAGAGGGAATGAATAAATGTGTCTCAAAGAACAAGGAGAATTCTAAATGTCAGCAAAGGGGTATATGAGTCAGTCATTGGGAAAATACTATTATTGGATACGTAAGTAGGACTGTACAAAGCACTCAGAGGAGGGATATTAGTAGCAAAGAGGAGAATTAATAAGTGAAGGTAGCATTTGGGTAAGTGACAGTGAATGAATGGGGAGATGTGCTGCAAATACCAGGAGCCAACACAGGGTCTGGAATGAAAGCAGAGAGAGAATACACTGAGAGGGTGGTGAAGGATGAAAAGAAAGAGATCATGGACGATGAGGAGGAACATTACTGGAGACTGCTGAAATACAATGAACGCATGAGTGTTTGTGAGAAGACTTTACTTGGCTTGTGGCAGTATAATGGTGACAAAATGTTTCTGTTCTACTGAGTCAGGTTTAAGGAATTAAATGAGGTGGAACTTCATGGGAGGAGAGGAAATGGCTGTGCTGAGGAGGCAAGAGGAGGCCCAGGACTCAGCAGGAGGTAGCTGGTAGAGTGTTGGGTTAGGCTGAGGTGGTTGAGTGGTGTAGAGGAATACTGCCCTGTTTTTCAAGAGGAAAAAGCAGTGTTTAATTGTAACAGACTGTGTTGTATAGATTAGGGACACGGCTAAAATGAGCAGTGTAGGATCAAAGCCTTTTGCACGAGTTCAAGCCAGTCATAGAGAATAAATTGACTAATGCTTCTGATACATTCAACAACAAATTTGCAGATTTCTTAACTCCAGACCTTTCAGCTGTCAAATCCAGGGCAACATCCCAGCAGACCTGTTCCACATGTCTGGCTGGTCAGCCTGAAACACTGTGCTGGCATGTCTGCCCATGCAGAGGCTGAGGTGTCCAGTCTCTTTGCTGAACAGATTGGTCCAGTTTGCAGCAGGGGCCAGGGGATGTCTAGTCCTGGAGGAGGAGATTCCCAGACCCTTTAGTTCAGGTCCAGCTGGGGAGCAGCATCAGTTCTTATTTTGGTTCTAAAACCCTGAAATTCCAGCAAGCTGCTTTTTTGGCTGGCTTGGGTTGATTATGTTGGTAGAGAGACAGATGTAGGTGGATAATGGGGAGAGGGGGTGGTAAGTGGCAGAGCTATTGCCTTAGCAAGAGGGAAGGATGCTGGATAAGTACTGCCAGTCCCCATTCAGTGAGCAAGTGGTGAGTCAGGGGCAGATACTGAGTCAGCAAGAAGGCGGATGGGTAGGTGGGTGGGTAGAGCTCCCTGGCTATCTCCATACAAACCACTCAGCCACACCATTGACTTTGGCACCTTGTGGAAAACTTGGAGGTAGCAGTTCAGGTTACTGTATCCCCCATTTCTCCCCTGTCCATGCAATTCCCTGAGCTGCCTTTCTCAGTCCTTCAGAGAGGGCTTCCCACTGTGGCCCTTGGAGGGCCAAGGCAAAGTACATTTTTTGCTGACATGTTTATGATCCCACTTGCAAACACTGCCTCTCTTCAAGGGACAATCATAAAAGAAGATTAATTAAAATAGCTGATGAAGGTAGAGAGAGCCCTGCAGCCTCTATCACCAAGAAGATATCACTCATGCAGTCAGGGAGCTGGTGAAAGGTAGGAGGGGGGAGAGAGAAAAGAAAGAAAGAAGAAAAGATATTAGGTAGAAACAGGAGTGTGTGAGAGAAAATATTTGCGAGATGAAAAGAAATTACCATACGGCAGGATCCTGTTATTCAACCTAATTTTCAAAGGACTGCAGCTGTCGCACTGAGATAATCTGTTAATTATAACAGTCATTGTGTTTTGGCAATGGAAGAAAAAAAAAAGGCTCTAAACAAGGCAAGGTAGTGGGGAAAAGAGAAGGGTGGCATGGCTGTGTCAAAATGCACGTCAGATGGTAGCTTGAAATCTAGGTGGGAGAGCTGGCTTGGTGGGGGTTCCTTCCCCAGCAGGGATGAGCTCTGCCATTGCCTGGGTGTGGAAGATGGAGAGAAGGTGGAAGCAGTCATGTGCAAATGTAGTATCCTGTCCAGCATGGGGCTGCTCCTCTTGCTGAGTTCAAGCACACATTGACCAGAGGAAGAGCTTTGAGGGCCTGAACTTTCCCCATTAGCCTGTGCTGCCAGAGCATTTCACTCTTGGGTCAAATGAAACATCTTCTCTGAGTTCCTGTCTACCTTTCCTCTTCTGCCTCACGCCAGATCAGGACTGCATCTGCTGCATTTGAACCACCATCTGTCACAGGTTCTTCTTCTGGTCATCTCTCCATTTGCTGGAAAACTGAGCACAGAGTCTATCCCAGTGTTTAATATCTTGCAGACTAATGACTTGGGGTAAAGATACATGATGGTCTCAGACACCCTGTCTGAGAAGGCCATGCAAGGGTAGTCCCTTTCTCTCACTGGTGGTTTGACCTCTGGACTTTCCTTGCTGAAATTATAATGGAGTAGCTGCTTGTCCTACTTGGAGAGAGGTCTCACTGCTGGTAAAGGAACCTCTCTCAGATGGCTGCCCAGGCTGTCCAGAAGCTGAGAGCACAATGAAGGATGCTGTGCCCCACTATAGTTTGCAGGCCTGAGGTATCCTCCCCAGGATATCTGGCTGCCAGTGCACCTTGTGAAGTGACTGCTGTCCTAAGTCAGCCCCGGAGCTATGTGATTCCTTAGACCCTGAGTCCATCCAGAAAGAGACAGTAGTGAGCTATAACACAAGGACTTAACATCTTCCATGCCCCTACCCTGCCCCACCCGCAGGGCAGTATCTTTGGAGGCACTTCCAGCTGTCACCAGTGGGTTGCTGGGGATCTATTTAGCATCCAAAAGTTCTGGAAGGATATCTAGTTCGAGTGAGGGCATCTCTCAAATAGCTTGCTGATCACAGCCAGCTAAGTGAAAGACAGAACCTGCTGTTCTATGAAATAAGGCTGCAAAACCAGCACAGGACAGCAAAGGTGTCCTGATGACCACGAGGAGATGGGGTCTTCGCAGTGACATCGCATACAGCTCAAGTATTTTTCCTGACCTCATGCAGGACACGCCAGCCTCCAATGCAGCAATGTCCTGCACACAAAACAGAGCCACTGCTCCCACCCTGCTTCCTACAGCAGCTCCCTCCCAAGCACCCACCCCTGCCCTGTTGCCTGCAGCAGCTCACACACACACACACACACACTCATGCACAGCTGCTGCTCCTGTCCTCTTGCCCCTGACAGCCTCCCATACACACATGCACAGAACCAGCCCTCACACCCTGCTCCCTGCAGTGATTCACATCAGGGGACACGTGCAGGAGCAGTGCTCTGCCCTTTCCCTACAGCCCTTCTCCCATACACACACTCTCACAACCACTGCAGTCTCCCTGTGACCCACTCACACCCACGTGTAGCCTGTGCTCCCAACCTGTCCCCTACACTCTGTTACCCCAACACTCCCACCCTTTCCCTTCACGGTGACTGCTTCATGCAAACACACGTGCTCACACGTGTAGACTCACAAGCAGCTCTTTGCCCAGTTCCCCATGGCAATTCCTCCCCCGCCAGGAGTCAGCACTCGTCCTCCACTTCGCAGAGTGATGAACCCACACACATACACAACCTGCACACCCCCCACTATCATTGACAACAACTCCTCCTCGTGTACTCCCCCTCCACCTCACATCCCCAAAACGACCACTGGCACCCCTTTCTCTCCAGTAACTCACACCTATGCACACACATGGGCAGAGCCAGCCTTGCAGGTAGGACGTTCCCTATTGCACGTCCCTACAGTGACACAGAGCCCATTCTCCCTCCACATTGCCAACAGGAATTATTTCTAAGCCCTTCCACTGTTTCATGTCTGGGCTGATGGAATGATACCAAGAGGAGGGATGTTTTCCAGACCCTCCTCTTCCCCAGTGTTGCCACTGATACTTTTTATGGAACCTGTAATCTCTTGACATCCTCTCATCTACTTGGAGAAGGCTGTTACCCAAGCTCATCCCCATGCACACACTCCTGTGGGCTGTCTGGGTGGAGCTGGCTTGATGCAAATCCCCCTTAATCTTCAATAATCATATTAATATAAAAGGTAACCATTTCACTTCAGAAAACAAAGGTGCCTCTCTGGCCTGCCAGGGAACCACTGGCATCTGAAAGACCTTTCTGCCAGTATTTATCACTTTAAAATAAGATTTATGCTTCTAAAGCAGTCTCTTTTCTTTCATGCTTCTGGGCTGCTTCATTTTCCTCCCCTGAGCTTTCTCATTCTCTCTTTCTTGCTGCCTAACAAATTAGGCATCTAATCGCTGTTGGGGAGGCGTGATGGGAGAGCAGAGGTTTTATGTACAGCATTGTGATGATGTTTTCCATGGTGAGTCTTTAAGCTCTTTGGCACAGCAAAGGTTTGTAGTCACTGGCTCTGCATTTGCTTGAACCCAGGTGCATGTGTATGGCAGCAGGTAACTTCAGGTTAACACCCAAACCCTTTCTGTGCCTCAAACTGGTCAAAGGGCAGGACAGTGGAGCAGCATGTCCTTGGGTTAGTCCTTCAGCAGCATGTTTCAGCCCTCTTTTATTGCATGAATTTCTAGTGTGGCTCTATAGCTTTCCATCCCACCCCCTCTTTTTATGGTTTTTTGCCTAAGCTGGTATCTCTGTCCTCTAGATCTTTTGAAGCCACAGGGGCAATTTCAAACAAATGTAACATTGGGATGGGCCTCAGAGATGCTGAGATCTTACGTGTTTCATGAAAATAGGCAGGTAAATTAGAGAAGAGAGAAAGAGAGAGAAACTTTCACAGAGCCCCATTAAAGGAAAGAATACTGTGTGAGCTCAACCCTTGGTGGACATCAGAGAATCTGCAGTGGAAGACATTCTCTCACACAAAAATGTCTTCCATGTCACAAATTCACAGATGTTCAGGCTTCCTGCTCTTTCTTCTCTTAGACCTGAGCTTCTCACAGCTTCTGGAGCCCCTCTGAGCACAGTCACAAGTTCCTTGCTGCGTGACTTGATGGCAATGCCTATGATAAATGGGAGCATCCCTGGAAGCAGTGGGGCTGAAGGAAGGTGCTGTTGTTGAGTAGTGCCACACCAATGCTGTGAGCTTCTCCCATGGTGTTATCCTGTTACTATAGTCAGGGAAAATAGCAAGGACCATCTCTGGGTGGTGATTTGAAGCAGAAGTAATGCCAACAGACCAGTGTATGTTGCAGAAACTATCCAGCAGCTGTTAAGAGTCCCATCTAGTAAGGCATCAATATCAACTGTCAGTGTCAGGTGCCCCAGGGAAAGGCAGTTCCCCTTTTTTTGGAAGGTGGCTAGAGAAAACTTGGAAAGACCTTGAAGCCCAGACATGGGAGCCAGAGCACCTTGGAGATGGTGCTTGTGGCCTGAGGGCTACCAGGAGTAGGCAGCACATGGAGCCAAGAAGAGAGATGATGCCCAGCTGTAGCACAAAACATAAGAAAGCAGCAGGAGCTTTGGCCTGGTTTTGGGGTGTCCCCAGAGGATCCAAGAATGTTTGGCAGGTCTTTAATGGATGCATTTAGAGTAGGAGTCTCTTAGCACCATTTAAGCAATGGTAGAATTAAGTGCTGGCTTTTAAGTGCTGGCCCCTGGAGGACAAAGTTGACAAGGTCAAGATTTCAGGCCCAAATTGCTTCTTTTTTGTGCTTTTGTGTGTGCCTTTTGTAGCTGCCTTTTCACACCATGACCCCTAAGCCTTTTATTCTTCCTCTGTCATGGTCCTTCCACCACCTCAGGCCCCCAGCTTTTCACTGTCCCCCATATCAACCCTGTCTAAACTTTCAGTGGCTGTACTTCCACCTGTACTCATATCTGATTGTCTAACTAGTGACCATAATTCTGTATCATCCACTGTGCCACCTTAATCCCTGAGCCAAATAGTTCGCTGTGGCTATCAGGACATCAAGCTCCTGACTCAGATTTGGGGCTCTCCTTCCTCTATTTTGCCCTCTCTGCTTTCTTCTCTGCCAGGAGAAGCATCCCTGGGACCTTCTACTCTTATCCACTCTGGTGCAAAGAAATGCCAAAGCTTCTGCTGCTTTCTTATGTTTCGTGCTACAGCTGGGCATCATCTCTCTTCTTGGCTCCATGTGCTGCCTACTCCTGGTAGCCCTCAGGCCACAAGCACCATCTCCAAGGTGCGCTGGCTCCCATGTGAGCAGAGGATGGGGCAGAGCTGCTGGGAGAAGCCTGTCTTATATTTCTTGTATATAACCAGCTTGGAGATGAGAGGAGACCAGTGAGTTTGGCTTTAGGAATAGTTTGTCCCTTCCTTTGGCCTGTGGCTGAGGCAAGGTTGCACAGTCAAGGTGATAGATGGATGTGAAAAAGATCTTCTCTGCAAGGTCCCCTTGTTTTTGACACACAGTAAGGATAAACACCATCTTCCTTTCTACCCTCCCCTAGCCCAGCCATCTCTTCCCTTTCCAGGCTGCTAGGACATGTCCCCTTCTAAGCCCTCTCTCTGCTTCTGGAGAGCAGATCCCTGAGTGGAATGGGGGTGCTTAGGAATTGCTGGGGATGCTGCAGAGGAACGTGGCCCTGGCCTCAGTTTCTCCCTTTGTATCCCCAGCAAGACAGAGCAGGCAATGATGACTCCAGCACAGCATTTGGGGCAGCCTGCATCACCAGAAGGGTTGGCATGAATGAGACTGGGATATTCCTGTATGGAGTTGGATATTGTACAGTGTGTTTGATAAGAGGAGAAAGGCACAATGCCGGACAGAGAAATATGGGCAAAGCTTTTTATTGCTTGCTCAGGAGCTGCCCCATCCTTTTCAGGGGTGTATATGCTGTAGACACCAATGTGTGAAAAGCTTGATAGTATCTGCCACTGTATTGTCTGGTGGAAGAGGCTGGGCAAAGTGAAGGCTCATTAGAGAGGAAGGAAAAAGAACAGAGATGGTGTGGGGCATTGGATGTATCTCGGCATGGAGTCACCTCTGGAAAAGGTGGGACAAGGCAGGGGACTGACACTGAAGAATATCAGAGGTCTGTGTGTCCCAACTTGTGGAGAGCCAGATGTGCCTCCTATCTGATGCATCTGGGTAGGCTGTGTCAGGAAATTATTTCTCATTGGATTATAAGGTTGAGAAACAAAGCAACAGACTGTAAAAACCTCTGCCTTCTGCTTCAGTGCTGGCTGATGTAAAGTGGAGGCAGCAGCTGGAGGCCATCATATGACCACCATAAATGACATGAGTTTGGCGGCCTCAGTCAATGAGCTGTGGGGAACAGAGGCTTTCTCTCTGTCTTTTTCATTGGTTTAGCTCTTCTCCCCCTCCCCTTCTTCATCTTGGCTTTACATTTTGGATTATTGAATATTTAAGTGTTTCTCTGTGACACTATCTCTGATCCCTTAATCCAGCTGGCCTGGTAATTCCACAGACCCAAATCAGCTCAGATTTCTCCAAAGACGTAAGCCTTGTTCCTCAAGGGTTCACTCTTCCTTCATTTATCTTCCTTCATTTTATTTCTGCCCTTTGTGTCTCTGTGCTAGAAATTGGTTCAGCTTTTGCAGCAAAGGCTTCGGTGGTATCTTTAGTGAGCAGCTTCCTCCAGGAAATAAAAGAGGGGGGGAAGAAGGGATTTTTATTTTTCATTAGCTAAGAATCCTTTTCTCTGTTTTTCATTGATTTATTTTTCATCAAAATTAAAAAAAGAAAAAAAAAAAGAGGAAAAAAAAGGAAAATCAAAGAGTACAGCACCCCCATTTTTTTTCTGCTATATGAAATTATTTCCTCTGTACTGCCTGAGGACACCCCTGCCAGGCTCTGGTCTCAGCACAGTGGGAGCAGGGTTGAAGGTTGAAGCCATAGCCAGGGGGAAGGGTGCTCCAGGCTGCCCTTCTCAGTCAGGACCAGGAGCTTGCCTAGAGCTCAGAAATACATTGAAGCAAATGTCACTTTTCCCTTGATTCCTGCAAGGTGTCCTTTCCCACAAAGGGGCAGTGCTCATAGCCCTCAAGGAGAGGTGGCAAAACTCTGAGTCTGTGCACCTCTCTTTGGTGGGGGGTGGGTGGGTGGGTGATGTCCTCCAGCCCAGGATTGCTGGCACTGCTGGGTGAGAGACTGGAGGCTGATCTTTGACACACTGCCAGTACCCCGCTTCCCCCAGCATGCTCAAACTGGGCTGGCTCACCTCAGGTCTTGTCCCTGCACTAAGAGGCAGGAACAATTTCTAAAGGACAAGTGGTTACATGTGGCTTGAATTATTTATCCCTCTTGCATCAAGGAAAGAAAGAAACAAAGAAAGAAGTGGTTTTGTGGTTTTTTCAGTGAGGGAGTCTTGTCTGCATTTTCCCTGCTTCATGCATTTTGTTTACATCATTTTCAGGCAGCTGAAAATCCATGGCTTTGGCTGTGCTTGGGGCTTGCCTTTGTTTTTCCACTAGTTGTTTTGAACTGCCCCTAATAACAGCAGTATGTTTCCCACCCTCCCTGCCTTTCCCCTCCTACCCCCTTGCTGCTTCCTCCCCTCAGGTCCCTGACTGTCATCATATTACTTAAGGCAGCCTGGGTACCCTTCTGCATAACCCTGATTCAAGATTATCTGTCTTGAGGGTTCCCTTCTCAAAGGCTTATCAGCATGGCAAGCACGACCACTCCTCTCTTGCTTGCATCCCCCATAATGGTGTCTCTTCCCCATCTCCCTTTTCTCATGTTACCTTTCTGCCCATACTTCTATCTCAAAGACCCCGCCAACTGATGCCTCTTCTTGTCTCCTGTATGCTTTCTTTTCCAGATTCCAGTGACAGATGGATCTCTCTCGTGCACACTTGCTCTTTCCCTCTCTGTATTTTTGTTTTCGGCATGTTTGATCTGAAGTTCTGAAGCTTCTCAGAGAGAACCCGGGAGAAAAGGAAGAGAAGGAGGAGGAACCGAGGGAGCGTGAGCAAGAGAGGAGGCACCCCTGCCTTGTTCTTTCAAATCACACCGTGGAGGGGTGGGGGAAGATTAGAGGGAGGAGGACGATTAGGGGGAGGAAGACTTGGGTTTGTTTTGGGGTGGGTTTGGTGTGGGTGGGGGTGGGTGGGAGGGAGGAAAGTGGACAAGGTGGGTGAGCCGCTCATGAGTGTCAAAGAAGTTTCGTTATCCTCGGTCTGTATTTTTGTTTAGAAAAGAAGCACAAAGTTGTTCCCTTCCAGACCAATCACCCCCCATGGTGATAGCTTTTGGGTGTTTTGAAAGCATATTGCACGTGTTCCCCTTGCTCCATGCTCCTGCCTTGACCTAGAGGGCAAAAAGAAATAATGGTGACAGCACTCAGTAGGACTGGGGTGCTCATGCCCTTCCATCTCTAACCCCCCCATTACCGCTCCTTTCCTCCTCCCTCTGCCCTTTTTTTTTCCGTTTGCTGTGGTCCTGAGATTTGCAGTTGCTTTTTTTTTGTTGTTTTCTTTTTCATCCCGATGAGGGCACCACTGCAGACCACGATGTGCCTGGGGTTGTGGGCAGCTGCCCTACTCTGCTTGTTTTCCCCTGGCACCGTGCGAGGCGACTGCTGGCTGATTGAGGGGGACAAAGGTTACGTGTGGCTGGCCATCTGCAGCCAGAACCAGCCCCCCTATGAGACCATCCCCCAGCATATCAACAGCACGGTGCACGACTTGCGTCTCAACGAGAATAAGCTCAAAGTGGTGCTGTACTCCTCCCTCAACCGCTTCGGAAACCTGACTGATTTGAACCTGACCAAGAACGAGATCTCCTATATTGAAGATGGGGCTTTCATGGGCCAGTCAAACCTCCAGGTCTTACAGCTGGGCTACAACAAACTCACCAACTTGACAGAGGGCATGTTGCGGGGCATGGCTCGTCTCCAATTCCTCTTTGTGCAGCACAACCTAATTGAGCTGGTCACCCCTACTGCCTTCTCCGAGTGCCCCAGCTTGATTAGCATTGACCTGTCATCTAACCGCCTCAGCCGCCTGGAGGGAAACACTTTCACAAGCCTGAGCAATCTGATGGTGTGTGAGCTGGCCGGTAACCCTTTCAACTGTGACTGTAGCCTCTACAGCTTTCTTAACTGGTTGGCACTCTTCAACAACGTCACCAAGAACTATGACCGGCTCCAGTGTGAGACTCCTCGGGAGTTTGCTGGGTACCCACTCCTGGTACCTCGGCCTCACCACAACCGCAATGCCATCACCATCTTCCAGTCCATGTGCAGAGGTGGCACCATGCCCTCACTATCTAGGGTCAACCCCACCCCTTATACTCCTGACTCCCAGCGAGACCTGGATGAAGGCTCAGCCATCAGCCCCGGGGATTTCCTCTCAGTCAAGCCTCCAGCCTCCTCCACCACTGACTCCTCCTTCAGTCCCAGCATCAAGCTCCATGATGTCACCATCACCTCAGCTATCCTGATGGTAACCATCCCCATGCCCTACAGTAAGATGTATGTGCTGGTCCAGTACAACAACAGCTATGTTTCTGACATAGCCACACTGAAGAGCAAGAAGGAATATGTCACCGTCAACAAGCTGAAGGCCCACACTGATTATACTTTCTGTGTGGCCTCCATCCGCAATAACAGGCGCTACAACCACACTTGCCTGACCTTTGCAACCCGGAGCAAAGGCAGGGAGGACCCTATTTCCAGTACTTCCACCACCACACACTATATCATGACCACCCTGGGTTGCCTCTTTGGGATGGTCATTGTCCTGGGGGTGGTGTACTACTGTCTGCGGAAGCGGAGGATGCAGGAGGAAAAACAGAAGTCCCTCAATGTCAAAAAGACCATTCTGGAAATGCGTTATGGATCAGATATTGATACCAGTATGATGGTCCATCCTTCCCAGAAGCTAGGTGAGCCACCAGTCATCCCTGTCTCACGGATGTCCTCCATCCCTTCCATGATTGGGGAGAAGTTGCCCCCATCGAAGTCAATGGATGCTGGGTTGGAGACTCCTAAAGTCACCACTAAAGGTAACTACATTGAGGTGCGGACTGGTGGTGGGGATGGGCTGGAACGAACCCAAAGGGATGAGGACCTGAGGGAGCTTGACAATGGGCAAGGCTCAGCTGCTGAGATCTCTACCATAGCCAAGGAGGTAGACAAGGTCAACCAGATCATCAACAACTGCATTGATGCCCTCAAGCTGGACACAGCCTCCTTCCTGGGTGGTGGAACTGGTGTTGACTCAGACATGGCCTTTGAGTGCCAGTCTATCCCAGCCAGTTCCTCGGGTGGGCTAGAGCGGCCCAGCTTTCTTTCCCCACCCTACAAGGAAAGCTCCCACCACCCCTTGCAGCGCCAGCTCAGTGCTGATGCTGCTGTGGCCAGAAAGACCTGCAGCGTCTCCTCGAGCGGTTCCATCAAGAGTGCCAAGGTCTTCAGCTTGGATGTGCCTGACCACCCACCACTCAGCAAGTCTGACTCCAAATACATTGAGAAGGGCAGCCCACTCAACAGCCCTTTGGATCGTCTTCCCTTGGTGTCCCCGGGCGCCATCCACCACTTGGAGGTTAAGCCTTCTTACCATTGCAGTGAGCACCGTCACTCCTTCCCGGCCCTGTACTATGAGGAAAATGCTGACACCTTGAGCCAGCGGGTGTCATTCCTCAAGCCGCTCTCCCGGTCCAAGCGAGACTCCACGTATTCCCAGCTTTCCCCCAGACACTACTTCTCGGGCTACTCCTCCAGCCCTGAGTACTCATCAGAGAGCACCCACAAGATCTGGGAGCGATTCCGGCCTTACAAGAAGCACCACAGGGAGGAGGTTTACATGGCGGCTGGGCACGCCCTGCGGAAGAAAGTTCAGTTTGCCAAGGACGAGGATCTGCATGACATCCTGGATTACTGGAAAGGAGTCTCTGCTCAGCAGAAGCTGTGACTCCCCCTTGCTCTTTCCAAGGAAACAATATAAAACAAGACCCAACCTCAACAACCAGGAAAAAAAAAAATGCCATTTGACTGTGAAAAATAAACCAACAACACAATACTCCCAACAAATACAAAACTGACAAAAATGGTTTCTTAAAAGTTTACAACAAAAAACTCTCACACACACAGACACACACACAGACCGAATTGTCTCTACTGTGTTATGGGGACCATTGTTCTGCCTGCAGATGGTTGTGAGGAGCGTCCTGCTCTGACACTGTGGTAACAACACTGGAGTGTGGGTGGGTGGCAATGGCCCAGGAGGGGGGTGGCAGCAGTGGCAGGGGAAAGGCAGGGATGGATGCTCACTGGGCATGAAATTCAGCTGTTAACTCTTGCTCTTTCTGTTCCTTTTGGGTGGGAGGGGAAGACTTTGGTTTAGAAAGCTTCTCTGCCCACCTGAAACACCTACTTTTCAAAATCTTCTGTCACTATTTTCCCCTCATTTCCTGTGGCAGTGGAGGCTTTTCTTTCTCTCCCATTCCCTTCCAAGATAGGTGGGATTTGCTGGAAGAAGTTCTTTCTCTTATTTTTTTTTTTTGCCCTTCCCTATCCTCTTTTAAGGCTCCCTGGGCATGCACTTTCTGTCTAGATACATCCTGAACCTCCATCTTCCTCAGAGGAAGAAGAAGGGGTGTGAAGGGCCAAGGGAGGTAGCACCTGCCATACAGCAGGCTCTGTGTCTTTGCTGCTTTTTCATCTTTACCTTGTTCTGCCATGTTGTTGCTGATGAACACCAGCAATTCTGGAGTGACATGCCCTCTCCAGGCCCCCCCAGAACTGTTTTTTTGCCAGCTGGTGGAGAGGTATAAATGTGCTCTTCGGAATGGAAAGCCAGGTCCTCAAAAACTGATGAAGGAAAAGGCAAGAAGGTCTGGTCTCTCAGAAGTGCAAAGGGTTCTTATGTCTCAACAAGTGTCAAAAGTCAGAGGTTCTCCCCACCATACACGTCTCTGTTCAGGCTGCCCTTCTGCAGTTTTGATACTCTCTGTTCAAGTCTCCCTTACCATGACATTCTGTCATGGACAGGAGACAGCCAAGGGTGAAGGAGGGAGAAGTGGGCACAAAAAGGATGTGAGAATGGGACCTGGGAATAGCCCAAGAGGGATGGCTCCAGGAGAGGCTCCCTTTGTGTATGCAGGCACACTGTGTGTGCAGGTATAGAAATGGATACAGCATCTGGATGGTAGTGGTCCTTTCAACACTTAGAGGTCCTCATGAGCATCAGAGGAACTTATCACCTCCTAAATCCTCAGCATCCTCACAGTGACAAACTTTTCTTAGGGATATTATAATGTCTTGACAAAAACCTGGTTTCATTTGCTAGGTCCCAGCCTCTGTGCCTTGGATATAAGATCTGACACAGAGTTTGGAATGAGCCTGCTGTCGTCCTCACTTCCTCTCATTCCTGAGCATCCCAGCAAAGCACAATCTTGGCGTCCTATCCCCCAGCGTTTTCTTGTCAGGCAGGGGTCTGCTGAGTGCATCTTTATGCAGCACAGAGGGCCTCCTCTCCATGAGCTGCACATCCCAATTCTTACAAACATTAACCACCATCAGGATGAGGCCTTTGTTGTGTTGAGTTGGTCTTTCTTTAGTGGCCATTTCCTTGCTGAGGTTCTTCTCAGAACCTCTAGTGTTTTTTGGGAGGTTTGGGAGAAAGATGAGAGTGTAGGAGCTTCTCTGGGAGGGATTTACATGCTGCCTGCAGAGAATCTGCCAGTTATCTGCCAGGTAGTAGCACTGCCAGCTGTGAGAGCTGGTTTCCATGCCACCAGTGACATGACTTCACCTTCTGCAAGTGAGGAGCAGCAGTCGACAGAGCCTGGTACACAAAAAACAAAACAAACCAAAACAACCCCCCCTCCCCAAACAAAAAACAACAAAAAAATCAACAACAACAACAAAACCAGAGGAAAGATGTCCAAGTCTAAACCTGTGAAGATCCTCAAGGTTCCTGCCTTATGGGGATGCTGATGGTAACAATCCCAAGCCAGGCTCTGATCCCTGCTTCCCCACAGTCATTTTGCCTGGAGTCCAGTGATATTCATTCCCAGAGGGAAGCATGTGTCTGCCCCTGTGTGTGAGTACATGTGTGTGCATGTGTGCAGGAGGATAAAGGAAAGTCCCATCACTGCTGCCAGGTGTCCTCCATGCTGGGACAATGCAGCAAATCAAGACAGGTAAATTTTGTTAGGGGTGCTTGGGCACAGCAGAGACCTCTCCAGCTACTACATGGAGCAGGACCAGTGGTCTTCCAGCATGGCAGCCATTCAAGCAGGAAAGACTAATGTCTGGGGCACAAAAATGGACAGGAAAAAGGAGATGACAGGCACAGGGCGATGGAGCCCTGTTCCTCTCCCCACCTCTTCCCTCCCTGTGCTTCTCTGCTGTATGGTCTTGTAATCAGTTCTGCTTAGTCTATACTTCTGGGGAAGCATTAACCTGTAATGGTTTTTGCTTCCTATTCCTATCACCTCAATGAGGCAGAAAAGAAAGGCTAGGGACACTGCTATCATCAGGTCCTTCTTTTGCCTGTGGTGGAGGTAAGGCTGGGTAGGAGGGACAAGCCATTTCTCTCTCTTCCAACTGTAGCCTCCCACTCCAAACCAGTGGGTGAAGTTTGCACAAGATGGACTGTTCTGTGGGAGGAAGAGGGCAAGGAAAGGGAACAAAGTGTCCCACCTGCCTTCCTCCTCCCTTCTTCCTTGTCCTGCTTCCTCCCCAGGGACAAGGGCTTGCAAAGTGATGCCAGCCCTGTCAGAGGAAAGCAGATTTAACATTCTATTTGCATGATGATTTTACTGTATTTTTCTGAGCAAACACCTGTTGTGTATGTGCCAGTTTGTTGGAATTTAACCTCCTCCCCCAAAGTCTCTCCTGTCCCTGTTCCTGTTTTCCCTACTCTTTTCCTTTATCCCTGATGTGATTTTATGAGAGATGCCTACTAGTTGGGGAGGGAACACACCCCAAAGAGAAACCAACCCAATTAGTCCCACAAAACAATTTTCTTCTTCTTTGCAGTGTCCCCTTCCCCTTGCCCCAAATGCGGTCTCTCAGCTGCTTTTCAAGGTAATGTGCGTGAAGGGGCATGTGTTACATACCAAACGCCTGCTCTTTCTACTGGTCAAAATTTCTTCTACTTATTCAGAAACAGGAGTGAGGTCCATCACGGTAAATCTCATACGAGAAATAGTCACTACCATCCCCATGCCCTGATTGCTCTTTCCCCAAATCTACAAGCAAGGCTATTCTTGGAGGAACAAGGAGTGCTTCAGTTGCAGGGGAACCTCTGATACAGGGAAATCTTCATGTGGAGCTGGTTGCAATCATTAGAAGACCTCCCACCATTTTCCTCTCATTGATTGCAGGGAGCTGTGAATTAGGCCTGGTTTACCCTTCCTCTCCTGTGGGTGGCCCTGGCAGAGGGCAGGGCATGATGAAACCTTTAAGGCTTCTGTGATGGAAAAGCATGGAGAGACTGCCTGAAGATTTTAAGCCCTCTGTGGATTGGGTTTGGCAAGAATCCCTCTCACCCTTGCCTTTTCCCAGGGCAAAGTGGACCCATGGGGCGGAATCGGGACCAGCCCCTTTCACACTTTATTTTTGAGTTGGTGACTCTTGACAGGGAAAGCAGAGATTTAGTTTACCTTACTGGCAAGTACAGATGGTGAGGGAATGAGGCTGGGTTCTGATCTGCCCTCTTCCCCCAAGAGCAGTCTCAGGGAGGGGGAGCCTGGGCTGGGTTCCTGCACCTAGAAGAGCGAAGGTGAGACCCTAGGTGTACTGGGGCACAGCTCTACCCCATCCCTGTTGATGCTGCTCCAGCTAATGCTGCGGTGCCACATTCCCCTCACCCCCTCCCCACTCTTCCATGCTGAATAAATCCCTCCCGAGGCAGGTGTGAAATATTCATGACTGACAAATGAAGATTTATGTTGGGCTGAGGAGGCCTCTGTGTGTTTGCAATGCTAATCAGCCTGCCTTCCTGGAGGAGGCTCTGCCAGGCAGGCTTGGGGAAAGAAGGGAGAGATGCAGGAGAGAAGGGGGAAAAGGAGCTGAGGAAGGGAGAGATGGGGTAGACACAGCAGGGGTGAGGAGGGTGTGGTGGGAACAAGCAGAGGGGAGGCAAGGAGGAGACAGATGTAGGAGGATGGGGAGGGTGGAGAAGAGGGACAGGCTGGAAGGACCAGGGAGCGAGATGAGCCACGACAGAACGTATTGGATAGTAAAGAAAAAAGGCATGAGAGAGAAGGGGCTGAGTGCAGGGGAGGAGGCTCTCTGAGGGGAGGTGGGAAGTCAGTAGTGCCTGAAGAAAAAAAAAATGGGCAGACTTCATGATAAGCTGTGGCCCCTCTCTGTAGGGCTGAACTCAGTGCTACAGAGCGAGCAGCTGCCACACGGGCAGGAGCCTGGACCTGGGGTCCCTGAAGGCACATTTTCCATGCTTGTTGCTGACCAGAAAGCTCAGCTGCGTCTGGAAGGACACATGGCTTCCGAGAGCCTGGAGAACACCCCTTCCACCGCCACCATCTCCTTCAGCACAAGCTGCACCCATGAAGATCCTCATGGAGCCACGTCTTGCTGGACCCAACCTGCTGTTGTCCCACCATCGGAGCAGAAGGGAGCATCTTCAGGGTGGCTTGGTGTGGGACAGACGCTGAATGCCACCCTCCACTGGGTGACGGGGGTCTCTTGTAGGGCTGGCAGAACCTGCCCCACCTCAGTTGCCCCCTGCCCACCCTGAGCGAGAGCCATGTTTTTGGGTCTTTCCCCAAAGAAGGGGCAGAGGGGAGCGTTTGTTGTCTCCCCCCTACACACGCAAGCACTCCCGCACCCCGTCCTTCCAGCCGCTTTGGCCTTGTACTGTGAGAGGCATTCTTGGTCTGCCTCCCCTCAACTTCCCTCTGCTGCGTGCCATGGGGAGACCTCTCCGTACCCCTCCGCGCGCAGTCCCACCATGGCAGCTCCGACCCACACCTCCGTCCCCAGGTGGAGATGGGGCAGCCTCTGCCCGGCTTCTCCCATTGGGTGGGCACCTCCTTCTCTCCTTGCCCTTCTGGGAGTCAAATCACCCCTTCTCCCCCTCACAGCCCCCCTTCTCCCTCTGCCCCCCCCCCCCGCCTCATCCTCGCGCGTTTGGCTTGGCCTTTGCCTCCCCCGTGACCGCCACCGCCACTGTGAGTCCTTGCTCTTGGGTGGCTGCCCCCGCCGCCTTGCTCTCCACCTTCCCCTTGGGTGGGAAGAAGCAGAGGCCGGCTGGGCCAGGCCAGACCCGCCAGGGCTGGTACTGCTGGTCCATCCACAAGCACAGAACCCGGGGCGAGGGGGTGGGAAGGGGTGGGCAGCTGCTGGGCACAGAGCCGGGGGTATCAGCCCTTGAATGTAAGGTAGGGCCTGGGAGGCAGCTGCTGGGACTGGCTCCTTGTGGCCTCTTTGGTGTTCCTCCTTCCGTAACAACCCTGTGACCCCCCCCTGGTTGTGTATGGACAAATTTGAGTTGGAGTTATGCTCTTTTCTTCTTTTTCTCTTTCCTTTCCTCTCTTAGATTTGTATTTCTTTCTCTTGTTTGTTTGTTTGGTTTTGTTTTTTTTTTAATCATTATTTTATTTTTAAATCTTTATTTTCTTTCCCTGTTTTAAAACTGAATGGCACGAAATCGTTTTTCCTCAACTCGGAGATTCCTGTATGGAGAAAATCAATTTCTATATTTGCAATAAATTTCTTATTTAAAAAAAAAAAAAAAGCAACAAAAAATAACAACAAAAAAACAAAAAAAAAACCAACCCAAAACAAAAACCCACCCAAAAAAACAACAAACAAAAATATGAAAAGCTGCTTCTGAGTCTGTTTGTCCCAACCTTGTCTAGTAAAGGGGGTGGGATGGGGTGGGAGAGCATGGGAAAAAGGAGAAACTGAGAAAGCTGGAGGGTCAGGGTATGGGACAAGGATCGTGGATTTTCTCAGACACCCCATGACCATGAACTCCCCCCAAATATGCTTTTTCTCTGCCCATTGTTTGGATACATCGTCGTGTCTACTGAGTCCTCAGTTCTGCCATGACACTCGTCCCACCCTGCACCTATTAGCACCCAGTTCATTTCCCATTCTGGGGAATCAAACAGCACTGCCTGGGTGCAGGGCAGAGCTTCCTCTGATGGACATCTACAAAACAAATACTCAGCTGGCAGTGAGAAGCATCCTCTGCCCAAGCTCCAGGGCTGCCTGGAAGAAGGCAATCCAAGCCTGGTGCTTTGGCCATGGATAATGACTGAGCAATATGCAGCCTAATCCACCAGCAGATATTGTGATCTCAGCTCTTCCTAAGCATCAATATTTAAAGCCAAGAACACAGCCAGAAAATCCGTGGCTATTGGTGCGTTTTTACACATAATTAGGCCAATTTGTGCATGGT
Source organism: Phaethornis superciliosus (assembly GCA_023637945.1). Classification (NCBI taxonomy): domain Eukaryota; kingdom Metazoa; phylum Chordata; class Aves; order Apodiformes; family Trochilidae; genus Phaethornis; species Phaethornis superciliosus. The sequence continues at coordinate 59,199,429 of JAJQWJ010000001.1, read as the reverse complement.
GACATAGCAGCCATTCCCTTGTATGTCTTGTCTCTTCTTCACCTCCGGTTTTGTCTCATGTCTAGTTTCTCCATGACTGGCTCTTCTGCTTGGTTCAGAGGGCTTTTTCTTTTGCCCTTGCACATCTAGTTTTGATTAGACAAATCTAACTGTGGCTTCTCAGTTTCCTTCTTGGGTGTGCTGTGCTCCTAGTGTAAGGAGGGGCAGGAATAAATGGTCTTGGGGCTTTGTGAATATGGACGTAACAGTGACTTTCAGCTCCTGGATATTTATATGCTGCAGTAGCTGATGACTCTTATTAATGCTTGAATTGATTTTAGAGCAGCCTTGGAGGCAGATGCTACTACAGGCAGATGCTTCACAGTCTGACACATTCTTTGTTGGACTTGGGAAGGATGATTCAGTGTGGGAAGAAACAGTGCTGGCCTGGACATCTCTGAGGGATGGACAATGGTGCACAACAAAAATGAGCTCTGCTGGGGCTGATCAGAGCTTCACGTGCTTGTTGGAAAGCTGGATCTTTGGGTCAAGGTAGCATTCCTGGAATCTGCATCTCCGCAGTGCAGGGGTACCTGAGACAGGGCATCTCAAACCGTGGGAGAAATTAATGCATAGATTATAAAGAGGTGTAATCTAATCAGTAGAGTGCCCCCATGCTGTTTGTTTTGTTGCTAAATTAGATTTTGTCTCCACAGTCCCTGCATTTCATCTGGTTGTTCTGCCACAGGGAGAGAAAGGACAAGATGTATTCGTAAATGCTGTCTAGGGGGAGACTGTCAGGGCTGAAGTAAGCACAGATGTCCTGAAGCCAGGTGGGGACTGTTGGGCTCGGGGGCGATGTGGAGGCATTGTAATCATCCCTCTGGGCCCAAATGATCTGCAATGGAAGAGTTAAGAAGTGTTTGTATTTAACCAGCCCTTGGCTGTTGCCAGTGAGAGACCTTCAGAGTCCTGCTCTGCACAGGGCTGTGTGAGCCAGTATGCGTCGAGTTGATCTGGGAGCCCGCATTGTTCTCTCAAGTGCCTCTGAATATGACTGTGTCCAATTGATGCAGTCCCTGCAGCAAACACACTGATCTCTGCCTCCATAACCGGCTTGGTGGACCATGACAGCTGTGTCCTGGAGTGGGAGGAAGGTCTCCAGCACTGTTGTGAAGTGCTGGACAGTGTGAGGGATGGAGTCACCAGGGTGGCCAGTGTGAGCTGGCCTGCTAAGCAAACCCATCATGGAGAAGAAGACTGCAGCATTGCATTACACCATGTTTTAGGCTGGCTGCAGACTCAGGAAGACCATTTTGTGTTGCCTTGTGGCTGGTTCATGCTGCTGTGGTTTCTATTCACTCCCATGAATTTCAGTAACTTACCTAAGCCATCATTTGCTGCAACACAGGAAGAACTGACATAGCCTCAGAGCCTTTAGTTGGAAATCATACAGGACTGAGATCTTTTTGGATACGTGTGTGCACGTGCGTGTGTTGTGAAATGGGAAAGGCAAATGGGCAACATTGCCCTCTTCTGGACTGACTGTCAGGACTGGAAGAGCATCTCTGGTGAAATTGCAGCCTGACAGATAAGTCCTGTTTCCATTGCCAAAGTAACATCCTTTCTGAGTCTTGATTTCCTATCCCAGTACTGGTGGCTTTTACAACAGCCAAGTCAGATTAGGGAACACCATTGCTCCCTGGACCTCTAGTGCCTGGGATACCTGAGCAACCATGACTACTCAGGGTCAGGCCATATAAAGTTGTCTCCAATGGTACCAGTAACCAACAGTTCTCAAGGTCAGTGAGCAAATGGATGAGGTTGTGAGGATCATGCTCACCCTTGGCAGAGGAGAAGAGGATGTCACTGAACAACCTGTACAGCTCCCTTCTTATCCTTGGAGGAAACACAAAGAGAGGTGCCTCTCAGTGCCCTGAGAGTGAAAGATTTAGGAGTCAAAGGATAAGAGAGATGGAAGGAGGACTTGACAAGCAAAGAACAGGCTCATATTGATAGTTAAGATGATGGATAGATTAGTATCACTGGCGCTGCCCTATATGGCCAGACTCAAGGTTTTGCCAAAGGCTTGGTGGGACTATGCCAGGGTACAGAACTATTCCATTCCTTATTTTCCCAAGTATCCAGCAGGGATATGTGTCTTTCCTTCTCTCATCGGGCTCTCTGGGACAAGATCTCTCTCTATCAATACAGTTATATGATACCTCTTGCAGTGGGATTGCCAGGCAACTCAGGGACAGATAGTTAACACATCCTTGAAGAAGGAAGGAACAGCATCCAAAGTAAGACTGATTAGCTGTATTGGTGACTTGGTAACCAAGGAAGAAGCAAGCAGGGTTCAGCCAGTGCTACTGTGGAAAATGGATCAAAAACCTCATCACTTTTTAAATAAGAAACACTTAAAAAAAAAAAAAAAAAAAAAAGCATTCAGTTCCATCTCTCTGTGTATGTCACTAGAAAGGGAATCATTAAGAATTCATTGCAACTTCTGCACCCAATTTTCCGGCCCAATGCCTTGTCCCGCTTGTCTTGCTCCAGCTCCAAAGACAGTGGAGGCTTTGCCATGAGACAAACGGGACCTGAATAACAAGATGGAGCTTGAAGAAAGGGAAGAGGGAGCTGAAGACCTCTGTCCTGAAGTGTCTGAAGAAGCCCAGCCAGGCAGGGAACATGAGAAAATGCCAGGTTTGCCCGCAGACTTGTGAGCAGATAGACACAAGCCTGGTCTAGTTGCCTCCTGTTACCTGCTCACAGGGTCCTAGGGATTTCCTACTATTCTGTTCTTTCCCTTCCTGAACATCTGGAGTTTATCCAGTGGGTGAGTTTAAGGGTGAAGATTACTGGGAATTTCTAACAGCCTAAAATGGCCAGTGTGCTGGGCCACAGGAGCAAGGTCCTGAGCTGCAGGACAGTGAAGCAGTAGACAAAAATGGCCAAGCCAAGCAAAACATGCCATAAGATGGATCCACCAGGGCAAGGAGGTGCTAGGCCTAGCAGGTTAAATCTATAAAGTCTGAAGAGACTGTATCTGTTGTGTATGAGTGCCTTCAGCCTAGATGCAAAGTGTCTGCTTAGTGTAATGATATCTGCTTTTCTGGAGGAGAAGAGGTTTTATTCTGGGATTTGCTCAGGCTGGGCACTGCATTAGAAGACACATGAGATCCTGGCTTCTCATCCCTTCCTGACAAGGTGGGGGAAGATCTGTTGCTTCTGTTTCTCTGCTGTCCATTTCTATCTCTGTCTTGTATCATCACCATCCACCAGTGCTCCTGCCTGTGACATCCATTTCTCTTTCTCTCTGCTTCTCAAGTAGCAGCCAGGGAGATAATTGGTATTTTTGACATTGTCTGTTGAACACTTTGTGGCAGGAGCTGACAGGATAAAGGAGTGAATTAGACAATTAGGGTTAATTAGAGGCTTTCTAGGGCTGTATTACCAAACTCCATGAGAATGGTGCCCTGCTTTCAAGGCCACAGTAGGGAACAGTGCCTTTGGGGGGCAGGAAAGGAGTAAGGGGATGTCAGTAGCATTGGTGGTGGTTGAGGTATCTAGAAAAAAATGTTCCAGCTCCCTAATGGCATAGGAGGTGCTGGGGTGGGGCAAACAGCTCTCAGGAGACTGAGGAGCAAAGACTGGACATAGACTGCAGTGGGGCAGTGGTGGGGACAAGGTGGTAGTGAAAATGCAGCTGACAGGTAAAGAGCCAGTTCTCAGCACTAGCTGGTGAGGCTTCAGCTTTTGCTGCAGAAATAGCAGTGGCTCTCTCAAACCCAGCAGGTAAAAAGAGACCCTGGAAAGGCAGATCAGCACAGCCATGTCTTGAGGTTTAATGACCTCAAGACATTCTTACTTACAGAGGGGTTTTTTAGCTATAGAGCTGTGATGTGACATTGGAGGATTAGCTGGATGTCAGGTTCCTCACTGGACCTCATTTGTCTTTCTACTGCTGCAGGCAGCTGAGCAAGGTAGAACTTGCCAGGGCAACATCCATTGAAAATAAGGTTTGAGTGACCTCTGAAAGGCACTCGGCCACCCAAAACTGCCAGATGGCAACTCTGGCCCAACACCCACAGCTTGCTTCTGTAAGAAGGCATGAAGAGTCTTTCCTGCTTCTGTAAGGTCAGGCTGCCTGTGACTCTGTGCAGCAGAAGAGAGTACCAGTCCAGAGGTGGGGTGTGAGAAGTGGAGAGATGAATTCTCCAGGCTTTGCTTTCCCCATTGTTCCAGAGCTGCTCTGTCTGCACCTGCCTCCACTTTGTCAATGCTGGGCTGCTTGAGTCTGGGGATGATAAAGACACACTGCTCCCTCACTCTCACCAAAATGCTTAACAGAGAAGGGAGCAGTGATTTCTCCAGCCCTGTTGTGCAGTCAGTGGACCTGAAGGTGAGACTGCCTGAGGCAGGTTAGCCAGTCTGTGAAGGAGGTGCAGATGACAGCTCTCCTTCCTACATGAAATTGTTGCCATGTAGGGATGCTCTGAAGAGGTCACATTTTTCAGCACAGCCTCTGTACACACCCGTACACCCTCAGAGGGACTGGAAACTTGTCTTGTTGCTAGAAGGCCTTGGGGTGATCACTGGTATATATAAAGTCTTTCCTCAGAAGAGTATAAGTTTCAAGATGACTACATCTGTGAATTTACACTGCTACAGACCTTCTCAGTGTGAAGAAAGTGAAGAATTCCCTTCTGGGATGGACTTCTCTGGTTCTCTTGGAAAGTCACATCCCTTATGCCCCAAGCAGACCTCATGAAGTGTCTTTGGGAAATGGAAGATTTGTCTCCCTCACTTTCTCTCCACATCACTAAGTTCCAAGTATCAGTGTGGTGGATGGAGGGAGGCAACACATGATGGCAATCAGACCTCTAGGCTTTTTCTCCCTGCACTGTGTGAACAAGACATGAGTTCTCTCACCTCAGCTTTATCTTCAGGCCATCACCTCTCTCCTTTTTCCCTGCATACTGTGTTTTTCTCACAATTCCCACCCATCTCTCCCTTCACACTTCCCATTTTTCCTGTTTTCTCTGTTCCACACCTTCTTTGACTGTTCCTCACCTTTCTGTTCCTTAGAAAATCATTAATTCCTCCATCTCTACACTTCTTAACTTTCCTGATGCTTTCATTTAGCACCTTCCATCTGTTGTATTTTTTCTCATTTCTCCATCTCCTTCCTTCAACCCGTTCTGTCTCCTCCCATGTCTACATATTTTCCTCTCTCATACAAAATCTAATATAATTCTTCACATCTTGAATTATCCAAACCTGCAAGGAAGTGATTTCCCACAGGAAAACAGAATATGAAAAATATCATTGTTCACCAAAAACTAAATATTGACCATTGGAAAGACCCCCCAGAATGAAAAAGAAAGCCATCTCATTGCTTAAAAAGGGATAAAGAAAGTCAAAACTTGTCTGAGCAAGTATGCACCACTGGGATTTGAGCATTTCTGCACCAGTGTGGCACAAAAGACCTGATAAGATTCTTAGTCAAACATGCACTGCAGTGGGGCCAGCCTAGACTGCACTGCAGTGGACAGAAGGTGGAATCTGAGATGCAGCTGAGACACAGTCAGTGTGTGAAAGAATCTTAGAGTGTCTCTTTTGCACACACACAGAGATACCTTGTTCCTCCCCAGTCCTACATCTTTGTCCTTCTAGGCTGAGCCAGGAAAGAAATTTCATTTTAAAGAGAAAAAATACAGATCCTACTGAACACTGAACCTTGCTCTCATAGTAAACAGGGGCTGGTATAAAGTACAGCTCTTCAACATGAAGTCTGGAAAAGGGAAATGCAGCTCATGGAGCTGTTGGATGCTCTCTACTTCAGTCACATCTGAGGTGATGTCTCTGCCTAAATTACCCCAGCTGTGACTCTTGATTGAGGAGTAGTAAAAGAAGGGCTAGGCTCATCCTAACTCAATGCCATACCATCAGAAATACAAACGTGATGAACACTCAAAGCATGCCTGGAAAATATTTCCATGAGGAATCAGGCACTTTCCCTTACAGATGGTCCTGCCAGATCCTCAAGTCTGTCTTGGTTCCTTATTGAATGCTCTCAGCTGCAACCAACTTCTACAGCCTGATCCCAGAGATGACCTACTACAGCATCTGGACATTGCCCCCAGGCTGGAATTTCTTAACAAAGACTGTACTACAGAGGAAGTCTACTAGATATGGGCAGGGGCATCACCTCAGAAATGACTGAAGAAGATAAAGTAACATGTTGTTCTTACAAGCAGGGGACAGACACAGCACCTCTCAAGGTTTCTAAGCAGGGCAAAGAAGGATTTGTCTCAACACACAGTTGCTCAGTCAGAGAGTAGCTTTGGTGGGCAGAGAAAGAAAATCTCAATGAACCCTTCAGACCTTTGTGTTGCAGTGATCTATTAAACAAACCGTATCTCTGTGTATAGCAAGCAGAGGCTTAATCCCACATAGTTCTGGTATTTTTAGCAGCTTATTCCTGGATAGGGTAACTGGGCACTTTTTTTTTTTTTTTTTTTTAACTTTACTTGCAGGAGCCCTGCAGCCAGACTGCAAAGATTCCTAGTAAATAGGAAGATCTCAGGTGAAAATCAAGGTCTCTGAGTGCTGCAGTGAGAGACAAAAACTGTGTAATTAAAATAAAAATGTCTTGGGATCTAGCTGAACCAGCTGTTCTACAGCTGGGTCTTCAGTTAATTCCTTGTGTGCCTAGATTGGTATCTGTCAAGCTGCACAGAGGGTGGAGAGGCAGGCTTCTCCTTTGCCAGTGCTTGACACTTCATGTGATGGTGACAGAGCAGTGCTGGGCCTTGGAGCAGGCTGCATGCAGACAGCAGACTGGGGAAGGGATGATGGCAAAGTGGTAGCAATGCAGGGTGCTTCCTAGCAGAGAACTTCAGAATGTGTGGTCTTGTCTGCAGAGCACCAGGTCTCTTTTCTTTACCAGGATGTCACATCCCAAGCTGAGTGGTATAGTCTGGGACACAGACTCTCCCAGCAACGTAATCTGTGGCTCAGCTGCCAACTTGCAATGTTCTGGAGTCAGATCCTACCATGATCAGGGGCTGTAGCTGCAGCAGGGTTCCTCTCATGTGCTCTCCACCTGTTATTATAAATGAAAGGGAGTTGGTGAGCGGGAAAGGATCCCATTTATGGGTCAACTCTTTCCCTCAGCTTCTGCTGACACCACTTGGAACAACCTGGACAGAGAGATCACTTGGGTCTGTACTGAAACTCCTTGCACATAACACATCCAAGAGGCTCTTGTCAAAAACATTCCCTGCAGAAAGCCATGATGTTAGGGTCCCTTCACCTCCAGATGGGGCAGCCCACATAGCTACTCCTCTACTGCTGGCATCCCAAGCAAGAAAAAAGCCTGGTGAAAGAAGGCAAAAGTTTTTTGGTCTCTGTATATTCATCCCCAGGTAACCACTAAGCAGATGGGGCAAATTTATCTGCTCAGGGGATATGACCTTTCTTCCAAATTAAAGAAATGTTTTGTGGAACAGCAGCATAAAAATTGTCATATCAGCATGAATCAAAGATGCTTGCATCTTCTTCTCCACTGAGGATCCTAAAATTGCAAATGGTCTGAAGAAGGCAAGCAGGGCAAAAATACTGACTATTCCTTGTAATGTGAGAACACAGAGTATCCTTGAAATGACCAGACATTGGATTTAAGAGAAAATCCAAGGAAACATCATATCATAATACAGAAATAACTTGTGAAACTCCTTGCCAAAGTGTTTTAATCAAATTTCTGTAAGGTCTTTCCCAAACAAAATGATTCTATGATTGATTCTCTAAATGTTTAAACTGCTGATGGTCAGTATCAGGGAAAAGAAAACTGAAAGCTCAAGCTCTGTTCTTGCCCAGCCATCTACCCCTGAACATTATCAGTGACCTGAGTGGAACAGACAGACCTTCAAGCTGATCCAGTACATCCATTTTTCTGCACCTTAGCACATCTTATTCAACCCCTGTCAACCTTTTGCCAAGGTCTACCCAGCAAGGTTGCTGCAGTGGTCTGAAATGCCAGATACCTCTTAGCCTGACACTAATATCATCTGACAGACCTGATGGGAAAACAACTGCGTCTGAAGCTTTCCAGCATTGCAGCACTGAGACTCACAGTTTCAGAAAAGAATTTCTGCAGCTGCTCTTGACAGTTCTCCCAGCACACAGCAAGTGCTTGCAGAAAATTCAGGCCTTGTAACTATTTGGCATGGATTGAAAGGGCAAGTAGAATACTCAGGTAGAAAAATCTGAAATGAACACAGTAGCAATCAGACAAATGAACAGAAGAAAGAGCTACATTTAGCTCGGGCTTCTCATCGAATAAAATCACTAAGTCAGGACAGCCCAGGTGACGTGCTTGCTGTGGGCACCACAGTCTTCCCAACCACCATGGTCAGCATCTTGGCAGGTGTTGTGACCTAACCCAGGCACATCAGATAACGTAAGAGAGAGAGGAATCATGGTACCAGGGTAGCTGAATCCTCCAAGCAGCAAAATTTTCCTCATGATGAGAGTGCTGCTGACACTGGAGTGGAGTGGTAGGATAGAAGAAAACAGTATTTTCCTGGTGAAATTAGACAAAGAAGCTGAAATATATGGCTTCATGACCTAAAGCTCCTATCTTGAACCAGATAGGTCCCTGTGGGGTTGATCCTGGGAGGTGTAGGTCTATGCTAGATGTGCTAATGACCTTGTTTGCAGGCAGCTTCACATCCTTTCTTGAGCAGATGGTAGGTATACTCTGCACTACTTGCCTGTGGGACACAATGCTGAGTGTCTCTGAGTAAGCCTCTAGGTGAGTTCCCCATGACTGTCCAGAACCTTAAGACCCACAAAAATACAAATTATAAGTGACAAAAGGAAGACTTGGGAAAATGTGGGCTCCCTGCAAAATGGGGAGGTTCCCTGATGATGCATGGAAAAGAATGAGGTATTCAATGCCTTCTTCAGGTCAGTCATTACTAGCAAGTTCTAAGACTGGTCTTCAGAAATGCCAGGCCCCATAAACCAGTGGAAAACAGGAAGAAACTTTTCCTTGGTGGAAGAAGATCAGAGAATACTTAAGTAAACTGCACATATGCAAGTCCCTGGCCCCTGATGGGATACATCCAGCAGTGGTGAAGAAGATGGCTGATGTCATCTCAAGGTCATTCTCAATAATACTTGAACACTCAGAGTGACTGAGGGAAGGGCCTAAGAAATGAAGTAAACATGCATATGGAAAGTCTAAGTCCATATGAAGTAATGGGAAAGTTCATTCCAACTCAGACAGATAGAATTTAAATTCCTCTGTCTTTTTAGAGGCATGCACCTCTAAGAGGAGTGATGCTGCTTTGCAGAATCCATGCATTTCTGATTCCTGCCATGTTGGATCAATGTCTGTGAGGCAAGGTTTATAAAGGAAGATAAATGTCTTTTTTTTTTTTTTTTGTGGACAAGCCAAATTAAAATGGATGAGCTTTTCTTCAGGCCTGCTCCATTTATCTCTTCCAGACTTGTTTGCATACACTGTCCATTTCTTTTCTTTCTGCTTGTGTTATAGCTGATCATTCTCTACAAACCTTATCACTCCTACAGTCTTCAGACAACATACTTAGAACAGCACCACTGTTAAAATATGAATTCTTTTATTCACAAAGACTCCCCTATTAAAACAAAGTAACCAGCACTGATTGGTGAGCTGAGAATAAAAGGGAACAGAAGATTAAGGAATTTTTCCATTGATCCAATTGCACTGTGATAAGCCACACTTGGAATAAGGAGGAAGATGATCAGCTGCCTTTGGGCTGCATTTCAATAGTTAACCTTTAGAAACTTATCTTTTTATACTGTATAATTTTTTTTCACACTAAGCTCACTCGGTGTTCAGGCTGACTCATGCAAACCTGCCATATGCTGGAAGCATCCTTTTCTGACAGGTAATACAGCCAAACAGAGCAGGGTGTAAAGCAAAACCCTCATGCACCTGTGAATTAAAAATGAAGGCATGTCTGCAGAACCCCAGGAACAGGGACATATTTCTTCCTAAGCCATAAGGGTCTGAGCTCCTCCTTGAGAGGAGGGAACTGAGCCCTGAGCAAAAAAAAAAAATTAAAAATGGGAGTAATATAGCAAAGCAAATGGTACAGACTAGCAGGGAATGAGGCACTGAGAAAAAAATGAATAAGACAGAGCCTTTTTCCCTGAAACTCCCACCAGTGCCAGAAAGAGAAAGAGGCAGGAGAAAAAGAGGTGTATGCAAGCATGAGTGTGAAGGAGAAAGACCATGTGTGTGAAACAGACACTGTGGTGAGGGAGAGGGATCCTATACGATGCGTGAGAGACATGTATCCTATAGCCTTTGTGTTTGGGCTAGAGCCTGTGCCTGTGAGAGACAAGACTGTGACAGAGCCTGAGACAGCTACAGCAGGCAGGCAAGCAAGAGAAGCAAACAGAAGGAGAGAAGAGAGTTGACATGAAGCTTCTTCAACCCCCTCTCTGCTTGGGAGGCCACTTCAGAGGCCTGGAATTGTGAAGGGTCATCATCGTTCTGGTGAGTATGGGGTGTCCTCAGAGCTCTTTGCTGACCCTTCTAGTTCATCACTGTTACCAGGGGAAGCTGGGGACTTGCAGCAAACTCCTGTCTGTACACATGCCATCCCTGTTACAGTGCTTGTAGTGCATCCCCACCAAGCCCACTCCACCACCTGGCTGTGCTGTGATGGTGAGGATGGGAGCAAGAGAGGATGGGATGTATAGATAAATAAACCTTTTCCTTCCCATGTACACTGGTAAGTCAAAGAGGACTCGTCCAGAGGCCCCAGCAGACAGCAGCTGCTGTCCTGCTTAGACAGCCAGTCCTGCTGACTCTGTGTTCATGTTGTCTGTAACTGTGGCAGGAGGCAGACATCCTTCCTTTTCTCTTCCATATAGCCAAATGGCCAGCACAGCCCATACAGCTCCAGCATCTGGCCAGACCCAGGCACAAACTCACAGTCTTGGGCAGAGTGTGTCCCTTTCCAGTACCTGCTTGGCTTGCATTCATCAGCTATCCTGCTCCTACTGCCTCTGCAGAGACCATCTGCTATCTGGCACTCAGAGATCCCTTAGCTTTGGTCATGGATCAGTGATGGATCCTTTCCAAGCCCTGCAAGGGTGAGGGAAACAGGTGTAGAAGCAAAACAAAGGTTTCTTTGGTGCTCATGCACTATGAAATGCAGCTCAGCTCTCTGCCAGCTGGAAGATCAGCAGCATGACCCAGGTGCTGGAAGCAGTGCTCTACATTTAAATTGCTGTCCTCAGAAGAGAGGAAAAGCTGGAAGACAGAGATCCCAACAAGTTTCTGGAGATGGAGGATGGCACTGTTACTGCAGGGATCTCAAGGGTGACATTCTGGTTTCCAGAACCATTTTTAGTGTGCTGGGTTATCCAAAACATTTGCTCAATGTTGATAAATACCACACAGGACCAATGGGAGATGTTCTGGAGGTGAAGCTGAACACAGGTGGGTGACCTTGCACTGAAGACCAGCATTTGGGCTCTGACTGACTCCTTGACTGATATAGTCTGTGCTAACCCTTGAAACCAGGGACAGCATCAGCACTGCAGATTTTCAGAGATACCAGGTGACATCATCCAGCAGAGCTCTTCAAAGCCTGGTGATGTCATCACTACAAAATCCTGGCGCAGGACTGATGAGCCTGTTCTTCCCTGGGGCCAGAGCAGGTCTTTCCAACACCTTTTAGCTGGTCACAAATTCACACATACCTAAGCACTGCACAGCAGTAAGACAAAGTGCAAACATCATGTGGCTTTCAGTGCTATTTGGAAATGCGGTCTGTGAGTGTTATCTTTGATTTGAGATTTTGCTGACATATGCAGAGACCCTGTCCTGTGTAGCATCTCGTGTTGCACAGGTTAAGGTGTTTTGAGCATGTCGAGTGTCTGTGGTATGTCCCAGGCCCATGAGCTCTTGCAGGTGGTCTTTGGTTCTTCCAGTATTGCTTTAGACAAAAAAGTGAGGTCATGTGTGGCCCTAAGAATCATAGAATTGGCTGGGTTGGAAGGGACCTCAGAGATCATCAAGTCCAACCCTTGATCCACTACCGCTGTGGTTACCAGCCCATGGCACTGAGTGCCACATCCAGTCTCTTTTTAAATATCTCCAGGGATGGAGAATCCACTACTTCCCTGGGCAGCCCATTCCAATGTCTGATCACCCTCTCCGTGAAGAAATTCTTTCTAATATTCAACCTAAACTTCCCCTGGCACAACTTAAGTCCATGCCCTCTTGTCTTGTTGAAAGTTGCCTGGGAGAAGAGCCCAACCCCCCCTGGCTCCAGCCTCCTTTCAGGGAGTTGTAGAGAGCGATGAGGTCTCCCCTGAGCCTCCTCTTCTCCAGGCTGAACACCCCCAGCTCCCTCAGCCTCTCCTCACAGGACTTGTGCTGGAGTCCCTTCACCAGCCTGGTTGCCCTCCTTTGGACCTGCTCCAGGACCTCAATCTCCTTCCTGAACTGAGGGGCCCAGAACTGGACACAGGACTCGAGGTGTGGCCTCACCAGGGCTGAGTACAGGGGCAGAATCACTTCCCTGGACCTGCTGGCCACGCTGTTCCTGATCCAGGCCAGGATGCCATTGGCCTTCTTGGCCACCTGGGCACACTGCTGGCTCATGTTCAGCTTCTTGTCAATCCAGGGTTGGATCAATCCATCTAAGGATGACTGCAAAGACAGACCATCAGCCTGAGCATTCTAAGGAAATGAAAGAATCATGTTTTCATTCTACATTGAGAGATTTAGTACTGCAACTTCTAAGAAAAGGCAATGATATCACCCATGTGAGACTTGAGAGACACTGAGTGATGTTACCAACTTGTAAGTAGTCAACTGAAAGGTTGGTTTTAGAGGCAAAAGTCTGGTGAATTGCTTGGCCACAGTGCAATGCCCAGCTGACCGCTCCTAATAAGCAGGATGTCCCTATGGGCATTAATGAACACTTGTGAATACTGAATGAGAGCTGGCTGGGAAATCTGAGCACATGCCTTCTCTCATTGTATTGCAGGGCAAGTGGTCTGAATGTGGTTACCAGTAGGAGTGCCTCAGGAGAGAGTTACAGTGCTAGAGAAATGCCTGGCTTTGAGCCTTCCAGAAATTACTGGTCTATGTTACAGCCACGTGGCTGTAGCTCACACTCAGAGAGCTGTATGTCCCTGGAGTTAGACCTCTCCCATCCAAATGTGAATGTTGTCTGTGGAGTGGAGTCTTTCCTCATCACTGCTCCTGTGAGAGAGGAAGTGTATCCCTACCTGTCAGGCTGCATGGGTTGAGATCTTGATGGGCCTCTTGAGACATTTGGATGTGTCTGGAGTTAAAGCTATGCCCACCTCCTGTGAACAAAAAAGCAGGATAGCTGTCTGTATTCATTTCTGCAAAGTGGGCATGCACGTGTGTACCAGGAGGTGAGATGCCACTCTTGCTCCCACCAGGCTCCCCTTGTGCAGCCCAGCACTGTCTGGGGTATTCACTGTAATAATCTGTCCTCCACAGCAGCTCCCTCTCTTCAGAGCCAAAACGTGAATTGTGCCTTGAACGTTTCCTCTGTGCACTTGCTCTGTGGTGCTCTGCCCCACTACTTTTCCCCCAGTCCAGTGTCTCCTCCTTGGTCACATTTCTATGCCCGTGACCTCCATCAGTATTACCTGTCCATCCCCATCAGCCTCTAAGAACAGAGACAGCAAACTGACAGGCACGAGCCATTCCTGATGGGAGGGGGAATAAAGCCCCCACAGCTCTCTCATCAACAGGCCCCTCTAAAACCATACTAATGAGATTCTCCTAAGGGCCCCTGTCAGCTCTGCCTTTCTTTGCAGGCTCCTTTGACAGATGGATGTCAGTTCAGGGAAAACTATTTGATGTTCTTCATCTTAATGAAAGTGATCCTCGGGCAGGCGCTGCCTCTTTTGCCTCTAGGTGCCCGTGGTCTGGCAGTGGCAGGCTACTCTGTGCTTTCTCATACTGGATCCCAATTAGTGCCTGGTTCCTGCTGCTTCTGAAATCAACAGGGAAAACATCCCTCTGGCTGCAGTGGAGCAGGAGGCAGAAGATGGGAAAGTCAGTACAGAGAGAGACAGCAAAGGTCTGGGTGAGTTCTTTTCCATCCTTTCCAAGCATAAGTGTTTCTGTTTCCTCTGTTCATTCTAAGACAGGGATGGATACATAGGCAGCTCTATATCTGCTCCCTGCCACTGCTGACCTGTTATGCATGTACACACATGCTGCTGCACAGGAGAAAGAATAGAGGTGTTCAGCCACTCACTTGGGGCTAGCTAAAAGCTGAGATGATGTGAAAATATGGGATAGACATAGGGACAGAATAGGATGGGGTACTGAAGGAGGAGGAAAGAAACAAGTACAAAGATGTTCTCTTTATGCTCCAGGAAAAGGGGATTCAGTTCCCTGTCCCTGACCCACGGGAAGAGCTTACACTTTGATTATTTCTTAGTACCTGCCATCAGCACATGTTTTCATTTGGTAATCACTGACTTACCAGATTCAGCTGAACCCTCTGGCTCTTATTAACAAATAGGAGGAAATCTAGATGACCTGAGTTATACAGGAGGTCAGGACAAATTAGTGTCACAAAATTTTATGCTGGGACTTGCATGGCAAAAAGTGCAACTGGCAGCACAAATCTGATGGCAGCAGGTGTCATTACTACCACTAGCAGCTCCCAACTCCTCAGTGAGCACATACTTCTTGGATGTACTTAGCATCCCTCTAACAGGAGATGTAGTGTGAGAAGATAAGCCTTATAGGATCCCTGCTCCAGACTTATGCCTAGAGACTGTATTGCATCTTCTTGGTTCAAGTTACTGACTGAAGTTCAAGCTCATGTATATAATTTTCTTTTACGAAGACAAGCTAATGAAGGATCTAGGAAGTTCTCTGTGGACACCCTCTGTTTCCCAAGAAAGTATCAAGTGCTAATTTTAAAGCAAAAAACTAGGATGCAATTTCTTTGCCGTCTAAAAATCTTTCTTTAGGCTGTTTTAGTGCTTTTTTACTTCCTGTCTGTTATCTCATCCTTTTATCAGATGGCACTGCTTTCTTTAGTCCTCTCAGAAACATAGCTCTTTTCTCATGTACCTCTTTGTTTTGCAAAGTGGTGTATGCCTGTGTGTAGGTGATAACCATTAATGCTGCATACGGGAGATTAATTGTTCTGAAGCCATCCTAAAGAAAGGCAGCAGCTAAATCCACCTGAATAAAGGACATTTGATCAATTTGTGACAGCACTTATTCAAAATCCAGTCAGATCTTCCAGCCGTAACCACAAGCAAATGGAAACTCCCTAGGAATCATTAAACCTGCAGCATCTTTTTTATTCATCCCTGTCAGACACACAGAGTCATGCCCTGGATTCCCTCCTGCCTTCCCAGTGGGGATGTGTTGTGTGACTGCACAGTCTGGCATCTCTCTGTGGTTTTGTGCTGGAGCCCTTTGAGATGGTAGTTGCCATTGCTAATGCAGACCCATGAATGAGTTGGCTTTTTCTACAGCTTTATGATTTACTGCATCCAGTTCTGGGCTCCCGAGTTCAGAGAGACAGGAAACTACTGGACAGAGTCCAGTGGAGGGCAACAAAGAAGACTGGCATTTTGGAGCACCCCTCTTATGAGGAAAGGCTGAGGGGAGATCTTATCAGTGTTGCAAGTATCTAAAGGGTGGATGGAAAAAGATGGAGCCAGATTTTTCTCAGTAGCTCCCAATGACAGGACAAGGGCCAATGGGCACAAGCTGGAGCATAGGAAGTTCCATTTAAATATAAGAAAAAACTTTTTTACTATGGAACAACCTGCCCAACGAGGTTGTGGAGTCCCCTTCTCTGGAGATACTAAAAACCTGCCTGGATGTGTTCCAGTGTAATGTGCTCTAGGGGATCCTGCTTTAGCAGGAGAGTTGGACTTTGTGATCTCTAGAGATCCCTTCCAACTTCTGTGATTCTGTGATTTCTCTGGGATACCTGATGAATCCTTGGTCCTATTACAGCTTCTGAGCCAAGGTGTACAGTGAACTGCCTCACCCTTTTGCTCTTTTCTGTCAGGTCACTTTGGGTACATACAGGCTACAGGAAAGCCAAATCTGCCTATGCTGTGGGTACACAGTCTGTAGAGAAGGCACTGCTGGGTTTTGGTAATTCAGGGCTGCAATATGGACTTGATGTAGGGATTTGGCAGCATTGCTTTAAAAATAAAGGCTTCCTCAAGCTACTGCAATACAGATACACATCTTGTGAAGCATGTGACACCACAAATACTGTGGTATAATGGAGGTCTTTGGGTTCAGGCAACTAAGATATGTTTAGCATAATGAATTTTAGATGATAATTGGAATACTCAGAGTTTTTTTCTCCTAGATCATTGCTTCTCTAAGGGCTTCTTATTGTTAAACTTTTCTCAGCCACAACTTCCCTTTTGTTTTAGAGAAACACATGTACTTTTACACAAAATTCCCAAGAACTCAAAATTGTCCCCTCTTCCTCTAACACCAGTAACTGCTTCTTTAAAGGAGAAAAGCCATTGTGAAACCTGGAAGCAAATTACTGGGCTTGGCAAGGGTAGAGAAGATTACAAAACAATATTCACAGCTGCTATGTGGAGGAGATAGAGTAGGGAGGGGTAGAGAGGAAAATGGTTGTCCTTAAAGAATCATCAAGTCATGGAATGGAGAGCTGCTGGCCCCCCTCTCGAGGGCTCTGCTTGGCTGGGTAGCTTATTAACTGAAATGGAGAGAAAATGGAGAAGATTCAGGGCAGAGCAGCAGATAGAGGGGCAAAGGAAAGCCTGACTGATGAGGGAAGATTAAACACTAAATGAATTTAGCTTTGCTAACTGATGACTAATAGGACGTGTGATAACCATCTTCCCATCTGAGAGGTTTGAATAATGGTGTGCAAGTCTCTGTTTGTGTTTTAGGGCAGTGATGGGGGCAAGACATTGCTGAACAGACAAACCACAGTGGTTACCTTGCCCCTGCACAGGCTCAAGGACAGGCAGAATCATGGCACCTAAGAGGGACCAGTTCTACTGGGAAAAGGTGAGGGTAGGGGGTTTAGATCAGGTGGGAGATGGAATGAAAAGGAGAATGAGAAAATCATCTCTGCTCCATTAGACATAGCGGGTTCTCCCACCCTGCCCCTCCCATTTTTCATGTTATCTGTTACCCTTTTGGATTTAGTTCCTCTGCCTAGCTTAGTCTCTTCATTGCAGCCTCTCCAATCTCTCTCCTCCTGCCTACCCTTCACCTTCTCTCCATGTTCCTGTCTCCATTCTTGCTCACTTTGTTTATGATCTCTTTCCTCTCTTTCACATGTCCTTCTTCTCCGTGCTTTTCACTTCTCTTTCCCATATTTTTTTTTGTTGGTTTTTGGTTTGTTTTTTTTTTGTCTCACACTGTCTTTCTGAGCAGGTATATCTGCATCTGTGATTGAAGGTTCATTTTCCTTTCATTCTGTGGGTGACAAACTCTGACTTTGCTAATAACTTGTGAAAAATCAAGAGAGAAACCAACAGCTCCAGTGTCACAGACACTGGCTGTGATGTTCATAAGGACTGATGGCAGGCAGGGTGAGGGGTGGGAGGGTGCTGTGCACGGAAGGGAGATGTTCTTGTTTTACTTCTCAGGATGGGAGGATGGAGGGTGGGAGACAAAGATGCTGCACAAATTTGGTGCAAGTGGGAAATCTCTTTCTTGGGCAGCTTTGATGCAAAGTAGAGCAAAGTAGAATACATTTTCTGAGCTCTGGCCTCCCAGGGAAAACTGGGATTTGACTTCAGTTTGAGTGGAAAAGATGTTACTCTACTGGTAGAGTAGAGGTTTGACCTCATTGTCAACCTGATATGCAGAGCAGATCATGTTTGTCCATATTGCTGTCTCTACTTTGAATTAATGTACCCTCAATGTACTTAGACAGAGCCCCACTGATTCCTGGTACACCGTAGGGAAGCCATTTGAACAGGCCCTGCTCCATTCAAACTGTGTGACTATGGGCCTGCTAAGATGTCACCATGCAGGCAACATCCCTTCCACAGAGCACCAGCAACATCTTAGCACTTGTGTGAGTGGCTCTGATATATACAGAAAGCACACCTGGTTCATGGCATTTAGCCACATTCCATTACCCAAAGGGGCCCACAGGAAAGCTGGAAAGGGAATTTTTACTAGGATGTGTAGTGACAAGACAAGGGATAACAGTTTCAGACTGAAAGGGAATAGATTTAGATTAGATTCTGGGGATAAATTCTTCACTGTGAGGGTGGTGAGACATTGGAACAGGTTGTCCAGGGATGGACAACCTTGGATGTGGCCTCCCTGAAAGTTTTCAAGGCCAGGCTGAACTGGGATTTGAGCAACCTGGTCTAGTAGAAGGTATCCCTGCCCAGGCAGAGAGGTTGGAACTAGATGATTCTGCAGTAACACAGGGACTCTCTGATGTTCCCTGCATCCCTAGGGAGAACTTCTGTCAGGCACCAGTGATATCACACAGTAAGCCTCAGCCCATCAAATGGAAATACTTCTTTTTGCTTCTCTATGCATACGCCCATGTGGAGTCACCAGAAAGCTACAAAGTTCTCAGTGTGAATAAATCTGCTGCAGTACAATGCTGTTTCTCCTACAGTGATATCCCTTAGGCTCTGAGGCTTTCAAAGAGAGGTTCCCCTTCTTGCTCTTGCTGAACAAAACAGTCAGAACTATGGCATTTGGAGACCACAGCATATCCACATTGAAAGGGGCCACTGATCTACCCATCTGCCTTTTGTACTTGGCAGCTCTGTCTTTGGAGGCTCCAAACTGCTGGTCCCAGTGGCATGGCAACACTTACACTCTCAGCATTCATATTTCTCTCTGAGAAGGTTATACTCTGCTCTGGAAGAATCTTTCTTCCTGGGACACAGAGGAATAAGCAGTGAGTAAAGACAGATGGTAGGAAAGAGCAGACCTTGGGGCTAATTTGCACAGTTCCACCTTGACTTTTCTAAGGCTCTTCTCTAGTGCCATGAAATTCAATGTATAGAAAGGTGGGAGACGAAAAGAACGAAAGAGAAGGAATTTGGGAAGAGAAGGCAGAATGCCTAAGGGGGTAGATGAGGATAGATCTGATAGGAGCTAGAGATGACTGTGGGTCTTAGGCTTGTAGGTGTGCAGAGATGTGGCCAAGAAGAAAACAGAATTAAATGAAACAAGGCCATGAAGAAGCCATGGGACCATAATCGAGGGGGTTAGAGACCATAGCTCAAGGGAGACCACAGTTCCCTTGACGTAACAGATCATGCCCTTTGCTCCTCTACCTCGTTCTCACCTTAGCCTGCCTGCCTACAGTGGGTGGGCAGGTTCTGTCCCAAGAGCAGCACATTTAATTGGGCCAAGCCTTTCCAGATCCTCCAGGACCAGACCCAGGGAAGGAGTAACTATGTTGTTAAGGAGTGCATACATGTGTTAGCACCTGAGGCTATAAGAGCTCCATGTTTCATGGATTCCTAGAACCCTATAGAGAAATGCCAGTACAAAAACCAGATCCTGATAGTAGATAAATGAGCAGGAGGTGGAGGCTGGGGGTAGGGACGGTGGGGAAAGGGGTGTTGATGGATTGCCATGTGTATTAGTGATGTCCAGGGAGGGATCGGGGAGAAGTGGGAGAGGGGGATAGGAGAAGAGACAAGAAAGAAATAAAAAAAGGCTGTGTGTCTGTGTTCATTATCCTTGTTAGTTCATTAATGACAAATTGGTGACTTAGTGCCCCTCTTCCACTCCACTTCATTGACTGCCTAGCCCTCTGCTCAGCAGCCTCCATTGGTGGGGTGGGACTACATTACTGAGGGTACATTACTCTCTCCTTCAGCTTTCCTTTTTTTGTTCACCAATACGGCATTGATCCTACTCAGTGAGAATTTCCATTTATATTTCAGCAGTGCCTGTGACACCATACCTGAGTCCCTTCAGCTCTGACGTGTGCTTGCCTGCTTTCCAAAATGCTCTGCTTTGCTCAGCTCCTCCTTCTCCTCAGCCTCTTTTGCTATTCCTCACCTCCTCCATGCAATCCTCCCCTCTCCCTCTGACTGGTCCCCCCGTGCCACTGCCTGATATCTGCTCTCTCAACCACTCCATCTTTCCTTGACATGTCCTGGCCCCTCTCCCAGTGCTCCCAATTAGCTCAGCTGCCAGGTTTAGCCAGGCAACTGGTCTGTCCAAGTCTGCACAGTGAAAAGATGGAGATTTCTTCTTCAGAGCAAATCTGCCTAGGGGCTCTCTGGTACTCAGGGCCACTCTCACAGATGCTCAGCCTCTGGTCTTGCCTCTCAGTGAACAAGTCACAGCCCAGGGTCCTAGAGATTGCCTATAAGCAGAGTGACCCCCCCACCTCCACACTCACAGCTCCTCCCCTCTCTCCCAGAAAGCCTGTCCTAAACAGCTGGAAGCTGACACAGGTTGTCCCTGGCTTGGTCTGTCTGGGGAGGTAATTAGAGGAGCAGAGCTGTCTCACCCAAAGAGTCTGAGGGAGCATAGATGTGGCATGTGTACTAAATCTGTGTCCCTCAAATTAAATAGGCTGGGCAGGCCTATGCTCCCATGGACTCTTGAAACGCACAGGCTATGAAATAACCTCTGGATGACTGGAATGACAACCTGAGCATTAGACCCCAAACACCCAGAGACTGGGGTCCAGAGTTTTCCATATCTGCTGCATAAGCAGCTCTGCTCCCAGCTGTAGCTGTAAGAGTGGCTGCAGTTGTTCACCCTCTGCATCTTTATACAGACTCAGGCAAGCTGTCCTCCAGGGGTGGCTTCCTGCCCTTCCAGCTCTTTGCTGAGCTCCTGCTGCACTCACTGGGGAAAGATGCTCAAGAATTCAAATGAGTCTGGGAAGCAGGTGTTGCCCTCATTAGAAATGAAAATTTAGCACACAGATAAAGAGAGAAGGAGAGAGAGGAGAAGGGAAGTGATAGGCAAATGTTCTTGCTGTAAACAGGGAAAGTTATCTTGGTTTTGGGAAGGAGTGATGTCTTCCTGCCCCACCTCTCTCCTCATCAGGATTAGAGTGGTGAACAGTACAGGCAGGTTGAGCCCTAAGATGGAGAGGAGTGAATCAGGCTGTGCCATCTGAGCGACTATTACACATGGCTGCAGGGGGACAAGGAGGCACTGACCTGGAAGGACAAAGAGTTCCTACACACTGAGGCAGATGCAAAGTGAGCCTGGCAGCACTTCCAGCAGCTGTGGGGAGCAGGTGCCCACTGCATGGGCCCACCACTTGCCATCTCTCCTCATCCATCCCTCTCTTTGTAGCTTTCCCACCCCGTGCCTACAGATAGATGCACAGCGTGAGCCAGTGCTCCTGCCCTGCCCCTTACAGCATCCCCCTGAGACAGACCTCCCACCCTGCTCTCTGCACCTCAGGAAGCAGGAGACTCCTAAGAAGCCACTGAGGAAAGGGGAATGAATGATGCATGAAGAAACTTCAGGAGTCTCTTGGTGTTCAGTGACCGGAGGAGGCTCATGCTGATATAAAAAAAGGAGAATTTCCATGAAAAAACCCCACACAAACAAAAAACCCAACAAACAAACAAACAAAAATCCCCCCAGACACCACCAAAAAACTGAACAAGACAAACCAACGAAAAAAACCAAAACCAACCAAACAAAACCAACCAAACAAAAAACCAAGCCAGAGCAAAAGAAGGACATACAAGACAAAAACCTTAGGAAAGCTGAGGTTCTTAGAAACTTTCAGAGAAGATGGAGCATGGCAGAGTGGCAGACTTGGCACAGGTTTAGCTCTGGATCAAAGGCATGCTTTTCTCAGGAAGCAGTCCCAGCTCTAAAGGGGAGACATTTGGCTTATATCTGCAGATCTCACTGCCTGCATGGACCGTGTGTGGCAGTGCCTTCCTCCTGCTTCTGTCCCTACCTGTTCCCCATCTCCCAAGACAGCTACCTGTCATGGCTTAGCAGTTTGGGCAGACCATAAACTGAAGGGCAGAATTATTCTCTATTACTCCTCTTCCCGCCCACCCTTCAAGGGAAGATAAAAGGGGAGACTTGAAGTTGGAAATTAAAAAAAAAAAAAATTGTCAACATACTTACTAGCACAGGGCAAAGGCAGTAACATAACGGATGAAAACAAAAATACAAATATGTAGAAATATATCCACAACCTGACCTCGATGCTGGCAGGGACAGGTGCCTGAGGGCCCCTTGCAGCAGGGCTGACTCAGGAGAGGGCTCCATGGCTCTTCCCAGCATCTGATGGATGTGGATTCTGAAAAGCAGGTGGGGAGCTGGGGGTAAAGGAGCACAGGGGAACAGCAGTGAAGTGAGGAGGGACTGGGGTCTGCCTGAGCTTGATAGGGTATGGGCAGGGAATGGGAAGAAATAGACCCCGCTGTGTTCTGCCCTCTCAGAGGCTAAAAGCTCTCCTTCTTTATTTCCTCAAACTATGACACCACCCAAGCAGAGAAGATAGAAGGCTGCAACATTTCAAAGTCACTTTCTCCATTGCAAGAGCTCATCAGCACAGCCAGCATTTAGAATAAAGCACAGCAGAAATTATCCTGTCATCAGGTCCCTTCACAGGAGGGCTGACGTCTCCACCTGCCAGCAGCCAAGTGGAGAAGGTGCCCTCCCCAGGCACCCCTTTCACCTCCCTCCCTGCTCCAGCCTTCCTCCCTCTGCCATTTGGTATCTAGCACACCTTCTTGCTCTGTTTAGTCTACCTCCTGTGAGCTCTTATATGTTCCCACCTGCCTTTATTTCAGCAGACATCCTTTGAAACACGTGCAGTGAAATCTAAATTTCAGTGTTTCTCTCCCACTAGCACAGCAGGAGCCTCCCTGCTACCCCCCATGTTTGCATCCCAGGGGAGGTGGAGAGCAGTGATACGTGGATCTAGGTGGTAAAGGTGGTGAATTCTGAGTTAAGCATTGTCCCCAGAGAGCAAAAAGGGAGTAGGAATGATGACCAAGAGCTTCTGCTGCACAGGACAAGGCTGAGTCAGAGGCTGGAAGTTAAAGGAGAAAGGACTGGTGGCCTTGTGGAGAGCAGGATACCTAAATCGCAGTGGGCTTCTTTTGAAATGCTTAGCCAAAATACTTCTCTAACTCTGAAGTGTTCATTTGCTTTACAGGCTTCTCAGTAATCCCCTCATCCCCCCCAACTTTTACATGGTAGTAACACTGAGTTCCTCCTATTCCACTTATAGAATTCACCTGTCACCCTGTGTCCTTATCTCAGCTCCTTGATACTTTAGAAAAGGTTATAACTGAAAAATGCCAAAGATGCAGAGTGCTAACACGCTGCAAGTTAGCAAGTAGGTATTCTGGGCCAGATTGGATGGGGCTTTGAACAACTTGATCTTGTGGGAGGTGTCCCTGCCAATGAACGGGGGTTGGAGCTAGATGATCTTTAAGGTCCCCTCCAACCTGAAGTCTGTGACTGTGTCACACATACCAGGACACTGGTGGCTGACGAGTTGTGAAGGATCTGATCTGCACACACCAAACCTGAAGGACAACCATCAACCCAAAAGGCAGGCAAATACCAAGCTGGGCGCCTGAACTTCTAGACTCCTGTGCTCCCACACTCCAAGGCTACAAGGGAACTTGCAGCTGCAGAAGTACAGCAATGCCAAAGGTATGTTCAGCCACACAAGTCATAACTATCTAAACCAGGCATGCAGCTTTTCCAGCAGTCATTGTATGGGTTTACTTTGTCTCAGTCCTCAGTTAAAGCCTGTCTGTGATCCCTGTGTTCTTTGTGGCTACCTGGGCTGAGATCTGCAGGGAATGGCTATACTCACCCCATGGCTGGGGTGCCCCCAAAGAGCTTGTGGCCCAACCAACACATACTCAGAAGAGGTGAGGAAGAAAACTTGACACTTAGTGATTCCTGCACCTCCAGGAAAAATTATGTGAAGAACAGAAGGAGATTTCCTTGGGGAACATCAAGAGGAAAAAATGCAATGGAAACAAACTGGGAAAAATACAGTGCCTGGCAGGGGAATCTGAGAAGGTTGGGAATGGACTATGAAGACACTGAAGAGCAGTGGCAGAGCAGGGGACAATGCTCTGGGATTGTGAGGAAAGGAGGATGGGGCAAGGCAGAAGAGTGGAAGATGGCGTGTGTGAGGCAACTCAGAATTTTCAGGCTGTGCACTGTGCAGATGCAGGTAACAGGATAGAGTCTGCACCCCAAAGGGTTTGAGCCCAGAAGGTAAAGTAAAAAAGGAAGTTAAAAAGGCATTTTCACAGGACTGTGGGGTATTCTGCCATTGTTTTGCACTTAGATCACCACAGATTAGGAAATAACACTGAACCAGGCAGATATCTTTAGAAACCTTTCGTCTTTACATCAGCAAACTAGGCTGGGAAGGGATGAAACCAGGGAGTCAAAGAAAGGCTCTGAGAAATGGTTATCCTTGATCCCAGCAATGCTACCTCCAGGCCTGGCTGCAGCAAGATGAGACAACCACCTTGGAGTGATCTCCCAGGGTCTCCACTGTGCTACCCCAGGAGTTGCCTCTCCTCTCCTGGAGGAGAGAAGGTTATTGCCCTGGAATTTCTCTAGGTTCATTTTGGAAGTGGACCCATTACTCTTCTGGTCAAGTGTGGTTTGGCATCAAGCTTCTCCCATGACTTGATAGGCTGTTGTTGGTGCCACTGACAGCTGAGGAGTCACAGCCCTTCATGTATGAATGCTGTGAATCTCCTTGTTTTTTCTCTTCTTTTGTCCTCTCCTGATTGAAGACTTTCCAAGCCAAGCGTTGCTGCTTCCAGGTCTCCCTTAAGAGTGTTTCTGAATGCTTAAGGCAGTAACCTGGAGAGCACTTACTTTCTGATTAAAGAGATGAGGCCCCATTAGTGGAGAGAGGGAGCAGAATGTGAACAAGACTGGGAGCCTGCCATCGACAGAGTCCCCGTTCAGTGCTTCAGGCTGTCCCCTCTCTAGGTGCCATTCATCAATTTAACCCAATACGACGCTGTGGTTTTAAGTGACTTCAGCATTAGAAACTCTGTCAGACATGAGATTTATGGGGTGTCGTGCAACAAAGCTGCTTCCTCTGCCAAGTCACGTATTGCACTCTTTTTCTTTCTTTCTTTCCCAGTCTTTGTGGTGCTAGAAAACTGCGGCCTCACTGTCTCCTCCAACTGTTTTGTGACACTGGAGAAAGGACCAGCATTCCTGCAGTAGATTGGAGGAAAAGAGGGAAACTGAAGAGAAGGGGACAGAAAGACTCCTAGTAGACACAGGATGATTTTCAAGAGTGATCCAGAACAGGATTTTCTGTTCTTGTTCTCAAGCCCTCCTCTCTCTTACCTATACCTATCCACAGGGGTGAGCTTTATGCTGAGGCATCATAGCCCCTTTGGATCTCCTCAGTGAGCTCAGTTGTTACTTTCTCCCTCATTCGGAGTGTGAGGCTTACCAGTGTTGTCAGGAGCATGTTGGGAAGCAAAAGACACTTTTCTGTGGTAGCTGGCAACATGCCTGGTTCTGGGGATTCCAGAGTGGCTAAGGCCAGAGATGTTGAATGAGCTGTGAAGTGTAGGGGATGACTGTAGTCTCCTCTCAGATTTCCTTGCCTGAAGATACCCAAAGGACCATCCCCAGCCACACTGGAACCTCCAGCTTTGGAGGTGCTCAGTGGAGTCATGGAGGGAAGGTATTAGGGAAAAGGAAAGAAGGACATGGTGGGAGTGGGAAGGAAGAGGAGGAGCAATGGAAGAGAGTGGGAAAGAGGGGTCCTGAGAAAAGAAGTAAGCATGAAAGGAGCATGTATCAGCAACGCATGAACCAAGAAGCATGCAACTCTCAAGTACTTTGTGCTCGTGATGCTCTTCTGCTTGGATTCTGTGCTTGTCCCCTTACGTCCCATTTCTTTCAGATACAGCAGCAGCCCTGTTAGCCTCACACTAGGTAACCAGTTTGTGGTGAAAACAAGAAGGGAGAAGCCCCCAGCCACCCCTGGCAGAGCAGCTGTCATAATGGATTGGCTTCCAGCTCCTTGCCAGCTGCCCTAAGCACCAGATGTCTGCACGAGTTAAGAGCCTTCTCCTGAGCTGCTGAGAACTGCCACAGCCAGCCTGTATCATTCACAGCATCCCTGAGCACAGAGCTGCTGTCCGGACACCGTACGCCCTGCAGCGGGGGCACTCAGCTGGTGCAGAAGGGAAGAAGCACAGATTTCCCCCCCACACACACACACACACAAAACACACACTTTGCCACACAAGTATGCAGCGGCAGCCTGGGCTGGCACCTTGCAGGCACAAATCCAAACACTTGAGCTTTTACAGGCTCACGCTGAGCAACTGGGCACAAAGGACGGGTGGGCATGCACACACTTACAGAGCCTGAGCACGCGGGCAGCTGAAGGTCTGGATGTGTAGGGGCATGGGTGCTCAAAGTGGCGTGCACACAGTGAACAAACGTACACAGACACATCAAAACGTGTCTTTGCCCGCCCTCTCATCCAGTCGTTGCAAGTACAGCTTGTCTTTTGCTGTATGGCACTGTGTGTCCCCCTGCTGCATCATGGTTTTTATCACCCAGTCACTCAACTATATGAAATGGGATGATTTGGCCTTCCTACACCAAAACATGCAGCCTCTGTATGCCCGTGGGTCCATTTCCCTTCAACACTCTCGTCCCCATTCTCTTGCCTCCAGCCAAATGTGTGCCCATGCATCCCAGGGCCTGGCTCCCCAGAGCTGGAGGGGGGTTGTTTACTCTGTGTCAACAGAAAGCTTGATTCTGGAATTCATCTGAAGGACTGAAAAATCCCTGTCTTCTCCTTACCCTCTCCCTGGCATCTCCCACCACACCTTATGGGGCCTGGGTGCTGCTCAGGGCTTTGAAGATATTATGAACATTAAAAAAAAATAAATTACTAACATTAAAAAAAAGCTGTCACTATACCACAACCAGATGAAAAACAAAAAGTTGCTGTAATGAGGAATTGGTTAGAGGAGCCAAGGGCAGGAAGAACCCGTAAGTTGAAAGAGAAGCTTTGGGTTGCCCTTACTGCCCTGCCTTCCGTCCATTGCCCCTCTGCTCCTGCCTTACATCTTTTTCCCTTGTCTATCCACATTCTATTAATTTCCTTCCTGGTTTGTATGCCTACCTGCTGAGGTGCTACTGCTGGCAGAACAACCCTAACCTTAACATTAACGATAAACCTTAATTGTACTGGAATATTTGGGCTGAGGCTGAGTTGTCAGTGCTCTGGGAAAAAGAAGAAGCTGAGAGAAAGAGACAGAAGAGGCAATCACTGGAGGGAACGAGAGGAGGTAGGTCTCAAAGTATACCAGCTAAAAGCATGGAAGGCAGGTGGGAAGCAGTGCCCTGCATGTGAAGTAAGGATGTCTTTCCTTCTTCTCTGGTTCTTGGCACCTAAGCCTAGCCTATCTGCAGTTCCATAATCTTTAGCTGCCCTGGCCTTGGATGGCATGATAGTGATTTACTGTAGCTTGCAGAGATCTACTCCAGTCTCCCTGAGCCTTCCTTTCCTGTCCTGGCTTCTGCTACAGACCTCCAAAGGCTGCTGCAACCTGATGAAGGACACAGGCAGAGTTACCTCAATGCCTAGTTCAAGGGCAGTCTGGAGGGACCTTGTCTGCTCAGCAAACACTAAGGCAAGAGCAGTGCCTCTCCTCATCTTTGGCAAAAGCCACAGAGAGCTCCAGCAGCAGGATCCTCCAGCTTGGCATCGGGTGTGCTCACCGGGGAGAGGCAGTCTGGGAGGGAGGATTTCAGCTCTCCTTATCCGGTCACTTCCCCTTGCCTACCCTGTTTTGACCCAGATACATTGCAGTGTAACAAATCTGTGACTCCCCTGGGGATTTCACAGTTGTTGCTGTGCTGAGTAACACAACCACGCACAATTTCACGGTGGTGGTGGTGAGGCAGGCGCTCACACCCTCCTCCCCTGGAAGGGCCCTTGGGAACAAAGGAAAAGCTCTTTTAGGTTACATTTGGGCTTCAGCACTCCAGAACGCTTCTCAGTTATGGTCTCTTCTCTGTAGTGCATCCCTGTCCCATTGCTGAGCCCATGTGCCATGAGGCCACATCATCTGTGTCCTCCTGATGTGGCAGGGCAGGGATGCAGGTGGGCAGGAAGCCATGGCATGATACACTCTAGGTGGCTTTCTCACTGTAGGATGAGAATACCAAAACAAGCTACAACCTGTCTTTGCAGCCCACCCTAGATTGTAGCCTTTGCAGGAGCACAACTGAGTCTCACAGAGGTGACAACCTCAAGCCTTCAGCAGAAGTGAGGCTGGTAATGCAAAAAGACATGCAGCCTGTTTGCAGACAGGTGGGTCCCTGCCCTCATATGGACATTTTCTGTCCTATAAGATGGACACAGCATGGATTACTTAATTTAGTGCATGAGGGACCGTAAGTATGATCCCCTAAATATAACAAAAATGTCCTGGTCAGAGCTAAGCATTACCTAACATATGGGAACACAGCTTTTCTTTAGGGTGAGGAGACCATACCTCATGTCCTGTGTACTCCTTATTCCCCATTCATCTCCCGGAAAGGACCAGTTTCTCTTTTCAAGCTTCCCATCCCTCCTTTGCCCAGATCTCCATCTCATCACACTCTGTCTGCCTGCACTATATTTTTGACATGAAGAAAGCTCTGGTTCTCTCCTCTCCCTGCTGCCCTGGCCTGGATAGCCATTCATCACTGGCAGAAAACACCAGACTCCAGAGCACAGGAGCATTTCCTCCTCCTGAATTATTGACACAACAGTTTCCATACCCAGGACTCCTCATCCCTCTCTCCTCCTCTCCTCTCACTGACTGTGTTTGTCAATTACCTCTTCATCTAGACTTTCTTTTCAAAAATTCCTTTTCATCTCTCAGAATCTTTTTATGTTCTTTTCTTCCCGGGGAGGGGAGGAGGGAGAGATGGTGCCATGCAGGGGGAGCACTACCCCAGCCACTGCTAGAAATACAAAGGCAGCTTGTGCATGGCATGGCTCGTAATTGGCTCCACTCTGGGACTTCAGGACCCATCCTCAGTGATGAAACAGAGATGTGCAGTTCCCTCACAGTGGAGAAAATTGCAAGGGCAGGGATTCTTGTTTAAGGAGAGGGAGGTGAGGCTTGAAACAATTTGTCCAGAAAGCATAGAGTCACCCCAACCAAACCCAATTCCCCTGTCCTCCCACTGGGCTGGAGCCAGCTGTTTGCCTTCCTGCAGTCTTTCCTCCTCCCACCACAAACATCTGGTCAGCTCTCCTAGGAGGCATCATCATTCCGTGGTGATGTGGGAATGAACACGAGAGCTGTTAATTGGTTTGCTTGTATAAATAGCCTGGTTTCAGCCCGCAGAGGAGGGTACACTCTGCATCCTGGGGGACGAGCATTGGCTTTTGGTGAAGCTGTGGGGGCAGTGGGTCTGTGAGGCCCTGTTCCAGATACATCACTAGAGGGAGTCTAAGACCTGCCTTCTGCAGCAGCTCAGTTTAACCCAGAAGCCTTTGGTGATGAGAACTCCTCAGTTGCTGATGTACAACAGATATAGGGAACTCCCAAGCTCCCACAGAGAGCTGTGGTGCAGCAGAGTTTAAAACTCTTCCTTCCCTTGCCATAGATCCTCAGTAAAGACAGACCTGATAATTGACCTGTGTGGTTGGGACTAGATACAGCTCCCAAGTGGTTGTAATGCAGGACATCAAAAGGTTATGAGAGGTTCCTTGCTACCTGTGAGAGAGTTCACTGCTATGAATCCCCTTTTATCTGCTATTCTGAATCATAGGATGGTTTGTCTTGGAAGGGACCTTTAAAGATCATTTAGTTCCAAACTTCCTGGGTTTGTGTGTCCTGGGCAGGGACACTTCCCACAGGATCAGGTTTCTCCAAGCCCCATCCAACCTGGCCTTGAGCATTTCCAGGGAGGGGGCAGCCATAACTTCCCTGGTCAGCTTCTTCTAGTGTCTCATCACCCTCACAGTGAACAGTCTATTCCTAATACCTAATATAAATCTATTCCCTTTCAGTTTGCAACTCTTATCCCTTGTCCTATCACTACACACCCTGGTAAAAAGCTCCTCTCTGGCTTTCCAGTAGCTCTCCCTGGAGCCTTCTTTTCTCCAGGCTGAACAACCCCAATTCCTGACCCTTCATTTTAGCAGCCGACCTGATGGCTACATGGCCACAGATATGGCAGTTTCCCCAGCCACCAGGCAGCTTCCTAAAACCTTTAACAAACATTTTGCAGGGAGGAGACTCCAGTATGAGGTGAGCAACAAAGTGCTCTTTTGGATCAGGTGCACACCCAAAACAGAAAAATGAGTATTCCAAAGTATGGAGGGCACCAGCCAGGTGAGAACAAGCAGGAGACAAGTTGTGAGGGTAATGTCTCCCCAGGAAGATGAAGTTAATCTGTATGCCAGTGAGGGAGAGGGGGAGAGTTGCAAGGTGGGGAGATGCCTTAGGAAGATTTAGCTGGAATCTGTGAAAAAAAGGATGCAAAAAGCAGGTGAGATTTCACACCTCATGGGACCAAGGCTGGGGTGTTTATAGCAGCCCATCTTCCCTGGGTTTTATTCTGGTGGTGAACGTGTTCTGAAAACAAACAGAACATTGAGGAAGAAACTTGTGGAGTGAGTGACTGTTTTTTTGGTTGCTAAGCCATCTGTTCTGCTCCAGCAGCTCACTGAGGGCTCTGCCATCGCTCTCAGTCTGCATGTGTGTGTCTCTGTGTGGGTGGCTGGTGATGGCTGGCATGGCAGGAAGGAGTATTGGGGTGGAGGGGAGGATGTGTGCATGGTGGGGAGCTCGGTCACTTTGAGAAAATTTGCTTGGGAGGGGAGGAGGAAAGCTGGCTGTGGCAGTGTGTGCAAACATATGTGGCAGAGGTCCAAACCTGGTAGTATGTATTGAAGGGTAGGGGAGGGAGCTGAGCTTCTTTGTGTGCATATAAGGTCTGCCTCTGGGTGTAGGGTCACAGGGTGGGCTTTACATCAGGATAATGGACCACTATCCACAGCTGTGGAGCTTCAGGGCTGGCCAATGCATTTCAAACCTGCCCGCAGGTGGGGCAAAGATGTGTGTTTGTCCATGTGGAAGAGAAGCAGTGAAATGACACTCATGAGACCATATGTAGGTAGGCAACAGTAGGGTGCCACCCACCAGGCTGAGAGAGGCAAGGTGGAGGTGTGAGCCAGTGTGAGAGGGGTGCTGCATGGCACAGGCTGAGGCTGGTGTGGCCAAAGCGCAGACAGAGCTGAAGGCCATGCACATGTAGTTTATGGTCAGCCCATTAGTATGCAGGAACCCAGCTTTCCTGTCCTTATGCCTCTCTACCCCATAGCAATCTCCTCCTCTGCCATGCAGCCCCTGCAGCCCCAGTCACCTGCAATGATCAAGGCTATTGACCTATGGGTATCGATTACCTTGAACCTCCATGGAGATCTTCTGTTCCCACACCCTTTCCCATCCCATCTCATATTCATCCTTCCTCGCTCCTTGCCAGACAAGGCAGGGTTGCCATAGCAGCTGATAAAGTCTGCTGTCCTACCTCTCAGGAAGGCAGGCAGCAGCAGTAAAAGAGAGGTTGTTGGAAGAAACCTGTGGCCTCTTTGTGTCCTTATCTCCTGGGAACAGGAGTCTGCATCTCCTTTTCTGGGGTCGGTGGGAGTCACTTCAGAGCATCCAAGTGTTGTACTGAGGGATGGCTGTATGGTGCTTGTCACCCACACTGTTTTGCCCAGCTGCTGGGGTGGATTCGGTGGTGCCCCTTTCTGAAAGTTAGACTGTGCCATAACAGCATCAAATAAAGAAGAGGTCTCCAAACCACTCCTAGCTGACAGTGCAGTGCAGACATCCTCCATGCTGAATCACATCTTTTCAGGAATCTTCATTTCCCCCTGTCACACAGACATGCTGCTTCAGTGCAGAAGCACACAAGGCATCAGGTTCCACCCCAGAAGAAGCTGGATTAAAAGATGAGCTGAATGCCACCCCCTCCTGCTCTAAGTGACATCATTTAGGGAATGCACACAGTCGGTAGCAGTAACAGAGTTGGTGTCACTTTGTACAACAGTGTCTTCTGAAAAGATAGTGCTCCATCTTGGGGGTAATATTTTATATTTGCATGTTTTTAAGCATTCCCTCCTTAGACCAAGAATCTAGATCTTTGTTTCACCCAAAGATTCTTATACTTTTACTGTTTCATCAAGTCCTGGTACACCTTCTCCAACCTCTTTCACACAAAAACTTCTATGGTCTTAATTTGTATGACTCAGAACCTCATACATAGTATGCCCACAATTTAAAACCCCAAATACCACAGCCTCCCATTCCCAACAGAAACAAAAAAATAATCACACAACCCAAGATCTTCAGATTAAGAAGCATCTTATCCCTGTGGGATTTGGTGGATCATCATCTCTGTCGTAAACCTGTGAAACAAATTGCACCCTTCTCATTCAGCTTTAAGGTGGCAATGCTGCCTCTTCATACACTACCCTCAGAGTCCCAAGCTAGTGGATGGGGTATGATTGCATGCAGCCAGCTCTTCCCTGCTTCATTTGAATGGTAGTCTCTTGGTGCTGCTGGAGACAGACAAGAAAGAACAAAGTGTAGTGTCTAGTGACAGCACCTCAGTGCTCAAGGCTGGGCTAACCTCAGTGGTTAGATACCCAGAAAGGTGAGTGAAAACCTCCAGAGCAACACAATCATGGTAAGAGCAGCAACAAAGTCTCCTGCAACCCTTGTTATCCCTGGCCCCAGATTAGATAGTCCCTCCACTTTCGAATGACCACAGAAGTTCTGCTTTTGGAGTGGAGGTACCTTTGCGCAGTTCCACCACAAACATCTGGGCTGAAGCTGATGTTGCAAGCAGAACTGCTACTGGGACAGAGGCAATCCTCACCCCGGGGTTAGCAGTGCTTCATGTGTCAGGACAGAGAAAGGAGGCCCTGGAGAGCTGCGTCACTCTTGGAAAGGCAGGCAGAATTCTAAGGGAGAGCACTGATTGATAGTGTTAATGAGTGCCTTATTGACTTCATCTCCAGAGACAGGGACATAGAATTAGACTTAGGAGAAGGGATTAGAGGAGGAATATCAGTGGATTCTTCTGAGAAAGTCATGAGAAACAGAGGGAGGCAAAGCAGGTCACTGTGATGGGTTCTTTGTTTAAATGGAAAGTGCAGTAATCTCCCCATGTTTATACGGAGTTTGAGAGAACCTGACTGGGATTTATTAGAAAGTAAAAATGTTCTAATTGAAAGCAAGTGGAGGCAATTTGTATTAATAATAGGAGAAATCATCAAATAATGAAATTATTTAAAATCTATTATTAGTTTGCTCCATGCAGTGAGAGGAGGGGGCTGATTGTCTTGCAATAAAGCATATTGAAAGAAGAGCCCAGCCTTCTGGTCTCCTATGAAGACTAAAGATGTAATTTATTGAAGCAATTTATTTTCGGGTGGGAAGAAGGGGGGGAAGTGGAAAAATATGATAAGAGCTGCAATCAAGTCTTGGATTCTTAATTTGAAGACCTATCTCCTATCTGCCTTCTTTCAATCATTAGAAAAAAAATTATTCATTCCTTGGCTGGGTTTAAATCTGCAGGAACAGACAGGGTGGCTGGGAAAAAAGGAAGATCTCATGAGGGGACCTGTTACTCACCTCTTGAGGTATATATTATTGACAGCAGTTGCTTCAAATCCAAGACAAATCAACATTGGTCTGCCTGGAATATCAGCAGGTAGAGCTTAGAGCAGGTGCTGTCTGTCTAATCCTTTCCGAGGACAAAAGGAACGTGTTGTTAAACTGGAGATTAATTCAGAGCTGCTTAGTTCATTCATTCTGTCTGTCTGTCTCTGTGCTAATCTGGCCCTTACAAACCACACCGAGGGAATGACAAATAATTCCAGTATTCACACTTACAGTCACTTCCAATCAATGGGATTTTAGGTGTCTGATTAGGAATCGGGCACTTTGTGGTGTGGTTGGCTCTGGAGCCCTTGTCCTCTGATTTGCCTGGCATACCCACCAAGATGGCCTCACAGGATGGTGCTTTTCCATTTCTTTGTTTTTCTCAGATGAAGGCCCAAGTCTCCAGTCTCTACTTGCTCATTTTCTCCTGGCTCCATTGTGATCCCCTGATTTCACCCAGCATCATCAGAAGGGTCTGACAGGGCTCCACAGCGCTTCCCTCCTCCTCCTTTCTTGTGTCATCTCTTCCTGCCCTTCACATTGCAGACATCTCTGCTCCATCAGCCTCACCCTGTACCTCCACACTCATCTTGGCTTACAGGCAACAGGGCATGAAGTCCTGACACCCTCAGGTAACCTCCACCAATCCAGACCCTCCTTCCTTCTAACCTCACCATCAAAAGCTGTCAGGAGAGTGCCATTATAGGGGGTGAAGTGAGGGAAGACAACAATCAGAGGCAAGAAGGTTGTCTCATAACAATCTCAGTACTGGGAATAGAACAGAAGGGGCAAGGAGTCCAGGTGGCAACAGTCCTCACTCTGCTTGCCATCGTTCTCTGTCCTCCGGGTCTGAGCCTGTATGTTCTTCTCTAGCAGGCTGTAGCTTGAGGAAAAAAATTCTGGCCTGTTCTGGGGGACTTGAGCATATCCATATCCAGAGAAAGCAGTTTCAGGCTTTTTGCAGTACTAGGGATTTTTCTGCTTGGTGTGTGAACACTACATTGATAGGAAACATTGCAAATGTTATCTCATTCTCCTAAGATAAAGAGCTGGACTCTGCCCTGAAAAACAGTAGAAAGGCAAAAATGGAGGCGTGAAATTGATAATTCAGATGTTTTAAGAAAACTGAGGATTCAAGATGAAGCTAGTGTTCTAAAGACCACAGCTAAGAGTCTTGTCTGTGAGAATCCATTACGTCCTATAAAGAGGATAAAAGCTATTAGAGAAGGTATAAACATAATAACTAGAAGTACGTTTGGAGTGAGTTTAAAACAGGGAAGGCAAAACAAAATATATACTGCTAAGAGATCTATGTTGAGATGAGGTTTGGGTTGTGGGCCACATGTGGGGGTCTTAGTCCCAGTCTGAGACAGAAAGTGGTTCTAGGGTTCCTCAGAAGATCTAGCTTAGAGTTGCCACTGTACTGGGGCTGGGATGGAGCTTCCAAAGCACACTCTGTTCTTCCAATATTTCTCTATGTGAGATAATTATGTTTCACACCTTTACTTTGCTATGGAATTATTTTTACATAGTAATACCATTTAAACACTTTGCCCATCTAGGTGCTTTGATGAACACTTATTTCCTTTATTCATGCTTCCAAACAGTTCTTCTTCTGTGTCTATGATCCTTTCAGACTCCTGTGCATGCTTAAGTACTTTAAGACCTGTTGATTTCTTTTCTTTGTTTTTGCACCTTTCTTGCATCTGTGCTCTGCATAAGAACAATGTGACAATATCATCTGTCTGTCAGGAGGAAATTTTAATTTCCTCTCTTTCTCACTGTGAGAGGCTCCTTAGTTTATCCTATTAAAGTGAGTCTCAGACAGAGAATGTATAGTTTAACATTCTGAGTATAAGCTACTTCAGGTCCTTGGATTTGGCAAGTAGCATGTTGGGTCTATGGCAGCTTGACCATAGAGGCAGAGGGTGAGCTCCATCTTCTGACCTGGTCACAGATATCCAGAGAAAAACCTCCCTTTCTTCACCTCTGTTCACTCCACGAGGAGGAGCACCAAGCATCCTGCTTTTGGATGCTTGGTAATGCAAGCTAGTGGAAAGATAGCAGGGATGGCTTTGACAACTCTTTTGCACAGTGCCTCAAACACAAATCTTGGCAGAGGATTCTGCTGACCCCTCCAATGCAGCCAAGAGGGAATTCCAGAATATGTATTTCAAATTTTCTCCTTCCTTTGCCCCACTTAGTGCTTCTTAGCTGTTTCTTGGAGGCAGAAGAAAATAAGTCTTGCCTTCTGTCCTTTGCTAGGTATGTGTCTGGGTGTAGGTCCATGTGCATTGCAAGGAGAGACACTTTCCTCGTGATAGAAAAATCCTTGAAAAAGAGTGGAATGGAAGATGGCAAGGACAGATTTGTTGAAGAAAGGAGATGAGTCTGAGATAACTGATGTCAGTGCTAGAAACATCAGTCAGGCTGGGCTGGGGAGGGATAGTAGGGGCTGGGCCCAGGGATCAGGAAAGGAGCATCAATCTCAGCTAATGCTCTTGGCAGAGTAGCAACTCTAATGGATATTAGAAGTGTCAGCTTCAAGATTTAGCAAAGTGGCACCTCTCCTGATGCATCTCATCCTGGCACACAGAGCCCAGAGGAAAGGAGAAATTAGGGCCAGACTGTACATGCAGAGTACAGGGTTACCCTTTCTTCTTGTCAGGGACCTTACACCTGTGACTCCGCATCTCACAGTGACAACTGTGCAGTGCTGTTTGCTAACAGGATGCCTGTTTCTAGGTGGGAAGCCACTGTCCAACACCAACAGAGAATTGTTGTCCTCCTCTACACCAAACAATGTCTTGCCCGTGAGAAAAAAAGGAAGGGAGACATGCCCATCCCTCAAAAGGAATGAAAAAGCTTGGGTATGGAGTCTTCTGCCCTTGCTCCATAGAATGGAGTGAGGTGGAGATGTGGCAGGAGTGGATGGCTGCTGGCTGGACCCCTGTGAGTTGGATCTTTCCAGACTGTCCTGGTAGGAATAACATCCTCAGTCTGTTATGACTTGCTTCTCTGCTTTGTGGCAGAGCACTGGCAAATGAGATATTGCCTCTCCCCAGAAGCTGGAGACCCTCTGTGGAGAGGTGGTGAAAGGAAGGGATTCAAGTGCCTTTCCTCAATGAGCAGCTGGGACACCACTGCACATGGGGTACCAAAAGGAAAAAGGCAAAACCCCCACCATTTAGGGAGAGGTGGAGCAGTGTTCCACTCCTGCTTCCTCTCAATCTGCCTTGCTCTCCTCCCCTTGTATCTGGGAGGGGAAGGGGCGATTGAAACAGCAGTGGTGAAAACTGGTTGGTGTTTGATTTGGGTCCTGAGAGAGAAGGCTAATGAAGGAATAAGAATGATCTGTCAACCTTCTCCTGCTCATAGTGACAGAGATTCTCCCCCATCTATCCATACCTTAGGATGGAGGCCTTACTCTCCACAGCACCAAAGAAAAGACTCAGCTGAGTTTTGTCCTACTGCTAAGCAGCCTCAGCCTGGACTGACAGAGTCAGACTCCATTTCCCTTCCAGGTTTTCCTTGGCAGTGTCATGACTTGATCCATCTTTTTGCCAAGTGGCTGACTGCCACTCTGCCAGCACTGGAGATGGATGCTCTTGTAACCCAGCCAGGGAGCAATGCCCCTGGGCCCCTGGCCAGTCAAGTTGTTAAGCAATGCGGTTTTCCTTGCAAGCTCGCCCACAGCTGAAGAGCAAACCTTCAGGTACTTTCCTGGCTTCCTCTGGGCTAGAAAGGAGCAGCCTGCACAGAAGTGCCTCACACCTTTCTCGTGCTAATGCCCACATGTGGCACCCCAAATGTTCCAAATGGCACTGACAAATCTTCTCTTACTTTAACCCACATCTCTTTCACTTCCACTCAGGCTTATATTTTGGGTTGAGGTGATTGAAGAGGGAGGGAAGCTAACTTTGATTCCATCATGATGCCCAAGCCTGGGGTCAGGTGGGCTTTTGGGACATCTTAATGGCAGATAAACCAAACCAGTGTGGCAGGGGGGTTCCCCAGAGGCAGCTTCACAGCTCTCTCCTACTCTCCCTGTCTACCTTCTCATTGCAGGGAAGGAGAAGCCACGCTGGCCAGAAGCCAGACAAGCGTAATCCGACCGAAGAACTCAAGAGAGAGGTAATGATTGTGATGAAGAATTTATCTCTGAGTCTGCAGTCTGCCCTCTCAGTTATGTGTATTAGGGTCATTTCCAGAATAACAGTGTCATTGCATGCAGGGACTGTGCTGCTGTACTACCTGCTAGTTACTCCAGAGAGCTTGCAACTCACTAGATGAGGCGACCCATGGAGCAGCAAGAGAGTTACTTCAGTATAATGTCTCATTTTAGAGATCTAACATAAGGAAAGGGTAAAGATGAATTAGTTAACCCTCAGCAACACTGGGAATTCTATATCTCCACTCTCCACACATGAATTCATTGCTTTCTAATCCAAGGTGAAGTCTTGGCGATCAAGGAGTAAGAAAGTAAAAAACCCTTCTTGCCTTTGAGAGAGTTTCTGAAAGAGCTGTTGGGCCCTAGTCTTTCCTGGCAGTCAAAACCTCCCTTGATGATGAGGTTATTTCCTCCTGACTCATATTCTATGCTCTGTTGAGTGGTCAATATGTCCTCAGGCTAAAATGGTCAGACAAAGGAGTAATCCACAGCATTACTGCTGATGTGAACACAGGTTGCTGTGCCTCCTCTCTCTGTGGATCTGGCTGCTTTCTTCTTATTTTTTCCTTCATTTTTTCTTCCTCGCTGATCTTTTTCAGTCCTAATCTTGTCCATAGTTGTCCTTTCTATGCTGGGCTCCCAGCAGACCCATTCTCCACGTCGAAGCAGGTTCCCCCAATCCTTCAGCTGCATCTTGGAGGCAGCTCTGTGGGACAGAGATACCAGCAATGCTTAAGGTTTCCTGATCCAAAATACACTGAGAGAATAAGGCAGAAACAGATGAACTAATCAGGCTTCTCAGTTGTGCAAATCCTGCCACCATGTCTTATCTCCCAGATACATGGGCATTCATTCACTTGCCTTTTATATGTCAAGAAGTCCAAAGGTCCCAAGTCTGGACTCCATCAACAGGTTTGAAATGTCTAGGAGTTAACCATGCCACAGGGTTTCAGAGGGAAACTTCCCTGTACTCACCACTTCTGTGTAGATGCCAAACAGGGCAGGTGGCACAGTCAGCCTGGGGTGATAGCCCACAGCCTTTTAGTCTCATGCAAGATGGAAAGAGGGTTCAGTCCCACACCCAGCCTTATTTTGCATCTTGTTTTCTTCTTTCTAGGTATTAAAGCCTGAAAGGGGGAAGGAGACATGGGAATTATGGTCTCTGCAACAGTATGGAAGCAGCTTTGGTAAGTTCCTGTCCCCCAGAAAGCATTTTACCTCCTCCAGGGCAGAGGATGTAATAAGATGAACACTTAAATAATTTCCAGAGAACAGGCAGATCCAGCACAGCAAATCCCAACTTCCTGATTACAAAGTGGGTTTTTCTTTTCTAGGAGAAATTGACCCTATGGGAAATAGTGCAGATATTCTCCCCACAGATGCACACACACACACCTGTGCTCCCCTGACCACAGACTGCAAAGTCCTGTTCAGACACAGTGCATGACCTCTCACAACTCCCATTTCTCATGCACCCTTTCTCCCAGTGACAGACCCCAATCCACATCCTCCTTAACCTGACAGCATCCCTCCCCCAGATTATTCCCATCCCATTCTCAAGCTATTTCCTTTGTGGCAGAGAACATCTCTCCTCCCAGTTTTGCTTCACACCTTTCCTTTGTTTCCCATTTGGCATATGACCTGTCTCTTCCCACATGCATCTCTTCCTTTCCACATGCCTCTGACCCACCTCTCCAGAAACTCATTTCTTTTCTCTTTCTTCCTAGGGAGAAATTCTGCCCAGTCCCCTTCACCACTGATGTATCCCCATCTATAAGCATGCTTATTACATTCCTAAAAGGAGCTGAGGAAGAAGCCAACATGCCTATAAGACCTGGGTGGACTCAAGGGATAAAGCCCCCCTTCTCCTTGTACAGATAGACATCCTCCCAAAGTGTTAGGGTTGGGACATGCACTACAGATGGGGGGTGAGGAACTGAAGCAAAAGGAGGTGTTGAAAGCATGCCTGATGAGGCAAGATGCTGAGCTGGTTTGGGTATTCTGGTCGCAGCAGCATGCAAAATCCCATTATGGCTTTAGTACAGTGAGTTGAATACACTGAACCCTTGGCTGCTCCAGCTGCCCCTGCCAGGCGTCTCTGAAATTCACAGCAACAAGTTTTCAATCTCTTAGCAATTCCCAGCTCGCAGGAGCAGCCTGCCAGCTCTGGGCAGGGGAGAGGAAATCTGCAGCAGCTCCCAAACCTGCCTAGAAGACAGGGGCTTTCTTCTCCTTCCTTCCCTACATCAGACTCCATCTCTCTGCCACACACTACCAGAGCCTGGTGGTTTTACCTGCAGCTCTGGGTGTTGTCTGCTCAGGCTGACAAGGCTGGAAAGGCTGGATTTGGATTTGGAGGGGAGAATATTGCCCACAACATAACAGTGTGGCTGGGTAGGGTTGCACAGCTGAAGGGATGGGGGGGTATCACAAGTGGGTTGATCAGTGGGCTCTGCAAATGTAGGGCTTTAGAATCAGAGCATGGTTCTGGTTGGAAGGGGCCTTCGTAGGTCATGTAGGTCCATCTCCCCTGCAGTGAGAAGGGACATCTTCAACAAGATCAGGTTGCTCAGAGCCCAACCAGGCCTTGGAACACTTGCAGGTATGGGACTTCTATGGCTTCTCTGGGCATCCTGTTCCAGTAATTATAAAAGATTTTTTCCTAATATCTAGTCTAAATCTACCATCTTTCAGCTTAAAACCATTACCCCTTATCCTATCATTACAGGCCTTGCTAAAGAGTTTGTCCTCAACTTTCTTATAGATTGCCTTTAAGTATTGAAAGGCTGCAACAAAGTATGCCTCAGAAAACATGTAAATCCTTGTCATTTCAAGTCATCTTTGACATGAAAATTTATTTTTATTTTTATTTTATTTTGACTGAAGCCTTGTGTTCTGATAATCAGACTGAATTACATGGGGTCCTTCAGCATCATTCTGCACACTTTCTAACACATTCTGTATTCTTTATTTTTCTCAAGATACATGCTTCGCCTGCTTCTGCCTTGATGAAATGGAGAAACAGTCATGAGAAGCTGTCATGGAGGAGTCTGTAGGAAAGCTGGGAATCATGGGTGTATGTATGGGAAAGCTGAGAAGAAACACTGTACCTTGCCCTCTGGCAAGGTAAACATTGACCTTTCCTTTAAAAACAAACAAACAAAAAGGTATTTCCTATGTGTGATTGCAAAGGATTAAGCAGAGCTGAATATGGTTTGTGTTGGAAGGGACCTTTAAGGATAATGTAGTCACAACACCCTACCATGGGCAGGGACACCTCCTACCAGACCAGGTTGCTCCAAGCCCCATCCAACCTGGCCTGGAACACTTCAAGGAGGAGGCAGACACAGCTTCCCTGGGCAACCTGTGCCAGTGTCTCACCATCCTCATAATAAAATATTCATCTTTAAATGCGGTCTAGATTTTCCCTCTTTCAGCTTAAACCCCATTGTCCCATTACAGGCCTGACAGAATTCTTTTTCTGTCTTTCTTACAAGTCTCATTTTCCACACCGAACAACCTCAGTGCTCTCAGCCTGTCTTCATAGGAGAGGTGCTCCAGCTCTCTGATCATCCTCATGTCCTTCCTCGGAACCCACTGTAGTAAGTCCATATCTTTCTTGTACTGGGGACCCCAGGGCTGGACGCAGTACTACAGGTTGGGTCTCATGAGAGTAGAACAAAAGGGGAGAATCACCTCCTCAACCTGTTGATAGTGCTTCTTTTGATGCAGCCCAAGAGATGGTTGGCTTTCTAGGCTTCGAGTGGGCATAGCCAGTGCATATGCAACAGTTCATCCACCCAAATCCTACTCTGCAGTGGAGCTCTCAATCCATTCATCACCCCTGCACTGATACTGGAAATTTCCCAAGCTCAGGCACAGGACCTTGCAATTGGCCTCGTTGATGTTCAAGGTCCCTCTGGATGTCATTCCTTCCCACTAGTGTGAACTTCACCACTCAGCTTGTCATCACATGCAAATTTTCTGAGGGTGCACTCAATCACATTATGTCATTAATGAATATTCATTAATATGAGTCCAAGTATGGAACCTTGAGGCACAATCCTTGTTACTTGTTGTCTGCCATTGGTTGACTACTGTCTGTCTACACACACCAGTGCGTTGTCTATCATTACAGGAATTTTAACTGCATCAGAATAAAGGCATCACTGTATGGGTACCAAGCCATGTGAGGTGAATTTGTGTGTGCCTGGGGTTTAGGGTTAGCTGGCATTTCCAGGAACCTCTGAGTGTAACATTCCTCTCAGTGTGTGGCTCTGAGCTGATTGCTCCCCCCTGCCCCTTCTCACTGCCTCCCTTGAAGTCACTCGAGCCTCTTTGTGTATGAAGCAAACTGTCTCCTGCTGAATGCCCTCTGGAGAGGAGGCCAAGCAGCACATTAAC
Source organism: Phaethornis superciliosus (assembly GCA_023637945.1). NCBI lineage: Eukaryota > Metazoa > Chordata > Aves > Apodiformes > Trochilidae > Phaethornis > Phaethornis superciliosus. The sequence continues at coordinate 59,157,137 of JAJQWJ010000001.1, read as the reverse complement.
TCCTGTATATTGAAATCACAGCTCCCAGAGCACGGTGTGGCAGCTGGTGAGGAAAGTCAAGAGCTGCAGCAAGACAAACAGAGCTCTGCAGAAGAGAGCCCTTGTTGTACATGATGATAATGATTTCAGATTTGCCAACCATTCCTTCTCTACCCTTCCCTGATAACCTTGCTGTTTACTCTGTGTCTGTTATTGGCTCCCATCTTTGTATTTTCTTAGTCCTGTATTTGTTCAAGGCCAAGAATAATCACATGAGTGGAAGGGGACATCGACGATGGACACTTGAAGGATCATCTCTTACCCTGGCACCAAAAGCCACAGGATCCTTTCCATGCAGAAAGTGAAAATGTGCAGAGCTGTCTCTGTCCTTCTCCCTCCACTGAGGGCTGATCCTGGAAGCTGTGTTGGAATTTGGGGTGTTTTTCCCAGTCAGAAGGCAGCAGGCAATGGGAAAATCACTGTTATCTATGCCTCTTCCTTCTCAGGGAAGGCTGTGTATATATGTTTTTTTTTTATTTATTTAGGTAATGACAGGCTTTTGGCAGTGTCTCCAACACAAACCCAATCTGCAGGTGAGCAGAAGGAGCTGAAGAGTTTGGCTCAGGTTTAGCAACTCACTTTCCACTGATAACGAGGGATATTTCCAGAGCTCTGCCAAGGCAGACTGAGTCCACCCTGGGAGAGAGGCAGGATTCCTCACCAGGAAAAGGGAAGAGAGGGCTTTGTTGAAAGTGAGAGGACAGCAGAAAGGAGAGAGCTCCTATGGAGAGGGTTAAGCAAAGCTCTGAGGGCAGAAGTCACCATGGGAAAGAGATGACAGAGAGGAGAGAATATTAGAGGAGGGGGAAAGTAAAGGGAGAGGACAGGAGATTTAGGAATGGAGAATAAATTTTGACAAAGTTGAAAAGTTTCAACTTTCTGATGGTGACAGAAAGTTCCCAAAATAGTATTTCTGGAGGAAACAAAAAATTAGCTTTCTGCACAATTTATGATGTATTGGGAGAAAGATGAATTACAGGCTTCAAGAAACCCCTGACTGCTATGTGATTTTTTCAAACAATTGCAGGAGTTTATAGTTCTCTCCCTTTTATTTTCTCACCCATGTTGCAATAGAAGATAAATGAGAGATCAAAGAAAAAAAGGAACAAGGTCAAACTTGGTCATGGGTTAAATTTCTTAATGTATCAGACTATATCAAGATGTCTTTTCCCAACCAATCAATTTTAAAACCTCTGTTTTTTCTTCCCCCAAGAAAGGCTGGAATAAAATTTTCCATGTGCACATTGCACATGTGCCTCTAATGTGCAGCAGGATATTTTTTGGGGGGGGTCTTTTTCCCAGTAGGAGGTCTATGAACCCCAAAGGAGGCTCTGGTCTACCTGTGAATGTGATTCCAGTCAGATGAGGCTTCACTGTCACTCAGAAGCTTGCTGACTAGCAATAAATATTCATAGAACTGATTAGACATTAATTGCACAAATCACCACCTCTTCAGCCAGCCCCAGGAACCTTGATGCCACCCACCAAACTTAAAGTGGCAGCAGAAAATGTCTTTTCTGTACACCCCTTAAGGTCAGCCTCGTACCTCAGAAGAAAGAGGGAACTGTTAAATACTTCACCTTTCAATGTTCCTTTAACATAGCCACCACGGTCCTTCCCCAAATTATGCTCCAGGTGAAGGGCTGTGTTGCCATGAATGTAACCCCCATGGCACAGGAGTCTATGGTCTCTGTAGACCTCACTTCAGTCTGTCCTGCCTCCCTCCCCTGAGATACTCCTTGCTGTCCAACCCCACAAGGACTGCCCTTCCCTGCTCCTCTGTGATCTTTATTCTTCCCTTTTTGCCAGGGTCCTTTTGCAAGGAAAGGGCAAGGACAAAGGATTGGGCTGAGATGCACGTGGACTGTGGGTGTAGCTGTGCATGTGCGCTTGGGATTGTGTGACCATAAGTGTGCAGGATACTGGATACTCACACACACTTCTATACTTGTGCCTGTACATGCAGAAAGGGACATGTACCCCACTTTTTCAGCAAGGTCATACCGTGCTATCAGAGCATATGGCCTTCTCCCTGCACATCCTATGTCCCTGAGTGCCCAGATGAGGTGGCCACCTTGTACCATCTCCACTCACACCTTGAAGTGTTGGGCTGGCATGTCCAGTAACACCACTGCTCTTCAACCCCTTGGAAAGAGGAGAACTGTTGTGACATGGAGTGTCTCTTGATAGTGTGACACTGTGGCTGTGGTAAAGGTTGCAGGCGGTTCTAGGGATCATAGAGTCATCATAGAATGGTTTGGGTTGGAAGGGACCTTAAAAGATCATCTAGTTCCAACCCCCCTGCCATGTGGAGGGACATCTCCCACTAGACCAGGTTGCTCCAAGCCCCATCCAACCTGGCCTTGAACACTTCCAGAGCGGAGGCAGCCACAGCTTCTCTGGGCAACCTGTGCCACTGTCTCACCACTCTTACAGGGAAGAATTTCTTCCTAATACCTTACTTGTTCTTGACAGTTGTTCCACCCCAGCTCAGGAGGTGAAAGCCTTGCTCTTGTCACTGCCAAGCCCTTCTTCATCAGCTATGCAGACAAGACCCAGACTCTTCCACCCTCCTTCACTCTTTCGTTGTAGTCCCCTCTGTCCCACTGTACACAGCCTCCTTGCAGTTAATCCAGTAGCATCAGCTTTCAGGAGAAAACTGATGTCTGCATACAGGCACACACACAGAGAAGTGTGATAAAAGCCAAAGGGAGGCAGCAGGACTGGAAATGTCATGGCAAAATGGGACAGCTGCATGCCCCTGTTGCAGAGCCACTGCAGATGTGACAGCAGTGACACTCCGAGAAGCCCTGGCCAGGGCTCAACCCCTGCTCAAGGCAGGGCTCAAGTCAGCTTGGTCTTTCTCCATCCCCCGAGAGTGGCCCTTGGTGAGGCTGGAGACAGAAGTGAGCCAGACCAAGGTGCAGCAGGGAGGCCGTGGTGCCCATAGAGGCACCCTGCCCTCTTGCTTTGTGCTCTGGACTTCTTGTATGAAATGCATATTCAAAGACTGCTTGAAGAGATAGGAAATAATGTCAGTGAGTCCCCCACCCTCTGGTAATGAGTTACTTCCTAGCCACTAAACACAAGGGATGGGAGACAGGAGAAACTCCTCTGTTGGCCCCGCAAATCTGACTGCACCGTTCAAGCTCCAATACAGAGGGGCTGTGCTCCCTTCCATGCAAGTGACTGATCACAGAGGGTATGAAGTCTGGCTCTCATCCTTCTGAGGATGAGAATAATGATTTTTTCCTCCATATTTATTGGGACAAGCTGGCCAACCTGTTGACCTCTCCTGGTGGACATCCATGTACTGCTGTGGAGAGGTGAGGTGTGGGGGTTTACACAATGTATCAGCTGGCGTTGAAAGGCTGGGAGTCCCACTCCAGAGAACCCTGTTTGGATAGCAGAAAAGAGCTGATCAATTTTCCCTTTGTGCTGAAGGATGTGTGACACACAGCTGAGCAGTTTCAGGCCTGCCAGACAGGGACAGTATCGCAAATGGGTGCTCCCACCCCACCACTGACCACCACTCCTGGCCACCTCTCCTGCAGAATCTTTCCTACTCACCTCCATTTGCTCATGAGCTTCCATCGTTATTCACCTCCTGGAAAAAGACAGGTTCAACTCATGCCCTTGGATTAGTTCTGGATCCATGATTCAGTCCAGTCTGTCTCCCTACGCACATTGTTCTTTCCCACCACATCCCAGAGTTTTTCTCTACATTTTGCTAGATGCCTTTGCTGTTCTGAATGAGGATGCTGTCTCTCCTCACAGCTGCTCTGTCTCTGTCACTGCAAACAATTTCTAGAAAGCCTTTTTAATATGTATCAGCCTTCCAATAAGGTACTGATAAAGAGGGGACAGAGAGAAGGGAAAAAGCTGGGGGGGGAGGCAGGATGCAGTAATCTAGCTGGTTCCACACATCTGCAATATTCTCCTCCCAGCCCTTTTATTAAAATAGATGGACATTTATTATGAAAAGGAATTGCAGGGTGTGTGCAGGAGTCCTTAAGCAGGCAGGCAATAGATGTTATGTCTGTGAGACACACAGGCTGCCTACGAACACAACCACCAGACAGCAACCTGCCATATTTTTGTACCTGAAGGTCTCTGTGTGTGTCTGTATTCATTCCTCTGTGTGGTGCTGCAGCTGCCCTCAGCAAAGGCAATGTGTGCTGCTGGCCAGAAACACAATCCCTGGTGGTACCGTGCTAGCTGCACAAGCCATTCCCATCCTAAATTTGTAAGGGCTCCGAGCATGGCTGGTAAAGTACATGGATATGAGTGAATGTTTGTATTATAGACTGGTCCTGAAACACCTTGGCCAGCACCAAATGAAGTGGGATTCAGCAGGCACAACGTCAGGGACAGTGCTTGGTGAGTGAATGTGGTGTGTTGCTGGGGGGCAACATCAGGTACTGTTATGTTCACTCCACTGAGGAGATTTGGGCATGGTATAGCAAGGAGTCTGGAATTAATTTTTTTGTTCTGGAGTTAAGGAAAGGCAACAGAAACTCAAACTTACTCTTTCCCTACCTCAGTCTCGAGGAGAGAGGAAACTGATCCATCTCCACCTTGACTCTTGTGGTTAGTTTGATGGATGAGCATGACCCAGTCACCTGCCTCTGTGCATCGCTGTGCCTCTCACAAGTTTTTCCTTCCCACCCTGCCACTACTGGGAATAATTCTGCTTTGCAATGTATGGGTGTCTGGGGGAAGAAGAGGGGGGAAAGGACATAGCCAGTCTCAAGAGAATTGCAAGGATTTGGGACGAAGAGCTATCAAATGATAGTACCTGCTCTCAAAAGAGCTATCCAGGTAAATTCTAGGAAGGGCTTGTTCTGAATTACCTCACCCCAGAGCAGATTAGAGGTAGAATAGAGGTTCCAGGCTATGTTTTGATGGCTTCTGTCACACAGAACATGTCCTGAGAGGCACTAGAACAGACATTTCGCACCAAACTACTAAGCTCTGGGGCATCTTTTACCAAGCAAGTGCTTATTTATAATTCTATTACATATCTTGGAGATGTTACTGAGACAAAGGGCCGTATTCTGACTCCTTCTCCCACCTTTGGACATTGACTCCCTGCATTGAACCAAAAGCAAGAATGAATGGATGTGTGAGCACGTGCTGTAGAGCAGCGGGCAGCAAACTCACTCCATATCACATCAGTGGCAGAAAGATTCAATGCAGGAGACATTTGCAGGCTCGAGCAGAAGAAAACCTTCATGTTCCTTCTCTGGGGTGAGCGCGTGCTTCAACTCTGAGATACACTCCCTGCCTCTTGAAATTAATTCAGCGTTCCTGTAGCTTGGTCAAAAATAACTAGAATGAATAATCGAGTTGTGCTGGCCCTGCTGTGGATTGCCTGGTAGATAGAGCCCTCTGCAGGAAGGAAAAAAAGGCAAGAGACTGAGACTGCACCAGTGTTTACTAGAAGAGACCCGAAAAGTGACGGATAAAGTAGCCATATCTTAATCACATCCTTCAACCCTGCAGGTGTAATTGCCTTTAGTGGGTCTATGGGATCTGCCTCCATGCTGTTTCTAGATGGTAGTGTTAAGAAGCTCCCTGCACCTTTCCTCTCATCCCATTAACTGCTCCTGCCTCCCACACTGCCCAGCAGCTCCCTGCCCGTGCCCCCTGCTCAGCCTGCCTGCATTTTGGGTGCAGTGCAGAGCTGCAGTGGTGCTCAGGCTGCTTGGCTAGGCACGGGAACGTGACACACTTATCTCACACCCTCTGCCTCTATCACTAAAATGATCTTGTTACCCTGAATTTTGGGCTTGGTTCAAGCACTTTTATTTCTTCTCTCTCTCTTTTTTTTTTTTTTTTTTTTTTTTTTTTTTAACAAGGGAAAAAAACCTCAGGCTTCAGATGCATGAAGATGATAATGCCTCTCTCTATGTGTGTGCTTGTGGTGCTGTGTATACACTTCCAGTTTTTAGTGCCTTCTGGTTGCCGGCCTTTCAGATACAAAGCCCAAGCCTCTGGGATGGTACAAGGAAGCAAGTTTTGTTGGGGAGCAGCCAGGAGGATAGCTAGCGTTTGGGTTTTCCCCCTCAAAAGACCTGTGGTGGTTGCTGAGACTCAAAACATGGAGGCAAAAGAGCCAAAACCACTTTTCTGTGGTTTACTCCTTATGTCACTCATTTACTCCTTATCTCCCCACCCAGCACTAAGACCTACAATTCAACTATGGAGCAGGGACTTCTCAGGATTACAGCTCTCACAGAAGAGGTAGAGGGCTTTCTTCTGAACAGAGGGCTTCTTATCTTCCCTTGGCCTCTGATTTTACAGTGGGGTTCTTAATCATCTTCTCCACAACCACTATACATCTGTTCATGGAAACCACTGGGGCTTTTCTGCTCTGCAGCTGACCAAACCATGCTTTGCTGCTGCAAATCATCTCTATGGTTCCTCACAGAAAAATACTCAGGCCTGCTTTGAGGGGGGGAGGAGATGGAGATATTCTTGTCTCCCCTCACATCCTGACCTACATGTGTGGGGCTATAATGCAAGAACCCAAAGGCCAGCTGCTGTTGAGCCTCTATGTTTGGACCATGGGAAACACCATACCCATGGCTCCAACAGTCCTCAGTGGATTGTGCCACACACCTCTGCCTTCAGTTTGGGAAGGGAAGAAGCAAAACTGGCAAGTTGTCCTGTCAGTCGTCTTCCTGCCAAGTGGAAGGCATGGGGAACCAATGCTCCCAAATTTCTTCACTGAAAAAGCCCAGCATGGAAGGGAAGCTGTCCAACAACCACATCTTCCTGCTGCCAGTCACCAGGTCATAGCTTAGTTTTTGCTGGCAATCTTTTTCTTACGGGCAGAGACCAGATCATAGAAGGGATCCTGTGTGATGCTAGTCCTGGAAATAAGAAGAAATGAGAGCAACAGTAAGAGACTGAATGCTGGAGAACGGCACAGGCAACATAGCTGAACTGGCACACAGACACCACTCACCAAAATATAGGACCTAGAGAGCTGCAGTCACACAGCAGAGAATTTAGCTGTGGCTAGAGATTCTCCAAAAAGAGCCTTGGAACCACAGTTGCTAGACAGCAAACATTTCTTTCCACCCCCATTTTAGAGCTGTGGTAGCCAAACAAACTGCATGAGCTTTTGTCCCTGGGGCTGAACAGAGACAAACTCAGGCCTCCAGTACTGTTCTCCTCACCGTATTGCCTCAATCCACTCATCACGTTCTGCTGGTGTGGCTGCTGAGATCTTGTAGGACTGATGTTTGCCTTCAACCACCTTCCCATCCCCATCTGTTTTGCAGGCTTTGATCTTCTGCCCTTTGCAGTTGGGATTGAAGAGCTCAAAGCAGTTCTGTCAGAAAGGGAATAAAATGGAGCAGTAGGATGGACCAAGGAAACAATGCTGTCTTCAACCACAGGTGACAGGCTCAGAGTTTTCAAAGGGGAGGAGAGCATTCTGTGTCTGAAATACCACAGTGACTTGCCTTTCCCACCCCTGGAATCCCCCTATGAGTTAGATCTCCAGGCCACACCTCTGAGGGAAGCACACCCCTCCTGTGAAGGGCTGGACACTAAAACTGGCTTTATGGACAGATGGAGGATCAACCAGAAAACACCTTCTGGGATCTGTCATTTAGCTTCAGTCATAATCTTTTTTTCCCCTTTTAAGTGGATGCAACATCCTGTCTTTTGCCTGCCACCACAAAGACAGAAGGCACTTTTCCTAAGGAGATGTCATTTCAAAGTGTGGGTATCCATAGAAGATGAACAGAATGTTACTTCATGGACAGGTTTCCTAACACCACAGCACTGTCTGTTCTACATATGCTGTACTTCTTTATCAGGAGTCCTGATACAAAATGAGCAGGGAGTCAGCTGTGTACACTCATCTCTGCCCCTCTACACAGACACACACGTGCACATACATGCATACCATGCAGTCAGCCATAGGTCTTCATTCACACCACATCTTCCCTGGTAAAATACAAACATGTTGAGATGTAATTACGTTTAGATGGTGGGGACAAGGTATTTTGGAATGACACCTTCTCTCTGAGAGGCATGGTAAAAGCAGAGCGTGTCCAGCCTCTCTTCCCTCTGATCACCTGAGAGCCCGCACTGGCAGAGTACCAAACAAAGAAGACTTACTGGCTTTTTGGGATCATCCACTTTCCGGACTGACAGGTTCTCCAGGGGGATAATGCCCAGAGGTTCTTTGTCCTGAAGGCAAGGAAATGTGGAATAACAACCAGCACACTCCCCACATCTAAGCCATTATTTACAGCCTCTCTGATTTCCCAGACAAGTGCCTTTGGAGGTGTGACAAGAGCAGTGTATGCCTGGGGCGTTCAGCCCCATTTACACAATGGGAAGCTCAGTTAAGAGGAAGATCACAGCAGTATCTGCAGTGTCCAACCTCTTTCCTCCTCAAGACTGGAGGAGAGGAAACAACACAGGAGAGAAAGGAGGTCTGAGTTCAGTCTTAAGAGCAGAGGGTTGAAGGGAGGAGTTACTCCCTACCCTCTGCTCCCTCACGGGCCCTCAGAGGCTCATAACTACCCAGAACATGGTTTCCCAAATGGGAGCTAAGCCTTTACCGTGGTGTATTCAAAGTAGTACAGGCAGTTATCTGTCAGAATGAACCAACGGCGCTTCCAGGTTTTCACACGGCCTCCTAAAGGCAATGAGGTACAAAAGCCATTAGTCACACATAGAATCATAGAATCATAGAATCGGCTGGGTTGGAAGGGACCTCAGAGATCATCAGGTCCAACCCTTGATCCACTACCGCTGCAGTTACCAGACCATGGCACTGAGTGCCACATCCAGTCTCTTTTTAAATATCTCCAGGGACAGAGAATCCACTACTTCCCTGGGCAGCCCATTCCAATGTCTGATCACATTTTGCTGTCCTTCCTACCTGCCTCCCCCCCAGAGCCCCCCATCACCCAAACACCAGACGTGCCCACATGGACATACCCTCCCAGCTCTCCTTGCACATCAGCCCCCAAAAAGCAATTTTTTGGGCGCCCTCCACCGATGTGATGCCGGATGGGGGACAGGCACACTGAGGAAGCAAGTTTTGCTCTGATGGGAACGGGGAGGGGGTGAGGGATATCTTAAGTTCCTTTTTGAGCAGCTAGAGCCTTCAGGAGCAGGCTGGAAGAAAAGGGCAGGCGGCTGCTTTCAACAGCAGGTGTCAGCCTCACCCCGCCACAGCAGCCAGAAGACAAGGACAGTGGAGATGCTGGTGGGTTCCTGGGGGAGATCTGTGGTGAGAGGCAAGCAGGCAGGCACGGAATTCAGGGGAACTAGGGGCATTCTCCCCCTTACCCAGTTTCAGGAGCCAGCCCTCATGGTTAGGGTTGAAGAAAGTATGCGTGAGGTCGTTTCCGTCATCCTCAGGTATGGAGAATGGCTCATTCTTGATGCTTTCAAACAGATTCTGCCCCGGAGCATTGGTGAAGGAAAGAGAGGAAGATAAATTTCTGACAAAGCTTGTACGACCCTCCTAGGTCCATCTGGTTCATCACCATTTCCACAGAGGCAGGGGTGTGAATGGTGAGGAGAGTGAGCAGTGGGGGTACAACAGCCCTCAATCTATACCTCTCAAGGTCTCAAGGGAAATCACCAGCTCTTTTCTGCTCCCCATGTCAAAAAAAAAAAAACAAAAACAAAAACACAAAACCCCCCAAAAAACCTCTTTGGGATAGCCACAAACACAGATGTGGGCACCTGTATCAAGAGAGGCTGCAGTGACTGACCCCAGCATGTCATAGAAATTCTGCTGCGGGTAGCACCAAGACAGTGACACCACAGAGACTGCATTCCCATTTAGCTCCTAGGCTGGTAGTGACAAATGCTCCACTAGGAATGTGCAGTAAGAGGCCAACACACACACCTGAATGACCACAAAGAGGTCTGCTTCATAAAACCAAGGCATTTGCACCAAGGGACACACAGTGTGGTATTCACAACAGCAGCGACAAGGAGGCAGGTTCTAGCTTTCAAAGGGTACAAAAAAGTTGCTTGCAACATTTTATTTGCCATCATTTATTAAACAAGTCTCTGGCCCTGAGAAAAACGGAGAGTTCAGACTCCTGTAGCTTCTTTCAAATTGCCTGAAAGAAACAAACTCTCTGGAGAAAAATCTAAAGCCTTTACCTTGAGGGGTTGCTGCTCAAAAAAAAAATGAGTGTAGGATGTAAGCAACTTCTTTGACAATGCACAAGTTATTCTCCCAAGGTTGGCTGGGTGAAGCTAGACACATGTAGGCAAGTTGCCTGCTTCTACTTTGTCTCATAGGGCAGAGGTCTCATGCCTGCTGAGCTCTTGGGAAAATAGGAGCTCCAGCTTTGCTAATAGGTACATCTCTGGTCTCTGTCTCTCTCCCTTTGCATCTTCATTTTCATCATGGAGCTGCTGAGAGCTTTACAGATGCTGGAAGAGATGCTGGAATAGACCCACACACTCATTGGGGCTTGTTGCTTCTACTCACTCAAAGATCTATCCTGGTGTAAGGGAGTTCAGTCACTGGTGTCCTGACTGATGTGAACACTGGAGTCAGCTAAGACATTTATGTATGAACAAGGGAAAGGGATTAATAATCTGTGCAAGAGTGACATTTCCTCTCTCTCTCTCTCTCACACACACACACACAAGCAACAAGCAGTGCCCTTGGGTGCTGGGACTTTGAAAGCTAGCCAAAAATTTCAGGTGCCCATCTGCCTCCCACAGAGGTGGGTGTCCTATTCACACAGCCTCATATCTACATGGCACACAGACACCAGCACATTGTGTCTTCCTCTCTCACACAGTTGCCATATCTGTTCCTCTCTCTCACAGACACATTTAATAGCACAAATTTTCTTAAAACCAATACTGCTATTCCCTGAATGTCTCTGTCACGGGCCCAAACCAGGACAGTCTCCAGCCCTGTCTTTCTTGATTCATGTCTTCACAAACAAGCATGTGTGCAACCCCTCTCCAAAGAGCGTTCCACATTTTTCAACTTTGCTTTTGTGCACACTGTCCTTTTTCCCCATACATCTCTCCCCCTTGAATGGTACAAGGTCAGCAGGTCCATATTACACTAAGACCTGTGCATCTTTGCTTCTCAGTAGACCCCAAGCCAGAGAGAAAAGAGGAACAGATGAGAAAATGGGGGGTCTGCTTACCTTTAAGAGCTCTTCTGGCAGGTCTTCTCCATTGTCAATGCCTCTGTTGATGGCTACAAACCTTTCAAAAGGGGTTTTGTCTTTCACATTGGGGTTGTGCAGGCTGGTGTTAAGCATGATGATAGAGAAGGAGAGTATATAGCAGGTATCTGGCAATGAGAAAGAAAATGAGGATGGGTGGCACTTGTCTTAGAGTGCAGATCAGTCCACACCCTGGGTAAACGTCCACATTTGAAGTGATTTGTGAATAGAAAAGGAAGGCTTCTCTCTGTAGCAAACAGTGGAGCTCAGCTTTATAGGCCTTCTTCCCCCCATAACTACCTGTGGACTGGAATACTCCTGGGTTACACTTGCAGTACCAGTTGGCAAAGGCTTCCATCATCCGGTCAATCTTCTGTGCTTCCCCAGGCAGCCGGAAACTCCACAGGAACTGCCTATCAGGAGCAGCATGCCAGAGGTTTAGGCAGGTTGTGTGCAAGGGCCATTTATCCTTTGCCTTTGTCCGTGGCACACCACAAAAATAAGTCATCTCATCACATTGGGAAGACAACACATATATATATATATTGCCTGGGCTCATCAGCTTCAGGCACACTAAGAAGAGGAAGCAGAGTTAAACGTCCTGGAAGTCACAGCTCCTGTTCCTTAATGAGTGCCCTGCAACGCAACAGGGAACTCAAGAGAGAGTCCAGCCAGGAGGCTGGGCTGTTAGAAAACAAGATGCCCCAAAGCAGAGTCACTTTGTCACTGATGTGATGGGCACTGTGGACAGACATGTTTTCTGATGCAAAAAATAACTAACCCCATGCCCCCAAGCACTGAAGCCATGATGACCCACTTTGCTTTCCCCATCTTCTCTGCATATGGCCAGTTCCATGAAGGGACCATGAAAGAGTTCCCCCAGGAAAAGGTGTTACCACCTCACAGAGCAACAATCTTGGAGCCAACACACCCAGCAGGACATTGGAGAACCCTATTCCAACCCAGTAGGGTTTCATAACCGTCCTGGGTGGTAAGACCCAGTGGCTGAGAAGTCTTCTGCTCCATTCCCTGCATCCTGCATACTCACCTCAGTGCCTGGACCAGATTGAGGTTGGCAAACTGGTGACATGCCACAAAGGCTTGGAGGGTCTGAATGTTTGTGGGGTCTCTGGAAGAAGACAGGGGCATAAGGTCAGAAGAGAGCTTTAACCCTGCTCAGTTTGAATGTCCTGTAGTGGGCTGACATGCACCTGGCTCCATGCCACCCTCCACTTCCCCTCTGACCAACAAGAAGCCAAGATGCATGTTCTTGTCTAGGAAGACTGACCCCATTACAGGCAGGATGATAGGTAGCCCATACAGCCAGACTCAGCCACACTCCAGTGCTCCCCACCCTGGGGTTTACTACAGAGTCAGCCCACTGCAGTTTTATGCATGGTTAATCTCAACACCTGACTGAAGTCTACTGGGGATCATCTAAAATGGTAGTTGAGAGGGTCCAGGCAGGACAGGGTCTCCAACAGGTCCCCTCATCCTGGTTGGGTTGCTTACCTCCCACCCAGGTAATCCCCAATGGCTGTCTTGTTCAGGCCTTCACCCTTGTGGAGAAATCTGGCAATCTCCTGCAGGTCTGAGGACAATACCTTGTGCTCAATCAAGTACTGGATTCCCTAGGGAAACAAAAGCAGGCCAGTGAAGTAAGACAGCTCCGTGGGCTGTTGAGGAAGGACCCCAACCACCCTGATATCAGCCTCCTTTGGCTTTGATGATGATGCCTCCTCTATTACTCTCCAGACTCTTCATGGATACATGGACACATGGACACAGCCACCTTTCCACCCTTATTTCATCCCTCTTCATCTACCATGGTGAGTCAGTCCCATTTCATCCCAAGATTTGGATAGAGGTTTTGCTAGGGTGAAAACTCAAACAAACAAAAAAGGGCAATGAAGGTTAGAAGTCCAAAAAGAAGGTAGATTTAAGGCAAAGTCAAAAGAGTTCATTTTAACAGTATTAATCAAAATATCTCTATGTTCTGTTCCTAAATATCCTTTTTTCCCCTTCTGAATACAGTAAATTGGAAGGGGAAAAAATTGTTTGCTTTAAAAAAGACATAATCAAAAAATACACTAAGGCAAAAGTATGGGCTTGAGAGAACTCAAAATTATTTTTTACTAAATTTTCTTCAATGACACAGAACAGAAAAGTCTGCAATTTTAAAACTTCATTGTCCCCAGTCAATAAGAATGGAATATGATTTTTATGGAATATAGAGGGTCTGAGCTGGGCTGTTCAAAGAGTGAACACTATTTTAGAGGGAATTTCATGATTTTCAAAGTCAGAGAAAGTTGAGGTTTTGCTCAAACTCTCAGTAATATCTCAACACACTCCAATTCTCCAGACGACATTGCAATTCTCCTCAAAAAATACAATAAAGAAACAAAAATTGTTGTAGATCCATCAAAATGTTCTCTTTCAGCAGAATCAATTCAGTTTTCCTTGTAATATATAAGAAACTATTTCTAAAATGCCCCAAAGAAAAGGGAGTTTCAAAAGAAGAAACTGAAATGTTTGTGAGATTTTTCCACATCATTTTCCTTTCTTTTTTCCCAGACAGATTTTTGGTAAGTTCAATTTAATCTTGCAAAGAATTGCAAAGATGACAGGGCTCCATTTCCTAGATGAAAATGTTTCTTCCAAAAGGTTTTATTCAGGATTCCTAACACTTCCCTCCCCTAGCCTCAAGAACTTGCCCTGAGATCCTATCATAGAGATAGGAACTCTGGAGTAGTGGCATTGCATGGATGAAGTGCAACCTTAGCAAGCAGGGTCAAAGGAAGTTCCTTGGATTGCAGCACCTGTCTATGGCTTGTAACAAAAGGGAAGTAATAAAGAGAGAGATGCACATGCTTATTCTAAAGTAAAAACAATACAGACATGTAGTGTAACATTTCAGGACGAGCAGCATTGAACCAACAAAGCTAAACTGGTCTGGGGTCAGAACTAGTTCAGGTATTTCTGCAGAGTGCCATAGAGTGAGATGCCTCTGGGGCCTCAAACCAAGGTCAGACAGAAAAAACCCAAAATGAAAACAGCTCTCACACAGGCTGTAATACTGATATCACTGCTCCAAGACAGCTTCCACTGGCAGAGGGAGGTTTAGGGGACCAGTACATACTCCAGCTCTGGCACAGGCACTGGGGAAAAGCTATCATCTTCAGGGTCTCTGCTGGGCAGAGGAGGAGGAGGCATGAGAACTGTCATTCAGACCAGCAGCCACTGGCTGGGGTGGATAGTTATGATGAGCAATTGTTCAATTGCAGCTTGTGGTTTTCCTTGCAGAGCTCAAAAAATGGTCCACTAGTGAAGAGGAAGGAAGACAAAATTATCTTTCTCACATCTTTACTTAATCGGGACAATTTTAGTGCCTTCTGCAGTGGGCTGAAGTCTGAACCCCACTGGTCAGAGTCCCAGAAAGTGGGAAACCTGGATTCACTCCACAATCCAACCAGTATTACCAAAAGCACTTCCAAAATGATTGAGGCAGCTTGTCCTCTTCCATGCTAAATGAGCCAAGGAACGTGACACAGTCTCAAACAGCTCATCATCTTCATGCCTCATCCTCCTCAATCACACTGTGGCCAGTTCTCAGCCTCTCACAGACAAGAACTGGACTGAAGGAGGTTTGGCTTTTTTGACATATTGGCAGTGTTAAGCCATCCTCTCTTTATTTCTCTTAGTTTTGAGCTACATCTGATGGGATGGCACATGATGGGGGGAGGCACCACAGTTTGTCCATATCAGATGACCTTATTCAGGGACAGGAAGGATGTTGCTACTAACTGGAGCATTTTTTGTGGTAGGAAACCAGCCCCACAGTCCTATGCATGTGGTTCCTTTGGCATGGGTGGCTGTAAGTGGACATGAGCTATTAGAAGCTCTTCCTCCCAGCTTTATCCTCATAGGTGGAATGATTAAACCCTACCTTTGCAGGGTCCATGTTGAATTTCTTCCGTCCTAGGGTCAGAAGTTTATCCCTCTGTGGCAGTTTGCTACAAACATGAAGAAGGAAATGCAGACTTAGAAGAAAGGGCCATGTTTCAGTCCACACACAAGATAACTAGGTTATCTCAAGGACAGATATCTGACTGTCCAGAAATAAAAATCATAGAATCCTAGAATCCTAGGGGTTGGAAGGGACCTCGAAAGATCATCTAGTCCAACCCCCCCTGCCAGAGCAGGGCCACCCAGAGTACATCGCCCAGGAACGTGTCCAGGCGGGTTTTGAATGTCTCCAGTGAAGGAGACTCCACAACCCCCCTGGGCAGCCTGTTCCAGGGCTCTGTCACCCTCACAGTAAAAAAATTTTTTCGGATATTCAACTTGAACCTCCTATGCTCCAATTTACACCCATTATCCCTTGTCCTATCACTGGTCACCACTGAGAAAAGCCTAACTCCATCTCCCTGGCACTCACCCCTTACATATTTGAAAACATTGATGAGGTCACCCCTCAGTCTCCTTTTCTCCAAACTAAAGAGACCCAGCTCCCTCAGCCTTTCCTCATAAGGGAGATGTTCCACTCCCTTAATCATCTTAGTAGCTCTGCGCTGGACTCTTTCAAGCACTTCCCTGTCCTTCTTGAACTGAGGGGCCCAGAACTGGACACAATACTCCAGGTGCGGCCTCACCAATGCAGAATAGAGGGGGAGGAGAACCTCTCTTGACCTACTGACCACACCCTTTCTAATGCACCCCAGGATGCCATTGGCCTTCTTGGCCACATTGCTGGCTCATGGTCATCTTCTTGTCTACCAGGACCCCCAGGTCTCTTTCACCTACACTGCTCTCCAGCAGGTCAGCCCCCAACCTATACTGGGACATCGTGTTGTTCTTCCCCAAATGCAAAACTCTACACTTCCCCTTGTTGAATTTCATCTTGTTTCTCTCTGCCCAACTCTCCAGCCTGTCTAAGTCTCTCTGAATGGCAGCACAGCCTTCTGGTGTGTCAGCCACTCCTCCCAGCTTAGTGTCATCAGCAAACTTGCTGAGGGTACATTCTATACCCTCATCCAAGTCGTTGATGAAGATATTGAACAACACCGGTCCTAGTACCGACCCCTGAGGGACTCCACTAGTCACACACCTCCAACCAGATTCTGCCCCATTGA
Source organism: Phaethornis superciliosus (assembly GCA_023637945.1). NCBI lineage: Eukaryota > Metazoa > Chordata > Aves > Apodiformes > Trochilidae > Phaethornis > Phaethornis superciliosus. The sequence goes on along the minus strand of JAJQWJ010000001.1, from coordinate 59,140,777 downwards.
CTACAACTCTCTGACTCCTTCCTTTCAACCAGTTCCTGATCCATGAGGATCAGGATATGATCTCTGATATGAGAAATATCAGAGGGGAGAAGGGTATTCGTGTCCTCATTTCCCTGTCCTTGAGGTGATCCAAATCCTGCTTCTGTTTTTGTTTTCTCAACATCAGGAGAGAGTCTTTCTAAACAGAAGAATACCCATCCTGTCCCACTTGCCTGGTCTGCTCCCCAGGATTATTGTCTGCCTCTGGCCTCTCCTCTGCATTTTGGAAGCGCTCAATCTCTGCAAAGACTTGAGCAATCTCTTCCTTCAGCTTCTGTAAAAGAAATATCAGGAGGATGAAGGCAATGGAGGGAAAGAAAAGCAGATGCATACAAAGCATGTCTTAATTCTTCCTTAAATCAAAGTAAAAGGACAAGTCAGATGTCACAACCAGCCAAGGTTGTCTACCAAATGGGCAGTGCTCTGGAGTGACTCTGCTGGATTCCAGGTGAAAATAATGGGAGAGAGAGGCAGAAGGGTGTTCTCATGTCTGTTGTTAATCAAGACTGGAAAATGAGTCTTAGCCAGGCTGGAGCATCAGAGAAATCACCCCAGCATTGATTTCAGTTCCTCAAACAGTGTCAGATGTGAGCCTCCTTCCATCGGGCCCATATCCTTGTAGCTTTTACTTTGCATAGCCCTGCTACACATCCAGGAAAGGGGAAGTGGAACCAGTAAGTGGGAGGTCAGTATGAACTTGGGGTGGTCACATTGTGATATGCAGAGTTTTCAGTGCACCTATCATTCAAATACCACTGAGCAGATACTTGTCTTTAGGTGAAGAAAGAAGAGAGGAGGAGTAAAAGAAGAGTAATTACTGCCAAATTAAAAAAAAATAAATAAATAAGTTGTAGACTTCAGTTTCTTTCAGGACAATGACAGACTATGGGTTTCTTGACTTGATATTCTGTGTCACCAAGGAAATTATGTCTATAAGATGTCTATATCTCCTTGCTTGCATCCTGTTGTTGTGGTCCCCCATAGATACAGAGTGTGTCACAGCTCTCAGGAATCACCCAAATTCTTCCTCATGCAAACCAGAACAAGCAGGGCTGTTTTATGACAGATCCTGCCTCAACAAGGAGTGAGCATGTGGCCACAGAATGCACCCACATAGGGAAACTGACATTCTCCAATATCTTCTAATGTAAAGAAGCTTCTGGATTTTGGTTTTGGTTTGGTCTTCACTGTGCTGTGCTTCATCAGTCTCCAGAGCTGGAAGTGCTCCTCATTAAGCTTTTGGTATTGCATAAATGTCACAAAGCTGAGATCTTAGCTCCTGAATTTTAGGTAGTTATCAGTTTTATTATTTTATTCCCTGCTGCCTTTTGGCAATGTAACAGGCAAGTCTAGACCTATTCTCCCCCTCCTACTTATGCCCCACCAGACATCTCCCCAAGTCTTTCTGTTAAATACTATCTCTAGATATTTTCTGATGAAATCCACCAGGGCAATTTCTCTAGTTCTAGGTACCTCCACCTAAATTTATCTAGCTACACTGGATAACGTATATCCCAACGGATAATGGCTTTGAGATTTAGAATATGCACCTGCACAGTTTGGCAGCTTCTCTCTGCCTAGAGTAGATAACAAATAGAGTATTTCTGTTCAAGCATCCTGCCTCTTACAGTGCCCATTGCCTATTCTGAAAACTGAAGAGCTAAGAACCACAGACAAGCAAACCACATTGCATTCATAACATGTTTTTCAAGAAGAGTCGGGGCAACATTCTGATTTTGCAGCAGGGATGATGAATATTGGAGGCTGAGAAGTTACAGATTTCCTTTATGCAAGGAAATACTGCACCTATTGCCCAGGCACCTGGACCTCTTCATATTGTGGGGAAATCACTGCAAGTCCAATGATGCTGTGCAACAAGCTCTCTTGAATGGGAGCCCACATTCCATCATTGTGGAGGCAGAACAGAGTAGAAAGTGCACAGCACAGTGCAGGGCTGTGATGTGGTATTTCTGACTCCCTTGAATCTGTCACTTCCAGACATTTTAGGAGTCAGTGGAAAAAACGTTTAGATCTGCTAAAAGAAAAGAAGAAATAAGTTCAGCCGTAGAAAGATAAGTGGAAGATCCTCTTGCACCTGTCTAAAGAGATAGGATCTTTTGTGAAGGACTTGTTAGAGGTCCACAAGCCAAGCAAAACCTTGAAAAACACAGAGGGATGCAGCAGGTAACTAGGACTAACATGTCATTAGCAGGTAGTCAGTAATTAAAAATAAATTCCTGACAGTATGACTTAGTAAAATCATACTAATTTCTTTAGTCCTAAACCTGCTATCCCAGCTCATCCCTGCTAATGAGCTAACCAGCATTTCTCAAATATGCCATTATGGTAGGTGATGACTTCTGCAGCAGAGAGTACCACAGGTTGCATGTCCACTGGTGGAAAATATACCAGTGCAGCTTGAAGCTCAAGAATCAAGTTGGATCATATCAGACCAAAGGTCTCATGTTCAGGCACACTTCTGCATGGCCTGGACTGTTATGTGAAGACATCCCTTGGTGAAGAGAGTTTTTGAGAAGGCTAGGCAGAAAGTAGGAACAAGATGGTCCTTACCTTAATGTCCTCCAACAGCTCTTTTCTGTGCTGCCTGATTGCCTCTATTTCAGCCTCTTCGGCCTCACTCAAGTCAGTTGACCCTGGAAGAACAGAGAGATATTTGTGACAATAGTACTGGGGCCAATATATTGCAGCAAGGGCTGCCTTAACCTCTCAGCACCTATCCTCTCCTAGGATGTTGCCACAGCAACTCTGATTTCTGTGTTCCAGCATTTGTGCTAACAGAATTATAGAATGGTTTGTATTGGAAGGGATCTTAAAAATCATTGAGTTCCAACCCTTCCACATGGACAGGGACACCTTCGACTAGACCAAGATGCTCAAAGCACCATTCAACCTGGTCTGGTCCCTGCTGTTGTAGACATTGCACCTCAGATTTGTCTTGAAAATGGTTTTCACCCCAGTGAACAGCACAGACCTGTATACCCCTCCTAGCAGCCAGATGCTGTGTGATAGCCTCTGATCTAACCCTGTAGTGACCCACCCCACCTACTCACCTGATTTTACTGCAAGCACAGCAATGAGGTCTCATCAAATGCTCTTTGGTAGGTTTTATGTCAGTCAACCTTACACACAGGACCTTTTCCTTCAGGGAAGCTGTGACCTGAATACTTAATCTACATCTAAACCTCCAATGAAGAGCCACTGGCTTCATGGTTTGATCCACCACAGAAAGAGTCAGAAACAGCTTAAGGGAGAGTTTTTCAAGTCTGAGGGATCTGAGGAGATAAAAGCCTTTCTCAGGAAGGAGCATCTGTGGGAGGCTGTTGTTCTGGGGACCACAGACAATACAGAAATACAAGTAGGTTTCCTTGCAGTGCACAGGAAGTCAAAGAGATACAAGCAGAGCCAAGGAGACCACAAAATGATTCATAAAAGACCTAGCAGAACTGGGGTGACAGCACTGCTGCTAAATATAATCCAGGTGAAGCACAGCCTCTCAGCAAGGAGAAAGAGGATGCTGCAGCCCTGGAGAGGCAATGCAGATGGTAAGCCCCAGCTTAAAATCAGGGTCTCACAAAAGGCTGGAAGCATTAGAGCTCCTGCAAGGTCACTGGAGAGCTTGCAGTCAGAGCTCTTGCTGCACCCAAACACTGTGAGAAAAAGCTTGCCCAGAAAGCCAGTTCAATTCATTGGCTGTCCTGCTCCACTGTTTCATAAGCCAAAATCCCCCAGGCCTCCCATCTTCCTGGAAAAAGGGGAAGTGGCACCAGCTGCCTTGGAAATTATCTTAGTGTGGATCTCACATGCAAAACAACTGCTATAAATAAGAGTGGGGAAAAAAGGGGAAGGAACCAGCCAAGACAAACAGAAGGAAAAGGGGACAAGGGCAGTCATTTCAGAGCCCATGATCTTCTTTCTTGTCATGGCCACAACAGCTCAGCAAGACCTGACCCTAATCCTTCCCCCAACTTGCTGGCTGGTTGATCTTCCATGTGCTAAGTCTGTCCTATTACTTTTCTCATGCCAGAGCCTTTTATTCCTCCCACTGTTTTCAAGCATCACATTCCCTGGGGGGAGGCTGCTGAGCCTTTGGGAGGAAAGTGCTGGTCAAAGAGCCAGCATGAAGCCAGGGCTGGTAAGGACCCACATCCCTTCCTGGCTCTGCAATCATCCCCCCTGAAGAGCTGAAAGAAGCTGAATGATTACTAAAGCCCTGCTTTAGTAAGAAGAAATCCTGTGGCACCCAGCAGCTTGCAATGGCCAAATCAGTGTGAGGGGGCAAAGCAATCAAACAAACAAGCAAGCAAAAAACATGAACAAACAAAAAGAAACAACAACAAAAAAACCCTGTGCAGTGGCTTTGCTGTTTGTTAGGTGGTTTACTGACTTCCTCTTGAATGTCAGCCCTATGCAAGCAAGTGCTGCCTGGGTCTTGTTTTATATCTCCTGCAGTTCTGTCATCCACAGGAGATGAGCCCAGCCTCTTAGTCTGCCCAGCTTTATCTCTCTCACCCCTACAGGGGCTGGTAATTGTTGAATCACAAATCCTTGGTAAATTATCACTTTTTCTCGCATGTCTTTCCACAAAAGCACCACAGTAGGACATACCACAGTGAGGAACCTCCCCTTCACCCACTTCAATCAGCAAAGTGTGGCTGGTTGCTTTGCTTCAGTTGTTCTGTGCCTACTGAAGCAACCTAAAGCATCTCAAAGAGATGTGGGGCTCCCAAAGGACATCATGTCACCAACACGACCCTCACCAAGACTGTAAATAATTCCGACCTCTTTCCTCCTGAATAGCTGAAACCCCAGCTCCCAAGAGATTGACCTGCCCATTTTGTCAGGATGAGAAAAGTGGGGAAGAACTACCTTTGTCCATGTGGAAGGCAGGGGAGAAAAAGCATACAATTCGTGGAGAAGGGGAGGAAATCAAGGGACAGAAAAACAGAAAAGAGCGAAATAGCAAGGAAAAAATTAATCAGACTTTCAGAGCAATTTAGATTGAGATGAAGAGGGAGGTCCTTGAAAGGTTTCCTAGGTTTCAGAAACAGCTTAAGTCCTGGATTGTCTTAGAAAATAATTCTGAGGTCAGTATTTGCATGTACTCTGCTTCCCTAAGAGAAGGCCTAATGCCCTGCTCAAGGCTATTTTGAGGCCATCCATCGATGTTATTACACACACTGTGGTCTGCAGTTGAGAGAGGTCAGCACAAATTATGTATTTGGAGAACTGTCCAGAGAAAGGCACAGAAGACAACAGAGGCAGCTGATCAAGCAGCACTGAGCTGATGAGAGCAGACTGCTTTGCCTTTCCTTCCCTTTGCCTTTCCATGCTGATTTAGCAGGAGAGGGACACTCCAGGTGAAGCACCAACTGGCTTGCTCCAGACATCTGTATTGGCAGAAAATTAATCCCTGCATCTGGGGACTGAAAAAATGGCTTCAGCCTCATCAAAGTCTTCAGTACCACCAAGTTCCACTTCCCTGTAGGGCTAGGTCAGAACACAGATGAAGCATAGCCCTGGTCAGGGTTCTCTGGAATGGGGGAAATTTCACACCAGTGAAGAAAAACCTTTGAAAATGCCTGCAGGTTTCAGGTGGATGCTGTCAGCCAAACCAAAGCTGAAGTCTTCCAGTTCAGATACAAGACATAAAATACTGGTTAGCATCCTCTCAAAGAGGACATGAAGTTGCTGCTTGGAATTTATTGTCAGAGAGAAGATGCTGAAAAGAGAGAACAGCACTTTCAGTCTTACACCTGGAAGTTGTTTCCTCTTAATGAATTGCCCAGGCTTTTGTTTTTAGTGCTGTCACTGAAAACAGAACACAGACTTCAATTCCTGTTGTGGTGACTTATGCCTTCAGCCTCCCCATCTGGAGGCAGGTCAGAGTTACCCTGAAGTCTAGGTACTCATGTGGCCAGCAAAAAGCATTACTGTGCTTGCTGGTCTCATTTCACATTGCAGAGGGCTGTGAATAGCTTTCCAGGTGCCAAGTGAGGTCTTCAGTCCAAAGCAGAACTATAGGAATAGGAAGGTAGCTTCTTGAGCACAGAGATAAGTGGGGAGTGGCTACCCAGGAGACCTGGCAGGACAGATTGCAGAAACAGCAGGGGAAGGTTATAAAGAATGGCTGCATCTCTAGCACTGTTAAATCCAAGTGTTACCCACCTGAAGTAGTAGTAGAGGGTCAGCTGGCCCATTTGCAAGGCAATGTGGGGCTCCCAGTGTAGCTGCTGAAAAGTGTGGGCACCTCCACCCATAGCAACACACAAGCAGAGCAGCCTGATGGGCACCTGAGTGAGGCTCTCTGGCAGAAAAAAAATCACCTGAAAGTCCTTTTTCATATGGCTGCTGTGTCATCTTCAGTTCAGACAACCACCAACCCACCCATCTATCAGCCTGGTACCAGGTAGATAACAGGAAGCCTTCCACCCAGTCAGCTCCCTCCAGCTCAATCTGTCTCCCTCCTGCACCAACTCCTGTTCTCTTCAAGCTTGTGAAAGAAGAAATTCAACATGGACTGCACATGGGTTTAATTTGTGTATTCCAGCAATGTGTAAAGAACAACTTACGTTGCCTCCCAGTCCCTTTATCCCACGTGAAAACAGAGCAATCGGGATAGCTTCCAGCCACTTTTGCCTCGGGCTCTCACTCCATACATACTAGCATGTGACAGCACACTACAAGCCTGCTTTCCCATGTCCCACACACCCAGCTCATGGATTTGTCACGCTGGTTTCATGGCCTTCCCTAGACAGTCACAAGAGGGCCTTGAGGGAATCTGGTAGAAGACATTGACTGCAGGGAGAGCAGTCTCCCCACAGACACAGGTCTCAGCTGCATCCTGTGGTGGATAACAGGGCCACCACACCTACAGGAAGGAGGAACTCCAGAAAAAGGTGTATATGCACCTTTGAACTTCAGCAAAATCATGCCACGACTGCAAAACTTGAAACACATTCAGGGATCTAAAGCTCTCTGGAAAACTGTATCTGGGGGTAATCTTGGGTTCCAAGGTAGAGTCTATTTTCCAACCCATCCATGAAGTGACAAGTGACACTGAGTGAAGACTTCAGTCAGAAACAGCATTTCTCTTCAGGCATTGCCTCTAGACAGAGCTAGGTAAACCCATATTGTCCTTGAGCAGGATCTCAGTGTGCTACTGCAATGTCTTAACTTTTAAGATGTAATTAACTCTATAACACAGAACTTGAGTGAATGACTGTCAGACCGTCAGTTCTGAGACCCCTCATTATTGGTTTTTTTTAATACACTCTCCAAAATAAGTAGCTAAACATGAGGTACCCATGTCCTTCTGCCCATCTTGTCATGCAGAAGTTTTATTTGTGTTTCGTTTCAGGTGGTGAGGGATGGGTGATCTGCCTTCACCAACATGCATAAGTTGGTAAGAACTCAGCTCCCGCAGGTCCTACTGATTTCCTCAGTAAGCAAGGCTGGCATGAGGTTTGAGCATGTCCTTTCCTTGGCTACCCACCTGGGAGCTAAAATGTCTGGGATTTGTTAAAACTGGGCACTGCTTTTTCCCCTTCATTCCTATATATATACATCCTATATTCAAAAGCCTGAGAAGACAGAGAGTCAGGCACAGCAGAGCCTTTCCAAGATGATCTCTTCCTGGCCCTGATGAGCCTACTCCTCTTCAACTCTCCCTGCCTTTGTGCAGACACATAGAGCTTCCTCAGCCAGAGGCTAGAAAAAATGTTCAGTCTGGCAGTTTGCCTTTTTCTGCTGAATCCCAGCTGCTTTATCCACCACCTTCAGTGAGAGAGCCAAATGAGCTCTCTCAGTTCCTCAGATACAGCTTGTCTCCCCACACCCACATCTGCCTTTTGAGATCATTTCAGGACCAGCCAAGCACACCTGCAGGTCACTTAGAGTTGGTAGAACCTTAATGCAGTCATTTGCCTTTAACATGCATATAAAAAACAGACACCCCAGTACCAAAAGCCTTGCAAGCATGTTGCACTGGGATACCAGTGCTCCACAGAGGCAATCAAGCACCTGAGGGCTGTAGGAAAACACCACTGAAGACCTTGCAAGCCATGCCAGAGCTGCAGGAAGAGAAGCCAAAGCTTATAGGTGCTCATTCCAAGTGCCATATATATCCTTGACAGGCCTGATTCTGTTTCTAGTTCAGCTTGAGATCACCAGCATCACTCAGCACAAAGGCCATTCAGATCAGTGGGGAAATTTATTCTGCTCACAGAGTCACAGAATCAGTGAGGCTGGAAAGGATTTCTGAGATCATAAAGTCCAGCCGGTGACCTAATGGTTATATATAACATAGTTATGACATAACTATGATACTGAAGGAGTTTATTTAGGAGAGAGCAAGTGCAAAGAAAGCCACGTCTAATGCTCCAGGCTGACAAGCAATTTCCTGCACCACCAGGGATCTTCCACCATCCCATTCCTCCAGCCACTAGCAGCAGCATCCCCCCTGACTGGTGGGATGGTGGGATTTCATGGTATGCTCTGCCCCACCAAACTGAGTTCAACGTCCTCACAGAAAACAAGGTGAAAGATGGCCAAGGCTTACCAGCAGGACAAAAGTCCATCCTGAAGAGTGCAATGTATTTTCAACAAAGGGTTGTTTCTTCTTGCCTTCTGCTTTCTCAGATGCTTCACAGAACTGAAACAGATTGGAGCCAATGACCAAAAAAAAAAAAAAAAAAAAAAAAAAAATCGTAGCAGCTTTGAGGGGGTGGGGACGGGTTGCCCTGTGACTCCGCCCTTCCTCTCCTCTTCCCTCCGACCGCATCTCCTGAGCTTGCATCAGGGAAGGGAACTGGGCATGGTCACTGTGCTGAGCTAATGGGGGCTCCTTGCCTTTTCCTGAATGCAAATCCACATAAACACTTCCATCTCAGTAGCTTCTGGGGGAATCTCGGAGCACGCATCTGTGTTTGAGGGGACTGAAATGAGCAGTGAGAGGCTGATAGTACCTGGGGCTTTTGTCTGAAGTACTCTGAGAAGAAAGGAGGAAAAAAAAAAAAAAAAGGAAGTTCTTGATTCAGAAAACCCGCCTGATTAGGGAAGTGGTTTCATTTTAAAGGAAAGATTTTTTTAATGTTAATTCTGCAGCAAATAGTGGGAAAATGAGCACTCTGAAACTGGAGGATGGTTAGTGAAGATGAAAGAAAGTCTTTTTCTTCTTTTCCCTCCCTCATGGCCAACTAAGTGGCTACTACTCTAAGTCTTGTTCCTTTTCTTTCCCCCCAGAAAACTGTTTTTCTTGGGAAACCTAAATCTGAGGACAGAAAAAAACCTCTCTCAAAGTTTAGCAATATTCCTGCCAGTGGGAGATCTGGCATTATCAAGACAGATTTTCATCCACAAGGCAGAGAGGTGCTCTTTTTCCTCCATCCCCTCCATACAGCCCCACGAATTAGTTGTGTGTAGTTTCCCTGGTATTTATCTGGTAGATCTCTGATGTAGGCAATGTGGGAAAAGAAGCAGCATGCCGGAGAGCACCATCTCAGAGCCAGAAAAACTGGTGATTGTAAGTATACAGGTCAAGGTAAAATTCCAACCAGATGTTGTGACCAAACAAGGTTCTTGCCTCCTCCAACAGGACTGAAGCTGCAGAGGGACACAGTTCCTCTCCAATCACCTCTGAGGCTCCCTGAGCTGTTGCTGTATTCACAAAAGGCCTTGAGCAGGACAACAAAACTGGTGCTGAATTCTGCCAACAATCTTTCCATGACACAAGAAGGTAGAGTTTGCAAGAACACTGCATGTGCAGAAAAATGAGAAATTCCCTGGTTGGCTCCAGCCTGTTACCTCCAGTCCTTCCATCATTGTTTTCCACAAAAAAATAATGTCTCCACAGGGCTGCACCTGACATGACAACCTAAAGCACTTTCTTAAAAGACTTGATTTTGCCTGCCTCGAAGATAAGTGTTATATAGGCAGCTTGATCAGAGCTATTCTTATTTATCTGTCTATGGGCAGTGAAAACCACAACCACCTGGCAAACACCAAAACTAATGCCTCTCTGCACTGCAGCAGTACTCTCAGCCACCCCAACAGTGATGAAAAATATGTTCTTGGGTCTCTAATCTATTCTTGCTTCATCTCTTAAAACCTTGATGCCTCCTTCTTCTTACAGCTTCTCCTGGCTGTCCATTGAAATCCTGGACTGTTCTGTTTTGAGACCTTTCCTACTAACTCAGTTCAGTGATCACCTGGTTCTGTATTTTGCATTCTTCTGGTTCTGGTAGCCTTCCTTTAACAGTGGTTGGCCATGGTGCTCTAAAAATGGTTTCAGTTATTATAACCACAGGACTCTGAATGGGAAAAGTACCATTAAAAAACTGCATAAGTCTACTTTGTGTAAAAATGAAACACCTGTGAGATGTACAGGGGTACACAAGAAATGAGAGGGGATCCTGGAAGTCAACTAAGTGTAGAGCACCTCCCTTTCTTTCTAAAGTGCAGGGTAAATATGGCTCCCTCTTCAGGTCCTTAGCTCCTTGTGAAGGAGAGGAGAGGAGAGGAGAGGAGAGGAGAGGAGAGGAGAGGAGAGGAGAGGAGAGGAGAGGAGAGGAGAGGAGAGGAGAGGAGAGGAGAGGAGAGGAGAGGAGAGGAGAGGAGAGGAGAGGAGAGGAGAGGAGAGGAGAGGAGAGGAGAGGAGAGGAGAGGAGAGGAGAGGAGAGGAGAGGAGAGGAGAGGAGAGGAGAGGAGAGGAGAGGAGAGGAGAGGAGAGGAGAGGAGAGGAGAGGAGAGGAGAGGAGAGGAGAGGAGAGGAGAGGAGAGGAGAGGAGAAAAAAAATCAGGAAAACTAGCAAGCACAAAAACAAGCAAGAAAGCATACTTAAAAATTAATTATGTCCCAAGGGCATAGAAACATACAGTGTATCCTGTGGGAAGGGAGATTTAAATGCTGTAATCTGTGATCAGAGCTAGCCCATAGCCAGTGGCTTAGAGAATATGAGTTCTTCTACTGGTGTTGTCAGCAAGGCCAGTACAGATCAATTAATTTATGCTTAAAATTATTCCCATTCAGGAAACTGACTCTTATTTTGGGTACCTGTTTTGAAACCTGTGGCCTTTATATTAAAAAACCCCACTATGATGACTGCAGAAACATCTGAGAAAGTAGTAGACCAGATGAAATCAAGGCTCTCAAATCTCATCTGAGAGATGAGATTCATCAAGGAATGCACTCCATGGGAAAAATGGCAGACTGAAGGAAAATCAAAGGACATTTTCCAGGTTATAGAAATTGTTATAACAAGGCAAAGAGTAAAGCTGGGAATGGCTAGTTCTTGCTCCAAGACATACCTGGCTCAGAAGTGCAAAGTTAGCTGTGAGAGAAGTGTCAGTATGGGAACAGGAGAACTGTGTGGGAGTGGGTGTTGAGGGAGCTACATGCTGTCCAGGTAGGTGAAAGTGTCTGGGACAGGTCAGTTATATCTCTGGTTGGATAAGAGTGGGATTTGTCCCTTTTTGTCTCCTCTTATTGCTACCCTTTACATCCCCCACCTCACAGGTAGAGCAGTTCTTTTACATCTCCAGAGCTGTTGAGAACAGGGACAGAAAGAATGAGATCCCTGGAAACCAGTACTTCCAGTACAGGACTGGGATTAGATCCAGTAATTGCTACTGCCACTGCACATCCTTCCCAGCTGTGTGTATCCCAGGCTGGAGCTGTGCAGGGAAGAGGTGTCTCTGTGTGTAATGGTGGCATCCAGGTTGGACCAGCAGTCTTCATCTCATCAGGCTCAGGCCAGCTGCTGAAAATCAATATTGCAGGTTGCTCCCCGTGTCTCCTGTGCCATGGACCCTTTTTCCTCTGAGGATGTTCCCTGACTGAATACAGAGACTTTAACTGGAGCTGGAAATATGGGTTGTTCTAGTGGTCACAAAGGGGAATATAAAACTGGCAGGGTGGGTGTACTTTCTACTACTTGATATTAGCTTAAAATAATGGTGTGAATATAAAGGAAATACAGATATTTCCTATTGTTTTCAAGGGGGTAAGGAGATTGGAAAGCCAATGGCAAATATTTCTCTGTGCTGAACTATCAACTGCATTCCCACAGCTATCCACAAAGTACAAATCTGCACAAATTCAGTGCCACTTCAGGGGGTGTCAGCTGCTATTCAGGTTGGGCTTAGGGATTGCAGTATGTCAGGAGACAGTGTAACACTTCTCACGTGCTATTGTGGGGATTATGAGATGCACTGGCAGCATTTTCATGCAAGGTAAAAACAGCATTAGAGCAAAGACAATGACAGGATTTTTCATATCAAAACTGGAATAAAATAATCCTTGTCCAGTGTGAGGAGCAACAGAGACTGTGACAGCCAGATCAGTAGCTCAGGATGCAAGTGTGCAGGCAGTTAGTGAAGTTTCTAGTGCAGAGTTCCTGGAACAGCCACTTCTCAGCAGCATTTACCAATTCAAGGAATTGGAGCCTATTTTTTAAAGGTAGAACGATGGTGATCATAAAAGGCCATAGGAAAAAAAGAAAAACAACAAACACCATCTTCTAAAGATTACAAAAGCATCAACTAGAGTCTGATAAACTTGAATGAAGAACTGGGTTGTTTTTTTTGTTGGACTCAGAAGTGCAGCAAGGTAGAAAATTTATACCTTTGAACAAAAAATATGGTAGAAGTCAAGAAAACTGTGTTACAGTGGTAGTACTGGTCTTGTAAAACATAGAATCTATAGATTTCCTTAGTGCTCTAAAAAGCTCTTCTCTCTTCCCTGATACAGCCTTCCTAGAAGATACCACAGCTTACCAGTAAAGATATGTGTTGTCAGGTTTTACAAAACACGGTATGTCTAACATCTGATAACATATGAAGAGTTATAGCTGGCAGAGGAGTTAAGTCAAGGACTTGACACTCAAGTTGGAGTTTACATATGTCAGCTCTAGTCCCTGTTACCTTCCCTCTACAACAGGCAGGTAAAAAATGTTGAACCAGCTGTGGACCTCCTGGGAAAGTATCCACAGTCAGATATTGATCTGTATTCATCACCCTTAAGCAACAGAGTTGTATCAGCAAGGTGGGGGTTGTCACTGGCTGAAAGTAAACTGTCTGTAAGAGTAGAAGCCCATATCAGAATCACTGGGGACTTGCATAAGTACAGAGATCCAGATAAGGCCAAGCCATAAAAAAAAACAAACAAAAAAACCCAACAAAAAAAACCAAAAAAACCAACAACAAAAAAAAGGCCAAAAAAACCCCCCTAAAAACAAAACCAAAAAACCCAAAAAAATAAACCCAGCATGATTTGGAATCTGCAAACAACTTCTCAGATGAGGGAAGTGTAAGTGTGAATCATCCATCACAAAGATAGCCAAAGGTCTGTGCCATGGTCTTTTGCATATCCATGTTCATAGTGGAGAAGGACTGGAGGAGGTGGACCTCTTCCAGTGCTCCAGACAGGAGGATGACCTGCTATTTTGCCAAAAACAGAAAAGGCTGAGAGCAGTCACAGTCTGAAGATAGAGGAGCCTCCAAGACACACAGCATAAGGAATCGACTGCCTGCCCCTGATTGCGATAAGGCTCCAGAAAAACCCATGAGTAAGATGGGTCTGAAACTCAGTAAACACCATTTACAAGTGGAATTGCTTATGAGTTACTTTGTAAACATGGGTAATTCAGTGAGGCTGCCTTGGAAACTTTATTATTTTCCTTAGCTTTTGCTTGACAGAGTAAATTGTGGCTTGAGAAGCTTTTGCTACGACCATGTTAGAAAACAGACCCTATATGAATCAGCTCCACAACCTTTCGAACAAGGACTGCAGAACACGATGGCCTGGAGTGCTTCAGCTATGATCTGAGCTCTGAATTCAGGGCAGGATTTCCAGGAGAGCCCGGCAGCCACGGAGGGGCCAGGGCAGTGAGGGGAGTGGGGGGCAGCCACAGCCAGGGATGGGAGCTTTGGAGAAGAGAAGCAGCAAAGCAAGAACTAAAAGCAGGAGGCAGATAGTAAGAAGCTGTGTGGAATGGGGAAGTGGGAAGATGCAAAAGGGGAATGTAGCAAGCCTGGACAGTTTGCAGCCCAGCCAGGCTGGAGCAAATTGCTCTCCTCCCTGGTGGAGGCTCAGCACACATAGAAAAAGTCTCATGGCCACTCAGGGTTGCCTGAGCAATAGCTCACATAAAATAAATCCTCTCAGGGAATACCTGCTGTGACCATGCTTAGTGTGTGCAAAGAAACGACCCTCACATTCCCCCTAGGAAAAGATATCCCCTGCTACTCTGTCTATGCTGAAGGACAAGGACAAGCTGCCTGCTCAGCTTCTGCCCTCCTGTGCAGGGATATGAAGTGCAAACATCACTTCTGAAAGAGCCCCCTCACCATTTTCCCATCCTCCTTGAGGCAGCAGAATCCCACAGAAAGCACAGGAGAGATGGAGTCACCCAAATTCCTTGCTGCTTTGGGTCCATATGGGGGGGAAAAATGGGTTCACTCATTTCCTCCCTTGCCCTCTGTCCCACATGGGTGCCATGCAAACCCAGCAGAGATGGGTCACTTACGGGTGACCCAGCCCAGGACCCTGGAAGTCTCTCAGAGCAAAACTATATCACTGAGCAATTCTTTCCCATTGTCATCTTCCTCAAACCCAGCAAAGGGAACAAGACATCCCAGATGAGTGCTTGCCTTCCCTCAGCCCCACTGCACATGCAGACGGGAACTCATGTCAAGAGCACCTCTTGGTGGTGCGAGAGGACAGCAAAGCAGCAGCAGGTCTCTATGTGCTCAGTTAAGGGCTATGTTCCCTACAGTTCCCTTCCATTCCCTATAGTATGTACAACTGAAAGGTTTTAATGTAGCAGGTGCTAGTTGTTCTCAGAGTGAATATGTGTCATTTGAATGTAATATCCTTTTTTAAATAATGTAAATGTGTTGGAAAGAAAAACTCCTAAAAGCCTTTTTATAGATCCCAATTGTCCCTCTACAGAGGCACCAGTGGAGAGGGATGTTTATAGATTCATAGATTCACAGCACAGACTTCTGACTTGGACCAGAACTGTCCATTTGTAGCAGTAACTGGTGATTATCTTCCAAAAGTAATTTGCCCAAAAGGGTGATGTCCTTCTTACTAGGACATCCACAGCTCATTGTTGGCCATACAGAACTATGTTGTCTTTGACTTGAAGCTCATATGGGCATGGAGTCTTAACAACAGTCTCTCCTTCCTGACCTTTTTTAACATGACTTCTTTATCCTCACTCCTTTCCTCACTGACAGCCTCACAGCCTCACATGCTGGACTACAAGGATGAAAACAGTCACTGGCAGTCATAAGGGCAATGGTCCTTGTTCAGGTCCTACTGTGCTGTGGGCCACTTTTCTCTTCTTAATTCCACAGTTTGAATCTCATCCCTTCCTTCAGTGTCCTCACATGGCTGTTACTCTGTCCCAGGCAAGACTCAATGTATTCTTCATCTCTCTCCAGCTCTTTTCTCCTCAGTACCCACCCTCCTCAGTCTAGAGCTGCCTGAACAGCCAAAGGTATGTGCCGTGGTCTTCTGCAAGGACTCTACCTGCCCCAGATCCCTGGGCCCTTAATTGTTACCCAGATGTCTCCCATAGAGAGCTCTCAATGTGCCCAACTCTGCAAGGAGCCAATCTCCATTGCAGATGTCCCAAAACTTTCCAGCTGAGATTTGAGCTCTCCAAACCTTTTTGGCAAAGTGTCTGGTTTCAAAGCTCAGATTTTTTAATGGATGACTGTGCCCCTTGTGCTAGCAAACTCCCTATGTCTTGTGCTTTTTTGCTGGCTAGATTTTCTTCCTGTGGCCTGAAAACACAGCTTGACACTTGCTGGGCTAGGATAAGGGGCTAGGATATGGCACACTACCAGCTCTACTAGCAACACATCATTTGAGGATTCCTGGCCTGATGCAAACTGTAGGCATTTTTTTTCTAACCACCAGAAAAAATTGTAAATTCTTTACAACCAGATACACCTGCCTTCTCTGACTGTGTCCCCATCGCCTGACCCACTCTATTTCTACACCTGCCTCCCCTGTCCATCTCCTGCTCCAGCTCTCTCACTAACACACTTTGCCACTCTCCCTCCTGTCCTTCTCTGACCTGTATTTCTATGGCCTGTTCCTGCTCTTGCTTGCATAGAAGTCAGTGGGTTTTCTTCCTCCCCCTTCCTTGCCACCCACAGAGGGAACACCTAGTACAGCTGCTTGCTTTTTGCTCCTGAAATAGCCGCAAGACTTGGAAATATTCCACAGATGAAGGTTTCTGGGTTGCTGCCAGCACTGAGGGATGGATGGGAGAGCCCTCCTCCTGAGCAGGTCAGTCACAACAGCCTCCTGTGGCTGCAGCCATGCAGAGGCCACCGACCTTTGGTGAAACATTTTCCCTCAGAGTTCCTTCTTTCAGAAGTACCCCAGCTTAAAACCATCCTTCTTGACCTAACTGCCCTTCTGACACAGCCTGGAAAGTCTAATTGATTTTGCCTCACAACATGCCTTCTGCTATAAGATGCATCTCCAGCCCATCCACCTACCAGTTCAGGCTGGAGACATACACATATATGCACTTTTCCAGGCTTAGCATTGCATGGGAGGAGAAGGAAGGCATATCCTTATTTTTAGAAGAGAACAGAAGTAGTAGAACCTCCTGGGATCTTTCTGCTCCTTGTATTTTCTCTTAGGGTGACTGCTTCCTTCCTCTTCTTGATGCTTAGGTCTAAAACTCCTTTAACTTTTGAAGACAGGATGGAAGAGGTCTGATAGCAGCTTTCACTGTATTGCAGGGGCTCCTTGTCCACCACAGTGCAGGCAGAAGAGAGAAAACAGTCAATTGCTTTCCTTGATGCATTGGCTCCACTTCATGGTCAACACACACGTTCTCACAAAACTTCTTCATACTAGTAACCTGAGCAGGTGAGGAACAGCAGACTTTATCACCAAAGGAAAGGAGGGATGGAGTAGCCATGGGGTGGCTACTGCTTCCTGGAGGCTGCTTAGCTTCTCTATTCAACCTTCAAAATTTTTCCTTCTGGTATTTTGCTATTGATGCTCAGGGACACTGAGAAGACCTGAGAAATCTTCATTGGCCTTTGTCACCCCCCAGTCCCACTTCAGATACCCTTGCCTTTTTACACCTCCTACAAAGTTTGGGAGATAAAGAAGGGAGGGATAAATCCACCCCTCCACTTTCTTACCCCCTCTTCTAAACCACTCCCTCTAAAAGCAGTCAGGTGCCCCCACACATCCACTGGGATAGGGTGGAAAGGGGGAGTGGGTGAGATACCCGGGGGGAAGACAAAAAAAAAAATAAATTACAGCAATCATCATCCCAACCATGAAGTCACCCACGCCCCGCCTTCAGCTAACGGCCTTGGCCACAGAGCTGCTGCTGCGGTGAGGAGGAGGAGGGACCAGAGGGTGATCCGTCGAGTAAAGTTCCCTCTTCCACTTCCCCCCTCCCTGCAACCTGCTGCTCACTGCAGTGCAAGGGCCAATACCCAAATCTGCCCCTCTCCTCGGCTTGGTGCCCCGCCACGGGTCCAGAGACATGCAAGCCATCAAGTGTGTCGTGGTGGGAGATGGGTAGGTACCCCGCTGGTTTGCTGGGGATGAGGGGTGGGTGGGGATGAGGGGTGGGAGGTGTGGTTGCAAGGGGAAGAAGACAAGGTGGCTGCCTGGTGAAACTTCCACAGCTTTACTTCTGACCTTGGGCATGGTCTCAAGTTGTGCCAGGGGAGGTTTAGGTTAGATATCAGGAAGAATTTCTTCACAGAGAGGGTGATCAGACATTGGAATGGGCTGCCCAGGGAAGTAGTGGATTCTCCGTCCCTGGAGATATTTAAAAAGAGACTGGATGTGGCACTCAGTGCCATGGGCTGGTAACCACAGCGGTAGTGGATCAAGGGTTGGATTTGATGATCTCTGAGGTCCCTTCCAACCCAGCCGACTCTATGATTCTATGATTCTTGGTCGCTCTCCCTGAGGGCAAGGGACTTTCCCCTGGAGAGGGTGTGGAAGAGGGCATTTTGAAGGGCATCTGCGAAAGGGGCATGGAAGGTGGAGCAGGTCTGTCCCCTACACAAGAGATGATGGTGTTGCTGCCAGATTCCACCTATAGAAAAGAGTCAGACTTAAAACCCTGCAGGGAAATGGCTCCTCAAAAGCCATCTGGGGCTGACAGAGGGCATGGCACTATGGTCCTCATGAGATGTCCCCTGGTATCTCTGAGGTCAGCTTCTCTCGGTACGTTATCTCTGTATCAGGGGGTGGGGAAAACTGACGAGGGGTTTCTGTGGGCACAAAGAGGAGATCTTTCCACTGAGATAGGCACGGGTATGAGCTTCTTTGGGAGTGGGAGGTAACACAAGCTTGCCTTCACAGCATGATGGTGCCAGTGCCCATGTCCCGTGATCCCTGGAAATGTCCCTATCTCAGCTCTCAATAAGTGAAGCAGTCCGTACTGCTGCGGGTGGGAGGGATGGGGTGGGCACGGCCTCTCCTTCCCTGTGGGTTGAGTAGATGTAGGGTAGGGAGGGGAGGAGAGTCCACATTCATCAGAGAGTAATTTCTTTCCCAGCTAGGAGCTGGCCAGACTGTTATCTGGGGCAGCTATCAGGTAGCAGATGAAGAGACATTTGTAGCAGCCCTGCTCCCCACAGTCACTTCCTCCTCCAAAACTTGCCCGGGGAAGAAGATGGCTGCAAACATAACAGTACATGTTAGACATATTCACTGGGGCAAGGGGATGGGGAGAGGAGATGAGAAAGGACAGAGCCCGAAAAAGAAACCATTAAATTGGAGAAAAGTTCCCTGAAGGCTGCAAGCTAGAGCCACTGGTCATTTTTCTATTGCCCTGTTAACCCTTCAGTTTCCCCATCACACATTGCACCAACTCTGTAATCATCCCTCAAGGCAGTATTCCCCTCATATCAGGGCTAATCCCAAAACATGTCCTGCTCTCCACTGCTCTGACAGCAGCTGCTCTTAAATGTCTTCTGTCCTGCCATTTTGCTTCTCTGTGCACTGCACCTCTCCTCTTACCACCTTGCAACACATCATCAGCCCAGTCACCAACACCCATGGCACTGAGCTCTTGGTTCACTCCCTTTCACATCCCTCTGTGCAGTCTCAGCCATGTCACCCTGTGTCTGCTGAGCCTTACAGACCACAGGAACTCCTGCTGTTGCTCCTCTAAGCCCCTCACTTCCTCTCATAGCTGTTCTGGCCCCACAGCCTCCTCCATCATGCATCACTGACCTCTTAACTCTCCTTCAGTTCCAGGAACTTCCAGCTGTCACTTTCTTCACCTCATTTCTGAATAGCTTTGCTGTAACCTTTACTCCTTCACTGACCTTTTGTGCACCTTCCTGTTCAACCACACCAGTTCAGAACTGTCCCTCCTTCCATGACTTGACCCCTTCTCAGCCCCATAGTTCTCCTGAGCTCTCTGTAGAACTTCAGGAAGCTCCATGGTAAAAGGGAAGCAAGTGAGCTGGGCAAAGAGAAGGGTCTCAGACAGGAGGATCTAGGAAAGGGAGGTGGTAGAAGGAAGAAACAAGTGTCAAACCACACTGAAGTGCTCAGTTTCCTCCTCACCTTCCCCACAGTGCAGATACTGAGGCAGGTGCCTCATGACCCGTGCAAAGATGCCAGCTCTGCCTGTCAAGGACACACAAAAAGGCAGGACTGCAGCTCTGCACCAGGGGCTGTGCAGGTACAGCTGAGGTGTTCAGAACATCCCCAGCAGCAGGACTCCAGCCTTCCCCCCAGGAAAAGTGTCTCCCTCATCTTGCTGCTGTGCTCACAGGCTGAGCAGGCAGGCTGCCCTCATCACCTCCATCTCACACATGCTGTACCTGAAGCATGGATAGACTTTCCCAGGCCATACAGATCTCAGAAAGAGCAGCCCAGCAGGAGGATTCTCCTTTCACTCCTGTCCTGGATGCTTTTTCTTCTTTCATCTTCTTTCCCTCATCTCAGTCTTCACCTTGCCCATGACATCTTCTCCTCCTTTCAATAGCCTTACTTGATAGCCTTTCCCACCTCCCTCACACCAATGCTCTCACCCAGTCTGGGCTCTGCTGCTAGCCTGGCTTACTCGTGCTCTACCCTGCTGCAGCATGGCTGTGGGGGAGGCTGAAGCAGGGAGGAAGCACCAGCATTTAGCTCAGAAACACCCCCAGCAGCCTCTGTCAGCCACAGGGAGAGGTACCTGGCTGGCTGCTTACACACAGCTCTCTGCAGGTGATGCTGCAGCATATTTATCACAGACAGGCAAGACTGGAAGGTGACAGAGCTAAGTCCAGAAGCAGTGCTGTCACCATCCTGGCCACAGTGCCTGCAGGAGAAGGCAGGAGTGTTTGTCTTCAGGGGCTGTATCAGGCTTTGTATCAGGGAAGCTTTGTCATGGCACTTCCCATGAGACAATGCATTTCCTGGAGAAGGCTCCAGAGAGACCTTATAGCAGCTTTCCTTTACCTGAAGGGGCTACAGAAGAGCTGGGGAAGGACTTTTTACAAGGGCCTGTAGTTAAAAGGGGGAAAGTTTCCAGCTGTAAGAGGTTAGATTTATGTTAGATGTTAAGAAAAAATTCTTCACAATGAGTGTGGTGAGACACTGTAAGACATTGGCCAGGAAAGCTGTGGCTTCCCCATCTCTGGAAGTGTTCAAGGTTGAATGGGGCTTGGAGCAACCTGGTGTTGTGCAAGGTTTCACTGCCCCATGGCAGGGGAGTTGGAACTGGTTGACCTTTAATGTAATTTCCACCCCAAGCCATTCTATGATTCTATGATCTGGGGGAGGATGCATTTTTGGTAAGTGATCTCTGTACCAGATCGTAAAAACAAGTTTTCTTGCTCAAAGAAAACAAATATTTATGGGTGACATCCTGTCTTCCTTCCTGATTGCTTTCTAACCCATGGTTACTTGCTCTCTGGTCCTGCAAATGGTTTTCTGCCTCTAAGGGTCTCCTGACAGGGCTGGCTTAGAAGTGTGGAAGGATTGCCTCACCCCCATCTTACCCTACCAGGACGTTCTCCACTACCATGACTTCTTTCTGCTTTTTCTTCCAGAGCTGTGGGGAAAACCTGTCTCCTTATCAGCTATACTACCAATGCCTTCCCAGGAGAGTACATCCCCACTGTGTGAGTAATGCATAAACAGTTCCTGGGGTGGGAGAGGGGCATTGGAGATCAGAATGCACAAGAGTGCAGAACCCCACAGTTCTGCACTCTAAAGGCAGGTTCCCCATATCAATGCCAGCAGAGGAAGGGCTGCTAAACCAGTGAAGTTGCCTCTACATTTCAGTTCTGTCACCTTTCACCGGAAGCACAAGTGGCCTTCTAAAACCCTGGTATAAATGGAATATTTGGGAGACACACACACAAGCACCTATTTATCTGCTAGGCTACATGCAGTGTATGGGGTCCTGCTAGGACCAGGCAAAACCAGGCACCAGGCTACAAAAACTGGTCCAGACCCAAGAGAAGGTGGTTGGATGGGCACAAGTTCCTGTTTTCTTCCTCATCCAAGGCTCCCACTGTCTTTGGAGCAGGAACTGGCAACCCTGATGATAATACTGCAGCATTCAGCTCAGTACCAGAGTAAAAGAATTATGCAATCCAGACGATGTGTATGTGAGGATGGGACAGACGTGCAGACTGCTGGAATAAGGACCAAGCTTAGGGTTGCTCTAGTTTGAGTGGTCAGAGGTATGTGACTCCCCAGAATGCATGGGGAGATGTGTTTGGGGATGCACACCACAAGTACTTGTAGAACATCACTGGAGTGTGGAGTATGGCTACTTGCTCCCTGAGGTGGGAAAAGGAGCTAGGCATGATGTGTCAGACTGACAGCTCACGTTCAGGTTTATTGGGAAGGACAGGTGCAGGAAAACCTTAGAGGCTCACTTTTCTCCCCAGACCAGTTCGCAATGTTTGGTGCAAAAAAATGGTTGTGTCAACAGGAACCCATCTCTTCTCAAAAGCTAGATTATTGCTCATGTCAGGGGGGGTGGAACTAGGTGATCTTTAAGGTCCCTTCCAACTCTAGCTATTCTATGATTCTGTGATTTCATGATTCTATGGTTCCTTCCTAGCACATAGCCATGAAATGGCCATTTCTCCTCCAATATGAAGCTTGTGTCAGGGAGACCATCTTGTGCTCCTAGACTTATCTTAAAACAGCAGCATGCGCTGAGATCACATTCATAAGGTCTTTGTGTTGCTTCCTTCCTATCACTGGTTTTCCTCACCCAAGCCTGAAAAACAAAGTACACCAAAGGGACAGGAAATAAAATTTTATAGGATGAGTGGAGGAACACTTCTAGTGACTTAATAGTATTTTTTCCAACAAGTCTCTGCTCCCAAGCATGCAATACCAACAGGTGTTCTAAAAAAAATTTCAAATGTTTTCACAAAGTAAAAGGACACACCTTGGCATATTGGTCTCAGTACCAGAGGAGGTGTTGAGTGCAGGGCTTTGGGGGAGCTACAGAGACATGGGTTCTTCTCAACTTTGAAGAGAAAGGTGGGGTTTAGAGCATCAAAGATGGGGCTTGGCTGAAGCAGACACAGTTCTGGAAAGGATACTAAGAGTTATAGGGGGAAACTGAAGGATTTATGGATCTACATGCAAGATGTCAACAGTGGAGCTGCAGCCAGACACCTGTCGAGGGTAGCTGGGTGATGGGGAGGAGGTTAATACTGAGCTGGCAGTCTGTATGATAGAGGTTTAAAGAAAAACAGCATCACCCAGCTCAGCTGAGGGCCCAGCTCTGCTTTGGTCTGGGCTGCACCCAGTGAAATCCACCTACAATGCTGGCGGAGTTCACTCTTCTCCTGTTCGAGCCACAGCCTGGATCTCTGTGTTTCAGATTTGATAATTATTCTGCCAATGTGATGGTTGACAGCAAGCCTGTAAACCTGGGGCTATGGGATACTGCTGGACAAGAGGACTATGACAGGCTGAGGCCACTCTCTTACCCACAGACGGTGAGTGGCTGCTTCTCCCTCCTCCTTCCCCTACTACAAAATCAACATTTGCCATAAGGCTGTGACAGGACAGTTCCCATCTCTGACTTTACTTTTCTGGGAATAACTCTGTTGACACACAAGTGCTTTGAAACAGTAAAGATAAAAGATACCTCTGGGTATTTTGGACCTTCTTCTGAACTTAATTACTGGTATAATAGTATATATATTTTTCAATGTAGGAGAGATGCCTTACACATTCCTGCTGCTGAAAACCCAAACACTTATGAAGATGGAGTGGCTCAGGGAATTTAGAAACTGAGGCAGGAGCTATTCTGGCTTCTGCCTTTAAAAGAAATATGATGTGTGGACACATGTATTTGATGCCCCAACTAAGCCCAAGCCTCTAATGGAAAAAATGGATGCCTCTCTGCAGACACTGTGTTTATCAGTTTTTCACCACACTGACAAAGCAATTTCAGGGTTTCAGGATCACCTTTCCTGGAGGACAGCTGATCCAAGTAGCCTCTTGGCAAGATCAGAAAGACCCTGCTGTCTCTCAGCATTGGTCTGAAATGTGCCTTGCAACCACAAGGCTAGGAATCGAGGGCAATCCTTACTCAGTGAGGCTCAGCCCCCTAGACCTGGTGTAAGCTGGCTGCCTAGACTCTTTCTGGAGACTGTGTGAGCAAGGGTGTTTCTCAAAAGCATGTTTACACCTAGTCTGGGAAACATCCCAAGGACAGAAGGGAGAACTCTTCTCCAAAGTACCTGGATGTACTCCAAAGTACTTTCCTCCAACTCTTGTAGAAGTATGGCAATGGATAGGTTGGGCCTGACACCCTCCTTTTAGGTAGGCGAAGTTGCATGAGATAAATACAATCTTGAAGAGCTGTTTTGGTTTGGTTTTGTTCTGCTTTGTTTTGTTTCTGATGGAAGTCTAAATTCCGCCATGCCCGGGAGAATCGCTTATATGGATAACCTCATTTGCATCCTGCGTGTGCACTTTTTTGGGCTGAGCCTAACACTGTCTCAGAAGCAGACAAAATTATTCTGGCCTGAAAGCTCCCTGGTGCTCTGTGAGAAATGAGCAGTATAGGGGCGGGCTATTTCCCATGAGGATGAGTGTGCCTACCACAAAAACCCCATCCTCATAGTTAAACATGTGGCTCTTCTGATAATGGTGGCTATGGTTACCATGAGTCAGGGGAGCAAATAGATTTCTCTCCTCTAGAGGCAATTAGCAGCAGTCAGGACTGTGTTACATTGCAAAAGACAGTTTTCCCTAGCATGACCCTCTGCTGTAAAGAGAGGATGCTGCACACCCACCTCTTCTCTGCTCTCCTTGCCTCCTATCATGAAATCCTATGCTCCCATCCTAACTCTGCTCCATGGTTGTATGCCTACAGGATGTCTTCCTGATCTGCTTCTCTCTTGTGAGCCCAGCATCTTATGAAAACGTCCGTGCTAAGGTGAGAGAGTATCCTGGTCCATAAGGGGTTATGAAGGGGGAGACTGATGGTGGTCTGTAGGTGGAGACTGTTAATAAGAAGTCATAGAGTAACTGTGAGTTACTGCTGATGTCTAGATTCAGAGAGGTAATATCTTTTTTGTGTCAATCAGAAGGAACTAAAATGTCAGCCTCCTTCAGAAGTCTTTCTGGGTCATATCAAAAAAGTGGTAAACCCTGTTGAAGGACTAATATCCATCTTGATGGGCTATTCAGCTGTGAGACAACTGTGAGGCTTATCATCTTTCAAACAAGACTGTCCCAGCACAGGCATACAGGACCAGTCCATAGGGCATGAGAAGCAGGTACCCACAGCCTTTGGATGGTATGTGAGGGAAGAAGGGAGAGGTGGATGGGGAGGGAAACAATATAGTATTTCCTTCCTACCACTTTCATGTCCTCCCTGGGTTTCAGAGAGAGACAGGAAGGTTGAAGAGCAGTTTGTCCTTTCACTGCACAGAATTTGAGCTCTGCGTCAGGGACTTTGCCTGCAACAGGGACTTGTCTGGGACAGGCTATAATGCCCAACACTAGATGGAAGGGCTGTGAGGAAGGACAGGATGTTAGTTATCTTGCTGACATTTGTTCAGGGGTGCCTCTTCCATTTTTCTTTTGCATGCCCATATGTGTGACTTCTCACATCTTTGCCATTTTGCTCCTTTGCTAGTGGTTCCCCGAGGTGCGGCACCATTGTCCTAACACACCCATCATCCTGGTGGGCACAAAGCTGGATCTTCGTGATGACAAGGATACCATCGAGAAGCTGAAGGAGAAGAAGCTATCCCCCATTACATATCCTCAGGGTCTTGCTCTGGCCAAGGAAATCGGTAGGTGCTTGCAGCAACACCTCGGACCTACTGAAAGGAGAGAGGAAGAAGATAAAGGCTTTCCCTCAACCTAATGAGTCTTCCTTACAGGTATCTCACAGTGGTATCTCCAGGGGACACAGGGAAACACATCAAGGGTCATGGGACAAAACACATTTCAGAAGGCTCGGGAAGGAGACCTGTTCCTTGAGAAATCTTCAGCCTCTGTTTTCTGCCTCTCTCTGTCCACTATCCTACACGCATGCACAAATGACACATTTGTACATTCCCCTCCCCTTTTACTCTGCTATTTCTATCTGGGCCAATGTTTTTCTGTGAAAACCACAGCTGCTGCGTGGGCAGAGGCCTCTCCTTCATATGCAGAAACAGGCAGCAGAGTGAGTTTTCTAATATCTCTCAGGAAGGGTTGCAGCTGCAACTTCCTGCCCCTGGTTATTGGGGGGCACACACCTAACCCTCAGTGCTTGTCAGACCACAGCTGGAGTACTGTGTTCAGTTTTGGTTCTCCACTGCACAAAAATCATAGAATTGTAGAATATGCTGAGTTGGAAGGGACCCATCAGGATCACTGAGTCCAACTCCTGTTCCTGTGTACCCATGTCTTTCTCTTGGCTCCACCTTTGAGTTGAGTTTTGAGAGCTCTCTGCTCCAGCAGCAGTCTGCATCTGCCTCCCCAGGAGATGTGAGGTTTCCTTTCCTTAGGATATTTTAACCTTTTTAAAAGTTTATTCCAGATGTTTTGTTTGCGTTTTTGTGTCAAGGATGCAGAGAAGGGCCACGAGGATGATCAGAGGACTGCAGCTTTGCCATAAGGAGAAGCTGAGAAAACTGGGTCTGTTCAGCCTTGAGAAGAGAAGGATTAGGGGATACCTTATTATGGTCTTCCAGTAATTAAAGGGCAGCTACAAGGAAGGTGGAGACTCCCTATTTACAAGGAGTCATGTGGACAAGACAAGGGGCAATGAGCACACGTTGCTCCTAGGGAGATTCCGTTCGAACACAAGAGGAAAATGTTTCACTATGAGGACAGTCAGACACTGGAGTGGTCTCCCAGGGGAAGTGATGGATTCCTCCACTTTGGAAAGACTTTTTAAGTCTCAGCTCAGTGGTGTGCTGAAACATACCTTATAAACACTAATAAAGGCATTTTCCAGGTGATCCTTGAGGTCTCTTCCAACCTGACATGCTATTATTCTATGATTTTATATGTGTCTTACCCCACCATTTATCTAAGGGGGAATCAGTGCTCTCCTGTCTTTTGGGACAAGGACAAACACCTGTTCCAGATAAACTCTCTTCTCAGATGAAGCACACAGTATCAGCAAAGAAGGTGCAAAAAACAGCTTTAGGGAGAAGTTTCTACTCAGGAGTTCAGAGGAGAGGGTGTCCAACCAGGATGGCATAGCCACCCTCATGGCTTTGCTCTGGCTACAAGGGTGGAGAACAGACAAACCTTGGCAAGCTTTGCCATGAAGTCAAAGCTGCCTGAATGAGTGAAGTGTGTCCTGAAAATGCTTAATCACTTTGAATACCTGAGCTGTGTTTATTCAGTTCAGGCAAAGTCCAGGCTCCTTGCACTCCAGCACAAGGTCTCTAAGAGTGTGGGAATACAGACTCCCAAAAGGGAGGTGCCATGTGATTTGTGATGCCACCAGAAATGCTTGACACTTAAAACCTGAGACCACGTGAGACCTCATCTCAAGATGACATTCAGAGTGTCCAGGTGATGGGTACATGCCTCAGGACTCTGTAAAATGGGCACTGAGGGAGGAGGATGTTGTGGCTCTGAGGTGATGGGAGCCGGGAGTGTACTGGTGTTCCAGGCACATGCATCTCGTTCTGCCTGATGCAGTCTGTGGTCTTCCTCCCGTGTGTTTCTTTTCTGAGGACTCTTAGCAGCAGATTCCTGTGTACTCTCATTCCCCTCCTGTACATTACAGCACCTGCTTTCCTCCTGACAGACTCCGTGAAATACCTCGAATGCTCAGCTTTGACGCAGCGTGGTCTCAAGACGGTGTTTGATGAGGCCATCCGAGCAGTCCTCTGTCCACAGCCCACCAGGACAAAGAAACGAGCATGCAGCCTCCTCTAAACGAGTAAGTCTGAAACGATCTCTGGGAGTGGCACCAGTGGTCCTTTCCTGCTCCTAAAAGGCTGGGGGAACTGTGTTCCTGTGTCCTGCTGTGCCTGGTGGGATGGGTCCCCCTCAGAGAAGGAAACAGCCTGGGGAAAGGACAGGACATGGTATGACAGAGCACACAGACCCCCAAACCACTGCCCATAGGCAGGATTTCCCCCATCTCCTGGTTCATGGCAGCCCAGGATTTTTCATCTCAGTCATCACAGAGAAGAACTGTCTGTTACCTTCTGACACAGAGGGAACTGAGTCCAGGCTGCCCAGCAGATGACCTGCTGTGAGAACTGGGAAGCCACGGGCATTCTATACCAAACTGTTCTGTTTTCATGGCAGTTGCCCAATGGCTCTTCCTCTTACCAGGTCCTATCCACCTCAAGGAGAGTTCTGAGTTGAAGTTCATTGGCAAGCAGCAGCTTCTCCCTCAGGACTCCTTTATTCCTGTTGTCTCCATGTGCCCTTCCCCTTCAACACAAGGCAGGAGAGGGAGGAGAGGGGCTTCAGGATGAAAAGCAAAGCTGGCCAGAGCCTGAGCAAAGAGTGAGAGCTTTTTAACTAGGATACTGCCCCTTCGATCTCCCACCATCAGCAGGGCAGAGGGAGGGAGAGGAGGAAAACAGGTGATTTCACAAAGTCTGTCATGTTTTTGTCTACAGATCCCAGCCCCTTCCTGATGCCAGGTTCTGCCCAGCACACAGGAGAGTGATGGCTCCAGCATCCCGGAGCTCAGTACCTTGTGGCAGTCACTGCGCTTTTTACTTCCGCTGGCTTGAAAGACTGGTGTGGGTCTGTAGCACTGGTTTGTCCATTTGCACAACTTCCCCACACTCACCCCACCCCAGCTGCCCCTTTCCTTCCTCACCAGCCCCCCAGGTTACAACATAATGAGTAAGACCCAATAAACAGACTGTATATTCTTGCCATGTCTGATGTGTTACAACTCACACAGCCGTGAAGCAGTGAGCCACAGGATGCCTGGGCTGGAAGCACCTGCCAGCTGTGTCCCTCCTTTGGCACTGATAATGTTGGAAACACCACAGTGAGCTTTGTATTGGAGAGCCCTGGACACTACAGGGTGAAGAGACAAGGCCTGATTCACGTACCAAGTTGCTACATTCTCAGCTGAGCCCTCTGCATTCATAGAATCATAGAATGGTTTGGGTTGGAAGGTCATCTGGTTCCAAACCCCATGCCATGGGCAGGGACACCTCCCACTAGACCAGGCTTCTCCAAGCCCCATCCAACCTGGCCTTGAACACTTCCAGGGAGGGGGCACCCACAACTTCCCTGGCCAACCTCTTCCAGTGTCTGTCTCACTAACCTCACAGTGAAGGTTTTTTTCCTAATATCTAACCTAAATCTACCCTCTTACAGTTAGAAACTGTTCCCCCTCATCCTATTGCTACATGCCCTTGTAAAAAGTCCCTCCCCATCTTTACTGTAGGTCTCATTCAGGTACTGGAAGGTTGCTGTAAGGTGTTCCCAGAGCTTCCAGGCAGAACAACTCCATCTTTCTCAGCCTGTCTTCATAGGAGAGGTGCAACAACACTTCTGATCATCTTCAAGGCCTTCCTCTGGACTTGCTGCAGCAGGTCCATGTCCATCTTGTTTTAGGAGCATCTCTCTGTAAAGTGCAAATGTCATGTGCCAGCCAAAAGCAGCAGTGTGATCACGTTTCAGATTTTGCCCTTCCCCTTCTCAGCCTCAGTGCGTTCAAAGGAAAAGGCTGCCTCCCCTTGGAAGCACACAGAGAATCAGCTGCAGGCTTTGAGAGAGGACCTGTGGTGGGTTCAGACTCCTCTCTGTGGGTGCTGCCCCTGTGGCTTGCTGGGAGCACCCTTTCACCAAAAACATTTCTGCATTCAAGCTCCTAAGCTTGCGTCACAGGCGGTCACATCGGCATCAGCACTCACTCATGCTGCCAGGCACAGGCACAGGAAGGGGGATGGCAGGGAAAAAAAAAGGAAAAAAAAAAAGGGTGAGGAATGAGTCACCACACCAGGCCTGACAAATTGCCTCTAAGTCACTAAAATTAAGCTGTAAGAGAGTGGTCCCCGTGGTATTATGGATCTGGCAGCTGTGAGCGCCTGGGCTCCTGATGCATTGCAGG
Source organism: Phaethornis superciliosus (assembly GCA_023637945.1). Lineage (NCBI taxonomy): Eukaryota > Metazoa > Chordata > Aves > Apodiformes > Trochilidae > Phaethornis > Phaethornis superciliosus. The sequence goes on along the minus strand of JAJQWJ010000001.1, from coordinate 59,111,186 downwards.
GACTTGAGAGTAAGGAGTGTTACAGGGTGGCTGCCACTGCCACTGCTCGTGGGTGGGAGGAGGGCTCAGGGTGCAATGATTGGCACTGCAAAATCCTGCAGTCCTAGGGGGGCATAAAGAAACTGTGGAGTTGAGTCAGCCTACCACTCCCCGATGCAGCACTGCTTCTGAGTTTCAGACGCTGCTTCCTGCACTGAGGAAGTTGCATTGGTGGTGGCAGCAACAAGGCACCCCAGTGAAGCCTGAGGTAGCCTGCTTATCAGGGCAATTTCTGCAAATTCAGTTCATGGCTGGATCTGAGTAAGGCAGTTAATTTAGTGAAGTGAAACATTATACACTGATATTGTCCAGAGCAATCCTGAAGGACATTCTGTGGCAGCAAACACCACAAATGTCTGCATTGTATGTGAGCTGCCAGATGAATGGCCCAAGCCCCATCTAAATGCAATGTAAATTGTGCAAACACAAGTCTAGAGGATCAGAAACGATGTGTCTGGTCTGGACATATACTTTTGGAATGGCAAGGGACACAAAATCTGGGACCTAGCTTTCCTTAACCATCCTAAACATTACTCAAACAAATGAGTTCCCAGACAGTTATTAGTCCCCTTCCAGTTTCCAAGCCTTGACTTCTACATTCTCAGCCTGCCCTGTCCCTTATCACATACAGCAATTTAGAGAGGAGAGGCTCACCATGTGTCTGAAACAAAATTCTGCCTTCCTGTGGAGGTGCACAGGCTGAACTCTCCTTCTGATGAGCTTCAAGCAGTTTGTACAACCCCATTGGACCTGAAGGCAGAGGATGAGGCAGGACTCTGAGAATTGTGGAAGCAAGATGGAGACCTGGAAGTTGTGATCCTATGACTGTGCTTATGCTATCAAGTCCTGCAAGGCGTAGCTGGCCTGGGTAAAGCTCTGCTGTTGCATGGCTTAGTTTCTTCTGAGGCACTGGTTCATGGTCTTGCTGCATGGTGGTGCAGGTATCTGCCCTGCCATGACAAAGATAGCCACTGGGTGCTGCCCATGTCTTTCCTTCCTCATTGAGGCCTCATCTCTCCTCTGTGTTCTCCATCCAGCTTTCTGGCCAAGACCTAGACTGAGGCGTCCTGACAGCTTTGTAAGCTCTGCACTGCCTTCACCTGTTTACTGTTGAGTAATGCTGGCTGGGTATACAATTGCTCAGTCAGGTTTGGGAGGCCAGGTTTGAGACCACGCTGTGTTCTGCTCTCAGAGATATTCCCTGCTTCTCTTAAGTCTGGAATTGATCCTAGGAGCTAAAATGCTCGTAACAGCAGTGACAAATGTCAAGAGTTGTGTGACTGTACAGCACAAGGAGTCACCAATGTTGGCTGCAAGGCAGAGAAAGGGTGAAGACTACAGTGAAGCACTTTGTGCGAGGAATGAAGTGAGAAAATCCTTATTTCTTTCCTGGGACAACTGATCACATGAGGTATCCCTGTCACAGTTCTTCTTGGTCCACTCCTTGCAGCAGAGATGAAATCTGGTGGGAGAGTTTGGAGCTATTGAATGGGGAGTTTTTCCAATAGAAAAGAATGGAGGAAGAGAGTTGTGAGAGACATCCCTCTTTGTTTGCCCTCATTTCCATCCAGCTGGAGGTGCTTGTAGGTTAGAGCAGAAAGGGTTTGTGTGCTCAGCATAGAATCAGAGAATCTTTTAGTTGGAAAAGACCTTTAAGATTGCCAAGTCCAACTGTTAACTTGGAACTGCCAAGTCCACCACTAAGCCATGTCCCTAAGCATTCATATCTACATGGCTTTTAAATACGTCCAGGAATGGTGACTCCAGCATTCTCAGTGCCTGACAATCCTATTGGTGCTGACACTTTTCCTAATATCCAACCTAAACCTCCCCTGGCACCACTTGAATCCGTTTCCTCTTGTCCTATCACTTGTTACTTGGGAGAAGACACCGACCCCCACCTCTCTACAACCTCCCTCACCCAGGTATGTGAGTGCCAACCTCCCCCACCCAGGTATCATGCCAGCCAAAAGGCTTTGCCATGTCCCTGCACCTCTAAGAAGCACCAATCCTGCCCACAAGATCCTCGGAACAAGGAGCCCCTCTCCTGGGTGCCCGTGGGCATTCACAGGATTCTCTGCACTGCCTCGACTCCTCCAGCCCAGGAGACCCAAACCCAGGGGGGTAGCACCCCTCGACACACACACTTCAGCCACGCCAACGCTGTTCTCCACATCCCTCTCTTCTTTCCCTCCCTCTCCCCCCCCCCCCTTCCCCATTCCTCCACCCTCCTTTCCTCCGCGCTCCCCTTGCCCCTCTTCCTGCACCCCCCTTTTCATTCTCCATCCCGGCCTCTCGCCCCCCCCCCCCCCCCCCCCCCCCAGGCTCCTCTCCGTTCTCCTGTCTTATCGTCCATCCCTTCCTTCTCCTTCTTCTCCTGCCGGTGTTCCCGTGATTGGCGCCCATTGGCTGCCGCCATCCGTTCCCGCCACCCCCCCCCCCCCCTCCTCCTCCTCTTCCCCCGGTAGCCCCCGCTCCGCTCCGTCTGCCCGAGCCCGGCAGACGAAGCCCCCTTCCCCGCAGATGGGGAGGGGAACGGGGGGCAGAGAGCCGCCGGAGTGAGGGGTGAGTGGCCAGGCATCTCCGGAGGGTCGCCACCTGCGGGACACGGGGGGTGGGTCCCTGTCCCACACCAGCCGTGGGAGGGGGCTATGGGCAGGTGCAGGAAGAAGGACTGGCGTCTCCGGTAGTGCACGGTGGGACTTCGCTTCCCTCCCGGGACTGCTTTGTTCAATTGCTTTTTGAGAAAAGGGGAAGGGGAAAAAAACATGACACGGATTCACCCGCCGAAGCAGAGGAAAATGTACATCCCGACGACACGTAAGTACCAGGCGGCTCTTCCCAAATGTCTCCCGCGGGCATGAGTCCATGAAGAAGTTAAGTCTGCAGTCCCGGAGAAAGAAACCTGCTGACCCCATCCACCCTCCCACCCACACTTCCCGTGTCTCCCCCACCCAACTCCCGACCCCCCCAGCCCAGCGTGGTCCCCACCAAAGAGCTCAGCCCCGAGGTTAGGCAGGGATGTCCTGAGCTGGAACAGGGACATGGGAAACAAGTTGGGCAGAAAAGGAAGGTGAGGGTTGCAGGTTACTGGACTCTGTTGTCCCTCCCAGCTTTTCTTTCTGTTTTGACATCAGGTCTAGGCTCAGCTTTTAGCATCCTCCTCTCCTCCTTTCATTCAATGCAGAAATATTTTCTTTTATTATTTTTATTTTTCCTAAAGAAAGTGATGACATGATTTCACCACTTCTTCCTACCTCTTTCCCTTCCCTTTGCTCTCCAGATGTATGGACCAGGTATATTCTGACAGCACCTGCTAGGGGACCCCAATCCTACTGCAACAGGGGCAGTCCACATAAAATCATAGAATGGTTTGGGTTTGAAGAGAGCTTGAAGTTCATCTAGTTCCAATGTCCCTGCATGGGCAGGGACACCTCTCACTAGACCAGGTTGCTTAAAATCACTAGAGACAGAGCCCAAGCAGATGCCAACACACTCACCAGTCTGAGGCCAAGGTTCATCACCAATTTCTACTTATGGGGGTGCTACCAAAGCATCCAGCAGAGTGAATCCAACCCAGATCAGGCAATGATGTCCAGTGTTTTTTATGTCAAACTGGAATGATACCACATTTGAGCTGGTAGATGGTACTTGACAAAGTTAGAATGACACAGACAGAGCATGCCTGCTGAAAGACAAAGTTTCTTCACTGCAGCTACATCATCAGGAGAATGAATTTACCATGAATAAGGGCGTTGTGTTGTATGCCATTTTTGATAGGGGGTTTGGATACTTGAAGCTGTGTTCACTGGATTGCCAAATCACAGCCTGAGCAAGAAGCTTTGAGGTCTGGACCTCAGACACATATGGGTGTCCCAATATGAGTGTCCCAATCCATAATTAATATTTGTAGGGCTCTGTTTCCAAATGCTATTTTTGGAAATTCCTGTGCATTCAGGAGTAATATCCAAAGGAATATTTGTGTGTAGTCACTCTAACTGTGACCCCACCTTTTAGAGGACTATCTCTTTGTGAACCTAATGTTTTGGTCTCTGCTATCCTTTGCGAGGACTTTTGACCTCCTCCAAAAAGTCACTTATGCCACTGGAACAGCACTGGAAAAAAAGTACCAGAGGAAAGATCTTTGAGCTTAGAAACAGTTTCAAATCACTTCCTGCTCTGCCCATTCGTTGCAGCCACTTGTGACATGTGGGACAATCCAGTACTGCAGGACCCCAAGAGAGGGGCTTCTGACAGTGTGTCAGCCCAAGGCACCTGCAAATAAAAAATGTCTAAACAATTTCTGTCCTTCAAAGCTCATTTAAGTATAGCAGCTAAAAATTTATGCAGTAGGCTGGGGAAGTGACCTTAAGAAATATTTTCCCAACTGTGGCTTTGTGGGACCTATAAGATGAGGTTCTTTCAGCATAACATTTGATACATCTGTGGACTCTGTTGGATTTGCCTATCTGCTATCCACAGAACCGCATCCCCCCACCCCCTCGCAAAAACTCAGATATCCCCTAAGGTTTCCAGAAGTTGGAATGACATCTACAAAAAAAAAGAATAAAAGCTGTAATATCAAGACATGTGAACAAAGTTGTGATGCTACAGGGAATCACATCTGGGAGAAAAGTCTCTGGAGTGTTTTTGAAAGTAATTAATATTGGGAGTGCTTTCCTTTGAGGTCCTCAGGTTTTATTACAATAACTAAGAAGCTTCCAAGATCTAAGAGATTTGCTGGGATAGGCAAAGGTGAGCCTCAGGGTCCCTGTTCTCTTCCACCAAGTCATCCTCACTCCCAAAGAGCTTGTTCATCAAGAGAGTGACCCTGCTAGTCCAGACTTTTAGAAAATTTGGCCAAAGCCTGTGTGATCCTGAAGGCATCACGATTCTTTTCTGCATGAGATTTGCCAGGGTGTCTGTGGCCTGGAGTATATGCTGGTGTCTGCCACTCACATATCCTGGAGCCCTGACAGAAGACACAAGGCACATATCCTTCCCTCTGCTCTCTCTGCAGCTTCTCACCCAGTGTCAGCAGGGAGCTGGTGGAGAGTGGAGAGCTTGTTTGTTCAATACTGTCTCTGAATAAGCTGAGTGCTGTTTCCATGCCAAACGCTGACGTGATGGGCAATTGGGCACCTCAGATTAGAAGGGCTGGGACACTGCTTTGGTGTTCCAAACAGCTGGGGCGGGCAGAGGTTCCTGTGTTAGCAATGTGTTGCAGAGTACCAAAGGAGAGAGAGAAAAAAAAACAAGAGAAAGAGAGAACAGAGGTCTGGCATGAGCCCTCTTGGTGTCCCCCAAATAATCTGTCTCTCTTTACTCTCAGAATGCCATAACAAAAACAAGCTCCAGCTGAGGTGCTGAGTTCAGCCTCTCGGCTTGGATTGAGAGTGGAGCTGCTTTCATTTCTGCTGGTGGAACTGACAACCCCACAGTAAACTGGATGGTCCAGAAAGAGCTTCAGCAAGCAAGAGGATACTCAGTGAATGAGAGAGACAGAGTTGGAACTGCATTTGGTCACTGGGCACTCTTCCCCCTTTTTTCATAAGGCACCCGCCCCTCATGAATGAGAATCAGGCCTCAGGTGACTGTCCCCAATGTTGGAACCATTAGCAGAAAAGGAGAAAATTCACTGTCCTTGATGTGAGGATTTTTCCCTAGGGGAGAGTTTCATTACTGTAATGAAACAGTAATGATAAATAGGAAAAATTACTAAACATACATTGAACCATGTCCCTGTTGATTCCTCCATGACCACTGTGCCTCCCAGGACTAGATGGGGTCAGAGTTGTCCCACATCTTCCAGTGGCTCTCAGCATCCACTAACCTGCCTCAGCATCCCATACAGTGTGTAGATCTGCACCTACAAACCAATAATGCTGTGATTTTACCTGTAGCTTTTTTGGCTGTGATGTCCACAGTATCAATGGATTTTTCTCCTCCTCTCACCTCCAGATTGCTAACTGATCCTGCAAGGACTCTCCCCCGTCTTCTTCCCTGCCTCTGCTATGGACACTTCTGCTTTCAGCCTCCCCACGCCGGCAGTGTTGGAGGAGGGGAATGCCTCTAGCAGCTGGGCAGGCTTCATCACCCCCAACAGCTCCACCACCGCCAGCCCTGGTGTTGTTGTCAGCGGTGTCCTCATCCCCCTGGTCTACCTCATTGTCTGCGTGGTGGGGCTGGCTGGGAATTCTCTGGTCATTTACGTGGTCCTGAGGCACTCTGTGAGCGAGTCGGTGACCAACGTCTACATCTTGAACCTGGCTCTAGCTGATGAGCTCTTCATGCTGGGCCTGCCATTCCTGGCTGCACAAAATGCCCTGTCCTACTGGCCATTCGGATCTTTCATGTGCCGCCTGGTGATGGCTGTGGATGCCATTAACCAGTTCACCAGCATCTTCTGCCTGACAGTGATGAGTGTTGATCGCTACCTGGCTGTGGTCCACCCAGGGAAGTCCTCCAAGTGGAGGACAGCACGAGTGGCCAAGGCTGTGAGTGCAACTGTGTGGGTGCTGTCTTCCGTGGTGGTGCTGCCTGTGGTGGTCTTCTCAGATGTCCCCTTAGGGATGAGCACATGCCACATTCAGTGGCCAGAGCCTGCCTCAGTGTGGAGAGCTGGCTTCATTGTCTACACTGCCACCCTGGGCTTCTTTGGGCCACTGCTGGTGATTTGTCTCTGCTATCTTCTTATAGTTGTGAAGGTCCGTTCCTCTGGAAGACGGGTGAGGGCTCTGTCCTCCAATCATAAGCTTTCAGAGCGCAGGGTGACCCGCATGGTGGTGACTGTTGTGGCTGTCTTTGTCCTTTGCTGGCTTCCTTTCTATGTCCTCAACATAATCAATGTTGTCTGCCCACTACCAGAGGAGCCATCCCTCTTTGGCGTCTACTTCCTCGTGGTGGTGCTGCCCTATGCCAACAGCTGTGCCAACCCTATCATCTATGGCTTCCTCTCCTACCGCTTCAAGCAGGGCTTCCGAAGGGCCATCTTCAGGCCATCCCGACGAGTCCAGAGCCAGGAGGTGCCAGCAGGTCCCCCAGAGAAGACTGATGATGAAGGGGAAGACGGTGAGATCAGCAAGATCACCCAGAATGGTAATGAGAGGCAGGAACACCCTCTAAGCAGTGGGGAAGCAGAAAGCAATGAGCAAAAAACACTCCCCGAGGAGCCTGTGGGATGTGATAAGAGCAACAAGTTGCATGTCAGTTATTTATGATGAAAGGGATAGTGCAGGGGAAAGAAACACTTCGACATGGGATCCCTTTCACCTTCTGTGCTTTTCCACCTCAAAGGCAATGGGAGACGTTGATATAAGGGGATATTAAAGTCCAAGACTATGCTTGAAGATTAAGAGAGAACTTGGGGAAAAAGCAAAACATTGCTCTTGGCTTTGGAAGGGACACTTGAGGTTTGTGTGGTACCAGGTAAAGAAAGGACTACGTCCAGGGAGACCTGAAGAGGTGATGGGCACTGGCAGTGTGGAAAGAGCAAAGTCAGCTCTAGATTTCATGATCTCTCTTTAGATCACCCAGCTATGAAGTACACCACCTGCCATCTGGCTGTGGCACATCAAGGAAGCCCTCAAATGACATATACAACAAATAGGCATCCCAGTGCCTTGATTATCTTCCTTATATACATATGAAGGAGTTTACCCTAGAAGAAAAACCCTAATAGAAAAACAGGAAGGAAAAAAGTCTGCAGCAAAGACACACCAGCCAGTTGCATGAATGGCTGGACCTTCTCTCTTTAGTAAGCCTTGGGGACAACTTTCCTACCCATACCAGTTGTGGCTGGAGAACATTCTGACTACTCAAGGCTTCCTCTTTCTCTCCAGGGCTCTCATGGACTCTGGAGATGAGACTTAGGCTCATGAGACTTACCTAGGAGATCAAATGGGACATTAATTTCCTGAACTTCTCATTCTTCAGAGTTTTTCTGGTGCCCCTTCACCCTGGTGGGAGGTGTAACAAGGGTAGGGAAAAAGACAATGAGGCATGGGCTGGAGGCAGGATTTCTTGTTATCTGAAGTGCCCTTTCCCTTCTCCTCTCCCTAAGCCTTCTTGTAAATAAACAAAAAGCTTTGGGATTTAAAAGGCCAACTGGACAGAATCAATCATTATGTTTAGGGGGTGGGGGTGCTATAGATTTGGCTCTCCTGAGAATACACGATGTCTTATAGATAAGTCAGTCTCTGTATGGAGTAATGTTTGGCTGGTATAGGAGATAAGGCATATACCAGTAGAGAATGGGGACAGGGAACAGAGGGAGCTCATGGGACCTGCAGTGTGTCAACTGATTTGTCTTATGGGAAATGATAGAGTATTTGGAGAAGAAATTATGCTTCTGCACATGTACAAGGGTGGCTTGTGAGCAAAAGTTTGCTCACAGGATTGTACATGAGAGTGACTGAACAGGGTCAGAGATCGAGGAGGCAGTGCTGCTGGGAGATGTACACAGGCTGGGCACTGGTGCATGTGGCTGTGGAATTTGTGTGTAAATGTGTTCATCGAGGGTATGAGTGTGATTTAAGTGTATACAGACATAGGCGAGAAAGTTTGTTTATGTCGTTGTGGGCTGTCTTAAGTGTAGATGCAGTTGTGAAAACATACAAGTATATATAGAAGGGTGCACAGGTATGTGAATGCTTGGACAAGAGTGTGAGGGTGTGTGTGTTGCTGTGAGGGGTGGATGGGCACTTGCTTCTGAGCATCGGTTGTTGGAGGGCACTTGTGTGTTGGCCTATCTTCGGGCAGGCCAGAGGAGCAGCAGTGTACAAGAGAGTGGTTGGGATGAAGGAGTCTCCCTCTACTTTGGGTTCATTCCTGTAGGCTCTGCTAAATGTCTGTCGCCACACCTTGAGCTTCTCCACAAATGCTGTTGCTAAGTTTGCAGCCACAAAGAAGACTCTCATGCTGGATCTCCTGCACTTTTCTCCATGAATAATTCTGAGAAATGGAAAGAAGGAATCCACCAGGAGAAGACATGCCTCCCTGAAGTCAAGAAATGTTGGAGGAGGGTCAGTGATGACACCTGGCTGAGTGGTGGAAAAGTGTCTCATAGCTGGATTGAGAGAAGACGTAGGGTGGCAAAGAATGGCATGGGGCCTGGTGAGCTGGGACAGAAGACAAAATACGTGGACTGAGAAGCAGAACGAGCTGCTGCAGATGATGGAAACAGAATCACTTTATGAAGAAACGAGAGACAAAGTCACCCGAAGGTGTTGTAAGAAGAAGTGAAGGCCTCATAAGCATCAGGAGAACAGGAGTGCAGGATGTCTGTGTTCAGGAAAAGACCATAGCAGGGCACCAAGTGAGGAGACATGTCCTAGGCAAGCCAGAGAGCAGAGGAAGTCCGGGAAGGGAATGCAAACATGACCAAGGAAAAGACATTCAGCTGTGCTCTCAGCCAGTGGTAGAGCCATCCCCTGGCAGGGGTGATGATTGTCCCTCCATACTCTTGTTTCATCTTTGAGTCTGGAATGCTGGTGCCAAACTGTCCATGCTGTAAGCTCAGCCTCAGGATCTGAACTACCAGGGATACCACAGAGCTTTCCCTTTGCTCTTTTTGCCAAGTGTCCTTGCTCCCCTGAACCTGGGCAGTCAGACATGCAGGAGCACTGGCTCATCTCATGGGGAGAAGAAATTGCTTCTTGGACGGTTTCCATCCTCTGCTACCTCTTTACACCTCCTTCCATCTATGCATCAGCTGCCCATACTGTGGGCCCCAGTAAGAAAAGCAGCCAAATTATTCATGCCTGTGAAGTCTCTCTTTTTTCGGTTGTTTGTGGGTTTTTTGTTTTTTGGTTTTTGTTTTGCTTTGTGATTTTTTGTTTGTGGTTCTTTTTTGTTGGTTTTTTTGCGGGGGGGAGGTTGTTTTTTTTTTGGTGGTGGTGGTGGTAGTGGTTTTGTTTTGGTGTTGTTTTGTTTTTTTTAATTTTGGGAGCTCTGGCAGCATCCACTGGAGAAGCACAGTCAAGAAATCCTAGCAGAATGAAAATGACCTGCAAAAACCTCCCACCTCTGTATGGGGCAACAAGCAGGAGGAAGATTAAAACGTTTGGCTACCAAGTGGTCAACTAGATGAACACCAGAGCACTTTAAGCAAGGGTCTGTGTTGCTTCTCTTGGAGTGAGGAGCAGGACAAGGTGAATCCTGGGCACCTGTAGGACTGAGGAGAAATGGTATTATCTGGGGAGCATGTAGCTCTGTTCATGGTTGATGACCAGGCAGTAAAGAAGGTATGTGACAGTGAATGAGGACCTTGCAGGAGGCAGCTCAGATGGGTGAGGAGCAAGTATAGGAAAAGTTTTCCTTCTCCACAAAGTGGCTTCTCCCCAGCTGCCGTGGGGACACAGGGGAGTTCCCTGGCTGCCAACATGCTTATCAGAGATGATCTCCTTCACCACCAAATTGAGCTGAGACTTCATTTTGCACACCTTTGCAGCTCCATCTGCTGCATGTCGCCACTTGAGAAACTCCACAGACTGTCTGGCTTCTTAAAATACCTACATCTCTAAAGAGTCTGAGCACTGTGCAATGCTAATGCTGAGCAAGTGCACTAAGGAGTCATAATTTTGATCCACAGAGTCTGAGCCCATTAGCAAGGCAGGTCTGCAGGGGAGCCTGCTGGAGAAAACAAAATGTTTTCCAGGGAGACCTGCAGAAAACTGGAGATCTTTAGTTTAATCAGGAGTTTAAAAGAAAAGAGGCACAAGTATTGTATTTTTCTGTCTTGCATTTTCTTCTCCCCTCCTACGCTGCATCCTATTTTTCAGTGATAAATTAGGGGAAAAAAATGGACATGAACTGAAAAGAAGACTGCGAGAAAGAGAAGAAAAGGTGGGGGTTTTGTCTGAAATCATAAGGAGAAAATAAGCACTGCAAAATTCTACAAAGTCTTTGTAGATTTAAAGGCTGTTTTTCATAGGAACAGATGTTTGGAATGGCAGACAGTACCTCACTGCCTCCTGATCCCTGCTCCTGTCCTCAGCTGTCTTCCTCCTGGTGAACCCCCAGCTTTCTCCATGGTAATAGCATTAATCCGACTGCCCTTGTCATCCCTCTCCCTTTCCTAACTGTGATGTGGTTGACTCCGGGCAACCCAGAGGCCACAAGGACCATGCGCAGTGGCTAAGTGAAATTCTGGCCATGCTCTGGGGGATTTGTTCCAGTCAGATACAGAAATGGATTTTTCTATTCTGGGTGCAGAGACAGGGAGATAAGGGCTCCACCAAGCCCTGTGCTGCACAAAAAGGTTTTATTCTTGTCACGTAGAGATCAGAGCTGCAAGACTAGAAAAGGCCGCAGTGATTTCAACAATGTTGTGCAATGCCTCTGCCCAGCAAATGTTTGCTCATAGAAGGGCTGTCAGAGGCACAGAGAGGCAATTCTGCCAGCTGCTCAGGGAGTTCATATGCAGACGTCAGAGTGCGCAAGAGCAGATATAGAGAGTCATATATATGTGATTTGTATGCACGCATGCAAATGAGTATTTATGTGGCTGCATGTGTGTATGTGTGGGTATATGTGACCATGCAAATGTATATAAATATATATATATATATTCATATCTGTGGGTGCTTTGATTCAAATGTATCTATGTGTTCATGAAACCATATGTAGCCACCCACACAGATGCATGCATAACTTGGCATGAGAATACCTCTTGGCCTAAACGTGAACATAAGAACACAACACACACAGCCCACACATAGGTTTAAACTGGAAGATGCCAACTTGACCTTGCAACTGACACTGCCTCACCATATGGGAACACCCAAGCACACTTCTGCCACCTCAACAGTGGCCTGGGGCAGCTTCGGACCCATCCAGCGTGTCACTTCTGCTTTGCAAGGGATCTTCAGGAGAAAAACTGGAAGGACAGGGGATGGAGATGGGGAAGGGGTTCCATCGTGGGTAGGTGAGTGAGCGTTTCCAGGCTGTTACTAACACAGCTCACAATTAATGTCATTTGAAGCCGTTGTTAGGGAGCTGTTGTATTTGTCATCAGCAGGGAAACACTGCAGCTCAGCTCAGGCAACAGCAAAACCATCCAGACCACGTTCTGCTTCAGCTGCTACAGGACCATGGAACAAGGGGGTGTGGGGAAGGGTCAGGAAGCAGTTAATCAGTTGTTGAAATTGGGTGGCCAGCAGATAAAAGAGACAAGGAGATAGATGAAAGGGAAACACCCTTGAAAAGAAGATGCTCCCAGCTCTCCTGAGGATGCAGCAAAGAACTGAAGTGCTTTATCTGCTCGAACGAGTGGAAAATATGCAAATATTTGCTCATGAAAACTTGGTGTTCTTTGCCTTCCCAAGCATAAAATATGCAAACGCCACGCACAAGGCAGACGGCTCCCTCTGATCTCACACCTAACCACGTCATGCACAGACAGACACACGTACACACCCGGCACGTCAGTACCACCACTGAAAGATGCTCGCCTGTCCTGCAGCATGTCCTCCCCTCCCCTCCTAGACACGACAAACAGAGCATCGAGGGAAGGGAGGATTTCTGCCTTGACTCACGAACTGTTCTCAAAGGGTCTGTGCCCCTTCTCTCCTCCCTTCGGTGGGCCTTAACGCAGCAGCTGCCAAGCTGACAGCAGGGGGGTGGGCGGATTTGCAGAGAGCACAAAGGAACCCAACCAAGTCACCCAAGGCTCTCGGTTGTGAGGCGGCAGTGCGGGTGCTGCGCCCTCCGTCCTGCAGGGGGGAGTCGGCAGCCACCGGACGGGCTCCGGGAGGGGAACCGGGACGGCAGCGGGCAGGGAACCGGGAGGGGAGCCGGGCAGGCTGCAGCCGAGTCGTACCCGCTTGTCACACACCTGCTCTTTTTCCACCGAGAAATGTCCCGGATTTGAGGCAGGGACATGCCTGGGACATGCCTCCTTATGAGGAAAGGCTGAGGGAGCTGGGTCTCTTTAGTTTGGAGAAAAGGAGACTGAGGGGTGACCTCATCAATGTTTTCAAATATGTAAGGGGTGAGTGCCAGGGAGATGGAGTTAGGCTTTTCTCAGTGGTGACCAGTGATAGGACAAGGGATAATGGGTGTAATTGGAGCATAGGAGGTTCAAGTTGAATATCCGAAAAAATTTTTTTACTGTAAGGGTGACAGAGCCCTGGAACAGGCTGCCCAGGGGGGTTGTGGAGTCTCCTTCACTGGAGACATTCAAAACCCGCCTGGACACGTTCCTAGGCGATGTACTCTAGGTGGCCCTGCTCTGGCAGGGGGGGTTGGACTAGATGATCTTTCGAGGTCCCTTCCAACCCCTAGGATTCTATGATTCTATGATTCTATGTGCCCGGTGGGGATGCTGCAGGCATGGCCGATGCCCAGCACCACTACACGCCCCACGGTGTGCTGGCTGCGGGAACGGAGAGGGTGATCAGACATTGGAATGGGCTGCCCAGGGAAGTGGTGGATTCTCCGTCCCTGGAGATATTTAAAAAGAGACTGGATGTGGCACTCAGTGCCATGGGCTGGTAACTGCAGCGGTAGTGGATCAAGGGTTGGACTTGATGATCTCTGAGGTCCCTTCCAACCCAGCCAATTCTATGATTCTATGATTCTATGACTTTTGTGAAGAGCCCCCTCTCTGACACCGCTATATGCTCGGAAATCCCATGTATTCACCATGCTGGTGAGGGGGCCTGGAGGTCCATGCAGAGACCTCTGTTGGACCCTCAGAGCCATTGTAGCTACCGCAAGGCATCGCACGGGTTCAGCAGAGGGCTTGTTGCTGAACTGAACTTTGCTGCATAGGTATCAAAACCCACTTGTGTCCTGTGCCTTGAAAGTGGAGTGATGCATATGCTCAAGCCGGATCAAATGGCCAGAAAACGTGGTAGGACTCTTTCCCCGTTGACTGGTTTTAGGGCCACTCAGAACAGTGGTACCAAGCAATAGTGGTAGTTCTCTTTTTTCAAATGCCCCTGGTGTCAGCATAGTCCCCTTAGTGGCAGTAACAATCAGATCCAAGAGCTTCAGTGAGCTCTGCAACACCAGCTTTCCCCCCTCTTGCCACAAAATCCATATTTCTTTGATGGGAAAGTTCATGGGTACCTCTGAAAAAAATATTCTTGCCTTAACCACTGTACAGATTTCTCAGCATTCCTTTTGAGAAGTAAGATGCCCCTAAGGAGTGACCTACTGAGGATAACTGCAGGTTAGGAGTTTGTGTAGGGGGGGATAGCACAGGGGTAAAAGCTTCTGGGTGGATAGTGGTGGATGGGAGGAGGAGGCATTTGATTGCTTTCATTCAGATGCAGAGAAGCAGGCTAGGCTGAAGGTTATATTTAAGAACTGTCTCAAATAGGCTACAATGTCACCTGGTATCTCCCACCCAGCCAAGCTATTGGGCCTAGATGCTCACAAGGCAGCAAAGTCTTCCTGGTTGCAGCAGGGTTAGAGCTTGTAGTTACATGCAGAGTTTGGTGTGGGTAGCAGCACAGTCTCTAGTCTGAGTGATCTTGCTGGCATGGTCACAAGGTGGGGGTAGAAGATGGGACATTCACGTTGGAAAAGCTCCCTTTGGAGAGAGGGGCAGCCTGGGTGATTCTCCCTTAGCTTCAAGGCATCTCCAGCTGACACAGATATCAGCAAGTCTCTGATAGACCATTCAGCTGTATTTGGCAGACATGAGGCATCTTGGACTAGCTGTGGGGGCAGTGGGAAGTGGGTGACAAGTTCCCACTTTCATGCTCAGTGCTGGAAACTGCGAAGTCTAGCAACACCTTGACTCTAGCAATGGGCACCAGTGAATGGCTCTTCCAGCTGCTCCTCAGCCACGTGGCATTTCAGCGATGCACAGAAAAAAAAAAAAAATAGTGTCTTTGCCAGGCCTTGATCTCTGTGTGACACAGTCCAGGCTGCTGAGCTGCCTGCAGCAGAAATCCCTGCTGGCAGAAGTGCCCTCAATCTTGGCAGCAGCCTGCGGAAAGTGTTCCTGGTTGGTCCAGGCCCCACATGGGCAGAAGTTATGAGAGAAATGTAGCCATGCAGCTGACATCCAATGGGCCTGCCCATGCTCAGAAATGTACAGCATATTCTAAGCCAGTAATTTCATACCATGTTGGTGCTCTTGGGTAACAAGGGCTGGCTATTACACAAACTTGGTGCACAGCTGCAGCGTGCACAGTCTGGAAAAGATTTGACTTCCCAGCCTGATTTGACTGCAGCCTGATGCCCAGCAGTCCCCATGCAAACCCACTGATGTTACAGAGTAACCTGGGGTTGCCCCAAAATATCAAAGCATAAAAAACACACCGCCACCTTTCCATGTCCCAGGTGTCCCCCTCTTTGTCTGCAGGCAGAAAGAGCAAGCTGGAGGGACCCAGAGGAGTGACAGAGAGGAGGTGAGTGTAGAGCAGTGCTGCTCACCACTTCCCAGCTCTTGAAACACATGTGAGCTCTCTGTTCAAGAGCATCAATGGCAGTAGCTACAAGCCTGAACTTTGCTTCCAGAAGGAATCAGCTGTTGAGCTAAGCAAATGCTGATGCTGTTCAGGGTGGGTGGAAGGAGGAAGGGAAGGAGGGAAGGAGAGCCAAGCTGACACGGGCCAGAGCAGAGGGGGGAGGCATTCACAAAGGCCTCAGAGGCAGGATGGAAAAGACAGTAATTACATAAGAGCACTTGGCCAGCATCTGTCTGGAGTCAGCTGGGCCCCACCAGCCCTCCCTCCCCGCGCTGCTAACCAGGAGCAGCTGAGGATACAGATAACCCTGCGCTGGACCCCTCCGGAGGGAGCAGAGGTAAGAGGTCCTCCACTTTCCTCCCTCCCACCCCGGCTTTCAATGTTTTTAAAGACTGGGAGCAGAGGGGTGGGAAGAGAGGAAAGGGAAAGCAGCTGTGGTTGAGGAGAAGGAGCCAGGAAAGGGAAGGGGTTGTTTCTCTGCATCTTGCTGTGGAGAATACCTTGGCTTGGGAGTATTTGGTGAGGGAGGAGGAGCAAAGAATGAGTACGTGGGTGCTAGTGGGTGGGTGAGAGCATGTGCTGAAGGGCAGGGGGTCCGTATGTGCTGCAGGGGAGCTGAGCTGTACACAGGAGGTTGAAAGGGGAGGAAACATCAAAGCAATTTCCTTCCTTCAGTACCTGTGGCAGAAAGGGTTAATCGGATGGAGGTAGTCACTGGGGGACAGCCAGGCTTTGTCCTGCTACTATGCCCTACAGGGGGGAGGGGGATGGGGAGAAGGGAGGAAATGTAGAAGGAGGATGAAGCAGCTGCTTTTGAGCAGGGATTGTTGCAGTACAATCTGGCCAGAGCTTCCCTGGGCTGCCTCCAAGGCAGAGCATGCGATGAGGAAGAGGAAAGATTGTTAAGCACACGAGGTGCCTTCAGGCTTGGGTTACCCTTAAAAGCGTGGCTGGCACAGGTTTTTTTTGGATAACATTCTCAAAACTTCTGCCTTTGAGCGTTTGGCCATGCAAGCCAAAATCCCTTGTTAATGGGGCTGTCCTGGCAAAATGCTGCTGGTACAGCCAGTCTCCTTCAAGGAGCAGGGAGATATTACCCTACCAAAAGTTTCTTTACTGGCATAAACTGCTGCCCAGCTGGGCAATGCCACCAGCACAAGGCTTTGTTGTCTGGCTCCCCATGGGTCCCTGTTCAGCTTAAACAAGACATTAAATACAAAGTTCTGCTCCCTGTCCACTCTGGGCTGTTCTTGCAGTCAGATGAGCCCCATCCGACGAGGTTCACTACAAAGAGTGCTTGTTTGGTTGTCAGCAGCTCAGGACTCCAGATGGAAAGGTGAGATGGAAACGAGGGCAATGACCTTCCCTGCTACCTGTTCTCCTTGGAGAGGCTGAGGAGGCCAGATGTAAGCCACAGAGCTGCAAAAGAGGGTAATAAGCCAGAAAAAAGCCAGACAGGAAAACCCGAGGGAGTGAGCCAGTGCAATAGCTTTGATGGGACAAAGAGGAACTCTGCCTTCACTGTTGGTCTCTGAGTTTTCATCCACCCCAGAAAATATATTGGTTTTCAACAATAGTACTGTCAACTGCCAAAATCCCCAGAAGCAGCAGGCAGGAGAAGACAAGACAACTGATCACGAAACCCCCCTGCTGTCAGCTGGCTCCGTTAGCAAGAAGTGCTGCCCTAACCCTTCCCCCTCTCATTGTCCAAAAGGAGAAACTGAGGCACAGGCAGATGCGGGTGACTTGGAGTGGGTCCCAGAGTGTCAGTGATGGAGCCCAGCAAGAAACTCATGGGCACAGCAGCTAATTTCTTGGTCCTTTTCCCACCCTGTCTGGGAGGCATGTTCACTCCAGATTCATTGAGCTCCAGCCTGACAGGCAGCCTGAGAATCTCTCCAGGCCTCCCAGCCCCCCTTCCTCCCTTCCCCCCAGCTTGCAGCACATATTTTCCCAGAGTTTTCCGCTTGCTTCTCCAGTGGTGCTGGGGTCCTGCCAAACGCCAGCCACTTGCTGGGAAACAGGGCCTCCCATTCCCAAACCAAACAAATGGGAGAAGGAAAACAGAAAGAAAAAGTCTCAAGCACACGTAGACATGCACAAAACCTTTTTCCCCTCAGTAGCCTTGGAGCCTTCTTCCAGCTTCTATTAGAAGCTTCAGGACGCACAGTGCTGACTCGGCACTTCTAGGCCCCCCAGAACAGGAGAGCTGTTGACCATCCTTGCTTCATCCTCCCAAAGATAGAGATGTGCACCCCACCGTGTGTAAGTTCCCGAAACTGGTGTGATGAAGGATAAGACCCCCCCCAAATCCTACAGTGTAAGAAAAGTCTTCTGTGTGTGCCCTCCACATGCCTTCCCCCCCCCCCAGTGCCCTCATTCCCAGGTTCTGGTGCAGCCACGTTGTACTCACACCAACAGCCCAAGTACAATGTCAGCTTGGCGCCAGGCTGAGGCCAAAGATTATGGCCAGGGTTTGCTCCAGATCCTCAGCTTTGCTGCCGGGCAGCTTTCCAGGCACACCCCTCCTGTGGAAATTGATCAGCTGGGGACCTGACCTGGGGATGTGACCAGAGAATGACACGGACCTGACCTTAGGATGTGACCGGGGTTGATGACCATGTGCTGGAGTGCAAGGCTTGGGGCTCTGCCCAGGGGAAGGGGATGACCAGAGAGGGAAAAAATTATTCCTTTCCCACTTGGCAGATACGTCTGCTAGGAATAGCATGCCTGAAGCAAGAGCCTGCAGTGACATGCAGAAGAAACAATGCGGGAGAGAATGGAAGCTGAAGAAGTTTGGGAAGTAAGAGTGGGACTGGCACACGAAGGGAGACAGCAGGGCCGTGCATGGGACAAGGAAGGGAGGGCAGAATCCTCCACCATCCCACCTGAAGGGAAGCCTCTCTCTGGCACCGATGCACCCCACTTTACCCATCCTGAGATGCTTGGGGTGGGACACGGCCCTGCTGCCTGCTCACACTTTGCACAGAGCACAAACTCTGCTGCCTGCAGCTTTCTGAGCAGGGCTAGGCTGTTTGGAAGCGAAAAGGCTTCCATCAACAACAAAACCCACCGCAAAACAAACAAAACAACATACAGAAGGAAAAGGCACTACATAGGAAAGAGTTAAGAAGGCGCCGAGGAGGAAGCCCAAGCCCGTTTGCAAGGGAGAGCGCCCAAAGCCAGGGAGAGAAAGGGAGGGAGAGAGGAGGGAGCAGGTCCAGCCCCGCTTTGCTGCACCCAGCCAGCACTCAGCAGTGCCTGTGCCAAGAACCAGCTTTCTTAAAGCCATGGGCCCGGGGGCCGGCTGTGCAGGCGGAGGGGAGCCCGGCAGCAGCGTTTGGGAAGCAGGGAGGGGAGCCCGCAGCCTCCGGGGTGAGCTCCGGGATGCGCCGGGATGCAGGCGTAGGGAAGGGGGAGCTGAGAAAGGGGCTTTCTCAGCTTGTTTGTTTGTCTGTCTTTCTGTAAGCCTCCTTCTCGGCAGGCTGCCTGCTCCCAGCTTCCCTTCCTTCTACCCTCTGCGGTGGAGCAGCTCCCCTCCAGTCTGTCTGCAAAAAGCCTGGTGCTCCTCTCGGAGGAGTGGGACAGCCCTTTGGGAAGGAGCTGGGGTTTGGTTGAGAATACAGCTGGGCTTTGGGTGGGGGGGAGAGGGGGGCTGAGGCACAGAGAGGGATGGGGTTTGGTAGGGGGGAAGGAAGAGGCTGAAGATTGCAGCTGGGACAGGGAGGGTTGTTGGGTCAGACTCCTGTAAGAAGTTGATACCTAGTGGTATCTGGACTGGAGAAGTTTTTTACAGCTCTCCCTGCAGATTCAGCAGCCTACAGAAGTGTACATTTTTTTGCTGTGTGGCTCACCATGTCTCTTTCTTCAATCCCAGCCTGGGGACTGAATGAATGCACTAGTGTCTCCAGCGGTTTGCCTAGGGAAGGTCAAGCCTTCTTGGTCTGGGCAGAAGGACACAGAGCATCCTCTTGGGCCATGTGGTTGGTACTCAGATTACAGCCCTGAGGCTCCAGAGACTTCAAGCATCTAAACTCCCTCCACACCACAATACAATTTCACTCCACCCCTGGCTCCAAGCATAGAAAGCTGTTTTGTAGTGATCTCTGCACCATTCCATGTGCTCCCCTTCTTATACTTCACTTTGGTACTTGCTTGTATCTTCTCAGGTCACCATGGGCATAATTTACCTGTGCACACCCCTGGCCTTCCTCCTTCTCACTCTTGTTGTGCTTGGGGCACCTGCTGATGAACCCAGCCTCACAGAACCAGCCCATGGTGCTTGCAAACGCTGCTGTGACCCACTGGACCCTTCCACAGATGCTCCACTGCTCCCTCCCAGCCACCACCACTTGCCCTACCCAATGCCAGAGGTCCGTCCATATATCAACATCACTATACTGAAGGGTAAGTGTTTGTCTTGGCCTCAGGATGCCAAGGTCTGCTCAGGGACCAGTGTCACTGCAGTGAAGGTGACAGCTGGGCTGTTGGCATGATGGTTATGCTGACTGCAAGATGCCACGCTGAAGGGTACGTGCCCACACACACTTTGTTCAGAGTTTCAATGTTTTGTGCTGTGATCAAGAGTAGCCTAGGGAGGAGGGAAGTCAGTCCATACCCATGACATGACCTCAGTGTCTCAGGATGCTGCCTGCTACCAGCTCTTTCTCCCTAATAGCACAGGAGTGGCAGTAGGAGCCTCTTGCCATGCTAGGAGGACACCTTCCTCACCTCAAACTTCCAGAGTCTGCAGTGCCTGAGGGAAGAAGCAGTTCTATCCAGATGCAAAATAAGCAGGTTTGGAGGGTAGGCACTGGCACCTGGGAAGGCTATGGGGAAGCCTTCTCCAGATCCAGGAGTCACATGCATTTTGGAGCAGGAGAACAAGGAGAGGCAGAAGCTATTGCAAGCACTTCCAGGCTCGTTCCACCCTGCTGGCTTGGATAACTGGAAAAGGCTCTCTATTTTAGACCAGCTCCTCCCTTCAGGGCTCTCCTTTTAACCTTTGCTGTGGGCAAAAGCCTGTTCCCAGATGGATCCTACTCCAGTCCCTTATCGTTGTGGTTCCTCTGGGCTAGCTGGGCAGATGCTCCGCCTTCCCTGCCCAGCCTGGAAATAGCTGCAAGCCATCAGAGCTCAGCAGTGTGCCTGGGAGAGACACAGGCCTGGACTGGAGTGGGGTGTTTCAGGGGGCCCTGCAAGCCTATGCAGGGGGAGGAAAGAGGGAAAGAGCACAGCACAGATTTGGGATGCTGTAGCTTGCATTGGAGGCTGCTCTGGCCCCATCTCTTCTCTCTGTACATAAAGTGCATTCTGGTGCTGCTCTCTCTCTGTATTGATGAATATTCCAGTGTGTGACAGGCAACATGCACAAACCCCAGGGCAGAACTGCAGTATTAATTATACAGTATGCCCAAAGGATGCCGATAAAAGTACCACTCCTCTAACTTGCATTTCACCATTTGCTTAGTCCAGCTTGTATCTTTTGCCTCTGACCCATCCCATTATCCCTCTCTACTTATGTTCTCCCACAGACATTTAGCACTTCTCCTTCTCCAGCCTACAGCAAAACAGTGTGCACACCACGTAGAGAATTAGGTCAAAGAAGAGGTGTGTAGGATGGCACAGGGTCTGTGGTAGAGGTGAAGGAATGTGGAAGGGGAGGAAGAAGTCAAGGGCCCCAGTGGTACTTTGCACTGCTGGGCTCCCACTCAGGCTGTCTCCACAGGACAGGTCCTAGTGCTTCCATCAAGGCCATAACATGTGAGGAACAGAAGGTTCATAAAAGATCCCAGTTGTACTCGGAGCTATGTTAACTCCTTTCCCATGAAACACAATGATTTTCAGGAGCTTTCCTTCTTCTGGCATTGCCTCATCCTTGTGCAATCCTTTGCTTGCTCATTAGGCTTTCTCACCACCAATTCCACCTGTCTGGTATCACACAGGAGTTGTGTCCTCCGCTTTGTCTTGTAGGAGAGAAAGGAGACCGGGGAGAGCCTGGAATGCCAGGGAAATGGGGCAAAGAAGGACCACGAGGTGAACGAGGTGCCCAGGGCCAGAAAGGTAGTAAAGGACAGATGGGCACAGCTGGAGAACCCTGCAAGCATCAGTACGCTGCATTCTCCGTTGGTCGCAAGAAGGCACTGCACAGCAGTGAGGGCTTCCAGGTCTTGATCTTTGACACTGTTTTTGTCAACCTCTATGGCCACTTTGACATGTTCAATGGTAAGTTCTACTGCTATGTAGGTGGACTTTACTATTTCAGTCTCAATGTTCACACCTGGAACTTCAAGGAGACCTACATGCACATCATGCACAATGAAGAAGAGGCAGTCATCTTATACGCCCAGCCCAGTGACCGTAGCATCATGCAGAGCCAGAGCCTCATGCTGGAGCTCCAGGAAAAGGATGAGATCTGGGTGAGGCTCTACAAGCGGGAGCGGGAGAACGCCATTTACAGTGATGATGTTGATGTGTACATCACCTTCAATGGGTACCTGATCAAGCCCAGCCTTGACTAACTCCACACCTCCTCCCTGGGGCCTCTTTGGCCTTTTCCTTCTTCCTCTCTCTCTCTTTACTGCCCGCAATCACTGCAAATCACTTGGAAATGGGCCTGTGAACTCTCAGGCACTGAGTGTGAAAATTGCCACGCTGGCTCCCACCTCACGCTCTCTTGTAGCCAGGCCTGTATCTATCCACTTACAGCATGACACTACCATCTCTTGGCCCCTCACCTCATGACCCCAGCATAGGTTATTGGCTTCTTCTAAATCTGCCAGTGAGCTGTGTCTGGAATTTAGGGTCCAAGAGCAGGAGAAAAGCCAAAATGCTGCCCTTGGAGATGTGTCCTTCCTTGGTGATTTATACCCATAGGACTCCTGTAGAAAGGGCTAGAAAATTCCCACTGCCAGCTGCATCCTGGCTCCTCTCCCTCCCAATGAGACATGCCAGCTTTGCAGCCTGCAACATGTCCCTAATGTCACCTCTCAGACATTTAGTCTGGAGAGTAGACTGGGGTCTGATGGCTTCCAGTGGCATAAGGAAGATGAAGGATGGTGAGAGACAATACTGCCTTTCCAAAAAGGGAGCTGTTGACCTTGTGAATTATATCATTGACTTTCCTTAGACACTCTCCTGAGTCATAGTGACCAGGTTGGCTGTAAAATGTAGGCCTGGTGAGACTGACATCTTCTCTCACAGCTCTAGCTCTTCGAAGAGATGAAAGGCGAGACAGTAAGTGTCTTCAGAGACATCTTCCATTGAATCAGTCAAGCCCACCAGTCTATTCCCACTATGAGTTATAAATTCAGAATGAGAGAGAGAAGCCTCCCAAACCTCCCCTGGGGTGCTACTCAGTTTCAGTCCGACAGCTGTGGGAAACCAGTCCAGATAGTGATCCTCTTTGGCCCTTCCATTGGTATCAGCAATTATCCCTGGCATTAGCTGATGTGAGGGGAGAGCCAGACCCTGGCTCCTGCCTGCCATTACCTTGTCCTCCTGAAGGTGGTTCTCCCACACTGGTATTGAGAGACCACTATGTCAGGACCTGAGCTGGAAAATGTAAGGGCAGTCAGTCACAGTTATACCAGTTCCAACTCTGGGCAAGTTGGCACCTCTTTGCCTCTGTGAAAAGACATAGAGGTGACACTACAGCACCTTGCCCCAGGCTTACAAGCTTCCCTGCCATGTGCTCTGGCAAACTCATCAGAGCAACTGAGAAATGCATGTGGCTAAAACAAACCCTTGCTCTTCTTGACAGGTTGGAGATGTCACGGTGGGAAAGGAATACCAGTGGCAGGGGGTTTAGTACCATTAGTACTGGTCTCACGCTGCTCTCACTCTCTCACTCTTATCCCTCTGGGATTGCAACAGTCCTAAGGGGAGCAGATGAGGCTGACACAGTACTTTGGGAAATCTACTTCCACATGTTGTGATGCTCCCAGAAAGAACAGTGCCCAGGAGTTGTCTCTTTTTTGAGTCTCAGGACAGGACAAGCAGGAGAAACTGTATTTCTCCTTTGCCCGTCACTGTTAATGAAGTCTTCTGACTTACCTAATTTCTGATGTCCCATGACTAGCTGTGGTCTCTGCCTATAGCATCTGGGACTACCAGAGCTCTCTAATAGGAGATACGCATCATTTTACAGGACTAGATCCAGTACACTCAGCACAGGATAGCAAAGGCACAGGGACCCAGGCTAAATATTTAAAAAAATGAAGTTGAGAGAATTGCAGGACAGTTTCTCTCTGTTTACTCACCTGCCCTGCTTTACTAAGGAAGCTGTACAGACTGGAATGAGTTTCAGGTACTTTCCGGGTGGACCTGGATCCTCCTCATCACTGTCACTGAGGCAATGGGTATAAAAATGAAGTTTTACAGTGGCAAAGCTGAGTTTTCCCCAGGGAAATAATTGCTGATGGCATCATGGGAATTAAAGGAGACTGTGAAATTCTTCCCCTCCCTTAGCAGGTCAAGCATGTGGAATTGCTCAGAGGAACAATTTCAGGCAGTAGAGAGGAAGCAGCATGCTGGAGGTGATGCTCAGGAGCTGAATCCCTTTCTCTCTTCTTCAACAGGCTGCAAATCCAGATAGTGTCTATTTACAGTGTATAGTGCCCATGCATCTCCCTGAAGATAAGCAAGCCTCTCTAACACTAAATATCTCCAGAAACAAATTTCTTTCTTCCTCTTTTTCTATTTGGTGTTTGAATGCCAGTGATGGGTAAGAAGCCAGATGGTGCCTGATGCACATGAGAGAGGAGGGCAGGGAGAACCAAAGGGTATGTTGAACAGGCTTCTTGGTGCTAAACAAGAGGGCAATCCCTTGGTGCTAAATCAGATTTCAGGAGTTTGGGTGCTTTTGGGAAGGTGTAGTAGGCTGAGTTGCAATGTACTGTGGAATTAATGGTGCTCTATGTTACAAAACCAACAAACTCTGAAAACTTTTGTATATATATTATTTTCAGTGGTATTAAACTTTTTCCCTGGTTGTTTTGCACTTAGATTTGTTTTTTCCTCCCAACTAGTTCCTTTTAGTTCTTGTTATTGCCAAATAGTGCAATAGAAAAGACACTGACTCAAAAAGAAACAGGTCCAAACTCAGGTCTGAAACTTTGCTGGGCAATCCTCTGCAGTCTTCTATCTGTTTCCTTTGTGGAGAACCACAACTTTAAAGTTATATCATACTTTGACACACTTCTAATTAGGACAATTCTGTATTCTGGTAAAGCCTTAAGCAAATTCAAGGAAGTATTATTTGGAAATCACAAAAAACCCCACAAACAAACAACAACAACAACAAAAAGCCAGGACAACACAATGCCTTGTAAGATTAGGATTCAACTACATAATTAATTCTATTGAAGAATGCTGGGCTAATGCTGGACTTCTCTTAAGGGGGATTGGAGCCTTTATCTTGTGAAATTTTTAGCAAAGCCTTCTGTCAGGTGCTTAGTAAGCATGTGTCTTCTCTGTTTTCCTCATGCCTCTTTTCTGTCTCTGCCAAAAAGTAAAAGCCAGGATGTACAGATTTAAGAGGGACATTGACTGTTGACTAGACTCATGAGCTTGCTAAGTATGGGGTGGCCAGCAGTTCCAGCATTAAGCTGGACATACCTTTTGGAAGTATGTGTGTGAAAGACTTGATGTTCATTTCAGAGATGAAACACAAGTGATGATTGACTATAAAGCTGGGGAAAATGAGGAAACATGAAGGAGGAGCAGTGACATGGAGGCTTGAGTGGAAGATCTAGGAAAGGTAGAGTCCTAAGGTCAAGGAGATGCCTATTGAGGTCTCACTGTAGGTCAAAATGTAAGTGGGGATGTTTTTTGATTTTTAGCATCTCTGGGCTTTGGATTGAGAGAACTCCTGTTAAGTGGAGGATTGGACAAGAAAACAAGAGGAGATGGCCATATAGGACCTTCTGTTTTGAGTTAAATCTATCTTCACATAACTTCTCCTGTGGTTTGACATGTACCAGATGCTTCATTTGGCAAGGGGTGGAAAACATAATCATACACATTTTTGCAGACCTCTTTGGTCCTGTGACAGGCACAGGGTTAGAGCTATATATATCTGAGTACATACAATACTCTTATCAGATCGGGATTGCAGATTTATTCATGTTTTTTATTTACCTCTTAGGAAGCAGATACAAACGTCTCCCCAGGAGATTCAGGGGTTGTGTTTGTATGTGCTTTTGGCCCCTTGAGGTGAGATGCTGGTAGATTGGAGGTGCCTTCATCACACTTCGAAAAGTTGAGGAGTGAGGGAGGAGGGAGAAGTGGAAATGTGGGGCCAGACCTTCTAGAAACGTATTCTATGATTCAATCCTTCGGCCTGACCACTTTGAGTGGAAAGTGCCACCTGAAGAATCTCTTCAGGCAAATCCCTTGGAGCTAAGATGTACACATGACAAATGGACTCTGTAGCTGGTGCCACCCATCACACCATAGATGCCTGTCTGGAGAGTTGCCATTAAGTGAGGCTCATCTCAGGCAAGGTGAACCCTGCAATGCTCTTGAAGAAATGAGAGCTAACCTGGCTCAGAGCAATCCTACTGACCTGCCAGCAAGTGAAGCCATGCCCTGACAGCCACAAGACCTCCATTCACCTCATCCATCCCAGATCTGAGTCCTTTTCCATGCAATGGGGTTGCCGTGGAGTATGTGAGCTGTGGGAGACAGCACCTCTCTCCTGGGCAAATCAATAAGCACTAACCCTAAGGCCATGCCTCTCTTTTTTTTTTTCCCAGAAGGACAGGTCCAAGCTCTGCTGCAAAGGGCTGTGTGGCCACATCTGAAGTTTGTTCAAGTGTTTGGGCAAGGGGCTGGCTCTTTAAACTGGCTTCCTGCAGGCTTGTGATCTTGAAGGTTTCATACCTTCACACCCCTCAAGAGAGGGGTGAGAGAGGAGGCAAAGGGCAGGATATGGTGGTGTCTCTGGGGAAGGAAGCACATGTCAGGGACAGCTCAGGAGAAAGCAAAAGCCCTGCAATATCTCCTTACTCTGTGACAGCTGTGGGAACGGTGACAAGAGAAGCAGAGCAAGAAAAAGAGTATAAAATTAAAGCTTTGACCCTGCTGCAGGCATTTAGGTGGACATGGATGCATTTGTCTGCACCCAAAGCACCAGGAAGGGCAGGAGTGCATCATGGCAGGACCTGGCTCATCATCTCCCCTGCCCATTTAAGAGTGAGCCCAGCAGATGCCAGCAAAGCCCATATCTCCCACCATCATTAGCATTGCAACTGGATGCCATCAATGGGCTGAAGCTGCCCCAGATCCTCTGTTTCTCACCTTTCCTTTCTGATTCTCTTCAGAAGCAGCTGTTGGGCCCAAAGGGCTGGATGCAGACCTTGCCAATGGCTGTGTGGGCAACAGGCACAGATGCATTGCAGAGAGCCATCATTCCACTGCCTCGTGGCACAGCCCTTCTCTGACCACAGTGAGAAAATAGACATTTTCCAAGCCACACTGGGCTTCAGAGGCCAGCTTGGTGCTGCACTCTGCTGTGACACTCACACACGTACGTATGTACACATGTGTACCACTACTGTATGGACATCTCTCACCTTCCTGCCAGTGGAAACTGCTGCCCTTTGCAAGACTGGCTAGGATCTAACGATGCTATCAGGAGGTGGGTAGAGGGAAGCTGAGGCCTCAGGCCTCTTCGATACAATCACAACTCCCTCATCTCATGACATCCCCCTCAACTTCTCCCACAAGCCTCTGTGATCTCTCTCCCTGCAGTTATACCACAGTGAATGCAAGGGCAGAAGGTTTAAACTGAAGACTGCTGACAGTTTCTCAACCCACAGAGCAGTCCCATCTCTTGCGTTTGTGTCACTTAACTCACAAATGACCATGACATTATCACAAAATCTCACATGTTTCCCAGTCACTGTTTGCAGTGACTGAAGTGGGGAGGAGCAGGACAAAGAGGTCTTGGGTTGGAGAAGATAAGGAGTAGGGGGGCTCCCCATCTGCCTGAGAAGTCTGGGAATCCAGCCTCAAGTGAGTGGGAGGAGAGAGGCTGCAGTTTCTTGATTTACTTTATCCTACTTGTCTCCACATTTTTGAGAAGCAAGGTTGACCTGCATCAACCTCAAGCTGCTGAGGTGCCTCAACTGCCAGGGAGACCAAGTGACACAAACTGCAATGCACCTCTGAGGCTGGAGATGTGTCCAAGCCTCACTGGTTGCTTCTGAGGAGAGTTACAGTGCTTCAAAGCAGCCACAGGAAGGAAATACCCAGGAAGAGGAAGGAGGACATCAGGTCTCCTGTCTAACTCTCACCCACCTTGTAGGCATCATTTCCACTGTTCTGGTGCCTTGGTCTAAAGTCCCAACCACTCTCCAGGTGTTGGCCATAAGAATGTTCTAGCACCAGACTTGAGCAAACAACTTCTAAAGGGTGCCTGAGGTTCACTGTACTCTCCTTCTTGCCTCACACATGATTTTCTGGCCTCATGGCATTCTCCCATTTGCCCTTGCACACATACATTTTTCCCAAATGTGTCCTTAGTTTCCTTAAAGTAGTGGAATGGAGTACAGTACTAGAAAGGACTTTCCAGGTAACCAAGCCCCATTCCCTGCAGCCACAGACAGCAATTCAACAAATCTTTTGAGCCAAGGACCCACAGAATTACCATTACCATAGTCCAAACCACCTTCCAAGCCCTTGCACTGCCTGACTCCATCTCTCCTTGCATGGTATGCTGGTGGCATTGTTTGAAGACTTAATGCAGGGGTTTAGAATTGAACCACATTTCAAGCCTTGTCCTGCAAGGCTTTGAGATGTTTGGGTTTTTTTTTTAATTCCATTTGTTCATGATTTCATAGAATCATAGAATATGCTGATTCTATGGAATATGGAAGGGACCCATTAGGATCATTAAGTCCAACTCCTGTCCCTGTGTAGGGCACCCCAAGAATCACACCATGTGCCTAAGAGCATCATCCAAATGCTTCATGAACTAAGGCAGACTTGGTGCTTTGAGCACTTGCGTGGGGAGCTTCTTCCAACACTCGACCTTCCCCTGGCTGAAAAAACTTTTTCTTGATACCTAACTTAAACTTCTCCTGATTCAGCTTTCTGCCATTTCCCCATGTCCTGTCTTTGTCTGCAGGAGTGAAGAAATCGATACCTGCCCCATCTCTCCCCCTGCCACCAGTGAGGAAGCTGTAGACTGCAATGAGGTCACCCCTCCGCCTCCTTTTCTCCAACTTTAACAATTCTAGTGACCAGAACTGTCAGACTTTGAAGCCCTCCCCTAACCCTAGGACAGGCAGGTTTCTCCTCCCCCCCCACCCCTGCCCTGCCACTTCTGCCTTCACAGCGATGCCCACTGCAGGCAGGGCTGATGCTGTGTCTGTTCTCTCCTTGTCCTGCAACCTGAGCTCTGAGGAAATGGAGAGGGGATCACAGCAATGCCTTCTCTTTGCTGCAGGGCTGGTGTTTTGGGTTTTGGGGGTTTTTTTGTTCGTTTGTTTTGTTGTGTTGTGTTTTGTTTTGCTTTTCGCTCCCTCTCTCCTTTAAACTCCCGTGCCTGCCATCCTCACCATCGCCAAGGCCCTCGCAGAGAAGTTCTCTGAGAGCAAAGTGCAGGGGAAGGGGTGGGAGGGTCAGGTGAGGACCCAGCAAGGCGAGAGGAAAAGGTCAGTGACGCAAACCCAAAGCGATGGCTCTGGGCTGAGCCGCTCGGCTGTTTGTCCGGGCTGCGCTATTTCTCCTCGGCAACAATTCACACATCTGGGGACCACAACTCCTTCCACCACCCACGCTCTTCCTTCCCCACTCACGGGGGCTGAGGCAGGGGAGGGGAGGAAGGAGGGAGAGAGACTGCACCAGGCTGCAGGCATCATTGCCAGGACTGAAGGGGAAAAAAAAACAACAAACCAAACAAGCGTTCCCGCTCAACAGGAGATTGAGTAAAGCTGATAAAGAAGCCTGATGCCTACAAAGGAAGTGAAAAGAAGAGGAAGAAACAGGGGGTCCTTTCTTTTGGGGTACAGGAAAGGTCAGCACCAGCTGATGTGCCAGCACTGATCTTTGAAACATGAAATCGACAGTGCAAGTTTCCCCTTAGAATTGTAGAATCATAGAATGGTTTGGCCTGGAAGGACCTTCAGTTTTATCTCATTCCAAGCCTCTTGCATGTGCAGGGACACCTTCTACCAGACCAGGTTGCTCCAAGCCCCATCCAACCTGACCTTGAACACTTTCAGGGAGGGGCCATCCAACAGCTTCCCTGGGCAACCTTGTGTCAGTGTCTCACCTGGGCAGACTGGCTGAAGAAAGGGACTCTGGTACCTGCAGCCACATGTTGTCTGTCCCTGGTCCACTTCCAGGGTAAGCATGCAAGTGGAGCCAAGCTCTTTACCATCTCCATGTTTCCCCACTTGACTGCAGCTGTGTGTGCATGCCTGTGTGTGTTCATGTGCTCCAGTGTGGGCACAGGTGCAGGGGGACAGCATTCCCTCCCTTCCCTCCCTCCTCCACAGCCTGCTCCTAACTTTGGGCAACTCACTCTGCCTAAATAGTCCACTGAGCTCCATGCAGGCTGTGATTGCTCTTTGCAGCTTCAGGGAGAGGGAAGATGAAATGATGAACTGTTTCAATGCTCTGTGCCCTTTCCTGATTCTTATGCAGGAGGTGCTGGAGCAATAGGGAATGTTGATAATCAAGAGCATTTCCCTCTTGTCCATGTTTGCCACTCTTAGGAATGGAAGAGGAGCTAAGTGACATTCTGTTCTTGACTTTCTGTCAAGGAACCAAGTCCCATTTTTCCTGAAACCTCCACATCCCATTTCCCAAATACAGGTGCAGTCAGTGAGGCAAATATGGTGAGATGTGGCTTGGGCTTTGTGTTAATAGCAACAAACCTGAAATCTCTCACATTAGGGGCTCTCAAGGACCATCTTCAGGCTCCTCAGAGACCACAGTGGGGAAAACAGTCATTTCCACACTGCTCATTTTTTTTTCTCCAGCTGGTGGCTTTGCATTATTCACCAGGATCAGTCTAGTAGTCTTTTCTACTCCAACTCTCCCACCCAGAAAACAGGCTCTTAATTTCATGCAGCCATACCAAAAACCTTATCAAGCTACAGAGCTGCTCACCTCGGGGGAAGGTTCCCCAGAAGGAAAAGTCCTTAGAGAAGCAAGCCCAGAGCTGAAACCCTGTCAGAGGTGGGCTCTCAAGAGGGATGAAGAGCCCTTTGGGCCAACCTGTTTCACTAGGCAGTACATCACTCCAGGGAGTGAAGTGTTCTGAAGTCATTGGGTGAGGTTGTGAAGCTGGACTTCACCTTTCCCTTCCTTTCCTTCTATCCAGGGACACTGTGGGGAAGGCTGAGCCTGAGAGACCACAGAGCAGAGGAAAAAATGTTTCTCCTGACTGAGCCCAGGAGAGAGGCAGGAGCGTAATTCCTGAGCATTGAGCTGTGGGGAGACAGGCAGCTGCATCCAAACAAGTAATTTCTGCTCAGACATTTTAATGACATGGAAGATAATAATTGCCATAGTCACAAATCAGTAACCCCTGGAGGGCTGAAGAGGGAGGAGGGGGTTGGCATTTCAATAAGCATGACATCATCAAAAATATTTTAAAATAAAATCAACAATCTAATTAACTCCCTTTCTAGAAACTGCTCAGGCACAGAGATTAAGGAAAAGGAGAAGGAGCAAGGAGAGCTTGGAGCAGAATGGGGGTGGTTGTTGTAGTGACTTTTTTCCTCCAGAGAAAGAAGGAAAATGTGATTAAATTAGGAGCAAGCCTCAATAAGCAAAGCACTGGAGGGGTTTCCTCAGAATCTCCTTGCAGTATCATGTCTTGCCTTCAAGCAGTTTTGAATGTACAATAAATCTCTGAATTCTTTTCAATTTATTAGGTCTGCAAGCCATCATTGCTTCCTATTAGGCTTGTCAAGGGTTTGCATACAAGCCCCTGTAACTTTAAATAGAAAGAGGTGTAACACATTTGCAGGCTGGAAAACAGAGCAGGGCTTTATCTTTCCAAGACTGCCCAGGTAACAAAGTAATCATTTCCCTCAAAGAGATGAGTAGTCACTGGTGCTGAATAGCAAACTGGCCAGTGTTCAGTTCATTATCTTGCTCTGGCACAGGTTTGGTGTAAGGCTGGTCCCTGGATCACACACTGCCCTCCTGTAGGTCATGCAACTTGCTCAGCGACTCCCTCTTCAGCAGAGGTCTGTGAGCAAGTTCTGTAAGCACTCTGTCCATGGATCTTCAGCATTCAGCACCAGAGGAACCTCCAGGGACTTGCATAGGCATCTTTTTATACTAGATATCAGTAATGTCCCTACAGATGTCAGCAGTGGGCATGCTGTGTGATACAGGAGCTGGTGCCTGGTCTATGAATCTCAGTTGTTGAAGAAGATGGGAAAACATCCTTCACTCCCCTTTCTCTGCTGTGGAAATCGAGACAGAGAGAGGATGTGAGAGCTGTGCAAATACGTCAATGGTCCCATGGGTACATCACCCCCTTTTCAGTTCATGCTGGTGAGTTTTCCATTGCAGGTGTGCCAGGCTAAGATCATCTGCCTACCCAGGCATTACAGTTCAGCTGACAGGGATCAGTTGCCATTCTCCTTTGGCTCACGTGTGTGCTGTGCTTCACCTGCCATCTCAACAGGCTCAGACAAGGGCCTTTGCCTTCCTTCATGTTGCTCAGAGTATTGAGGCACACAGAGTGACATGTCCAGCATGAGAGACCAGGTCTTCACTGAGTGTCTCTAGGGAAGGCTCCTGAATTCAAGCACCTCTTGTGGCACAACAAGCATCCACTGGGGAGGCAGGCATCCACATCTGGGAGGTCTCTTAAACCTTGAGTCTGCTGTGTGATCTCCATCCCTGCAGACCAAAGTCCTCACACTGTCTAGTTCTACTCAAACATAAAGCAGAGCCAGCACTCAGATCCTGAGTGGGAGCATCTCATGACTATCCCATGCTCATGAGTTTATAACTGTGTGTTCCCAGCCAGGCAGGCTAAGTGTGAAACTGCTTGAAAACAGCATGCTTCCCCTCCCACCCTTGTTTCCCCACTTGTCTTGGCCTGTGGCCATCCCTGGTGGGGAGTGAAAGTGAACACCTCCTCCATCCCCTCCCACCTGTGGCCCCAGACTTGCCACAGGAGAGAGTGCCTGCAAATGCCTCAGCTTCATATCACGTTCTGCCATAGCCTGCAGGGCTGGGGAACCCCTGCTTTTGAACATTTCTGTACTCCTGTGCTCATCTGATCTCTTCTGCTTTTATCAGGCTGATCTGTCAGGACAATCTCCATTGGACAGGAGTTGGTTGGGAGGGAAGAAACACGGGAATATCATATGCTGTGTAGATGAGCTTCATGTTTGCTGCCCAGTGTAGTTACCATTGCTTAAATGTCTCTCCATTTAAACATGGTGATGGAGATTAAGCTGGGGGCAGCGTTTAGCCTATAGCAGCAATATCCCAAGGGATGATGGAGCAGGAAGAAAAAACTTGGCTCTTTAATATCTCCCCAAGTTTCCTATTGAAACAAAGCAAAGCCTCTTCTAGACTGATAATGTGAACACATTCAATAAAGAACATATTGATACACTAAAGAGTGGCTCCCCACGGGACCATTTTAACAGACCTTTTTCAGAGTAGAACCACAATTTAAGGGGAAAATAATGGCAGATGTAGAGCAACATTGTAGTTTTGAGAAGCATCTGTAGTTTTGAATATGAATGGCAGGAAATTAAATGTAAAGGTTATAGTTAAAATGACATTATTTGGAAAGTACCAAAAATAACTTACAGGGCGTCTAGAGATCCGTACAGTGTATCCTGTCAAGAAGCAAAATTTGATGGTCATCAGGGCATCTCTGACCTCATCCTCTCAACCTCCTGCTGGTTCTGCACCCTTCCCACTGCTCCTCTCCAGAGCACCACTGGGACACGACACCGTGATGGAACTGCTGAGTCCTTCACTGAGTTTGGCCCTTGTGAGCTGGGTGGTTTGTAAACTGCAGGCAAGACATCCCTGTTAGCCTGGAACTCCAGGCCCAGCTGAGAGCCAGCAAAGGGAAGGGATGCACC
Organism: Phaethornis superciliosus; assembly: GCA_023637945.1. NCBI lineage: Eukaryota > Metazoa > Chordata > Aves > Apodiformes > Trochilidae > Phaethornis > Phaethornis superciliosus. The sequence continues at coordinate 59,077,639 of JAJQWJ010000001.1, read as the reverse complement.
TAGCCTAACAGCAGCTAAATAGCTGATGAAACACAGGATAGTTCAACACCATGCAATACTTTTGCCCACACTTCGCCCTCTCTGTTCTCCTGCTTACCTCTGCCTTTCTGCTGTCAGCTGTCAGCGGGCACACAACTGAAAATTTGATGTTTCAGCAATGCTGCTCTTCTCTAATGGAAACAATGGGGGGTGGGAGGGTGATGAGAGGAGAGCCTAGCCCTGAGGATTTTTAAAGATTACACTTCTTCCGAATCACCAGTCTGGCCCAAACAGTGCCTTGAGCCAAACCTCCAACACTGTCCTTTAACACTGCTGCAAAACACTTTAAACTTGGTGCTTTGAGGAAGCCCAGGATACAGTTGGCTTCCTGGACTGCAAGCACACATTGCCAGCTAATGTGTAGCAACAACAGTGCTGGCTAGTAAGATCACTCATCGTGGTCACCATTATGGGGACAGGAAGGTAATCACAAGAACACCTCACATGTGTTGCTGTGTATGTGGTTTAGTTTGACTTCTCACTTTACAAATGGCACCATTCCTCACAATGTTGGTGTTGAGGAGATAAAACATGCCAAATTCTCATCAGAACAACATCCTGGGCAATCAAGTCTGAAAACTGTGCTGACAGCAACTGTGTTTATCTGTATCAGGTGTAGTCTGGACACAATCATGGTATTCTGTGTAGGAAAAATTTTCTTGCTTATGCTACACAGTTTTTAAACTGTGTTTCCAAAGAAAATCAAAGATTCTGAGGCAGGCTGTGTTTGACTGTCTGAAACATGTGATGTGTCACTGTCTTTCAAATTTCGACCACTCTGCTGGTGGAAGACTCAAAAAAACACAACCCCAGACTAACCCAAGGCAACACTCTTGGATGTACCTTCACCATCTTTCTGAAACAATTCTCATGGCAACTGCTTAGGAAAAGCAAAGACAATGGGGAGCAGAAAGCCTTGGGCTTGAGTTGAAACTATTCATTAACTAATTCCCCCTCCCTCCACAATTCCGGAAAATCAATCAATCAATTCCAGTCACATTTAGCAAAGAGATATATCCCTTAGTTCTGTCAAGCAAGGACAGAGGATAGCTGGCTCTCTGCTACGGCCCTCATTGGGAAAGTATTCGATGGGACATCAGTCCTTACTCAGTATCAAAAAAAACCTGCAGGAGACCCAGAGACTCAGATCGATTAAAAACAGTCTCCAGTGAACTGGCTGACCAGATAAATCCTTGTTCTTAGAAGAACTGCAGCAGCTGTTCCTCTTCTCTAGAGACTAACTACATGTTAAGTTTTTCTTTTCTACTATTTCAGGTTTTACAGCAAACAACCAACCTACCTGATTCTTACATGTTAAAAACAGGAAAAGAAAAGGAAAAAAAAAAAAAAAAAAAAAAAGGAATCAGTGTGTTGTTTTTTATTTTCCCTGATAAGCTGAAAAATATATGGGTCCTTTGGGGTCTTACTTTCCCCCAGATTATCTCTGTTTTAAAGAAAGATGCAGTTTCCTCAGTCTGAAGGACAAACAGGAAAAGAGATGGTTAACATGAATACTGCATTGCAGCTGGAGGGCTGGTGATACCAAGAAGTTACTCACAGAGCACTTGATTGCTTCAGCTGAGGATTTCTGCACCAGAGTAAGCTGCATGCATTTTAAGATTTCCTGGGAAAGGTGGAATGTGCCCTGCTGTTAGGCTGTTACTGTTCCACTCTGGTGGGAGTTTCCAAAATACAACTACCACAGTCAGTGACTACCAGAGCAGGAGAGCACACAGCCCATCCTCTCCCCTGCTCCTCTTCAACAGAGGCTGCCTGGTCAGATTATCCCAGTTGCCCTGGCAAAGGGTGGCCAGAACAGGAGTCTGCAGGTGACTAGTAAGAGTGTCTAAATGACATCTCTCAGACTCCTGGTCCCTGTCGTGCATGATGAGGAAAGGGTTGCTGCCCTCCAGCCCTCTGGCTAAGTGTGCTTGATGCTGGGGTGGAGTTTGGGCTGAAATGTTCTGAGAGAAGCTCTATGGAGTATGACTTGAGGGTTCTGGTGGATGAAAGCTACACATTAGCCGGCAACGTGTGCTTGCAGTCCAGGAAGCCAAATGTATCCTGGGCTGCCTCAAACTAAACATGGAGAGCAGGTCAAGGGAGGTGATTCTCCCTCTCTGCTCTTATGAGACTCCACCCAGACTGCTGAGTCCTGTTCTGAGGTCCCCAGAAGAAGAAATACATGGGCCTGCTAGAGCGAGTTCAGAGGAGAGCTGTGAAAATGAAGAGAGGGCTGGAATACATCCTCTATGAGGCTGAGAGAGTTGTGGTTGTTCATCCTGAAGAACAGAAGGCTGTGGAAAGACCTTATTGTGGTTTTTCAGTATTTAAAGGAGGCTTATAAGAAAGAAAGGGACAGACTTTTTAGAAGGGCCTTTTACAATAGGATAAGGGCCAATGGTTTTAAACTTAAAGAAGATAGATTCAGTCTGGGAAGAATTTTTCTTTTACAATGAGTGTGGTGAAACACTGGGACAGGTTTCCCAGAGAGGTGATAGATGTTCCATCCCTGGAAACATTCAGGGTCAGGTTGGATGGGACCCTGAACAAGTTGAAGATGTCTCTGCTTGCTGCAGGGAGATTGGACTAGATGATCTTTAAAGAACACTTTCAACCCAAACTATACTGTGATTCTCCTAGAAACGTCCATGAGGATCCACTATTACAACCTTCTTCAAAATCGCTCTGCCCATGCCTTCAAATCACTGTTTTGCTCCATACTCTTTCTTTTTAAAGTCTGATATCTTCTGAGATCCAGTCCCTGGGCTGGGTATCCTGTGACTAAAAAGTCATCCTCCTCCCACACCCTTTTTCCACTACCTGAAACCAAGATCCCTTTGTTGTTAAAGGAGGGCCCGTCCTCTAGATTTATACATTTGTCAAAAAGAAACCACCTGGAGACTTGAGATTAGTCTCCAGCAAATTTTGGTCAGCAAAACCTGCTTGCTTGAGCCTTGAGCTTCTCTAGCAGAGAAAGGTGAGGAGTGCAGAGGGTGGTGACCACTGTGTGAATAAAAGAAGATTCTCAAGTGGCCCCACACCAGTGGCCATCTGCATACTGCTCAGAGCAGAGAGGAAATACTCTGAAGTGCTGCACTTCAGAGACTTGTATTTGCGTATGGAGAAAGAGGTGTGCGGGGATGTGTATGCACGTACACACTTCTCTGTGAACTGGGCAACTATTGGGATGTGGCTTTTTGCATTTGTCTGTCTCTTTTAGATTGGAGGGTGAGAGCAATGTGTGCTGAGGAAGACATCTGCCTGAGGCGAAAGGATTTTCTAAACCTAAACAAGTTCTGCAGAGGCTGTGAGGGGTCATCCATTGCAAAACTGGTGGCACATGAAACTTTGGAAGAAGATGGACATGTTTTTTGCTTCTCTTTCTGGCCTGTTGAATGGACAAGCCATGCCAAACAGGCACTGCAGCTATTGCAGACTGGTGTTGCCTCTCTGGATTCATTGTGAGGCTCAGGTTGGAGGGGCTGATTCTTCCTTTTGTGGAGCAAGCGTGGCACTGGTCTGGGTAGGGAGGCCATGGGATGGGTGTTCCTGTGGTGTCACACCATCTGCAATCATGCTCATGCTCAGCACTACCCTCGTTCCACTCCCGCTCTGACCCAGGATGGATCCTCTGAAACTGGGGCACTAGTGAAGAGAATGGTTTTGTTCTAGTGTAGCTTAGGTCAATGAACTCAAGTTATTTTTCACAAAGTGGTCCACGGCATTTCTACTGCAGATTGACTCCTATCCCCAGTTTCAAATTGATCCACGCATGTGTACAGACCCTGAGAGTGCTAGGAGGGTGCCTGGGTATCTGAAAGAGGAAGCTCTTGCACGTGTCCCAAGAGGACAGGTTCTCCTCTCTCTCTTGCTTCCCAGCAATAGTTACAAACTGGTCTCGGTATATCCGAACACTGCAAGCTAACACCTGATTCCTCCACCTTTGTTTCTGCACCTATTGCTTTACCAGCAGGAAGTAGACGTGGTTTGGGGCTTTTTATTCTCGGCCTCGCTAGCCTTTTCGATACTTCAGGGCCTCGTCTCAGTCTGAGAAGGCAAGCAAGCAGCAGCTTCCTGTGCAAAGGTGAGAGGGAGAAGACAGAGAGACCACGCATGTTTGAGACGAACATCTCCACAGAAGAACCACTTGGCTGGAGGCTTCTCTCTCACTCCAGAAGCGTTGGCTCTCAGCTGGACATGCACTGACCTAAAATATCTGGGTCTTCTCCCTTTCCCCCCCTTCCCCACTGCCCTCACGGTTTGACATCCAGTGCCTGCTTCTATCTAACCCAGTGACCTGGTCCCCGGAGGCTCCCTTCGTTTGGATCACAGGGTGCCTTGAGCTGGAAGGTAAAGGGGGTGATGCTAGCTCTCTCCTGCATAGGGTTGGCTGATCTGAAAAGTGTCTTGGAAGGAGTTTCAGTCTGACAAACTGAATCTTGCCGTTGGGGAGGGCTGGGGATGTATTTATCTCTCTGTCTTTCCACAGCTCTCTCAAATCATACCCACTTCTCACAACCATGCTGCCTGCTTGATTTCTCTCTCTCCTCTTTCTCTGTGAATATCTTGTCATCATGGTTTTTTGTTTTGTTTTGTTTTTTTCCTCTGAACCTAATCTTCTGTCATGACAGGAACTGATATTATGCCTCATACCAGCCCTTTATAAACCCTCTCTACTCACTCCCCTGGCAGTGACAGCAGGGTCCAGCAGGGCTCTGCCTTGCTTTGCTCATCCCTGCCTGGGCTCCAGGCTTGCTGAGAGGTGAGGGTGGTCACTTCTCCTGTGGGCAGAGGCAGACCTCGAGGTACAATTTTCCGTGTGGATGGGGAGAGGGGGAGGCTTGGATGAGAAGATCATAAGCCCAGTTTGTCTAATATGGAGTATAGCTGTACAGCATTTGTAAGTCAAAAAGTCTTCCCTAGGTGCCACAGGCATATGAGGGGTGCTGCAGAGTTTCCTAATTCCAAAGCCCAAATTTTCTGCTACACTTGAATGCATGGCTCCTTTCAAGGCAGTAAAAGATCTGTTTGGCAAGACCCTGTGTGACTATGTAGTGTTTTGTGATATGGTAAAACCTTGCCTCCCCAGAACCTGGTAAACTCCTTCTTCTCCTTGATTCCCTCCCCTCTCTCACTCAAGCCCTTCAATATCTGCTTCCTAAGCCATGATGAGCTCTGCAACTAACTTGTCAGTTGCAGCCAGAGACCCCTCTTACTCAGTGAGTACCCAGTTATTTCAACCCTACCCTTGCTTACCAAAAAAAGAAGCTCTTCAACTCGCAAGCCATGCTCAGCCAAGGCAGCACTCTCTACCTGAGTCAGCAACAGCCTGAAACAACACCCGTGGACTGCTGTGTGCTCACATGCTCTTGCAAACAGCCCAGCTCTGTTGCACTGCCAACAGTTTCAGTGATCAAAGCACCCAAAGCAGGTATACCATGAGGTGCTGAGGGAAAAATACAGACTCCAGAGTGGAAAGGGTCTGAGTTTCTGAGCCTCAAAGGTTTTCATGGGCACTGCTCTGGGTTAGAAGACGCCTCTCATGATATGATATCTTCCTAATTTGCATGCCTGAGATACGCTGGGGGGGCATCTTCTCTCTTTCAGTGTGTCACCAGCACAGATGAAGCTCTCTTTGCTGCTTCTTTGTCACCTCTGGCTGAACAGCCTCACATCTCTCTCGTGGGCATCAGACTGGGCACAAGGTAAGGAGTGATTCCCTTCATCTGTGCCAGCTTGGCAAGCAGGGAGGGGGAGATCAGCCAGAGGAGTGTTGTGTACCACAGTGTGTTATCCTGCAGTGCTTGTGTTGTAACATGCAGCCAGAGTAAGCTGCAGTAGTTTAAGGTCTCTTGTGAACACACCAGCCTCCAAGGACATAGAGAAGTGAATGGCTCTGCCTTTCTTACTTGGAAGCAGTTCTGCAGTAGAAGAGCTGGTCTGTAGTTTTGGATGGGACAGAATTGATGGGGAGACAGCAACAAACATCATTGCAAATTCAGCCATGCCATTGTCCACCTCTTCTCTGTCAACAGGCACCTCCAGCCTAACATGCTGGTATGACTCACGGGCAACTCTCTTCTGTGACTGGAACTCAGGCAGGGACCTGGCTGAAGCACCATGCCAGCTGGAGATTTTATCCAAGTTCGCTCTCTGTGACAGGTGGGTGACTAGAGAAGTTGAGGAAAGCCAATGTTTTGAATGAAAAGTGTCCTGGGAAGTTTACCTCTTAGCTTAAATGGAGGTTCTTCCTCCCCAGACCAGGTGTAGTGCAGTCATACAGACTAGAGGCTTCACCTTGAACTCCCTCTCTAACCTCACCTGGGCTGAGATGCTGACCACTGCTCAAACAGTTTAGCATAGCCCATCTTGCAGCTCCATAGCTCTGACCGTGCTTCATTTTCAAAAAATTCCTTTTCCTTGAGAGCTACCCTCTGTATTGAAAGGTATTTTCAATGGAAAAGGAGAATACAGAAAAATGGGGGAGGAAGAGGTTGAACTGAACTTATGCAGGGGCCCATTACCGATTGCCAGGATGATTTGAGATGCTGCCCCCTGAGTGACAATAAATGAAAGAATTCATTGTTCCCCTCATCTTCCCTGGCCCTTTTATCTCTCTTGGTTCATGATGTTTTCCTCTCCCACACGTTTCCTAGCAGAGGGGTAGGTGCGTGGCCAGTGCCACCGTGGGGGTTGTATGAGTCTCTGTGGTCTCAAGTATGACATCTTCAGCCAAGAGACTCACCAGCATGCCCCGAGGCTGCCCTTGGTGCCTGTCACAAGGATAGGCTGAATGTGATTCTGGCAGTGGGTGGATTGCTCCTGAATGTCATAGAGATGCCTCCGATGGGGTGAGATTGACAAATATATTCTGAGGCCTTGCACAAAGACTGATAAAGCCAAAACGTTGCTCAGTAGGACTGAATCACCGTGGCTGCTGATGGATTTTGGTCTGGATTTGGAACTGTACCATTGCCTGACCAGGGCTGTAAGATACTACGTCCCCAGCAAGTCCCAGGCTATTCTGACCTTACAGCTGGAGCAGCCAGCTCAGTTCTGTACCCCTCAGCTGCAATCCCACCCTGCCACCCTCTGTGCTATAGCTCATATTAGGCTGTCCAGCCACTCTTGTCAGAGCAGAATAGAGGTCATGTGTGACATACAGTCCTGGCTAACTGGGATGAGACCTGTTTCAGAAGATACATCTGAGATCCTACAGGACTCTCAGTGGCTTGAAGGAGACATGTAAACCCTAGAGGGGCTGAAACAGCTGACTGTCTTCCATATCCATGGTGGTGCAGTTGTGGGCAGCAGGTGCCATGGGTTCTGCGTGCCCTGTGATATCAACAGGAAGAAAGAGGGTAGCAAGAGGGTTTTATGAAGACTTGGAAATGGGAAACTTACTGTATCTTTGGCTAGGAATAACTGGCACTCTTTGACTCTCAATGTGCCAGCACACAAAATTTGCCCCCCTGAGTGATCCAGTGGGGAGGGGAGGTGGGATTACAGCCTTGATGTAACCTGTTCAGCAAATATGGTAGGATGCAAAATGCCTTGAATGGCCTTTAGGGTTACATAAAGTTTAATGAAACCAAAATAGTCTCCGCAACTCAATGGAGATCTCCTGCTTAAAACCCAGGTCACTTGAAAAATTCAGGGAGAACTGTGAATTGCTCAATGCAGAACACATGACAGGACTGAGGAGATGCATCAAGACCTTCAGCAAAAACAGTAATGTAAGTAATTAATTTGGGATGTCCAGACAAATGACAAGACAGAAAAGATTTGTGTGTGGATTTGGGGTACATAAACAGTGTGAGTTCCATAAACAGTATAAAATCCCAAACCTAATCCTTGACTTCAGGCCTGGGATTGATCATGAACTTGTTCATTGCTGACAACACATCACCATTGTAGGATCCCCTGCTGGGAGGATTGGCTATGTTTTGAGCTGGTCCATACTGTCCTGAATCATGCAGAAGATATGGACAGACAGACAGACAGACAGTAACTGAGACAGTCCCATGTCTCAATTACCTGTATTTGGCTCTAATGTCTTCCTCTGAGGAGCGATTTACACTACCACCAGCTCTGAGGTCACCTCTTGACCTCATTTTTCTTGAAGAGGTCACTAACAATTCCAGATCATTAAGAACTGTGAAGCCTGGTTAGGTATGTCCAATGCAACATGCAACAGCAACACATCACTGGGGCTAATGGTGATGCAAATCCTTCAGCTATTATTCTTTATCTAAATCAGTTATTTTTACACTTCCTTCAGTCATATCCAGAATTACTGTAGCCTTTATGTTTCAGAAAAAAACAACCAAATATGAGCTAATTCTCCTTATTGATAAAGTCACAACCAGTTCAAAAGACAGACAAGCTTTCTTACATTTATTTGTACATCATGTATTGACATTGCAGTGCTGATAAACAGCTCCAAAACCTTTTATTTCTTATCATGCTCATTTCCCTATTATTTATTTAATACTATATGATGTACATGGTTCCTTAGTATAATTGCATTTTAAGAGTAATTTTTGATACTAACGCTGTTTCAATCTTACCAATAAACACAAAATGTTTTACTAAAAATATTTCTTCTCAATGAATCTCACTGATAGAAAGTAATTCCTTTTCTGCTTAGAAGATACAGCAATCCTAGCAGATTAGCATAACATCATATTTTGTACTTTTCTCACCAGTGAAAAAAATCCAACCACAAGTAGAAGTCTCTGATTCCTCTACTTACCACTGAGGCTTATACCTTTCAACCACAAATATCAACCCTATTGACTGTCAAGAATTTCTAAATCTCTTATGTATAGGCAATGCTTAGAAATATGAATGCTTACTTATGAGGCTTCAGTAGTGCTAATGGTAAATTTTCCTTGCAGACTCAGTGCTTCACCGCTGCAGACCGTCTGACCATGTCTGTGCACTGCCAGACTGGGGAGAATGGGACTATACCTGTGCAAATAGAAGAATTCCGTCCATTTGCAAATAGTGAGTACTCATCTGTCTTGCAGTCTCTGAGGCTTCTCCACAAAATGATAGGTGATTTCTCTGTCCCATCCACTCCTGTACAACACTGTAGCTGGTTTTAGACATCTGTCCTTTCCTTGCCTCCTGCTACATCTGGCATAAGTGAACCATGTTGAGTCCCGCCACTTGCACCTCTAATGTGCAATGTCATGACAGCCACTTTCTATCCTGTCCAGTATCTGGGACACTGCTGAGTGAGAGTGCTTTGCACTAGAAGTTCTGGCTTCAAACAGGCAATGGCAACTCAGCTGACCCTCTGAGTTATGCTACAAGGAAGAGGCAAAGTCTTCCCCTGCCCCTATGATCAGATATGTGCTTCCACCATCCTTTAAGCCAGCTTTGTCATTCATCAGCCTTTGCTGAAAAGATTCAGCTCACTTATCCAGCAGAAAAAACATCTGCTTGGCTCATTTTTTGCTGGATTTGTGAACTTACCTGGCTCAAGGAGAGGTCCAGTAGCACTGCTTCAAGGTGAGGTGTAGGAAGGCATGACTGGAATCAGGGGCTGGAACGAATCAACTGTGTAACTTCATCCCATGTTGCTATAACTCTGTAGAAGAGCAGCTAGGAAGCAGCTAGGTCAACGGTGTTCCATTCCTGTTGGTACCAATGCCTTGTGGATCACCTATACAAGATAGGATGTATGGCCCTGTGGGATATCATCGACTCATGGGAGGTCCTGCCTTTAACATAGTTGGAAGGCAACAGGACTTTTGTCTTCAGTGACAGTGAGGAAGGAGGAACACTGAAGGGGAGCTCACTAACTACCTCACATGGCTGTGGCTGGAGTCTGTGAGAACAGCCAAGACACCAGCCCTGCTCTTGTGGGTTTTGCAGTGGAGCCCTGTTATGGACGGTGTGGAGGAATCAGCTCTGTTCCTTCTCTCTTTCCAGTAAAGCTGAGGCCTCCAGGAAATCTTCAGCTGGTTAGCAAAAGTGACAACATCTACAACTTAACGTGGAGCCTGAATATTTCCTCTCACTATTTGGATGGGGAGAGAGAATACCAAGTGCGGTATCGAACAACGAGTCAGTCCTGGGAGGTGAGTACTGAGTGGGGCACTGGTACAAATCCTGGTCTTCTTTATATCACCCAGGAGGTGTTCCTGAGCCTTGTCTCAGGACAACAGTTTTAGTGAAGCTGGAGAGCAGATGACATCCTGCCACTCATTTGTCTGTGTCACCAGCTGACAGCATTTGGTGCTGACATGGAGGTAGACAGGAATCCTGTTTTACATAGTGCTGTCAGAAAGAAATCTGGACATCTCCAGGACAGTCCTGAAAAGGATGAAAAAAACAAAATGAAGAAGACTTGTCCTCCAGGATGAACAAGCAGTGCACAAGGTGTAGGAAGCCGAGACAGCTTCTCTCTGAGAAAGCTGGAAAAAGATGAGTGCATGAGGCTGTAAGCCATGGCAAGGTGTTGATGATGCTCTAATTTTGCCTTTCTCCCAGGAGGCCAAGAACTTCTCCATTGTTCAGGACCAGATGTGGGTGAGGTTTGAGAGCCTCTCCCCTGACCTGAAATACGAGGCAGCTGTCCGTGCAAGGCCGAGTGCCTCAAGTACCTTCAAAGGCGTGTGGAGCGACTGGAGTGAGACGATACTGTGGAGGACACCTGCACACCGTAAGGATCAGAGTCAGGCAGCCTGGCTTGGAGGGGAAAGAGGAAACTAAGGGAAAACAAGATGGAAGGGACAAGCAGGTTGAGAAACTGGAGGAAAACAAGTAGGGAGTATTGTGTTAATCAAAGAGCAATAGAAAGATTGAAAACAATCTGTACCTCCTAGTCTGTTAGGTCACACTGGCTCAACAGGACTTAAGGGCAAAGACCCCCCCAACTCCAAAAGGACCTCTCTGATTTCCAGAAGCCAGGAAAAATCTACAAGATATAAATCAGGGACTGCTTCCATAGAGCAGTAAGACCAGATATCTGACCTGCAGAAGCAGTGGCCATGACTGGCATTTTTCCAGGTGCTCCTGTGACCTAGGAACATAAATTCAGATTTCTAAGAAGGCCCAATTCTTTAGAGCCATTGATGGAAACAGAGCACTCAGCTCTTGAACCAAAGAAGACCTGAGCCTAGGAATCAAAGTCTCATGGAGAATGAAAGAGATCTACATGTGTGTAAGTCTTTTCCTAAAAGGCCTGCTGGGACATGCATCAGTCATTATCATGAACCACGGCATGGAGGACATCTCCAGCCTTAAAAGACAGTGCCCTGAGCAAGTCTCTTCAGTGAGTCATTGGCTGTGGTCTCTTTCATTTATTTTCTGGAAAATAAGCAGATAGAAGTTATTCCATTTCATGCCAACCCCCACTCTGCCCCTGCTCAGCCCCTCCCTGTTGTGCTTGGTGCTGGTATATAAACAGAGGAGCTATGTTTAGAAAGGGCACTGTGTTGCTGTGGCGATCAAATTTTGACAGTGTGTGATGTCAATGAACAGGATACAGCTGCAACCAGTTGCCATAGCAACCAAGACCCAAAGATAACCAGGGTACCAGAGGCAGAGGAGACAAAATGATCTTAGTAGCATCTCAAGGACAAAGAAAGAAAGAATGTCCTAAAAATGTCTCCTCCTTCTTTTATTTTGCTCTGCTCCCTCACAACTACTCCAGAGGAGCTCTGCAGGCCTAGACCAAGGGGTACTAGGGATGGAGATGGGGGTAGCAGGCAGAGGAGATAGGCACCAGAATAGCAAGGCCAAACAAAAGTGTACTAGGGAGATGTTTGTGAAAGAGACACATTAAGTTTGAGATAATTCCAGACAAGCCTGAGGAGTGCTGGTAGTGCTGCCAATGTGGAAAGCCAGTCTCTTTCTTCTAATCCTACACTAAATACCAAAATCATCATGTGGTGGAAAGCTGTAAACTTCCTAGCTTGATAAAGCTTTCCTACACCTCCCTAAAGAAGCCTGCCCCTTGAGCTCTAATCTTTCCCATCCTTTGTCCTTCTGCCTTCTTGAAGACCCATGAATCTCATGATTCTGTCTCTCTCACCAACTCATAATGCTGTTTGAAGTCTTGGATCCCATTTATGCTGATTTTACAAAACTCTGCATTCCTTTGAAAAGATACAGTCAGGTTGATGGACACTTCAACCAGCAGACTGTGCCATCTCATCTGTGGCAAGTCGCACCTGTGATATTGTTATGAACAGGGAGTTCAAGATGTTCAGCACCAATAACTTATTAACCAATGCCAAGTGCACTCTGAATCCCAGTTTAGCCGAAAGACATCTTGTACAACACAGCAGAACTCATTTATCTAACCTGAATGCTATAATTTTATATCACTGGTCACCTTGAACTGCTGTAGAAGTTCTGCAGCTCCTGCCTCCAGGATTCTGGCTAAATTTTCACTGCAACTCTCTCACTCTTTCTCACCTTGCAGAAGCACCCCAGCCACTCCTGCCAGCTCTTATAGCTATCACCTGCATCTTCGTGGTCATTGGGACTGCCTTTCTCAGTAACCTACGGAGCCTGAAATGGTAAATGAGAATCACTTTTTTCTCTCTCTTCCTCTCCTGTACCTGTGTGTCTTACCAGGGTTATTTTTCAGTTGGCATTACTCGGAATAGACAGTGCCTTAAAAATATGTTTTATAGCTCAACCTTTTGAGGCTGACATTTGTCTGGGAAGATATATCACCACCTAACATGATGTGGTTCCACAATCAGTGTGCTGCACTCCTGTGACTTGGTGCCATGCACCTGGATGAGTTCAAAAAAGCTGCTACAGCACTTCTGTTGCCTATGGATAAGAGTGGTGTCTCCTGGCATGGATGCACCAAAACGGCTTCTTAAAAAGCAGACCATTGGGTTGAGCTCCCCATCATCAGAAAGGACCAAGCAATCCTAGCTACTGCTACTTTCTCACTTAGTTTAGCACTCTAGCAAGAGCTCAGGTACGAAGTAGTGGCATTTGATCTGTAGTCAAAACAAGGAGTATGATTCTTCCTCTCCCTGGTTTGTGCAGTCCTGAACTGTCTCATCACATACCAGTAAGTATTTACGTGGTGCTTCAAAGATATCTTTGCCAGAGCTTCTACCCAGGCACTGCTTTTATTCAGGACTGAAAAAGTCTCACAAGGTTACTCGGTGTAATAATATGGAGAGTGATGTGTCAGAATGGTTGAGGATGGAAATGGCCTCAGGCTTTCTCATTTCAGGACAGGGGCAGAGAATCTGGATGCTGATGTTCATGGCAGGGAGCAAGGAAAAACATTCTCAGAGATGAGGCAGCAGAGTCTGGTATGGTTTCTTTGTAAGAAAAGAAGGAAATTAGTATTGAAGGAAGATGGATACTGAGAAAATCACTGGCTACTGTGTTTTACCTTGAATCATGACACAAGGGTGAGGAACTGCTAGATACATGGCATAGAAAGAGATAAAAAGGGATATTTTCTGTACAGAGTATAATTAACCTGGGGGAACTGGATGGAAAATAATGCTGAGGTAAGATCCAAAGAAGGATTAGACATGCATGAATAAAAATAGCATCTGCAGTGATGTAAGGTAGTTTATATGCAAGAACTAGCAAATTCTGATGCTTCAGAGAGTACACTGATTGCCTGCCGAGGTCATGCGGGTTTTTCCTTAGAGCATCCCACACCAAAGCTTCAGCAAAAGGCTGACAGGATCAGACAATCTCTCTGAGGGACTGAGGAGCAAATTATTCATGGGGCTTCAGGATGACAACACAGTGGATCCACTAAAGCAGAGACCACTGGGTTGGTGCAAGGTGTGCTCAGATGGCTTGCATGGCCTGTGTGTCTGTCTATACCATACAGTGTCCTGCTAGCAGGACAGAGAGACAGTTGTGGCATAGCTTTGCCATCAATGGTCCTGTTAAGGCCATGTGGTCCTCTGACTTACTGTGGTGGCAGCAAACCAAGAGGGGGCAAATCAAAACAGCTAGAGCTTGGAAACAAGGAAGGGAGACCTGCCCAGATTGACATCAGGATGGAGGTCCAAGGGGACAGGTGGAGAAGTTAAGGTGACCATCTAAGGCAGGGAAGAAACTAGTGAACTGCAGGTCATGCTTCCCAAGGGAAGAGGAAGAAGGGAGTGCATTGTCCAATTCCAGGTTTAAATGCCTCATCTTTGCAACTCTCATCTCAGCTACTGCATTTCAGGCTACTCAGGGGCAAGGAGAGCCCCAGGCTTGTTCTTATTTTACTTCTCCTCCACATCAGGGTAGTATCCACAAGCTGCAACACTCTCTCCTGTGCCCACCACAGAACCAGTTTGGTCAGGTCAGGATTAGGCCCTGTTTTGTTCCTCCTTCTCATTTTTTTTTTCTCAAGGTTTAAGAAGATCCTGAAGATCCCAGACCCCAAGAAGTTCTTTCCCCCACTTGTTTCAGTCCACGGAGGTGATATTCAGGTATGGGACAGGGGAGGGAAACCCATAGAGATGAGGGAGAAATGAAGGAAAGGAGGGTGCAGCTGCACACACTCAGGACAACCAGCTGGTTGCCAGACCCACATGTGCACACACAACACACGTAGCTGTAGCACCAGCTGCTGGGTTCTCCACTTGAGTTTTATTTTCTGACCTTCTAAAAGCTGATGTTCAACTGAAGCACCTCTAACTACAGAACCAAGAAACAGCAAATCACATAAGCCTCAGCACCCTGCTCCCCTAACAGAGAGCCTGAGAGAAAACAGGGGACCTGCAGGAGGGAGTGTGGCCTCTTAGATCTTCTTCCATCTACCCCACTTCTGTCCCTCCCTGCCTACCCTAGGCTGCCCGGCTCTTCCCCAGATTTCCTGCTGTGATCCCCTCCTCCTCCTGGCTGTGAGCCTTTCATTTGCTCCCAGTGGGAATTGCCATCACTCTGGATGGCATTTCAGTGTTTTCTGCGTTCCTTTTCTCTTTCCCTTTTTCCTCCACCCCCAATTACACTCTTCCCCTGATCTCTCCATGAGTATGAGCAGCTGCAAGGAGATGATTGCCATTCTGAGCAGCATTACAGCGAGCCTCAGATGCAAGACGTGGGAGGTGATCCCAAGGGGGGATCTCACTTTAAAAAGGCTGGAAACAAACTGCAGAATGTCCAGAGGAGAGCAAAGCTTTGGAAAAGCCCAAGTTCAAAAAGCCTTAGAAAGCTTGGACTATAGGGGAAGAATGGAGAGTAGGGGTGCAGAGTGTGCAGCAGGCAATGAAGATACTTTTCCACTGTAGAAAAAGAGTTGGATATTATCACGAGTTTATTTTTTAGGATAATTATACAATGCAGGATGTCAGTCATTACGAGTGTGGAAATCCAGGCACAAGCACTTTTGACATGGGGCTAGACATGTAGAAGTATCAGAAAATTGTTCAGCACCTAGAAAAAGTTTGCATAAGACACATCCCAGTACTGCTTTTCATGTTTCCACCTTCATTTCTTGTTATGGTCTTGTAATTTTTTTTCTTTCTTTCACTTAACTTCTCAGTCCTCTGTTTGCCCCTCCAGAAATTTCAAACCACAGTCTTGCAACATGTGCTCTTGATTTCAAAGTGACATAAATTTATATTCTCTCTGAAAATCCTGCAGATGTGACATCACAAATGTGAATTTCCCCTTCTTTCTTCCCCTCCAGCTTGAATAGAGAAAAGGTTCCTTGATTGCTGTGGGCACTGAGGAAAGCAAACCTTTGGTTCCTCACTGAGTGAAATGCTGTGGGTGTAACAGTCTCTCTCTTATGTTTCTCCCCCATCAGAAATGGTTCTCCTCTCCATTCTCCACATCTTCCTACTGTGTGAATGGCACAACCCCAGAGATCTCCATGCTCGAGGTGGTGCAGAAGAATGACCAGGAATCCCAGTTTATACTTTCCAAGGGAACCTTGACTCATGATCCTCCCTTAGAAACCAGTGGGCACTCTGTATCCAGCTGCTTCACCAACCAAGGCTACTTCTTCTTCCACTTTCCCAACTCCTTTGAGATTGAGCCCTGTCAAGTCTACTTCACCTATGAGTCTTTCACCCAAGAGGGCAGTGGCAGTGAGGATGGAGAGTCTTACCATGCTCTCCCCTCCCCAGACCTCTGCACACTGGCAGAAGACATTCCTGTGTTGTCCCAAAACTTCCTTCACTGTATCAAGGCAACTCAGGCTTTCCAAAACAGCTCCCTCCTTAAAGAAACACAATGTGAAGCCCAACAGACCCTGGCTATTTCTGGGGCTTTTCAGTCAGGTGAAGGCACCTCACCAACCCCAGTTCTGAAGCAGGATGAGAAGGTGATGGACAAAACATCTTTAGAACCTACTGATGCCCCGTGCCAGATGGACACTGACTTTTCTGACCCACCAGACCTTTGTGGAAGAGATACAATTGATGTACTGGAGGGTAGTGGGAAGGTAAGCTCTCCAATTGACCCATGTACACCAGCAGCACATCCCATCTCTACTTTCTCTCAGCCTTCACCTCTAAGGCAAAGCCAAGATGAGAATCCATGCAGAACAGCCTTGTCCAGCCAGTTCCCAAACACTGGTGCCTACCTTTCCATGAAGGACCTCCAAAGGCAGTACAGCCATTGCTCTGTCTAGGATCTACCAGGAAGAAACTCACAGGTGGGAAAGGCCCTCTCTTCATGTAAATTTTTGTAATCAGGACATCAACGTGACTTCAGCATCAAACCCACTGGGACTATTCTTCCTTTCACGAGGCTGGAGAGCACAATTACTGTAGAGAGCTGCAAAACCAGAAAAGGGACCGAATGGACAAGGTGTAAATTCACAGTTGGCTACATGTGTAACATGAGTTCCCAGGGTAGAGTATTAGTGAAAACTACTGAAAGGACATTTTGCATGGAGAACTCAGTTAGTGGACAGTAAAGCAACATACAGAGAATGATAAAGGCACATTTAAGGCTGTTTACCAGGTACACAGCTAATGGAGCTGTAAGAAGCTGATTCATAAGCATACAGGCCAACAAGGACTCACCTTCATAACTGAACCTGTTTCTCTGCTGTTACAGGATCCAATGCCATAGAAACCTCTTCCTACACTGCTTAAGTGACATCCCAAATGTCATCTGTGTGACTTTTTCTTCCCAGACCCCGGTAGGAGGCTGTGCCAGACCTCCCAAGCTCTTCATCTTGGTATAAAATAGCACTGAGCTTTGAGGCTGAGCAGGCATATGGTCCATTTGCTTTGTCCCATCCTAAAAACCTCTAATAAGAGAGAGAAATGCCTGAATAAGTGTATATGAGATTTTAGTACAAGGGACAGGAGCACTGCTGCTGCTGTATAAAAAAATATTTTTTTTTATTGCTGGGGTGAATAAAAAAAAAGAATGAAGACATCGTGATTGACCAAGGGTATAATTTCTGTATGTTGTCCCCACTTCACTTTTCAATCAAATTACATTCTGAGCTACTCAGTCCAGCTTTAAACTCCAGTCTCTAGGGTCAGTTCAGAGCCACAACTTCAGTTATCTAAGCAGTTCAGTTTAAACAGTAATCCCCATTATTGGGTTAAAAATACTGGGGAAATCCCCTCCCCACTCCCCATTTATCCCAGGCCTGATGATGGCAGCAAAAAGAACGCACACAATTTCCCATTCTTGATGCAATATTTTTCATGAAATTGAAAGCCTCTCTGTTCTGCTGGCAAAATACAGTTTTTTGATTACGATAAGCTGATTGCAGAATAGTTCATCCCACATCCTGTATTAGTGGAAAACATCACAACGGTGCTGTCCATTCCTTCCATTGCTCAAGGGAAACCACTGCTTAATTAGCAGCAAAGATGTGGTGAATAACCCCAGAAAACCAACCCCCAAATCAGCACCTTTGCTGAAAAGAAAACCTCAATCCACTCTAAAATGGGGATTGCAAAGACAACTTTTTTTTTTTTTTTTTTACCTTTTTACTTTTTAGTCTACATTTTCTTCTCTGGGTTGAGAAAAAGTAGCACAGAGAAAGAGGAAAAGTGCAGAAGAAAAAGGAAGGCAAAGGAAGACAAGATGTTCTGCTTACCTCTGTCTTTACATTCAATATCTGCACTGTCTTCTTTCTTGCCTTATTTCTGGACTACTCAGAAGTAGGAAAATACCAGCCCTGAGCTAAAGATCTTTCTGCTAAGTGTTTTTGTATCAAAAAGCTCAAGGATATAAAACTTGTTGGTACCTCTATCACCCCTGTGAGTATCACCCAGAGCCAACTCTTCCCCGCCTCTGTCTGTACAAGCACAGAGTTTCTCTTTTGTCCCAGTCACACACTGTTACCCAAACTCACATCATGCAGCATGAATGTCATTATGAGTCCAAGCTAACAGTCACCCACTGGCTTGGATTTCAGCTCAAAAAATCTGCTCAAAGGAGTTGAACCTGTCAGCAGCTGAAAGGGCTGGGCAAGCTAAGCCCCTCTTCTCATCAGCTTCTTCTCTTGTCTCAAGAAGTGGATTGCTGTCTCTGGGAGACAGCAGATGAAGAAGAGCCTACAGCTTCACAGATAGGTAAGCACAAGGCTTGCCCAGCTGTTTGCTGTACATTGACAATCTTCCCAGGTGGAATTTTTGAAGAGAGACACTGAATCCCTTGCCCCTGATGGGCAATTCACTATCTTACATGGGCCAAGGATCCTAGTTGTACTGATGGTTGTCCTGTCCCAATGTAGATCTTCCTAAGCTCCTAAATTATTCTTGCTGCTAAGATGAGTACAAAAGATAAACTTTGCCGCTCTGTAAATAAAATAAATATTAAGGAATCTACAGTGTTTTTCTGTCCTTTGGGCTGGGCAGAAAGGATTAACAGCTTTTCTAAACAGGGGACTAAGCAAAGCTTTGCCCAGACCAATACACCTTTACCTCTCCTTCCTTCTCCTTTCCCCAGGGGATTCAGCCTTCTAAACCAAAACACCAAGTTAAAAGTGATCCTATCTGAAGCCCCTGAGGACCATGCTTCAGACTCAAGATTCCACAACCACCACCCCACCTTCCCCCCTTAGTGAAAATGATGACAGCTTCCAAACTGTCAGCACTTCATTCTCAGCCATACTGGGTGTGAATGTGTGACACACTGTGGCAGGAAGAGCTCGGCATCAGATCTGGTGATAATTGGACCTTTCTTCCAGGAAGACAAGATCATGTGGTCTCTCTCATATGTGAGTAACCCAGGCTGTGAATACCAAAGGCATAACACTCTCAGTGGTACATGGGCCCTTTCTCTGCCAGGTCCCCAAGACCTCTTTGGAAATGTCAAAGGGGAAGTGGTCCCTTCTCAAGCTGCAGTGTGTGTGGTTTGCAATGCCACAGAAAGATGCTGTAACAGTGTGCATTAGTACCAGATGCAAACCAAAGCTGAAAACAGCACAGTGTGGAAAATATTGAGCTAATGGCCACAGATATGAATCCTTTCTTTATCTTAAGCCCCAGGACAGCACAGATAGCCATCACTTCTCTCATCTTCCTCTTCCCAAGATGCCTTGTTTGTAAATAGGCAAGATCAGTCTCAGCCCCCTTCCACAACCCTTCCTTTTCTTTTGCTGTGAAGAAGTGGAAAGTAAAGGGTACTTTCAGTAAAGGAATTCCTCTAAAGTCAGACCTCATCAAGGTTTCAGGTCCTTGACTGATTCAAAAGCCTGTGGTGACAGATGTGGTATGTATGCCTGCTTAGATAGATCAGATTAAGATTCTGTATCTTTTGTTCTGCTGAAAACACCAAAGAAGGAGAATGGTTCTTTCCAAGAAAGAGGGATTCAAAAAAAGTAAGGTCTCTGGCACTGGGAAATACCCTCAGCTGGATTCTGACAGACTGTGACAAGCCCTCATAAGCTTGGGAAAGCCATATATGTATACATATATACCTAAAAATTCAGTCAGTTCCCAGTTATCTGGGAAAATTTTGTCTCAAAGTCACTTTTAAAAGTGAAATCTGTTCTCTTAAATCTCTCAAGCAGTTCTGAAAGCATTTTGTATTGTCATTGCATGCCTCAGTTTCCCATTTGTACAGCAATGAGTTAGTTGGGATAAGCACATTGACACATTCCCAGTCAAAGGCTGAAGCTTTTCATCGACACACAATGTTTTTCTACTAGAATTCACCACAAGACAACTACAGCAATGGCTTTTGGTCTTCCTGCAGGCCCAGAATAAACCTGAACCAGTGGCAGAGCTGAGAACAGACAACCCTGCCCAATTGCCAAATGTAGCCCAAATGAGCTCTGGCCCAATGAGCTCAGTGCCAATATGCTGCCATGGGCTGGAGCTCAGCCCCGTGTCGAGAGTTGTCCATGTCCCCATTCCCCCACCCATTTATTGACAGAATAACTCTGTTTACTTTGCTCTAGTTGGACCGTAGTTCCTTTCTGTGAAAAACAAGGGGCACGTACATAGCCGTGGGGCTGTAAGCTGAAGGTGGTGCAGGCAAGGTAGGTGAGGTGGACCTGTGGTTAGGAGAAAAACAGATGCTGCAGAGAGGAGTGAGCAGTGGTGCAACAGAGGGTGGGGAGCCCAGCTTCAGAAGACTGGGAAGCAAGAAATGCAAGAAGAGCAGAGAGAGTCCTGAAGGTTGGGACTGAGAGACACTGTGCTTTGCTTTCATCTGCATGACTACTGTGACTACTGGACCCACTCTTGATTGCCATCTTCCCTCCTCCAAGTGACCTACACCTGCCAGCCAGCATCTGTGTACATACCTTGTCTTTTGCCTCTCCTTCCGACGGGACCAAGGAGGGTAACTAAGAAATACAACAGTTGCTCAGCAACTCGCTGTCCCCCGAGGAGCACAACGTAAGCTATCTGCAGGAGCCTCTTGGGCTGTTTTTCTCTGCACAGCTGGAAGTGTTCCTACCCTGTCTTTTTTCTGGCAATCCCCTCACAGCCCGCGGATCTTCTCCTCCTGCAAGCCTCCAAAACTTCCATTTCAGGAAAAAAAACCTTGTTGCACGGGGTGTGCTGACCCATCAGAGCAGGACAAAGGCCAAGCTGAAGGGACATGGAATCAGGTTATTGATCTCTGGCGAGACCTTGAGCTTGGGTAAATAGATGTCCTCCTCTTTCCCTCCCCTCCCTGCATGTGTGAGCCTTTTTTCCATAGTGCGGCATGGGCCAGGCCTCAGAGGCAACCTCAGGTTGCTTTGGAAAGGTAGGTCTGAAGCTCTGAGGGAAACCCCAGTGCCTACCATCACATCTTCTAACAAAGAGGTTCTTCTGCTGATGCTTCCTGCCCTCTTTCCTCCACCCCTCTCTCTGCAGTTCTTCGCTTGTGCCTGCTGTTTCTGAAGGGATGCTGTGAGCATGGACAAGTGCCCTTGCTCTCCTGGACCACCCAACCTGGCTCACTGAATGAGACCTCCTCCCTGGAGAGGAGATCTGCCACAGGGGTTGCACAGAAAGGTGACCCTCAAGAAGTTAGGGAGGGCAGCCTGTATTGGGCCTGTTTGTACCACCTGCCTCTCTGGAAGGGTGTTTTAGAACAAGCAGATGTGTGGCTAATTGCCCAAGTGCTGAGTTTAATGTTCCAAGGTGTGTTACCTGGTGATCACATGTTATGCAAGTTTATTTCTACGTTGCAAAGCATCCTGCAAGGCCTGAGGCTCAGTAACCGGGGAAAAGCAAGACCAAAAAACCTGCTCACCTAGGGGTGTGGGGTCATTTCAGTGACCTGGGGTATCACATGGGCTAAAATGTGCGTGAGGCCAACCATCTCCTCTCACATCTGCAACAAGTCCCTCCTGCATTCATGCCTGCAGAGTCACATGCACCACTAGGAGAGAAGGCAACTCACAGACACGTAGACAGGCATTCCCCAAGACCTCTGTGCTCTGCTATGTGGATGTGTTCACATCCCTTTCCTCTCCAGCCACAGAAATTGAGGAAGCCTTTTGGGACAGGAATTCACTTGGTAATGGCGGAGGATCGGAGGAGGAAGGCAGCTGAAATAACCAAGATTAATGTGGATTAATGCAATAGCATTTCTTACCCTCAGGGACTGGGGCTGTCGGCAGGGGAAAACTGAAGAGGAAGCAAAAGAAGCAGCCTGGGGTAGACGAGGGGCAAAGGAAGCCAGAAGGTGCACCTTGGCACAAGCAGAGGATGATGGAGGGTTGAATGTTGTTCAGGTGCTCTCCCCTCACTAACTCAGCTATTGAATCTGTGACAGCCAGGGCTTAGCCCTGGGACAGACCATCTGGTGGGAATGGCATGGTTTGATTGCTTTTAGGAATCGAGAGCAAAACAGCAAAGCAGGCAAAGTGCAACTTCAGGCTCCCAGGCTGTGGCTGTTGAATGCAACTTCTGTGTGGATTTTAGGTCACAAATTTTCTTTTGCATTGATTTCTAGGTCAATAAAGTGCCAGTTTTAAAATAATTTCCAGCCTGGGAGGACAACACTGTTATCTCTGGAGAAAATCATTATTGTACTCATTTTTGGTTTTGGCAGAAGCAAAGCCCAAGAAGTGCCTTTGAAAACTAAGGGATTACTCAGGAGGCATAGACAGTACAGCAAGGACACAGTACAGCAAGCCTGTCTCCCCCTGAGTTAGCCATTTTCATAGTATCATGGAATCACAGAAATTTTGGGGTTGGAAGGGACCTTAAAGATTACCTAGTTCTAACCCATTTGTATGGGCAGGGACACCTCCCACTAGAGCAGGTTGTTCAAAGTCCCATCCAATCTCTCCTTGCATATATCCAAGGATGGGGCACCCACAACCTGTTCCAGTGTCTCACCATCCTAACACCAAATAATTTCTTCCTTATATCTCATCTAAACCTGCCCTCTTTCAATTTAAAGCCATACCCCCTTGTTCTATCTCTACAGGCCCTACTAAAAAGTCTGTCCCATTTTTCTTGTAAGCCCCATATATACTGGAAGGCTGCCATAATGTGTCCCGAGTGCCTTCTCTTCTCCAGACTGAACAACCCATCTGTCTCAGCCTGTCTTCACAAGACAGATGCTCCAGGCCTCTGGTCATCTTCACGACCCTCCTCTGGACCCCCTCCAACAAGTCCATGTCTACTATGTTTTGGGAACCCCATAACTGGACACACTACTCCAGGTGGATCCTCATGAGAGTGGAGCAGAGGAGTAGAATCACCTCTCTTGACCCACTGGACACATTTCTTCTGATGCAGCCCAGGATATGGTTGGCTTTCTGGGATGCAAGCATACATTACTGGGTCATATTAAGCTTCTCATCAACCAACACCCCCAAGTCCTTTTCCTTTTACTTACATTTGCACTGAGCAAAGTTTTTGACAGCACACAGATCTCTTGGGGATAGAGATCTTGGAAGAGGAGTAGAAAAGTGGCAGAGCACCTCCAGATACAGATGCAAAGAGCTGCAGGAAACCCAGCCTGACCACGATGTGTTGTGTCACTAGGTGCTCCTGATGGAGGCCCCGGAACAAGAGGAAGATGCCAGCTCCCTCTCAAAAGGTGAATCAGAGACTAACACACATGACTGCCTCCGCTATGTGCCCCTTGGGATAGTCTTTCTTTTGCTGGCTGGAGCTGCTGCAGCAACCTGGTATTTCCTAGGTAAAAAATTAACATATTTTGTCCCCACACAGGAGGTAGACAAGGTGTAGTCAAAGCAATGCCTAGTCCAAAGTATATTAGTGAATTTGAGTGATCTTTACTGACTCATACCGAGCGGTAAAACCCCCTCTTTTGTATATCAGAAATTTAACTAAGCAGTGTCTTCTGTTGGCAGACTACAGACCATGGCACCTGGAACCAGCCATCCTGCAGTTTTACTCTGGCAGCCTCCAGGTCCTCAATCGCCGGTACTACCAGGACCTCGGGCAGGTGGAGTCCAGAGCATTCTGGTTGGAGTCAGCGAAGCTGCAGAAGATGGTGAGGGCAATTTCATGACCAGAGCTGGCCCTGAGGCAGGTCATTGAGTAGAAAGAAAAAGGGGTCAGGTACCCCCATCCAAATGACACAGATGGTGGGTCTGTACAGCAAGAGGTCTGGAACATAGGGTTGGTCATAAGTCCTTTGCCAACTGTAACATTGCACAATACTTATCAGACAACATTTTTGTTGCAGTTGAAGGAGCTGATTGATGTCACGGAGCTGGGTCGCTATTACAACTCGAGCACAGTGTATGCCTTTGGGTGAGTAGCACCCACAGCTTTTTCTCTTGTTCGTTTGTGAAAGCTTCCAGTCAGTTGTACTCTGGTTTCACTGAAATCTGGCCATGACAAACTCCTGCAGCCCCCACCATGAGCTCTAGAGCTAGGCTTGGAATTCCTGAAACATAATGGTTCCAGCAAGACAGATCTGGGGATATTTTGATGTTCATGTTCATCCAAGGTCATGATGAAAAGCCAAAACTGAGAAATTTCACAGAGAAGCAAAGGTTCAAGAGAAGAAAAATATTTACTCGGAAGAACCGGAAAAAAAAATAAAATTAAATTCAGTCTTGGCATTCTCAGTAGAAACTAAGCAGCTGGAAATTAATTTCGAATTCAAGAAAGTCATGTTATGGCCTGATTCTAGGCACCAGAAGGGAGAGGTCAAAATGCACCATGGAAAGGGTATTCCAGCCAAGAAGCATGGCCCACCTGGGAATAGGGTCACAGTGAAATGGGAGAGATGTGTGACTACAGCTTTTCAAGGTCATCACAGTAAATCAAGGAAGCAGAAATAACTTCCAAATCAATGTACAGATTTGTTTCTGATTTTTTTTTTTTCCATGGAATACCACACCCCTAAATTTTCCTTCAGCTAAGGAAATTATAACTTTGATATAACTTTCAACAGGGGGAAGAAAATTTTCACTTTCAATTCTTCCTCTAGCCTTTTACTGGACAAAGGTTTGTTTCACCGTCTCTTCCCCCTCCCCCAGCCAATTTTCTCTGCCAGCTGGTTGAACAGAGCTTTCCCAGTCACAGTCTCCTGCAGCTTGAGCCTGCCCAGCATTAATGGCTTGTGGTAAGGTACTGGGTCATAAATCATCCGCTTGTCACCACTGGGAGGTGAGACACTGAAGTCTTGAGTGTTTCTTCTCAGTCCCTGGTCAGTAGTAACCAAAGGTCATGTTGATTACTCATTAGACCAATCTTGATTAATTATCACATTAATTTGACCACGTATGGTCATCACTAAAGCCAGATGGCATAAAATGTCTTCCTCCCCCAAAGGATTGAGCATTTAACTCACACTATGGACATAGCAGCTCTCCTGTCCCACTGAGAGTAGTTCCTCTGGGCCACAGCAGTGAGCTAAAAAGTCCACACAGATATTTCTGATTTGTGGAAAAATTGGGGGAGATTCATCTCTGGGGTTTGCCTCTCCAATGGTTCTGGAGAGGGAGAGAGAGGATGTTTAACATGCTATTTCTCTGTTAGGGAGGGGGCTCTGACCTTCTTCTTCTGGTTTGCCCTCCAAATCCCTGAGAGTCAGCAGAAGGAGATGACTGCTGAGAGGGTAAACACAATGCTCCAGCAAGAGCTCTCCACCAGGTTCAACAGCTCGGGCAGCCCATCCTACCAGATGGAATACAGGGTCAACCCAGACTCATTGGTTCTGCTGGGTAAGTACCAAATGCTCTGCTGTGGGCCGAGCAGCAAGAAATGCTCCAGGAGTTTTAAGGTGTTGAAGGGAGTTTAGGGGAAGAGGCCAGAAATTACTACTGACTGAGGAAACCTGAGGAGGATGGGGAAAATGTGAGAATCTGAAGATACTATTATAAGTATTTCATCCTGATAGAGCAGAACTGTGACAGTTTAATCGTTCTTTTGAAGGATTAAAGATTATTGGAGACATAGCTGACCATGACCAGCTAGTTAAACTTTTTCTTTTTTCTCCCTACAGCTTTGGCTTCTATGAAGTAAGATCTTACACAGGTCATGACTTTGATTAGCTCAGCTCAAAAATAGCAAGCAATTAGGTTTCCTGCTTTTCTTTGGGAAATTATTCCAGGTTACTTGATTGAGAGAAGAACAAAGCAGTCACCACTAGTCTTCCTCTGAGACAAACCAGTGTCACCACTTCAGTTCTTGACACAGAACTTTAAGGATTTTTTATTGTTGCACCTGGTGAAGATCACAGCCTGTTTTAAAAAGCCAGTTCTAGAGAACTGCTTCAAAATAGATGTTAGATACAGGATGAAGGATGTGTCTATATTCAATGCATCCAAGTCCAATAGCATTTGTACGTGGTCTTTATGATGAGACAACTTCTCAGTCTGATATGATCCCTCTTGCTGAGGCCCAATCACCACAGGTTATTTTAAAATACATTGTGTTTGTTCTCTCCTCTTGAGACTTTCTTTTACAATTTTATTCTTTCCATGAAATGTTTCTTCTCCAAAATTTTTTCCCCAGACATGTTATCTTGCACTTTTCTAAGATAAAACTTATTTTAATATATCCCCCACATATTTTATTTAACTTTTCCCTCCATATGTTTTTGTTTTGGGGGGTCAGTTCCTTGGTGTTCCCAATGAAAATTTGATTTCCTCAAAATGGTTTCCACTCCCTCATACAGACTCTCATGTTAAGATCTTGTTCTGCTGCTGCATTAGCATCTCATGAAGACATCTCCTCCTGCAGTTACCATTAGTCACTTACTTCTACTTAAGATTTGTTTTCAGCATACCAGATCTTATGCTCAGGCAATTTAAATTAACTTTCTTAAGAAACACATCCTTTGGATAATATGCTAAATGATTCCAAGTCGGCCCATCTAGCATTTTCCCTTTATTTACTCACTTCAGAATGTAACTCGTAAACAAAAATTATGGTGCCATTCTTTTATCCATTCCCAGTTCCATTTTATTCCCTTCACATCTGTTTCGCTGTTTTATGCATTCCAGCAGACTTCTCTTCTTTCTATTTTGGAATTAACACACCAGTTGCAGTGTGTTCTCTAGCTCCTTCTGATTTCCCTAGTCCTTTCCACCTCCCTCCCCAGTCAGAAGCACAGTCTAGCAAGTAAGGCAAAAGCCAGACACCTCTTACACTGCTGGGCCAGGGTGACCTCAAGCCAGTGACTTAACCTCTGGCTTCATTTGCTCTGCAAAATTGGAGTGAAAAATAGCTAGCTAATAGCAAGTCATTAGCACTTAATTGCTTTCTGACAGACTCATTTGCTGACCTGCTAAGCTCTAAAAATTAAGCCTTGGCTGCAGCCTGCCTTAAGACACAGAGCTGCAAACCACTAGCACAGGAGCCCCACTATTTTTACCAAGATCTACACTCACCCCAGGACAGGAGCCTACCCTTCCCTCCAAAGAGTTTCAGGACTTACATCTTACAGGAACTCTGTTTTCTTACCTTCAGATAAAAGACTGTGTAATATCAGCTCAGCACACGCCCTTGCCTACAGCCCATGAGCTTCTCTAGGACTCTGCCTTACTCCTGAAGGATCATCTTTTCCACAGCATCTGTTTTTGCCATGACAAAACCGCTCAGCCCTCCCCACAGAATTGCAAGCTCTGCTTAGGAGCTACAAAAGACCAAAGCCCTGACCTAGGCAAGCCCCCAGCTGTAGTTCTTACACCCAACTGGCCTCATGGTGCCTTTTATTTTGGCAATTATTCCCAGTAGCACCTGATCTCTGGCCACTTCCAGTTCAGCTGGGAGGCTGGAGCAAAGCCCAGATCTCCTAAAAGTGTTGTCTACCCTGTGACTCTGTTTTGCACAGATCTGTAGTCCTTGCTGGTGGCTTGCTCTGCATCTGGTCAAGAAAGAAGACCTCCTTCCCCACCGTCAGTAGCTCCTGTATTTTCAGTGAGGGTTATTTAACTATTATTGTTTAAATTTTCAGTGAGGGAGAACAGGGCAGAGGAGAGCAGACAGTGAAGGCTCTGGGAAATGGGGTTGTGCTCTGTGGTGTGTCTGGCAGGGGAATGGGGTGGCTGCTTAAAGCAATGGACAGCCCCCCTGGTAAGTGGAAGAAGTCCTGGAATAATACACAAAAAAAAAGAGGAAGGAAAAAAAGGCAGAGAAACACCTAGTGGGATGGAAAGCATGAATACTGGGTCTGTTGGTTTGGGGGCAGAAGCCAGAGGTGTTTCCCAGAGAGATGGAGTGGGGAAGGCACAATAGAACAGGTTTCTGAGAGCAGACAAAGAAGTACCTCGAGGGTTTCCCATGGCGAAGTTTTAAGTGAGCCATTTAAATAGGAAGGAAGGGAGTCACCACCCACCATGCTAGCATTCAGATACTACCAGTATATCTTTTTGTTTATCTTCCTTTATATATTTCCTTTCTAACAGAATCCAGTGCGAAAGACATAGTAGTGCTGAAATCCACTCTGGGTAGGCTACCTTTTCCTTTCCTTTTGAGTTTGTGATTTTATGGGAGGGATTTTTACTGGGGGCAGAAAGACTGTCTTGGATTCCCAGAGTTGTAAATGCTGGGAAGGGGAGATGAGAACAGTAGTATGTTTGAAGATGCTTTTAGTAATATCAGGCAGTGTTTTCAGTGCTGTGCCTGGCAGCTTGCATTAGATATGCTATTAGAAAATAACCTTTAAGCTGACTTTTACTCAAAAATGCTGGTCTGGAAGCCTGCTGAAACCTGGAAATCAGATAAGGGAGGTTTAAAGCCTGAAGAATATGGGGAGTAAAAGGAGAAAGAGGTCAAAAAGAAAATAAAGCCAGTGAAAGATAACTGTGCTGTGCTGGTATTTAAAGCCTGAGGTAGTATTAACTTAACCAAGGAAAAGGGAACAGTCCTTACAGAGAGAAACTGCAGCAACAGTAAAAGGGGACTGCTGGCACTACCATCACATATGTAGAAGTAAACTTATCACTGGGATGAGTCAGCCTTACCCTGAAATGGGCTCACACTGTGAGCCCAAGTGCTGATCCCATATCTGAGTTTCCCTTACAACCAACCCTAAGCCCCACTTTGCCTCCATTAACATCACCCTGAGCTTTAAATGCCTCTGTCTTTGCCCTGGATTCAGGTTGCTACAGGTACAGCTATGTCCAGGATGATGATGTTCTAAGGCTGGAGGGCCCTGACTACCTGGCCTCCAGTTGTCTTTGGCACCTCCATGGACTCCAGGGCTACATGATCAAGCTACGCCTGGAATGGACTCTCCTGGACTGCAGGGACCGCCTGGCTATGTACGACACAGCTGGGCCCCTGGAGAAACACCTCATCACCTCGTAGGTAGCTCCTGAGGATGGCAGGGGAAGCCGGGCAGGATGGCAACGACACACCACAGCAGGAGAAAGTGTTAGACTACATCAGAGGAAACTCTCTTTGATGCAGAACCTGCCCCTTGCTGAAGTCACTGATGTGGGATATCCCAGAGCCAGCCGTGCAGTCTGAGGGATTACAGCAGCACGAGCTGCCTCTCTGCTGGCCCTTCCTCTGCTTCAGTTAATGCCTTGCAGGAGGCGTGTGCTGTGGATAACACAAGACCTCCATTGGTTTTCTTTCTCGTTCTTCTCTCGTTTGCATGTTGCTTAATTCCCTCCTTTCCTTTTGTCTCTTTCTCCTGAGGATCTATGGCTGCAGCCGCCAGGAGCCTGTTGTGGAAGTCCTTTCATCTGGTCCTGTCATGTCCATTGTGTGGAAGAAAGCCATGTACAGCTACTATGACCCCTTCATTCTCTCAGCACAGGCGGTGCCCCTCAAAGGTGGGAAGGCTGGAGAAGGGCGGACATAGACACAAGAAGGAGACGAGTCAGCTCCTACAACACCACAGCTCCTAGAGGTGCTCCATCCCCACTGGGGGCAGAATTCACTCGAGATTGCAAGGGTAGATAGAGGTGGTCAGTAACAAGCAGGTTAGATGTTGCTCCCTCACTGGACTCACACATTAGCATCTGTCTCAAGTCTTTACAGTCCAGGCTCTGGAAAGCAGAGCCTGATTGCAAGACTCCAAGAGAAGTCCAAGTGCTTGTGTATGGATAGATCAGATGTGGACATCACATCCAGATTCACTTGCAGATAAATGTCAATTCTATATAAGAGTGTAAAGCAGCAACAGATATTACCCTTCTCTGGATAAGAAGAGGAGGCTAAAAGCCTTGCCAGGTAGAAATGGCCTTTTGAAGAGTGATGGTGCAACATACCAGTCACCTAAGCTATAGGGCCTTAGAGCTCCTTCCCTCCTTCAACAGGAGTACATGGCACTCCCATGCTGAGGTTGAGCTGACAGCTACCATAGCTTTGAATGTCTGTATTTACAGCCTGTGAAGTTAATATCACTCTGCAGGAGGGCCTGGAGCCACAGGGGAAGATCAGGACCCCACATTACCCCAGTTACTACTCGCCCCACACGCAGTGCACCTGGCACATGACGGTAAGAGCCACCTCCCACGAGAGCATCCACCCCAGCCCTGAAACCCACGCAGCACTCCTCACATTCAGGGGTGTGGGGGGGTAAATCCAATCATCTCAGTCAGATCATCACAAAAAGCAAGCAGAGGGTGGCAGCTGGCCCAGTCTTCACATGATGGGTGTTTCTGAGGGGAAGGAGTCTAATATCATATGCCAGCACAGAGATGCCATATCTGAGGAGGAATCCGAAATCTGGCCTCCAGAGGAGTTAGTTATTCAAGGCAGAACCAGATTGCTATAAGTTGCTACCCTGTTTTTTTTATTTATCACCTTATTTATTACTATGCTTTCACACTGCAGCAGAGACACCCCAGGCTGCAGCATGGCCCCTGTTCAGAAGGTGCTTCCTCCTGGCCTGGAATGTGTGGGAATTGATAGCTCTCCCCTTCACATCTGCTCCGCTTGTCGCTGTCACATGGAGCAGCCTGCAGCATGCACAGGAGCCCTCTATACTCTGCTCTGGACCTTCTTTCCTGCAGGTCCCATCCCTCTACTATGGGGTCACCCTGTGGTTTGATGCCTATGCGCTCAGCAGACAGAAGAATGACCTGCCCTGTACCCAAGGCCAGTGGACAATCCAGAACAGAAGGTGTGTGCTGGGGTCCTGGTTTCTGTCTCTTGCTTCTCACCTGGATTAAACTGGGATTAAACCTCTCTGCAGGTTCCCTGTTCACTTCAGCCACCCGGTTTGAGACAGCAGAGCCTATCACCCCACTCAGTGGTTACTATTTATGCTGGCGCCTCTTGGTTTTCTACCTGCTTCAGCCTCACTTGTTCACCAGCTCCCCAGTGAGCATATTTCTTATAGATTTGCTTCAAGCTACCAGCCTGCCTTCTCTGTCTTACTGTTTGCATCAGGCTTCCAAGTTTTCTCCTTTGTGTATAACCTTGATGTCCTCCCACGTCTCCTGTGTTTGCAAATCTGCCTGCCACCACCTCTGCAATATTATCTCTGTGTGTCATTGCCTTGCATCCACCTACATACAGATCTTCCACCTAGCTCTATATCCTACAGCCTCTTCCCTCTACAGGACTGAGCAAAATCAGCATCATCCAGACATAGCTGGAGCTGCTGCTTAATGCTGCCCAGGTGCAAAGGACCAAAAGCTGCTCATTTCCATCTCCTTAAAACACGCAAGTTTGGATGGACTTATGGCTTTTGGTTTTCCTCCTACTTAGTGCAAAATTGTCCCTTTCCCTCCAAAACTTCTCCCAGCTCATCTCATTAACTTCCTCTCCACTGCTACTGTGGTAGTGAACTCTTTTCCCCTGAAGAGTCTTATCCAGAAGCTATGTTCCCCTGGCTTAGGATTCCCACCCTGCCTTCTTCTCTTAAACTGTAAGCACAACCATTTATACAACATGATCTATTTGGGAAAATAACTATAAGAACTTAATTGCTTTGTGTGGCCTGAATTCAGCACTTGCCCAGGAAGGGAAATGTCTCCAAGATAGTAGGGTCGCTCTACACTCTGAATCTCATGCCATACTGAAGGCATCCATGCAGCCTGCGTGGCCCCCTTCCCACTCCAGCCCCACCAAGCCCCATTGCCCTGCTGTGTTGTCTTCTCCTCCCTTCCTACATGAGACATTCCTCCTGTGTTTTCTCCTCAGGTTGTGTGGCCTGAGGACCCTGCAAGCCTATGCTGAGCGGATCCCAGTCACATCCTCTACTGATATCACCATCACCTTCACCTCACAGATCTCCCTAACCGGCCCTGGTGTACAGGCAGCTTACAGCCTGTACAATCAATCTGACCGTAAGTTCAGGCTCCTTCCTGATTCTTAGTGGGGTGGTGGTTACCAACAGCCTTTGCACTTGGTTTGTGTTAGGAGGAACACAAGATACATCCTCTGAGAACTAGGTGCCCTCTGTCCTTCAGAAACGTGCTCACAAACCAGTGACACACACACACCACGGACCTCCCAAAAAGAAGAGGCATTTATGTGCATAGCTGCTTCTGCATGTGGCCCTCCCTCACATTGCCAAAGCATCCATATTCCAAAATCCAAGGTCAGAGAATTGCCTGCAGCCACAGCCCTTGTGACTACACAATGGTCTGGCCTTGAGAATTCAATGAGACACCTTCTCCAACCTGAAGTGATTTTTATTTAATTTATAAGAGCTGTTAAAAAGACCTGTTTCCTTCTCACCTTGGAATCCATGTGAATGAGTGACAAATAAAACTGCACAAATACACATACACACATACGTAAATATTCACCCAGAGTCTGTCTTTCCAAGGTTTCTTCATCTACATCCTAAAGGGTTCCTGTTACACATACCAGTTCCTGAATGCCTGCCCCTGCCAACACGTGTCTAACATCAATCACTTTGAGGTCCCGGCCAAGTTTTATTAATGACTCCAAGGAACTTGTTTCAGCTTTTCTGCCACATTCATAAGGCATGAAACAGTTCTAAACCATAGGTATAGCACACAGGAGGATGGTTGTCTGGGCTCTTGTCCATGGGTACAACGAGGCAGAAAAGAAGCCCTCCTTCCACTGGTTGAAAATCTTGTTCCATCTGCCCTTGACCATAGCAGATGACAGGGCAGATTTTAGGGACCTTCATCATGTCTGTGGTCAGGAGAGTGTGCAGCTCTGTGTTCCACTTTCAAGCCACGGTGCTCTGCTGCACGAAGGTCACTGGGGTCTAACTACTCACTGGTGGTTTTACAGCCTGTCCTGGGGAGTTCCTGTGTTTGGTGAATGGCTTGTGTGTCCCAGCCTGTGATGGGATCAAAGATTGCCCCAATGGCCTGGATGAGAGAAATTGTGGTGAGTGGAGTCTTCCCCATGATAATCCCTGGTCTCAGAAGGACACATCCCCTTTCTCCTCTAAATGTAGGGCAAGATGAGGAGGATTCAGATGGCCTAGATACAGCCTTTTACTTCCCCTCCAGGAGCTTAAACGTCTGCATCCTTGAAAGCTTTATCCCATTGCCGTATGGCTGCAGCCTGCTCAGGAAGGAGAAGTAAAAGGAAAGAGAAATTTTTCACAAACAGTACTGGAAATGTGAGAGCTCTCACAGGATTGCAGTTTTGTATTATGTCCAGTGCAGTCTGATGGTGTAGTCTGTCCCATCATCCAGATGTCTGACATCAGGGATTGCTTGCTTCCCACATGCAGACATGGGTACAGATGCATCCTTATGAATATCTACTCTTTTCTTGAATCCTGCTAGCTTCTTGGCCCCAAGGATATCTTGTGCCATTCAGTTCCATGGGTTAACACAGACCAAGACTGAACATAAAGAAACACACTTATTTCTCAGGGTTTTCAAATATCCCTTTGTATTTAAAAAAGAAAATAGAAACGTTGGGATCCTTCCATTCTTGTACTTTCTATTGTTGCATTTCTTCTTATTCACTGCATATCTGTATGGAACAGTCCCTTTCTTTCCTTAAAATCAGTGTTTGCACTGTCTCATTCCTTCATCTGGAAGTCTCACATGAATTACTGAAGAAATTCTAATTATTGAAGACAGAAAATGCCAGGGAGGTACTGGTCCATTACATTGGGTGTTGCACATAGATGCACACAAGCACAGGACAAGTCCCTGCTATGCAAATGTATAATCAGAAGTCAAACTCTTTGTAGGGTAGGTATCTTGGGCCCATTATATCCTGAGGAGTTATTGGAGCTCATGGGCATTGAAGAACCCACTGTTGTTCAGGGCTTACCTATGAGAGAGCAAGGGGAGCAGCTGCTCTGCAGAGGAAGGTGACCCACGAGCTGAGTGAGGGTGGCAGTAAGGCAGGAGGAACAGTGATCTCAGCAGGCAGGATGCAGACCTACAGAAACTGAGCAAGGCAAGTAGACCAGGTCTGGTGATTGTAACCTGGGAGCAGTAGAGTCCAGTAGCCTCAGTGCATGTCCATAGCGATGAGCCAGGTCTGAAGCCAAGCCAAGAAGTCAAGGGAAGTTATGCCAGCACCAGCAAAATGCAAGACAGTGCAGGTGTACATACAGTGGGGATCAGGCAAAGACTACACAGCTGCACTATAGAAGAGCTGGTCTTAAACACACCTTACTATGTGGGGGAAGAGGCTGCAGAGCCAGATAGTGCACTTAGGACCATGACTTCACACCTGAAGCTGTCATTCATTCCTGATTCCTGGGTCCTTCCCTCCCACACAGTGTGCCCTGCAAAGTTCCAGTGCCGTGAGGACAGCACTTGCACCAAGTTCAGCAGAGTCTGTGATCAGCAGCTGGACTGTGCCAACGGGAGTGATGAGGAGCAGTGTGGTGAAGGTAGGGAGGGGACAGCACTGGGCTGACAAAAACCTTCCCCCTACTCTGAAGCCAAGGTTGTGGGTAGTGTACTTCATTCTCGTGAGATAAGGGCACCAGCTGGGAGCTGACATGCCTGACCTGCTCACGATGTTTGCTCTGCAGGTGACAAAGCTTGCTCAGGAAATTCCCTGTCATCATTTATGGAGTTCCCCCATCTCTCTATACCCCCTACTCAAAGGACCTCAGGTTGTGTCTACAGCCTGCTGCCTTCCTTCATCCTCAGCTCCCCTTCCTCATTGCAGGAGTCCCCTGTGGTCCTTTTACCTACCGCTGTGAAGATGGGACCTGTGTGAAGAAACCCAACCCCCTGTGTGACACCACTGCAGACTGCAAGGACCTGTCTGATGAGAAGCACTGTGGTGAGGAAACTCTCAGTCTCATATCAGCCAGGCAGGTTAGGGATGCAACGTAGCTGCAAGTCACCCCCTTGTCCCCCTGCCACCCTCCCTTGTTTCACCACCTTCTCCCTACGTCAGCTCCACAGCAGCAGAGCCCCTGCTCCATCCTGCAGTGGCAGCAGCAGCAATGAGCCAGCTTTCTGCACAAAGCTGTAAGCAGATACTTGTTGAGGCAGAGACATCAGACCAGACAGACATGTCTCACAGGCCATGTCCTACCCACAGGCCCATTGGACTGCTCTGATGGCTTATGTGAAGTAATGCCCCCCTGCAAGCCTACAGCCAGGGAATGTACAGTCCTTAGCAAGGAGAGAGCTTGTGTTATGATTTTTCTGCTTGTTTTTCCTCGAGCCTCAATGGGCAGCAAAAGGGAATGACTGTAAAGGTTCCCCTGACCCAAAGGAATCCCCAGGCTGCCACTTGATGCAGGGTAAGGCTGTGTGAGCATCAGCAGAAGCATGTGCTGGGAGGGAGCATTCTCTAGACATGTCCTGGACAGCACATAAAGCATCTGCTGGCTGGGTAAGGCAAAGGATTAGAGGTCAAACACCACAGTCAGTTTAAAGGAAGGGCAGGAACAGTATCATCATATTCCCTTCCTCCCCTGAAGTACCTGCTGTGTCTCCTCCTCCTCAGACTGTGGGCTGCAAGCCCCTCTCAGCAGGATCGTGGGTGGTGTGAATTCTGTGGAAGGGGAATGGCCGTGGCAGGCCAGCCTGCAAGTTCGGGGACGCCACATTTGTGGGGGAACCCTCATTGCTGACCGCTGGGTGGTCTCAGCTGCACACTGCTTCCAGGATGAGAGGTAAACGGAGAGGAAAGGGTGTTGGACAGAAGGATTTGCATTGCTCTCCGTGTCATGCGTGATAGGAGGATCATCTGGATTGTGAAAATGTTATGGGGGAGCCGCATCATTCATCTGGCATGCATGCCATGCTTCTCCATGGCTTGGACCTGAAGAAAAGGCTATTGATATACTCACTAGTATGTGAGTGTGCGTGCAAGGAAAAAGAGGCAGTGCTGGGATTCACAGAGCATCTTTGGGAGGGCAACAGTCGTAGAATACATTTCATGGCTCCTCCTTTGCCTTGCCTCTGCCTTGTCACTACACTGTCACAACTATGGAGGTGTCAGCATGGGCTAGGAGTGGCTCGGGATAGCATTAGCTGTGGAGGATGTTGCTTCGGTCCCATGATGCTCACCCCCAGGACCTGCTTTTTTAGGAGGAAGAATGGTCTCCCCCCCAGTTCCTTCCAACCAGCATATGTACCATGACAGCAGCAGTCAGATACAGTTCAGGGGAGTTAATTCATTCTTTCAAACTGGGAAGCAGCGAGGAGAAGGAAGATCCACAGCCATGCTCGCTGACAGGGCTTGGTGGGAGAAGGAATGCGCACCCTCAGGCCCAGTCTCCACCTTCTCCAGATTCCCCTTTTCCCTGCCAGTGAGCAGGTGGGAATTCCCCCCCTGGACTTCCCCAGCTGACTTTCCCTTCTAGTGACAGGAGCCTTGGCAGGACAGGGGCTGCTTTGTAGTTGTGCTTCTCACCTCACCCTGCTCCTGCCATGCTCCTGCCTGTGTCCTACAGCTCTTCAAGGACACCCACCAGCACTGGGAGCAGGCATTTCAAGTGGCCCATGTGGGTTGAATTTGGCCATTTGGGAGTGTTCCAATGCAGGATGGATGGAGCTAGCACAGACCCTTTAGGTGTCATATGTTACAGAGAGAATTTAATCAATGTGAGAGATATGCAGGGGGGGGAAAGAGGAGCAGGCGAAGATCAGCATCCTGGGGTGGGCTGTGCTATGTGCTGTGCAGGCAAATAGGCTGCAGGTGAATCCTGAAGGGGAGTTTGGACCAAGAAAGATGATCAAACCAAACCAAGGAATTTTTCAAACCCAGAGGGGCAGTGTGAGCCAAAGCAGCATATGTAAGGCAAAAGGTGAACGGGACTCTTAGTCTAAAATCATCGCTCTTCCTGTTTCCTTGGGCTCTGGTCCAGGGTGAGTTCCCCTCTGCGCTTCACCCCCCTGATGGAGATGGTCTCCCTTGGCTGCTAGCTCCTTGCTTTTCTGTTCTCAGAGGTGTCATCTTTTTAAGCTGTCCCTTGCTCTCAGTAAAGGGCTGTCATGCCTTTTAATACCCTAACTTCTAAGCGACTTTTCTGACTTCACTCCCTCTTAGAAATTTCTCAGAGCCTGGGCCTCTTCTCCATGTCTCTTTCTCCTTGCAGCTTGCTTCAGCAGCTCAGCTCCTGCACTCTGCCCTATCATATTCACTTGCACATGACCAGCCCTATTTGCTTGCCTAGCCTACAAACACCTTTTATCCTGCTTTTCTAAGGAAAATAAGCAAATATGAGCAAGTTGCCTGTGTGGATGAGTATCTGCCACTGCGTAGGTATGTCAAGGCACCAAAGAGATGTCCAACCTAGTTCTTGAAATCAGCAGCCAAATTCAAAAAGAGGCCTGTCTAAGGGAGATGATCATCCATATCAGAGACTCCTCAAAAGGCTGAGAAGCAGACAGGCTCTGCCCATCCTTCTCTGTTCATGTAATGAATTTTCTCTTCTGCATCCTACAGTCTGGCTTCCACCTCTATCTGGACTGTTTACTTGGGCAAATATTTTCAAAATGCCACCAGCCACACAGAGGTGTCCTTCAAGGTGATCCGTCTCTTCCTCCACCCTTATTATGAGGAGGACAGCCATGATTATGATGTGGCCCTGCTCCAGCTGGACCATCCTGTGATCATCTCACCCTTAATCCAGCCCATCTGCTTGCCAGCTCCTTCTCACTTCTTTGAGCCTGGCCTTCATTGCTGGATCACTGGCTGGGGATCCCTCAAGGAAGGTGGTAGGTGCAAGGTCTTTGCTGGTGGACTACTGTAGCAGAGCCGAGGTTGAGACAGAGGTTCAGATATGGAGTGGGCAAAATAGGCTTCTGTTCACCCCAAAGCATAATGTCACCTTCACTCACTTTTGATTTTGGATGACAGGTTGGCCAAAGTTACCTGTTGAGTGCCTAGAAACCTCTTTTGGAGAGGTGTGCATGAGAGCCTGGTAATCTATACGGGGAGAGTATATGTTCCTTCATCCAAAGACTAGAATTAGGGGTCTGTCTAGTGGCTATTCAGCCATGGTCACAGCATGGAGCAGCCCCAGTCCCAAAGACAAAGCCCATGCTTATAGAAATGTGGAATCCTGCTGGATCATTCCCCAGGGACAATGCCTGACCAAGAGGAGTTGAGATGAAGAATCTACTTTTCATCAAGCCAGGACTGGGTCTCCTGGGGACACCTCTTTGCAGCCCCTGCAGCAACATTTTTCCCATGCCAAAGACTGTAAGACCTGGATCCCCCCAGTAACACCTGTACTAGTAAATTCAACAGAAACAGTACAGGATAACACTGTGTAATAGTCAGAGTGCACCCTGGTACCATTTGACCATTTTGACCATATCACACTCACACGCTGATGGGGGACAGCATGGGCCAAGACCTGTTCCTGTGGGGTGGTATGGGTGAGTCTGTTCTATTTAGTGAGGAAGAGTTCAGATGCAAAGGCATGGACCCTTCATGTTCCCTCCCCACAGAGCCACAAAAATAGGTCCAGGCTGTCTTCCAGTAATGCATGGCACAAGAATATGTTCATCCAGGTCAGCTTAGTGCCTTCACTCACTCGAGCTGCTTCCTACATGGAAACACTCAGCACTCAGTCCAGAACTGGACACTCCTGGTTTGCATACTTAGCCAGATGACCTTAACATCCATTTCAATGAGAAGCAAACCCAAAACTCTGACATCCTAGAGGCTTCCCCCAACCAGAATCCCCCTTGTCCCAAAAGCTGAAGTGTTCACAGCACAACCCTGTAGGGAAAGGGACTGAAGGGGAATGTTACTTCTTCCATACAGGTGCTGAAGTGCTCTGCTGAAAGTCAGAGACTGTGATGCCAGTGGAGAGCAGGATAGAAATTCATGTCAGTTTTCAGCATGCAGTGAGATGGGCAAGGGCTGGGGGATGATGGTAAATGGTGGGAAGCTCTGTCATTGCTCACCTGCACTAATTCTGGTACTCTACTCCTCAGGACACATCAGTAATGTTCTACAGAAGGTGGATGTGGAGATCATCCAGCAGGACATCTGCAGCGAGGCCTATCATTACATGATTTCTCCCAGGATGCTATGTGCTGGGTACCACGAGGGAAAGAAAGATGCCTGCCAGGTGACAGAGGAACTGTGGGATCAGGGTTGACTACTGGATGTGGGGTGTGTCCCACGTTATCCCAAATGCACTCCATAGCCTGAAATGAGAGTAAAAAGACCATAAAATGTCTGACTGTCCCAACATTTCCTCTGATCTAAGTGGCGAACAACAGCTCTCCCATCTTCCCAACATCTTTGCCTTAGACAGGTTCCAAATATACTCAAACTTCTTTTCTTATTTCAGCTTATTCTTTGCTCTTTACGTCCCACTTTCAAGTCACGTCTACATCAGTCTCTTGCCCCATCAGCTTCTTTACCATCTGTCATGCATGGTAACATGTCATGTTCCTTCATTACTATCAATCTCAAGGAATTCCTCTGTCTCCCATCTCTCCGGGTATCCAGTTAAATCCCACTAGCTTCCTTGCTCTCCACATATTTGGAAATGCTGCATGGAGTAGGAGGAAATAATAGTGCTGTCAGCTTTTTAGACCTGTCCAAGGGGGGAAGGAATTGGTATGATGAAGGAATGCAACAACTAGTTGGGTATTTGCACTGGAGACTCTTTTTTGACATCTGCCTAAGGTACAAGGAGTGTTAAAGATGTCCCAGTTCAGGAGATACAGGAATCTGCACAGAGAGGGACTTCAGACCAGTCTAATTATCCAGCAAGAGAAGCTGGTGGACCATCATCACCTCATTTTTATTTTCCTTTCTCTAGGGTGATTCTGGAGGTCCACTGGCCTGCAAGGAACGCAGTGGCAGGTGGTTTCTGGCTGGTTTGGTCAGCTGGGGAATGGGATGTGCACGTCCAAATCACTATGGAGTATACACCAGGATCACTCAAGTGCTGGGCTGGATGAACCAAACCATGAGCTGAGAAAAGTGCATCTCTGCCTTCTGCCCATCAGACCTACGCTCACATGGCAGTCATTCCTGATCTTGCTCACTTGCATCTCAGAGAGAATTTCTGTGTGGGATGTTGTCAGACCCAAGATGCTATTCTGAGCTGGGTAAAAAGAAAAACTTCACTGAGGATTCTAGAGAAAAGCAGGCAAACCCTCTTCCCCCTCAGTGCTTCCCCAGGAGCATCCCAAGATGGTTTTAGGCCACCCATCCAAAAAAAGTTGTCAGCGGGGGCAGATGGGACATGAGACACAGCAATAGATCCAAGTTGGTGATTTCTGAGAAAAGAAATAAGGGAGGTTGAACTTTCCATGAACCATGTGATCCAGCCCCAGTCTTATGCTGGAACAACATTTGCTGTAAGAAAACGTGACTGATGTAGTTAGAGATTCCAGTAACTGTGAAATCAATCTGCCTCCCTCATCCTTCCTGCTGCTTGTCCTTCTTCCCTGTTCCTCTCCCATCACTCCTCCTCTTCCATCTCCCTAATTGCTTCTTTTCTTAGCTGGCGTATGCTGTTCAGTGTGCTGTTGAGCGCAGCCAGGCGACTCTTCACATCTCACTGACTCCCAGGCACGAGTCCAGCATCACACCCCCAAGCACGTGTCCTGCCTCCCTGCTTGGAGCAGCACCCAGCCTCCACTGCTGCACTTGGAATCCCTCGGGAAAAGGCCTTGGTAAAAACATGGGAGCAGCCTCCCATCCCCTTCCTTCAGACCTTCTGAGTAGCTTTAACATGAGGGCATCTCAGCTGCTTCCATCTCCTAACTCACATTTCCCAGGCAGGGAAGGAAAAGGCTTAAAGGTACCATGCTTAAAGAGTGACTGCAATGGGTATGGTTTTTTTACAAAAGATATACATATATATACTTGTGTGTGTTTGTGTGTGTGTATATATATATACAGTGGGCAACTCTCTGGAATTAGAAATAAAATAAATTTGAGGGGGTTTTGTGGCTATAGTTTGCCTCACTGTTATAAATTATCTTGCGTTTTGTCTCTTGGCACTGGTAAAAGTTTCCACATCCCTGCCCTCCCTTCTCAGCTGTGTCCCAGGCACAGAGGGGTCAATACACACCTCAATAGGTGAACCTTGCTTATTGTTATGATTTAGGGGCAGAGATACCAATAAGCAAACCTGCTCTGTAGCCCAGATGCCTGTTGTGGGGATGCAGCACAGACGCGGTGGGAAGTACCTCCAGCCCCCAGAAGACAGATGCAGCCCAGGCAGCTTCTGGTGGCTCCAACTGATGAATCCAAACTCCTTTTCTCCAGCTCCCACCCCCTTCTACCAGCACTAAACTTCTGCCACTTGAAAGGAGAGACAGCAATGAGGAACAGACTGTGAATTTTATTGAGGAGGTACAAACTGGTGTCCTCAGACAGAGCAGTGGAGAAAACAATCCTCTTCCAGAGATTCCAGGGGATCTCCTCATGCTAGCAGAGACATCAATAGGCACTAACAAGTTCTAGGTACCCAGGAAGCCCTGTCTCCTCCTCACCTTGCCAACACAGGGCTGCTTTGGGGGACAGAAGCACGATACCCAGCACAGGGACACCCTGAGAAAAAGGCAGTGGCTCTTCATCAGAGGGCTCTTCATTTGCCCCCTGGACACAATTCCAGACCAGCTGTCTGCAACAGCTAAAGGACAAGGCCTGGTCCTACAGCAGCTGCCACCACTTCGGGGCCTCAGTGGCATCCAGGGTGTGCAGTGGCTGATCCCTGATGTCCCCAGTAGGGGCCACTGTGACATTAAGGAAAGCCAGCCTGCCAGGCATGGCAAGGGGACCCTGTGCTCCAGCCCCTGCAGCAGTCCAGGGGCTCCTTAGATCATCTGCCCTCCTCCAGGGCTGAATCTCAGGCCTCCGAGGTGAGTTCGTAAAAAAAGAATTGCTGCATGTGAAGAGTGAGTGAAGAGTGTGGCTGGGGAGTGTCACTGTGGGGCAAGGGGCTGCTGTACACTGCAGTACAAAAATACAGATATAAACCAGAAATTAAAAGGCTGGCGTGGAGTAGTGGGATCAAATCCTGAGACCTCTGGCTTGTAACAGCTAGAGAAGGGCAGAGAAAAAGAGAAATAAAGTCAACGGCAGATTAAAAAACAAAAAACAACTGATCAGAAAGGGGGGCGTGAGAAAAAGGAAAGGGGAAATGACAGAAAATTAGCACAGAAGGCAAAAGAAATGTGGAGTGAGGGTGGGAGAGAAGGGAGAAAAAGGAAGGAAAAGTCCAAGTGATTAACATACACTGACTTTTACAAGAATAACACTCAGGTCCCAGAACCACGGACAAGGAGGCTCTCAAACAGAGGGAGAGAGAAATGTCAGCCAGCTAACAAGTGCCTTTCACGGGGATGGAGACTGGTACTGAGCACTTCTGGTTTCACAAGAGCCAGTTTTCCAGTATGAGAGGAATCTTCCTTCCAAAGCTTTCTGTACAGACCCTGGCCAGGCAGCCTCCCTGAGCAGGAAGCAGAGCACAGAGGCTCATTTTGCACACAGCTGCAGGAACATCTGGAGCCACCCTGCGCTCTAAACGCTGGCAGAGGAGGCGATGGGGGAAAAGCCCAGGGAAGCAGGAGTGGAATGGGGAGAAAATAAATGACTGTCTGCCTTCTGCAAACCACCCTCGGCCTGGCAGGCAAAAGAGCTGTGGATGGCAGCCTGGAGAAGCGATCTGGCATGCGTGTCAGGCACACACGTGGCAGACTTCCTCCCCCCAGCTCTTCCCCGGGCCACCCCTTCCTGCTTTGCATTCATCTCCACCCCTCTTCATCTCTTCCAGCTGCACTCTGTTGCCAGAGCCTCCGGTCCGGAGCAATAGGGCCTGCTTGGCGGGTAAAGGCATACACAGGATGATAATCAGGAAAGTCGCTTTAGGGATGAGCCAACCTCCCCTCCCTCCCTCCCCCTTCCCTCCCCAAGCTCTACAAACCAGGGCCATACCCACAGGAGGGAAGTGTCATTCATGCAGAGCTCGGGCTGGCGG
Organism: Phaethornis superciliosus; assembly: GCA_023637945.1. Taxonomy (NCBI): domain Eukaryota; kingdom Metazoa; phylum Chordata; class Aves; order Apodiformes; family Trochilidae; genus Phaethornis; species Phaethornis superciliosus. The sequence goes on along the minus strand of JAJQWJ010000001.1, from coordinate 59,034,505 downwards.
GAGCTGAGAGTGCAGACAGGTAACATACCTGCAGAGGAGGAAAAGTGAGGAGCAGAAAGACACAAGGACCCAGGCAGGGACTACTTTTAACCCCTGGGGGGAGGTGTGTGTGTGGGGGGAGTGTTAAAGAGAGCAGAAGGAAAGAGGGTGGATGCTGGGGAGTGAGGCAGGGTGGGAGGCAGGGGAGAGTGCAGGAAGGAGGGTCTGGAGGAAGGAAGAGTTTAGTGCAATCCCAAATGAATGGACAGTCTGCAAATAAAAATACAACCATAAGTAAACCAAACCGTTGAAAATATAAAGCAGCAGCCATGGTAACCACTCTCCCTCATGAGCTTTATCTCCAGAGAGACTCCTGCTCCTGGAGAGGCCTTTCCCCATATCCCACAGCTGCCCTGGTCCTCCCCTGCTGCTATCTGTGAGCTCTCACCAGAAAGGTAGACGGGTCTATGCTTGGGGTTTACTTTTATCATTTTCCTCAAGGATTTGCTGCACCTTTATCCTCTGCTTCTGCCTCCTCCTCCACCTCCTGCTCTTCCTCCTCTGGGTTCTCCTCCGTGCTCTGTGGCTCAGCATGCAGGACAAAGGGAAGAAAGAGTGGAGATACTTGCAAGATGAGCAATGGCAGTTCTTTCTGATACACGAGGGAATAAACATTGAAATACTGTCTTGACATAGGAATAAAATGGGACCTTTCCCCAGCGCTGGGTCAGGGAGCAAAGAGATTTATATTCCTCTGGAAGAGGAGGGGGAGCAGATGATAACTATGCCTCTTAGGCTGGGATTCAGCAAAAGGAAAGAGAACATTGCAACAACTCAGGGAAATTAGACCCTATCAGCAGAGTGACACAAGCAGCATGGTCATGAGGACGCATGAGGGGGATGTTAAAGGAGCATGAGAAGTGCCAGCGTCACCTAAAGCCATTTGCCACACAGAGCTGGACACCAATGCTCTCACCTCACACACTCCTTTTGGGCAATGGGTGTGTAATATCACAGTGCTCAACACCAGGACAAGACCCTGTATTTCACCACTGAGGTTCCCCACAGTCACAGTGGAGAGAGGAAAGAAATAGGGAACTAAGAATGTCACTGGCAACAGGAGCAGGTCAATAGTAAAGTTGGACTAACCTTGGCTTTGTGGCTGTGCTCAGAGCTCAGGCCATTGGGGGAGTTGTACAGCTCTTTGGAGACCACGCACAGGAACTCTGTCTGATCCTCATTCCCATAGGTATAGGATGAGCCAATGTTCACAAGCTAGAAAGGATGAGACCAAGAATTACAAGTACATGGCACTGCAAACATCAACTCCACCTGGGGAGCAAGGAAGAAAGCCCACCATGCATCATGGAGTCCAATCCATACTCCAGGTAGAAAGGCCTCATAACTAAGCTGAGTAGGCAGCACAGAGAACTGGGAGATTAGTGAACCAGGATGCAAACCAGTTTAAAATCACACAGTATCCTCTAAACCTCCAGAGAAAGGGCAAGAAAGAGCCAATGTGATAGTACCATCAATGACTGACTCAATATCCTCAGAGAGAGAAAGTGCCTTTCCTGGCGACTTTATATCACACATGATCTTTTCCCCAAAATACAACTCCTTACCACCCTTCCTTCTCCATACCTGCTCAAAGCGCCATCCATCCGACATAGTGGAAACCATCTGAGTGAGCTCCTCTTCCTGGCACTGTAGCACACGGTAGACATGCTTCGGAGGCACCTGATAGCAAAATTGCAAAACATGTTTACAAGACAGATGCTAAAGTCTGTTGCCTTCCTGCAGAATGAAGTGGTAGTACCCCTCTCTGACAGACCTGTCCTCTTCTCAATGCCCTAAGTCAAAGGGGAATGGGAACCACAACCCAACTTTCAGCTACGCTGTTACGGGGAGCAAGAATAATGATGTTTCTTCTGGAGAGGAGAGATTGAGCTGAGTGCTTCCTGCATTGTCCCCAGAAGATACTGGGCTCTTTCTATGGGGAGTTTGCATTTGTAGTTATACAATCATTTATGCAAATGCCACAAATGCTGATGGGGTTTTGTGAGCACAAACCAACTGTGTAGCTGGAGGCTTACAACCTGAGGCAGATATGATGAAAAGTGAGGTATCAGCCAACACTCTCAGAAGAGAGATTTTTAAAGATTATTGGCTGAGATCAGGTGTGATTGTGCCACAGGACTGATTCCTTGTGCCTCACTTAGCTCTTCCACTGCCATGTCTTCACCTGTTCCTGCCAGGTTTCTCGACAGGTATTCCCATGCTTTTCACTATGATTACACTTACAGGACTCCCCACACTAGAGCCCTCCTCTACACAACACCTTTCTTCTCCTCACCAGCATTCTTCCATATCCTACAGCAATGAGCTAACTTCTTCCATAAGCTAGTGGAACTTTTTTGGTTTCAGGGGCTACCTCCAGCATTCCTTCTAGGGATGCAAAACTTATCTATAACTTGCTTATTGTAACTAAAATGGTGGCAGCTTGTCCCTTGCAAGATTTTGTTATGCAGACGTTAGCTCATAAATTCTAGTTAGTTGATTCTCCTTGCTGCTTCTCTCAAGTCTGCTCTCAATTTCCACAGTCCTTCCTTCTCCCACCCCACTCTATCTTTTCTTGCCATGTCTTTCTATACCTGAGTTACTGTGTAGTCCTTCTCCTCCAGTCGATCCTTGATTATTCGGATTAAAGGACCAATGTTGTAGAACTCAGCTTCTTCTAGGACCCCTGAGAAACAAAGACAGGAACACCTCAAAGACAGAAAGTAACAACCTATCTTTGTATTTTTACTTGAAAATTTCTGAACGCTGAGCACCCAAGGTCCATAGGGAGAAATAACACTGCAGCCTCACTTTTTTAATAGGTTTTTGTTTCCTGAAGCTCTTACTGCAAAGAATTGAACCCTGGTTCTCTGCATTGCCTCTCTAATGCTCACCCCAATTTCCTTATGCTGGCTGCTATTACAGAGAGACCTGTGAGGGAAGGCTTATGCCAAAGACTGCTAATACCTCTCAGATAACTGGCCAAGGAGAATAAATGTAGGTTTCAGTCACTCAATGAATTATCACTTTGTCCAGGCTCCTTTTTTAAGGCAGAGAACCATTATTTGTTCTGAAAATGTCATCAAAAGACCCCATAAAATCCCAACTTTCCTCTTGGGCCAGATGGGGCTGCACCCACTCTGCAGCCCCATATTGCTTCAGGTTGGTTCTCTCCTCTGCTTCACTTCAAAGCAGGTAAACAGAGAAGTGTTTTGGTTCTTTTCTCTATGGTGTCTGCATCCATCACCTCTCCTGAGACTCACCTGTTTGCTAACAGACCTTCAGGGAAAGGGAAGGGAGTTCCCAGAGGGCTGGTGAGGGAAAGGCAGCTAGAAGCCAACACTCACATGTTCCCAAGCAGTACAAAAACAATACAGGTGGAGAGATTCATCCTTCACTACCTGACACGCTCAGATTTCTTCCAAGTTCCTCATTCAGCTGTGAATCATCTCATGACTTAGTTTTAGGCCAGTCTGAGCATCCGAAGCAGGAACAAAAAGCAATACTAACCTGTGAATGGGAGTCCTGTTTATGTTTCAGATAAGATAGTAAAACCTGTGCATGAACTTTGTTTGAACTCAAGATTTAAAGAAATGTCAAGTAGGAAGCACCTCAGAATTGTGTTTGTTACAAGTCTGTACTATTTCTTAGATATATTATTGGAATTAGAAATCATATGACAATTCTGAATGAAACTTTCCTTGCATTAGGTAAAAATATGTATGAGAGACAGAGGCAAGATTAATGAACGTGCAGAAGCTGTGTTAAGCATGGGCTGGATAGCACAGGCTGTCTCTGGAATTGGCTCCTTGTTCAATTCTAGCATCCAAAAAATAACAAGGCATTGGGGAGTGCTTGCTGTTAACACTGTGATGTTACTGAAATATCTATTGGATAGGATACTGAAATATCCTATTTGACTCCCTGAAAATCTCATACGGGGGACTTGTTTGCCTGGCTTGCTCCACTGGAATTACTGCAGTCCACAACACATCAGAGCACCAGTAGCATATATTGAATATCGCTCATTAATGACTTCTTTATTACAGTCAGTAGAATAAATGATTTTCATTTTGTTTGGTCTTCTGGGTTTTCAGAGTTCAAGGGAAAGCTACAAGGATGATTAAGGGACTTGAGCATCTCTCCTGTGAAGAAAGACTGAGAGAACTGGGGCTGTTTTGCCTTGAGTAAAGAAGGCTGAGAGGGAATCTTATTAATGTCTATAAATATCTGAGGGAGGTGCATCAAGAGGAAGGGGCCATTCTCTTTTCAGTGGTGTCCGGTAGTAGGACAATGAATAATGGATTTAAGCTAGAACACAGGAAATTCCACCTCAACATGAGGAGAAACTTCCTTACTGTGATGGTGACAAAGCACTGGAACAGGCTGACCAGAGAGGCTGTAAAGTCATCTTCTCTGGAGACTTTGAAAACCCACCTGGATGTGTTCCTGGGTGGCTATCTCTAGGTGATCCTGCTTTGGCAGGGGGGTTGGACTAGATGATCTCTAGAGGTCCTTTCCAACCCCCAACATTCTTTTATTCTATGATTAGAAACACTCAGTCATTAACAGAAAAATCAGTCAGAGAGCCTGGTTTAAAGTGGATCAAGAACAAGCAAAAAATGGCTTATTGAGGCAGAGAGATTTTGCCTCCTTCTCCTTTCATGACATCTCTGTTGAATGAAGAGTCTTGAAGCCACAACATCTGCAGGATGTCTTTCTCAATTAGTAAAGGAAGCATCAGTATGCTTTCCAAAGAGATACAGGCATAACTCTCTCAAATCCCCCCCAAATCAACCTCCAGAAGAATGAGAGACAACAAGGTCAACAGCAAGTCCTACTATGTCCTGGCCACAGCAACAATATCAAGTGGGAAGTTTTGGAATTGCAAGACTCACCCTCTTCAGCCATATCTTTATCCAGGACCAGCTTCCCATGACGGAGGAAATTCAGGATGGGTCCAAAGTAAGTGGGGTCCCGGTCTATGAGGTATGCACCAGTCTCATCCTAGCAACAGAGACAGGCCACGGGGATAAAAGCCCCATGGGAAACTTGTAACCAACCTTCAAATGATCCAGATGATAAGAAAAAACAAACCTAAGCAAAAATGTCCCCTATTCCTAAGACCCCTTGGAAAACATGGTCCCCTCAGAGACCCTATCCAAGTCAGCTCAGCATGGATCTTAACTCCTGCATTGGTGTGCTCAGCATGCCACCTCAGCATGGACCAACCTAGCTGAGAAAGCAAAAAAATCTGCCTCAGTCTCCTTCTGCAACTGTGCATACAGGCCTGGTGTGAGAGCAGAGAGCCCCCTTACAGGAAAAAGGCTGAGTCAGGAGAAGACACAGCTCAGAAGTAGACTCTGGGGATGTGGGGTGAAAGGTGGGAGAGCAGGAGTGATGGGGACATGGCCTTCTTTTTCCACAGCTTGGGCCGACAGGCACCAGGCCACAACACAGCAAGGTGGGATCTGGCAAGGGAAAATCCTTTCCGGGAGAGAGGAGAGAAAAGAGTAGGGATTTTTTTTTCCCCAGTCAGTCCTGCAGCCGTGGAGGTCTGGCTCCATCCCTGTATCCCTCCAGCCCTCCCCATACTCAGTGGGGCAAGGCCTGCGGGAGGCAACCCAGCTGCCTTACCCGGTCCGACTGCAGCTCCTCGCCCTGGCACAAGCGACACAGGAAAGATTTCTGCTCCCGACACAGGGTCTGCCTGGTGGTGAGGAAGACGGTGCCCCCCACATTGAGCCTCACCCACTTGGCCTGGGTGCCTGAGGGTGGCGGAATGTCCCAGGTGCAGCGTAGCCCCACGGCACCCTGCATCTCCTCCCCGCCCTCCATCCTCATCCTCACACAGGCACACAGACACACACCCCTTTCCTTCGGCGTCCAAGGACTGCCGCAGGTGCTGCCTGCAGGAGAATGCCGGGATCTGTAGTTTTAGCTGCCTCTTGCACACACAGACACACACCCCGCAGCACTCGTGTTTTCTGGGGGGCAGGGTCTTCCCTGTTATCGTCAAGGGAGTCCCAAGGGGAGGAAGCATGCTTTGTGCTGGAGGGTATTGCTGTGGCTACCAAGGGTGGGCACAACCGCAGCCCCACAGTGCTGAGCCCCCCCTGCCTTCTTCCCGTTGTCACTAACCAGCCGCCAGGCACCGGTTCGGAGGTGCAGGGTGTTATGCAAAAATCGTCAGCATTTATTTCCATAGACACCCTCTCCGGCTCACTGCAAGGTTCTGGGAAGTGTAGTTTTGTGCCGGGACGTGCACAAAAGGGGTGCTGGGAATCGTAGTTTTCCCAGCCCTCTGTCACTGCAAGGAGGATGCTGGAACAGAGGGGGCTGTACCGTGCTACATGGACCCCCACCCTTCAGCTGGTAGCCTTCTGCCTGCTTCCAGCCCTGGGTCTCTGCCTGCAAGCTTGTTCAGAGTCAGGAAGAAGAACCTACTCCCTGGCAGTCAGCAGGTTAGGCCCGTCAGTGCTGCACCCCACAGCTTTCCCTTCAAGAGATTCATTCCGTCAGGCTTACAGCTCTCTGCTGCGCCAGTTGCCACCCAGTTCTTCCTGCAAAATGTGCAGACAGTTGCCTTCTTGCTAACATATGTAGAGAGACTTCTGGGAACTGTGTCCTGGATCTGCATGAAGCGCTGGTAAGGGGCAGGAATTACTTTACTTCGAGCTCGGAAGAGTCACTGAGTCAGCAAACTGCCCCCTGACCTCAGGAAGGATATTGAGGTCCTGGAGCAGGTCCAAAAGAGGGCAACCAGGCTGGTGAAGGGACTCGAGCACAGACCCTATGAGGATAGGCTGAGGGAGCTGGGGGTGTTCAGCCTGGAGAAGAGGAGGCTCAGGGGAGACCTCATTGCTCTGTACAACTACCTGAAGGGAGGTTGTAGCCAGGTGGGGGTTGGCCTCTTTTCCCAAGCAACTTTCAACAAGACAAGAGGACATGGTTTTAAGTTGTGCCAGGGGAAGTTTAGGTTGAATATTAGAAAGAATTTCTTCACGGAGAGGGTGGTCAGGCATTGGAATGGACTTTCCAGTGAAGTGGTGGATTCTCCGTCCCTGGAGATATTTAAAGAGACTGGATGTGGCACTCAGTGCCATAGTCTAGCAACTGCAGCAGTGGGTCAAGGGTTGGACATGATGATCTCTAAGGTCCCTTCCAACCCAGACAATTCTATGATTCTATGACCTGTGCCCCCCTACCAGCACAAACCATACCAGACAGACACCCCCTGGGCCCTTCCCCTGTGCTCCTGCCATCCCTGTTCTTGTCTGGGCAATAAGAGGTCTCAGATTTTAAACTAGCTCTGTGTGGAGTTCCACCTCTGCCCCAGGCACCCATCACCCCCCGAGGCTGATGTGCCAATCCTGCCATAGGGTTTCCAGCCCTGCCTCAAGCCACTTGCTCCTGCCAGGCTCAGCCTGGAGCTCAGAAACTCACACCCCATGGGACTCTGTTCAAATGCACTCCTTGGCACAGATAAAACCCGAACGAGCTCTCTCTCCAGCAGCTCGGAGAGAGCTTCTCCCGCTCCCATCTAAGCACAGCCGTGCTTGCCAGCAGCTCGAGCATATTAGGAATGGAAAAGCAAGGTGATTTTTCACCTGAATGTGGCCCAAAGCCTTCATTCACATAAGCAACTTTCTGACTTTTCCTTGCCAGGGCAATGCAGCACTGCAGAGACACCATGGAGCCTTGCAGACACTTTATTGATCTTGCACCTAGATCTTTGTGTCTTTGTAAGTGGGTGTTTATTGAGGGAAGAGGGTGGATAAAGACAAGCATTATGATTTACTCTAATATTCCTTTTCTTCTCGTCCTTCTCTCTCCTTTTACTTACAAATCATTCCCTTTTATCATTACAGGACATAAGGCAGAGTCACCCTTCTCTGAATCACAAAGGACTTCTTCACAAAGACAGTGTAAGTGTCTGCTTTGCTCCTTCTGAGGAGGAGTGCGAAGGGGAGGGGAGGAAGAGAGGGTAATATGGAAAAGGTTTCAAGATTGCTGACCTCTAGCTAATTTAAGCACAGGAACAAATCAGCTGCTGCAGGGTATAAATTCAAGGAAGTCTGGATTTCCATGAATTTATATCAGGAGTTGGCCAGCACTAGAGAGACCAGTAGCAGGGAGAGGATGAAAAATTGTTTCCTACCTATATAGAGCAATCTTTGGCCCAAATTATAGCCCAGCCCTTGACCCACACCCCACTGAGCAGTGGTTTGCATCAAAGATGCTCAGACTAACACTGACCTGAGCTGAAGCATCACATGGTGAACACAGCTCTGGGCTGTAGAACTATTGCCCTCCTACTTCTGGCTCAGAGTCAAACCACAGCAAACCTGAGAACTCTGCCCTGTGTGCAAGGGGTGCAGGATCCTGTCTGTGCTGGCTGCAGCTCCAGCAGAGAAAGAGGGTAAGGACTGGGGCTCCCTGATATGAATGAAGGAGTTGGGTGGCAGCACACAGTCCCTCATCTCCCCCTCCAAGAAACCTGCCCTGCCTTAGTTTTCTTCTTTCTTGCCTCAAGGGTTGATCCCATCTTCCTTTCCTCCCCTCACACACAGCTCCTCAGCCCCTTGCCCCTTTTTAAGTCCATCTCTTGCTCTCAATACTTTCTTCCCCAGCCTTTCCCATGCCAATGATGCTCACAGATCAGGTATTCACACTTTCTTCAATCACCATTAGCATCCATTTGTGGCCAGAACATCTTGCTCAGCCCAGGGTAAATCTAAAGCTCAATTGGTAAATCTAAAGAGGTATACTTGGAGTAAGAAAGAGTTCAAGTTATACCACTTCCATCCCACGAGCCTTCTTTTCTGCAACATACAGCACAAAATTTACTGGAAATCCCCCAGACAAGGGCAGTCCTCATAGTATGTGAAAATCTTTCTTTTAGGCTGAAGTCATCCTGAGGTTACTAGCTGAAATGCTATGATGAGTTGGTGGTGTGGGCCAACCACAGGCCTGATTTGCACACCATCGCCAGACATCTTTCTGAGATGCAACTAGCAAGCCCTTGTTAAGGCCCATTAAAATCAAGCTACAGAACACAGGAGAAATAAATTAAAATAATCCAATGGCTGTTCCTTCTGCTTTGATGATAAATATATCTAAAGCACAGGCACAGAAACAGGGAGACAGGAGCGAGCAAGAGCGTACCCAGGGCTGTGCAACTGCATAATGCTGCTGAGTACCCAGCCAAGGTCACAATTGTCACAGGGACAATTGCACAAACTGGGGTCAGGAAAAACTGGACAGCCAGAGGCAGACAGATGATGGGGCTGAGTAAGAGTGGAGGAAAACAAAGCAGGGAGTAAACTCAGTTTCTTGGTTCAGCAGCCAGCAGGGCCGAGGTGCAAACCTGCAGAAAACTGCACGCACTGTAGCTCTCTGTGCATACATTGCAGCCTGACAAGTCAGATGGGTACACGCATACAATGCACCACTGATGTTGCAGAGCTGCTCTTAAGGAAGTGTTGCATAGTGGATTGGTAGTAGGAGCAGGGATCACTACGTGTTGGCACAGAGAGTGTCACCACTCCGTCAGGTTGGGAACACACACCTGGGGTTGAACCTGTGTGATTGTTTAGTTCATGAACACACTGCAGCGTGAAGCACCAGGAAAGAAACTGGTAGGAAGTGGGGTAGGGAGGACATGCTCTGACATTTTGTCAGTAAGCCAACAGTGAACTGGACAAAGAAACCACCCCTGACACTGGATTTGGGTGTGGAAGGGAGACAGTTCACTTGTAGTCAAGAGAGCACAGCTCAACTGCTGTTGAGCCAGGCATACTGGAGCAGGAAGATAAAGGCCCCATGGCCTGCAGGAGAGCTAATCTTCCTCCATCTCCATGTGTCATGACATCTGTGACTAAGGCACCTGCATTCAAAACACCATGAAAAGTCTGTGTGTATACATGCATCAGTCAGCACCTTTGCTGGAAGAATGCTGTGAGGAGGACACAGAATAGTCACATAGCACCTGGTTGTATGCTGGGACCAGGAGAGGGAAGGAATAAGGAAAACCCCTGCAGGCAATAGCAATTACCATTGCTCATGCAGTAGTCCTTACTGCCTTACTGCAAAGGGTCATCGGTGCTGTAAGAAGGGCTGCTTTGGAATTAAGGAAAGTTTGCAGGGGAACAAAAGGTTTGATAGGAAGTGAACTGTGAAATAGTGCAACCTGACTGCTAGGCAGCTAGGGAAGGGAGAGGAAGGCAGGGAACAGATGTGAGGAACAAAGGACTGGGGGATTACTTTTGGAGAACCATTACCAGTCTGTTTTCAGAGTCCAAAACTGCTTCAAAAGAAAAGTATCTGATAGTAAAACATACAAATAAATCAGTGCTGGCCTGGGATTCTCAAACTTACACAGAGAGCTGTAAAAGCTCCAGTCTCAAGTCAGCCAAAGGTCAACGTGAACCTATTCCTCCATCAGCACCTACATCATTTTTTGGGCCACTTTTTGGCCACCATGAGCCCTATCCCACCAAAGATATGCTGTTCCCTTTTACCTAGGGCAATTTCTCCACAGGAGAGTTATGAATATTTGCATCTACTTTTCCCCTTCTCAGTTTCCAGTTCCCATAGGAAACCCACCCACTAAGTCAGGGACATAAAGATCTGCAGAACATTTATAGTCCTTGTGCAAGTCCTCTCAGCTGTTCCATATGTCCAGTAGCATCTGTTATGGCTCAAAATAGGTTTTTGCAGTCTCTAGGCTTTGAAAACATTGTCTCAGTCTCCACAATGTTCCCAGTGCACTGCCTGCAGCGTGAGAACAGATCTCAACTAAAACTAGGGACAATATCAGAAGACACTGATTTTTTTTTTTATATGTGATGTAACAGGGCATACCCCAGAAAGACAAAATATCTTGCTGTGGGGTAGAAATTCTCAATTTCTCCTCTCTGGGGAAATCAAGGCAAACCTAAGCATCTGGTAAAAGATTTGCCAAGAAGCTGGGAAAATTAAGACCTCTGAGATTTTGTGGTTCAAAACCTGAATGGGAAAAGGGCATTTGAGCACTGCCATCCTTGGCACACATACCAGAGAGGGGGAAAGGGCTCTGCTAGAAGTCATTGAGCCACACAGCCAAAAATGCAGAGCAAGGGGAGAGGGAAATCTTTGTGATCCCCAGGTGGATAACTGGGCTGCACCAGACACCTTCCCCATTACACACAGAACAGAGAAAAGCAGCTCAGCCTGAAGAAGAAACAGAGATGTCCACTGCCTGCAGAACTGCCGGGAGCAGGAGGAAAGAAGAAACACTGGGACTAAGTTGCATTGCCACATGTACTGGAAGGACAAGAGCAAAAGCCATCCCCCTGCATCCATGGGAAATTATTAACAAAGTCTGAAATAATACATCAGTTTTCTCTAATAACTAAATTTTCCTGGAGGAACAGAGCAGGCACATCACTCCTGTAAGTCTTTTTGTACACGGGAGCCTGGCCGTGTACTCAAAAAATGAGCTTCACCTTCCAGCCACGCACATAGTGTTAAACTTGAACCATCCACCATGGGAAAGCCTCTTACCTTGACTGGTGGTGGGAGATGCCAAAAATCCTGAAGTGACAAGATGTCACAAGCCAGATCCTGATACAGGATGCCACACAAGACAATGCTGTCTGTACAAGTATCACAACATTGTGTTGCCTAGATTGGGAGGCCCTTCCACAGAGTTTAGAACCACCTGCTGCTCCCAGCCAGTCACTGGACTGTGCTTATCCATTCGTTTTCAAGTCAGCACCATACTGCAGCTTTAAAATTTAAGAGGTCTCTTTTAAAATTTAAGTGCTTTAAAATTTAAGGGGTACTCCTCCATAGGTCTCAGTTCCCCTAAGTTTTTTAAGGTTACATGGCAAGTCTCATGGAAAGAATAGAAACACCCATGCAGAGCAATCTTCATCATGTGAGCTGATATCCAGCCTTTGAAGCATGAGAGTTGTAACATGGAGTTCTAGGCCAAAAAGCAAATGGACAAGGACTGAAAAGAGAATGATGCTAGAAAGTCCAAAGAGAAAGGCAGGCTATTGTCTTTCTTGGGCCGGAGAGGTTGTTGAAGGTAAGAGATGCTCATGGACAGAAGGAAGTATCTCACTTGAATCAAGACGAAATGATCCCATAAAAACACAGTTCCTGGAATCACCCAAGCACCACTCACATCAGTTACATTCAGCAGAAAGACCTTGAAACACATGTTTATTTACCCTTTTTTACTGCCAGAATCTTCTTCCCAGAGGGATTCTGGACCATGGGAGTGCAAACCTGGGTAAGTACACACTGCAGTTAGGAGTCGAAGTGCAAGAAGAAATCCAAATCAAGTCTCTAACCTAAGTGCCAACCAGGAAGCCATATCTGCTCCTTTAACAGCTATTGTCTTTCTCAAAACCTTTGCACTGAAAATGGCCATAAAATGCACACATGGCTTCTAGGAAAAAGGCAGAGCAGGATCATGAGGCACAGTTATACAAGTATGAGCATCCTGTTGAGTGAATACTGTGGAATGTCCAGAGTCATAAGCTTGGCTTGACTCTATTATTTCCCCATACCACCACCAGCACTTTCTCCCTTCCATCTGATATGGTAAAAAAATGTCATGAAATACAGAACAGCAGAAATTGGAAGTGACCTTGGGAGGACATCTGGTTCACCCTACCTGCTCAAGAAGGGTCACCTAGAGCTGGCTGCCCAGGTCATCTTTATGCTCCTAAAAAACAACAGTAGGGTAAAGAGAAAGTACCAATGCACCATGTGCCTGTACTTGTTACTCAACACCTTCACCTCAAGAAATTTAACCAGGAATGCTACACCCATCTTTTCCAAACCCTGCTTCAAGGCAAATCATCTGTAGAGCTGGGAGACAAAGCAGCTTGTTACACTGTCTTCCCCTTTCCCTCAGAAATAATATTTTCAGGCTGTGCCCGCATATACCATTCCACCCAGGCCCCATCATACACAGCAACATCTGGTTTGCCACAGAGGTATGCTCCCAGAGCCACGTGGCAGGCAGTGACCCCAGAGCCACATGTGGCTACCACTGGCTTTAAGAGGTCCACTTTCTTCTCCTGGAACAGACTACGGATCTGCTCAGGGGTCTTCTCTAAGCCAGACTCTGTGAGGAAATCGGTGAAGGGAATGTTCATCGACCCAGGGACGTGACCAGGCTCAATTCCTGGAAGAAAAGTAATACAAAAATGAATTAACCTCTACTGTCTGTGACAAATCCATTGCAAACCTCATTTTCTGTTTCACTGCAAGTAATATTTATAGACTAGTGTATTTTATTAAAACAAATGCATTGGTTTTTGTTAGGCTTTGTTTTACTAGATTGCTGATTACTTAGGAAGGATGGCTCTAACCTTCAGGTTATCACATGCACAATAACCTGTCAAGTTCTGTTCTTCCTCCCAGTTCCTTCCACATCTTCCCTGCATCAAAGCGACCCACCCCGGAGATGCACTGACTGAAGAACCTCCACTGGCCCCTCTGAGGGGAAGAGTAACATCAGCACATGAAGAGACCAATTAATTTTTGAGGTGTACAAAAGCTACACTCCTCACCCTACCTCCTCATGACCTCCCCTCTCCTGAATATTCAAAAAGCAGCACTAGCTAGTCAAAAGGAGAGGAGGACAGGTGGATACAGTGCCTCAAATCCCATCCCATAAAGGACAAGCTTATTTCCCTTCGCTATCTTTACAGGAGACAAAACTGATGGGCACCTTAAATGCAGCCCCTTTTTATTATGCCAGTGTCTCAGAAGTCACATTACCATCTCGGGGCTCTGGCTCTACTCCCTGGAAACGTCCTGCAGCACGAGCATCCACCAGCTGAAAGCGGTGGGAATCCAAGTTATCTAAGATGTCCTCGTATGTTTTCACCAGAGACTTGTCCAAGGAGGCGTGGAACTCAGAGGGAGCTACCTGGCTTTTCCCAGAGCTCACTGCATGCCCTTCTCTCTGCCAGTTCTTCAGGCCGCCATCCAGAAGGGAGACGGCTTCATGTCCAAAGGCCCGGAACATCCACCACACCCGGGGTGCTGAGAAAAGACCCTGGTCACTGGCATCATACACCACAACATGGGAGTCATTCCCCACACCCAGTTTCCCCACATACTCAGCAAAGTCAGTAGCTTTGGGCAGCATGTGATCGTAAGGTGAAGTGCGGTCACTGCACTGGTCAATATCAAAGAAAACTGCACCCGGGATATGGCGCTCCTCAAATTCCTGCTTCGGGTTACGCTTCATCTTTGGCAAATACCAGGATGCATCCAAGACTCTCAAGGCCAGACCAGCCGGCTGGGATTTGATGGCTTCTGAAAGCCATTTTGCAGACACCAGAGCACGGTAGAGGAGTTGTTGTGACATTGCTCCCGAATCCTGGCCGAGGCTACCCGATTCCTGGGCTCTGCCTGAATCCACCTGACTGCAAAAGGAGAAAAGTTGCAAATTAGGAACCAGCCTTACAAAAAGCAACCGGACCAACACGCATTTTGGGACCAAGGACTCGTGTCTGCGCCGAGGTGCTGCCTAACCCTACACTGAGGGGTGTGAAATGTTGCAGGCCTGAAAATAAAATTCCACAGAGTTCATCCCAAAACCCACCGGGAGCAGGACTGCCATGGCAGTGGCCTGCCCTGCGCCCAGCCCACCTCGGCCTCCACCAGGCAGCGCTGACAGAGGGAAGGGGGAAGCGGAGCAGCCCCAGGGACTCTCCGCGGAGGGGAGGGAGCACCGCAGATCCCATGGAGAGGAGGGCTCTGCCCCGCCGCTCCCACCGCCCCGGAGCCCACCTCCAGCCCCAGCGCCCCTCAGGCGGACTGGACCTCTGTCTCCTCCCGCTGCGATCCCTCCCACCCCAGACACCCCCAGCTCCGGTCCCAACGGGGCCGCGGTTCTCTTCGCCCATGCAGCGGGGGAAAAAGAAGGGCTGACCCACCGCACCGCCCCGTACCTCCGTGCTGGGCCTGAGCCGAGCAATATACCCACCCTGGCCGCCCCCCGGGGGGTGGGTGAGAGACGGACCCCTCCCAGCGGGACGGTCCCGGACGGTGCCGCCCACCCCCACACCGCCCTCTCGGGCCGCGCCTCCCTGCCGGCGTCCAGCTGCTGCCGCCGCCGCCATTTCGTGTGTGCTTGAGTCCCCGCTGGAGGCGCCCGATCCCGGCCTCGGCCCTCCGAGATGGCGCCGCAGGTGCTGGGCAGGGCGCTGGTCACCGCCAAGTGGCTTTCGGAGGCCGTGCGGGCCGGGCGGGTAGGGCCGAGCTTGCGGGTGTTGGATGCCTCCTGGTACCCGCCGCAGGAACGAAACGCCCGGCAAGAGTTCAAGGAGAGGCACATCCCCGGAGCGTCTTTTTTCGACATCGAGGAGTGCCGGGACCTGTCCTCCCCTTACGACTTCATGCTGCCCAGCCCGTCCCAGTTCGCCGAGTACGTGGGGCGCCTGGGGGTCAGCAATGACACTCATGTGGTGGTGTACGACGGGGATGAGCTGGGCACCTTCTACGCCCCCCGTGCCTGGTGGATGTTCCGGGTTTTCGGGCACAAGGAGGTCTCGGTGCTGAACGGCGGCTTCAAGAACTGGGTGAAGGAGGGCCACCCTGTTACGGCAGAGGTCAGCCAGCCCACCCCGGCTACCTTCAAGGCCAGGCTGAACACGATCTTACTGAAGACCTTTGAGGAGATGATACAGAACGTGGGCACCCTGCAGTTCCAAGTGGTGGATTCCCGCCCAGAGGGCCGGTTTCAGGGGACCGAGCTGGACCAAGGTAATGGAGGTGGGAACATCACCTGCCCCCCCGCATCAGAGCGGGATGTGTCGATACTACTAGGTGTGTAACAACTCCCTGCCAGCAAACAGATCTTACTAATGCTCGGGCATGCCTCCTCCTGACTCGTTGATTCACCTGAAGGGATCCACAGGTGAGCATTCGGATCCCAGTGCCCTCACAGAATGCTTTTCTTGTAGTTAGATGTAAAGCTGCAGGAGAGAACAGCAGAAAAGGTCTGCAGTGTGTTGGCACCAGGATCCACCCATCCCACACCCTGCATAAGCTAATTAGATGGGATGCAAAGACGCAGGAGGTGAGAGCTCCCAGGGGGTTGCTCAGGGCCCTATCTAACACTAGCAGACACACACAGTCTATCATTATTCATACAGGCACTTCCCACTGTAATGAATGCAGCAGCAGGAGCCCGAGTTCTAAGCAATGCAGTAACCCAAGGGACCTTCTTCTTGGTCCGGTTCCCAGCAAACAGAGAATTTGCTTGAGCTGATCTTCGTCCTTTTGCTTTATGCAATTAAAACTAACAAACTTACATAAGAAAAGCCCCGTATCCTTCCCAATTTTATGGGCTGCTGGCCTCTCTCTGTTGGATTCCCCAAGTCAGAAACAAAAAGTGGTTTTCTTAACCCAAGTGAAATGCTGGACGTGAAAGCAGCAAGGGTGGGGAAAGTCCCATGCAATGGGGACAGCTGGTACTGCAATGTGTCTGGAATTAAATTCAAGTTGGTTGTTAAAGGAGGCCTTTAACTGAGTAATTTTAGCATTGTTGTATCCCAAAATAACCTCTGCTCCAAAAGGGAATTGCAGAAACAGTGTAAAAAGAAATGCAGAGTTTCAAAAACAAAGCACAGAAAAGCTCAGCAACAGTTGTTGGGTTTGGGTCCAGCTGCGTGCTGCAAAAGTGGGTTTGAGGCAAGCTTCTGCAGTGCTTAGGCAGCACTGCCATGATGCCTTCCAGATAGCTGTCAGTCTGTTCTGTCTGTTTTCTTAACATGCCTGCTGTACAGCCATTGAGCATTGTGGTATAAATTCCCATGTCCAAACCTCAAGAGCTTTTAGCTGTAAATGTCTCTGTTCTCATGGTTTGCCAAAGTGTCTCCAATGAGGTCCCCCAAACACACCCAACCTGTGAAAGGCAGTGGATGAGAGAGGTAATGGGAGTGACAGAAGGGAATGTTGCAGGTAGAGAAGGGGAGTTAAGCTTATGTTTCATCCTGGTTTTTTTTTTTCCCTACTGCTGTTTATCAAAGTTAAGGTTGAATTTTAACCTCAAGATCTGAATAAAACACTCCTCACCAAGAGTAGGTGTATTTTACATTCTCTTTCCCAAAGCAGGATTGGTCACCAGGTGACAAATTCTGAAATCCCTGTACAGCCATCTTGCAAACAGATTTTTTTTTTTTGCTTTGAAATGAGTCAGCATGAAACAGGTTATTTGTGGTGGTCCAGTTTTGCTTCCCACAGCAGATCCAGCAGGATAAGCACTCCAGCTGCAGCTGCTCATTCCACAGGAGTTTGACAGCTTTCTGAACCAGGCCAGCCAAGTAGCTGTGCTCAGCCAGCAGTAGGTAAAAGGCAGCGCTTACATCTTAAAGAGCAATTTGAAATCAATGCGGATTAATTATAGGGATCATCCAATCAGAGAGGAGAAATGCTGCTTGCAATTTAGTGAAGAAGAATGGTCTTGAGGTTGAGGAACCTGCTGCGTTCTCAGGTGATTTCAGTTTAATTATTGCCTCAGCTCTTGACTTCCTAATTAAGTCAATTAATCTTTCCAGTTCCATGAACTCTGTCTCTAGAAGAGGCTAATTTCAGCTGACTCTTTTGCTTCTTTAATTTTTTCAGTTCCTTGTGGTAAGAATTAATTGACCCTTTTTTGTTTTTATGCATCAGCTACCTAGCTGCTATTTAAACCTTTGTAGACTTTAAGGTAAGCCATAATATGTGGCTAATTTTTAGTTGCTGGGAGAGGTTTACTCACATTGCCAGGGTGGAGAGAAATGGAGGGGGGTTTTATAAGATGGAGTGTTTCTGGAATCACTAGTTGTGATTCAGTGATGGCCCAACCAGATTCTTGAAGGGCCCACTTACTCATGTGCAGTAGGGTGCAGGTCTATGAGACCAGTCTGAACTGAGACCATCCCAGCTAATCCAGGGATGGATGATAGTTACATTATGGTTACCTGTACTGGCTTGCTCGGACTGTTGGGTACTGAAAACTGAGAAATGAGTTAAAGCTGAACAAACTCCTACAGAAAAGTTGCACATTTCTGAATTCTTTTGCAGACACTGGAGGAAAGAGGGGAAAGCTGGAAAGCTGCCAGACAAGAAATGCGTAATCTACAAAAGAAAGCAAACACAAAGTCATTTCGTGAGCTTCCAACTCTTCTTCTTCTCATTCTCAGTCCTTGAGTAGTACTCGTCTCCCTTGCATGTACCCAACTCGTAA
Organism: Phaethornis superciliosus; assembly: GCA_023637945.1. Taxonomy (NCBI): domain Eukaryota; kingdom Metazoa; phylum Chordata; class Aves; order Apodiformes; family Trochilidae; genus Phaethornis; species Phaethornis superciliosus. The sequence goes on along the minus strand of JAJQWJ010000001.1, from coordinate 59,016,219 downwards.
GGGTTTGCCCATTATCTCAGATGTCAGTCCTCCCTGCCCCAAACATGAAGATTTTGCTCAGCTTGAGTGTTCAGTGGCAGTGGGTGTGAGAATGAAACATTACTGCTTCTTCCCTCTCTTCACCAAGTGGAGTCTGCAGCTGGGAGTGGACTGGTTCTACTTTGAAGATGAGGTTGTACTCAAGGCACAAACATGAACAGTGAGAGATTTCATCAAAGTGGATTTTAACTCACAGGAACCTATAATCCAGAGCTGTCCATTCATCTGACAAGGTTGATAAACAATCAGAATTAGCACCATGACCCTCCTGGTTCTGAAAGCTGACTCTTCTGGCTGTATATGCACACAGGATTTTGGTGCTGGTGGCCTAGCGAGCTGACTGCAAGGACTTTCAGGGAGCTGGCCAGGACCAAGCTTCAGATGTTTCTTTCACTGAGTTCACAGTAAGTTAGATGAGATCATTAATGGTCCATTCTGAGGCATACAGTTTGAATGAAAGAGATATAAAAAAGGAAGGAACAGAAGAGGCATTTGGAAAGGAACAGCTAGCTGCAGCCAGCCAGCTCCAAGACCCCAGGGAGTTAAATGTGGAAAAGGCACATCTTTTATCTTTTTGATATTAAGAAAGTCCATCTGGTGCTTTCATCACCAAGGGAAAGGCTAGAGAGAAGGGGCTGTAGTCTTAGATAAAGAGCCAACAAAACGATAATATGTATATTTTAATCTTAACATGTGGAGAAGGGGATTAAGCAGGGAAGAAGATAACGTATTACAGGTTACAAAGTGTGAGAGAGGATTGCCAGAAGCCAAGCTGAGTGAGATTTGGCAAAAGGAATTAAATAACAAAAACTGCTGGAGCAAAGTGAATAAAAAGCGAACAAGGAGAGAAAGAGTAAATAGGGTTGCTATGCAGTTAGCAGGGGTTCCAGATAAAAGATCATTTGTGTAAAGCCTCAGAATTATACTGAGTCTGTGCTACCGTTTTTTTTGGTTTTTTTTTTTATCCTGAGGATAATTCTGCAGAATGTGAGGAGAGGTAGCAAGAAGAAGGGGAAAGAAATGGAAATTAAAATTTTTAAAGAGGGAATATAACCAAAAGGTTCGTGTGGTCAAATCTGTGAGGCAGACAGTCTCTATCCCAACTATGTCTAAAAAAATCAGTCATGTGACTTTGCAACTCCATGAGGCAAGAATTCAATAAATACAATCAGAGAGCATGGTTCTGTATGACAGAAACACTCTCTAGGACAGAAGGTTCAGCACAACCTAGGCAGCAGTTGATCTTTTACCAAAACATTATCTATTTTATCTGTTATCAAACATGGATAGACTGAAAGGCTTACAAAAAACCTCTTCAGGAAATGTTGCTTGAAATGAAGGAAAAACTGAATAAAATCCCTTGGTAAACACGCACTGCAGCTAAGGGATCTATTTCCTTGTCAATAGAATTGATTTGCCAGATGAGAGAAATGGGAACCTGCATGCCTGGAGGTTATGTCTGATCTTTTCTTCCAGCCATTGGAAGCACCTACAGGGTAGACTTGTTCTATTTGAACTTCATTAATTATTTGTGCATAATATTAGAGGGGCAGTTAATAAGTCAATGTGAGAAAGGGCAAGTAACACGTGCTATTTAGATTCCCCCCCAAAAAACCAAACAACAACAAAAACAACTGAAAGGGAGATAAGAGAGATTAGAATAGCTTGTGCTGAAAGCAAATCTGTGAGACTGAAAGTTTCCAGCATAGTCCCAACATCATGCTTCTGTGTTTTATTTCATATATTTCTGAATCATCAAGGCACTTAAAATAGGGAGTTGCTACTGAAAGGTGTTGCTGGCACAGCCATGCAAAGATTTCACTGATCGCATGAAAAATACTGTGTGAGGAACCACCAGCAGTGATAGAAGTGATAGTAAGACTAAAAAGGGCAAGGTTGGATGCTTAGTAGTCCAAAACAATTAATTGATTGTGCTTCTCACAAGCTTAAGACCCATGTTTGGAAGCAATAAAAGAGAATAAGACTTGGATGAATTAGTTGAATGCAAGAATCTCATCTGCAATTTGGCCCTAGCAACAGCAATTACAAACCTCCTGACATTGAGTTGTGGTGCTAGGAAATGCCACTTCTTTATCAAGGCCTGATAGTCACCCAGAACTCTTCCTCAGGTGACCAAGGCAGTAAGAAATATATATCTAGTCAGGTCTTACTGGGTTAAGGCTATGGGCATTAGGTTGCTTGGAGTGTGGAGTGCTCACTGTCAGGATGTTGGAGCAGTGGCAGAAAAGGAGAAAACCTGTTTTTGGCCAGAGGGCAATGTTAGCTTAAGGATAAATAGTATTTGGACTATCTGACAGGCTTATCACTGGAAATTAATATTCCTCCTCATGTGAACAAGGCAAGAATCAGAACTGTGTCTGAGATTGATGGTTTTAGGAGAGGGAGCCTATAAAGTGATCACTATATTAGCTAGGAGCCAGGCCCTGTAATCCTAGGGTTCCTGGTGTTTCTAAAAGCTATTAGCATTAATATGATGTGGACTACACTCTGTGTCATATGAGGAAGGAGCAGATGTATCCTCCCCCCTGTATCCCTGCTCTGTACAGCCTTGCCTTCCAGTCCTGTGTTTCTCTGATAAACTTAGCTGATAAAACTTCCTCAGCCACTCAAGGGCACTTCTTAGGCTGTCAGAGGGACTGTGGTTGTGCAATGTCAGCTCCTTCTTGCAGCTGAATACCTCGCCCACATGAGTAAATACAGCTTCTGCATATTTGCCCATTTTTGACTCTCAAGGTGCAAACACTGGTCTCTTGACTCCAACAAGCTTTTGAAATCCTGGAGCAATGAATCAGAATGGAACAATCAGCTGGGTTGTGAAAGACCTCTGAGGTCATCAAGTCCAACCCTTGATCCACTGCTGCCATGGTTACCAGACCATGGTACTAGTGCCACATCCTGTCTTTTCTTAAAAATCTCCAGGGATGGATACTCCACCACATCTCTGGGCAGCCCATTCCAATGCCTGATCACCCTCTCTGTAAAGAATTTCTTCCTAATAATCCAACCTAAACCTCCCCTGGCAGAGCTTAAGTCCATGCCCTTTTGCTTACTGACAGCTGCCTGGGAAAAGAGCCTAACCCCCCCCCTGGCTCCAGCCTCCTTTCAGGGAGTTGTAGAGAGCGATGAGGTCTCCCCTGAGCCTCCTCTTCTCCAGGCTGAACACCCCCAGCTCCCTCAGCCTCTCCTCACAGGACTTGTGCTGGAGTCCCTTCACCAGCCTGGTTGCCCTCCTTTGGACCTGCTCCAGGACCTCAATCTCCTTCCTGAACTGAGGGGCCCAGAACTGGACACAGGACTCGAGGTGTGGAGTAACCATCTTCATGGCTATCCTCTGCACTTACTCCAACAGCCAGCTCCACGTCCTTCCTATGTTGGAGGCTCCAGAACTGGACACAGTAGTACAGGCGGGGTCTTACAAAAGCCAAGCAGAGGAGACCTGTCTGTGTTGCGGTGATCACCAGTGCTGCAGCAGAGCCTTGCAGAATTCCCTTGCCAAATAACAGGGTCAGGAGCATTCACACTGTGGGAAGGCAGTGGCTTAACCCAGACACATAACTGCAGTAAAAAGCTCTGCTGTCTGAGAACTACAAACGAGGTTTTCTCACACTCACTTTTTGTTATTTCCTCTCTGTCATGGAGACACTATATTAATAAGCATGGGTTTTGCAGTTCTCTGTACTAAAGTGATGAACTGTTGTTTTTAGGAAATGGAAAAAAAGCAGGGGAAGCATCAGTCCAAAACACTGTTGGGGTTTTTTGTGACTTGTTTGTTTTAATGCTAGTCCCTCCAGAAGTGCACATTTTTTCTCCCAACTTTCCCTTGTAATGCTAGACACTTCTGAAGGATGCATGAGGTGACTAGTAGACAACAGTGCAAGATTTTTGAGGTACTCAGGGAGGATAAATAAGGAGACAAAGAGGGTCCATCTGGAATGGGGAGAGATCTTGTGAAGCTGGCTCAGGGCAGCTTTAGTTGTCTTTAGGCTTTCTCTCTTTGTTCAGCAGAGTGAAAATCCCCTCATCAGTACCCTTCCAAAACCCTGGTTTTCCCTTATGACATATCATATCACATCATGTCACATCATGACAGCAGTCTGCATGAGCAATGAGACCGCAGCATCAGTATGATGTGTGATGTCAATCTCTAGGTAAACTTCAGTCATTTGACTGTGACAGAGGTCCTCTGCCTCAGTTTCTCCCGTCTCCCAGTATCAGTCAGGTGGAAAGCCATCAGTGAAACAGACTACTGTTTATTTGAGTTTCCCAGAGCTCTTTTATTAGAAGTTCATACTTAACAAGGAAATGCATTTTCAACTTCACATGTAGTGTTTCCTGCTCCAGTGAGGCTTGATACAAACCCTCTCAAAGTGTCTGGAAGAGCTTCCATTGAGTGTAATGGACTTTGTCTAAGTCTGTAGTATCAGAGTTTGAATTTCAAGGGCATGATGAAAATCTTGTCCATCTTTTTTTTTTTTTTTTTTTTTTTTTTTATCTGTTTCTCTCTAAAGACCTTGTTCTTGAGATGGAACTTTCAGCTTGCCTGAATTGGTCAGTTATACCAGTTAAAAAAAAAAACAGAACCCATGCTGATTTCATCCATGGAATGCATGAGAAGTTATACAAAATCTAAATTCTCACTTTTCTGACCCTGTTGCCCCAGGACAGCTGTCTTAGCAGTAATGTGGCAACTTGAAGGTTGCTTTACTTTTCTGAAATACAATTTTAAGGTGACAAAGAAAGAAACTGTGAACAGATAATCAGTTGCACAGATTTCACATATGAGCCACACTTCTTGCTTCTGAAAGCTGTGTCACTATGCACTGCATGCTTGGGGAAGGTCACAAAAGTACTTATGTTCCTCCTTACACAAATCCCCTTAATGCCTTTGTTAGGAACTTTTATGTGGTGGTTCTTTGATTCTTGTCACATCCAGGGTTTCTTCAAATTCCTGCCTCATTGCTTTCAGGGAAAAACAGTTTGCTAAATATTCTGGAACTTTTTACTTCAGCAAAGTTGAATAATCTTTGTCCTCTTTTTAGCCCCATCTACTAAGACCTGCTTTGCATCTTCATCACATGAAACAAGTTAGTATCTTGGAAAGAGTGGGAATATCTGCAGTGATGTTTCTTTAATGTCTCTTTTGTAGGTGTCTTTCTTCACCCCCATTAATGTTTCCTTGCTCACTTTTTTTTTGTTGGTTTGTTTTTGTTTTTGTTTTTTTGGGGTTTTTTTGTGTGTGTTTTGGGTTTTTTTGTGTGTTCACTCTTGCAGGGCTGGAATCTGGTCACATCCCTGGTGCTGTGAACATACCCTTCCAGTCATTCCTAACAGAAACCGGCCATGAGAAGAGCATCGAGGAGATTCAACAAATATTCCGTGAGAAGGAAGTGGATCTCTCCAAGCCCCTGGCAGCCACGTGCCGCAAAGGTGTCACAGCATGTCACATTGCCTTGGCAGCCTACCTGTGTGGCAAGCGGGACGTGGCTGTTTATGATGGCTCCTGGTCAGAGTGGTTCCACCGGGCCCCACCTCGCTACAAGGTGTCTGAGGTGAAGCGCAACAGGGCCTAACAGGAGACTTGTTTCTTGGGGAGGGAGTCCTCACAGCTGCCTCCAGCTCAGGGTACAGAGAAAGGGAAGAGGTGGAAGTAAAGAAAAAACATGTGATACATATTTTGCTGTTTTTTTCTAAGAATGATCAGTAGATTTCTATATTTTGCTTTCTCACAATGAATAAAATCTACTTGTACACCAGTGAGTATTTCTCATTCCTTTCTGTGATCTGCTTATGCTGGGTGAGAAAAGCAGCTTTGCAACGTGAAGGAAAGCTGCAGTCTTCCCTGGAGACTCAGTACAGGGCTAAAATATCACTGGGTGTTGGACACTGGAGGGCCAAGCTGTGCTTCTGTCATTGACTCAATGGAAGACCTTTTGGCAGCCACCATCTCCCCTTTTTTTATGTGGTAAATGGAGGCACATTTCCTCTCTCGTGTGTCTCATTGAGCTTGTGTGAAGCATTTGGAGATGCTAGAAGATCCAGTTCTGCTGAAATACAGTCTTGTTGATTATCATGACTGTGTTACAAAAGTCTCAAAAAAAAAAATTATGTATGTGATGAGAACTTCTGAACACAGTTGTTTCATGTCACATGTGCCTTTTAATCTCCTTTTTGTTACTTCAGTCAGTAAGAATGACCCTGATCTCTGCCATGTTTCCTCTGGTTCCCGTGGAGACCACAGATCATAGATAGGGGGAGGGTTGTTCCCTAGCAACTGTCTGATCTTCATCCCTCATTCCAGCTCCACACCTGGGCTGCAGCAGGACCTGCTTGCTTGAGCAGGTAACAGTGGCACTGCATCAGGGATCATGGACAAGGTGAGAGGGGTAGCTACAGAACAGGCTTTGCCTCTTGCTAAATCTTGGGTCTTCTTTAAAAATAAAAATTAAAAAACAGTGTTATTTTGACACTCACAGAGCTACTCAGGTCTGGAAAGTCATTGAAATTCTTCATGTTTTGGAAGCCCAGCCAGATGTGGAAGGTGTATGAGACTTTTGTTGACCACATCTTTTGGCTGGTGAGACTGACATACCAATTCCTACACCTGCCTGAGGAGGATTATTTTCTGGCTGGGAAAGACAGGTCCTTCTCTCCTTCATGGCTGCATGTCAGAAAAGTCAGTGTTAGGCCATGCAGAACACGTTTTTAAAATTTTCTTCATTCAGAAGGAAAGATCAACTTAAATTATGTTTAGCTCTTTGACCAAGATAGATTCTTTCTCATATGTCATCTTCCCTTCTGTCTCCCCCATTTTCCCTTCCAGAACTGGCTTAGCAAAGGAAAAAGTGGGCATAGTTCTGTGGCCTCTGTTTTCTAGGAGGATGGTAAAATCGCCCTCAAGACCTTGACCTCAGTATGTAGGAGTCTCAGAGCAGTGCTTTGACTTTGGATATTCAGGCTTAGAATTAAAATGAAAAACAAGCAACAACAAAAGCGTCATATACCATTACAAACTAAAAAGTAGGAACAGTTATTAGCTTCAGCATGATTTTATCCAGGAGGAACTGTGAAAATGAAAGCTATCAATGAACAGAATTGGGAAATTAGCACATTGCCTCATTACACAGAAATTCATCTTCATTAGACAAAGGAGAGGAGGAGGAATTCCTACAACAGCAGACTAGAAAGTTCTTTCCACTTAGTGTAGTAATAATAACAGACATATTCTTGTTTCAAGTAGGAGGTGGGAATTAACACAAGAGGTTTTTTTAGCAACATAGGTTCCTGCACTTTGATAGTGTGCAAATGTTTGGCTCTCCTTTAAAAAGGATGAAAAGCAATACAGAAAAGAAGCAGATCCTGCCTGGTGATCCAGGACCAGCTTCCTTTCTTCAGCTGTCTTGTGGCCTGTTCTTTATGTGGGAGAGGTTCTGTATCTTAGAATCCTAGAATGTTTGGTTGGAAAAGGCACAGCACTGACTCCTGGAGTCTGACTGATACAGGAACTTCAGGATCCCAATGCTGTACCAGACACACTGCTCCAAAGTACTGGCACAGTGTAAACCACAGGCTGCTGGTTCAAGTCTGTGGTGAGTTCACTTTAAAGCAGTAGCTTCCTGCCCCATCAGCATCACCTCCTCTACCCATTTTTTCTGGCTTTACTTTAATGCACCAAGGGAAAGAACTTTTGTAACTGTGCAGCACGTGAGAGGTCAGACTTTTCTAGATGCTCCAGACTAAAAAAAAATATCTTCACTGAGGTTTTTTTTCCGTTTTTTATTGTGTCTACACCACTGCCTATGAGAACTCTTGCAGCTCAGTGTTCCACATAGGGTTGTTCCATGTGAGCTATTAATGTGGAATCCTGCAGGACTTCTGTGCTTTTTTAATCTGAGAGGATGTTGGGTTGTGGGACCAACCATGCAGGCAGGCAGGGGGAGCTCAGTCTTGACACTGGAAGGCATATAATACATTTGTATTACTATAATGTAAGAATAATCTACACCATTTAAAGATGAGCAGGGCCACCATCTCCTTCCTTCCTGTCTCTGAGCCTGACACAAGCCTTGTTTCTTTTCCAAGGGAGTGCTAGAGTATCCAACTTCCCCTTCACCTGATGAAAATGAGTATGTGCTGGCCAGCAGTTCAGGTAAGCAGGATGGCACAGGACCTGTTCCTCCTTCAGAGCCTGCTGTGTAGTGCAGCTTGCAAGGCTGTATGTCATTCCCACCCTCCCTTTGTGCATGCACCTCTGTAAATGAAAACATCTCAGTCTGGGATCCCATGAGCCATGGACTGATGGGCCACAAGTGTGTCCTCCTGCACTTGTGGATTTGTCTCCTGACCTCCCTTGCACAAGCACAATAAATGGCTGTTGTGCTGTAAATGCACAGTGAGCCACCGAGACTGTAAGTGCATGCTCCTGAGAATGATCAATGGTTGGAGGAGCCCCTACACATAGGAAAAGACAAACTTTTGTGTGCTTGTTTCACCACAAGATATTTACTTTTGCATGTTCATCTGTATCCATACTGTGCATGTTCGTGTCTCAAGAGCATTTAAGACTCCTTGGGAACCTTCACGTTGTTCAGCAGGAAAATTGGTATAATATTACTTGTTCAATGTTTTTTATCAATTTCTTTCCTTCTTTGAGACCTTTACTGTTTCTTTTGTTGTCTGACAATGACATAAGGACATGTCCAGTTTTTTCTAGCTCCATTTGCCGTGCCACCTGTCATCCAAACAGTATCTAATTCACTGAGCTATTATTTTTATCTTTAAGTGGAACCTGAAGAAGAGAAAAAGGAGGACCTTCGAGAAAGCTTATGTCCCAGCAGTCAGAAAACTTCCCAAAAGAACTCCAGCAAGACATCATGGAAGACCTCTAGGGACACAGTGGCTCAGGGAACACAAAAAAACTCCACATTTATTAAATCCCAGGTATCTCTTTCTTCACAGTGTGTTCAGACTAAAAAACAGAGCAAACATAGTCTTGAGGCCAAAACTTCCTCCGTGCAGAGTCTTCATTCAAGAAGACTTGAAGAGGAAAGAGAAGATAGTTCTGCCACCTAACAGTGAGGCACAAACCAAGGAGGGAGAACAACACTTATTGCCTTTCTGCAATATTCAGGCAGAAGGGGAGGCAGTGGCAACCAAATCCATCTCAAATACTAAATAACAAGAAGCAGGCCAGCACCAGACACTGAGTGCCTGGATCTTCCTGGAAGACCATCAAAGTGAGCTATAAAAAAGCCAAGGAGACCTGCAGTAGATTAAATGCCAAAGAGTCCTTAGCATAAGTAGGGTCAGATAGGAAAGGAGAATGGAAGGTCCTTCTGGAGAAGAGAAAGAGCTTGATTTGTGGTAATTGCAAATATATATTTGACAGTTCAGATGAGCTTACCGGAGATGACAAGGTATTGGAGGAAGCTACTTCATTTATCCTTTGTGGATGGTTAAAGGCTGTTTTTATGGTGTAACAGGGGCCCGAGTGGGTGGGATATTAGCCATATGTCAGCAGTTTTTAGAAGATGTGTAGAGGGATGGATTTGGGCTTCATACTATGGGGCAGTGACACATTTCAGAGACAGGCTTTCCCACAACTTTTGAAATTTTATTTTTCCTCCCTTCTTCATTAATAATGTTCCTGTAGCCAAGCAGAGTACTAAGTCAGTAAGGTAAAATAGTGTGGTACCAGGACCCAGTCCAGGGCCCGAATCTATCATCCCTACTTAATGCCCTCCCTGTTTTACCAGTCCTGATCACCCTATGTAATTACAGTGCCTACAGGAGCCTCTGAGGGAGACTCAAGGACAAACACAGGACCCAGAGATTAATCATAGCTCAAAGACCTATGTGGGGGTGGAAATGTGAGGAGTTTGCAGCGCTTACGGAATGTGGACTGACAATGGTTCCTTGTTCTTTGTGTTTTCAGGAACGTCGAACTCTGAGTGAGACAGCATTAATCATGGGACAGAAGAGAATTGATGACCGTACTAAAATGATAAAAAATCCCTTGGACTCTCCTCAGTCTTTCGCTGATTACAACCATCTGGGTTATAACCTGAGATCAAACATCTTCCAAGGTAAGGGGACACAGATACCTACGCCTGACTTTTCACAGCTGGTTCCATCTACACTTTGCAGTCACACTGCTCTGGGTAGACATCTAGCTGCAGGTGACCCTCACTTTCCCCTCTTATTCCTTCTATCCACGGTCACTGCTTTTCTAGGCTGTGGTGTTTGAGAAGATGAAAGCTAGAACCTGCCTTTCTGTGTATTGTAGTCCTTCCTTTTCTCTTCTTTCACAATTTTTTTCCAGGGTTTGAAAAGTACACATGTATCGTGACCCCTGTCCTCTACATTCAGAGCTGTCCAAAGGAACACCATTTGCAATTCAATGTCCCCTGTCATCTCAATTCCCAAGTTACCCCCAGTTCCTGTGCCTTTTGAGATGAGGGACTGTGTTCCCCAAACACCTGTATCTAAGGTCCCCAGGGATGCCTCCATCTAAAAAAAAATTGTAATTAAGCATTTATCATGTTCTTGTTACCATCATATCCAAGTTTCTTATATCTGGTTTCTTACATAGCAGCATGAGACAGACTCCTTTTCCTTATACATTGTGATTCATAACAAGATGTTGCTGAGTATGGAAGACTGAATTGTCCTGGGTTAGTGCAATCACTCACACAGAAAAGAAGGACATTTTTTCCCAGGTAGCTCAAAATTATTATCAAGAGAAAGGGTACAATAAAAAGGAAGGTGAAAGGGAAAGGGTGGGAAATTAGAATAAAGCCCCCTCAAATGGCTAAAAGTCAAGAGGAGATAAAAAGCAAAATCACAGTTGGGAACTATTTGCTAAGCATCCTGGCAGAAAAGGAGCTCAGGAAGGCCTGGAGTGGTAAAACTGCGCTTTTTGTGAAGCTGGAAGAGCAGGTTACTCTCAAGAATGAGGAGATTCAACAGGAGATAAGTGGGTACTTGACTAAAGAAACTCCACTGGGACACAAATAGAGATGATAGCTTGTGACACCCTCTGTGTGAGTCTTGTACTTGAGAAAGAAAAGCAGATAAATTGTCAAACACAAGCTCCCTCCTGGGTGGTGTGGAAGTTATTATTCAGCACCTAGCCACACACCTGATCAAAAGTGTTGCAGTCAATACATGCTTTTTCCTGAGCCCTTGAAAGTGCTGCTGTTTCTCTCCTGCTCAATTCCAGGACTGCAGTCAAGTGATTTCTGTGTACAGTTCCTTATTTGTTGTTCCCTGCAGGTGGCCCACTGGAGACCCGAAGCTTGATGAAAGATTCCTACACCCCTGATATAATTCAGAAGGCAATCCGGGACCCCAAGAATTGGCATGGAAGGAGAACTGATGAGCTAGGTATGGCTTCTGCCAGGAAAATTACACTGCTGAATTTCTGAGCTCAGTGCTGCTTCTGCTGAGGAGAATGGATGGGTTTGGAGAAAAGTGGGGGGGGACTAGAAATCAGTATTTTCACAAGAGCTCTACAGCTAAAAAAATCATTGAGTGATAATAGCATTAGAAGAGAGGCTGTAAATGAACTATTATTTACCTTCTTTACAGGGAAATGGCACCAGAAAAATGCACTAAATCTTAGCGTGCAGAAAGCACTGGAGGAGAGATATGGAAAGAAACAAGGCAAACCTTAGAAGGTGAAGGTTGACCAATGGAGTCCATTCAGAGGAGGATCTTCTTCCTCAGCCTTTTAATAAACATCTGTATAAGTATGGACCCATTTGGACCCTGTTGTGAACAGCAGATTTGTTGCTTGTGTTCCCTTTCCTGCTCAACTAGGTTGTCTTGAGGGAGAGCAATGCAAGATAAATCTAAATGTGAATACAAAAAAAAAAAAAAGCATTTCGTTGGTCACTGGTGAGGTGGGCCTGACTACTGTGTGAGGCACACACTCTTGCAGGGGGATGTGGTGATGAGAGAAGGCCACATGGAAATTAATCTTCTCAACACTCGACACGTAATGTGGAATAGCACTTGTGAGATGTGTAAGAGGGTGATGATGGGCATGTGTGTGTGTGTGTGTGTGGTATGTGTGCAAGCTCAGGTTTGCCAGAAGATTGATGGTATTTCAACAGCTGCCCCAGCAATTCAGAGAGAAGTACAGGGGGTGCACTGGGAATGACCCAAAGGACCCAAATGCTGCCTGCCTGTCCCCACATTGAAAGACTGTAAAACTCCCATACAGGAAGTCTTCAGAGCTGTATGTACTTAGCAGTCAGACACACCAAGCAAAGAACCAGCTCCCTATTGATTCTTCTGAGGTGAATTCAGAATGTCTTGCCACAGAGGCACCAACCAAATGGTGTCCACTCAGTAACATGGTCAGAACTCTGTACGATTGGTATCAGATGCCCATGTGGGGAAGGAAAGGAGAGTTATCTGCCCACCACTCTGGTGTTCTTATATCTGCCACAGGGGAGTGTTTCAGGGAAAACTCTTTTCCTGGGAGGGAGTAGCAACAATGTGTGAAAAACGAACAGAAACTCACCTGAGAAGAGGAGGCATCAAGCAGGGTATTCACTGAAGCCCACACTATTTGCAGGCGAAGCCAATGCAAAAAAACCCCCAACTTATCCTACCTAAAGGGAACAGAAGAGCTGCAAGAAGCCCCAGGACTTCTCTGATCTGCAAATAACTCTGTAATGTGAGTGGACCCATACTGAAGCTCTCAAGCCCTATTTTCCCTAACTCAAAGACGTATGTCTCACAGAGAGAAACACATGGGTCCACCACACAGTCTGCACAATCAGAAGTTCAGAGAGTGTATTTGTGCAGTCACCAAAGACCACTCAAGGGCTTGAATGATGCAGGACATGCAGGGTCTTTAGGGCTTCCTGGTAGTTTGGTTTGTTGTTTTATTTTGTTTTCCCCACAGTATTTAATAGCCTTTAGTGCACAATCCTGGTTTCCAGCTCAAAAGTGTAGCAGTTTGGTGCAGCAATCACAAAGTACACATCTGGGAATAGCAATGCCCTGATCTTTCCCATGTGGTCCCAAGTTTTCACTAATTTAAAAGATCGACGCTTTGCTCCCTGATATGAACTGTTTTGGGGCAGAATTAGGATTGTTACTTCACCCTTCATCAGCTGGGGGTTAGATAACAATACGCTAACTTCATAAAAGTAGTGAGTGATGTTAAAAAGTAACTAATAATGAGATAATAATTTTCCACCACCGATAATTAACCATTTGGAATTCAGATGTTTCCAGGCATGTGTCCAAGTCTCTCAAAGGAAGGTGACTGGCCAAATGGCAGCTTATAGAAAACTCCTTGTGGGAGTTTTCCTTGTACATCAGTACCAAGTGGCTCCTGTCCGAACAGACACCACTCTAGCTTCAGCCAGACACCACAGCTCTGTCAGAGCACCTTCCTCCCTGTGTGGCATCCAGCACTGATGACCATCATGATGCCAAGTACAAAATAAATGCCTTCTTCTGAGACTGCAGCAAGTCCTAGTTCAGGAAACATGGAGATGAACAGAAATCTACTGATGCTGGTGTATTGAAGGCAGGAAGTTCTGCTTACAGTCAGCTAATATACACACAAGACATAACATGGGCTGAATCATCATACAGATTTACAGATCTATTTCTAATGTCTGCTATAAATAGAAATAGGGGCAGGCAGACAGTCGGATTATGGTACAGCTTGGAGCAAATGCCCTTTGCTACCCATGAAAGGCTTATGAAGAGACAAAATCAGAAGGGAAGTGGACTGGAAGGTCTCGTTGGTCTGTCACTGTACTCTGTTTCCAACTGTGTTGTTTGCCTTCTGCAGTAGAGTAAAAGACACTTTGTACACTTTTTACAAATGGGAATATTTTTATAAGCGCTTAAAGAGCACTAAGTAGTTGCTACTGCATCGTGCACTCAAATGAGTGACAGCTGTTTGATGCCCAGTGAACACACACGTGGCAATCCACCTTCATCTTCTTTGCTTTGCCAAATGTTCCAGCTCAGCCAGGGGCAAACACTTTCTGATGGGTGACAGGCTGAAAGCTGCAGAGATAACTGGGATAGCTTTCAAGGAGACAGCACAGCTACTGGGAGCAATCAATACCTGAAGCCTCTGAGTCCTGAACAGATCAGTTTAGTCAGAACCTTGGCAAGGAGCATTATCCTGTGTTGACTAGAGTGCTTTAGGTCCCCAAACATCTGTATTTAAAGCCAGCTTTGGAATCTGCAAGTAACATGTCAGATGCTGTTAGACAAGAACAGAGCTGAAATAAGTGCTCACTGCAGCTGAAATCTCCCTTCTACCAATTCATCAGCTCTCAGCAGTTCATTCCTTCTTGCTTGTTTTTGTGCTGGTGCTGACACTTCCCTGCCCACACTCTGAACTGATTCACTTTGATAAACCAGCACAAAATCAATGCAAAAGAAAAAAGCAAAGTTATCAGGTTAACAAATTAATTTTTCTAAGCAAAGGACCTTGTTGCAGACAAGGCAATGAGTGAGGGGGTATACAGATGTTTGGAAAGAGGAGTGGAAAGGGGGTGAAGGGGAAAATGCTCTTTCACTGCCTTTTTTTTTTTTTTTTTTTTTTTTTTTTTGCAATGAGAAATTAGTTGGTCTCTGCTATACAGTTTCAGGCTACCTGTATTCATGTGCCTGTATTTAGGTGATTTTACAAGGTCTAAGCATTGGGTGGCAGCTGTTAGCCAATGTTTTTATCCGTCTGGATGAAAATAACGGGTCCTACTCTGGTTTTTTTGCTAAACCATTCCTCAAAATAGCTATTTAAAAACTGTTTCAGTCATCCAGAAACATTCAATGCCCTTGAAAAATAGATGATCATGCTATAGCAATTTGATATAGAAGAGAGCAATTATATCCAAGCTTCTGCAGCCCTGTCCACTTAACTTCTAGTATTTTTTGCAGAAATGGATATTTCCCACTTTAGGCTTATGTGCCCCTGAGGAACAGACCGTTCTGCAGGATATAACTTTTAATAAAGATTTGCACTTCTTCAGCCAATCTTTGTTTTCTTTTCAATTAACCCTCTGGCTTCTCCCTGTTTTGTGTTATCCCGAATGATTCCAACCTTTGCAACTTCACTGCAAATAATTTTGAATGGCTTGTTAAAGAAGTGGTAAGAACTGTAAGAACAGGAGATATTCTTATCAGAATCTTCAGCCTCCTATTAAAATCAATCCTTTATGCTGTAAAGCTTGCTCTGAAATAAAACTTAAATTCAGTGCTACATCTATCCTGAGGTAAGCCTGGTATTCCTAAAAGAATGGAATACTTACTGCTGATCCTGTCTATAATGGGATAAAAGAAAAATCCAGCACTGCTTGAAATGTCCAGAGACCACAACAAAGAGGGAGCAAGTGAATTGACTTTAGTGGATTTCACTCTTGCACACTGGGGTTGAAATACAATTGTGTCTTAAGTCTGAAAGTATTTAAAAGACTATTGTCCATCAAGACACGATGGTGCTTTGAAGATTGGGAATTACCTGTGGTGTTCCCCTTAGTAGCAGTAAAATAAAGGAGTCATGGAGCAAGAAAGTAAAAAAAAAAAAAAAAATAATACCAACACCCAAATGTTTGGTTTTTGGGTTTTTTTTTTCCCCTCAGGACTCTCTTTGGGTTTTGTTTGCCTCAGACTCCTCTCTGAGGATCTGAAATGTTGAGGGGGCAGTGTGGGACTGCAGACAGAACCAAGGCTTCATGGGCTGAAGCTGCAGAGAGGTGAGATCACTGCATCTGGAAACAGTTAACAGCAGTTTAAGAGGAACATCTTACAGATTGACAATGAATTCTCTCAGGTCTGAGCAAAGAAGAGGAATGGGCTACGCTACCAAGAAGCTTTCAGGATGTGCTCTTGATTTTAGTAAACAGACCTTGTGGTGTTTATGCTGAATTGATGTTTTATCTCTTTTAATAAAATTCCTTTTCTTTTAAACCTTTGGATTCATTGCACGTGAGCAGAAACTGATTATTCAAGCTCATTATGTGCCCAGGCAAAGCCGTTTTCTTTTCCTCTAACCTGAGAGCCTTGAACTGAAATTGATTACCTATTTTTAGAAAGGAGCCCTAGCTAAATCTGGCTTCTTCCCCTGCCAGTCACACCTATCAGGGGAATGTGAGCCTATCTAAATGCAGGTACATGGGAATTATGGTCCCTTTTACCAAATATATTAATATAGCTAGGAAAGGGGTAGGGTTGCTTGATCTCTTTCACTGTGTTAGACTAGAATCTGGGGAGGAAAGGTAGCATTTCAGGAAAGAAAACAAGATTACAATTTTTCAAATGATTGTCTCAGTTATTGAAGACCCCTATAACTCAAGCAGGATTTGCTAAATCTTAAAGTTGTCTACCCTTCTTTCCATAACAGATTTCTTTAGTACTCTGAAGTTCTGAATAAACTCAGTATTCTGTGCATTGTTTTCCTTGCCACTGATGGATCCCCCATCATGTGAAGGCTATCTGATCATTTCAGTGGGTTTCCCAAACTTATTTACTTCTTGCAGTGGGTTGACCTTCGGTGGTGTCCAAGTTCCCACCAAGCTGGCCTTACCTCTCTCCCTCCTTAACTGGACAGAAGGAGAAAAATATGATGAAAAGGCCCATGGGTCAAGATAAGGACAAGGAAATCACTCATCAATTATTGTCAAAAGCGAATCAGACTTGACTCGAGAAAATTAATTTATTGCAAATCAAATCAGAGTAATATAATGAGACATAAACTCTTAAGACACTTCCCTCACCATTCCCTTCTTTCCAGGCTCAGCTTCACTCCTAAATTCTTTACCTCCTCCCCCAAGCAGTGCAGGATGATGAGGAATGGAGATGGTGGTCAGTTCATCACACATTGTCTGTACCTCTCCTTCCTCCTCACACTTCCCCCTACTCCAGCGTGGGGCTGTTCCTACAGGAGACAGTCCTCCACCAACCTCTCCACCATGAGTCCTTCCCACAGGTTGTAGTTTTTCATGAACTGCTAGAGCTTGAGCCTCTTCCATAGGGAACAGTCCTTCAGGAAAGCTGCAGGACAGATTCCCCACAAGGTAACAAGTCCTGCCAGGAGCCCATTTCAGCTTGGGTCACAGCCTCCTTTGGGCATCCACCTGCCCTGGTGTGGGCTTATGCACAGTCTGCTGGTAGATACCTTCTCCACCATAGACATCTACGGGCTTCAGGGGGACAACCTGCATCACCATGGTCTTCTCCACAGGCTGCAGGAGAATCTCTGCTCCAGCTCCTGGAGCACCTCCTCCCTTCCTGCACAAGCCTTGGTGTCTGCAGAGTCATTTCTCTCACATATCCTCACTCTTCTCTCCCAGCTGTTGTTGCTCCTGGCTGTTCTTGCCTCTGAGGAGCCTGGGGGCAGTCTTCCTCTGGGAGGGTCACATACTGAAGGGAAATGATTTCTCACGGGCTCCCATTGTGTCGACTGCCAGGGTCTAACGCTGATCAGGTTGAGAGAACATAACTGAGCTGTACAAGTAGGGACCACTGAAAGCAAAGCAAGGCTGGGAAGCAGTACCCACACTTGCACAGGAGCCCGGCAAACAGGCAGGATGGATCAGAAGTGTGAGAGGGCAGAAGGGGGAGGACAGTGAATGTGAAGTTTTATGTGGCACTCTAGAAGCCTGACAGGAGTTCTGTGGAGCCAGTGGGAAAACTGCACTGCCTTTTCCTCAGCTCTGTGGAACACTGCTGGACTCTCACTCATCCTCTTCAGGTGAAAAAACACAGGACTCATCTGCTGTTGGCAGCTAACAGGCAGCTCTCAAGGTGATGGCTGCATGTAAGTAAGAGATACCCTAAGGGGATGCACTATCTTCTTGGAAAACAGAAGGAACCTTTGGCCCCATCTTGTGCTTTCCTTAGAGATGTAAGCCTGAGCTTTTTCTGTGGTGTGGCAAGAGGTCACCTGGTGACCTCCAGCTCTTCTTAGTGACAAGATATGCAAGTGAGAGTCAGCTTTTGATGAAAGATACATTTTTGCTGTAAATAAAGCGGGGCCTGAAACCATCCTTTTGCCCTCTGTTAAAATGGCACAGACTGGCTATGTGTTAGACCCTGTGCTGTCACCCAAACTGTGCCAGGACATCATCTTGGAGAGCAATAGTTGGTGCAGGCCCAGCCATGGCAGGGAGAGTGCTGGCAAGAGGACTGTGCCTGATACTACATCTTGGCCCTGATTTATTCAGGAGTACAGGCTCAGGCAATGTGACTGCCAGCATCAGCATTTATGCAGCTCTCAAGCTTTCAATGATACTTTGCAGTTACTTCTTGAAGGCAAAAGCCCCTGTGTCTTACAAACACTGAAAGTGAAGCCAGGCAAAGGGAGAAGACACAGATTTCGAAGGGGTAGCAAACATAATTCAGCTTTCCTTCACATGACTTACAAAAGTATATATTAAAAAGAGCTGACCCTCCCTCCCAAGAGGAAGATAATTATGAAACCCAGGGGTCAATTTAATTTGTGTCAGCCTCCCCGGCTGCTCTGCATTCTAAGATAGTTTCCCAAACAGAGCACTGTGGTCACCTCCCTGTGCTGTCTTTGAAGACCTGACATAAATTTGAGGCTGTATGGACCATTTGGAGCTATTTCTGATCAGCCTCACACTGACCGGGACCACTCTAGCTCTTCTTTTTTCACATTCCACTTTCAAAGTCAGACTTTGCTTCAAGGAGCAGAAAGTATGTCATTTCTAGAGGATGAAGAGGTAAGGGAATATCTGTATTTTGGGGAGAGGGAGACTGTGTTTAGGCTGGCTAGGAGGAATTCAGCCAATGAGATTTCCACCCTATTAGCCCAAAGGCTTTTATTCAAACCTATTTCCAAAGAAAATGCAAAGGAAGAAAGGCAATGGGTTTCTACACTTAGATTTCCTACCAGTGAAGTCAGGTCTGCAACTGCAGCAATTTCCATAGATGTTTAGAAGTTGTACACAGGCTTAGGAGCTATATTGGTGAAAATGCTGTCCCCCAGCATCATGGGTGGGAAGGGTGGTATCCTTGCACAGCCTGCTCTTACCCCATGGTTAGTAAGAAACTTTTTAAAAAAAGGAGTAAGGAGTAGGCTGCTTACTTATCAACCCAGCACATGATGATGGTTAACCTGCTCCTCCTACTCAGAAGTGTTCTCCCCATTGAAGCACACCTGACTGGATGGCTGTTGTCTGACAGCTTCCTGAAGAGAGAAAATTAATATTATAACACTCCCTAGGAAAGAAATCACATTAAGGTCAGGAAGAGCCAGGAGCCACAGGCACAAGAATGCTAGGAGAACATTTGTGATAGATAAAGACAAGAATGAACTTCCAGGAATTCACATTCTTTAATTAGTTCTACAAGATTATCATCCTGTGTTTTAGCAGTAATCTTTTCAAATAACTTTCATCCCTACAACTTTGCTGTTCTGATTTTGTCATCAAAATCATGGTGTTCCCTCACCTAAATAGAGTAGCAATATTGCTACAGGCAATCTATAAGAGACTGATGCAATCTGAAAGTACTCCAGGCACCTTCATACCCTTTTGGTTTGTTCTAACAACACTTACAAGTTTTTCCCTCCTTCAACTTTGCTCCAGTCTGCAGCTCCTATTCACATTTCAGCCTTCATGCTCTAAACAGAACAAGATGAGATCCATTTCTTGTTGATCTTCAAGTCAAAAAGAGATGGTAATGTGGAAGCAATTCCCCTGCTGTGACTACAAAGCATGTCCTGTTCTCCAGAAGACTTCACTTGCACATGCAGCAAAGGAGTAGGGAGCTGCTGCAGCTGCAAGTTTGTGTCACAATAAACCTCAAAGCTGCTGTTTGCTGCAACACCTGCTCTGATTCAGCAGCACATGGCATCATAGAATCATAGAATTATCAATTCATAGAATAATTTGGGTTCAAAGGGACTTCCAGAGGTCATCTTGTCCAACCCCACTGCAGTAAGCAAGGACACTCTCAACTAGATAAGGTTGCTCAGAGCCTCACCCTGAGCATCTCCAGGGATGACGCCTCAACTACCTCCCTGGGCAACCTGTTCCATTTTTCCCTACCCTCACAGTGAAGAGCTTTTTCCTGACATCCAATCTAAATCTACCCTTCTCTAATTTAAAACCATTGCCTCTCACCCTATCACTGCAGGGCCCTGCAAACAGTCCATCTCCAGCAGACTCTGTCTCCCTGTCCAATGTGAGGACATTCAGGGCAGCATTTCACCCCTAGAGCCAAAATTACCACCCTTCTGTGCTGACTGACCAGAGGAACAGAATTGCTGGGTTGTTTGCAATGTTTAGGATAACAGAATTTGCTAGAAGGATGAAAAATCTCAAAACCACAAGACTAACAGAGAATACGTGTGGATGGAGAGCTGGGTATGAGGAAGGTAGCAAAGCAACTGTGATGCTTTTTAAAGTGGTGGATGGCCTTGTACTGGTGTTATTGTGCAGAGACAGAAAATGAAGCTGATAAAGTTTCAACAGAGAATTAAGCAGAAGGAACTTTAGAACTATGCCTGATCTGCTAGGGAGTTTTATCAGAGCCTGCAAATTATGCTGATATGCATCATGTAAAGCACTCTGGCATATCACACTTCTCCTTTATCAACTGCTGACAGGATGCACTCCTGAGCAGATGTTGCTTGCTGGCTGAATAAGGGGATGAGAAATAGTGGGTGCCAAGTGAACAGGTAGCTGAGGACTATGACAGCCCACCATGTGCAACATTCTCAGGAGCTGTGCTAAGAGCAGGCATTCCAGTTAAGGTGAAAATGTAAGATGGGACAAAAGGAATTGCAAGGCAGGGAGTGAGGCTGATAGAGAAGACAGGGGTGGAAAGCTAAAAATATTGCAATTGGAGAAGAAACTGTTGAGTTAATCCATGTAAAGACCACTTTTCTGGAATTGTGCATCACTGACTTGCATTGCAGGGAGCCACAAATGAGGTGGCAGTCATTTAGCTTAAGTAGAAGATAAAACACAGTGGCAAAAATAGCATGAGCTCTCTGTCTGTGGAATGGAGATTAGCAGTATTGCCTTAAGGAGATAGAGACATGACAGATGTGAGAGCAAATAAAAATCCAACGGTTCCAGGGGAGACTGACTGATAGAATTATGATAGTGGGAAAGTGAAACATGCAGGAATCAGCTTCAGGAAGGAACCTGGCCAGTGTTTTCATAAAACTCTAAGTATGCTCCATGCAGTACCTCTTCTGGTGATACCCAACTACTGGCATAAAATTTCTTTGGATCACAGCATTTGAATGGCCCCGGCAGATGAAATCAGGAACTGGGTAAGGGAAGAGGTGGAGAGAAAATAAACCACTTATATTTTAAAATACCTCATGAGATGTGACTGTGCAAACTATATCTTTCCTTTTTATTTTTTTTTTTTCCCCTCTGCTGTTTTACATGTAGGAAAATGTCCACATCCATGAAGAATAACATGTAGGAGAAAATGTAACTCTCACAGTAGGAAGTCAGCCCCCAGTTACTGTAGAGGAGTACACAGGGAGGTAATTATGCAAAGATTATAGAAGGTACAACTGAAGAGAATCAACATCCTGACCAGAAACCGAGAAAGGTTAAGTCCATCTAAGGACAGCAGGTTTCATGTGTGAGGAGTCTGGGAGGCATTTTGGAGGCAAGGGATGGCAAAACTGATCAGATGCCTCAGAAGGGAGGGATGGTTTTATTTTTCATCTCACAGGCCCTGGGTAATCAGGTAGTAAAAGAGGCAGAAGAACAAAGCCTTGCTGTTACCCTCAGATTCTAGCTCACATTCCCTTAGCAAGCAAAGCTTGTTGCTTCTGTAAGAGAGGGCAGTTTACGTGTGTAAATATGTATGTAATTATATGCTTACACTAGAGAAGTAAAAGAAGGTAAGCCAGAAAAATTCAGCTAAGCATCTGGGAAAGAAGTTTTGCGAGGACTATGGGACAGCAAATATATTGGTCATCCTACAAAAAATACCCCAACAAACTATTTCTATGCATACAATGGAGTCCTTTGTGCCACAGGAACAATTCTGTGATTTGCAGAATTCAATCCACAGAAAATGGCCAACATTTGGAATGTGGTTCATTACTCTAAGTACTGTGAAAGGCATTGTCTCCATTGACTTCAACAGCTGTCAAGTAAATTCATGAATGAATCCTACAGCTCTTTCTCAAACATAAAACTGAGATAGCTTCTTCCTACTCTTGTTTCACGTTTTCTTGCCAACCTCCAACCTCTCTGCTGTTTATGGCTTCATCTCCTCCTTTCATCCTGCTCTCTTCTGTCTTCTCTGTCCCTTCCTCTCCCTCATACTCCCCAGTTTAACTGTTCTGCTTTCTTCTTGAAAGGAAGCACAAATAGCAAAAAGATAGTGCAAGACATAGCCTAGTATCTCTGAGAGGAAACCTGATGAGTCAAGAAAGCACATACAATTTCTGTTTCTCTCACAGTTTCTTTTGCAGGAATTACTTCACCATAGCTGTGCTCTTATTGGCATAAGGAAGAAGCAGCCTTCTTTGCCATCCTGATTAGTTATTATCACAACTGCAACTCGATCATTATGCTCTGCTTCCTGTTCCTCCTCATCCTGTACAGATCTAACTTTCTCCCTGGCTTGGACACGTGTCTACAAGCTGGATACTATGCTGGCAGCAAGCCCAGTCTACTGTTCTTTTTGCTCAGCTGCATCTCCTAAATTCAATAGCCAAGCCCTTTAGACCCTTGATAGGATACCAGCCAGACACTTACTTTGCACACCAGTTTTTAAAGTTCAGAGTCAGGTTCAGGAATTGGTGAGGCTCTGAAGACTCCATCCATGAGCAAGCTATGAGAGATATGTAGTTGTTGTAGCACTGTAGGGTCTGCATTGGGATGGTCCCTGAAAAGTGAAAACAAAGCAGGTCCAGAAGCTGGATGGGGCTGAAGGAGATAGTGGGAAATGGTAAAATGAACCCAAGCTCTTCTACTGTGGTGGAGAAAGCAAAGACAGAGAAATGAGAAGCTGGGTGATGAGGTCTACTGGGAATATCCCCAATGTTGGTCAGTTCATACTGTGTGGATTCCACAAATAAAATCTGGTTTCGCATGGGAAAACAAGTATCCAGCAGCAGCTGCTGCTCTTAAAGTTGGCTAGACTGTCATTATGTTGCCATTTCTCAGAACTTTCTGATAACTTCTGAGATTTCTGAGAATATTGTGAGTCTTCCAACAGAGAAAGCCTCAACTTGTTGACTCTGCTTGTTTGTAAATCAAAATGGCAATGCAAGATAAATAAGATTCTAATATACAAACCACAAAAAAGCTAGAATTTTTAAGTAGGTGAAATTAATTTTCAGGAAATATTCAAATTCAGAAGATAAATCCAAAGGGTTAAGCTTGGCATTTTCAAGCCTCATTGAACTTCATTCCTTTGAAGAAAAAAGGCCTCATGACACTGACTGAAACCTCAAATACATCTTCCTTTTTCTGTTCCCCACCCCTAGACAGGAACCAAAGCCATTCTGATACAGTGAACTATGATCTAAGTTTTCAGATTATACCTCTGTGTCTCTTCCTGAACTTCAGAGGCCTGATGCTCCAGGAAACTCCAACACAGGTGGAAAGCTTGTCAAGCAAGTGTGAGTATAACACAGAAAGCCTCAAAGAGTAGCTTGCCCCAGTGAGAAAAGACTGGTGTCATTTTTGAGTCCTGGTGAATTTCTGCATAGTTTTGTGACAAACAATGGCCCAAGCCTAATGGGAGGACACCCAGGAGCTAGGCTGTGTGGTCTTGACTTTTGTACCCCTTAAGGACAGAAAGAATCCAGGAGACATTTAGAAAAAAACACTTCTAAGGTCCTAATTTTATATTTTTTAAAAGCCAAAAAAATGCAGTCACCAAGAGCAGTCAAGAGCTGTCTCAGTAGAAAGGCAGTAAGCACAAGATATGAGTGAGTGATTCATTGTTTAAGGCAAAAAATAGATGCTTCATTAAACAGGACATTCAGCTTTGCCTTTGTGGGTTGTTGTCATGGTGGTAAATCCAATCACGTGCCCACTGAGTAAGCCCACTTGCTTTACTTACCAAGAGTTATGCCTCTAGGAAGTCATATGTAAAAGTGAGAGACACCCACTCTGGTTAGCTATAATGACATTTAAGTCACAGGGTGGAGAAAACTTCCTGACAAGGAAAACATATTTCAAAAATCTAGTGGCTGAAAAATTTGGGTCCCTCTATCAGTAAACAAACAGACTTGATAGGAGAATTTGCCGAGGCTTTACTTTTCCCTTTGTGAAAAAGCTCTGTGCAAGGAGGACCTGTGGCTGTATTGAGGAAAAGTCAACTGTTAAGCTGGGAAAATGAATGTGCCCTTCCCTGAAAATTCAAATTCCAAGAACAGTCACTGTAGTTATCTTGCTGTGTTGGAAACTACTGTCCAGGGTCAGCTTGCTGAAAGGTCTATTTTTCAGAAGTACCAGCCACAAGATGGTGAGGAATGATTTTGCCATTCCTAGCAGCCCTGGGGCATCTGATGCCTAATCTTGCAAGGAACACCTGTGCCCAAGCCAAGTCACTTTCAGTGAAATGTACTGCAAAGACAAGGTCATTTTCAGTCATTGTAGGTTTATTGCCTGATGTGCTCTTTTGGCTGGGATAGAGTTGATTTTCTTCACAGTAGATAATATGGAGCCATGTTCTGGATTTGTGCTGAAAACAGTGTTGTTAATACAGGGATGTTTTAGTTACTGCTAAACAGTGCTTACATTAAGCTCTCATCTTTAAAGCTTTGCACATATTTCTGGCTCTTCTTCCTCAAATGCATGCTCAACAGCCACTGCTCCTTCTTCTTTGTCACCTGTTCCAGGTGAAACAAAAGTCATGTGGTTATTTGGAAGAGTCTCAAGCCTTCTGTTGGCCTCAAACCACCTCTTCCATCAACACTGACATGATCTCTCAGAGCAGCTTCATATGAAGATATTTTATTAAGGGGAAAATTTTCTGCCTCTTCACCAGAGGACAGGGACAAAGCTTGCTATTTGGAAGTAATGGTAGGATTTTTCACCTCCTCCCTTCACCTTTAGAAAAAGAAATAACTGCTAAGTTATGAGAGGAAATTAGTTATCTGTGTGGATTCACCCATCTGATCTGTACAAAGCACTTCCCGCTGTTTCAATTAATCATAAACCTTTGCAAAAAGAAGCAGTTTTTGCCTCTCTAATCACTCCTACTCACAAAAACATACTTCTGGTGAACTGAGAGATCCAGTCCTCCTATTTCTTCACTCCAAGGCAGGTGCTTCACAACAAGTGATTATTTGACTTTCTCATTTCTCATATCTCATTGATGTTATGCTTTAACCCCAGCCAGCAATGAAGCATCTCATAGTCACTCATTCACTTTTCCCTCCCAGTGGGACTGGGGAGAGAATCAGGGCAGCGGAAAACAGTAAAACTGGTGGGTCGAGATAAAGATAGTATAATAGGATGGAAAATTAATGGGAAATAGTAGTATTAATAGTATTAATCATAGTAACAGTAATAATAGTAATAATGGTAGTAATAGTAATAATGGTAGTAATAGTAATCATCATCATCATCACCATCAACAAATATATAAAACAAGTGATGCACAATACATTGCTCACCACTCACTGAGTGATTCCCAGCCAATCTCTGCACCTCAGTGTCCACAGGCCATCTCCTCCCTGGTTTATATAGTGGGCATGATGTCACAGGGTATGGCATAGCACTTTGGCTCAGCTGTCCCAGCTGTGTCCCCTCCCAGCTTGTGCACTTCCAGCCCCCACTGGCAGGCCAGAATGAGAAGCCAAAAAGCCCTTGACTTAGTGTAAATGCTGCTTAGCAACAACTAAAATACCAGCGTGTTATCAACATTATTCCCATCCTAAATCCAAAACACAGCAGTATACCAGCTACTAGGAAGAAAATTATCTTTACTCCAGATGAAATCAGGACAATGACTCGCATGGAGTCTGTGCAAATGCAGCTGCCAGTGGGACACACACAGCCCTACCCCTTCAAATGAGTCTGTGCTCTATTTCCCTTTCAATTGTGCTGTTGCAGTCTTCAGCACCAGAGGCATGTTTGATTTGTTCTCTCTGACCTTCCTGTTTATTGCGTAGGTCCAGCAATGAGGTTCCTGATCAGCTGCCCTACAATTAGAAGGAAGAGGGAAGGAAGTACTTTTCACTGTTATATTTTGCTTGAAAAATTTCCAAGAAATGTGACTATTTTTTTTCAGCAAAGATGTCATGATCTCCTAACAGAAGCTGAACTTTGATGTTTATCCTCTTTTCTGTTGATCTGCACTCAAATCTTGTCCTTTAAATCATCATTCTCCTTGCATGCTGTTTCCTGGAGGGAAAATTAATTGCTGTTAAGTTAAATGGTCACTAAATAAAATATCTTACATCATATATGTTGTCTTAAAGACACCTTGCAGTTGCTAAGCCTGACCTGCATAAAATGGTCTCTGTCCAAATTGGAGCACTAGAAGTGTAGATTCTGTTTAAACCAAACCCGCACTGTTAAGGGATTGAAATTCAAGCCACAGTCTGATGACATATTTTAAATTAAGTGATGATATCACTCTCCATTTGTAGAAGTGAGGAAAATACATTGAAATGGATTCAGTGCAATTTAATATATATTTAGATCTTTTTAATCTTAGGAATAAAAGGAAGGGGAGTGGTGGCATCTAAAGATGTGAGAGGTGGTGAAGTTTCTTACTTCTTTCTCTAGCCTAGGTTGTAGTCTCTGTGAAGACCTTCATCAGCTGAAAGTATCAGAATACAGGCAATTTTGCATTACAGCCTCTGCAGCATACACGGTTTCTTATGGATCAGATGCAGCTGGGAGTGTGTTAGAAACTTCTTTGAAAGTTAAGGGAAAAGCAGAGTAAGCCAAAGAGAGGGAGAAGAAGGGAAAGCTACTTGACAATAATTTTGGGAAGTGCTGCAAAAGTGAACATTGCACAAAATGCATGGTCATGAGCTTGAGAATGGAAACTTCTTGTCTTTGCAGTCACCAAAGGTCACACATGCACTCTCCTTCTCTTCATGCTTCTTTCATAGATGAAAAAATAGGTGCAAGCTTATCCCTTCAGTTTCTTCTTAACAGGCAGAGGAGATATCCTACTTTTATTCAGAGACCTCCATGAAGAAAAATAAGGATTGGTAATGAGAACCCATGCACTATGCCTCTCTAAACCTCAGTCATTCATAAGTAATTTGCTTTTTCTTCTTTTCATGCTTGTTAAGCACGCTCATGCTGTGTGGGATTCCAAGCAATACTCTGTTACTCCTCTCACTTACTAAGTTTTTTTATCCCTAGTCAAAAGGATCTACCCATCAGATGGAGTGCTTCTGCAAAAGAGCTATGCTAGGTGAATATCAGATTAAAGTTCCCTTGGGTGGAACCAAGGCAGGTCTTGAGTAAAGCTGCTACAGTAACTTCAGCTTGCAGGGAATCTGCCCGGATCCCCAGTAGAAAACCAGCCATGCAAGTCTCATAGTAGAGTCTGACACCATCAATCACCTTGTTAGTTTGGGCAGAAATCATTGTGCCAGGACATACCTGTGCTACAAAGGCCTGAAGAGCTTTGGCTTTGAAAAGCTGAAAGGCAATTACTTCTTTATATTCAGGCTGTGAAATGATGCCTTTCCCTTTAATGCCTCTCGGAGGAAGTTAACTGGCATGTCAATCCCCCGTCTGAAGTGAAATCCAGTAAAAACCTTTAGCAGCAAGGTAAGGTAGAGAGTCAAGAAAACACTTCTAGATAGAAAAACCAGGTAATAGGGATGAGTCTAAATCCATGCATTTCATCGAATCATAGAATGGTTTATTCAAAGGGGCCCTAAAGATCACCTAGTTCCAACCCCCCTGAAAGGACAAGAATGTTTTACACTAGAGCTGGTTTCTTAAAGCCTCACCCAAATTGGCTTTGAACATTTGCAGGGAGAGGGCATCCACAGCTTCATTGGGCAACCTCTTTCAGTATCTCACCACCCTCAATTTTCCTGCTCCATTTTCTGAGCCATGGTGAACGCAAAGTTTCATAGATATACATAAAAAGCAGTGAGAAGATTTCCATAAAGTCAGTGGTAATCTCTTCAGTACTACTGTGATGGGCTTTTTGACCACAAAGACTTTAACTAATCCTTTCAGAAAACACAGAATTATGAATTTACAAGGCACCAAAAGGCTATTTGTTAGTCAGTTAAAATCTTTAATCCTGAAGTGAGGTGTAACTTGGCCAAATGGATGGACAAGTCAAGCCTTTTAGCTCCAAGATAGGACATGAGGATGAAGTTAAATCATCCTTTAGACTACTGTGAGGGTCTTGTCATGTCTGGAGGGGCCATCCATAGCCTCTCTCACACTCAATGGAAGATCTGTCGAGTGTCTGATGTCAGGGATTGCCATGCAGCAAAGGCTGCATGGTGTCTAAAGGTGTCTAAAGAAGGATGGCCTCACTTTAGGATGACAAAAAGCAAAATACCACCTTTGTTTCTGATAAAAGTTAGATCATGAACAAGTAAATAAAAACACAGGCAAACATTTTAATGGAAAAGATGCATGTAGTTGAAAAAAATGGCATATATCATGAAGAATCTAGGCATTCAGTGAGTAAGTGCTAAGGAAGGCCCAATAGTTGTCGTTTATATGCAAACTACCAAGATAGAAACAACAGGCAAGAGGTCCATTCAATCAGGAGGCTAAAAAAGTGGTCCTATGTAGCAGCATTCTTAAATGGTCCTGGTTTTACACACTGTGTCAGATAACAGAGGCACAGTGAGTGATTGATTACACTAGGGAATTAGGGAAAAGGGAATTGTATTTATTAGTACCTGGTAAATTTTTAAAGCAGATTAAGTTTATGTAAGATGGGTTCCACCTAATAAAAATAGAATCAGGGCTGATGACATTTGTGATTGAATATGCTATGAAGGAATTTTAAAATGAAAAATAAGGAAAACATGCCAGATGTAGAAAGTAAATTGTTCTGTTTGATATGAAATCCCAGAAAGCCTGTGGCTTAGAAAAATGGGTAGAATAGAAAGTAAGGGGGAAAATATAAAACCAAACAAAAACAATAATCCAGGCAAGCAGAGCGTATAAAGCAGTGCAACAAAATCAAGACAAATGTCCAAGTATGTCTCTGCAAATACTTCCCCTTAAAATATATTTTAAATGGCTGAAGCATTGGCAAATGCCTTCAAACCAACAAACAAACAGACAGACATTAAATACCCCACAAACTGTAATAGGCATTGTGGAAGTTTGATGGAAAGAAGATAATCTGTGGAACTCTAGTACATAAATATACATTTTGTAGAATGAAAAGTTGTTTGCATTCAACACATTAATGTCAAAGAAAGTAAAGTATAGTGTCAAACAGAGTGTGAGTCAACGGTTTTGTGGCACTACAGAATTCCAATGACTGCAGAATTTCATTCCATGCTGAAAGGAACATGTAAGAACAAGTATGTTCTTAGTGACATATTATCAATGACCTGACAAAAAGGAGGTGAGTGAAATCCTAAAATGACCTCAGTAACAATGGGATAATCAAGTCATAACAGATTAGGTAAACACTACAGTCAACCACAATGAGACTGTGTCTGCACTGGTGAACTAAACCAGGAGAAGGAAAAGGTTTGAGTTCTGGAATGAGATCACAGACTCTGCTCCATTGCTCGCAAATGCTTTGACATGGCTTTTCTTCATGTCAATGAGTGAGGCAGGGAAAGTTTCCAATATGCAGTGTGGCAGAGGACACCTTCTACCACTGGAAAAAGATCTTGGATACATGAATCTTCCATCACAGTTCTATGCTGATTGCTCTTACATCCTGGAAATGGACCTTTGTCTGCTTTATTTGCTGGTACGGCTCTAGTCACGGGTTCTATTTTTTTAGCCACTATAAATAATTGCTTCTTGGAGCTATTTGTGAAAGCACCAGAAACAAACTGGTTTAGTCCTGATTAATACACAAGTTATTGTGTATATTGGAAGTTAAAACAACAAAAGACACAGGTTTACTACAATAATGTTTTAAGGGCATACATAGAAATAACAAGACTGTCAAAAATAAGACCAAGGAGCTATTAAAAGGGTCAAATATTTGCCATGTCAAAGGGGATATTTAAAAAATCATTTAAGGACTCAAAAGTGAACCTAGCCCTTTTGTGTGTCTACCCACGCTATAAAGTAGGGTTATTGTACCCTTAGTGTTCTAAAAATTTAAATGAGGTAAGACTTCTAGAGAAAAATCATAACTTATACTGATCTTTTCCAACTAAATCTTTCAGTTTAATAAAACATTATTACTTTCTTTACAAGCCTTGCATAACCTATATTCTTACTCAATTTATTCTTTGTAATAGAATCTGCAAAGGACCATAAAAATTCAATTGCCCATCAAGTCATTGTGGTAAATAATTGATGGCTTTAACAGGTTTCAAAATCAAACTAAAAAAAGAAGTACCAAATGCCAGGTTTTGAGGATAACCCAGAGAAGAATCCAGGGAACTACTGACCAATCAGGATGGCTTTTGTACAGGATAGATGATGCAAACAATAGAAAAAATAGAAATCTGAACAGAGAAAGTAGTAGAGAGAAATGTTCTGGGCAAGAGTTAACACAGCTTTTGTAGGTAGTAGGCATGGCTCATAAAGCTGCAGAGTTCTCAGAAGAACTCCAAAAGCAAAGAGATATAGGGTTATCCAATTAGTATATTATACCTAGACATTTTAAAAGTTTTTTGAACTACCTCAAAAATGTAATTCCAAGAAACAAAGAGATAAAAGGAAGGTACCTCTGTAGATTAAGTCAGTTAAGGCAGAAAACAAATTAGATAAAATAATGATTAGTTTTCATTTTGGAGGAAAGTTTAAATGAGTTCTCCCAGGAATTTATAATATTCAACATAATTATAACTTACCTAGAAGACTAAGTAATGAGAGATCTCTCAGCTGAGAGATGTGGATGACTGAGAAAGACAGAATTTTATCTTGCGTGCTCCAGTTTAACAATGATGGAGAAAACAATAAGTTATTACATATAAATGAAGTATGAAATAATATTGAGTAATAGAAGCACAGATTCATAGAATGGTTTAGGTTGGAAGGGTCCAACCACTCTGCAGAAACATCCTTCACTAGATCAGTTTGCTCAAAGCCCCATCAAACATTACTTTGAACACTTCCAATGATGGGGCATCCACAGCTTTTCTGGGCAACCAGTTTCTGTTTCTCACCAGTCCTGTAAAAAATTTTGTCCTTGCATGCAACCTAAATCTATCACCTTTGAGTTTAAAACCATTGTCACTGCAGGATTTGGTAAAAAGTCTTTCTCTATCTTTCTTACAAGCACCCTTTATATACTGAAAGATACAGTAAGGTCTCCCCAGAGCCTTCTCTTCTCCAGGCTGAAAACCCCCAACTCCCTCAGGATGTCATCACAGGACAGCTGCTCCAGCCCTCTGATCATCTTCATGACCGTCCCCTGGACCTACTCCAACAGGTCCATGTCTTTTTTGTATTGGGGACCCTAGAACTGGACACAGTACTCCAGGTGGGATCTCATGGGAGCAGAGTAGAGGAACAGAATCACCTCCCTCAGCCTGCTGGCCATACTTCTGTTGATGCAGCCCAGGATATGGATGGCTTTCTGGGCTACAAGCACACATTGCCAGTTTGTATCTTATTTTTTATCCACCATTATAACACAAGTCTTTCTCTGCAGGGCTGATT
Organism: Phaethornis superciliosus; assembly: GCA_023637945.1. Taxonomy (NCBI): domain Eukaryota; kingdom Metazoa; phylum Chordata; class Aves; order Apodiformes; family Trochilidae; genus Phaethornis; species Phaethornis superciliosus. Next base: position 58,984,411 of record JAJQWJ010000001.1, on the reverse strand, counting down.
TCAATCAATTAATCAGTTCAGTGTTAATAAATACAACAGGATCAAAGAACCTATGAGAGCAGACAAATAGTAATAGTAATAGTAGAGACTAATAAAATATTATAACTTAGATAACATATTTCTTGAATATCATGTTTAGTTCTTGTTCTCTCATCACTGGAAGAGTAGAACAGAAAAGAATAGAGAAGAATACTCTGTAGAAACAGAAAGTACAGAAGTGTTATCAGAAATATGGGATCTACAAAAAGAGAAACTAATGACTATAGAATTCTAAAGCCTGGAAAAAGCAGGCACTGAATGATGATTTGACAGAAGTTTGTGGCATCTCAGACAGAAAGTGGTGGTTAAGGAATGATAGTTTATCACTTCTCCTAGAATGAGAACAAAGGAACAACTTATGCAATTGGCACAAAATGAGTCCAGGGAAGTGTGAGCATTTTTTGTTTTAATGTTTTTATTTATAATCAAATGGATTAATAATTTACTATCAGACATTATGAAGCCAAAAGTTAAGTGGGTTTAGGAAAGGATTAGTTGAATCTCTAAGGCCAGAGCCATTAAGTACGTATTATCTACAACAGCTTATATGTAACCTCTAACTGAAGAAGGCTCTGGGCCAGATACCAAGTAAATCTATCAGTTAAGGATTTAATTATTTGCTATACATATTTCCATGTTTACTACATTCTGGTTTTAAGCATTCACTGCAAATATTGGCAGTGACAGAATACTGTGCAAAATGGAATGATCATTCAGACCTGATGTTCTGGTTTTATGTTCCTATATTACAGTCTCTGCTGGAAGTAGAAAGGAAGAGTAGGTTGTCTAAGTGCTGAAACAGCATCATGAATCTATAATTTATCTGTAGTGAATGAAATAAACTCAAAAATGTGCATCTACATCCTATGTACCTCTGAATGCAACAAGGACAAAGAGGTTACAAGTACACTGCAAGACAACAGCAGATGTGAAAGTACCCATCTCAAAAGGTTGCAATTTATGTGCATGCTGTGAACAAGGAGCTGGAAAAAATTTTACAAGGAAAATAGGTATCGCTATCTGATTGTTTCAGATAGCTTTACATCTTCTTTTCTAGACAAGTAAATTTGCCTTCAACATGGAGGACCATATGCTTCTCCACCAACAAAGTGGGAAGGACACAATGAATCTACAAAGCTTTTCACAAAGAATCCACAAAGCTTTTGATCTCAAGCCAGCTCATGTTAAGCAAGTTTGCAGGGAAGTCTGGGTCCACCCACAGAATGCCACGGTGAAACATTCATTTCATATGAGGTGTTGTTAGGATCAAAGATGGAGCATACAGAATCCTGGCAGACACTTGGAAGGACTTTAAAAGGGCCAAAAGAGGCATGAAGTCATTGTAATACTCCCCACATATAGGACATGACACACAGGGTTTATTTGCATGGAAATTCCAGATACGGGGTTCTCAGAAAATCTCCAGCTATTGCTGAGGCCTTAGAGGGCTTTCCATTGCAGGCTTTCTTTTCTAGCAAACCATTTAGAATAATTTTCCTTATTTACATAAAAGACAATCCCCAGGCTAGCAGAACAACAGACTAGTTCAGCATGGATCTTAATCAGAATTATTCAGGTCACAATATACTTACTACCCTAAACTCAAGAAAAATCAGGTAATACATTTCTGATTGAGGAAGATTATGAAAAGGGAATAATAAACTGAGCATTTCACAGCAACAAAGTGGAAAATGCCTGCTGTGAAAACACAGGCAGAATTTTTGATGTTAGAGTATACAGTAAAGAAAGGGTTCTCATGATTTCATAACTGTATATTCAGTGTAAATAGAGTTGTAAAATATAGTTTTCAGTGTTAATGGAGATTACAACTTTTTATTTTTTAACCACATAGGAAATATTGATGAATCATTACCCAGATATACAAGCTGAGGTCCTGGAACTATTTAGTGGGAAGTCCTACAGAGGAACATGTCATAACTGGCTCCTAAATCATCGGAATGATGACTTCCCTCCTGCATATCAGTATCTAGGACTTGACAAGGGAGGAAGCAACCTCCTTTTGCACAGTAACTTTGTGGTTCAAGCTAATGATCAGAAAGTTGAAAACACAGGTTTCACAACAGCTTCTAAATCTTGATTCACCAGGACACAGCTTTTTTACCATCCCTGACTGCAGCTGTAGCTCATGCAGAAGAGAATCAAGGATCATCAACAGACAAGGTTTGTGGAAACTTTGATTCTGTAACCCACTAAGAAGCAGATTCCTTTGGCACAGCAAAGCTACAGGTTCTGATCCCTGCTTCCTGTGTTCACTACGTATTTTATGCTGCTCAGGTGGATATTGAACAAGTTGTCACTGGAGCATAAACTTTTTCTGCCCAAAACAATCATTATAGTCACAAAAAGAATACTACTGTTTGGCTCCCCTAGCCTGACCATGGCACATTAATCTGCAGGTTCCAGGCTCCTGAAGTATCTTCAGGTCATAATATCTGCTCTGAGGGTTCTTGTATCTATAAATCTTGTCTTCAAAAGCAGCCTCTGCAAATGCCCAGTGAAGGGCAGAAGGACAAAAGGAACAGATAGCTCTTAGAGTTCTGATGACAATGCAAATGGGCTTCATCCAAAGTCTGAGCTGAGTAATAGTTCTCCCACTCAGTATTTTTCTTGGTTATTAAAATCCCACTAATTCAAAGCACAGCAAGGTGGTGTATATCTTACATGTGAATCCAGGTACTAAATTTGCAGATAAATCTGAACATCTCCTTTCAGTACATGCCTAGATAGAGCACAGTCATGCAGACTGGAAGAAATTACTTGTGCTGCTCCTAAAAGACCAAGGGAGAGACTAACAAAAAAAAAAATGTATTGATTACAAAAGGACTAAATTGAAAATCCCTTAAAGTGTTCATCAGTACTCTCTATCAGAGGCTGCAGCTGCTTGCCTTTTGCTGACAAGAACATAAAACAGAATTTGCACACCTTTTTGATTTAAAATGGTATTTATACAGCTTTAATTCTGAAAAAATACAATGCATTCCACTGAGTTTCTGAATCAGCATTCTCCCATTAACGCAGCAGAAAGAATCAGCTGGCACATACACAAAATTCCCTCTCATTATCTCTGTCAAATAATATAGCAAAGTCAGGAGAAAACTTCCTACCTCAAAGGTGACAGAGATGAACCTACAGAATTTGTTAAAGCCTGATCAGATGACCTAGTAGTAATGTTACTGCAACCAAAATTATCTTAACATATGAAAGCAAAGATTTATAGGAAGAAATAATATTTTTTTCTTAGTAAAAATTTTATATTTGAAAAAGAAACATGTTTTTTTAGGGCTGTAAACCCACCTTCTGGTCTGAAACCAAAGCCTTTTACTGATCACAGAGTGGCAGCTCTGAACAAATACTCTTACCTTGCACCATTTTCTTTACAGTAGAACTGGTGACAAGTGGCTTCTCTTCCTCAATACAGCTTATTACTCAGAAAAAAACAAACAACTAAGACTAAAATACATAGTTAGGATTAATTATATTATGCATAAATAGTCATTGAATTTAAAAGAATATCATGTAGTTTTTAATACTTATAAAGAGATACTTGTGCACCTTCACAACATTTCTTGACTGACATCTTCTACTAGCTGTCCCATTCCCTTTCTCTTAACTGCACCTTACAAATCCTTGGGTTTCCTTTCAACAATGTATCTCCCTCCCTGCAGCTCTCTACAGCCTATTTTATGTACCCCAGTAACATCGCCTTCTTACTCTTAGAATATGCTGTGATACACTGCATGTTTACACTGAGAAAAGTTTTCAGGACTTAAAAATTTCTTTATCATTTTTTATTTACCCTTCTATTACTGTCTGGAATTTTTTCACCTTAGACAATACCTATTTCATGCCAGTATTGGAAAGGTAGATATTAAAGCTCCTCAAAAGCTCTCATCTATTTTACACAGAAATAAAACTTCAACAAAATTCCTCTTAAGAGTATAAGTTTTCTTTACAAGGTTTCCAAGCCAGTCTTCTGATAACATTTCACACTACTAATTCTGTATTTCCTGCCATGAGTTTGTCCTTGGGCAACCTGTTATTCTTGCAAGGTGACTGTGATTTGTCTCAGGATCTTGAGGACACTGAACTGTTCATTGTGGATGAGGCACAAATTTTGAAAAACACCAAAGAGCAATATTTGGATTTTTTTTTTTCATGACAGATCTCTGAAGATCATTGAGAAGAATGCTGAGCTACTTCAATATACTTCATATATATCTGAATATACAATATTGAATAGTAATATACAGTCTTGTATACAATATACAATACTTCAAGTCTTTCAGTATGTTGGGCTGGAGATTGTAAAAAGGGAGTGGTGTTTTCTTGTTCCTATGTTTGAAGGTTAATTTTCATCAGATAGTTGCAACCTCTTTCCTATAGATTTGATGTTCATTAATATCTGACCACTTAACAGATTTCTGTGATCCCCAAAGACTGCTGCCAGGAAAAGTAATCATCTGATTTCAGGTTTTTGAAAAGCTGGATAGCCTGCATTTTTGATACATCCTTTTCCTTGACAGTGATGGATTCATCATCAGATACAGGCTTCCTAGGTGTTGTCTTGCCTTCGGAAGGTTTCTTTATTTGATGATCTTCCTGACTACTACACATCTTTGCACTGGATTTTAGGCTGTGGAAGCAATAGTCACCAACTTGGCAAAGGAAAACTGGCTCAGTGCTGTCAGGGTTTAACACCACCAAGTTACCCTCTGACAAAGGCTGCTTTCTAGGATGATCACTTCCCTTCTGTAAGATAGGCAAAGACATCTTTGTGGGTTCTGAATGTCCATGGACACCTAAAGGGACAGTAAGATAGTCTCCAAATGTATCCAGGTATATTTCAGAAGAAGTTGGTCCTTGACCTGAAACTGGGACCATGACACCAGTTTTCCCAGGAGAAAACTCATGGCAAGAGTGGTCCTTTTTGGGCTGGGGCCCCTGTGAGTCACAAGATAACTCCTCAGCAGTGACAAGAGATGGATGTAAGGAATCATTGCCTGATGGCAGCAACAGTTCCTCTGTGGTGATGTACTCCAAGGGGTGCTGCTGAGGAGATGTGACACAGCTAAGAGCTTTTGGAGATGTCTGCTCTTCCGTTCTCACATTCTTTCCTTTCCCACAGGCAGGTGGGGTCAGTGAGACTCCCTTATCATTGCCAAGGTGCTGAACCATTTCCTTCTGATCTGGGAGCAGAGAGGGCTGTGGAAGACCTGCTCCTGGCTCTTCTTGTCTCTGAGAATACTGAGAACAGTCTTCTTTTGGGAGGGTCACATACTGAAGGGAAACTGATTTCTCACGGACTCCCACTGGATCGACTGCCAGGGTCTGGTGTGTATCAGGCTGGGAAGACAACATGGAGCTGTACAAGTAGGGACCATTGAAAGCAAAGCAAGGGATTGCTCTCTTAGAAGTAATACTTGCACCAATACTGTTTCTCCTTGAAACAGGAAAGGAACATTCAGCAATCTGACTGGAGCAGACAACTGGGGTATGCTCTGTCTCATTTAAAGCATGGTATGAGTTCTGTAGGTCCAGTGCAACAGGAGAACCATCTGTCTTTGTAGCTTGCCCTTCAAGAAACTCTGCCAAAGTCTTCATATGCCTGAATGTGGGAAAATTTTCTCATGAGAGATATTATTGTGGTAAACATTAAATAGATAACAAACTTAGTTGAAAACACAGGTAGATACACACAGGGTTAGAAGAAATCTTCCTTGGAGAAGCAGACTAACCAAGAGAACAAAAAAAAAAAAAAAAAATTGCATTCCTTTCTCAAAAGCAGCCGGTACAGTTTTTTTAGTGACAGAACATTAGATTATATCCTGCCATGACTCAGGGAGCAATCTGATCCATCCTCCACATTGTTACTATCATCTGCTGTTCACTCACCTGTCCTCAACTTGGAGGAAGCTAGCCTGCTCCATCTTCTCTGAAAGGCTGCATCTGTTGAAGTCCAGCTGGCTGCTTGCTGGCCAGTTTCCTAAATGTACTTTCTGAAAATAAAAAAAGCAGACATGACAAAACAGCAGTGTCTCACTGTCAGTGGAATCAAGAACTATACTTCTTTATGGACACAGAAAACAAATAAAAGAGACTACAGCTTCTGGGAATAGGGGTACAACTTCCCTAAGTGACCAGATGATGCGTTCTGTCCTCCAGAGAATGATTACTTCAAACTTGTATTCCCTTACCACTGACCTACCTATAAGTACTCAGTAATCCATCTGGGAAGGATGATCTCCTAGGCATTTTATTTGTGAACAGAGAAGAAGAGGGGGGAGATGTGATGCTAGGTGGCTGCCTTGGCCACAGTGGTTGCAAAATGGTTGAATTTACAATTTTAAGTCATGAGAAAAAAGGACAGTGGAGTTGCTACCTGTCATTTCAAGAGAGCAAACTTCAAGATATTCAGGGAGGTACTTTGCAGTGTTCCCTGTGAATCTGCTTTTGAAGTCTTAAAGGTCTATGAATGTTGGTCATTCTTTAAGAACCACCTTTTAAAAGCACAGGAACAGGCGATTCCTGTGTGTCATAAGTCAACAAAGTGGGGTAGACAAGCAGCTTGGCTGAGCAGGGAACTCTTTATGAAGTTCAAGCGGAAAAAGAAATTACATGATCTCTGGAAGCAAGGTCAGGCTTTGCAGGAAGATTACAGAGTCATGGTTCATATGTGCAGAGAGAAAATTTAAACCACCAAATCTTAATTTCAGTAGAACCTGACTAGTGCTGTATCAAGCAAGAAGAGCATTTCTAAATGTGTTAATAGCAAGAGCCAGTCTAAGGAAAACATTAGAGATTGCCTAGGGAGATTTTTGATGCCCCCTCCTTGGAAGTGTTTAAGGCCAGGTTGGATGAAGCCTTGTGCAAGTTAGTCTAGTGGGAGGTATCCCTATCTCTGCAGAAGGGCTGGATATATTGTTTTTTAAGGTCCCTTCCAACCCAAACCATTCTATGATTCTATGGTCACTTCACTGGATGAAGAAAAAGCGGAGACACTAACTGTGGTTTTTGCCTCACTCTTTCATAATATTCATAAACCTTGGGCTCTCTGGTACCCTACGAGGATCATGAGTGTGGGGACAGTGAGTTTCCACTTGTGAATTCTGCAATTGAAAGGATCAGATATATCAGATGAATATTCACAAAGACATGGGGCCTGATGAGATTCACCTGAGAATACAGGAGGAGGTAGCAGATGTTATGGCAGGACCTCTCTTGATCATCTACCAAAAGTCTTCAGAGGCTGGGGAAATCCCTGCTGCCTGGATGCTAGTCAATGGTATGACATGAGATTATTTCTGCCAGTCAAAATTTTGAAGTATTGAAAATTTTCTAGCTTGATTTCAAGCACACTTTCTAGCTGATGAGCGCAACACAAAGTCTACTAGTATCAATGTAAGAACTCAGTTATGTCGAATATAACCAAATTGATCCTAAAAGTGAGGAAAAACTAATGAAAATACCTGTTCGCTGTGGACTAGGAGGCAAGAGCGCTTAACATTACTGAAAATCCATAAAAGGAGAAAGAAATAATGAACCCTTAAAGGTACAGTTCCTTCTCACCTGCAGATAGCTCTGGATCAGGAGACTCTTGCTGGGGCTTGGAATCTTTTCCTCCCACATTTGTTTCCTCCTTCAACAACAACACAGAGTTTCAGGACTTGCTTTCTCAGCTCGGCTGCAGCCAGAAAGCCCCACACCCCCACTGCCCATCACAGTGAGGCACCACCAAGGCCCTGGCACATCACTGCCCCTCTTTCATCTTGCACACACACTCACAAGGCTGCACATTGCATACCAGGGCTCATCTCCTCAGAGACCTCTCTCTCAGAAGGGACAAGAAGTGACTTAGCCTTTATGTCACCCACAGGGCCAACATGCTGCTACATCTTCTAAATCTCACAACACAAGCCTACCTGAGGAAATACTTGTAGCTGCAGTAAGCAGCTATTAGCAAAGTGATGATGAGAACTGGCAGCATCATTGGGAGAACCAGTGGTGGCAGGACTGGAACAGAGAAGAGAGAAATATTTATCAGCCTGATGAGTATTTGCTTCTTGTAACAGGTTTTTCACTCTGGTCACTCTTCATGCAAGCAGATCAGGTGGCATGTCACAGGTTAGGATCATGTCACAGGTTAGGCCTTCAAATTGTTGGATACATTCTGAAGTGGCAGAGATCAAACACAGCCTGAACAGCTTACTGACCAAATAGTTTCTGTTACTGAAGTGTTTTTTAATTTTTACTGACATCAGAGTACAAAATTTATGCTAATAAAAGATGGTTAGGTACCTTTCTCCACCATGAACAACAGGCATGTCTTCAGGCATCTTAGGTCACCTTGCTTTGCACAATCCTGAAGAGATGAGGTCTCAGAGATTTGCTAAGACCTTCCTCTGCTAATGGCCTCAAGTGATCACCAACAATGAACCAATTTCATCCTGAGTACGCACATCAAAATTCTCCTGCTGTCTTACCACTACAAGCTTCCTCAGGACAATTACTGTAAAATCATATTACTCTAGGAACAAGACAGTCCTGATACCAGACTTTTTCCCTGAAAGTCTAGAAGCAACACTATGTACATTTTCTCATCTCCAGTAGACTCTGCTGTGTGCTTTATGCAACCCTATAGTCACTGTGTGAATTTAAACCAATGATGGCTTATATTCTGCCTTCTTGCAATCTTGGGCTCTTCAGTCACAGCAGAATGGATTACTGGAATCAGGAAACAAAGATGATCTTTTGGGCAAGATCTGAGCTTGATTGCCCTTGTGGAAACCTTTACTGTTGGTTGTAGTCACCTTGTGAAGGGAAGTAGGAAAGAATCTTAAAAGGTCATTCCTTCTCACCTCTTCCATTAGCATTGCTGCTGTACTGCAAGGATGCACACACAACAGCTGCCTTGTTAAGAAATCCTACAGCTCACTCATGGCTAGACCAAACCTCAACTCTAGCTGAGAAAAATGTTGTTTTTCTATAGAGGCATTTCAGCCATTAACAGTTCACTACATCCTACAGAAGAATCCTATGTGAAAAGTACCATTCTCAGTCTTCCAAGTGAACTCCTCACTCCATTCACTCCAAGGCCCCTCATAATCCCGAGGTGTATTCACCCTTGCACGCATTTTCCCCCTATATTCTGTAGATGGTGCCAGCATCTGCAGGGTGAAGATGAAGGGAGGCTCATCATTGCTGATATGTAATTTCTGGAGAGTCTGAGGAAAAGAAAGAAGCACAAATGACAGAGGTGAGAGGAACTGTCTTCCCATTTGCCCAGCAAAGAGAAATCCATGACTCCTGCATGTGACTTACCTTTTCATATTGGTTGTTTTCCCAGTATTCAACTTCGTACCTCTGTGTTATGAAGCTATATGCCAAAGTGTGTTTTATCCACCTCAGTTCATACTCTCTGTTCTCTGTCACTGTTACTGACACATTTGCAGGTGGCAGCACCTTAACTGAAACACACAGAATATGTCAGAGGACTCACTGGTCCAGCATGCCCTTTCACCACTCACTACAGTGAGTAGTCTCCAGAGATTGCAATGTAAAAAGTTTTGGCTTTTTAAAACTTCTTAATTCCCTGCATCTTCCTTTTCTAGTGAAACACAATAAAGCAGTAGACCATTAAATAACAAAAAATACATATCCATTAATATTGACAACACTCCCCATATATGGAAAAGCAGTAAAGCAATATTTGAAACATCTGTACTGGTTCACCACATTCCCAGAGATGTTCATCTCTCTTGGAGACATTACCTTATATTTTCACACACTGCAGGAGTTCTGCCAGCTTTAATCTGTGTAAAGCAGTACCAATACCTCCAGATACATGCAAGTAGAGATGATCCACCTGGCATGCCTACAGAGAAGTCCTACCTCAGCCAGTGTTCCAGGAGCCACTGCACAAACCTGCAAGAGCTCCCCTGGCTTCTTAAGAAGTCACGTAGTGATTTCTCCCCACAAACACATCTCGCCACAGCTCCCTGTCACCTGGGACACCCATAAAGATCAGTCACAGATAAGTCAGAGATCACTCACTGTGGAGCCCTGGGTCACAATTTATGCACAGCAGTTTCCACCACTGCCACCTTCCTCAGAGTAACAAGTGCCACTGAGGAAGTCCACACCTAAAAGCCACCTCCCCCAGACCTCTGACTTGATGCTGCATCCAGCTCCTTTATTCATCAGTCCTGGTCTTGTCCTCTTCTCAGACACTTTTCCTCAACACTGCTATCCTCAGCCCCACTTACCCATCCAGGCATCTCTCCAAGAAACAGAGAAGTAAGAAACAACACAACCAGAACTCACTGTTCTTGTAAGCTTCAATTAGTTTCTCCTCTGTCTTGGCCCGGACAGACACATGATACTGGCTCTGACTGATGGAGTTGTTCAGAGGAATCTCACAGCTCTGGACTACATATGGGCTGTTGGGCAAAGCCTTCTCATGTAGAGAAGAGCATTCCTCTTCTCTGAGGGGAGAAAAATAGGTTGAAGTGAGATCAGAGGGAATGAGGCAGAGCAGAAGCTCCATGGGAGAGGTGCAGCTACACTGCCATGGGCAGAGCACGTACACTGATGCTGGAGTGGCCCTGAAGAACAGTCCAAAGAGGACAGAGGTGATGATTGCTTTCTTCACTTCCCAGCTGCACGTCAGGCTATCCACACCATTGAAGAGGCAGTGAAGGTTCCTGGGCTGAAGGCCTCCTACAGAAAAGATGAGAGCAAGCTAAGCCACAGGAAAAGTCTGGCTTCTCAGCCAGCACTACCAGCCCAGCATGGCCCCACTCCATTTAACATTACGTTACCTTCAGGGGTCTTCCATGACACCTCCGTGCTCCACTCGCTGTATGGCCCAGAGAAGCCACTGTCCCTTCCTGGTCTGGCTCGCAGACGGGCAATGTAGCTGCTCCCTGGGACAAGGTCCTTGTGACTGAGATGGCAACGTGTGGTGTTGGAGAGAAAGAGCGAGACAGCTTTCTGTTGTTGGGGGAAAGGAGGGAGAGAGGGGGGGGAGTAAATTGGGGAACTGGGAATGGAGAAGAAGCGTGGAAACAAGACAGGGAAAGAGTGAGGGGAGCTGATGCTAGGCCACTTCTCCCAGTAGTCCCACGTATGTGATGGTCAATGCACATCTGCAGCACCCCATGCTCCCATACTAAAAGGGTTTCAGCATGCATTTTGGCAAGAAGGGAGAGGCACAGGCATGGTCAGGCAGAATCTACTCCAGCAGGTGGGACAGCTGCTGCAGCTTGCAGGGCCCTGGTTATCTTCAGTGCCAGCTGCACAATTTCACCACACTGCTCAGTGTAGAACTCTGTGGGAATCTGGCCAGGATATCTCTCTTAAAAATTAAAGAACAGGCTGACAGGTACAGAACAGAAACATCTGTAGATGTAGGGAAAGGTAGGGTAAAGGGTATGGATTCCTATAAACTAAAAGAAAAAGCAAAACAAACATGCTTCTGAAAGGAGGAGCAGACTCAAATGTATTTCATCATTTTCCCACAAGTGCCCACAGGCTCCTGTTGGAATATGATTTAAATCCATTTGGGAGAGATTCAGAGCAAAATAAATTCCAATTGAAACCTGAGATTAGAGGAGGTTTCATTGGAGAACAGATCTTTACATTAATTTCAGGCCAAACGGTATTTCACTGGGCAAGTCCCTTGCAAGAACAAAGAAAGCCCCTTCTGCCTGGCCTGAAACAACATTTGTTGCATCTCCTCATAGTACCTGAGAATAGGAAGACCATTCATTTGCACAACTTTTCCACAGGCTCTCAACCACCCAAAAGTTGTGCAGCCCAAACCAGGACAGCCCAGCTCCTCCGCTCTTACCTCCCAGGACTCCCATTCCCGCTTGTAAGTGACTTCATATTCCAGGGCATTGCCCAGCCCTTGGCTTCCATCAGCTGCTTTCCAGGTCAGCAAGAAGTCTCCTGATCTCATCAAGCTGACTGAGACGTTTTGAGGTGGGAGGGTCTGAACTGGAAGGTGAACGTGCAGCCCATGAGAGGAGATAGTTGAGGAGAGGGACATGAAGAGAGGAAGAAAATGCCTAGGGAAGCTTCCCCATTTCTGGAGCATTTTATCCCTGCCACACCAAGTAGCTCGTGCTTGAGTCCCCCTTGGAGGTCCAACTGGTCCCGGAAACCTGACCTCTTCTCTCCCTGACCCATCCTCTCAATGTGGAACTCTGGCACTTTTCACATTAAAAGTGAAATTCCTTTCCTGACTGAATGGCATATACATTATCAAAGATCCCTAATATTCACTGGAAAACGTGAATTTGGTGTTTAATACTTACCATTTTGGAAAAGATCAACATCTAGTTCTGCTTGAAGAATCTTGTTAGGTTTGAAGCTGTAAATATCATCCACCCCTATTCCAAAACTGTCTGTAGTGCTGTGACAAATCCAGAGCACATAGGAATCTGGAGTCTCATGTAAGTCATTTTCTGTCTGGCGTTTGCAAAGCATCTCTTTATTCTCCCTGTTTACAGAGAAAGCAGTCTGTAAAGACATGATTTGGAGACCTATAGCTAATGCAAAATAAAATGCCTGAAACCAGTTTTATCTCGTTCTACTTTATAAATATATAGTTTACTCAGACACTTATATCCTCTTCTCACTATATTTATCAGTCCTGTTTTGCATCAGTTAATATAACAAATATATTTAACATCAGAATTTTTGTCAAATGCCTTCCCATTTCAAAATCAAGCAGCAGAATGTTATGTTTTGACACCAGTCTATTTTTGTTAATTTTTAAGCTAATTTTGCATAATCTCCTATCTTTTATGTCAGAAACAGTATGATGGGAAATAACGTCATGGAAATGCACCTTCTACTCAAAGTGAAAGGCAGTAAAGTTTCTGATGATCCTTAGCTTCCTGAAGACATTCATTTTGCCGTCCCATAAAGACACTTAAAAATATTTCTCCAACTAAAATTTATTTCTGTATCCCTAGTAGTCCTGTTCTGCCAAGGGTCCCTAGTTATTCATTAAAGATTTTATCCAGAATGTTAATCATCCTTTTAGATAGCCTTTCTCCAGGCCAAAGAACATAATGAAATTAGAATCAATATTTTAAACGAGACAGGAGAGGATAAGCTTTGTGTGCTTGATGCAGCCTGAGTTGCTGGAAGATGTGTTCTTCTTTTTGTACCCTCTGGAATTTTGTTTGTGCTTTTGGCTTCATGCCCAGTATATCATATTGTTCCAGTTCAGATGAGAAATATTAAGATGCAAATATCTAAAGCTGAATACTGTATCCCAGAATGAGATGGAGTGTCCTAGCCAACTATATGTCAGCAAGCATTATGCAGCCCTACTGTTATTTTTAAAAGCTGAGTATTATCAAGTAAACCAAGGATATTCCTGAAGCATGGGTGAGACTGACCATACGTGTGTGTACCCTTAAACAAGAGTCAGCCCAAAGGCTATTAAGTTCTGAAAGATATTTCTATCTGTTCACCAGCATTAGTTTACCATTTGGGATTTAGTCAGTTATTCTTCATCTATGAGCTGACCTTATTTAATCTTTGGCCACTTTGATTTCAGCTATGTGACTGCCCACACTTAATACCTGCTTGTCTGATTAGTTCATTTCAGTCATGTTTTCTGTGTGATCCACACACTCCATCATATAACACTGTTCCAGAAAATCCCCCAAAGGTCCAAGTAATTTTATATCATCTTTTCCCAGAAGTATTGGCTTTAAGGTCATGTTCCAAAGACCTTCCCCTGATTTCAGCTGCCTGTAGGTCTATTAATTCTCTCTTCTTTATTATAAAATCAAGAGTACTTTTGCTTTCCTTTCTGTAACCCCAGACTCTAATTCATTTTCTTCTCAGCTTTCCATCTTTGACTTCTCTCCCTTGACTATTCCTCCCTTTTTGTTCTTTCTTATCCTCACAGCTGATCCAATCTGGTGACTCAGTTTGGTTTTCATAAGGAAATATGTAACAGAAAGATACTGTCATAAACAGACCAGTATCTCTGGGAGGAAAAGTGATAGCACAGATAACTCACCAGTCTTCTCTGCCTCACAAACACAGAGCCTATACATGTGTCTCAGAAGTTATCAAACCCATACTCTCAGTGATATTCCTAGATGTACAACATAACAGAGGGAACATCTCCTCCCTTTTATATTTATGAACAACACTCAGGCTCAAACTTGTTCTGACACCATCTTCTCCACCTCAGTAGTAGCAACCTATATGCCCCATCTTCTTTCATGCCTTTGATCACACAACAAAATTATAGGAAAATAATTGTAAAAGAAATAAAAATAACTCTGGTAGCACACCTTATTGGTTCCTCCTTTCCTTGAAGAGGTCACAGAATCAGGCACAAGTTTTACTTCAGCCCAGTGACAGAAAGAGATGGCCATGATTTCTGAAAACCTGACTGCTGATCCCTTTTTATTTTCATCCCTCACAGCACATTTCAGGTACTTACATTATAATATTATCCCTTTGGTAAAGAATCATACCAACGAGGGCATGAGCCTCTGAATTCTCCATCCAAGTGCATGTCAGCTGTGAGTTGTAGTCATTATAGCAGTTCAGGCTCTGCATAGGAACACTCTCTGAGAAAAAAAAGATGCAGTAGTTAAAATGTACATAGAGATAGCATCAGGTACAGTGAATCTGCCAGCAGAATGGGGAAGGCATTGATAACAGTACTCTCTTCATGGCCCCAGAGAAAATACATACAGAGTTGTGGCCATTCTGCGTATCTCCACAATATGCAAGTGCCCAAACCAAGCTACAATTAACAACAGTGTGAGTGAGACCTTTGTGCCTGCAAGGCACATAGTTCTAGACAAGGTACCACTTTCCAAACACTGACTGTTTCCAGGGATTAATAGATACCATGGTCTGTAGGCACATCATTGAGTGTTACCATATGGAACTTCTTTGCCACTTTGCCTAATGAAGCTAATAATATTAGGAAGCTATATTTAAAAGTTAGATGATCAGGGAATAATCTCGTTATAATTCAGAAGAATGCCCACACTAATTTGTTGGAACAAGATCTATGAACCAGAAATGGCCAGACCTTTCATCAAATCTAACTTTTGGGGGGTTTTTTTGATTTCACAACTGTGAAGTGGGAAAACACAGGTGACAGCATGCAAAGATGATTGTGCCCTGTAAGATATTTTTTTCTTGATGACAACTACTATCAGCTTGGTTGAGGGGCTTTTAGAGGAAAAAACATCAGAAAAGCATGATGTTGTCTGAGCTAGCAGGTGTAAGAAGGGCCTAACATTGATTTTGTATGAAAAACCAGTACAAAGTAAGTTCTATGGCATTCCTTGCGTAACAATAAAATGGAATATGCCTCATTGAAAGAGGTGGTCTGACAGGGCTAAAGTTTGGAATGCCAAGAGACGAGTCTCACCTACATTGTAATACATTTTCTTTCAGAGAACTCAAAGGGAGATGTTCTGCAATTGACACTGGCTCAGGCAGCATAACTCCCCCAGATACTGGGGCATCAGGCATTGGAATATGTCTTGGAAAGGGTAGATTTCTGACAACTTCTGACAACACTTGTATTCTAATATGTTTAGGATGGGTATACTCTTAGTCTTGATGCAGACATGGGGCACTGGGTGGTATAAGGAGACACTTCCCATTCCTAGCTTTGTTAGATCAAGTTTGATTACAAGGAAAGGAAGAAAGAGAGAGAGAGAAAAAAGAAGAGTAAGAAAGAAAAGAAGGAAAATAAATAATTTTTTTTTAAAATGGGAAAGAGAGGAAAGAGAGAAAAGAAATGAAAAGATGGAAAGGAAGGAAAGGAAGGAGAGGAAGGAAAAGAAGGAAAGAAAGGAAAGAAAGGAAAGAAAGGAAAGAAAGGAAAGAAAGGAAAGAAAGGAAAGAAAGGAAAGAAAGGAAAGAAAGGAAAGAAAGGAAAGAAAGCAGCTCTCATTTCTTCAGAAGAGGAAAGACACCAAACACAAAACCACAAGCAGTGCATATGGCAGATGGTCTCTTTAGCTGTCAGCCATTCCACAAGAAGTAAATCAGGTCATTTGGATGCTACTGTTAGTAGCCCACACATCCTCATCTTGTATCTGTCCATTTGTCTCTACCCCTTTAAACTATGATCTGAATCACACAGTCCTTCATTTTCCTGTTTTCCCGATCAGGATCTAATCCTGGTATTCACCTATTAAATAGTTAGTTTGTTCATCTCATTCCTTTATCCAGCATTTCACCTGCCCATACCATCACCATACAGTTAATTTTTCTGCACATGCATCTTCTACACACTGGTTTTGCTAAAAATCTCTGTTCTCCTACAGCATAGAAGATAGTGCCAGAACAAAGCAGAAGAGCAAACAGAAAATGAGGAAGAGCATTAGCTGAAGGAAAGAAACAGATGCAAAAAGTTGGGCAGTAATGGAAGGATAAAAGAGAATATAAATTTTAAACTCACCTCGAATAGCTGGGACACTGAAGACCAAATACAGATTCAGTAGAAGGATGAAAATTTCTTTCATGTTCATACTGTCCTTTGTTCACAAACTTGATGCTAATTCAGAAGATAATTGTTTTCATTGCCTACTGACTACTGTCTGATTTTGCCTATTGTAGAGCTTCTTGTTTTCAGTTCACATAAAGAGAAGTAAAACTGAATTAGGGAACTTCTTTAAGCTTCATGTTGTCCTGACATTCAGAAAGAACTTCTGCCAAGTATTTATTGTAGGACAAAATCTTTGTCTTCTTGCAATATTATCAAATAAATAAAAAGTAAATGCACATTTCTAAGCAAGTGCAGGGACTAATTTATCTGAGTAGCAAGAAGAAACAATTATAATCTGTGGAGAGAACTCAGCCTTCAAATTCAGTGATCCTTATCTTTATGCTCAAAGCTTTCATAATGTACTGTAAGAGTGTTTTGTTTTTACTTTTTCTTTAAAATATGATCGCCAACCACATAGCTCCTGGGAGCTGTTGAATTTCCATATTCATTCACTTACAGAATTCTCTTCTATGTGCTACTTTTCCTGTAGTTCTCCAAACAAGTTGAAAAATGTAGAAATAATACCAACTAAACTATTTTTCAAAATTTGATGTTGTTGCTGCTGTGACTGTTGAGATTAAGAGTAGATTGGGTGATTCAAAGACCACAGACCATATTGTTCAATACTAGAATTCAGGTTCTGTTGGCAATCTCTCATTGCTTTCTTGAAAGTATAATAAATTGACCTACTCAAGTATGTCACAGAGCTTATCCCCTTTTCTTCTTTAGGGGAGCACAGAAAAAACTCCTTTTATATTCTCACTAGTTTTCAGATTCCTGAATGCCACCTCCTTCATCTCATTACACCAGAAACAGCTGGCTGAGCCCTTAAGTAATCATTAAAGCCAAGGAATCCCTTAATGGCTCATAAGCCATTGGGTTTGAGCAGACTCTCTGCCATTTTGCTTTCCCAGGAGAGGAAGCAGTTCCCTTACCTGGATCCAGAGGTGTTTGTGATGCAAATGATCCAGCCTGAGAGGTGACTTTCCCTGCACAGCCTCCCCCCACAGCATCAGAATATTCTGATGCAGAAGCCAGAAAAAACTCACTTCCCTAGAACTGGAGACAAGGGGTATAAACCAACCAGAGGATTTTCTTGGCAAGTAAGTCTTTAAAATAAGTCCTATCTCTTCTATGGACCTCAAATGCCACTTTCAAAGAAGCAGACCACACCCTTTCCAGAGAAGACTCTGTAATTGCTTGTAAAATAGGAAGTCTGTACTTCCTATTTTACCCCCCCAAAACACTTATTGGGTGGGACTGTTTCACAGGGAAGGGAGGGGAAGGAAGATTATCATTGCCAGTCTGCATGTTCACATTTACCACAGCATAGGATTAATTTATTTTCAGGGAAAAAAAAAAAAAAAGGTGGATTGACTGCAGTACATTTGGAAAAGACTAATAGTTCTCTGTTTTTTACCCCAGTGCTGTTTCTTGCTGTAATCTCCAAGGCTGGGATTATTCTGCACTTTACATTCATTTGTACATATACACTTGGGGGGGCAGAGGGGGAGGAAGAGAAAGAACTACTTCTACCTCTGTAACCTTTCAATTTGAGTAGTATCTTTTAAAGGACGTTTTACCAATTTCTACATCAAATAATAGTAAATTATAAGTATCATAGTACTTAGAGAAAACAAACTAACAATGGTGAGAAAAGATGATCTGAAGTTATCCTACATCCAAGACAGCCACAATGTTTTAAATCCAACTTGAAAACTTAGCCCCCCAGTCTTCAATCTTAAGATGTATAGGAAAGTTAGGTAGCCATAGGGGAAGAAAAAAAACAGTTAGCACAATGAGGCTCTTACAAGAACTACAGAAATATACAAGGAAAATAGTGTATAATGTGAACAAGGGAAATGTGCAAAGCAAGAATACGAGTGTATTTGCAGAAATACTGTTTCATTGAGAATATCAGGAGGTGTACATAAAAGCCAGCAGAGGAGAAGAATATGCGGCTGCTGGATGGGCAAATTTTACTTTGCATTACTTTACTTTACTTTGCATGATACAGATTTGATGGATGGATCACTCATTGGATAAGGAACTGGCTGGATGGTTGCACCCAAAGAGTTGTGATCAATGGCTCAGTGTCCAAATGGAGATGCGTGATGAGTGGTGTTCCTCAGAGGTCAGAACTCAGGGCAGTGCTGTTTAACATCTTTGTCAGTGACATGGACTGTGGAACTGAATGCACCCTCAGCAGGTTTGCTGATGACACCAAACTGTGTGGTGAAGTCAACATGCTGGAGGGAAAGGATGCCACCCAGAAGGACCTTGACAGGCTTGAGAAGTGGACTTGTGCAAACTGCATGAAGTTCAACAAGGCCAAGTGCAAGGTTCTGCAGCTGGGTCAAGGCAATCCCATGCAGGAATACAGGCTGGGAGGAGAAAGGACTGGGGACAGCCCTGAGGAGAAGGACTTGGGGGGGTGGTGGACCAGAAGCTCAACGTGAGCCATCAATGTGAGAATGCAGCTCAGAAAGCCAACCAGGTTCTGCATCAAAAGAAGCATAGGCAGCTGTCTGAGGGATGTGATTATCCCCATCTACTGCTCTTGTGAGACCCCACCTGGACAACTGTGTCCAGTTCTGGAGTCCCCAGCCTAAGAAGAACATAGAGCTTCTGGAACGTGCCCAGAGGAGAGACACTAAAATGATCAGAGGGCTGGAGCAGCTCCTTATGAAGACAGACTGAGGAAGTTGGGGTTGTTCAGCCTGGAGAAAAGGAGGCTCTGGGGTGACCTTATAGCAACCTTACAATATGTGAGGGGGGCTTACAAGAAAGCTGGGGTAGGGCTTTTTACACAGCTGTGTAGTGAGAGGACAAGGGGAAATGGTTTCAAACTTGAAGAAGAGAGATTTAGGTTAGATATTAGGAAGAAATTCTTTAATTTGAGGGTTGTGAGACACTGGCACAGATTGCCCAGAGAAGCTGTGGCTGCTCCCTCCCTGGAAGTGTTCAAGGCCAGGTTGGATGGAGTGTTGAGCAACCTGATCTAGTGGGAGGTGTCCCTGCCCATGCAGGAGGGTTGGAACTAGATTGTCTTTAAGGTCCCTTCCAACTCAAACCGTTCTATGATTTTATGCCTCTATTATTATAGTATAAAGGCAGAAAGGAATTCTGCTCTGATTTTCAGAAGCCAGTAATTTTATGTATGTTCTTCCCTCACCCTTGGAAAAGATGGTTGTTGCTTCTCAGCAGACATTTCCCCTTCCTTTCCTTCCTCATTTAAATAAATCCTTCACCTTTTAACAGAATTGCTCAGCTGCTGGTTGTATCACAGGATCCAGCTGTCCATAGGTTATTTGCTCTGCTGAACTCCAGGAACAGGTGAAAAGTAATCCTGCACCCCAGGAGCTTTGCAGGCCTTGCATGCCAATTAGATTTCAAACTTACAATGCTTTCTCTATGTATCACAGGGTGTAAGATTACTAATGTTATCACTGTATATTGCTTCATCTCCTTCCTGAACCACATGGCTAATGCAATGCCTTTGAAGTGGGAAGTTGCATTTTGTAACATTTTAGTAAAATAATGTCAACTGAAACCTTTCATCACTGAAAAAAAGACAATCTGCTTCACTTCTGAATATATGTTATCTACCTCTGAAAAGTGCATGGATACTTCAGGTGGAACCTTGGCATCTAGAAAGCAGATACGATGTGTAGCTCATCCTAAAACTATTTGGACAGTGCATTTTCTTACAGATGTCTGTACAGGATTGGCATTCTGCTAGAACTATGTACTTAATAAAGTGTCAAGTAAGGAATTATTTATGAATTCCAATATAGCAAACTAAATGCTTATCTTTAAATATAAACTCCTTTCTTTCCAGTATACTTATAGGCATATATGCAGATCTGCAGATAATAGAATATTAAATCTTTTGTATATATGTAAGCTTATTTTTATATACATCAGGAAGAAAAAACAAAATAAAACAAAAACCCCAACAATTTAAAGCCTTAAATACTTTTGCTGTTGTTGAAGATCTTGTTACCTAATATCATTACAAGTAATATGTAGGGAAAAAAAACAAACCAAAACACAACCATTTTTTGCCAGTTTGGGGAAGGAAATGTTAGTTATTTATGTTTTAGTTAACTGTTTCTTAGTGCCTTCAGATTCTTGAGAATCTTCCCTTTTGTTTGCACAAATTTTAGCAGCTGGTTGAAGACAAAGTTTTTTTAAAATGAAGATTTGTAGCTTAATGCTACAGAAACTAACAGTAAAACCCAAAGCATGATGTTCAAAAACTCTTAACTTTTTTTTTTCCTGATTATATTTTTACTTGGTTATATCTTTTTAACACCACGACTGTACGGTCATTTTAAAATAGTATATTAGATATCAAAAAACTTGTGTAAAACATACATAACTTGTAGCTCTTAGAAGCAGCAGTAAATTGGTTCAGGAACTATTTCATAAACAGCCCCAAAAATCTTTAGAATAAAAACTTATAAAATAAGCTCATATGTAAATTTATTTGTTGAAGAATCTGATACAGTAATTTCTTGTTAGTTTTTCATAATGAGGTATCAGAAAGCAAAAGGCAGAGAAGAAATAGCTATTTGAAAAGATATCACACAAATTTTCCCAGAATGTAGAAATAAGTAGTCTGTACAATTACAAAAAGGTCTATGAGGCACATCAGAGATGTACTAGTTTTGATTCACAGAAATCAAAATATTAGTCAGTGGAAACAAGAAATAAAAAAAAAAAACATAGGCTGCAATTTCTTTACTAAAATATGAAAACATTTTGTTGGTGCTTCCAGAAGGAACACTGAATGTCCTGTTAGACTCCCTCAGGATAGAAGTAATATGCATTTATAAGCACTGGCACATGATTTTTCATATCAGCAAGTGAAGAGAAAATTATGGCAGTCTATAAAAAAGCTTGTGAAAACATTCTGGACAAATAATTAGCTCTAGTGGCAACAACATTGACTAGAGCAAGTCTTGGGTCTTGGGACATTAAAACTATTGCAGGCTAACACTGACTTGCTCTGTGAATGAGGCCAGTGATTTTGCTTCTCTGTTTCCTCTCTTTCCCTGGTCTACATGTAGATGTCTCTTTTACAGAGGCCTGCTAAAATGCTGAAGAAGTTAAATACAGATTTTATATAAAAAGATAATATATTACTAAAAATCACTCCTTTCAAACTCACTTCAAAAGGCTTGCTAAAGGAAACTGCCTGCAGAGAGGCATAATGAAGGACTTCATAGCTACCTACTAGAACATTTCTGTATAGCACTTATGTTGCTTTTACTGTTTGAGAAGCAAATATTTCTGGACTAGTGTTGTAAACACCCAAGTCATCTTTGTGAGTGATGTGCAACTTCCAAGGGAAGAAATGTTTCTCAGAGGTCCTTCTTCTGCTCTGAGACACCATGAGTTCAACATCCTGATCGGAGAGTAACCGGATCAGATCACCATCAAGGTCTTGGTAGTTCAAAACAATGTCATCTTGGTCAAACTCCCTCCTGGTAGAAAAGAAATGGACTGGTTTACAGTAATCAAGGAATGCCTGGGAGATGCTGCATGATGACCAATATAGTGGTAGTCTAATCCATTCTGCTAAAAGCCACACCAAGCCTGGTTGTCTCGGCATTCCTGGTACAGCTAGGACTAGAAATCTTACAGCCACATTCATTCTGTATTGTGTTTAAGATAAGAAATCTGTCAGAACCAAGAGCCATTTACAACAGCACAACATGGATGGTACAATTAATCTGTGCATTTGATAAAATTCCCATATATAAGAACTGAAGTCACTACCCTCTTTTTCTCACTTATGGTTTGGGGTTTTTTTGAGGGGAGGTTGAAGAGTGGAAGAATATTAGCACAGGTCTTCTGTTACTAATATTTAATGTTCTAATGTTTTGATATTCCAAGCTAGATTAATCTAGTTTAACATTAGCTTAAGAACTGTTAGAAGGCATTGTTGTGCATCCAGAAGAATTATATTAGACAAGAGATCCTTCTGTGGGGATGTAGCTGTTATCGTAGAACAAGAAATAGAAACTTCTACCCAGCATAACTGAGTTAAAAGTCTGTGGCATTCCACATTTACTGACAACCCCAAGGAAGAGTAGGACTGGAGGAACTTGGCAAATGTTTAAATGATATTAAATATACAACTAACTGCTTGCATTGTACCTCATCAGTTCCATGAGATCTTTGAATGATGGAATGCTGCTCAGATCCTCTTCCACTGGGATATCTCTGTAAAAAAATCAAATCTAAGAATTGCATATCATGAAAAGATAGTTGTTGGCATTTCTTCAGCAGTAAACTGGAAGACTTTTTTCTTATTACCTGATAGTGCTCACAGTCTCATCATGGTAATAGCAGCGAACTTTATTAACTGTGTCTTCCTGCTGTGGTAAATCTTTTATGATCTTCACAAAAGCACATGGGAAAATCCCAGTGGCATTATCAGCTGTTCCCTGGAATGATAGGAAGAGTTAGACTGAAGAAATCCATGACGTTTTGGCCACATATGGTAAATTTTGGAATTCAATTAATTTCCATGGAAACAACAGTAAGAATTTGTCTACTATAATCTAGGGGGGGAAACAAACAAAAAAAAAGCTATTGGTAGTAGCCTGGTGGCATCCCTACGAAAATACACAACTGTATAATCAAACACAAGGCAGGGAGTGAAACAGTGTGTGGAAAATGGAAGTCAGATGGTTACCAAAGAAGGCTTTGGTGTTTGACCAAGCAGAGATATCATATCTACAAACACACAGCATGTTTTCCTCATCCTTTTCCAGAACACTGCTGCACTGCACAAATTCTCTCTAATCAGGGTGACGTGTGTTGTGGTATGAAGCATGAAGCATATAGCAACTCACCCTGAGGCAAGAAAAAAATTAATCACTGAAACTGAGTTCCCATCTCTTTTCTGTTGGCCTTTTTGTGTTCCAATCACTTCCAAAGAATTTTAAAATATTGCAGCAGCAGCAGATGCACATGAAAGCTGAAGTCTACAGGGCAGCAAATTTGTAAGTTAAAAGCCATTGAGGAAGGAAATAATTTTTTATTTGGAATCAAGGTTTTATTCTTGACAGTAAGACCTGATTATGATACAGTTTTTCCTTGAAAGGACATAAAAGTCTGAAGGACGAGGACAGCCTTTTCTATGCATATATTTCAGCACATGCTAATAATTCAGTACCCCTATTGCAGTGTTACCTCCAACCAGTCTTTGTTTACTCTTCTGAGTAGATAGATCAAGTCTCCCTTCTTGAAGTTGAGTTCTAGTTTATTGGTTCCAGAAAAATCAAACAGTGCCTATGGAAAGTCATAACACTGAAATTATTAACTCATATAATTGCAAACAATGAATCTTTCTTTCTGCTCTTTTCTTGAGGTGTGAGCATAAAGCAGCACAATAGTATGTACTTTGTCATCACAGATCTATTTCTGGAGTAAGGTCATATGTATGACTGTAGTCTGCAGTTCTCACAATTTCTTCTCCTACTAGGCACAGCCGAAAATGCTTTGAAGAAGGAGTGAAAGCAATAGGATAAACACCATTCTGAGAAAGCTGCATGCTAGAATTCTTAAAGTGGCAGGACACTGAACATCAGAGGAATAAATACAAAGATGTTGAAAACACTTAAGAGCAAGTATAGTCAACACAGCTGAAGACAACTGACAAATAGAAAACTTGAAATCCTGAGAACTGAAACCAAATATATTATTTCTGGCTACAGTTTTACAGTTTCAGATATGCTGCATGAGATCACAAAAAGCCTCAAAAATTGCAGAAATGCTGTGCACTAATTTAAAGGTGACTAACTGTTGAATTTATGTCTAGCTTTCAGGCCTATATGCTGAACTGCCAGATATACAGAAGTCTGGGGAAATGACATGCAGTTAAAACAGAACTGAGATGCCCCCTTCAGTGTCATCAAGCTGTTCTTGAATAGCTGAAGTGTCCAGGTTATCAAAAATGCACATGTCCCCTGTTGTCATTAGAGCATGTGGTAACCATTTAAATGCTACCAGAGAAGAAAGAAAAAACAAATGTTCTTTATTCAGTGTTGAAGTGGTTCTTTTGGTCACGTAAATGTCAAGAGTTCTAGACTGGCTACTGTTGTGCTAGTAATTTAGTTTAATCTATTGAAAAGTTTGGTAGGTATATTCAGTGTTTAAAAATCAATATGCGAAACCCAAGACATGACTGATCCAAGACCTGGCATATTGAGTTGTAAAAATGAAAGCAAACAAACCTCAAAGTACGAACATGAATTTTTTTCATTCTTACATAGCAAAACCACAGGTTCCAGGGACAAAAACCATGCTTAGACAAGTCCTGGTTACAAAACAGTTATGCTTAACACCAAGACAATATACAGCAAAAGACAAGGGTATAGGTAGTTCTTGATACAACACTTATGTTACAGAAAATACTAAGATGCTTCAGCTTAAGCTTTTAAACATATGCTGAAATCAGTAAGACTAAAGTTTGTTCTAGTTTTAAATTTAATTTACAGATATGACTGTGTAAATATGGATCATTTGGCAGTAAGATGTACATGTCTTTAAATTTTGAAACTACTGGCATTTTTGACTTCACAATGGAACTTCTTATTATTCAGCTAGGGAGAAACAGAACATGTCTTTCCATCCTTTGTTTCATTCCCTGTTGTTGAAATCAATTACTATCCCACTTGAGTTCACTTTCCCTTCTTTCCCTAAGCCCTCATTGGGAAAGGCAACTTGACCAATGAGATACCAAAGTAAACTGGAGTCCAATTTCTTACTCTGTGGAAGATTGAGCAGAGCACTCACCTCGGCCCGTGGAGCTGCTGTGCGGTCAGAAATAGGCACTTGGGGTGAAATGCTTTTACTGAAAAGAAAGGACACAACAGGGAGGTAAATGTATCTTTCTATTAATCAGAAATACTACACAATCAGTAGTACAATATTTAAGAGGCAGGCAAACCATAGGTCGCTGGAGAAACTGCATGAGAATCTGTGTGTAGCACTGAAGTAAGTAAATATGGATGCAACAACATTGCCCTAGTTCTCCCAGTTCCCCTGCAGAGAAACAGCAATCTGAAGATATCTGCTGCTGAGAACAGATGGAATTTTCAACACAGTCAGTAATCTGAACCTCTTTTCCACAGCACTTCTCAGCCACCCTGCTCTGCCTTCTGGGCATCCCTGTTTCTAGCATTCATGGCATCCACTTCAAATGCTGCCGTCACAAAGACATCACAGAACACAAACACACATGCTCATTTGGCACTGTTTGAGGCAAGTGAAGAGGAAGTGGGTCCATCTTTGTATGTTGAAAGGAGATTTAATTTGTCTGAAGGGTAAAGAAATGTGACATCTACTTAGATCTCCAAAGGAGTGTCAGTGTTGGTATATAGTGCAGGCCCCTGGTTTAGACAAAAGAAAGGAACAGATTTTGTATTTTGTTTAATTTAGTATCTGAACCAGACCTTACCACATTCAGTACTAGAATTCTCATTGACCTCAGTGGTGCAAGCCTATGTCCTTGATCTTGCCCTGTACATTCTGCACATTATAATACATACGTCCAATGAATACAGGCTGAGAGAGCTGAGGAGACCTTATAGCCACCTTCCAGTACCTGAAGGGTCCTGACTGAAAAGCTGGGGAGGGACTTTTTACAAGAGTGTGTAGTGATAGGACAATGGGGAATGTTTTCAAGCTGAAAGAGGGTAGACTTAGATTAGACATCTTTACTGTGAAGGTGGTGACACAGTGGAACAGGTTGTGTATGCCTCCTTCCTGGAAGTGTTCCAGGCCAGGCTGGATGGTACTTGGAGCAACCTGGTCTAGCAGAAGGTGTCCCTGCCCATGGCAGGGGAGTGGGAACTGGGTAATCTTTAAGGTCCCTTCCAATCCTAGCCATTCTATAATTCTATGATTCATTCTATGAAGTACCATAACCGCTTTAATAATCTGAGATTAAAAGAAATGCCCTGTGTTCACTCTACCACAAAGATCCTCATATTAGGGCTTCATGGATTCACATGGTAAACACGGCAGTCATCCTCATCTCCTCCTCCCCCCAAAACTGGACAGCATCTCTTACATCAAGCAATGTTGAAAAAAATATGTCAATCACTTACACTCGGCGTGTCCGTGGGCGAAGCCGTCTCAGTCCGTGAGGCACCTGTTCACTATCAAAGGGTGAGTGATAGAAGAACAGTCGTACATCTTCATCCATCAACACCCAAACTGGTAGGCAGAGCAGGTTCTGTGCCAAGAGCAAGCAGGAAGCAGAGTGTAAAAGTGGGAGAGAACAATTCTCTGTTTACTTACATGTACCAAACATGCCTCTCTGACCTACAGGATCATGAAGGATATTTATTACTGCCAGAAATCTCCCTCCTCTCCCTTCTCACTCAGCAGGGCATGGAGGAACAGCTGACACTTTCTCCTGTTTACTTCTGGAGTTGGACAGTGTATTGCTTCACTCTTTTAGTGGCTGATTAACTGCACAAGTAAATTGCTTTTTGTGTTTCCCTTCAGAACATGAATGACTGTGGAAATAAGGCAATCTTCAGTACTTGTCAGTGCTTCAGACTGTTACTGATTTAAAGTCAGGTCTTCCATTAACCTGCATACAAAGAATTTGTTTATTCTGATGTTACTGTCTTTTTTCACCATAGAGCAGTGAAAACTTCTTCGCCCAGAAGCCCACCCTACTCTCCTAGCCACTGAGGTGCACAACCCAACTCTATATTCACACAACACCAGGAGATTGACCATTTCCTCATACATCTTTGGGTGCTTGGGGGTTTTTTGGTAAGGATACCTATGAGTACATGAAGGCACGGAGTGAACCCTTGTGAACTGCATATCCCAGGAGATCCTAAAGTGTGAATAATCCAGGGAATAGGACTGCAGGTTGTACCACAGTGTGGACATTGTGTATTCAGTAAAAACAATATAGAGAGAAGCAGATACCTAGGACTACAACAGAACTGTCTCTCTTAGCTGATTTCAAGGAGTAAGTATCTGCAGTGCTTAGTGAAATCACTACATTAAAAATAAGTTTTACCTTCATGTAGACATTTAGGATAGGAATCCTGTTTTCAGCAATTTCCTTTTTGCCTCCAACAAAAACTTTTCCTGGAAAATATAAAACCTGTGACAGTTACAGAAGAAAAAAGATGGCATCTGTCAGAGAAATGAAGCAACCAGAAGAAGTTCAGATCTTCAAGGAAACACACATTTTCTAAAAGATTTTAGGTTTCTAAATGGATTTCAGTACAAGTGAAGGGACTGACAATGGAACTTGACTTCTCCAACATCCACAGCTGAGAATCAGTTCCTCATCACTACTACCACCCTACAACGTGCTCCTCTTTAGGAAAGCCTAGGGCTGAGAAAGCTGGTAATTAGTGCACCTTACCAGGCAATACAGGGAGTGTGCAGGTAAAAGGGCTATTTTTGCTCTCTGCCCCATATCTCTCTTCTAGTTTGGTATGCAAGGCATAAAACTGACGATAGCGTCGGAAAATCAGGTATCTGCCACCACCTTTAAGCTTTACTTCAATGACAAACATCTGAAACAGAGAAGGGAGATGGTGTTCATATTAATACTTACCAAATGAAAGTGAGGTGTACAATTGGAACATAAGATCAGTGCTCTGGGAATATTGTCTTAAGAGAGGAAAGTAAGCTTTCAGCTAAGCTTCTGCTGATTCAAGTACTAAAAAATAACAAGATAGCACTAGGAAGTATAGCATATGTGTGAGTTCAGCTTTCCAGTGGATCATGTCTCTGTAGCTGCTTTCTACTAAGCAATCTTAAGAGGAAACCTGGAATCACTAGATGCTTACTCATCTTCTCTCAATAACAAACAAAAGATGTTAAGAGAGGTAAATACAAGTATGCTTTGAACATCTAAATCTACAGACAGACAACTAGATTAATTTATTTTCAGAGCCGAAAGCATTCATACTTCTTTTTGACTTTGAAGTACACAGTGTCAGAAATTATAGTCTGATCTCTTCCAACCATTATCTTATTTATCTCTTGCCAAAATTGCTTTGCTCTAAAAGAGCCTACGATTTATGTGCATTGACCTCTGAGTCAGTTTGCAGCCAATGCTTCATAAAACATAAAGACGTAGCAACCAAACATCACTAAGAGCTGGGTGCTGCAGTGGGAAGGTTTTACAAGTAGCATTTCCAGTAAAAGCAGAGTACCCTGCAGAAAGCAGACTGAGCTGATCTTATCTAAAACTCTTCAGAAAATCTCATACTGTCTTTCCCTACTCTTCCCTTCCTGTATGCTATTTCATGACTTATTAATATGCTACCTTCTGTGGAGGTGGAAGCATCTTAACTTGCAAGTACCATGAAATAAAGAAGACCAGACCCTGCCCTTCTACCTCTTTGAATTCTTTTCCCACTATCTTCACCAAAGGTAGAGCACTCTAACACAAAATTGATCAGAAATTATATAAGAATTTAGAAAAGATGCAATCCTAGAGGATACCTGTGTCACATTTCACCCAGAAGATAATTTTTTAAACTAAATCTGTTCCAGAAAAAAAGAAGCACTGTGAAGTTGTCCTGTTCAAACCAAAAAGCAAATATACTAGATAAACAGCATTTTGCTTCCCACAGCCAAACCAATTGCAGATGAGGGCATACAAAGACACATAAATCTGCCTTCTTACATAGTAACTAGTAAAGCCTTTCTTCTCTTCAATATCTGCAATGTTAGCTGAAACAGGCACATCATCTGGGAGCTGGTCAAAATCACTGTGAAGCAAGAATAAAATATTTAGATTATTCATACTGGCATTAGCCTTTGGAGGTCTCTATGACTGACAGAACAAAGATAGCTAGGCAGCATCACATTAGTTGTGTCAAAACCCAAGAAACTTAAAACTCTTGGTGTCCTTCTCTTCCTCTGGAGGTCTGATCTTGCAATGTCAAGTTTCTTTAAGTTCAGCACAAGTCAGTGACCACTGTGAAGATACATCAAGCCTGAAAAACATCACTATCATTCCCAGGCTTGCTAGAGTAGCAGGACTACAAAAGAAAAACTTGAGATAGTAAGCTTTTTCTGAGAAACATGATCAACTGTGGATGCATTCTTAATCCTTCCTACAACTTCTAGTAGACTGGCAATAATAAGTCTGCAGTAGTATCTCTTACTCTAAAATCACTATAAACCATGATTTATGCTGTCATTATTACTGCCTTAGTGTGAGGAATAGGAAACAGTTCTG
This sequence comes from Phaethornis superciliosus, assembly GCA_023637945.1. NCBI lineage: Eukaryota > Metazoa > Chordata > Aves > Apodiformes > Trochilidae > Phaethornis > Phaethornis superciliosus. The sequence goes on along the minus strand of JAJQWJ010000001.1, from coordinate 58,954,547 downwards.
AGAAAAGATGTTGTTGTGCTAAGTGCTGTAGAAACTGGAAGCACAAACCTAATTCCTAAAAATCAATGTACCTTATACATATGAGGTAAGAAACAGTAGAAGGATAAGCACAAACAGGGGAAAAAAAAAAAGAAAAAAAAAGAGAGAAAAAAGAAAGAAACAAAAAAAAACAAGGAAAGAAACAAAGACATAGTATAGTTCTATATCATAACTACTGGTGCCTGCACCAGCTGTCAAAATGTTATCAAGTTTTCTTGTAAACACCACAGTAAAGTAGACTCTTAAGGAGGCTTTGGAAAAAAGAATGAGTAGCCTAGCAAATATTTACAGAGAGATCTCCCAGTCACAGCAGATAACCTGCAGCAAGCACAAAGATACAGGTTTGAAAATGTCAAAAATGTGTGAAGGGACATGGGATAGTGGGTAAGGTTAGAATAAGCTTTGCAGATCCTAGAAAGTTTTGGATTTTAAGCAAGACAAGGAAAGATCCCTGCCAGAACATATAAAGAGAAGCCATATGACCACACTCTCATGTTTCTTAACTGTATTGTTCACACAATAAACCAGCATGGAATGGCAGGTATTTCTTCCTCTGGAAACTTCTCCTTGGTGCAACATCTTTGACAAAGAGAAGACGAGCGCACCTTTGCTTCAGCCAGACAACTCGGTGTATTAGAGTGGTATTTATATTAACACTTAATTAAAATAGATCAAGAATGAGGGAAAAAAAGGTAACAAGTGAGGTAGAGAGAAAGAGACACTTTAAAAAGGATCAACTAAGGAATGCCCATCTAGCATAATATTAAAAATTCTGATAATGCAAAAAGCACAGCAGTTGGCTGAGTTAATACTGCTAAGAAAAAATCCCAAGCAAGTGCTTCTACAATGTGTATCCCGTTTGAAAGGATGAAGTAATGATGCAAAGTCTTGCAAAAGCCTGCTGTATGAGAATGACATGAGTCAGCACCACCCACAAAACCATAAATACTACCACTTACTGTGAAGAGGGATGTGGTTGCAGAGATCAAGATATATAATTAGTCATGTCACAAATATATCACAAATCCCAGTAAAAGGGAAATTGCAGCTATAGGGGACAATGACCCACTATTGTCCAAGGTGGTGAATATTTCCCATGAAATGAAGAAAGTCCACTTTGACTTAAGAAATTATCAGCTCCACAATGAGAAGCCTAATAGTTTGGAAAATATAGTATCAAGAAGCCTATAAGAATAATCAAAGAAACTTGTATCCAAATTAAATGAGCAGATCGTAGCAGTTACATGGAGGTTTGTGGGGAGGAGGAAGAAGGGACAGACTCATTACCTCTTTTCTCGCAGCTGTCGGGGAAGAGACATGGTTTGCAGCTTCTTAAATCCAGATGGCTATGTTCTATTCCTCTACTTCTTGGGCAGCTCCTGGTTAAATAGGATAGAGAAATCAAAGCAAATTTCCTTGTGTGAATCAAGACTCCTTTGCAAGGCCTCGGAGATCTTATTTTTAATGTTACTGTGTCAGATGATTTCTTCTGTACTTCCCCACCCCCATGAGATTGAGGAAGTACTAGAGAAAAAAGTCATACAGAAAGGATGTTTTGTGATGTCTGTCATGTATCAAAACTGCCACAGTTGAGAAACCAAAAGGCCAACTAAAAGCAGAAACCATGAGCCACGTGGTCTACCCCTTCACTGAAACATCTGCCTCACGGAAAGCCAGCAAGAGTGGGCTCAACAAGGTCTGTTTTTCCCCAGATATAGTGTCCCCATGTATATCTCTACACTAATGTTTGTAAACCAAGATTATTACCTCTGACCCCTTATTGAGGCTTCTTGATTCCCAAGAATCTTCCTTTCCATGGACCAAAAGCCAGGAGGTGGAGTCAAAGAATGAATTTTCAAGTGGGAACAGAAAGCGTCATCAGGAAATTCCACTTCTTCAAACCTGGGTGTCCCAGGGCATCAGGCACAAGAGATTAGTAAATGAGCTTTGAAGGATCAGTCAATGCAAGTAAGATGTGAGCCCTTGAAAGAGTGGAGAGCTTTTCAGCTTCATGTGCTCAAAACAATCCACATTTGCTACCTACAGGGTAATTGCTCACCCAGAAAGCATCCCGACTGTCCTGACCTGTACACAAAGGGTAGTGATACAGCATTTGTATAACCTTTGCTGAAGAAATATTTGTATAATACCATATAATAAAACTGCATTTGTATAACCTTTCAAGAAGAAAATAAAAGGAAGAAAGTTATGAGGAAACCATCATTTCCTAACACTGCAGATAAGTTGCAGTATAACCTATCTGCCTTAATCAAAAGCTGCCACATGCAGTATCTTTGCATTCCCATTTCAGTCTTTGACTCTCTTGCATTTTCATAATCAATACATATTTGGTTCTTTCTCCTCCTTCCACTGTCAAGCACAAAAATTCTTATCTGAATGGAGCAAAAGTCAACCAGCATTCTTCAAAATAAAACTCTATTTACAACTGTAATCATCATCCTTGAGACTAAACTGCATTTCACTGCATTTCAATTAAGTAAATTCTTCACCCATCATTTTCCTGAAGATAACTGAAGGCACCATTATAGAATTTTGAGACGGGATTGTCTCTTGATCAGAAGGCACCAGGAAAAGCTACAACATTTTGAACTGGTTTTGGTTTGGTTTGGTTTGTTTTTTTCTGAGTGATCTGCCACTCTGTGGTGCTCACACATAATTAGAAGAGAAGTTTGAACTGGTGATGCTGGATACAAGTATTTCCCCAGACCTTCACACTCTGCTGTGTATTCCATTTTCTTAATTAGCATTCTAAATGTTCAGTCACAATGTAACCTCATTATTCTTTTCCCTTTGTCTTGATTGGGAGGGACAACAATCAGGTATTCTAACTACAGTCCTCTTCCTTTCTCTTCATGTACATAAGGAAATAGGAACTTTGACTAGAACTCTTAATCAGAAGATCAATATATAAGAACTCATGAAAATTCAGAGGGGTCCTCCTGACACATGCAAAAAGATATTGGAAGGCACATGAACTATGCAAACAGAAGTGAAAGAGAAAGGTCAGGGGGTGCTTCTAAAGTAACCTTTTATAGGTGATACATGTTATAGTTTCAAGAAGAAAATAATTAAAAGGATATGCTAATATTTTCAAATCTCTTGGAATGTAGATACAATGCAAGTACATCTTTTAAGAAAGAGGGGATATGACACAACACAAAAATACTTGCTTGTTGTTCACCTGGAGACATGGCTCTTCCAGAACAAGTAAACAGACAGCCTTACAAATAGTCTATGCAACTGCTTTGCTGTGAGCTGAGTAAACAAATTGATAGTAGCTCCTCAATTCCACTATTCCCTACTAGAGATTATAGTCAGTAATAATACTAATCTGACAGAATAATGCTAGAACTACTAAGAAAACCTCTGCTTCTACAATATGTTCTTGTTCTGAACTAAACCAAGACCTTTTTTAATGATGAGAAGGCAGATTCCTGCCTCAGAGGAGTGGGGAGCTGATTGGTTAAAGGGCTCACCGAGGCTGTGAAAGTCTCCAGATTAGAAGCACTTCTTTGTCATGTCCTTCTGTGCCAAATCAGTGCCACACCTCTGAGGTGTTTTCTCTCAGTTTCCACTATTGTGCTGCTGTAGTAGAAAGAGAAATTTCTGCTGTTTGGGGTGAGGAAATGGGTTGGGTCTAATAAAACCTACATTCTCTCTCTGCTCAAAATATTATTTTATTACTGATTGAAATAATTGAATGAGTTGAAATGATTGCCCACTACAAAATCAATCATATAATGAAAGTACCCATGTCAAGAGATGTGTCTGCACTAGAAAAGTATCCAATTTCAGCAGCTGACACAATCATCTCTCAGTTTCAAGAAAACCCAACATACACCAGAGGCACTGTGGTTATTATAGCACTATGCACTGTCCCTTATCTATGTACAAGACAAAATAGGCATCCAGGTGCAAGAAATACTAATTAATTAATTAATAGAGACTACTAAGAACACCTTAAGATGACTGAATCATGACCATATGCTGACATCATTACATTACACCTTTTCACAGTTTGGCACCTACTATATTACTTTGGCCATCTATGTCTGTGAGCTGTGAAATTGTGGCCTTCTGATAATGCACACATTATCAGAAAAAAAATTGTACAAGGATACATAGCACACTGGAAATCTGAGAGTATCAGTTGTAACCAAACAGCCAGACCAAGCACAGAATTTTAATGGAAAACATGAATGTTGTCCCAAATCACTGAAGATACATGAACCACTAATAAAAGATATAAAGGAATACAGCAAAAATATGCAGCCGAATCAAGTCTGAGGCCAACACTACACACCATGTTACTAGGGCAGCAGCTACTGTTTCATTTTAATGTCTGTATTCTCTGGAATAATGAGTTCCCACTGATGCACCTGATGTTAGAAAAGTGTGGGGTAGTTATGTTCAGTCAACAGACACAGAATAAATTTGTCAAGTGACCTGTCAAAAAGTCAGATTTAGTAAAATATTTTTCACTGAGCTTTCCCAGATCTCAAAATATGGTTAGGATTTGTTAAAATTTGTGCAGTGTTTCATTCAAACCATGCTATGTGGCGTCTAATAGTTTATTTTCCTCATCCATCTGATGAAATCCTGTGAGCAAATTCCTTTAACTAAATTTAGAAATTTTAGATAAGTCCCTTTAGTTAAGTGGAAGTTCTGTGAACAGGCAGTGAAGAGATTCAGGCACCACTGGCCAGTAAATCAGACCTCAAGTGGGCCAACTCCCCCTCTTAAGGTGTTATCTGTCTCCTTGGAATATACATGAATTACAAAGTAACTATATTCTCAATTTTGTCACCTCAGGTTCCTCAAGTTAAGGAAATAAATCTGTGCCTTACTGTGGACCTAATTATTACTTGTATAAAGGTACCTTCCCATTCGGGACTCAGCTATATTTGGATATGCACTTTTACACTGGTATAATTGTCTTTACCCTAGGGGACTTGTACTACTTAAGCTACACTGATATAGTCAAAGAAGCACAATTTTCTAGTGCAGACATATCCAGTCTGCTCATTATAGAGAGATTATTGCTCATTTTCTAATGGTTCATAAATTGGGACAATATTCCCTAATAAAACTGGGGGAAAGAAATCTAGAGATTGGGATAAGCAGGCAACTGGCAAGTACAGAGGCAATAAACATCAAGATCCTGTAATTCTGGAAGCTCTGTCTGTCACTATTCCAGACAGCATATACTTACAGCCTATCTCACTTGCTGCCTCAGCCACTGGCCTTTTATTGCTTCAGTCTTTATCCCTTGAAAGCTAAACTTGTGTAATGAGCCCATCAATTACTGTACCAATAGGGTATCTGATTTTAAGCCAGCTGCCAGTCTGTTCATTTCAAGTGTGGAAGGCTGGAGTCTGTGTCTCCGATACCTTGATAGGCAAAAGGCTGCCTTGTTCTGTGAAGCCAGGTCTAAATAAGAGATCTTTCAATTAATTGTATTCAGTTCAACCACTGGCCTGCTCTGTGATTCCTTACACCTCAGCTTTGCCATCTATAAAATGGGGCTGACAATAGTACATTTCTCATGGAGGATGAGTGAGGAGGAAAAATCCTCAAAACAGGTATAAGTCTTTGGGAAAGTCAGGTGAAAAGTGAGAAACTACAACTATTATACTTAACAACCCCGCAGTGCTCAAAATCACCTGCAGTGAAAACTGAAAACAATATAAAAAAGTAGCTCTTCAGATTTGTGCCCTAAATGCTCTGATGCCAGCCCTTAGACCTGATTCCCAAATCCTTAGAAAAGAATATAGCTGCTAAATTATCACATATGTTAAACAGCAGTACCCACTGTGGAAAAGAACAAGGAAACAAAATATAGAATAGCTTTCTGCCCCAGAGTACTATCTAATATGAGAATACTCATTCTACTTATGGATTGCTTCAATAATGTGAGCCAAAGGTAGTGGTGAACTTTGAACTTGTGATTTCAAGGAGTATCTGGTGATGGTATCAGCTAGGGAAATTCCTGGTTCTCATATAGTCTTGCTTTTTCCTGCCCCACAGGCTGGCACATAGGTAGCTCTTTTGCAAAAACATATCAGCTAACTAATCTAGCTGTAAAAACATTTTTTAAGCCACAGATCAATTTCCCAGCCCAGCTCACAGAATGGACATTAAGACAGACAACAACTGGGAAGGAATACATTAAACCAGCATTGCTGCCTGAACATTGTCTTAGGAAAGCACTGACAACACAGCAAAATGTAGTGTGTAGATCCCCAAACAATTCAAGCAAGCATGCATATGTGTTTCTTGGCAATCTGTATCCACATACAGGTGCTAATGCAGCCTGTCTCACACATATGCCTCCGGGCATTCTAACCCTGGTGTGGCAATGATTTTATTGCTGTTATGATATTAGGAAGGAGCCAGAACACACCCTCAAACCATGACCTTTTCTGTAATAGTTTTCTGAATGACATAGCTGCCACTGTGACAGTATCTAGAGAATCCAGTCCCTGAATAGCTACTTCTCTCTGCTTTAGTGCCGTTGCCCCGTTTGCCAGCACTTCAATTAGTTTTCCAGATTTCACTACAAACAAGATGTATAAGGTGCTGTAGAGTCTGAATGTAGAGCCCTTACAGTGTTTTTTCCACCATGAATCAGATCACAGGAAGGTGAAAAGTAAGATAGAAAACTATGTCGGTAAAAATTCTTCATGAGTGGAAAGCAATTTCCCTGTGAAAAGATGAAAACTAGGAAATCTTCAGAGTAAAGGGAAAAAAGTGAAGGGGGGGAGGGAGCAAAGGAAGAAAAATATACAATAAAATTGATTTATTACCTAAATAATCTTTGCTCCAAGCCGGCTAGTTATGACACTCTCAGATACCTCTACTGCAAACCAGTAAAAAGTAGAGGAGGTCCCGTTCCAGTTCTTTCTGTTCCACCTCTTGCCTCTGAGTTCTGCTGAATGTGACATTTTTCCCTGGCACTTAATACACAGAACTCTGCTGCTAATTTTATGCACAGAGTTCTCATGCTGTGTAATTCAAGGCCAGAGACTCCTCCAACAGCCTGCCAGGCAGAGTAGACACCCTTCAACGCTGCTTCTGCTGCAGAAAAATTTGGGGGGGGGGGGAGTGGGGAGTGAGAAGGAAATGAGCCAAACAACAAACAAGCTTCCAAACCTGTCCAAGATGTTTAGCTGATTCTTGGCTCTCGGATCTACCAGGGATCTATCTCCAGCTCCCCCTGTCCAGTTTGTCAACAGACCAGTCCAGTGCATTCACCAGAAATTACAGCTTCAGTCATCTTAAGGAGCTCACTTTCCATCTTTTTTTCCCATATTAGATTCTACCTGCCAGCTCTAATACTAGATCAGGCTTTTGACCACAAGGCTCTATTAATTCTACCCTGAGACAGAATAAGAAGTGATTTCTGCAAGGCTACAATAATGGATTTATAAGAGAAACTAGTGTCTTTTTCTTTCCCATCTTCATTAACATCTCTGCATCTCACAGGGATATTCTGCACTGTAATAAATTCCACTAAAATGAGAATGGACAAGTGACCTTCAAAACCTGGCCTGATCATGTGGATAAGGGGATTGAACTGGATGTATCCCCATCGACTAGAAAAGATCTTGTGCCAGACACCCCTCTTTGCTTCCAACTAACCAGACCAATTTTTGCAGAAGCCTTTCAGTGGGATTAGCACTTTCTGCAGTGGAGAAAGTATTGCATTAGACCCATTTTCAATACTACTCCTTCTACCCTGGTGCTGATAACTCCAGAAGGAGAACACTCTATAACACTCCCTCAACTTCAGCTTTTCTTTCTCTTGAATGCATCAACCAATAGACAATGTGAGAACTACAAACTAAAAGAAAAAAATAACTTTGATAACTGAATTACATCAATAATTTCTCCTACTGTGAATACTTTATGACAGATGAAAATAAACTGCATTGCCAAAAGAGTTCTTTGAATGGTACAGCATCCTCCTCACTGATGCTTCTTCTATTACAGTTATGTTGACCAGCAGAATTAAGTACAGACCTGGTCTTAAATATAAGGGATCTCAAGCCTTGCTGTGCAGCAAGTGCTATTATAGCCCACAGATCTATATGACACTAAATTAAATCCTTCTTGAAAATTTTAGAAGAGCTGGGACATTAACTGCTGCTGAGCTGCAGCAGGATATCATGGGCTTTGACACCCAGAGAATTTTGTTTGCAGTTCCTCTCACTGTGACAAGGTGCCTCTGTAGAAAGAACAGGGCAGAAAAGCCTGGGAATAGGAACATGGTCCTTCATTCCCCATCTGGAATGTGAGATAAACCAAAGATTACACATACAAGTCAGATAAGTTCATATACTGATCTAGTACTGCCATCAACATTCTCTCTCAGAAAAAAAAGAATCAGAGGAAAAACAGGGACAATGCACAGCTGAAAGGAAGACAAACATAAAAGGTAAAATATGGATGTGTGGAGACAATGAAATTAAAAGAAGGATTGGGAAGAATCTATACCTTCTCTAAAGACATGCATTGCATTTCCAAACTTGACCCACATGTGTTGTCTGGCTATCTAATTTATGAGACACATGAAGCTGACCAACCAGCAAGTTTGGCATAAATTTTATCTCTTAGATATGCCAAGATTATTCCCATTAGGAAGGAGGAAAAGAAAGCTGACGGGAATATTGTCCTAGTTCCCATGGGCACTGTCTGGGATATACTTGATATGTAAAAATCTGCAGGTATCTTGATTTCTTGCTAATATTCACTGTCATGACCTCTCCATTGTAAAAACTAATAGATCAGAGCCTTTTTTCCACTACCTGCTAGCACAGCTACCTAGAGCAACACTTTCAGACCTACTATACTTACAATTTTTCTGACCAAGTTTTGGTCAAATTTTTCTTTTCTTTCATTTATTAGAAAATTTTTATTTCTCTCTACATCTGCACTTCCTTTTTTTATTATAATTTTTATATTAGTCAACAGATTCAAGGTAAAGTGTTTTTCTTTTTTACTAAATGCTTACAAGGCTGTATCTGAAATACAGATTGTTTTGGAGCCCTCAAATCAAGAGAAATATTGACAACCTGTACCAAGTTCAACAGAGGGCAAATAATTCTGGGGTATATGATATACAAGGGAAGGCTGAAGTTTGTTTAGCTTAGAGAAGAGAAGACTTGGAGGGAGATCCAGGTGCTAATCCAACTAAACAAATTGGTATTAAAGAGGAGACACAGCTCAACACTTCTACAGGCACAATGAAAAGGCAGGAGACAAATATCACAAGCTACTACAAGGGAAAAATCTCACTGGACACAAGAAAAAATAATTCAATATGACACTCAAACAAGGGCCCAGAAAGTCTGTGGAATCTCCATCCATGGACGTTCACAAAATTTGACTAGACAAGCTTCGTCTATCTTTTATATTAGCAATATAAATTTATATTGAGTAAGTCATTGCATAGATGACATCTAGTAGCCCCTTCTGACCTTATTTATTCTATGTTCAGATACCAGATGCTATCTTCAGCTAACCAAAGCCTCCATCAGTGTTACTGGTCATCTTATCCAAGACAATCTGCTCGACCTAAATTAAAATCTCACATGCATTTGGCAACAGTGACCATTTGCAGTAAATCTGTGATACAGTGCTATAAAATTAAATTTCCTGTGTAATAAGGAAAAAAAATGGGGGGAATGGGAGGAAACACAATTTGTCCTAAAACAAAAACTTCTAAAAATGTTACTTTTAATAACTTCATAAAAAAAGGTGTTGATGGATATTCTTGGAACAGATTGTCAGTGAGAAGAAATCAACTGACCTCTGTGCCTTGCTTATATTGCCTACCTCATGCATCTGCATGTTATTTTCTCTTTTAACACCAAGTTTTCCCTCCTCACCCTTTTGCCCTTGTCACACTCATCTGTCTCTGAGTCCATATTCCTCCTTAACCTACTTTCCTCTCTATATTTTTCTTTCTTTTTTTTTTTTTTTATCCCTATCTCACCCTTTATTCTTCTAGTCCTAAATTCTGAGTTGGTAAAGAATTCTTCCTGGCACACTCCCTAAAGAGCAGCTAATAATTTGGCTTTGGGCCTGCTCCTTCTTTGTCAGGTCTCTCTTGTCAATGGGAGGAAAGCTTTGGAAAACAAAGAAAAGGATATATTGACCTGGTAATCCCAGGAAAAGCCTGGCCTGCATTAATGATACTTAAAAAATAAGTAAGGGCTTCGTGCCTAAAGTACTTTAGATTAGCCTTCCTTAAATAATGTGACACATCAAGTATTCAGTGTTTGAAATGGGGGGCAGAGGGGACTACAGCTATCATGAAAATGAATAGAGGCTGAGCTTATGCACCACACACACACTACACCTGCACTATTTTTATTAGTAAATATAGTTCTTCTGGTTTTCTTTCAGTTTAGTAGCTTGGTTCCCATTTCCCTCAGTCTCTTTATTTATGATGGTGCTGCAGTCCTTAGACACACAAAGTCTTGCTGTCAGAAATAAAATGGTTATAGGAACTATATATACATGCCTTGCTATACGTCTGACAGTGAAAAACCAGGATGAATTTTACACTATTTGAAACTGGACTCTTAAAACCATTAACTAGTGAACAGTCAGAAAGAATGCAGTTTTACAAATACAGCGTTTTCAGAGAAAAAGAATCACAGCAGATAATACTTTTGCTACATAACTATATAAGCCCAACTGGTATTGCCAAGATATAGTTTGAAAATTCAGTGTAATTTTGCTTTCAGTTACAGAAGAGTCACTGTTCATGTATATTTGAATGCCTAACACAACGCTTACTCTAGTCCACCTATGTCATGATGTACTATACAAAGAGTTTATGAACATCATAAATTTTCATACTAGAAAAATCATTTCTCTCATTCTTTAATCCATATTTTGATTCATCAGAGCAAACTTAAATTCTTACACTGAATCCTTTCTTTCCAATAATGCTTTATTCCACGTTGAAAAAAAAAAAAAAAAAGAAAAAAGAAAAAATTAAAAAAGTACAAAGCACATTTGCTTGCCTTGGCAATATAGTTGATATTTCTAGTCCTATTGATGATTGTTTAATGCTTTCAAAGCCTACCAGATTTAATTACTCTAACAGTAGATACTCTTCTTTAACATATAATCCTTCTTCAAATCTCAATGAACTCTTTGCTGAAATAATAGCCATCCAGACACTAAATCCAGAAGATAATTAAACACTGTGTGAAAGGACATTTCTCTTTAAGCAGATTTACATTTTGTCAATTATTGCTCTATCGTAACTTTAATAATAATTATTCAAATAATTTTTTCTTTTTAACCTTTTCTCACCTAAGTCTTCTCTCAAGCCCTTGAGCAGTAGAAAAACTAAAAAATGTAACTGTGGAATAGCAGAAATAGGAGTGAAGGAGGCAATGGGGAAAAAAAGGCATGAAATAGTTACTGGATTCTCATTTAGGACCCAAATCTGTCTTCAGAGGGCCTATTCATAGTTTAAAAGTTAAGCATAAAGCAGGAGGTTGTGCAAGGCCACAGTATCTTTGACACAAGAATTGTTACTCACTATGAGACATTTAAGTAGAATACATATGGAAGGCCTTAGATAGAGCTGAATCTACAAAAGCTGATGCAGTATAAAAATGAGAAGCATCTAGGAAAAGAAACTTCAAATGTCTGTTCTCCAAATAAATATCTGAGTTTTCTTGTATTAATTTGGTTTGAGTCTCCTTTTTTTAATGCATTTATCTCATTTACTGGTCAACACACCTACTTGACAATCCACAGTGCTAAGAAGATGCTATAGCCTTGCCTAAAAATTCACACTTGAATTAATGCTGCCACAGAAGTGCAAAGCCTTTATCTAAACATGACTGGCTATAAAAAAGATGCAGAGGGGGAAACAAGTTAACAATAGCTATTTTTATGGGGTAGCAAACTATCTACAGCTATAGGAGAAGGGTGTTTACTATATGCTGTGACTTCCAATCAGGATATCCATTCCTTCACTTTTTAAAGGGAACAACTCTTAAATACTTACACATTTTGTTTTCTTTCTCCAAGTGTCTATATTTACAAAAATCCCTTCTTACCCGAAACCAACCTATTTATTTCTTTAAACTACTGCTCTATAGTGTGCTACCATTCTAAGGGAGAAATTTGCAGATGTTTTTGTTTTGCTGTCTCATCTTCAGTCTCCTTTTAAGGAGCTATTAGTCCTTACGGTTCTCTAATCCCCCAACTAAATTTATCAGCAGTTGATTGCAGCCAAGAGTTAAGCTAAATTAAACTTTGAAATCCCCATACAGTGTATCAAATGCAGTCCTGATATGGGAGGTGGAGCTCCAAACGTTCCACTTACCAAGCAAGGAAGGAGAGCCATGTTTTCATAGAATTATAGCAAGTTAGGGGTTGGGAGGGACCTCAGCAGATCATCTAGTCCAACCCCCCTGCCAGATCAGGGTCACTTATAGCAGGTAACCTAGGAACACATCCAGGTGGGTTTTGAATGTCTCCAGAGAAGGAGACTCCACAACCTCCCTTTGCAGCCTGTCCCAGTGCTCTGTCACCCTCACAGTAAAAAAATTTCTTCCATATATTTATACGGAACCGCCTGTGCTCCAGTTTATAACCACTTCCCCTTGTCCTATTGTTAAGCACCCCTGAGAAAAACTTGACTCTGTCCTCCTGGCACTCAGCCCTTACATATTTATAAACATTAATGAGGTCACCCCTCATTCTCCTCTTCTCCAAGCTGAAGAGACCCAGCTCCCTCAGTCATTCCTCATAAGTGGGATGTTCCACTCCCTTAACCATCTTGATTGCTCTGTGCTGTACTCTTGAAAACAGTTCCCTGTCCTTCTGGAACTGAGGGACCCAGAACTGGACACAAATATTCCAGATGCAGCCTTACCAGGACAGAGTAGAGGGGAAGGAGAACCTCTCTCAAACTACTACCCACCCCCTTCTAGTGCAACCCAGGATGCCATTGGCCTCCTTGGCCACAAGGGCATATTATTGGCTCATGGTCATCCTTCCACCTCAAGGTCCCTTTCCCTTATGCTGCTCTCCAGCAGCTCAGTCCCTAGCCTATACTGGTACCTGGGCTTGTTCTTTCCCAGATGCAAGACTTTACATTTAACCTTGTTGTAATACGTTAATTTCTCCCTGCCCAGTCTGTCTAGGTTCCTCTGAATGGCAGCACAGCCTTCTGGGGTGTCAGCCACTCCTCCCAGATTTGTGCCATCAGCAAACTTGCTGATAGTACATTCTATTCCCTCATCCAGGTCATCAGTAAATATATTGAATAGTACTGGTCCCAGTACTGACCCTTGAGGGACTCCATTAGAAACAGATCTCTAACTAGACTCCACCCTGTTGACTACAACTCTGTGGCTTCCAGCTCCTGATCCACCTCACTACCCCATCATCCAGGCCACACCTCTTCAGTTTGATTCCAAGGATGTTGTGGAAGATGGTGTCAAACGCCTTACTGAAATCAAGGTAAATTATGTCTACTGCTCTGCCATCATCCATCCACCTGGTTACATCCTCATCGAAGGTTATGAGGTTGGTCAGACATGAGTTCCCCTTAATAAAGCCATGTTGACTGCTCCTGATAAGCCTCTTGTCCTTGATGTGCCTGAAGACAGCACCAAGAATGAGTTGTTCCATCACCTTTTCAGGGATGGAGGTGAGGCTGACTGGTCTATAGTTACCTGAGTCCTTGTTCTTGCCTTTCTTGAAGATTGGAGTGACATTTGCTTTACTCCAGGCACCTTTAATTAGTTTACTTCAGGCACCTCCCCTGTTCCAAATGACTTACCAAAGATGATGGAGAGCAGCCTAGCAATGACATCTGCCAGTTCCCTCAGCACCCGTGGGTGGATCCCATCAGTACCCATGGATTTATGGATGTCTAGCCTCATTAACTGATCCCTAACCCAGCCCTCATCAACCAAGACAAACTCATCCTTTACTCTGACTTCCTCAGCAGCCTTAGGTGCCTGGGGCTCCTGAGGACACCCTCCAGCAGCATACACAGAGGCAAAAAAGGTGTTCAGCGATTCTGCCTTCTTTGTATTCCCTGTCAACAGGGCACCTACATCATTCAGCAGTGGGCCTACATTGCCTCTAGTGTTAGTTTTATCTGCTTTGTATTTGAAGAAGCCCTTCCTGTTGTCTTAACCTCTTATGCAAGGTTTCCTAGTTGCCTCTCTGCATTCTAGCACAACAGTCTTATTTTCCTCCCAAGTGGCCAGCCCTTCCTTCCATGATCTATAGGTTCTCTTCTTCCATTTGAGTTTACCTAGCAGTTCCCTGTTAAATAATACTGAGATCCTAGTTCCCTTTCTTGATTTCTTTTCCATTGGGATACACCAGTCTTGAGCTCAAAAGTGGTCCTTGAATGTTAACCAACCATCTTGGTTACCTTCCAGTACCCTGTCCCATAGGATTTCCCCCAGCAATTGCTTAAAGAGGGCAAAGTTGGCCTTCCTGAAGTTCAGAGTTATGATTCTACTTGGAATCCTGTTTATACCACAGAAGATCCTGACCTCCACCATCTCAAGGCCACTGCAGCCAAGGTTGCCCCCAACTTTCACTGCTTCAACCAGACCCTCCTGGTTGGTTAGGACAAGATCCAGCAATGCTCCACTGATAGCTGGCTCCTCCAGCATCAAGAAGTGATCTAGAGATTTGTCAAAGCTTCCACACATTTTTGAAGATCACCACAATTTCCCAGATTTTATAAGAGCAAGAAAGCAATTACTGAAACAACTTGTAATTTCACTCCATATCAGGTGTGTGCATACGTACCTGTGTGTGAATTTGTACACAGGTACATACTTTCTTCTAAAAGTGTGTATATCATATATGAAAGTTGTGTGTACATACACACTCAGTTTTAAGGCTGCCTGAATGCTTCACATGTCAGTTTCAACTCACACACATAGTGGAAAACATAGCTCTCTCTCTCTCACCCACACACACATGTATGTGTTTGTATGTATGTATGTACATATATGTTCCCTAGTCTTTGTCATTCACATTAATCATTCTCATGTTTGCTTCACTCACTCATGCTCATAATTATCCGAATACATCTCTCATACTGCTCTTAGTGAGTGGTAAAATACAGTGCCTCAAATAATTTCCACGTCAATATCAATAGTTGGTTAGTTTTGATGATAATATATGAAAAGCCTTTTCTATAGTACTTCTGTGTCAGAAAAGGGACAATTATGTGTTCTTACACACACACAAACCAACCAACCAAACACAAAAAAAGATCAAAATTACATGAAACAAATATTAAACGGGACAGTCAAGTATTTACTCTTAAAAATAAAAAAGCACATAGAAAAATATGAATGCTTAACAGGATGTGGCATAAGATACAGATTTTTTTACCTGTGGGCCAGTAATTGCAATATAAATTATCAGTCATTTTCAAAAGTGACTGACAACTAATAAGAGATCAATACCCACACAGAATGACAGTGTCAATCAAATTCCTAACACACTGGCCTTCTCTCTACAAAGTACTTAGGCAGTGGTACTAATTGATCCCTGTCTCTTTATAGTTTCTGCAAAAAGCTTCTGCAAGAAGAGGGGCCTGGTGAAATCTCCATTAAGACCAGAAAGAGTCCCAATGACAACTTTTGAAAATTTTTCAGGTCCTAAAAAGACAACTGAGTTAAGACGACCGCTCTTTGGATGTAAAAGAAATTATTGCAAAACCAGGGTACAGAAAACTAGTTAAATAAAACAAACTTCCTCTCCAAATGCTTCATCCTCATCTGAGGACATATTGAAGATTTGTTTCTAAAATCATTTGTCTATCATTTTCACCAGCTTTTTTACAGGAGAGAAAGCATGTGTGAGAAGTGAGATGTATGCTGTCTGTATCCCCATGGCTACTAGAAACAGCACACATCACAGCAGACAAAATGTCAGGTTAACAAATTCTGACACAACAGCTCAGAGAAACAGACACTTGTTTTCTCCCACCTTCATCCCCCCAAATCACACTAAAATATAAGGGAGGAAAAAAACACAACAGAAAGCTAGCCAAAGCCATGTTAAGGAATCACATATATCCTTCAGAAATGTGAACCTCTCTTAAAAATAGGATGAAAGGCTAAGCATGTCACTTGTTTTTACTCATAGCAATAATAAGGGGTCCTTGTAAGGGACTCACACAAGTTCTGTGTTCTTACAGTAACATCTGTCTCCTCATTGCTGGAGAGAAACGAAGAAGAGGATTTGGAGCATGTATAACCTAAGAGAAATCATCTGTCACTCCCTCGCAGAGCATTAGCAAACTTTCCCTCTCCTGGGAGAAAGAACAGCCACTCTCCCTCTTCTGCCTCTTGAGATTACAGTTTGAAGCATTACTATTAAAAAATATGCTTACAAATAATATTAATAATTAGAAATAAAGATAGCTCTGTTAAGAAAGGGTAAGAGAAGACAAATTGAAAAGAGACAGTGTGCATTGCAATAAACAGGGTGAAGATGGTAGCAAAGAAGAGGTCCATCAACAAACAGATCCTTTCTGTGAAAAGGAAGATCCCTCTGCTACACCCAAGTGAAACTGCTATCCTAAGTTACATCCCTCACCATCAGGATCTAGAACAACAAAAACCAAAATGACCATCTATTTTGGAAGATTTTACCCCAGGATGGGATGCTATGTGCCATTTCTTGTGCCACTATCATGTGTGATCTCATGAAAACAGTTGATTTGTTGATGATTCACATCTTCCCTTTTACAGGAAAAAAGTGTTGGAAAAAGAAATTCCAAGACAGTTAGACAATAGTAATGGAAGACATGCAGGTACACTACCTTGGAGACCAACACAGTTTTTAGTGTGCCCGGATAGCTCTTTTTTCTTTCTCATATTAGAGGGTAGAAATGTCAATGGAAGTGCAGAAAAATGTCTGAGATTATAGATTTCAAAGAGGCAAAATGCTCCATCACATCACTTTTATCTTGCAAGTCTCTGATCCAAAAGAAAGATATTAATGATCAGCTCACTGAAATATCTCATTATTCTTCAAGACAGCAGCTTCTGCGTCCCACTGAGATCAAAACTCAAAGGGTCTGGAAGCTACTGCCTCTTACAAATAGCCATCAAAATACCATAGTATGAGTTAAAAGTGCTGTCGTATATAATTCATGTCTGTGTCTCATGGTTCACTGGTGCTCCACTTCTAGATGACATTTCTTTTACCTACACGAGGAATATTCACAAAGTTTTGAAAGTAGGAGTACAAAAAGTCTTTGCAATAAGGTGATTAATGTTAAGATACCACCAGAATGAACATTTTTAGGAAAGAGAAACAATATAAACACTCAAGAAAAGAAAAATGTGGCCATTATTGCTCACCATCAGTTCAGGTGAGCAAAGTATAAAAAATTGAATGTGAGTTTCTACAAAATGGATTAGTCCAGTAAAACATTTTTATTTTTCAAGTAATGTTTTAAATTGTGGGAACAAATTTTCACACTGTGAGGGGGAAAAAAAAATCCCCATACATTAATTTATGAAGAAGTTGATAAGATCACTATAGGTGATAAGATTATCATGAGTAGTAATATCTAAAATGGAATTAACCTATTGTAAGAAGAAGATGTGGTAATGATAGGGAAAGGAGACTTCCAGTAAGTCCTGTAATAAAATTATCTCCAGAAGACAGAAGATAAGGATGATATCTTTCAAGAGGTGATATATTTAAAAAAAAATAAACTCAAATATTCAATTTGACATTTACACAAGGGGAATTCCAGATGCATCAGAAGTGAACTCTGATGGGCAGTTTATCACAGGTAACAAGAGGTAAGATTTCCTTCCTGCAGTCCTCCCTTTAAGCAACCTAGAGAGATAAAGCAGAGAAAGTAGAGAATTCAGTGCTTGGGTCTTATTCAGGCTACAAACTACACGGAGATATTATTTTAGTGCCAGTGAGTTTGTGTTGCGTGTATCTGTTTATTAACAACTGGGCTGGGGCTGTTCATCCCATCAAGGGTGACTGAAACACTACTGCAGAGCAATGTCTTTTATTTACTGATACTCTCCTTAGTTGAATTCAAATCATGACGTAAACCTGAGAAGATATGTCATTTGCCAATTGTGTAAGTAGAACTGCCTTCTACTGAAATACTGACAATAAATAAACAGCTGACACAGCCCTGCTCCTTTTCTGCTGCTAGTTAGAGACTTTCTTAGCCAGCAATTTCCACTTGTTGGAAAGGCTGGCAGGAAAAACCCCAACTTGCTATTTGAGCATCAGAGGTAAAAAATTTGTCCTATTCACTGTTTACCCAGAAAGATATGACCCTTTCACAAGCCTCTCTTTTAAACCCATCACTATGCACTAAGAGTTCTGAAAATAATGTGAGAGCAGACGGAAAAACAAGAAAACCCAAATTCATTAAAGCGTAACTATCAAAATTTGGGTTATCACAGGATTCCAGCTGCTAAAACTGAGGTCAGATTTCCCCAAAAGCTGTTTACCCTGATCTAAATGCTTTGACTGCTCTCCTACCAGCAGCCATGTATAAACAGGAATGACTAATGAAGCCATCTTTCTGCTGTGATAGTTTTCCTGGAATATAACCCCCATGGTAATAATTACATGGGCTTATCCATCCCAGTGTGAACAACTCTAAAGTGTCAATTATGACAAATGTCTGATACCCACAGGTGTCTGCTGTAAAGAAAACTAACTCTTTCCATTCTCTTAACCTTGGGGTCAGAGTTTCCCACTGGGACTAACGAGGTTTTTTTTCTGCTCTAAGCATCCATTTGAAAGTTGCTAGGACGTGTTATGATACGCAGACCTTCTCCATCAGCACTAGCTTTTTTCTTGGTGGGTAATCTGAGCCTAACTCTCACCAAGGATTTACACAGAAACACCTATCACTGTTTTTCATTTGTATTATCTCCTTTAGGTGATACTGTTCAAGACACTTCACCTTCATTTCCACACCGTTTGCAACACAAGCTGGAAAGTCCCCAGAGCTTACTGGTAGCATGGATTGTTACTGACACATTTCTAGCATCTGGGGTATCTCTTATAGCCTTTTGCTATTTTCAACAATATGTTAAAATGGAACCAGTAAGCTTTGATCCTTGGAATGAAGACTTCTCTCAGGCAAACTAAGGAATAATCCATTGGATGGAAGTAACAGAACCTAAAAAAGCCTGAATCAGTCTGATATACTCCAGCTGGCAGAAGGAAATTATAATTAGTATTTAAAAAAAACAACTGACATTTTCAGTCACAGAGTAGTAGTGTAAAATACATATATAAAACTGAACAAATACTCATATGCAGCCTAAAGAGGGCATATAAGAACTGGAGAGCAGTATGTAAGCAAGGAGTCAAAATAAATTTAGAGTGAAGTTTCCTGTGTTAGATTAGCAAAGAAATTTTTTTTCCTATGGGTACTGAAAGTCATTATTTTAAGTCATTTATATGTTGTCCACCTGATCCACTTTTCACACATGTGGTGTTATAAACTGCACTGAGGAAAATAAGTTAAAAACCATCACATCAAAATCAAAATAAGTTTCTGCTAGTCCTCCAAGCAAGCATCTTGTCCCCAAGAATGGGTGGAGACAAACTCTTTTGGGGGAATGTAAGCACAAAGCAATCACATTATGACACTTTCCCCTAATCCTATCCCAAATCCTGACCACTTTAGTTCAGGAAGATAACAAGCTGAATGTGGCCTGTATGTATTTAGTAACCTTCAATGGATCTGTCTTCCATGAATTTGCCCATTCTCCTCTCCAATACAGAAAGGCTGTCAGTTTCACAACATCCCTGGCAGATTAAATTTAGTAGGTGCTACATGAAATGCATCTTTTGAAAAAGCTACAAGTGTTATTCATCAATGTGAAAAGGTTAGTGATACTTTTGCCAAAAGAGGTTTGTCCTAAAATTCTGGACAACTTTGAATGTAGGTATTGACATTTCATCTTCCTAATAACCAGCTGTGTTATATTAAATAAAACTCATATTTACTCCTAGTTCTCCAAAAGGCTTTTGGTGTAGGGTTTCTGGAATACTGAATTACAGTATTGTACAGTTTATGGTTCTATGAAGGACAACAATATAGTATTTCTTCCTCTTTTTTTTAGAAATAAGATGAAACAGGACAACATAGCTAGGACCTGGAGCACCTCTTATTCATATTTCAATTACTAATGTATGGTGGGAAGGATAAAAAGAAATTATTATGGATGAGAGTCCAAATTAACTCTGCAGTATACACACACACACACATATATATATATATGCTAAAGGGGAAGCCTAGTCCTAATCTTTTCCTGAATTAACTTGATTGACATTACAGTAAATTAGCAAACATATTACTGAAATTTATGAGTGCAGTAACACAAAGTTCCTCCCTAAATTCTATCATTTCATGTAGGTGAACTCTCAGTGATCTTGTTCCCATAACTCTCCACATCTTTCAGCTTCAGGCAGACATCTAAGAATAGCCTAGAAATGTCATATTTTTATTGTATTCTTCTTACAAAAAAAAAAACAAAAAAAAAACCAAAACAAACCAAAACAAACAAACAAAAAACAAAAAAACAAAACCCCTTTTAATTAATTTAATACTTGACATGTAATAAAGACCTCACTATATGCCCAGTGAGGTCATAAATCTGCTTCTCTCTTTGTAAATAAGCCTTAATAAGAGCTAACTAAGAAGATAAAAAAGGACTTCCACTAATCAGGGTTGCTTTGATATGACTGAATACACAGAGGAATCACAATGACTGGTCCTCCACTTGCTCTTCTCTCATCAGTGAACAAATGTACTCGGTCCAATGGAGCAGACCAAAATGGACGTCCCATTCCAGTAGTCAAAAAGATGGTCCTACAGTCCTTATCCTCTAAAAGAAGGGAAGAGAGAAAAGTTGCTCTGCAAGCTACCAAATGGATATAGGGCATCCAGCGAACAGCCACAAGCTACTGGTATCTCTAAACCAGAATCTAATCTCGGTCCCACATCAAGAGTATTTGGCCAGCAGCTTACTACGAATCATACTGCTTCAAAAGCAACCCAGCGTTTGGCTGAAACATTTTAAGCCACAAGAGTCAGCTACCTCTGTTGAAATTAAATATGAAGTCTCACCTGCTCTGAGCTAGGGCACTGACAGTATTTATGAGAAATAAAGGAGGCCACCTGAAAGGTAATAATACTTCCCCAAAAACCACAAAAAAAGCCCCAATCAAAACCCAAAACACTACAAGAAGTATCATAAAAATAAACAAGAGACAGAACATTAAGCTGATTGAATTAAACTTTGTCATGTTTGATTCAACAAAGGTTCATCTTTAGAGATTATCTAAAGCTTCTGGAGAACTTCCAATTTACCAAAGAATAGAACATCAAAATGATAGTGGCAGCAGAGAAATATTTTCAAATACTCTTATCCTGTACTTACCTCAATTATCTTTCCTCCCTTTCAGGATGAATTAATCAAGCTACTAAAATCAAATCTCACTTTTACAGCACCTGCCTTTCCTGAAAGATAACCCAGTTGTATTACAACCATCTTGGCTGCTTTTTACCTTAGAAGGGTTTGAGTCCTGAAACAGGACTCTTATTTTACTCATAAATATACTTCAGAAAAATGTGATTTGTGGTGCTTTTGTAAAATTTTTCTCCTTGGCAGAAAAACATAAAATATCAGGAAAAAGGTCCCAGATAGATTACAGAATGGCAAATAGGTCTCAATAGCATTTTTATTATTATTATTTCTTGACAGAGTAAAACCAGTGGTGCCTTCAAAGGTATCTTTTCCTGGAATGAGCAACTCAGCATAAAGAGAATTTATATGCTGAAAAAATTACAGCCTACATATTATGACTGCACACAGAGTATCTCTTCTTTCATAATGCTCCCCCACTCCCAAGAAATCTGAGGTTGTAAATTTTTTTAGACTTCTACAGGACCTTGCCCAGCAGGGCCCAAAATGGAGATTTTGAATGCCCTTTTAAGTATGAGCAGCCAGAATTAAACACTTCAGTGCTGTTGCCTGCAGGACAAAATATTTCTGCCTTCCTTCAAGGCCAAGAGGTCGCAGCTTCATGTGAGGGAATAATTTTAAGGCTGTTCTCTCTTGTTTCGAGTAGCATCTGCCAAGAGAGAAAAGGACAAACTCCTGGCTGTGTCCTCACTTTCCCTCAGTCTTATGAGGTGATTGCATCTTCCTATTCCCTTCCTTCTGAGCAGAGTCCCATCCCTCGAACGGCACCTCCTGATTTCACCGTGACAGATTTCCCCGACACCCCCTCCTCCATCTGATGGAAGATAAAGCACCTCCTTGCCCCCAGAGAGCTGATTCATCCCGCCTGCCTCTCCCCTGAACAATAAAGTTTCAAGCGGGCCATCAGTTTGCCGAGGTAATAGGTTTTCACAGCCAGGCGAAGGTGAGTGCCAAGGATTATTAATAGTGTTTCTTTGATTAGTTAAGGCAAAGATAAATGTGACACCGCCACCAAAATCCCTGAATATCTGATACCCGTGAGGAGTGGGTATCACCTGCCAAAAATAGGAAGAGCAAGAGAGAGTATATAAGCGGGGTTCCCACCCCGAGTTCCACCTCTTTTTGACCACCTCTGTATCTAACATCCTTTTTACGCTTGCTCAGGAGAGATCCAAAAGGTAAGTAGCATAGAAAATGTCCAGACTTGCACAGCAAAGGTGGATTCGCCCGCTCCAGGCAAGAACCCAGGACCTTCTCCCGAAGGGAAAGAGCCGAGGACAACTTCCAGCACTCCCAGCCTTGCCGCCTGCCTACAAAGAAAAGCCCAGAGGCAAAGAGGTGTAAATCTTCCAACCCCAGCGGGATGGCTTCCCCGCAGAGAAGACTCCAAAGGGCCATTGAGAGGAAGAAATAGGTGAAGACGTTGAGGGAGGGGGGGGGGGAGGAAAGTGAGAAAATTGAAGCAACAAAAGAGGGAAAGGGGGGGAGAAAGTGAAGGAGAGCGCGAAAAAGGACTCAGTGAACAGGATTTACTGAGTGCTCAGTCGTGAACAAAAGGCAAAACCCCCTCCAAACCACGAAAACGTCGTAGAAGGAAAATTTGTCTTTGTGCATAGACGATCGCAAGCGATGGGATGTAGCTGATCGCCCTGGTGTGCTCATTAGGAAGATAAGGAAATGTGTCACCCTTTTTGTAAAGAACTCCCGGCTTTCTGCTTCGGTTTTTGGCGTGGGGGCTTCCTGCTGTTCTTGAAGTTCTCCCTGAATTGTTTTCCTTTAAAAAGCGCGGTTTGATTTCTACTTAATTTAGTTGATATTTTACTTATTAAGAATGTGATGGTTCTGGCACTGATGGAAGGGGGGGGGGAATGATCTATAAAGAAAGCTCCTGTGCAGACAACTTGGAAATCCACGGTGTGGATTTTGCAAACAGTTCGGGCAGGAAAATTGCCAAAATCTCAGAAAATGAAGAAAACACGCGTCATTCACCTGGCAGGAATGATGAGAGAAAGGTGAAGGGGTCGAGTGTGAAACTGCCAATTCGTAAAACGCTTTTTTTTTTTTTTGGTTGTTGTTGTTAGCAAAACGTAACAGGTTTGGCTAAAGCTTGGTGGTTTAAAGCTTCTAGAAGTTTGAAGGATGCACTGCTGCGATTAGAGCCGGGCCTCGGCCAGCCCTCCAGGTTAGATCCCCAGCTGTCCCCTCCTCAGTCCTGTCTGTCCCTGCTTTCTGGCTACTGCCGCTGTGGCCTCCCGCCTTGCCAGCAGGGGGGAAATGTTATTTACGCTGTACCAAGCGTCCCCACCTGATCTGACGCCTCGTTTTTCTGGCACCTCTCACTTTTCGCCTTCACAGCACCATTAGAGAGCTGGGGGTGTTCAGCCTGGAGAAGAGGAGGCTCAGGGGAGACCTCATCGCTCTCTACAACTCCCTGAAAGGAGGCTGGAGCCAGGGGGGGGGTTGGACTCTTTTCCCAGACGACTTTCAACAAGACAAGAGGGCATGAATTTAAGTTGTGTCAGGGGAGTTTTAGGTTAGATATTAGAAAGAATTTCTTCACGGAGAGGGTGATCAGGCAATGGAATGGGCTGCCCGGTGAGGTGGTAGATTCTCCGTCCCTGGAGATATTTAAAAAAAGACTGGATGTGGCACTCAGTGCCATGGGCTGGTAACTGCTCCGGTGGGTCAAGGGTTGGACTTGATGATCTCTGAGGTCCCTTCCAACCCGGCTAATTCTATGATTCTATGATTAGGCCGTGGCGACTGGAGGGATCCGATGACGAAGGGAAGCAGGGAGGTTCGCGCATCCTTAGGGATGCGGAGGGAGCCGCCGGGCAGGGAATGCGCTTCAGCCGCCGGGTAGCCAGGCGCCTCTGGCCGCTTTGCTTGGCGTGAGGCTACTTAAACCTGGCTGGCGTCTGCCAGCACAGCAGGCAGCGCTGCGCATCGCCTCTGCCAGCCGCCGGCTTGAGTTACCTCCGAGGGCAGCCCTCCAAATGTGCTCTGCCTTGTCAGCAGAGCGGGGCTGAGGCCGAAAGAGGAGACAGCAGCATCTTTGCTTGGCGGGTGGTCAGGAGCGTTCCTCTTTGGAGGGGGCCTCGGTGGCTCCAGGAGAGGGGAAACCTCAGCGAAAGGGTGTGCAAAAGGTTCTTAAGGAAGGAAAGAAACGGGGTGGACAGGCCCAGGTCCTTCACAGGCTTCACGGAGCTCAGCAAAGCAGGGAAGCGGCCGGCTGTGTCGTCTCAAGCCGGAGGCGTCTGCGGTGGGAAGCAGGAGGGACTCACTCCTCTCATCCCCCACTTAGGGAAAAGAAAGGAGATGCTAATCCCGGAAGCTCGTGCAAATGGATTTCTTTTTATTATTTTTTTTATTTTTTTTTTTATTTGTTTTTTAGATAGCGGTATATTGATGGGTCTACATTTAACATAAAATAGACTAACGATTGGCTTCTAATCACTACACGAGGCTTTTTTCAACTCCTTTCTTCAAGCTGAAATCCCCTAAAACAAGAGACCCGGGGTAACCCAAGTACTGTCTGAACTGCACCCTGTGCCCTCCCAGCTGCGAAGCAAGGAAGAAGGCAGCTGAGGGAGAGCTACCCAGCAAAGTGCGCGGAGCTGCCGCTTATCTCGGCTCAGCATCCCACAGATTTCCCGGCAAATCAGGGGAAAATGCGTTCAACCCAGGGAGAGGGACTCGGCTCCCCATTCCGTCTCCTTGTTTGTCCTTGGAAAAAACCAAGCCTCTCTTGTATCTCAGGAAATACACGTGGAAAATAAAAAACTTCCAACGAGAGAAAAAAGACAGTTCCTCCCACAAGGAAGACCCGCTGTCTAAAAAAAGAAAAAAAAAGGGGGGGGACCCCAATGTCACCTCCGCCTCCGTTGTTCTGCGCTCAGTGCCATGCTAATGATTCACTCCTTGTAGCTGAACTTGGGCCGCGGAGAAAAGGATGGGTGCTCCCGTTTTTCAAAGCTCAGGATTACTGACAGAGTGACCCGAGTTTTTTGCAGCAGCCGCCTCCTGTTTCAGGCCGCTTTCCCGTGGTGCCATTCATGGCAAGAGTGCCTTCGGGCCGGCGGTACCGTGATGTCCCCCTTGATGGCAGCTTGGGGACCTGGCAGCCACCGCGCTGCCGTCCCTCGTCTTTCCTGAAGCAGGGATGCCAATGCTCCTGCAGAGATCTGTCCTACTCCTTGGCCCTAACCTTGGCTATCTCAGACTAATGGCTCCTGCCCAGACTCTGAGAGTGAGTTGGACTACTTGCCATACGGGCACAGGTTCCTGGATCTAAAGAGAAATCTAAAAAAAAAAAAAAAAAAAAAAAAAAAAAAAAAAAAAAAAAAAAAAAAGTAGAAAGCCATCAAACCAAACAAAAGCCAAACAGAAAACCTAGAAAACACCTTACAATTCTTAACTCCTTTTTAACGATGTCGGGAAGTGCCTGGTCCCTCCTAAGAAGCCCAGCACTGCACAGGAGCTCCGCACGAGCCTGTTGTCACCTCGCATCTCTTCTCCTTAGATCATATCGCAGAATATTCTGCAGCATATTGTGCATTACAGGCGGGATCTGCAGGATTCGCAGGGATGTGATAATTAATTCAGCGAGGATGATGCTTAATATGGACTGGCCCGAAAGAAACGAGGTCTGAAAGGAGTATGTGTGTGAAGGGGAGGGGGAATGTAGAGAGGGGAGATGTTTAAAGTGTTTGCACGATAAGGCAAATGTTCGAAAGCTACATTACGTTTGCTTCCAGACCTCAAGAGCAGCTTGAAGCTTGGCATATGCTGCAGTTTCTTACTCATCACCGAATATAAGTGGTAAAGCTCGTCCGGACTTACTAAAGGAAAAGATTCTGCTCTGCACCACTATCTTTTCCACCGCGCCCGAGAACTTGACCTTGGCACAACTCTGTCCCCAGCCGGGATCACCGGCACTGCTCCAGTAAGGCGAAGGCTCCAACCTTCCCGGGAGCGACCCCCATTCTCCTCCTCCCCCACCCCCTCAAAGGCATCCCCCTTCCCTCTCTTGAGCCGAACCCCGGAGTCTCTGGGCTCCTCTGTGCTCTGCAAACCGGAGAGCGGCAGCCCACGGCACTTCTCCAGGCAGAGCTATAGAGTTGGCAGGGCTCCAGCCTCTCCCGGTGTGCCATCCCCACACAGCACTGCAGCTTTGGTCATATGAGCAGAAATGATGAGAAAAGCACTTTTTAATCTTTTCGCACTTGCTCCTCTGTTCAAACAGTTGCAGGATGGCTATGACTGACGTGCTCAACGCTGAGGATATCAAGAAGGCTGTGGGAGCCTTTTCAGGTGAGTGTTGCTTGCTTTTTTTTTTTTTTTTCCTTTCCCTCTTTCTCCTCTTTCGTCTCTTTAGCTTAGGACAGTAATGCATTTATTTAAGATTGAAGATTAGAGGATCCAGCTAGGCAGAACATCAAATGAAGATGTGTTTTCAGAAGTGCAGTGAAAGCCTGACAGATTTATCAAGTGCAGGGCTGCATCCTCAGCGAAGTTGTTTTGCACATTACAGAGGTTAAATATTTATTTTAAAGGAAGACAAGCAGTTACCTGCGGACAGACTTGGCTTCTACCTAGAGGATACTTTCAAAGGGAATAAAACACTCGGCGAACTCGGGTGGATTATATCTTGATTTGGGATAGGGAAGTCAGCTGTGGATGCCGTCAGCATCCCACTCACCCCCGAAACTGATTTTCAGGCATTACAAAACTGCTGTTTCTCGCTTCAAGGAGAAAAGAAACTGCTCTTTTCTTACTTTCTATGCAGACTCCCCTCGGTTAGGCTTTGCTTTTCGGGATGGAATAGAAGATCAGTGCACTGCTCGACTGCAGAAGCTCTCTGCAGGACGAATGGCTGCAGCGGTCCATACTTCCCTCTCATATTCCTCCGAGTTTCAGACATTCCCTACCCCTCTAATTCGTCGCGACCCCTAAACTAACCAGCAAACCTTTCTTCCTGCTTAGAGAGATCCAGGCAATTCAGGTTGCTCTCAGAGGAACCCCAGAAATCGTGCTCCGGGGGTGCACACGTTATATCTCCCCCAAAAAACTACCTGGCTGATCGCACCCCCCAGAGCTGAGCAGCATCTCTCTGTCCTGCTCTGTGCCATGACCTTCCCGAACAGACAGAAGTGAAAAACCCGCTGAGCCCGAATAAACTCATCAGCCAGGGAGAGGAAGGGACCAACAAACTGCTTTGCTCTATCCAGCAGCTGTTTCTCTCATTAGCTTCCATTGTCCTAGGGCCATCGCCAAGTCCCGGAGCAGATGCAATTAGCAGCAACTAATGACAGATCTCAGTCACGCAGATCCCGAAAGACTGAGCCTCCTTAATTTTATGTAATAGGAAAAAATGTGGAGGGAATAAGGATGCGTGGGGAAGGAGGAAAAAAAAAAAAAAAAAAAAAAAACACACACACACACACACAAAACCCCACCATACCTCCACAGCACGTTTTGGAGGTCACTGTATTAGATTCCCAATCCACACCACAGTAGTTAAGTTGCGTGTGGGGGACAAAAAGCGGGTGCGGTTAAAGGAGAGGAGGGGTGGAGCAGGTAAAGTCATTTATCTAGACTCCGATTTCAAGGGCTCCGGGTTGTTGATTTTATTTTTTTTTCTCCCCGGCGATAGTGGCTCACAAGGTCTTGCAGGCAGGATACAGAACAGCAGTCCCTTGCAGAGCCTGAGGTAACCTACCTCGACTGTAAGCATAGAATCATAGAATCATAGAATCCTAGGGGTTGGAAGGGACCTCGAAAGATCATCTAGTCCAGCCCCCCCTGCCAGAGCAGGGCCACCCAGAGTACATCGCCTAGGAACGTGTCCAGGCGGGTTTTGAATGTCTCCAGTGAAGGAGACTCCACAACCCCCCTGGGCAGCCTGTTCCAGGGCTCTGTCACCCTTACAGTAAAAAAATTTTTTCGAATATTCAACTCGCATCTCGCAGTCGAGTTGAAACGCTGGTTTCTAGGAAGTCTTCAGGAAAAATGAAACAGGGCTGCAATAGCCACGTGCATCGAAACACTTTCCGACAGTGCTAGGCGCCATGGTTGAGCAAGAGAGGGTTTTTGGTTTTGTTTTTCTCAGGACTGGAAATGTCAGAATCTTGACAACGTTTAATAACGTGTGCTCTCAGATGACTGTTCTAGTGCAAAACTTAGTGGGGGAATAAATGATTGAAGGCACTGAAATGAGACCAAGCAGGTTAGACTTCAGCTCCCAAGTCCACCACAGACTTCCGTGTGACCTTGGGCAAGATCCATCCCTCTGTAGCTCAGTTCTTCATCTGCAAAACAGAGACACTGCCCCTCTTCCCCCTGTGTTTATTTCATTGTGTGTGAAGTAGGGAGGATTTCAGTGCATAGCTCCAGCTCCTACCACAGCTGGGCTCCACGATGCCTCCCAGGGTAGGGCACGCAGCAGTATGGAAGAAAACCACAGGTATGTGTTGGTGTGTGTTTCCATGATTTTCCTAAATCAATATCTGACTTTTTATCTCCTATAGCGGCTGAATCTTTTAACCATAAGAAGTTTTTTGAGATGGTAGGACTGAAGAAGAAGAGCCCAGAAGATGTGAAGAAGGTTTTCCATATTCTCGATAAAGACCGAAGCGGCTTCATCGAAGAGGAAGAATTAAAGTAAGTCAAGACATGTCCTGTCTCAAATAACCCTGCCTTAAGAGCCTAATTTCTTGACTTCTTTTTCTCTAGATAATAGCATACAATCCAATCTTTTGTGCTTATGTGCAGTAAGCAGCTGTTTGCTGTTTTTATGGTACCAAGTGTGTTGGAGGTAGTTAGCTGTAGATTTTATTGCAGGGCCCTGAAATACGTCAATGAGCAACATTACAAATAATGTTGTCAATGAGCAACACCTTACAGACAGTTCTTCAAACACGGTTTCAGAGCAAGGCACTCCTCCTGAATGTTAAAGGTCAATAACAGAAGATAAAACCCTGGATTCCAACTCATATATCACAACAGCGGTGCAATGAAATACAAAGTGAAACTGTTCTGAAAATGCTTCCTTTTTTCCATGCCTCCTCTTTAGGTTTGTACTGAAGGGCTTTACCCCGGAGGGAAGAGACCTATCAGACCAAGAAACAAAGGCTCTTCTGGCTGCTGGAGATAAGGACGGTGATGGCAAAATTGGCGCTGATGGTATGTGGCTAGAGAAATAAATTTTAACAATAACAGCCGGATATTGATCTGACATACAAGAGCTGAGGAAATCTAGGAATGACTGCGGGCTGTGACCTTTTGAAGGACACGATTTGGATTTTATGAAATGCCAACTCCTACTTTAGCCATACCTTGCTTGTAGGCTCTAGAGGAAACAGGGGCCCAGTTCTGACACTAGAGGGGGCAAGAGTTTACAGAAACTGGGACAGAGTTAAGGCACTCCACAGCACAGGGCTGTGTTATCAGGGGCTGATACAACTTCTACTGCAAGTTTAATTTTTCTGTTGATTTCAGAGGGCTGAGGATCAGGAGACTGAGAGTTCAAAGACAGTGCCTGAGTATAAAACTTAGAAAAGAGAAAGGAAAAAAGCTGAGTGTCAGCATTTCTGCTTGATGATCAGTAAATAGGCACGGAATGCATGACTTAGCATACTTAAAATTCAAAGTACAGTCAGTCTGCTATGGCATTTCTAATACAATAATTGTCTATCCAGTTTTTTCTAGTGTTTATGTGGGTCATAACTGCTAAGAAAGCTTGTAACTCCTTTTTACTAAGTATGAGAGATACAAGAATAGAACTACTTTTCCTCTTACAGCATTGCTTAAAAAAATACTTCTATGTTCTCTCTTGTGATGAATCAAATTAGCCCACATGCAAAATTTCTTCTTTTTCTTCTTTCTTCTGTATGCCAGTGACACACTGGAGCAGACATGAAGAGATGCATTTCCTTAATTAAGTGTTTCCTCATTGTAGGATACAGTACTAAATCACCTAGACAGCAGGCAACTGCTAGGTTGTCAACATATTAACAAGACATACGACAGGGTGAAATCTAAAAAATATCTAAAAATCACAAGATTTGCAAAAAATGCTGTAAAAAAAAAGGCAATAAAAAGTAGGGGATAAAAAACAAAATGTAGTTAACATAATTCCCTAATTTAGATGAAAAACTGACACACAGAATCACCTACTGACATATTCATAAGGTGATATATTAGCTAAATTGCCTGTTCATAGTGCACTGGTGTACCAGTGACTATGACCCTGTTTCTAGACTAAAGCCTCTTACTTTATCAGGTCATTATTATATTGCAGCATCACAACTGTGAAGCATATAGGGGAAGCTCCTGCTAAATTTTAGCAGAACTTCTGAACCCAAGGAGTGTGTCTTTATGTGAAACTTCATGTGCTCTATTATATGAGTCCTCCTTATTCCCATTAAAATTAGTGACAGTGGAACTAAAATCAGTGGGCAAGAGTTTCAGGGGAAAAACTGATTCAGGTAAGTAAGGTTACAGCTGATCTACCAACCTCACATCAAACACATTTTCAGTTATTCCCAGAAGGCGACACAACTAAAGCAATATCGATTGGAACAAAAGAACTTCATTGCAGAATTATTTTGGCTTATAGAGGAAAATGTAGCATTAACTTTTTCATAAGATTTACCATAACTTTTTTTTTTTTAAGTGGAAATAATGTCTGAAAGCCAGTACATGGTAACAAAGCAACATGAAAAACCTCTTCTCTTCCTCTCTTTCTTCTGCAGTTTTTACTCTGCCTAAACTTTTAATTGGAAATACTCTGAATTTATACTTGATCATGAGAAGAGAATGACAGGCGGGGGTTTTATTTGGCTTCTTCTGCCATGTCCCTACTATGAAACATTATAGGTTCCTTTTCCATTTTCTAAATTTTACTCCAGCTGCAAATTGTTACACTGCAAAGGCTTGAAGTACATGCAAAGTTAACAGCTGGGACTGTGACCAAAGGATGAGGATGCCACTTCTTAACTTTTCCTTTGGTTCGTAAATCCAATTCTAGATTATAACAGCGTATGTATATAAAATGTGAAGTCACAAATGTACATCACATTCATATTCAGTATTGCAATGCTGTCTTGCTGTTGCAAACTATTTTTTTGTTTCCCTGTAATTAAATTGTCGGGCCTCACTTATACCCCTTGTTTCAAACATTAGCCTTGCACATGACTGAAGTATCACAAAGTATCACAGACATGCAGCCTTTCACAGGGGCTGGTGTTATAGTTCATTAGATGGCCCTTGAATTCTTTCCCTCAGGAGCCGGTAGCAGTTTTAAGAATTGATCTTCATGTATTTTTTTAACACCACAGAGCCATCTTTCTCAGACGTAGCTTCATAGATACTAATCCCAACCTAATCAGCTTTCTTCTAGCTAGAGGCCTCACATTACACATTTTCTCTTAGGTCTCCAGCTTTAAACTTTCTATCATTCCTGCAAGATTGTTCAGCTCAGAAATAGTTCCACCAGCTTACCTCTTCTCTGATCAAGATTTGTAATTTGTGGCTGATCTGCCAGTTCCAAACAGTTGACAACTTGCAGCCTATTCATGCAAGACATTATCATCTTCTGTGTGAAGATGGCAAACCCCCTCTATCTTCCACTGATGTGAACCGTAGATGGTGAATGAAATGATGAATGATGAATTGGAAAAAAAATGCAGGTCAAGGCCAGGTTATTTAATAAAACTACAAACATTAACTTCCAGGTTAGATCAAGAAGCAACACTGCAACTGCTCTGTCAGCTTCAGGAGAATATTTATAAGAAGGAGGAGAAAAACAAAATCAAGATTTCTGCTCAGAGTTTCCAGAATCTATTTTGTGTATTAGCAATGGACATGCACATTATGCCTTTCAGTTTCTTGGTATTATTAGACCTGAGAAAGTACACAGAGCATTTAAAGACAAAACAAATGCAAATTTTTATCCCAGTAAATAAAAATATTTTCCTTGACACAACTCAACTTCTGAAGATATTTAAAATATTTCAGTTATTTTATTTAAAAGCTGTAAATGTGAGGCAACACACTTTCAAAGTTACAAATTATAAGCCATGGCCTTGCACAGGTAAAATTCCAGACAAAAATAAAAAATCTTTTGGAAGCCCTTCTTTTCTTACTCCTCTTTATGCTCTTGTGCCTTCTAAAATAAATTAGTCTAAGTCATTACTTCTGAAGTTTCTTAAACAGATTTGCTAAAGTAGGGATAATGTAAAAAAACCAATCTGATGAGTGAAATCTTTTAGCCTGTAACATGTTCTCTGTAATTCTGTCATTTCAGTAAATAAAGGGTATGCATCAGACTGGTATAAACTATTGAACTACACTGAACACAGCCAAATAAATCTCTCCTTTTACATCAGAGCTTTGACACCAGATAGCTAGTAAATTATTTTACATTATAAAATAGTCTAAATCATTGCAATTTCAAACTATTATTCGTCCATAGGAAGATTTAACTTTGGAAAGGGAATTACTACTGAATGTAGTCAATGACAAGGATTCTCTCACTAACAGGCCAGTCGGAGGCATTAAATATTTACAAGAGTAACCAACAGGCAGGGGCTAATATACAGTGCCTTACCTCAGATGTTTTGCATATATGAATAAAATTTGTAACAGTTGCCGTGACAAGCCACCTGGGGGTGGCCTAACCTTCACAGAAAAATAAATAGTGAATCAGTTTACAAGATTATTCAACTGGAACATCTTTGAAATATTTCAAGTACATTGAAAATCCTGGTAATAAAGTGCATAACATTTATTCATGAAGGAGTATTTTACAGTTTCCTGGCTACAGAATGTGTCCATGAACTATTAATATAGTGATAATAGTACTTCATAATGTATTATAGAAAACATTTGGCTGCAAGTCTGAATAATCTTCTCCAAATATATTCTATAGATAGAAATTATTATGAAAAGGATTTAATTTAACTGTTCCAGGTATGCCAACTCTTTCAAATAGAATATGCATAGTAAGTTCTCCCTTTTGGAAATTTTTCCTCTTTTGCAGTTCGTGTTTCTCTCTGCAAGATTTATTCACACAGTGATTTAATAATCCCAGCCTTCCTCAGTTTTTTCCCAGACTAGTCTTCAGTTTCCATCACATATACTTTATGTTATCTCTTAAATTCAGTTTGCAACACTTTCAGTCTATGTACCCACTGTGTACAGAATTCATACGTGTTTTTTTGTTAAGTAATCTGCATCACTAATCCTAATTTGGATTTACATCTTTCAAAATTATGGATAAATTTGGATTTAATTTAAACCCTCTGACACTTTTATTTCTCAGTCGGTTTGTCAGTGTTTGGCAGCCTCTTTTTTGGACACGTCATCAGACCTGCTGTTTGTACACACCAGTCACTGAAGATCTCACTTGTCAAGATTTCAGCATTTTTCAACTAAACATTAGAAAGTTCTTTAAAATGCCTAGTTTCAATCTTCTATCTTTTTTAGTTGCAAGACATTAGTGTTCATTAAGTCAAACTTCAAAAATTTTCTCTCGAGCCTTTACAGATGACTGCCTCCCACTCTATTTGCCATTTCTCTCTCAGCTGATTATGTTAAACCCATAAACCATTCTCCCTGTATACCCACTAATCCCTTTATCATCTTTGTTGCCCTTCTTGGGATTCCCTCCAGTCTGTCTTTTTTAATGCTCGGAGGCACAAGCAACTGTGCAAGGTATTCTCAAGTGTAACTGTTCCAAGGTTAGATGGAGTTAGGAACCAGAACCTCCTTGGGTAATACAGTATTCTGAGCACAGTATGCCAGGCAGCCATGCATGTGCCTTATCCATGCTTTATCACCTAGCTGAAAGGCATTCTAGATTCCCAATCCGAAAATAACCCTGAACTGCAGATACATACATTTATGTAAATATTATGGATGTAATGCTAATAAAAGCCACAGGGTAAAATCTTGACCCTATGAGATCATGGTTATTGTTATCACCTCTGTGGTAAAAAGTCCTAGGTAGATTTGTGCCAGCTTTTTGTTTCTATAATCTGTCATTTTCAGTCAATCTGCCATTACAAAATTGAGATTAAATGCAATGTATTTATAATACAGGGACTCAAAAGCTCTGACTCATTAATGAGGCTTTTTGCCAAATTCTGATATAAAGGAAATTTATCTCACTGTAAAATTAAATTTCTAGTTCTTGCCTTCAACCCATTGAGATTTACAAAGGAATAACAGGGAACTAATCAAGTTCTTCAGATGAATAGCAGTGGACAGTCTTAGAGTTTGGCATGCACAGCATTTCTCCTTTACCCTCAAAAAATCTTTTCATTTCACTGTAAGATTTCCCAAGTCATACTTTCCCCTTAATTAATTTGAATTTCTTTGTTCTTCTGTTATTGTTATGTTTCTGCTACACCAGTGACTCTGCAATAATTGTAATATGCTTCCTTTTTCTTTACATTTTCTTTTTTTAACATTTATAAAAAAATTTTCCCTTCTCCAGAATTTGCAACTCTGGTGGCTGAATCATAAAGGCTTTGACCAATGCAAACCCTTCACCCTTCCTTCACTGCCCAACTCCAACCACCTCCTGCTGACTGCTTTGGCTCCTGTTCTATTTATTTATGTTATTTTATACTCCAGCTCTGTTCTCTGCAGTCCTGCAACTCTGTAACTGTGCTGTAAGACACTGTTAAAATAATAAAGGTCATATCAATCTGGGTTTTATTCTCTATCAATACAATTTGTTTCTTATTTCATGTGGGCTTGGCACAAGCTGAGAGAAAATTTTACGTTTTTTGTTGACATCTCTGCTGCTTTATCCCTTGGTAGGGTAAAGTGGGAAGAAATAAAAAAAATTATTTGGGATAAAACATGCATATAATGAGTCATTCAGCCCAAGTTCTGAACTGTGGAAAAACTGACTGCATTATTTTTAAACCATCACTGCTAAATGAATGCATACTCATAGCCTGGAAAACCTCTAGTGATGGCAATTACCCAACTTCATTTGGCAGTTTGTTCTTTCGATTTAATCAGTATTATAGCAAAGAAGTATTTCCTAATATTTAACCTACATCTTTCCAATGTATTTTGCTGATCAGGAAAATTGACCCTTGTCTGTATCACTCATTAAATTTGCCTGCTGCAAGGGGATTTTTGTATAAAAGGTTTGACAGTAGTATCAGTTGGTGCCAATCATGCATGGAGATACCTTCGTAAACTATAAAGTAATAAGGTAAATAACAGCCACTTCTGAAGCACAGGATATGATCCTTACAATGTCACACAATTATCTAGGAGAGGAAGAAGGGAATATGCATGAGAAACAACAGTATGAATTTTGGGAAAACTGTGCTACAATTGACACTCCCACAGCTAAAACAATATACAAAAAACAAACAAAAAAACCAAAAAAACAAACAAAAAAAAAACACAAACCCACAAACCGATTTGTTCTAAAACTTTACCAGAGAAGTAGATGTATTTCTTTGAGTTACATATAGGAAACTGAGACTCAAGCTAAAGAAATGATTAGCCAATAGTAATGACAATCAGCTCTTATGACAGAGCCAAGAGCTAAACAACTGTTTTCCAAACACTGTTCAGTAACTTTGGCATCAGGCCCCTTTTGTCTTTTTTTTTTGTCTTTTTTTTTTTTTTTAATTTTAAGCAAAGATTAAAGAGGGGCGGAATCACTTTTAGGCAACATCTTCCCCACATCTTGACAGAACACTGATTGCTACTGCAATTAAAAGGAAGGATATTTGCCATTTCTGGATAACAAACTATTCCCTACAGCAATAAAACCTTATTCCATTCAGATTTATTATCACTAATTTAGTATAAACAAAAGGATAAGGGGTGAAATCCTGTCATCATCACACTGTACAGAATACCATTCTCTGCCACAGCTGCTACCCAAAGCCATTCTAGATTTTCTCTCTGTAGTAACTTGCAAGGAAGACTTTTTGCTGAAGCTGCTATGCTTTCAAAAGAAATCCTTTGGTTTTGCACAATGTATATATGGATCTAAAGAATGTATTGATTTTTAAGTACTCTAAATAAAGCAAATGGAATCGAGTTGCAATGAAGCAAGACAGTTTATTGACTTCTTTTTCTCGGCAGCTACTGACCTCAAGTGGCAATAAAGCGTATTTACACAAGTTTATACAGAAAAAACATTAAAAAACCCAGCTACTGTATCACGAATAAAGATCCACGAAATCAAAGTATAGCCAGAAAAATCACTATATAAACATAGCCTTTGCAATATTTTTCTGTTTTTGAACCTGCAAGGGTTTCTATATTAATGCTTCACTGGATGACATGAAAGCTGAAATTTTATCCAGGGCTTCACCAAAAAAAAAAGCACAATAAAATGAATAGGAGATAAGCACAGTGAGGGTTTTTATGACTCACAAAAATACTTACAGTATATGATGTGAAATGAAGTAAGTTGTAGCAACATTAATGGGGATATCTTACTGGAATAAAAGTCTGAATACCCCAGTGATTCCTCTATCAGTCTTTCTTCACATAATTACCTCAATCACTCCTAAACAAGAACACTGAGTGTCTAATTTGGCCTGGAATTTTTCAGACATATAGTAACAGATAAGATTAAAAGAAAAAACATTTTACTTTCAAACTGAAATAGTTACAGTATGGATACCACTTACAATAGGTAGAGAGATGTTGAAAACACCATCTTTGTTTTTCATGGTGACAGTACTTGGTATTCTAAACATGCATTTGGTCAGTTTATTCAAATATGCAACCAGCATTCTCAGAACCTATGTAATCAGAATTCTCATAAAATCTGTTTTAAACCACTTTTTTCCCCTCGCTATTTTTAATTAAAAGTTCAAATTTCAATATTTCATGCCTCTTTCTCTGAAGTAAAATGTGTGTAATACAAATCAATCTCTGAAAAAACCTAAAATTAATGTTTTCTCAATTATCATCAAACGATTTTTTTTCTTTTCACTGATGGCTTGTCTTAGATTGCTAATTTTCCCACTCAAA
The DNA here is from genome assembly GCA_023637945.1 of Phaethornis superciliosus. Taxonomy (NCBI): domain Eukaryota; kingdom Metazoa; phylum Chordata; class Aves; order Apodiformes; family Trochilidae; genus Phaethornis; species Phaethornis superciliosus. The sequence continues at coordinate 58,916,946 of JAJQWJ010000001.1, read as the reverse complement.
TTCCTTCCCCAAACTTGAATTGTTCTATGTCCAACTTAAAAAAAAATCTCAGATTTTCCTGCTCAAAAGGAAAGTTGTGGCTCAAAATGCGGCAAATAAATGCAAAAGTTTAAGTTACAATAAAATATAAAATAACACTTTACATATGGTATATTGTTATTCATTTTCGTATCACTCATTTTCTTGCCTTTAAAAATGTCATAGAAAGTATTGTAAAGACTAAAGAAAGCAGATCTTGTTACAAAATTAAATCAGGCTTTCAGCAGAGCACGGATGATAGTATGTTTGACAAGTAAAAAAGAATCCACATTAATCTGCAATGTACTATTTCATGAAGAAAGATGTTTTAATTTTCATATGTGTAAGCAAAGGAGGAAAAAATAATAATAAAAAAAAAAAAGTTTCTCCAAGAAAATGTTACCTTAAATTTCTTCATAGGCATCTTACGTCTTCTTCCTTGTCCTGAACAAAGAAGTGCATTTAATAAAAACGGTGGTACCAACAGGATAGCACCAATTCTTAAAATTTCTCAGATCACCATTCACCTTTTCCAAACTTGTAATCAACAAAATAATAGCTGTTTACACTTTTAGGGTCTTGCCAAGCTCTTAATGGAGTTTCATGGATCAGTAATTTTCCACAACTTTTTTTTGGAAATCAATGGACTGGAGGCTGTAACACCTGTTCACTTTGCAGAAGCTGAATTAGGATTTATATTTACAGTCTATCCACCAGTCTGGAGCTCAAAACTGACTAATGTCCTATGATTGCTTCCCCTCTTTGTTCACTTCATCAAAGCAAAAATTGCTGGTGTGCTTCTTTTGTCTCTTTTGACTTTGCGTCTTTTGGGGGGAAGTAAGGACACTTTTTCCTAGTTTCTAAATACTGTCCAAAACTGGAAATGAAGTTCATGTTCTCCTTTCCAGCAAAGCACACATGGTTTTATCAAAGCCTCTGTGCTATAATATATAAATATAAACATTAACAATATTCTGTCCAAAACAGAGCTAATGTTGTTATGGAATTAAAAATTGTGGGATTTCACAGTATTTGCAGTAAGTTCTAAGTCAACAATATAACATCAAGATTATGAATTTATACATGCTTCCTTGAAAACACAAACTAGCCCACAAAGATTTTATTATTGAACACTACGCAGAAAAGAAGTTAATTTGAATCAAAAATCTCAGGCTGAGATTTCAGCAGTCGGTGGATGGAGACAACACACATTCTTTTATTTATAAATCAGTAGCAAATGAAGATAACTTACACAGCATGCATTAATACAAGAGAATTCAGCTGTGGTTAAAGCATGTGCTGACATTCTTGTTTAATACCCAGGAACCATGAGTAACACAGATACAAGAGCACAGGCTCTAGCACATGCCAGTGATTAAAATACCTCCTGTAAGTCCTGTACTCTCTCATTTCTAACATGTGCTTGAACCTGAGCTGCTGCACCTTCATTCTGAGAGAGTATTTTGGTAGATTCTGTTTTCCAAAGAGATGTACTGTTTAGAAAACCCAACACTCTCTAGAGTTCCAACATTTACAGCAAGTCTTCTCCTAAATGAGAGTGCAAACCCAATTGTGTCTACAGGGGGTTAGCTGTGTGCTTGGGAGACCAGTTGTCAGAACTTTCCCAGACTGTGGGAACTCCTAATGAAGGAAAATTACTGCACAAGGGAGGAAGCACGTTTCCAGTTCAGGCTCTTCTGGTTAATAAGGTAATAAAGTTTAACAAAGGTTGATATACTTTTAAAGACCTAAGTTACTATAGGTACAAATACTAGAGTCCCTTTTCCAGCTATAAGAAAAAACAGGAGACAGCACGAGCTGCAACAATAAATGGATCTGAAGACCTAAAGCAAAATACTGGAAAGCAATTAATAAGCCTATGGAACACGTATTTAGAAAAGCTGTTGATTTGTTTTGTTTTGTTTTGTTATTAACCCCCAGTTTTCCACATAGGAGAATCCAAATGAAAGTATCTTAAAAGTGTCTGAAACAGAATGTCTAACTCTTACTGAAAATAATGGTTTATGTCTAAAAAATATAGTTGATTTCAGTGCTGTTGCATTAACAAATTGATACAAAACATTGGCATTAACAAATGGATACTCAGGACTTCAAGCAGTAAGGAGACAGTAACAATCTATGAATTCCAACTTTGCCACTAGAGCTTTTAGACAGGTAGAAAGAGGCACAGGATCAGAGGTCAAATGCTTAACTGTGGATTACAAACACTCTAATGCTTAACTGTTGATTACTGGAGGGAAGGTTCATGGGTTGCTAAAAAGCCAAATGGTTTGAGACATTTTCAGGTTTTGGAAATGCTGAACAGAAGGTTTTAATTTCAATCGTTAACAAACTTCACTTCCTGTATGTTCATAATGAAATGCAGTTTAAAAAAATGTATAATACAATATATAATAAAATGTATAGGCAATGGCAAATTATCAAGCACTTATTGCTGCCTTAATGTTAAGAGGAATAAGAACGATGTGGCTGTGCTAATTTTATGCTTCCTTCTGCAGATGAATGAAGATTTTCTGTCTTTAAAAAATTTGCATTCCTCCCCTTAAAGTAATTTTCAATTTTGCTGGATACAGCACAATTGCATCTACTCCTTCAGCTGCAGTGGGCTGTTGGAACTGAGCTATTGCCCAGCACCTGCTCTTAGTCAGACAGCTGAAATCAGAGGTTAGGGGAAAAATAAAGATTTTATGTCATTGTAATGCAAGTCTCCTTTCAGCTTTGCTGCTGTCAGTGTTCAATTATGTTCTGTAACAATCTCCATTACCAGAGCCAGTGTTTTTCTGTTCCTCTCTGCATGTATTAACTTTCTTGTTCACACGTGATAGCCTTAGCAAAGCAGACAAGTCTTAAGAGACATTTGCCCATAGATTTAATGAGTTGACATCTCTTTTGGATGGTTGGGGATCCTACTGTTCAAATGTATCTTCATTTTGAATGCTCCAGAGGAGGATAACTGATATGATAGAATTTAAATTATTTCCCACTGAAGGCCTGGTAGGTCAAAATCAACCTGAAATTTCATCTAGTCGATTGAATGCAAAACTTAGAACGAGCTACAATAAAGGGTTCCCACATAATTTTCTTCCTGGGTGTATTCTATCTTTACAAGCTTAGGATACTTCTCGTTCCAAATTTTCAGTTCACTGCATAACCCAGGTGTTCCAGATTTCATCAGAAGCAGGAAACTACATCTGTAAGAAAGCCACAAGGACCCTGACCAGTAATCTCAGCAACAAATGGGAAGGAACAGCTACTGGGAATGCAGGAAGGGGACCATTGCTTTTAAAGTAGGAGAACAATGATACTTGGACAGACACCACCAAGACAGGGGCAGAGAGTGAAAAACAAATAAATTTAGGGTATGGGACTTAGGGAAAAGGAAGTCCAGAGCAGAAAGGATTTGAAACAGTCAGAGGGATGATCTGAAAAGCTTAAAGCAGAAGAGGTTTCATTATAATATCAACACATTATAATAAATTGACGATGAAAATAAAGGACATGAATAAGGTGGAAAAAAATTTTCCTAAAAATTAACCTGTTAGAAAAGTGAAGATGATAGAACACAGAGTGTTGCAAACTCTTAAAAAATTAATTAGGCATCTCAAATATTTCCTTCTCCTTCTTCCATTAAATCCCCAGGTTCTGGAGCCACATGGCTCCCACTCAGTTTTCTGCAGGGGAAAAAAATTCTAGCTCTCACCCTTGAAGAAAAAAACCTTGAAAATTCAAACCCTAAAAACTTAACCAGCATATAAGCTGAAACATAACCTTCTTTTTTTTTTTTTTACTAAATCTCATTATTTGAATGCAGTCTTTCTTACAATTTTTATCATAAGATACAGCACTAGTATAAACCTAGCAACTGCTTCCTAAGAGCAGCTAGAGATCGAAAAAAAAAATATTCCCAGCTGATAGCATAGTCATTATCACCACACAATGACTGGCATGCTGGAATTGCTGCTATTTCATTTAAAGAGGTCATGTATTCATATACCCTGCATCTGACAGATGAACCCCTTCCCTGTGATGCAGAAGCATCCTCAGCACCCACTTACCAGCATCCATTCACCCTATGCATAGTGCTGTGCAAAAGGGCATGACAATGATTGCTCTGATAATAGGATACTCACAGCTCAGAAAGGTGCAGGCCACACACAAGGCCACAGCAAGTTCCCAATCTGCCACAGATACTCCCCCAGGGAGAGATCTAGATGATGAAAAGACTTTCTGTATGAGGTTCTAGATCCCTGACCAGCTATCCATGTCTAATACTTTGGGGTATATTGCTAAAACTTAAATAAAGATTTAGGCTTTGTTCTCAGTACTCTTCTTAGCTTACATGTGCAAAACAAATAAGGATTCAAGCTGGAATTTTAAGTCATATGCAGAATTATTCTCACAACATTCTCCTTATCTTTAGCCATCTGGATTTGAATGACATCCTTGACAAATCTGCCCTTCATTCCATATTCATTAGAGAGAGGACATAGCAGTTACAATTAGCATACTCAAACCAAGTTTACCACCTTGTAGAAGTATTTGCCCTACATCAAATAATTTACCACTTTTCATTGATGCCAGAGCTGCCATTCATTTTTAACTTTCACTTTCCCAATGTAGTAAATCAGAAATAAATGATAGATATGGCAGTTCAGTCAGAAGCAGTGTTGTAACTGTCAATAAATCATTTGGGTGATTCAACCATTTCATTAAAATCTTACATTTCAGTGCACCGAATCTCAGCCAAAAAGCCTTCATATCTGTGTCTTAGTCCCTACCACAAGAGCAAAATCTGAAGACCTGGAAACATAATGCCCCAATCAACAGTGATAAAGAAAGCAATCAAATTCATACATCTTCACTAATAGCCCCACTCTGAAGAGAAACAAAAGGCAATCTGGGGGGATGCCAAATGAAGGAGCCCTCAAAACAGGTTAAGTTTCTATTTATTCTACTACCTGGGGAAAGTGTAAGGAGCAGAAATCTACAATAAAATTTATACAACCATTCTGGAAGTTTTCAGAGCCATCCAGACAGATCAGTAAACACAGATAGTCAATTCTATAAGAAACTATAAAGATTTAAACGGCTACACAAGCTCTGAATATTCACCCATTTGTAAGTTATTTCTGATGTTGTTTTGTCATGCTGTTTCCTTTTAGTAATATAAGATTTTAAAAAGAGCTAGCTTTGCATTTAAGACATTTCTTACAGAAAGATCTACTGATTCTTTTCCTCAACATTAATGCCCTACTGAGAAGCATTACTTACTCCAAGGAAAGCTACATTTCTTCCTACATTTCTGCCTTTTATTAGGCAGCACTCACAAGTTACACGTTGTAACCTGCTCAACTCAGAACATATCCAGAACGTTTGCATCTATACAGGAATAACTATAGAAACAGGTTCTAGAAATATCAGTGAATTCTGCCTCACAAAAATCACTTTTCATCAAGTATATGTTGTGAAGTAGACAATGCAGTGAGTTGTGCAGTGGCTGAGAGAATCAAAAGCACAAGTCATACATCAGTCTAAAACACTGTCTGACCTTGGTTTAATCTTCATTGTAAAGCCTTACCTTGCTTCTAAAATTCCTTGCCACTTCTACTGGAGCTGCAGTTTCACTATTGCTGCCTTCTGCAGCCTGATGAAATGTGGGCTGCCCATGGACACACGCAGCTTATCTGTAATTTTGTGACCGCTGCCTACAGGATGTGACTTTAAATTTCAGGGTCCTGTGGCTGTCAGGGCAACTTATCCTGATCACATTAGTGAAGGGGCACTTCACATGAATCTTGCTTTATTTGAGGAAAAAATTAAATGTGTGAATGAAAAGAGTGCTCTTTTTCTCCTTACCTGGTATTTACAGGGTTTAATATAATAAGCACTTCTCTAGGGTGAAGACATCAGTCTCTCTTGTTTTGTTGCATTTTTTTCTTTTTTTTTAAATCCACATGGTTTCTCTTCCTCTCTCTTTCTTACATATTCAAGATGAGAGAAGCTTCACTGAGCACAGCTACCAGTATTCCAATTTATTCAGCAACAGCCCCTGTGGACTGCTAACAGCAAACTGCAATTCTGCTTGGATTACAAAGGATAGATAAGCAACTCCACCCTTCATCTATCACTGTCAATGCTGGTAAGGGAGCAATGTTTACCTGTGAAAAGCTAGGCAGAGGAAAAGATTGAGAGTGGAGAAAAAAAAAAGCACAGTGCAAAAGGACAGCAGAAATAGAGAGGACACAAGTCCATTAAGAGTCCTGTGTGCAAGTCCATGCAGCATTAAGCAGGAAACAAGGGAATGAGATGAAGGACCAGGACGCTAACAAAAAAAGTAGCAAACAAGCAAGATTCCAGGCAGAATTTTCCAATAGCAATGAAAATCTTCCTTCCAACAAAATCTATGTCTTCTATTACATTGAACCCAGTGTAAAATGGTAGAGAAGTTTGATACCTCAGTACATGCTGGTGGATACCACTACGTTACAGCCACAATCAATAAATCTCACGTAGATCATAATGGAGCCTCAAAGCCTTCACATACAGACCTGTCAGCCAACTGGGACAGTATTACAAATAGACAACAAAGCTAATGCAAAGATGGCAAAAATGGAACAACATAGAGGCAACTGAATTTCTTGGAGGATAGAGTAGAAGGCAGAAAGATGAAAAAGGAGGTAAGCTATTAAATGTAAGCAATAAAGAACATCCATAACCACATGCCTGCTTTATGTGATGCAGAATTCAGGAAAGGAAGGGATAACTGTGAAAGCAATAATGAACCTAGGATTAATTTTTTCTTTACCTATTTAAAGGACTCCAAGTAGTCACTCCATTACTATACTTCAGTCATAACCTACAGTTAAAGCACCTGCCCACACAGGCTAAAGTCCCCTTCATATCTTTATCACAGGAAAAAAAAAAAAAAAAAAGGTTAATGTACATGGAAAACTCTGTTTTGATTTTGCTGTAGGTGCGTATTGTTTTTGTTAATTTACTTGTCTGGCTAGATGTCTAGCAGACATGTCATGTAGTTTCAGACATGTCCAATTGGTCATTGATACCAGCAAAAGACCAGAAAGTCTTCCTTCTAAGCAGAGACTGCCTTGAGGTTAAAATATACCTTCAAAAAATGTATTTCCCATGAACCCTACTCTTGCAATATTCAATGTTATAGCCCAAACACAGGTACAGTATTGGTTACTCTCTTCTTCCCAGGCTTACTTGGTGCAGTAAACAGATTCTATGTTTCCCAATAAACAACCTTTGTGGAGCCAAGCAAAGTTTATACCCTGGAAAAGTATTCTTAGTGATGACATGTTTTCTACCAGTGTAGCATCTTTTGAAGAGATTGGAAGAAGGGGTAAAAATAGGAAACTTCATAAACAGCCTTTTCAGCTCTAACCCAAACACATTAAGTTTCACTTGGGAGTGCTTAAGGGATCAGTTTAAAAACTCAGAATAAGACACAGAAATAGTTTAAGTGTAGTCAAGGGAGATCTTAGTAAAAATATTTGAAAAATAATTAAAGGAACCAACCACCCTACTGCAGTGTGTAAGATTACAAAAATAAGAAAGAGGGGGGAAAAATGAATAAAATTCTGAGATGCTAAGAAGCAAGTAGTGAAGAAATCAGTGAGAAAGATGACACTAAGTTCGGGGGGAATGTGGATCAGCTGGAAGCAGGAAGGCTCTGCAGAGGGACCTGGACAGACTGGAGAGTTGGGCTGATTCCAATGGGATGAGGTTCAACACGGCCAAGTGCCGGGTCCTGCACTTTGGGCACAACAACCCCATGGGGAGCTCCAGGCTGGGCACAGAGTGGCTGAGAGCAGCCAGGCAGAGAGGGACCTGGGAGTCTGGATTGACAGGAAGCTGAACAGGAGCCAGCAGTGTGCCCAGGTGGCCAAGAAGGCCAATGGCATCCTGGCCTGGATCAGGAACAGCGTGGCCAGCAGGTCCAGGGAAGTGATTCTGCCCCTGTACTCAGCCCTGGTGAGGCCACACCTCGAGTCCTGTGTCCGGTTCTGGGCCCCTCAGTTCAGGAAGGAGATTGAGGTCCTGGAGCAGGTCCAAAGGAGGGCAACCAGGCTGGTGAAGGGACTCCAGCACAAGTCCTGTGAGGAGAGGCTGAGGGAGCTGGGGGTGTTCAGCCTGGAGAAGAGGAGGCTCAGGGGAGACCTCATCGCTCTCTACAACTCCCTGAAAGGAGGCTGGAGCCAGGGGGGGTTGGGCTCTTCTCCCAGATATCAGCAAGACAAGAGGACATGGTCTCAAGTTGTGCCAGGGGAGGTTTAGGTCAAGATGTTAGCTTTACAGAGACGGTGATCAGACATTGGAATGGGCTGCCCAGGGAGGTGGTGGATTCTCCATCCCTGGAGATTTTTGAGATAGGATGTGGCACTCAGTGCCATGGTCTGGTAATCGCAGCGGTAGTGGATCAAGGGTTGGACTTGATGATCTCTGAGGTCCTTTACAACCCGGCTTATTCTGTGATTCTGCAAAAGAGGTAACTTTCTCAGGGTAACATAGTCAAAAGCATGATAAAGTATCAATTCTGGGACAGGATAATAGATCAAATGTTGTCCCAGGTTGAGAAACATTGCTCAGCTTCCATATCGGATGAGGCAGGCCTCACAAACAGTCTATTGTAAACACACTGACCCAACTCCCAACCAACACTGTGTGAACTTCAGGAGGTTTGTGACCTCCTGAATCAGGAGACGCAGCAACCAACACAGCAGGGTGCAGACCGGGGCACGGCACTTCCAATCCCCGCTCCGATTTGACTCCATCTATGAGCCCTGAGGTGAAGTGAACCAAGTGACGGGTTCGTCGCAGTCGGCGACAAGACAGCGGGACCGGACACCGGGACCGGACACCGGGACCGGACACCGGGACCGGACACCGGGACCGAACACCGGGCATTCCCCCTCCCCAGCTCTATAACCACCCCGCCCACCCGCGGCCAACAGCCGAGACCCCCAGGTCCCCACCGCCTTTAACGGCCGGCGCACGCGCCGAGCCCCCCAGCCCCGCCCCACGGCAGCGGAGAGGCGGGAAAGGGGGAGGGAGAAGGGAGGGAGTGTCCCGCCGTACGCATGCGCAGGAAGGCACCCAGCCAGTCTAAGGGTGGCGGGAGATCCCATTCCGTGGGAGGATATAAACAGGGAATGGAGGCTTCTCCCCCCCTGCTCTTGTTTGTCTGTTCCCTCCTTTGTGCTTCCTGCCACTTATTCCATATTTCTTTGCCTTCTTGAAAATTTATTATTTTCTGCCGGGTCCCTTCTGGGTTAATATGTGGTACGGTCCCCCTGTGTTCAGCCCAATGAAAAAGCGTTCCCTCTGAACGTTGTTAGTTGCTGGGTAGAAACTACACGGTTGTCCCCGTAAGCGCACACTGCCGAGCACGCTTGCCCGGCCTTAGAGCCTAGAAGGGGCGGGGACTCGGGTTTGAGTGACAGGGCGCTCAGTGGGCGGGACAAGACCAGAAAACCAATAGCAACGCCGAGCCGCATTGATGAGCAGGCCTCACAGCCAACCGAGCTGTGTGGGCAGCCTCCTCCCCGAGGGGGCGGGGCCTGCGGTTGCTAGGGCCGCGCTGTTGCTAAGGCCTGGAAGAGCGCGGTGGCGGCAGCCCCTGCCCTCCCCGGCCCCGCCGCCGCCGCCTTCCCTCGGGCGATGGTCAAGCTCGCTGCTAAATGCCTCCTGGCAGGTGAGTCTGGCCCAGCCGGTCCCATCCGTCCCGCTGGAGGTAGTGGCCTAAAACGTGTTCTGTGGGGTGGGGCGAGGCCGGCAGCGTGGCGGAGGCGACCGGGCCGCCTCAGCGTGTGGGGAGCCCCGGTGGTCTGGCTGCTCTCAGGCATTCATCGGGGAAGCCCCGATGGAGCTGAGGTGGGGAAAGAGGCGACGGGAGAGGGGTGGGGACAGGAGCTGTGGCTGTCACCTCTGTTGTTGCCGACATCAGTGCCCTCCCTCCTAGGGCATGCGGGGCATCAAGAGATGTGTTGGGGGAGGGTGTGAAGGGTAGTGGGGCCGGGTGAAATGTAAGGGAAGAGAAAGAAGAGAGAAAGAAAGAGAGAGAGAAAGCGAGAGAGAAAGGAAGCAATAGAAAGAAAGAGAGAGAGAGAGAAAGAAAGAAAGAGCAAGAGAGAGAGAGAATGAGAAAGAAAATGAGTGAAAGAAAGCGAGAGAGAATGAGAGAAAGAGAATGAGAGAGAAAGAATGAGTGAGAGAATGAGAAAAAGAAAGAGAATGAGAAAGAGAAAGAGGAAGGAAGGGAGGGGGGAAGGAACTAAGGAAGGGGGGAAGAAAAAGGGGGAGGGAGGGAGGGAGGGAGGGAGGGAGGGAGGGAGGGAGGGAGGGAGGGAGGGAGGGAGGAAGGAAGGAAGGAAGGAAGGAAGGAAGGAAGGAAGGAAGGAAGGAAGGAAGGAAGGAAGGAAGGAAGGAAGGAAGGAAGGAAGGAAGGAAGGAAGGAAGGAAGGAAGGAAGGAAGGAAGGAAGGAAGGAAGGAAGGAAGGAAGGAAGGAAGGAAGGAAGGAAAAAGAGAAACAAAAGAAAAAGAAAAAAAAGTGTGTGAAGGGAGTGGGGTAAACAGCTGAGTCCTGCCTCTTGTGGGAGGCTGCCTTTCTGCTGGAGGAAAAATTCAGGTCAGAAATTGGAATGATTCTGAGAGTATGATGAAAAGGTGAAGTCTTAATAAAGTGTAGGATAAAGTAAGTGCGCCTCACAGAGGCACCCTTTTTTCCCCAAGCAAACTGGAGATTAACCTGAAAAAAAATGAGGTGAAGACACTGGTTTATTTAGTCAGGATGGATTACGGAGGTGTTGAAAGTAAATACAGCTGACTGTTAACACTAGGGGAAGAAAATGGTTTCTTTTTTTTTTTTTCCCTCACTATACATTGAGATAGAAGCACAAATCCATAAACAGCCTGTGTGTAGACAACTCCCAGGTTTAACTCATAGGTTTTCTTTCATCCAGAATGAAGAATTCACTGTTTTTTCTAACTGCAGCCACTAACCATCAAACTCACACAAAGCCAGGTGTGATCTTTAGCAAATGCAGATGAATTAATCTCTCTTGAGCCTCTGTTGATAGTTACTGTGGATGGCATGAGTATTTTGCCTGTCCTCTGGATTTGAAACTGACACATCATTTCTACTTTGGAAGTTTTCCAGTTCAGATACTTAGGCTTTGCTTATGTCTTTCAAGTTCTGTTGTTTAGTGCTACCAAAAGCCATAACCATTTTCAATTCACATAGGTTTTGTTTAGATGACTTAGTTATATAGGTAATCTTAATTGGCTCTGGAGCTGCCTTTTCAGTTATGTTCGTGACACAAAGAGCAAGGTCCTGTCCCATATGTAGTGCTTCTAAGTACCACAATGATATCCATGTGTTATTAAAAAAAAATTGATTAGGCAGGCCAGGCAAAATAACTTCTGTCTTGCAGAAGAGACCAATATACTGAAAGGTACATAAGAAATTAGTAGTCACAACCTAAAAGAAAATGGAAAGAGCAATTTCATAGGTAGAAGCAAAACCAGGGAACTCTTGTGTATCTAAGGAAATTATTATGAAGACTAGAGTGGCTCACAGTATTGGGAGCCACCAAGGTCAAAGAGAACAGCAGGAGAAAAAAGGGCTTTTATTAGCAAAAAGGAGACTATTAACCAGGCAATAGAAAGCCATTCCTGTGTTATCTCGAGGGTAATTTACAGACACACAGAAAAGATACTGTTGTTTGAGATTACTATGAAGACACTACTAAGGTTTTCATTAGAGGAAGAGAGTTGGCAGTAGCAGTGTTTTAGAGACACACTACAGAGTCTGGCAGAACAACGGAAATACGGATGGAATAAATATATATTGTGGAATGCAGTACTGGCAGATGAGACCAAACTAAATGGAAAAGGCAAAGAAGCTCATTCTGAGGAAGTGTGGTGATGTAACGGGTTAAGAGGATGGCAAAGAATAAGAAGAGGGAAAGAACAACTGGGGCTGGCAAATTGAAGAAAGGCAATACATAAGTTAAAAGTTTGCACCGGATGGTGCCTACGCAATTTGGAGCAATGTATGCTTCTCCATCTCATTTTACAAAGACAGATCTAATTGTCTATTGAAATACAAAATAGCTTCCACTCAGAACAGAATGTTGTCTTCAGCATAAGTTTGAACTGATCAGGGAACAAACAAGCTGACTCTACCAGATTTTCTTGTCTAAATATTATGAGCCCAACTCATCTCAAAGTGAGCAAGCATGCTAAAAATGTTTAAACAAGAATTACATTTGGTAAATGTATCTAGGAGCAATTCTCACTATCCAAAACATCCATCCTCCTCTACAGTATTATGTGAGAAGATAAGTTTCCCAATTTCCTTCAAAAAACATCTAGAAAGCTAATAGAGTCAAAAAAGGCCCCTTTCTGGGTTTATTTATTGACAACATAACATAAAAGACTTGTATTCCCAGCTTGGCTGTCATGAATGTTTTAAGGGTAAAGCTAGAAGCACTGAGATATTTAAATCCTGACTTCTGTCCTTTGAACTATCCAGGATAGTGAGGCGTTATGTGAAAAGAGGATAAACCCTTTGGAAACATTAGGTTAAGGCTACGTTTTGCAAGGATGATGAGATTTTTCATGGAGTAATTTAAGCATATGTGAATTCTGTCATTGCTCTGGATCATACAGTTTTGTAATCACTGGCCAAAGCAAGCAGATGCCAGGATTGCCTGAAGTGTTGTGCAAGCCATACCAGAAAGCCTTGGCTCCAGAAAAGTGAAAACTAAAGCCCCTTGGTTTTCCTTCCATGTAGGGATGAATTAGCAGTTCTTTCTCTCCAGCCAAGTGACGTGTTACATCCCAGATGCAACTAATGAGCCACCAGCAGCATTGAGTCAGCAAGAGTTGCTCTTTTAAGGGCAGCAAGCAGAATTCATGGAGGAATGTTACTATCTTAAGCAGCTTTATAGTGTATAAATGACATGTATCTTCCCTCAACTCAATATATAACAAGGGTTTTAATCTAGTGGGTAACCTAAGGAGAGGAAATAATCTTCTATGAAGCACAGTCACCTGCATCACGTTGTGTTTTTGTCTGCATTATAACATATCTGTGAATTTTTAATTCTTAGGTTAAAGCTATGGGGTAGACATGATTTTTAAACAAATAGCTTTTCCACCCTGATTTGGGGGCCCTTTACTTTTGTTCGTGGAGCAGAAATCTGATGTCAGCACCAGTATGCATAATGCCAATATTTATTTCCCCACAGGGGTATTACTTTTTAGATTGTTTTGTGCTCCTTGTGACAGTTATCATGCCTATATTCAGAGTTACAGCATCCAGACTCTTATGGCATGTGACAGTAACAGAAGTGAGGGAAAATAAGATTCTCTTAAGATGAAACAAAATAAATGTATGTTTTTTATTTTGCAGGAGATGCAGCTGTGGGGAAGAGTGCTTTAGCCCAGATGTTTCGCAATGATGGGGCTCATTTTCAGAAGAACTACACACTGGTAAGGATACAACAAGCTTAAACAGCTGTCTTAACACTTTTGTGGGTTTCATGAGAAAACTAGGAAGTTCTAGAACAAAATAAAAAATATTTTAAGTTGAGGCATTCAAGGTGTGGTCTTACAGGGTTTTCTTTCTCTTACACTTAAGATTGTGAAGAGAAACCATTTAATATTCTGTAAATCTTTACATTATGTGGGTGCTGGGTTTGAATCTTAATGCAGGGTGATTTAGTTAATTTTGTAATTTTCCTGCTGAACCAATGTTTTCATTAGGTTTTGTGGTATTAGAAAGCTTCCTCCTTTACAGAGTGCTCTATGATAAAGCATTGCTGAAGGAGAAAGCTTTTAATTTAAGCTATTAAATGTACATGTGGACAGTGCGCTTATCACTATGCAAACATGAAGATGCGCTGCAGAGCCCCAAGATAATTATAATCTACAGAAAGTGTTCCCAGAGGAAGAGGATACAGTTTGCAGTCTTTCAGTGTGAGAATCAATGGTGATGACTAATCAGAAGCAGGATAAAAATAAAAGTAAATATAAGTAAAGTAAAAAAAGAGAAATATGAGCGTGGAGAAAAAAAAAGATCCTAAAATATGTTTGTTCATTGAAATAAAGACAGAAACCAGAAGTTAAGTGTAGAAATAGAACAAACAAGCAAGCTACAAAGCAGAAAGAGATAAAAGGGGGAAAAAACACAAATAACCTTAGTCCCATATGTTAGCTTATCACGTGGTTGATGCAAATTTTTCTAAGGCGTGCTTTGGAGGAGCAATGTGGTAGTGAATGTAGCCCTGCAGATTTCAGCTAATTCCCTTAGCTGTGTATGAGCAAACCTCTGGATGTTGGTTCTTCTCCATCTTTTTCCCCCATCAGAACAAATCTACTTGGCTTTGACATGTAGGTAGGAGTATGTTACCAGAGCTGTGAGGAGTTCCTAGCAGTCTGGTTTTGATGGGATTGCAATGATTCACAAGAATTGCCTCAGTCCAAAGCATAGTTAGGAAAGGCTCATAAAAACTCTTCTGATCCTTGTTTTCCTGATTCTTCCTGACAGACAACAGGCATAGAACTGTTGGTGAAGGCTGTATCAGTTCCAGAGACAAGTGATAGTGTGGTGAGTTTTTCTGTGACATAAATTGGGTCAGAAAGAGGCTTCCAGAGCTCAAACCTCACTTCAGTCTCATTCTGGTGGATCACTCTGCATGTTTGTAAGGCCATTAAGTTGCATTAAAGAAATGAGTCTGATCATGTTCAATTGCTGATACTCCAGGGTTAGTTTAATCCTAAAAGTAGAAATTTTACCTACTTGTATCCAACATGACATCTTAAACCAAAGCTGTAGCCAGCTTTATTAGGATTCTGTTCTGTCCTTTCAGGCACTAGGCTTTAGTTTATGTTTCTTAGAACTACAGAAGCTGGAACTTCTATGTTATTTTTTTTTTTAATGCCCTATGCTCTCTCTAGCGGAATGTGGACCATGTGTATAATTCTGTATAAACAGTGCAGGTTACTGTCCTGCTCCACATATTCTGTTTCCAGTAGGGATAGAAACCATACTGGGGCCTTGGGGTCTTTTATTGGTTAAATGTGAAAAAATTGTTACTTCTTTTCTCAAACTGTCTGAACTGCAGTATTTTCGATGTCGGGAGCTTGTCCCTTAGGGACACCACACTGCTGTACTGGACAAAATGCAGGAGTTACAAGTTCCAGTGTTTACTTTCAAGATCTTTCCCTATACAGCATTTTTCCTGGCAAGAGCCTTCTTTCTGCTTCCGCTTTCAGGAATTCTTCATTTTTGACTGTGCAGGAAAAGATCTATTTTCTGAAATGCTGGAGAAACTGGTAAGTCTTATGTAACAGTCCTTTCCTTCCAAAAAAGTGCTTTTGCTTTGAAGATCTGAACTCCCTGGTCTGGCAGATGTAGCAGACTTTTTCTTTAGTGTAAATGGGAGCAATTACCTCAGTTTCCAATGCATCCTGTTCTACCTCTCTAAAACTTGTAAAAGTACCATAAGACATACTTCCTTCCAGAGGAATAAAGGCTGGTAGTCATTGAGTTTACTTACAAAAGAAATAGGGATGCTTATCTGAGATTCACCGTGTGCTGTTGGTTACAGTTATTTTTATTTCTTAGAAAAGCATTTATTTTGCTGCTACTTCAGCAGTGAGTTGTGGTTTTTTGTGTTACAGTCAAGACTCATTCTTGTCCTTGAGCATAATACTGCCCTTGATATTTTCCTCCACTCTTTCGTGTCCTTACCTGTACAGTTCTCCACTGTATTATCTCATTTTGGGAGGCAGTATCAATTAATTGATGTGAGGCTTCATAAGATGGCTAAGTCAACTCAATTATTCATCGGTCTACAAGGGCTGATTCCACTTTTAACCTCACACTAGGTCTGGTTTGCAAGGGACCCCTTTAGCAACTGGCTCAGGTTCTTCAACCTTTCTACTTTTTTCTCTAGGATTAATTTTGCGCTGATTCAGCCTGAAGAATCAGCTTCCCTGGGGATCAGATGAGTGCCAGAGCAAATAGCAGTAAAGGAGCAGGCCCATGCAGACAGGAATGGGGAAAGGGAGCAAAACCATCTTTCCCAGTGCCAGCTATCCATTTAGTCAGCTCAACTGAAATGTGAGACCTCAGCCAGGGCATAGGATTCCTGTATGTTAAGCTTTTTATTTTTGTCTTAGCATCTGTGTTTGCTGTGTTGACAGACTGGCTGTTGACCACATCAGTTTCATTAGAGCTGACAATGTTCCTTTCTTGCTGTGCAGTGGGAGCAACCCAATGTCCTGTGCCTTGTGTATGATGTCACTAATGAGCAATCTTTCAAAAACTGTGCCAAGTGGTTGGAGAAGCTGAAGGCTCAAGCAGTCGGACTGCACATCCCAGGTAAGAAACAGGCAAGATTCTTGTTAGCTGCTCCTCTCTTGTATGATGGCAGCTGTTCCTGTTGAGATGTGACATAAAGCATTTGTTTTAAGCCAGGGGCAAGCATGGCTTCCTCCAATTGATTTTCTTTCCTCACAAAGATAAGGCATAAATTGTTTCCTTTGTGGAACTTTTTCTGGGTAGTTATAGACTGCTGTCTACGCCTCCAACTTTTTCATCTACTTCTACAAATGTTCCAGCATTTATTGCTAACAAGTAAGCATTTCTGGGTTGTTGTTTTTGTTTTTTCCCTTTGCTCCTTTTTTTTAAATTTTTTTCCTGCAGGTGTCTTAGTAGGGAATAAAACAGACCTGGTTGGTCGTCGAGTTGTGGAACAGAAACAAGCACAGGAGTGGGCTGAGAAACATGGCCTGGAATACTGTGAGATGTCAGTGGTGAGTATTTGCTCCTTTCACCATTGTGTTTGTGAAGTTGTCTTCTCTTTCAGGTAAAGAAAGATAACTGGTGTCTCTCTTGTTTGCTGTCTTAAGTCACCCTCAGTTTTAATATATCTTTTGTGAAGCAGTTAGAGCAGAAATAGTAAAATGCTTATTCCATCTGTTATTATTTCTTTACAGAAGGAGATGAAAAATTTTGAGGCCCCTTTCCACATCCTGGCAAAGTCATTCTACCAACTGTACAAAGAGAAAGTGGAAACTTTTCACTCACTAGCTTGAGGGCCATGACTGGCATGACTTATTTATCCTCTAAGCTTCTTCTAGTACCCAGAATCCTGCAGGATGGAATACAGAGAGAAGAAAAAAAGATGAGCTATTTGCTTCTTCATTATCATCTTCTGGTAATTCAAAAAAAAAAAAAAAAAAAAAAAAGTAGCAAGTGGAAATGCAGTCTTCTGAAGTTGCTACTCAGCATTCCTTTCCTGACCTCTAACTTGGTTCTCTGTTCACTTGAAATTCTGCTAGAGTGGAGGAGGTGGAGAGTAAAAGGGGGAGGGCAGAATGGAAATTGCCAGCTCTTTGCTTTGATATTGTCTTGTTTGGTGTCTGAACTGACTTCCTGCTGCTACAGACATGGATTTAGAGATTTGGAGAAGTAGAGAGGAAACTGACAGGATGCTTTTTTAGGTTAAGCAACTCAGTCTTGATACACATTCTGCAAGGCAGGCCTGATTTGGCCCCGTGGCTTGAAAAGTATTTTCAGTAGGAGGCCTGTGCCCTAAAATCAACACATGGAGACTGAGATGTGTAGGGACTGAGCTGGATGTAGGAGTGCCTGGAGTTTGAGGCCTGTTATAACAGTGTTACCCGTATTACTGACTTCTAAAATCTGGTTCTTTGGTTCTTTTCGTCAGCGTGGCTCACTCTCACTGCCTGCTAGGAACTGTCTTGCATCTGTACTGCTGTCACTTGGTGACGCAGTGCCCTCTGCTGGTTCCAGGTCACAAGATTTCTCAAGAAGCTCTGGAAGCAAGTAGGACTTCCTGCAGGCAGATCCAAATTGGCTTAGCTGCAAAATGGGGTCAGATAGCAAGAATACATCTTTTATTCTAAAGTCCAAATTTTAAAATAAATTATATTTTCTTCTTCATGTCTTTGTCATCTTATGTGGTTTTGTGTCATTTTTCTTTTTGTCAGCTGGACTTGGCAAAACCATGTTCTCATTAAGTTCAGTTCTCAGACCCTTACTAGAATTAGAGTCCTCTTTGTTGTTAAACTTTCCCTGCTTGTCCTTGAATTTTGGAGCAAAACCCATAATTCTGATGTTGCTGTTGGTAACAGAACTAATGAAAGACAACCTGACTAAGTTACTCAGCTATGTCTGGCTAGAAGTTCCATATCAGAAAGGGTAAAAGCCTAGAGAGAACTGCTCTTTTGTGTGAAACATTGATGTTGCATGTGTAAGAATCTTATTTCCTAATGCAGTATGTGAAAGCATCCATGGTGAGCCACTGCCTTGTAGCTAAGACTTGTAGCTAAGTCTAACACCAAAGGTTTCAAAACTGTAACTTTTCTCCCAGTGTATGTTAGCTTCCTCTGGGTAAGGGAAGCTGAATTTTGTAGAGAGTAAGCACTGAATGGTTTTTCAGGCAGGCTTTTCAGGAATCTGTGTTTCAAGACTCTTATATGTGCATTTTATAACCATTTTTATGCCCAATGCTAGGAAAAGTACATTGGATTGAACATAAGAAATATGGCTGCAGATGTTGTAGCTGAGTTTATGAAGCACTTCAAGAATCTGGAGAAGCAGCTGGGCTCATTTCACTGGCAACAGTGTGTTGGTGCTGGGAATTAGCTAGGGAGCATGAATACCAGCTAAAGAGGTTATGTAGGAGTTCAGTCCACCAGGAAAGAAAATAAATAATTTCTTTTGCTAGAAGCCACCTCAATAAACGACAGAACCTACTGAAAAAGCTCTTGCTTCCTCCAAAGAAGGAAGGATTCCTCTATGGACTTAGGGTAACAAGAACGTTCACTCTTTTTCAATTGGATGTGCATTACTGGCATTTTTCTTTTACATGGGTTGTCTCTGTTAATTCTGGGAGGGTGCCTGTTGATTTTTATGGTTTGAGTAGGCTCTTGTCTGCAGCTGCTAGTACCTCTGACTGTTAAAAATAAAAGTTATTTTAGATGCTGTGCTGATCTAGTTAAAGAACTAAAGAAGGTTTGTTTTGATTTGGTAGCTCGTTTTCTTGTGGTTCTATTGATGATGTGATTGCAACACAAGACAGGTATCTTTTCATATTGAAAATAGCCTGACAGGTGTGTATGCCACCTGCCACATGGTATATAGGGGGGTGGAATGCCTTGGGAATGGGTGATAAAAGTGAATTCTATGTAATCTTTAACCAGGGAGTTCAGTCTCTGCACCAGAAGGACCTCCAACAACTTCAAATAAGCAGTCTAAATGCACCAGTAAGATGAAGATTGGTGAAGGCTGTTTTATTAAATGAATATAAAAGCTGGAGGATCTCATTAAAGGAATGCTTGCAGTGGTGATTTGTGATTTATAGGGAAGCTGCTTTTGAGAGGTTAGTGAAGAAAAATGCATCCCATGCAGGGAAAGATATATTGCCTGGGAGAGGAAATGTGTGATCTAATTAGATAGCAGTAGGAATTCACCCACTGCCCCTTTCCCTCTTTCTACAGGCCATGACTAGAATTAAAAAATGTTGTATCTAAAGCACATTTCCTAACAGGACTCTTTCAAACGCTAATGTAGACACAATTTAATGTCCTTCAAAATGGAATGTTTGACAAAAAACATCCCAGTCCTTCCAAATGCATTTTAAAAGCAAAACATACTGTCCTTCCTGGCTAATGTGCTATGAAGTATCAGCATGATGCAGGTGATGCTTGTTGCTATTTGTCTAGCTTATTTGTGACCTTGATTGTAGAGGCTAGTAGTGAAGAGTGGGTAGAGAACATGGGATCCAGATGCAGGAAGGCTGTGGAAAATAGTTTTATGTCTGTATGAAGGAACTTAGGGTAGTGAGTAGGTGAGCTGGACAAGCAGGATGAGTAAGAGTCTGAAGCCATTAATAAGTTTCTCTTACCATGTTCACTAACTGTTTGGTGGGATGGATGTTTGCTGTGTATAGCCTTAGCATCACTCTGAATTACAGGCACTGTGGAGAACAGTGGGAGGAAGACAGAAAGCCTGTCTGCTGGCCAGGAAGCTTGTTGTCTTCTTACAGCTCCCCTACTTTGTCCAGCTGTGCAGTGCTGTAGGTGCTCAGCATGGGTGTTTACAACCTAGAAGAGACCCAGCTCATCCAGAACTGAATTTTCAAAGGAAGGGGAAAGAAACAAACAAGCCTTTCACCATTTGTAAAAGATGCAGTCCTTCTTCCTGCTTGCTTGTTTGATTAGACAAAAAAACATTCTTTCTCCCTTGGAGTCCCTCCTTCTTACCTTTCCTTTGGTCCTCATGTTTCTGCTGCACAGAATCTCTGTTGCCCTTGTGCCCTGCTTCACTTAACTTGGTGCATCACTAGTTGATTTTTTTTTTTTAATTTACCTAATTTATGCATTATCTATTCCCAAGTCTGCCAGACATTTCTGCTCAGACTGATTAATAGGCAAAAGAAAACAAAAGTGGAATTTTTAGTGAAATTATTTTGGAAGAAAGAAGCTTAAGAAGCTGACTGACATTCTGAAATTTTGCTGGAAATCTGTTTGTGTGAAGTTGTCATATTAAAGTTGCTTTAATGGTTTTGTTTTGTCTTGCCAGACATTCTACCATGGAGTGAAAGGCAGGATGTAAAATTCCAGAAAGATCAGGTTTTATTGTGGCAGTTAATAGGAGTTTCAAAGCTGATCATACTGTGATAAGATCTGTTCAGTCGTAACAATGAAGTGGTCACTGCTGTTCATAATAAAGCATTAAATATACTGAAATGGGAATGTCAGAACAGTTTCTTCTAGAGATTTGTTCATTTTAGAGACTTAAAACTTAAGAAAAGACATCTTTCAGAAAACTGATCTGATAAATGGCACCACTTGGACTAGGGTTATTTCTGATACGACTTCAGTGACTTAAAGGGCTGGATTTAGTCTTTTATGCCAATTGAGTCCCCTGGGTAAGCTTCATTTCTTTACCCTCTATACATCTTGGACCGGTCTGACCTGATAGCAAAAGACACATGATGTTGTTGAAAATGAAATACTGCCTTGGGGCAGAAGGATAAACTGTGTAACCTCCTGAGGTCCTCCCAGCAATACTTTCTATAATTCTATTAGATTAAGTGGGGAAAGAAGTAGCATGGAAAGCACAAAACAGGCTAAGTCATAAACTAGCAATTAAACTGGGAGCTGGGCAGGGCTCGAGCAGAAAACATACAATCTATCCCAATTAAGAGCCGTATCTCAAGAGAAACCAGGAGCCTGACGCAGGTGCTGACAGCAGGGAAAACACTGCATTTCTCTTCTGCAGGCAGCAATTGCTTTTTACTGGTGCTTACACAGATCCATGGGGGTCCGTACTCCGCTCAGCACTGTGCTCTGCTTTTAATAATTACTGTGTCTATGTTGTTCAGGTGGCAACTGCTTGCAGTCATTGTCTTATCTTCCTGCATAAAGCCAGAAGTGTGATGGCAGATAATCTTCTAGTAGCAATGACACATTCCCATTCTTGACACCATCCATGATGGCATTCCCCTCTCCATTCATTTTCAGTCCTTCTTTTCCTGTCTCAAGTGCACTTCTTGAGGGACAATACCCATCTCAGCTTGTTCTTAGCAAGTAATTTTTCCATCTTGCAGGTGGTAGCACCTACTGCAGCAGAGGTGTATTCTGAGCAGATCTTCAAGGGCTGTGTTGGCCTCCACAACATCTCTGTTAGCCTAAGGGCACATCATTTCTCTGCTTCTCGTGTCCTATTTCCTCCTCCTGCTGTCATCTTGCCTTGAGAAAAATGTCTTCTGTGCCAGTTGCTCTTGGCTCTGTTGACCCGGAACAACAATGCTTGGGGGAGGGAGAAAGAAGAGAGCTCCTACATCTTTAGTCTTTTCAGGGCTCTTTAGGTGTTGTGACTTCCTGGGGAAAGCACCTGAGAGATGGGGATGTTGCTCAGTCTGGAGTGTATTTTCCTGGCAGTAGGCCTCCAGCTGAGTCCTGACAGCCTCATCCTGGCTCTTTAGAGCTCATTGCAGTGTAACATTCACAGCCACTGCCTGTTCTCATTCTGACTTGAAGGGTTTTGGTTGTTTTTTCTTTGTTTGTTTTTTCTTTGTTTGTTTGGTTTTTGGTTTTGGTTTTTTTCTCCTTGGGGGTCATTCTCTCATTCTTCTGTCACAGCTTCACATATTTCCTTCCCAGGAGCTGTTTATAAAGAGAACCCTGGAACTGCTCTCCTTCCCGGTCTCTGAGATCAAATCTGGCAGTGTTTAAAAGGGAAATGTGACAGACCCTACATGTCAAGCTGGGGTCAGGGATGGGGTCAGTTTGATGAGTTTCCCTCCAGCCAGATACACTTCAGTTGGAGAAATGTGGAGCCTGTAATCTTTCTACAGAAGTACTGGAAAAATACATGATATAAGGACTTCAAGTTAGGGACTGTGAGCAGAAAGGTATAAAGGCAGAAGTGGTCAGCTGCTGTGTCTCAAAGAGGAGAAAAGCAGGAGCAGTAGAGGAAAAGGAATATGTAGGAAAGAGCCCAAAGTATTTGCTGAGGCAGAGTGGGATGTTGGGAATTAGGAGTGGGAAGACCTAAGGCTCTTCCTGTCTCATAGAATTATGTATTGAAATAAAGTGGGAGGAAAAGTCATTTTTGCATGAGCCATTGAGGGAAAATGAGGATACAGAGTAGGTAGAGTTGGATGACACTGTGGGTGGAAGAGCAAGTGGTAAAAATAAGTAACTGAACAAAGATTTTCAGGATCAAGACTGCAGAGCCAAGGTCAGTTTGGGGAATTTGGAGCCATGAAGAGCAAGGTCAATAGTAGACATCAGCTTAGACTCAAGATGTAGGACCTTTCTTAGAACAAGACAGGACGACTTAAAGTCTTCATGACAGGGTTGACTATGGAATTTGATGGGGCAGTAGTGAGAATCCAGAGTGATAAGCCTAGGAGTAGTGTGAGGAGATAAGAACAGCAAACTGTGATGCTGTGAGGAGTGAATACATGCAGGTGACACTAGGAAAAATAGAGTAGGTAAGTTAAGGACAATATCAAACTAAAAGTGCAGAAGAGTGTGAAGAGATGCTGGAAGTTCAGACTGGGTACAGTTCTTCCAAGGGGATTTCTAAGTAGAGGGAAATGCCTACAATTGTTAACACACATCCTGGTATCATTTAAAACACAAATTAGTTCCAGTGCTCTCTATTTTCTTTTGCCAGAAGGTGGGGTGATTTATTTTCTTAGACATTTCTATTTTTTCTTTCTTGGGGAGGGAGAGGGGTAGGGGATGAACACATAAGCTTATTGTGCTATTGCCTAATTGTGCTGCAACTTCCTGAATGCATTATGTTCATCCATTCAGAGAGTGGGAAGAGAACCTGCATCTCACTTAATCAAGCAGAAGTGCCCACTACAACTTGAGCACTGACATCATACAACAAAAGCTTTATGATCAGTGGAAGACCTCCTCAGAACAGCAGTATTTAACCTCAAAAAATAGACAATTGCAATGTGTGTGAGGTCAGTGTAAATCAGATATAAATCATTCTGGTCAATAATTAAGTTTTCTACAATAAAAAATGCCTTCAGCTCTGCATGGGAGGAATCTCTTTTCTGTATTGGTTTCCCTTCTCTGCTGTTGCTAATTTATTTTGGCTTGTGTGATGCATCACTTTTTCTTAGTCTAACAACCGTGTGTGGACACTATGTGCTATTTCTAGGACTTTGTGAGGTTGGGTGGCTTCACTTTGGGGAGTTTTCCAATTCAGGTTGCAGTTGAAGCATCTGGCATAAAATCAGCCAAGGGCATCAGAACAGTGTGTGTAGGAAAGATGTCTTATAGGGTTAAGATAATGCTTTTCAGTGTTATTGTCAGCAGAGAGATCAGGCTGCAATGAATGTGAAAATGTTAGATGGGGAGGGAACATTGGTGGGTTTGGAGATGAGTAAACACATGTGGGTTTCTTGTAACTGGGGTAAATGCAAAGAAAGGAAAGGATGCTACAAGTCTCGAGATGCAGGTATCTGGGGAGGTAAAGGAGCATTCTTGGACAACGTCATGAATCTGGTTAAAGGTAGGAGGGCAGTTCTCGTATGAGGAAAAGCAGAATAATGCAGAGTGTGTGCTCTGGTTTCTGCACATATTGAGATTTGGGGATATTTCCCTTAGGTGGGCTAAGTTACTCCTCTTGCTGGCCCCCTCAGTTAAGACTGCTTAGTATGGTGCCTTTTCCTCTTTACCAAGATGACAGTGGATGCCATCTCAGTCAACAACCATTTTTATATCTGATTCCTCTACACTGACCATGCTTCTTGCCTAACTGCTTCTTCACAAGGAGGTCTTCTAACAATGTATAACTATATGTAACAAGTCTGCTACACCTCCCATATTAACAGCCCTCCCCCTTACTTTATGACTTCTTAGATTATAGAATGGTTTGGTTGTACTTTTCTTTCCGGGGTTATAAGTTGCTGTCAGAAAAAAAAACCACTGGTTTTCCTATCTACTACCACCCTCTCCTACCCCTGTCCCCTCCATCTGGTACTAGGGTAGAGCTTGTGCCTTGTTCAGCTGGCTAGTTCTGACCCAAAACGACTGGTTTGGGAGCAAGAGAGAGACTGGTTTGCCCGCCTTGGATGTGCATCCCTGTGGGGGTGAGGGGCATCCAAAGCAGGCACCCTTTCCTCTTTTTTGTCAGACTGTGCTCATTTATTCTACCATCTGTTTTCCCAGTGCCGGAGATGATGCTGGGGATATGTGACTTGGGGCACTCAGGCAGAAACTGGCCTGCACAAGGCCAGCCATGTGTTTGCCTCCTAGCAATGCAGCGGTCAGCAGCAAATTCTTTGCTGCCGCCTCCTCAGCATGGGAGAGAGCAAGCGTGGGCCTGGGCGTGCAGGAGATGCAAAGAGATTAAATGTAGGGAAAAGGGGGGTGAAGAAAGGGAGAGAGACGGATTAGGGTACGTGTGTATCATCTGGAGACGGCTGTGGGAAGGAGGGACAGACAGATGGGGTGAGTGGGGGAGAAGGAAAGAGGAATGGATTGTAGAGAGGGAAAGACAGGAGAATTGGGCAGGGGGAGACAGAGCAATGGGCAGGCTGGAGGACAGTGAGGGAAAGGCTGTGAAGGAAAGAAAACCAGATAGATTTGGCAGGTGTGTGTGTGGTGGGGAGAGAGATGGATTGTCTGTGGGAGAGAGATGTGTGTCTGCTAGGTACTACAGTAATAAGCAGATAACTACAGAGGTGGAGATAAAGAGTGTGTGTGTTTGGGGGGGGGGGGGCAGAGGATTATATATGCCTGTGTGAGGAGGAGCTGAATAAACGACAGTGAGGAAGAAGAGCCATAAAGAAAGAGGAGAAAGAGGAGAGTTATAAGCAAAAGAAAAAGAGCAAGGCTAGAAATGACCTGTGGGGAAATGAGAAGGCAAGGCATGCCTTCAGAGTGCAAAAAAAGACCTGGGATCGGGAGTGGGGGAAAAGAGGAGGATTCTTATGAGAAAAAGGGAGACACTTAAGTGTTTAGGGCTGAGGTGTTCTTACTGGAACCTGATAAAGGATGGAAGGCAGGGATCAGAGCACAACTTCCCAGTCCAGAAGAGAAGCACAGTTGTGCACACAGGGCTCACTGCCAGTGCACAGAGACTCAGTGGACCTAGTAGTGTAAATGCCACTCTTGCCCTTTTCCTCACAGTTTACTGTCAACGAAAAAGAAACCGTGAAAAAGTAGTGTCCAAATTCACAGGCACCCTCTTAATTCTTCCACTTCTTGTCGTAGACACCACTTTGCTTTGCCGCCTGACTTGACCTACCCCACTGCCCTTTGACCATTTCCTTTTTTTCTGTCCTTTCCTCTTTTTTTTTTTTTCATCTTTTTTTCTTTATCTCTTCCTTCAACTTTCTATCACTTTACATTTTTACTCTTCCCTGTAACTTCATCCCCTCTCTCAGTTGTGTTCTGCACTCCTAGTTTGCATGTCTTCCCTTGTTGCAGCTTTTTCCCTCCAGTTGCCCTGTTTTTTTTCTTCTATTCCTTTTTATGTCTCACTGATTCCTCCATCTCCTTCTGTCTATGCCTGTCTGCCTGCTTCTCTCTCACTCGCTGTCTGTCTCTCTTGAACTGGGTTGTGAATTCTATTGCCATCAGAGCGGGACAAACTGTAAAACTGAGGCTCCCAGAGGGCCAGGTTGTGATCATTTTATTTTTACAATGTCCTTGGATGTGTAAAGGTGTTTGTTTGAGGAGGAGGAGCAGTGCATGTGCTCCATCTGGGAGAAGAGAGAGGAGTGCAGGCCAGAACGAATGAAGCTTGTAACCAATATAGGTCAGTTGCAGAGAAGATTCCCAGTAGTCTGAGACACACAGAAGTGGTTTATCACTTCAGACTGGCTACTGGAAAGATGGCAACTGAACAGTTTTATCTAACAGTCAAAAGCAACCTGGAAAAGTGTCCCATCAAAGAATGCAGTATTGGCGAGCATGGCAGGAGGACCAGCTCTGCCCAGAGGACCGCTCATCTCCCAGCCACCCCCTTAACCCAGGTAATAACCAGCCTGAGATTCTCTTTTCCCACCTCTGGTCTGTCTTCTCCTGTGCATGTTCTTGTGTTTTTTGTATGGAGGGGGGAGCATGGCTGAGATACATATGCTTCCCCTTGCCCCCTGCCAACAACAGAGCAAACAAATCAGAGGAGCAGAAATGAGAACCACACCCCTACAGCCTTGAAGGACAGGCTGGACTATCTGGCTAGCCTCTGTTGGAGTCAGTGCTGCCAAGGAGACCCACACAGCCAGCAGAGAGGCATCATCAAAGTCCTGAGCTTAGTCTGGTGAAGCTGGATGAGCCAAGTGTGCAGCTGGGAATTCCTTCGCTCTGCAGCAGACTACTGACTTCCCGTGATTTGCCATGATGTGAGTAAATGCTGCTTTCAGACTGTTCCCTGAAATTTTCAAAAGTGGTCTGTAGCTGCAGTGAATGACTGAAAGTGGCAAATCCCAACTAGTCCAGTATTTGGCCTTAGGACTTCTGATTTCATTTCTATTAAGAATTTTGTTGTTATACGAGGTCAAAGTTAGTCTGCCAAGATGACATTTAGACATCAAGAGGTATCCAGAGGTATTTGGAGCCTCTACATCTCTGCAAAATCAATGTGAGATACTGAATGCTCAGCACTCCTGAAGATCAGGACAGTTCTTTGATGTCTGAACATGGGAGTTAGAAGCCTAAACAGATGTATGTGTTTTGCTTTCTTTTTACAATAGGTCTCTGTTCCCAAGGCAGAGACTATCACCTCTCTACCATTTCTATCCATGGTATACTCTTCTGTGCATCACCATAATGATCCAGTGTACCATCTGACTGGCTTAAGCTGATGTCTTAAACCTACTTCTTCCACAGGAATTCACACTGGGGATCCTAAACCTTACAATGGTAATGTAGAATCAAATTGAAGGAATTCATACAACAGCTCTGTGGACACAATATAGCCAGCTGGCTTTCTTAGAAAAAGTGAAGTATATGCACATCCCATGGGATGCCTCCCTGACTATGTGGAACTAGAGAAAGAAACCCTGCTCATATTAAAACCAGTAGCGTGTTACATCAGTGGGACCTGGTGACAACTCAGAGGGACTAAATAACCTATCCTAGAGCCTAAAAGTTTCTCTTGTTTTGTTTAGGGTGTTCCTTCAAGGGTCTTCTCTTAACCCTAGTTTATTACTGAGAAATTAAAAGTTCACTCTTCCTCCCCTGATACCATAAACTATCTGACAGAAGAAGAGCTAGAGATAAAGAAGACAGAAGGGTATATACCTGGATTGAGGGAAGGTTACCTGCATCAGTACCACCAGTCCTAGGAGAGCAAGTCTGCCCCATGCAGGAAGCCCCAGTGATAATGTCTGGCTGCTGAGGACAAGATAGCAGAAGCTCATAGTTGGGCTGAATTGTGGCTTTAGATGATGATACTGAATAGATGAGGCTGCACAGGCTCCTCTTCTCTGGTATCACGGAATATCGATCAGTGTCAACATGAACCATCTTTACTGTAGGCCTCACCTTTCCCTCAGCATTTATCATTGTGCTGATGCTTCCAGGAAGATTCTGAAAGCCTTCAGCTCAGAAAAAAATGCAAGGCCTTTCTCTTTCTTTCAATGCTCTGATAACTGCTATCTTTACATGAAAACAGGCTTTTTTCTTCTTCTTCTTTAAGAGTGAAACCGCAGCCACTGCATATTTCTTCACTGGAATTTTATGTTAGTCAAGAAATAGTGCTTTTTTTAAGCTCCTGGATTCTAAAGCTGAGGTGGAGTTACCTTCCCTTACCAGGAGAGGCAGATCAGGAGTGAGAGTCTGTTCTAGTTACAGTCAATGGATTGGGAGCAAGACAGTTTCTAGTGCCCATGTTTCGTGCACAATGGTCAGTGAGACCCTTTGCTTCTTTGATCCACCCTGGGGATCTTCTCCCTCTGCTTTGACTTTAGAGCAGATCGTGACCATAAACTGCCATAAACTTTTCACCAACTTTTTGTTCCCTGGAATATGCTTCCAGAGTTGGATGTCTGTGAACATCTGTGGGCACTATGTGCCTGATTTTTGTATATGAATGGGACGAAAAAAGTATTTCCATGAAGAATCTGGGGATACAGCAGAGAAGGATTGTATGCTTGCAAATAGGCAGATCTCAGACTGAATTTCCATGGTGTGTGGTTTATGCAGGAGTAAGGGTGTGTAGAGGCATTTATTTATTTATAAATAAATAAATAAATAGGGTGGTGCAGCATGAAGGGAGCCTGGGGTTATAGATCAAGTGTTGAAAAATGTGTGCTCTGTAGTGGAAAAGTATGAAGGACAGCATCTGGTTGGACAGTGTCTTTAGTTTAAGATAGTTGTGTAGATACATGGGAATAGAGATGTTGGTGGAATGGGGAGATGTTCTCATGACTGATTTTCTCTGCTAGTCTTATGCAGTTTTGTGCCTATAGGTTTGCATATGTCCTCACTGAGGATACTTTACTAAATACTGGAATGCCAGCTATAGTGACTTGTTAGCAGCCTGCCCTCTGTTAGAGCTAATGGGTTGCAGCATTGATTTTTTTTTCTATTCCTATTGATTAGGAGGCTGCTGTACATACAAACCTCAGCAGAGCACAGAAAGACAGAGAGGCAAAACAGTTCACAGCCCAGCAATTCATCATGGTGGAAAATTCATCCTGGGAATCCCAGTCTTCTCCCACTATCTCTTTCAAGTTCTTTGCTTGAAAGGTAGCCTTTCCCTTTTTGAAGAAATCAACTCACAGGGCTCCTGAGTTAACACCTTTTTTTCCCCCAGTCATCTCTGAATAGCAAACATTTCAAAGGTTTCCATTCAGTGGAAGAAAATGTTGCATGAGGAAAAGGAACCTTGCCTGGCTCAGGCCTCAGGAGTTCTAGCTTCAAGATTCAATCTGCAACCATTTTTTTGTGTATGAATGGGTACTCAACTTATTTACAGTCCCACTAAAGTCAGTGAAAATGCTTTGGTGGGCTTTGGGATTATGCTCTGAATTTTTCGGTGCCTCAGGGCCTCCACGAACATGTTACTTTGAAAGGGTATCATGAGGCTAAACTAATTGTTGGAAAAAAAAAACACCACAAAAAAACCAACCAACCAAACAAACAAACAAAAAACCCCCCGACAACACAGAAGAGGATACAGGTCAGAAACCAAGGAAGTTACATTTTGCACCCTTATAACCTCACATTTGGTCTCTGCCAATGTTCCACTCCTGTCTAATACAGGAATTTTAATATACTCGGGGCAGCACCAGCACTACTTTTGCATAGAAACCTAGTCATTTTAATTGTTAGACCTCTGTAACCTCTATCTCTTTTCTTCTTTCTTCCTTTCTGGTCACAGTGTTACACTAGAGATGAATCTCCTGTAGTATTTGAATATTTGATGTTTAAACTGTCTTCAGTGCAGTTCCTCAACTTATATGAACCTGAAGATAAGAAGAGAGGACAACTGAGGCTTTTTCTAACTGTGTTTATCTCTTTATCTCTACCCCTGTAGTGTCCACCTGCAATCCTCTGGCAGCACCACAGCTTTTCTTTCCTCAGTTTGCTAGTTTGTTAAATTGGTCTAAAAAACCCACAAGACTGCAGATATGAAGTGATTAATGTTTGCTCAGTGCTTTGGGACCCTCAGCTTTGGGTGCTAGTGGTGACTGCTATGCTCACTCTTTCTGCTTGCCTAACCATACGGTTATGTGACTTTTTTCAACTTTCTCCAGTGGGATCTCTTAAGTATGAATTCTCTTCCTGCATTATTTCTCACTTCCATCTCTTCTGCCCCATTGGCTTCCAGTTCTGTAATCATCACCATAACCCCAATTTATTTTTCCTAACATCTCCTCTGCTAGTGCATCTGTCTATTAACACCTCTGCTCTGCCTGTGAATACAGCTGCATTTTACATTACAGCAGCTCCTTCTGAGCTGGCGTCCCCAGGACAAAGATTCCTAGATACCAGTTTTTATACAGTATCGTTGTCTGATTTTCCTCTATGTGCCAAAATGCTCCACTGCAGCACTCAATCCACAAGCACTCTATTCAGTTCCATTACCATCCCATGGAGTTGCTTCCGACTTCGTGCCCTTCATCTCTCTTCCTGCATCTTTCTTGTGTCCCTTTTTTTCCTACAGCACTGCCCCTTCTCTCCACAAATAGAAGCACTCTTGGTTTGCCATTGGAAGCAGACTTCCTGCAGCTCTCTGTCTCATCAGCTTCTCATTCCAAGTAATTTAAAATGTAATTTAAAATCTCTCTATTTCCTCTAGACTATTAATTTCTCTCTCCTTAGACTTCTATAGATGTCATTCTGTGTTGCTCTATTCAGTAAAACGCGACTGTTGTAAAAATCTGCCACAGTGTTTCTATTCTATAATCTAAGTTCATATTATGATTTTTAATGATTCTTTGTAGAAAAGATGAAATCTCAGCACAGCATCTAGCCACAGCACAAACAGTCACACAGGACATTCTGGCATTTGCATTGCCTTTGTTCCATTCTTCTCCTGTGGCATTTAGAACTGCAGAGGGATTATTGTGGACAGTCTAAGAGTATATAAGTAGGGTAGCAGGAAGAGAATTATTTCTGGAAATTGGCAAGTGTGAGGCAGGAAGCCCTGTTTAGTCCTGATTCTGAGATGTACTGAGCCCTCATAGGTCTGTCCCCTCTTACTCCGAAATTAAAGAACTCACCACCCTGCAAACCTGGCCTTCTTACAACTGGCAGTTTCTTCAGGAAGAATGTGCCCCCCTTCTGCTACTGTAGTCACTTGAAACCAGACTGTTCAAAGCTGTAGAATTATGCAATAAAGGCAACAGTTCTGGGTTGGTTTGAAGGTCTCTGTTCTGGCCCAGTTGCTGCTTCATCCTCTGCATCTGATAGGATTTGTTAAATGTAAAGATAAGAACTCCCGACATTTCAGCAATATTTTTCTTGTCCTAGATGAAATCTGTGATTTCTCACAGTGTCGTGGTCCCCTTCAAGCCCAAATTCACAACTTATGCAGTGACTGCTTGCTCACCCTACTAGTCTCACTAGACTGAGATACCAGCAGAAGCAAGGTCCTCAACCTAGAGACAACTCCTGTATGTGCAGCCCAGCATACCTTTGGCCCAAAGCAGCACTACCACTTGTACTGGTAAAATAATCACTCCAGCACGTGGGCTACACAGGTAAGCACTAAGTGAAAACACAGCATGGTCTCTTGTCTGCCCCTCCTCTTTGTATTAATATGGGTGAGATTTCAAAGGGCCTGAGACCTTTTGGCTTCCACTCCAGCCAAGTTCCTTGTATGGCATTACTAGAAGAGCTGTGCTAAACCTTTTTGAGGCTACAGAGTAACTGAGGAGCCCACCTTCCTTGGAGATATGATCTCCGTACATTCACCAAGTGTCTTTCCCATTCACATACATGTTGCTGGTATTTGATGGATTTCAGTGCCAAAATTTCCAGCTGAAGGTTTTTCCTCTTCAGAGTATTTTCAAGCTTCTGACCCAACTTTTGTACCCTCTTGAAGAATGAGAATACTGGAGTTGGGTTGAAGGGACATGAACACCAGCATGAAAATGTCTGGGAGTCCCAAGAATTGCTTATTCCTCCTTTTTTCCTTCCCTCTTCAAGGTCCCTTTCTTTTTTTAGTGGAAGGTCTCAGAAGAGAAACAGAGTTCCTCACATGATCTTCTCTAGCTTCCTCAGTTAATAGTCTCACATAGCCTCCTCCTCAACACAGGCCATCCCTGTAAAGCTGTAATCACCAGCTTAGGAATGTTCTCTGCATCTCTCTGCCTCTCATATTCCTTTGAGCCAACAACAGTTCAGAGAGCCTGTCCACAGCTACCCATCCTCCACACCCTTGCAGCAGGCTGTGCTAATGTTGCACTGGGGCCACCACCCCCCATTGTCCATCCTCAGCTCTTTGTCAACAACGTGAGTGCAGCCAAAAACCCCCAGCTCCTATGGCAGCCTAATCTGTGTCCTCCAAATTGGAGAAATGGTCAGTAGGGCAGCAATGGCCCCCTTGCTGCTTGCTCTAGAGCCCTTCATGCCCATCAGTCCTGGGGGACTATCCTGAAAGAGCAGTCCACGTTTGCACCCAGAGAGGGAGGAAAATGGAGAAATAGATGGAGTTATGAAATTGCAACATGGCCAAAGCCCTCCAACTGGTTGAACTTCTGAGCACCCACTTCCCCCAGCCCTGCTCCCCTGCACAGAAAAAACATGAACCTAGAGCAGCTCTTCTGGTCTCTTGTTCACTGAACAATGAATCTGATCAGAGAGAAACAAAATTGGTAACATCAAAAATTAGATTATTTCTTTTCTTTATGATTGTTGCATTAATGAGCAGCTACATGTATAGAACCAGGAGGTGACTAATGTAATTAACCTGGTGTAATGATACTGCTGAGGAAGAGAGAGAGGATTATGACATACTTAGATGTCAGTATTGCACAATTTTTGTATACATTCCCAGTACTATCGGATTGTGTCTGCCCAGGAAACTTAAGCAGTGATAGATTTCAGTCTGCATCCATTCAGCTCATGCCTTTCTGTGTAAAACAAGGGTATGAGAAGCGGGTTGCTATCCAGGGGTTGGGGGAGGGGGGAAGCTGTTCAGTTTGGTGGTTTCTTTCCTTAACAAAATAATAGTATCAGTAATAAATTGCGCTTTCTCATGAAGACTCTCCGCAAAATGTCTGCTTCTTGGAGCAGGCATTGGGATTTCACAGAAATCTGTAAAGGCAAAGTCAGAACACAGGGATTCACATAACACTGGTCAGGGGGAGACAGAGGGACGGAAAATGAGCAACACCAAAACATATGCAACTTGCAGCAAACCTGAGAAGAGTGAAGAGCAAGCACTTAAAAATCATGACAGCAACAACAGTAACAGTAATAAATGCTTATTTTTAAATTACCCTTCCACGTTACATTTCACCAGTCTCCTGGGGAGAGAAACGGCTGACTGAAGTTTTGTGCGGGTCTAACTGCAGTGTGTGCGGGTTGCGCTTGCAGCTCTGGGCTCGTACGGCGGGAATGCGAGGGAGGCTGAGCGGGGGGGGGGAAGCAGAAAGCGAGGGAGAACCCCAGCTTACACCTTTATCGGGGGAAAGGGGGTGGGGGGAGGAGGGGAGCGCGCAACCCCTCCCGGGGCTGTCAGCGGCGGTCTAAGAAGAGGGGGTGCTCTGGGTGCGTGGGGGGATGGGCCGGCTACCCCCCCCCCCCCCTTTTCCCTCCCCTCTCCCGCCCCTCCCTGCCTGCTCTGCCTGCCCGCGCAGAGCGGAGGAGGAGGAGGAGGAGGAGGAGGAGGGAGGGCGGCTGCCGGCGGCGGCTGTCGGGGCGCGGGCGGCGCGGGCAGGGAGCTGTCCTTCAGCACCACCGCGGGCCGCCGAGCGCTCCTCCCGCCCCGCCGCCCCGGGGAGCTGTCCTTCAGCACCACCGACGCCGCGGGGGAACCGGACAGCGCCGCGACGCCGCCGCTGCCGCCGCTGCCGCCGCCGCTGCCGCCGCCTTGATGCAGTAACCGAGGCCCGGGGGAGAGTCGCCGGGGGCCGCCGCGGGAAAGGGGGTGCCGCAGCCGGGCTCCGCTCCGTGCACCCCCGCCCGGGAGGGGAGCAGCCTCTCCTCTTCCTCCTCCTCCCCGCCTTCCTCCCACCCCCCCACCCTCCCCGCTCCCCAACCTCCCCTCCTCCCCCTTCCTGTCCCCCTCCAGGAGCCCCCCTCTCTCCTCGCCCACCTCCGCTGGGAGCGAGCACCGCGGCTGTGCGGAAAAGCCATGGGAGGCAAGACCTCGGCACCTGTTCAGCTGAAATCAAGGGCTTACAGTATACTGGGCAGTCTGGCTTGGTGGTAGGAGCGAGCGAAAGGAAGGAGAAGCAAGCAGTAAAAAAGTGAGAGGATTGGAGCGACTGCCGCTGCCGGGAAAAAAAAATAAAAAAATCTAAGGAAGATAACTGGGAAGGAAAAGGATTTTCATGGCGCAGGCTGCAGAGCTAAGCAAGAAGACTGAAGGTTGCATCTCTGCTCTTACAGTCTCTAACTGTCTAGGTCCAGATAATGAGAGATTGTGTTGAGGATGCTGCTGCTGCTCCCCTGTTCACTGTGGAAGCCATCTCCAAATTAGCCATTACATATGGAAACTGGAGACCAGAATTTTAGAAAAAGGGATTAAGGCATCTCGTTTTGGGGGGGTTCTCTCTTTATTTGTTTGTTTTTTCTTGGTTCTTTTCTCTCTTCTTTCTTTTTTTTTTTTTTTCTTTTTTTTTTTTTTTTTCTTTTTCCTTTTTCCCTTTTTTATATTTCAACCGGAACGTTTCCGATTTAAAAGGCAAGCCTCTTCCCGTGTGGTCTTTCTAATTTACACTCTTTTCCGTGGGCTTTCTTACCTCCCTTTTTTGATATCTATCTCTCTATATATACCCATTATATTATTAGTCGGAATTATTCTTTTATTTTATTTTATTAAACACACACACCCCAAGAATCAGAAGGCGGTTGGGTATTTGTATAATGAAGAATTATGGGGCTCTTTGACAGAGGTGTTCAGATGCTTTTAACCACCGTTGGTGCTTTCGCTGCCTTCAGCCTGATGACCATAGCTGTGGGGACCGACTACTGGCTTTACTCCAGAGGGGTTTGCAAGACTAAAACTGTCAGTGAGAACGAAACCAGCAAAAAGAACGAGGAAGTCATGACCCATTCTGGATTATGGAGAACCTGCTGCCTGGAAGGTATTTGATTCTGGATCTCCACACTCCCCCTCAGCCCCTTTCCTCTCCCACCACCCCATGTTTCTCCCTTTCTCTGAACAAATCCCTCCACATTCCACCATTTTCTCACTTCATTCTTTTCACCATGGATCGAGAGCAGTGGGCTCAGTTACTCAGGGCAGAGAGGCAAGAAGACAGGCAAAGCATTCCCTGCTCCCCTCCCTTCTCCTTTCCACTTCCCTACCCCCTCCCTCCGCCCTTCTCCCCTTCCCCTGCTACCCCCCACCCCTCTACCCTCACCCCCCAGCAT
This sequence comes from Phaethornis superciliosus, assembly GCA_023637945.1. NCBI lineage: Eukaryota > Metazoa > Chordata > Aves > Apodiformes > Trochilidae > Phaethornis > Phaethornis superciliosus. The sequence continues at coordinate 58,881,308 of JAJQWJ010000001.1, read as the reverse complement.
CCTCACAAAATTTACTTTCCCTCTCCAATTGGAATAATGTGTGTGTGACCAAAACACTGAGAGACCCTTTCAAAAAGCCACTGTGTGGTCTGCCTGTCTTCAGCTTGTTTGTATTGCCTGGGAAAGCAATGCCAAAATGCTGTATTATTGCTGTGCGCCGGCTGTAACAACAGAGTGAAATAATTGCTCTCTTTACATATGGTTTATTTGCAAAGACAAGTGTGAGAGTGGGGGACAATGTGGGGAGGGGGTGACTGCAAAGCACTTAGGATGCAATTATGAGTTCACTTTAAGAGGGAAAAAGAGAGAAAGGGAAGCAGCCTCGTTATGTCCAAAATGTCTCATATGGTAAATCTAACAATTCTAGTCATCTTGAGCAGAGTTCTGAGCATTTCGTAATGTCTGTAAGCAACCACATCTCATTGGGCTGGGTGCAGAGGGGTCTAGTTCGTGGCTGATTGATTTTGTTTGGGGCTGGGATTTTTCCCTCCATTTGTTTGTTGTTGAGGGGTGGGTTTTTGTTTGGAGTTTTGTTTGGGTTTTGCTTTCTGGGTTGGTTTTTTTGTTGTTGTTGTTTTGTTTTGGTTTGTTTTGTTTTGTTTTTTAAGATTTATGGTAAAGGCTAAAAATAAACAGGTCTCTGAATGGCAAAAATCAGCCTAAGTCTGACGTGGTGAAACTGAACAGCAACTCAGTGACATGTCTGATGGCAGAAGAGACACCGCTGCAACCAACTTCTGGAATCAGACGTTCCTAAGGGAGGGGGAAATAAAAGAGGGGCCAGTGATTTGCTTTTCAATATGTGTTGCTCAGTACTGCTATTGGCGTGCGTGTGGGCTGGGGAGGTGGTCTTCAGCCTGTGCTGGAGGGATAGGGGCGACCGATGGAAATGTGTGGTTTCTGTTACACACATAGCGAGGAAGAGGGAGAGAGCGAGAGCACACGAGTGCACATTACAGCCCATTGTAAAAGCCCTGCTTATGAATCAGGTCCCAGCTGGAAGGTGGGCTGCCAGGGGTTTGTGGACATCCAGGTATAATGTCTGTGTCTGTCGGTGTCCACCAGAGCTGGGTGTGCCTGGAGCTCCCCGATGGGAGAGAGCGGGGAGTGGGTACCGCAGAACTGGTTTTCTAAGACCGGCACTGGGAGATGGAAGGCAGGAGGAGGGGGAGGAGGGGAATAAACTATGTATGTCCTAATGTCTCTCACCAAAGCAAGCTAAAGCTGCTGTTTAGAAATGGTTATGTCTGGGAAGAAGCGCGAATTTCCCCCCCGTTCTTGGTGCAAACGGTTGAGTGATGGCTGGACATGTTTTGAATAGCTAAGTGACTTCATTGAGCGATGGTCTATTTGACGCATACTGCATTTAGTGCCCTTTGTCAACCCAAACTGCTGCCTTTTAACATATCCTGCAGAGGAGCTCTATGCTGAATACTATATGCTGTCTCCACGCCAGAAAATCAATAGCAGTAAATTAATGGGAGATGTTTTAAACACATTTGCTCGCATACACGCACGCATTTCCTCCAAATAGATAAACATATAGAGATATAGATTAATAAAAAAACGAAAAGCCTTTCATACACCTATTCATTATAACCGGGGAAGGAGACATCTCCTTAATTAAAAATTAATGAGAGAGGGAAGAGGGGAAGAAAAAAAAAAAAAAAAAAAAAAAAAAAAAAGAAAAAAAGGAAGCCCATATACAAAGCCATGCAGGGAAGGGAGGCTGCAGGAAAGAACTCCCTTCCTAAACTGTGTCCCCAAACTGGAGGGCAGAGGGAGGCTGGGGTGGAGACAGGAGGTATGAGGGCCCTGGCCAGGAGAGGCAGTGAATTCAGATCATGTCTATCTGCCCACAGATTCGTACCCAGAGGGACGCGGTTTGAGGGGGAGGAGGAAGGGGCGGGTGAGGTTTGTCAGATTGGAGGAGCTCGGGGCTCCTTCTCCTTTCCATCTGACAGGACCCCACAGGCACTGTGGAGAAGTGGCTTGCATGGCAAAGGAAAAGTGCCAGGATGCTTCCAATTAAAAGCTCCAAAGTGCCCTCAGCCCGGTCCCCTACCCCTCCCTGATGATGCTCTCCAGTGGGCTCAAACTTCAGCCCTGCGTGAGGGGTGTGAAATGCAGTCTGAGAGCAAGCTGCATGGACCCAGCAGAGTGCTCTGGCTTGCCCCAGCCATATGAAGGTTGGTCTGGCCCATTCCCCCAGCTCCTGGGTGCTGGTCAGAAGTGGCAAGTGGATCAGGAGAGTGCAATGCACCTCAAAGGAGCTGAGCCCAGCTCCGAGTCCCTAGCCTGAGGGCACAGGTTGCACCAAAACTTGAATGAGGGCCATGTAGCAAGAGAATCTCATCAGGAGGCAAAAACAGCCCTACGGCCACATGCTGAGCACAGGTTTGCCTGATGGGCCAGAATGGCACAGGTCTAGCACCGCCACTGCCAGGATGCCTCCTCTTGCCTTTTTGCAGCCCCACGGCCTGCCTGGGCTGGTGACTGGCACTATCTTGCTTGTCCCAGAACATCGTAGCCAAATATCCCCACCAGCCTCTGGGTGGCAGAACTCTTGCTGTCATGCCCGATCTGCCTGCAGCGGGCAGGGGGTTCTCTTCTTTCTCGTTTGAAGGAAAGAGAAAGGTGTCCCTGGTTGAATCCCTCACCCTGGTAAGCAGGAGGGAGAAGGATGATGCAAAGTTTTCATTCACCAAAGGTGCAGAGAGTGGGCAGATTTGTGGAGGGAAGGGCTTGGTCCCAGGAGGCTGTAAAAAGGGCAAAACATTTAAAGTCTGCTCACACCTTGCCCAAAGTATGGCCAGGGCACCAGAGAAAGGGTGTGAAAAAGACATCACTTCTGCTGCCTGGGGTGGGTGTCAAGGCATGTCTGTTAGGGTAAAGGGAAGTAGTGAAGAGGAGAGCATGAGGATTTTTTATGTGTAAATAATCAAAGGAGCACAGACTGCCTCCTGCTGCTGGCAGGAAGCCTCTGACAAGGTTGTCTTCATTTTGAGGGATGTAGGGGGATGCTGGCATTAGTCAGTGCTGCAGGTGGTAAGAAATGGTGGACTCCTTGTGTTCAAAATATTGTGCTAAGTTGTGTTTTCTCTTCTCAGCTTAGAGATCCAATAGCAAACATGAACGTGGGGGCTCAGTCTTGGGCTGTGTACACAGATAAGCAGCAGTCAGACTTGGAAGTTTCTCTTGAAGAATTTGATCTCCAAACTTTCAGTTTTGGGGTTACCCTCTCTCCTATCATTCTGTTCCCTGCAGTGGACTTTCAGCCAGCATTTTCAGATCTTTCTATTGTTCCAAAGAGGAGTGTTATTTGGGATATTCCTCCTGTTTTCTCCTTGTGTCCCTAGAGTGAGCACCTATTCTACTGTGGGGCTAAAGGAGAAGAGTGGTGATGGTTCACACTCCTGCAGATCACACTTCTGATTTCTTTCCTAATCTTCCTTAAGATAATCCTTTCTCAAACTTTGGAGTTGCCTGAATGTGTCCTGAGGCCATTCAAAAATCTTTGCCCTTTAAGAAAAATGGCCTTTCTCAGCCCTTTGATCCTGAACATCTGTGTGGACATGAAAAAGACACATATACCAAGAAACTGAGATCTGCAAGCTCATGCCACACATGGGTACTGCACCTCTTACAACTTTGAAATGGCTACGGATCTCCCAGCCTAATTCCTTCTTGGCGCTAAATGCTTTAAAACCACTTTTTATTGTGAGTGATGCCTTGTCTAATTCTTTCATTAGCTCCTGTAGATCTCCTACAGGATCTCAAAAAAGTGAGCAAGGATGCCTTATCAGGGTCTTGTGAAGCAAGCAAATGAAATGTATTTTATATCTGTAGGTTATTGGGTTTGTCATATTGTCATTATTATTAGGAAAGGAATAGGTCTGGGAGGCTTTTATACTGAGAAGGAGGGAGAGTGTCCCGGGCAGGCAGGCATGAGTGATGTGCATGGGGTTAGACATCCCTGTAGATCTGACTGGTGTGAAGGCAAGTAATTGAATGGATGTTGGTGCAGAAAGTAATTCCTGCCTAGAGACCCTTCCCAAGGAAAATTAATGAGCTGATCTGTTCTCTTTTCAGCTTGTTATATCTGAACAGCACATGAGAGTTCAGTGCCGTTTCAGTGTTTGCAAAAAGGAAGAGCTGACAGCAAAGCGAAGCACAGGCAGTGGACAAGCTTCTGCCAGACTTCCTCATGCTGCCCTCTCCCACTGCTGTTTGCTCCTGGGCTGCCTCTTTCCTTTCATGCCCGTCTTCTGAGGGGATTTTTTCTTGATCGTCCCTCTTACCTTTCCCAATTTCCTTTCTTTTACCCCCCGTTTCTGTCAGCGTTCATGGTTTTGCGCTGCAGAATTGCCTGCCGTCCTACTTCCAAGGATCCACAAAACTACCTGGGGTCCTAAAACTACCCTGGCTCTCTCTGTCCTAATCCAGGGGCTTTTCTGAACACACAGTGAAAACAGCAGTAGATTAAGTAATGGTCTCCATGTCTTCACGGTTCTGGACCAGGAGCAGCCTAGCACAGCCCTGAGATGCAGCAGGAGGCAATGGCCCGGCACACGGCTGATTGCTGCTGGCATTGCATCTGCCAAGGAGAAGGAGGATGTAGAGCTGGACAGGCCTTGGACAAAGAGCAAGACAAAGGATTTTAGAAAGTGGGGTGGCAGATGGCAAGGGAGAATTACTTGGGATCCCAGACTTGCTTGGGTTTAGTTCTCCCTTCAGCTTAAATTCACACCTGGCTGTACCTGGCTGTAAGTCACTGAGAAGGTGGGGACTTGAGGGGCTGAGACCTGCAAGCTTTTCTGTAAGATTTTATAAGGGAATGCTGTTCCTCATCAGTGAGTTGCTGGAACTGACTTTTAAATTGTTTTTAAGTTATGAGAAAGAGGAATGGGTTAATATTGTCCTGAAATGCACCAGAAATTGTCTTGCTAAAGCGAGTGAGAGAGAAATGCAGTGGGAGGGACATGCAAATGCAGTGTGGCAGCAGTAATGTATAAAGAAATTACACAGAGATAGAACAAATGTCTCTTTGCCAGGGAGAGCAGGAGTTATTCCTATGTAACGTTTCCCTTTTAACCCAACCTTTTCCCCATGCAGTCCTCTGAGCCCCAGTCTCACTTCACTGCAGTTTGGTATGATCTAAGCAAGAGTTTGGGGGGAGGAGGACTGCTGAGGTTTTCCAGCAGAATCTCCATATTTATTTAATTTTAAAGCAGTAGCGAGGAGGTTGCCGGTGGGTGGGGGAGCAGGGAACATTTCAGGCTCTCAGATGGCTCTGCCCCTTGCCCCTGTTTTAAGAGCAGATTCCCAATCAAGCATACCCGGTTTGTCCCAGGGGGAGCCCGCGCTGCTCCATTCTGCGCCTCTTCTCCCTTCCATATTGCCCTCCTTGTTCAGGGGATGTGCTGCTGCTTCTGCCTTTCACAGGAACAAAATCTTCCCCCTTGCAGGGGGCTCCCAGGGAGGAAAGTGGGCTGCTGCCAAGGGAACTGGGATAGCAGTGAATCTCTCATTCCCTCTCCTTCCCCGCAGCCCCCATCCCAGGCTAGCAGCTACCCTGCCAGGCAGGGAAAACACAGAGTGCAGAACAGGTCAGGCATACACAGAATGCATTGTAAATACAATATACTTAAAAGTTCTTTCTCCGTTGCTGGTATGACCCCAGCTTTTCCCCCACCCTCCATCTTTGACTCATTCTATCCATCTCCATTTTATTATGCTCGTTTCCCTCCTCGTTTTTTCTTCTTTATTTTTCTCTTTCATCTTCATGTCTCCTCTGTGCTTTCTCTCAAATGCAGCTTCTCCTTCATTATTTCTCCCTATTTCGGTGCAAGTTCTCTGAGGCCCATCCCCCTTGCTCTTTCCTCTGTTATATTATCTTGTCCTTGTTCCTCTCTGTCCCATTTGCTCCTGCCATCTCATTTCTCTGTTCGCATGTCTCTCTCATAATTTCCCCCTGCTTTCCCCTATCTCACATACAATCTTTGTCCCCCAGATGAAGAACTCCATCCTTTTGGAGCCGTGCTGCCCCTCCACTTTAAAGCAACTCTTTTCCAAACCATCTCAACTCCCCCCTTCCTCCTTTACCTGGCCAGTGTCCCCCCTTCCTCCAAGCTATGTATCACCCTGGTTGCTGTCAGTGTCTTCTCTTGCCCCCAGGGCAGTCTAGCTACCTCTGAGGGGGGTGAGACCCAAGCCCTTCCTTCCTCTTCCCCTCATGGCTCGTTGCTTATGGTCAAGCCAACAGCCCTCCACTTTGCTGCGTCCAACATCCCGTGGCCAGAGGGCTCACTGGCAGCTCAGCTGATGAGCTGTCTCATCTGCATGCAGCCAGCAACTGGGCTGGAAGGAGCTCACGGCAGCCCTAAATACCCTCTCTGGCAACCCTCAGACATGGATCGGGATAGGATCCAAATGGAAAATAAGGGTCTCTAGCCATAAGCCTGGGGCAGTTGTTGTGCACTACAGTAAAGGATCCCCAGTTGTTAGGAAGAACTGTCTCAGCAAGCAGTAGTCCTTTTCAAGCTGTTTGCAGGAGGATGAGTTTCTCTGAGATTCTCAGGAGCACCTCAGGGGGTGAGGTGAAGGGGTTTGAGGTCTTTCAGTGATCAACTGGATGAACATGAGTCAGTCAGGTCAGAGGGTACCATTGGCTGGTAATGGCCAACAAAAAGGGGGGTGGTGTACTATACAGGGCTCTACATGGACCACAGCAGCTCACAGGATGCAAGAAACAGTGATACTGATGGTGGTGGCACAGTGCAGAGCATAGGTGTGGACAGAAAACCCACCACCATCGAGTCCCCAGGTGTAAGGAGTAGAGTAGGGAGGAACTCAGAGAGTGTAAGAGCAAGGGCCATCTAAGGCAAGGAGTCTGCAAAGTTAGAAGAGGGTTCATAAAAGGGGGACAGGGATAAAGAGGAGTAGGAAAGACAATGATTATGAGGGCAACCTGCAAGACTAGATGTGTTTGCCTGGAAGAGGAGGTGAATGAGAGGGAAAGAGACTCGATTTTATTGAATAATGAATAGACTGGAGAAGATGGATCAGTAGCTCTTGATTTCCCCATTTTGTAATACACAGACAAGAGGACCTGACGTGAGTCACCAGAGACCCAGTTAAAGCTTTCTCATATGATGCGTATCAGGGCTGTGGAGCTCATTGCCACTGGAGCTCCTGTGGCCAAGATTTTAGCAAACATTTAGCAAGCAAGTGGGCATTTATGACAGAGTTCACAAAAATTAAAAGAGTCCTCCTAATGGATGTGAACAGCATTTTGGGGTGTTTCGTAATTCAGCAATTAAGCCAGTTGCCATAAAAACTGGGATAACATTTCACAAGGGCAGCCTATCCCCTATCTGACTGCCATGTGGTTCTTGCCTCTTCCCAGAAACATTTGTCAGGGATTAAACAGAGGTCAGATTTACTTAGTCTGGCACTTCTTTTGTTTCTAGGTGCTAGGCTATGCAGTTGCAATCTAAGATGCAAACTAGGCCCTGTGTTTCTGCTAGTGTCAATGACTGCCCTAATTTGACAAATTAGCATCAAGTTTAGGTATTTCTATCATATTTGGCTAGGAAGGATCTGGGATAGAAAGCAATTAAGAGCATATGGAATTAAGTGGAGTCCTTTTTCTTCATACCCTAGGGTATAAAGTAAGTAGTTAGCAATGAAGGTGCTATATATGTGAGAAGAATTATTATTGCTGAAGCCCCTGCTTCCCAGAAAGCAATAGGCTTTGGGTCTCTTTGATGCTATCATGACTAAATTAGAAACGAGGTTGTCTCTTTTCTCTTGTATCTCTGGATATGATTACTGAACCGGCATCTAGTGACGTACGGTACTGTAGTGTTTCAATACGCAAGAGATGAAGGCCCAAGTCTCTCTTCATTTGCACTGATGCAACCTTACTGACTCGGATGGAGCCACCCTGCTTATGCTGTCGGGGTAGGCAAGGGGAGAACTAGGCAGAGGAAGGGCTGTGTGTGCTTTAAACATGTCCCCAAGGTCACTCTGCGTCCTCACTTTGCCGGTGCCGTACCAACGAACCAGGGGCTAAGTTCACTTCCAGTGTGAGTGGATGCAATGACCTCGAAGTTAATGAGATTCTGCACTTATTTATGCCAGCTGCTCACCTATCCTAGAAGTTCCCTTTTTAGCTATTTCCATTTTCATCATCTTTCATTAGAAAAATTCAACCTGGTCACCTTCCCTGTGGGACAAAAAACCTCTTATGGACTCCTCGCCTTGCATCAGTGAGAGTGTAAAATGGCAGAGGTGACCATGAACTCTTGGTATCCTCCCTTCTCTTCCCTCTGCATTTCTGTCTTTCATTGAATCTCTTTGATTTACTGACAGCTTTCTTTCTCCCAGCCCCATCTGTCCTCTTTGTGTTACAGAAAAGCTCTCTCATATAATTCTGAACTACATAATCAAGAGTTTTCATAACAAGCCCTGCAGGATAGGTGAAATCCACTTCTGTTTCTGTGCCACAGGCTACTGGAGTTTTTATACAAGCTTCCTATCAAATCTATAACTCCCCAGAGAAGCATACGGACTTTATCCTGCACCTTCTATTCCCCCAGAGAATATATTCCTACCTGTTAGATGTGAAAAACAAAAAATGAGGGTAGTATAGGAAAACTTGAGAACTCAATGCCCTCCTATCCATGGGTAGGGATTTTTCTGTTGTACGTTTTTGCTAGAAGCAGAACAGCTATAAATTTCTGATTTAACTTGTTGTATAAAGTATACTTTCTGACAAATAAAGAATAACACTATCCACCTCCGTCCCCTGGATTTTCTATCCCTTTCTGATTTTTTGCTTCCTATTTCTCAGTTTTCATTCTCCTCCCGAACATGATTTTTTTTTAGTGCCTGTTTTATTTTTCTCCTCCCACTGCTTCATAACTACATTTCATTCTTAAATTTACTATCACTCAGAGAACTTCTCTCTTTCTTCAGGTCTTGTTTATACCAGCAGTGTAGCTGTAGTGTGATGGATCACACTTAAACACTGAATATTTCCCAGGTTTATGGTCATGTTTAGTCAGTGTCACAGACCAAGTGCTGTCAATCAAGCCACTTTTCATCCAACACTGTTTTCTGACTCCTGTAGCCTTACTGTGACATGTCTATTGCAACCAATAAATGTCTAAGAACCTGTTCATAGAGTTTTATTTCCTCCTGAAGATGTTGCTTAATACTTCTCTTTCTTAGTTTCTTTCTTTTTCCATTTACAGTTTCATTATTGCTATCAGTTCCCTTCAGAATTCACTGTTTTTTTCTTCCCTTTTTCTCTATACCCTCTCTCATGTCTGCCATTTTTTCTCACAGCACTCACCCTTAATGATATTTCTTCTCTTCACATTTCCAGCCCATAGTCCTCCTGGGTAGGAACAGCTCCTCTTGATCCTACCCAGTTCAGCCTCTACGGAGAGGTGGTGGAAAAGGAGTTAAGGATGTTCGTGTGCATATTTGTGTATGCATGCTCACTTCTCCATCTCCTTTCAGATATGGTCGGTATGAAAGCTTGGTGGTTGAGATGAAGCAGCCTGGCTCTGACTCTTGCCTTTTGGATAGTCATGAGGAGTCATTTCCAAATGTAGATGGCCCCCCAGAATTGCCTTCAGAGTACAGGATGTCAAGGGATCAAACATCAAGAATTTCTGCTGCTTCCTTTTATATCCAAGAATTGCCCTTTTCCTTAGGCTGAGGGTCATGGGTTTTTGAAGGGCAGTGGCAGAATCATGAAAGACATTTTTCTCTTGCTCATTTTTGAGTGAGGGAGTGAATGAACTGTGATAAATATTTTTTCTGTATAGAGCTAGAGCTGTCTCAAAGAAGTGGCAGAGGAAACAGATGGTAGAGGCCCTTTATAGGCAGCTGCTGTTGTCTCTTAAGGTGTCACCAAGACAAGAAAAGTGGTTGTAATTGGAGAGCTTCAAGATCAGTAGCACCTGAAAGACTCAAGCAGAAAAGAATGTCATCTACACAATGGTGGGGAGATAGAAATCAAACATTCAGAGACTAAAGAACAGTGCTTGAAAGGTGAAATAAAGCACAAGGAATAGGTTGAAGCAACTAAAAAGTTTTACTGAATGACATGACCGCAAGATGAATGGTTTCCCTGTGCTGGGGAGTTCATACTTTGCCACAGGCAGTGGGAACATTGTAGGCAAGATGAAGTGATGGCTTAGAGTACTTTGGAAACAGCAAGAGGGACTGATGTCCAGAGGAAACAACTGAATGAGAGACCTTTTCCCCAATGTACTGTGGAAATGAAGCTGGGGGAGAGGAAAGGTCCAGCAATATCTATCTCCAGGCTCCCATCTCTTCCAGCTTGCTTCAGAGTCCCCCTGCAGAGTGTTCTTTTGGGATGGGATGGGGGGTGCTAGAGTCTGGTGTAGATGCCTCTGTCCTAGATATTACTCAAATAATTTACCTGCCTGTAGCCCTATCAACTCAGTGCACAGAGCACAAAGAGAAATTCTAAGCTGACCTGTAACAGAAGTGGAGACAGGAAGCTGCTCCCTCAAGAAAACAAAAAAAACCCCAGAACTAGGTTTCTTCACATCTTCCAGGCTGGGAGGGATTGTGCAATAGGCTAGACCCCTAAGTCTTCCAGTGGTGGGGTTGTTTACATATCTCCTGTTCCCCTTGTGTCTCCAAAAGAAGGAGCCATGTATGCCTTTCAAGGAAGAGAAAATTCACATAAAAGTTCAATAGGAAAACAGGGAGGATGACAGGGTCTGTCATGAAGTGCAAGGGTTTGGGGTGACAGAGCAGCTGTGAACAGGTTTGGTGTTGGAGATTAATTGCAGCTGAATGTTGCAGTGTCCTCCAGCTGAGACACCTCCATTGCATCTGTACTCAATAATCTCAGTGGAAACAACTAAGAGCAGAGCAGTGCAACACTTCTGCTGTTGGGAAAGGGAGAAACAAACTAATATGTCTACCCTACAGAATGAACTTCAAGGCAGACAGCAGCACAGTACAGAGGGAAAACATGGGATTGACAATTTTCCTAGATTTCAGGTGACCACCTAATGATTCCGCTAATCTTCCCCAGTCATCGCTCCACTTTTCCTCTCCTCAGTCTTGACTTATTCTGTGTGTTTGCAGGAAAGCATAGCTCAGAAAGGCCAAGAATGGCTTTCCAGGAATTAATTCCAGGGGCTGCCTCAGATCATAGGAGAAAGGTGTTTTTCTGTGTGCTGCATCCTTACAGCTTGGCCCACATTTGCAGGAACAGTGAGGGGGAAAGATATCAGAGCAAAGCAAAGACTGTGAAAAAGAGCACTTTGAGGATGTAAAGACACCAGGGCCAGGGAGGATTTATGCTTTTCTGCAGAAACCGAAGGGATTGGGTTGTTTCTGGGAGGAGACTGGCTCAGCTGTAGAGGAAAGCATCTCTGCATGCTGGAAATAGAGGGACAGTTTGGGCTGGAAGTGTCTGTGGCAGCTGAAAAACATGGCTGGCCAGAAGGGAACACTAGGCAAGAGGCAACCCAGTATTTGTCCATGGCATGGCATGGGGAAGTGGTAATAATAATGCAGTGGGAATGATGGAAGGAGATAATTGAGAAATATGGTCTGAAAGAAGAGGGTGACTCAGAAGAAACTCTAGGACTCAGAGATAGGAGGAACTTGAATTGCTGAGAGAAGCAGAAATATCAGCTGAAGGGACAGACCTCCTCATCCATCTTATCTGCCTTGTAGAATGGGACAGATTTCCTCCTGTCTCATGCCAGTATCTGCTACCCCTAAAGGCCTTTTCTCCCTCTCCCACCTGCTCCATCACATGTGAGAAAGAACGGTTCAGACATACATAGGCAGGGCAGGGTGAATCAGACCAAACAAGCCATAGACCTGCACCAATTTGGGAAGTCTGACCAGTGTTCCCTGGCTCCATGTGGTGAAATCTGACAAAGAAAAGATAGGGAGAGGAAGAACAAAATGAGCTGGAGTGTAAAATTTTTGTTCTGACTTGCTCTTGGTGAAGAAACTTAGCTGTGTAAGCAATTGAAGACAGACACGACCACCTCCTGCACTGAGTCTCTCTGCTGGTCTCACAGCTGTAAGCACATGAACTTGTCCCACTTCTGGAGGCCTGGGGTACAGTTTTCATGGCAGATAACTCATGGCTTGGCCAGATTATCTTAAGTAAAACAGGGGAAGCCAAACTTCATGCTCCTCTCTGGCTGATGCTCTTCAGCAGCGGGTTTCTGAGTATTTCACCTTTTGTTGCTGTTGTGACATTGCAGCTGCACCAAATGCTTCACGCAGGGTGGAAACACCCTTACACTAGACACTGTGCACACATAAAAGCTATCTTCCCTACATCAAAGAAGTAACAAGCTGAGATGACAAATGACATATGAAAGGCAGCAAAGCAGAAGACAGCAAATGTGTAGAACGTTTTTTTGCATTGTTGCTTTAGACTTCAGTAAGAGGGTATTCCACCTAGAACTGACTTCACCACCTTCTCCAAAACAAGCAGAGCAGAATGCAGAACAGAGCACAGCTGCCCAGCACCAGGCAGTGCCAGAAGGAGATACCTGAATAAATCTAAGCAAGCTAGCTTAGGTATTTAAATCCCTAATGGCTACTCAAGCATGGTGCTCTGCACAGGCAGATTAGCAGCATGTCTGCGAGCTGTCAGGATGCAGCGCTTACTCAGGTGTTCAGCTTCAAAGACCCATACGAGGTCACATTATGCTGTGGCATGGGGATCTGTAAGAAGAGCCTCTCACCTTTCAGTCTGAAATTAATTCCCATATCCCCATGTGTATGTGGGTGGAAGTTTTGTACCCCCACACTTGCAAACTACAAGTGGTCTGAAAGGAATGAATTATCCCATCTCATTCTGCTCCTATGGAAGGGGTACTGTATTATTTGGGGTTCTGAAAGGGAGCTTAGATATGTCTCCAAATACTTGAGAAATCTAGAGCCAGGAGATGCCATCACAGCTGGATTTCTCCTTTGCAGTTTTAGCAGTCAGGGTTGAAGGACACAGAGACTAATCTCCATGTGACCTGCAGATCCTGTCCTTTCACATGAGGGCTGAAGCTTGCTGAAGAGGCAATGCTGGAATGCTTTTGCCCATGTGGTATCTGCCCTGGGGATACCCGGCCACTTCCGTCTCTAGGGTTGTCACTTACCACTGAAAATTCATTGGATTCATGACAAAACTGCAGGATTTACCAGCAAAGAAATAGTTTGTTCTGAAAATAAATAAAATCTGATCTGGAGGTGGTAATTTACTCAGGCACCCAAGAGATCACTTATTTTGAGTATCTTGTTTAATTCTCACTGAGACTGCTAGTTTTCTGTCATTCTTGATCTTAGTTTTCTTGGGGAAAGGTAGAAGATATTACATAGCCTTTCCCCCATAATAAAAACAAAGAAAAATCTCAAGGAGAGGAAAGCTCCATGGCCATCACCTCGCTGAGCTGCAGCACAGCAGGGACAGAGGTTGAACCCATGTCCAAAGAAATTCTTAGGGCCTATATGAAGCCCTGCTCTTCTTTGAGATCCACGTGAATAATGAGATCTCTGCAACAGATACACAGCCAGTAGCTTTTCCCATATAATGAACTAATCAGAAATACTAAAAATAGGCTGCATTGGAACATCAGCTCAGCCATTTGGAATGTAGAGCAAACGGCACTGAATGTGTTTAACGAAGTGAAAGAGCTTTGTTTTTAATCACTGAGCTATTGATAAATTGTTGATAGGTGATCAAATGTGGGATTTGCTTTCAGCTGTTGTGACTTTATGAACCTGCCAAGACCCTCTTGAGCCACCCTTGTTCCTTTCAGTGCTAATGTAGTATGACTTCCTGCCCTTTTCAGGACCTAAAATAAGAATAATTGTAATGTCATCTTTTTTATTTTTTCCGGATAACAAACATTTAGCCTCTGGGCCAGTGATCAATTTTGAAGAATAAATGTTCACAGTTGTACAAAATCAGACCCTGGGAACTCAGTCGGATATATGAGAGAAGATGACAAGATGGGAGGCAGATCAGTTCACATCTCTACATGCTGTTTTGAGAATAACACCAGGGCATTAGATTAGAAGGATGGTGAGAGCAAATGAGTGAGGATCTGGCTCTTAATTGTACAGCAGCAAAACCAGTGGGGAATCAGGGTAGAGCCTACGGCTGAAGAGAAATTTCATTTTCATGCAGGGAAGGAAATAAGCTGGGATCTCATGGATGTTAGGAACAGGCAAAAGGAAATAGGGAAACTGAGGCTCTAATAGGAAAAAATACGTCTGCTTTCAGGTTTGAGACAACACTATTGAACCAGTTTAGTTCATAATAGACCCCATTGGATGTCCTTCACGTGTGGACTATGTCTTCCAGCATGTCTGGTTTATGCTCAGTCTAGAATTCAAGAGAAGAGCCTTAACCTATTGTTACAGTCACATGTCACTGAACTTAAGTCATCCAGTGTTTCCTCTATATACAGGAATTTAAGCAAAATTCTTTGTTGTTTTATATTATTCAGTGGGGTGAAACAACTGGAACTAATTTGAGGACCAAGCTCTGTATCTACACTCTGGCTGACATATGTTAATACATTAGTGATTTTAGTGGGCACTCTGCTCTGCACCTTGAAGCTATCTTTACTTTTCCTTCCAGTGAAGTAGAACTACAGCATCTTTCTCATAGTCTGCAGGAAATCTCACACAATATTTGAGGCATGGCTTACACCAATGTTTTGTCTCTAGTTTGCTCAGTATGTACAGACCTTAACTGTTCTGTTATTGGGGTGGGGGACATTATTCAACCTGTACTAAGCTGTATTTAATGGAATAATGAGCTCAATGAGCATTTATATTCTGATCATAAACCCACAAATTATTCAAGTCTATCCTATTAGGAACCAGATTTTCCTTTTAACCTCAACTGCAAACCAGCTGTTCATCAATTACAACACGCCTGCACCTTTAGGGTGATGAGAGCAACGGAAAAGCCTAAGTGGGTTGCTAGAAAGTGCTACAAGTAAAATAGAGATGTCTTTCGTTAGTGTTGGGAGGACTGACAATTCTTTAATTGGATGAATCACCCAATGGGTGTGTTTCTGAAGCCAATCAGAGCGTGCCAGTTCAGTAGAGCCACAGTGAGCAACGCTGTGCTGCATCATCCAGCATTCTCCGGTGAGTGATTAAATCCATGTCATCTGTAATAAGTCAAATGTTGTCACAGGGTCAATCTGGTGGGTCATGCTAGGTCCTGGTGGTGATTTCACACTGGTTATATCAGGTACTGCTGTGTCATATGGGGTTTTGCTGGGTCATGAGGTCATGCTGGGTTCCTTAGGTACCATCTCTTGAACTCACCAGGAGCCCTGCTGCAGTAGGTCAGGGGAATGAGGAGAAAGGCTTGCTGTATAGCCTTCTGGTGCACCTAGTTATAGCCTCTTCTAATGAATGAAGAATCTCTGCCCTGGAAAACGTGCATTTGTCTTGTTTATTAGTTTAAAGAATCATTGTGACTTTTGGGATTTGTCCCCTCCAAAATGACACCTGCCTAGGGCCCAAAGATCCAATCTTGAGCCAGTGACTTTTTTTTCCCAGAACAGAAAACATCACACTATTTGACTTAATTATATTGCTGCCTGACTCCATAGAGTGAGAAAGAGACCCTGCCCTCTGCTACCATCACTACTGTACATTGCTGGTTTAAGTGTCTACTTGGGGACCATCTTATTATAGGGAAACTCCCACACAGCCAAGAAATGCATAAACCTCCACTCAATTAGGAGATATGGCCAGAGGAACAAAACTACAAGTAACAAGAAATCATGTACCAGGAGTCCCCAGCTTCACTGGTATCTTGTTTTGAGCTATGATTTGTCAGGTATATGTTGGAACAGCCCTGAGGTGACTCTAACTTGCATCAGAAACTAAGCCAATCTCTTCTGGTCTGATGGTCAGAAAAACAGAAATGCAGCACAGGCCACCTTTAATGCCCACACCATCCATCCTGCTTGAGATACCATCGAGAAAGCTGGAATCCCCAGCTTCAGTACAGATGTCACCTTGAATGGCAAGAATTTAAAATGTTGACATTTTTATGCAGAAGAAGACTATTGTGGGATTTTTTAAAGATAATTATGGCCTCCTTTAAGGTCCATGTGGTAAGCTGAGTAGTAACTGGTGCTTGCTTCCACAGAGGAGGAACATAAGAATAGTCTCAATAACATTTTTAAACCTCTCAAAATAAATTTATTTTCCATGACACACATGGCACCTCCAGAATAGAGAATGGCAGATCGTATGGAAGTTTTACTGGTACCAATCAGAATGACATTTCCAACCCACTAGTGCCATTGCTGGTCAGGTAAACAAAGAAATAACAGATGATTTACTGAAGGCAATGCCCCTTTTTTCATAAGCAAAAACAGTGCTGCTGTTGATGAGGTTTCAACTTGTGCTTTCTATGCATTCCACGGCTGTTCTCTGCTCACAGCACCAAAAGTCATTCTGTTAGTGCATGGTTTTTCACTTCTTGATGCATTTCATCACTTGGTGTCCTGGGAGGGCAAGAAAATGCTCCCATGCCCATTCTATATGTGGAAAAATTTGGACACAGGAAGGTTAAGTGGTTAGCCAGCTACACACAGAGACTGCAGCAAAGCTGAACTTACTTTTTGCCAAGTCCTAAGTCTATATCCAGATCGTTCCACCATCCTTCCAGAGAGCTGTTTATCTGACCCCCTTGCCCATCACACCACAGAAAGGCATTGCCTGTTTTCTAATAGTGAAGCATATAGATGATGTCTAAAATACCACAGAAATATCATGGATTGCAATCAGTAATGTATTAAAGCCAATTCAGGCTCTACAATACTTTTTGCAAGCTCCCAGATTCTTTGAACATGGGAGGTCTCCACAGGAGCCACATCAGATCTTGCTGATCTTCTGTTGGAGTCAGTGAGTGAGCCAGGAAAAAAGTTATTCCCTCTGCAATTGAAATCAAACTCATACTTTCCTCAGAGGAGCTATTTTAAGTCATTCATTATTCTCTTTCTTCTCCCCAACGCAAAGCCCATTTGATACTCAGAGGTTGTTAGAACCAAAGGGGAAAGAGAGAACACTGGGGTATTGGTCTGGTTGCAGTTGCAGACTTACTTGGCATCTAAAGGAGACTTAAAAAAAAAAACAGGCCACATCTATAATGCTTTGAGTGAGATGAAGAAAACAGCAAAGGAAAAAAGAAAAAGAAAATCCACGCTGTTGAAGTCTTGGGCAGTGTCAGGGAAGAAAGGCCTGAAGTTGACATATTGGGTCAAATCCACAGCTACTACAAGTGAGCATAAACCACTGATCCTTTCATTTGGTGATGATGTGTGTGAGGCTAAGACGCCGATTAGCTCATTTAACCTTTGTGGTATAAGAAAGATCTACCACTGAATTTCTGTGTACATCTTCAACAGATGGTATTTAATAGCAGAAACAGTCACTGTGGGTATGCCTTTCCATGTCTTGCTGGATTCTATCCTTCCCCTCAGGCTTCCCATGCCAGTTGTAACTCACCTGGAGAAATTTTCAGGTGTGTTTTTCTACCGCAAAGGAAGGTATGGAAATACATCCACATTAACTTGCCACTTCAGACAGCCTCACGAATGTGAGGCAAAGACATAGGTTGGCACCTCACATTGCTTGCTTTCTTCTATATACCAGCATGAAGAATCATCTCACCATCATCCAGCTATTTGCTTCTCCACCTGCTTGCCTGTGGCTTTTTTCCTTCCTCATTCATGTTCAGCAGGTGCCTTCAATTCTCAAACATGTTCCCAGATCTTTTCCAATGTCAGCTGTGGAGCTAAAAAGGAATTTCCTGAATTTGATTGATCAAGTTGTCACAAACGTGGCTGGGAGCCATTTATTGGACACTCATCAGATTGCTACTGCAGAATCCAGCTGCTGAGTTTCCAGTGTGTTTTTAGGCTTTGAAGTATAAAGAGAGAGAAAAGCAGTACACCTGACTGGGCATCTCCAGGGATGTCTGAGGGGCACAGAGCCTTTATCAACCATCCCCTCTCCTGAGACCTTGACCTGCTACTGCAGTTGCCGCTCCCTGTGGGCTTGCACAACTTCCCCAGACAGCTTAAGGGCAGCCTTTCACAGAATCCTACCAGGAGGCATGAGCTTTCTGGCTTACACTTTACTTCATCAGGCACTGCCAGATGTCACAAAGGGGTGATAAAGATGAACTTTTCACATAATGTCCAAACCCAGCATCTCTCAGGGAACATATATCATGAGTAAACAACAAACACAATATCCCCACCCACCAGTACCTCTCCCTTTGACTCAGAGGTGGATCAGATTGCCAGCTCATAATCTGTCTTTTTTAAATGTGGTTATTCCCTTCACTAAATTAGGCTTTTTCTTTCAAAGACTATTCACTCCCCTTTATGCCATCCCTTCTCTCCTTGATGAAGTTCCCTGTTTTGTTCCTTCGCCAAGTCTCTTAAATCCTTTCCATCCTTCCTTGGCTTGGTTCAGCTTTTTGAAATCATGGAATCAAATCATAGAATCACAGAATGTTTTGCATTCAAAGGGACCTTAATGATCATGGGCATGGGCAGGGACACCTCCCACTAGACCAGGTTGCTCCAAGCCCTATCCAGCCTGGCCTTGAACACTTACAAGGATGGGGCCAGCCAACCTTCTCTGTGCCAATTTCTCACTACCCTCATAGCAAAGAATTTCTTCCTTATGTCTTCCACCCTCTTCCAGTTTAAAGCCATTTCCCCTTGTCCTATCACTGTGTGCCCTTTACAAGAAGTCCAAGCTTTCCTGTAGGTCTTTTTCAGGTACTGGAACATCCCTAGGCCTCAGCAATCCCACCACCCCTGTCTTCAGTCTCAGTTGTCACCCACCAAATTGGTTCAAGGACCAGCTGCTGTCAATGACATATGAAGGACTCTTCTGCCCAACACTAAGCAGGCATTCACACTAAAACGACTCCCATACTAATAACAATGTAATGACACTGTGACATCAAGGAGAGTGCACAACTCACAATGAGGTCCCACATCAACATGAGGCTCAGGACCAGCTGTTCAACAGCTGGAATCCAACGAAGAGACATTTAAGCCAAGTGCTACTCTAGTAGTGTTGCAGGCTCAATAAGTACAATGACTTTGAAAGAGGTAGAGATATTTATCTCAACAAGCAAGTGCAGCCTTCAGCTGCTCATCTGGCAAGCATTGGAAGGTTGGTTCTGGAGAACACCTGACCACTTAGATCTCCAACTTTTGAAGTTCCTTGCACAGGAGCTTGAGGACACTGGTTATCTTCTGTGTGCCATATTAGTCAGGATCTATACTGTGCACACAATGCACAGCATAACCTGCACGGTTTTATAGGGGGAAATAGGTGGAAGTACGGTGCCATTTGTGGTTGCAACTCAGCAGACGCTCCATTAGCACAGTACAATTTATGAGCCATTTTGCAGTATGATTTAGAGGGTAGAGGACCAAGTGCTTTGGTCTCCTCAGGGACAGGAATTTAAGGGAAGACTTCCCATTAACAAGCAGTGAATGCAGCCTCTGGTACGGGACAGAATCTTCCTAAGCTGACAAGCCCACACACAGACCAATGCACAGATCACCCTTGGAGTAAAGATGACTCCATGGACTCCTATTATAAATGATCCTTGGCTAACAACATAGACACAGTAAATTATGGCTCTTCCTGCATTACTGAATAATCTTTAGTAGGTTGAATTGTCCATAAATCTATTGCTGTTCTTTGGATACAGGTGTGAATCCAAGGACTCTCTGACTCTTAAAATGATGAAGTTTGGCAAGCAGAAATCACTTTTAAATCAAGGATTCACTCTTCTCTCATTTAAATACTTCAGGAAGTGGTGACGCACTTACAGGAAGTAAGAGCTGATTCTGGTAAACTGGGCTGATATAACTTGCCATTTTCAGAGTGGGATGAAACACATGGCAATTAAAATGCAAGAAGCTTTATGAGGATGTAATGTTTAAAAGCTGATTAGGAAAAAGAGGGACTTGGCATCTGATTCGAAAGAGTAGTAGAGGGAGGGATGGCTGCATGGCAGGACTCCTGTTGGTGTATGAATGTCTGCACCATGGTGGCATTGTTATCCCCTTCTTGTCCTGACAATATACAGTCAATGGCACTTCAGGAGGTGGGTGGGGGACATCTGGTTAATGAGGAACAGATGGACATCATCGGCCTGCACTATACCTGCTCTTGCCTTGGCTGTTCCCTTCCTCTCTCTCCAATTTCTCCCCTGCAGCTGAGCTCTTCCTTCTCCTTTCTTTTAATTGGGAAAGAGTATTCATGTGCTCCCGAGAAAGAGCAACGGGTGGCTGTGGTCTGAGCCAGGTGCAATACCAGCAAATGCAGTTAGGAAATATCTCAGCTGTAGCATGTGCCTTTCTCTGGAGTCCATATACACTGTGCTCATCCCTACTTACTGCATCCCTTTCCCACTCCATCATGACAGTGAGTGATGGAGGCTGCTTTCTCATGTGCCATTCTTTTTATATTACTTGTAGAATGACTTGAGAAGGGCTTTCTTGAATCCCATTCTTTTGGACCTGGCAGTTTACCTCACTATGAACAGGTGTGCATTTACCCCTCCTTAGCTTGTGGAGATGATTTTTAGTTGAGGTACAATGATTTGAGCCAGTAACCTGAATTTCCCTTCCATCTTTCTGGCTGCCTCACCTCAGGTAGGTAGGATTTGTGTCTGTGCTCGTGCACTCTCAACCAATTTATGGGTGCCAAGAAAGTGGCACTCACTCCCATAATAATCTGAAAAGTTGAATACAAACTACGTCCTGAGAGAAACACAAGCTCCCAAAGGCCTCTGCATTTCATTCTCAGAGGAGACAAAAGAGCGTTCCTAGATGTGCTTTTACAAAGGAAATCTTCCCAAAATCCCCGTGTTCCAACTAATGCTAACAAAATAGCAAAATAATTCCTATCAGATTCCAATTGGCTTTCATTAATACTGGTGGCTTTCACTGAGTTTTTCTTCCTGCGAAATGACAGAAAAGTCAGTCCCTAAACCCCTTCTCACTCCTTATAGCATTTTTACTTCACTACAGTTATCACTGCTCAGTTACAGACTTGAACTGATCTCTCAGTTTCAGTTACATGATGTGCTCATGCTGCATCAGGACAAGGATTTCCACCTCTCACTCACCAAATATTTTAATGTGGGTGAGCCAAGAACCCTGAAGCAGTTCCTTTCAAGGGCAGCAAGCAGAGCTATAGCCATCAGTCCAGCTGTGCTACCTTCTTCTGTCTCTCTCATCTGAGAGCTGCTACAGTGTCCCAAAATGGGATTAATTTTCTGAGTAGCTCTGTTTTGGATAAAAGGTCTCCATATTCTTTCTGTGGTTCTTTTCCATCTGCCTTTGAGACACATTGGATTTTACATATAAGGCACAGCATGAACGACGAAGGAGAACTTCAAAGGAGGATGATTTAAGTTGAGTGAGGTGGAAACCAAGTTAATTCACTTGAGCTGATAATTTCAATGAGGAAAATGGACTGAACCCTCACTGTATTCTCACCACAGCACACAAATGCTGAGTTAGCATCCAGATCTATCTTCTGCCAGGATTCTGACTTTATGGGCAACTCGGAAGTATTATTCAATATGTATCCCAGCCAAAGCATCATAACTATATTTGATTGTCCTTGGCTTTCCTTCCAAGGTATTTTCCATAATCCCTCTCTTTCTTCCTTTTCCCAAACAAGCCCTCACTTCTCTCTGGGGAGTTAACAAGAATATTCCTACACAGTGAGTTAGCAATACCTCAGCAGCCATATGGAGTCCAACAAATACCAGGCAGGATGGGGCAAATACAGGAAAAGCCTGTTCATCTTTCTCCTTTTGCCATTCATCAGAGATTGGAGCACACACATATTAGCTTTATTTTGTATGACCCTTTGGGACTCTCTTCTTGCTTGGGTCATTTCCTTCGTTACAGAAGACGAGTGAAGATCCTGATGCCCACACAAGTATCCTCTGAAGTCCAGACTGCCAAGACTGCCTTTAAACTAACCTTTCCTACAAGCTATTGAGCATGGCAACACAACTCAGGGACACTAAGGATCCCACCCAGAAGTCCTCTGGGGGAGATTGTGCTCAGCCATCCCTGGCAGCTCATGTCCAGGTTTCACCACGCACATACCAACGAGTCTGTCAGGCCAGCCAGTGATAACACTTTGCATCTGCTTGACTGTCTGTACTCTTCTTGTTTCATGGTAGATTCTTTTCTCAAACACATCTCATATCTTTCCTTGGACACATTCCATGGGACAACAATTCTTTATGAAGCCCTCTGCCCCCAAGAGAAATATTTTCCCAAGGTCACCAGTGATTAAGTGAGTTGGGGTGGTCTGAAAGTTTCTTATCAGCATAACCTCTCTGTTTGTTAGCTCACATCCCCTCAACCTCAGGGTGAAAATCTTGGCAATAACACTGTCTTCAGTGTTCCACCTCCAAATAGCCTTCCATCTGCTAAAGACTGAAAATCGGTGTCAGTGCACCTGAACCTGTTCCCTTGCAGGGAGATATTCTATGCACTGCCCCAGATTTGTCAAGTCCATTATGAAGAATCCTGTTGTGCAGAACTTCAATTCAAGACACACTGCTTTGTAAGATAAATGCAGGTTGAAAGTGTGCAGCTGCATTCCTAGAGAAAAGGGCTACAAATCCCCAGAGACCCTCGAAGGTCCAAGGTAGCTGCAGTCGTGACCTCATTGCCTGCACCAGTCTCATCAGTGCTGTAATGGAATGAACTCGTGCAAGCTTCACTGGAGAAGGGACAAACCTAATAATCCCAATCGTCTCTTCTACAGCAAGTGCATGACCAGAAATGACCTGGTGTGCCTCTGAGGAAACCTGATACCCAAGGCTAGAGAAAGGAAGGAAATGGGGTTTACTGGTGGTTTTAAGAGTCAGTGGATTTCGGATTCTTGCAGTAATTTTTTGTGAAATACAAGTTGATTTATTACTTTCCACCAGAATGCAGCAACATCCAGTGAAGTGCATTGCTTTTTGGCTGTTGAAACTGTTGGCTGTTGGAAGGAACCCAATTTTCCTGTTTTGTACACATCACTTCTCGAATGTGGTGGGACCTGTGGTCACCCTAAGCTGCATAAACCACTCCTGGCCCAAGTTAGAGTTCAGTTTCAATTTTTTATTTCTGATTCAGTTTCACTGGTATGTTGGAAATAATAATTCATCTTAGCTGAAATCTGAGTTTCCATCCCAAAATATTTTCAGAGGCTTACCAGTTATGAAGAACAACACAAACAGTCAATGATCTGGAACACTCATCCTTTTCAGACTAGTAGAGAAGTCTCTTTTACTTTAATATATCACACACTGACAGAAGCCTGTCAATATATTGCCAGTCTGAGAAAGTCTGTTTTTCGCTATACATGTTTTTCAATCATCTCATTCCTTTTCTCCTCATAAGTTCTAGTTATAACACGAGTTCCGCTACTGGATCCTGTGGTAGAATGAAATTTTAGAGTTATATACAGTTATAGGTATTTATTGTCTGTCCGTTATCATGCTGTGTCTGTATTTTAGCACTGGCTTGTCAGGCTTTGCAATGACATAGCACTGACTTTCACCTCTGGCTGTGGTTGTTTAGATACACCATTCAATCAGAGGTCTGGGGGGTGGAGGTTGGTAGAGAAAAGGTCAGTCTGACAATTATGTGAGGTTTGAATTGTAACCTCACTGAAGCATTCAGGTAGGAAGGGCTCTCACAAAGTCTCTAGTCCAACCTACTGCTCAAAGCAGGGCTGGACATGAGGCTGGGCCAGTTTGTTCAGAGCTTTATCCAGCTGGGGCCTTATCCCATCAGAACTTCAAATGAGTGTGATATATCACTGCAGAACAGCCATGCCCATACCTTCAGAGGTATACAGCTTTTTTTAAATGAATGCTTTGGTTATAGCAGCTTGTGCATCACACCTTTAAGCTTATCCCAGCTCCTCGGTCTATCAGACCTCAGAAGGTACTGATCAAGAATGGAAAATAGCCCTTAGATCTCAAATCAATATAAGCTGTAAGCCCTGCTTAAGCCATATACTTGTAAGAAAGCTAAAAGAAGCACCTTGTATGACCTTTCCTAGCTGATGCACACAAGAAGAGAGAAAGCAGTGCCTCACCTGCCTTACCAACTAGGGAGCAGTCAGAGACTAAGAGATGTAGGACAACATGGTCTGCAGTATCAAGGTCTGGGGGAGCCCAGTGTGTGCATGTTGGAGGCTGTGAGCCCAGGGGAACATCTTTCATGCCTCTTTGTACCAGTAGGTGAAATCCCACGCACCCTATTTCTAGTCCCTTCTGTCCTGAGGATGAGCAGACTCCTCTTCGTGAGCCACCTCTCATAGGCTTCTGCACATATAACAGGAACTTATGTCTTTCTGCTAGTAAGAGTTTTCAGGGTTAGTGTGGAGGAATCACCATCTCATAACCCATCTGGGCCACCCTCAGAGTCCTGGGAGCAGGAGCAAATGTCTGAACCCAGTGAAGTAATTTCTGGTCATCATGGATGGTACTGGGTTTGGATTTTTGGACCAGGATTAAATGTCCTGTTTACTTCAGGAGGGACAAGGAAAAAAAATATATATCTTTGGTACCCCATTTGTTTGGCTCCTTATCCAGGAAACTGTAAAGCAGCTCAGAGAGTTTACTGGTCTCATCTTACAAAGCAAATTGGACAGGAAAGTTTCAACAGCAACACCAACCAATTCAGTTGTTTCAGATAAGAAGTTGTGGTTTTGCTTCCTAAACATGACAAGGGATGCTGGTCCTGGTCCCCATGTGCTGAGGATCTATTGCTGCAGGTCTCAGAGCTGCAAAACTGTGTCAGACAGGACTGTTCAATAGTTCAATGTCCTGTTGGACAAATGAGAGGATGAGAAACACAGTAAAAGGCAATCTGAGGCCATGTGACTGTCTGTCAGCCAGTGCCACTGTTCTGGAAAACCCTGGGTTGTAATTAGAAACAGTAAGTATTTCATGAAGCAGTATTTCCTACTGTAATACTTGTTAGATAAACAAATAAAATAATAATTTTAAAAAGGGCTTTAGGGTCTCCTACTGTGATGCATGCTAGACAAACATATACAGAAATCTTTAGGCAGGCCCACTGGATCTAGTCCAGTCAGGACAGTCAAACCTGCAGCCAGAAGGGCCTTCCCAAATTCCCGGATCCTGGGAGGAGGCTGCACCTCCTGAGTGGTATTGCACAGTGATGCTGCAGACACCAGCCATAGGGATGCAAACAGCTTTGTGCAGACCCTTGGTAACAACTTGGGCCTCTTGTAAGATCAGAAACTTCCCTCTAATCTTTGATGTAGCACTGGCTGGATTGGTCACAGGCATCTCCTTTTTACCATCACCTCCTGTAATTCTTTGCATGCACATTTATGAGTAACTGTTAATCCCACTTTCCTGGAGCTCACTGTCCAGGGCAGCTAGGAAATGGGGCTATGTCAGAGAGAGATACTGTACTCCACACTTACTGCTCTGCAGCCAGAGGAACCCAGTCAAATTACTTTGCAAATGGCCACAAATTTGCTTGCTTGTATTCACTAGTACACCCCATGGCACAGAATGTCACATAAGGCAGACGAGCACTCGGTGTTCTGTTGGCTGCAAAATGTGTGTGATTCCCAGGGCTGCTAATCAGTTTCATAGTTGGCTTATAATCTATATGTTAGGCATGTAATGGTGTAGAGTAGTGTGATTGATCTAGGGCTAGATGTGGTGGCTCTGTCATCTCTGTCATCTCTCTTTTAAACAGTTCATCAGATGTTTGCAGCAGAAGTTTCCAATACCAACTTTATTTACCCACAGCCATTACTTTGCACTGCAGCCATTTCACTGCACACAACATCTGGGATTTAATTCCAGGACTTCTCCACTCAGGAGAAAAGGCCTTTCATCCAGTGAGATACAAGAGCAGTTTAACTGTCTCAGATGGAGAAGACGATAGTTTATACCTAATAAAAATGCCAGCAAACCATAATTATTTGGCTGCATTCACAGCTTGAGCTGAGTGAATTGGAGGCAGTGTGAGACGCTGTAATGTGTCATTTTTCTGTCCTGCCAGCACATAACTCACACAACTTAAACTACCTTAACTAGCACTGCTCACCCCACACTTGTCCTTTGCTGGCCAATAAACAGGATAGTGATGTGATGATCCTAATAGCACCTGTAAGTCTACCCTGTGCTACAACAGCACCATTCTTGGAGCAGCTGAGGGCAGAATCATAGCTGGGCAGGCCAGTAATTGAAAAACCTGATATATTTCCACCAGAAAAAGGTAGCAATTCATACCTCTACCCATCATTGCCCTTAAGTATTGATCCTCCAGTCGCATTTTCTTTGTTAAATGGCTTAATTCATCAAGGAGGGATTCTGCAGTTGCAGTCAAACCAGGACTGAGCATACGTGGAGCAAGAAGTGTATGTGACCTGAATTTTGGAGTATCTGCTAAGGCTACCCTTCTAATGAAAATCGGCGTGCCACGTCTCCTGCTGTTGTGAAGTCCTCCCATTTGAAGGGACAG
The DNA here is from genome assembly GCA_023637945.1 of Phaethornis superciliosus. NCBI lineage: Eukaryota > Metazoa > Chordata > Aves > Apodiformes > Trochilidae > Phaethornis > Phaethornis superciliosus. The sequence goes on along the minus strand of JAJQWJ010000001.1, from coordinate 58,854,672 downwards.
GTTATGCTCTGATGGGCCTGCTGTCAGGTTGTTGTATCTTACTTTGCAAAAATTATGTGGTGGTTATCAGATGGGAAAGGAGCTAAGCTTTTGGTAAATAGCACATAAAATTTTTGTGTGCGATCATTCAGTTTTCTCTAAACAAATTTGCCTCTATTGTATTCCCACTCTATTTGTCTGCCTTCTGTGACTGTTCCAGCAACATTTTTACTGGCACTGATTTTCACTCAAACAGCAACATTTAAGTGAGCATGTTTGTAAAAAGACAATCTATAATCAAAAAGCATTCACTTTGATGAGACACTATTAATGAGCTAAAGCCACTACGTAATTGTTACTGGAAATTTTTGTCAGAAAGAAACTTCAAATTTACACACAGTGACAAGAGCTGCAAAAGTATTTGGGTTTCTGGCATATTTTTTACAAGTTTTTTCTTTTGGTAGGGCAATGGCAACAAAAACATTTTCTATTTCCAGCTGATGGTATAGAATAAAAGTCGTTTAGTATATGTGTCAACAAACAAATTAAGGGCAATTATTATTATTTTCCTCCAAGAACAATTTGAAAACAGGTGGGAGTAGGTTTAATAGTTTTGAGGGACCAAGTATGTCCCAGGGTATTCAAAAGAGGAGGGCTTTCTGCTCATCATGCATAGAATTGTGCTTATACATTGCTTTTCAGTCTCATCCTTTGTAACACTTGTACTGTGTGCCAGAAGAGCACGGGCTGGCCTGGGTTCACAGTGGAAAAATACAAGAATAAAGTTTAAAAAAACAATTGAAAACAAATCTGAGATCAACTGAAATCAATACAGAAGGGAAAGAAAGAGAGAGTCTAAAAAAAAGAGAGACAGAACTGTGGGTCCAGGCCAACAAAGCAGTATTGGAAAAAGATACCTCACCAGCTGGACCTGTGGGACACTGAGGAAGTTGGCATTAGCAGAGAAATGTGGGCTATGGCACAGATTGGAGCAATTTGAGGAATCTGAAAGTTTTCCTTTAAGTGAACGGGAAAATGAGGCTTTGAGATGAACAGTCAAAGGTGTAATACCAGTTGTGTTCAGCTGTACTGACAGATTTGGAAAAGCCCTGACTAAGAACATTTCAAAGGTCAGACCACACAGCAGGCAGTGTGACTGGTAGATTTGCTGTTGTGACATACCTACATAGAGAAGATGAGTTAAAAATTCACAAAAATGCTCAGCTTAAACCTAGCATATGCAGAACGTGTTTCAAAGAAGCACTGGAAAGAAATATGGATTAATTAAGACATTTTAGATAAAAAGGAACCATTCTATATGAGAAGGAGTTAACTGAGAAAAGCTGATAGAAATCCAGAGGCTTTCTTAGGCAAGAGTGGCTGCAGGTAAGCAGGGGAGAGCCAGTGCAGTTATAGAAGGTATGTGTATTATTTGAGTACTATTGACATTAAACTGACTGGTAGAGCCCACAGGAATTTTTTACTGAAACACATTTTTTGTCTGGCAATGTCAGTTTGTTGAAGCTGACACATTGCAGGAATATACTTTCTAGTCTCAGTGGCAAAGTTTGCTTAGATCTGAGATGGAATCTCTAGTCAGAAGGAAAGAGAAGAAGCCATCAGAAGAGACAAATAACTAGTAATAAACTCATCTAGAACACAGGAAGCCCAGGGTGAAGTCTTTGTTGGGTGTGAAGAATTTTGAACCAGTTTCCTCCATTTCAGTCTTATGTCTAGCTGCCAGACCACTATTTCTCCTAGATTTCTCCTAGGGCAGCGCAGTTTTCATCCTTCCTCGCAGGAAAAAAACCAAACCAAAACAAAAAAAACACAATAGAAGAGGTATGGACAATGTGTGGTATGCCACAGTACAAACTGAAGATTTATTCTGAAACTTCTAAAATATCCTTATGTTTTGCACCATCATATCTCTCCATCACTTAAGGCAGAAAGAAGACCCTGAAGCAGCAGTATCCTCATGAATGGAGGTCTCTGACTCTGATGCCAGAAGTAGCTGAGCTCTGTGTGGTCTTGATCCGATGGTATACAAGTACATTTTCATAGGTACTCGTATCTCTGAGGTATTTTGTACCCACTGTTCTATTCTGCATCGTTCAAAGGTGCTGAAGACCTACTGCTCCCTTTCAAGTCCTACAGCAAAGCAATTAGGTTAAGTTATTTCAGACTGGGTTCCCAGAAATGAAGATGCATAAAATGAATGAACACATGAAAATATTGGCCCTAATATCTCTGTGACTCAGCTTTTCCACCTCTACAATGAAGAAAATGATGCTTAGTGATTTTGCAAAATGCTTTGAGCTCTATGTATGAAAAAAACCAAAAAGAATATTAAGTAGCATTATAATTTTTATTAGAAAAAAGTTTAAAGGATCATTTATCCCCAGAGAAGGGATCCCAGCACAGGAGAGGCATCCCTGTCCAAAGAACTACTTGAAAGTTGAGCAGTTGCTAAGAAACCAGAGTGCCTTCATCACGATGAATACCCCAAAATGGATGGAGTGGGCAACCATTTCACAAGGCTGCCACAAGGTAAAAAAAGAAAAGGGACCAGGCATCATTAGCAGAAAGGAGATCATTAGATTTCCTCACTATGGTCTGCATGAACCTGAAGAGAAAATGGACAAGGACAGCCATGTAGGAGAGATAAGAAGGAGTGACTCTCTTAAGCACTCTATGAAGAATAAGGAGGCTCTGGGTGCTTGTTAAATGGAACGGCGGTGTCGATGGAGGAGCCTGAGGACACAGCAGATAATGGCTTACTTTCAAAGAGCTGAGCAGAGTACCAGAAGCTAAGGAATTACTGGAAACAGGAGTAAAGTAAAAAGCCAGAGTAAGGAGATAGGCCCACATTATGAGAGGGACCAGGGTCAAGAGAAGTAGTTGTTTTCTTGAACGACTGAGCTATGTCAGATGTTTCCAGGGCTGCAAAGAGAGTAGGAGGAGAGGCATGAGAAAGGCTCAGGAAAGGGGGACGTTAAGTCTAAGTGAGTTAAATCAGGGCAATCTATAATTGAAAGATGAGAAAAGTATATTGTGCTTGTCTGGAAAAGGGCTAGGAGGTGAAAACAACATGGGTGTGCTGGGTAGAACACCAGTGCCAGAGAAACAGGAAAGAAGAGCTAACAGTTTCTTGAGAAATAAAGGAGTAATAGAAACAAGACTGTCCGTGATAAACTTCCCTAAGTCTCCTGCAGGACACGGCGCAGTTATTCACACTATTGTTGCTGGAGGTATATCTCAAATGATCAAAAATCAGAGATTGGACAAAGTATCCTCAGTAAGATCTTGATGTGATGGATTTTGGTTTTGTTTGTTTCTTTTAATGAGGAGAGTGTTGGACAGAAATGGAGATTAATTCAGCACTATGGGTAGTGCCATAATGGACTGAGAGAGGGAAGGAGGGAGACAGTTAAACTGCAGATGAGCATGAGAAAGCATGTGGGGAGAATGCTTGAAGGGAATCAAAGGTTTATTGTGATTCTGAGGTGAAGAGACAACAGAAATCAGTGCAAATCAAGCAAGACATCACTGTGTAGGGATAGAAAGGTTGGGCTCATTAGGACAGAGTCCCAGAGATAAGGAAACCACATGACAGTAGTTGGGAAGGGGGGAGAAGAGAGAGGAAGGTGCAGCATGAGGACAAAGTGACCACATTTGGAGTAATAAAGCAAGGATCATAAAGCATAAGAAAATAGAAGAAATCCACTTGCAGAGAATTGTTTCAGGAGTGAAATGAGAGATGATCTGCTTAAAAAAGAAAAAAAGACATAAGATTTACTCAGAGTTTGTGAGATGGGAGATGAGGTTTTTCCTGGGAGGAAGCCACAGGAACAGAAATGTTTCTTGCTTGTGTTGGCAGTTCCATCCTGCAGGAACTACCCTTGATAGGACATGATCCAGGGAAGCTGCAATAAACAACTGAGACAGCAGTATTGATCTCTTTGGGAACTTGCAGTGAGTGAGAAATGCTCTACCCCTGGGATTATCCCTTGGTCACCTTCTGGGGAGATCCAGAGGTTGAAGGTGATCCCACTGCTTTTCTCTCCATAGAAGTGCTCTGCACCCCACAATCTGCAGGCCAGGAGGGGAGATCCTCAGCCCCTCAGCATCATGTTGCTCTGCTGCCGGGATGGCACTTATCCCACCATTCACAGACAGCCCTTTCCCAGTAACTCTCTCCCATCACAAGTAAACGCTCCTGATGTGTGCAAAAGCAACACAGAGACAATACCTTACCGTCCTATTTAGACCAGATCACAAAAGCACCAACCCACTTCATCCTCAGGGCCAGAGAGCCCCAGCAGAACTACAGGGGAGGTTTAATACTCATGCTAAAATGCCCAGTGTGCAGCAGATACATTATCTTTTCCCTATCTGCTGTTCCACTTGTGTCACTCTCTCTTCTTGAATCCCCATGCTGCCTTCCAGTCTCCTTCTACATCAAAGTTCAGTTCCTCACTTCATCTGCAAGGCCTCACATGGCTCTGTCACAGGCTCTGGTTCCCTCCTTCTTCTCCCACCCTGCCTGGTGCTCACTCAGCACATCTCCCCTCCCCAGCCCCTCTCCATCTCCCTGCAGCAATGACCCTGCTCCTTTCCTCCCCCTGCTCTCTCCCTCCCCCTCCTTTCACCACACAACTTTATTCACCTCCCTCATGCCTGCCCTCAGGACTCATTTACTCTGGCTAATCTTCCTGTGTTAACCACTTCCACTTCTCCTATGCCCTTGGCAAGCTTTGCCCCCTCTGATTATTAATTTTGTTTACTGTATGACATCTTTAGAATGAAGAATGATTCAGAAATGCTCGGCCAAAGCCAGGAGCAAACATGGCATGAACATGCCATAGCTCAGCTTGTGACCTTTCGCAGGCACTTCCTTCCCTCCTTCCATCCTGCGTGGCTCAGACCTAATCTTGTCCCCACTGTTTTCCCTCTGACCTCACCAGAAGCAGGATCCAGGCCTTGTAGTTACTGCCTAATGGTTGCTGAGAGCCTCTTCTGAAGAACTGAGCATCCTCACTTGCTAGTGTCCCAAAGGCTAGGGTCTTTGTGCCATGAAATCCTGGGGGCAAGATCCTGCCTTTTTAGCTGCCAGTAAAACGCCGTGTACGCATGATGGCACGTGGAAACCCATGATAATGCTTGATGCTTTGAGCAGACAGCATTAGCAGGGAAAGGCTTTCCCCTCCCACTCACCCTTTGTCTACCTCTTTCTTTCCCATTGTCAAAATTTAGCATCCTCCACTGAGAGATTCTGTTTTGCTCTGATGCTTGGAAGGCATCCAGTCCCAGCCCGCTCGCTTTCTCTGCCAGTCTCCACAGGTATTCTGTACGTGGGGCTTCCAGATAGTCAAGAAATGTTCTCTCTTCTCTCTCGCCCTCCCTGCAGGGGAATCTCCCAGTGCAGGGGTTGTTACAGGATCCTGGTGGTTAGGCAAAATCATTCATTCTTGATCGAATGTATTTACCACGTCTGCTCCGCAGCACACGGTGAAGTGCACTACAGGAGAAGAGGAGCCCTTCAGTGGGGATGAAGGGCAGCCCTGAAGAGGCATTTACACAATGCATTTGTTATGTCAGGTCACAGAGGAAGCGAGAGGAAAACCTGCACCTTTTTGGCTCTAGCTTGGCCAAAACTCATTTTGGTGTTTACTAGAACTGTATACAGGAGAGATAAGTTTGACCAGAGACTAATGCATGGGCTGGATTTCATGTTTGGGGTTGACATGACCCTAATGTTGGCTTGGCAAAACCAAGGCCACAGACTTCCAAGGCTGAGTTGATCAGAGGGCCAAGAGGATAAGATCTTGGTGCACGGTGTATCTCAGGCATTGGTTTTGAAGAAAAAAACTGGGAGACTGAGACGTGGCAGTGGTGGATAGAGTTAAATGGAGAAGTGGTCCCCAAGGAACAGCTGGCCAGCTGTGCCTTCAGCAGCCACAGCTGTCACAGCAGGACCCAAAGAGAAGCTGGGTATTTTTTATTTTCTAATTAAGATGCATGGCAGCTGACATGAAGCCAGGTAGTTGCAGAGACCAGGCTGGAAACACATAGAGAACTATTTTCCTGTCCCACAAAATTTTGGAATTATAAGGCTTCCTGTTCTACAATGGTGTGGAACAAAGATGTTTTTCAAAGGCTTTTTTTCAGACCAAAGTTAGATGCACTAAAATTGTTGGTAAGCCAATAGTGCTGGTATTCACCACATTCACCTGGGATTCAGATGTTCAGGTCAAAGTCTCTGTATACCTCTGAGAAATTTTCATTGGAAAACTCTGACCAGCTCCAAGAGAAAAAGACTTTCAGAAGTGTCTGTAGGATGGGCAAAAAAAGGAATTTACTCATGGAGAATCAAACACCCAGTGACATTGAAATGCTGCTGTTCTTTGGCACATTTCCTGACTGGCAACTCCAGTTCCAAGGTAAGATAATTGAGGTGAAGGCCTGAGGTGAAGCACAATATTTGCCGTTGCTTCATAGCCTGCTACATCTATAATGCTAAATTAGAAACCGAGGAAGCAGCTGGAATTTCAGACCAGTGATTCCACTGGATAACTGATAATTTTTTCAAGGAAAAGAGGGCAAATCTGGAAGGAATTTTTTTTTTTTTTCAGTCTTTGAGAGACAGGTTCTTGTTTTACAAACTTCAAAGCAGGAAGTTTTACTTCTGAGACCTACATTACCCTATGTATGGGGTAGGTGGGGATGTATGGTTTGGTGTAAGAAGCACTGATGGGCACATCTCTAGTTAATACAGTCCTGGGAAGATAACTTGGTACCTGGCTTGGACATGATTCAAAACTCTGAAATGGCCTTTCAGGTTTCTAACAAAGACTAACTGGACCAGATCACAGGAGAAATAATATTCCCTTGTCTCATCTTGTGAGTAAATTTTATCCTGTTCTGAATAGCCTCCTGCCCAGGACACGAGAGTAATGCTATGTGTAGAGTCGCTGAAAATGCTTCAGAGATTACCCCTAGCACATAGCTCACACCTACAGACAATCCTGTAATAAATTAGCATGCTCAATGGATGAAAAATTATTGGTACAGTAGTGTGTCTTACAGTCAAGCTTCAAAGGGGTTATTATAGCTGCACAGCAGTCCCTGCTCCCCTTTACACCTTGCGTGGCTGACACAGGTAGTCCCATGCTCCTCCTTCACAGCCTCCCCTTCAACCTCCCCCTTCCAAGTAGTCCTTCCCTCACTGGCCTCCATTCACCTTTCTTGCAGACATAACTCCTAAATCTAGCACACTTTCACCCTCCATGGTTTTCTTTTTAAAAGCCCTCATAAACTAATGGGATACACACACGTACACAGCCATAAATGTCTCATGATCCTGTGCTGCTATAAACCTCCCTCTTCCAAACACCCTGCTGGCACTGTTTGCTTCTTAAATAAGCCCAGCGCTGTGTTTAAGTCTAACTTTTGTTATAAGCACTTCAGGAGAGGGCCAAGTCACTTTGTTCCCTTGTAAATCACCAGGGTACCTGCAACCAAGTTGAAATAACAGTAATAAAATTATTAATGTTATAATAGCAGCCTCTAAAAGCTAACACCAGTCGCAAGTCTTGGCATTTGTTTTTTGCTCAGCTGCATAAAAGGGGACCTAAAATCAAATCTGTGCAATATCTACTTTAACACCCAATGTTTGCTGTGGATTATGAGTAAAGCAGCAAGTCAGAACAGCAGCAGCTCCTCTGGAGACATTGAGAGCCACAGCATAGCTGTGCTAATGCAATTTGTTCAGTCTCACACTCACCAGCTACCCTGTTCGGCCCTGTGGGATACAGACTGTGTCTACCAACACTCTGAATTTCAACAACCCAAGTCAAAAATAAGCATGACGTTTGCTTCGTGTGAAACAAAGCAAACTCTGTGTCCTGGCTCTTGTAGCACAAGAGGGCACTCATTCCTACAGCTTTTACAGACCAGTCCAGTTCTTACTCTGGGGGTGCCCCATCCCTGAAGTGTTCAAGGCCAGGTTGGATGGGGCCTGGAGTGACCTGTTTGAGTGGGAGGTGTCCCTGCACTTCCAAGGGCATTGGAACTAGATGATCTTTAAGGTCTCTTCCAACCCAAACCATTCTATGATCCTGTGATTCCATTTGCCCTGCCAGAGACTGCACTCAAATAATCAGTGAAGTATGAGCTTGAAATTGTTTAGGAACCATAACGCAATCCACACAACTCTTCAAATCCTGAATTCCCCAGTATAGCTGGGGAATGCAAGAAACAATATTAAGCCATGTTTGGATTCAGTGTTTGAGCTGATTATGAAAGGGTTGCAAGAGGGGCTGGCCCCACATTGAGGACATTGAGTCTCCCCTTTCTGGAACAGCTGGGGACTTCAGTGGTTTCCCTTCCAGCTGCCTGTAAGAAGGGGCTTGCTGTGCACCAGATCAGCCCTCCATTCTTACTACCCAATCTTCCCTTCAGTTTCTTCATCTTTATTGCTTTAAGAACATATGGGAGGCTTTGGGTCATTTTGTGAGTGTGGTGCAGGTCAGGAGTGAATTTACCAGGGATGAGCATCCTAAAGGGGTTCAGCAGGCTAATGTTTCCCTCATACCAGGGTGCCACTGGGTAGCCCTGTACCTACTGCAGAGCTTCTCCCAGAGCAGCAGTACTGCAGGGTGAGCCCAGTAACTGCTGAAGGAAATCTCAGCTTTAGCAAGTTCAAACCTCTTCCTCAGAGATTTAATTTTCTGGTTGTAGGTGGTGTATTTCAAGGCAATAAAGGGCACAGGGCAAAAAATCACCACAAGTGCCTGGCCCTGCACGATGCAGCCTGACCCGAAGCGCTGCAGTCAGCAAGGCTTTCCGCCAAAGAAATCCTGCTCTGAGTTCCCTCCTGGCCATCTCTGGTGGGTTGCCTGAAGGGACAGCAAAAACCTCAGTGCTCTTTCTGAACAGAGTAAGGGATAACCAATATTCCCTGCCTGGGTAAAGCCACCCCCTCTCCCCGAGGGCATCTGCGAGCTCAGTGAGCGCGTAATGGCTGCCATGCTTGCCTGCAGAGCCACCGCACTGGGGGATCTTTCTCAGTGTTGCATGAAGGGCTTTAGGTACCCTGGGGTATAAAAAGTGCTAGAGAAAACCCAGCCCTTCCCTTGTTCTATTTCCTCGCCTAAAATAAACTTCGCACTCATCTGCTGGGCTGGAAGAGACAAAGCAAGTTGTACATCCATCCCCGGTGGAGGTGTTCACCCCGATTCAGGCAACTGTGACCGGACCCCCAGTTCTTACCCAGGGATCATTAAAGAAAGCAAGAGGTGCCCTACCTCCCTAGTCCTTTCCCTAGGGGCAGGTAGGTCAATAAGATAAAAGGCCCTTGGGAGCAGGGGGGCAGGGTTGCATTTTTCCCATGGGAGGCAAGCTAAAGAAATCACGCTCCCTGCTAGTCCCCCAAATTTCTACTGCTGCCTGTAAATTATGTTGCAGATCTGACAATTTCTACTGCAGACTGATGATGTTGTGTGGGAGAACACAGGAGACTTGCTGAGACTGCCAAATTGCTAAACACATGCAGTGGGGGTCTTTCCCTTCCTCCATGTGTCTGAGCCCTGGAGATGGAGGGGGAGGAGAGCCTAAGTGGCACAGAAGAGGGAGGACGGATTGAAAGCTGCCTCTGTCATTGACTTGTTCCATTCTTTAGATTATTTCCCTGGTGTTCTTGGGTATTTTTATTATTAATAACTAATAATTTTTATATAGCGCTTTGCATCCTTAAGGACCCTAAAGCGCACCACATACTTCATAAGCTAATTACCAGCTGTGAGCCTAATACCTCTCCTGGTTGTGACCAAATCTGCTAAAGAAGTGGCTCAGAGTCACACTAGATTTACACTAGTTTAACTGAGGACAGTGTCTCCCTATAGATCTGTCTGGATATGTCAGAGATAAATGCAGTGTAGAGTTGGAGATGAAGGATTTGAATGGCCTTTTCTACTCCTTTGTAATTTAAAGATGACTAAGGAAACCACACTCAAAAAGCCTTGTGAACACAGCATTACGGTCAGGGGTCTGAAGTTTGGGAACAACCAAGCCCAAATTCACACTGGGGCAAGGACTCAGCCCACATCTGAACCAAGGGACTGTACAACTCCTTGCTGTGTGCCAGGCTGTGCAGGGCACTTCATGGTGTAAGGAGGGCTGGTTTTCCCTCTTTTCTTGCCTGGTAAATCCGTGCCTGTGCATAGTAACTTCCAATCACCTTACCACTCATCCAAAACATGACCTACTGTATGAGGTGAGCCTGGCTCTGCCCTCTGATGCACAGCCACGGAACAGAAACACAGTCACATCTGAAGAGAAAAATGCAGCCCAATAGGATGAGCTGAATTATAAACATTCTGACACATGAACTTCCTCTGCATACTTCTGGGGAGAGACCAACCCACTTGAGTTCTGGGTCTTTGAGTTCAAGTTTGAGATGGTTCAGTTCCCATGTCTTCTTCAGGCTAGGATGTTGTTTACATGCTCTGATTTCTGAGAGTTTGATGTGCAAGCTCTTAGTTCTATATGCAAAACCTGTCCTAGTTAAGATATTGTTGCTGTGATAGGAAAAGAAAAAAAAAGAAGGGGAAGGGGAAAAAAAAAAAAAAAAAAAAGAGAGAGAGAGAGAGAGAGAGAAGAAGCAACAGCTCTTAAATATGTCGTTCACCCCTTCATCCCATCCACCCCACTCCCTCCAGGCTTGCATTAGTATCTCCCTTCTTCTGACATCTGGATGTGCAGCCACGGATCAGGATTGCCTGTGGTAGCTATGGAGCATCTCCTCTCCTCCCACACCTTAGGCACATCGTTTCTCCCTCACTGCAGATAATTGCATCACCCTTCCTGTCACTTGTCTCACAGTTGTAGTGTCACATTTGACTCGTTACACACATACAAATATTCTTGCTACAAATTGCCAGATTATTTTTTTTTAATCCTCTGTAACATCTTGATTTCTCTCACTTGTCCCTTCTGTTTTACTTAGACTTCTCTCCATGTCCTGATCAACTTTTGCCTTCACTTTTCCATCCTCCATCCCAGGAGTTCTAGCACTTAAATTGTGATCCTGGAGTTTGAAACCTAACATCTTGGTACAATATCTGAGCACAACTATTTACAAACTCTTGTCTCAATTCTTTTTTCTGGTTCCCAGCTCTTTAAAGAACCAGTTCTGCATCTTCTTGCAAGGCAAAGTCAAAAGCTTCTACTGACTCAGCTGATATACCATGAAAACCCTGCAACAAGGCTCGTATGCTCAAAAGGTCACGTTTTTCCTACCTAGGGTGACACTAGTCACTCCAACAACTGTAGAAACAGTTTCTAACCTCTCCGCTGGGCAATCAGAAATAATGTCAATGCTTCTACATACACTGAATCACACAAGAAAATATCCATTAGAAAAAGATTAGTTATTAAATTGTCATATATATGGAATCATAACATTATTATATATGGACATACAAAATTTCCAGAATGCTAGCACAGCAGGGAAATACAAGAAATACAACATTAGGAGCAGCAAGGTTATCATTAGCTTTGAATGACATAGATAAGCCGAATACATTTTTCTGTTCAATACTGTTTTCAAAAGAAATTCATCTCAGGTTTAATTCTGGCAAAGTCTAGAAAACAGAGATAATTGTTTACCGGGGGAGATGTTTGTATTGGATGTATTCAAGAAGGTTTTTTTTTTTAATTATTTTTATTATTGCTGTGTTGAGGATTTTCATTGCTAACTTGGACAGATGTCTAGCAGTCCCTGAAAACCAGCTACCTGCAATGTTTCAGCTTGTGAAGCTCAAACGTGCTGGATTTGTGTTTGCACCAAAAGGCATTCAAAAAGCCTTTGCCCAGTTTTCCCCAGCAATCTCACTCTCTGCCTGTGATCAAACACAGGAAATCTCAAGCCATGGGGAGGATATTTTTGAAAGTTACAACACCGTTAAAAAAAAATAAAAAATAAAAAATAAATAAAAAAATAAAAAAATTTTAAAAAAAAAAGAAAGAAAAAAAGAAAAAAAAAAAAAGAGGGTGTTTATAAATGGAAATCTTCATATAATCTTAATAATAGGTTTTCCTACTGCTGCATCTCCACCCCCATACAAGGAACAGCTATAGGCAGTCTGAGGCAGGATCTATCGGCTATTTAGCAGCACCCAGCAGCAGAAGCAGCATCAGGGCTCCATTTCGGAGCGGGGAGGGAAGACGAGGAGATTTGCCTCCTCCGAGGAAAGATGCAAAGCCAGGGAAGGCTGGGAGCAGGCGCAGGGTCGGGCCGTAATGCAGCTGGATCCTCGTTCTCTGCAGCTGCATTGCCGGGCGGGAGGGATGCTGCAGGGAGCCGTGCGGATAGCGCTGGGATGTGGTGGGAATCTTCTGCACTCCCGGTGACTGTCAGGGAGGGCTGCGGAGAGCAAGCGAGGAGCAAGAGCTGAAAAAGAGAGAAGAGGAGCCTGGGGTCGGCTTGGATGGGACTTCTCTCCCTGGTGCCCGGTCACTATTCACTCTGCATCCCTCCTTCCAGCCTCTCCTCTCCGCCCCAGTGATACCCCATACTGGCTTCTCCCACTTTTTTCTACGTTGCCCATCTTTTTTCTATTTATTAACTGTCTCCTGACTAAACTCATCTCCCCAGAATTGGTATTATCAGGCCATTTTACTGCTGTAGCTTTGGTAATTGCTAATGCGCTGTGATATACCCTTTCCTTCATGCTCATGAAGGCAGCAATGTTCTGTAAGGCAGTGTTTGTACCATTCTTACTGCAGTAAACTTCCTTTATCATCTGATCCTTGCCAACAGCTGTAAATAAACACGATTGTTAATAATAAGGTGAGGAGAGATGGTATAATGTAGACAGAGGGGATATTCTTTCATAACTGTAAGATCAATTTCTCTTCTGCATCAGTTCTTTTAAGGGCTTTTTCACCACAAAATCTGAATGATTTCCAGTGGCACATTAAGCGATGGGGCTTGATATCAGTCACATGGGGTTTGTTCTTTTATCCTCTCCCCAGGGAGAGAATTATGTATGCAACATACTGGTTATGTTGCTAGGGTTTTGTTTGTTTTTTTGGTTTTGTTTTGTTTTGTTTTTCTTTTTTAACATATGCACTGCTGCATGTTTATGTTGGAGAGTGCCACATCAAAGCAGGCACACTGCATTCGGACAGGAAGATGGTAAAATTTCTGTTGGGCCTTTGTTCCCATGGGATCTCTGCTATTGTCCCAGGGCCACCCCCAAGTTCACCCCCCACAGATCCCATTTCTGCCCCACTGAGTTTCACCTTGTAGTAGGAAATTTCTCTGTCCCTAAGAAGAGCTGTGGACTCTTTGGTCTTAAAATTACCTGCCTGACTCCAAAAGTATTGGCACTAGTGCAGCATCCCCTGCTGCTGTGCAGCACCTGCTCAAGCCCCAGAATGACCATCCCTCAGGGCACAATGGCCACGCTTCCTGCTATAACCCTACACCTTGTATCCAAGGCCTTTAAATGCATACCGAGGCATGTGAAAAGATGGCCTAATTTTTGCAAGATGCTCGCTGTGGAGATGTTCCCTGAAAGGTATAATGAGCACTTCTCAGAAGCCAGCCTTTCATTTGGGGATGTCAGCACAGGGTGGGTAAAAGCAGATGTCTTGTGCTCCCTGCCACTGCGCTGTTTGTCAGCTCCAAATCACCCAAAAGGATGAGTGCTCTCAAGAGTGTCACTCTTAGAAGGGTGTAGAGCAGTCAAAGGGTGTTTTCTATGCTTCTCTTGGCATTTCATGAAACCTCATTCCTTCCTCTTGAAGTTGTGTCAGGTTGACACTAAAAGCCAGAGAGACTCAGTGTCAGTAATATCATTTTTTGACAGGGCCGGCAAACGTCCACTCCTGGATTGGAAGTCCTTTGCCAATACACGTAAGCAAGACACACCAACAGTTTGTCATGTAGCTGTGGAATTTGTCCTCCCAGCCCAGAGGCTGTATCTGAGCCCTACTTCACCCCCTGGTACCAATCAAACTCAGTGCAGAAACGGGGTCCTGCAGTGGAAAGAAATGTTGGTGTTTGTGTCTGGCCACCCACCCTCTGTGTGACATTTCTCACATTCCTTTCATTGGGTGGGTAGCAAAGAGGAATCTGTAATGAGGATTAGTCCTAAGGCAGGAATTCCAAGTGTGAATTTGGGAGCTCTTTCATGTGTGCACAACACTCCACGTTTGTCTGGGGGAAGGTCACATCCAAAATGAGCACTTTACATTTGAACTAGAAGATGGGGAGGATTATCTGGCCCAAATGACTCCAGTGTCCAATCACTTTCATAGTTTTAATTTAGATATATCCTCGGGCTATTTGCCTGAGGCAGGGAAATACTATTATTCCCCCTTAGAGTGAAAGAAGAAGGGGGTTAATTCACTTGCCTAACATGATACAGGGAATGTGTAGCAGAAAAAGGTATTGAATCTTTGGCCACTACCAAGACATCTTTCTGAGCTTTTAGAGACAACAGCTATATACAGCCCCCTTTATTTATATCTCTAGAAGCCATCATGCCAAAACCTCTGCTAAATTAGAGAGTGAGACAAAAAGAAAGCTTTCAGTGGATTGCTTTTTTCCATAAATGGAAATATCACAAATCATTCTGGGAAAACAGGTCTTTCTGTTCTCGTTCTTCTTTGTCTGCTTCTCTCCTTTTGGACATCTTTCCCTCTGCCTCTGGCTCCCAGTTTTCAGATGTATGGTTCTGACCATTTAAAAGTGTTCCTACCCTGCAGGAAGGGAGGAGCTTTTCATTCTTTGGAACTTACTACTTTGCAATGGATTGCACTCTGCAGGCAAGCCGGACTTCTGAAAGAGATAGGGCTTCTTCTGAAAGAGAAAGAGGCACAAAAATAAACCATATCACCAACAATACCCATGAAGGTTCTCACTGGGGGTTACTCAGTCTGAGTCTTGCTGCAGCAGAGCTGATGGCTGCCCGCTGCCCTGGATAGACAGTGTGTACCCAAACAGTGACCCAGCTGCACTGGAGGAGGTCTCTCTGAGGAATGAACGTGCAGTTAGTGTTGATTTTCATGCATCTTAGACATTTAATCCATCTTGGCACTATGGCAGGTTGTTGCTACTCTTATCAATCCCCGGGCTGGGAAACTTCTGTCCCAGTCCAGGCACTGGGGGTTGTGCCTGTTGCACCAGCCCTAGCTCCTAAAGACTCTATTTTCCAAAGCTTGGGCAGGCAACAAGTGAATGGTGGGATCTCACCTAAGAACTCCCAGTGGTACCCAGGGGATTTGGGGGATGCTCTGTGATTTTCCATGGACCTGTGTGTCCCCAAACTTTCTGTCCTGAAACAAATAAGAGGTTCTCCCTGCTTCCTTGGCACATTCCAAAGCAGGCTGCTCAAAGGTTTCCCACACCAATCATTATACCAGGGAGAAGGAGGTGGCTGTGATGCATGAGAAACTGAGGAACAGAAGAAAGACCAGGTGGATGAGCATGAGAAAGAGGATGAGTAGGGAGCCTGAACTGCACTGGGAAAGCTGCAGGGATGAGGTGGAAATGCTTGGTTTAAGTTTCTCAGAGAGGTGTGCAGGAGAAGTTACAGTGCTCAACACCTGCCTGTTTCAGGGTTCACAGTATGGAATGACTCAAGCTGGGAAGAATGGGAAGGGCAAAGGGACACCAGTACAGAGGAGACGTTGCTCTTACTCCCTCGAGGGGGTCTCAGAGCTCTACATAGCCTCCAAAATACTTATTTGCTCTTGCTCAGGCATTTGGGAGTGTAACTATAGGGTGACACGTGGCTCTTCCCTCCCTGGCTCTGCAAAACTCACATGTGGCAGGGGGAAAGGCTGTTGTGTCAGACTTCAGGGGCACTGCTGAGCTTCTCCAATGCCCTCCCTGTATGTGGCCATAGAGCTTCCACCAGCACAGGTGCCAGTGGGAACACTGCACCATCTCAGCAGGCCACAGATACCCATCAGAGAGTTGCCGAGTGACCTTGGCACAAAAAGTGAAATCAAAGCCTTTCCTGCACCAGGATGGCTTCTGAACTGTCACCATCCATTGCTCACCTACTCTGTGAGCTTGCACAGCCGCTGGCACCAGCGCACCCACACCATGCCCTCTTTAACACATCCCTGTATGGCACAAGGCAGAGGAGGGCTGTCACCCCCATTTTACAGGGTGGGACTCTTAGGCAGAGAGAAGAAGTGGTTTTAACAGCTTGCCTGTGGCAGAGCAAGAACTGAATCTTGTTCCTTATATTCCCAGTTACCGCATTAATGACCTAAATTCTGCATCCTTTCCCCATCCATCGCCCAGAGGAGATGGGAGGCGTTGAAGCAGAGGGTGTGGTAGTGCAGGAGAACAGGCAGCATCCAGAGTCATGGTTCTCTGTGCAGGATATAGACAAAGCATGGACTCAAGTGGCACCAAAGCTTCCCAGCCTGCCCTCATGAACCCCAGCGGGGCTGAGGTAGGAGCAGGGATCAGCCTGGCACAGCCCTTCAGCTTGTGGTGACAGGCAGCTCCTCAGCACCATAGCATTTTAAGCAAGACAAGGCTTGACACCCCGTGGCCAAGCACCCTGATGAGCCACATTGGCAAGACCTTTTGGACACTCAGCACCAGGAGCAGATTTTCATAGAATCATAGATCGTTTTGGGTTGGAAGGGACCTTGAAGATCATCTAGTTCCAACCCCCCTGCATGGGCAGGGACACCTCCCACTCAAACAAGTCACTCCAAGCCCCATCCAACCTGGATTTGTACAGTTCCAGGGAGTGGGCATCCTCAGCTTCTCTGGGCAACATGTGCCAGTGTCTCATGACCCTCATGGTTTAACAAGTGCTTCCTAATATCTAACCTAAATCTACCCTCCTCCAGTTTAATACCATACTTTTTCCTATCACTCCATGCCCTTGTAAAAAATTCCCTCTCTAGCTTTTATGTAGCCCCTTTAGGTACAGAAAGGCTGCTATGAAGTCCCTCCACAAGCTTCTCCAGGCTGAAACACCCCAGCTCTCTCAGCCTGTTATCATAGGAGAGGTTCTTCAGTGCTCTGACCATCTCAGTGACCCTTCTCTGGACTCTCTCCTACAGATTTTCCAAGAGCCTGCGTGTCCTCTCACCTTGCCTAAGTAGCTGAGCCTCTGACTAGCTATCCCACACACAGCCATATAAAACATACCCTGCACAGGATGCAGCATCTTTTCCAAGCAACTTGAGTCTTCACATAGGATTTAAGCAGGCTCAAATACAGCAAGAAACAGAGCAGGGGAGAGGGAAACAAGAGGAAGGAGGGGAAGAATGGCATAGAGTGAGGGGGTTTCCAGATGCAATGTCTCTTCCATTCCTGGCTGATTCCAACTGGGGGGGGTATGGCTATATATTGGGAGCCTTGCCTGAGAGGTGCAAACAGGCTCCTCCTGCTCCCCCATGTGTATGGGGCAGATGGTACTCAGCATTAAAGATCTTCTGTGCAAAGAGATGAAATCTGAGGCTGGAGACTGCCCAATGCCTCAGAGAGCAGCAGTGCTCACGTGCAGTGTACAGCAGTGGCTGCAGCCAAAAGACCAGGGTGATGAGCTGCTCCAGGCAGCCAGGGGCAAGCAAGGGAAATGACCTCCTTAATGCTGTATCTGCCTTCCTCACAGGTATTTAAGTGGACAAGTAGGACAGGGTGTAGTGGGCAGGGGGAGCAAATAGCAGCAGGGTGGAAGTGTGACAAGGAAATTTGCTTGGCTATAAAGCTTTCCTTCCAGAAGAGCCACGGAAGAGGAACAGACACTTGTTGAAAAGAAGTAACAAGTTTAGGGATGGATGATTAATGATCTCTTTTCATAACTCACAGTTTCAGTATGGGAATAACACTTCAGAGCTACATGGGGAGGCTTTGTTCCTGCTACCTTCTCCTATTACTTACCTCTTACATGCACACACACCACTCTGTGCTGTCTCTGGTCTCTTCATGAAAGCTCTTTGAATTAGTAGTTAAAGGCAATAGGTATCTCAGAAGCATCAGACACAATCCAACTGGATGCAGCAGAAACCAAGCTTGGGGCCTGACCTAGAGGAACCCACCTGCATGCCTTCTACATTCTATTTGCTCAGGACTGCCTACCAAACCATCCCAAACTTTGCTCCACCAAAGTTTGGTCTTCAAAAGAAACTCAGAGGGAATTCTTTGAACTTGGTTCTTCCAGCTATTTCCAAATACCAGAAAGATCTTTGGAATTCATCTGGAATAAACCTTCCAAGACATAACTCAGAGGCATGGTCCCTGCAGCCTGAGTAGGGTTGACCTGGAAGAGTTCTGGGTTCCTCACAAGGTCCTCTTACCAGAGGCAGCAGCCAGAAGAGTGGTGGCTTCATTGTCTCCTCACCCTGCACACCCAGACGGCTCAGTGGCTGGGCTCAGGGCCAGGGAGGCAAGCAGCTTTCCCAGGTTTCCCCATCATTCGTCACTCTCCAGACTCAGGCTCCCAACTCTTCTGCTGAGGCATCAGTCAGCCTGAGCCACTCTGGTGACAGACTTCTGGTGAGGGGGGCCATGGGATCACTGTGCTTATACATGCACCCATGTGGACACTGCATTCCTACTTTATGGATGGATTATGTCCCTCAGTTCTGTGTTAATGTCCATCCAGGAAAAGAATCCAGAGGGATCCAGGTAAGGGAAGGTGGCAAAAAATATTTGGAGGATCCCCAGGAGGTCTAATGTAATTGTCTTCCACGTGGTCACCCTTGTACAAACAGGAACAACCTGATCTTTTGAGGCACTAGTCAACCACTGGTCATGATGATGATGATGTGGCTTGAGAATTACATCTTTGGAGTGGTATTCCTGATTTCAAGAGGACAGAGACACGAATGACAAAAATAAGAGCTATACATCCCAGATGACAAAAGACTGGGAAGATGTTGCTGTCTTCCTGCTGGAATGGGCTTTGCTGGTCATGAAGAGCGTGAAAAAGGGTGCTCAGTGACTAAAGCTAGCAGAAGGCCCTTGCATAAACCAGACAGACAAAACTGAGGGTGAGAAGCTTCTCTCACTTACTGTATAAGATTTTGCTCCCCCAGTGCAAAGGGTGTTTTGCTGCTGAGCTACATACAGACTCCTGCACCAAGCTTCTTGTAGCCTTAGTCTGTGAAAGGACACAAGAGGAGGCCTGATAAAGGTATGCAAAAACAAGCAGTCATACAAAGAGAGATTAAGAGCTTTTGTTCTTCTCCTGCCACACCAGAACAAGGAATGTATCCTGATGAGGAAATGAGTAGACAGCAAATTCAGACCTGAAAGAAACAAATGCTTTTCCACCCTGCACTCAACACTGCCTGGGGCCCACCAAGGCCATGCCAGGTGAAATACAAACACCCAGAGTTATACCAGCTGATGCTGAGGGAAGGGATTCTGACGTTCATGCTTCACAGTGTTACCCAGTCTCTGGCTCCTCTTCCTCAGAGGTGGGCAGTGCTCTCCTGTCTGTCTGTCTGCAGCAGGAGCCATACCTGGTGCTTCTGGTGCTCTCCACCATTAAGCGAGGAGCACTGGTCTAGGTGGGCATCAGGTTGGATCCAGATGGCAAAACCCAGGTTCCTGTGCAAATATGAGGGAGATACAGGGGAAAGTGTGTGAAGAGAATACCTGGGCTTTTAATGGGCATCCATACATGAGCAGGCCTGCTGCTGGGGAGGAAGGCAGGGTGGGCACAAAGGGCAACGCAGAGGGCAGTTGTTCCTGCAAGGCAGGTTTTGGTGTTCTCACTTGTTCTTTTTTTTCTCTCTTGTTCCCTAGGGAATTTTAAAGGTCTGTGTAAGCAAATCGATCACTTCCCTGAGGATGCAGATTATGAAGCCGATACAGCAGAATATTTCCTCCGTAAGTCCGCAGGCTCTTCTCTTTGCAATGGCTCATAGGTGCTAGTGTCGGGTGCCTTTTGATTTTTGAAGGTAGGGTGGTGTAGGCCGAGAGCTGTGAGACTCAGTGGGCCAGAGAAGGTGACCCCAGAGCCTCACTACTCCCAAAACCAGCTACTCTCTCAACTCTCTGGGGCTCTGCTCATGAGACAGTGCAAGTTTTGATCTCACAGCAATACCAGTGGCATTTTTTCTAAACAGAAATTAATTACGATGTAAATCCAGAGTCTTAATGCAAAGCCACTGGAGAGCTGCTGAGTGGGCATAAGGTCAGGACTGGGTGAAGTGGGGCAGTGTGAATGTGTGTGAGTGTGTGTCTCCTCCCAAAGCAAAGGAAGTCTCTATTTCCTCACCCGATACTCTTAAGAAATTAGCTGGATTGTGTCTGAGGAGCACCTACTTCTATCTTCACTATTCCCCAAACAGCACTCTCCTACAGCAGCTGCAAATCTAATCTTTGCTGGGTTTAGTGATTTCAGTGATGGGTACGGGAAGCAGGAGTAAGGACAGTCAAAGCCTTTTGCAGAAAAGACCTGGTACTCACCCGGAGTCCCCAGGAGAGGTGCTGTGCCCCAGGCACATGGCACCTCTGTAAGGAAACCTAGCCTGAGCTCCCAGTCCAGCCTGGGATGTGCAGGTGAAGATCACTCCCCCTTGTGCATGAGGACATGGAAGGCAGGTTGGCCAGCAGGACAGATCAACATTATGCATTGCCCTCCCTGGTCACAAGTAAGCACTTTCACCTGCTCCAGAAGCAGGAGCTTGCTCTTCCTTCAGCAGAGCTGATCACTCCTTCTCTTAGGTTCCCCTTGCTATCCTCCTTCTACAAGCCTTTTGACATCATCAGAAGAGATCTTTTCCCCTCAGAAGTCTGAGATGAGAGCTTTTAACCTCCCAAGGTTAAGCATGAGAGGTCTCAAAAGGCTGGGAGTCTTTCAGAATAGCTCCTTGTCATCCAGGCATGCTTCAAGCCAGATGTGGAGACCCAGCCCTGCGGCAGGGATGAGAGAGATAATTTAGGCTCTGCGAGGCTCATTTGTATGTGAAAAGAGGCGGACCTTATACTGCTTCCTCTTGGTTTCTCAAACAGTTCTTCATCTGCTGTAAATTGCAAATAACCCAGGGAGATAGCTTCTTTCAGATGCCTTTCTGCAGCATCAAGTCTCTTAATCACAGCATTGCCCCTGAACAGCAGAGCTGAAGGCTGGGGTTTGATCCAGTGTGACTCCAAGACTGTGCAGGCTGCCTCTGAGGGCAAACCAGCTCCTGCAGAGATGTTGGGGAGCAAGGAAGCTGCTTGCAGCATCAGCTGCACTTCAGAAAGAAGAGCTGGGGAAAGGGGTCAAACACCTCAAGAAGGATGGGTCTGTTCTCTCGGAGGGAACAAGATCTGAAGGAAAAAATTTGGCCCAGCATCAGGATCTGACAGTGTCCCTGGGGAAGAGACCTCTTTAAGAAAGAACCAGGTTCAAAGAGGGATTTGGCAAGTCAATAAAGGACTACTTGGGTCAATCCTAAGGGAGGTGGGATTTCTGCTGGCTTAGACCTGAATGGAGAGGGACCCCACTGAACAGTTTCTTCCCAGGACTTCTGCCAAACCGCAGTCCCTGGCTGCTCTGTATGGGCAATGCCTGGCAGTACTGGCAAGAAAAGCTAAGAAGTTGTCCTTTAGCATCAGACCAAGCAATTCCCTCATTCAAGGCACCATCACAATTGTGGGGCAGTGTCCATGACCTGGCTAGGAGGGCTTAGTCTTTATTTCTGCCAGCAATCCCCATACAGTGTCTTAGGATTATTGAAATCAAACACCTTTTTGTCAGAAAGGAAGCAGAAGCCTCCCTGCATTTCTTTGCTAGAAGACTCTCGAGTTAGAGTAGACAGACGATATAAGGGAGCATTTGAACAACATTGTGAGTCCCCTTCTCTTTAGAGCAAAGGCTCTGGACCCAGGAAGGCTGGCATGCAGATTCTGCCCCATTCTTGCTGGCACGTTCCTCCTGAGGGGCAGAAAGCAGGGGCTGAGCAAGGCTGCTGTCCTCCCCCATCACTCAGCACCCGCAGCTCACCAGGTCAGTGAACAACTTTCTGTCCTCCCAACAGACATGAATTTCATAATTAACACCCCTATAAAATTGGTGTGCTCAGAGCCAGGCTGTTGGACTGACTGAGCACCCCTCTAGAAACCTTTCTGAACAGCAGATGTCTGCTTGATGTTTGCTTACTGCCATTTAAGCTTCACATTGTCAAATCCTGCCTTGCTTTCCAGAAGCTATTAAGATGGTTATTATCACTATCCTGTTCCCTGAAACACAGCCAGGCAGAACTGGAAAGCAAGCAAGAGAGATTTCTCCCTGACTTTTGCATTACCCAAGTACAGGCAGTGGGATAGGGCCACCCTTAAGAGCCTATTGCTTGTGCCTGGTGGGATCCTGATGCCAATAGGATGTTACAAGCACAGCCTCTGCCTTGCACTTTCTTCAGTAGGGTTATTCTCAAAGGCGAAGACAGACTAGCTTTCATCCCCCTTCCAGGTCTTTGCTCCACCAGCAGAACTGCACCAGCCCGTCTGATACATTTCTTTATCAAGCAAGTCTTCATTTCACACTTTAACAGCTTATTTTCTCTCAGGGAGAGAGGAGGGAAGGCCTTCCTAGTTAAAAAATAGGAATATTGGCCACACAAACTCAGGTGGCCCAGATGGTCCTCACTGACCAGCCCACAAGGAGTATGTATGTGCATGTACAGTCCTGGCCCTTACCCGTGTAGATCCGAGAGTCCCCCCAGAAGCTTTGGGGTATGTTTCTCGTATATGTGTGAGCATATCCATGCATCTATGCCATTGCCCTCTGCTGGCTGAGCTCTTCCCATATCGACCGATGGAGAGTGTGCGTGTGTGGGAGCTGGCACATCCGAACCCATCATTGTCCCCTGGAAGGAGCCCAGTCCTTTAAACACTAGGATAAGCCCCACGTTCCAGCAAGCAGGGCTGGGTCTCTTGCTTCTCAGTCCTCACTGCAGCTGCAGAGCGGTGCACAGCATCCGGAGCTTCTTCCCAGCCCTAAAAAAAAATATAAATCTCTCCTTGAGATGCTCATGTCCTTTTGGGAGGATTTGAGATTGAGCAGCACCGCAGGAAGCATTTGGGTTGCAGCTCTTTGAAGAGCAGGCTCAAGCGGCAGCACCCTGCAGGAGGAGAAGCCAGATGGTGCTGGGGCTCCCCCTCAAGCCCAGAGTGCCCCCAAAAGCAGAGGAAAAGACAGTGTGAGGAGGGACAGGCAGGCTCCCAGCTCAGCCACTGGCCCCACAGCCCCCTTTACCCCCCTTGCACTGGGCCACTGGCTTCATGCAGCATCACCAGCCAGGGTGCGGGACAGCAGCTTGGGACTGCTCTCTTTTTCTGACACGCTTTGTTTCTCCCTCCCTCTGCCTCTCCTTTCCTCCCCTCCTCAACACCTTTATGCCTCCTTGAACTAATCCTCTCTCACACGTTGCCCTCTGTCTCCCCCGTTCACCCCCACCCACAAAATGTGCTCGCATGCCCCCCTCCTCTTTGCCCTGGCACTGTTTCCATGCCCCCTTTTCCTCTATCTCACACCTCTGCTGTTGTTTCTGTTCCTCTCCCTCTTTCCTCCACAGGGGCTGTTAGAGCCTCTAGTATTTTCCCGATCCTGAGTGTGATTCTGCTTTTCATGGGTGGACTCTGCATTGCAGCCAGCGAGTTCTACAAAACGCGACACAACATCATCCTTAGTGCCGGCATCTTCTTTGTGTCTGCAGGTAAAGGGATGGACAGGGCCTGAGGCTCTGAGAGGTGGGGGGGGTCTGCCCAGACAGGGCATCCTGCAGGGGCACGGTTGCATAGTCAGGAGCGTGTGTGCTTCCCAGCTCTGATGAGCCTTATTCAGGGTGAAAGAAGCTTCCCAAGGATGCCTTTCTGCCTTGCCGAAGCAGGCAGCAGAGCCTTGCATGCAGGAGCTTTCCTGCTTCTTGGGAGCTGCTGGAGGGAGAGAGTTTCCATGCATCCAGCATCTCTCAGGAACCAGCCAGGAGTGCAATCCAGGGATGCGGCAGGCAAGCAAGGAAGCTCTTGCCCGGGTTTCCCAAGGAAAGCTGCCCACCGGGAGGGGATGGGTGGCTGGAGGATCTGCTGTCCCTGCCTCCCAGGGGCAGGGGCTAAGTCCTATGTCCCCCACCACCTCAATGCGTGACCATCCTGACACCTTCCTCTCTCTTCCCCGCTGGCCGGCCGGCAGGTCTGAGTAATATAATTGGCATCATCGTATACATATCAGCCAACGCCGGAGACCCCTCCAAGAGTGACTCCAAGAAGAACAGTTACTCCTACGGCTGGTCCTTCTACTTCGGGGCCCTGTCCTTCATTATAGCCGAGATGGTGGGAGTGCTGGCTGTCCACATGTTCATAGACCGGCACAAACAGCTGCGCGCCAGCGCCCGTGCCACGGACTACCTCCAGTCCTCCGCCATCACCCGCATCCCCAGCTACCGGTACCGCTATCAGAGACGCAGCCGCTCCAGCTCCCGCTCCACCGAGCCTTCACACTCCAGGGATGCCTCTCCCGTCGGGATCAAAGGGTTCAACACCCTCCCATCAACAGAGATCTCGATGTACACCCTGACCAGGGACCCGCTGAAGGCAACCACCACCCCTACCGCCACCTACAACTCCGACAGGGATAACAGTTTCCTCCAGGTTCACAACTGTATCCAGAAAGAGAACAAGGACTCTATCCACACCAACACAGCCAACCGCCGGACCACCCCGGTATGAAGCCGTCGCCAGGAGCTGAAAAATGGGGCAAAAGGGGGAAGGAGGAGACGGGGTGGGCTGCAGGGTGGGAGGGTGAAAAGGAGCAAGGGGCAGCAAGGAGGTTGTGGGAAGGAGGAGATGGAAGCGCCCCTTGGGGAGGGTGGGGGGAGGGGGCCTTCCCAACGCAAAAAAAAAAAAAAAAAAAAAAAAAAAATCCACAAAAAACTACAAAAACAAACAAAAAAATAAACAACAACAACAACAACAAAAAAACACAAACGACGAACAAGCAGTTAAGCAGACAAACAAGCGAGCAAACAAACAAACAGGAAACTCGAGGAAAGACACAACAGTGAAAAAAAATATTAAAAAAAAAAAAGAAAAAGAAAAAAAGAAAAAAAAGAAAAACTTTAAAACTGAGAGAGATTTAAAAAATAGAAATAAATTTAAAAGAAAATGCATGATTTCCCATGTACCATTATTTTAACATTTAATAAAAACAGAATTAAAAAAAAAATAAAAGGGAACCAAGAAGTAACAAATTACAATAAATAAAGTGGGAGGAGGAGGAGGCAGCTCTTTGGATTTTGGGGGGTTTTGTTATTTAATTTTATGGGTTTTTTTCCACTTACCTTTAACCCAGCACAGGCTCCTTGGGGACAGCAGATAGGGGCTTTGGCCAGCAATGACTTTGATGGTTTTGTGATGGTTACAGAGGATTCTGGGGTGCTGGGGTCAACCGTGACCAGCTCAGTTCCCCCAGGTTCTGTGGGGATCTCCTTTTCCCCCTTGGGATCCCTGGGGATCTGCCTGTCCCCTGTGGGTCTATAGGGGTTCAGAGTCATTCCTGTCCCTAGGGAGTGCAGGAGCTAAGGCTGAGTCACCCCTCCACAGTGTCCCCACAGGGGGTCTCCACTTTCTGGCCCTGAGAACCCTGGGGTTAATGGTGACAGTGCAAAAAGCAGGCACAGTAAATAAAGACATACACACAGAGACACAAAAAAAAAAAAAAGGACAAAAAAAGGTTTCTTAAAAAAAAAAAAAAAAAGGTGGCAATTTTTTTAATAAAACAACAGTTATAAATAAATGTAAATATAATAAGTGGATTTACTTGCAAGAAAAACAGATAGTTTTTTTTTTTTTTCATTTTTGTTTTCTCCAGCTTTAAACTGTGAAAAAAGAAAAACAAAACAATAAACAAGAGAAAAGACAGCAAGGAGTGGGGTGGGAGGCACAGGAGGGGGACTGGGGGATCCCATGCCTTCAGGATGCTGCTGATGCTGTGGGGGGAGGACACACAAGGGGAGGCCAAACCAGTGTGCTGCTGGGGGGGCTGGTATTCATTTGCACACACGTGTGCCCGAGCTCACGCACGTGTGCCCAGGCGTACGTACGCTCTCCTGTGAATGCTCCCGAGGCTCCCCAAGGGCAGCCGTGCTCCCCCCAAATCTGCCTAGATCCCCCTTAGGTCCCGCCAAATGGGGATGCAGCCATGAGGCCCACCCAGCTGCCCCATGAAATGGCTCCTGGATACATCCAGCCTGCCCTGACCTCCTCGAGGTGGCTGCTTGGTTTTGGCAGATATATCCTGCTGGTCCCCATTCCAGGGGGCTCCCAGCTCCAGGCCTGCCCCCACCCACCCCCACCCCCCCAAGTCCTGGCGGCCATGCCAGGGAAAGGTGTGAATGCATTGGGTGTCTCCACACCCACTGTGTTTCATCCTCGTCTCCCCTTTGCCAGAGGACCTGAGCTGTTGTGGTCTCATCCACAGCAGTGAGGCAAGCTGGACCTCTGCCATCCTGCCCTGGGACCCCTGGTCTGGATCCAGACCCTTCCCCACCATGCCAGAGGAATAGGGCTCCAGGGGTGCCAGGAAGAGCTTTTAACCCATCTCCCACCACCATGGCTGCCTCAGATACAGGCAGGCAGGAAGGAAGTGGAGGGGAATGTGGGGGACCCCTGTGACACCCCACAAGCAGCCAGCCAGCCCAAAGCATGGAGAGAGCCCCTTTGGTGGGCAGGCGTGAGGCCAAGGGTTTGCAGGATGGGGTTGCCAAGCCCTTCGGCAGCTCAGACCCACTTTTCAACTTTTTTTTTTCTGTCCCCATTCCTGCTGCTCCAGTTTTAGGAGCCGTGCAGTCCCCCCGCTTCGGGTCCCAGCGGGGTTTCTGTTTAAAAGCAGCCTGATCCTCCCTGCACTCCTCCTCCCTCTGCTGCTTTAAGCAGTAGTGGTAGGGGGTCCCTCCCAAAAAACAGTACCAGGGGGGCAAGGGGAGGATGCAAGTGGCTTGGCTGGGTGTCCAGACACCCCCAAACCACTGAAATCCCCTCCCATGACCCCCCAACCCTATAAAAAAGATTCACAGGGATGCTTCTCTCCCCCACTGCCCCCCAAGGAATAAGTTAAATTTGGTTTCCCAGACCCCGACATAGAAGGAGGGCAATTTTGGGGCTTCCATCCCCAGCTGCCCTCACCTGTCCTACATCACACAGAGCTGGGGAGCATTCACCGGGCCGAGCGCACCCCGGGGCCAGGCTGGGAGGGGGGAGCACCAGGAGCATGGCAGGAGAGAGCCGGGAGAACGCCGGGAGAGCACCGGCGGCAGGCGAGGGCTGGTGAGGAGGTGTTTTTCTGAGGGCATTGCTCATGTCCAGCTCAAACCAGTACAAGAAACCAACCTCCATTTTCTTTATTTTGTTGTTTTTTTCAGACTGTTAAAAAGAAAAAAAAATTTTAAAAAGATAAAATTACAAAAAAAAAAAAAAATCCTGGTACATGAAATAAAGATTTTTTTTTTTTACTATAACTTCGCCCTCGTTTTATGTGGATTTATTGGTGGGGGGGTTTATTATGCCACTGTGACAGAAGAGTACCTGGAAACCCAGCAAGAGACTCAACTAGTGCAGACAGTTTTATGCTCTTCAGTAGATGGTCTAGCATCAACTGAGCTTCTCAGCCTCGTCTTTGAGATACACAGAGGAAGGACAAGGCAAGAGGACCCGGTTTTGTCACAACTTTTCTTGAAGTAAGTGTGGGTAAATTTAAGTAATACAAGTGGACTTTCCTTGCTATACTCCAAAACATCAGCTCCAGCCCCTGCTCAGCCTCCAACACTGCCCCTCCCGATATGGTGTTGCCCCCAGGGATGATGCCCCAACTCCCACCTGAAGACAGCAGCTTTCGTGGTGGCAAGCCAAGAACCACCAGCAAGCTTTGAATAGGCACAGGTTTGAGAGCTCAAAGAGGTAAAAGAAAGAGGTTCTGATGTTGTTTCAGGGTGTTGTTCACCACTCAGGAGATTTCTGAAGATCTCCTCTGTAGCTGGGTTGACAGCAGCTGCCTGATGGAAGTGCTCAGTGCTGGAGTTCAGAGCAGGGATTTATTCGCAGCAGAAACTGCAGACCCAGAAACTGGATAGGTGGCAGCATGGCAGGGAGGTGAGAGCCCTGCAAAGGGGACCATGCGTTTGGCATGTCCCCACTCTGACCCTCCCCACACAAACCCCTCCAGCTCACGCTTTGGGCCCCCAGTAGCACCCCACACCTCCTGGTGTTCCTGTCAGCATGCACATTTCATGGGCCAGCCAGCAGGACACTTCACCGCCAAAGTAATTGGGGGCACCTGCTGCCCCATTTCTGCTCCCCCTCTGGGGACCCTTTCTGGCAGCAGCCTCACCAAGAAGGAGGGCACGAGGAGGGGAGAGGCAGCAAAGCAGGACAGGCACTGGCTCTGGGGACACCAGGGAGCTCCCAGCCTTGACACACACAAGTCTAGAATGCAGCTGCACCCCCACCCCATCTAGCTCACAGACCCCAAAACTTTCTCATCCCCTTCTCACTCCGTTGGCTGGCTCTGAAGCCATCACCAGTGTTGGGAGCCCCAACACAGACATGGGTGGGATGAGCTGGAGAAACCTCCTCCACGTCTTCTCCACCCTCCCTGCAATGTTTCCAAACCTGGCCTGCTGCAGAGCTGGGGACAAGAACTCTCTCGTGGTTTTCTGCTCCTCTCCACTCCCCACCCCCAGCCCAGGAGATACGGGTCCACCTACCATGAGATGCTCTGCCTGAAGCATGGCTCAGTCTCCTTACACCGTTCCACAAGATGCTCCTTCCTCACAGGATACAGATGGTCTTACTTCTTCTCTGCAACTCCCCTTCTCCTTCTGGCTTTTACAAGGTGGGGGGCGAAGGACAGGGGAAGGTGAGGAAACAGAACCAGCCTGAAATTAGACATGGGGAATGCTGCTCCGACAGGGCCAGCCTCCGCACCATAATAATTAATACTAATACTCAGCACTTTTACAGCACTTTTCATGTTCAAAGCACTTTACAAACATTAACTGATTAATCTGTCATATTAAGTGATGTCTTAAAGGGGAGGCATTGAAAGCAAAGGGCTTGTGCGTGGGTTGGAGCCCTCATTC
The DNA here is from genome assembly GCA_023637945.1 of Phaethornis superciliosus. Lineage (NCBI taxonomy): Eukaryota > Metazoa > Chordata > Aves > Apodiformes > Trochilidae > Phaethornis > Phaethornis superciliosus. Next base: position 58,825,575 of record JAJQWJ010000001.1, on the reverse strand, counting down.
CCCTTCTCTACTGTTAATGCTTAAGTGGGTGTGAGACCAGAAAATGTGACCCTGTGCCCCTCCTGGGTCCATGCTTGTGTCTCCCAGTGCCGGGGCTGTGTGCTCCAGCAGGCCCTGGGTATACCAGGGGTGAGAAGGGCACCAGGGTCTTCTCCACAGCACTGAGCCATTGAAGTCCTGACAGAGACTTGTGTCTGAGACATCAGTTAAAACATATGGATTTGGAAAAGTGCCCCTGCCCAAGTCTCAAGGCCCAGCAGTGAGAGAGGAGAGCCAGCAGGCTCTTTGCAGAACAGCAGGAGCAGAGGTGCAGCAGGCAAAGTCTGGTCTGATGCCTCCAGCCAGGTCCTCTTTGTGCTCTGGTCCTCAGGGTTATGTCCAATCCCTGCTTGCAGGGGATGGAGGAAAGCAGCACCCAGGCCTACATGGGGCCAGTTGCTGACAGCCCCTCCTCCAAATCTGAGGGCACTCTCAAATGCTTTCCAGGGACGGGTGGAAAGTAGGCAAGGCATCTACCAGTGAGAGTGCTGCCCCACTCAGACTGTGCAATCCCCTAGGATGACTCTAGTGAAAGATCTCAGCTCAAGAGGACATCTTTGACCAAGGGATGTCAGAGGTGCTGGCAGCAGTGCCAGGTCTTCCCTTCCTGTGGAGGCACCACAGCTGAAGATGAGGCTCCTTTTGGGGGATGGTCAGGGGAGAGAGAGCCCTTCCTGCTGAGTAATGCTGGGTCCTGGCACTGGTGGGTCTGCTGTTAACTTCTGCACTTCCCGCTCCTCTGCTGCCTCTCTCCTATGGACCACAGCCAGGGCTGGCTGGGCTTTGCTTCTGTGGGAGATGCTCTGTGATCTCCTCATGTGGGGAAACCCAGATACTTGGCTATTAAATTAAACCCAGGCATTTAACAGCATCGTCGAAATGGCTTAAACACCTAGGAGTGGTAATTAGTAATAATGGTTTGGTGAGGGAGGAAATTAAGACCCAGGTATGGAGCCCAGTACTTTTCTCTGCAGATAATTTTTAGTGCCAAATGACTACAGAGAGAGGCCAAGCATCAGACACGCAAGCCTACTGTCTTGCTTGTGTTTGAGGACAGACACAGCAGGGGGAAGACAAGCCACATATCTGACCTTTCAAAAGCCATGCACAGGGGCCAAGTGTGGAGAGAGGCTCAAGAAGGAAAGCTGGTGGAGAAAAGAAGTCTGTGAGGAGGTACAGTCTACCTAACAAAAGCTGCTAGGTGAGCAAGGCTGGCAAAGGATAGGCCACCTGAATTTTGTGGAGGTCTGTTTGAGAGTAGAGGTGGCTCCAGATGATTCAGTATGCCCTCCCCACGTGCCTCCCAGCTGCTGGGGGCTTCCCCCCTCCTCTCTCCAGGACTTTCTGGAAAGCCCCTGAAGAAGAGGCAACAGTCTAGTTAGTAGGGAAGTAAAGGCAGAAGGAAGGTAAATTTTAGGAGTAGCCAAGCACCTATAGAGATTAAGGGGATATGCCAATTGCTCCACAGAGCAGCTGTGCAGTCAAAATGCCACATGGAGAGAAGCAAGTCCCCTCCATAACAAGAGAAGGGTCAGGGTCATGTCCCAAGCACAGGGGACAGGCCCTAAAAAGACCTTTTCCTGGAGATCTGTGCTTACAAGGGTAGGGCAGACATCTGTGATGCCCCAGTGTCCATAGTGGATACTCCATCCTAAAGCCATCAACCACCAGCTGGTAGAGGGTCACTGAGAACCTGCTGGGCATGGAGCTGCAGTGAGGACCCCATCAGAGGAGCCAGGACCCCAACTGTCAATGCTGCAGGAGAGGCAGGAGAGGCTGATGGCTGGGTGCTCACCCAGCCCTTGTCTTCCCAGGCTGCAAACCCCAGCTTTGACCTGGCTCTGACAGAGCCAATGCAGACACGAACCATTCAGGCAGAGCGTTGCCATTTGTGCCAGTTTTACACCACGGAGAGGAGTAACATGCGAATGACGCCAAACTCTGCTGGCCTCGTTTCACTTGCCCTTTACTGAAACCTCGGGGCCTTGCACCCCGGGCAGGAAGGGAGAGGGTACAACTGCTGGTGTGTGCAAGGAGGGCTGGGATGAGACGGCCTCGGCGTCCCCCGCAGCGCTCAGCTCTTGACATTGCAGAAGGTCCGCAGTGAAGGAGCTGGCTGGACCGGCACCGGCAGCTTCAAAGGGGTCAAGATGTACAGGGATGTGCTGAGTCCCAGAAAAAGATCTGCAAGGGCAAAGCGCTGGGCTTGGGAAAGGTTTTTTTGTTGTTGTTGTTACTGCTGCTTCTCCTGCTGCTCCTGATCCCCTCGGGGATGGAGAAAACAAGGGACTTTGCTCTCTAGGGACCTGTCAATCAGAATCTGCCAACACCATTTAATTTGCTGAATTTATGGCTGGCAGGAACGCCGGCCTTGCTGCCTATTCCTGAGCAAGCAGTGCCATCCCGTGGGACGAGCTCAGCACAGCAGCAGCATCTCCAAGCTGCACCATGCAGGAGCAGCTGCACAGCTCCGGCAAGAGATGCAGCAGCAGGACCCTTGCCCAGTGTCCCACTGGTGGTCCGAGGTGGCTGGGGACTATGCATTCCCCCTCTCCTTTCAGCAGGAAAGTTCACAGGGGACACAACGATGTGACTCACATGGATCCAGCAGTTCAGCTCGGTCCCAGACAGGACAGGCTCCAGACTGCTCAGGGGCAGGTATGATTTTAGGAGGGGAAGACAGACAACAAAGCTCTTACCCTGAGCTTGGTGTGGCCATGAGGCAACATGTCCCAGCAATCCTCCTCACCTCCCCTAAATTTTGCAGCTTCTTTTGGTCTTCAGTTTGTGCTGGGCCAGAGATCATCCAGGAGTGTTTAGCAGGGAGATACTTCATGTGTGCAGAGAAAAGAACAATTCCATGGACCAGTTCCCAGGCCAGGGAGCCCTATGGCTACCCTATGTTTCCCCCTGCCCCTGCTGCTCTCCCGAGAGTCTGGTGCTGCTTGTGGGCCTTTCTGGGGAGTGAGCAGTTCAGGGAATGTCCTCTCATAGCCCCTTCATACCCCCTCCTGCAGAAGCCATGGCACAGTCTGGACCCAGCCTTGGAAGTCAGCTGTGACCTTGGGTCCAGAGGGACAGGCTGTGGACAAGGGAAGAAGACAGAAAGACCTTGGGCTACTGCAGAGGGAGCTTTCTGGAGCAAGGCTGAGAGTGCTCATCCTTCCCAGCTGCCTTGGGGCGCGTGACGCCTGATGGGGGACATACACAGCATGGCTTTGCCAGGAGGGACAAAAGCGCCCGGCTGGCTCCTCCAAAGACATAAGAGAGCAGATGGCACTGAAATCTGCTCAAAAGGAGAGGAAGGAATAGCCCCAAGGCTCTGCACTCCTTGTACCCAAAGAAGAACAGTAGAGGAAGTTTGTCACCAGCCAAGCGTGTCGTGTCGGCCAGCCCCATCTCTGAACTTACTGAGGAGAAGGGAAGAGAATGGAAACCATGGTCTCACTGGGCTGCTGCATGCCCGTTGCCACTGCTCTCTTCTGTGGGGACTTCCCTGAGAGTTCCTGGGAGAGGAATAGTATGTTATGCATAGGTAGTGTATGCATTCCACTCCTTACTGCCTCATAACTAGGTCTTGCAAGGCTCGACTCTGCTCCCTAGCAAAAACGGCATGGACTCTCTACCTCCTGATGTCCTGCTTAGACCTATTTGCCTGGCTGACATAAACAGTAAGCTTTCCAAAGGAGAGACCAGCCAGGCAGGAGCATTTACAGAGCATGTTTAGCCCCAGAGGATTCTAATTTTTCACAGAGGTTACCATAACACTGACAGAGTTGAAGGAAATAACTGTTGGTGCTTCTGCGCTGGGCAAGGTCCTCGTCAAGAAAGCCCATGTTGCCTGGGGTTCTGCTCACACACACCAGAAACCTTTTCAGGGCAGTGATGAATACAACTCAGGCACTGGAGAGCCACAGGGCATGGAGCAGGGCTCCTGCAGATGAGAAACAAATTGCTAACTCAGTGGAAAGATGTCATGGTGTGCCTTGCACCCTCCATCAGTGGAGGCCCCGTCCCCGTTCCCCCTGTTGATCCCCACAGCATTTCCCAGATGCAGCAGCCATGAGCTGCTTCTGCCTGTGTTGGCATGGTTCCCCATCACCACGATAGTTTGTCTCTCTAATATACCTCTCCTGTGGTGAGGTAGGGAAATGTTGCCCCTTCCTGCTCAGCACAGAGGTGCCAAACTCACACCGGGGGTGGAGGGGGCTTACCGGGGTGGCCTGGAGGACAGCTACAGAGCAGGGATTTGCAGCTCAGCCTGTGAGCTCCTAGGCTCACACTCCAGCCACTGCACCAGCCTTCCCTTCCTTCTGCAGGCTTGGAGCCAGCAGGGAAGCTGCCGGCGCCAGCTGCTCTAATTGAGCTTTGTAGAATAAACGTGTGGAATTAGCCTGTTGGCTGCTGGGATAAAATCCAGTGCTGAGTGCAGATCAGAGGAAGCTGTCTTGCTGGCAGTTTGCGGGGAGACAGCTGGACTAGGGCTCCTTCTACAGCTTTGGAAAGAGCAGTGTTCAGCAGCCGAGGACAAGGATGGAATGTGATACGTGCTGCCACTTTGATGATGCAGGTGGTCCAGGCCCTGATGCTCAAAGCTACAGTAGCCTTGGGAGATAACCTGAAGCTGGTGATAAAACTGGTCAAAGCCAGGCAAGAGACAGCACTGATTCACAGAAAGACAATTTTTGAGTATGCAATAAGTTTGCAGCTTTTCCTGGTAGCACGGAAAGATCAGACAATGCGAGACTGAACTCTGATTCCAGCCTACAGAAGCTACATCAGTTAGAGAATTATAGAATTGTTTGGTTGGCAAAGACCTTTAAGACCAAGTCTAACTGTGAACTCAGCACCAGGTTAGTTTAAGAATGGGAACCCTGCCCTTGCCAAGTCTACATCTGTCCTTGAGGGTGAGATGGTCCAGCCAGCATCCCTGGGGAGAGGCACAGCATGGTAGGAGAAGGAAGAGTGAAAAGGGAAATATCTCACAATAAAAGCAATATCTGCTATCAGGAATAACAAACTCAGCACATTCTCTGCATGGACTTTAGAGTACAGACCTGGCTGGTCTGAAAGCATGCAGCATATCTGCCAGGTGTCACCTGCCCTCAGCCCCTCTAGATTGCACAGGCAGCAAATTCAAAATCAGATTCACAGCATGTGCACAGGGAAGTTGTTTTATAGCCATTTTTCCAAGGTTCCTGAAAATCAGATCAAGCATTTCCCCTGCTTGAGCAACTGCCACACGAGGGGGTCAGCTTTATGGTTCAGCCTCCAGGGCACCCGGGAGAGGGATGAAGGTGCTGGAAAGGAGGCCATGGATTCAAGCAAATCACCTGGCCTGGGAGAAGAGCAGATAAAAGAGCAATGGGAAGATGGAATGCAAACTGGATGTCCAAGGAAGGATGAAAAGCTTCCCAGCCTATGAACACTGGCCTGTGGCAAGAACTGATTCATATACAGAAGAGGTTGGTTGCAGTGAGAGCCCAGGAGCCAGCACTGTCAGCTGCTTTAAAGACAACAGTGATGACATTGGAATAAGAGTCTGACCTGCAGAGGTGTGTAAACATCAGGCTTCTCTGCAGGGGGAAGGTGTTAAGGCTGAAGACTATTTCCCTGGATCTCTGTGATTGTCAAGAAGGCCAGGGCAGCAGAGACCAAGCATATGGCACAGTCATACGGTATGTTTGTTGTTCAGTGAGGAAAAAGAACCCAAGTAGCTTTTTCTGATGCATGTCTTGTAAGAACAAGCAGAGGAACTACTGGGAAATAGTGTTTTAATGTGAATGTTAAGTCTTCTAACCATCAGCTGCCTCTTTGTGTGGAAGTACAGTCATGCATGCTTGAAAGGAACCCCTCCTCTCTTAGGGCTTCCCAAGACATCTTCAGTCAAGGCAGAGGTGATTTCTTTTCTAGGAAAGGCCCCTAATGGGTTGGGTACTTGTGCTTGCTTTCCTTCACTGAAACCCGGCAAACCTCTGGTAACCCAGCCTGAGCTGCATATTGTCCACTGCTTGGCACGGAGCCAGTACACAGATCAAATGATTGGCCCCAAACCTCAGAGGAGGCTGATGGCAGTGAAGGTTTTGGGCTGGCCCCAAACCCAGTGGTGGAACAAGCCCCTCTTTTATGGGTTTGCTAACATCAGTGCAGAGCTGAGAAAAGATGAAGTAGGAGACAAGAGTGGAAAACCAGATGGAAGCAATTTATCCTGGCTGTTCTCATGAGCATCTTTCAAGGAAGAGTGATTAGCCTTATTAACTGATTAAGTGATTAATTAACTGATGAACTGAAATTATGGATCAAGGATCAAATGATTGCAAGCAAGTGTATTTTGAGCACTTTTCCAGGAAACGAAGTCTCTCATGTTTTTAATGAAAGGGAGGCTGGGCAGCAAACCCTTTGCAGTGGGCAGGGTCATGGGGATAGGACAAGAAGCAGGTGCCACGGAGGGGCCTGGTGGCAGCACAGCATGGGAGGAAGGAGATGCAGTGCTGAGCACAAAGCAAGCAGACCCATTCCCTAATCTCTCCTAGTAAATCTAATCTTAATGTAGCAGCAATTCTTCAAGGGTGGATATTTTTGCTTAGAACCTTCCTTCTCCTTGATAAGAAACTTGAAGGTTAGACCAGTTCCCAGAGGAGCATTTATCCTTTACTGGTCAGGCCCTACAAACTCTCTCCCCTCCAACCCACACTTATACCCAACTCTGTCACCAGAAAAAGGTTGTTTCACAGACTAAGCCCAAACTGCACATGATCTGGAGCCACCAGCATAGGAAGGACAGGGAGATGTTGGAGCTGTTGATGCCCCTCCCTGGAAGTGTTCAAGCCCAGGATGGATGGAGCTTGGAGGAGCCTGGTCTAACAGAAGGAGTCCCTGCTCATGGCAGGGGGGTTGGAACTGGGTGGGCTATGAGGCCACCATTCTGTGATTCTGAGCTGGGGGTGTTCAGCCTGAAGAAGAGAAGGCTCAGGGGAGACCTCATCGCTCTTTACAACTCCCTGAAAAGAGGCTGGAGCCAGGGGGGGGTTGGTCTCTTTTCCCAGGCAACTTTCAACAAGACAAGAGGGCATGGACTTAAGTTGTGCCAGGGGAAGTTTAGGTTGGATATTAGAAAGCATTTATTTACGGAGAGGCTGATCAGACATTGGAATGGGCTGCCCAGGGAAGTAGTGGATTCTCCATCCCTGGAGATATTTAAAAAGAGACTGGATGTGGCACTCAGTGCCATGGTCTGGTAACTGCAGCGGTAGTGGATCAAGGGTTGGACTTGATGATCTCTGAGGTCCCTTCCAACCCAGCCAATTCTATGATTCTATGATTCTCTGGGAGACAAGAGCCACGTTACTTTCCCTTGTCCTCATGGAATCTCCAAGTGCAAAGAGGGAATGGCAGATAGGAAGGGATTTTTGTTTATCTTTAGTCTTTCCATCATTGTTTCTCTTCTTTCATTCCTCGGTCTACTTTCCTCTTCAGAAATTCCTGCTCCTTTTATCACCATCTCCTAAGCAGGGCATGAGCATGGCACCTCTAGTCAGCCCTTCTGAGCCTGTTCAGCTCACTGCCCTGGCTGGGGGAGGCAAAGTCTGGGCACTGCCAGGCTCATCTGGAGATGGGATTGCACCAAGCCACTGCCAGCAATCCGCGAGGCAGCTCCAGCACTAATGATGTTTGTCTCCAAAAGGGCTGTTCAGGTGAGACAGTTACAAATTGTGTTTGATAAACTGTATTTCTGTAAGTGGATTTTTTCGCTAGTGGGGAAAAGTGCTTTAATAATCCCACTTCTGATTAATGGCTGGGTGTCTTGGCAAAGCAGACACTGCTGCAGCTTCAGCTCTTTCTCAAGGAGGAATTACAAGTGGTAAATAAAGGAGAAAAAGTACACCTCTCTGCCTGGAAAATATTGATCTAGACTCTTCTTAGATAAAAGGTACCCAGTAAAATTCTCAAAAGAGGCAGTTTTTAGCTGATGAATTGAAGTGATCTGTAAAACGGATCCTGCTCTTTTTAGGGGCATAGAAAATTTCAATCACTCTGGCATGAGAACATCTGAGATGCAATGATTTATTGCCCTTGCTCCCCAAGAAGAAATATTATCTCAATTACAGAGACAGGGATCTGAGGCATATACTGCATTCAATCACCTGTTCATGGTCCCCCAGAGATGCTGTAGGGCTGAATCCCAGCTTCCAGCCCCAGGTCTCCCCTCCAGCAGGTCAAGGAAAGCCACTGGGGACAGCACAAAACCCTGAACACCACATTGGGAATGCAGCAAGGCCGACTCCAATTCCCTCTTTGCACATCTTAACCTCTCAAAGTCAAACGTTTTGTAACAACCTCTAAAACACAAAATCAGTTGAACCACCACACAACTACCACCCGAAAAGTAACTGCTTTTCTACAAAAGCATGAGATAGCTTGGAATATATTTTTATTTCAAGGGTCTGTGTGTGTGAGAAAACTAAAAGACACAGATTTAATCACGCTTCCTGTCCTGACATGTGACTTCATTGATACATGTCTTTTCCAGAGCCCTGTAAGTCCGTTCTCTATCAAAGTCATTACTCTCTTAACTTCTGTCTTCACTTTTATCTGTGAAAACAGGAATTTACCTTCCAGACTTCACCAGAGTTCCTTCTATTGCCTGTAGAAAAACCTGGCACAACCAGGACAAGCCCATGCCAGTAACCGATGTTTTCATTTGACTAGGCTGAGGATCAGTCTTTTCTAATACATGATTTGAGGCTAGATAATCTGAATCCAAGTTTTTCTAATGTAAAAAAAAAAAAAATTCTTCAGATTGGGAAAAAAAAAAAAAAAAAAAAAGGATTCTTCAGGTTGGGCAGTGCAGAGGTCAGTTACACCAAAACCATTCCCAACAGCCATTTCCCACCATAGGTTTAAGTACTTCTGTTAAGTTCCACATTTTTTAATCATCCTTACTGCTGAAGATGTTCCTGACACATCACCATTGTTTGTTTGAGCTGCCACATTCTGCTCTGCTTTCAGCAGACACTCTGTCTTCAATGAATTTCATGGATTGGTTTGGGCTGGAAGGGACCTCAAACCCCACCTAGTTCCAGCCCCTCTGACATAGGCAGGGACACTTTCCACTAGACCAGGTTGCTCCAAGTCCCATCCAACCTGGCCTTGAATACTTCCAAGGAGGAGGCATCCATATTTTCCCTGGGCAACCTGTGCCAGTGTCTCACCACCCTCATGGTTAAGAATTTCTTCCTAAAGTCTAGTCTAAATCTACACTCTTCCAGTTGGAAACTGTTCCCCTTTGTCTTATCACTCCACATTTTCGTGAAAAGTCTCTCCCCAATTTTTCTGTAGGCCCCCTGCAGGTACTAGAAGGCTGCTACAAGGTCTCCCGAGAGCCTTCTCTTCTCCAGGCTGAACAATTTGAACTCTCTCATCCTGTCTTCATAGAAGGGCTCCAACTCTCAGCTCATCTTAGAATCATAGAATCATAGAATTGGCTGGGTTGGAAGGGACCTCAGAGATCATCAGGTCCAACCCTTGATCCACTGCTGCAGTTACCAGCCCATGGCACTGAGTGCCACATCCAGTCTCTTTTTAAATATCTCCAGGGACGGAGAATCCACTACTTCCCTGGGCAGCCCATTCCAATGTCTGATCACCCTCTCCGTAAAGAAATTCTTTCTAATATCCAACCTAAACTTCCCCTGGCACAACTTAAGTCCATGCCCTCTTGTCTTGTTGAAAGTTGCCTGGGAAAAGAGCCCAACCCCCCCCTGGCTCCAGCCTCCTTTCAGGGAGTTGTAGAGAGCGATGAGGTCTCCCCTGAGCCTCCTCTTCTCCAGGCTGAACACCCCCAGCTCCCTCAGCCTCTCCTCACAGGACTTGTGCTGGAGTCCCTTCACCAGCCTGGTTGCCCTCCTTTGGACCTGCTCCAGGACCTCAATCTCCTTCCTGAACTGAGGGGCCCAGAACTGGACACAGGACTCGAGGTGTGGAGTAACCATCTTCATGGCTATCCTCTGCACTTACTCCAACAGCCAGCTCCACGTCCTTCCTATGTTGGAGGCTCCAGAACTGGACACAGTAGTACAGGCGGGGTCTTACAAAAGCCAAGCAGAGGAGATCACTTTCCTCAGCCTGCTGGCCACCCTTCTTTTGTTGCAGCCCAGGACAGGATGGGCTTTTGGGGCTAAAAGCGCACATTGCTGGATCACGTCCCCAGCTTTATCAACAGTTTTGTCACCCGTCACCCCCGGCTTTTCTACTTCAAACCCAAACCCAAGCTTTTTAACGGGGTAGGGCAAATTTACCACCATTGACACCCCTCTCGTCCCACGCCCGCACATCTGCGTGATTAACCTCTCATTCAGGAAGGAGATTGAGGTCCTGGAGCAGGTCCAAAGGAGGGCAACCAGGCTGGTGAAGGGACTCCAGCACAAGTCCTGTGAGGAGAGGCTGAGGGAGCTGGGGGTGTTCAGCCTGGAGAAGAGGAGGCTCAGGGGAGACCTCATCGCTCTCTACAACTCCCTGAAAGGAGGCTGGAGCCAGGGGGGTTTGGGCTCTTTTCCCAGGCAACTTTCAACAAGACAAGAGGGCATGGACTTAAGTTGTGCCAGGGGAAGTTTAGGTTGGATATTAGAAAGAATTTCTTCACAGAGAGGGTGATCAGACATTGGAATGGGCTGCCCAGGGAAGTAGTGGATTCTCCATCCCTGGAGATATTTAAAAAGAGACTGGATGTGGCACTCAGTGCCATGGGCTGGTAACCACAGCGGTAGTGGTCAAGGGTTGGACTTGATGATCTCTGAGGTCCCTTCCAACCCAGCTGATTCTGTGATTCTGTGATTCTATGATTAGGGGGGAGCGAGCGCTGGGTAAGTGACACCGCCACCACAGGAGCCACCACAGCCGGGGGGACAGACACACCTCGACCGGCTCACGTACTACACGGGACGCCGCGCCCCGGACCCTGCACCCTGCCCGCCAGGCCGCCACTCGGCGGACCCGCCACAGGCCCCGGGGCAGGGTTCGGAAGGCGTTCGGGTCCCAGGGGTGCTGCGGCCCAGCCCGCGGTACCGACCCCGACCTCCCCCTCCCCCCGGCTGGCGGCTGCCGCACCGCCCCGGGGGCTCTGGCGGAGTTGGCAATAGGGGGCGCTCGCATCCAGGCACTGAGCGCTGCGGCCTCTCTTTCCGGGCGACTCCCTCAGCTCTATGGCCGCCAAGGCTGGCGGGGAAGCGCTTTACGGCAGCCGCACGCCGCTCGTTGTGTTTTTGGTTTTTTTAGTTGAAATTTTTTTTTAATTTTACGACAGTCACGCGGCGGTGACGCGCAAAGGCCGCGCCGGGGCTGCGCGCGGCCTCTTTCCTCGCCGCCGCTGCCGCCGCATCCACTTCCATCGGGGCGGCCCCGGGGCCGTGACGGCGCCGCGCAGGTGAGGGGGGTGTCAGGGCCCGCCCCGTCACCGTCTCCCGCTCCTACCGGCACCATCGGGACCCCCGGCCCGGCCAGGCCCCGCCCCGGCGCTGCCGCCGGTTCCGGTGGGGGGCCGGGTACCCCTTCCCGCCCCTCCCCCCCGCTTAGATTGTGGCGGCCGGGGCTCCCCGCACCCCTCCGGCCTACCCGGCCGCTCCCGTCGGTGCAGGCCCGGGGCACGGAAGCGGCCTCCCTGCTCTTCCCTCCCGGTGGCACCGCGCCCCTGCCTGTGCCGGGGTGAAGGCCGCGGTCCCCGGCGGCGCTCAGTGGGCAGCGTCTCTGATGGTTTGGGTTGTATCATTTTTTTTTTATTTTTTTTTTCATTTTGTCCCCTTTAGAAACTTGAAAAGATGGCGAAGTTTGTGACACCCGTGATCCAGGACAACCCCTCTGGCTGGGGCCCCTGCGCCGTGCCCGAGCAGTTCAGGGACATGCCCTACCAGCCCTTCAGTAAAGGAGACCGCCTGGGAAAGGTACCGCAGGCCTGGCACGGCGCGATGGGCGGCTGCTGGGCAAGCCCCTCGGTTCTTCCCGGTGTGCTACCCGGGCTCGGCACGGCCGGTTTTCACTTCTTACTACCGTGGCTGCTCTGCTGACAGCCGCTGAAGTGCCTGCTAGCACTGAGGACAGTTGTGAACAATTAGGAGGGTTGGCAAACAGAAGGCGGGAGTTAAAAGGAGTAGTTCTGGAGAATGCAGCAGTATTGGCTTCTGATGCTTGAAGTCCTGCATTGGTGAAGTGGGAAGTGGGGAAAACTAACAGGTTAATACTTATTTAGACTGCTTTTGCTTGTCCTTAGGTGGCAGATTGGACGGGAGCCACGTATCAGGATAAAAGATACACAAGTATGTCTTTGGTGGCTGCTTCTGCGTTTTATTTCCTACAGAGTTTTCTTCAAACACCATTCTTGCTTTCATGTCTCACGCCCGCCTCGGTGGTTACTTGCACACCTCAGCAAGAGAGGCTTCCTCAATTAGGAAGCGTGCCTCACCCTTGGGAGAGCTCCCTGGGGCTCTCCCTGTCCTTGCTTCTGATTTTTGTACCTCATGACTGGGGCTTCTTAGGGGGCCGTGGAGGAGTGGGGGAAGGTGCTTGTGTAAGGCAGGAGTTTTATGCATGAGACTTTGGTGAAAGAAGTTGGAGGGAATTTGGGGGGAGAAGGGGGGCGAAGTGTATGGGATTTTTTTTCCTAGAAGCTTGGTGTTGAGGTTATTTATTTTGTTTCTAGACAAGTACTCATCTCAGTTTGGGGGTGGAAGTCAATATGCTTATTTCCACGAGGAGGATGAGTCCAGCTTCCAGCTGGTGGATACAGCACGGACGCAGAAGACAGCTTACCAGAGGAACCGTATGCGGTTTGCACAGGTAATGTGTTCAAAAGCAGGGCCAGAGCAGAGCTTCAGTATCACTGAATTATTTGGCGACTAAAATTTTCCTCTTTTGGTGTTTTTTTGTTGTTTTTTTTTCTTCCTTCATTTCTGCAGAGGAACCTTCGTCGAGACAAGGACCGCCGGAACATGGTGCAGTTCAGCATGCAGACATTGCCAAAGAGTGCCAAGCAGAAGGAGAGGTGAGGCCTCAAGTATAAGCATCCTGCACTTGTGTTGGAGTGTGCATGGGCATACTGTTGATAAATTTGTGAAGCTGCCGTAACAGAACCCAGTAGAGTGAACAGCAGAGAAGAATTTCAGGATGTGTCTGGTCACAGAAACATGGAATTGCAGGGGTTGGAAGGGATCTCTGGGCATTGTCTAGTCTATCCCCCCCTGTTAAAACAGGTTCACCTAAAGTAGGTGGCATCAAGGAAGGTTTTGAATATCTTTGGAAAAGGAGACTCCACCACATCTCTGGGCAGCCTGTTCCAGTTTGTGCTTTCAGCCCCTCATCCTGCTGCTGCACACCACTGAACCAAAAAGAATGTGGCCCTGTCCTCTTGATACCCAGCCTTTAGATATTTATAAGCATTGATAAGATCATTTGTCTTCTCCAGGCTACACAGATGCAAGTCTCTCAGGTTTTCCTCACAAGAGAGATGTTCTGGTCCTCTAATCATTCTTGTAGCCCTCCACTGGACTCTTCTCAGTAGCTCTTTGTCTTTCTTGAATTAGTCTGATGGTTTGCCTATGTCACAGGTAGTTACAAGCCTGGCTTTCTAACAAAAGCTGTCAAAGAGCTTTGGAGGATTTTCAAATCATGTTTAGAAAGTAAACATGGCATTTTAAAGCAGAGCATACTCTTCCTGAAAACTGTGTTGCACTTTTTGGAGATAAAAATATTTAAAGAGCTGCTCAGAGTAAAGCGCAGAGCTTTTAAGTGTCTCGGGCATCTGGACCAACAGACTGCTCCACAAATGTTTTGGTGGCCCCATGCCTAAAAGTATTGCTCCTCTGCTGGTAATTTGGAAGTGTAGGAATGGTTGTGCTGTGTAGGCATCAAGAACTTCTGTTAGAATCATAGAAAAAAAAAAATAGAATGGTTTGGGTTGGAAGGGACCTCAAAGATCATCTAGTTCCAACCCCTCTGCATGGACTGGGACACCTCCCACTAGCCAAGGTTGCTCCAAGCCACATCCAGCCTGGCCTCAAGCACTTCCAGGGAGGAGGCATCCATAACTTCTTCATCTGTAACGTGTTCTTCATGGCTCTTCTTGTGCCTCCTGTTTTAGGGATCGCTTGCGCCTACAAAAGAAGTTTCAGAAGCAGTTCGGAGTGAGGCAGAAATGGGACCAAAAATCACAGGTAAACTAGCAAGCTTTCTGCCCCGTGTGTTGGTTTGGTTTCTCTTGCTGTGCTCACAGGGCAGCTCCTCATGCACAAGTCCTGACGTGCTGTGTCTCTGTCTCCCTTGCCTCTGGCTGCACAGCAGAAGCCTCGTGACTCCTCTGTTGAAGTTCGCAGTGACTGGGAGGTGAAAGAAGAGATGGATTTCCCTCGGCTGATGAAGATGCGCTACCTGGAGGTGTCAGAGCCACAGGACATGTGAGTCGCTAAAGCTGCTGTGCACTTCCTTGCTTCTGGAACTTGACTGGAAGTTTGGAAAGCAGGAGAGCCAGGGTCTTCTAGCCTGGTCTCATTGAGGTACCCAAAGCAGAGGGAGGTAACGGAACACCCAACATGGCTCCACGGTCCTGAGTGGTTCTTGGGTGGTGGTATCCTTAGGGTGGTATCAAGGCAGCCCATCTCTTATCTCTGCAGAGAGTGCTGTGGAGCCCTAGAATACTATGACAAAGCCTTTGACCGTATTACAACAAGGAATGAGAAGCTACTGAGGAGCATTAAGCGCATCTTCCATACGGTCACTACTACTGATGACCCAGTTATCCGAAAGGTATGTTTGTGGGTTGATAAAACCCAGCAGTGTGTTTCGCTGCTGTAATTCTGGAAAGGTGAGCAAACCGGTACTTGAGCTATGCTGGGAAAAGAAAATTCTGTGTCAGACACCTGGTGGTTCTTGAGGTTTCTGCTTTGGGAGATGAGGAAGGCTTGGAAATTTCTCTCTATGACCCAGTCAGCATGAAGGAGCTGTTTCCCAACAGAATTAACATTATGTAATAGGTTTCTTGCTTTCTTCTTTGGGGGATGGGTGGGCCTGGATTACTGGGTGGTACTTCCTGCTTTGTCCAGCAGTCTAATGTGCCTTTAGGTTCAGCTTCCTCAGCACAGGAGAAGAAACCAATGGTCTGATTTGCTAACACTTCTTGTCTTGGCTGGGTGAGGGACAGGTTGTCTGTTCTTGTTGCTGAAACAATTTTCTCTTCCTCCTGAATCTGTAGCTAGCCAAGACCCAGGGGAACGTGTTTGCCACAGATGCCATCCTGGCCACGCTGATGAGCTGCACTCGCTCCGTCTATTCCTGGGACATCATTGTTCAGAGAGTTGGATCCAAACTTTTCTTTGACAAGAGGGACAATTCAGATTTTGGTGAGGAAATGTTCTGAAAGAAATTTTTGTTGACAGTAGCTAAAGGGTCTAATTTTCTTGATGCTTTTTTGAGTTTATTCCCTGTCTCAGTGCCCAGACTGAGACCCCAGGAACAACCTGATTACTGCCATACACTTCCTGGCTTTAAGGGGGGCTGTAATGTCATTTTGCTTGAGTGTGGGGCTAAGACGTCATGAAGCTGACAAGCTACTGCCCCAAGAATAACCACTTCTGTCTGGATTTCTCCTCAGACCTCCTGACAGTGAGTGAAACAGCCAATGAGCCACCTCAGGAAGAGGGAAACTCCTTTAATTCTCCACGCAACCTTGCCATGGAAGCCACCTACATCAACCATAACTTCTCCCAGCAGTGTCTGAGGATGGTAAGGTCAAGCAGTGCTGGGTGGAAGGGTCTGTGTCTTTAGTGAGTCTTAGGAAAAGACTTCATGAAGGCTGCCCTAACACAACACAGAAACGTTTTAGTTGACAGAGGGATGTTACACTGATACTCTTTAATTAATTAAAGGGATTAATCTGGTGAGCAGTGTGACTTGGTTGCAGAAAGATTTTCACCTTTATTTCACAAAGAAGAAATCTCACCTTCATTGCTGAAGCAGGCAGGCTTCGGAGTACACTCGGTGAAGCTGCAGTGCCAGTAGTAGTGCTTACACTGAAGTCACTAATATGAAGATGAGGCTTTCCATCAACTGTCCTTTAGCATTTCTCTGTCCAAGGGAAACTAGCTACTGCTGCTGTAAGAGAATATTTATCCATCAGGGGAGAAGAGCTCGCTCACGTTTTTTTTCTCATAACACAGCCTTCTGTTTGCTTCTGCAGGGAAAGGAGAAATACAAGTTTCCCAACCCAAACCCCTTTGTGGAGGATGACATGGATAAAAACGAAGTAGCTTCTGTTGCATACAGGTATGTTGCTCTCTGCCTGATGCCCAGGTTTGGCAAGGGGGCAGGATGTCATCACCATACAGAGGCAAAGCAAGTTGGGAGTGTTGTAGATAAAAGCTTTATCGTGAGAGGGATTTCTGGAGGTCCTCACAGTGAACAGGTAGAGGGGGGGGGGAAAGGATTTTGCCAAGTGCTGGTGTGGATCTGAACAAGGGTCCAGAAAATAACAAGGAAAAGAACAAGGGAAAAGAAACAGGGAAAGAACAAGGGTCAGAAATAAGCAGCTGGGTTCTTTGCTGGCAGATACCGACGGTGGAAGCTGGGAGATGATATAGATCTCATTGTCCGCTGCGAGCATGATGGAGTGATGACAGGAGCTAATGGAGAAGTGTCATTCATCAACATCAAAACACTGAACGAGTGGGATTCTAGGGTGAGGAAGAACGAGATCCCAAAGCTTGCTCTAACCTCTTCACTGCTGCCTGACACGCCAGGTACAGCAGGCAAGATGAGACAAACATCTGGCGGTGTCCCCCGCGTGTTGATGTTCCACCAAAGGCTCATAACTTTGGTGTACAGGCAGTGCTGATGTGAGGTAGCTGGTTTGAACCCTCTTGTCCCCCGGTATTCAGCACAGCAGTGTTCCCACTGTTCCTATGCTTCCCTCCTGAGCTCTTCCTTTGCAAACTTACCCAATTAACCAGCACCACAAATGTTGGCCTGTCCCCTCTCTTCACATTTTTCCCTTTCCTGGTGCAAGGGCTTTCCTTGCAGGCTGCTATTTCCATTCCCTTGTACGGTGTCATAAGGTAGACAAGAAACTTCCCTACCTGATGCCAAGACAGCTGAGGAGATGACTGCTGCTTGGCTTGTGGGGCTAACTCTATAGTTTTCCTTCTCCTCTCAGTATTGTAATGGAGTGGATTGGCGCCAGAAGCTCGACTCACAGAGGGGAGCTGTGATTGCCACCGAGCTGAAAAACAACAGCTACAAGTTAGCCCGCTGGACATGTTGTGCTCTGCTGGCTGGATCAGAGTATCTTAAGCTCGGGTAAGATGGGGTTTTCACACCAAGCCTTTCGGGTGCATTTTCCATGATTTAACCCAGTATTAAGTCAAAGTGAACCATTTATAGAATGAGTACTCATAAAACAACCCCATGTTTTTAGTGGAAGGCGTGCAGTGAGCTCAGCAGCTGTGGTGGAAATATCCAGCTGATGTTCCCCCATCCAGCTGATGTGCTCCCCCCTGCTATGACTGACTGCCTGAGACTTCATACGTGTGACAAGGAGGCAGCCTCCACAGCTCTCAGCCTGGTTGCTGAGATTTCCAACAAGGGAAATAAATGCAGTGACTGTGCTGCCTGTCCTGAATTTGACAGAGATCCTCAGTGCCCTTTTGTTGAAATATTAGGTGCAGGGAGGATGTGGCCACATCCCTTTTTGAGCTGTCAGCATGTCACGGTTTGACACCGGCCCGGCAGATAAACCAAATAACAGATTTATATATTAATCTCTCTCTCCTCACTGATAAAGAAAAGAGAGAGAATAAGGAAGAGAGACTTATGGGTTGGAAACTACACTACAGAACTTTAATGAAACAGTGATGATAAATAGGAAAAATTACTAAATATATACAAATATACAGGAAAAGTGATCCCACGTTCCTCCCCCCTTTCCCCAATAACTCTCACGTCACCACCGAGGCTGCAGGGCAGCCCTGGGAAAGTCCAGGCTGGAATCCTGGAGTCAGCAGCAGTCGGGAGCTGGGGGCAGGAACACACAGATTCAGGCTGGCACGGATCAGGACCACAGGCAGAGGGACGGACGGAATCCTCTCAGGATGCTGAAGGAAGCAGAGAGGGCAGGAAGAAGGGAAGCAGGAAGGAAGAAGGAGTTGTTTGACCCTTGTGATCCCTCAAATTTATACCGAGTATGATGTGTATGGGATGGAATACTCTGTTTGGTCAGTTCTGGCATCTATCTTGTCCGGTCCTCCCCAAAGGAGGGTTTCAGGTGGGACCTCGTTGCTCCTTCTGGAAGGTAAAATGTTCCTGAGAGCTGAGCAGTGTCCTTGGCTCTGCACACCAGTCTCTGGCAGTAACTATAAACATGGAGTGTTATCAGTCCTAGAAGCAGACACTGTCTGAGAAACTTGCTGTTAATTTCAGCAAGTGCAACTACTTACAAGAGACTTAGCTGAAAGCAAAAGTACAAACCAGAAAATCACCTCTATCCTGGCCTAAACCAGGACACAGCATAAAATCAGTTGAGTCTGTGCTGTCCTAGGTTCTGTCTTAGGATATAGGAGTGATGTGACAGTCACATTGCTTTTCTTGGTGTCACTCTTCTGCTGGCTGGGCTTAATATCCTGTTGCCCTCTGGTTTCTTTTTGCTCCCTTAGGTATGTATCCCGTTACCACGTTAAGGACTCTTCCCGCCACGTGATTTTGGGCACGCAACAGTTCAAGCCCAATGAGTTTGCCAGCCAGATCAACCTGAGCATAGAGAATGCCTGGGGCATCCTGAGGTGTGTCATCGACATCTGTATGAAGCTGGATGAGGGGAAGTACCTCATCCTCAAGGACCCCAACAAGCAGGTGATCCGGATCTACAGCTTGCCTGATGGCACCTTCAGCTCTGATGAGGATGAGGAGGACGAGGAGGAAGAAGAGGAAGAGGAAGGTTTGTAGCATCCTTTGGGATTTATGATTTAAGTGGTCTACTGGTCTGGATGGAAAGGGGTGACCTGTGATAAAGACAGGATCTCGAGGGCAAGATCTGACTGGTGTAGTTACTAGAGAGGAAAGAGGCTGAAGAGTGTGTGGTCCTGAGGATGGGATTTGTTGGTTTTCCACTGAGTGGAACGAGTGTTGGTATGAGTGATGTTGGGAGTACTTGGTTGGAAGCAAGAAGAGCTGAGAGTTAGAAATGCAGATGCCTGGCCACTGAGCAAGGACTGGTTTTGGCAGTGGTGAAGGAGGACCCAGATCCAGAGCAGTGGCTGGGAAAGCAGGGCCTGCCAAAAAACCCTTCATTGAGCAGTGACCCCAGCATTTTGGAGGATGGGTCATTGCTGATTGATGTTGGTTTGGGGATATTTTCTAACAGAGTTTTAGAAATGTGAGTGACTGAAAGATGACAACTTTTAAAACACGTGGGGAACCAGACAGATGGAGGTAATTTAGAGGCAGCTTTCTTCAAACAACTGGTCAGGCTGGGAAATTGCTGGTGGGTCAGGCTGGGAGTTGGGAGGACAGTGGGGCCACAGGGACAACTTGCTGGCCTCGCTTCACTGCCTGAACCATCTGCCATCTCTGCGTCCTGATCCCTCAGCAGTGGGAAACCCTTTAACCAGGAGTTCCTGATACAAAAAAACACCTGCCAATTTTTTTTTTTCATTCGTTAATTTTTAAGCTGTAAACTTAACCCCCTGTTCTGGGTCTTAGTACGGTTTTTATATGGAAATTATAGGTTGCAATTTGCTTAGGAATATAAGTTGTGTTGTTCCAGAGGAGGAAGGGTGGGGGTGGTCCTGTCTGAGGGACAGTCCGGGCTGGGGGATGGATGGTACTGAACCCCCCCTAGAAGCATCAGCCTTCCTTGTTTCCAGGACTGAGAGGGTTTATTAGGGTTTTGAGGTTTTTTTTACCCTTTATCCAGCCACATTTACCTCACGATCCTTTCTCTTTTACAGAGGAGGAGAGCTGAGCCCTGCCGCCTTCCGAAGGAGCCGCCTATCCCGGACACCTACCCCCATCTCCCGGTGCCGGGTGGCGGCGGAGGGGGTCTCAAGCCCGTGAGGGGACGGGGGGGGAGGCGCAATAAAGTGTCTGCAGTGAGGCCGTGTCGTGTGTCCCTGCGCTGGGATGAATCCCGCCCTGGGTGTGCGGGGCCGGGGAGGGAGGACATGGTGGGGGAGGCTGTGAGGTAACTCCCGCCCCTCCCCGCCTGCGGGGGACACGTGGTACGCGCGGGGCGGTGGCGGCGGCGTCACGTGACGCGGGGCTCGCGCGCCTCCCTTCTCCCGCCTCGGCGGGGGCGGGGACGGAGCTGCCCGTCCCTCTCCTTCCCCCTTCCTCCTCCCCCCCCCCCCCCCTCCTCCTCCTCCTCCTCCTCCCGCCTTTCCCGGGCCCCGCACCCACCCGCCGCCTTGGCGCGTGCGGGGAGGCGCGGAGCGGCGCGGCGCGAGCTCCGTGGTGCAGGTGCGGCCGTCGGCGGGACGGGGTGCGGGCGGCTCGGGACGGGGCGGCCAACACGCACCCACCCCACCCCCCCTTGTGCGGTGGCGCCTCGCGTGTCGGCGGCCGCGCCCCGCACGCCGTCGGGACCGCGGGGAGGTGGAGTGGGGGTGTGCGTGTGTGTGTGCTTGTGCGTGAGGGGTTACACCGGGGCCGTGGTGGGTCCCTATGGGCACCCCATCTCCCATTGGATGGCGGGGTTGCGCCTCGCTTCCCCATTGGCTGTCGGGGCGCTGCGGTGGGGGAGCGGGGGTGCCCAGGGGTGCTGTCCCGCCTTCGCGCCCGCTGGCCGCACGCTGTCTCCTATTGGCTGGGGCGGGGGGTTCCGTACGCCCATTGGCTGGGAGAACTGGGAGACCTTTTGCGATTGGTTGGCCCCACCCCGACACCTCGGCCTGAGGGGCAATGATGACAACATGGCGGAGAGGGGCCTGGGCAGGGCCCGGCCAGGCAGACCGGGGATGGCTCTGGTGGGGAGGCCTCTGCCCACCCCCGGATGACACCTCCCTGCGCTTTTCCTCCGCAGGGGCGGCTCTCCCGGCGCCGCCATGGCCCCAGCGGTCTGGGGGACGCTCCTGGGGCTGGCCTTGTGCAGCCTGCGTGGAGCGAGCGGCACCGCTTCACTCTACCACGACTACTGCATCATCGGGGCGGGCCCCGCAGGCTTGCAGGCGGCCTATTTCCTCCAGCAAGCCAACCGGGACTACATCGTCTTTGAGCGGAGCCACGCTCCTGGCAGCTTCTTCGCTCTCTACCCTCGCCACCGCAAGCTGATCAGCATCAACAAGTGGCACACGGGCAAATCCAACAGCGAGTTCAACCTCCGCCACGACTGGAACTCGCTCCTCAGCCATGACCGCCGGCTGCTTTTCCGACGCTACTCCCGGGATTTCTTCCCCAGCGCTGATGCTATGGTGCGTTACCTGGAGGACTTTGCTTCCCTGTTGAAGCTGCGGGTTCAGTACAACACGGCCATCATCCACGTGACGCTAGAGAGGGACGAGCGGGCCTGGAACGGCCACTACTTCCTCCTGGCTGACCAGGACAGGCAGAACTACAAGTGCAGGTAACGGGTGACCCCAGGGCTAACCACACTGCTCTACGTGGACATCTTCCAAGTCACAAACTAGCAGAATAAACTGGGTAGGAAGGGACCAATAAAGGTAATTTTGTCCAAGCGTCCTACCCAAAGTAGGGCCAGCAGCATACTCAGAGCCTTACCCAGCTGAGGCACAAGTGTCTGCAAGGATGGAGAAGTTACAGACATAGGCCAGATTGGATGAGACTTTGAGCAACCTGGTCTGGTGAGAGGTGTCCCTGCTCATGCAAAGAGGTTGGAACTGGATGATCTTTAAGGTCACTTCTGACCCAAACCATTCTATGATTATATGACCCTAAGACACCATTACAGGGTAAAAACACTTCGCGGGGATCAGCAGGATGGGTAGGTGGAATAACTGCTCTTGGGAAGGCATTGCCTTTTGCAAGCAACATTATGCCTCAGACAGCCAAGGAGGTGGCAGGGCAGACACAAACTGGCAGCACTTGCCATCACCACAGGTTCCCTCCTTGATAGGTAAACTTTTGTTTGATCACTAGATAAATTTAAAAAAATAATAACTCAGTCATATTTGTAGTCTGTTGCCCTCATTACAAGCTCGAGTGAGTCCGTGCAGTGGCACCTCACTTCCCTCAACCCACATGTGCCTAGAGGTACATCCCAGCCAAGTGAAGCCCCAGGTTAGCAGAGAGCTGGCAGGGGCAAACCAGAGAAAAGTGGTGCCATTGCAGCAGAGAGAGACAACTGTGAGAAATAACTCCCAAAGCTGAGTGTCCCTGAATTCCCCTTCCCTTTGTCACACTTACGTGTGTATCCTGTGCCGCCACCGAGCTATGTTCCTAAAAACCTAGAAATCACTCGTGAACATACGGAGTATGTTTCTCACCTCTCCTGAGCACTGCAGCTCTGCGACAGCAGGTCAGGCTGGCTGTCACTTGGAGGTGCACTGGCTGGCAAGCTCAGAGGGGACAGAAGGCAGTCCTGGACACCCACGCACCGTGAGTGATTTGCTTTCAGGAGCTGTGAGAGCAAGGCTGAAACAGCACAGTGCCACAAGCCACGGCTGCCTGGTGTTTCCTTCTAAGTCACAAAGATTTCGAGTAAAAGTTCTTAAAGAGAGATAACAGCTATAAAAAGATAATTGTACTTAATTCTGATTTTAATAATTAGAGATGTTGCTAACAGGTTTTTATGATGAGAGGTTACATTTTAAAATATCAAAACCATTTTCTGTCCCTTTTAAAAATTATTTCTGTTCTACTGTACTAAGTGGCAACAAAAATTTTAAATCGGTTATCTTTTATGCAACATATGTAATCAACCTGCAAAACTGTAGTGTTATATACATCATCAGTGAGTGCATTTGAATAGTGCTTGCACGTTTGTGAAAAACAGGAGACCTATATGTACAGCACCCATGCTGACTTTTGCTACTTTGTAGTCTTTGTTGGCCTGAGGATAGGGAGGAGAGGAGCAGGTCATGAGGTGCAGCTGGGCAGAGGTTTCTTTTGAAGCCATGGTTTGTGCAGCTGATCCAGCATGGCTGCAGGGGGCACATCATAGCCATCTTCCATAGCGGGAGGAGGAAGGGGTGACAAGATGGAGTGATTGACCAATTCCCATAATTCCTGCATTCCCTACCACTATCCATGTTTTTGCAGCTCTTTGTTGGTCGCCACTGGGACGTGGGTCCCCAACGTGGTCAATTTCCCTGGCTCAGAATACGTTGAGGGTTATGAGACCGTGTCCATCAACCCAGAGGATTTTGCTGGCCAAACTGTGTTGATCTTGGGCCGAGGGAACTCGGCCTTTGAGACGGCAGAAAACATTCTGGGTGTCACAAATTTCATCCACATGGTGAGCCGGTCCCGTGTGCGCCTCTCGTGGGCCACTCACTACGTCGGGGATCTGAGGTAGGAAGATGTTCCTCTTTCTCTTCATAACACAGCTGGGACATGGGGAACAGCTTCTTGTCTGAGTGACAAGACTGGCACAGGAGGTGTTGTGGTCCTGGGGGTCACAGAGGAAATGTGGGACCTTTAAGGACCTTTACTTCCTTGGTTTAAAGCAGTTAAAGTTTCGGTTGCTTCAAGACCAAGACATCTCTTTGGGGGTCTGTGTAAAATCTGAAAATGTGCTCTTGGAAACTGTATCATTAAAAAGTGCTGGCTCCCAAGTTTTTCCCTTGCTTGCAATCATAGAGGAGAGATGAGAGGTTGACTACATCCTGCAGGGGCAGCAAGGCTATGTTACTTGTGCTGTTCCTCTGAGGCCTGAGGCTCTGCAGATAACCTTTGCACTGAAGGGGAGCATGGGATGCCTGGGATAGATATCCCATTCCCAGCTGCTGAGACTGAACTGTGGATCACACCTCTCCTCTCTTTTAGCCCTTCTTACATTCCCCTTGGGGTTTTTTTTTGTAGAGCAATTAACAATGGCCTGCTGGACACCTACCAGCTGAAATCTCTAGATGGGCTTCTGGAGGGTGACCTGGAAGATCTGGCCATTGTCAAGGACAAGAAAGGGAAGCTGCACATCACACTCCGCTTCTACCTGGAGAACGGAAACAGCAGCACAGGCACCGACTCCATCACCCTCCCGCAGGATGAACTGGATAATTTTGCCACCCGTGCACCTTATGACCGTGTCATCCGCTGCCTGGGCTGGAAGTTTGACTTCTCCATCTACAACAGGTAAGGGAGAGCAAGGTTCACCAGGGAAGTAGGTATTTAGAGCGAGACTATGAAAGGCCTGACTAGGGACAGAAGAGAAGGGCAGGTCCTCTCCTGGCAGCGTGGCCTGGACCTCCACGTGCTCTGAGCTACCTGGTGTCACACAGCTATGTCAGTGTCCCAAAGGGAACAGCCTTCTGACCAACAACCTGACCTAAGGCTGAACAAATGCAAGTGTTAGGACATGGGTGACACAGAAAAAGCTTGCACATTTAGAAGTTAACATCCTGTCTTACCAGGTCACAGGGAGAAGGCTAGCAAGGCTAGCAATGTTTCCTGTTTTGAGATGTTTGGGTTTTTTTGAGTGAGGACAGTGTACACAAGTATAGATCACTACAGAAAGATTTTGTTGGCTTTTTATCCATGAGCACGCAGCCTTCCCTCCACCTTGGTTTGTTTATTACATTCATCAGTTGAAATCAATACTGCTAACTTCACTGTCTTCCAGAATCCACAATCAGTGACTTAGGCTGGAATTTGATTTTGTCCAGACCTACCACGAAATTAGTATCCTTGTCTTCTGGAAGATGGTCCTTGAATTTATGCCCTTGGGAAAGTAGCAAATGCCACTGTAGGCAATGGGGGCATGAAGCAGTCTTGCAGTGGCTACGATATAACATGTGCCTTAGCAGGAACACTTTTTGTTTTTCCACCCCTGCCCTTCCTGACAGCCTGCTCTTCTCTTTTGCGCTTCAGATCCCTTAGAATGATGCCAGGAAAAGGGAATATAAAGAAGTATCCTCAGATCAAACCTAGTTATGAGTCCAGAGGCACTCGGGGGCTTTTTGTTCTTGGCACTGCTAGCCACTCTGTTGACTTCAGGAAATCTGCTGGTGGCTTTATCCATGGATTCCGCTATACAAGTGAGTACTGGGTTGCACAGAGGGGCCTGAGGTGGGAATTGTTCCTCCTCTTTGAAGGAAAAGTTCATCTCTTACTGCTTCAAAGACCTCACCCTTAGTCTTGTGCCGGCAGTAAGAACAACAAAGCGCAGCTGAGCTGCAGCAGCAGCATCTGAAGTGGAGGAGAAGCAACTTGGGGTCATATCTGAAGTTTCTGGTTGTCTGTCTTTGTTTTGTCTTGTGTCTCCCTTGCCCCTTGTCTCTTATTTATGTAACACAATAGGTTTCTGCCTGGCAGATGCTCTGCCTCATGACAGGCTGTGGGTGAGAGGTCTGTGCTGGGGAGTTAAAACCCAGTGGCTTCGGGCAGTAGAGAGGATTTGTCTTTATGTGTGTGTGCCCAAGCTTATCATTAAAGGACTGCTCAGAAGTAACGAAATATCCCTGAGGATACCCCGCACCCCCCACCAACCACTTAGCATCACATCAGCTTTCAGAGGGCATCTCCACTGCAGTAACCAGCGACTGGGGTGGGAGATCCTGAGCTGTAAAACTTATTTATTTTGTCCTGGCAGTATCTGTGTGTGCTGCAGCAGAGCAGTCAGATAAGGGCAAGCTTGGATTTTTAAATAAGCTGCTTTTTGTTTCTCTCTATGTCTTAGCTCGTGCAGTCCACCGCCTATTGGAAAACCGTCACCATGGTGTCCCTTGGCCATCCACAGTCTACCCTGTTACACAGCTGACCAATTCCATCATCAAGCGGGTAAACGAGGCCTCAGGCCTCTACCAGATGTTCAGTGTCCTGGCTGACATCATACTGCTGAGAGAGTGAGTGAGTAATTATTCCCAGCCCCGTGCTCCATCGTTTCATTCCTTTTCCTTTACCATTGCTTCCTGTGGTATCACCACAAAGATTGCTCCATTGCTGCCTAATGATGTAACCATCACATAGCAGCCACCTCAAAACCTGTACCACTGCCACGACTGATGCCAGTATACCAAATTCTGCCAATCACTTTTCTCTTTTAAGGGGCTCCAGACCTTCCCTCTAGGCTCAAGAGGTGTAGTTACTTGTAGAAAAGCTTTCCTTGAGCAGTGCTTATGTAGGGAGGAGTCCCATAATCTGGCAAAATAATGAAGTATTGTAACAGTATCTGCAGCCTTCATAAACTCTGCAATGAAGTCCAGCCCTGATCTGTAATGACCAAAAATAATTACTATCTGATGGCTTGTTGGCCTTAGCTTTGACCAGCTGAGGGGGTGCTATAACCCAGCTGGCTTTTCTTTGGTGGAAAATTCTGTTGGCTTTGGTTGCAATTCACAGGAATGCCACAGCATTTGAATACCTGGAAGAGTATCCAGTTGGAGTCCTATCTGAGCTGGAAATGCAGACAGGGAGAAAGGCTCCCTATGGGCTGTTTGTCGTCATCATGGAGTATGGGAGGAATTTCTCTGGAGCTGACAAGGATGTCTTCTACTACAACCGAGCCGTGGGAGAGGCACAGCATGCCTGGCAGTCCAACTTTTTGCATCCTGTTATTTATTATTACAAACGCCTCCCAACAGGTAACCTTTCCTACTTCTTCCTGTTAGTTTCCTGTTACCAACAAAACAGAGGGGCCAAAAAACAAAACTTCAGAGCCAAAGAAGCAAGGGGGTGGTACCTAAAGGTATTGCACACCCTTCTTCTCTGATTCCTTCACACCCATCCTCTTGGGCAACTAAATGCTGAGAGTCAGCAAGAAGTTTCCATCAGTCCAGTTGATACGAGGTGTGGGATGGGGTTTTACTAGAGATTTCATATTTCAGAATAGGATCAAACAGGTGTGCTGGGAACTGCCCCATTCCCAAAATGAGAAATGTTCCTTCCCTTTGGACAGCACCCTGCACGTGTTTTGCAGAGTCATGGCAGATGAAGCTGGGCTGTTCAGTGTTGCTGCTCTCTGTAGCCAGCCCAGGTCTGAAAGGTCACACAGCGATGGAGGCAGCCAAAGGCAAAGATTTGCTGGAGCCAGCAAACAAATGTGCTCAGCATACTGATTGCCTTGGGAAAGTAATGTGCTGAATCTTCATCTCCAGCAACCTAGGGTCAGGGTCTGACCTGCCTTGCATGAAAAGAAGCACGATGGGTAGCAGTGTTACAACTTGAATGCAGCTCAGCCCGTCCGGCAGTCCCTGCCCAGGGGGGAGTGAGAGTGGGGTGACAGGAGGTACTGCAGGCAGGGGCAAGGGGCAGCTGTGCTGTGGCAGGGCTGTCGAGGACAGAGCTAGCAGAAGGGGATTGTAAATGAAAGTAAAGTAGGGATTAAAAAGGTCAGGACAAAAGCTGGAACAGCTGTCGTAGCTGCTTTCCGCTCCAGGAGCGGTTTGTGGTGTTTTGTTTTTTTTTTTAATGCCGTTTTTGCCTCTGAGAGGTTCCCTTGATGTTCCCTTGGCAGAGCATGAGATGAGTCTTCGTCCCCCAGACTGGCCTCTCCCCCGCCCAGATGCTCTGCATCACATCGTGGAGGACTTCCTGACAGACTGGACGGCCCCAAACGCTCACATCCTGCCTCTGAGGCGGTTTTTGGAGAACTGCCTTGGCACTGACCTGCGCAATTTTTTTGCAGGTAATCTGAGCACGGGGTCAATCAAGGTGACAGAAGTAGAGGTGCGAGGGACAAGCAACGGGACCAGTTTCTTCTGCAAATAGTTGATACATATCCCTGTGATGAGCTGGTGGTCTCGCTGCTGGTCACACCTCTTTGATGCATTCCCCAGGCAGTAAAATTGCCGGTGTGTATGTCCCCAAATGACCTTTGCTCTCACTCACCACCAGAGCAAACCTGGCCTGGGCATACCCAAATTTTGGGAAAAGTGTGTGAGGTTGGGTTCAACCCCTTTTCTACCTGCGGCTTTCCTTGTGCCTCCATTATCCAAATGTTCCTTTTTGGATCTCTTTTCATGAGATCCAGATCTCTTTTCATGTCCTGATGATGGCATTCTCATGGGAAATGGGAGAGCTGGGATGTGAAAGCTGGTGAGCCTCTGCTAGCTCCCTTCCTGGTCTGAAGACTGGTCTGGGAACCTCCTGTAGGAACCTCACATGCAGAAAGTGAAGCAGTCTTCTGATACGAAGAAGATGGCAGAGAGCTGCAAGCTCAAATCCAGCTCCTCTTCCTCTCAGAGTGCAAACTGGAGATTCCACCCTGCATCTTCATAACTGAGTCGATTACTCTGCTGCCATCCACAGCAGGGTGCTGGGTGCAACACTCCAGTCTTTTTCCCTCTTTCTCTCAGCCTTTTTCTTTGAACGAGTACTCCAGAGTTCCGGGAGTTACCTTCTATGTGGTACCTCTGCCGAATCTGATTTTTGATCCTCTCTTTCCCCTGCAGAGTCCTGTTTCCTCTTTGCCCTCACGCGTCAGAAGCTGCCTCCCTGCTGTCAGCAGGGGTACCTGAGGATGCAGGGCCTTCTAGGGAGCCAGAGGCTCCGGCGCCATGCAGCAGAAGCTGGCCTGCTGCAGGATTACACTCTCACAGACTTCTCAGGGAACAGACCCCCTGACAGCCACACAGGGTCACAGGACCAGCTGCTGAGGGGCCACACGGTGACGGTTCATCCGCTGCAGCATCTTGTTAGTGCCAAGGATGAGCTTTAAGGATGAGCTTTAAAGCTGCACACTGGAACCCATCAGTGCTGTTGGTGACAATATTGTAATGGAGATCCACAGCAGGATTCTGCCCTTTTCCTGGCACTTTTTCCATCTCCATGCCTTCCACTCATCATGAGTTACCAAAGACCTGCTCAGATCTTGCTGCTACAAAAAGGACCAACATGCTCTGGAGGATAAGCAAGAGGCCAAAATCTAGTGACGTTGAGGCTCTCGTGTTGTCTTTGCAAAGTTCAGAGTTACCTGAAGATGGTGTTTATCTCCCAGTCAAACATCTGCAGTGACTTTCAGTCTCTTCTGTGACTTACAGAAGGGAGTTCAGGAACACCTTGGTAACTTAAAATGTTTTGTCCCCCTTCAGAGGTGACCTGCTCACACCCTGTGGCAGCCCAGTGCAGGCTCTCTGGATGCCCTACTGCCCTACGGAGTGTATACATGAAGGTGTGCCGAATCCCAAAGTGGTGCTCCCAGCAAACTTCCTGGTATTGTTTTCTGCATTTGACTTGGGGCAGTTGTGTCACTTGAGTGGAGAGACTGGTTTTTTTAGTAACTATAAAGGTGGGATAATGTGCCATTTCCCACAAAGCACTACAAGGGACCTTTCCTTCCACAGAGGATGAGCAGCTTTCCTGGAATGCCAGGGCTGCAGAGACTCACACTGAGCTCTCCTCACGTTTTCCTTCCACCAGGCAGCCTGAAAGGGCTGCTCCTCACTTTTATAAAGCATGACCAATATTTCTCCTATTTGCACTATGTCCCATAAAGAAAGATTTGGGTGGTCTTTGATGTTAAATTGCTTAGCTGCTGCTTCTTTCATTCCCCTCCAGTCATCATGAGCTCTTGCTGGCCCTGGCAAGGAAGCTGTGAGCATTATATCCATCTCTCCCTCAGCCACTCAGGTTTGTCTGTCACCTCCCAGCATTTGTCTGTCACTTCCCTGTGGGCTCCATCCCTGGTTCTGGAGCTGCAAAGCATGAACAGTTTTGAGCTCCACCAAGGAAATAGAGGGGTGAGAAAGGATTTTACCCCCATACAGGTTTTCCAGCAGAAGAAAGTGCCCCTGTGCACTTGTGCTTCCTGATACACGCCCAGACCTGGAGAGGCTGTGCTTCCAAGGACTGAAATCTCTTCAGATTCTATTTCTGTAGAGCCCCATCTCCTGTCCCACCTCAGTGTCACGCCTGGCACTTACCATCTGCAAGGGAATGCCATCACTTTTTCCCTTGGCAGCAATCAGCATCCTTCTGTGGGCTTTACATCCAGCTCCATAGCTGGCCTGTGGAATGTTTTGTGGTTGTCTGGGTGGTGCCGTTGCTTATCATAGGATCATAGGATTGGTTAAGTTGGGAAAGACCCTTAAGATCATCTCATCCCTCACCATTGCCAACTCCAACCGTGTCCCTGAGCACCCCATCTACACAGCTTTTAAATACCTCCAGAGATGGTGACTCCACCACCTCCCTGGGCAGCCTGTCCCAGTGCCTGACAACCCTTTCAGTGAAGAAATTGTTCCTAATACCCAATCCAAACGTCCCCTGGCACAAGCTGAGGCCATTTCCTCTTGAGACTTGGGAGCAGAGCAACCCCCACCTCGCTACCACCTCCTCTCAGGCAGTTTTAGAGAGCCACGAGGTCTTCCTTTGCTTCATCCTTGGTACCATGGCCTTATTATCAGGGGAGGAGAAGGACCTGTGACTGTCGGGGTGACAGGCTGTTGCCAAGCACTTCTTTGTCCATTCCCTGTACACACCAGCACCGAGCACAGCCCCCGACGTGGGTACCACCTTGCCTGGGGGATGAGGGGAAGGCTGTGGATGTGGTCTACCTGGACTTCAGCAAACGCTCTGACACCATCTCCCACAGCATTCTCCTGACAAAGCTGTCAGCCCACAGCTTGGACAGGAGCACTCTGTGCTGGGTTAGGAACTGGCTGGAGGGCCAGGCCCAGAGAGTGGTACTGAACGGTGCTGATCCAGTTGTGGCCAGTCACCAGTGGTGTCCCCCAGGGATCAGTGCTGGGCCCAGCCCTGTTTAATATCTTCATTGATGATTTAGATGAGGTGATTGAGTCCATCACCAGCAAATTCACAGATGACACTAAGCTGGGGGGAAGTGTGGATCAGCTGGAAGGCAGGAGGGCTCTGCAGAGGGACCTGGACAGACTGGAGAGTTGGGCTGATTCCAACGGGATGAGGTTCAACACGGCCAAGTGCCGGGTCCTGCACTTTGGCCACAACGACCCCATGGGGAGCTCCAGGCTGGGCACAGAGTGGCTGAGAGCAGCCAGGCAGAGAGGGACCTGGGAGTCTGGATTGACAGGAAGCTGAACAGGAGCCAGCAGTGTGCCCAGGTGGCCAAGAAGGCCAATGGCATCCTGGCCTGGATCAGGAACAGCGTGGCCAGCAGGTCCAGGGAAGGGATTCTGCCCCTGTACTCAGCCCTGGTGAGGCCACAGCTCGAGTCCTGTGTCCAGTTCTGGGCCCCTCAGTTCAGGAAGGAGATTGAGGTCCTGGAGCAGGTCCAAAGGAGGGCAACCAGGCTGGTGAAGGGACTCCAGCACAAGTCCTGTGAGGAGAGGCTGAGGGAGCTGGGGGTGTTCAGCCTGGAGAAGAGGAGGCTCAGGGGAGACCTCATCGCTCTCTACAACTCCCTGAAAGGAGGCTGGAGCCAGGGGGGGGTTGGGCTCTTTTCCCAGGCAGCTATCAGCAAGACAAGAGGGCATGGACTTAAGTTGTGCCAGGGGAGGTTTAGGTTGGATATTAGAAAGAATTTCACCCTTCTTTACAGAGAGGGTGATCAGACATTGGAATGGGCTGCCCAGGGAAGTAGTGGATTCTCCATCCCTGGAGATATTTAAAAAGAGACTGGATGTGGCACTCAGTGCCATGGGCTGGTAACCACAGCGGTAGTGGATCAAGGGTTGGACCTGATGATCTCTGAGGTCCCTTCCATCCCATCCCATTCTATGATTCTGTGATTCTACCCTCAGGCACCTTCTCCAGGTGTTTCCTCCTCCATCCTCAAATTCCCACAGGAAGCCCACAGACTGTCCTCACAGTGTATGCATTGCCTCAAAGTGCCATTCTCCTCCATTCTTACCCCCCCGCTCCTTCCCCAGCCCCACACTCGGATCCCGCACCTCACACCCCACACCTTTGGCCACCACCGGCCCCACAGCGGCTCCCAGGGGCAGGATCCGCCCTCCCAACCTCCGGGCGCCGCCAATCAGAAAGCAGGGCTCGCATCACGTGACGCAGCCTACCTGGGGCGGTGGGGGAGGGGGGGCTTGAGGGACGGCGGCGACGACCAATCAGAGGTCGGAGGTGGGGGGTGGCGACCAATCGGCGGGGAAAGGGAGGTTGGGGGGGGTCCCGTCCCGCTGCGCGCGACCTTCCGGCGGCGGCGGCCAATCGGCGCGCGGGTGGGCGGGGCGCCAGGCGGAAGTGGTGTCGTGCGTGGGTCACCTCGGGGCTGGGGAAGGTGCGGGGGGGCTGCGGGCCGGTTCGGTTCGGTTCGGGGGAGGAGGGTGTCCCGTGGGGGGCGAGCACCTTCCTTATGCCGCCGGGGTAGTGCGAGCCCCCCCGTGGCTAAGGCATCCTGAGCCTCTGGGAGTGTGAGGAGGAGTCGGGCCTTCCCATCTGGGGGGGTTGCGGCCTGAGGGAAGGAGTTGGGCCCCCCTGGCTGGGGCGGTCCCGCGTTCTGGGGCTGGGGGAGCAGTGGGGCCCCCGTGGTTTGAAGGAGGATGTCCTTCCTCAGGGGGATTGGGGGCTGGGAGAGGGCTGCGCCATAGCTCGGTGGGTGCCGACCCAATGCTGGGAGCTCCTGGCTGGGGCCGTGATGCCAAAGGAACGGGGATCCCGTGGCTGGGGCCCTGCCGTGTGGGTGGGAAGGAACGAGGGATGTGCGCTGTAGGGCTGGGAGAAATAGGGATCCTGAGCCCCATGGAAACGGGGAGGAAGCTGGGTCTGTAGCTGGAGGCTCCGTGGGGGGTGGCACCGCACGGCTGTGGGGCTGGAGCAAAGGGGCTGCCCTGCTGAGGGGCTTGGAGTGGGAAACCACTGCAGTTGGACTGACCGTGGGGTGCAACCACCCCACATACCTCCTTCTCTCTCAGTAGATGGCCCAGAGGTTGGTGGTCCGGCGGCTGCTGTCCCTCACCCCCAGGACACTGCCCCCACAGGGCCCCCTGGCACCCTGTGCACCCCCTGGCAGGCCCTTTGGCACCTCGGCGAGCTGGAGGAGCACCTTCAATGTGCAGGATGGCAGTGACTTCCAGGATCGAGTGGTGAACAATCCCAAACCCGTTGTGGTGGATTTCCATGCACAGTAAGTCCCCCCCCACAGCTCTTGCTGGGTGTCTGATATTAAAAGGTGCTTCTGCCCCTACAGCACAACCCACAGAAGTTTCACCCGTCAGGTTGTACCACTGTGGGTGTAGCTACAGCCTGCAGGAGCATAAATGACAAGTGCCAGGAAGGTGTTCCCTGGGGTGGTTGCAGCTGCACCTCCCAAGTAACTCAGGTGTCACCCGGGCTGTGGTGTTGCATCATCTCCTAAAAGAAGCCTCAAAAAAAGCTCCAGTGTCTCCTTTTTGTAGCTTTGTAGATTAAATGTCTTCTTAAAAACACTAAATGGTGGTAAAAGCTGGGGAGGAGCACTGCACTTGGTGTGCCCCTGCACTGTCATGTTTTGTCTTTCCAGCTTTCTCAGGCTTCTGACAGCAAATGCCTTTTTATATTTTTAACAGCCACGTGATACTAACGGCAGCATTTAGCACTGATAAAAACATTTCCATCCTCTTGCCAGTAAAAATATTCCAAGATCTTATCTCTGGATTAATGACACTGATTATCTTTGGTTTCTCAAGTATTTTCATAGTCCCACAGTGCTGTCATGTGAGCCTCTTGTGGCTGATTTTGGGCAAACAGAGTATGAAACAGCTCCAAAACTTCTGCTCTAGATAGACCAACCTGACAAACCCAAATGAACATTAATTGGGATCAGCCAAAGAGGAGAGGGCAAACAGCTGAAAGCCTGGAACCTGAATCAGAGGGAGACTGAGGAGAAATAAAGTTTACCAGAGCTTTGATTTTAAAAGAAAAGGGCACGTAGAGCATTATCTCCTGTTTTCTTTGAAACAAGTTGGGAGCATCCTCACTGGTTGTGGTTGAAAGGGTGCAGGGGGTGTTTTCTGTCTACAGGGCCTCATCAGGGCCTTGTTGCTGCATCTGATTTGGAATAGGTGGTCTCTCTGAACTGTCCTCTGCCAGTTTTACAGCTAAAGGGAGATTTCTGTAAACTCTGCAGTGAGTGTGGAGGTGAAGCATAAACTGATTTGAGTGTGGGCTGTGACCCAGCAGTGATGTTTGCCCCAGGGCAGTCAGTGAGATCACAGCTCTGCACATGCCCCTCAGCAAAGATGCAAAGCAAGGTGGGGATGAACAGCCAAGAAAAAGGGGCAAGATGAACACCAAGGCTGGCAGAGCAGACTGGTATGATCAAAATGACATCAAAAGCACCACAAAGGCTGAGCAGGTGACCTCTTCTTGTACTCAGTGTCATCCACCCCCCCAACACACACACAGGTACAGAGAAAAAAATCTCTTTGGCAGTGCCTTGGTGAGAGAAATGTTTTTCTAAGCTGTGATTAAGGAATGGTGTTTCCAGGCTGGCTCTTGAATGGAACAGTGATGGTGGTATAGTGGGATAGCTATGAGCTTTCCACAGCTGCTGGGGTGTTTGCTGCCTCCAACTCCCCCTCTCCTCTTTCTCCATCAGGTGGTGTGGCCCCTGCAAGATCCTAGGCCCCAGGTTAGAGAAGATGGTGGCCAAACAGGAGGGGAAGGTGCTGATGGCCAAAGTGGACATTGATGATCACACAGACCTTGCTATTGAGTACGAGGTAGGAGCCAGAAGAGCACAGACCTTCTCTTGATGGTGGTGCAAAGAAGATGGATGCTGGTGCACCTGGGGAGAGGTGGTATGGGGGGGCAAGGGAAGCTCAGTGCCTACAGGTTCCTGATTCTTCAGGTCATTCATTGGTAGGTGGGTTTCACTTCTTGGCTCAGCCCTCCCACCTCTAATCCTGCAGAGACATGGCCTCTGAGCCTTGCAGGTAAATGCCAACTCTTGCCTGGCCTCAGGGAGCCCCCAGCATGCAGAGTGTTTCACTGCCTGCACGGGCTGCTCAGGTGCAGGGCAGGAATGGGAAGTGAAAAAGCTCCAGTCTCCTGCTCTGGAACTCAGCTCTTCATGCAGCCAACCTGTTCTCTTTCCCTTCCTTGTTGGGGGATTTCTTGCTGCTGGGTGACAGTGTCCTGTCCTTAAGCCACAGCTCAAGGAGGCACCATGGGTTTTGTCTGGAGAGGTGGAATCCAGGTCTGAGAGCATTCATGGGCAACAGGAGCCCATGTCCTATTCTCAATAAGCATGGAGCTTGATGCTTACACTCGTGTTTCACACGCCTGTTGTGTGTGTTCCCTGTGCTGCCTTGCTCCCAGAAAGAAGCAGAGTGACTGGAGAAGGTCACAGCCTGGGGTTATGTGATTGATTTATTTATCTTTTCCCTATGTCAGTCATTAGGTAGTTGTAAGAAATGCAGAAATCTCTGACAACTGTGCTCATCCCTATTCTCTCTCCTTGTAACAACACCACCATGGTCTGCAGAGTTGGGGCACACAGAGGGAGCTGCTTCCCCTCCCCAGGTGAAGTCCTGGTCCCAGGGCAGCACTTTGCTTAGCAAATTGTGAACCATCTGAGCAAGCTGTCATTTTGCCAAGCCTGCAGGTGTAGCTCTGTGCCTTTCCAACACCCTGCTGGGTCAGAAGGAGAAGGAAGAGGAAACAGCTTGTTCCCCCCCACTCCTTCCCAAGGAGACCTTTCTGCCTGTGCTGTGGTGGCAGCTCCACTCAGTTGGCCCCCACAAACATGACTTGCAGCTTCCACAAGCTGAGCACGAGGGTCTGCAGTGTTCTCAGTGGTGGCACACCAGCAGATATGCCTTGGGACAAGGAAGATGGGCTGCTGGCTCCTGAGCAGGGCCGGGTGTTGCAAGCCCACAGACTGCTTAGCTGAAGGGTGCTGGTGAGAAGAAGTTGAAGAGGGTGAGGTTGATTTAGTAGGGGTCAGAAAGTTTGTCAGTCCTCATAGATGGAAGCAAGGCTCTGGTAGCACTCACCCAGGAGAAGAGAATGGAGATTATTAGATGAACTCTTGTATTGTTCCAAGCCTTCTTATAGATTGAATTAGCTGGGATTATGAGAGGATATCCTCAATTGGCTGGAAAAAGGCAAACTGAGTGCATGCATGTGAGGAGAGGTCTTTAAACAGAGGCTGAAAGTTGCTTCGGTTGTGCAGGGTTGATGACACTGCACCAGACAGTGAGCCATAGAATCATAGAATGGGCTGGGTTGGAAGGGACCTCAGAGATCATCAGGTCCAACCCTTGACCACTACCACTGCAGTTACCAGCCCATGGCACTGAGTGCCACATCCAGTCTCTTTTTAAATATCTCCAGGGATGGAGAATCCACTACTTCCCTAGGCAGCCCATTCCAATGTCTGATCACCTTCTCTGTAAAGAAATTCTTTCTAATATCCAACCTAAACTTCCCCTGGCACAACTTAAGTCCATGCCCTCTTGTCTTGCTGATAGCTGCCTGGGAGAAGAGCCCAACCCCCCCCTGGCTCCAGCCTCCTTTCAGGGAGTTGTAGAGAGCGATGAGGTCTCCCCTGAGCCTCCTCTTCTCCAGGCTGAACACCCCCAGCTCCCTCAGCCTCTCCTCACAGGACTTGTGCTGGAGTCCCTTCACCAGCCTGGTTGCCCTCCTTTGGACCTGCTCCAGGACCTCAATCTCCTTCCTGAACTGAGGGGCCCAGCACTGGACACAGGACTCGAGCTGTGGCCTCACCAGGGCTGAGTAGCCAGTAGCTGCACAGCCCACTGTGTGCACACATTTGTCTGTGGGGTCTGCATGTCTGCCCCTGGGGGTGTAAGTGCTGGCAGGATTCAGGCTGCAGGCAAGGGCTGCCTTCTGGCAGAATGAAGTTTTTGTTTTGCAGAAGAGACTGCTATGACCAGTACATGTTACCACCATTGTGGCTAAGACCTCATCCTTAGAAGAACGGCTGCAAATGGGTAGGGATAAAGGAGAAATTTTTGCTTTGCCCTTCATAGTTCGGGGCATCCTTTTCAAGACAGAAGTTTGGCTCATGTGCTGAGCACATGCTTGGAGTTGCTGCTTCTTCTGCTAAGGAGATGTGGACATCAGGGCTGGTGGGAAGACACCAAACTGAGATCAAAGTAGGACCAAAGATATTGTTTGAGAGGGATCAGGAAGACCAAAGGTTGTATTTGGGAAGGATCGGGAAAGATTTGGTTTTTTTTAAAAATCGTGTTTTTTAAAGCCATTCCACTGGGTCTGCAGTCTGAGAAAGGTCTTGTTTTAGGGTCCATGCTGCTCCCACAGTTCTTCCACTAGTTGCCAGGATTCTCCTTCCATCTGTGTTCATTCCCCCACCCTTGCACACAGCCCCAGCTTGCTTCCTGATTGCACAATGTCCTCTTCAGCAGCCTCCCTGGTGCAAGGAGAGGCAGGGCAAGGGAAAGACCCCCCCTGGTCTGGAATGTTCGTGCATTCCTTCATGTGCTGCCTTCTGCCCTTGGCTCCCACTCATCCCAGCTTAGCACGAGGAGGGGACGTGCTTCTTGCAGCTAGGAATGTCCCCGGCACTCTTCCCTGTCCAGTTATGCCCAACACAAAAGTTCTTTCTCTGGGGATTCATCCTTTTATCTAACACCTTTCATCTCTGGTTGTGGCCTTTCTGTGCTGCTCCAGCCTGCTCCTCACCTCTCCCCCCGGGAGCAGAAAGGGGAGAAGGAATACTTTTGTTTCAACTCCTGTCTCTTTAAAATTCTTCAGATTCATCTCTCTCCTTGGCCCGTTGCCTTCACGTGTGGCCACTGGGAAAGGGCAGCCCCTTCTCCAGCCACTGTGGGTGGGCATCTGGGGAGAGCTGCTGGAGACAGGGAGGGTTGTTCATCAGCAGAGCTTGGTCCTGTCTTTTGCCTCATGCTGAAACCCGGGTGAAATCCTTCCCCTTGCTCCATTATGTGGCATCCTAGCTTGCATAAAAGCCCCAGTTTCAGATGGGAGAGAATTTCCTCGGCAAGGGTGCTGCCAAGAATAGCCTGGATGGGTTTGTTTATCTGTGTGGTCAGTGCTGATCAAAAGCAGCCTGGCCTTTTCTCTAGAAACACTCTTGAGAGAGTAGGAGGGTTTGTTTAGGTTCAGCGCAGATGGGACCCAAAAAAAGAAGAAAAAATTTAAAAACGGGAAAAAAAAAAAAAAAGGCCCCAACTTTGCATTCTAGAAGTTCCCATGACATTTGCTTCTCAAGCAGCAAAACAAAATATGTGCTCTGTTAAAGGGCTGCCCTTGCTGCAGCCAGCAGGAAGGAAGCTGTCAAAAGCATCATGTTTTCTGGGCAGAGGCAAGCTGCTTGCTGCCCCTGGTCCTCACCCAGTTCTGCAGCACCAGCCCCAGACCTGCCATTCATTGTTGGGTTTTGCTCACCAGCATGAAAAAGGGAAGAGATGGGGGGATGAAGGCTGTATGGAGCTCATGGGGGTGCTGGCCAGCTCGCAGAGCCCTGTAACTCAGTGTTAGTTGCTGCTTTGCAGTGCTTCCAAGAATTCCCCATTCCTCACCCAGGCTGTTGGTTGGGCACGCTGGTTTTTTTGGATGGAGCTGAGGCAACTCCACTCTTTATTTAACCCACTTTGCAAACCAGAGTGAGGCTCAGCAGAGTTTTGCCCTTCTCAGGGTGGGAGAGGCCAATTGAGTGCAGTGCTGGTACCATCCTTTCTCACCCCTAAAATCCCAAAGGAAGCGCTCTTACCAGAAGCAGCTGAGGGAACTGAGGCTGTTTAGCCTGGAGAAAAGGAGCCTGAGGGGAGACCTTATCACTCTACAACTGCCTGAAGGGAGGCTTTAGCGAGGTGAGAGTTTGTCTCTTATCCCAACTATCAAGGAAATGGCCTCAAGTTGTGCCAGGGGACTGGATATTAGGAAAAAATTCTTCACTGAAAGGGTTGTCAGGCACTGGAAGGGGCTGCCCAGGGAAGGGGTGGAGTGGCCATCCCTGGAGGTATTTAAAAGCCGTGTAGATGTGGTGCTCAGGGACACGGTTTAGTGGTGGTCTTGGTTAAGTTTAAGGGTTGGACTTGATCTTAAAGGTCTTTTCCAACCCAAATGATCCTATGTTGGCGGCACCATCGCTGCCAGCCCAGGCTGGGGGGGCCCGAGCCCTCGGGATCCGCTCCCGCCTGGCACTAGGAGGAGCTGAAGATCCTGGGTTGCAGCATCCCCGGCGCTCCCATCCCTTCAGATGAGACTGGAAAAGCCTTGGAGAACAGCCTGCGGGGAGCCACGCCGGGCTGGCTGGCCGGGACCGGGTGGGAAGGGAAGCACAAAATGTCTCTTTCATCTTGGGCTGCCGACGGGAGAAAAGCCAGCCCTCTGGCAGGTTTCCCGAGGAAGGATTTGTAGATCCTTGCTGGCAGCAGAGGCCGGGAAGGCCCCTCAGGCTGGGGGGAAGGCAGCAAGCAAGATAAGGACAGGAGCTGTTTCAGAGAGGAGGCTTTGCAGAGATAAGGACACCGAAGCTGTGGGGTCAGAAGCGTGACCACATCTCTCCACCACTGCAGCTCTCTTGAGTGCTGGTTCTCTTGATCATGTCCTCAGGGTCTCTTCTGTCACTGGTCAGCTGGCAAGTCCCTGGGGAGCATTGTCATTTCCACTGCTGTTCTCTTGGACAATTCCAAGAAAACTTTGTTTTGGGCTAAAAAAGCAGTGCCTGCTGGCTCTGTTCAGGGGGACTTTTTCTACTTAATTGTCAGGGAACTGCAGTGGACAACCACTGGTGTGTGACCAGCTACACCACTAAAAGCTGGAGCAGAAAAGATGGGTTGGAGGGAGTTGTCACTACCATGGATGGAGCAGGAAATCTTGTGCAGTGATGGGTGGGGACCCCTCCTCCAGTTTCAGATCTGTCTGGAGAAGGACGTGGATTTAGTCTGATACCACCACCCTGGCTGTAAAATGTCCAAAGGTCATCATGTCTGAATAGTGTCCTTATAAAAGGCTGTGTTTGTTTGCATATGATAGGACAAAAGGGAAGTAGAAATGGAATTCTTACTGGAGAGGGAGGGAAAGACTTTACCAGTTCAATCTTTATATTAGCTGTGGTTTTGTCTTTGAAATTTTGGGTCTGTCTTGAACTCCAGAAGCTGCTCAGACTTGAGCAGTGCAGTGTAAATCAGTGCAGAGATGAGGCCACAGGGAGAGAAGGAACATGGAACTGGGCTGGCCTGTGTTCTGTGAGTGGACATACTGCCCTTGGGCAGTGCATGCTCAGCTCCCTTGTAGCCACTTCTGCTGTAGAGCTCCATTTGGGGCCTGGGTGCAGTTGTGCTCCCCACAGCCTCTGCTCACCTGTTTCTCCTTTTTTCTCTTGCCCCCAGGTGTCAGCAGTGCCAACCGTGCTGGCTATGAAGAATGGAGATGTTGTGGATAAGTTTGTGGGGATAAAGGACGAGGATCAGCTGGAGGCATTCATCAAGAAACTCATTGGAGCCTGAAGTAAAAGGGTGGCTGTACCTCTGCCTCTGGACGTGTCCATGTTGTGCATTCCTTGTTAGGGAGAACCGAGGGGCATGTGAACTGCCTGCCTTGTACAACCTGGGGTTTTCTTCTGGTTTGGGGTTATTGGAGATGGACAGTGTGGTAACCCTTCCCTCCCACTCCCCCTTCTGAGCAGCAGTTGTTGTAAAAAGTGCTGAGGAGTGGGGCTGCTTATCCTCAAAATGAGGAATGCAGCTGGAATTAGGAACCTTTGTTTATCAGCAAAGAGCTGATGCATGGAGCTGCTGCTAAGCTAAGAGGAGGAATGTTTTTCTCTATGCTTAGCATCTGATAGCCCAGAGCAGAGGGCAGTTGCTCCTTGCAAGATGTGGGTACATACCTGCCCTGGGTGGGTTTATTTAAAGCTGAGAATGCCTCTGCCTTGTCTGTGAAACCTGTTTCTTTGTCCCTCTGTTCTTTTTGTTGCTGGGACAGGTACAACTCCTCCCTAGATCCATGGGCTCCCATCATCATTTTCTAAGAGAAAATAGAAGTATTTTATGGATCTCCTTTTGTAGGTCTGTAATAAAGATAAATTTATCAATCACTGCTGTCTAGCTGGAGAATAAAACTTGATTCTCAGAAAGCTCAGGGAAGTCCCTTGTTTGTCTAGAGAGGTGAGAGGGAGTATCAGCAGCACAGTGGCTGCTTTATAACGATGGGTTGGGAGAGCACAGATTATAACTTGATCCCTGCTAAAAGGTAATGTGCCAAAAAACAAAGCCCATGATTTTCAGAGGGCTTTCAGTGCTGGTTCTAGGACCTGCTTTAAAGTGCTGCTGGACCCAGGACACCAGAAGGACCTGCCACGAATGCCCAGAGGAACAGCAACTTGTTGTGCATGAGGAACCTGAGCTGTGCTTGCTCCCCCCATGTGTTTTCCACTCCTTTCCTCTCCGAGAGCCTGAGAGCCTTCTCTCCCTTGTGTGAATGATTAAATCTGCTCACACAGGTGAGCCCTGCCAAAAGGCAGTCTTTTGACAGTAATTGCCCTGACCTTTAGACCAAGGGAGGCAGTTGTGTGCTCCTATAGCTATCAGCCTTTCTCTCTTCCTCCTCCTCACCATATACACCTGCTTCCAGTCAACCTGGCTTCTTGGCTTCTACGTGTGTGCTCCCAGCCTCCTCATCATGCACTTACAGGCAGAGTGCAGCAGCACCAGGGCTGATGCCTACTGTAATGCTTAATTCCAGCTTGCTTATCTAAGCTGCATGAGAATATTTTAAGTGCTTAATAGCCATGTACAAGCTGCCTTTTTTTTTTTTTTTTTTGTCCCAGCTCTGTTTCCTGACATCATTCTTAACTCTGCTTTGGCTCTGCTCCATTTCACCTCCCTGGCATAGGTTGTTATGAGCAGTGAAGCAATTTGTTTTTTTTTTTTCTGTGCCTTTGCAACGA
This sequence comes from Phaethornis superciliosus, assembly GCA_023637945.1. Lineage (NCBI taxonomy): Eukaryota > Metazoa > Chordata > Aves > Apodiformes > Trochilidae > Phaethornis > Phaethornis superciliosus. Next base: position 58,783,643 of record JAJQWJ010000001.1, on the reverse strand, counting down.
GGATTTACAACATTTGAAGGAGCAGGGGAGTGGGGATCGAAGTTATGCAACCAACATCACTGCTTCCACCTGTTTTTATCACCCTGGAGCGCGGGCAGCAGCACAAGGTGGTGCTGGTCCCTAGGGATGGGTACCTCCCCATTGGGCTAGGCTGATCTCACCCTGCAGTGGGCTGCTAGAGGTGATGTCACTTGGATGTAATTTGGTAAAGAGCTGTTGGTCAGTTATGATCAGTAAAAAAATGGCATTTTATTTTATTTGGGAGGCCGCAGAAACTGTGCTGCTTGTGTCCTGCTCATATTTCAGGCTGGGCAGTTTGCCCTGCAGTTTCGGTGTTCCTGCTCTGTAAACATTTCTAGTAAAGACTCTCTCCATTTTCCTGCATGAGCAGGAAAAGTAGGGGAACAGCGTCACATACCCAACAATAGCCAATTTTCATGCTTCACCATACTGCAGAGCAGGAAAAAACACAGTGACTTTGCATTGTATAATTAAGGGGCAGTATAAATCAGCTATTTTACCACTTCCTTCTAAGGAAAAGTGGATGTTAGGTGCCACTTATCTATTAAAGTGCCAGGATGCTTTAGGGTCCATTATGTGAAAGCCACAACTGTTTCTTTGAGAAATTCTTGAGACCCACATTTGTCGTATCCTCTAGAAATCCTTCAGAAAGAGTGCAATGGGTGGTGAGAAGGAGCCATCTCGATATTCCCTGAGTGATTTGCACAGTTTTCACCACAGGACAGAACTCAAAATGTGAGGATGTTTTCTGTGGCAGGATCTTGATTCAGCTCCCTATTTGCTGACTGCTGAAGGAGGCTTCAGGGATTCCTGCAGCTGCTGTTAATAACAGAGGAGGTGCAAAGGGGAACCACTACCATCAGTGTATTTATGTAGTGGTTAACAGAGGGGTTGCATAGCAATTTTCACACCACCTGAATGTGATGTTGGTCTTTCCCAAGGGAAGAGAGCTGCTGCAATAGCCAAGTCCTCAGCAGCAACTGCTTTTTCCATGTCAGCTGGAAAAATGTTTCTTCTCACTCCAACAAGGAATCACTTGTGTTCCCTTCTGGAGTTAAGGACATCAAATGCTCCTCTAAGCTGTTATGCATGTGCCCTCTCCTGCCCAAGACAGCCTGTATTACAGCAGCTTTCTCAGCTTCTGTTGTTCCTAATTGCTATTTTAAGAGGATATGGTGGTTGGTGCCTTCCCAAGGGCCACAAAGCTCAGCTGAACCCACTTCTCCTTCCTCAGGTGTGTTTTGAACCCAGAGTCCAGGCCACCTGCAAAGCTCGGGCACAGTGCCTCTGTCCTCACCCTTTCATCCAAGGTGCCTGATCCCAGGAAAGTGGAGGTTTTCCATTAATCTCTGTTGGCTTTAAGCTTGCATCAAGCCCTAACGCAGCTGTTGCTTTCCCCAAGATGTTTCTGCCCATCTGCTGAACTCTGTTAAGCTCTGGGCCATGGGGAATGCCTGCGAGCAGGGAGAGCTGCACTACTTTCCCTGCTAGGGGTGCTGTGCCAAGAGCTACTTCAGATGCTGGTAGAGGATGGAAAGTTGAAGTTACCTGGCTTGCAGCACACAGGGGCTGGTGTACATGTGGTCCTTTACAGCTCTGAAGGGGACAATTTTGGCTGTGTTTGGCTGCAGTCAGGTCTGGCCCTAACAGCTCAAACACCCAGCATTGGCAGTAAATCCTTTGCTTTATCTACATGATTCCTCCTGTGCAAAGAACAAAACAAAGACCAGCTCCATGTCAACAGGGAACTGGCCACCACCAGCACTGCCCTAGGCAGGGTCTTTCACCAGCCCAGCCCAGCCCGGCTGTTTGCCCTTGCAGTTTGTTAATCACTTGGAGCTTCTCTCCCCCAGTACACACCCCTCCTTTTTTTTTTTTTTTTTTTCAGCTAAGTGGTGATAGGATTCAGATAGAATTAGCAATTAAATTCTCCAACCCTGGCAGGCTGTTTGCTGCCATGTTAAAAGCTCAGCGTTGTTCAGAACTGTTGTTGAATTGGGTTAAGTGCCTGCTGTGAGTTTCAGTTTCCTGTAAGTTAAAGAGTAACAGCTTACACAGCTGCAATGTCCTAAGCAATAAAAAGATAAGATAAAGCTACCACAGGATTATCTTCCAGAGGAAAACCAAACTTGCTCACCTTGTTACATAGTCCCCTCCTGCCCCTGTAGTCCCCCCAGGCCCAAGTCCATCGCCAAGCTCAGGTTCTGAGTTTCGTGGTTTCTCTTCCTTTGTTACCTCTTGGTAACTTCAGCAACACTTTTCCCCCTTGAAACCTTTCTCAGGCACAAACTAGAGGTTGCAACTCATGGCAAGAGTGGTAGTCACAGGCTGGGCATGATGCCAGAGGGGACTGCTGTGCTGAGCCTGGTTGCTTCTTAATGTGCCTTCTACCATCCAGGGGAGAATAAAGGCAAGAGCAGCAGATTTGAAATCTCCAAATTTCTTACACCCAGAGAAGCCAAATGGCTGGAGCCCAGCAACCTCCAGGGAGAACTTGAAAAGGTGGCACCCCACACCCCAGTGGGGATGGAGCAAGGAGAAATCCTGCGGCTGCCTTCCTGGTGAGAAGAGGTCCCTGCTGGGCAGTGAGATGGGAGAACTGGCCCTGTGAGGGAGAGGCTGGAGGGGGATGCTGGAGCTGCTCATGCCCTTTGGGCAGAGGAAAGCTGGTAGCTGCAGGCAACAGGGTAGCACCCAACCTCCCACCTGCGCCCATTATCTTCCCAGGCCCTCATAATCCAGTCAGCCACGAATAAAAATGTACTAAAATTAATCATTCTCCATGGCCTCCAGCTTCTGTAAAGTAACGTCCCTGCACATATATGTGTGTTTGTCCACCCACATGCTGTTGTTCTCTCTGTTGTGGAGAGTGCCAGGAGCTTCCAGGGCACACAGATGTCCCCAGCAGCTGCAGCCTCTGACAGAAGAGGACAGGAGCCAGCCTGCTTCTTCTCCCACTCAGGGGGAGGCTGAGCTCCCAGTATCCTTCTTGGCACACTCACCCCTCTGCTGCTGAAGGCACCCCAGCTCCATCTCTCCTTCTGAGGGGAGGAGGAGTGGTTGAGCTACTGAAAAACAGGAAATTTTTGCAGCAAGAGTCCTCAGAAACATCCACTTCAAGTTGTCCAGAGGGTAGAAAATGCACCGGAGGTTTCGGTGGTTTCCAGAGATGATGGTGACCTCCGGCCACCCGTGTGGCTGCAATTCCTCTGTGCTGTTTGCATACAGCTGTCAGCAAGAGGGTGACTGTCCCCACTGTCTCTACAGGGGTGTAGCTTTACAGGCTTGGGACAGCAAAGGAGCTGCATCCTTCGAGGTTGCTTTCTTGGTCCCTTCATGACCCTTCTCCATGGGGTCTGTAGCCATGGGTGCAGGGACTGCATAGCTCTTCTCCTCTCCTCACAGGTGACTTTCACCACAGGACTGTGCCATGCTGCAGCCAGCCGGTACCGAACACCCTGGGTCCAACCAGCAGAGCAGTGGTGGTGGTGGTGGAGACAGAGCACCGTACTGGCTGCAAGCTCCAGCATGCCTGCCAGTATTTATAACATTGTTTTGCTTTAATCCGGCTTTTTAAGTAAATTGTCAAAGCCCTTCCTATTCACTAGGAACCTTTTTCTTTCATTCTTTTTTCTTTTTTTTTTTTTTTTTTTTTTTTTTTTTTTTTTTTTAACTGTAAGTTTCATCTTTCAAAGCTCAGCTAGTTTTGAGTGATGCTGAAAAACCCCATTTGCGGTGGCTTTTTGTTCCGTGCCTGTATTGTTCAGGCAAAAAGTGGTTGTTTTCTTTTCATCCTGGCATAGCTCAGGAGTGACTGCATGGTCTGAGCTCAAACTTTCTAAAAATACTCACCCGTGAGGAGAGATCCAGCATGGCAGTGTTCAGACCCAGAGATTAATGCCTTGGAAAGGCATGGCAGGCTGAAAAGAAGCATCGTGCCAGCTCTTTGGGTACTGTAAGCCCTGGCGCTGCGATGCGTGGCAGGCAGAGAGGACACATGGAGGGTTGGGGGTCTCTCTGGGCCACCCAGACCCAGGTACAGGGGAGGTCCATTGCAGAACCAGCCCAGGAGAAATACAGTCTGTGGGGAAGCTATTGGGTGACTCAGAAATAATGAAAGAACTTGCTGCTTGGAGAAGCAATGCTGAATGATGAGCCTGCTCCTTGCCAGAGGCTGGTCTTTGTAGCCACATCCTCTTCTCAGAGTGTGAGACAGGGAGCTCTCGGGGAAGGGAGGATGGCAGGGACTGACTAGAGCTGAGATCAAGCGTATGACAAATTGCAGGAAAGTGTGTGGGAACTCCTTTTTGTCCTTCCACTGGCTGATTGCAGGAAACTCACTAGGTGATGGCTTTAGCAGCTGCTAGGACAGGAGACCTTATTGTTCTGTGCTCATGTTTACAGCTGTGCCAGCTTTTGGCAGGAAGCTACAAGACAAAACCCTCGCTTCTTTCTTTCTTGCTGGGTTTGCTCTCCAGGGACTGATCCTTCAGCTCAGCTCTTTCAGCTTAGCTGGCCACCTGAGGAGGTCCAGCTCCCACTTCCTAGCCAGGTCAGGTCCCATGGGTTTCGCTCTAAGATCCTGGCAGGAGCATGGAGTTTTTTCATATAAGTTGGGCAATATTAAGGGTTGCTGCTGTCACACCTGCTGCTGCATTTCTAATGCTAAACTATGCTGTTGCTCAGCACACCAAGAGCCTTGTACCTGTTCTGGGTCCTGTTTAGTTGCCGTTCCCCTTTCCTTGGCCTTTGGCTAGATTTCTGTTGTCAGTTTGGGTTTTCATGGCAACACTTAGAGGAAGCATATTTGATGCTTTCTTAATCTGTCTGGCATTGCACAGGAAGGCAGAAGCTGGCAGCACCCTTGAGACAAAAGGATGGGGGGGAACATGGGGGACCTGTCGCTGCTTGCTGGTCTCACTGGCTCCTGCAGCACACAAACAGCACGGGGCCGTGTCCACAAGCAAACTCCTTAGGTTGCTGTCATTTCCCTGTTCTGCTCCCTGTGATGCTCTGCCTCCCTGTGACACCGTGCCCAGCCGGTGGCAGCTGGCAGCAGGCGGCCGAGCCAAGGGCACGGTTTCCAGCCTCGTCCTCTTCTGCCTGCAGCCAGTGGCACAGCGCCTGAGCTCTGCCAGCCTTCAGTCCCAACCCTCCTTCCTCTGCCTCCTTTTTCCTCCCTCCATGAGCTTTTGCAGCAAGGCTGGGAACAAAGGTCACGTCCCCTCCAAGGAATCAACAGGCTGTGGCATTTCCGGCAAGGACAGCCATGCGCTGGAGGCTGCAGACAGCAAATCCCCCCCAGAGCAGGGCTGACGCAGAGCAGAGGGGAGGGTTGTAGGGGGGTGTCAGACGGGGTTTTGCACGGAGCAGATGTGCCCGGTGTCGTAATCTCACCTGGAGAGCACCTGGCTGAGGTTCAGCCCCCGCCACGCTTGCCTGCGCCGTGATCTCATGGAGTTTTGCAAGCGCTGGGAGGGCACAGGCAGCACACGGTGGGGCAGCTGCAGGGGGGTGATGCAGTCAGGGAGCTTCTCTCCCAGCTGAGTCAAGCTTTATTCCTTTACGGGGTGTGGATATGTCTACAAATCATCAGAACCCCTACCTCAGACTGGGTTTCCCCAGCGCTGCTCCCCTTCTGCCACCTCCTGCATCCCAGCCCAAGCCGGCTGCTTCCTTGTGGTTGTACTGCTGCACACACACAAACAGCTGCATCGTGTCAGCCCGGCAGGCAGTGCTGCCCTCATAAACAGACCAGTTCTCAACAGCATGGATGGAGCTGACAATGTTCATCTCCCTAGATGGAGGGAAGAGCAGCAGATGGCCCAGCCACACCATGGGGGGACCCCACCATGCATCTCATCCGTGCCTCCCGCCAACATCACGCCTTCTCTTGCCTGGTAACTTCTCTTGCCATGCATACAGCAGTAAAGGCAGCAACCAGGCTGCTTAAATCTATAACCTTTGTGCTGCTGGAAGGATGAGTGGGATCTCTTGGGGCAATAGGCTCGGGGGTAGCACTGCTGACACTTTGGAAAGCATGGACAGGCACTTGGAAAAAGGGGCAATAGAGGCTGGGCACCTGCAAACAATGCCCATGGAGAGATGAAGGAGGGGTAGCCTCCAGGATTGTCACCTCTTGGTGCCTCTTAGCAGCACCTCAAGTTCAGGGAGGGAGCACAAGGAACCAAAGTGCCACCTAATGGGGCTCTTCTCCTGCCACATATCTTCTCCAGGCTCTGCGGGCTCTGCCCTCTCCCCAGTCAGGACAGGGGGATGGGACAGGAAGGCCCTCATTATTCAGGGCTTGCTAATTAGAGGGGAATGTTATCTCCAGCCCAGATGTCAGCCCTGACCTCTCTCTAACCTTCTTCTGGAAATCAAAACAGACGCAACTCTGTTTGCTCTAAAATAATAAAAATAAGCGTTTGGGGTGAAGCAAGAAAACCTGGTCCTGGGGGTACAGCTGAGGAGGGAGGAGGGCACCCGACCAGATAGGTCTGGGAGGAACAGAGAACCAAGACAGAGAACCTGGACAGAGAACCAAGTCCCATGGTCTACAGTGGCTGTGCCACTATTTTGTGCCCTCTGATCTATATCCAGCAGTGGTGGTGTCATGGACACGGCTTCCCATTCCACCCCAGCTAAGCCCCACTGGTCTAGGGGTGGAACTGATGGGGAAGGTGAACTGAGTTTGTATTTCACCTCCCTGCCTTGCTTTGGGGTTGACCAAAGGGTCTCAAAATGAGATGTCAGTCACCGGAATGAGCTCTGTGTTTTAAACCTGACCTGAATGCCTTTTACTTATGCCACCTAAGGCAGTGCCCAAATGGTTTCAGAATAAAGAGATCTAGGTGACATAAATAGCTGGTGATTCCTGTCCTTGGTCTGTAGTAAAAACTTGGTTTATTGCATTTCTGTAATAATTTTCTATAGCAGGGGAGCAAACTTTGCCCAGCTCTAAGCTAGGCCAGACCTTTGAGCGACTCACCCTACACTAACCCAGGTTTACATCTCTGTTCTCCATAGCAGACCTCATTTCTTTGCTTCCTCTTCTTTGTAATCCCACAGCTCCAGGCTGGAGCTAAACACCGAGGATATCTTTACCTGGCACCCTTTGCTCTCCTGTACCAGACATCCTGGGCTGCAGCACCAAAGCTCCTTATGATAGAGGCTTGATGCCAGTGCTTGCTGCAAAATGAGGCATGTATGTGATCAGATGACAGCGATCCCTCTGGGACTTTCTCATTGAGCTGTAGCCTCTGTAGCTTGGGGCAGCTGCAGGCCCAGCCATGGCCCTACCCTGCTCAGTCCATCTATACCACAAGAACCTTTTTTTGGGTTCTATACCACAAGAACCTGAGTGTGGCTTGCACTGAACTGCCCCAAGCCCTCTCTCCAGGGACTCCTCCTCGCGGGGCTTTCAACTGTGTGAGTTGACCTGGGGGGAGCTGAGATGCACACTCAGCCAGCAGTCCAGCAGAGACCTGCTGTCCCTGCCACCCTCCTCCCTCCCTGACTGCAGATCATGTCCACAACCTCATTCCTGACATCTCCTATCTTTGTGATGCACTGCCCTCATCCACAGCCTGGAGCTCATCTCAGCTTTCCCCGTTTCCCATCTTTTATGAAGACTTCAGAGGGATCGCTCATCACGCCTCCATCCTGGTGTTGCAAAAGGCACCACTGATTTGCAGTTACCTATCATTTCACCTACCAGTATCCCCAAGATGGAAAGCAGGTAAAGGTTTTGAGGTTTTCTTCCTCACCTCCTTTCATATCATACCCATGGGAAGTATTCATTTGTGTGCTCTGAAGGTTATGCCCCACAGTTATAACATCATGGCAGTGATGCATTGCCCTCGGGCAACATCACCAGAGCAGATCATGAATTCTGTTGTCTCCCAGTCCTAGCTCCTGCCTGGTACACTCCGTCTCCCTGACAGAAGGTTACTGAAGCAGAGTAATAACTGAGAGGTGAGTAACTGAGAAGCTACCTGACCAGATTTAGACCTGGCTGTAAACATCCTCTCCGATAACAACGGGAAGGAGGATCTACGCCTGCACAGGCACAGAGCCACTGAAGGAGAAGGATGGTGCACAGGCATCCCTGGGTACACACACAGCGTACATGCAGTATGGCTCTGCTCACAGAAACCAGCACAGCTCCCAGGCCGTGGGTGAATTTGCACTCATTTTGATGACCTAAACTTCTGAGGTAATATTTAACTAATAGGCGGAGGCCCTGACTCCCCGTGTGACACCGTGTACATGTGCTAACACAGCGCTGGTGCTGTGCATGCACACCTCAACAAATGCACTTCCAAAGACTCATCCTTTTACAAGACACCTACTCTTCCCCAGGAGGTGAGATGGACAGTTCCTCAGGCTGCTTCACGATGGTCCTTTGCATTTGCGAGAGGGACGTTAACAAACTGGAGCAAAAAAACCTGATGGAAGCTTTATGCTTTATTCCATCAGAGAAGCATAAAGCTGGCTGGGCCCTGGAGCATCTGACACATGAGCAGGCACTAAGGGAGCTGGATTTGCTTGCAAAGAGAGGAGCTTGCTGGTGAGGAGTTGTGTATCTGCTGTCTGCTACTACCCAAAAGGATGATAGGCTGAAGGTGGAGTCAGATTGTCAGAATCGCTCAGTCAAAGGACAAGAGGAAAGAACAGAGACTAGGGGTGTGACATCCTCACATGTTTTCAAAATCCTCCTGGATAAGCCCCTAGGAATCCTGATCTATCCTCAAGGATGGTCCTGCTCCAAGCATATGGTTGGACTGGAGACCTCCAAAGTTACATCCTACACTACAGGATGCTGTGACTTTGGTTATCTTACACATTTGGAAATAGATGTTCCATAATTCACATGCTGATTGCAGCAACTTGCATGTGGAATGCTGTAACAACCCTGTGCTGCTAGAGTAAACTTATTCGTTGTATCACTGGAAAGGAGGGTTTCTGGCCTGTCCTGGACTGCAATTCCCACATAGTTTCTGACCTGCTTCGGTCTAGCTGCCATGACTGTGTATTTCTACTGCCTCTCCAGCACCCAGGTTGTCAAATGGATCAAGAAATGGTGGATCTGGAAGCATCTTTATTTTGGCTTAAGCCTGTTTCCATTCCATCTGGATCAGCTGGCTGTGTCATCTGGGACTGGCAGCAGGAACGCAAAGATCCAAGGAGGGAGGGGAACAGGACTTCTTCCTTTGGAGCCTCCTTAGACTTGGGTTGATTTTGTACAGCCATCAAGCTCCAACACTGACCCTTGAGAGTCTGAGGAACATGATGTTCCACCCTTGTAGGTTAATCTAACCTCCCTCATCCCAGAGGGTGCACAGCCTGCAGCAGTTAAAGTCTGGCTGTTGTGGTTAGCTCAGGAAACAAGGCTGAAACCACTCTCACCTGTGAGCCACTCCCATAACTCCTGCCCCTCTTGGCTCTTAAAATACATGGCCTGAGAACAATAAAAACTCAGTACATTGTGGAAAAAGTCATTACATCTGGCATCTTATGTACCTCTGTGTAAACCTGGGTGTCTGAGACCTGGTGAGCCATGTGGTAGCATCTAGCCCACTCAGCCCTGCATTTTGGTGACTTGAACATTGACACAACTACAAGAAGTGTATTATAGAGGAAACTCTTGATGCCTATTTCCTTTCTTATAAAACAGAAATAACTGCCTCCCAGAATGCTAAATATGACTTGTTTTGGTAAAGATTGCAGAGCATGTGCTTTGTCTCCACAAGGCCAGCCTACTGCAGCTTGCAAGTGGTGTGGCTAATCCCTGCCTCCTGCCTGATGCTGCTTCCCCAGATGTTCACAGAAAGAGATGGGTGCTCTGACATTTTTTTAAATTTTTCTCCTCTTCTCACTAGGAGGAATTAAATCCCACTGGGGTGATGTCCTCCAGGCTGGCAGCAGGCCCAAAAGCAGAGTTATAGCCTGAATCCCTGCTTACCATAACCCCCTCCCCACCTCACCCACCCTATGCACGTGGCTTAACTGTTCACGTCCTTGGTTTTAATGAACCCATGTCAGGAATTTTATGTCCATAGCAACCTTATCTGATGACAGTGACATCTTAAACATGTTTATGTTCAGTTTAATTTGTCACCAGTTTCCAGCATAGTTCAGCTGGGTGGATTGGACGGGGTTGAAAGGTGTAAGAACCCAATGTGCACACTAGCTGCTCAGCCAGATACTGGGGAGCTCCGAAGCACACCCAGAGGCAAAAGGATCTAAAACAGAGGTTTTTGCACTAGATTTGCCAGCTGCAGCCTTTCACACACTCGCTGGTGTTTGACAAGTGACACTGGGGGTGGAGGGGAGGGTTGTTTGGTTTTGTTTTGTTTTCTTCCGGTTCTCAGTACTATCCCAACCAGATGGGAATAGGTTTCCCACGTTGGATGTGGGGGACTCAACCAACCCAGTGGTCCCAGATACCCACAACATTACAAATGCAGATGCTTCTGCTTAACCACAGCTCCGGCTCGTAGGAGGTATGGGGGGAGAAGGGGAGGGGAGCCGGGTCATTTTGTAATTTGAAATTTAAACAGCTGGATTCGGGCGAGGGTTCCCAGGGTTTTTCCCGGGAAGAAGGTCACTGCCTTCTGGGGGCAGATAGCCTGGGAGGAAGCATCAGGAGTGCCCCTGGAGGCTCCACCTCCGCAGCTCTGCCTGGAGAGGAGAGATCTTGCCCATATAAGGCCCTGGTTGTCGCAAAGAAAAAGAGCCATAAATAGCTGTCTGATCGGTACCTGCCCCGCTGGGCACCTTCCCAAGTCAGACTCTTCCTGACGGCAGCTTCCAGCCTTCCCTCTCCCCAGCTCCCGTTCCAGGAAGGCAGCGTTTCCTGCATCTCTCTGCTGAATCATAGAATCATAGAATTGTCTGGGTTGGAAGGGACCTCAGAGATCATCATGTCCAGCCCTTGACCCACTGCTGCAGTTGCTAGACTATGGCACTGAGTGCCACATCCAGTCTCTTTTTAAATATCTCCAGGGACGGAGAATCCACCACTTCACTGGAAAGTCCATTCCAATGCCTGACCACCCTCTCCGTGAAGAAATTCTTTCTAATATTCAACCTAAACTTCCCCTGGCACAACTTAAAACCATGTCCTCTTGTCTTGTTGAAAGTTGCTTGGGAAAAGAGGCCAACCCCCACCTGGCTACAACCTGAAGGACCTGCAAGCCTACTCCACGAGGTCCAGTTTCTCCAGGAGCTCTGCCCCTTGCCTTGGGCTGCCCGAAGTCTCCAAAGCCTCCTGCCTGACACTATTTGCTTGCTTTGCAGAGTGCTGCAGAAGGGGGGGGGGGGGGTGGCTGTCTCGTGTGTGTCTAATGTGCCTTTCTTCAGCAGCTCGTTGGGCCAAGTTCCCTTACTTTGAAGGGTGGTACTTCCAGTCGTTAATTGTGAGTTCAGCTACAGGGGAAGATGGAGGAGGAGAAATAAAAACAATACAGCAGAGCAAAACAAGATGCTAGGGGAGATGGTAGGCAACCCTAGGCAAGATGTTTCTGCTTGCTGCTTTCTTCTTACTTTCCAGAGTGTGGGATTCTACATGCACCCAGGCAGGGGACTGAATGTCAGAGAAGGGGCTGTGGTGACCAGGATGTTAGGCAGGGATCACCCTGCCTTGCTGAGCTTGGCCCTAATACAATAGTATAGCTGTGGCACTTCTCTTGCAGGGCCCCCTGCACAGCCCCTGGGAACCTGAGGAACATGGGGACATAGATTGGGTAAGGCTTAGCTGTGCCATGAAGCCCCTGCTGCTGGTGTCAATGGAAGAGGCTGTTCTTGGGGTCTTATGCTTAGCATGTGAGCTATCAAATGGCCACCGTCTTCCCTCTTTTCACACTTGGAAAATGATGACCTGAGGACACATTGCCCTTTCAGAGGTGCAGTGAGTTCCCTTGGCAATACCTAAAAAAAAAAAAAAAAAAAAAAAAAGGAAGACTTTGATGTCTTCTGGAAGGAGAAGCTTATTGTGATGAGGAAGACACTGGGCTGAGCAGCACTGAGGTCCTAGACCAGCTGTCAGGAGACCTGGTGTATCTGCCAGAGAACTTGCCTGTTTCCTCATCTGGCTGAGTTTTCTGCCTTCCCCACTTCTCAGTTTTTCTATAAGTAATGAAGCAATTCATTGTCAGTGGGTGTTTTAAACACTGAATTTCTTGGTTCCTGTCTTAGACAAACTTCCCAAAAGTTTCCTGTGGGCCCCTACTACAGCAGTTTAAACATGTTCCACCATAAGTGAAGCAGCTGCCATGGGGTCCTTGGTTCCCTGACTTGCCTGGTCATTCAGGGTTGTATCTTGCACCTAGTTCCTGCCTGGGACCTGCTGGGGGCATTTGAACTGTTATCAGCTTTTCTTCACTCCTGATAGCTATCTCACACTGAGTTTGTCTGGTCCTTTTGAGCTTGAAAGCTTTTTGGGGACAGAAAGAGGAGCTAAATGCAGCTTGAAAATTGGTCTGAGCTACCAATTCAGTGACAAAGGAGGACTGTGGCATGATATGCAGCAATAAAGGGAGAGGATACCATCTTCACTACATTATTCTCAATCTCAGAGAAGAGGCAAGGTTGCTCCCAAAGAGAACTGCTATGCTTGGGAAGCTGCCACTCAGAATTAAGAATTTTCCCCTAGATTAAGTCTTTTCCAGGTCTGCTGACAGGCCAGGAGACATAGGCCCTGTTGGGTCTGTAGCTTGAGCTAGTTTTTCCCCAGTCACACACAAACACTGTTCCCCTGCTTTCTGGGCAGCTCCTTGGACATAAAGGCAACCTTTAGGGAACATGGGTGTTGCCCCTCATCTGTACTTGAATATCTGGGTGCCTTCTACTTTCTAAAGGTCTTGAGCAAACAGTGCTATCATAGGTGGCAAGAGAAGTATGACACTATCATCACATGCTTCTCCCAGTGCTGTGGGTTAAAGTGCCTCGCTCCACCTTTCTCCAGAGATTCAACAGAGTACAAGGTTAGAGAGCAGCAGTGCAAAAGGTTTCATGCCAAAGCAGGGCGTAAAACAAGATGTTGTTGTTGTTTTAAAATGAGAATTGTCTTTATAGTACAATTTTCCATCGCTGGGATTGCCTCTTTTTGAAGCCAAAAACTGCTCAAAGCCCTGGGTTTTCTCCTTCCCTTGCTGGGAGGCAGAGGGAGGCGGAGGGGTACCAGAGCCAGGGTGGCTGATGCTGCCCTGCCAAGAGGTGAGGTCATTGCCACCAGGATGAAGCGTGGCATTGGCAGGGAGGAGGGCAGAGGCCTCTTCCTTCCCAGCTGCTGCGGGGTCTCTGGGTCTGAGTGCACACTGAACGGGCCAGCCAGGACGCTGGCAGGCAAACGAGATGTCCTGCAGGCCAATTAAGGGCTTGGTTTTACAGCAAACTTTGCTTTGCAAATAGAATGGAGGGACAGGGTCTCGAGGAATTACAGCTTGCAGCCCCTCTTGCTTACCTCTGCCTCCTCCTCCTCAAGGTAGCTCGCACGCAAATCCAGATCAGATTCTTCCCCATCCCTAGGCATTTACACCCAGAGTTACTTCCAGGGAACCATAAGGCTGGATTTTCATTTTTAAAGGAGACAATGCAGTGATCTGAAAAGACCTTGGGCTCCTGTATCCTGAAGAAGCACATAAAAAGGCTTCTTTAAGTGCTTCTAATTATACATTTTTAAAATCCCTTCTGCTTTACATATATTCCTGCTTGGGGTTCTTTTTTCTTTGCTTTGCTAATTAGAAGACTAATTTTAGAAATTAGTCTTGTCCACTCTGTAAAACTAATAGAAAATGAGTAAAAATGTGGTTGCATGAAAATGAAAGTAGGCCTGGGGAAAAGTATTTGTTTATAACTGAAGGGGTTTTTGACTCCTGTGTCTAATTAACACACTACAAAGAGAAGCTTTTGTTGAAACTTCCACACCCAGCTTTCTCAATTAAGGTTCAAGAGAGATCATAATAAAAAGAGCTTGGAGACAGCTGGTATGTCCCCTAGCAAAGCCAAACCTGACTTAGCATTCCTTAAGTCAAAACAAAACAAAACAAAAAATATACATACCTTCCTTTCCTGTGCATGAGTCTTTTTTTCTCCATGTAATGCAAAACTATTTCTCATGGGTTACTAGTGGGAACAAAAACCTTAAATTATGATCCTCATCCTGATGTGTTCTTAGCCCACAGGAAAAATGGGCTGGGATGATTATTTTCAGGGTTATGATGGCTGCTAAAAGAAACTTTGCAGGAAAGCTGAATCATTGGATGAGCGTCTTGTTTTCATCTTTATGTGTTTTGCTATCCCACACCTAAGGGGCAGCTTATGAAAATTCAAAAGGCTTTTATATGTGTACATTCCTCCGTAAAGACTCAAAGAATTACAGGCCTCTGTGCTGCCTCACAATTAGCTGCAAACTTATGTACAGGTGTGTGTTTAATGTTCTGCATTAGATGCAGTTGAAATCAGGAGAATGGCAGAGTAGCAAATGTTTTAGAGATGCTTTCACACCATGTGGAGATAGAAAAGAGAAGGAGGAGGGAGTGGACAATATTTATCACAGGTTGAATGTCTTGACCCACTAGGTGGAAAAAAACAGTGCTATATTCTTATTTTCTGCTTTATATCACATTTGGGTCCATAACTCAAAGTTCAAATGTTTTCTTCCACAAAAAACTACTCTTTTTTTTCCTAAGGTGGTGCAGAAGACAGACAACAGTGCCTGCAGGACTCCTTCCACCACAGCCTAACACCAGCCACTACCTCATGTAGAGGAATTTCACAAGAAGCCTCCAAGAACCTCTGTCCTGTGGGTTTGGTTCCTCTAACACTTCCTTGTCTCTTGGTAGCTAAGAAATATTGCAGAGTAGGTGCTAGCCTGCAGTTGGACAGCTCAGTAGCCTACCACTGCTCAGTTAAGTATTGATTTTTGACAGGAATTGTGTGTTATGCAAACAAGCAGGATGCCCAGTGAGTTGTTCCAGAATTATCCCGGGAAAAAAATGTTCTGATAAATGGGAAAGAAGGTGACTGTGTTAACTAGAGTTCATCTACACCTCAAGAAAAAAGTGGTTTCCTACAGCGATGGCATCTTATATATCTCTCTTGGTATTTTCTCACATCCTACACATCAATAAATTCCAGCTAATTTTCTGCCTTTTGTGCCAGTGCTGTCAGTTCAGTCTTCTGGCCCATCCATCTGACCCAAACGTGAGTCTTAGAATAAGGGCAACGTATGGATCGTCTGTGTGCCCCACTTCTGTCACTGGCCCATGTGTTTCTCAAGGCAGAGCAGATTGGCACCGCAGTACATGACAGTCCATGCTGATAGTGGGAGGCCAGAGGAGCTGGGAGAATTAAGGAGGCTCTCAAAGGAGCAGGAAAAAAGTCCCAAATGTGGGAGGGAATCTTGGCAGAAATGAAAGGGGGGTTGTTGAGAAAAGCATGCACTGGCTCCAGACACACAGAGCTTCCAATATGTTACGCTGAGAATCTGTGGGTGTGTTTATAAGACCTGCTGCTGACTTGCAAGCACAAAGGATGTAGCCTCCTCTTATCAGAAAATGTGGGCTTCAGTCTTTCAGAAGAGGAAGAACAAATGCATGTGTAACTTCATACTGAGTCTTCTTTCTGGCTGTAGCCTGGAAGAATGGTCACAAAGTTTGACTTTGACCGGACTGACTTTGGTTTCTGGCATAAAAAGTGGTGTTTTTAATTGTGGCAGGCTATAAATGAGTTAGTTCCCCCTGCAGTTCCCACAACAAAGCTACAATGAGAATCTGGGCAGCTTTCTACAGGACTGGAAAAATCTCCTGTTCCTAGCATCTCTTGGGCATATTAGAACATTTCAATCTAGTTTCACTTTGTCCTCAGCTAGCTCCCTGGAATGAGAACCACAGAGTCACTTCATTTCAGCAAATATTTGGCCTTGATTACTGTTACAGGCTCAGTCCAAAATCAAACAGCAAACATGAGGTAAGCTGAGAGGCACCATTAACAGCGCAAAAGCTCATACAGTAACTTCAAGAAAGGCAGCAAGCTGGAGGTAGGGGTGCTCTCGTGTTTTTGAAGGAAGAAAAAAATAAGGGGAGACTAAATTCCTGCTATTGGAAGGTGCTTGGAAGAGGAAGAGGGAAGCAAACATCCAGATACATTCTTTTTGTTTAGAGGTCCATAAAGGTGACTGAGGCTGAAAAGCAACAAAAACAGTTAAAAAAAAAAAAATTTAAAAGGCAAAGTAGCTAAACACTATCACCTTTATGTTTTCACTGAACTTAGTCCTGTGTTCCAGACAGTGTAGTCACCCTGATACTGAATTAGTGGTTCTCTGAAAACATGGCCCAGCCTGAGACATAGGGAAGGAAAAGAGAAGCAAAGGTGGCATACACCTCTCCACAACTCTACCTTATCAGAATGAATTAAAAAGTGTTTAGATGGATTTGTCAGTCTCCTTAAAGCATTTTTTCGCTTATCAATATCTGAGCCAAGCCCAGTAAATGTGTTTGCTACCTGAGCGTCACAAGCATGACAGGTGCAGGGTGACAGAAGGGCTGGGGAGGGATGTTACTCTCCTTTCAGCTTACCCTCTGCTGATTAAGAATACTGCCCCCAAGGCCTTCTAAACTCAGGAATCTGAAGCATTTCTTACCCCCTGTGAGAAAAGGAGAAGAAAAAGGAGATATTTGACATGTTAATAAAAGAACCTTAGCAACTGCTGAACCAGGGAGCTGTGGGGGGAGGACAAGCAAGCCTAAAATTACATGCATTGTACTCACTGAATTATCACTGAAAGAGCCAAGCTGTAACAGATCGTGTGAAAATGCTTACTTTGTTTTCTACAGCAGAGTTGCCATGCTTATTTAAGTCAGGTATCAGGATGTGTTTTGCTGGTGTTTTGGACAAGTCTGGGTTGGCCCACGGCAGAAAACTTGGATTCCAAATGTAGGGTTTGGGGTAGAGATACTTCTTCTGGATGGTTGCATTCCTGTTGGCTCCTTCATATAATGGTGTTGCATGTCAGCTCTCTCCACATTTGAAGCTGAACAGAAAATAGTGAGCAGGAAGAGAACAGGGCCAGAGGAATCAAGGTTAGGAAGGTGATACACTGAACTAAAAAAATGCCTGATGCTTAGCATTTTGCTTGCATTGTCTTAAATGACAGAGATGACTGTATTAGAATTCCTTGGAGGTAAAGAGCTCTGGGCCATTATTCTTAGTATATCAAATCAGGAAGGTGGTGTCTCTAATCATACATAATGGAGCTGTAATCTCATCTCAGGGTTTGGAGGAACTCAGAAGCTCCAAGAAGAGTTTTCCTCTGCCTGAGACAGAAGTTTTCATTTCATACTTCATTACTTCAGTCGGAGCATAGTTGTTTGATAACCTGCTTCCCCCAAAAAGGTTATTTCTACATGATGATGTCAGTCCCATTTTATTGAAAGGAGGGACTAGGGCACAAAATAAATATATTTACCACACTACATAACTGCTGCCTAGAGATATATGCCTCTGAATAGTCTTGCAAACTAGCAGAGATGCTGTATGTAAATGCTTTGTTTTTCAGCTGCAAATATTGTCATTAATGCGTTAAGAAAGTACAAACATGTTCCTCTTTTAGTAAAGCTGAAGCAAGAACCACAATGAGGGAGCAGGAGTTCAGCAGGTTGTTTGCAAGAGGACTGTGTGGGTGGAGGGTTGGGGAGAGGTGAAAAGCAGAATAACTGTTTAAATTGCTAGAGAATGTCAGGTATGGCTCCTCCCCAGTCTTGGGGTGCAGGTACAGTTGTCTCAAATTTTCTCCATCAGTAAAGTCAATTTGAAAGACTTCTGCCACAGTGCCTCAGTGTAATCCCTTCGGTTGTGCTGATGCATCTCAGCCTATAAACCATCTGATCACTGAACTCATCTTTTTACCTAACTTTCTTTTTTAACTCTATTTCAGTGATCCAGTTTACAATATGGATTTTGAAGCATCTGCATCTACCACTGCTGGAGCAGTAGCAAGTTATGAGACAGCACTAGGGACAGGTGAGAAAAATAGATGTCTTAAACCAGCTTTGCTGTTGAAGAGGACATGATGAATTGCATCTCAACATGAAAAAATGAGCCAATTAAGCCACACATTTTCCACAGCCATGCCAGAAGTTGGGCAGTCATGATAAGGGTAACGTTATTCTGCAAGAAAAGGGCTACTCTCCTCCTAATATCTGCAACTGGCTGCTTCTGAGACAGGTTACCAGGTGGCTGCTACAGGTAAAATTTGGATGAACAGAGCCAGAATTTGAGCTTCAGTGGTTAGTGACTGAATTTGTAAGGTCTGACACTCCTGTGGAAACACCACTTGCTTTCACTCCTTCCGCATCTTAAGTTCACAGTTTTCCACCTCCTGTTTTGGATTTGGCATTTGTTATGGGAGCTAAAGAATAAATTGTAAGTATAAAGGGAAAAGGAATGTATGTGCTAATAGATGTGCCTAAATTGCAGACAAATTTCAGGCTGCTCAGAGGACATATACGTAAAATCTACAGACCTATGGCTTGCTTTTCCAGACTCACCTCCAAAGAGCCATTTCCTTTTGTTGCAACACGTGAAAACTCTTTTAGTTCTCATCTGTATTTGTAGCCACTGCTTTGTAGGGGTGAATGTACTAAGGCCACTCCACATATGCTTTTCTTTTTTTTTTTTTTTTTTTAGAAATTCCAATTGTGAATCTGCGCTGAAACTAGTGATGTTTCAGGGTTTTGCAAAAGCAGAGCTCAGGCTTCTTAGCAATACCAGATTGTGACATTCTCCAGATCTGTACACCTGCGGTTTCTGTCTAAAGCTACTGTGGTTAACATGTAGCAATGGGACTTCTCCTATGAAGTAAATTCTGTTTGTCTCTTGTCTCTCTTCTCGTTTCACTCCTTTAATGCCTACAGCAAGAAGATAATTTTGGAAGATACTACCTTGGAAATCAAACTGGAAATTATTCACCAAAATGAATTTAGCCACTTTACCTGTTTGTCAGATATAGAAATCAAATGTCCTTGCCTTTATTGTTAATCATAGAAATGCAGGTTTCACACAAAGATTGACGTTTGCCAACAAACTTAAGTGTCAGATTACACCAGCATAGGGGAAAACACGGTAGTTCAGCAAGGTGAGCATTTTTTTTAGTCTGCAATTAAGGTTGGCAAATTGAAGAGACATCTCTAGATGCTCACTACTTAGTAGATTTTTTTCCCCCCTGCAGTACCATTAATTTTACTCCCACCAAACTGTTAAATCTGTCTTCTCTAGAGGTCTGTTTTGGTTTGGTTTGGTTTTTCAGAATTCACTGACCATTACAGGTTTGTTCTTCTGAAGGATGCTGGCTTGCAACCATCAATGGAAAATGTGAGTGAAGTTGATCAGAAGGATCCAAATAAACATCCTGTGAATTTGTAGAAAGTAACAGATGTATAAAATTAACATGATAGCATTTTTAGTCATACTTGTTTCTCTCTGAGGTGTGTCTCCTTTCCTGGGTAGCTTCCTGCCACTAAGTCACCACAATAAAACCCTGTTGCAGTTATTTTTCAAAGTAATCAAGCTACAGAAAACAGACATTTCAAATCTGACTTACTTCAGCTACCATACGTCTACAAATCTACATGAGCTGAACACACATTAAAAACCTGCATTGATCTATGTTCTGAGCTAAGCTTTACTGATGAAATCATCAGTAATGTTTTGGTGTTGATTGAATAGGAGTGGAACCAAGTTCTCAAAAGAAAGAAACAAAAAATAAACAGAGAAGGAAAAAAAGAGCTTGACCTTAAGAAGACAGTCCAGTCTGACCTTAGACTTAAATCTTAGCATCAGGAAGAGCAGACTATATATAAAAGTATGAGAGTCAGAAAAGAGTGAAAAAAAATTAAAATGCCCAGTATCATACACTCTTCAAAAACTACTTAACTTTTTGACAGCCTTCATTTGTCTGCATTTCATGCTTGTAGTCATTACCTTTTATTTTTCACATTACTACTGCTGTCAGTTCATTCTGCCTTTTGTTTTCCAAGCTAAGATCAGATATTTTTCTCCTTTAAAAACTTCATTTAGACTTAGGATAGTGACTGCTTTCACTTTCCTTTCCTCTCTCAGCCACCTGGCTTAAGAGTCTCTCTTGTTCTTAAAATGCTCTTGATGTATGTAGTTACGTCCACGTAGTTACCTCCATGTATGTATGTAGTTACCTCCAATGTTTTCATTATGCTTCATTTTTGTGGGAAAATTTTAAAGCCTGTTGTTCAACCAGTAAACATCCTTTCCCTATATTGGCCACGTTTTTTCATGGATCAAAATAAGACACGGGATACTGCACCTTGCTTCCTCATCTGAGGTATCTGGTTATATAGGTATATATCTATCTCTGGCTGTCACAATTCCAGCTTTTTTTAATTTTCTACCTTGATGTATTAGTGAAGACCTATCTTGTATGTTCTCTTCTTGGTGCCAAATTAAATTCTCATTTCTGTTTTGTACTGTTTTTTTACATTTCTCAGCTCTGCCTTTGACAGTAACACCTCTGTATCCCTGATACTCAGCGACACAAACCTTTCAGTTATTTCTCTCTCTGCTTTTTGTGTTTTGAGACACAAAACTCTGGCATTGTTTCCAAAACGCTGAAGTGAATCTTTCTAAGCCTGAAGTGTTTCACTTGGACAAGACACTCCCCTGCTAACTGCTTTATTCAAAGCCTCTTTCACTTCATTTGCCTCTTTCACTTGTAGCTTTGATACTGTCATCAGGAAACTTTGCCTTGCATTTTCTGTCAGCAGCACCTACACCTGCAAATCTGCCCTCCTTGAGGAAAGCAGAAAGCCTCAAAGGGAGGGAGAGAGCCTTGTATTTGCATGCTTGTAAAACGCGCAATAAACGTCATCTGCATAGCTTGATCTAACATCTGGATTAATACATGGTGTGATCTTTTCAGAAGAACTTTTGTTTTGCATCTTGGCCTCTGCTTTCTTTTTTCCTTTGTACTTGTCTTAAAAGCTCACCACTGGAGTACTATAGTAATGCAAAGAGGAAGAATTGCATCAACCTTTTTTATACCTCTACTTTTTTGGCATGCCTTTTAAAACCCATTTTGAGCTTTCTTTTCCATACACACTGGCTGTTCAAAGCCCTAGGCAGCATCAGGGGCTGCTTATGCTGATGCTTCTCCTTGACTCAGTTCTGTCCCTTTATTGCATGAAATTAAGTCATAGCATCATACCACAGAAGGGGTTGCATTGGAAGGGACTTTTAAATATCATATAGTCCCAACTTCCCTCCTTGGGCAGGGACATCTCCCACCAGGCCAGGCTGCTCCAAGCCCCATCCAACCTGGCCTTGAACACTTCCAGGGATGGGGCAGCCACAGCTTCCCTGGGCAACCTGTGCCAGTGTCTCACCACCCTCACAGGAAAGAATTGCTTCCGAATGTCTTAACCTACATATCATAGAATCATAGAATCATAGAATTGTCTGGGTTGGAATGGACCTCAGAGATCATCATGTCCCAGCTTAAAGCCATCATTCCTTATCCTATCACTACACGCCTTTCTAAAAACCCATGCATCTTCCAAACGCGGTTATTTTCACCGTAAGACAAGAGGGCCGGGTGGCGACTTTTTAACCGGGTGGGGATTCCCCCCCTTCCCCTCCATTTCCAAGGCAAGGCCTCAGGGGAGCGGTCCCGCAGCCCATCGCCCTGTTACAGGAAGCTTGAGCTCCAGCTCTCTTCTCCCAGCCCTGAGGGCAGGCCAG
This sequence comes from Phaethornis superciliosus, assembly GCA_023637945.1. Lineage (NCBI taxonomy): Eukaryota > Metazoa > Chordata > Aves > Apodiformes > Trochilidae > Phaethornis > Phaethornis superciliosus. The sequence continues at coordinate 58,761,848 of JAJQWJ010000001.1, read as the reverse complement.
GGCCCGGACGTAAGGCCGGCACACCCGCGGCTCCGGGCATTGCCAGCGAGGCAGCGCTTCCGGAGGGGCAGAGCCTGACGCGGGCCGACGGTGCCCGCCCGGCGCGGGGCATTCTGGGCCTCGCCGGGCACGGCCTGGCGCGGGGGGTTGTGGGAGCGGCTTGGCACGGCTGGAACCGCCGCGTTGAGGAGGGGGGGAGGCGGTGGCGGCGGCTAAAGGAGGGGCGAGAGCGCAGCTTGCCCAAGCCCCGCGGTCGGTGGGTGACGGGAGGACGGGGCCCTTCTTCGGCCGCTGCCGGGCCGGGCCGGGCCGCACCCCGCCCGAGCTGCCGCGGGGCTGGGCTGATTCCCCTCAGGAGGGGCGGGGCGGGACTCGGCGCGCGCCCGGGCGTTGCTGCCCCGCCCCTTTCCCCCAACGGCTCCCCGCTTCCTCAACGGCTTCTCGTCCGCCCTGCCGCCGGCTCCTATTGGCGGCGGCGGCCGTCAGTTTTCCGCTGCCGGCGTTGCCATTGGCTGGCGTTGCCCCCGAGGGAGGGGCCGGCGAAGGGCGGGTCGGCGGCGTTGCTGGGCCGCGGCGGCTCCTCCCGGCTGAACTCCTGGCAGTGCCGGTGAAGCAGCGAGACGCGGTCGCGGTGCTCTGCGGGAGGAGCCGGCAGCGTCAGGACGGCACTCTCTCGCTGCGAGGAGGAGCGCAGCCGCCAGCGCCGCCGCGGCGTTTCCCTCCCTCCGCTGTAGCCGGGCTCAGGTGAAGCCGGTCGGGTGGGGCGATGGGCGCGGGTGGCCCTGGGGTTGTCCCCCTCTGGAACCGCGCTTCCCCCCTGAGGGGTTTCGCGCCTCTTTATGCGGCCGGGGGGGAGAGGGTGACCGCTTTCCCGCTACTCTCCTCCTTCTTCCTGGGTAACCGGCCGGGCGGCAGCTCGGATGGACACCGAGCTGTCCTGCTTGGGGGTGCTCCCCGTACCCCCTCAGCACTCTTCCTCCCCGTCGGAGGCGTGTGTGCCGCGGCGGCGGCGAAGCGTTGCATTATTGCCCAGGGAGTTGCCTCTCTCCTCCCTCCACACCCTGCTAACTGGCCTCTTTGGAGGTGGGGTGGCGGTATTGGCGCTCTTTTTTCAGCCGCCCGTCTGCTCTCCTCACCCCCGTCCGGTGCTTCTCTTCCCCGCTCCCCCCAAGCCTCCCTTCGCCTTTAAGTGTCCGTCCTTTGGAAGTAACGGGCAGGGAAAAACCAGGACCGCTTGGCAGCTGTCAGGGTTGCAGCCTGAGTCACGGGCTGACAATCCTCCTGCAGACATTGCAATGGGCTTGGCTTCCGCCCTCAGATCTCGACTTCCTCGTTCGGTTTGGTCTGTACAATAAAGCCAGGAGAGAGGGAGGAGGGAGTGACAGGGCAAGATGAAGCTTGCAGTAAAAAAAAAAAAAAAAAAAAAAGTTCTTGCAGATAGCTTGTGCTTTCAGGCATCATCTCCGAGCGAGCAGGAAAAGTTCTCCGGCTTTTAGCGTTAAGGTTACCAACCTGTCTGCAGTAGGTGCGGAAAGTAACAAGTTTCATAACCCCTGAGGGTGGTGTGTACCCAGTGGGTTTAGTAAGGATTGCTTCTAATTTGCCTAAACACAGGGTGAAATGGGTTTTAAAGAAATATCATGCTTCTGGTAACAAAAGTGGAATTTTTCAAAACTACATTGGTTGTGAAGCTCCTCATGCAGTGGCTGCTAAATTGCCTATTTTCCTTATGATTCCTTTCTTCCTTTTTTTTTTTTTTCCCACTCTTGAAACACTGTTTCTGCTCTTCATCTTCTTCCACAGGTTTTTCTTCTGTACCCTATGTCCTCAGCTGCACTCCATCGGAGTGGATTAAGAACCAAAACTTTTTTCCCAAGGGAGCAGGTCTGCCCTATACAGGGTAATCTGTCAAGTGCTGGATCAGAAATTTCTGCTTCAGACTTGAGGAGGTATTGTAGTAGATGGACTTTGGCCTACAGACTATGATTTTTGTGCCTGTGCCATACACTATAAAGAAATATAAGTTAATTTGCATGGATGCTGTTGAACCATGGATTGAAAGATTAAATTACATGTCCTTAACTCATATACATCTCCCATGTGTAAGCCGAGATATGGCAAAGTTTTAACTCCGAAGTAATAGTGCTCTAGTCAGTTACTGCTTGTGTAAAAATGTTTTTGAAATTAGTCACTAGGTAACAATGTGACTAAGTTCACTTACCCGTGGCATTCCTGTAAAAATGGCAAATCATGGTACGGAACCTGTCTGCAATGGTATCTCCCAGAGTTTAAATGAGATAATAAAATATTTTTGTTAACTAGAAAGTTGTAATGAGGGGGAAACATTTCTAAATGCAAGGGAGGCTGCCTTTGGCACAAAAGAGTTTTGAAGTTGTTAATCACAATTGCCAAAACTGTGTAAACACAAGATTGTGCTGCTAATCTGACCTTGTAAAAATAATGAGTGAAATGACATGAGTTTCATTAAGCTTCATGTCAGGTCAAACTGTTTAAATTGTCGAGTTCTCCTGTTTGTTGCACTTATTAATTGTGTGTGCACTGTCTTTATGAAGGTGGACAGGCAAAATTTTCAGTAACTCTAATGTAGCTGCAATATTGTTAGTGGTGGATAGAAGTGGAGGTCTGAACTTCTCATGTTTACTGACCTGGAACCTCAAAGCTAGTTTGACCAGAACCAAGCTGATGAGTTGTATGGTTCTTTGTAATATGGGGTCATTTCATGGACACTTGACTCATGTAGCCAAGATCTGATTTTGGGAGTTCTTTGGAGAAGATACTTTGACCTCAGAGTTTGCTCTGCTGGGCAGCACTTGTCTGTTTCTGTATAAACAGGAAGAACAAATAGTCATGTTCTGTCTGTCCCAGAAGAATAGCTATAGAAACTGATAGCTTTTTATTGGATTTTGTTTGCATAGATTGTTAGGATATTCCCACTGTGGTTCTGGGATTTTTTTATTTATTTTTTCTTTCAAGTTATCCTTGTAGGAAAAAAAAATGCCGGGTGATATTTTCATCTGAAGAGAAAAAGAATAAGATTTGTTTCATTATTTCCTCTAGGTGGATTTCTATATGCTTCAGAACATCTTAAGAGGACAAGTAGATTGTGAGAGCTACACCCCAAACTTTTAAGTGAATCATTAATGAATAAGTAATAGAAGAATAAAGCTAGTTGTCCAGCAAAGGTGTAGGAAAGAGATTAGAGGAATTTCTCACATAGGAACATGAAGTTATCTGTGTTGTCCAGCACATTATTTTGTTATTATGGAAAGTATTGGAGAGTGTTCAGACTGTGTAGTGGGTGGTAGCTCTAATGCTCGTGTTTGAATTCAAAACTGTTTGGTGGAGTCAGGTGCCACAGGTGCTAAAATTGCTTTGCAATGCTACTTGGCACTGCAAATCTTTCTGCTATGGAGACTTATATTTACCACTGCAACAAACTGCCTTGAAAATTTTAACCATTATTGTCTTGGCAGGTCTTTAATGTATAAATGTTAATAGTAACTAATAATTCACAGGTTAGTCCTCTGACTGCTCATGTTTGATTCAATAGTACACTCAGGGCCTGCTAACTTTTAGTTTTGATTTCTTCTATAAATGTCTTTTTAGTCTTTGCTTTCTTAGTTTATAATTGAGGCACAGCTGTTTGCATGTTAAGTAGAAAAACTGTGTGCCTGACATTAAGTCTTCTGTGGGTTGGAAAAGAAGTATAATAGCACAGGATTGCCTACAGCAGCATTGTTTTTGCTGGCAATTGCTCTAGCTTAATGGTGGCTTGGTGACCTTGTGCCTTAAATGTCTTTTCAATTTAAGCACGCTAGGGTTCTAATTGAGTTTCCTAGCATAGAAAGAGATGGAAACTAGCAACCTGTTTTAAATGAAGTATGACAAGATGAAGACACACTTGCAACTTCTACCCTGGAAGCTAATGCAAATGGGTGTTGTCCAACTAAATGAAATGCATCAGTTTACAAGTTAATCTTAATTATAGTTTATCTGCTTAACTTTTTTTGTTTAGCAGCTGTGAGAACCCATTCTGAGTGTTTGAAGTAATATTCTCAATACTGATTTGTCTTGCATTCCAAGGCTTAGCATCTTCTGACCTCACTCCAACCAAATCATGTTTGATACAATGGGCCAGTCCTTGTTTTCAGTTAATGGACCTTTGGCCTGTTACTGTTCAGCACAATATGTTGCCTTTCTAAACATCCTAAGAAGTTTAAAGAAATACTAGTGTCTGCAGTTGTCCAGTGGTGGAGCTGGGATTGGTTTCATTGCGTGGTACTTTCAGAGCTAGTATTACTAAGTCACATCCTTTTTAAACATGGTAAAATGGAAACTGTGAAATTGATCATACTTGTCTACTGCAAAATATTTCTTAATAGAAGTATTAAAAATGTATTGCTGTTGGATGCAGAGATGTATAATGAAATATAGCACTGCATACTGTGGTATGATTCTATGACTGCTTAAAGAAATTTATGCCCCTAGAGTTTTGTATATAGAGCTTGGATTCTGCTTTTTTTCATGACTAGAAATTGAAATTTCTTCTAATGCATGTATGCTGACTCTATTGAGAGTAGTAAACAAAGCCAGGAGATGAGGATGTACATGGATGAGTGATTTCAGTAAACTCAAGTTAATAATTAATATATGTTGAGGGGAACTTAACTTGGAAATCTGTATCAGAAAGTCTTCTTGACTGATGAATACTTCTATTCATCAAGAACTACCATTTTAATGAGGCTTGGCAGGAAATCCATTGTGATATATGCCTCTACACAGATCTGATTTGAATGGAAGCAAAGTAGATATTCAAACTTGTAAGAAAAGTGGTTTAGAAAATTTTGTAGCTTAGCTTTGACAGTCCTGTGAAGTCAGTTTTTTTTTTCCCTGTTGGGCAGCTTCCTGTTTAAAACTTAAGATTTCAAGCATACTCTTGTAATAGTTTACTTCCCTTTTTGTTGTTTGTAGTGATGAGAGTACATTCATCTGTGTTTTTAAGGTTGAGACTTCACCAGTGCACTTGAATCTAGGCTCTTTTAATCAACTTTGGAGGCAGATTTGACTTTGGTTAAAGTTGATGGCGGCCAAAATTTAATCCAGCTAGTTTTACTGTCATGCTTAGAATTGATTCAAATATCTCAATAAAAAAACCCAAAAAACCCAAACTAAACCAAACCAAAACAAACACTGTATTGAACCTACAGCAAAATCTCAGAAAAAAATTCACTCCAGTTGCTTCTGTATTTTTCTCGAAATGTGATTAAAAAAGATGTATCAGTTGTAGGTAAACTGTCAGCTCTTGGCAGGGGCCAAGAAGATAAGCTGTAGGTCTGCTTGCCATTCAGTGCAAGAGATTCCAGTCTTGCTGTTCTCTGAATTGATCATATCTACTATTTTGAGAAGACTGTGAGTGCAAGTTAATTTTCATTGATGGTGTTTCTTTTTCTTAAGTTGATAGTCTATCTTGGGTCATAAATATATTAAAAAAGTAGAAGACGCTTAAAGATAAGAACCTGGTAACAAATACTGAATGTAAATCAGAAGTTAAACCAATGAAATAGATGAGAAAGTACCTACCTAAGCACTTAGAATTATTTGGTTGATAAGGTAAATCAACTTCTGGCAGTTTTTTTTTTTTAATATATAGATGAACAAAAATAATTTGTGGCTTCTCTTTCGACCATATCATTCATAGTTTAAAACACAAAGAGAAGTGTTGACATTTTGCTTTGATATCTTCCATTTTTTGGCTGGTGGAGGTGATGGGGTGTGTGTTTCAGTTAGTGGAACAGGTCAGAAGGGGTGAATTTGAAGGTATCCAGAAACAGCCATTTTAACTCAAATTGCTGATTGCAGGTAACTATCTAGAAAACAATTTCAGTTAGCTTTTGCTTGTAAATGCATATGAAGTAGTATAGGGTTTTTTTTTTTAATTATAATTGAAATTTTCTTGTTCTTTTTAGCAGAATATCCCTTAATAGATTTTTTCTTTATACATGTTGTGCAGATGCCTGTATTTTTGTTGTTCAGAGATAGGGAAACTTTATCTCTTTGACATCAAGTACACTGTATTCAGACTTTACAGAACTGTTTAATAAATGGGTTTTGGGAATACGGATACAGGTATATGGTAGATTACAAAAACTAAGTAATTGGATACTTGAAACCTTCGCGTTTCAAATGTTTGTGTCTACTTACTGACTGACAAAAGGAATTCTCTTTCACAGAGAAGCATAACTACAAAACAAAATTTCTCCATAGGCATAAAAGCTCTTTAAACTGTGACTTAGGATTTGTGACTTAAACCAGTTCACTTAGCTTTTATCATCTGAGTTATATTACAGTATGAATATTTATAGCAGATACTAAATGTGTTGACCTTTCATTACACAGTCAATTATTCAGAATTGTTTTAATGGCACTTCCCAAGTCAAAGTAGATGTACTTGAGCTGGCAGTTTAATGCAGTAAATTATGGGAAATATAAAATGAGAACACACAAATGTGTGTGGAATATATATGTGTCATACTTTTTACTCTAAAAGGTGATGGCCAATTTACTAGACAAACCGGTGTAGCTTCTAAAAATTAAATATCTACATATTGTCTGCATAGCACAGGCATATACATATGCACAGTTATCATCAACAAGGTTATCATCTTCCTTCACTTAGTGGACTTAATATTTCATATAGTGAATTCTATGTTTTTTCCCTAATGGGCAGAACTATTAGATTTTTGTAGATTTTAGCTCTTTAGCACTCCAAAAGCTTGATGTAGATTTAACAGATAAATATTACCACACTGCTTTATGCCAATTCTGCCAGGAAAAAGTACAGCTGAAGTAATAGTTCAGCTCTTGCTCATGCAGATGATAATAGAATCACAGAATGGTTTGGGTTGGAAGGGACCTTAAGGATCATGTAGTTCCAACCCCCCTGTGTAGACAGGGACTCCTCCAATTGGACCAGGTTGCTCCAAGCCCCATCCATCCTGGCCGTGGACACTTCCAGGGAGGGCATAGCCACAATTCCTCAGAGCAACCTCTGCGGGTGTCAGACTGCCATAGCACTGTAGTGTATATGGTTGTGGAGGATGTTGTTAATTTTGGTGGAAACACACAAAAATTTTGCTACTCTATGGTCAGTATTTCCTCTTGTTGTTTCTTTATCCTTCTATGCCAGAAAGCAAAACTTTGTTGGAAACTTCCAGCTTACATTTGCCTCCTCTTACTGGGGACTATGGAATGTCATAGTGTGCCAGTCTCCTGTCAGAAGCAGATAATATTTTTTTTCCATATAAGTCTCTTCCTGTAATGACAGAAGATTGAACATTTTGTATGCCATATGACCGTGACTGTAAAAGTTCAGACTAAGTTCGTTCTTCAAATGTCTTTGCTTTTACTCATTTCAGATTGAAAGATGAATCCTTTCTCCTCCTTTAATGCAAAAATCAGCGTGCTTCAGGAGATCCAGACGGGAGGGCATGGTTGGATGAATTCTAAAATAAGATATGTCTAATGCTGTTTCTTTTTAGAGACTGATATATATGGCATTTAGGAAAGAAAGCACAGGTCGGGAAAGGGACAAGCTAACCAGAAAACGAGCTTGAGTGTTGGGTGTATAGACAGACCAGACAAGTGTTCCTTGTGTGCTCTGCTGCACTGGGGGCTTTCTCCGGAACACGGTTATAATGGACAGCCAAGTAAGGAGCCAGTTAGATGTGCAAGACCTTGAACACAATAAGGAAATGTAATCAGAATGTTTCAAAGTTGTTCTGACCATCTTGAACTTGGTATTTGTGCTCTGTAAGATTATTTTCAACCTGTCCATCTTGTACATCCTGGAGCTTAAGGCTGTGTGGCTTTTTCTTCAGTGTAGGAGTTGGTGTTGTTCTCATGTCCAGCAGGAGTCTTTGTCCTCCTGCTCCCCAAGATCACCTTCATGAACAGAAGTAGGTCCTCTTCATGAAACCCTGTTTGAAGCTAGAGGAATTGAGACTCAAGCTTGGGCCCTGTAAAGCTGGCAGGCTTCTCTCCTGGGATTTTTAACTACCATCCCCATAGCTGCTGCTAATGGTGGAGAAGAACTATTTGAAACATGACTAAAAATATTAGAGCATAAGGCTATTTGTACAGTGTCATAGTTTGGCACAGTAGCTTGAGCTGCAATTGTCTGGAGAAATGCAGTTACCCACCACAGTGTAAACATAACTTTTAAAAAATGATTTGTCAAATGTGTTTGTACTGATTATTGGTGCTTTCCAATGTGAGCTGAAAGAAAATTGGCATTATCGATGCTGAGATCAAAGGCAAGTTCTCAGTTAATGTAAGCAAGAATAATTGCTCCTGTAAGATGACATGGTCTTAGCTGCTTACCTGCTAAATATTTGTCTCTACAAGAGCAAATCAGAACCATATTTTTCTTAATATAGGTATAATTGTTTTATTCCTTGTTCCCTCTTGCAATGAAGTGAAACCTAGAGCTGACAGGGATGATAAGGAGTGCTAATTAATACCAAACTGTGAGTTGGAAGAGCTGCCTTACAGTTCAGTGCCCCAGAGAGTTCTTGGCAGGTATCTTTTTAGCTTTAAATCAGAGCATTAGGAAAGGGATGAAAAGTGACCCTGAGATAATAAGGACAGACTGAAACTTTCCAACCTCTTCTTCCCTCTCTCATGCAATGTCCCTAGGGAATTCTGCATACCTGATCAGAACTTTTTCAGTCAGTTATGACTACTGAAAACAAGTGTTCCAGCAAACCAACTTAAAACAGCAGGGATGGGCTACAACAGTTTTCTGAACTACAGCTGTCTCCTTAAGTGGGATTACTTTGCTGAGTGGTCACGAAGAATGTGTTCTCCCCCTGGAATGTTTTCCTTGTGGGCACAGTGTCTCTGGAACAGGAATTCTCTCCTCTGCTGAGAAGGCATGTAGTGTATGAGCACTAATGAGAAACAACAGTTGCAGAAAGTGTATTATGCAGGATTGTAAACTTTTGAATATTTATTCAAAGTGAATGGGGTTGGGTGGCAGTCAGCCTAGCTTTGTCATGCTAAAGACTGGACTTGAAATCAACAGAAGGCTACCCTTCCCCCCTCCCTAAACCAGTGTTTGGTGTGGTTAAACAATGTGCATAGGCTTCATAGACCTGATTAACTTTATTGGTGCCATGTAGATGGTAACGTGCCTTCATGTCTCACTGAGCTGAAAAGGTGCAGTTAAAATACTGGTGAGCTGTGCCTGGCTGTATTTGCCCAGCAGTTGTTAATTTCTTCACGGTATGCAGTGTGGTTGTCCAAGATTATTCAGTGCTTGTATAACCCATAGTGAAGCCTGCACTATCCCTTCTTCAGTATTTGTACCCCAACCTAAACCTCTTCAGGTTAGCTTTAATTTATGTTACATCTACATGTGCTGTGTTGTAGCCTCTGTTCTGATCATCCCATTCATTTGAACTTGGTGGAGAAAAAAGCTGGTGGCTAAGTAGCATGTAAGGATGTCCTACTTGTGTAGGTCTTTGTGGCCTTTCATTTTGACATGGAAAGTCCCAACTTCACAGAGCAAACCTACTGTGTCAGCTGTTAAAGTGGAATATGCAAACACTGCTTCACACACACCAGAAAATGCTACTTGACTGCCGATGCTGTCAAGAGAGGAGAGACCTGGACCTGTAGAAACTGAGAAACATTCCAGGTTTGTCCTGAAGATACATGCCAGGTACCTTTAGGCCACCTGGAAGACTCAGAATTCCCTTCTACTTATTTCTTCTGTTTTACATGTAGTCTGGTCAGTACATGACTTCTGTGATTTATACACTGGATAAGCAGATTCTTCCTCCTTGATTCTTGGAGCCCTATGCATACAGAGAAGGCACTTCCATGCTCCACCTTGAGTTTAACTTACAGTAATAAACACAGTAGCTGGCAAGTCTGGGCAGCACTACAGTCAAACTGAATATGCAACAATTATTGCCAGCAATCTGCATTCCTGTTGTGAAATAAATCTTTCAACAATGTATTGTGTACGTCAGACTGGCTAGAGAGGAAAGCAGTGAGCTACTGTAAGCCTAGCAGCAGTCATTATGAACCCCAAATAAAGCTGAACCTAGAAGAAATGAGTGCATGTGGCAGGAGAGCATTCTGAACAAAAAGGGTAAGTGCAGCTGAAGGCATTCAGCTCAGGGGGCTATCGGTGGGGGAGTATTAATTGCAAACTCATGTAGTTGCCTGATGTGTTCTCTAGTGGGAAAACAAATTCATGGTTCTTGAGTTCAGTCTGAACCTTCAGGCACTTGGTGTGTCACAATATACTGAACTTGAGAAACAAGCAGATACAACCAGTTGGGCATTTCAGCTTCCTGCCAGCTTTTTGTCTCCCCTTCCTCTGCCCCTCCCCCATCTCTGCGATTCTTTTCTCACACATAGAGATTCAGACTTCAGTTTTAATGTAAGTGTAACTGACAAATTGAAGAAGTTTGTGCTAACAGTTTTCTCACATTCTTTCCCATAAACATCCAGGCACCTGGAGCTGTGAAGTGTCAGCCTAGTACGTCCTAAACAGTTGAGATCTGAAAAAAATTCTTAGTAAATACAGAGTTGCAAGTGTGTTTTTTAGGTTGGTTGAGTTTTGTTTTTTAATATTGTCAGTCTGTGATCACTGTAGATAGCCTGTCCACTAAAGCCTACTTACTGTGCTTTCTTGCTGCACTGAATGAAACTCTTTATGTTGGCTTGATGGCCTGTATTCAGCTTGCTGGGGAAATTAAATAGTTGAGTTTGCAAATGTAATGCGTGTATTAGCTGTTCAGATGATACACTTAAGATTTCCCATCATATGAATATTACTGACCAAACTTGTAATCACTAGCTTCTTCTCAAAGTCAGATTATTTTTTTTATTTCTGTGTATTAACAAATCAAGTTTTTTCACTCAGGACAATTTAGTTGTAACTGAAAGGGGACTTTAAGTGTCCAGTGATGTTCTAATTTTCTAGTGTAAAAGTCTTGTCTTGCCTGCAGAAATGGTGTACTTTCCTTTTGCTCTGTGAAAGGGCTTTTTATCTTGTAGTCCATTCCGTCATAACCTGGTAAAGGTAAACCAGTTTGGAAAATGGCATGGGATCCGTGTTCATGAAATTCTTTAGAAGTGTGACCTATAAAAGAAAAAAAATTGGCTTAGTCTAATTGAATCTGAAGTGCATGTTATTAATTCTTTGTCACCTTGACAGTCACTTATCCCTCTTGTAGTCTAGTATGAAGGCCACTGCATGAACCATGTGTCGGGGGGATCATTTCACATGAAATCACCAGGTTTTTATGATACCATACAGGTGGATATGAAGTGGAAGAAAACTTTTACTTATTACCTGTGCAGGTTCCTTTTCATACAGGCTCAATCTTACACCAAAGTTCTGAAATACTGATCTGCATCAGGAAATAGACAGTACATGCATTTGGCTATTTTATATTCTTTATGCCCCAGCATTTCACAAAATTCATTAAGGTAGGGAAATAATTCGTGATTAAAGCTGTCTATTCCAATGAAATAATGCATCTTTGCTAATTATGAAGGTGAAGCCTAAAAAGAAAATTGTTAGAATCCCTCATTAATGGGATATGTATGGATAGCTCTGAAGGGCTTTCCTTGTCTACCTTGTGCTCTAATACTGGTTAGTAAGCATGATGCTTTAATTGTTGCCATTAATGCTCTTCTGAATTTATTAGTTCTGTTTCTACTTCAGACGTTACCTTTATAGTTCACCATAGCCCAAACTCATCTTATTGAGCAGTGGCTCAGTCCTAGAAACAATTCTGTGGCTGCTGACAAAGTAAGCATTGAGGGTGAATAGTATGAATACTTCTGGAAAATTAAATTGCAAACAGATAATGTTCTATGCTTTTGGGAGTTGCAAAACACTGTAATCCAAAGGAAGGGACCTTGTAGCAGAGGTATCTTACAGACCTCTGCAAGGCAGACCAGGTGATTGTTTCCAGGTTTTTGGGAAGCAGCTGATATTTCAAGCAAGTAGAGGAGTGGGTGAAGTGTCTCAATTCAAGCCTTAGGGCTGTGAAATTGTAGGAAGCTAAGGCAAACTTCTGTCCAGATGATTGCATTCAAATGGAGGTTTTGGATAATTCTGCTTATTTCAAAGGGAATGCATGGCATCTTAACTTAAACCCAGTGTTTAATTTGTGCATCTGAAAAGAATCTGCATGGAAATATTTATGTAAGGAGCTCTTGGTTTTTTTAGTTTTTTGTTTGTTTTTTTTTTTTTTTAATAATATGTAGTCCAACCTTAATGTATTGGTCCCATCCTGTTCATGACTGTAGAGATGGCTTTGCCTTCATTGAAACTATTTAGCATATTTGTGGGAAATATGTAGTTAAATGGCACAGGAGAGTCTTTTGACATCTGAAATAGTGGAAAACAAGCAATGTTTGACCAGCCTGTCCCTTAGACTGATATAAACCACAATAAGAGAGCATACTGGGTTAACGGGGAAGTGACTGTAGTATTTCATTTTTGAAAACAATAGTAGGAAGGAGGAGGCATTTAAACTCAAAACAAGGTTGGTCTGTCTTCTGGAATTTGTTGTTTTGGTTTTTTGCTTGGTGGTGGGTTTTTTTGTTTTTTGATTTTTGAAAAAAATATTATTACCTATAGACTGGTGTTGCATCAAAAAGAATATTGTTTAACGGTATTCTTATTTGACAGTTGCATAATAGCCATGTAAAGATAAATGTCCTTGCCCCACATAATTATCTACACCCAAAATGCAAACTACTAGGCAAACAAATTGCTTCCTAATTTGTTCCTAAAATGGTAATGACTTGCACTGGTTGCAAGCTGCTGAAAGGCTGCAAGAGCTTGCTGAACTTACTTCCTTGACAACTTAAGAGGCTTTTAGAAAAGTCCAGAGAAGTGCAGCATAAATGAGGAAGGTAAGTTTTGAAGCCCATGAGATGGAGCTTGCTGAATCTGATTCCTCTGGTACTGTTCTTGTGGAGAAGGCAAATTAATGGTTGGTTTGTGGCAGTGCTAGTTTAGAGGCCCTGTGGGTTAGAAGCCAGCCTTGAGAATAGCACTAATACCATGTTATCTTAGTATGATCCTCTGGTTGTTTTTTTTAGTTCTGGTACCTGAGGAGTCGTCTTTTCTGAAGCATATAAAAACTAGTTTGAAGTGGTGGAAATGACTGTGTGCTGCTGCCATAAAATAAGGGCAATTTTTCAAAGTTGTTTAAAGTTTGAGTTGCAGACCATCTTTTAATCTCCATACTATTTAGTACTACTGACATAAAAAATGTAGTGTTTGGTGAGATTTTAGAATATTAAGTCTATTTCTCTTTTTACTGTCATAGTTTGTTTTCAGTCCTGGGGATAAAAAGGCATAGATGATCCCATACTGACTGAAGAATGCTATCTCACTGTATATGAGATAATTAGGGTTTCTCCTCCTGTACTGGACTTGATTAACCTCTCTGAGGCTATCTTCTCTGAGTTCACTTCAGGTCTGGGACTGGCTGGGGATAGATTGAAAGATTTTTTTTGTCATCTAATGCATTTTTTTAATTCAAAATGGATTAGTCTTTATCTCAAATCTCCAAGGTGTAGTGAATGCATGTATTCTAACAGTAAAGAAGTCAATAATATGTTTTGGTGTAATGTAGGACACTTCAGATGGCTGATTACTTAGGATTCCTCAGGAAATGATGAAACTGAATTTAGCTGAAGCATACTGCATCTGTGTCCTGCCTGATTATAGCCAAAAAAGGCAACTGGTTAGATTCTGGGAATTGCATAGGCAGGAAACTGTGTAATGGAGGGTAGAGCACAGCTGCTGCCTTGCCAAACCTGATACAACTCTGGAACACAATTGAATATTTATTTCATTTTTTTTTTTCCTTTTAACCCTCCTTCCTTTTGCTCCCTTTTCTTAACCCTTTGACCACAACCTGCAGATGATACTCTGCGATGACATGGAGTCTCAGTATCCTTTGTTAGACTTGTCTGTTTCATGGCATCATTTAGTTTGGAAAAGGCCTTTAACATCATTGAGTCCAACCATTAATCTAGCACACTGCCAAGTCCACTGCTAAACCGTGTCCCTGAGCACCACATCTACACAGCTTTTAAATGCCTCCAGGGATGGCCACTCCACCCCTTCCCTGGGCAGCCTGTCCCAGTGCTTGATGAACCTTTCTGTGTATAAATTTGTCCTAATATGCAGTATAAAGCTCCCTTGGAACAACTTAAGTCTATTTCTTCTCATTCTGTTACTCTTTACTTGGGAAAAGAGAGCAATCTCCACCTCCCTACAATTTCTGTTCAGGTAGTTGCAGGGACCAATAAGGTCTTTTTCTGTTTTTTCTTTCCTACATACTCTGTCAGGCTAGATGTTGTAGTGTGGGCTTGGAGCTCTCTTGACCGCTCAGATTTTTCATGGCAGCTTCCTGTTGGCCACATCTTAATCTCTGTAACAGCTCTCTTCACTGTATAGCCATTAAAATCTGTATTTTCAATAAAAATATAAAAAGTCAGTAAGGAGGAGTTGCTCAGGGTATCACCATTGTGGTGACTGAGGTGCAAGTGTTGGTGACCCTGTAGGGAAGGAAAGATGAGGTAAAGTGTGGGATAGCTGCTTGGCATATCCTGTGAGGTTTAAGACAAAGTTTTAAACTCTAGCTAAAGGAAGCAATTGTTTATAGAGTAATTTTTTCTTTGTTTGCTAAAGAATTTTTGACTACGAATATACAGCTATCCATACAGTCTCTGGCACAAAGTTGCATACCACTTACAGTGATACATTTGTTGAAAGGAATTTCCCTACATGCTTACAAATGAGTGGTGTGGGCATTTGTGCCCATCATTATTATAGCTGATGTTTTTCTGGCTTCATTCACTGCTTGCTAATGCTGGGACTCAACATCTATTGTTGCTCTCATGCACATTTTGGGAGTTAAATTGCTTCTATCCTGCTCTCAGTACCTTTTTGTCTGTGGTATCTGTAGTCAGACTTCACCTATCTGATTTGCAGGGTTTCTTGCAAATATGGGTATGTTCTGTATAAGAGTTATCCCTGTAGATCCTGACAGCCTTCCATGATGTGAATATTGATATTTTCCTTTCCTGTTCTTTTGGTGGCAAAGAGCTTCTATCTAATTTAAGAAAAACATATATTGAGGTCACTGGCATCTTTGTGAGGAAGAATTCAAGAAGTAATGTTTATGGGACCTTGTAAAGAGGCTGCTGCTACGTGGTTAATGAGCCTTGACGCATGCAATCCTTTCTTCTGATTGAAAGCATTTCTGAATGGCACCAATAAAATTGCTGCCTTATAAGCTGGAAAATCCCTGGCAGTTGTGTTCTGCTTTTGTTGAAACACTACATTTAGGGTGCTTTTTTTTGAGCATACTGCCTAAATCTCCCTCTTATAGGGGTGGTACCCCCTCTACGTAACCATACTTTTGGTAGAAGGTTTTTGTCTGTAAAATTTCCTGACCACAGGTTTACTGTTACTTTCTTGGAGGAATTCTGGTACAGAACATTATCTAGAAAAAAGATACAAACTGGTGGGCTAAGCTGGTGACATATCTAATGTTGGTCTTGACTGGTGTCCTCCAATTATTGATGATGCAAGTATTTTCTAGATTGGTATATTCATCATACTTGATGAATATCTTGAATATCTTCTTGTTAGAACAAGGAGATAGGAAGTAAAAGTGTTGATTAAACATTCATTATTATATTTATATATAATATATAAATATATATACTATATATGTTTATATATAATATATTTATATATTATATATGATTACATTAAATGTAATAAATATATTAAATATAAATAAAAATAAATATAACTATATAAAATATATGATATATTTATTAAATATAATAAAGTAAATATAATTTCATATATTATTATATTTATTAATTTTTCCATGAAGTAGAGCAGTGAAGGGCTAATCCTGACACGAATGTTACTGACATAGTATCTGATGTTTTGAGTATTGGCACATCTTACAAATTGTTTGATGCTTGCAACTTTAATATGCTTTCTCTTCTCTGCCAAGTAATGCCTTCCAAATGCTTAATAGTCAGTTTTGTTGTAGGTTGTTTTTTTTTCTAACTGCATGCTAGTTGGGTTTTTTTCATCCTCTTGGCAAGCAAAACCTTGACCTTATTGGAAGTCTGACAGCTTACCAGTGCTTACTAACATGAAACTAAAGGAGGGGGAGGCATGCTCTGATGACCAGGGACTCAGAGTATTTAGCATGTGCCTCTCTGCCTCTAGGAATCTGCAAGGCAGTTTGAGGCTTTAAATATACCTTTTTTCTTTTCCCCTCTCTTTCCACAGGTCCCCAATTCTAAAACATAATGTCGCAAAGAGATGCAGATAAGTACCTTTACGTGGACAAAAACATCATTAATAACCCTCTGACTCAGGCTGACTGGGCAGCTAAGAAGCTAGTATGGGTTCCCTCGGAGAAGAATGGTTTTGAGGCAGCTAGCCTGAAGGAAGAAGTGGGAGATGAGGCCATCGTGGAACTTGCAGAGAATGGGAAGAAGGTGAAAGTAAATAAGGATGACATCCAGAAGATGAATCCCCCCAAATTCTCTAAAGTGGAAGATATGGCGGAGCTGACTTGCCTGAATGAGGCTTCAGTGCTTCACAACTTGAAGGAAAGATACTACTCAGGACTGATCTATGTAAGTGATCTTGTCTCTTGGGGTGAGATTTCTTGATTGCATACTGTGTGAACTTACTGTAATCTGTTTACTTATGAAATGCTTTATCTTAACCTTCCATTGCCCCTATAAGCAACTCTCATGTGACTTAGTTTGTTTCCTCTACTTAAAATTTTTTTCACTCAACTATGCCAATCCCCTTCTAGTTAATGTTGAAGCTTTCAAGGAATGCTGTGGTAAATATCTTTAACATTTTCATGTCTTCATTTGCAGGATGTTTTGAATGACATTTAACTTTCTTTTAGCAACAGACAAGCTGGAAAGTGGTAAACAAGGAGTCTGATCTGAACTGACCCAAACAATAATAAAAACACAGTCCTAATATACCTAACATCTGAATTGCATTTTCCCCCGTCTGGACTTTCAGTGAGAAAGAATGCTAATGCCACCCTTTTTGTGTTACAAAAATTCTGGATCTCAGAATGTCTTACTAGAGAAGGCATGTATATGTCTGCATGTGCTTACAGATAGGAAATACATCCTTTTTTTCCACCTTAAAATGGACAAGAGCAGAGATTCTTGCTTCTTACTGTTGCGGAATTGACAAAGATACCATTTATGGGACCAATGGTCACACCCAGCAAAGCATGCAGCAACTACTTCACTGAGTACCATAAGCAATAAATAGGGAAATTTATGGCAATAAATAGGGAAATTAGTGGGAAAGGAGAATTAGAAACCTTGTCCTTATTCTGCATGTCCCTTTTTAGTTTCCACTTCATATGGCCTCTTATTTAGCCAGCAGATGCTCATCGTGATCACCTCTATTAATACTCTGCAGGCATAGAATGAATACTTAAATTCAGCAGTAATGTAAAATTTGGGTGAAGTGATTGGTTAAAACAGAAACTAGTATTTCTCTGACTAGCCTCTGTTATGGAATTAAAATGGGACTGCCTGATCTGGAATCCTGAGGGATGCATAAATGCTGGATGTTTAGTATTTTTAGGTACTACTTTTTCACAGCAGGTTAGAAGATCTATAAAATAATTAATAAAATAATTAATGATTAAATAGCAATAATAATAATTAACATTTACATTATTAATTATTAAAATATTTAATAACAAAATAATAAAATAATAAATAATAATAATTTTTGTATGTAAACATCTATTAATAACTAGTCCTTAGAAAGTCTGTCCAGGTTTCCACTCCCCCCCTTTGTGCTGCCAAAACCCTAAGTCTGCTGATGCTCTTGTCTTACAGAGAAGACAAAACTAAAAAGTCTGTGCAATATCCATCTGTAAGTCTGGGCTTTTTTGAAAGCTTTGCCATACTGGAAGAGATATATTTTTTTTATGTAGCCATCTTAAATGGCAAGCTATAGATGATCTCTTGTGTCCTAGCAGGGACTAGTAGTCCCACGTAGCAGGAATTCACCCTAGCCATCCATTTTGGGTAGAAATCTTTATGAACTGTTGCCTTTGAGGTTAAAGGAGAATGAACATGAGCTAGAAACTGGCTCTGGCTGGTGTTGTGACCATTGCTTTTCTGGAGTGGCATGAAGTCTTCTGGACAACTGTTGCAGAAATTCGCAGAGAATATCTGAAGGGTTCAAAGTTGCTATAAATTTAGTCTGACTCCCACTGTCTGATCTCAAAATTTTGAGACCTTATATGGTTGGAAGTTGATTCAGTTAATTATTCTGTGTAGTCAACAACTCCTTTGACTACTAGTCAAAATGTGTTCTTGGAGGAAAGAATATTAATACTGAGATAAAATAGAATGTGCAAGATAATGTGTAACATTTTTAGAACAGGAAACATTAATAGGTTATGTAGAAGGTTGTTGAAAATAATTCAACAGAATCTTTTAAGTCTGTTGCACACTATTCAGTGGGCTGTTCTGCATAGATTACAAGAGATCCTCTGAAATCTCAGATGTAGTCTAGGACTGCATTAAATTGAGTTCTTGTAGTTGAATTGTAAGAACTATAAGATAATAATCCCCACACCCTTCACCCAAGTAAACCTAGCATAATAATGCTCTATTGCAGAATCATGGTCTTGCCAAGACTGTGTTTCTGTGTACTTGTGAAATGAACTGATCTCACCTGTCAGCAGATCTCAGCAAGTCAGGAGATTATTGTGAAGGCTTAAAATACTTTCATTGGAGTGGCTGTTTGCTGATCATTAATCCTTTTGAAGAAGCAGATACATACGCAATGTATCTCTAGCATAAATGTCTCTGAAAAGATCATAAACATAATTTAGTTCTTAGTTCTGCTCTTGTCTCTCCTCTTTGCCAGCAGAACTCTGTGTCTTTGTTGCCTTTTTTTTTTTTTTTAAACTTTATTTTTCTACCTACCCATCCTATAGAAGAGAAGGGGAAATATTATGGCTGGCACAGGCAAATTTTGAGCAGAGAGCCTCAAACATTTCAAGAACTGAGAGCTTGAGTCCGACACCAAATTGCTGTTCCCATGTGCTGTTTTTTTCTGCACTGATGTGACTTGCTAATAGACTGGCTTTTATATTAACCCTTCCTCTTTGGAATGCTTCATCAGAAGATAATTTTCAGCTTCTGTTTTGCTTACTTGATCAGCCCTGCTTGAATTCAGTGTGAAACTCAAAACTCAAGTTTACAGGTTTCAGTTGTATCATTGAAGTTAACAGTTGCTGGAAAATAAACTTTTTGATGCTCTGCCATGCTGCAGATGCTCTTCAGAGCTAGTTTAGCAGTTAGAAAAATAAAACCAGTTCCAATTTGGCCTGTGTGTCATTTGAAATAGTTAGTGAAAGGTAATGCCAGAATTCTATTCTGAGACAGTAATGTCTGAAACAAAGTACAGATTTCCAAGCCAGCTATGCTTACAGTAGATTAGCCTTTCAATTGGAGCCTTAGGTTCACTTCAAGGATTTATGCATACAAGTCATTAACTTATACTTTAATAAGATTAAGATGACTTGTCTTCTCTGTGGTAGGACTGGCAGCTTCTGCTTAATATAATTCAACTTGCTTCCTGTAAAAAATTATTTCAGTGTGCCTAACTGGCAATCAGCACATGGTGGTCTCTCTCAGCTGCCTATCCCAGCCACAATTAGTTGCCTTATTTCTTATTAAATAAAAATATCACCTCACACATCTGTCCCCGAGTATCATTATACTGCAAGGAAACTTGCTTTAGGTATTTCTTCTGGCAACCAGAATGCTGGAAGAAGGTGCTGGAAGAATGCTTCTTCCTGCATACCTGCTTCATGGCTTCATCACTCTAATTAACGTCTTCTGCTTTCTAAACTGCTGCTCTCATCTGTAAGGCTTCTTCAGTCCTACTTCAGACTTTCACACTATTCTTACTTGAAAAGCAACAACTATAATTTTTCAGCAAACATGGACATTAATGTCTTTGAAGGGCGAGGTAGGGCTGGTCTGTGGCACAACTTACAGTTTTGTTACCCTGGGGAACAGGGACTTCTGGTTACTACATGCATGTTGCTACTTCCATGGGATTTGAGGCAAGATGACTGCTAACACAGACAGCTGAACTGATTCCTCAGAGGGTTTTTGTTAATTGTTTTCCAGAATTCTGGTAAAATGACAGCTCTTTTTATAACAGCTCAGTTGATTCTAGTGTCAGTTATTTCCACACCAGCAGAACCATACTGTGAATGTGCTACTTGAGTCAACTCTTTTCTACCTCTTGATCTTACTCTGTCTTCCACTAGTGTAGTCAAAGGTCAGGAAAGCATGACCCAATTTTTCAGCTGCTATTCTGTGCTGTACAAGTACTGACTGACATGATTGAGAACTAAGGCTGTGGCAAAAAGAACTAAGATTGCCAAATTGGTTTCTGCAAAGTCCTTAAACTGCCCCTTTCAAGGAACTTTAAACTGTTTAAACCTAACCTAAAATGTCTCACTGAAGCTTGGCTTCCTGGAATTTTAGAAGTCCTACACAAAAAGGTACTTAGCTAAATTTCAGTTTCCCACATATTTTATGTAAGCTATCCAAATATTCCTCAGATGTTTAAAATAAACAAACAAATAAAACACCCTCAAACTGTCTGAAAACATTGCCTGATATTTTATACTGGGGTATGGGAAAAGACTCTTAAATAGCTATGAAAATTTTCCTTTCTGGGGGACATGGGTGAAAGTTGTATCTGAATGTGCTGCATCTAAGAGTGGGGTTATTACTTAGTGCTAAGCCAGCATATAGGAAAATTTGTATGTATGTGTAGTAAATTCTATTTTCACCTTTCTGATCACTAATCAGAAAGGTGATTCTTTCTAGTCTAATCCTTACCTTTATCTAGCTAAAGAGGCTAAATCTGATTAAGTACTCTCTGTGCTCATTTTTGAGAACTCTTTACCATTCTGAAGCACTATTCTTTGAGCACACAATATAAGAAGTGTTAGCAATAAAAATGAGAGGTGTCAAATGTACTCTCTCTAGCACTGCAAGTTGCTGTAGAAAGCTGTTTCTAGCCAACTGTTTCTAACAGCTGTCTCTAAAATTGTCAGAAAACTGGGGTAGCTCTAAGCCCCAAGAGTCAAGCTTGGAATGATATTCTTAGAATATCTAGGAAATATCTAAGGAGCCTCTGCTCCTCATATTGCCTTTGAAAGTAAAATGTTTCTGAGGGGTTATTTTTAGGTATTCAAATCTCAATTATATATTTTATTATTTTTTAAAGAAGCTTAATATTTTCACTAGGAGTATTTTGACAGCTGTCTTTCATGAGAACTATAGAATTTAAGCCAGTGGAAACCAATTGAGAAATCAAGTTGTGCTGTTATTGGTTTATGAATTAACTATTTGAGATGAATTTGAAATAAACTTTGGTAAATATTGCTGATTCCTTGAGCATGGAGAACTTTAGAATTGTTTCCTAGATTGACTAGTTCAGAAGTGTACTTCACTAGAGACCTTCAAGTTTTTTGTTTAGTTGTAGTTACCCTTATTACATTATCTGGAAGGGTCTTCAGGAGGTCATCTAATACAACTTCTGTTGAGCAGTGCCAGCACTGAATTCAGTCTAGTGCAGTGGTCTTGAAAATGTCTAAGGACTACAATGTTCTTATTTTTCCTTTAGTAACCATTTTGGCTTGAATTCTTGTTACATTGCAGTTGATCATTTACCTGATATGGAGGATAAATCCATAGCAAACATGAGGCAGAACACATTAAAATGAATGTTTCTGGGAGCTAAGCACCTACCTTATATAATGAAATGGACACTTGACTTGAATATAGGAACTTAGGAAGGAAGAAAAGCCAGACCTAGTGGACCATTAATTAGCCAGAGAACAGTCAAGTTTGGTATCACTGTGACAAATGTGTCAGTTGATGCACTGAGTGTACTTGGAAAAGTTGAGTAGTAGTCAAGTTGATATGACTTTAGCTGTTGCTCAGATTCTAATATTGTTTAGTGGGAATTATCCCACATGGCATCAATGGAAGAAGCACTTAAAAAAGGACTCTTTGGTTGATTTGTTTTTCCAAGTAATATATTGTTAATATGTACAAGTATGCAACATTTGTAATTCCTGTCTTTATTTGCTGCAATGTTTTCTTGCCAGACCTACTCAGGCCTGTTCTGTGTGGTAATAAATCCTTACAAGAACCTGCCCATCTACTCAGAAGAAATAGTGGAGATGTACAAAGGCAAAAAGAGACATGAGATGCCCCCTCATATCTATGCAATCACAGACACAGCCTACAGGAGTATGATGCAAGGTGAGTGCTGACTGAGATAATGACTTGTTGAAATCACAAATCAAAGTTACAGTCAAAACATTGTAGAACAACAACATACTGCTATCAGTAGGCATTGTTGCCCCCTCTGCCCTTGCTTACAGACGCCTACCTACTTGGTACCAGCCTACTTTTGTGGAAGAACCTTACAAAGAGTCTGGCAGGAGCTAAACAAGAACAGACTGGTGTGAGTGCATGGGGTTCAGAGAAACAAGCAGGGACAACTTGCGAGATGGTGAACTGTCCCTCGCAGTGATGAGCCTATGGAAAGATTGCTGGAGGTGGCAGTTATGTGTATTGGTTGCTGGAGGCTTTTAACCAAAAAATTTCTAACCAGTCATAGAGTCTAGTTGGGTGAAACAAGCTTAGTATAAGTTGCATTTTGAAATGCAGTTGTCAGTGTTGATTTTACTATCTGGTCGTTTGGTTATGTTTCTACTCTAATAAGAATAAAACTTACTATCAGGCAGTATTAAATACATCTGTTGGCTTGTTGTAAACTTAAAGAAAGCAAGCAGACTGCCTCTTTCTCCCCTGTATATATAAATGAGAAAAGCCATAAATATTACCTGCTGCTTGTTTGTCACTTGAGCACTTGAAAATGTGGAGTACTGAATGTCCTGTGAATAATTCTCCATCTGAAAAGAGGTCTTTTACAGAGTCAGTGCTTGTGTTTGTGATGCTTGAGAGTGTTCAGTTAAGCAGGTATGTTGTGCTGCTCTTCCTGTTTGTAGCGGGGTTCTATGCAGAGGCATGCTTTGTGAGGTTTAAAGCATATAACGTACAGTTTAATTTGGCATAGCTTGTGTGACTTTGATTAGTACTTTATTTTCTGATGACTAGCAACAATTAAGGTGTTTATCTCTCCAAGGTATTGTTATTAATTGTTATTACCCTCATTTTTTGAATAAAAGCCAGATAAAATAAATTCATTCTTTAAAATTCTAATTAGATGAAATTTTAAGAAGCTCTGCTTCTTTCCTGCCCTCACTACCACTTGAGCCTCCAAGTGCAGGAGCATTATAACAACATGGTTGCCCAGAGTGGAAAGGAAGAAAGAAAAACTCCTTCTACTTTAAACAACTTCTAAGTGTGGAGAATGCTTGGAAAGGTTGAAAGTGTGGTCCATGAAGAGCAGAGCACATGAGAGAGATAGCAGGATGGATTGATTAAGCTGTAGTTGGAAGAACTTTGGGTGAGGAGGGATGCAGCACAGAGACATGCTGCAGCAGACTGGTGGCATGGTGTAGGTGGCAGTTTAAGATGTGTCAGCACTTGAAGGCAAACAGGTATACTACTGTGTTACTCTGAAAGGATTGCTGTATCCAGAGGAAAAAAACCTGAGAGCCTGGACCTATGTAGGGCCTTACTTCCCTCAGATAAAGACAGGATCTTCCATGAAGGGCAAGAACAGATGCTCTGCCTGTACTACACATGACAATATGGTTGTCCGTAAACCTCATCACTGTTTTGGTTCCTTTATTACTTCCTTCTCTCCCTTGTCAGCTCAAGTACCAACATACGTTTTCCTTAAATAAGCTACTGACTTAACCCTACCAGAGTTATTGTTCCCTAAAAAAAATCTTTTCTACGTGGAGTCAGAAAATTTCTTCGGCATTGTTGTAGGGAGAGTAAGTCCTTTTCCCTCTACAAAAAGCAGTTAAGCCATGGGGAACCTTGCATGCGTGCATCTTGTTATTCCTCCCTACCAGATATACCAGTGTGTGGCAGTGGATATCCAGACAGCCACAATACTGTGGCAGGGGTCCAGTGACATTTCCTGGTATGACGGTGGTTCAGAGCTAGTGATGTGGATGACGTGGATCTTTTCTTTCCTTTTGGAAAGCAGTGTCTCTCAGATCACTGCCTGAGCAATATCTAAAGCTTGGAAATCCCAGTCTTAAATGTCTTTGGTTTACAATGCTAGAGAACAGCAGACCTGCCTCTGTTATCCTTGCATGAGAAAGTTGCTAAGTGCTCTGTGGAGTGTTTACCTTTCCCAGAACAATTATAGCTATGCAATCTTCTCAGCAGTATTGACCATCTAGAAGTTTACTTCAGCTCTTCTTTGCCTGGTTTGAGATACCTTGTTGCTGACTTCTTGGCGTATGTGCTGGATGTGACTGTCATTCCCAGTTAGTTTTTGAACCAGCCCTTTTTTGACCTACTTAACTAGATTTGGAAAGATTTTTGTGTGTGTCTTTGTTCATGTGTGCCTTGTTTGTGCTAGCAAGAACTGTAGAGGTCATTTTAGGGTAATTTGCTGCCTTATTTCCTTATTCCAAAGGAGTTAATTCTGATGTCTGCTACTGGTGGTGAAGGTGAGAAGGTTGTTGCAGTGTCTCTGGTCCTTGCTGGGCTCTAGGGCAATGGAGAGCAACATTCCTGTTCCACTTTCTCAGTTTTGCTTAGCAGTGGGGGAGGCTTGATACAGCAGCCAGTGGTATGGCAGGAATCTGTACAGAGAATAGAAGATGAAAGGGTCCAGAGCTCCACATGAGCCAGAGGCATTTAGGATTAGGCTGCCTTCCCTAGGTTACTTTCAGAGCCCTAAAGACTGGGAATCCTTCATGGTGAGAAGGATAGCAAGCTGTTGATTTCTGTCAGTATAAGGCATAGTTACCTCTTAAGCTGACAGAGTGGGAAAGCCTTGCCTGTTAATTGATTTGGACTCTGATTTTTTTTTTATATTCTGGTAATTTATGGTATTCTGGTAAGCAGATAATTCAAAGGGATTTTTGTCAGGAAAGAAATTGGGAAGGGAAAGGAAGATGAGAGCTTTATTCCAACCTCTGCTAATCCAGAAAATATTTAACCCTTCTCAGGAACCTATGCTGATGTACTATGGGTGACGTTGGTCATCTGTGTCTGCCCTGGTTACTCTATTCACAGAAGTGTCATGTGGCATGTATATATTCCAAAATTAAATTGCTCTTTGTTAAATTTTACCAGAAGTGCTTCCTTGAAGCAATAACATAATGGAGAACATGTTGAAAGTGTTTGTTTGTTTTCCTTCTTTCTCTGACTCGAGACATTAGAACTCAGAAATGAGATGAAAACATTATTTTACTGCATGGTACTCGGAGCTTCTTCCTGTGCTTTAAGATCAGAACTCTGAAGAAGGTGTAACATTTTTGTTTTTGGAGAAAACAACCATTTGTCTCAATGTTTCTCTTCCCTGGGTAACCCGGATGTCAGAAGCCACGGGTTTGTCTGCTTTCAGAAGAATTACTCCTCTGGCACTGATGATTGAAGCACAGTGCCTTGCAAGTGGAATGGTGTCTTAAGCAAACATGTCATTATTCTGATGCAGCAGATGTACACTGAAGGGTACATTCTTTACCTCGTTGCATATTCTCTAGGGGGTTTATTTATAAAAATTTATTTTAAAGCTGTTAAACGACACCTGTTTTCTATTTTGAACATGTACAGGGAATTTTTTAATGTCAAATACTGATAGAAAAGGTTAGAAATTTAATTGGTGTCCAGAGCATGATGGCTGTTTTAATACCAGTGCCTGAAACTTCAGTGGTGGATTAGATGAGCATGGTTATTCTGGTCTCCAGAGCTCAACCTGCTCAACTAAGAGGTAAGCAAGGGGAATAGACAGCACATTGTTAATGAATGAATCTCCTTTCTCATCCAGTTTCTCCACATATTAGTGTAGGGCTCCTAACGGTTCACTGAACAAAACTCTTAAAATAGTTGTGTAGTGATTAAACCCTCCTTGACCTTGATGGATTAGTCTGGAAAGAAGCCTGTGCAGCTGGCACCTTGCTGATGTTCACTTGGGAATTAGGTAGTCTCTGGGTTTGGTATTTAAAACAAAAAAATTCTGAAGCATAGGAACTTAAACGATTTTTATTTGCCTTGTTAATATTAAGGGAGGAAACAGTGTTATAAGTTATTTGCTTTACAATAGCTAGCTGTTGTAGATCTTCACTTGCACCTCAGGCCCAGTTGTCATTCTCACAAGAAACAGTCCTCTCTGTTTGCTTCTATAGAACATAAAGTTGAAGTATTTTATTTGTAATTCTTAGAGGTTTACATATTTCTTAAGTTTCTAAACCAGTGGAACACTTCTGTTTTAACTCCTTGGCCTCGAGTCTTCTCAGCTTGCTTCTTAGCATTGGTTTTCTGTATGTGGCACTGTATACTGCATTGTCCCAGTTGGCATTTTTATTTTCTATACTATAGTCTGTATGTGCTTACCTATTCAGGGGTAGCTGATAGTATCAGAGTTGTTCAAATTATGTAAAGGCACAGATGTCTCAAGTTGCTTCCACTAAACGCAAAAGACTATAGCATGTGGTTTCTCTAGTTTATTTACAAAACACATCCAGATTTCTGTTGTAAGGGACAATGTTAAATTTGGATGTTAATTACGGAGGATGTTAGTTTTGATGTTGTTTGTATACAAATGGCAAGAAAAGATGTACATAGTTTCTGATTTTCTTAAGAAATGTTTTACATGCTTTGATTTACTTGAGATTTCTAAATGCAGCTTGCAAAATCTGTGTCTCAAAATGTGGTTTTCAGTAGAACAAGGAGCTAAAAAAGAGTCCATTGCCCACTTGTTTTTAGTAGTTACCACACCCTTGCTTCATTCCTGTAAACCAGCACAAGAGCTCTCTGGCAGTCACTTCTGTAATGGTTTAGCCCTTGCTGTCAGTTTCCCTGCATTTCACTGTTTTAGTATCTTAAGCTGCCTGAGCTTTTGCAGGCTGTATACCAGTTTTTCTTTCCTGTCAGAACTTCATAAACATTTGTGTAACCTAAAATTACAGCCTAACTTGTTTTCCTATTTTGCTATCTCCAGATTCAGTTAAGGAATGCTAGAGAAGGGGGTGTGGGCTCTAGTCCAAAAATGGCTTGGGGAAATAAATATTTGCATTTGACCCAGTGGGATATATTTCATTTTTTGAAATGAAACTTACTTTTCTCCTTGTGACTGTCCTCAAACTTCAGCTAATGCAAAGCTGAATATTGGTACTACAATGTTCCTGCCAACTGATGTGTTTTCGTGCTTTATATCTTGCAGTTCTGTTATTGAGAACTGGCTTGGATGTGCTGTGTTAGTCCTTAATTTGATTTCTTTCTCTTTGTTGTTGTGTTTTGTTATTTTGTGGGGTTTTTTTGTTTCCTGTCCTTGAAGGTAGATTATTAACGTTTTGACACGTGTCTATAGTACATTCCTGAAATGATAATGCAAAACCAGGCTGTCAGGCTCTCTTCTGGTGTTCCCTTAAATCAGCATGCAGGTTAAAGCATCACAATGAACATATTTTATCAGATTTTATGCTGGTGGGATGGTTCCCGGTAGCACAGTGTGTCAAGTGCCTGGGGCTCCTCTTGTCTTAGAGCCCTTGAGGGAAGGACATTGTTGTAAGATTATATTGTGGTCAGAAGAGAAGTCTGAGGCGGGGATGAGGAACTGAAGCCACTGCATGGTCAAAACACTTAAGCGCACATAAAGTCTGTTTTTTAGCTTTAGGTCAACTCTTTAATTTGGTCAGCCAGCCCAATGCCTAAGCTGGGCTACAGGCAGTCACCATGGTGCTGGGGAGCAGGAAAAGGGAAACCTGGAGGGCCAAGCTGCTCCCTGCTGCCAGATACTGGCTCAGTGGTTAGGAGGTGGGTGGTTCCATCTAGCTATGGTTGAGCTTTTAGCCTTAGTGAGTCAGCTATAGGCAGGGGACTGCAAGCCAAGCCTTTGCCTTTCAGCTACACTTCCTCTTAGCTGGAGAGATGATGTCACCATTGTGTGAATGCTATATTACTTCTCCTTTTATGGAGATGAACAGGCTTGAAACTGAAGTCACTCATGCAGAGGAAGTGGGTGATAAAGGCCTGCTAGGATGTTCTGTAACTGAGATGTGGAGCTTAAATTACACATTCTCTTCTAGCCTCCCAACCTTTTTCTAGTTCTATCCCAAAACATCTTAAACTCCAAACTCTTGAATTTTTTTTAATCAATTATGCCAATATATTCGACAACAGCAATTCAACTCAGATTCATTGTTTTGCAGTAGAATGTTGGGCTGAGGACTTCTTGTGTACAAGATGCCTCTTGTGAAAACAAATTCTGGTTTAACTGAATTTTTAATATATGCTGGAGGTCCAGAAAGCAATCTAAAATGCAGTCTTTTATTTTTGTATTGAAGAAGCCAAGAATGAGTTAGATACGGGTTTTTTATATAATAAAACTAATCTACTGAACTTATTATACCATACTGCTGCCTAGCTTAAATTTGAAGGATGTTTTACTTCCTGAATTTCTGGATGCTTAAGGCTGCTGCCATTTATGATCACTTGAATACTATGGTGATGAGAGCTAAAGAAGAGCCTAGATAAAAAGCTTTCCTTGCCAGCTGGTCTGAAATACAGAACTGTTGCTATAATTAACTAATGAGTTGTTATTCTGGATTGGTTTTAATAAGTGACTCCACTTAGGATTGAAAAGCAGATGCAGATTTCTTTTAATCAGGCATTTCTTGATTATGTTATTATAAGCAACTGAATTTATGGTACCCAGCACATTCTCTTCTGCTGAGTAGCTTGCTTGCACAACTGGCAAAGGAGTAAAAGCAAGTGCTGACTGAAGTTGTGAGGTACGCCCATGTTGGGGAAAAAAAAAAAAAAAAGGAGGGGTGGAGGTGGCCTCTTCTCTCTGTAATTCAATTCTGATTCGTGATGGCACAAGTCAGTATTGTATGGAGAATGAATATTGGCATTTAAAGCAATTCTTAGTTGGAAGTGTGTCTAAGAGTTACGCTTTTGTACGCGTTAGCTCTTTGGCCCTTTGGTCGGCTTCAGTTTCCTGTTGCTCAACACATTGTTCGAGTTGTCTGTCTGTACACAATTAGAAGAATTCCAGCTATCCCAATGACTGCTGCTTTTGCAGTCCTGGGAAAGAATTTCCCCCCGATTGCAAACAGGAATGTTGCCTTTTATGGCAGTGTCTGCAGGCTGCCGGTGACTTGCCCGCACTCGCAGGTACGTTCCTGCTGGCTTAAAGCAGAGGTGACTAATGCAGCTGCAACTGGCCACCAAGAAAGTATGTTGGGGGAGGAAAACATAGTGCCCAGAGGGTTTTTGAACGCTGTCTGTGATTTTTCCTGCCTGAGTGTCTTTCAACACCTTGCTCTGTCTTAAGGCAACCCTTGTTGCTTGCCCCTCTAGGACTTCCTCGGGTCACTCCAGGGTGCTGGTGCTACCTGGCCTCCTTGCAGTGAGGCTCAAAAGGGGACTCTCAACTAAGGTGTAACAAAGCTTGTCATGATAAAAATTGTTCAGAGCCAAAGAGCTTCTAAGTAATATTTGATGTTGGGATCCTCTCCTGAAGCAGAGGGAAGGGAGAGGGCGTAGACTAAAGTGCTCTAGGTCTCCATTGCTTATTTGGGTAGCCCCAGCTCACAGTTCCAACACTGGAGTTGGCTACTGGGAGTTAAAATCACCTTCGTGGGGTTAGCACTTTATTTTTTCTTTTACTTTTTTCCCTTATCTCTCAAGGAAGAGAGATATCCTTATCTCTTTCCTTATCGCTTATCCCTCTGTACTACCTGAATGTGGGCCTAGCCTTTTCTCAGACAAGTGGTCTGCTTGTTCATAATCAGACTTTCAAAACTCAGATGCTCTTCTTTTCACATAGCAGCTTTGTGATAGACAACTGCATCCAGGTGTCCAAATAGCAAAGAATACATTTCCTTAGGCAATCCATAAATGACTCATTAGTATTATTCCCCTGATCCACCCTCAAAGTGCCCAGTCATGGAGAGGGCTGGCAGCTGTGCCAGCTGAGCCCTTGACCCACTGGGAACTTTGAATGGGTGGGGCCTTCAGAGCTGGCTAACAGCAACCCAGCCTGTCCCTCGGCAAGAAGGATGCATCTCTTAAAGGCAGTTAATAAAATTTATCACATTAAAAATATGCATGTCCAGTGCTGGCAAAGCTTCAGTATCTAGTTTTGAATGCTTAAGAATTTGCTGTGCCAAAACCATTTGAGTGATGATTTTCTTCTGCTTGCCTTCTTCCAGTCTTAGGGTTGATGAGCTCTTTCTGAGAATGGTGTTAGCAAAGATAAATGAGATTGCATCCAATCGTTTTCCAGTAAAGAAGCTGAAGAGCAGAAGTTGCCTTGTCTGTAGGGTGTGAACCTAATGCTTTGATTATTGATTGCAGAATAATCTTTTTAAAAATCAAATTTGGTAGGTTTACCCACTTTCCTTATTGCATGAAAATGTGTTCAAAGGTTAGTTATATTTCTCTCCTAATAAACTGAGTTTATAAGGATACTTTTTGTTTGTTTGTTTTTAATGATTAGGATATTCATTATGTTAGGACTGAAATATTAAATTCACTTGCAGTAGCAGTGTTGAGAGGTACAGAAAGTGGCTCCAGATACTTGAATTATGTGTGACTATATAGCCTTCCCTAATTACAGCTCAATCTTTATCTTGCATAGAACAACTGGAATGCTGACTCAGTTATATCATCTAAGTACACTCTGGTGGGAAGAATACTGAATGCTCTTGGGTTCTCTAAACTGTTGGAGAAAGGAATAGAAAATAAGGAGATAGGCATATTCATAAACATACTGGTGAAGTTTACCAGTTGCTGAAATAATTTAATAGAGCAACCCAGTAAATTCTATATTCTTATGGAAGTTTGAGGCTTGCATTCTATCTGTTTAGACTTCAGCACAAACTGGGGCTCAGTGTGGAAAAAGGAAAGAATAACATATCACTGGATGAAATCTAACTCAGGTGTTACCAAAGTTCTCAGACAGGATAATCTTATAGTCCTTGGATCTTGATCTTCAGAAAAAAAAATTAAACCCAAAAATCAAAACAAAAAAGAACCCATAGCCAAATAGATAACTTCCAAACTAATGGGAGTTTTGAGTTTGGTGGCACAGTCTGTTCTGTGAGTGCCCCAGGAGTTCATGTGGGCTGTCTATGGATGACTTGATGTGCCCAAGTCTTTTCTGTATCTGAACAGGACTTGCTGCCTCTCTGGTGACTGCAGTAAGCTACTAAGGCTGTTGTGGTGTAGGCACTGGCACTCTTCAGTCCAGTGCTCCCAGTTGGTTCCTGGTGGCATGTGGGAGGAATGGGATGCAGACTTGGGAGGAGGGGAAGGGAAGGAGACATAGGGTGAAGGGGTAAATGAAAAGTGAAGTTAAGGCAGAAGCAGGGGAATATTCTTACAGAAGTGGTGGAAGAGCAGTGGGATGAAGGCATGGTGGAAGGACTAATCAGGGAGGAAGTGGAATCATAGGTGAAAGCTGAAAGGTTAAAGAAGTGGGAGAAGATATTGGTGGATAGGCTGGGTGAAGTAAGTTGTGTAACTGGAAAGATGTTATCATCCACAGCTGGGAACTGAACAGAGGATTAGTATGCCTGCTGTTACTAGCTGCTGTGTTAATACAATAGAGGATGGTGCCACAAACAAATCAGCTGTATAAAACCTAGGCTGCTCAGTGTGTTAGTTTTCAAGTCCATTCTGTACAAAATAAAAATTTCTTACTGAGCTTCCATTGTTCATTTTGAGGGTGAAAGCCTCCGTCTTATGTGAGTTTTTAGCATTTTGAGATTTGTCCCATTTCCCTCCTTTCCCTTATATTTCCACTGCTCTGCTGGTAATTTTTTGAAGGCAGTATGGGCCCACTGTAACGTGGGGGGAGGAGGCTGAGGAACAAGTAGATGTATATCAAACTGTCACTCTGTGGTAAATAAACACTCAGTCAGAGAGTTCTGTATTGTTTGTAGAAAAATTGCAATGGAAACAATATTCTTTCTGGATGAAGAAAGCTAAACTATCCTAGTGCCATTACACTTTGGCAGATGGTAGGAGGTTGGCATCTATTGTCAAAAGAGGAAGTATCTAGCCATATTTCTGAAGATGCTTGGCAGAGTTTACTAGTTCCTGGTTTTGTCATTGGTGCTGATTTCATTCTTTCACAGAAATTTAATTTTAGAGTCTCAGTCTGATTACTTTTTTTTTCAAAATTTTATTTCAGATCGAGAGGATCAGTCCATCCTTTGCACGTAAGTACAGCAGTTGTTGGCTTGTCGGGATGTCAAAGTCTGTGTTAAAACTCTTGGTTGGAGAACTCACTTAACTGTAGATGCCAGGGGTGGGCTCAGTAAGTCAGGTAATAGTGGAGAGCCGAGGAAAGTCTCTCTATATTTCCTTATATATGTAATCCTTTCTGCAGAATAACTTTAATAAAAATTGGAGGAAGAAGGGAGGTCTTGAAACAGCCCCTGTGTTCCAGCTCCTAAGAAATATCTTTTATTACTGCAAAAGGCTTGAGGAAGTCCTTCAGATTTGATGCAGCTGTTGCATTTAAGTACATTCATACTGATGAGACTGACACAGTAACAGATACTCTTGATACAGCAGTTTCTCTTCTAGACATAGCAAAATTTATTGGCCCTAAGTTCTACTTAAGGAGTTGGTGTTTGTTCTTGCAGTCAGGAGGGTTCCTTTTGGAGGGTTCACTTCCTTACCTTTCACCCCCTGGTCTGTATCAGCTTCTGGATTATTCCTCAGTCAGCTGCCAATCTTCCTATCCAAGTGATTAGAAAGAATTGTTCTTCATTGCCTTACCTCCTCTGTGCATGTGTACAGAACCTGCACCCAAGGGCAAACTGGTTGAGGGCCAGCTTGCAGTCCATCAGTGCTGCTACTGCTTGTCAGTACAACTTGTTTTTTACTTTGTTTCAAGGGAGGTGCCATAATAGACAGAATGCAGTTAAGGAGCTCTTTATCCTTTCTGGGTTTAGGAATATGAATGTGTCCCTTTACATCTTGTTTGTGTATGAATTGCATATTTTCTTTACAGAGGTGAATCAGGAGCTGGTAAGACAGAGAACACCAAGAAGGTTATTCAGTACCTGGCTCATGTTGCTTCCTCACACAAGTCTAAAAAAGACCAGGTAAGACATAGGTTAAATGATGCTTTATTGCTGTGCTGACTTTGGACAGGAACTATATACTGGCTGGTGTTTGTAAAAGTCATATTGCTCAATAAAAGTGTAGATACTAACATTTATCAGGGCACTGAGGAGGACAATGAACTATGAAATAATAGAAGTTTGTAAAAGATTGAAAGCCAGGGTATGTTATTGTAAGTCATAACTCCTTTTAATTCAGTGGAGATACAGTGGGGATAAACTCATCTACAACCCCTTGGATTTATGGGCAAGAGACACTATAAAAAAAGCATCACCCCTGCTGATCTTTTTACACAGATGTGTTGCTTATAACCAGTCCAGGCAGAGTAAATGCTTTATAGGTTAAGTCTGGCTATTGATTATATATGTCTCAAAACTGGAGAATACAGTGACAGGCTAGTGGACATCAGCTGAAAACTTGAAAATTGTAGGAAAACATTAAAAGGGTAGAAAACAGCCAAGTGTTAGCAGTACATCAAAGGAGGGTGGTGGTGATGGTGGGAGGACTTTAAAGGTGTCTCACTTATATTTTTTTCCCCTTCCCTCTCCCCTGATGGACAATTGCCGAATTCGTCAGTTGTATCCTCGTAGGTGAGCTGCACGTTTACTGCACGTTCTGCACCAGGAATGCGTTTTCTGTCCCATTGTGTGATTATTTTTTTTTTAATTTTTTTTTTTGAGCAGCTTTTCACTCCACACCAATATCACTTTCTGCAGCTAAAACAAATCCATAGACAATTCACAATTTTTTTTTTTTTGTGTGTGTGTGGTGCACAGTAATATTTTTATAAGGATGTTCTGTTGGAGACTAAAGTAATATCAAGAATAGTTATGATCTGTGTTCAATAGTAGTTTTCATTTAAGGTTTTTCTTGTAGGACTTTCCCAAATAGACCATTCAAGAAGTATTCCTGCTGAACAATAGAACTGGACCAGGCTTTCCTAGAACCATAAGCATCTAGGGTGTGTGATGTTCCTTTTAAGATAAATATAGTTAGGTGTTTAGCTTCTATTCCTTGCAGTGAAATGTGGTGGCAGGTTGCAAAGAAAGGTTGGGAAAAAGGCTGCCCTGCAGACAGGGTGTTCAAGTACTGAACTTGGTAGCCAGAGCTGAACATGTTGGAAATGTTCACTGGTGTAATGAAAGCCAGATGCTAAGTGTGTCCACTATATCTCTACATAAGAGTTTCCCCATAGTAGGTTAATGTGTAAGCATGTCTCATGCATGTATAGTTAGTATATGGATAAGAAGGCATTGCTGCACACAGGCATACTCTGTGTGTAATAAGGAACTTCTGGAATTCAACCAAAAACAAAAAAACCCCCAACTTTTTACATGCCAGACTTTAAGACATGTGAAGGCTTTTTCCATGATCTGTCAGTAGCTGTATTTAGAAACATTCTCCTTTTTTCTTTTCCTTTTTTTAAGTGTGGAAAATAGAATCATGAGGTTGAGTTAAGTATTCTTCCACTGCTTACCCTTGAGCAAAATGTCAAACCACCTAATGCAGGACAGGCAGCCTGCAAAGGAGAATAAGAGTCCTAAATTGGTCTAGGCGGGGATTTGCCCAATTTTGCTCCCTCCAGTACCCATTATCCTCCTCTGCCCCCCTCCTGGCTAAGTTTTGATTCTTGCAAGAGGTCCTGCAGATCACTTTTTGCTCTGCTTTTGTGACTACACAGTGGCACTGACTGTACCAGAGAGGATTTAGAATTGTAGTCTTTGAATGTTAGTTGGTAATAAGTGTTCTATGCAGCAACTCTTTAGAAACCCTAAACTTGGTATCAGATTATAAGGGTTTATGAAGATGAATACATTGAATTTTTGGAG
This sequence comes from Phaethornis superciliosus, assembly GCA_023637945.1. Lineage (NCBI taxonomy): Eukaryota > Metazoa > Chordata > Aves > Apodiformes > Trochilidae > Phaethornis > Phaethornis superciliosus. The sequence continues at coordinate 58,726,578 of JAJQWJ010000001.1, read as the reverse complement.
GATCTTGAGTATACTGGTAACAGCATATTTATTCTTTAGGGTTGAATATGATAGTGATGAACCTTTATGCGGCAAGATTAGGTACAGAACTTAACCAGTGATATTACAGAAAGTAGTGGTGCTTATGTACCAGAAAGGTTTCTTGACTGACTCCTATGAGATGTAAATCCATGTTTTTCCACAAGTATCAGAGCAAAGTCATATTTATAATGCCTATTCTCCAACTATGTCTCTCTTGTTTGGAGGCTATGGCAGTTTCTATCGATCCCAGTGCATTAGTGCATTCAGCTAAATAGCTTCTAGCTGCATGGTGTGACTACTAAGCACATTAAGTCTGCTTTGGGGAGGCCTACTGAATTTAATCATATAAGCACTTTTTTCATTACATGAAATTTTATTTATGGAAGTTGTGATTGATGTTTTCCCATGTTTAGTCTGCTTCTTTGCTGACTTCCTTAATTACTTAGTAGTTTTTTGAGAAAGAGAATGTTTGCAGCTAATCAGAAATTCATGAATTAGTTGCTAATGCTTAAATATTTGTAATGAACAGTAGGTTATTGGTGATCTATCTTCTTTTTTCCATTCAACACACTGTTGTTGGGACTCAGTTATTTGAGAATCTCTCACATGGCTGTAGAGAAGAATAAAAAAATCCTTCAAGCATAAAAACCAAAACAGCAAAAAATCCCGCCAAAACAAACAAAACCAGTAAATACCCTCCCCCAGCTTTTAGTTTTTTTAAATTACATGCTATTAAAGCTGCCTGTGATTTCTAGATGCTGTTCTCCATACTTCCTGAAGAATAAACAGATGGCAAGACTTTTACCTGGCATAGAAATTATTCCAAAAAGTGTACGAGATGCAAAAAAATTCAGAATACAAGATAGGTGTGAAGGATTTTAATTGCTTTAAATTGATGCTGTAACTTGAGAGCAGTAGAAAGAGAGCATACTGAAGAGTGTGTGCTGCCCAGCCATGTGCTGACAGATCCCAGTGGCTGTTACTCCTGCTGTTTTCATGAGAAATATTGTACATACTTCAAATGAATGCCAAGTAGTAAACAAGTTTGTTTCAGGTCAAGGAATGGAAATTACTCATGTCAGTAAACTGGCAGTGTCTAAGTTATAGGAACCTTAGAATTTCTAGAAAGCTTGTGACAGACACTCCTGTGTTGTACTGGTTTTGCTTTGCAAAATTACCCATTGTGTAATAATCATGAAATATCATCAGTGAAAGGTGAACATCAAAACTTAAGGTAAATAAAGCCAGCAAACCCCATCCAAAAACTTCTTTAAAATTTTGAAGATAATGAGATTCTCTTTTTAAACAGAGAGACAGTGTACAGTGAGGAGTGGACATTAGCAATAAATGCAGCAGCTTAATCTTGTGTGCCATTGCCACGGCATGCTGAAAACTTGATCTTCTCACGTGTGTCATGATGCTAAGACAAGTCTTCAGAGCTAACAGACTTCACCAGCTATTTAGTGTTTTCCTTTCCCTACAGCTTTATATTGCTCTGAGCCTGAGATGGCATTCTCTATGCATATTACTGGGTGGACCCTGTCACTTTTAAACTATGGTTTACTAATACCTACTTAACACTAATGACACTTTCTCTCTGAGGTACAGGATCTATAGTATGGATTTCTATGAACTTTTGATCTTTGTGTAGTTAAGTATGACCTCAGTTTTATTTTTAGCCAAATAATTAAAATATTTAAAGCCTGTTTTCTGTTTAGACGAAAAAATGGACTTGTATAATAAATTTCCTCTTCTGTAGCTGGGTTGAAATGCTGTGTTGCTGGCATCTCACTTGCATAGTAACAGTTTGCTGTCACAAACAAAAGCCTAGGATTTCACTGCCTGACTGAGAGAAGGAATGGGGTGAGGGGAAGAGTCTTCCAGCTTCAGTATATGACAGAATAGGAGAGGAAATGTGACTACCACCCAGTTTCAAGGAGTGAACCCTAGTTTCAAGGTTTTCTCCTTAAAAGTCACATGCTAGCTGTGTTGTGAGAGCAGATGTCTGAGCTCAGGTTCCCTTCCTAGGGGTAAATCTCTTGTTATATATACTTAATAGTTAATGAAAGTGTCTGCAGTAGCTGTTCCTTCTGTATATGTGCAGCTCTACAGGGTGTCAGGGCCTTGTTTAGCCTTGCACTTTGCAAGCATGAAGTGAGGTGGTTGTCTAAGAAACAAACTTGTAGTTCTTTGTACAGTTTCTCATATATCTTCTTCCTCTGTGGTTTTTTTTTTTTTCCCTGCATGTATTTTTAGAGACACAGTGTGGGGACTAGTCTGTTTTATAATGCTCTTTGGAAATGAATGGGAACAATTTTCCTTGAAAGTACCCTTAATAATTTGCCCATAAATTCCAGTTCTCGTGAATCAAAGTTCATTTCCATCAGTTATGCATAGGAAGACTTGAATACTTACTGATAATTACTAAAAAGAGAAACATTAATCTAAACTAATTTTCTAGAAACTTTTTAGGTAATCTTGAAATATATAGAACTCTTGGTTTTAGCACAGAAGAGAAGTCATTTTTTAAAAATTCAAAGATATATTTAGAGCTGCAGGGAAAGGTGCTCGAGTGGTCTGATACTTGTCAGAAGTAAAGGTTCTGGATTTTCTGTTTTCTGCAGCTACCAGCATTTTGTGTTCCTTGAGGGGAGAAGTGTGTGAATATGGCAGCAGAATGCAAGCAATCATGCAGCTTGTGGGATACCACTAATTCTCTTTTTTTTGTGTATCTCCTTAAAAGGAGGTTTTTGCTTGTTTGTATACTGGAAGATGTAGACTTTTAGTGCAAGCTTTTTGTTTAGGTTTTGGTGTGTTGAGTTTTGTTTTTTAAACACTAGACCTTTTCAGACTAACTTCTTAACCTACTACTAGCAGATTTCAGGGTTGCCTTGCAGAACCAAGACAGGATTTTCCTCGCTTTTCCCACCTGGATGGCAAGGAGCTTCTGGGTTGAGGGCCTGATCTTGGATTGTGTGGTGTTCCACTTTGATCGTGGGAAGTCTGTGGGATGTTATGGCCAAGTGGCTTTGAAGGGCTTCTTGTTAACAGGAAGAGAGCACTGGGACGTCCTTGTGTTGAGGAAGTGAATAAGACATATTTGTGGATGTTTCTGTTTTACACAGATAACTACTGAGTCTCCTTTGAAGGTTTAAGTGTTTATCTCCTAAGGTTTAACATGGCTTTTCCACAACAGATGTCAAGCTAGTGTGAATTGAAACTTCAGCACTTGGTTTGACCCGAGGTTAATGCAATGAACTGTTACTACATTATTAATTTCTGGTTTCTGTCTAGGGTGAACTGGAGAGACAGTTGCTCCAGGCTAATCCCATCCTAGAGGCCTTTGGAAATGCCAAGACAGTGAAGAATGACAACTCCTCAAGATTTGTAAGTAGTATTATCCAGCAAGTGTCAGTATTATGCACTTTCCAGAGAGAAGATTTGGAATGCTTTTGGGTGAATTGCTGTCAGGGATAGAACAACTGTCTGTGAGTGACTTCCTTTGAAGTTACCTGAGAAGTGACTTTCATTCAGTGAATTATCCAGAACAGACTTGATAGGTCTCAGGAGTAAAGGAACCTGACCCTCTGCCAGGATCATCTATGTAAATTTTCCCTGAAAGTTTGTAACAGTCAGTTTTATCTTGGAGTGCAAATACTGGTCCTTTTTTTTGCATGCTTTGGAGTGCAATGGACAGCATCTGAGAGGCAGATCAGGGAAGGTAAAGCTGGAACTAATTAAAAATGGTTGAAGTTAACATTGAGGAAGGTGAAACTATCTAGTTGCTACAACATATGTAACTGAAGGGGATCCTCGTTGTGCTAAGTGTCGTCTGAAACACAGTGGGGTTGAACTGTAGGCTGTCAGAATGTCAGAAATATCTTTTGTGTTTGGTGTCTTCTTTGTTACATTGCTCTTGTGATTAGCAGGCATTGCCTATTAGGTGACCTTATGTTTTGCCTAACACCTGCATGACCTGTCCTGAATTTCCTTTCCTCATCAGAAAAACAAAGTTTACACTGGCTGTTTAGTACTGTTACCAGATAGAATAAATGCTAATTTTAATGTTGTTGTTCTCCTCTTAGGGCAAGTTCATCAGAATCAACTTTGATGTGAATGGATACATTGTTGGAGCCAATATTGAGACCTGTATCCTTTCTGTAACTGCTTAAAAGGCGAGGTTAAAGGTTATGGAGGAGGCAAAAATGATACTTAGCAATCTCTTCACAGCTCACTCTGTCAGGTTGAGAAAATGGTAGGGATCATTTAAATTTATGCCAGCAAGTTTAGTCTCCTTTTTCTTCATACAGTTCTTTGTGATCTTTGTGATTATGGTGGAAATCTTTTCTGAATAAATGAATTCTAATCTTAGGAGGCCAAAATGATGGCATAAACTGCAATAAGATGAATTTGGAATTTCATAAGGCACTCTTGTATCTGTTCAAAGCAAGTATGGATGGCCACTGGTTTTGTGAATTTTATCAGTTAAGTCTCTTTTACCATAGCTGTCTTTCAGAGTTTGGCAGAACTGAAACCAGAAGCTCAGTGGGATGTTGTTGACTGATGGTGATTGCTAAAGCAGTGCCCCTGTAAATTGGCATGAGCAGAACATCAGATAGTCCATGTTTTTTCTCCTGCCATAGAATAGGAAGTGATTTCCATCTCCCACCATATGCCTTGACTCTCTGAAGATCTGCTGGAGAAGTCACGTGCAATTCGTCAAGCCAAAGAGGAGAGAACCTTCCACATCTTTTACTACCTGCTGTCTGGAGCAGGGGAGCATTTGAAGAGTAAGTATGATTTTGTTGTAGTTAGAAGTTCCCTCATGACAGTGATGTAGGGTCCAAAACACTTGTAGGCTAAGACCTGTTCCTTTGTAGTTTCTTGATTCAGCCTTTTAGATGTGGTCACTTCTCCACTTCTTCCATACACTCATACATCCTCTGCCCTCCCCCCACACTTCTCAGTTCCTGAAAACTTGCTTCTCTGGTTCTTTCCTACAGTTGTCTCCTTGCCAGCAATGACTCTACTCCCTTCCTTATCTAAATCACTGTCCCATGCTTGGTCTGTCTTGCATGATGCAAACCCTTCTAGTGCAAGAATGGTCCCTACTGTGATGTACCCAGCATTTATCTGAGTGGAGTGAAGCTGCTAGCACCTAAGCAGCTCTAAGAGTCTAGGATCCTATCATCCTAGCATTAATACCTTAGCCTCATAGTCAGAGCCTGTGTCATGCTAGAGCTGCAAATTGATCTGGGAGAAGGACTTTCTTTGTAGTTGCAGCTGTTTCAAGAGCTATGTGTTAACTTCCACCTGACTTGAAACAAATGAGGTATCTGAAATTAAAGGCAAATTTACTTTCAGCTAATCCCTGCTTCTTATAGACTTAGTGCATAATGATGATTGACACTGATTTTGTAGAGTAGTCTAGAGGAGAGAAGAGAAAGAAATAAGGCAGAAAAACTCCAGTTTTCTCTAAAATATGTTAAATGTTTAGCCTGAAGTAAAACTGGGCTTAGTACCAGATTCATCTGGCACCTACTAGCATATGCGAGTCAGAAATTTGATCTCAGTGGTAGCTTCTTGTCTATTAAAAAAAAAAAAAAAGGCAAGGAAAAAAAAAAGCCATTGTTAACTTCTTTCTCAATTCTTTCCTAAGGTGATCTGCTGCTGGAGCCTTACAATAAATACCGCTTTCTTTCCAATGGGCATGTTACGATCCCGGGTCAGCAAGACAAAGATATGTTTCAGGAAACCATGGAGGCAATGAAGATCATGGGCATCCCAGATGAGGAGCAGATAGGTATAAATCCTTTGAAGGACTTAAAAATTCAAGGAAATGAAAGAGGAAACAGATCATATCTCTATAGAGCTTTTTTGTTCTATGGTTCTTTTTTTGTTGGTTTTGTTTTGTCTGGTGTCAGTTCCCTGCCCCATCCCCTCATCTACTACCCTTCCTCCCAGATGAACAGTGTGAAATAATAAACTTAATGCTTAGTGGCTTTGGAATGAGCCACCTCAGGATCTACCAGCACTGTTTCAGTTTATACAGTTAATGTTAGAAGTCATGCAGCTAATGAAAACGTGCTTCTGCTTGCTGTTTTTGTTCCTAATCTGAGGAGTGTATATCCAGTTTATGAATAACACATCAAAGATACAAGAATTCACTTACTCTCTTGTGCAGTGTACAGCTTGTGTGCTCCCTCTGTCCCTAAGCAGTGGCGTTAAAGTATCTAATCCAGCCACTACTGGATTAGTACTTTGAGAATTGCCTGGTCATAGTGCCTTTCTTTCCAGCTTAACACTGAACTGCTGATCAGAAATTAATATTGTCTGATTCTGGGAGCACAGTGAAGTTAGAATTGCATGCAGCCAGCACAAAGTGGAGTGATATGTATTCACCACAGTTCTGTGCTGTCTCATTCATGATGTGCTTCATTGGTTGGGAACCAGCACTCTGCAAAATGTCAGTGTCTAAATGTACAAGGTCTTCTAAAACCAGGAGTGTTTCTTCTCTACACTGAAGCAAGCATCTGTGGTGGTTTGAGGTTGCCATCTCATGCTGGAGGCTGCAGCTCTTGTGGCTGTAGGGAATATGTGCCTGTGCCTCAACTATTGCTCCTCACAGTCCAGAGTGCTGTAAATTCAGTGTTTAGTACACTTCTTGATATCCTGAATCATCTGAGACTGAAACTGAATAAAAGAATTGGGAATCTAATTCACTGTCAGGATGTCCTGCTATGCTTAGTTTTTTTGAGCTGGGTTTTTAATGTGTGCTCCAGGGCATGTCTGCTGACACATGGATAAGTTGTTAGTTCCAGCCACTACAGCAAATATAGCTTTAGTGTTTTGCACTTGGTGTTCAGAGCATGAAGTTCATCATTGTTGCTTATATGCTTAGAAGAATACATACTGTAGCTAAGAAGAATACATACTGTAGCTAGCTGGATGGCAGGCTTACTTAGTTTTGATTTGAAGTCTAAATGCTATCTTCGTTTATGAAATAGCATCAAAATAAGCTCTCTGTACAAATGCCATGATTCCAGATTCGGCTGCCAAACCACTGAATTTCACTACATGCCACTAGGAACATATCTACTGCTTTTCTGTTAGCCCTCTCGTAGCATACATTGGGCCTTTGTTTGTGCTGGATATACAAAAGGATATTGTTTTCAAACAAATGTTTCTGTATCAGGTAGAAATTAGGGAATGAAAAAGTCTGTGGTGCAAGATTCCATTTGCAAGTGGCTGGCAGTTTACTTTGCTCAAGGCAATTTGAAGCTATTATGCAATGAGCTCTGATTCATACACGGTGAAAAGTGAATTAATGCTATGGCACTGAAAATTGTCTTTACTGCCCTAGCATCTGATGCTGCTTTTGTGATGCACACTATTCAAAGAGTATGAATACATCATTAGCCATGGGTGGGGTGCTTCACCATGTAATTAGTAATAGTTATGGTACAGGCACTTTCATCCACATCCTGCAGCCCTTCATACATTATAATATATTTCTGTGTGGGCTGCTGGCCTTGGTCAGGGAATGATTTGGGTTAAAGGAACAAAATCTTCCCTCTCTTAATTGTTTTTTACTCTCAATAACTCATGCTTTGCTGTGTTTAACAGAAGTTGTTGAAGGAAATAGTGAATTTGCTCCTCTAACAGAGAACAAACGTTTTATTAAAAAAATACATATATATATTATAGGGTGGGGTACTGTCCTCAGTTTTGTCTTCTACTTTACTATAGGGAACAGGTAATTCAATTTTAGTGAGAATAGGTAAATTTCCAGGCTGTGTAGTAGTCTTGTGGGCGAGGGGCAAGGAAAGTCCTGTGTTATGAATGGGAGTCATATAGAGGAATTGTCTGATTTATTTTCAAAATTCCAGAAGGATCTTTGGGATATTGTACGGGCCTCTTAATGATGTCAGGAAAAATAACTGGATCATAACAGGGCTTTTGGTGGTGTCTGACACTAAGCTATTAATATTCTTTTGAAAGGTCTGCTGAAGGTTATCTCAGGTGTTCTTCAACTTGGCAACATAGCCTTCAAGAAGGAGCGTAACACAGACCAAGCCTCTATGCCAGACAATACAGGTAATCAATCTTCTTTCCACCCCAAAGAAAAATACATAAAGCCTACAGGAAGTTCTTTCACGTAGAAGAATATATTACAGTATGTAGAGAATGCTGAAATCATGTTTTTCTGCCAGGTGAGAATTATTTGTCAAAGGAGCAGACATGCTCCTTCATAGGGATGTGGGCTGTTTTTCCAGGCGTGTGTTTGCAGCCACCCACGGGCAGGAATGTGGTACTGTCCTGGTGACAGGCGGGAAGCACAGGCAATGACCAGATGAAAAAGATGACTGTACTGGAATCTGTAGTGCATATACATTTTAACCAAGACAGGAATGATTGTTCCTACAAACCCATATTATCAGACTTTCAGGAATTACCTTTGCTGACTTTTTATGTAGTCCTGTAACTACAAGGCTAAGGTAGACAGTTTTGTGATGGGTATAAAGTATGCAGGCACATTTTAATTGGACTGCCCATTGTGCATGTGTAAATAGTGCCGTGCTTCACATGGCAGAAGGCTATCTGGTGAAAGAATTATCTCAGACCTTCATTATAGATATGCTACAGAAGCATAAGAGGTTACTAATATATATTTAAGTGTTTATATTTTTGGCTATTATTATGGAAAATATGCTTTAAATGGCATTTTGGGGAGGACAGTAAACCATTTGGGCTTTGGATCTTGAACCTGAAATAGAGAGGTGCCTCAAAGACTAACCAGTAGATGAAGACTGAACAATTAGCTTAATTAAGAAATCCGTTACTTGATGTGTCTTTAAATTAATCACAGACTTTCTAAAGTTTCTGTGTTATGACTTAGTGGCATGAGAGTATTGCTTTAAATTTACTCCTGTGGTTTATGGAGAAACGCATTAATCTGTAGTATGAGTTGGAAGACTTGGTTTTTTTGTTTGGTTTTTTTTTTTTGAAGATACCTTGTCTCATCAACCTGCTCTTCATTTAGTGCTTTTTAAATGCTATTTCCTGACTTTACTGGGAAGGCAGTTGTAGGAATGTTTTTTGTATTTTTTTTTTCTCTTACAGAAAGCAAGAGAATATTAATCTATTTTGTTGTTTCCTTCTACCATCTTTAGCTGCTCAGAAAGTGTCTCACCTTTTGGGTATCAATGTGACAGATTTCACTAGAGGTATCCTGACTCCTCGCATCAAAGTTGGACGAGATTACGTCCAGAAAGCTCAGACAAAAGAGCAGGTATGCATTCTTTTAAAAATAAATGAGAACTTTCATCTTTCTGCTGCAAATCTAGCAAGTGTAGTAGAGTTTCCTGAAGTGTTTAATAACCATCCTTGACTGCGATGTGTAGCAACCGCACTTGAATAGTGTAGCATATATATTGCTTCTAATATTTGCTTGAGTGATTTGTGTAAAGACAGAATCACCCTGCCCCTATAGCACCTTTTCTCATCTGAGGGGAAAAAAAAAAAAAAAAAAAAAAAAAGAAAAAAGCAACTCCCATCTTGTTTTTGTGACCAGCTGTTCCAAGGGAGTAAGTTCCTTCAGTGGTCTATGCAAGGGTGACATTTTCAAGTTGCTGTGTACAGGAAGCACCATTTTTGAGTAGGTCAGCTACTAGGGTGGAAGAATTTGCTGCTCACCTTTGAGACTGTATGTTATATAAAACTCTTGAATCAGGTTGTGCTCTAAATGAAAGCAGACCTAGGAGCTCATGGCCTTCTGAAAGGAGCAATGCCCCCATCCTTACTCAGTGCACAGCTTCTTTATAAACACAGTCTTAAGATCAGTGGGAATAAACATGGCCCCATAACATGGAAGGGGTTCGGAAGAGAGTGATTTCTAGAAATAGTCACAGCCTTCCTTTCCATTTTGATACTTAATTTCTTAATGTACAGTGTTTTCTGTGTCAGTCACAGGCGGATGGTGGCATGAGAGGGATTTGGCTTCACAAATTCTAAACTACAAAAAGAATTCAAATGTTTTTCTTTGGGCCTATGAACGTGTGATGTTACTATATTCTTAGGAGGTGAGCAGGCATAACTTTTCTTTCTTGAATACCAGGCATTGGTTTCTCCAGCAGGCAGGGTCCTGAAATTTGGCTTTGACACACTAATTGAGTAAGACAAATTATTTGTTCATGCTTATGGAGTATCCCTGCGACATCTCCTTTTCATTGAGAATAACCTCTGAAATGAGCCTTTTTCAGTGAGTTTGGCAATGGAGAGAAACTCTTGGACCTACAGTTGGGCCATTAGATGTTGAAACGGTGTAATCCTTGCCTTTCTTTGCATTATAGTGTAACTTCTGATCTTTATTTTTTTTCCAATTTAGGCTGACTTTGCCATTGAAGCGCTGGCTAAAGCCACTTATGAGCGTATGTTCCGGTGGCTGGTAATGCGGATCAACAAGGCACTGGATAAGACCAAGAGACAGGGTGCATCCTTCATTGGAATCCTTGACATTGCTGGCTTTGAGATTTTTGAGGTAAGGAGATGTCAGGTCTTTGAACTCAGCAGTTTACCATGGAGCAAAAATTACTGAAGGAAATAACGTTAACTGGAGCAGTATATTTTTGGAGAGGTTGTATATTCCACTTTCATTATTTGAGATCTCTACTCCAATGTTATTTTGGATATGAACTGTTAGATAAGCTATTAACTAGCTAGTGGTTCCTTTAATATTTTATGTATTCTACAAATGTCTTACCTCATTGATGTATATGCTGGTGCTTTTACATCCTTATTGAAATGTGCATTAGAATTATTTTTCTAGATGTTCTTGATTCTTTATAGATCACAGGTTTAAAGTCTGATAACTTAAAAAAAAGTCTTTGAGATATAAATCACCATTGGAATTAAAATTTTATGTCCTGTTAGTCTGTCCCAAAATATTTAAGGGATGGCCCTCTGAAACCTACTAGCAAAATGAAAAATTGTTAGAAATGTTTTCTTCTTCCTGCTGATGAGTTTTGGAAAAGACAAAGACAGGGTAGCTGAATCATATCCAAGTTTCTGACCTGTGTATGGTGTGTTCTCCAAGAAGCCTGAAAATCATGGATCAGAGTGTGGTTTTGCATACAGCTAAGTGGATTTAACAGCACCTCCTTGATGAATAAAAGGAATGAACTTGCTCCTTTCCCTCTCTGCTGCTCCTGCCTGCAACTACTACTGCTTACCTCTCTAAACCTGTGGAGTATATGTTCTTAGGGTGTTTTATGATTGAATCAATCTGCAAATATGAGCATAAAAACTGATGTAAGATAAATGTAGGAGAGGAAGAGCCAAAAGAAAGCTGAGGGGGAGTCTGAAAGGAGGGGAAATGGTAACTTCTTCCATAGGTGGCAGTGAATGGTTAGGCCAAACCATTATGTCTATGAAACAACAATTTTAGAATGTGTCTTTGCATTATACTTTATCTGAAGCAACCACAGACTGTCATCAGGAAATAACTATACTGTCATTACCTCAGCCAGGTAGCTTCTATCACCTGTGCTGTATTGGATCTGGTTTATGTGCAGCTACAGAGGGAACTGGACCAATTTATTAATGAAATGGAAAATTAAGGCTCAGAAAGGTTTAATTTTACCCCCGCCCTCTCCCCTCCCCCCTCTCTAGTCAGTCTAACTCTGTTTTCATGGTTGCTGGAAAAGGAGGGGAGTGGAAATACATAGCAAGAAGTTACTGAAAGTGGAAGAAGTAGAACAGAACCTCTTTTTTTTTTTTTTTTTTAGCAAATGAACTATATTTAGTGTAGTCTAACATGAAAATGCACGGTGGGTTATTAACCTTGTACTTACAATTTGAAAAAATCTGGAGATGAAGAAATTTCCCTTACTTTCCTCACTGTGATTTTATAGATGAGGATTAAAAAGGGACTTTCCAGTCCACATGCTTTTAGGAATTTGTCTTCAGGCTTCTGTTGCTTCCTCTCTTTATGAAGAGGACTTGCCAGCTCTGAGTTTGTGAGAAAAAGTCTTTTCTGTTCCTGGGTTAAGTAGCTGCAGTAATTCTTCTGCTGTTTACAACTAAACATCCTTTTGTGTAGTCTGAGAAGTGGTGTGTATGACCTTCTCTAGGGATTGCAGCAAGCGATGCAGCCACATGTTGCAGGAAAGGCAGCTCACAAGCAAATGGGGTTATTGACAAAAGGACTGTCCACCGCACACAGAACACTAGCTTAAATTGCTTAACTATAAATATAATCTTTAGTTCTAGGAAAATAGTAGCTGTATCTTCAAAAGCAACTGTTTTCACCTCTTTCTACATTTCCTTCATTAGCTGAACTCCTTTGAGCAGTTGTGCATTAACTACACAAATGAAAAGTTGCAGCAGCTCTTCAACCACACCATGTTCATCCTGGAACAAGAGGAGTACCAGAGGGAGGGCATAGAGTGGAATTTCATTGACTTTGGCCTGGATCTGCAGCCCTGCATTGACCTCATAGAGAAGCCGGTAAGCTCGTTCTCCTACCATTGAGCAGCAAGAAGTGGCTGCACTAATTTTGTCAGTGAGAACACAACCTCTACCTGTAGACTGAAAACTAGCTTTTTAGCTTTTGTAGTCCTCTGCTAACACTGCACTGTACTTAGAAGCAGTACATCATCAATAAATCTTCCAGTATCATTTCAGCAGGAAATAACAGCATGAAGATAAATCTAGTCAGCCACTTTTCCATCTCACAAAATTTTCTTACTTTGTGTAGAACTGCATGGTACTATAAGTAGTGTGAACTTCTTACTTAACTAAGTGTGATGAGGAGTTCTGAATCCCTGTTGCTTTTATTCTACTCTAATGAAACTTGGAAATTTATAAATTTCATAGAAGATATTCCAGTAGTAAGGACTAGTCTGTGAAATGTTCTGCTATGGTTTTCTGCATTTAGACACAAAGATACTTGGAGAAGAGTGAGGTAGTGTTCCTTCTAACAAAAAAGGAGGTTGCTTTATTTTCCCACATAAAGCAACATAGACAAATGTCATGATAGAAACATTTTCATTAAAATGTTCAGAATTCAGGTGAGGATTTTGAGTAATTATAGACAATTTCCATTAGTATGGAAGTAGTTGAACTGATACCACACAACAGGTGAATGGGATGAGGATCAGGCTTAGGTATCTTTTTTTTTCTTTTTTCTTTTTTTTTTTTTTTTTTAAACTATCTAAAGGTATTAATTATTGGCATAGTAATGTATTTTTAAATGTTTGATTTTTCTTTAAGGCTGGGCCTCCTGGTATACTGGCCCTGCTGGATGAAGAGTGCTGGTTCCCAAAAGCAACAGACAAAAGCTTTGTGGAAAAAGTTGTGCAAGAGCAAGGCACACACCCCAAATTTCAGAAGCCAAAACAGCTGAAAGACAAAGCTGACTTCTGTATCATACATTATGCTGGCAAGGTAAGGTATTAGTAGCTAAAATGTGAACATTGTCATGTCTGCTATATTTTATAATCCATAACCATGGCTACTTAGAAATGGCTACTTAACAGGATGACTGCCTATGAGAAACTGGTGGAAGTTTTCATGAAGTTGTTCCATTGCTGCAGACCTTACAAGGCCTAAGGGAATTTGCCTGCAAGTTCTATAGCCAAAGATGAAAACATGTCAGACTGACCAATTTAGATATGTTCTCTGTTACTCAGTGAGTTTGGAGGTACTTTTCCAAAACCTTGCATCACGAGTTTGTCACCAAGAATGATGATGCTTTGGTTTTTGTGTCACACTCTGAGTGATGCAAACTAGTATTGTAAATACTACAATATGTCTCCTCTTTACGGAGAGGGTGATCAGGCATTGGAATGGGCTGCCCAGGGAAGTGGTGGATTCTCCGTCCCTGGAGATATTTAAAAAGAGACTGGATGTGGCACTCAGTGCCATAGTCTGGTAACCGCAGTGGTAGTGGTCAAGGATTGGACCTGATGATCTCTGAGGTCCCTTCCGACCCAGCCGATTCTATTCTATGATTCTATGAAATCCATTCCCTTTACTGACAGAACAGAACATACAGCTGTTTGTTAGGCTTTGAAATTTGTAAGTATGCTTGCTTAGATTGTAAATCAAAGAACGATTAGGTAACCTGATGGTGATTATGCAAGCCTCAGTGCTAGTTTTAAAGACTTTGCAGGATCTTGTTGCATTTTGTGCTGCAGAAAATGCCCCCTCCCAGTTTCTTGACATATTAATTTTCTCCAGGTGGATTATAAAGCAGATGAATGGCTGATGAAGAACATGGATCCACTGAATGATAACATTGCTACTCTTCTCCACCAGTCGTCGGATAAGTTTGTGTCTGAGCTGTGGAAAGATGGTACGTAATTAAACTTAATCTCACTTGTTTTCTCTTGTTTTATGTGGAAGAGTTTGTTTGATCATCAAAAGTCCGTGATGAGCTGTGTTGCTTTTTCCCTTGAAGACTTAAGCCACCTAGATGAATGTTGCCTGGAACATCCTTTGCTTTGATCATGGTATTGCATTAAAAGCTCACTGTAACTGAAGAGAAAGGTTCACTTGCATCAACTTATGTTGAGCTTGCTGCATACATAGCAATTATTTTTTAAAACCAAGAATGCCAGGATAAAATGTGAATGTACCATTATGTCCCAGCAGCTAGTGTAGCTGCACCACTCAAACAAAAGATTGGAGGATTAATCTGTTTTCAGTTCTGCAACTAGCTTGTTCTCTCTGCAGTGTTGTTCAGTATTTTACGCTATCTTCTCTGGGATTATCTGCTTTTGAGTCTTGCTGTTGCTGTCACTTTCTGTAGTGGGTTTTCTTTGATGTCTCTGTCTGTTGCAGAGATGCAGAACGTTCAGAGAGCCTATTTCTATCAACACTTTCCTATTCTTCATCTAGAACCAGGTGACTGAGAAACCCAGCTGTTGTGTCGTGTGTAATGCATCCTAGAGCTGTGAAAAAAATGCTTCCCATTAACTTCTCTTTGTCCCTTTGTCATACCTGCTTGTCTTTCTTGTTCATTTCCTCTGCTTTGTGCTAGTAGCTCCTCATGGACTTGAAAACAAAAGCAAAACTCTCACCTTGCAAATGGATATAAGAAAAATATGGATGTATTCAGGTGCTAAGGGTTGCTCTTGTAAGACTTGCATAGGAACAGCTAAAAGCAAATTCCTGACAACTCTGAATGTAGAGTTATTAAGGCTGTATTTCTAACAGGATTTGGAAGGAATGTTTCTGAGACTGTCTAAAACTGAAATCTAGGTTAGCATTGATTCTGGTATTGGGTTTTGACTTCAGCTGCTGATCATTTAAAGGAAGTTTGGCAAAGGAACTTCTACTGCATGAAAAACGGCCATCAGCAACTTGTGCCTAAGAAGACCTTTGCCATGTGAGACTCCAACTTGAAACATCAGCTGAGCCACAGATGAATAAGTTCTCACTTATTGTTCTTAGCTGGATCTTCTGTTGAAAGTTCCTGGCCTTTTTGCTATCTTGATGTAGATTGCAGGGCTCAAGATTTTTAAGAGGATTGTTCCAGTTGCAATCTGGGACACTCTTCTGTGGATTTCCCTTTGACGTCATCTTCTTGTCTTTCTGATAAGACAAACTTGACCCTATTCTAAACTTGACCCTATTCTAAGAGTGGCTCTGGAAGTGAGCAGTTCTAAACTAATACTGACTTTAAATCAGAGTATCCTTGTTTCTTCTTCTGTAGGGTTTTCTCTTAACAGTTTTTTGGTTTGTTTTTAAATCAGAAGCCAGCTGAGCACAAGTTGATGTATTTTCTGAACTGCATGTTGAGGGCCTGAATGTAGGCATCAGTCAACCACTAAAGATAAAATGAAATAGTAGCTTGAACCCCTTAAAAAAAAGTACTGGGGGTGTGGAAATTTATAGTGATACAGTAGGTTTTGGTTATATGAGTGAATTTTTTATCTCCATGTAGAAAAGCAATGGGAAAAAGTAATGTTTTAGTATCTTCTTGCCCCTGCTACTCTCAGATCTGGCTTACTTCAATTTTAAAAAAAGGATCTGTGGAGTCTACCCATCAAGGTGATAGCTTCATCAGTGCTTGGATGTCATTGTGGAGAAATTGTTGGGGCAGGGATTTCTGGCTCTTTCCTAGTGTATTGTTTGTGTCTCTGTGATAAAATTACTTGTACTCCAAAAATAGCTCAACAGTGGTATCTTGGGCTTTGGTTTCTGTCAAGTCTTTTACCATGTTTGCTCACTTTACAAGTAGATGTGGCTTTTTCTGATCACTGGCCATGGCAGTTGTACCTGTAGTGCAAGAGTGAAGCTGGGCTTTTTCTCTAACTGTGGCCCACTCCGGGTCAGAGTTAACGAATAGTTGACTCTGCTGGGCTAGCAGCTAGAACTCTTGGTTTGTTGTTTTTCATTGTAACCTAAGCAAGTAGAAGTGTCTGAAACTCATTTCTAGATGGCAATTCCAGAGCTTCCATCCAGAATATCGTTAGAATATGTGTGGGAGTAAGTTTGACTTCATCACTCAAACTTCCTGTAGTGAGCCGTTGCTTTTTTTCCTTCCTGCTCCTATCCCTGCACAAATTCTGTACAGGAGTCGACATCTGTGTAGAGATGAAGCAAAAAGGATCCTCTCATTTATCCTGTTCTACCCAGATGTTCTTTGTACGTTCCAGTGCTTCCTTTGTTTGTGGCAGAATTTTAATGCTCTTTCTTGTGCTCTCTCTAGTTGACAGAATTGTTGGGCTGGACCAGGTAGCTGGTATGTCAGAATCAGCACTGCCAGGGGCCTTTAAAACCAGGAAGGGTATGTTCAGAACAGTGGGACAGCTCTATAAAGAACAGCTGGCTAAACTGATGGCTACCCTGAGGAACACCAACCCCAACTTCGTCCGTTGTATTATCCCCAACCATGAGAAAAAGGTAAAAGACAGTTATAATAGTACAGCCCTACCTGGGTTCCTGAGGGCATGTGGCTGGGTTGCTATCTTTTGTCAGGTTTTGCAAGATCATTTTAAATAACTGTATGCTTACTGCACTTTTGGAGAATGACCTTTGCAGTTCTTAAGGTGACAGAAAAGCTTTCAATTGCTTCTAATCAGAAAGAAAGAACTCTCTACCTTACAAAAAAGAGGGAGAAGCAAGGGGGCAATCCCCTTCTGTAAAAGCTTCCTGGTATTTGTAACATGAGCTTTTTCCACACTAGGCTGGAAAACTAGATCCCCACTTGGTCCTAGACCAGCTTCGCTGCAATGGAGTGCTGGAAGGAATACGTATTTGTCGTCAAGGTTTCCCCAACAGAGTTGTATTCCAGGAATTCAGACAACGGTAAGGCCTAGAAAAGAACCTGAAGCAGTTTTTAACCTAGCAAAGTTAAGATGTGAGTACAAATATTTAAATATTTTGTTGCAACTAGATTGCCATTGTTTACAAAGGTAGTGGCACAGAACAGCCCTTCGTGGTCTCTTGCACAAAGTCTCCTTTGACTTCTCTAGTAATGGTATAGTTAAGGTGAGGTATAGAGGACCTTATCTAAGACTAATGCTTCATTCTTTGTTGTCTAGAGATGCATTTTTTTTTTCTAAGGAGGCTGTTTGCTGTCAAACTCATAATGCCCATGGAATATACTACTGATTTTTTTGTTGGCTTGGTTTGGTTTTTGTTTTCAAATATACTTGTGTAACAAATCTAATGCTTTTTCCTTTTCAGATATGAAATCTTAACTCCAAATGCAATTCCCAAAGGATTTATGGATGGAAAGCAGGCTTGTGTGCTGATGGTAAGACATCACAGAAACTCTACTAAATTTTATGGGTGTGGTGTGTGGAAATCAGAGTTGTGCATGTTAGATGTATTCACTATTCACAGACCAAAATTAAAAAGTCCAACGTTTTGTCTGACAGAAGAATGGTGCAAAAAGCTCTCTCTTGGCTTTGCAGATGGAAGCTTTTGACTAGCATGAGGTTCAATAATTCTAGGTAAAGAGGATCTTCCTGTTTCCACAGATTGATACACGTTGAGGGGCCACCAGTATTCATGGAATCAAAATGCTTAGAATTATTAGTGTTATCCTTAGCACATGCTTGAAGTATGAGCTTCAGCAAACCTTTGGTAATGGTCTGCTGGTCACAAATGCTTTCATTGAAGGCTCCTATTAATTTCTGCAGAATTTCCTGCTTCAAAGCTTTGACTCTGAAGCTTGAAGACTAGGGGAGAATAAATTGAATTTGGCTGTAAGGGTTCCCTTTTTTCTGTCTGAAAGGTGTATGCTTCATTCCTCTTAGTACAAGTGTTGACATCAAATACTTTAAAGGATGGTCAAGTTCATTGGGCTGCCTTTTTCTGACAAAGATTAGGACTGTGAAAAATAATTAGGAAGGATCAACAGATGTGTCTCCTTCAGTAAGGGAAGAGAGCTCTTGGGACTAGGTATATTTTCCTCACAGGATCCTTGTAGTTCTGCAAACCTGATGTAGTGTTGTATTAAATAATGCTTTCTGCCCTATTTTTTGTATCTACCTCCATTTCATGCTGTGCTTGGCTGAGCTCCAACTCCTCTTAATTGGGTTGGTACTTTATTGGGAGCTAGCAATTTTGGTTGACCCAAGTGGTTTGTTGTAAGGACGTAGCATCTTAAAGCCATGAGACACAAATGTTTTTGTGATGTTTCACATGAAGCATTCTTTACAGGAAATAAAGTCATCTTTCTCTTTTATGTTAGATCAAAGCCTTGGAGCTGGATAACAACCTTTATCGAATTGGACAGAGTAAAGTATTTTTTAGAGCTGGAGTCCTTGCTCATCTTGAAGAAGAGAGAGACCTGAAGATCACAGATGTCATTATTGGCTTCCAAGCATGCTGCAGAGGCTACCTGGCTAGAAAGTAACTACATTATAATTGTGTATATCTCCCATTCAGGAACAGGTTTCTCTTAAAATGATGACAAGAAATTATTTTTTGTCAGAAAGGCCATGATTTATTTGTTTTATGTAACAGCTGATGGTTCTTTTAGGGTTTTCTAAACTCTACTGCAGACTCCTGGCACCTGGCACCTGCAAAAAACTGTGGGCTGCTGTCCCACAGCTGAGACATACACACACATGTCCCATGTACAGCAATATGTGCTGCCCACATACAGCTAGAGCAGTAAAGTCTGTTACTCTCTATAGAATTATTATACATCAGGAAACGTTTTTTACGTAAGAGCTGCAAGCTACAAATGTAAAAGTGAATCAGTACAGTACTGATTCAGGATGTGTAGGTAGGGTTTCTCTTAAGATATTAGTGCAGTTCTGAAAACAAAAGTAGTATCTGTTGTTTTACAAGGAAATATGACTGTTTCAGATCTCTCTTTTTTTGGGTGCAAATATTGAGACTTAGAGATGATAAGACACCAGGGAAAAAAAGTCTTTGTTAAATAGGAAATACAATACAGAAAAGTATAACCACTCTTAATTGAAGGGAAAAAAAACCCACCATATTTTAAAGCCAGAAGTTACCAGGAAATTTTACTGTTTTGTTTTTTTTTTTTTAGGAGGGAACTTTCTAAAGTAAAAATGTAGAGGGATCTGAGAAAGGGCCTGGTGAAGGAGGTTGCATGCTGCTGTGGGTTCCTTTGTCTGACCTCCCATTCCCTTGCAGAGCCTTTGCCAAACGCCAGCAGCAACTGACAGCCATGAAGGTGCTTCAGAGGAACTGTGCTGCCTATCTGAAGCTGAGGAACTGGCAGTGGTGGAGGTTGTTCACCAAGGTAATACTTTTCCCTTTGCAGTTTTGGCAGTTCGTTTGCTATTTCAGCTTCTCAGGTTGAGACAGAGCACAAATCTTATTGGGCTGGCTTGCAACTACACTTTGTTGCATTTGGGCAGTGAATGTCATAGCATATTTCATAGCTGCACAGTATGCCTGCATAAACCAAGTGCAAGGCTAGACACAAGTAATGCTGTGGAAAAGCAGGAGTGATCTTTTAATGCTTTATGCCTAAGAGAATCACTTTGACACTTGAAAGAGTCACTTATTACATGGCTAGTCAGTTTAGCTAGACAATAATAGTTAATATGTGGATGGCTTGTCATCTCTTTCTCCAGGGTTGTACGAGCAAAGGAAAAGCAATGAGGTCTGATCTTCTTGTTAGATTTGTAGACATCTTACCCTTATGAAGAAAAAAAACACATGAAGGAATATTTTCTTTTCTAAATGTGTGGGATTTCTTGCTTTTTAGCAGTGAGACTTAGCAGTTAAATGAGAGTTGAAAGCAGAATTTAAACTTCTTTTCTCTTCCCTATGAAGTGACTTCTGAAGGTTTTTAGTGGGGGAGCAAAGAGGTGGGTGGTGTTTGTTTTCTATTTACATTGACCTACCTGTGAACTTTCCCATGGTATGGCAACTTTTTTAGTCTCCTGCTATTACTACTCAGCCTTTGAGGGTCTGGAATTTACTCAGCCCTTTCTTGATGCATCTGGTCCTGGAGAAAAAGTCAGGCAGAAGGTGTGATACTGGCAGAGGAGATGGTACCTAGTCCTCTGTGAGCCTCCCATTGTTCACAACTAAACAATTGTTGAGTCCTTAAAATGACACCTAAATTGACTTTTTTATTTATTCAGTGTTTATCAAGTACAAATGCATTCCTTCATGCACTCTTCATTCCTTTTGCACATCTCATTCCATTGGTTTCCCTTTCAGGTGAAGCCTCTCCTGCAAGTAAGCAGACAGGAGGAGGAGATGATGGCCAAGGAAGAAGAACTAATAAAGGTCAAAGAGAAGCATCTAGCTGCAGAAAATAGACTGAGTGAGATGGAGACTTTCCAGGCCCAGGTAAGTTTGCAAATTTTATTTGTAAAAGTCATTATTTACTGGGCTAACTGCTTGAGAGGTCCTCCTTTGCTTTATCAGTCTTATTGCTAAGCTTCACAATTTCAACATGTTGAAATATGTGACTTAGCTGCCATGTTGTTCAGTTTCCTTTGCCTTTCTTTCCAGATCAGTTCCCCTAGCAGGTCATTTTTTACAGTGACTACTTATTGCCCTTCTGTACCTAATTTATGAAGAAAAGTCTCCTTTGGTTGAGTATTACAGCAAGCTGGTTGAATTGAACTTTGTTATTAATGGAATCCTTTTTGTTTGGAACACAGAAGGTGGCAGCAGGGGTTGTTTTTCTGTAAGGCTGATGATTATTTGTGTTACTTCTGCAGGGGAAAGCTAGACACTCACCTTGCTTGAAATTGATATGGTCTTGAGAAATTTGTTAAGACAAACAGTAGTTGCAGAACCTGGTTTGTGAAGGAGAACACACACTTAAAAACTGAGTTTTGATATTTAGCTTTTGATTAGCAGCAGGAGGACTGCTGTCATGATTGGGACTAACTGTGGAACACCGGAGCACATCACTTAACACAGATTACTAAGTGCTTCAGTAAATTGGAGCTTGTCTTATTTCTGGCTTTCTGTCCAATGTAGCTAATGGCAGAGAAGATGCAGCTGCAGGAACAGTTGCAAGCAGAGACTGAACTCTGTGCTGAAGCTGAGGAAATAAGAGCCCGCCTGACAGCCAAGAAGCAAGAGCTGGAGGAGATATGTCATGACCTGGAAGCAAGAGTGGAGGAAGAGGAAGAACGGTGTCAACATCTGCAGGCTGAAAAGAAGAAAATGCAGCAGAACATCCAGGTAATGCCTTAGGAATGCTGTTCTTTGGCAGTAAAGAGAATAATAAGGGTTAGAGTGGCTATTTTGTCTCAGCTTGGAGGGAAATGGAAGGGGAAAAGAAGCATAGAAAAATCCATCTGTGGAAATAGCAATAGCACAGAGGAATTTTGGTGCTAAACCTGAGGTGTTCAGTCAGTCATGGAATGAGCTGTCCCATTCTTGAAGGTGATGACCACTTGTCAAATAATTAGACAAGTCTTTGTTAAAGCCAGGTGTTTTAGGAATGTTA
Organism: Phaethornis superciliosus; assembly: GCA_023637945.1. NCBI lineage: Eukaryota > Metazoa > Chordata > Aves > Apodiformes > Trochilidae > Phaethornis > Phaethornis superciliosus. The sequence continues at coordinate 58,704,638 of JAJQWJ010000001.1, read as the reverse complement.
GCATTCTCTTTTGTAGAATAGCATTGTTTAGTCTACTAGAAAACTTGTTAGAATGCAAAATGTTGCATTAAGCCATGAGAGAAATGTCACATCTGGAAAGTACTGATAATACCTTGAAGAAAGGGTAAAGAAGCCTTCCAAGTTTTAGTATTGCTACTGTGCTATTACATTGCTTAGTAAGCAGGACTGACAAATGCCTTGCTTTCCTGTGAATGTTGTGAAGGAACTAGAGGAGCAGCTTGAAGAAGAGGAAAGTGCAAGGCAGAAGCTGCAGCTAGAAAAAGTGACCACAGAGGCCAAGTTAAAGAAACTAGAAGAAGATGTGATGGTTCTGGAAGATCAGAATCTCAAACTGGCCAAGGTAAGACTGCTGCAGCTTCTTAAGTATACTAAAGATGCACAGATGTTTCTCCTAGAGCCACCATCCAAAGGCTGACCTGTGCCATATTACCAAGAAACTTAGAAATAAATTCAGTCTTGTCTTTGACAACTTCGACCTGAATTTTTGAAATTAGCTGCCTGTCTGTATTCTTTAAAAGATATTTCTTTACAATTATATTTACATAGCCTCACCTAGATAATGATCTGTGAGCAAACATTTTCTTATAAATTGTTATGTCAAATGATATAAAGCTATTTCATAAACAGACTTCCCTTTCAGCTTTGAAAGGACTATCAAATACACATCTTCAAGTAACCATTTATTTGAATGCTATCTGTAATTGTGAAAGGATTTCCTTTGTTCCAAGTTTTCTTGTAGCCAGGAGTAGGCACTAATGACATTGACCCCTTTAAGCACAGTCAACTCTGTGAAAAACTCTTGTAATTCCAGAAAATGCTTTGACACTGCCTTTTCAATTCTGCAGGAAAAGAAACTGTTGGAAGACAGAATGTCTGAATTTACAACGAATCTGACAGAGGAAGAGGAGAAATCTAAGAGTTTAGCTAAACTCAAGAATAAGCATGAGGCCATGATCACAGAACTTGAAGGTGGTTTTAGTTTTGTTTTGGTTTGTTTTTTTGCTTTTTTTTTTTTCAAGGCAGATTCTTGAAAAGGGATCTTAACTGTTTAGATTTATGTGATCCCTTGTCAAAATCTTTTGAACTTCAAGTTCCTTTCTAGAGTTTTAGTTCTCTCCAGTTTCTGTGGGGTTAAAAGTTAGTCTATAGTGTGTTTTCTATTGATCAGTTTGATAGAGCTGTTCAGTGGCTGGCTGAAGGTTATGAGCCTTGTCAGCTGAGCCCTTGTTCTAAATAAAAGTCCTCTCCTAAACAGCAGTCCAGTGGAGAAGAGAGGCTGGTTCTCTTTCTTCTCCTGCTGGGCAAGTGTCTCCAGTTTCCTACTTCCAGCAGCATCCTCTGTCAGGGTTAGTGCAGTTTCTGCTGTCTTCAGAGCTCAAGCCAGAGGCATTTCATCTGGAGGCTGCCCAGGTTAACAGAGCAGGAGCCAGCCTGTTTAGTTTCCGTAAAGGGGGGGCAGACCTTGTGTTCAGCATCACTTGATGAGTGGTTATGCCTGTGTGGTGTGCTGGGAGAGACTGGTATTGTGCTGGTATTGTGTATCACAGTGAAAGTGGGGAAGAGGTGTTGTCTGTAAGATGAGGGAAAGCAAAATCACCCAGATACAGTTTGAGGGCAAAATATGGGGTAGTTGCATGGATAGGTCCTGGCAGAAAAATGCACTCCGACTGCCGTTTGGACAGTTGTATTTATTAGGAAAGAAACTACCACTTCTAAATAGCCTTAATTTCTCTGCTCATTCAGTGTTTTTTGAATATGTGTTGTTCATGTAACTTAATGTGTCCCCCTCTCCATCAGAGCGTCTTCGACGGGAAGAAAAGCAGAGGCAGGAATTGGAAAAGACCCGTCGAAAGCTTGAAGGAGACTCCACTGATCTGCATGACCAGATTGCTGAGCTGCAGGCTCAGATTGAAGAACTGAAAATGCAGCTGGCCAAGAAGGAAGAGGAACTGCAGGCAGCCTTAATTAGGTGAGAACCTGACCTGTGGGGTTCAGGGACCCCCGGGCTGGGAAATATTTCTTGTCTTGTGTCACTTTGGAATGTGAACTAAATGGAATCAATGGCTGTTATATTTCAACCCATGGACTGTTAAGATCCATTCCTCAGCATCAGAGTTCTTTGGATGCTGCTCGCTGCTGCAGTCTCTGTACAGAGCTAGGCTATGAACATAATGCACACTGCATATGTTTCAATGGAACAGTAAGATTTTAGAGGTGGTTAGAAAGTAGTGGAAACTGTTTCTCTGGTGATTTGGTATATTCATCTGTTCAGTACGTGTCCAATTTCTGATGTAAAATGGTGCTGCTGCTGCTTCTTTCTTCTGTAGTCACCCTCTCTCTGTCCCCTTCTTTAAGCTAAGTAATTGTGGTCTGTTAAGTACTGGGAATTAGAATTCGTGGATGATATAGGGATCAAAGTTTAAATATGATATTGTCGAGCTGACCCAATACCAGTTTTTTTCTTGATAATTCTTGGTAGGACAGGTGGTTTTAATTTATGAATGGTTTAAATCTGGTTCTGAACACTATGTTGAACACAGGGTGGAAGAAGAAGTAGCTCAGAAGAACATGGACCAGAAAAAGATCAGGGAACTTGAATCCCAGATCGCTGAGCTGCAGGAAGACCTGGAATCAGAGAGAGCAGCCAGGAATAAAGCTGAAAAACAGAAGCGGGATCTGGGAGAAGAGCTGGAAGCATTGAAAACAGAGCTAGAAGACACTCTAGATTCTACAGCAGCTCAGCAAGAGCTCAGGTAACTCCAAAATGTAGCTTTGTCTCACTTGGTTTGGGTTTTGACTTGTAAAACAAATGTTGCTACATTCAGTCTCTCGCCAAAGTAAATCTTTGTTTTATCAAGGCAGGCTGGTTAGCAGTGTCAGTGACTACAGAAGAAGGCAATGTGTAAGCTTGTAGTTAAGACTACAGTACCTCACCTGATGTAAGGAAGTTAATTTGCTCCCAAACTACAGTGTTAGCCATACCCCTGACACATTCATACTTTCAGACTATTACTACCTAGGTTGAATGTAATGCTGCCAGCTTTCACTTAAGGGTCTAATGTTAAGTTCTGACTTTGATAACTGTCTTTATACAGTCTATAACAAGCTTGTAGGACTAAACAGACCATGGCATTTTTCTGCAGTAGGGCTGCTGTTGATGGATATACAGATCTGTTCAATTCTTCCCTTGGGACCTAAATGGAATCTGAATTTTGCAGGTCAAAGAGAGAACAAGAAGTAACGGTTTTGAAGAAGACTCTTGAAGATGAGGCAAAGACTCATGAGGCTCAAATCCAAGAGATGAGGCAGAAACATTCACAAGCTATTGAAGAGCTAGCAGAGCAGTTAGAGCAAACCAAACGGGTATGTGGAACAGAAAATACAAGGCTAAAGCAGTCAGCCTCCCTGAAATGATAGCTGCCCTCTGACCATGTCTTGACCATGTCTCACACACCTCCTGTGTGACCTACTCGAGGTGATCTTGCTCTGCCAGGGGTGTTGGAGTCAATGGTCTTTTGAGTTCCCTTCCAACCCCCAACATTCTGTGACTGAAGCTGCAGAAGAACAAGAAGTGTTCCTGATACTAGACTTCTGATACATGTGCTCTTGGTAGAAATTTTTTATTATAAAGTGAATATGAAATTGTTTTAGATAGTTGCTTTCATTCTTTTTTTCCTGTCAAGCATATTATACTGCATAGCCAAGACATTCTTTTCACGGCTATCTCTTGTTGATTTGTACAACCTTTAATTTGGAAATGTGATGGTGTAAGACTGTTCCCTGTATTCTTGTCTTCTCTGAGTGTTAGATTGTCTACTGCTTATCAGTGGCGTGTTATTAAAATTGTTTTTTCTGAGTTAGCAGTCTATAACTTAGCTGCTAAGTGTGCGACATTAGTTTGCTTGTTGGGAAAAAATATTGTACCCAGTGAAAGGATCCTGCCACATCTGAGGGGTTTGCTCTCCTTTTTTTTTCCTCTTCAGGTGAAAGCAAATCTTGAAAAAGCAAAACAAACTCTGGAAAGTGAGAAGGCTGAACTGTCCAATGAGGTGAAGGCCCTTCTGCAGGGCAAAGGGGATGCTGAGCACAAGCGGAAAAAAGTAGATGCTCAGCTCCAAGAACTGCAGGTGAAATTTACAGAAGGTGAAAGAGTGAAGGTCGAACTGGCTGAGAGGGTTAACAAACTGCAGGTGAGTGGTATGGATTTTCCTTAGCTTCTGATTCAGCCCAGGGCTAGAGAGAAAAGGTGGTAGGATGGTACCTCCCCATAGCTAATTAAAAAATTTTCTTCCTCCTGAGGATAAAGTTTCTACTGAAAGAAAATCCATACTTTGCTTCCCAAAGACTATGCAAACTCCTTAACTCATTGCCAGGGCAGAACATTCAGACCATTACTGCTTAAGAGCAGCCCTGAGAAAGTGAAGTAACCAGTTGCTATTTGAGTTTTGTAAGCCTAGTTTTGTAAGTCTTAAGTGTCTGCTCCTCTTCAGGATGCATCCATTTATGCAGGACAGTTCTGTGAACGTTCAGCTGCTGGTGTGGCACAGACTGATGATTGTGTAACTGATTTGGAGGACAGCATCTTGAAGCTTTTAATGTGGTTGATGGTGATGAGGGGTGGCTCAAGGGCAATGTGGAAATTTAGGGTTTTCTTCTCCTTTCTTAAAGGGATGAACAAATCCCTTTGATTCACACAGGGCATTGTTTTCTGCGTTCTCCTTCATGGAGGATTGTCATTAAAAGCTGAGCATTGACATTGTATGCATTATCTGTTGGAGTGTGAAAATGTAATTATGAGATTCCAGATACAGTCCTGGAGCAGATAGAATAAAATAGAAGAGAGTTAGTTCAATACAAGCTTTTAAAATTCTTGCCAGGCTATCTGAAACCCCACATAGGCCTTAAAAACAAAACCAGAAGGCTTTCTAAGAAACCACCACATCAGATCACAGACGTGATCTCAAGTAAAAATGTCTTCTTGACTTCTTATATTTCATCCCTGGGACTTTGGAAAGGATGCATTAATTTCACTGAGATATGTTGAGAAGTGCCTTGGTTTTCATTCTGGGGTCTCATAGCTGCTCACCTGTTCCTGCGTTTGTTTTTGTTTGATGCATTTAATAACCGGTACTCTGATCTCTCCTTCAGGTCGAGTTGGACAATGTCACAGGTCTTCTGAACCAGTCTGACAGCAGATCAGCCAAATTAGCAAAGGACTTCTCTGCTCTGGAATCACAGCTTCAGGATACACAGGTAAGAGCCTTGGAAGCAAAGGCATCTGTGTGTGGTGCAGCCAGTATCCCTTACAAATTCTAAAAGTGAAAAATAACTCTAGACCTCACTGAATACTGAATATACAAGACTTTGAAGGATTGGATCTGGCTGTTTGTTTGAAGGGGTTATATTGCATGGTAAATTGTAAAGTTAAGCAGAAAAATTTGTATTCCTGTGGATGTTGGGAAGTGATAGATTCAAATAATTCATCATTTTTTCAGGGGGGGAAAAATCATGCTTTGGGACAAAGCACCCTTTTACTGTGAATAAAATGTGTCTCTTGATAAAGCATGCAGTACAGTACAAAGCAGAAGGTTGAAAGGGGAATGGGAGAGTATGCCAAACCTCAGATACTAAGTGACTTTAAACAGTCATTAGTGTTCTGTCTACTTATAATTTTTTCTAAGAAACAGACTCAAAAACAGTGCCCAGTACAAAAAAATTATGCTCTAGTTTGAAGACTGGTCTTGGTAGTCTCTACAGACTCTCAAGCTCAAGCACTGGCAGCAGAAATCAGCAAGTGTTGCTGGTGAAATGACCAGTGTCTTACAGTTCTGCCAAGACATGTTTTTAACCATGCTAAATTGCTTCAGCCTGTTGTCCATTTCTTTGATACTTAAATGTGAGGAAGTCATGTAGCAGAGTACTGTCACACTGTTGTTGGGAAAGGTTTTAATGCTTTGTGTGCTACTCAGAAGACTCCAGAAATTGCTGTGGATGGCTTGAGTGTGAAGTAGTATCCTTTGTTCATCAGAGTGTACAAGAGAATAGTGCCCTGAATATTTTGTTTCTGTACTGACTCACGAGAAGACAGTAATTTCAGTTCTGTCTTCAATTGTCTTATCTATGAAATAAGTTCCATACTTAAACTCAGCTTCAGAAGTACTCATTCTGGAGAGAGTGGGTGAGGATTGTGAGGCAAGGAGTAGTGCTGAATTCCACTGGGGTGTTTGCTTTATAGGAGCTGCTGCAGGAGGAGACTCGTCTAAAACTGAGCCTCAGTACTAAGCTGAAGCAAATGGAGGATGAGAAGAACAGTTTCAAAGAGCAGCTGGAAGAAGAAGAAGAGGCAAAGAAAAACCTGGAGAAACAAATCGCTATTCTTCAGCAACAGGTACAGAGTTTGCACCCCATAACCCAGTAACTTTTGAGAGGAAGCATAAGTAAAGGTCTTTCTTGAAGGAAGTAGAATCTAAATGCAGAATTGACTTCTGGTAAAACATTATTTCCAGGGAAAGGCGATCCTGATGCTTTGGATGAGAGAGGAAATGAAGATATGAACTGCTTGTAGATTTCTGTCAAGGAATTCAGTTATATAGTATTAATTGAGGGGGAAGTAATACCTTCAGAAATGAGCAGATATAATTACTCAACTTCTGGTGACAGAGTAAACTACATACAGTGTTAGCTGTGGTGTGACTTTATGTATGATCTTTTCTGTCCCTCAGGCAATAGATGCAAAGAAGAAGATGGATGATGGTCTGGGCTGCCTGGAGTCAGCAGAGGAAGCCAGGAAGAAGCTGCAGAAGGACTTGGAGAGCTTGAGCCAGCGTTATGAAGAGAAGACTGCTGCATATGACAAGCTGGAAAAAACAAAGACCCGCCTGCAGCAAGAGCTGGATGACCTTGCTGTGGACCTGGATCATCAGCGGCAGATTGTTTCCAACCTAGAAAAGAAGCAGAAGAAGTTTGATCAGGTACAACTTCAGTCACTGAGCATTCAGTGGGTGTGTCTCACAAACGGGTCTGTCTTAGGAATACCTAAGCAATGCTGAATGGACAAAACATGTTTATTTCTGAACTATTTCTGAACATGTGAATAGGAGAAATAAGCTTTCAAAGTAGTAAATTAGTTCTGTTCCATGCACAAGAAGTTTTGTGATGCTCCTTTTCCTAAAGAGAACGTTTATATTAAGATCAAGTTCAAAGCATTGTTTGCAGATCATCATTGAGAGGAAGTTGGAAATAATAGAGGTCTAGGGAATCAGAACTTTGTTATTTAGTGTCAGCAAAATTATTAAAGGTGGGATGGCACGCTTCATTATTTGAAGCTGCATTTTCTTCTGCCATGGATAGAAGGAACCTTGTTAAGGTGCTAATGAAGAGTTTGCATGCTTACCTTGTTAGAATATTGTCAGTAATTTCTCAGGTTACTGATGCTGTGTTTTTGTAGCTATTGGCAGAGGAGAAGAACATTTCTGCCAAGTATGCAGAAGAACGGGACCATGCTGAGGCAGAAGCTCGTGAGAAGGAGACTAAGGCTCTCTCCTTGGCCAGAGCCCTTGAAGAAGCCATAGAACAGAAAGCTGAGCTGGAACGTATCAATAAGCAGTTCCGCACTGAGATGGAAGACCTGATGAGTTCAAAAGATGATGTTGGGAAAAGTGTAAGTAAGAAGTTAAAATGTCGAGGCTGGAAATGTCACATAGGTGATACAATTAGTGTAATACTGCAAAAAGCTTATGCTAGTGTGAACACAGGAATGCACTAGAGAGTACTGGACACATTGTGATTTTGTGAATGCTATGTTTGTATTACATTAGTAAGTGAGAAAGATGTGTTGGAACAGTCTGGAAAGGACACAAATGAAGTAGAGGCAAACTGCAAATTAACTAGTATTGTGGCAGAGATGAAGGTATGATGTGAGCCTGATATGTAAAATACCAATTAATCAGGCAGTGGAAGACAGTAACCCCAGTATTTCAAGACAAAAATGTTAAAATAAGCAGGAAGGAAAAGAAAACTCAGTGGCTAAAAAGCATTCTCTTTAATTCTATCAGAACCAGAAGTGTCCAGCTCAGATAAATCTGCAGGTCAGGACTGTGCTAACAAATGCTTTTCTCTTTCTGTACTATACATGACCAGAACTAGTAAGTCATCATGATCCACATGGGCAACTAGCAGGTATGCCAGCAGCTGGCTTTGAGAGTTATCCAATGTCCTTCGACTTTTTTGCTCTTAGGATAGGTGAAATTGCCCTGACTCTTTGAGAACCTCATGTGTACTATGCTGTAGGTCCATGAGCTGGAGAAGGCTAAGCGAGCCCTGGAGCAGCAGGTAGAGGAGATGAAGACACAGCTGGAGGAGCTGGAAGATGAACTGCAGGCCACAGAGGATGCCAAACTGCGGCTAGAAGTAAACCAACAGGCCATGAAGGCACAGTTTGACCGGGACCTCCAGGGACGTGATGAACAGAATGAAGAGAAGAAGAAACAGCTGATTAGACAAGTAAGAATTGCTCTGTAAATCCTGAAAGTGTTCAACACACAAAGGGACTCAAAGTGTTCAAAGCTGGTTAGACAGGTAGCACCAATCCTCAGATTCTTGTTAATGGGAGCCCTCCAGGCAGTGCTGCAGAGCTGTGAGAGAGTTCCCCCATCTGTGCCTGATTGTTCAAAGAGCCTTTGTCCCTCAGAGGAACCCATGTGAGGAATGTTAGTTCCATCCCTCTGCCAGGAGGAAGAGAAAACAAGTCACATGCTTGCACTTAGGTACAGTTTAAAATGTGGGTGCAAAAAGTAGATGCTGAAAAGCTGATGACTGTATTTCTCCATACAGGTGCGGGAGATGGAGGTGGAGTTGGAAGATGAACGAAAACAGCGCTCCATTGCTGTGGCTGCCAGGAAGAAGCTAGAGATGGACCTGAAGGATTTGGAAAGCCACATAGACACTGCTAACAAGAATCGTGAAGAAGCCATCAAGCAGCTTCGCAAACTGCAGGTGAGAAGCTGCAACTATTTTAACTGTCAGCATAGAGTATTTACCCAGGGAAATGGGATACAGAATTTCACCTCATGAGAACCATGCATCAGTGTCACAAGAGCAGCAGAGCCTTGTAGCAATTTACCACAAAAGATATCTTAGCATTTCAAACATCCTTCTAACCCTGATCTGTTTAACTCCCTGGGACAAGCTGTAGGGAAAAGTCTGCTGTAGTCCTTGTCTCTTGTCAATATCATTTGGAAAGGATTATGGACCTGCAAAGCCAGAGAGGCATAGAAATCATGTAGGCCTTCTTGTGCCCAAAGGCAGTTCTGTTATGCTTTTGTAATTTCTGCAGGCATCTAACCTGTTCTTTGGAAAAACTGCAGATCCTCCCTAGACTGTCCATTCCATTGAAAGCTTCCTGTACCCTCCCTCCACTCCTCACAGTTATCTGCCAAGATTTTAATTTTTTTCTGCAGTTGCAGCTGCTTTCATTGCTACTTATGCTTTGTAAGTTGTGAAATGGTAAAAGGGTTTCTTTTGTTTTCACAGCAACCTTTTTGGTAGCTGAAGATTAATGAATCCCTGTTTCTGTTTTCCATCCATGTTTCCTGTAAGACAAACACACCTAATTTGTTAATGTGGATGCTCTGAAACTCAACCTCTTTCTTCCTTTTCAGGCACAGATGAAGGATTACATGCGGGAACTGGAGGATACACGTACTTCCAGAGAAGAGATCTTGGCACAAGCCAAAGAAAACGAGAAGAAATTGAAGAGCATGGAGGCAGAGATGATTCAGTTGCAGGAGGTAATGGAATATGCATGCAAGTCAAGGGTTGGTTCATTTTCTTTGGCTAGAACTAAGTGTAGCAGTCTAAGCTTGAATGTTTTTTATTTCTGTACTTTTTGCTCTGCTCAAATATGAGGTCCACTTCAAAATGCAGAATTTGGCCCTTTCTTGACAGCTGTGATAGGAGTGTGCAAAGTAAAGGAAGCTGTGGGCTGGGTAGGGAACAGACTGTGTCTTATATTGCATCTGGATCTAGCTAGAGACCATACCTCCCATTACCAGTAACGACTTTTTCCTATGCTGCATTAATTGGTAACTTCCCATTGGATCACTGACTGTCTCGTTTTTATTCCAGGAACTTGCTTCTGCTGAGCGTGCCAAACGCCAGGCCCAGCAAGAAAGGGATGAGCTGGCTGATGAGATTGCCAACAATAGTGGTAAAGGGTGAGTAATGGTCCCAGCTTAAGGGTGGAGGAGATGGTTTGGGAAAATACTTTGTGGGCTGTTACTTTTATGTAGATTGCAGCATGCACTTTATGCCCTCTGCTCTTGAAAGGCTGAGCTTATTTGGTAAAATTAGAAGTGATGAATTTTCTCCAAGGCATTAATTCCATCAACTCAGCTTTAATGATTCTGTGTCCTATAGAGCACTGGCCATGGAGGAGAAGAGACGCCTGGAGGCCCGGATAGCTCAGCTGGAAGAGGAGTTAGAAGAAGAACAGGGCAACACAGAGATAATCAATGACCGTCTCAAGAAGGCAAATCTTCAGGTACCTGTTCAGGCTGCTCTTGTCTGTGTAAATTGTCAAACTGTACTCTGAGTAATGCCAGCTGCTGCTTTGTGCACAGCACAGACCCTCACAAGTCTGTAAATGTGAGCAAGGCAAAGCAGGAAACCACGTGTTCAGTCAAAACTGATACTAACTCACTGTTTCTGATCACTTAATTCATTGAGTAGCTGGAACAATCTTCTAGTTTTATTTAAAAAACAAAACAACAAATACAAATGAAACCCAAAAAACTCTTGGTCCCTTTTTTTCCTGTATTTTAAGAGATTATGAGAAAGATGATCTGTAGCGTGCTGCTCCAACTTGGAATGCCCAACGCTGCCACAGTGTGTTTGGAAAATTACGTTTCTGCCAATTCTATGCTGCTTCAAATGGGCTAACCATATGGAATTTGTTAAGCTGCTATAGAAACCCTGATCTTAATCTGCCTGTTCTTTGCCATATTTTATCTGCCCAACTCTGAGAGTCCAGTGTGTTGTTTTCTTAGGGCTCCTAAGCCAAGAAGCTGGGCTGATGATTTTCCAAACACCTTGTTCACTCTAGTGGATGGGAGCATAGTTCTATACTCTTGACTGTCAGCCAGAGCCCTGGCTTGGAATTGGACTGAGTTGTTGCCCTTTCATCTTTGAAAGTCAGTATTTTCCAGCTGCTGCTTTGTAGTGGAAGTAGACAGACATGAAATAAATTATAAATGAGTAAAGCATGTGTATTGGATCCACTTGCCTCAGGATTCTTGTAATTCAGTAAGACTGATAATTAACTGTGTTAAGTGCCAAATCATGGCCTTCACTCCAGACAGCATTGTATGTGATTGGCAAATTTAGCCCCAAGAGTAGGTTGATAAACCTGTTATTCAAGGAATTGCTTGGAAAATCTGGGTAAACTGAGATATTTTGAGAAGTAGCCTGTCTACAGACAGCTCCCTTTGCATCAGAGTTATCCGAAGTACTCAGCTCACCCAGAGGGTCCTTTTTCTTTGCGTGTCAGCATGTGTCTGAGAAATAAGTCAGCCTCCCAGGCTGGAACGCTCGATATGCTGAGTACTTCTCCTCTTTGCAGATTGATCAGATGAATGCTGACCTGAATGCTGAGCGGAGCAACGCACAGAAGAATGAGAACGCTCGCCAGCAGATGGAGCGCCAGAACAAGGAGCTTAAACTTAAACTGCAGGAGATGGAGACTGCAGTCAAGTCCAAGTACAAGGCTACCATCACGGCCTTGGAAGCAAAGATAGTGCAGCTGGAAGAGCAGTTGGGCATAGAGACGAAGTATGTCCTAGTAGAAACTCTGCCTGTGACAAGCCTTTACCCATTCTGGCATTTTAAGCTTTTCTGAATAAGTTCTGATTTGTCTGAGGGCCTCATCCCAGGATCACTGCATAGTACAGATACTACACTGTCTGTTACAGTACAAAACAAACATCTATTTCAAATGTCCTTGTTTGTCACTGTAGAGACATCTAGCTTCTTCCAGACTTAACCACTCCTAAAGCCATAGATGTGATAGGCTTGCTGTCCCTCTGTGGCTTCAAGAAGGGTCATGTCATGTCATATCTTTGTGACATCAGTGCATTTTGGTAATTTCTGAGGAACATTGCCTCCCATTCCCTTTTTTTCTAATTTAGAAGGACTTTTAATGTCATCCTTGTTTTTAACTTGCCCAAGTCTGGGTCATCTTGTTGGGGACAACAGGAAGAATGTTCTTGTCTGAGCATCCCTGTATTTCCGTGCAGGGAACGCCTGCTTGCCAGGAAGGAGGTGCGCCGTGCCGAGAAGAAGCTGAAAGATATCTTGCTGCAGGTGGATGATGAGAGGCGTAATGCTGAGCAATTCAAAGATCAGGTGTGTATAGTTACTTGAAGCACTGGTGAGTCTTCTGGTGGGGGGATTCCCCTTCTGTGATCAATGCACCATCTGCCTGGAAGGAGGGCTCTGGCATTATGAGGGCAATGAGACACTGGCACAGGTTGCCCAGATGATCTGTGGCTGTCCCCTCCTTGGAAGTGTTCAAAGCCAGGCTGGATGGGGCTTGGAGCAACCTGGTCTACGGGGAGGTGTCCCTGCCCGTGGCAGGAGGGTTGGAACTACAGATGATCTTTAACATCCCTACCAACCCAAACTGTAATATGATCGCCTTTCTATAGATTTGTCTTCTTTTCCCTCACTGAGAATTGCAAGGTGACACAGATGAAAATGTAACACTTTTAAGGAAAAGCTTGGAGCTGTCAAGCCTTAGGCAGCTCTTTTCTGAATGGGAAGAGGGAACTTTGGAAGCTTTGGTTTTTTACTGCTCTAACTACTGTGCTGTAACTCTGGGGAAATGCTGAACTCTCCTTCCCATGCATGCTCAGGCGGACAAGGCAAAGATGCGCTTGAAGCAGCTGAAGCGCCAGCTTGAGGAGGCAGAAGAGGATGCCCAGCGAGCCAATGCACACCGGAGGAAGCTCCAGCGTGAGCTGGAAGATGCCACTGAAACAGCTGATGCCATGAACAGAGAAGTCAGCTCCCTGAAGAGCAAACTCAGGTAAGGCAAAGCATTTTAGGCAATACCTTGGCAGCCAGTCCAGTGCAGTCTTGCTGCAACTGCCCACAGCAAACACCTCTCTCCAAAGCCTGCCCTGTCTGCTGAAGTTGAGTGAGAGCTTGTGTTACTGACCTCCTGTCCATCCTTCCCTAGGCGTGGGGACCTGCCGTTTGTCGTGACACGTCGAATTGTCAGGAAGGGTACAGGAGAGTCCTCTGATGAGGAAGTGGATGGCAAGGCAGATGCTGGTGAAGCCAAAGCTACTGAATAAGTCCTCCCATTTGACCCAGGTTACACGCGATGGAGTGACCCATGCACCCTCCCCTCTTCCAATGGACTTTGAGCAAACCCTGTCCTCCTGAATTGTCTGGAGATCTGCAGAGCAAGCCCAGCTCTGTGTATCTGGAGCCATCGGGCATCTGTGTTCCTTGTTTCCTCCTCTTTCCAGTTTCCTAATCCTCTTTGTATTTAATGCCAAAGAGTCAGGGCTCTGAAATCCGACCAGCAGTTTGGCCACTACAAAGGCCTGTAGAACTGTCCGTGCCATGTCTGCTGGTGAATCCTTACGCAGTTTGGAGGGAGTGGGGTTAGGGAAAGATTATTTTTGCTGTAAATCTCCTTTTGTCTTTGATTCTAGCTGCAGGGAAGCTCCTTCCTGTATTCTTTCCCTCCCTCTTTGTTTGCTTTCGGCAATCATGTTCAGTGACCTCAGACTTCTGCCTCTTTTAATCTGCCCACCCACACGGTTTGGGAGCAGTTTCAGGAAAAACGGTGTGCTTTGGCCATGGCAATTTGCCCTTTTTTTCACATGTTTCCAGGGAGGAGTGAAGAGGGAAGCTCCTCTCAGGACCATTTACCTGGAGGACTTGCCAAAGTTGTCTTTTTTTTTTTCCCTGTTTTTTTTTCTAATTTTTTTTTTTTTCCCCTCATTTATACTGTCTGGACAGATCTCTGAAGTGCAATGATGTCCTGTTAGTGTCTCTGCCTCTGAGCGGTTTCATCTAAGGTAGTGTGGACCAGTAGTTAATGGCAGGCTGGGGAAGGAAGCAGAAGCTGTCTCCTTGTGCTTGTCTGAGAATCTCTGGGGGACCAAATATATTTAATGGTAATAGACAGAATCTAGGGGAATTTAATAGGGTAGTGGCCAGAGGGTGGGAATAAGGGGAGGGAAATTCCTTTTTTAATTGACATGTCCAAACCTCTTGCACCTGCTCTGTAACCAAGGGTTGGGATTAGTTATTGTGCACCATTGACTAAGAGTATATTAAAAACCCTTTAATCTGCACAGATATATGTAAGGCCTTTGTATCTCTCGTAATAAGTAATTAAGAAAAAAAATAAAGGTCTTTATCACTGCCTTTCTATTGGGACCATGGTTATATATAGATAGTCTTTACTTTTCTACACCATACACTGGTTGCTGGATTTACCTGTATTCTTAACCATATTGTATATGCTGCATTTAGACCTACTTATGAGCGAAGTAAAAAATAATTAAATATGAAGCGCCATACTGTATGCCTGAAGCACTCTAAATGCAGGAGCCTCGTGTCCCAATTGCTGTCACAGAAAAATTTAATTTTTTTTTTTTATATATATATAATAAAAGTGCCTTAGCATGTGCCTCAGCTGTGTGTCACCACTACAGTCAGTAATGGTTTACTGGTGCTCCACTGATGTTACCAATAAAGATTATCCATGTGCTGCAGACTGCGTTGCCCGTGTTGCTGTTCCCTCCTTCCCTGGGTGCAGTGAGGATCACAGACGTCACCTCCAAAGGTGGTGGCTGTGGTGTCAGAGCATCATCCTGTCCTGCAGACCTCCCCTGATACTGAGTGACTCTTTGTAGCTGAGATCAGGTCTTATGGTGCCCTCAGTATATCACTGAGCAGTGACCAACACTGGGGATTTTGGAGGAAGATGGTGCACCTTGTTTGTGTGCACCACACAAACTCTCTGTGTTTCAGAGAGTTCCCTCTTCAAAACTGAATTTGAGCTGAGTTCCTTCTGGTTTTGGCCTGAAGATGGTATTTCTGAGTCTCTAACAACTGTGCAAGCCAACTCTTTTTTTTTGCTTTTATTTCCAGTGAAAGTGGAAAGTGAGGTTAGTGGAGGAGGTGATCAGTGTCTAGAAGTATGTGTTAAAAACAGATCTTTCAGCTTGTCCACAGAAAGCCTACTTTTTTTATATATTTTTGCCAGAAATTGTAAAGAACTTGTGTATTAACCTTCTGGTCTCAAGCTGCCTCATGTGCTCTGGTGCTACAGCCGTGGCAAAAAAAAGCTGGAAGATGGCACCAGCACCTGGTAATTGTAACCTCATCCCTCCCATCCCAGGTTGGAAAAGTTTTAAACCTGGATGTGAAAGTCTGAGCTAGAAGTGGGTCAGGCCCTGGGTGGGAGCAATGGGGAAGGAAGTGGTGATGTTCCCAGGAGGGCTGTGGTGTAGCCAGCAAGTGCTGCTGCCAAGGCCAGTGCTGGCAAGCAATGAGCAGGGAGGGTGCAGCTTACAGTAAACTCCATCTCAGGGGAGGACATGAGTGTACCACTCCCAAAGGGTGGGATTTCTGTCTCAAGGAATGTTGACAGGGAGAAAAAAAAAAGGAAAAAAAGTGTAGGTAGAAGAGCAGGGCGGGAAGGGGGCAAAGAAGGAAAGGTGGGGTGTGCTGCTGTGCCAGTGGTGGGTGTCATATTAAGGGGTCCATGTGAGTATGAACAAACTTTGAGGATATGTTACAAATGCTGCAGCTCTTACAAGCCTGAAAAGGGATTAAAGTGTAAAGGAATGGAAGTGTTTTGTGGTGCATGGAACGCTGTGCTGGTGTCTTGCATAGTTACTCGTCTGGGAGTTTACGTGTTCAGATACTTGGTTCTTCTTCCAAAGCGTTTCGGAGAAACAGGTGTCTGCATGAGCAGCCTGCCCTTTAAATTACATTGAAATTGCTTTTCCATCATAGGATCATCTTGAACGAAGGCCAGCTGGACAGGCACTGCTGTGACACAGAGCAGAACTGTCCTAGCACCTGCAGGCTGGGGCTGTGCTGACCTTTTTAAGCTCAAGCTGCTTTTTGTGCCTTTTGCATTGCTGGATGCACTGCTTGGATGCTGCTCTGTCCTGTGCAAACTGGAAGGAGACTTGTGTCTTTTTTTTTTTTTTTCCCCACTGGCACAGTAATTCAACTTTCCACCTTTTTGTGCATCGCCATGAAAGGGCAGAGATTAACCTCCCACATTTCCCACGTTGCAGAGTGCAACCTTGAGCTACCAAGTTTGTGTTGCTGCAGATGAGTTGCTCTGTGGGCCTCTAGAGCTGCAGAGTACCTTACATAGGCTTTCCTGAGATTTTGGGGATGGTCTGACTAAGTCAGTGGTTGCAAATGCCGTAATCAAAAGTAGTAAAGAGAGTGAACTGGGACATGATCTGCAAGGCCTGTGAAGGATTTGCTTCTGGAAGTCAGTGCTAGAGCTCCCATTTGTTGTTGCTTGCATGGTCCAAACTCAGGACTGATGCCAGCAGGAATTGGATGGGTTTAAATGAGAGGGAGAGCACATGGACACAGTCTCAGGGGATGCATGGGGTGGTGGTAAAGTTGATTTCAAACACCTCTGTCCCTGCACCCAGCTGTTGTGCTGGCACAGAGGAGCTGTGAACAGGATCATTAAAGGTAATAAACCTGGCTTAAAAAAAAATGTTAAAACGTGGCCATGCAGGTCACAGCGGGGCCCTCGCAGGCTGTGGTAACAGCAGAGCCAAGGGATAGAGCAGTCAGCCCTGTCTCAGCCTCAGGGAGATGGAGGTAAATCACTAAGCCTGTAGTACCTAAATCCTGCTTGGGAGAACAGCTGAGTGCTGGGCTTGCTCCTGCTCCAGCTTCCCCCAGGGCAGAATGAAGCCCTGGGCCATTAGAGACAGTTCCAGCTGGGGTCCTGGGCAGCAGCAGCAGTGACCTGCCAGGTTTAGGATTTATCACTCTTCCATTTCCTCCCCTAACTGTCCCAAGTACTGCTTTAATGTAAATGGAGAATCACTTTAGCAAAGACCAGGGTGCAGGTTAAATGGCTGTGGGGCTGGAATGGCACTGGGGTGGACATGTGAGGAAAGAAGGGAAGGAGTGAGTGAGCTATGTTGAAAAACTCCAGCCTTCCCTGCCTGGAGGGAGACCTCAGAATTTTGAGTAATCTGAAACCAAGACAAAAGCTGCTGTGACCCAGCTGGAGATCAGTGAGCAACAGGCCCCAGGGACAAGCATTAGCTGGGCTGTGCTGTCCAGGACTTTCCATCCATGGGGATGCAGAGCCTGGTTCATGGCACTTGGAGTGGGAAGGAAGCTCTGGAACTGGCATGGATCCCTGTCCTGGCTGCACATAGGTCTGGGCTTCCAGGACAGGGAACCCAGCCCAGTCCTGAGAACTGCTCAGCCTGTTCTGGAGATGCCTTATCCCAAGCCTGCTGGCAAGATCCCTGCTATGTTGCCTTCCCTGAAGAGCCCAGATCCAAACTTTGCCAGGGCCATGTCCTTTTAAATGTCTCCAAGCACAGTCAGAGTCAGTATTCCCAGTCCCAGGAGTGATAGCTAATACAAGCAGATAACTGTTTGTTGTCCATCCAGATATATTTCTTTTCTTCCTCTGATACCAGCAGTGGGAGTGAAAGCAGAAGAAAAAGGAAAAAAAAAAACCCAGAACAAAACAACAAACCAAAACACTCTAGTTCTAAATTTGTGACTCTCCTGTCCTTGCTACCATTTTGAGCTGGATTGGCTGAGCAAAGCAAACAGCTGAGCAGCAGTGCAGCAGGAGGAAAAGAAACACGTGAAACCCCTTGAGCAACAATGATCTGGTGTATGAGAGGAGATGTTCTGGAGTCCCTTGGCAAGTCAGCTCCCCATGGTGGGGCAGCCTCTCCCCTCGAGAGCAGGGAAGGCTGTCCTACAGTGCTTTCAATCCAGGTAAAACCTTCAGAGAAGGACACTCAAAGGTCAATGAGGTAAAAACCACGGTTACTCTTTGGGCTGGGTGATCACTTGGTTGTGCATGAGGAGCATTTAAGGCAAGCTGTGTTGTCCTCTCACCCAGGGCAGCTACAGGCAGCAGAAGTCTGCAGGATGTGGTGCTGCTGGGGTGCACATGTGCCCCAGGGGAGGGGTCTGCCCTGGAGATTTCGCTATTGCTCAGCTCCCCAGCCCCAAGGAAGGATGAGGGAAGAAATGGAGAACTGATGATGATGGAGCGGCTGGCCTTGAAGTGCTGTTCCTCATAATGTGGTTTGTGTGATGCTAATTAATCTGGAATTATACTGTGAATGGTTTCATTCGCTACAGTCTTAATTGACTTTTGATGGAAATTGTGTGGAACCTCATGGAAGAGGCTGTTATGGCAGGGTATCACTCAGGATGAATTAATATCTTCCTTAAGAGAGGAGCTACTACTCATATCCCTTTCCTCCTGCAAGGGCAGGATGAAGTGAGGTTCTGTGGTCAGAGGAAGTCTCAGTGGGGACAAAGTGCTAGCAGAGGGGACCAGTGGTGGTCAGCAGAGAGCTTTGCCTAGAAGCAGAGATGCTGACTGCTATAAGCCAAGAGCTGTGCTGACCAGCTGGCCCCTTAAGGCAGCCTATGTCAGCTTTGTGGGGGGAAATGGTGACAAAAGTCAAACAAAACAAAAAACAACCTTTGGAGTGTTGATCAAAGAAATGTGCTTCCTGCTCTTCACTAGTGCTGTATCCAGGGAAATATCTCCCTGTGTTGCCTTATAATGAAGCAGCATCACACCAGAGCAAAGCTCACCTTTCACTTTTCCTCCTCCAAACTGCTGGCACCGAGTGCCCCTGGTGTGGCAGCAAAGGAAGCATCCTTGCTCCTAACTTTGGCGTGACAGTGTGGAGGCAGGCTCTGCCCTCCCAGACCCCTCTTCCCAATCCTAGGCTGCCCGAGGAGCTTGAGAGAACCCTGGCCAAAATTCCCAGCCCTTCAAGGCTGTGGGATGGTTGCAGGCTGCCCCATGGCCAGCAGGCATGTGTCGAAATCTTCTTGTTTCATTTCCTTCTCAACACTTCCTCACTGGGGGCTGAGTGGGGCACGGGGGCTGCATGCACTGTGCCTGTGCTGCCAAATCCACCCTGGGTTGGAGCTGGCCCTTTTAGACCCTGCTTCTCCCTCCCCTGCAGTGGGTAGAGGTGCAAGGAGCTCCCCATTGTGGGGGAGAACCCAGCTCCCTTCTCAAGCACGGCTCTCAGCTTGCATAAGAAGTGCTAATGCTGCTAGAAATGGCAGCAGGCTTTGAAGCAGAGGTATTGGCACAGCCAAAAAAAAAAAAAAAAAAAAGGGTTTTAACGAGGTAACACGCAGCCCAATTTGCTGTGCAGGCTTTTGATCCTTTCTGCTGTCAATGTGATTGCGTGCTGTGCAGCTCACAGCTCGCCGGCTCATCATTTTCGGAAGCATGAGGCACCCAGCTGTCTTGTCCTGATGTGTCCTTGTGGGTAAAGCACGGATAAAGCTCTTGATCAGCTTTATGCTGGAAGCCCAGCTCACCATTTCCCTGTCACCTGGGAAGCTTCTTAGAGGGGACTTCAAGGACGTGGCTGATGCTCCAGCGAGGATCCGCAGTCAAGAAACTGCGTTAGGATCCCACAGGAGGAAAGCTGCTGGGTTCATGCTGGCAGTGCTTACCCAGGGCCTTGCTGTGAAGCTGAAGGGAGTTTACCTGCTCCACAAGCCCTCTCTGGTGAAAAGGGACATGTTCACCTCTTGGCTGCAGACAGGGAGCTTTGTTGAGAGAAGAAATGGCCAGTGCAGCCAGCAGGCCTGTTCCATTGAAGGGGAACACGCAGCATCTCTACATCATAGGAGGAAATTTGCACCAAGAGTAAAACCTCACCTACCCCAGGGGTTGTTTGCCTGCACCACCTCCTTGGGCAGAAGGTGAGGAAACCAGAGTTGTCTGAATAGAAGAGCTGGTGGGTGTAGTGGCTGGGGACAAGCTCTGGAATTTGCTGAGATGGCTGGTGCAGGGCATGTATACCCCTTGCCACCACCATCACCAAGCATCAGGACACAGATGGGACAAGTGCATGTGACCAGCAGCCAAGGATATGGCAGTGAGTACAACATGGCCTGCAGGGCTGGTCCTCCCCTTGAAGGGTGTAGCACAGCCTCGGCATAGCTTTGGGGAGGACGCTGAGGATGAGCAAAGCCTGGCACCATCTCCCTTTGAAGAGACCTGACTTGTTTGCTTCAGGCAGTGGATGAACAAGTTAGGGACAAAATCATGAAGAGAGAGACTTGATTGCAGCTTCTGTGTGTGTCCTCTCTCATAATCCAGGACCAAAGAGATTTGACAGACAAAGGAGGTGGGCATCCATTGCATGGACATGAGGCATGGCACAGGCAGAGCTGCATCCACATTATCATGCAGGATCATCTGGAAATAACCTCTCTCCTGACTGATCTCTCAGACTGATTTTAAGGTCTTGGTCTCCTGGGTGGACAGAGCAGCTGTTTCCTGCTCTGCTGTCCAGGCTGTGGCAGAGCAGTCCCCCAAAATCTTCCCTCAGCATCCTCCCAGAACCTCTGCGAGCTGTGGTATGGGACACCAGCTCTCTATGGAGCTGCACTAGCTATGGCTCGCCCAGCAAGAGAGGCTGCCTCATAACAGCACCACAAACTATTAAAAGCTGCAAGATGTTTAAAATAAACTGTCACGGGACATTCATACCAAACAAAAAGCATGAGCTGCTTTCCATCTCCTAGAAAAGATACTCTCTGTTTTCAGGCAAGGGAGATGCCCTGAAGCTGGAAGGCAGTGGGGCAATGCTGGAAGGATGCTCCCCAGACAAATTTATCCATCCGCAAGTCATCTGTGGGCAGGAGTGCTGCTGTGGGCAGCTGACCCATTTCCCCCACTGACCAAAGCCCTTCCTAACTGCTGGGATGGAGGAAAGAAAACACCCTGCAGCAGGCATCCCAGTGGGAAGAGCCAGTGCTCCCTTCCCAGCCATGGCAGAGCCGTGGCTGTGGGAGGTGACAGATGCCTGGGTGGGAGTCTGCAGGGCAGCTCTCTGCTGTGATCCAACTTGCTGGGATACCCTTCTTGTGAACTTTTAGTGGGCTTCAATAGAGTTTCAAGTATCCCCATCCCACCAGGACAGAGAGTGTTCCCTGTGCGTTGTACCAGGATGGTAGGAGTTTCACCCAAGCCAGGGCCACCCAGAAGAGGTCACAGCTCCCTTCTGCCCTCAGCTTCCTCCAGCACAGGTTAGAGATGCCCTGACAACCCCCCAGCTGGTCCCAGCTACTCTCTTGCCTGCTCAATGGGGACCCTGTCTCTATGTGGGCAGGTAACCCCCCTCTTCTTACTGAAAATAGACACTTGAGCCTAGACTTGAGTCTAGGCTGGAGGTAAAGGCTTGACAGCAACCACCCAAGCCTCTTCACCAGGGGTGATCACAGCCACCCATTCCCAGCCCTGCGAGCCCTGGATTGCTCCTCACGTGCCTGAAACTGGTGACCCATTTGGGACAACCTGTCATATTCAAGTCAACAGGTGAGAGTGCTGCACAGACAGGAAAACTGTTTTGGCATCATTTGTTCCCTACACCTGCTTAGCTTTCAGGTGTTGCCTGTTCTCCCTCATTGCAACCAGCACGGCCTCTCTTGCTAACCTGGGCAGCTACTGCAAGAGGATAGTGACTGCTCACATGTGGTTTTGATGATGCTGCTTTCTGATTTTGCTGAGCACTGAATAGGTAAAATATTTTCTGTCTTCTCTTTTTTTTTTTTTTTTTTTTTTCTTTTTTTTTTTTACCCCTTTCCTCTCTGAACTACCCAGCCAATGCTTTGATGCCAGAGCCAGTCATAGCACATTTCCCAGTTACTAAGAAGTGTTTGTGGCAATTCCTGCTCAGCAATTTGAACTGCTGAGCTCAGTTTAAAAAACAAAACAAGAAACCCCCAAAACTCAACCCCCCCAAAAAAACAAACCACCCAAAAACCCCACAACAAGCAATAACAGAACAAAACAAACCAACAAAAACCAACCAAACAAAAAAATCCCCAAACACTGACAGGAGAGAGACCAGAGGTGAATGTAGAAAACCTGTTTTCAGCAAATGCTCACACCAGTGTCTGCAGCTGGGCATAGGCTTATGCAGAAGCTGTCAGGTAAAATTTGGGGATGTGTAGATCTGGCAGGATCCCAATGCTAAATTACAGCCTTAGAGGATGATGTGGAAATTGTGGATGGAGAATACCAGCTGTGACTGATGGACTGGGATGCGTTTAAAAATTAAGTACCTCGGAAAGCTAATGAAGAATGGTTTCAGCTGAAGAAATTACTCATGGGTTGCAAACTGGAGGAGGGGGGGTGAATTCTCACAGATAGGGCAGGTGAAAAGAGGTCACCTTATTTATTTCCGAAGCACAGCAAGGTGCAGCGTGTACTTACCTGTGTTGATTACGAGCCCTGCTGAGCTCGATTATCATCTGCTCTCCCGGGCAGGAGGGCTGCGCTCGGCGGCACAGAGGAAGCGCAAAAGGAATTTGTCTGCGCCGGGGTGAAACGTGGATCCCCAGCTGCATCCTGCAACACGGGCTTCGGCCTGAAAGCTGGGGAGCCCGCACCTTTCAGCTAACCCGTGAGTGGTAAAGCACATAGAATGGGATGGGTTGGGAGGGACCTCAGAGATCATCAAGTCCAACCCTTGACCACTACCGCTGTGGTTACCAGACCATGGCACTGAGTGCCACATCCAGTCTCTTTTTAAATATCTCCAGGGACGGAGAATCCACTACTTCCCTAGGCAGCCCATTCCAATGTCTGATCACCTTCTCCGTAAAGAAATTCTTTCTAATATCCAACCTAAACTTCCCCTGGCACAACTTGAGACCATGCCCTCTTGTCTTGCTGATATCTGGGAGAAGAGCCCAACCCCCCCTGGCTCCAGCCTCCTTTCAGGGAGTTGTAGAGAGCGATGAGGTCTCCCCTGAGCCTCCTCTTCTCCAGGCTGAACACCCCCAGCTCCCTCAGCCTCTCCTCACAGGACTTGTGCTGGAGTCCCTTCACCAGCCTGGTTGCCCTCCTTTGGACCTGCTCCAGGACCTCAATCTCCTTCCTGAACTGAGGGGCCCAGAACTGGACACAGGACTCGAGCTGTGGCCTCACGAGGGCTGAGTACAGGGGAAAGAACATGGGGGAAGTTTGTTTATTTCAGCTAGATTTTCCCCCCCCCCTTCTTTCTATTGGTTTTTTTTTTTTTTTTGGGGGGGGGGGAGGTTGTTTCTTACTGTCTTGGTGCTGTGACCCCCAAGCTGGTGTTTTGTCACAGCACACTGCTGGTAGTGTGAGGCAACCTTCAGAACCAAGCAATGGCTTGGTAATAGCTTTTTATTAGAGAACTTTGCTATAAAGTAATTCTAAAGCAGACACCCCGAAGATGTAGAAGAGCTGAACAGTGTTTAAACAGTGGTTTTAGTTGGAGCTCAAGCAATTTATGAAAGGGATTAACCGGTGTGATGTCTGAGCTCTGGGCTCAGTGGCACAGGCTGGCCATGGGCAGCAGGAGCAGGGATTTTGGGTATGCTGCAGAGACCTTGGTGGGTGCTGGGAAGAAGAGGCCCGAGCAGGGGCAGGGCAGTGTGCCCTTGGCTTGTAGGCTCATGCTCCTGGTAGCTCTGGAGCCTTCAGTGAGGTTTGGCAGTGGAGAGGTGAGTTCATGCCTGTTCACGATTCCCGCCTCTGGTTTTTCCTTCTCTCCCTGCTAATGGCTCCCAAGGCAAAGTTCTTGCTGCTGAAAAATAAAAGAAAAACCACGAAAGCTGAGGGGTGCAAGGGGGGAAACAGCCTGCAAGGGGCCACCTCGTGAAGAGGACATAGGAATGCTGGCAAGGGAGTTGCTGTAGGTGTGGGCACCTCCCACCCCTCGTCCATCCCAGCTTGGGTTCCTATCGGTCCAGACCAGTTGGGAGCTGCACAGGAGAGTGAGAGGTGAGGATGTGCCCCCAGATCTGTTAGACAGGGACTGTCTAACATCAGGATCCCAGGTGGTGCTTTGGGAGTCGGCATCTGGCTCTGTGAATGGTGGCAGGGGGCCAGAGCATCCCCCTCCAGGCAGGACCAGCAGCTGGAGGAGATGGAGGCCCCGGGAGAGGCCCCAGTGAGGGGCTAGCAGCCTGCATGCACAAAGCAGCCCCCTGCAAGGAGTAGAAAAGAGCAGTGCTGAGGCTTTTTTTAAACCTTACACATGTGGGGGGGTTCCTGTGTGTCCACACATGTACATATAAGCATATGCATGAACAAATGCATGTGTGTTTGCATTGAACAGAATATGGATGTTATCTGGGGCAAAAGTCCATATGTGAGTATTGTAATTAATCTCTAAATACATATTTCAAATGGAGGAAAGTCAGTGTTGAGGTCAAATACAAAGGGCATTTGGGAAGTTTATTGAAGTAAGCGATGTACAGCTGAGGCACCCAAAAAGCTGAAGGGTGGAGAACCAGAGTCAAGGAGAGAGAAAAAAAAACCCAATACTGTGCCTTTAAAAATCAGTGTGAGTCTGGGAGATAAAACTAAAGTGACTCCTCCTCCAGAACAGCATGGTCATAGCCCAGTACTACAATTACATTTATTTAGGTGCTCTACCTGTGTATTCCCACTGCTGAGGAATATGCTCAGATTGCCTCCAGCTTTCCCCTTCGCCCTAAACTGCCTGAATTTATAGCACATGCTTGGGAGATTACAGCAATTTCTCCGTTCTGTGTTTAACCTGTGTTACTCAAATTGCTTTAACTCCACCTGGGTGCAACTTTTGTGAAGATGAGTGGTGTTAATAAAGTCGGAGGTGAGGCTTGGGAGGGCATGGGGTCAGCATGGGTGATGGCAACCCTGGGACATACAGACAATTCCTGGGTCAGCCGACCTCCACAGCACAGGGCTGGTGTCCCCAGCCAGCTCCAGTCTCATTCAGGCAAGGATTTCCACCACGGTTTTATCATTGGCTTTGCAAGACTGTGGATATCCCCTTCCTGAATTTTGCATGGGCTGGTAACGTTTCATTTTGTTTTGAATCTGTAGCCCTGCTCCCCTTCCAAATGGCTGTTGAGCAGGCAGGAATAGGAGAAGGGGCTGGAAAACATGACTAAATATGGCTGTGTTTCTGATTGCTACAGACTGAGGGATTAGAGGCCCTTTCTTGCCAGCAGCCACAGCTGAAGTTCCCAAGGTTTCAGGAGCATGAAGAAGAGTTCAGCCTTTTCCCCCCTTGCTGTTTTGGTTTTTTTTTTTTAGTTTCTTTCCTTCCCTTCCTTCCCTTCCTTCCCTTCCTTTCCTTCCTTCCCTTCTTTCCCTTCTTTCCCTTCTTTCCCTTCTTTCCCCTCTTTCCCCTCTTTCCCCTCTTTCCCCTCTTTCCCCTCTTTCCCCTCTTTCCCTTCTTTCCCTTTCTTCTCTTCCTCCCCTTCCTCCCCTTCCTCCCCTTCCTCCCCTTCCTCCCCTTCCTCCCCTTCCTTCCCTTCCTTCCCTTCCTCCCCTTCCTCCCCTTCCTCCCCTTCCTCCCCTTCCTCCCCTTCCTCCCCTTCCTCCCCTTCCTCCCCTTCCTCCCCTTCCTCCCCTTCCTCCCCTTCCTCCCCTTCCTCCCTTTCCTCCCCTTCCTTTCCTTCTTTCCCTCTCTTCTTCTTTTTTTTTTTTTTCCCCCCACAAAGAAATCTGCAACCTATTGTCTGGCTTAGCAAACTTGGCACCCTCCAGCTGCCTATAAAATTGCATTAGGCGTTTATATTTCCTGTAGTGGATTATGTGTCGTCTGGATTTTGGATGATTCCCGGAGAGAGGGATAGCTTTTTTTTTTCAGAGAGGGCTACAAATTGCATTTGAAATAATTTAATTTTCTTGGAGATAAGAGAGCACTGGCTATTGGCAGGACACACGGACACGTTCCAAGACAGATGTAGGCAGCTTCCCCTGCCTGCAAATTGAGCAGCCCCTCTGGCCATCTATGCAAGGCACAGCCCTGATCCAGCCCAGCACCAGAGCACTCGCCTTGTCCAGAAGCATGGCAATGACCTCATTGATTGCAATGATATTTCTCATGCTTAAAGTTAAGCAAGTGCTTAAATGTCATGCTCACTCACAAGAAAAGGATTTCTTCGTGCTCTCGCAGTCAGTTCTCTTGACCTAGCTGGCTCCGTGTTTGTGCATGCAATGGGTTTTGATGCAAACTCTTAGTATTTATGCAGAGGTAGCACGTACTGTGGTATTTTCTTTACAGGCTGGGGTTTGCCTAACTTTAAAAATATCCTCTTGGCTCATATGTAGAGTATTTGTTGTGCTTTATCACCATCTTCTACATTGGATCTGAAGCCAAAGAGGCAATAACGATTTCTAAAGTAGAGAAAGCACATTAAAAAAAAAAATTAAAACCAGTAATAAGTTTTCAAATCTTATTTGAAATATGTGCTGTATCAGCAACAAATATAATCTGAAAGGGTAAAATCAGACTGAAAGTGCTTATGATACGATACTGTCATAAATCAATGCGGCGCTTTTCTGGGCAAAGGAAAGGTGGTAATCTTTTGTAGAAAACATACAATCTAAGGGCATGATTTTGTGATCATAGTTATAGGAGTAAGTAGTATATGCATCTCAGTCCCTCCTGTACAAATGCTGGGCTGCTGAATAGCCAGCAGGTGGAGTCATCTATAATGTATGTGTTGTGATCTGGAAAATTGAATAAGTACAACAGGACACGTGGAAATTTCAGTTGAAAGTTGAGACTGAGGAAAATATGAGGCATGGAACTGGAAAACTCTGTGAGCGAGGAGGACACAAAGAGCTAAAACTTTAGCAGCAGGAGAGGAGGGGCGTGCAAAATGTTTGGAATAGCAAAAAGCTGGAGCAATCCTGGAAACACTCCTGTGGCTTGGATCCTGAGGCATAATTCATGCTGTTGTAATTTGCACAGACGGTGGCCATCCCAAGGGCAGGCTGGAACAGCTGGGAAACATCAGGGTGTGGGCCTGCTTCAACCACACACCCTTTCTTTATCCCTGCATCAGTCACAGAAGTGGAAGGTGATACAGGGATCACTGTAGAAAATATCTGTAAGCTATTCTCTTGCCTTGGGAGACAGCTCCTCTTCCTAGTTGAGTCGTGTTCAGGACCAGCTTGGTTTGGCATTTTGTGTAGAGATGCCTTCCAATAAACAGATGAAAAGAATTAGCCTCGACTCCAGAGATCAGCCACGTAGTAAATCAAGCTGTAGGCTAAGGGGCTGTAATAGAGAGGTTGCTTCACTGAAAACGAACAGGAGTTACATGACAACACCCATTCTGCCTGCATGATGTGCCCGGCCACGGCAGCGGGTGTTCTGCTTTGTCCAAAGTGTCCTTTGTCACTCTGCCTGCCTGTTACACCCAGAATGGAGGGGCATTTGCCCTTCTGGAGCTCTGCAGCCTTCAGCCCCTGTGGAAAGGAGCAGTTGCACATAACAATTTGTGCCCTCTGTGTGCCCACCTAGGCTGAATAATAATAATAATGTCATGGCTACTCGGCTGCTACAGAGTCGTCTCTGAGAGAGGGAAGGGAGGCACAGCCTTGAGGCAGTTCAGAGACACAGCCAGGGATGTGTTTGTGCAGGGGCTGTGGCTCCAGACAGGCTACTGGACGAACTACTAGCCCCTTGATGTAGTCTCTGGCCTCCAACAACCTCTGGTTCACCCATGACAGACAGCTGAGGGGAATAAATGTCAGGTATTTCCCCGCTTCTTGATCTCTGGCACCCAGAGAGTGGGGGAAAGTCAATATTTATTTTTTCCCTTCTGGTCTGCATCCTTGTGTTCCCCCTCTGGTAACTCCATGGCTCATGCTATTTATCTTGAGCCCTGCCATCTGAACAGGAAAGCAAAAGACCCTTTGTTTCCCAGACATGCTCTTTGCAGAGTTCCCCATTATGATATGTTTCAGGGACACCGTGGGGCGCTACTTCATATTAGAAGAGCTAAAGGATCTACTTTATTCCCCATCCATGCAGATATAAGCAGTGCAGGCAGACCCCATTTTTATGCTAACTGCATATATGCAGACAACTGTATCTGCACTGCAGGTGTTGTACTGCTGTAGCAGCACTGACATACCTGAAACTGCACAACTTTTCTAACACCACGATACCCCACAGAATGAGCAGCCACGAGTGATGAAAAATGTGCTGCAGCAATGTTCACAGCCAGCAGGAAAATGAGTCAGGGAGGTCTTGCTCTGAGCTCTCTGGTTGATTCCCAGATGTTGACATTGATGCTTTGCCAGAGTGCTCGGTGGTGTTTGCTGAAGCCAGGTGTCCTCATTGCAAGAGGTGGCACTGGGAAAGACTGGGTGTGTTGCAGGTGTTGACCCACTGAGTGACAGCTGCCAGCACCCTTGCGTCAGAGTGACATATTGATACTGGCCTCCTGCCACTGCCTGGGGGCTGGCATCCTTCCGGCAGGCAGTTTAAGTCAGGTGACAAGGTCTTGGGATTTTGTTGACTTAGGTTATTGTATTTTTGTATTTTTGGCTGTTCTGATCAGTGATGAGAAGAAGGCAGCTTCTGTTAATAAAATTTTGTAGCAAAGAGCAGGCCTGAGATAAGTGATGAGAAACATTTACCCATTCTTGTTGCTGTGATAAAGCTCCATCAGCGCTTCCTGTGAAACCAGGACCAAAGTGCAGGCTGCAACTTTACCTTGGGGGCACTTTGTTACCTGTGGGAGTAAAGCAGTCATGAGGAAGAGTGCTTGGCTCCAGGAGCTTGGCTGGCAGGGTAGAAACAGCAGGAATGAGCAGGGTTGGGCAAGCCACTAAACCTTCCCTGACCCGTTTAGCAGAGACATCGAATCCACCAGGAAGGAGAGGGGCAAGGCTGCGAGGGCAAGAGGGAGCTGGTCAGCAGGATGAGACACCAGGTGTGGAAGATGGAAAAAACTGCTCTCAGTTGTGGTGGTGGAGAGGAGAGATTGGCTTTGAACTCTTCCCTAATGATTTTTATGCCTTGAGGTCAAAGATTAATAGCTGAGTTTGCGCTGCACTTCATGCCTGTCCCTTAAAACCTGCATGAGTCACTGCCTCGGCTCCATCCAAGCACGCCATGGGGCTCAGCTCTTTGCACTTCCATAGACATTTCACACCCAGCATCTTGATGCCACCTGATTTCCAGCCCAGTGGAAGCACCAGCACATTCCTTCAAGAAATCCCTTCAGAGGGTGTCTTTCTGTGGGGGAAAAAAAACCTTCTCAACTTTACTCTAAAGTAAAGCTATTTAGAAAGATGTATTCTTCCTAACAGCTTTTGAGAGGTCTCTGGAAGGATGACTTCTCTCACAGTTGCCTCCTGTTGATCTGTCAAAAGCAAAGCATGTGAAAATATGGCACGGAGGAGCCTTTGGCAAGAGCTCAGTGGAAGGGTTAACGGAGGAGTCACCTGTCTGTTTAGTATGTCTCAGATGTCACATACAAATACCTAGAAGGCAGCTGGGTTGTGTGAAAGGAAATCAACAGATAAAGATTGTAGACTCAGCTAAAAAGCTTTTCTGTGACTTCAGGAGTACCTCAGGTCCCATCTGTTAAAAGGAGATAATACCTACTCCACAAGAATACTGTGAGGATTATTTCATTAAGATTTTTTTTTTTTTTTAAGAGGAAATGGAAAGAGCTAGAGAAATAATAATAGGAAATATCATGGCAATAATGATGGAAAGCAAACCATGGCACAGAGCATGGTAGCAGCAACTGCAGGTCAGTTTGGTAGGGAGGGGGCAGTACTCTGCCTCAGGTCTTTCCACCAGCACCAAACTGAGGGTGCTTTGTGGTGGTCCTGGATGCTCTGCTGGCAGGGTACAGACCATGGCCAGCTGAAAATGCCTCACCAAGGGACCTGCCTACAGGAACCATCAGCTCTCCTGGGCAATGATCTGTGGTGCAGACCATGTGAATGCAGGATGTGAGGAGGAACTGGCAGTAACTTTGGTACCTGCATGTCAGAAGATGGTGGAAATCTGGTTAAGGGGAGATGAAGAGAAAAATGGAGGCTGGGCACTGTAGAGCAACTCCTCCTTTCAACATCCTTAAAGGGGAGTATCAGACATATGTCTAAATCACAGAGTGTTCCCAAGTGCACATGTCCCAAGTCCCCCAACTGTTTACTCCTAACTTGTCCTCAGGTTGAAGACTTCTGCAGTGCCTCATGGGCAGTATCTTAACCTGTAGCCTTCATCCCTCATTAAAATTAGGAGGAAGGCAGATACAGAAATCCTGCTTTTCTCTGAACAAGTAGCATCCCAGTCACAAGAATCTCAGCTTCTTTTTTGGCCAAGCATGGACTGAACACGTTTCTTCAATGTTGTTTGACAGTCTGGTTCATTTTATCAAACTCAGTGAAGATGAATGAGACATGTGCCTACCCTTGGTGGGTAAGCTGCATGTAATTGTCCTCTGGGTGCCTGCCACTCCTTGGGGATTTGTAATAGTTTTGAAAAAAGACATTTTCTTTGTCACTGAAGGAGACAAACTGGCACCTCAGCACAAAACATACCACTTAAAATAGCTTTTAATGTGGCCTGGAAAACTATTTTTGGATCAGGAGAAATGTGGTGTAAGGGAAGACTGGAGTCATGTATTGTAACTGTCACTCAAACCCAAAACCTCTATCAGATCATGAAGATCAACAGATGTGTAAAGACACACCAAGATAACCTAACTGGTCCACAGGCTTTGTTACACATGGTGACATTTGAGAAGTCAAGAAGGGCTTCCTCCTATGTGCAACAACTCACAAACACCACCTAAATTCCTGTTTTATTTCCTTTTCCTCCAAAGCCTTGGCAGGTGGAAGAAGAGTGCCATTCCCATTCCATAACAAAGCCAACCACAGAATTCTATCAGGATTTGCAGATTAGCTCTCCATGAAGCTGCCAGTGCCTGACAGACCCCTTTCAGGACAATATGGGCTGCCTGTGCCTTCCCCATACTAGAGACATTGGTGCTCTAGAATGTTGGTGCTTTGGTGTTACCAGAGAGCAGCTGCGTAACAAAATCAACTCCAAGTGTCTGTTGAGGAACCCAAATTTGTTTCTCAAGATTGCAGCGTGGGGACATACAAATGGAACAACGAACAAGCTTCAGAATTTTGAAGACTTGACGTCTCTGTCTGGATAGTTGTAAGTCACCTGCAGCAGAACAAATGAAGAGTTTTATATAAAAAGGCAAGAGAAACCCATAGAGGCTATTAGGAAGGGGAAAGCAGATCGTTCCCTTTCTCCAGAAACCAGGCACAGACTGCGTGTGCTGAGCGATGGGAGGATGTGCAGACCTGGGACAGCATCAGCTACAGAGCCGGGCACCCCCCCGAAGCTGGATGCTCCTGAAGCAAGGGATCAACTCGCCACCCCTCACCCCAAATTCGCTTCGGTTCAGTGCCCCCCCCCGCCCCCCGCACAAGCAGAGCAGTGGAAAACCTTCCCCAGAAAAACCATCCTGCGGGAGCAGGGACAGGTCACACAGGACCCCCTGACCCAAACCGCGAAAGCTCCGGTTCAACCCCCTTGCAAAAAGCCGCCGTGAGGGGCAGCCACACACTAGGCCGCCTTCCCGCTTCCAACCCCGCGGCTGCCCGCAAGAACCGCGCTCTGGGCTCAGCCCAGGCCGCGGGGAGCCGAGGCAGCCCGGGTGCCGGGCCGGGCGAGGAGGGGACGGGACAGACGGGCGAGCGGCCATTTCCCGCCGCCCCGTGCGGCTCTGCGGGCGGCCTCTGCCCCGCGCCGGCCCCGCCCCGCCCGACTCCGCTCCCGCCCCGCCCGGCCCCGCCCCGCCCGACACCGCCGAAGGTTGCCGAGCGGGGGTCGCGCTTCTCCGGCGGCCCGGCCGGCGATTTCCGGAGATTGCCGAGGGGCTTCGGCCCCTCCCCAGTCGCCGCCGAGCCCGTGGCCAAGGAGCTCCGGTGGGTCGGAACCCGCCGCGCCCGCTGCTTCGGTCGCGGCGCGGGGTTCGCCCTCCTCCTTCTCTTTCTCCTCCTCCTCCGGCCGCGCCGGGCGTTGCGGTGACAGAGCGGGGCGATCGCGGCGGGGGGCGGCCGGGGCTCCGGCGGCGCGGATGGCGGAGGGCGGTCAGCCCCCGCAGCAGCAGCAGCAGCAGCAGCCACAGCCGCAGCTCTTGGCCGGTGGCGGCGGCGGCGGCGGCGGGGCCGCCCGCGGCGTGAAGCGGGAGTCGGAGCTGGAGCAACCCATGCCCGGTGGGGACTGCGCCGAGGGCGGCCACAGCAAGCGGCTGCGGACAGAGGCGGAGGCTGACGGCGGCGGCATGCAGGTAGCGGGCAGGGCCGGGCCGGGCGGGCCCTCACCGGCTCTCTCGTACCGGCGCTCGGCGGGAGGGGGACGGTGGGGCCGGACCGGGTCGGGTCGGGTCGAGCAGCCTTTAATTTCTCTTAGCGGGTTCAGCGCCTTTCTTACGAGCTTGAGGCCCTTTCCCCCTCCGGGAGCAGCGGCGGGGAGCGGGTCCCCTGCCCGGGGCGCAGCCCAACACGTGGGGCCCTCGGGAGCCACCGCTGGTTCCGGAGCTCCGGAGGAGACCCCTGGGAGGCCTCGGGTGGCGGGGCTGGGCATGGGCAGGGCCGTGTGGGGAGTTTTGGGGGTGGTGGGGAGAAATCCCGGGTGCTGCCCGGGAAGGGTGTCGTGGGGTATCGGGTGGGTGTCTTCCTGCTGGGCACAGGGGCTGCCAACAGGGTCCTGTCTGCCAGCGTGCTCCGGCGGTCCCAAAAACATTGCTGTGTCCAGGTGCGTCTGCTTTTGTGGTTGTGGGGTGATGCTGCCAAGGTAGTTCAGCTTTCCTTTGTCTCAGGGTGTTGTACAGGGTTGTTTTATTCTGGCAATCGAGCTGGCCTTTTTTTTTTTTTTTTTGCTTTCGTTTCTTCCAGCGAGCTCTTTGGAAGCAGTGTGATTTACCAATCTGAACTTGTTTCTCGTCTCACCTTTTCTTGAGTTGGTAAGATCTGCCGAGAGTTTCCAAGGGGAGCATCCTGCCCTTTCTCTCCAGGATGCTTCTCATTTAGATGACAAATGCAGGCCAATGATCTTCCCTTTTTATTTCCCAGGCTGTCCCCAGTTTCCACGCTCAAGTTTGTTTTGTTTTGTTTTTTTTTCAATAGCTTGCAGCAGGAGGGTTTTATTTATGGCTCTGTCTGATGTTCAGCCTTTCGTGGTGTTTTCTCTGCCTCACAACATCACTTTTTTCCCCAGCGTGATGGTGTGGGCTGAATGGAGGCTGGAGCTTCACACCTGAGTGGTGTTGCTGGTGCTCCTACAAGGGCCAGCAAAAAGCCATGCCATGCTGTCTTATTCCTTCAAGTAGTATCTTCTCCCACACATAGGTGTCAAGTGTGACTCAGACTACATGTATAACTGTGAGGAGCAAGATGCTCAGCACTGAAGGAGTGCTTATGTGTTGTGTCTTGCTAGGAGTTATGAATGAACGTGTGAACATGGTGAAATTCTTCCAGCTCTTCAGAGTCAGACTGAGGCAGAGGTTCTGAATAGCTACAGGAGAGGCACCAGTTTGCTAGCACTTAGTAGTTAAATTGGTTGGTGTTGGTAGAGACCACTGGTAAATCAACTGAAAAATTGCAGAGAAAGGGACTTGAACTGGTTTAACATAATGGTTGTAAAGTTTAATTTTTTAAAAATTGCTAATGAGTGCAATTTCTGATACATAAAAGGCTCCCCTCTATGTTTACATTGAGGAAAGTGTTATGTTACCTGTTCAATGAATAGTATATGATATTAAGATAGTGCTCAGCCATGGAGCTACAGCAGCACATGCACACAGCAATGTCTCATACTGGTGGCAATGGTCATAGGGATCAACTGTGGATCTTGGGGGAAAGTTGGGGTTTGTTTTCATATCAAACAAAATTAAAAGCTGACAGACAGGGATGTATGTATGTGCATGTGCCCACACACACGCATAACATTATGCCCAGAAGTTTCCCTTGACTTTTTATACTGATAAGAGCTGTGGTTTATTTATTTGGAAAATCTTCTCATGCTTGTAAGTAAGAAATACCAAATTTGAAGACAAACTTACAAATAATATCAGAGCTAGGAAGCATGTGTTCTTTAAGGTTTGGGAAATTCAGTATCTTTTTACCTAAAACTCAAAAGACAAGATAACTCTTTCTGAGGATTTCTGTTTGGATACTATATTCCGTTCAAGTATGTTATTTTAGGATAATGAGTTCTTTTTAGTGGCTTCTCCTAAGTTTAAATGTATGTAAGGCTTACAAGAGCAATAAAGAGCCTTTTCTTTGTTTTTGAATTTTTTTATTTTTAATTTTTTATCCCACTCCCCCCCCGCCCACACCCCCTGCGCTTTCTCCTAAGTATTAGAGGCTTTCTGGAAGCTGGAAATAGCACCAGCAACTGTTGCACCTTGTTTTTCCTGCAGATCCTGTCAATTTTCTGCTTCCTGTTCCAGAGCCACAGGCTGTTGCTGTGTAAGCTCTGTGACCTCCTGTCTCTGGGCTGACAGTGAGGAATCTCCCAGGGTGCTACGCTTGCCATGGTTTCTCCTTTGCATAACCCCTACCTACTGGTGGTGCAGGGTATGAACACGTCTTGTAATGCTGAAATAAATCACTTAGCTGTAGAAATTACTAATGCAACCATAAAATTAATAGTTTTGTGTTTTTTTAAAAAATAAATTATTGGCATGAAATGTAAAATCTAGCCTATAGGAAGATGAGAGAGTAGTGAGTTATTCAGAACTTAGGGCAACGTGTGCCTTAAGGCTTAAATTAGCCCTTACATTTACTGTGCTTCTTGCTTTCTGCTGTCACAGGCCAGCATGCTCAGACAGCTTATGCAGTTAGGGTTTCATTATCTAATCCATCTCTGATCAGGTCGGATAAATGGGGTTTGGCCAGTGCTGATCTTGTTAGGAGGGTAGTGTAAAGCTGCTTGAGTTGGGATTGGGACAAATCGGATCATGGCTGCTATCTGCTTCTGGGATGTATTTCAGTTAATCATGGAGTGGGAGGATAAAGGTCCAGCACAAACTCCTGCTTTTTAGCTCCCTCTGGTCCAAAAGTGGCAAAAATCAAACGCCACCAGCCAGGAATGTTTCCTGGAAGTATTTGGATATGTTTGCAAGCTTTGGGAGTGAAGGGCCCCAAAGGTACTGCTGCTTTTTAACTCAATAAATGCTAACTAGGAACTAGCTTGCTCTCTGTTTGCTGTCTTGGATCAGTTGAGTCATTTGGATCAGCTTGCTGATCAGCTTGGATTCATTTGATCATTTGATTCATTTGCTCATTTGGATCAGCTTGCTGGGTAAAAATAGTCCCTAGCAGAGAGGGGAGTAAAAAAAAAGAGAAAGTTATATTGGCTTAACTCACTTGCGAAACTGCACTGAAATGCAGTTGTTGATGCAGCTGTATTTGCTGCTTGTCAGAAGGGGTTGGCAGCTGCACAGATGGAAGAGAAAGTACCCTTGCAATAATCTCTTGCCTCCTCTGTTCCTTGCATGATAAAAGATGAGAAACCTTGTGACTAGCTGGGAAGCATCCCTTCTTTCTCTCTGGAGCTTCAGACAAAGCTCTAATTCCAGGGTGCTGTGTTTGTCTTCCCCAGTGAGGTGTGCCAGCCTGCTTACACTGCTGAAGAAAGGAAGAAAGTTATTAAAATATCTTCTGATTTCTCTGTGTGGCGCTGAATGACTTTTTCAGCTCCTCATTTCATCCCCAATCTCAGTTTTGATTCAGCTTTTTTGTGGGGGGTCTAAGCTGGATAGTGAATGAAAATAATGAAAATGTTAAGGAAGTTGGAGCAGATGATCCTTGAGGTCCCTTCCAACCCGACATTCTGTGATTCTGTGACAATAGCCAAGGGTGCTATGTAGCTGGAATCAGACACAAGGTGGTGTAAACAGAGCTGATCCTTGGAGATGATCCTTGTTGCTGTTTCACAAATGACTTGTGTGCTCAGTGTCCCTGAGTATTTGGGGAAATTACTCTCCTGCAGCCTTGAGCATGGCCAGCTGCTCAGGGAAGCTGGTTAGTGCAGCTGAGGTCCATGCCTTATCCAGTCCATGTAAACTTCTATGGCAGCAATGAGTGATGACTTTGTGTTGTCGTGTCTGGTAGGGTTCATAATGATGAGTAGTGGTGTTGAGATCAGTCCCCTGTGACTAAATAAAGATGTAATAGATGATAAGTCTTTGCTCTGCAAGACAGCCCGCGGTTACTCCTCCTACGACGAGCCAGAAGATGCTCTGTAACACCCTCTACCAGCTTGACTCCTTCCAAACATGAAGACTGGAGACCCTGAAGACTGGAGACCCTGAAGACTGGAGACCCTGAAGACTGGAGACCCTGAATGGCAGCATGCCACAGAAAGAGGAGAGTGGGGACATTGCCAGTGCTTCATGACAACCAGTGTCCTTGTTCAAACTATGGCCCATTTGTGGTTCTTCAAAAGAAGGAGAAAAATCTCTGCTGCTAATTTCCAAAGGCAGATTTGGGTTTTACGAGTAAGAGGGCTGATTGGGATTGTAATTGAGAAGGGGACAGGGAATAACAGCTTTTGTGTTGGGAGGGACCCTATGGAAACCTTTATTTTTAAATCTTACAGAAGAGAACATCCAGTTCCAGTAAATCGTAGAAAAGCTGTGTAATCAGGTTAGCTTTTTCATCCCTCTTATTATTCATGACATGACTGTCTTTGTGAAGAGATGCAGAGCAATACAGGAGATAACAAGGTATTCTAGAAAAGATGGAGTTTTAGTTTTTAGAAGCTCACCGCTGCCTTGGATCCAGGATGAGGTTTCCTGGGATGCTGTTTGAAGATGTGATGAGACATAATGAATCATCTTGGAGTTTGTTGTTGTTTCTGTTGCTTTTGTCCTTTGGTTTTTTTTTTAATTCTAATTTTTATATATTTGAGTGTTGTGAGTTAGACCTGACTCAGTCTGGGAAGACCTAGAAAGTCACCAGTTCAAAGAAAACATTTGACAAACATACCGAAAGTTGGGATTTCAGAGATGTTGAGAGCATTTTAATGCTGGCTCTTTTCTTGCCGTATTGAGGAAAATGGAAAGCCCAAGTGTAGTATCCTGGATGCTGTAGCGCTCAGTCCAGTCTCTGTCAGTGTTTCTCTTTGGGTTTGAAAGGTTTGTGCTTGAAAGTGATGGCTGTGGTTGTGAGGTTGAAAGGTGAACAGAGGATCTGGCTCTACCGGGTACAGTTTCCTTCTGCGTATGCATACCAGCTGTAGACGTATGCTTTTGATTTTTCAGAATTCCCTTTAGAAACATGAGTGTGCTGGCATTTTTCAGGAAGCCTAGGCTTCTCTCCCCTGCATTTTGAAAAGGTTTCCCACCCAGCCAAGTTCAGAGCAATGTGCTTCTCTCCTGGGCACATCATGTGAAATACCCACTCTCTGTTGGCTTTTCCTCCCAATGACCTACCAAATGGGGTTCCCACCTTGCCTGTTTGCATCGGGGGTTCACGTCTGTTTTCAAGACTGTTTTAAAGAACTGCTGGTCCTTGGTGGTTCAGCAGCTGTGTTGCTCTGTTAGCTTCTTGCTTTATCGTGGCTGGGCTGAGGGCTTTCAGTGGCTGCTGTGTTGAGGCTGGAAGCAGCAGGAATACCAGCAGAAACACCAGAGATGCAAAGGAGGCAGCAGTTAAATAAAATGAAATGAGAAAAAAATTAACTGCTTCATTTGCATCAGTGATAGGAAATCCTAACTGAAGTGAAGGTGGATCTGAACTGGATTCTGTGTGTGGTCTGTAGCCCTGTGGAGACTGCTGCTGAAGGGCATGCCCCAGGAAAAATAAAGCTTGTTGCTATCAGCCTTTGGTTTGCTGCACAGGAACCTCTGACCCTTTGGATAATGTTAGGGGGTCACATCAGTTGGGGAGGTTTTAAAACCTTTCACTCTATGCTGATGATTTGTCTCATGGCATGAGGCAAACTTTAGTTTTCATATAAAGCAAAAAAGGAGGGTGAGTGTTTTAGTCGTCTGGAAGCTTCTTCCTTAATTTGCCCATCTTGGATATTACGTGACCTTCTGTGTGTGTGCTTTTGAAATGCAGTGGCTGATGGATCAGAGGAACATCCAGAAGTGAAGTGAGAGAAGCAATTAGAGGTAACGAGTTCCAGTTCATTGAAGCATTCTGTTGATCTACATTTTACAGTGGTATTGAGTGGACACTGGAGTGTAGTTGTCATGAGATAATCCCAATGTTTCGGGATTAGAGCTGCTTGACTGCATTTTGGGCCTTAACTCCCTTTGCTCTCCAGTGAATTTAATTTTGCCAACAGTATTTTCTAAATTCAGAAAAATGCTAGTTAGAGAAATGTATAGGTATTTTCCCCAGCATGCTTCCCCCTCCCTCTGCTTCACTTTCCTCAGTGCACCTCATTTTTCCCAAATTGAATCTGAAACATTTGTAGGAGCCAAGCCCAGCTGTGGCAGGAGCTGTGTGAGTCCTCAGCATGCTTGGACTGTGCCACCATCCTGACCCAAAGTGCTTCTTCTCAGGGCTCTGCTGAGCCATTCCTGGGCACTTCTCCTGCAGGAAAGCTTTGCTTTGGGAAGGGCCCATCGTAGACTGAAGTTTCTGACCTGCATTCTCAATTCTGGAGGATTTCCAGGGTGTTTGGGAAGAGGTTTGTGAACCGTTCCAGTCTCTCCCATTTGTCTTGTCACGTGAACATGCAGCATCCATCAAAACCACCCTTGGCAGCAGTCTTGCTGAACTGAAGGAGATGGGATTCTAACTCCTTAGCAATGATACGATGCATTTAAGTATCTGCAAAGTAGGAAGAGTTGTATACAAAGGCCCCCTTGTTTAATGAGGGGCAACAGCAGAACTTGAGCTGGATCCAGCGTCTGTTTGGGCAGAGCAGGAAACTTTGGCAGCTTCTGCCAGCTCAGTTGATGTGACACTGGCGTTCAATCATCTATGCCATTGCCACCTCCTAACCTTTGGAGTGCGGGCAGAGTTTACTTGTGATTCATACCGATTAGAAGAGAGGTCACGAGATCTTTTACTTGCATCACTGGGGCAGGACAGTGGGATTCGGTCTGGTGTGGTTTTGAAGTGGCTGTGTGTTCTGGGGCTGTTGCTTGTGTTTGCCTTTGTCTAGGAGAGTTCATTGTACAGGAAGATTGGATGGTTGCTTCAAAGAGTGTGGACTAGAACCAACTGTTGTTTTTTCTGTAGGACCTTCTTGGGTTTATCTGCCCATAATTGCCTCAGCAGTAATGCAAGTGTGGGCATAGAGGTGGAGAGGAACCTGCATCCTTTAAGGGGAGAAAGAAAACCTCCAGTGTGTTAGCACTTTTTACCCTCTGGCTGTACGTAGCTAAATTTCCTTTAATAGAGAGTCTAAAGAAGCAACCTTATGTGGCATTTCTGTGTGTTGCTAATATCAAAATATTTTCCCCAGAGGCCTTTGGGGCTCTGGGATCTGGATCCAGCTCAGGTTTTTTCAAGGGGCTGGGGTGTGTGCTCTTCTAGCTGAGGTTGTCTGCAATTTTTTTTTCCCCTGCTATTTTTGTAGGAGATTCTTGCAGACATTTGGGGTAGTTGTCATTGTTGGGGGCGATGCCCAGGAAGAAAATCCTACCAAGGCATTACTTAAAAGCCTTGATTTAGTGCTGCATGTGGGCTGAGAAGAAGCTGTAGCTGGGATCCTAGGCCTATAATTTGGTACTGGCATTTGTTGTTCCCTTGCCCAGAGAGGGGTGGGAAGGTCGCCTTTCCCCCATCCTGTTTATCCCCCCTGGTCAGAGGCAAGATCTGGGAGCCTTCTCCCAAGGGCCCTGGTCTGCAGGCAGCGTAGCCAGGAGTGGCTCTTGGAGCAGCTGCTGGGAGGTGGTGCTTCTGAGCCATCTCTGCCTGGCTTTTGGATTTTATTCTGTTCTATGGCGTTGCTGCTTTTTTGTGGGAAGAAGCAAGCAGGGGTAGTATGTGCATTACAGAGCTTCTCCTTTATACCCTTCATACTCTCTTGTCCTGGCCCATCAGAGAGAGGTCCATCAGAGGCTTCTTTTCCTATCTTTGTTTCCTGATAAAAGCCCTGTTGTAGCCTTGGATCAAAGCTGGCTCGGAGTCTGTTTTGTAGGTGCTTCTCTTTGCCTGTAGGCATCAGTTCTTGAGGAAGCTCAGCTTTGGAGTGACCTGGGGCTCTTTGTAAGTGGTGCTGCTTCTACTGCCTTGAGTAGAACCAGCCCCACGACCTACTTGGGCAGATCTGAAAGGCTCATTCAGGGAGGGAAACCTGGACTGTGGTGTTCCTGCAGCAGATGGAACACTGGGGTATGCAGAAGGAGGTGGAAGTTGGCAGTGTGGTATGGGCAGATGTCCTGGGGCTGCTGGGAAATGTGAGAGCAGGAAGCAGGGGTTTGTGTCATGATAGCCTCAGGAATGATCTGGATCATGGAGGAAATGGAGGTAATAGAATGTATGCACCACTTCTGCTTTGCCAAGATCTGAATGTCTCTTGGGCAGCCTGCAGGAGAAATCAGTTGACTTCTGCAATTCCTGCCTGTCCTGCTTTTTGTTATGTCCAGGAGTGGAAGCTGAAGTGTGTGAAAGTGCAGAATGCCCTCAATGCTCCAGTTTTAGGAAGAGCTGTGTTATGCTACAGTGATGCTGTGGGAGATGGTGTTCATCCTGGATGGTCAGAAGCTGCTGGATGCTGTCTCCTCAGTGCAAAGGAGCAAGGAGACAGAATGTCCTGGAGAACCAAGGCTGTCAGGGGAGATTTAATATGTGATGCATCCAGCATGACAGGGGCTGGAGTTCATACCCAGCAAGTGCCCAGCCAGAGGATGTGACAAGGAGGTAGCGTGTGAGGTCTTAATTATGTGGTCATACATTTTATGTTTTTGGAGGTGACTTCATCTCTGTAAGTGCATTAAAAGGATAATGCTTACCAAGATGCTATTAAATCCAGCGATAGTTTTGTTACCAGTATGGGTATGAGGTCAGGCTTTGGACTGAGAGCTATTCAATATTTCATTTCTTCCTTTTCATCTCATATGTGACCCCAAACTGAATTTATTGCAGATAATCTAAACCTTGCACTGAATACAGAACTATGAATTTTTAATAGTCTTTTCTATGATACTCTCCACTGTAGTGTGGGTGCTTTACAAATACTAATGATCATATTTTTGCAGTTTTCCTGAGAAGCAGAAAAGTTACATTATCTCTAATTGTAGAAATGGGGAATGGAACTACTGGTAATAAGATTGGTTTTGGTCTTTTGGTAATTGACACCTGAAAACTGATTTGTGTTTTTTATTGTAACTGGTAGGGTTTTGGTAATGTTTAAATCCTTGATCTGAAGCTATCCACAGTATGTATCTTCCACTGTATATATCTGAAGATCTACCCCTTCCACAGGCTGATCCTTAAGTGTTTAATGTTGAGCAAGTGTAAAGTGATGTTGCCTTCAGCTTTAAAAAAAAAACAAAACTGGAAAAGCTTGAATTGAGTAACTCGGTTGTAATCACAGCAAAACTTTACTTGGAAGATGAGGTTTGAAATCTAACCTTTTTTAAGTAGAAGGGCTATTACTTGTCTCTATCTGCAAAACCACATACCTTTCGATTTTGGCAGCCGTTTTTCCTGCTCAGAATATAGCACTTCCTAGGCTTGAATGAAGCAGGAGACAGGAAAAAACAGGACTGTTTTGTTGTAACATCCCTGGACATGAGGAATCTAGAAGCTGCATGGGTAGCTGTAAGTGGTGTGTTTTAATCCACTGCCACTAGCTTTTGCAGTTGAAATGCTATTTTGGGAGGCGATGTAGCTACCTTGCCTTTTGAGTTAAAAGCATGTTTTGGTCTGTCAGCAAGCAGAAAGCTGCTGTGTGGACAGGAAAGGCAGGAATCAGCTCTTGACCTGCTCCTTGTGCTGACTGCATGGGGACCAGCAGCTCACCCCCCTTTCCTGGTGACACAGGTCGCAGTCCAGGCACTTGTTAGATTAGTGGGGAGGGAGGCAATCTAAGGCAAGTGTTGCTGAGGGGGCCTTGTGGCACATTTAGTCAAGGGTTGGACTTGATGATCTCTGAGGTCCCTTCCAGCCCAGCCAATTCTATGGTTCTATGATTCAGGCTGCAAAACAGTCCTACTACTTGGGGTTTGGGTGTCTGAATTGGATGATCATGGACTTGGTACTGCCTTCCTTCAGATTATTAAATAATGTGTCCTTGATGCATCCCATCACTGCCTGCTTTTTATCACTTCTGTGTTAATGTTTGGTTCCGTTCTCTCCTTGGATGAGTACGGTGCGTAGAAAAGAGGGAACCAGAAATGTGCTGTATAGCTGAGGCTCTATCATCTGCAGAGAGCCTTGGAAGTTTTTGGACTGAATTCCCTATCTTCTTGCCAGGATTGTCAGACTTTGACACTGGAAGGAGTATAAAGCTGTAGGGGAGGAAAAAATATCCCCCATCCCACTGCTTTTTCCCAAGAGGAGGTATAGACCAACCTGGCACTGCCCTCTTTGTACCTTGGCATGTGCTATAGGAACTCTTGCTGCCTTGAAGTGATGAGGAGAGGTGATGTTGGAGCCCTCTCCTGTGCTCACACAAATCTAGTGGAGAGACCTGGCATCTGCTAATGTCACCAGCTGGATCTAGCAGCTTTTTCTCAGTATCACCTTCTGGCTTCCTGGGCTGGTTAGATTTCCCTAAGAGTGGTCTGCATGCCAGATGCTTCATGTTGTGAGAGCTGGGTTGAGAGGGCACAGTCACAAACAAGAAGGCAAAGCCATCACTTGTCAGGGTGGGATGGATTCCACAATTGGTGGTAGGTGCTTTTGTCAACAGGGCTGTATGATGGCTGAATGTCAACCATGAGCTGGAGAAAGCTTCAGAAAGGAGAAGGTAAAGAAAAAAGGGGATGAACCAGTTGTGCATGTTGGTTTTTTTTTTTCAAATAAAGAGAGTTAGTGTTTCTAGCTGTCCATCCCTTCTCCCAGTGCCCACTTCTGACCTGTGAGTTAGTCTTGTTCAAGAACTGGAGTGTGGTCATGGTCTTGGATGTGGTGAACAAGACTATCATGTGAATATATGTTGTCTCATGTATGTGTCTATATATATCCGTTTGTGTGTGGCTATGCCAGGAAATTGGAATTATGCTTATAATTAGTTCTTTTTTGTGTGTGCCTCTGTCCACTGATTGCATCCTTTCAGAAAAGACTTGCTGTGTTTCATCATCTTGCCCTTCCTCTTCTGTCTTCTTTCAACAGGTGCATCGTGTGGTCAGTGCTAAATAATGCAGATTCAGAAAAATAAGTTTTTATCACTAAGAATTCTTGATGCTTCATGTTCTGCCCTAAAACCTCTCTGTCTGTGGGGT
Organism: Phaethornis superciliosus; assembly: GCA_023637945.1. Lineage (NCBI taxonomy): Eukaryota > Metazoa > Chordata > Aves > Apodiformes > Trochilidae > Phaethornis > Phaethornis superciliosus. Next base: position 58,661,144 of record JAJQWJ010000001.1, on the reverse strand, counting down.
TGAGAACATATCCAAGCATATCTTTTTGAGCCAGACTGTGACCAATGTATAGCTTCTCCTGGGGGTGGATGTTTCCCATGGGAAAGGTGTTGATGAGAACAGATTGAGGTGCTGTGAAACCTCTTGTTTGTATTTTTCTGCTATCATTCAGTGCTTAAAGGGATGAGTAAGAATTGGTCTTTTGCTGGTCTATGAGTTAACTTTTTCAACTTGAGTGGTATTGGATATTTCTGACTGCTTTGCAAGCCAGGAGGAGCATGGGTTGTATTTTCTTCTTGGACCACAACTCCTTTATGAACTAGGAATTTTTAATGAGTGACTACACTTAACGCTGGGCTGTTAGTTGATGGATGTAGATGGAGCATGTCTACATTGCTTGGGAAGTTTTCCTTAAATAGGCATGACCTTTCCAATGAAAACAGGAAGATAGTTTTTGCCTTGGTGTGGTGGTTGTGGTTTTTTTTTTTTTTTTTTTGGAGGGCGGGGTGGGCTTGGTGTTTGTTTTATATTTGGAACTCATGATTACTGCAGGGATTTACCATAGAAGTAGCTTGCATTCTTGGTAGCTTCATGGGGCAGGGCTTGGCAGCTCTGTTGCAGTTTGATAGCGTGGTTGGATTGCTTTGCGGTGCAGCGTTTGATACAGCATTTGTTCATCTTTTCTGTGTTTATTCCATTCTTTCTGTACCAGTTGTTTTCTGTTACCTGTGGAGATCCAGTTCTTCTTTCTTATCCTATGAAAATCTGAGGCATTTCTATGTATAGGGACAAGACTAGCCAGTCTGTGTATTTTAACGTGTAGATAGTGCTTCACTAAGTCTGGTTTGTCCTAGGCTGAAAACATTCTTGTATCTATCAGTTTTTAGTATTTGTTGGTGTGAGGATTGCAGGCAAACTGGGGACAGTGGGCCTGTCTCCTCAGAATGAGGAACCCCTCTGGCTATCAGGTGAAGGTGGTGACAGTCTACCCAAAACAGAGCCTGCCCCTGACCATCATTTTATGGTGTAACAGGGGACAGGTGTGTTTGACTCCGGTGTCCACTGAAATTTTCCATGTTGCCTGGACTCAGCCATTGGGCTTCCATACCTATTGTAAAATATTACGTGGGGTTGCTTCTCTTGGATTTGGTGCTTGATAAAGAGATGATGCAAATACTCTGGAAAAGGTGTAGTACACTGGGCAAACACCAGTTTCTTGAGGCCTGAATTCTTGGGAGTTCGCAATTGAAGTTCAGAGGTTTGTAGATATGTCCGAGTGGTTTGGTAAGTAGTCATTTTTATTTTTGTTTCTAAATTAGGATTTTAAAGACAGTCCCTAAATCTCTGGGCCCTTTGGGCCAGGAGTAAACACATGGCATTGTTCTTCTTCCATGAATGAATTCCTACCATTGTAAGGCTTTCTCTACCTCATACTTCCTGGGCAGGATTTTGGTGATAAATACTGTCACAGTAAATAGTGGAGTACTTCTTGATAGGTCACTCTCAAATTTAATTTGTAGGTAAATATTTTTCTATCTTGTATGGATTTTCCTGAGGTGCAGAGGCTGGTGGATGGTGAGCTTCACTCTGGATGATCTGCTACGGATGAATACTGCATCATGAAGGCACCTGTCTCCATGAAGTTGCTAGACAAAATTACAGTTAATTTTGTGCATGCAGCGGATGCACTGTGGAAATAGGATTGCAGTAGGAAGGAAGTTTGAGACATGGTACCACTCATCTCCCAAAGGCTGCTCTGTTCCAGCAGGGCCAGGGCAGGTGTTGCTGCCTTTCCCAGTGATTTGAGGGAGTCTTGCACCTCTGGCTACCGTTAAATTAGCCCTGGGTTGGAGTTACTGGAATTCAAACGTTAATTCAGAGTGTTATGCATGAAGCTAATTGGCAGGGTAAAAAGATAGTGTGCCTGAAGGAAACATCTTACCTGGAAGAGCTTAAATAGTAAGAACGGAAAATGTCCGGTAGGAAAATTTCTTCTTCCTTGCATGGCTAGCAGTGATAACAAAATGCAAATTATACAACACTAGGTTCAGAGCCCTCTGATACTACTGTCAAGGCTTCTGCTTCTGTTTACAGATTTCCCATGTAGCTGTATTAAATTAACAAGACTGGTCAATTCATTGCTGCTGTGTTTAACCCCCTGGGCAGCTATGAATCTGGCAAGGATAGAGCATCATTTTCACATGCTGCTTGGAATGGGAGGATGTACAGCAAAATGAAGTAGTGTTATTGCTTGGGGGAAAGTTTCACAGTCACAGCTCAGATGTGGGAACCTTCTCTTCCCTTTGTCTGACAAGTCCTTTTTCTCCACCATTTCCAGTATGGCTCAGTCACTTGAGTGAGTGAGGTACGGTAAAGTTTTTCTGTCATGTATGGGCTAGCCAGAGACTAATGTATCCACAGAGGTTGTTCAAGGCAGATAGCATTACAGGAATCAAAACACATCTCTTGGTTCTTGTACACAGATTTAATCCTTTGTTTTCAGCAGTTACACATCTCTGTTTTCTCTAGCCTAGCCTCCATTATCATGGATTTGAGCCCTTCTTAAATCCTTAATGTATGTAACTGCATTGCATTCAAGAAGAAAAGTGTGGCATGAGATAATGCACAGAAGAATGAAACAACCCACCAGATCACCTGTGGGGGAGCAGTGGGCCATCCTGCACACCCTAATTTGAACTAGGTGTCCTCCTCTTTTAATTGCTTTCCACTTCACCTAAGGAGATGGTCCTTCCTGGGGTACTGGGAACACATGCTGAGCTGAATGCTGCCACCATCTTGTCCTGCATCACCTTGCTGTGTCAGCAGAAAGCATGTTAACTTACAGCATCATTCCCTAGCACCAAACTTGTACTTAAAATTAAGTACATATGTGGATTGGCATCTTGGTTTTAGGCATGTGTCATATTTTCTTTAGGCTTGTGTAAAATACGTGGTATTGTGGAAAAGTTTGTATGGATTTCTCTTTTTCTTTGTGCCCTCTCACATGAGTCTGTGTAGCTTGTGAGACTGGGATGATACTGTGTGCTTAGCCTTGCAGCCAATTTAGAAATCTGGGCTTCACCATGCACGCTTCCTTTCCTTATCTGTTTGCTTCAAGATTTTTACTTGGCGTCTACAGATATTGGTGCAGTTTGCATAGCAGAAATTGTCCCTTTGTAGCAGCTGATGTGTGGATGACAAATGGCTGATTAAGCCAGGCCTTCAAAATGTCTTTGGAAAAAAAATAGTAATAATAAATTCATGCTTTGCAAATGTATCAGTACTACAGGGTGAAGCAGTGTTAGGTCACCCGGTGTAGGTTGGTCTGATTGATAATCCGCCTCTGCTCTGGGCCACCAAGGGCTTGTGTCCATGGGGTACCTACAGAAGGCACAGGCCCTGTGTTGGGGTGAAGAGTGTGAATATTTACCTCAAGGCTAAGCTCATCTGTTCGTAAGCAGCTGCTGGAAGAAGTGATCCTTTTCTTCTACAGTCTGTTTGGCTCCGAGTTTGTTTTTGGGTTTTTTTTTTTTCATGATCTCATAGAAAATTAGTAATGCCAATGAGGAGTAGTTTATCACTAAATCCATCTGGCTTCACTGTGGTGGATGTTGTGGCTGTCTGCTGGCTTGCTCATGTTGGAATGGATGGGTTGTGAACCCACTGTTTGTTTGGGGAAGGGCGTGGGACTGTGCTTTCTGGATCCTGCCAGGTGTTGGTGTGGTGTAGTTTATCCATAAAGCACAACTTCAGTCTTGGTTTGCAGCATCTACATATTCCACGGTGGCTTAAATGGAGGTGCAGATTAGGCTGGGGTACAGCAGGCCTGACCTCTGTGTCTTGGTGCTGGGAGCAAGGAACCCAGGGCACCAGCAGCTGCCTGAGGAGTCAGAGTTACCTGGGGGAGGGCTGTGGCATCCTGGAAGGATGCAGCTGTTGGGAAGGTCCTGCCCGTGGTGTGGCTGGGAGGAAAGGGAGATGCTTGTAGCTGAGAACATGATGGGTAACCCCAAGTGTTGAGGGGCTAAAGGGAGGTAGTAAATCAGCAAGATTTTTCTGCATGTGCACATAGCAGTGATGGCTCCTTAATACTGATTCTTACTGTAATTATTTTTTTATTTTATTTTTGAAAACTAGTAGCTACATATTCACTTTCTGGAGGCTGGGAGACTCAGGGAACAACCTGAGAAGAGACTGGCTAATGCTGTTGAAAGAAAAGCTGTTGAGGAAGCTGGGTTGCCTCTGCTCTCCTTTCTAGAGGGGAGGTGGTGTCTGGTGCTTGTTGTGCCCACCTCTCCCGTGCTGAGAGTAGCAGTGTGTATGTAGACTGACATGTCACGCTGTACCCACAGCACCAGCTGCACACTGCTTCTGTCACCTGGGCAGCATCTGCAGCTCTTGCAGGAGCATCTTGCCCCTTGCATCTCCAGCGCTGTCACGCTGCTGTCAACTTCTCTTGCACCCCCACTGCTGGAGGAGTGAGTGGTTGTCCTCTCCTCCTGCAGAGGAGGGGGGATAAAGGTTTGCTGCTCCCTCCTTGCTTAAATGACCCGTGTTTTTCAGCACTGCCTTTGTAGCTGACTGTGGGCCCTCCTTCCCCTCGGCGCGCGTCCGCAACACGCTCATGTGCCGGCACGCGCGTGCTGCCCTTGAAAACAGACCAAACTTATTAAAATCATTGCTCGTTGCCATGGCAGCCGTTGTCGCTGTGGGCTAATAGGGAAGGCAATTACTGCTGCATGCTGGGGAGCCTACGGGGAGTGTGTGGGGAAGGGGGGGGGGAAAGAGAAAGGCAGGCAGGCGACTGCATGCTGACGAGCTGTGTGATTGATGGATTGGCTGTCACAGTGAGCAAGCAGCAGAGGAGAGAAAGGCCGGAGATGCCCTGTAATGAGGTTTGTCCAAATACGCTGTATTTCCACCTCCTGGGCAGGCTTACTGGGAGATTCCCGCCCTTCCTTTGATTGTCAAGGGAAGTCTCAGTGTTGAGATTCACGTTGATGGCTGGGAGCAGCACGGTGCTGCTTGGTGACTCTCAGCTGGCCCAGGAACTGAAATATGGGGAGCTGGAAAACTTTATAAATGCTGAAGATACTCACCTGGCCCATTTCCAGCAGTTTCCTCTGTAAATATTCCTTCTTGACTCTTACTTTGCTGTTTCCTGGAGGGTGAAGTTTATGATGCAGAATAACTCTGGTTTTCTTGGAGTGAGGAGGATAGGCTATAAAAACTGAAGTTAGTTATGTTTCAGGAGACTTTGCTGTTTTTTGTATGCTGCTGTCCCAGTAGAAGGCAAATACGTTTTGATTATGGACCTGCCTGTGTTAGAGCCCTCTGTCTCTGCAGGTGTTGAGTGGTCAGACACACACAGGTGCTGTGTTTTCATGCTTTTTGTAGTCAATTGAAAGCTGAAGGGAAATTTTATCCTTCATCTTTTTTTATGGAATTTGGGCAGCACAAGCCCAAGCAGTGCCAGCACTGTTTGTGACCAATGCAAACATGAGAAAGCAGGGAATGTTGTATAATGAGAAGCTTATAGGAAATCAAGAAATTTCGTGAAAGATTTCACTGGGGGAAGTAGGTGAAATGTGTAAGTCTGCAGCTTCTGTGAAAACTCAAGAATACTAAAATCTGCTTTTGCAGTGTTTGACAGGACCCTGCGCCCCTAAATCACAATCCTCTGTCCCCTCCATTTTGTGCTGCTTTTCTCTTGTGCTAGGAAGTGGCCTGAGACCTTGCTGCAGAGGAGTTCTCCCAGGTGGCCATTCCTGGCCAGCAAGAGACATGTCATACGAGTTTCTTCTGGTTTCTTGTCTCTGTCATGGTGACAATGAAGCTAAAACAACAGTTCTGGTCCCTTACCATGGAGAGACAGCCTCAGGAGGTGTGGTGGAGGGGGGGAAGGGAAGGTTTTCTGGTCCAGGCACAGTGAGAAGAGTAAAACAATCCTCATGTAGCAGGCAAAATTGGGATGTTGTCTGAATTTCTCTGTCTGCTTCAGTCGATCTCCCAGCAGCCCTTGCCAGCTTCCCTCTCATCATGCCCACATGGGATAGCAGCAGTGACTCACTCAGCTGGGATGATTTCCACAACATGCATGAGCCCAGCTTCCCAGAGAGCTGTGGCATCAGGAAAAGAAAGGTTTCTGATGTATTTGATCCTTCAGTAAAGGCTGTGCTGTGTCTGTTTAATTAGAGTGTGCTGCTTTCTTTACTGGTGCCCTAAATATAAATGGAGGAGCTGGTCTAATGTACTCGAAGTTGCAAATGTCAGGAGTCAATAGCCTTATTTTCCTCTCACCAAATCTGATTTGTATTTAAGTACTGCCACTAAATCTAATGATTCAGTAATTCCTGTTTGTTGAAAGGAATGAGATACTTAAACTGAGAAGGGCTTCATACTCTTCTCCCTGACTCTCTCATCCCACCTCTGTTTTACAAAGGAAGAGCTACTGGGTTTGTACAGTGTGTTGTACAATGTGTTTGTACAGTGTGATCTGAAGTGCCAGAAGGCTTCATCTGAATATGATATGTATGAAGTTTGTGTTCAGCTAAAATATAGTTGTTAAGATTTTCTCTCTGCACAGTTTTTGGTGCAAATTTTTACACTCCAAACATTACCTTTGTGACAGTCAAAAGAGTGCTGGAACAATTAAAAGAAATAAAAATGCAGTGCAAATGAAAAAAAAGCTGCTGTTGGGGCCCTTTGGGCTTCATCTGCTGAACTAGAGTCTAAGTTCTAGCAGACCCCAGGGAGGCTGGTAATGGGACAGACATATGTGCTGAAGATGCCTTGCCCTGTCCATCTGCCTGTGCAGGAAAAGGAGAAGGTAGCAACCAAGGTATTCCCCCTTCCTCAGGGCTCCTACAGAGCACAGTGCACCTATTCTGCCTCCATCTGCTCAGCCCTGTACATACAGTTCCATCACACACCCTGTTTGCTTGATACTCACTGGCCCTGGCAGCCAAGAGGGCCAATGCCATCCTGGGGTGCGTGGCCAACAGGTTGAGGGAAGTTATTCTCCCCTTCTGCTCTGGTGAGGCCTCATCTGGAGTACTCTGTGCAGCTCTGGGCTCCCCAGTTCAAGAAGGGACAAAGAACTACTGGAGAGAGTCCAGCACAGGGACACTAAGATGATTAAGGGACTGGAGCTCCTGCCCTATGAGGAGAAGCTAAAAGAACCTGGGTTGTTTAGCTTAGAGAAAAGGAGGCTGAGGAGGGGATCTTATCAGTGTTTATAAGTCTCTAAAGGGTGGGTGTCAGGAAGGGGGGACTGGACTCTTCTCAATGGTGTGCAGTGATGGAACAAGGGGTAATGGACACAAACTGGTATACAAGAGATTTAAATTAAATACAAGAAAATACTTCTTCACTCTTAAGAGTCTATTCCACAAAACTGGAATAGATTGCCTGGGGAGGTTGTGGAGTCTCCATTCAAGACCTGCCTGGATGTATTCTTCCCAAACCAGCTCTAGGGGATCCTGCTCTAGCAGGGGTGTTGGACTAGATGATCCTTTCAGAGGTCTCTTCCAACCCCTTACCATTCTGTGATTCTGTGAGCTGTAGTGTGGTGCCCAGGAAGTACAGCTCCCTGGGACAGTGCTGGCATTGCCACCGTGTGAGCTGCTCGTCCACAGATCAGTTGTTGGGAGCAGAAATGATGGGGAGAAATCCTCATGTTGAAGACTGGCTCAGTGCTGTTATCAGCTGCCTGGTATGTGGTGAGGCTCTGTGTCTTGCTGCCAGCTGCTGTAGCTGCTGTTTGTTCATGCCCTGGCTGATCCTGTGTGCTTTTCCTCTGGCTGGTGGGATAATGTGGGGTACCTGGTTTTGGGGAAAAGCTGGCTGCTGGGCTGGAGGAGGAGGGAGCACATATAATATGCTGGAGGCATACTTGCCATGTTGCAACATGTGTTGAGGGAGGCCTGCTGTGAAACTGGGAGCACCCAGAACATCAGGTTGATCTTCCAGATTTCTTTTGGTTTCTTTTCTTTGACTTGAGGTCTGGCAGAATGGTTTCAGCATTAGATGTTTTTTCATGGGAAGGAGAGGAAAGTAATTCAGAGATACGTCCTGTTCTTGAAGTTTTCCCATTTGTAGAGGGGGTATCAAGAAGAAATTGTGTTTCTGGAGTGTGTTAAGTTGTAATCAGTGTCTGTTCTCAGTCTGGGTGGAGGAGATGCAGACTGTCCCCAGTGCTTCTATGTGTTCCTGGTAATCAGCAGACATTACCAACCAGCACAGAGGATTTTTTCCAAAAGCTGTTTCCTCAGCTGTGTGATGCAATGTTGAGTCAGTAACCCTGTCGCTTTGAAGGTTAACATTTTTCATGTCCCCAACACTTTTTTATTGTCTTCCCTTATCCTTCCCCCTCCTCCCACTGCCCAGCTTTTCCTATTTTTGATGGACTAATCTAACGCTTGCCTTTCCTAGGGTAGAGCAGTGGCTGGGAGAGATTAGCCTCCCTCCTCTTCTGCTTTAAGCTTTAGGAGCCGGGCTGATGGAGAGCACATGACCCTCCTGGTGGCTTTTCCATCCCGGCGGGACACAGGGAGCTGTGTGTGAGGGGAACAAGCGGTGCTGTGTAGCTCAGCGGGGCTCCTCTCCTGCGGGTGGCAAGGGCAGGCAGGGCTCGCCAGATCCTGCCAGCGTGGCACCGGTTGGTGAGCCGGCGGCTTTCCTCAGCAGCGCGGGGCTCGCCCACTCTCGTGGTGCTCACAACCCATGTGTTTTTGGCCCTGTACCTCAGCGTTGCAGGGTGGCTGAAGGCGATGGAAGCCGGCTTCGTCTTTCCTCCGTGCGGTGTAAGCGAGCAGAGCGCTTGAATTATTCACTCCTCCTCGGCCCGACGTTCCTATTGAGTTCCCCGAGTCAGGGCACCATGCCAGCACCCAGTGATGAATTCATTGCTGCGCCTGCCCCAGGGGGACCCCGCGCCATGTGGGTTCAGGGAAGGGGGGCTGAGAGGGAGGGTGGCTCAACCCTGAGTTCAGTAGCCGCGGGTCGGTGAGGTTGGGTTGCCCCACGGCCCTTCCATCTGTGGCGTAGGTGGAGGCCGGCCCTTGGGCTGCACGAAGGGTTGTTGGCAAGTTCCTTGTGTTTATATCCATCTCTGCCTCGCAGCCGTGCTGAAGTCTGCCCAGGCTCCCAGGTCCTAACCTTTTCCTACCATCTCTCCGTACGCAGTGTCTGGTATTGTATCCTACCCACATTTCGTGGATTTCTCTGCAAACCGCATCTTGGTTTTTTTTTGCACGCTGTTTGAGGTTCTCTTCCACATCCTGAGTCTTTCAGGGGTGATTGTGCTAAAAAGCAATCGTGTTTCACATTTTCTGAGAGGAAATGTTTCCTTTATTGTTCTAATGGAAACCATTTCCCCTCTGCCTGTGAGGTTAGTCTTACTAATCTGAATATTTTTTTTTGTTAAATGTTTTTTAAAAAAATCTCTACTGTTCATGTTATCACAAATCATAAAAGCTACCGAAGACACATTTTATACTTTTGGTGGAGGTTATCACTTCACTTTGCAGGAACTGGGTGTAAGTTTGGTACCATCTTCATTGTGTTGATCCTCTGCTTTGTGCCTCTATATTTTCTTTTACAAGCAACGACAGCAGGTGGCTGGTCCCTGGGGAAGCTTCCTTTGACCAGAGTGCTCCCTGGTCCCGGATGACAGGATCAGATGTAGTTTCAGGTCCTCCTGGCTGCACAGAGAAGTGTTTTTTCCCATCTAATTGGATCATGTAAATCAGCTCGTTCTTTGTCTCGTCCTCTTTGTCCAGAACCCCCTTCTGGTGATTTTGATGAATAAATCAAACTTGACTTGGTTTGAATTTTATTTAGTAGTTACATTGATATTTAAAAACTACTGTATCTGACAAGCAGTACAGGGGTAGTAGTAATAATTGTGACCAATAATTTCCCTCAAAAACTGATTTCTGTAGTAGGGGTAAACGACTGAATCCAAAGTAGTTAGGGATGGCTTATTTTAATTTAGATTCTGTGTTTTTATAACCCTTTGGGATTTTAGTGGTTGATAAAGTGTTAAAGAGTATCTACGGTCTGACAGATTCTGGAGAAACAGAGCTCTCTTCCAGAGAGAAGCCCACTCCTTTCACTCCAGTGTGGATGCTGGATGCTGCAACTTTCTGCTGGCCAGTGGAAAGCTTTTCCTGTGGAACACCATGCCCTAAGCCAAAAGCAGAGTCTTTCAGATGCACTGCGTGTCTCCCTGGCCTTCGTTTGCAGTACGTGGCTGTGATGGGCAGCCCCAGGGAAAGGATGTGCTATCCTTCTCCTTCTTTTGACTCATGCCAGGAGCAGTGGAATATGCTGTTAGCTCTGAAGTGATGGCTGCAATATTGCTTTCAGTGGCTTTTCTGCAGCGAACAGCAGAAGGGACTTTTTCAGTGGAGAAAAAAAGAAAAACTCCAGGAAAGCGTAGATCATTGCATGTGTCCGTAAGCATTGACCTGTTATTGAACAAAAAAGACTGGAAGGAAGGAAACAGAGCCTAAAGTCACCTGTTTTGTCCTTCATGCAGGCAGGAATGGAAGGAGGTGTAGTATTCCCTGTAAATAGAGGAGAGGGAAATATCTGAAACAATCTTCCTCCAATTGCTTTTAAAATTGGGTGAGTGGAAGGAAGACTACAAGTTGCAGAGGTGGGAAATGTGCAGTGGTGTTCATCCAACAAAACCAGGTGAAAATCTGGGGCTGTGCTTCCCCATTAGCACACAGGGCTTGCAAATGTGTTTTTGCTGTGTGCAAAAGCATTCAGCCCCTCCAGAAATAAGTACAAAACTGATGGACTGGGACTTTTAAATGGTGAGGCCTACATGTATTCAGTTGAGAAGCTAAACCTTATTGTAACATATGGCTTCTGGGATGCAGGAGAGAGCTAGAATTGTCACGGCCAGAATTTGGGGCTGTGTGCTTTTATGTCATTTTTGTGCAGTAGAGATTTTAAGTTTTGGAGCTTCTCATTTATACCCATTTTAGCTTTAGTAATGGCAGCAGGAGAAAGGGAAAAGTTGTTTTTCTTCTTTCCCTCTTTTTTTCTTCCCCCAGGGGATTTTTTTGACGGTTTCCAGAAGGGAACAGATTTCCAGCTCTGTCCCTCATCCTCCTGATCTGATTGAAGAGCAGTGGGGGAGAGAAGCAATCTCATTCAATCTGTGATTTGCATGTGTTCAACCCTTCTGTCCTGAATCTGTACAGTGCCTTTCTGTGTGGCTGATAAGAGCTTCCCCATACAGCAGCAGCATCTGTGTGAAATTCCAGTGTCTTTTAATTTATTTTTATTTTTGCTGCTGCTGCTGCTTTAAAGCTGCAAGTAATCCTCCAGGCACCAACGCTATCTTTCAATAGACTCTGGCTGATGCTATGCTGTCTTCATATGGGGTGGGATTTGGTTTTCCACCCGGGAGGATTACAAGCTTCATTTTGACACAAATATTTATGCACTGCAGGTGGTTATGTTGGTGCCTCAAGACTTGATTTTTGGCACTAGGAAGATACACTGCAAATCCAGCAACTTTCCTAAGCATTTCTTCCTTTCTGTGACAGTTTTAGTGCTGCAGAATTCTCACTGGGGTTGGCTGTTGCTTAGGAAGTTTAGGAGTCTGTTATGTTTCAGTTTTGGTCAGGCTCATATATAGGTATATGTAATATTTGTGTACAAATGTACCTTTTTATATACATGCACAGTGTTCACTTCTGCATGCATAGTCTGGGTGCTTTCTTGTAATCCATTAACCAGTATGAGTAATACAATGAGATGATATATCCTGTTTGGGAAGATAAATATTTATTTATTTATTTATTGAGAGGGGGAGAAAGAGAGGATTTGAAGTAGGAATGTGCTTACCAGTCCAGGAAAGGAGTGAAATTTGCCATGTTCCTTAGCTTCAAGAGTAGCCTGTTTTGCAGTATGAGCTTTGTAAATGTTCATCCTGAGATCTGCTTAGCCATTTGTGTGGAGAACTGCAGTGATTCTAGGCATGAAACTATCACCTCTGGTTTCTGTTTGATTTGGAGTTTCCTGAAAGCTGAGGTTGTATCCTGTCACTGTCACCATTGCCATAGGCTGGCTGGGAGGTAATGAAAGCATTAAACATTGAAGCCAGGTCATATTCCAGGCTGGGGTAGAATCTTTAAGCTCTTGAATGTGTGTGGCTCTTGGATATGTGCTGATTTTGTTATTGAAGGCTGTGGCATCAGGCTGAGTAGGAACATTTCTTAAAATATGGATAGCTCTGATAACAGAGCATGCGTGTTTTTAGCAAGCTTAATAGTGAAGTCTTCCATGTGCCTCATCCTACCATCCTCATCTTCTCCAGAATCAGTGTCAGCCCAATACTTCAGCATTTGGTTTTGTCAGATTCTTGGCATCTCTTTGTGGCAGTGGCTCATGGGCTTGGAGCAAAGAGCAGTGCTCTAAAAGTTACGGAGGTCACAGATCCAAAGCACTGAAAATAGAGAATGTTTTTTTTCCCAAATTCAGTGGGGAAAAAAATAGCATCTGTTTTTATAGGTCCTTACCAATCACTGATCTGAAAACCAGCTACCAAGTGAGGGTAGATGTAATTGATACAATGCCTTTTCCCTCCAGGATTCTGACTATCCTGTAAATAATTAACATACCAAGTGTGGCAGCTTGGTTCTGGTTACTCATGATTACTGTCTGTAGTGCTCATGAAACTTGCTGAAGCAGTGTCAGTCTTTGGTAAAGCAGCAGCAGACTTGAGTTGTGCCCAGCTTCTGAGGAACAAAGAAAGGAGAAAAGTACAAGCAAACATCACCTGTATCTTATTAGGGCTTACAGTATTGGAGGTATTTTTTCATGAGGAAGGAAAGTCTTGAAGTGTGATCAGAAATGAGAATTTCTTCTGCTGCCTCAGATGACTCTTAGATATTTCTTATGATCAGCTCTTCAAGGTTCTTCCAAATCTTAGAGCAGGGGTAAAGATGACTGTAAAAAAGGCTCTGGAGGTCAAGGACTGGTGGTTTCTAAGAAGGTTTGTCAGCAAAGCAATTGTTGCAGTTTCATCACAGGTTTTCACTGATTTAAGAATATGCTTCCACTGGCAGAGGAGACCTGTCTTCTCTCTGACTCTGACCATGTGGTCCTATACTCTCCCATGTGTAGGTGTTAGTGATTACATGGCCTGTAGTGACCACCTTTGTTCATGGAACTAATCCTCCTCCTTTTGGAGGGATTGGTTTCCAGGAGGATCAGCAAGTTGGTCTGACTTGCTGTGTTCTTTTGTGGTCCCTGCTGTGGGTGCAAGAGATGAGGTAGGGCTGCACACTTGGGAGCAGGAGGGGAAAAAACAGAGTGATTCCCTTAACTAGTAGTGTGATTTTTGAGGTTGGTGTAATCTGACTGTAAAAACCATGCACTCAGAACATTTCTATCACTGCTCAAGGCAGCTGAGTTTTAATCTCTTTATACTTGAGCCAGGCAGTTGTTACCTAGTGTGCAGAAGGAAGGAACAAGTAGAATTGAATTTATAGGGCTGCAACTGCCTAGAAATTTTAATAAAAGTTTTGGCTGTATTTACAAAGAGACCTTGAGAAACTAAACAAAAAAGGCAAGTGGTGCTTTGGCATGGTTTGAAGCTTTGACTGGCCCCCTCATCTAACTGTTTGCTGTGGTGCCTTTGGTCTGCTCCAGTTCAGGAGTTTGCTATCCTGCCAGTTTTTCTGTACTTAATTTAAGACGTTTGTGTGTTCAGTGGGAGGGTGGCTCCCCCCCCCCCCCCCCCCCCCCTTTTTTTTTTTTTTTTGGTCTGTTTCATTTATGTGCCACATAGATACACAATGCTGTAATTTCAGGAGCTGAAAATTCTGTTCTGTTCTGCATTTCATCAGGGAAGGGAAATACAGCTTCTTAATTCAAAGAAGTCTCCAGGGACTGTACACACAAGGGATTTTAAGACTAAATAGTGAAGGAAACAAGCTTTAGGTGAATATGGTGTGACAATCCCTTCCCATGCATGCATGCTTACAAACCAAGGATTAATTTTAATTGCCTTTAAAATTTGGTAGAACTGTAATGCTATTACCTTCCTAAAAGCTTTGTGAAAAATGGTGGTGGAGGTGGTGGTGGGGGAGAGATGCAGGCAAGTGGCTTGCAGAGGGCAAGGTGGTCATATGGGATGGATTTTGCACTCTGTATGGAGCAGGCACATAAATTGGTGGCATGTGCTCCCTTCTGCCTGGTGGGACTGTGGCAGGGGACATGATGAGGGGAGTTGTGGTTATAGCTGAGGGATGCTGGTATGTGAAGCAGCTGGGGGGCAGAGGGTACAAATCTGCCAGGAATAAGTTTCAGACAGTTCCACCACTGGAACTTGTAGCTTGTTTATTACATTGTCTTGCAGATGGGGAAGGGAGGGGACTTTGAGGCTTTTGTGTGTTGTACTTTTGCTGCAAGGAGTGTGCAATTGGGGGCATTGAGACCTCCTGGAGGTGGGTGTGTGGATCTTTTTCCAATGGCTTCAGACTATTTGTAAAGACAATGGGATGCAACTGAAGCTCTGTAAGCATGTTGTCTGTTGTTTCCGAAGGCTTTCTGATTTTTAACTAAATGTAAAGCTGGTAAAAAGAGAGAAATGCATTACAGGCTGGTGGGATGCTACAGGCAAGAACTGTGACTTTCTCTTGCCTGTTTGTCAGACAGGTCTTGCAGCAGGTGTTTTAATGCTGCAGTCATGGCAAAGACCTCTTCCACGTGTTTTGACCTTTCATAGGATAAATTGTTCCTGTGACCTCTCACTGTTTAATTACAATTTTACTTTTGTAGTTGATGGCTGTATTTCATAAATTCATAGAATAGTTTGGCTTGGAAGGGACCTTAAAATCATCTACTTCCAACCCCCCTGCCTGTGCAGGAACACCTCCCACCAGACCAGGCTGCTCCAAGCTCCATCCAACCTGGCCCTGAACACTTCCAGGCAGGGGGCAGCCACAGCTGCTCTGGGCAACCTGTGCATGAGGTGTACAATAGTATTAGAATATCCAATGCCTGAGATTTCTGGCAGTCTCTCACTTCATTTTTTCCATTAATACGTAAAGTTCTTGGCCCCTGTGGTGGAATAGTGGCAGCAGCTGCAGCTTTTGCTTCATAAGCAGGGTTAGAGCTCACATCTGGGACAAACTGAAGAATTCAGACCTCTTACAGATGTCTCACTGGAGAATTTTCCTCTACACAGTAACACGGTCTTTCTTAGAAACACCTTTGGACTGGCTTGCCTTTTTTCTGTGTGCAACGAAATGGAAACAGTAATTTAGTGTAAATCCCCCGGTTTGTCTCCATAACCAGATTGGGTGGTGGTTGGTTTTGAGGCTCCCTCTCTTTGCAGAGCACTCTCCCAACTTTTTATATGCATCCTTCCAATATGAAGGGCAGGACATTCTTCCTTTTTCTTAAATTTTCAAAACAAAGAACGTAGAGAAACTCCTCTCAAATCTGTCCCAGAGAGGAGGTGTTCCCCCCTTGGGAGGGAAGTAGAATCTTTGATTAGTGCTCCCTTTTTAATACCCTTCTAGCTGTGACCATTGCCTTCTTGGGGATGCTTTGTTTCCCCAGCATAAGTTACTTGGTCAAGTTGGGGCTTCAGCTGTAACCTGCCATACAGGACAGTTTGTCTAGGGTAGGTATTTGTGATAGCTTTGGCAGGATTTATCTCTTTTTGTATACTCAGCAGGGAGCTGTGACCACAGCTACCATGCAAGCATCTCAGGGTAATAGTGTTTAGTGATATTTAGCTTTGCTTAACAAGGGGGTTTGTACAGGAAATGGATTCCAAGGAGTCCTTGGTTAGGACCAACATTAGTTTGAGAAAAACTGTTATTTTAAGACCTTTTATGAATTGCACTCTAGCTATAGAGGTCTTGGTGTGTGGCCACATCCCATCCAAATTGTGGGATGATGATAAAGAGATGGCAATCGGTTAGAGTGGATGTAAAAAGCAAAGCAAAGCTGTGTTTTCTGTAGTGGAATGGCATTCTGTTATAGCAGGGATCAGTCATGTTATTTTTCATATGTAATTGCGTAATTGAGATGTTGAAAGGTTAGCTTTGATTTTGTTTTGATATGTTTCTACATTTTTGTAGGCAAGTGTGTAGCATTTGGATGTCTAATTAGTAGAAAAAACCTGAAGGATACTGATGTGTGTGAATAAAGGTAAAGCAAAGAGGGAAGGGTAAGAGCCCTGAAGCTTTTACTTTCTTGTGGAAGCAGCTACCCTTGCAAGGGCACATAAATTGTTCTATGGTGATTTATTCTGGTAAAATTCAACAGTCATGACCTCTCCTTTTCCTTTTAAAAATACAAGCAAATGGCATTTTGGAGACAGACACCTCTTTGTCTCCAGAAGATGTGCTGAGGCACTAATGGGCTGTCCCAGTCCCTATTGGAAGGGGCCCTTTGGGGTTTGGAAATGGCTGGATTAGTCTGTCTTCTGATTACCTTTGAGGCAGCAGCGGAGCATCACCATGATGATATGTTTCACATTGTGGTCTTTCTGTCCTCTTAAGAACAGAATTAAATATTTGGTGTGCATCTGGAATATTTGTCTCCCCTGGTGTGGATTCTCTTACAGCCATGCGCTAATTTTTAGTACAGACATGAGAGTTTCCAAGGGGTCAAAATCCAGAGTGAGCCCTCAACATGCAGATCTTCCAGTTGGGGGTATTCTAGCTGTAGTTGGACTCACTATCCATGTTTTCCCTATTAGGTGGAAAATGTGCTCTAAATGCTTTTACACCAGCACCTCTTCTGAACCAGTGTGCTGCACAGAAGGTGGAAGGTTTGGTCTTTCTCTATCCCTTGTGATGCCACTTTGGGATCCTCCTCATGAGCAGCAGGGGCTGCTGTGCTGCACAAGCTGACCTTAAAGCACTGGGGGGGGGGGTTGTTGCTTAGTATAGATGGCCTTTTGTTAGTTGTGGTTGGGGGGAGAAGACCTTTCCAGGAGGGGGATGAAGAGGCCAGGCTTAATGGTCTTGAGAGGGTATTAATTTTTTTTTTTTTTATTTTGGGAGAGAAGGCCTGGGAGTTGTTTCTCTCTTAACTGTTTCCAGATGGTGCTGCTGGAACACAAAGATTTCTAGTGTGTTTGGGATGGCGGTGGCTGAGACCCCCACCTCCCTCCGGCGCTTCCTGTGCAGCTCCACAATCCTGCAGGCTTAATCAGAACCAGCCCTGGCCTCCCAGGCACTCCTGAAGTCTGGCTTTTCTTCACCCTGCACCCCAAGCTCAATGCTTCCTCCTCCTCCAGGCTTTTTAGCCCCTTGCCATTCCATCTCCAGCCCCTCAGCCTGTCTTTCTTGCTTCTGTCCTTCCTCTGGGGCCAGCAGGCTGGCTGCTGGCACTCGCAGTGCCCTGGAGTGAGACTGTGTTTGGCTAGACTGCTCGAAGAAATTAGGTCTTTGGGGAAAGAGAAAATGGTTTGTAACGTGAACCTGGGAAAATAATTTCTGTAACTATCTAGGGCGGCTTATGCAATCAGGCCAACATGTCCAGGGCACAGAAAATTTCTCTCACACCTATTTTGCCTGCAGCACTTGGTATACTGCATGATTTTATCTGAATCATGTGCTATTGTGCCTCTATTATTTATTTATTTTTTTTAAAAAAAAATTTTCTTTTTATTTTTTGGTGTTAATTTCTCTAAAAGCAAGTCAGATTTAGTTTTTATGTTGCAACCTCTTCACACCCAACCAACAAATTTAGTTTTGGTCTTCTGCAGGAACAAGTATAATTTCATAATGGAAAGTAGGAGTACTCTTCTTTCCTTATATCCTCTGGGCAGCAGCCTTTGAATATCTGCAAAATCAGACAAAAAGCTTGTGATTAACTGACTTCCCTTCTGGATCTGAGGTCTGTTGTCTTCCTCATCCTGTTCTTTTGCATATTCTCCATCCTGGTTTTTGAGAAAGCAGAAGCAATGAAGCTATCTTCTAAGGCAAAACTCTGTAGCAGTCTTCACCATGCAGAAGCTTGTAGCAGTCTTGTTTGAGCAAGCCAGATTTTCATTGCCGTGAGCGTGTTGCTCTGTAATGAGTGGCTTAGCATGAATTACGTATGACATTCTTCCTCAGCCCCATGTAACAGTTATGGCATCCAAAGGTGCCTCCAGTGCTGGATTTTAAAGCCTTGTTATGAGCCCTGTCCTGTTCTCGCTGAAAGTGAAAATCAGCTGCCATTTTAAAATGCTTCTGCCTACTAAAAGAGAAGGGAAATCAATATTCTGTGCTGTTGACTTCTGTGCATGCAGAGTGTCCCTGTATTTGCTGGATCATAGATGTCACGCTGTGCACAGTATTCCCAGGGGCTTTAACTCGGAGTGGATCTATTGTTACCAGGGTAGGTCATGGACCAACAGAGGCAGGCTCTATTTCCTTTATGCCTGGAGCAATACGAGGATGCTGCCATATGTAGTTCAAAAAAAAAAAAAAAAAAAGTATATGTTTTGTACATGTAAATGAAACTAAATTAATGAAATCTCATCTCTTGGAAAAGCTGAACCACACCCCTTGGTTGATCTGGAAAATGAAAATCTCTGTTGGTGAAAACCTGTTCGTGACCTCCAGAAAGTGACTTTCATTTTAAAAAAAAAAAAAAACCAAACAGGGAAGACTTTTGCACTGTTAAGAATTTCTGTAGAATACTTCAATTTTAGTTCCTCCATTTTAGCTGTGGAAATGCTGTCTATATGTGGAAGTCCCTCTTTTGTCTTCAAAACGGGACATTTGTATTGTAACTTCATATGGATGCTGTCAGCTTATAAAACCTATGTGTGCATTTCTGAACTAATTGTGTATTGAATTTTTTTAATAGACCTGAAAGTTTAATTACTGTTTCTGTGTGGTTTGGTAAGATCTGTATTTGTGTGCGTTCTGTTCTGCAGCTTCTGCTATGCCCGTTTATTGTTCCTGTAGCAGCTCTCCCATCCCATGGAGCATCCAACCCTCTGCTGAGTCCTGATGGAAAAATGATAAAAAGGGAAACCTGGTGTTCAGAGGGGGATGTGTGTCTGTGTCTGTGTGTATGTCCGTGGGGGTGGAGGCTGCTGTTGCTGCAACAACAGGCCCAGAATTCCAGGAAGGAAGAGAGGCCGGATAGGCCTCCATCCCGGCCTCTGCCGGGCCCTGGCCTCCAGGTCCCGAAGTGAGGAGCCCATGGGCACTGCCCTGCTCTCCCACAGGGGCAGCCACCAGCATCGGACCCCCCACAGCTGGAGAATCCCAGTGGCACTTTGGGTTTTCCTTTCCTCAAGAAGAGGAGTCAGTAGTTTGGGGCCCTGCCATCCGGCCTGTGTATTCTCTGCCATCAAGGACAGAGGCATGCAGTGTACTTGCTGTGGCGCCTTTTATCATAATATCAGGCTTTTAGTCCCCAGATACACTTAAAAATATAATAAACATGTAGTGGGTAAGGAGTGAGGTATAAGCCCTGTTACTTGTGAGCACAGGTTTTTGATGTCAGGACACTTAACAAGGAAGCAAATAAATGGAAGTCTTTTGCTAAATGATGTTGTGCATCTGGAAACTGGCCAAAGCCAAGAAGCAAGTTTGATTGGAAGTGAAGACAGCTGAAGAGAAGAGTCCCAGGCTATAGATTCTGTTATTTGAACTGCAGAGTGTTTAGCGAGAACTATATATCAAATTAGGGTAAGTATCGAGGGAGAAGGGTGACATTAAGTTCCATTTAAAAACTACTGTAGTTCAATTTTTCATTAATAATTGGTAATTCAGCCTTAGATGCCACTTTTCCCATTAATTTTATCCACAAACAATTTGGCGCAGAGAGATGGCACACACAATTGAGAAGGCGGGCGGAATGCATCGGATACACTTGGATAAAGAAACTGGTATTTCCTTTTTGGCTGTAAGTTTGTGTAGGGAATGGTCTAATGAAGAATTAAGTATTTTTGTGGTAACTGATAATAAGGTCATGGCATTTACAGTTTTACTAGTGTTCTCACACAGTTAAAATACTAAAAAGCCTTTTTAAAGACACTCCCTTCCTCCCTTAGCACAGGGTTTCTGTCTTTCCTGCTATGCAAGAATTTAAATAAAAAAGATGGTGAAAGCCACTGGGATTGGGTGAACAGTGTTGGGATTTCTTACTGGCTTGCAAGCTTTGCGTCTTTGCAACTGTTACTTTCAGATTAATAACTTAGTTGCCAGTGTTTTCAGCCTTTTCTTTTTTTAAGTAAACCTCTTATTCTCTGTGTTCTAGAAAAGTGGCTTGTGTTTGACTAGCACAAGTCTCAGACAAATGTGTAGCTTCTGCTATCTCACCATTTTGCTTTTCAGAGGAACAAGTAATTTTTTGTTGCCTTTATTTCATGGCTCTGTGTATTCCAGGGGTTTCTGGTTTTCTGGAGCTGGGTCTCTGCTTTCTGTGCAAGCCACGGGGCTGGTGTGCTGCTGGTAACTCTTGGTAACCACAGCAGAGGCAGGTAACCTGTTCTTG
Source organism: Phaethornis superciliosus (assembly GCA_023637945.1). NCBI lineage: Eukaryota > Metazoa > Chordata > Aves > Apodiformes > Trochilidae > Phaethornis > Phaethornis superciliosus. Next base: position 58,640,675 of record JAJQWJ010000001.1, on the reverse strand, counting down.
TGTCAGTTTTCCTGCTATTGTTTACAATGTGGTAGTGAAATTTGAAAGATTCGTATTAACTCACTCCACTTTTTGCAGCTTTGTCAGGAAAGCAGGCATGTTGCAGATATAGGGAAGAGATTGCTTGGTCTTGTTTCTGAGGTTATCTTTGCAACCAAAAGGACTTAACATTTCAGATTGAAGCTTGGATTCATCAGGAATTGATTCTCTGGCTGGGGAAATATGGATGAACTCACTAAGCTAACAATTCCTACCAGCAGTATTTTAATCTGCAGGCTTTAGGTTTAGTTTGCCTGTCAAGAAACAGGCACCAGTCAGGCCTCAGTGGTTGTGTCTGGCAAAATGGAGAGTCCATGCTGTAAGATTAATTGTTCTGTGATCAAGTTAGGTCAAAGAGAATTATTGCCATTTTAAGCTTAAACTGCGTTTCATTTTTAAGAAAAGGGTGAGAGCATTTTCAGATCTTCCGTTATGTATTACAGATGTGACATTTTCACCAGAGAACCAACTCTACTGTAGTCCTCTGTGGCCTTTCATAAGAAGGTTCATAGCATCTGCAGGGCTGATCACTTCTTATTGGTGTCATGGTGTAGTGACAGTTCCTTGTGTTTTTAAGATGTGCCTTGTTCAGCAGCTTCAAAAATTTATCAAAATTTGCAAATGGCTGTACGATGTTTACCTTGTGACCCGAGATGGCCCACATGGCTTGCAGTTTGTGTCAGAACTTACTATTGAAAATGTAAGTGGAGAAGAAATTGTGTTAGCAAGGATGGGAAATTACAGAAGAGGGAAGATTCGAGGTAAAAAGGGGGGAGGGTTATAAGCTTAGTGGTTCTGATGGAGTTGTGACTTTCAACCTTCTGAATCCAGTTGGCTGGCACAGAGCTTTATGTGTACTTTACTGGTGTACAAGCACACTTTTTGCATGTGTTACAGAAGCGTGGAAGCCCATGTGTGAGATTGTTGATACTGTTTGAACGAAATCACAACATGTGTTGCAGAAAGCTGTTGCACTGTATTAGCTTCTAGGTGTTTTTTCTCTCCACTCTCAAGCAAATTGCAAGTACCCGAGAAATGCCTTTCAGTGGTAAACAAAGTAATGAAACTTCCTGGTGGCAGTTTGATTTGATTTTGCTGGCTAGCGCTGCCTAACTCAATTTCTTTAATGTCTGGTTGCATGTTGTTATTGAAAGAGAAATGTAATTGGCAGGAGGGAGCCGTGAGAGAGATGGAGTTATCTGGGGATTCCCTCTCCCACCAGGCTCCTTCCAAAAGGAAAGGCCTCTCCTTGTTGGTAGGCAGGGTATTTAACTCTGTCAAACTCACCCTTTCTCTCCTTCCATTTTGTGAGATTGGTTTTATGTGTGTGCAGGCAGAGGAGGAGGCTGAGCTCTATCCCAAGCCTCTGCTGTCTCAGATCTCCTGCTAACTAACAGGGATTTTCTGTCTGGATGTTGCTGGACTGTCTTATTCCCCTTGCAGAAGTTTAACACTTTCGCTTCTTGCTCTGCTTAGTTTTCAACAAAAGACAACACTGTATGGAATAATCATGCAGCAGGCCCCAGATTCACCATTAGTGACCTGTAAAATTGGCAGCGCTGGAGATTATTGGCAGGAGACGGTTTCCCTAGGCACTTCCTGCCTTCTCTTGGAGAGTTAAGTTCAATTAGAGCAATGATACGCACAGCGGGGATTTTGCAAAGATTTCAGTGCTTGGTGGAAGCGTTGCTGTATGCAAGGCAGGGATATCTTTGGCCTTTTTGTGACCTTAATGCTCCAGCTGCTACCCTCTTTCTAACCTCTGCTTTCTCGGAACTCCCGCTTTCCTAATGTAACCTTCTTTCACCTTCTGATGCAACAATATCCTTCGAACATTTTTAGTCTGCCATTTGTGGGGTTTGTCTCCTAAAAAGCAAAGGTAGATAGCTGACTGTGTTGTTTGTGGGGTTTTTTTTGTTTGGGTTTTTTTTTGTTTTTTTTTTTACTTAATTTGATTTTTCTTGTTTTTTTTTCTGACCTCTTATGTACTGTGGACTGCCCTCAGATCTCTGTAATCCTCTTTCTCTTTTCACACTCTTATGATTTGTTTCTACTTATGAAACAATTCTGTTTCTAGAGGTGCTTTCTGGGTGTCTAGGCCCTTTGACATCAGGAAACCCCACAAAGTTTGGTTTTATCTATTTTGTGCCACAGCCTTGTGGTGACAGGCCCTTTTGTTAGTCCCTGATGTGAACAAAGAACATCATCCTCAAAATACCAGTTTCTTTTTCCTTCATTACAACTTTCTGCTTGTGTTCACTGCCTCTGTCTTTAGTGTCTGCAGTGGTAACTTCACTGTTCATTCCTTATTCTCTGTTGGGAAATCTTCCTGGTTTCTAAGGTATTGAGAGGACTGGCACATTACTGTGTTTGAGGTACTGACCTGGCAGGTGTGTGTACAAGTACTGTTAAAAGTATACCTGGCATGGTCTCTCAGAAGAAGACCACTGTATCTGCTGATACAAGGCAGTCATTTGTGGCACTTACCCAAGTTGTTAAACTAGTGTGTTGGAGAAATAGCAGTCACAGTATTTTCTTATAATATGTGCTTCCACTGGGGGAGAAAAGTACTAGCTGTGTGGTTTTTATCATGGTGTTTTAATTAAATTCACAGTTAAAGACCAAGAGCTCAATCAGACCATGGTACTGTAGCTATCAGTCTCTGCTTGCTTCTTCCAACTTCTGTTTTTTTCCTTCTGTTACCATTTTATTTGTGGAGTTCTGTGCTTTACCTGCTTGCTGGCTATTAGTATTTGAGAAGAATGCGCTCACAGGGTGGTCGACCTAATTAATTACTGTTAATCCCCCAAACTGGCTGCCAGAAGTTTTGTTGTCCTTGAAGCTCTCTTACTGTGCATGTTACTGTAACTTTAGCATGAGAGCCTGAGGAGAGACTTGATGTTTCCTGGCAAGTTTCCATAGAGAATCCCTTGGGCAGGTTTGAGGTAAAGAGGAAGAGAGGGAGGACGAATATGAACTTAAAATAGCATTGCTAGTCCTTGTATTGAATTTTTAGCACTGTGCTTTTTTAGCAGAAGTTGTGTTAAAGTGTTCTTGAGTAAACTGAAATCGTGCCAGCAGCCACACACCCTGTGTAGGGCGGGAGAGCTCTCTGGTAGGAGCTGACCTGTTTAACCCAAATATCCCAGCACAGACTCCAAACCACCAAAAAAAAAAAAAAAATTCTTCCTAAGGTGTGAAGCTGACTGAGGTGGTTGATGGCTGTTAGCTGCAGGCCCAGGATATCTTTGCTTTTGACGATTTGGAATTGTTTTGCTCTGTTTTGTCAGGGCCCCTCTTTCCCTCCCTCTTTCTCAAAGGTTGCTGGAGAAAGTGCAGGGCTGTCTTAGGAGTTTTTCCTTGTGAGCCAGAACAAATGAATAGGAACAGACTTGAAAACTGATTGGGGAGGGTGACTGCCTCCTTGTCTTCTCCTAGCATTCTGCTGGGAGTTGCTTGTGAATGTGCAGAGGTATCAGGGTGGGACTGAAATAGGCTTTGCCTAATTTACTTTGTCCTCCACACAGAGAGGAAGGTGCTCACACAGGGCACATGTGAATGCCCCCTTCCCTATTTTGAATAGGAGTTGTTGGAGGGAGAGTAACAGGAAATAAATTAAAACCTAGAAATAAACATTTAGGAAGCATCAAGAAGTATGTTACCTTAATCCCCACTGCACTGCTAAAACAGTGACAAGTCTGGGAATTTAATTGAGAAATTCCAGAAGTGCTGGAGGTTCACATATTCCTTCAGAGTAATGGGGCTGCCAGTAACACAAGGCTTGTAGGCTCAGAGTCCCTTCTGGGGTGAAGTAAGAAAATCTTAAAGGATTGATTTCCTGTTGGGTGTGTGAGCAAATTATTTGCTCAGGCTAACTGGAGTGATTGAAGTTACAGTGACTGCTTTTCAAGTTAAACTATTAGTATAGTTTTGAAAAGGAGAAAATTGACACTTTATGGCTAATGTTTAGGGAAACATTTCTTCAAGACTGGGCAATGTGGGCAGCAGCTTCTGTAATTTTATATTCTGTTTTGTTGAGTTTTCATAATGGTAAATGAAGTTTGTATGTAGAAATTCTTTGGAAAATTACAAAAAATTATACACAACTGAAATTACAGGGGGTAAGGTGGGATTGGTTTGTTTATTTTACGGCTTTGATTTCTTTTTCTCTTTTCCTTCTGCACAATTAGGCATACACACTTGAAAATGAATCTAAGCTATATTGGCTTACATGGAAAATAGAAAGTTAGCGGAATATTTTAATCTTACCTCGTTCTTTCCCCATTTCATGCAGGTTCTTGATTCTATGTGAGTTAAGACAGCCATATAATTCCTTGGTTTCTATTCCTTGTAACCACTACATTCACTCTTTGTTTTCTTGTCTTGCAGAGTGAGCCTCTGACTTCAGGTTATCATGGATACCCAGCAAGAGACAATCAAGTAAGGGTCTGATTGCAGTGAATGTGTATGCGTGTGTCTCTGTACACTTCTGGATGTTTTGTCAGCTTTCTGGCTGTCTTGCTACGGAGTGGACATTGTTTTGTTCTATTGTGAAATGCTTGTGGAGATACATGTGGTAAATGTAATGGTTTTTTATTGCCTCCAGCAGTATGTGGCAACGTGGCTGGTAAGGGGTTAGACATGATCCATATTGCTAATGGTTCAGGAAATTCTTCTCTTACAAACATGGTAAACTTAAGATCCCTGTCCTAAGCTCCCAATTTATGTCCTCAGTGCTAATGAATGTAGATGTTCAGTGCCAGTGCATGCTTGGCCCTGTTTTATACTTATTGCTGTAATTCTAGCATCTGGGGAGCAAAACAACACTGAGTTTTTTGTGAGAGCCTGCTTTGCTGGTGGAGGAGAGAATGACATGTCCCACTGGGGTGTTTCAAGTTATCTGTGAACTTGTCTTGCCTTCCTTTCAAGTCCTGCAGGGCCCCTACCCCTTGCTCTTACTCAGGATGTTCTTCTACAGCAGAGAAAATCACGCTCTTTGGTGCATTGCATCTGTAAGCATTCTCTTGTCTCCTAGCAGAAGACAGAGAAATCCCAGTTGATGCATTTGCATGACGGAAGGAGGAGATGCTTTGGAACAAATGAAATTTAATGGGTTGTAAGATACAACTGTCACACATTAAGTTTCCCTTCTTAGAGCAAAGCTTTTTTTCAGTGTTCTACAGTGCTTCTGCAAAGCAGAATATGAACCAGTGTAACAGGAAATTAATATGCACAGAAAATCAATAATGCAGCACATTTCAGTAATGAGCAAATAACAAAACCAAAATAAAATTCTTTAATACTCTCAGGTACTGCTATATAAAGAAAGTGATTTGGATCGTATCTTGATGAGGCCTGTGTACATGTAGCAACAGCTTAATTGGAGATATTTTTATGAAGGAAGTGTAACATTGCCCAGTCTCAGCAACGTTAGGATCTTGAATCTTTGGTGCTTGTAATACTGTGTGAATTTCTGTACAGGAGGAAATTATTCAGAATGTCCACTGGGATATATTAAACTGTTAACCAGCACAAATAAACATTATGTGTTGGGATGCTGTGGGAGTTGTGTTCCTACTCTATCTAGGCTAAGGTATGTTAAGTTGAGAGCCAGAGCCAGTCCCAGACCCTTAAAGTAATTCATATCTGCTTTCAGCTTTTCCATTTTGGTGGCAACCTCTGTGCACCCTGTTTTCAGATCACGGTACCCATTTAGGGGTGTTTTGGGGTCTTCTTGGTGTTTCATTCTGATGATTACCAGTATGTCCTGATTCACAGGTTTCCTCTTTCTCATCCTTTAATAACTCTTCTGATTTGAAATCCAGAACTGCTGCTGCTGGCAGGTCACCAGATGAGCAGAGATGGGCACGGGGAGCTGTACAGCATGATATGAGAAATACAGCCTGGGCAGCCCTGTATGGATGAGCACTAGAAGTGATGTATATTAACCAGTGTGCATATGTATTTCAGAAGGCAAATATTTTATGGAGATTTCATAGTGAAAAAACACCTTGAGTTTGAGTTGAGTGTTTTCATTTTAGCAAATAATGTTAAAAAATCTTTTTTGGGTGTTGTTTTGTTTTTTTGTCCCCAGTAGCATCTTGATCTATTGTGAGTGTTTTTCCTTCTGTCTTCCTTTTGGCACTGAAGCAGCTTAAATTCAGACCTGGCTTTCACTAATGAGGTTTCAAGGCTTTTAGCTAATCAGATTGGGAGCCTCTAACATGATAGCAGCAGAGAAAGAAGTCCTCTGTTGCCATAGACTGGAGCTGGTGTGGGAGAGACAGCGATGGCTGATCCATCACTTGCCTTTCTGCACTGGGGAAGGAGGAAGGAAGTGGTGTTGGAGTACATGTAGCAATCCTGACACTGTAACAAAGCACCTACGAGATTTACAAGCAATTGTCTCAGATTTCCTGAAATTAGGAGCTGGATTTGAGCTGGTCGGTGTAAGTCTCCGTATCTTGCTCTTTCCCCTTGCAGTTCTTTAAGTAATTGTACAGTGCTTTTTACTACAATGTCTTCCTTAGCAGAAGTAGCACGGCAGATCTTTATTTTAAGGCAGTCTTATTGTGTGGCTGCCACAGTCCTGTTAGAAATACGGTGGATGTAGCTTGCCCTTTTTTCTCACATTACATAGCATTCTACTCCTTCACTTCTTTTTGTGTCATTTACATTCCTTCAAGTGCTAAATGCTATTAATTGGCATTTAGACTGTCTGCAAGCCTTTCACTATGCTGTTTTTACACCCTCTAGTGGTTAAATAATACCCAGATGTTCCAGATTATTGAGTGTGTGTGGTGGGGTTTTGTTTGTTTGTTTGTTTTTTACTGCCAGTTGAAATACACGGTTGGTTTGAGCCCTCACTTCAGCCATTTGGGGATGCTTAGGTCTACAGTCCTAAGTTTATTTTGTACCCTTTCCCAGATATTGAAGCATTCTGTCATCACCATGCCTAGGCAGCAGCACCGAGGTAAATGAGATGGTTCATGTCAGGGCTGTGTTCCTCTAACCTAGAGCCTTGGGTTGTTGTGCAGGCTCCCTCCTCTTCTCCTGCCCTGCTAGAAAGTTGGTTTACTGAATTTCTTGTGATGGTAGGGCCTGGGGAGTATGTGTAAAAAAACATTAAGGTGTTAAGTTTGCCTAAGAAGAGAGAGCCTTATGTTGTTCAAGTGTTGCAGTACTGGTGCTATGTTACAACTGTGTAAGGAGCTGGAGAGCTCTCTGGGACTGTTCTCAATAATTCAAGGTTTGCTCTGTGGATAGTGCACAAAGAGGAATGGCAGGATGCCCCTCCTTTTCCCCAGAGCTAGGCTGATGGCAGGAATGACGCCCTCAGTAAAGGGAAAATATGGGAAGCTTTGGTGTAACAATGTAAACTGAGATGAAAGCCAAGTCTTTCCGTGAGGAGAGCTTATTCTCTGGGGACTATTCAGTTTTCTAGCCTGCCAACAAAATGGTATTTCTTTTTTTGTAACACGAGCACCTGCCTAAAATGCAGTGAACCAAGACTTCCTTGCTTCATTTCCCAAGCTGTGACAAACAGCTCTGAGGGACTATGAGTTGGTCTTAACATGGAAAATGTCTGGTATGGCTATACTGATAAAACTTTTATGTATAGACAAACTCATCAAGAATAAATACTCTGCTTCCAGAAAGCTATTTCATGCTAACTGTGCCAGCTCATTTTAAATAGTCAAGGCCTATGTCACATTGCTCTAGTGGTTTTCATGTCCAAGTATATTAGAGGTGATATCTGAAGTTTGCTTGAGTGCCGAATACTGGCACGTCCGTGGCAGAATTTGGCAGCTGCACAGAATAATTTTATTCCCCAACAGGAAGCAAAATGAGGAAGAACACCTTGTTTAGCTGTCACTGAAGGGAAGGGAGGAGGGAGAGTTTATGGAAGCAAGAGGTAATTGCACACCAGAAGTGGGTCAGGATGTTAGAGCTATTACACCTCTTCTGTTATGGAAAGTGATCCTCAGCTATCACAACAGGTTAGGATATTTGTTTGACACCTCTTTTAAAAGCTTGTACTTCCATGAGTACAATTCTTAAATCAAACTGGGCCATTGGCTCGGTACTAATGTGGTGGAAACATCATTACCTATCACAAGTGACACTTCCTTCAACAGCTTAATTTGGGTGGCTGGTTTTCCATCTGAGCTCTCACCAGGCTTGACCTGTTGTTCTTATGTATGTAGATGAGACTGCAGCCCAAGGTAGCACAGGTGCCCATGGCAACTGCTAGGAACAGCTTTATCATTATGCCCTCGGTCAGAGTTCAAGCTTAAGGTGAAATGCTGTTAAATCCTCTCCAATTGTCAGCCTGTTCTACTGGGGTCTTTACTCTCTTGCTGCTTTGGAATATCTGTTGGCATCATAGGCAGCAGGTGACCATGTGCACTCCCCTCCAAGGGCAGTGAGCTGGTCTGGGGTAGCAGTGACAGTCTGTGAGAACAGGAAGCCTTGCCTGTTGCTTTTTCCCCCTATTTGTGTTTTTTTTGGTTTTTTTTGGTTTTTTTTTTTTTTTTTGACCAGTCCCCCTTAATGTGGGGAGTTTGTCAAGGAAGTCCTTCATAATGAGATGTGAAGGGTGTGTGTGAGCTCCCATGGGGTGGCAGGACAGCGGGTCACCAGGCTTCCTGTTGGAGCTGGCTGCACAGAGGCCACTGCTGCTCATGTTGGTGGCCTCCCCTGCTGATGGGCTCTCTGCAGCAAGCAGTGGGGGGGAATCTTGTCTGAGAGTTCAGAGGCAGAAATGTCCTTTTTCCTGTGGTCTGAGACTCCTTCACCGACCTTCCTCTTCTCCATCATGTGGACAAAGCATGAATTTGGGGATGTTGCCACAGCTTGATTTGCAGCTGAGTGGTTCAGTATGGATTAGAATCATAGAATCATCAGAGGATCATAGAATGGTTTGGGTTGGAAGGCACCTTAAAGATAGACCAGTTGCAACCCCACTGCTGTGGGCAGGGACACCTTCCACAGATTTCCTGGGCATACTGTTCCAGCATCTCAGCACCCTCATAGTGAAGAATTTTTTCCTAACACCTATCCAAAATCTACCCTTAAAACCATTACACCTCATCCCATCACTATGCACCCTTGTAAAAAGTCCATCCCCAGCTCAACTGTAGCCTTTCCAGGTACTGGAAGGCCACTATAAGGTCTCCTCAGTATCCTCTCTTCTTCAGGCTGAACAACTCCAACTCTCTCAGCCTGTGTTCATAGGAAAGGTGCTTCAGCCCTCTGATAATCTTTGTGGCCCTCCTCTGGACTCACTCTGGCAGCTCCATGGCTTTCACATGTTGGGGGCTGTTAGGATATCCACAAATCTCTTGAGTTAGGATAAATAAACTGAGATGCTCTTACCATAAAAAGAATAAAAATGACATTCTGGGGAAGAAAGGTTTGGCCACATGTTAAATTTCATTTGTACCGTGATAGCACCAGCCAGTCCCTCTAGTGCCCTACTTCATTGGTGTCAGAACAAAGACTCCCTCTCTAAAGAGATTAAATCTGTAAGTAGTGTTCCTGAAAAACACTTTGGTTTTTAATTTGTTTTTCTACTTGTAACTGACCATGAAAATAAACCCTCTAGTGTGTATGCTCACTGGATGAGTAACTGATGTGATTGTGTCTGTGGAAGTGTTAAGTTATTTGGGAGCCAGAAAGTCAGGGTTATTTATGTTTTTTTTGTTTGTTGCTTGCACTTTGGGTTTGAATATAGTATACTTAATAGAAATGCTTAAATTGAGAGAGGGAGAAAGGCCTTGAATAAAGTTTTAACACTTTATTCCATGACTGCATCAGCAGGAAAAAAAAAAACAAACCAGGAAGCCTCTGAGGTCCCCCATATAAAATAGAGAAGATCAAGCTTGTTGTTCCTGGTGCTTCATAGGAGTGCCTCTTTGCATGAAAGGAAACAACCCAAAATTTGGGATGGGACCAAGCTGATGAGGAGGAACTGTTCTAAACATCTTCCTCATGTTTAAAGTGAGGAGAATTAATGTGAAGACTGCCAAATCTGCTGCTTCCTGGCTTCCACAGCCTCTCTTCAGGGAAGCAGTCAACTATTTCCACTCTGTGCTAGACAGGAATTAAGGGATTTTCAGTTACTGACCTAGCTGCAATGTCCCATAGAAAGTAACAAACTTCAGACAATGAGGTTGGGGCAAAAATGTCTGAGATATTCAGGAGATGGGAAGCATCTGTGAGACAGTTGCATGCAGAGGGGTGAAGGGTGTGTGGTGGGATAACTGCTGGGGGGTTACCACTTGTCACCTGAGCTGTGAAGGCTGTGGGACAGTTAGGATGCATTATGGAAAGGCATTTAGTACTGCAGGAGGAGGCTGAGAAACCCTTTACTGGATTCCATCCTACACTAACTCTCAGCCCATTCAGAAGGTAAAAAGGATAGCATGGAGAGATTTAAGTTAAAATCAGTGTAAATCATGATACTGAGAAGGAAAATGGAGAGTAGAGAGCTAAGCTAGAAACTGAAGGAGGGGCTGGTTACGGACTGAAGTTCAAACAATCCTGGATGCATTGGAAGAGGAAAGATGAGACCCACTGAGAATAATCTAGTAAGACTTCTTACCTAAATCCAGAACTATCTTGGCAAGACACTTGGTTGATCACTTGAAACACAAAAGTGGTTCCTTGTTTTCTACTATATCCATAGGGAACTGCAGGAAAGATCTAGGAATTGGGATTAGGGGAAAAAAAAAAAAAGCATTCATGAACCATTAAATACTGAGCCTTTTATAAACCCATTTGCTGAAATTTCACTCTGAACCAAGTTGCTGTGTTTATATTCTCCACATTCCCCCACATCTCTCCTTTCCTTTCTGTTTAGCTAATTTCCTACCATCACAATCCCAAAATAATACAGGAAATACAGTGTCTTGCAGTTGACACATGTCTTGCAAACATATCGCTCTGGCGTTATATTTATTTCCCATTTCCCTTGTGTCTGCTGCCTTTTCAGCCGTTCTGAACACAAGGCAGGGAATCCTTTCCTTACAGAAACTTGAATACCTTTTGTAAACACCTTTGGCAAGCTCCATACCAGCATGCCTCACTGTTACTCACTAACAAGACAGAAAGAATCACCACGTGGAGAAAAGTTGTATGAGATGTGGTAGTTAAGGAGTGCTTCTAATTCGGATACATGGGAGGACTTCCTGACAAATAAGCTCCTTCAGTCCTATGAAGAGCTTCTCATAGGACTGTTCTGTCATAGGGCTACTCATAGAAGTAGTGATTACCTTTCTGATGAATAGTCAGGCCAAAGCTGTGGGGTCGTAAGGGTGAGGCGTTGGCAGGAAATGGGCTGGATGATGTAATACTAATTCCTCTCGTGTTTGAGTCCTTTGAGTCAAGCAATTTGTCATCTCTGCTTGGGGTTAAAGAGAGGAGATGCGAGTCATCCTTCTTGGGAGAAGATCAGGAGACCACTTTTTCTCTTATGATGTACTTTTTATCCATTGAAGTGTTCCCTGATGGCTGCAAGAGTCTCAGAGGCTCTCAAGCCCCTTTGTTATTTTGGCAAGAGACACAGCATCTTGTTTAGATTCCCTCCTCCTGAAATTATAGGAGTACTATAGAGCGTGGCACATGTGTTTAGAAGTAGTTTGTAAAATGATCAGTTGGAGCACCAACCCAGGTGGTGTAGAGAAAACAGCCTGCTGATGAGAATTGTATCCTCCTGAGGACATGGAAGTGGCTATTCTGGGTCAGGTATGAGGTCTTTGCCTTCCAGTGTTCTGGCTTTGACAATGTCTAATAGCAAGTACTTAAGGCAGAAGGAGCAGTGCCAGGATTTGGTGATACTTCCCCTCCTCTGCATTTTTGAAGCAGTCCCATGGCTTTGGGATTTCCTGGCCATATTTTAATTTTTTCTAAAGTCACCTGCGGTGATTATTTTTTTTTTTATTGAGTTTGTCTAAATGTTTTTTGAGCCTGTCTAAATCTTTGGCACCCACAACATCCTGTAGCAGCAAGTCCCCTGCTTCTGGGTATGTTTTATGAGAAAAAAGTTCTCCTGTGCACAGCTAACTTGAAGCCAAAGTGGTTTTAAAGCTCTCAGGTGAGGAGAAGGGGGGTGGGGGTCCTCAGCTTGCGTAGCTGCGCTGTCATTGCAGAGGAGAGGATTTTTATCTTAAATGGGAAAACCCAAACCAAACCAAAACCAAAGTTTAACTTGTTTGGGTACCTTTATTATCTTTTTTCCCCTGAAGGACGGTCATACCTTTGCACGTACGTGTGTCTGGCAGGGGGCAGCCCCGGCCTTGAAGCTCCAGGGGCTCAGCTCTTCGCGTTGGTTCAGCTTCTCCTGCCCCGCTGCCCCCGGGAGAGCTCGGACCGAAGAAGGAGGAGGAGGAGGAGTGTGCAGGGGGATAGTGTGTCCGTGGGGCAGGCCAGGGGCCCGGTGCCGGGTTGGTTCTGGCGGCGGGCTGCCAGGAGAGGGCAGCCGGCGCACGGCCAGCGCTCACCGCCCCGCCCCGCCTATCGGCGCTGGGGCCCGGCCTGGGGCGGCCGCTTCTCCTCCCTCCGAGCAGTCTGCGTCTGGGGTTGTCTCCTGGTGTGAGCCCCTGGTAGGGGCGGGAAGGGCTGAGGCTGTAGGAGAGAGGGGTTGGAGGGTTCGGTTTGATGCGCCCTGCAAGAGTTTAGGGGTGATTTGTCCTCAGTCCAGCCTGGAGAAGAGGTGGCTGAGGGGAGACCTCATCGCTCTCTACAACTCCCTGAAAGGAGGCTGGAGCCAGGGGGGGTTGGGCTCTTTTCCCAGGCAACTTTCAACAAGACAAGAGGGCATGGACTTAAGTTGTGCCAGGGGAGGTTTAGGTTGGATATTAGAAAGAACTTCTTTACAGAGAGGGTGATCAGACATTGGAATGGGCTGCCCAGGGAAGTAGTGGATTCTCTGTCAGTGGAGATATTTAAAAAGAGACTGGATGTGGCACTCAGTGCCATGGGCTGGTAACCACAGCGGTAGTGGATCAAGGGTTGGACTTGATGATCTCTGAGGTCCCTTCCAACCCAGCCAATTCTATGATTCTAAGTTTCTGGAGTGGCTCTCCTCGCCAAGGGAAGTTTTGTGTAGAGGGCTGGGGTGAGGATGTGTCGCTGCCTGAACCCAGAGTAAGGGGCATCCAAGGAGGGCTGAGACAGGCAGTGCTGCCCCTCCACAGGGGGCATTTGATCTTCCAAATAATTTCATGGGTGACAAAGCAAACTCTGTACCCTGTTTTTTTTTTAGCACAGAGGGCATTCAATTTCCTACAGCTTTCACAGGCCAGTCTGGTTGTTACTCTGCATGCGCCTCATCCCTGGAAGTGTTCAAGGCCAGGTTGGATGGGGTTTGGAGCAACCTGGTCTAGTGGGAGGTGTCTCTGCCCGTGCAAGGGTGTTGGTACTCGATGATCTTTAAGGTCCCTTCAACCCAAACCATTATATGATTCTGTGATTTTTCCTAACGCAAGTCTTTGCTCTGTTCCAAAATGTTTCTGGAGTCAGCAGAGGGGCAATGCAGGAGGAAGGTTTGGGAAGGAGTGGTGGTAATAAGAGAGTTGCTTTCAGGGGGGACCCCGAGCAGACAATCTCTAGCAGCACTTTCCTGGTTTGAGCAGACATCTGACCTGAGCTCATTTTATCAAAAGGCACATGTGCTGCATAGCACTGCTCCTGGTTAGAGGGCAGTGCAAGATGGACACACACTTAGGATAAGGGTTCAGGGATGTGCTCCTCCAGGTCTGTATAAGCTGTGCTAGAGCTATTGTTTGTTTCCAGTGTGCATTCTGAACATCATGAAGTCTCACAGGTTTTAAAAGGAAGGAGTGTGTGCGAATAAATATTCCTCCATCCTAAAGTTTTTAAAGGAGGCTAGAGATCCCAAGAAATAAAAATGGTCCAGTTTAGTTCCTGAACCTTGAAAGATGTTGGAAAAGATCGGATGCTTATGGTAAGGAAAATTAAGGCAACAACAGACATACTATGTCAATTTTTAAGGGCCAGTCATGTCAGATCAATTTAATTTTCTCCTCTGACACAGCAGCAGGCCTGGCAGATGGAGAAAGCTACTGGCTTTGAACCCAGTCTCACATAACCTTTACATAAGGTCACATGAAAGGTGAAATTAAGAAGAGGGTGAGCATCTTATTGGAAAACCATATTTGGAGTAGTTATGTCATGCTTTTCTCTGTGTGTGTGTGTGTCTTAATGTGATCTGCTCTTGCTGCTCTGCATAGCTCATCAAACATCATGGTAATGAATTAGTGACTGAGTATATGTATGTGGAGGGGCTGTCAGCCTTTGGAAAGTATGATTAGATGTCAGAAAGATCACAGTAAACTGCAGAAATGATCTGAAGTCCAACAGTGTGAAATTAAACAAAACCAAGCTGTATTAACAAAAGAAACTATACACAACATAAAATGGAGGATAGGTGGCTAAGCAGTAATAGTGAAGGAAAGATCTGGGATAACAGAAGATAAACTGCAGATGTGGTGCTGTTTTTTGTGGTCTTGAAAACCTGAAATTCATTTCTAGGTGTGTCAAGTCACTGCAGAAATTATTATATTATTGTAAGCTATTCTTCAAAGCTCAGCCCCGCGAGTGGAGTACTGTACCTAGTTTACCTACAGTTTTAGGCACTTCAGGAAAGATACAGACAGAATTTGGAAAACGTTCAGGAAATAACAAGAAAAGGTGGCTGAGAGAGCCAGGCATAGGAGCAAAGTATTGAGCTTGTTCCCTCTGTAAAAAAAGAAAAAGTAGAGAAGTGTAGAGCATGGGGGCTGAATATTTACTGTGTCCATTGAAGGCAGCTTAATGTGTATCAGAAGGCTTCTATTAGATATTATGGGCTAAAACACTTTCTGATTCAATCTAGAACAGTAATTTAGGGGACCAGAGTTGCTGTTTCAAGAAGTCTGTAATAACAAGTTAGGCAATTCCTGATGGATATTTGTCTAAACATGCTCTGTGCTGCCTCTGAGCAAGGAGGACCTCTTATCTCCCCTGCCCTGTACTTGTGTCATTCTGTGACAGTCAAAAGCCAGTTGTTACCATCTACATAATTCCACAGCCAGATGACTGCTGTTGTCTTCAGACTCTCTCCTTTTTTCTTGTTCTTATTTTTAATATGTCTAAATTGCAAGATAGGAGGCTCCTCTGCTTCTGTATGATTTTAAAAGGGCCAGAGATCTTTTCTTTCTGACAGCTGCTTCATAGCTCTGTTTCTTCCTGAGCTTGCTTATTACTCAAAGGGTGCAGGGTGTTCAGCATCTCTGAGTCAGTCCTTCCCTCTGTCTCACAGTAATACCATGTATCATGTATGAACCTTGAGTTTGTCTAGATGTTTTTTGAGCCTGTCTAAATCTTTGGCATCCATAGCATCCTGTGGCAGCAAGTCCCTTGCTTCTAGGTGTGTTCAATGTCTTGATTTCCCTGTAAGCTCTCCGGCCACATCTCCATTTAGAATGTACTTAGAGGAGATAAAAATACAAACAAATAAATAAAAAGAACATAAACCTCCTTGCCACCCTACCTGCAAATCCCCTTGCATGAAGAAAGGGCTGAGAGAATCCACCAGGAGCAATTCCTCAGTCTGGGCAGCGAGCCTGCTCCTGCCCTCCTGGGAGGACAGCCCACCCCCCTTACACCCAGTGTGACCACTGCTTCACCACCCTGCTCCTGCTGGCTGCTTCAGCAGGACCCAGAGTAAATGAAGGAGATTGCTTTCTGTTCTGCTGACTTCTCCTGCATGGTGAGTGAGCAGCTCTGCCTTGGCTGGGGAAGGATGCTGCGTGCAAGCGGACTAGCTCAACGAGCTAAGGAGATGCTCCTGAGAATAGCTAGTGGAGAGGAGATGGTTTCATTCTTTTCAGTATTAAGGGAGAGGTATTGCCAGCAGTAGCATAATGTTGCTTGGAGCAGGCATTTGCCAGATGGTTTCGGCTCCCCCGAGGCTTTGGGATGTGAAAGGGAAAGGGCCAGGAACACACTTTTGATTCATTCCATTAGTAGATTAATCGGCACTGTCCTGGCTTAATAAGTCTCTTAGATTTCCCAGTGGAAATGGCACATGTAATTCTGCCCAGGTCACGCTCTGCACACCTGTGTTGAAGCTTTCATGGCAAGAAGCTGTGCTGCTGCAGGCAACATCTGCAAAACAAGGCTTGGGGGGAGGGGGGCAGGTTTATTTGGTGGGGGGAGAGGTGAGAGAAAATATTTTTAATAAGAACTGTTAAATAATGCTAGTGGGAGTGAGATGGCTTGTGAGAACATGCTTGAATTCTTCTGCTGTTTTGGTGGGAGATGTATTTAAAAATCTCACAGTGGTAATTTGATGAATGAAGATGCTTACCCCCCTCCATTCTGTATTAATTGTCGACTAGATTGTGTTTTCTGGGAAGTCTGTGATTAGAGGACAAGGGAGCTCTTCCTGATAAAGGTCAGAGGTTGCTGTCTCGAGAGTCTGGCGATATCTCACCAGTTTTAGCTGAAAACCTGAGCAGATGCTGTGCTGCTCTTTACTTGAGGTGGGGGGGGGGAGGGGCTGTCCCCCATGACCTGTCTCTTCCTGCCTCTCTTTTCCAGGCCAGCCAGTTGTTGGGAAGTGGATTTAGTTGCTGCTGCCGCCCACACAGGAGAAGGTTTGTAGCTCTTGGCAGTTTTAGCAGGAATCTGCATTTTTAACTCTTTTGGTGCCTGTGAGTTGTGATGAGCTGCACTCTGATGTCATGGCAGCTGTGCTTGCTTCTAGGCCTAATAAAAGTTTACCAGTAGGATTGTATCTGATGAGACCCACTGAAATTCCTTCATGTTTGGGTTTTATTAAGGAGAGATTTCAGGTACTGCCAGCAAACACATTCTCCTTGCCTTTTCTGATCAGTCTGTTCCTGATACACCTGGAGAGCATGTGCTACTCTTCCTTATAGGTCAAGAGGAAAGCAGTGGCTGATGCTGGCCAACAGTTTGATCATCATCTCTCTTTCTGGGGCACCTGTCACCCTGGCTTCTTGCCATGGTCTCCCTGAGCTAAAACAGTACACCTCAATTCCAAGTGCTTGGAGAACATCTTGTTTTCCAACCATTTGTGGCAGCTAGCTCAAGTCCTTTGCAGTGTCTGGAGGAAGACTGACAGGGGTCAAAGGAATAAATGTCATGAGACTCCAGAGCTTTGTGTTGAAAGCTGAGATAGAGATATTTTATGTCCCTCAGTATATGTAGCTGGATTTAGGCTCTTTGGTATTTCCAGTAGAATGGCATTTCAGAACTGGGAGCTGAACTCTGACAGCAGTGTAGTCCCCAGTTGCTGCCAACTTCACCCCAGACAGAGAACTGCTGTATTTTTTGAGTAGCTGTTGTTGTGGAAGAGTGCTAGTCTCTGAAATAATTTGAAATACACTGGCACAATCCACAGACAGAGTCAGCTCTCTGAATCTTACTCAAGAATTAATATCTCTGTGTAATATGTTCTTACAGGTCTATCCTACCTAAAGGGCAAACTTAACTACATTAGGCACAATTTGGAGCATTTGATTTCCTTCAGACTTAGAATTAGGATACCGCTGACTCTCTGTATGTATTTTGAGGTTTCTGGGCATCTCTAATCTAGCTAGTAGTTACAGTAGCAATAGATAACCATAGAAAGGCCTTTATCTGAAAGGAAACATAGATTCTTCAGGTCACATAAGGATGAAAAGAAGATTGTTCTTGTCACTTGCTTTCTGGGAATTTGGGAATGGGGAAGAATTTCATGTATTTTTGTTGTGTGGCTTCTTTAGTGGATAGTTGTCAGACAGTTTAGCTACACTTCAGAGCTTAAATTTGGATTAAGATAAAATGAGAATGTATTGCATAGGACCTAGGGTACAATAATGGCACATGTTGACTGGCCATAGTTACTTCATACCATTCATCTCATCTAAACTGCAGATAAAGGATCGGCCACTCATTCAATCTGTCTGCCTTGAAAAGGAGTTGGAAGAGTAAAGAAGTTGCAATCAGTCTCTTATGGAAGAACCTAATTTTGCCAAGATTTTATCAGACAAGCCATCGGAATAGAATTTATAGTGCTGTATTTTTTTTATTTTTTCATGCCAGAGTATGGGGGAAAGAAGGAAAGGTGGAACAACCTTAGCACAAGCTCAGCTGAAGGTGTTTGATGGTCACAGTATGTTTGTACCCCACAGACTGCAGTCATGCTGAAGACCAGATCTGTAACTGGTCTGTTCTTAGAATCATAGAATGGGCTGGGTTGGAAGGGACCTCAGAGATCATCAAGTCCAACCCTTGATCCACTACCGCTGCGGTTACCAGCCCATGGCACTGAGTGCCACATCCAGTCTCTTTTTAAATATCTCCAGGGACAGAGAATCCACTACTTCCCTGGGCAGCCCATTCCAATGTCTGATCACCCTCTCTGTAAAGAAATTCTTTCTAATATCCAACCTAAACTTC
Source organism: Phaethornis superciliosus (assembly GCA_023637945.1). NCBI lineage: Eukaryota > Metazoa > Chordata > Aves > Apodiformes > Trochilidae > Phaethornis > Phaethornis superciliosus. The sequence continues at coordinate 58,622,162 of JAJQWJ010000001.1, read as the reverse complement.
CCCTGGCACAACTTAAGACCATGCCCTCTTGTCTTGTTGAAAGTTGCCTGGGAAAAGAGCCCAACCCCCCCCTGGCTCCAGCCTCCTTTCAGGGAGTTGTAGAGAGCGATGAGGTCTCCCCTGAGCCTCCTCTTCTCCAGGCTGAACACCCCCAGCTCCCTCAGCCTCTCCTCACAGGACTTGTGCTGGAGTCCCTTCACCAGCCTGGTTGCCCTCCTTTGGACCTGCTCCAGGACCTCAATCTCCTTCCTGAACTGAGGGGCCCAGAACTGGACACAGGACTCGAGCTGTGGCCTCACCAGGGCTGAGTACAGGGGCAGAATCACTTCCTTGGACCTGCTGGCCACGCTGTTCCTGATCCAGGCCAGGATGCCATTGACCTTCTTGGCCACCTGGGCACACTGCTGGCTCATGTGAGCTCTTGTGAAAGCCAAAATGGCTCATGGCTCTTGTGAAAGCCAAAATCCTCTTGATTCAAGTAAGTCAGTTGTCACAAGTGCCAACAAATGTATCGGAATCTGTTGGAACACCCCGTGTTACAAACTGGGTGTTTCCACTACTCATTGTGTGCAAGGTCTACAGAATGCCAAAATGCCCTATTAAAAGGTACAGGTAGTATCCATCTGATTGCCTTCTTGGAAGTCTGTTGTGGTTTAATCCCAGCATGACAAACAAGCATCGTGCAGCCTCTTGCTCACTCACCTTCCCTCAGCAGGATGGGGAAAGAGAATGGGAAGAGTAAAAGGGAGAAAACTCACAGATTGAGAGAACAGTTTAATAATTGAAACAATTTAATAAAAAGTAACTAAAGCAACAATAATAAAAATATTGTAATAAGGAAAATAACAAAGACAGAGAAGTAAAACCCAAGAAAGACAAGTGATGCAAACAGAACAGTTCCTCACCCCCAACCAAGCAATGCCTGTTTCTGAACAAAACCCTGCCCCTAACCTCCCCCCTCAGCCTTCCCCCCCCTTATTTTGTTGCTGAGCACGATATGATATGGAATATCCCTTTGGTCAGTTGGGATCAGATGTCCTGGCTATGTCCCCTCTCAACTTCGTGTGCACCCCCAGCCCGCTTGCTCTTTGAGTGGGTGGTGTGAGAATCAGAAGAGGCCTTGACTCTTTGTAAGCATTGCTCAGCAGTAACTAAAGCACACCCCAGTATTATCAACACTGATACCAGCACAAATCCAAAACATGGCCCCATACTAGCTACTATAAAGAAAATTAACTCTGCTTCAGCCAAACACTAGCACAAAGTCCTCTATTAAATCAGAACACTAAAAAGACTTTGAAGAATGAACAGTCTTTTGCTTAAAAAGCAGGAAGAGTTAGACTGTACATACACATACTTTTCTAAATTGTCTTATGTTTGTAATTCCCTGAGGAACCAGACAGATGGAGAGAGCTGTTATGCAGCCATCAGAATAATCCAGCTAGAAGTGGATGGCAGAGGTATGGTTAAGGATCATTTTGCTCAGAATGAGATCAGTAGCAGAATTGCTTTTCTGACAACTGACCTTTGCTATCATTGTGAATTGAAGTTGGGGATATTGTATTTTGTAACTAAATTTTTCCAGTCACATTTCTGTCCTCTAGAAATCTTCCCCTGTGTTCTATATCTATTTATGCCTCTTGTCTTATGCTTTATTAATGCTTTTTACATTTGAACAGCCTGCTGTTCCTTTCTGTGGTTTCACAACTGCCAATACCCCTGTTGAAATATTTTGCTTTTAGTGCTGTTAATAGCAATTTTACCTGGATTTTCTTCCTAGCATTATGTAATGGAGGTATCTGCAGTCCCCTGACACATGTGTTTGGTCTCTTTTCACCCACCCTTACTTATCATGGGTTGTTGCTGTGTTCCACTGTAGTCTTTTAGGAATTTAGTTTTGCTGCTTCTTGGGAAATTTTATTTGGTATTTTTTTGGTGTTTGGTTTATTTGGTATTTATTTGGTGTTATCTGTTCATTAGCTAGACTCATTCCTTTCTTCTTTACTGATTATATACTTGAGCCAGTTCTCATCCTGAAGTCACATTTCAGGTATTCAGCTAACAAAAACATCACAGATTTCAGATATTTTGTCTTTATTAGGAATGTAAGGATTCAAGGTGAATGTCACGGATTATTTTTCTGTTCAGAGGGCCAAATGAAAGAATGTTATTTGAATAAAAGAAGAAATAAAGCAGCTGTGACAATAAAGATAGAAATAACATATACAATGTAATATTTGTTAAGCTGATTTCTTCCCTCTCATAGGTGTATTTGCAGTCTACTCCCGGGGTTTATTAATCTTTGAATCTTTCTAAGTTGGAAAGAATGTCTTTTGTACTCTTAAAAAGGTGTATTAAAACCCAGTCTTCGAACCAAGAAGTACACGATAGAATTTCATTCCCGTCTCTATCAACTTTACTATCCCAGGATTTGTAAACTGCTTTCTACACTGCAGTAAATTAGATCCCAGCAGTACAGGGCCTATGTAGATAAATATAGTAGCCATTATACCTTGATATAGTTGTATTGCCTAGGAAATTACTACTGTTATTGAAAAGGAATTTGCTCAGGGCAAGACGGTATCCATTACTTCATGAATAACTCGCTAACCTTGTTAACCTTCCTCTGCACAAACAAGCCCGAAGGAGTCTCTTTCTGCAGGATGGTACTATTCTCTGTTTGTATTTCCCTCTATCTAAGCCAAAATTTCAGCATATTTTCAGACCATAAATTGCAGACCATAAGGTGGTCCTGGGAAGAGAGCTATCTCCTCTCATCGCCTTTTCTCTACTGTTGCAATACTCTCATCTTCATATCCTTTTTAATTTGCTGGATTGTTGCTGTGCTGATGAATCACTGATGCAGTACAGCCACTTGACATGGTAAGCATAGAGACAAAAGTGGTGTAATGATGCTGTAGCTCCATTGATGAGGTGTTCGAAGAAGTTTCTGTCTTGCCAACTGAAGTCTCACACCTTGAATAGGGTAACACTTGGATGCCATCGGTACCTCCTTCTATATAGTTTCTCTTGTGGACTGTAAGGACATGAGTTATTGAGGTAGGAGCTGAGTTATATATTTTTTATTTATGGCTTCCTCTTAAAAATTCACAACTAAATAAATACCTTCTTTAGCACTGACAACTAAGTCCTAGGGCATAGAGAATCTTTCTTCCTTCTATCTGTTCTGTTGGATACTGTGTTCTGGATTTGACACTAAAAATAGACTTGCTGGAGTTTGATGCTGTGTAATACTTTCTGCTGCTTCATGGAAAAATTGAAGGGAGATCAAACTATGTTCTCTGGATATTGCTAGGGAAGATATTAAGGCAGCTACTGGTGACCTAAACATAAAAGTAAAGATTTAAATATTTAAGCTTATTCTGATCCCCTCTTAGAAGTATCTAAATATATTTGCTACATGCTAGTTCAGTATGGACTTCAGCCTAGATCCAGGTGTGATGGACTGAAGAAGATACAGCTTGAAAATTGAGTGTGGGGTGGTAATACAGCTGCAGAAATGCTTTTTCTTCTGCAGACCTCAAGTTTGCTACCTTCTCAGAAGTGTGCTGGAGAATTGCAAACTTAAATCCTGTTCTGCCATAGTAAGGCTGACAGGTGTAATTCATGGAAATTCCTACTTGGCTGCCCAAACTCATGTTTGCTGTATCCTGGGAGCAGCTGCATCACAATTTTGTTTCTGCAGATGAGTGCCCAAACCAGTATGTCACAGCTGTAAGAATTCCTTACATCTAAATATTTGCATGCTTGTGAATGCTTAACTTTGAATTCTCTGACTTTGCGATTTAGTTTGGTTAATGTGGGTGTTCTGTGTTTTAATTTAAAAATGTATTTTTGTCTGGGAACACATTTTCAGTGACATACTTTTTCTAGTTACTGAGCTTATTGTGGATCTCTTGAAGGGCTGTCGGTGCCTTCCAGAATAGTGCTCTTGAGCATACTTGTGAGAAGAGGAAAATCCCAAACAAAGTCAAAGTCTAAAAAGCTTTCCTTGGCAGCAGTTTCCCTTTTTCTTTTTCTTCTTTTTTTTATTCCCTACATACTTGAATGATAAGCCTGTGAACTGAGACCTTTTGAGGTTTATTTAGAGATTTGATTACTAAATGAAGTCAGTAGCAGGATAGTCACTGAAAATTGTTGGGTTTGTTTGCATGTCAAGGTGTTTTATTGTTTCAGGCTTTCTGCTTTTTGTGGAAAATAAACTAGCCCTTGATAGTTTGCTTTTAAATAAGTAATCTTTTTCCAGAAGCCTCTTGCTGCTTAGCTGAACTATACCTGCAGTAGAGAGAACAGGTAATCTAATTTTCCAGTAATGAAATGGGTTGCTTTATAACAAAATGGCTTTTTTCCTTATAATATGCCAACATTTGGCTTATGTGCTTGGCAAAACATCTAAAAGGGATTGTGGGATTTTTCTGGGTGATTTATTGTATGTACTTTATATTCTTCTTGCTTCCTTTCACAAACAGGATAATGCAGAAAGAGGTTTCCTGCAGTCCTTTTGGATGTTGAGAGGAAATCTACCTTGTGGTTTAGAAATTCTGATAATCAAAGATTATACCAGGATCCTGAGTGGAGGGAGTCTTTGCAAATGAGCAGTGCTTTGCCACCAGGGTAGTCTTCAGCTGCACCCAAAGGAGTAAGGCAACCTCAAAGAAGATCCTCTTATCTCCATAGGAACTGCACGTGTGCCCTGGACTTCCTTCTGTGACTCTCCCCAGACGTCCCAGCACCATCTCTAATCTTCTTTAAAAAACAAAAAATAACCAACCAACCAGACAAAAAAGCCAAAAGGCAAAACAAAAACTAACCAACGAACCAAATTGAATAAAAAACACAAGACATAAGGCATACTCAAACCCCACAACTAGCAGGAGTCTGATTCCCCTGTTCTCTGACTGAGACGTTCTGCTGGAGTCAGATAAGCTGTGGAAAGCAGCCACTGAGTCAGAGAAATTTCACTCTGAGCACCACAGAGCATGTCTGCCTTCCCATCTCCAGTCAGACCTTTTGTAGATAGTCCTTGAAATGTTTATCATGGTGGGACAAGGACTGAGTCCTTATCCTCAGTCAGAATCCAGCTTTAGCATACAATGCGAAAGCTTGGTCTGGCTCTTGTCTGTGAGAGCAACTGTTTTTCTTTGGATTGAAATAAGATTTCTCTTTTCAACCTGGCCCAGCCTCAGAGTACCTCTCCTCCCACTTTTCAGCCAAAGAAGATTGCATAGAGAAGAGGAATACATAGGTTCAAAAGTGCTTGTAAATAATTTCATCTTATTTTAGAGCTCAAGCTGTTTTTAAAAAACTATTTTACAGTTTTGTTTTACAGGAGAGGTTTCCAGGAAGTATTATTAAACACCTGGAATAGAGGTTTTTGTCATCAGTATTTTTCATTCATGTTTCTGAACACTTCTAGATGTGTTCGGGTGGATAATTTAGTTTGTGCTTCCCTACCTGAGGCCTTCTACCTGCATCTTTGTTCTGCAAACCTCCCATTATCAGGCTCCACTTCATTTTTCGATTTGTTCACCACTGAGATATTTTTTGCCTCTCATTGGTAGAATAGTTTCAACATGGATTCTTCTAGGAAAATTCAGATGCTGCAAAAATTGGCATTGGTCACCTCACTGGTAGCAGTGCTTTCCTGATGCAGTTTTCTGATGCTGACAAAGGTCAAACTTAGCTAACAGCAGCCAGGCTTTCATAGTATGGGCTCCAACAAACACCTAAAATTAAGGTTGTCATTGCACCACAGTTGTACTTTTGGCCTTACAGCAGGTTTAATGTTAGTACTATAGTTAGGGCTTATTAGAGCTGCAAATGGAATTTGGTGCAGACTGCAGGCCTTCCTTAGTGTCCACACCTGAATTTTTTCACAGCTGTAGTTTGGTTAAAACCCAGTAGTTATCTGGTTACATCCCTTCTGTTTGAAGGCTCGAGCTAGATAAGAGCACAACAGTGCTGTCTGTTGGGTAGCTGTTGGAACATCTTCCTTAGTTACTGCTGGAATGGAAAGCATTTCTTTATCACAAGCTGCAACAGCTGACTTTTTTCCAAATATAGAACAGGAATATATATTGGATGCTTTGGCTCTTTCGTCAGTATTGGACATGTTTCTACCTTTTCCCTATAGTAGCAGGTCAAAATGATTGCTGGGGTTGCTATTCTGAAGAAGCTTTGAAAAATTCATTATTGTCTTCCAGCTCTGACTGTGGAATTTACCTCCTGTCATTAGGACTCCCTTGTAATTTCTTTTTCCCCCTTTCTAATTTCCTTTCTATTTCCTTCTCTCAGCTTTTTTTTTTTTTTTTCCCCCACTTGCTAGGATATATACAAGTGTTCAAGTGTGGGTATGTGACAAGAAATCCCAATAAGCAATCTGTCTGTTGAGGAAAAATATATCAATATATCTCTGGTGCCACTCAGGTGCTGGGTGTGTATGTAGTTACATTGATTTATTCTTTATTCTCTTTCCATATATCCAAATGTGATTGTCACAATCATTTTTACCTAAGACACTGCTAATTTCTATTTTTATAACTGATTGCTCTTTTCGGTCAAGATGGAATCTAACATGGAATTGCTCCTTTTCTATGTAACAGCTCTTGAAGTAAGAAATTATTTTCTGTAATTTAGAAATTTTGAGGGTGTTCTTTGGCATTAGCCCCCTGATGGCCCCTGCAAGTGTCTTTTGGATTGAAATTCCTGGTGATCAGATGTTTGGGTTTTTTTTTCCTCTGTTATGAAGAGGTGCTTAGCTAGTCACTCATCCTACGTGCTATCTAATGTGATTTTGGTAGTGTGTAGCAGACTTGTACCCTGTCTTGAGCTTTATCTGCTAGAATGTTAATCCATGAGCTTTTGAAATCATATGCCTCTGAGACACAATCAGCTAGAGGCAGATAACGTCAGTTTGAAACTGTGCCATACCTACTCCATGTTTGCCCACTCAGATCATTCCTAAATAGGTTAGAACTTTTTGTAAATTATTTTAAAAGGATTTGGCTTATTTGAAACTTACATGCTAGCAGTATTTTTGGGTTGAATGTATGCATATACCTGAGCAGATGAAATTCTGCTTATATATAATTAAGGCTTTTGATACTGCTACAGAAGCAGGTAGGTTTTTTTCCCTGTTTTACCAGACATTTTTGTTGAATACCTTGATATAATATTAAATAGGTGGTTACTTGCTCTCTTTTTCTCTTTCTCCTTTTGTTATTTGCTAACACCTTCCTTACCTCTTGAACAATCATTAATATCTGCAGGCTGCTTTCTTCCCCTTTCACTTTGATTTACACAACAGCCTCCCATCAGAGAAGAGACACCAGTGTTTCACTAGGCTGCAGCTCTGAACGTTTTTCTTTTTCAGTCCTGTATATATAAAATTTGAAATATTTTCCTTCTGCTTTTAGTCCTTTTTAAGACAGGAAAGATCCCTAAGAGATCACCCACGGCAGCCTTCCAAGTTCTCTGCCATATTCTCTATAACGCACTGTTGTTAGGATTAAGACAAAGCATTTTCAGGGGATCCTAGCTACCTGTTTCAGAAGCTTGTCACAGTCATGTCTGTCTTTGTTTTTCTGAAATTAGACTCATTAATATACTGCCATCCCCTTGCTACTTACAAAAAAATATCATCTTCTACTGATATCTTTTACATATCAGATAATGTAGTTGAAAAATCTAAATAAAAGCTTAAAGAAGACCTAATAGGTCATCTGGTTCTTTTTCTCCCACCATATTTTTATTGGCCAAATAAATCTTTTTCTTGTATATAATTTGAGGCTGACATAATCACCTCTCTGCTGCCAGTACTGTTTGCAACTGTGGATAATCTTGGGCATGCACTTCATATTCTTAAAGTTGGTTTGAACTTCTGGGCAGTAACAGCTCAATTGAACCAGAATGCTGCAGCACCATTTCCTGACTGGTCAGATGCTCCTCTCACTGAGAATATTGAACATTTAGAAACCTGCTTTTGCAATTCATCAAAAAGTGCTCCAGGACTGAGGGTATTTCATTACCAGAAGTCTGCCGCTCTCAGTAAACATCTCATATATTTTCAGCAGAGAGGTGGTGGCCTAGTAGCAACAGTGGCAGATGGATTTCAAGCCAGTATTTGGATTATTTGAGAGAGGGTTCATAGGTCTTGTTTTGCTTTGGAAGTTGAATGTGACCTGTCCAGCTGTGGAATTACTGGGATGATTTGTAATGAGTCCCAGTTGATAAAATTAAAGAACAGCCTTATTCTCGAAGGTTTTCTTCTCTCTCCAGTGTAAAAGTAACTTAAAGGATGAGAGAGCCTGGGGAAGAAAAGGGGGAATTTTTTCATTTTTTTAACAAGGTTTTATTTTTTATTTGGAGCTTGTTGGTCACTTGTTGGCATAGTTTTAACCACTCATCTTTTTCGAGTGTCTATGGAAATGCATATGGAGTGGGATTTATTTGGATTTGCTCACTGCGGCAACATGTCTTCTCACTTTCTTCCCTACATACAAGGAGTCTCAGATTTCATTAAAATTATGGCACGATCATTTTTGGATCAGGATTATGGATCAGAAGAAAATCTTGAAAATGCCATCAAGGTTATTGGGTGCAGAAGTCTCTGCCTGAATCTGCAGGCTGGCTGAACCTAGTAGCTTCTACTGGTGTGACCCTGCTGCTGAAATGTTAACTGAAATGTCTAACCGTGATGCAAATGTCAGCATGGCTGCTGTTTTGCTCCTCTTGAGCATTTGAGAACAGGTTTATGGATCACATGCTTTTCTCTTTGGAGACTGTGGTGGAGTAAGTGATTTTTAGGAACGTTGCTTTTCACGCTCTCGACCTGACCCGTCATGCCAAAAGGCGAGAGCAGATGGGAGTCCTGAGAGATGCTGCGGTTGTACAAATCCTGTGACATCTGAGCTTCCTGAATCAGTGCTCCTGCTCCTTCCCTTGAGCAGCAGGGCTTGGGTTATCCAAGCTGGAAAGCCAAGCGGTGTCCTCCCTGTCTCTCCCCATGGCTTCTGTAATCCTGGTCACGACAATAACCTTTTTTCTCTAGGTTTTTTTTTTTTTTTATGTGGGACTGCAAAAACAGGGATGTATTTCCTCAGGGCCCGTCGGCATCCCGTGTCTTTGCACCTGTACCTGGGAGGAGCTGGGCCTGGGGTGCATTTGCAGCTTGCTGAAGGCAAGAGGAGTCTGGGGAGCGTGGAGCATGCCTGGGATGCCTGTGCTCTCTCCAGTGGGACATACGCCAGCTTCTTGCCCCATGTAGATGGGGCTTGACTTCTGGGTGGAGCATGACAGGCTGCATGGCTGCTTGATTTCTTTGCTCTGAGCCCACTAGATTGCCTTTGAGTGATCTGTAAGTAAAGAGAGTAGAGGTAATATGTGCAAGAGCACCATCTCTATGTATCTTTGGCCGAGATAAAAATATTTCTTCAGAACTCATTTCCAAGGAGACCAGTGGCTCAATGAAAACATGTTTGGGTGGGGTTTTTTTTGGTTTTGGTTGTTTTTTTTTTTTTAAATTCCCCCCCATACACACACCCCGTTTGAGGAGAGGCCGATTTTAACTTGGTCTTTGGAGGCCAGCGAAGGAAGTCGCCGATTCTTCATTTTGAGGTGGGAAGGGGGCGAGGAACCCGTTTTCCTAGTTTGGAAGAGTGGTTTAACTGATTAATGAGATGAGAGGTGACACTTGTCCTGTGGCATCGGGTGTGGGGGATGGGACGAGGATTCGCTCCGTGCGGGGAAAGACTTGCTGGAGCTTGTCGAGGTAGCTGGAGCGAGACTTGTCTTTTGCTCAGCATGGATTTGCCGGGGCTGCTGCTTCCCCACCGGCAGAGCTTTGGAAACGTGAAAATGGGAGAGTGGGCTGGGAGAGCCGGGCTGCGAGAGGGTGCTTGCCCCTGTCAGACTTGGGGGAAGCAGCCTTCAGGCGAGTGGGAACCCGATACACTCAGAGGAACCAGAGCCAGCTGCTGCTTTTCCCTTTAGCAATGTGCAAGTCTGTAAAATACTCATGCAGAGCCACCTGCATTAACCCCTTTATCTGTGAGTCGCTTCTCTTCCCTGCTCACACTGACAGTGGTGGTTTCTCCCCTGGGAGCTCCAGGGTGGCTGTCACAACACAAGAGTTTCTCCTTACCTTCGGGATCCCCTTAGTTGTGCTCCTCTGTGCCTGTCACTGGTTAAGGATTAAATACAGCTACTGAATTGTCACCGAATTTCGGGCGTTGACTAGTCGGGTAGATGAAAATGTGCAGCAGAACCTGCCTATGGCACCGTGCATCTTCAGATTTCTGATTCCTGGAGAAGCAATTAGCAGGGTGGGGGAAAATGGGTCCCCGCTCTTAGTGACCTTGGAGGACAACATTCTGCTTCATTCATGTCTAAAGATCCTTCTTCTACAGTAAGCCCGCTCGGGCACTGGGAGCCAGGCTGCCTTTATTACTAACCCCACCCATCCCTGCCTCTTGCAAGAATCTTGTGAGGCCGAGATTGTGTTTTTAGAAGCAGAATGACAGAGAGAAATTCCCTGGAGGCGAATGCAGAGTGTGTGCTGTGCACGCCAGTACAGACACACGGGGCTGGGAACTCCCAGGGAGAGATTAAGTGCGAGAGAAGAGCGCAGAGCAGCCAGAGCTGGAGGAGGGGGGTGGAGGAGGCGAGACATTTTCTAAGCCTCAAACTGAGCCGTTCAAAAAAATTTTTTTTTTTTTTTTTAAATTTTTTCCCCCTTTAAAAAAAAATTCCAAAACCAAAAACCAACACCAAACCCTCAACCAGCCTCGGCCTCGACTATTTTACTGAAGTGTGTCTTGCGTTGCCGGATCATCTCACTGCTGGGTTTTGAAGAACCCAGGCTAACATGATGTACCTCTGGGTGAGTAGAGAAGCGTGTGTGAGGGCTTGCACACTTTGCACATATAAGGAATGGAAAGCTGAAGGACTCTGCACTAATGTGAGTGGCCTTAGCCATTGGGCATAGCTCTTTGCAGCCTCTACACAGAGTGGGCTGTAGTTTTTCCCTTGTCAAAAATATTGTATAGAGCAAATACTGTTAACTGTGTATCAAGCAGGGTTTTCCTGAAGTTAAAAGTTCCTCTGGAGAGAACAGTTCTGGGCAGGTGCCTGGAAGGCAAAATCTTTAGTGTAGTGCTGTTCATTATCTGCCATTTGTGAAACCTGTATATAAATATATTTTTCTTTTTCCACATGCTTAAGACTGTTCCCATATGCCTCTGCTTTATGGGGTTTTGGTGTTACTGAGAGACATCCCAGGTAGTGGAGGAGTGCTGTTGGAAGGAATCTGTAGTCACTGGAGGTTAAGAGAGGAGCAGGGATAGTTCTGGAATTTGGGAAAGAGGGGAGACGCCGTTTCAGCAGAAGTTGGATATAGAATCATTTTTTCAGAAGTAGAATAATTACTTGGCTTTCTGGTGGAGTATGGAAAATAATGTCAGGAAAAACATGTGTGCAGTGTTATACAAATCCAGCAAGCAAAGTAAAAGCATATATAAAAGCATATATTTTCAGCCTTTGAGCAAGGACTGGAATTTCCTCTGGAGCAGTCAGCTGTTAGGCTGCTCAGTTAGTCATCTACGTGTAGTTTTGTCTGCTCCTGGGCACCCTTGAGATTAGCAGTTTGCCCTTGGGTTCCTTACCTAGATATGTGAGGTGAAGAGTAATCGTTTCCCAAGTTGTTTTTAACTTGTTTTGTGTTGGGTTTTTTTTTTTCTTTCGTTCTTGTTTTTTTTTTACTAAATCTATTTGTAACTCTGAAGGTGGAGGCTCTCACTGCCCCTGCTTCTAGAGTCCAGCTCCCCATCACTCCCAGGAACAAACACTGGTTTATTTTAGCAACAAAGCACGCCTTGGAAGCCGGGCAGAAGGATTTGACTTCCCTCCTTTGCACATACACACACTATCTTTGTTGCAGGGTAACTTGATTCTGTGCTGGGGTATGCACACTTGCCTGGTTTCATCCCACAGGCCCTGCTGGCAGGCACGTCCACCTGCTTCACTTCTCCCCCTTTTTCTCCCCCCACCCCATCCTGGTGTGCAGGGCCCCGAATTGGGGTGCCGGTTCTTAGCCAGAAGATGTCTGGAGAGGTCCCATGGCTCTGCTGAAGATTCATGGCTCTGTTTTGAGGGTGGGGTGAGAGGAGAAGTAATTGAGCCATGCTGCTGCTGATTTCAGATAAGCAGTAAACAATGGGGATGTTCCTTACCCCGCTGAAAGGCCGAGGGTGGGTGCCCCTTGAGTGGGAGCCCTGGGGGAGCTGCCCGGATCCGTCCTTGCTCTGGCTGCTGAGGGGTGGACAAACACTGTCCTATAAAGTGGAGGTGTCAGCCTGCATAGCCCAGAAAGGTGAAGTGCTGTCCTGGAGTCTTAAGAGGGGTGTGTGTTTTGGGGTGTTTGCTGATGGATGAAAGCCAAGTACCCCTCCCTGGGCTGCTGCTTCCACCCTCAACTTTGGGCAGCGCTGTTGCTGGGCTTGCATTGCAGTTAGACTTAAGAGGAGTGGGGAAAATAATACTTGAATAGCTGAAGGGGGTTTAAGGGCATTATCCAGGCATTGTGCCATAATAATTATAAAAAATTAGTGAATTTGTGCTATCAGGATATGATCTTTCCCTTCTCAGTACAGGTTACCCTGTTACTTTCAGAGAAACTTCCTCTCTCCTCAGTCCTTTCAGGAATCTTTACCTCTGTGCCCATTTGTATTTCTGTTTGAGGCTCTTTTTATCCTGATGGGATATGTAACCTTTAGTAGTGACAATGAGGAGCCTCAAGTGACAGATCTGGTTTGGTGTGGGGTATGCTGTGTCTCAGCTGTGGAGGTTTTTTCCTTTCCTCTTCACTGGTCCCCCATTCCCTTGTTTCCTGTGCTGTGTTTTTCCTGTTCTGTGCCTCTTGTCCTTGGAACATCAGGACTTCAGTAGTTGCATGGAGATTTGTACTGAGTCATTCCTTAATTCAGTGCATGAAGCTACATTAATTCAATGTTAAATATGAGGTTTTAAATATGCAAGTCCTGAAATCCAGAATTAAGGTTCCCACAGCAACCATAACCACCCCCCTCAGGGGTGCACGTTACAGAATTATCTTCCTTAAAGAGATTGTGCAATACTAAATGCTGTCACTTTTGACAAAGAATAAAATAAAAAGGAGAACTTTCTGCGTGGCTGTAGTCTGGTACGGATACTGAACCCAAAAGTACAGGTTACCTGCAACTTCACAGTCCCTGATTATAATGCTGTCTCTGAAGTGACGTGGTGCAGCCTTGGTTCAGGCTGACATTCCTCCTTGCTGATCTGTATTCCCTCGGGTGAAACTTGTTGCAGGATACTCTTAAATGAGGGCCTTGTAAACTGCAGGGGATTGTGGACTGTGGAGAGCTGGAGAGTGTGAAACTTAAAATATCTGTCATGGTGACCTAATGCTTGGCATTGTGAGGGAAGTGAAGGCGGCGGACTAACTGTGCCATTAAATATCGAGAGACTATTTATCTTAACACTTTTGTTGTGTAGGATGCAGTTGTATAAAGTCATTCTGAAGCAGAGTCTTTCTGATGTTGCAGCCCATTTGAGTGCATACATCTGATAGCCTTGAAACTCAAGAGAGATACTTTGCCTTACGTATAGCAGGTGCATGTAGGAATTCTGTTTTTACAGACAAGAGTATTTGGAGTGTAGGAGACCATCTAAATCTACCTTTTTTCTCTTCTCTCACACATCTGTTTGCCTGCAGCTGTTTGGGCTCCTGAATTGCTCAAGAGGACTCCTAGTCCTCAATTCTCTCGATGGGACGTTGGGTAATTTGGGCTACAATGTCAGAAGGGTCTTTGCTCAGAGGGAGATGTGTATCAGCTCTATGGGTGCAAGTGTTCTGCTGGGAAAGCTGTTCAGCCCTTTTCTGGATAAGAAAGCCCTATTTTTTTCATTTATGAGCAGATGAATCTTTCTGTACTGTGAGTCATAAGATACAATCTAGAGTCATTTCATTCCAAGTATTTTCTGAAGAGCATGATGTGTTCTGAGAGTTGCATGTATGAATGTTGCCTTGTTGGAGGTCTGTTGTTACAAGAAAGGTTGAAAGGAAGGGGCAGTAGCCCTAGAAAGCAATTTATCAACCATCCTTCTCCTGTGCTCAAAGACAGATGAAACTATCAAAGGCAGGAGGGACCAATGTAGGGGAGGTCCATGCTGTTGCTAGGCTTCTGGTAGGAAAGCACTGGATTCATCGCTCTGATCTTGTATTATTATAGTGGGTATAGATAATTTCCTCATTTCTCGCAGCCATGTACAGAGCACATGCTGAGTGTTTGTGAGAGGCTGGCTGCTTATTGCAGCTAGAAATGATTTCTTTCACTAGAGACCTGTGAAAGCGAAGATCTTAACTATACCTACTAATTATCTACCATACAAGCAAGAATAGTGCTAATAAGCTTGCCAAACTAATTTTTGAAACATTTTTTGTTTGTTTGTTGTCTTCCTGACCTGCTTTTAACCTATTTTTTGTCACTTAAAAGCCTCTCTTTGCATTCACCAGAACAATTTTTCCCTCTAGGCTCTGAGCTCATCATCTTTCCCACCAAGGGACTGGAAACCCAACTCTGCTGCCAAACTTAGGTCTGAGCTCTTCCTCACACCGTGTCTTTCTCTTATTTGGTCTTTTTCATGAAAGGTAGCTACTGCCAGTGAAAATTGTGGTCATTATGGTGTGGCTTTCAAAGCATGTGTTTGATAGCAGCAGAGCAAGTGGCTATCCAAGGAAAACGGCCTCCCTGCTCTGTTCTGGTGCCAAGCCTGGGGCAGCTATTGCTGGGGAAGTCTGGCTGTGCCTTTAGGCCTTTGGCTGGAACCTGTTTGGTAGGAATGGCAAATAAACACGTCAGCCATCAACTGAAGCTCTGACAGGATGGAGAGTGCACAGCTGCTGTGTGTGAAACGTGCTCATAGTGTGGTCGATGCTAAAAAAGCTCAAGAGGTGGTAGCATGTGGGAGGCTGTGGCTGTGAGGGTGCAGGAAGGTTTTCCTGTGTGCATCTTAGAGGTCAGGTGTGGGTGAATTTCTGTGAAGATGGTATACGGCACTTTGTAGGTATATAAACACCAGTTTTGGATTCCTGCTCCAGAGCAGGAAAGCCCTGGAAGATAATAAAATGAAGCTCATGCAAAGATCCCTGAGCTAGTAGCCTGTAAGCTGATTCCCCAGCCTTGCAAGTCCCTGACATCCCATACTGTGGCATGCATATGTAGCAGCTTGGATCGAGAGGTAATATAGTTATGTTTGTCCATCACTGCAACTGAGATAAGGAGTTGTGCTGCTTGATAAGGTTTATTAGCTCTGGTGCAACACCTTGTGAACATGGTTATATACTGCTTCCACACCCAAACTGCTCCGTGCACAGCTGGTTTGGGGTTGTCTGGATTGTGTTACCCTGGAGGTTAATATGACAAAGCAACTTGCATCTGTTTGCATCTAGGGTTTTATACAGCCTTTGGAGATTTGGGAAACAAAGAAAGAAGAATCTGTGGAAGAGATTATATAACGTAACCCCCTGTGTTATTAGAGACCAGACTGATAATCCAGGTGATCGTTTCCAGTTCTGTGTTCCTGCAAGCCTGTTATCCTGGAAGATGCCAAGGTCATTACTGAGACAAGAAAGCCCAGTGGAGTTCAACAAGGGAAGGCATTTCAAATTAAGGTACTGGCTTCAGAGAGGGGAGATTCAGAGTCAGGTGCCTCTTTTCTGTAGGCTACATTTGATTAATATAAAAACAGGTAAAATCAGTGTCTAACACGTTGCCATCACATTCAGGAATTTCCTTCCTTGATGAGTCTAAACAAAAGCACTAGAGCAATGTAGGCTGCCTGAGTCAGTGTGAATTTCTCCAGTGGCTCTTCTGCCTGTCTCTACTCTATTCCCACCTGTCCAAACAGTGATGAACGCAGGGGACTCTGTTTGCTGTAAGCCTGTCCAAATCTTGGGAGACTGACAGGGACTGGGTCCTGTTTAATTTAGTTTTTCACAAAACAGCCTGTTTATCTTGGAAGGAAGAGAACAAACTGTAAGAAAATAAATAAGAAGAGAATAAACCTCAGCCTTCCAGATTTCCAGCTGAAAGCTTGAGGAGAATGGTACAGATAGCAGCAATTTGAGGCTGAACATCTGTGTTTCCATCACTTCCCATGGTGCTTATTTGCAAATCTTGCTTCCAGCAGCTCCAGAACTTTTCCTTTGCCCTAACCTCCAAGGTTATGGTGAAGGTATAGGAAAGGTCTTTGAGTGGATCTGAATTTGGAAGGCTTTTTTTTTCCACAGCTCTTAGCAGTCACTGGGGTATCAACCATGGATGTGTGTGTACTTGACCAGAAAGAATGGTTGGATGGTTGGCACGGTTAGCTGGAAGAGATCCCTTCATCCTTCAGTGAGGGCTGCTGGGTACAGCAGGAGTTTGAATCAGGTTGTGGGGTCAGACAAAATGCTTTCTCCAGGGACTTGTTAGTTTGGAGGAGGATCTGCAGCCCGTATCCACAGTACTGCAGCTCTGGATGGTACTCTGTCCAAAGGGTGATATGGTGCATCCTGCAGCCCTGAATTGGAGAGGCAGTCTGTGCTGATGGGGCAGTGTGGATCATGCTGGAAGTGAAAATGGGATTGCAGACAATTAAGAAATCAATCGAGGGATGTGCTTTGTGCCCTCCAGCACTAAATTCTTTTGCTGAAAGTGTTAAAAGATTCCTGAAAGCTGTGAAGAAGCTTAAACAAGTAATTAAGTTTCCCTCATCTGTCCTTTAAATTTAGTTTTCATTGTTCTCAGAGTCCTACGTCTCATGACTAATATACTGCCTGCACAATGGCCTGGCTCATTTTTTACTTGATGGTTCTTGGGTTTGTAGATGAATCCAGGGCAAATGCAGTTAGTTTTATTCTGCCTCTAATGAAACATGCTGTCCCCCACACAATACTCTTAATTGAATCTTGGATGTTAGGACAACGAAGAAGTGAAAATGTTTTGACCAGATGACAATATTTTTAGATATTCTTAAGCTTTATTATTCATCCCGTTATAAGGAGATGGCACTAAGATGATACTGGAAAACTGTACTTTTAAAATAAATTATAAATAATCTAGTGTTGAAGCAAAGTTTAAATGCAGAAAAATGCTGAAATTCAAATACATATACGTGGCTAGAAAATAAATAGTGTGTAGTGTGATCTGCTTGTTGCTATTTTTCAACTTTTCATTTCTCTCGTAGTGGCCTTCTTTTTTTTTGTCCCCAATTCAATCACTACGGTGATGTCTGCTTGCATCCATGATGCATCTTTTGGATGAAGAACCCTTCTGAGTAAAGATGCTGCCTCTTGGGAAGGGGGCAGAGCCTATTTGGGCTACATAGCTCCATCAGGACTGTCTCGGTAATGCAGCAGAGCAGCTTTGTGAACAGGCCTTCTGGATCCTGCGGTAATTTCAGCTATTTCCCCCCCACCTCCCATTTATTACACTGAGATTTGCTGCTTGAGTGAGGAGAAGCAGTGAATATCAATTACTTTTTTTGGTCCAACCAACTGAAAAGAAGCACATTCAGCATTAGGCGAGGCTGTGGATTGTGGCATCTTTTAAGAAATGCGCAGTATCTGCATTTTAAAATTTTGGTGCGGGGGAAATTTTTCCTCTGCTGCAATATAGTGTCCATTGAAAAGTGGACAAGCATTGCTGCAATGTATACAGTGTAAGACTTAAGGACTCAGAAGTCCTGTAGAAATATGAGATGCCTTAATGCTTTTTCCTTGCCTGGGGAGTGTTGTTCTTTAATGCAGCTGTTTAGCTGGTGCGAACAGGTGTGGGAGAAACACCCCTTCCCTCTTCAGGCGAGCAGGGTGGTGATAGATACCCTCTCATTTAAACATGCATGTTTTTCTCTCCTACAGGAATAAAAACTTTAAAAATAGTATACATATCTAGAAAGAACTGAGTGCCTGGTCCTGTTTCCCTCCTTCCCTCCCCCCTGCTACCAACTCAAATTACCAGCAAGCGTTGGAAACTTTGGGGCAGGGGAATAGAGGTGCAGCTGGCCTGCATGTGTTGCACCAGCTGTAATGCAAATGATACATGCTGAAAGAGGCTTTTCTCACTTTTGTAATTCTTGGATATTGTTGTGCAATAGGGACATGTGACAATTTGTCTTAAATGTGTTTGCTGATATGTTCCACAGAGTATACTGCATCCTTTGTTCCTCTCCAGCAAGAGACAATATCAAAATCCAATTGCCTGTCGGCAGCATGTCTCAATGCAGCTGGGACTGTCCTCCTGGCTTTCCCATCCATCAGTTCTGAGGTGCTCCCAGCACACTTGATACCAGTTAATTTAGAGCTGGGTTGGAATACAGACTTTGGTAAATCCTCAGCTTTCTTGGCTGATAAGACAGTTTGTTATAAACCATATTTCCCCCCCCCTTTGTTTCTGAAAGTAGTGGTACCTATTGCTCCTCTGCCCTGAGAGGACTGGAAGGGGAAGTTTACAGGCCAACCTGCACATGGGTTGTTTGTGGGTACCAGTCAGCCTTTTCCACTGCTTATTTGAAGTGGTAAAAGCGTGGGTGCTGGGGGTGCAGCTGTGTAAAAATAAAAGCTGATGTTGATTTAATCCCATTACATTGCGTTGATCTCTCAACCACTGGACTCTTAGTAGGATTCCAGCTTTAATCCTGTAAGGATCAATCTGGTCCGTTGCTTTTCTGTCCTGATCCTAAATCCCCCTTTAATCTTGTTAATTATACCAGGCCTTCTTTGGTTTCTTTTTTTCCCTTGTGGACCAGCAAAACCACATTAAATCTTCATGTTGCTGTCTCTGACCTGGTGTTTTTACCCTTTGTTCATCCCATTGAAGAGGAAGGTGCTCCTGAAGTCTGGCTTTACAATTGCAGTTGTGCCACATCAGCTTTTGGTGGTCTGATGTTTGCTGCTTCAGATTCCTGTGGAGTAAACTGGTCATGCTGTTGTGCCAAATCCCTCTTGATTCTGTTCAGGATTTTTTTTTTTTTTTAACTGTTGTTTTATTTTTGTGCTGACTGAAAGGGATGGGGAATTGAGGAACATGAGAGCCACTTCGAAATAAGAAAGAAACTTGAAAGGAAAAGGTTTTCCAGAGCTGAATTCCATTAACTGGTACTGTGGGCTTTGGGGGAGAAGGCAGTTTCAGGCAGCATGGAACACTCCTAGGGTGATGAGGAAAAGACTCTGAAAAGGAGGGAGGCATCCCAGGAGAAGGCTTGGACAGTCCCATGGTCCCCAGATATATTCTGAAGGTCACAGAGAAATTCAGCTGCTTAAATCAGCCTTTTTATGTTTACTTGTGTTCGGTGGCTTAAGGAGAGGAATAATGCACATTCAGACTTGAGGCTTTTTATCTTCACATTGCACTGTCTGCAGGCTGCCATACCCAGTGCTGCCTTTTCTGTGTAATGCACAAGGCCAGTTTCTCACTGTGACAATCTGCTCCTGGCACTTGCAATAATAGAAACTAGCTGTGCTTTATGTATTCATCTCTGGTATTTCCTATACTGTAAAGAAGAAAACCAACCCAAAATTGCACCTGCATTTTCTGTAACTCGATCAAGAGCTGACAGATCATTTCTGAAACATGTCTGTGCTGGGATCCTTACCGCTCTGCCAAATTTTATGCCTTTCTCTTGCAGTGCTGCTCCTTCCTTCTTCCCCTACTGTGCTGCTCTACCTCATCCAGCAGAGGCTTCTGCTTGCTTTTCCACCCTTTCAGCCAGATCCCAACTTCTTACTGTCCTTGCCATGGGTCTGATTTCCCTCCTTGCCAGAATGCAGGCTGTAGGGATGGGTCTGTCATACAAGTAGCCAAGCCGCTTCCCTTTTAAAGCAGAGGGAAGGGAAACTGATTTTGGATTATGGAGGATGAGCTCTCTGGATGCGTTTATTCTAATTAAAGGAGCCCTGCTGCTTAGCTTTTGGAAAGCACTTAGAGCTGTGACAAGAGGTTGCAGTTGCTTTTAAGCAAACGTGGGCATTCTCCCAGCAGTTCTAGGGTTAAGGAAATTGCAGAGGGGTGACATGGTGACTGTGTTCCCTATTTTTATGTGATGCCAGTAGCAAGAAGGGGGAAACTTTGATTTCTAATCCGCTTTGGAGGAGTCTCCGTATCAGGGCTGCACAGAAACATCCAGTCAAGCAGCTCCTTTATCATAAAGGGGATTTTAATTAAAACTGTTCTCGCATCATGAGCGGAATGAGCGTCAGTGCCAGCCAGCCCTGTACTGGGCATTTATCTCCTTCAAACCACATTACCAGTAATTGCTGCATTAAATCAAAGTCGAGGGAGATTACAGGTCTGAATTGGGCAGGCGGCCGGTGCCCGCGCAGGGAGCTCCGTGCTGCTGAGCCGCTGATACGGGAACCCCCTCCGCCCCCCAAGCAGGGGTGAAGAGTCGGAGGGCTGCTTGATCCCAAGAAGCCCTTCTCATGATGGGCTGGGATATTTTTTGTCATAACCCAGGAGGAGTGGCAGGCTGTATGCTTGGAGCGTTTTCGGCTGCTGCTGTTTTTCTATTAACTTCCTTTTAAAACAAACAAACCCAGTAAGAAAACAAAACCTGTGGCATCACCATCCCACCCCGGTCTCCTGTTTGGATCCACCACAGACATTAGCTTTTGTTCATCCTCTACTGCTTTTTTTAGCCCTGAAACTTCAGAATAATTTGCCTCTTCTCTTCATATGTCCCTTTCTCTGCTGTGGAGCTGCTAACTTGGTTAGCAGCTGCCCTGACATGGGAGAACTTCTCCCCTTCTTCACCTCTTCCCCCCAACAAGGAATTGTATCTTCCTTGACCTGTGTGTTGTTCCTTTGCCAACTATGGCTCATTAGTTTGTTTAATTATTTTAAGCATTCTGTTGTCTTTACCTCTAAAGCAGCTGTTTCCCTTCTCCTTGTCCCTATACTTTGACCTTGGTGGCTCCAAAAATCATCTGATCATCCTAGCATTGCTGTTGCTTCCACTCTACAGACCTCTGGCAGGGTGAGGCTGAGGAATGGCCATGCCCACGTGAGGTTTTAGGCATGTGGACTGGCCAAGGTAATTAGATCTCTGTGGGCAATCAGTAAACTATCAAAATGTGACAGCTGGATTTCTAGGGGCTGTTATTAGATCTGGCCCATAATTGTAAAGAAGGTAAGTCAGGAACACAATGTGCAGAAAGTGTGGTGGGTTTTTTGATATGACTGTAATTTTCTTTGTTTTCATCTTGATGGTGGTTACATATTTTCCTGTTCTGTTGCAGACAATCTGGGGCAGTGGGGTGGCAGTGGTGTTTTTCTTCATTTTGCCCAGAGCTGCCTTTGGCAATCTGCCATTCTGAAGTTTGTTTCCTGCTAAAGCGTTTGTGCATCTACCACTTTTCTCTGCTGAAGAAAAGGGTCTCATTCCCAGGACAGTACTGAGGACCTGGTAATGTATATGAAAGAGGTTGCTGCAGCTCAGCTGCCTGCTAAAGCAGTTCAGTTGCAGGCTGTAAAGCTGTAATAGATTTTCAAGATTCATACAAGTTTTTCAGAAGCTATCTAATTCAGAGCAGTTGCAGGAGGTGTGCCTGCTGTGCCCCTCCATTGCTTGAAGTTGCAGCTTTTGCTTCACTACAATGTGAGCTCAAGATGCAGCTGAAGTATTGCCCTACATTAACTCTGGCCTATGCCTGAGTCTCTAGCCTGAGATAAGTGGTTCTTTTAAATTCATGCTAGGAGACTCATAAAGCCTTAGCGGCTGAAGTTTGAGTGCTGCTGATAATGCAGAGGGGTTGTAGTTAATTTTTGCATTGGTAGTCCTGTTACCATGAAGTGAGAGTAACCCCACTGCAGAGTAACTGGAGACAAGTGCAGAGAATGTGATTCAAGCCTTTGGTGGTGATTTCTTGATAGTGACAGAAAACAGAGATAAGGGTTTTCATGGGAGCCAGGAAACCATCTTTATGGCTTCCTGGTTTGGGGACAGAGGATGCAGATAGTGGCAAATTGGGTTAATGAACATGTGTGAATTTTATTGTAGAGGTCACAGAAATTGCTGAAAAGAAGCAGGTATGTTGACTGTGCAGATAGTGGAACCGGAGAAAGCCCTTGGTGATCGTTGTCCAGGGATTTTAGCTGCTGTGGTTTGTGTTAGAGCTTGCTGAGAGTTGAAGCTAATCTGCAGAAAAGGGCTTTGTACTGAGCAGTGTCAGGCTTTATTCTGTCCTCTTGGGGACAAGTGTGGGTATCAAATTATTTGCCCATAGCAGACCCCTGTGCTCCTGTCTTGGGACTTGGTGAGAAGAAATGCTCTTTCCAGAATTTTGATCCCTTCTTCTTTCTCAGAAGTAGATAGGTTTCCAAACCAACCAGCCAACCAAAACCTAGATGGTTGCTGCCTTTTGCTATTTTTGTCTTTAATCCGAAGCAGAAAGTGATATGAGGAGTGCTTCTTGCCGAAGGGCTGGCATAGCCTCAACATACCTCTTCTGAGGGACTCGGCAATAACTAGCACCTCTGCCCCAACAAGAGTAATCCCTGGGGTCACTCCCTACAGTAAACCATGACTTGATGCTGTCACCATTCATTTAGCCTGTATGACTTTCCTCTTTCAGGGTAAACTGCATTGTTCTTGCCAAACCTCAGCTTTTCATGCTATTTCTGGATCCTTTCTGTGCACTCAGCAAATGCACCGAACTCTTAACTACAGCACTTCTGATACTGTGTTGTTGAATCTTTTTTGAGAAGGTTTTTTGTTTGTTTTTTTTTTTTTAAAAAAATTATTTTAAATGGGAAGAGGGAAAAGGCAGAATTCATTACCTGAAGCTTAGTAGTTACGCAAGATTTTGACCTGAGGCCTACGGAAATTAGTGGAAAGATTTCACTCTTCTGTCATGCAATTGTCTTTGCAGATTTACACTGAAGGTGTCATATTCTGCATAGCGCCGTGCTGAAACTGTTTCCAGATGATTTCCTGAGATTTATTTGGTGATCTGATGTTGCAGCAGCTAAAGGTCCTGTCTGTGTGATGTTCTCCAATTCCTCAGTTCCTACCACTAATGCGGTCTCAGACTCGGCTACCTCATGTAGACTGTGCTGCCTGTTTATTTCTCTTTTACTTTCATTCAATTAAGAGTTTAGTTTAGTATGTTTGGCATGTTTTGTCTCTTGCTTGCACAGAACAGTGTGTGGGCAGCTTCTCTGCTATTCTAGTTGAACCAAGTTGGACAGGGAATGCCTTTGCTCCTGTGTCAGAAGAAGAAAATGCTGCCCAAGAAAACCTTTCCCCCAAATTCTGCTTTTGTTTGTGTCTCTGGGAAGCCATACTGCTCTAGGGTGGGGATACATTAATGTCGATACCAGTGTAATTTATTGTTTGGACCACTCTTTAACTTGTAACAAGTACCTTTTTCTATTTTAGTTGGTCATGTGGAAGCAATTTGATAAGCCAGGAGGTGAGGTGGGGAGGAAAATGCATGCCAAAACCATCTCCATTAGGGAGCAGGCGCTCAGGTAGATGAGTAAGGCACAGCCACGTACCAAAATGCCCTGCCATAGCTGATCATGTGCTCCCTTCACCCCAGGCAAAGGCAAGGTAAAACACGTTAGCTCGCACCCTTGGTGAAAGTGGTTTATCCCACAAACGTTTGCAAGGGACTGGGAATATGCATGGCACTGCCAATGGCCCTGTGGTGGCTGGATGGTGGGGCTGAGGTAACGGCGTAGCTATACTTAACGCTAGAGGGGAAATCACCTGCCTGGCCCAGCCCTAGCTTGTGATTCATTCAATTAAAAATACTTGGTGAGAGTCACTGTACTACCATCTGGTGACTTTTAATAATATTTCTTCTTAGGAAGAAAGTTCTTTAATTAAGGAATTAACCTTAATTTTTGTAGGCTTAGCGTAGATCTGAAGAAACTCTCAGGCTTAATCTGCTGCATTTTGTAGAAGAGTCAAGTCTTTCTGTTTTGCATCTCCCCGTTAACCATCTAGGTATAAAAGTTGTCCCCTTAAAGACTGCCTAATTGAACTGCTGCTGCTTGTTAAGTGAAAAATCAAGTGGGAATATAAGAGACAAAATGGGCAAAGCTTTTCTCTCCATTTCTGGAACTAGGCAATAGATCTAGTAGCCTTTGCAATGAAGGAAAACTGCTTCTGCTCTATTCTGTCCCCTTTCTCTACAGCCCCCAAAGGAATACAGAAAGGCAGCGTGGTTGTCATGCATTATCTAAACTACCAAGAGAAAACTTCTCTTCTTTGATATTAAAGTCTGGACACCTTTTTGTTTGCTGTGGAACAGGCAAAAAGCATTTTGATGAACATGTTGCTTTACCAAGATCAGTGCATATACAAGTGGTCCCAAAAGAAAGTTGTGCTACGATCACCTTTGCCAAATGGCTTAGCCCAAAAGTACACTTATTTTCTTCCTGAAGCAGTGCCAAGCACTTAAGAGTTCTCCTTGAAAGGAGGCCCAGGCCCAACACAGGGATATTTTTTTTTTCTGGAAAATCTGTGTATACTTTCTTTTTCCCCTTTATACTGTGTGTCTGGTAGTAACTGAGGCAGTGGAGCCTGTCTGGTTTTAGAAGATACTTTTGGACTTGTCGCATGTTGTACTCAAGTGTGCTGGAGTTTTCTCAAGATAGCATAATTAAATCCTGTTTTGTAATGCACATGAAGTGATGGGCTGAGGTAGAAATGAAGGTTGAAGTTGTATCTTCTATATATGCTGCTAATATATCCAGATTGCTGCCAGCTTTATTTTGCAACTTAATCACCAATATATTTTTGTGAGTTACTGTTGTGTTAAAGCTGCCTTCTTGGGAGCCAGCTCTTTAGCAAGCATTGTGCATAAAACCTCGGTTCTGGGAGCACAGTCTTTTGACAGAGGATTTTTTTAAACTTTAGATGTGTGTTCATTGCTGCCTTAGATTTTTCCTTTGTCATAATTTCAGAGACAGGCTTTGGGCAATCTGAGTTTTGCCTGAATTGACTCTGTCCTTGTCCGTCAGCTGAAGTTGCGTGGGCAGGATCTGTACTTCCAACTTGAAGAAGATTCTGCCTACACAGATGTAACTTCAGCATCAAGAGTAAAGACTCTCCTGCAGTTTCATCAAGAGTCATGTTTTTTCTTGACAGCCTGGACTGCATAGATCGAGTATTCAGGGGGCTTGGTTTCTGGTTGAGGAAGATCCAGGCTTAGGATTTCACGAGTTCTGTTTGTGTCTGCAGGTTTCTGGAGTTTGCTCATGAAACAGTTCTACTTGGACAGCTTGACAAAACAGCTGTCCAAGCAAACAAAGGTTTTGTGATGTGCTGCTATAGCAGACTGACACAGTATCCTTGCTCTGCCTCCATTTTCCGTCATTCTCTAAAGCAGAGTTTGTTGAGGCTTTGAAAATAAGTGATACCTAAGAAATAATTATTTTTATTTCTAACCTGTCCTTTTATGCTATGTATTTGTAATTGTGTTTTAAAACTGTGCTAGTTTTCCAGTCTAGACAAACCATAAATAATAGCTATGTGTAGATGGTGCAGTGAAGAGCACATGGCAATAGCAGGATGCAAGTATGTCTATAGTTTAAAGCATACAAGGTGCCTAGCTATTAAGCCCCTTTATATCAGTTTCAGGACTATAGGTCTTGGTTGGAGAGTGTTTAGAGGCAGCTGCAGACTCCATACTTGGAAGTAAGTTGCTTTGTGAATGGAGGTTTTGTCACAGAAGATGGAAAAGTGAAATCTCCAGCATTCTGAGGGGAAGGGACATGACCAGGAGCTATTTCAGAGCTCCCATTTTATTGAATGCCATCTTTAGTATTTTTCTTTCTTAAATTTTCTTTAGTTTGTGAATTTTATCTATGAAAATCGGACTGTTAAATGTCTGAGGTTTCATTGTCTACCTGTGGTATTTCCTTGATAGGAGCACAGAGCATGATGGGGTTGTGTTTCTCTACTATACATAACTTGGTGTTTGCTGCTTTCTTTAGCTTTGGGCTTCTTAGGCCTTTTGCCAGAGGGATTTTAGTTTCCTTGGGTTGAAAGTATATTTTTGGTAATTTTGTTTGTCCTTATGTATTTTAGGAACATTAATGCTAATGAGCACAAGAAATCAGTAGCACTAACTAATCAGACTGGGTTCAGGCAAGCAGTGGTTCCTGTAGCGTTACCTACATATTCAAATTCTTTCCTGTGATGTCCTTATTACACTTATCCAAAATGCTTGTTTGCTTCTGCTGCTGTTCCACATCCCCTAGAACTGTTGGTTCAAATTCTGCTTAATGCATCTCATTCCTGATCTTCAGCATTTGCATGCTTGACATGTTTCACTCACAGAGAGTGTGCTGGCTTGATGCTGAGTTAATCGCTCTCCTGCATAGCTGATCCACCACCAGATCTTCTTGCTCTTGAGATCAAGACATCCAAGTAAAACTCAAGTTTCTGAAACGTGAGGGAAAACATCAGTTTATGCAGTCACCTGTTTGTCATCATCCTTGCTTCTGATTGCCATTTTGGAATATTGAGCTTTCCTTTACATGCTCTTGTTACATTTATGTCCTCCCCACTTAAATCTCTAATGATTTCAGGGTCAAAATAACAACTAGAGCATGTATAATGTTTCAGTCGTTGGTTATATTAAAACTGGGAAGCAAATCACTCAGCCTTTTAATAAAAAAATATTACACCTATTCAAACCAAACAAGTAATACAGCCTAAAAATGCAGCCCTGCCGTGGAATGCTGACTTTTCAGCACATATATATTCTCACCTGGAATGAGCAAAAGCTGCCCTCGTTCTCAGGACGTGTGACTTTAGTGCAAAATGAGAATCTCTTGCAAATCAAAAGATGTAATCTTGGTGCTGTGTGCTGTTTGCCTAACACCGGTATGAGCTGGCTGAGCTGCTTGATCTATTTAGCTGCTATGGAAATCAGTACATACCCAGCCAGAAAATGCATCCTTGCTTGCTGGCATGTATCCTACATTTACATCAGTCTTTAAAAAGCAGAGACATATTGTAAGCTGCTCATCAGATCCCTGATGACCCAGTTTAGCAGATGTAGTGATTGGCTAATTGTTAAAGATGACATTTTTGGTGGGTGAGAGGAAGAGCATCAGCCAGGCTTCTAGCGATGAAGAGTTAGAATCAGCAGAGGTAAGAGCTCTTTAGTGGGAGTAACTAGATAAGGCTTGGATTGATTTGTCTGGAGAACAGAGAATTATACTAAAGATTTTATAAATTCAGTTTATAAAATGAAACTGTTGGTGTAATTTCCTTAGTAAAGATCAATGTGATGTAATAACTGCAGCATGGAAATATCTCAGACTCCATGCTGTATAGCTGTGTCCCATAAGTATCAGTTTTTAGCAATTAAAAAAAAATTAAAGAAGAAAATGTCTGAAACTACCATGGCTACTTCAAGTGTAGAAAGACTATGGCTAGTTTATGGTTTTATAGTTGTAATTGTGACTTAGCATGCTTCCTATAAGCTGTCAGAAGAAAGCAGGCAAAGCAAAGCCCAGGGCTGTGGTCTTGCATTTTCCCAAAATGTTTGTCAGTCTGCAGACATCAAAGAGAGCAGTGTAGGTGAAGCAAAATACTGGGTTTTGAGAACGTGAAAAACTTGTGTAATTTCCATGCCTTGCTTAGTACACAGAAAGAGGAAAATTAGATAAATGCTGCTACAGTAGCATGTAAAACAGTATCTCTAGGCAAAGCGATGGGTAGGTAGGAGATGGAAAATAATAAAATGCAATGTCATGAAAATATTAATGAAATTCAGTGGTAACTAGATGGATGATACTTTTACTTGAGGGAGCTAGGAGCTCTGTGATCGGTAAATGCACAAACACATCAGGGGTTTTTTTTTCAGGCTCCTGGCATTAGAAATAACAAGTAGAGGAATTAGAGCTACTGGTGCAGAACATGGAACTGGATATTACAGGGATAATATCAATCTGCAAGAATAGTAATCATGGTTTTAACATGTATTCAAGGTTATGTGTGGTTCAGATAGGGTAGATGTAAAAGGCGATAGGCTGTATTCTATGCAGTAGACTGTAAAGGAGAGTAATACTGATAACACAGGATCTGTTTCTGGTCAAAATTGCTGTGGGGAAGAATGGTAAAAGAGGTCCCAGAGGGAGTACTGTGAGTCTGCTGTAATCCCTCATAGGATTGGAATCGTATACAAACTTGGGGCTCTGAAATGATATTATTCACAGTACCATTAGAAAGATAAATACTAGTATGAGAAACTTTAATTTCTCAAATATAGCTTGAAGAACAAATGGTGCTAATATTAATGGGGTCAAAAGATTTCATCACTAGCATCATCACCTGTTTTTGAGACAGTGAGTAAATTATTGGTGCCATGACTATTACAGGAAAATAAGCTATTTAAAAGCCTTCATGTCCTCACCTTTGTTGAGGTAACCATGATACAAGCTGGGATATATGAAATAAAATATTTAATGAAGTCAGTTAAATGGATTGGAAACTCAGACTTGAATGTAGAAGTGTCTGGGGTTATTTGTTTTCTATTTTTTGTTTGTTGGTTGGTTTTTTTGTTTTGTTAGAAGTACTTTGGATACAAATTCTTGATTATGTAAGTGAAGGAAAAAAAACTTGTACAAAGAAACTTCTGATGAAATAGAGGCATAATCACCTTATTAAGGCTGTTGGGTACAAAAAGATTTACAAAGGATAGTTATTCAGCAGAGATTGCTGTCGCTTTTAAAGTCAATAGGACTAAAACAAGAACTGCCAAAAATTAGGCTGTGTTAAACCTTAGAGGTGTT
The DNA here is from genome assembly GCA_023637945.1 of Phaethornis superciliosus. Taxonomy (NCBI): domain Eukaryota; kingdom Metazoa; phylum Chordata; class Aves; order Apodiformes; family Trochilidae; genus Phaethornis; species Phaethornis superciliosus. Next base: position 58,593,309 of record JAJQWJ010000001.1, on the reverse strand, counting down.
GTAAATGAAATGAGTGATAGTTTCTCAAAATGCAGTTAGAGAGAAGGGAAGATGTGGTGCTGCTTAGTGCTGGTGAGAGTGTAGTTAATGAGGATACTTATGTTGTGTTAATGGAATTGAACCATATCTTTTTTTCTTGTTCTTGAAGGTAGAGCTGATCTTGGGATTCCAGGGCAGGCTGAGTTATGGGCATGAAACTACCACTGTTGAGCAACCACGATGGACATTTCCAAAACCCTAGAGCATGCAGGCTGGGCTGGGGAGCAGGGTTGACTGGGGAAGGGTGATGCCTGCTCCTGAAAGTGAAAGAACTGGTTCATGAAGTTGGAGATCTGATACAAGTTATAATCTATCAAATCATGTGTGCTGTCATGTATCTGGAGTAGACGAAGTGTAATAGCCTGGCTGGTGGTGGAGGATGGTCTGGGTAAATAGAGGAGGGCTGGTCCAACCTCAGCTGTATGCTGACATAGAAACATCAAAGGCTTGAAAACAAATGAAATATTCAATTAAAAGCAACACGCATCCATCAAAATAGGGTTGTACCATACAACTCTATCTGTTTCTAAGAGAAGCAATTTTCTTACATTGATAACATGCGTTTTTCTTAACAGAATTATGTCTTACTGTAGATGGGGTCCTACAGCATCTGGATGTGGTGCTACAGAGGAAAGTACTAATGAGGGTAGAGAAGATGCAGGTTAGTGCTGGAATTGTGAAACTGATTAGGAGCTAAGTGTTGCTCTGGGAAATGTTTTTTTTTTTATTTTTTTTTTTTTAAAAAAAAGTATAGGCTAGATCAGGTGCAAGAAAGGGCTTCTAGAGGTTAGGGAATAGCATGCCTGTCATGTGACAAGTGTGGAACAGCTGCTTGTTTAGATGGGTAGAGAGAGAGAGATACATCAGAGAGGTTAATTGTAAGGGAAAGAGAAAATATGGTTAAGCCAGAGGACGGTACTGGCAGATGAAGAAAGAATAAACAGAAATTGGTCAGGAATAATGTTAAGCTGGAGACAAACACAGATCACAGCTGCTCAAGAGTGCTTATCTAGAGCTGGGGTAGTGTAGCTGCAGAACCCAGTTCTAAGATGTAGAGTGAGAAATTTTCTGAAAAGATTAGATGACTTTGTATGATAGCAATTGATCTCATTCAGTGTGTTAGGAGCTCTTTTCCACTATTAGCATTTCTGGAATTTTAAAATTATTCATATGTGTAAGCATTTGCAGGAACAAGACTATGGTTTTACAACAGTCACCTAACTCGTGTTACTGGAAATATATGTGCATAGCAGGTTGCATGGTAATGGAGTTGGATTTTTAGCTCTAAATAAAATTATGGAGTGCAGCGCCATCTTACATTTGCATAATATTGGTTGCAAGTCAGTGTGCAGTAGTAAACCAGCCATTATGGCCAGACCTGCAGAAAATGGAGCTTATTACTAGTCAATAAAATGAGTTTAGTCGTGCTGTATTTCCCTCGGTCTATGCAAGTTTAAAACTATATTTTGTCATTTAACTTTCTGTGGGACACGGGAGGCACGAAGCTTTGTTACCAGAGTGTCACCCAAGTGTTTTAGTACTGGTTAAGGCAGAGTATTTAAATCTACATCAAAAACTTAAAAGCATGGCCGTTCTACCTTGACCTGTAGTTAAAAAAACAGGGGAGCTTAAAGGTGATGTTTCCTACTCGCCCTCCTTGTTTTGTTTTGCCCTTTTGATGGTTATTTATAGCTAGTAGGACATCTGCACGAGGATTAGGAAATATTTTATTCCCCTGAGGCCCGATTAGAAATGACAAGAATTGGATTGTGAGAGAAATGTAAGGTTTTTAACTTAGGGATTTGGTTTTAAAACCTGGGGCAGTTACATGGAGTATCAAAAACAGGCCGTGGAAAAGACTTCAGGTTTCTATAAATTCATGCCCTTTGTGAAAAAGATGTTACAGGAGATACTAAATTGCATGAGTGCATAGTAATGAGCTCCTTCAAAAGAATGAAGGGCAGGCACCTATTGAACGTGTAGTTACAGAAAGGAGAAGGGGAAAAAAAAAGTGTTTGCTGTTTGGAGGAAACCAGATACAACCTGTGCCCTGAAGCCAGGCTTTCAGTAAGAGTGCTGAGAGACGGCCAAACAGCCCTATGAAGGGGAGGGACCTAAAGCTGGCCCTGGTCTTCAGTAAAATAAGCTGGTCAAAGGTGGAACAAGGTGGAAGTTTATTGTGGGACCCTCATCCTTTTTCCCCAGTGATGAGAGCTAGAAGCAAAGCAGCTTTTCCACTTATGGGAAGTTAATTTTCCCCACTCTGCAAATCTTCACACAGAAACAATGGCTATAAAAAGTTTTATTACTCTTTTTTGTAAGTAGAAAATGTCAGCTTTGTACTCCCCAAACTAGCCATGCTCCTTTTGTAAAGAAGATGCAGCCCTAAGGAAAGATGATGTGAGGGGGTGGCAGCTGAGGTGTCTCTGAGGTGTCTTGGAGAAAAAGCGAGAAGGGGCCAGAAGCGGTCCTGCTGGGCTGGGTGGGTCAGAGGGCTGTGGATTAGGCACCCCTTACCTAAATTACAAAGTGCCCTGCATGCAAATCGTGCTAGATAATGATCTACTAATTTAAGATGCTTTTTTTTTTTTAATCTGAAGTTTAACTCTTTCCGAGGGGAAATATTTTGTCAGTAACGATGGAAAGGCAGCAACCCCAGGACTAGGCTGAGGTAGCTGTTTATCGGTGCACAGCAGCACTGCAGAAAATGTAAAGATTACAAATGAAAAAAAATAAAAAAATTAAAAAAATCCAGTTATGCATTTAAAGTGGGAGGGGGGAGAGGAATTTGGATAGCCCTTCTTGGGTTCGATTACTGTAACATCCATATTTTTGAAACCTCGGAGGGAGGGGTTTGTCCTTCGGAGGATGGTGGGAATCGTTTGCGGTTTTGTTCTGTTAACTCTTTGGGAACCCAGGTTCGGGCTGGCGTCTGCCGGGTGCGGTTCGGTGTAGCCATGGATGGGTGAAACCTCCTGTGGGGTGACCCCCTGGTGCCACGGTGTGTGATTTCTGAGGGGCAGGAGAGGGTTCTTGGGTGTCCGGCAAGCAGGGCCAGGGAGGTGAGGCTGCCCTCCTCCCTCCCTCCGCCCATCTGTCCCTGTCCGTCAGGGAGCGGATTCCTTCCTGGGAAGAGCGGAATGGGGGGGGAAGGGGTTTCCTAAAACGGGCACAACAACTGGCCCTGCCCAGCCTTGCCCCCTTCTCCCTCTTGTCCCCTGTGGCAGAGTTAATTCCCCACCCCCGGTTTGACTGGAACAGCTGAGGGGGAGAAAAGGGGAGGGAGGGAGGGGTGGGGGATGTTGGGCAGCCCCCGAGTTCGGGGCAGTGGGGGGGCCATCCCTGGACCCTGCACCCCCTTCTCCCCCCTCCATCCCGGGTTCCGGCAGCTGTCCCTGCCCGCCTGAAGTGCGGAGGGGAGGGGGGGACAAGCGATACGGGCACATAGTCCCGTGTGAAAGGGATCCCTTCAGCTCGAGATACCGATGTGGCTTCTCCCCTCTCCCTCCCTCCCTCCCTGACACCAAAGGGTTTTACTATGCTAATCCTAGCACCTGTCCCTGCCGGGGACAGCAAGGAGGGTATGGGGGTGGGGGAGGAACAGCCCCATATGTTTTTCTCTGTCCTGGATTGGGAGTGTTCCCTCTGACGCACCTAGAGCCCAGAACATATGCTCTTTTCAGATCCTAAATGCTGTTTGCTTCCTCCCATCCCCGGCGGCAGTGGCTCCGAAGATCCTGTGTCCCCCTCATCCTGGCAGTCACTCCTCTTTGCTGCCTGGGAGTTGCAGGACTCTCCTTCAGCCGAGGCTTGCAGGGCCGTTTTCAGTAGGGGATTTCTAATTTTAGGAGCCTCTGCCGCCTATGGTTGAGTGCTGCCTTGCTGGATCCCAGAAGAGAGGGGCTGAGCTGAGCTGAGCTGAGCCGAGCCAGGCAGCTCCTTTTTATTTTCAGCTGAGCTAGTGTCAACCTGAGTGGCCCCAGAGGCCCGAGCCAAGCACTGCGCAGGGCTGCCAGAGTCCTTCCCACAAGGCTCAAAGACGGAGACTCGGGTTTGAAGCTTCCAGTCCTGTGTCCATTTGGCCTTTAGCTGGAGGATCTTTGGCTATGTATGGTGTGTATTGTATGGATTACCAATACCCAGTAGTCCAGGTAAGCAAAAGGACAGTGGAGACTTCATATAGAGTCTTGGTGTTTGCTCTGTATGTTCTTTGGGCAAAAAGTGGAGCTTATCGTGCTGGTTTTTTAGAAGGACACTGTTTCCATGCTGGGTTCCTTGGCTTCGTGCATCCCCGGCCTTGGTGGCCCTGAGGCTCTGCGGAGGGCTTTGAGGTTCCTGCACATGAGCAGTACCATTTGACACTTCTAGCTCCAAGGTCTGTGTTGTTTAAGACTTGTGTGGTTGTGTTTGTTTTTTTTCCCCCTCTTTTTATTTTATTTTTTTAAATTAATTTTTAAAAAAAATTTTAAAAGGATATTTAGCTGATAGGAGTACCATGCTTTGCAAACTATTATGTTGTTGTGTGCCTTACTGCGTTGTCCAGGCTCATGTGACTTGTGTGTGTGACTGCAGTCTGCCCCGCAGGGATGGCAAGCCACCAAGAGCAGGTCCTCACCTATTTTCTTCCTCTTTTCTCCGAAATCAATGACAAAACCTCTGACAAAGTTGAGTTCATCACCTTTTCATCACCTTTTCATTTTTGAGGTCCAGCGAGGATGTGTAGGGTGATAGGAAAGAGTAGGTTTGAGAGCAGTGCTCATGGAAGGGCGAAGCCTGTGCTGGAGGAGGGGGCTATATTTGGAGGACACGTGAGATGTGCTGGCCCAGTGTGTGGAGTACTGGAGAAGCCAGAGGCCATGGGTCAGGCTCAAATACTTTCGGAGCCAAGTGAAAGGTGATGTTCTCTGCACAGTCCTATGCTATTCAGTGTCAGCATTCCTTGTCCTCACAGGGACCAAATTTAGCCAGAAAACGTGAAATGTAGACTGGCGGTTGAGGATTATCTACCCTGAGATACTTCAGATAGCCACTAAAGAGTATTTTGTTATGTTACCTTGTACTGGGGTTTTATTACGCACATGAATAGAATACACCAGCAGAAGTGTGTCTTTTGGTTGTTAAGATTTGTTCCTGATAAATTGGTTCTTTGCACTTGAATCTTTCTTTTTTCTTCCCTCTGGCCTTGATCCAGCTGGCAGGTCTGCTCCATCTAAATTTGAGCCAGCACAGAAATGCAGGTAATGGGATGTTGAAATCGAAGGCTGTGCTTTCTTTCCACCCCAGCAACAAAGGGGAATTACAGTCATAGCAAAAGAAAAAGGACCACAAACCCCGAAACTTGCAGAAAGCGGAGTACTTTGGCTTTCTTCTCTATCTCTACCTGTCCTATGAGTGTTAAACTAACCCAAGCATTTGAAAATGTACATATAGACTACTTTGTCAAACCATAAGTTAGTTCTTCACCTGTGCTGTCATCAATGTGATTTCATTGGCCTGGCCCTGTCACCTGCTGCTTAAACAACCTTCTCCAGCTTACTTTCCATGAGGATTTGAATTACAGGAGCGAAGCAAAAAATATCTTGTATATCCAGGTGAACACAGAAGAGAATATGAAAGTGCTGCAGATGTGCTCAGGTGGGAGCAATGAGCTTTGCTTGATGTATTAAGGATGATAAAATGTGCCCTGGCACTGCAGAGGCAGACTAGTTAAATTTACCCATAGTTATTCCAGAATGCTACTTCTACAGCACAGTTATGAAGTTTCAACACATATGTGCCTGAGAAATCATAAACTTGTAAGTATTGGCATCTAGAGCTGTTCTGAACAAGTTGCTTTTTTAATAAATGCAGTAAGTAGGAAGAGATGATCTCATGGCTCTGACCTATAAGTTCTTCAGGCTTTCATCCTTAAGCTCTGCTCATGCTTCTGTGTTGTTTTCAGCATGTTCTGCAGTTTCAGTCTTTGATTTTTCTCAGTAAAGGATGACAAGCAGTGATGGTAAAGTGGGCAGTGGTACCATGATTTGAACTTAACAAAAGCTAAGTGAAGGCCCACCAAACTTATTTCACTTGGCTTTGAGACAACATCTGAACTCCTAGCCCTCAGTGAGGAAAGGTGAGTTGCACAGATTAATTTTATCAGTCATATCAGGTGTTTCTTTGTGGGATCCAGTGGAGTCCAGGACAACAAAGACAGGAAGTCTGGTAATTTTCCCCACGGTTTTGAAGCTTTTGAAACACTGTATCAGATGTTTATTTCAGGTATTTTCACAGCAATCAGAGCTCCTGCAGATGTGCATTTCTTGTTGCCCTCGCACATCCATTGGATATTGGGGCTTTTCTTTCATTCAGCAGAGGCAAAGGTGGATATATTCCAAGCACAGGGGAAGAGAGACTTTCTGGCCTACAGTGGAGATAAAAGAGGGAGACCTGCAGTAGATCATACTAAAGGGAATTCCCACTCTGCTGGCACATGACCAAAGCAATTCTACCAACTGGGTGGTGGGAGGCAGTGCAAGTGAGGGTTCAGTGCAGAGCTGGGCACCTCTTTTTCCTTAAAGAAATCTTTTTGATGGCAAATATTTCTACAGGTTCCTAAAGTGAAGGCCAAAATGGATTAGAAATTATGCAGTCCAGTGAACAGCAGTGGTATGAAGCATGATGTTTCCTTGTCCTGAAAGTCTGTGCCCTAGATCTGGGACAAGAAATTGCCAGGCCATGGCACAGACTGGGTGAATGCAGCAGTTAAGTGGAGAGAATAAGATTATCCTGTGTAATCTGCAGTGGTTTGGTGAATGAGATGCACGTTGCTGAAACCAGGTGCTTTGTTATGGCAAAGGTATAAAGAGATCACTGTGTTTTCTGCTGCTTTGAAATGGAATTTATACTTGACCCAGAATCATGCTCCAGAATCCCAGGTTTGTAATGAGGGAGAATGAAAAAAAACCAACCCAGTACTTCCCCTGATTTTTCAACATTGCCTCTAAAGCTGTAGTATTGTAAGATAAGTGTAGCATTATTGTAAGATAAGCTGTAGTATTGTAAGATAAGTGTATGATATTGTAAGTCAGCAGGTAACTCGGAAAATCATGGGCTCTGCAGGCCCTGCAGGCCCCAGCCGTAGCATCTGGCTCCTTCCAGAGGACCCTACACCATGGCTGGGTGTTTGGTCACACCAGACAGCTGCCCTGTGGCTCTCTGCCTCCCTGCTCTGCTGGGGTGTGAGGGCTTGCTGGTGTCTTGGTCTCAGGCTGTCCGTGCCGGAGGAGTGAACAGGGCTGGGATGCACGCTCCTCCTGTCCGCCTGCTGCGTTAAAAAGGGGAAGGGAGGGAGTGAGGGAGCCAGAGGTCAGTTTGCAGTGAGTGGTGGAACTGGGAAGCTGAAATGCCGTGTGGGTCAGCACAGAGGAGCGCAGTAGCCCTTCAAGAAAAAACACTGGGGTTTTTTTTTTTGTTGTTGTTGTTTTTTATTTTTGGGGGGGGTTTTTTGAGTGTAAATTATAACTGGGCACATTCATGCAAAGAGCAATGTCACAAGCTCTGGAGCATCAGCACAGTTCCCTGGTCACACCGAAAGATTGGCAGACTTGTGCTCAGCCCTGTCCACGGGTTTCCTTGGGTGCAGCGTTAGGAAAAATCAATCGGAGTGTCTCGGATCCCATCTGACAAATGGGGTGGCAGTGTACCGGTCCATTTTACGGGGTCGCCGGGAGAGCAAATGCTTCCAACCGTGGAGTGCTCAGGTGTTAAGGGCCAGATGCTTACAGAAGATAAATGGGAAGGGGAAAAAAAAGCAATCTGGGAAGGAGTCCAGTGATCTCCAGCTCTTATGATGAAAGAAATGCAGATCCTGGCACATACACTGCTTCCGGTTCATCAGGCGCACCGTGTTGAGTTACCCACACGTTCTCCCCTTTGTGACAGGAGGGAGGTCTGTGCAAAGCTGACAGCTATCTCCCGAGCATCCTGCTGCTGCTGGGAGATGCGCTCTCCCTTCTAGTCAAGGGCAGGCGGGGGCATCTTGGCCGCTGGATCCCAGTTCCCCGGCAATGGTAGGTGCGGAGGAACACAGGCAGGCCCTGGGGTCCTGGCGGCCCGGGAGCAGCCATGCGCGGGGAGACCTTCGCTTTTGTTTCTCGCTGGCGTTTGGGCCTCCGCCAGGCCCTTTGCTTCGTTCCCCGGGGCAGGAGGTGTGGATCCCCCGGCAGGCGAGCGAGGGAGAGCCTCGCCGGGGCTACGGGGCTCAGCGGCGGCCTCGGCGGTGTCGGGGACCGGGGGTGTCCGAGGCGGGCGGGGCGAGGCGGGGCGCGGCGGGGGCGGTCCCGGTTGGCATTAATTACCTTCGGCATTCGGGGCGGTGCTTCCCGCAGCCATCTGGCTGAGCCGGGGGGGCGGCGGGGGGGGAGCCGTGCCCGGGGAGGGAGGGAGGGGGAAGAAAGGGAGGAACACGGGAGAAGAAAGGGAGGAAAAAGGGCTCGGGGGGCACCGCGCCGGCGAGGCAGCGCAGCGCAGGCACCCGCCGCCGCTCGCCTCCACGGGGCTGCCGCTTTTTTTTTTTTTTTCCCCTCCTTTTTTTTTTTTTTTTCCCTTAATTTTTATTTTTTCCTCTTTTTTTTTTTTTTTTTTTTTTTTTTTTTTTCCCCTTCCCCCCCCCACCCCCACCCCCTTCCCCCTCTGCGGCCGGGCTCCCCCATTTTGGTTTATGGAGAAAAAGAAAATGGTAACTCAGGTAAGGCTGGCGGCCGGGCCGGGCTGGGCTGGGCTGTCGGTGCCGCGCCGTGGCGACTGCTTGCCCGGCTTTGTCTGGGAGGCGGGCGGGGAGCGTGCGGGGGGGGACCGGCAGCGGGGTTACCCCTCCGCTTCCCCCCCGGGGCGGCCGCGGCTCCGCGCAGCTCCCTCCCCCGGTGCTGGGTTTGGAGGGAGCCCTGCCGCGCCGGGAACCCCCGTTGAGCGCTTTGCGGAAAGGGGTTCCTGCAGTCCCCGTTCCCGGAGCAGCCTCGCAGTGCCCTCTAGGGAGAAGAGATGCGTGAGGGGCACGGGTGCCCCCGCTCCTTAGTTAGTCCAGACCCCGCCTTCGAACGACCGGTCCCGAAGGTAAGCGTTTTCCCAGCTATTTATCCATCTGGCTGCCGGTCGCCGTGAGAACTGGGAAGAGCCTTGTAGTAGGTAACAGGAGGAGTGGGGCTGCTCGAGTGTTTTCCTGGGGGAAAAGCGGCTGGCGTTTCCCGACCAGCTGCCAGGGCTACCGCGTTTTCCCTGCCTCGCAAAGGGGTTTTATCGGACCGGTGCTCGTCCTGTAGGGCTGCTCTATGTTTGGGGAATTTTGAATTACTGGTTGGTTGTGGTTTTTTTCTTGGCATGGCATCTGCAAGTCGCCACCGGAGGGAGGGGGTAAAAGGAGGAGGAGAGCAGCATCTGGGAGCTGGAATCCTTTGGAGTTCAGCATTATATAATGCCCCCGCAGTGTCTTGCAGAGCTGGAAACCTTTGGGGGATATTCCCAAGGGGGGTGGAGGAAAGGACTCTCAGAAGGAACTTTTCTTCAAATCTAGGTTTCACAAGTGCCGTTTTTCTGGGGAGCTTTGCAGGTTTTTAGACTAGATGCATATGGTTGTCTTGGGTTTCCTTAGTCCTGGCTGAATCCCCCTTCGTTAGCTGCTACTGAGAACCTGCATGTCCCACTGCAAGGGGCAGCCCTTTGGTGGATGCCTGGCAAGAATGAAGCTACTTCAAGTAGTGACACCTGTGTTGACCCTTTCTGTCTCTAATTTGCGTTGGTTGTCGGTGGCTGGAAAATAGGTCTCTGTCCACTCTTAAGGTATCTCCCCAGTCTCTCAAGCCCCACCTTCTGCTATTTAGTCCCTTCCATTACCGATTCCTTTTTATCTGGACCAAAGCTCTCTGTTTCGAGACAGACGAGCTCTGCAGAAATCTCCTGAGGCTTTCTGTACCTATATTTAGTTTAGTGAATAATGCTGAAAAGCTGTGTCTCTGCAGCCAGGGTCCATTTGCCTATTGCTGCGTGCTCAGAGTGTGCCCAGTTAGGTATTAGTGTATGCCCCTAAGCTGCAGATTGATGTGTGTATGTTTCAGAGTTGTTCTGCCCAGCCTTGTATTGCAGCTGTGCTCTTGGCCACAACCATTGTGCACATATCCTGTGCTGTGCAGACAGGTACCCGGGTCACCACTACACAAGTGCATGTAGTTTGTGCGTGCCTAGGACCAGGCACCCGGAAGCATGAGACAGTTGTCTTGGATGCATGTGGAGCTGGGGAGGATGGAATTCTGCTGGATCCTTGGATGAAAAAGGAGAGGTATAAACTCATTTGAAGATTTGGCATGTCCTAATAAGCTTTAGGGACATCTGTCTGCTACAGAAATTGTTATTTGACTGACATGGGATAGGGGGCATGGAGACCATGCATTATTAGTATTGGTTGACCTTGAATCTTACTCTCTTTAAGAGTGTGCATTGCCTAGGATAAGTCTTCAGGATTTGCGCAGCATATTTACATGCTGATGCTGAAGAAGATGCATATTATAATAACCCATAGGGGAGGAGAGCTTGGACTGTGCCTCATTTGGGATCTCCAAATGAACAATGGACAGCCCTTTTATGCAGAGTTGAGGAAGACCATGAAGGTGAGTTCAGCTGTAGCATAATTCTGCTTCTTCCAGGGGGAGCATTTGGTTTGCTAGGGTGGTCCTTAGCACTACTTCACTGCAGGTTTGGATGGCTGTGAGACTTGAGGAGCGTGGCACAGCCAGGACAGTATCCCTAGCTACATTATTCTCATTCTGCGGTGCTGTTTGAAGCAGTGGAGTGGACTTAATCACAACCTGTGAATGTATTTTATTTGGGCTCTGTCTCCTTTTATGAACAGTAAATGTTGTTGGTATATTAAGTTGCTAATTGCCTCCTGAATGAATTCACCATCGCTACAGTCTCTTGCTCTGTTCAGTTCAGCACCCAGATAACACTGCCTGCTTGATCTGCCTTCTGAAATCAGCTTCTGTATCGGCATGAGGGGGTGGTAAAACAAAATGAAAGGGAGTGTCTGTGGTGGAAAGACTAGAAACAATTTTGGGAAGAAATGGGAGATGCTGGAAGGCAGAAATATACTTGAAAAAGAGGAAACCAAAATTGCTAATGAGCGCAAGAGCTCAGCTTCATTAACAGAAAGTATGCTGGTTTTATCCCGCTCTAATCCTAAATCAGTGAAAATGAGTGCTAAACAAGGCCCGGTACATGATGTACTAATTGCAGATAAAAGAGAGAGTCTTCAGTGGATGGGAATTATATGCTAAAAGGCTCTTTCTCTGTGTGGTGCTCAGTGAGGTTGCTGGCTTGCGTGGAGCACAAAGCCCTCCCTTTCTTGGACAGCCCAGTGCCTTGCTGGCGTTTTCCTCCGAATCTGTTTCCCATCAGGGCTGGGAGAGGGGGAAGGTGTTGAGCATCTCGGAGAGTGGGAAGGGAGCTGCTGCCTCCTTAAGGAGTCCCGCCAGCCCATGTGGCAGTCGGCAGTGCTGAACGAGCATGTGTGTGTGTGCAGAAGTATGTCTGTCTGTCTGTCTGTCTGTGTGTGCCTTTGTAATGAATCACCTTGCCATTGTCTGCTCCCCTCCCTGCTGCCTGCCATGCAGCCTTTCACCTGGGCTGCTGCCTGCCGGAGGGCCTTCTGCCAAGATGGGAAGAGGAGGAAGGCTTGCTCTTGGTAATAAAAGCCAGACTGGGGAGAGCTGCTATTTTTCTGACTGCACCACCCCATTTTCTCTCTTCCTCTGGCTTGAGCTCCTAGCTCTTGATGTGGGTGTAGGCAGGAACATCTGAAGGTTCTCCTTTTGTACAGCTGTAGGATAGCTAGTCTCCATTTTGTGGTACCATTTGAAGCATCTTTGCTGCCTTGCCTGCCAGCATGCCCCCCTCTTGTCCCCCTCAGCACCCCTCAGAGGCTCCAGCCAGTGCCGTTTATCTTGGCACGTGTTTGACTTGCTACGCTCTGCCCAGGGCTCAGGGAGGTGATGGCGTTTGAGGCTTTGAGACTAATTTATGTCCTTGTTAAAATGAACCAGCAAGCAGCCTCATTTTTTCCAGAGGCTTTCTTCCCTTTCCCTTCCCCCTTCCATAACCCTTTCCCTCCTGGACCCCATGCGTAGCTGTGAGACAACCTTGTGCAGCCAAAAGTTGCTCACTCAGTCAGTGACTGTTTTATTTTAATAATAATTAAAAAAAAAAAAAAAAAACAACCCCAAAACCCCCCCAAAATATGCAGAGCTCCTAAAATGGAGATCTTACTTAAATCAGAGCAGCAGCTGACTCATTAAAGGCTTCTCTGTCTCCTTTTTGTTCCTCTCCCTCATTCCCTTTCCCTGTCTTTCTCTACCTCCCATTATAGCAATGGTGTGATAAAACAGATCTTTGTCTGCTCTCCATGTTGGAATCATGCAGGGGGTACATATTTGGAAGGGGGGGGGGGGAGAAAGATGGGAGGCAGGGAGCCCTGTCACGACAGCTACCTTGTGCTAGCTAAAAATGTACAATGCATCCCTTTATAAAGAGACCATCCTCCTTTGTTTGAACTGTCTGCAAGGGAGACTGAGTCCCAGAACAGCCTCTCCCCTTATGTCCACTTTAGGATCTGTTCACTTCCTGGCAAACTGGATGCTACAGGATTCCCCTGGCACCCTAAAATAAGTAATAAAAAAAAAAAAAAAGCTTTTTCTGTGTGTAGTGGAAGATTCCCTTTTTTTTCTTCTCTCATTGCCGAGTCCCCCATGCACTTTACTTCTTTTGAAGATTGCATCTCCCTTTACTTCCAGGCTAAGTGTCCTTGCTGCTTGTTCCTCAGTTTGGTGTTATTCTTGTGAACTTGCATTAGCTGTCTGAAGGGGTTCACTCTATTTCCTCGGCTCCGTGCTCTTCCCCTTTCTTAGCTGTTCATAATGCAGGACTTGTTGCTTATGGAGTACCTGACTTTCCCTTACACCACTTGTTATAGGACTTCTATTTTCCTGCTGCAGACACCATGTCAGCAGCAGTCTATGGGAGAGGAATCCTGGCCAGTCACTTTTCCAGGAGAATCTCCCCTGGCAATTGAAGGGTGGATCTGTGGCTCACATTCCCTGATGTAAGGACACAATTGCTTGAGGTAGGCCTAAATAAGGGTTGTGTTGCTAACTGTTCTGATACTTAAGAGATTTAACTGCTGCTTGAGAAGGGCTTATTCTTAAAAGCTTAAAAATCAGTGGGGTCTGTCAGAACCCAGCGAGTATGTATTAAAACCCTTTTTGCCACTTTCACTGAACACTTCGAGATGTGTTGGAGTAGAAGGTAACTACTGTAGGTGCTTGCAGAGCAGCCTTGGGACAGCAGAAGCTGCCTTCAGTGCTGCCTGGATGGCAATGTAAGAGGGAACTCGATACAGCAGTGCCATTTCCTTCACTTGCTGTCCTAGATACAACCTCACTGCTCCTTAATGCATTTCTTCTGCAGGTGACTAGGTAACTCTCCCTAGGTACCTGGGAACTGCAAAAAAAGGATGCCTGTTAGCACTGTGATACTTGGATGACAAGGCTGTGTAAATTTAACATACTTCACAAATTTATAGGCTTGAAATGACAAAAAAGCAGTGTCTGAATTAGTGAAGAGTTAAAAAAAAAAAACAAAAAAACAAACCCAAAAAGTAAGTTTAAGGTTGAGAAGGAAGGGAGTGGAGCCCCTACAACCAGCAATGTTTCTCCCTGCAGGTTATTAATTCATGATAGCTCCATTGCACTTAATTAGTATTGACCAGACTTCTACTATAAAATTCTATTGCCAGAGTGAAAAGGGGTTGCAATGAGGAGGGTGATTTTAGACCTGTATTCTCATCTTTACATTCCAGGTAAAATGCTCAGTGTTTCTGTTTTAGTTACATTTTCAGCGGGTGTTGTGTGCACCCTTTGCAATGATTTACTGGTTTGTCTCCCAACTGCAAAGTCACAAAATTCACTATTGGGCATCCCTTGAAGGTCATAAATACCAGGGAGGAGGTGGTTAATTTGCTTCAGTTTGCTCTCAAATATTATTTATAAGGATGTAGTCAGATATTCTTCCTATCTGACATGTTCCCTGGAATCGGGAGAGAAATTTTAACTTTCCTACCAAAAGTATTTTAATTTCCTTCTGCAGAGGTATTAATGATCCTATGCTGTGCAGGCTGTTTTTTTTTTTTTTTTTCTGGGCTGCTGGAGGTTTAGCCGTGACTGGTGAGGGCTGGAGATGTATAGACTGGTTTTGTAGGGTTTGCAGAAGCTACAATTAATGCTCAACTGAAAGCTTTTTGGAAAAAAAAAGAGTGTATTTTGCATATATAAAAGAAAACAGGACAAATGCTGGACCTGCTCAACAGCATGCTTTGTTGAAAATATGCAGGGTTTCTTTTTTTTCCTTTGCAAAAGTGTCCATTGAGCAATATTATTCACAAACTGAATTGAGAGTTATCAAGATGGTAATGGGAGGGCACTTCATTTCCAGGGCATTTCCATATTTTAAGATGGGAGAGAAGCCTTCATTTGTTCTCTTTATTTCTGTGTCTGTTTATGATGGTCTTTAATAACATGATTGCATGCTATTTTTTTTTTTTCCACAAGAAAGAAAAAGCAGACAACCCTCCACCCGTCCCCTTCAGCTCCAGTATATGTGGCACCATGGTGACCTCTGCAAGTATCAGTGGCAGAGTTGGCTGTCCCAGATGCATCCCACAGACCTCCACCACTAACACTGAATGTGTAATTAGCTGTCATTCTCTGTGCAAGCCAGCTTGATCTGTGTTTGCCAGTTGGCTTTTTGTATTTTTTGACATTAGAAGAATAGTGACTTTTCACAATACTAGGTTCTGGTTTAGACTTTGGGAGCGTACACTATCAGGCATGCTTTCTCCTCTTTTCCATCACCTCTCCTGTCTCACCTCTCCCATCCATCATGAATGGATGGATGGGTTGTCTTCCTCTCACTCTCCTGATGATTCTTGGTCAGTAGTTTGTCCCATCCAAGTCCATGGCCATGCTGTCCATCTCCATTCCTTTCCAGTTACATGTCATCCTGTTACAGCACAAACACTTCTTTACCTTGATTTTTCAGTTTTCTTAGTTAATTTTTAGACCTGCTTATTCTTTATTTGCTTCTCCTCCCTGTCTCTCACTACAGTCTCCTTGTCAAAGCCTTTTTTAACTTTGCCACCCACTCCTTGCACTTCTCATTTAGTTTGTCTTTTCTGCTCCTACTGCAGCCAAACTTAACCTGATCTATCCCTTTTCCCCCCATTACTAAGTCTATGCTGTTGGTGCTCGGGCTTCTTGTCCCAATTTACTTTCTTTCCACTACACTTCTAGGTCACTTTCTTATGTTTTTTGGATTTGAGGTGGATAAGTAACTGCTACTCCTTGTTACTTGATCCCTGCAAAGGGGATGATGCATAGTACAGGAGATGGGTCATCCCTGCTTTCATTGATCTTCAAACATGGATGTGATATTGCTGGTATTTCTTGAGAAGCTGTGGATGTGCCCTGAATGAGAGAGCATGAAATCGCAGAAAAAGGGGTGCAGGGGGCACTGCCAGAGAGCATTTCTATTTCCTGATAGAATGAAGTATGTCTAAATCATTCTTGATTATGTTACCTGCCTTAAAAACATTGGCAATGCCACTGCCAGCCTTGGCAATCCTTTCCTTTATGAGCATTGCTAAATCTTTTCTAGTATTTAACTTAAAGCATATTGCCACTGTTTGTTCTTTCCAGGATTACATGAAGCAACGATTGCTTCTTTGTTTTTCAGCAGGTTTTCCATATTGAGTTTGTTTTTTTTCCAGTTTTAGCCTTTTTGGACCATCAAATATGGTTTTACTAGCACATTTAGTTGATAAAATATGAAACAAGCTCTTTTTTCCATAGTTTTATTATAGTGTTGGTCAGATTTTGGTGGCTTTCCTGTATGGCTGCTAAATATAGATCTCTGAAATGCAATTTTTTCTGTTACAGATTAAATCCTTGTGGGTTTTTTAAAAATTTGTGGAGTGGTTTGTTTGCGGGTTGGGTTTTTTTTGTTGTTGTTGTTTTGGGTTTTTTTTTTCCCCTTTATAACAAACATTGCAAAATACTACCCCTACTTCTTTCTCAGGTCGAATTGTTAGGCTGAAGTAACAAAACATATTACCAACTCTGAAATAAAATTCAGAGAGATTGAAAAAAAAAAAATCATTTTTGAATGGTTTCTTAGACTTACAAACAACTGGAAAAAGGGTCTTACAATGGGAAATATGGTCCAGCCTGGCTTTACCACCCCTGCTTGTAATGGAGACTTTGACCCCAAATAGTCTTTAAATACCTCACTGGAGTTGCAATCCAAGTAGGCTGTAATCTGAGGGCTGGTGGAGAAACCGAAAATGTCCAAGTAATTGTGAGGGTAATCTTCTAGCTGCTTCTGAAACTGCCCTCGAGTTGGGAGTCTTGACTATGGTTAAAATCCTCTGAACTGTCCTCCTGGTTATCCTGCTTAAAATTCATGGTCTCTGCGGTTTTGGTCCTGTGGAGTTTAGGATTTCTGTGTGCTATATAAGTCGTGGTCTTGCTGAGCTATCTGACTTGGAGGGCATATTTGACTTCCAGATAATTGCTTTTGATTAACCAAGATTCAGATAACCAGAGTTTGACCTATGCAGTGTGCAGACCATCATTCACCTATCAGGTCTCACTGAGCCTCCTTATCTGAGGCCTACGTTCTCCCTCTGGTCCTAATAGCAAAGCTTGGCTTAAATTACTTAGAGACTGATTTAAAAATGCCTTAGAGAAGATTTTGGATTTCTTGGGTAGTATTAGTCCTACTTTTTCTCACATACCCTCCATGAAGAGTGAAACCCTTTATTTGATTTCTTATTGTTCGTAGCTTTTCTTATTTTTGCTGTTGCAGCATATGAAGGAGTTCATAAAAAATGAACAATTATGCAAATTACTTAGGAATATTAGGGAGCGGGAAAGGTTTGTTTTCCAATGGGTGTCACTTCCTGCTTTGTAAAATGTGGTTGAGATAAATAGGGGAAAAGATTTCAGAGTTTTACATCTGTTATTTTACAGAAGATTCTTCCAGCCTGAACTAGGAGGTAGAAGAGGAAGATTGTGGTAATTTGGTGAAATTAGTGAGCCAGTCAGTTTGTTGACTGTTGGTTGGACTATAAGGTATTGTGGTATGTTTGCTTTTCTTAGTGTTCAAATATTTAATGCACTTTAGTTTGCTTTAACTTTCCCTCTTGCTTTTCTTTGTGTATGTGATGAAGCCGTTTAATGTTATAATTGCTTTGCAAAACCATTCTCGGGTCTGCCTCCATCCTAGGATGAAGCTGTCTTCTGTCTTGAATCAGTGGGGAGGGGAGGAAAAGTACTTCTAAGAGCCCCTCTTATATAAGTTTACTTTGTTTGGGAGGAGGAGGGTTGAGGGTTTGGTGTTTTGCTTTTTTTTTTGTCCTTTTAGACTGTGTGATGGAGCAAATCAGTGGTGAAGAGTGTGGTGAGGTGAGAAACAGGAATGAGGAAGGTGGTGACTGCTGGAGGCTGTGGTGAGAACTTGCGACAGTTCCCTGCTCCAAGTGTCCTTCACAGGGACGTGGGTGACAAACAATAAGCATATGCTGTGACTGATGAAGAGGTGTAGCCAAGGAGGGACTGACCCCCTTGGTGGCATAAAGAATTTAGGTCATCCAAAGCCAGATGCAAGCCTTAATCCTACGAGAAATCTTCTGAGGGACTCTAGATCTTCAAAGTTGCTTTTGATCAAAATGCTGTGAGGGGTGTGAGAGAATCTATCTGGTAACATGGACTTCAGAAAGGTGGAAAAAATACTGCAGAGATCTCAACGCTCTGTCAGAAAGCAAGAGTTCTAAATGCCTTGTCTCACTCAATGAGATGAATCTAAATGAATCAAATTTAATCAGATTAAAGATCCCTAAGCCATGTTTTCCATCAAGTTTGCAGCTGTAGCTTTGAGCAACCCGATGCCAACTTTAGCCGTAGACAAAATGAAAGTCCTCCTGAGACAAGCCCTGCTGTAAGGAGGTAAGAGGTGGTGAGGTTACTGTTCCTTTCAGCTCAAATGTGATTTCTCAGGACTATTGTGTTGTTGTTAGGAATACTCTTAATTGATTTTGACAATGAGCTGCAGGAGTTGCTGTGATCGTGGCACAGAAGTCAGGGGAAAGCTGCGCCAGAGGCTGCAGACGTGAGCTTCTCCATTCAGATTTCTCTGCCCTGTTTTCCTGCCTCCCAGCTCCAAGCCTCCCTGCCTAATGGGTGGCCAGGGTCCTGCCTGGCAGCTCCGTGGCCAAGAACATGTCTCCCAACCAAACCTCTGCTTAAAGCAGAAGTATCCAGAAAACCAAAGCAGCTTTTTCTAGTGGGTGGGTTGGAAACTCTGAGCTGTGTTATTTGTAACGCAGAGGAGAATAGCTAGGGCTGAGTAATAGGAATTTCTTAATGTTTTGGAGGGGCATAAAGGAAGATAAATTTAATTCTTTTTGGGGGTTTATAGAGGACCGTGGTGGTTTTCAAAAGTGTTGTGAGCCTCTAGGTTAGCTGCGAAGCTCTTTGTGTCATTGTACAGTTATTCTGAGATGCTGTCTGGCGTCAGTCTAGGAGAAGAGAAGCTGGTGGCAAGAATTGATTTGAGTGACGTGATTTAAATGCAGAGCTTTGATGAGCCACTAAGAGCAATTTTCATCTTAAATGATAAAGTTTTTCACAAGTATCAGCCTGTGAGTCTTCTGGTGCATTTTGAAGACCTAACAAAGAACATGAACTTCAGGTAGCAGTAAATACAGTGGCTGCTGTGAGCTAACTACTCATGCTGTCATTGGCCACTTCTGAACATCAGCTCTTCCTAAAAATGTAATAGGCCACAAGCAATGTTCTAGTTTGTGGTGAGCTTTCCCAGCCTAAGTGCATGAAGTTGGAAAGGATCACCCAGAACAGAGGAAGAGGTTACAGAGCACTGATTTGTATGCATGTAGTGGTATCTGGCTAGTCCTGTAGGTTCTTGGTATTGCCTACCCTTTGCTTCCAACAGAGCAAGGCAGTTGAGATCTCTTCAGATGAGATGAAGTTAAAACCAAGTGCTGAGTGCTTGTGCTGAAGAACATTTTTTGGGTTTGACAGTGATGAAGTATGTCTGTGGGCTGTTCTGGCCCATCTGGAGGGTGATTGCATGGAGCCTGTCCAGCAAGCTGAGGCTCCTGCTTCCCGAGCAGAGAGTGTTGGGTTGCAGAGGGACATCTGTTTTGAAGGAGCATGTTCTGTAGGACAGAGCAACTCTGTCTGTTCCCTGCAGTAGCTTCAGACTGATGAGAAAAGATTCCCGTTCCTTATGTCCTCATTGCTTCAGATCGAAACTTTTACATCTTGAAAGGACCAATTTGCTTCTGCTTTCTTCTTGTTTTCAATTAATTGTGCTTGTCCTGAAGCAGTGAGGATTGTAATCTTGGCTGCTGATGACTTGTGTCTCCTTGCTTCCTGACCTCAGTTACAATATTATGTGTTTCACACATCTCATCTCTTAAAGGTGGCAGTTGCACCTTTGAAAATTAGAAGAACTGGCAGAGTCTGCCGAAATCTAATGGTGCCTTAGGTCATCTGTCAGTGATAGTAACCTGATCTATGGCAAATCTTTCCCTCCCTCTCCTCAGGGTGCCTGCTCTGCCCTTTGCGTGCCACGGGGGCTGATATGATCCAAATTAACTTTTTCATCTGTTTGCATTTATTTTCTGAGTCATGAGAGGTATTCAGGAGCTGCAGGACTAAATGTTGTTTTCTTTTCCAACACATTTTGTATTGTGGCAAATGTTATCTTTTCATTCTTGCCTGGAATCAGATGCTTTTTTTTCCATATTAGTGTGTGGCTGGCTATGTAGCCCATCATGGGCTGCACAGTCAGCAGAGGAGCACTCGTTATTTTGATGTTTGCTGCAAAATGGTGGCTCATGATCTGTATTACTTGGTGAGGTAGGTGCTCATCTTCCATCATATTTTACTTCCTCTGTGTATGAGGTCTGTTAATAGAATAGGAAAGTACAATGATTTTTTTGGTTTGGGGTGGGGTTGGGTCTGACTTCCGTCTTGAATCCTTCAGTTCTAGTAATATGGTGGTTAGGAGCAGAGATGTGAAATCCCAGGACTTCCTGCTGGCAAAGCAGAGAGGTTGTTGTCCCTCTCTGAACTACACTGCTGTGATTGGTATTTTATATTTTTAATATAAATTGCATCTTTTTGGTGGCATGGCTGATGGCCAGTCCTGAAGGGAGGGATGCTGCTGCTCTTTTGGGAGCCTTCAGTCAGAAGGGACAGAGGGTGGTGGCAGAAGATTGATCTGCCTATTCAGTAGGCATCAGCTCTTCCTTGAAATGCTATCTGGAGAGAGATTTTGATGTTCCACAGCTCAATACTTTGGAGCCAACTTGTGAGCAGGAGGATGAGAGAGAATTTCATTATGTAGAAAGTGGTCATCCTGAGAAGGCTACTAACCAATATTTGGATGTTGCCTTGGCCTCTTCCTTTGACCATGAGGACCATGGAGGGAATAATAGCAGAAGCTCTGGCTTATAGGAAGCAGCTCGCTCTTGATGTGCTGCAGATCCCTTTCTGCACATAGCAAAGACCCAGGCTATTCCCCTTCAAAGGTCTAAAAGCAGCTGAAATGAGACTGCAGGGGATTTTAGCAGCATAATTCAAGACTGTGCATCTGCAGACCTTGCTGAGGTGTGGCATACCCTTGCATGTGCCCTGTTGTGCCCAATCTGGGATGAGGCTTGAACCATTTGGTACCCAGCTTGTACCTTAAGCTGGGCTGGGATCCAGGTATGAGGAGTATCTTCTCCTTCCTCTGTCCTCTGAGAGCATGTGATGCATTGAGATTGCGGTTTAGTTAGCATGATCTTTTAAAATGTGGGCACCAGGAAAGGCATAGATGCCTCTCATTTTAAATACTTTTAATTACAGCCTTGACCTGGAAAGGAGATGCCTTGATGCAGCTCCATTAGCCAGGGTGTGGGCTAGCTTGTGCCTGTCACTAGGATAACTCTTTGGCTTCTGGCTCCTCTTTGTGAGTCTGTCTTTTTGGCTTCCCTTCACTCAGGGGACACTTTAACTGTTTCCTGAAGTCTTCTCCATGTATCTAAGCAAATCATAAGCAAATATCATGTTTTTGATATCTGATGAGATATGCAGTAGAAGCTGGTATGAAAGCCCATTTTTGAGCATAGCCGTGGATTTTATGATCCTATAAATTTAATCCTGAAAAAGTTTTACATGTGATCTTGATTTCCTTCAAAATCATCTGCAAAATTTTAGTTACCCACTGAAGTAGTCTTAAAAAAAAAAAAATTTGTTTATAAGTGAGAGCATAGTTGAAGTCCTACTTAAAACCCCAAGCTTTTAGCACCATGAGAGTCAAACCAGACCCTTATGCATGAACAATATGCAGATGACAGCTGAGTAAATGAATATATTTTCTGTTGTCCTAAACCTGTTTTCTAGATTATTTTATTTGTTCCATTGATGGCCAAATTGTGTACATCTGCTAGCATCCCACAGAGAGCCCAGCGAAACTGCTAGCAACCAAGAAATGCCCAAGTAGATGCACCACTGAAATAAAGGGAGGGAGCTATTGGGGGGGAAGTCAGGCTTCACACTTTCTTGCTCAGCCAGGCACTGCTTGAGATTTTGGATGTGGTGCTCTTGATGCTTTGTTCTTCCAAGATGCAGTATTAAAGGATTTGAGGCTCTGTGGGGTATTGAAACAAATTATTTTCTCCCCAAGTCTGAGCACTACAGCCAAAACCCAGAAACCTCAGAATAGGTGAAAGCAAAGCATGCAGTAGCTGTGTTCTGCACCTGCCTGGAAAGCAGGGCTCCGTTTTACTTTTTCACTGTTTTCGCTTGTTTGGAAAGTAACCAGAGCTGTGCTCGTGAATATTTGAGGCTTTCAGGTGTTTGTTGAGGACTTGAGGGAAGGAGGGCTGAGGGAGGGCAGGAATGTGGGATCTGGAAGGGCAGAACGGGGAGCTGCCCCGGCTGCGCCTGGTTGTCTCATCTCTCTTATGCTAGCAGACTTCTCATTGGGATGAATGTGCTCTGAAATATTTATTGTCCTGTTTAAATATTCATCGCTGCAAAGACAGTGCAGCCTGATGGCAGCAGCAGAGCCTCAAGGGACAGGGGCTGCAGCAGTCCCTGGCATTTCCTTTCAGTAATGTGATAAAAATACATTTAAAAAAAAAATTTAAAAAAAAATGGGCATTCCCCCACTGCAAGATTGACAGGAGCAGTCAGGCGTACGTCTTGGTGTTTCCTCTTCGTGCCAGGGACTTGTGTTTGCTCTGAGTCTCATATGCTGGGGTGCTGCTCTTGGTTGCCAGATGCTAATGCTTCTTTTCTAGGCCTCTATCCTGGAGCGAGCGGCTTTGTTTAGCCTGACACTGTGTGCATGAAAAGGGATGTACAGAAGGGGAAAAAGACTGGCTGAAAGGGTTTAAATTTTGTGTAGCCTGTTCTCTTTCTGTATGTAAAAGCAGACAACAAGAGCGAGGAGGGGGCAGTGGGGGGAAAGGACCTTTAATGTACTTGTGTGTGTAGAAGGTGAAGGTCTGATGGGAATTAGAGGGGTAAATTTCATGGCAAATCACACAATAGCGTATTAATGGAGCTGCAGATGCTGATAGCCATGCCACAGAAATGAGATGCTCCTACATCATTTAGGTTTTAATGTTTATCGATTTAGCTTCAGTAAAATAGAGCAGTTTAGAAGTGGGGCTACCAGTCATATGCAGTAGTTTAATATGAATATTGGTGTATCATTGTTGTTAAACCCAGACTTATTTTTGTGAGACCAAGGCGTTGATGCGGTGGTGGCAAGGGAGATGCTGCTGAGCACGGAGGCTGCAGGAGCTGCATTAATGATACTCAGCCCAGGAGGAGCCACCTGAAAGGTGGTCAGAGACCTCAAGCTTCACCTTTGAGCAGTGCAGGTGGCCTGCATAGGGGAGAAGTCTGTTCTGGTTTGTGGTTACAGCAGGAATTTGGTAAACACACGTTAGCTGGAAGGCCTGGGGGAAAGAGGCTTTGAAGGGATTTTATAACAAAGGGGAAATCTGTCCTGAGATACTTGAAAAAATTCACTGTGTATAAACCACCTTTTTGCTGACTTGCCCAGGGACACTCTAAAAGTTAAGCATAAGCAAAGCAGGTAGTAGCAATAACATATGCTAAATGTCCATGTAACCTCTTGTTCTGGGATGAAGTGGCTTTCAGGTACGTTTTCAAGCTACGCTTAATGTAGCGTAACTGTGGGCTGCTGTGAGAAAAATAGTCCCCCTCGTCTCCCTGTCCTGGCCATATGTTCAGCCTCCTCAACACTTTGGGCATCATGCTTAGGCAGATATAAAGTGAGACAGTTCAGTTTATGACTAAACAGATGACTATTGTTTGAATTAATTTTTCTGGCTATGGCCGTGGCATGACTGGATGTCACAGCAGCCAAGCAGGGAAGCAGAGCTGCTGCTTCTGAGGCCAGCTGGTAGTTTATCATATTAGGTGGTACATGAAACTGCACCTATACTTCTCAATAGCTTATTCCTGTCCATAAGGTGAAGGACATTTTACTCAGAAATGACTGCTGCTTAGTTTAAACTGCTTTTATTTATGTGCATCGCCTTCTACCAGCTCTTAGCTTTCCAGAATATTGTCCTCAAGATCTGGCTTTATATCGTCCCTTCTGGCCCTATGTGCCACTGTCTCTCTCTCAGGTACCTCAGTTTTGAATAACATAATGCTTTCAGCATGAAGAGATGGAGAGGACCAAGTCCTTTTCACCATCTGACTTAATGACTCTCATTTAGAAATCGGTAAACAAAATAAAATGATGTCTTTTACCAGAGCTGAATTTATCAGACTCAGCTTCTGGCTATTGGTTTTCTTGATGCCTTCGTTCATTAGATTAAATATTATTAGCATCTACTTTTTTTTTTACCCCCTCACCATTTATGTACTTTCACAGGATAATCAGTTGCCACTTAATTTTTTTATTATTATTATTATAAGCAAAGTAGACTGATTTTTTTCAAGTTTTTCAGTGTACAACACGTGGGGTTTTCTGGTTTTTGTTTTTTTTTTTTTTTCTTGTGGACATTCTTGTGTTTAGTTCTGTGTTCCTTTTTGAGTTTAATTTCATTAAAAAAATTTGTGTGTTGGAAGTATGCATGTTACTTTTCACCTGACTGAGGACACATCCCAAAGCAGCCTAGTTGTTGCTAATATATCAGAATAAGTGTAGTCATTCTTTCGATCAGACTGCTGCACCGGTGAATTTCTTTTCCATGACCCCTCTTCTCCTTGCTTCCCAGGACACGTGGTGGAGTCCAATGGTTTCCACTGAAAATGGAAAACTCTTCCTGGAACAAATGAATAGCAGGAGATGGGAGAGTGCATTGCTGTAGTGGAAAGTAACTGTGGGAAGAAATCTGTGTTTTTAAACCGTTAAATTTCTTCTGCTCCAACGTGGTCCAAGTCAGCCACAGATTTCCTCTGCCCTGTGCCCTGAGAGCAGCTTGATATAATACTGTTGCTGTGTTCCAGAATCCTGGCACTGGGAGCCACAGATGAGTGCCTTTTGCCTCCTCTGGGGCTATGGGCATCTCATCCCCCCTCTGCTGTACTGACTTCTGACTGTACCCAGGGTAGGCCAGTGGCAGTGAAAATGTGGCAGGGCTGAGATGTTCAGCTGCTTGCATTTAAAAAAAGAGCCCCAGGAGGAGCTCTGGTTTTGTATTTAAGTATGCTGTGTACGTCTCATCCCCCACCTTTGCTCCATAGTCACGTCTGAGCGCGCGGTTCCTCGCTATGGTTTCTGCCAGCTCTGCAGTTCTTTCCGAGGCATTCAGCTCTCTCCAATTGATTCCAGATGTGCTCTCCCTCCTCTTCCCAGCATTTTCTCCCTTCCTCCTCCTCCTCCTGCGCTGGCAGCAGAGGCAGGACTGCTTTTTTCCTATGAGGTGCTGGAATTAGTGCAGGCAGGAGGACTGTCATGCTGGTCACTGGAATGGGGGGAATTGAAGGGGCCTGTGTAAGTGCTGGGTAAGTGAAGCTGCCTGACAGGGTTTTGAGGTTTGTCCTTCTTCCAGGAGCCAAGTCAGCTCAGAGCAGCACTTTTGCACAGCTCAGTACTGCCTTCAGCCCATTCACCTCACAGCAGGGGAGAGGGGGACTTTTTGATGCGAAAAGTGATCTTCAAAATCCTTCTTAGAAGAGTGCTGGATATATACAGATTTCTAGAAGAGTCTATTTCAGATAGCTGTGTCAGATAGTAAGGGCTTTGAAAAATTCCTGTGGCTAAAGTAGATACAAATCATTCAAAGAGACTGAATTGAGCTTCATGAAGATTTAAACATTTAGGAAAGCAATTTGAATTCCTGAGGTTGCAGGAATAACTCCACACTGACTAAGCTTTGGTGTGCTTGCAGGTACAGGGCAGTAGCCTGCATATTAGGGACATGGGATGAAAAGTTGCATATCAGTCCAGCTCACGTAGCTGAAACACAGCTGTGTGAAATGAGCAATCTGACTGCAGAATTAACTGAGGTGACAGTAGCTGTGACACTACCTTGACAGCCTGGTTGAGAATTCCCCTGGGACCAGGTGGGGTTTTTTTCAGTAGCATTTCCATCTTCTACAGACCTTCTGTTACTGAGCAGCACCCAGAGCCACTCGTTACCAGTCAGGAGTAAGGCAGAAACCCAACACAGGCAGATCCTCTGTGCTGTCTCTAGAATCATGTACATGACTGCCCAAGTCCTGTGATGGAACCACGGATCATTCCTAAAAGAGCAGTTGCCACACTCCCTCCCCACAGCCAGCTTCTGGTACCTGCTGCCTCCCTGCGTGAGCATCCACAATCATGCAACTGTGAGTGTGATTGGTTTGCTAATCTGCTGAAAGGCTAATCACAGTCAGCTTGGATTAAACACACGTGACACATCTGCAGCACACTGTTTCTTAGCTATGATTCATTTGAATTCTGGTCCAAAAGAAGAAACTTAACCCCCGTCGCCTGACAGTAATCTCACTTATGTGGAAGATGCTTCTGCCCACTCTGGGTGCCCGCTGGATTAATGTATGACTAGATGGGTAATATTTTGAGACTTTATTTTCATATTGATTTATTGAGAGCTAGTTGTCTTATGGAAATCTTTTTTTCCAAGAATGTTTGACTGTGAATGATAAGTGGAAAGTATTCACTTGGAATATTGCAGAGATGGGAACAACACATCCAGGGTAGGTGCTAAAGGACCAATCTGGTACTAAAAAAATTGAGCCTAAGCCTTTCTTACTTGCTGGCTTTGCATCTGAGGATGTATCCATCCTGGTGACTTTTTCCTTTGTTCCTCACCCCCTTCTCCCTGATAATTCTTGGAGGTAGTTTCATTCCTAATATGGAATGGAAACAGATGTTGAGACCTCAGTGTCGTCTCTTGAAGCCCAATTTTCTCTTTCTAATCAAGCCCAGAGAGCGTGAATTGATTGAAAGCATTTGTTGGGATGCCTTTGTGCCAGTAACATTTAATTTTTTTTTTTTATTTTTTTTTAACAGAGAATAATGTAGGTTTCAGGAACAGAAAAGAAGGGCTTTTTTAAAATCTGAAAGATATGTTTCAGGCTGGTACATAGATATGGCCCTGGGCCTTGCTAATGTTGCATATCTGTAAAGCTTTAGCTATATCCAACAGGAAGCCTTTTTGCAGGTTGCCCAGGGGCTTTTTGATTAAGCACATACACGTTCAGTTCTGAGAGCCTGCGTTTGTGCATTGGGGTAGAGCAAAAGTTGACCATTACTGGAAATAATGACAGCATAGCGATGAGTGAGTGCTTCCTGTGTATACGAGTAAGATAAGAGTATAATTTTCTTTCATCCTTTCCTACAAAAGAGTGGCTTGAACTTCTCCATAAAGTTCTTAAATGCGTTTAAAAAGAAAAAAAAAGGCCAGCTGTTTTATTTTACGGAACAGTTTTTGGTGGCCTGGAATGATAGAGTATATATTGGAAGATAACTTGTTCTTCCCTTGCTTTTACATATCTGGGAGAAGGAAAGGCAAGATTAGATAATCTAGTGCGAGTTTGCACTGGGAAGCTGAAAACATGCCTTTAAATGGTTAGCTAGGTGCAAGCTTAAGTTCAGTTATCTGTGGGTTTTTTTGGTTTTGTGTTTTTGTTTTTTATCTGGTGGAAGATTACTTTAAGGTAACTCGGTCAAAAAAGCATTCCCTAAAATGATTACAATATAAATTCAAGTAAAATAAATTTTAAAAAAAATAAAAGCAAAATAAGCACATACATAAATGTTACACTCTTTTAAAAAAACTAGCATAAAAACCTCCACTGAATGTTTGCAAAACTACCTATAGATACTTTTGGGAAGATTCAGGAGGAATTGTTTTTGTGCCCTTGGTTGCACAGTCAAAATCCAGCATTCTTTTCTGTTACGCCAATATGTCATAGATCAAATGAAGATCGAGCTCCAGATGTGCAGATGAAATACAAAACCTCTTATTACTGTGGTCGTCTTCAAGGTGCTTTTATGATCAACCCACATCAAGAAAAAGAGGGTTGATTTTATCAGTCTGGGTCACCAGACAGACATGCCAGTCTTGCTCTCTGGAATAACAGAAATGCCTTTGTAGTGTGAATTGTGGGTGTCAGGTTGGGGTCATGTACCCCTCTCCATCCGAGAAAAGGTTTGTACAAAGATGAAGAACAGAAGATGTTTATATCCTTTCTATTTATCTTTTTCACCTCCAAACTTCCTTTCTGCAGGCATTTTACCTACTTTTCCCATTCAGAAACTAATCTGTAATGAAATAACCATGACAGAGAACTGGTTTTACTGCATTTTGAGGTAAAAAAAAGCTTGTTAGGTGTTTGTAGACACCTGCAGGGTTCACATCCCCAAGTCGCTCTTTTGGCATGACTGGGGAGTTGGATGGTCATCACTTCATCATCTTGTTCATCACTTTGCCTTGTGTTTGAGTATGTTCATGACCTTAAAGAGCAACAGCTTAATTTTTAAAGTCAAGGCTTAGGCTCCATGTGCTGTGAGAGCTACCAGTGCAGGCTGTGGTTTGTCTCTGGTGTAATGCCCCAGCCTGTGGTTTTCTGGAAGGTGTAATGCTTGAGTTCCTGGTGGATCTTGGAGGTCCCTCACGCTGCTTTGTATCCATTCCCATTTGCAAACAAATTGCATGCCTGATGCATTTGTTACCAGTCAGTAAATTGTGGGATTGCCTGGGGAGAGGGTTAATATGTGCTGGAGACTGCAGCTCCCTGACAGCCTGAGCTCATCCAAGTGCTGGTGTCCATGGCCATTCCCTCCTCAGTTTCTCCACCCCCTCCTCTCTCTGGCTTCAGTTATTCTTCAGCTTTGCCAAGCCATTTCAGTACTCTTAACTGGGAACATAACTAACCTGAAAATAAAAAAAAAAGTTTTTTTTTTCCTAGGGTATGTGCCAAAATGGCTTAGCGGAAGGTGTATGGAGCATTGCAGCTGTCAAAGGAGCAAGGGCAGGAGTACACAGCTGGAGGTGATATGGCAATGTCTTTGGCCAGAGCCCCTCTGGAGCAATGACAAAGAGCATGATTCCCACCAGGTCTTCTGCTGAAGGAGACCTAGGAGGGGGAGGCTGTTGGAAAGGTTGGGAGGGACAGCTTGCTTACAGCAACCTCGCTTTATGTTCAGCTCTGAGAAGTGTGTGGAGGAGGACATCCCATGTTGCTTATTATTATTTTACTTCTGGGCAGCAGTGTGGTATGGTTGGCCTTTCGCTATTGTACCTACAGCTGGGGACCAGTGCACAGCCTCTTCTGCCAGAGGTGCATGTCATGTTCCCTCCTTGACGAGGGGCTGTGACCTGGGCAGGGAGGGGTGTCATGGTCTCCCCATCCTCCTCACTCAAAAGGATCCCTTTCATACGGAGAGCTGAGGGTGGGCAGCAGCTCCAGGTTGAGCAGTGGTGCCAGGCTCTTCAGATCCCAGCTACAAACATTACTGCTGTTTACGAAAGGGATTAGGTTAGCACAGAGAGCAAACAGTCGTAGCCTGGAACACTGGTCTTCACAAACAGGTTAATTGCCTCTGTTAGCTGCAAGTCAGTTGCTTCAAGGTTCCATAAAATGAGTTCAGTGAAGGCATACCTATTAGAAACCCCACTCCACTAATAGGTGTATACTCACGTCCATCCCAGTAGTTTGGGTGTTGAAAGGCATACTGAAGAGATTATTCGATATTTACATGCTGTAGCATTTCTCTGCACATTTCTCAGATGCTTATGACTCACAGTAGGGTTATGGATAGCATAGGTTGTTTACATTGTGGCAGTTCATGTGGAAATGTCTATACAGAAATTGTACCAGTTTAGCTTTAACAGGATTATAATTTTTATTTGGTAGGTTATGCCTGGTTGTCTGTGCATGTTATAACATACCAATACAGAAAGGATCTGGAGTTACTTTGCTGTAAGGCTCTTTTCACATCCCTATAATTACACCCTTTTCTCTAATGAGCAAAACAAAACCAGACCTTCACAAAATGGACTGATCTTTGACAGTTTTATGGAAGCAGGAGGCCTTTGTGTGCATTTCTGGTGTTAGCTCTTGGCGCTCCAGTGCTGTGATCTTGGATCACCACCTGCTGTCTGCTGAAAGAATTCATCCTACGTCGCAGTTGCTGAGCCACGTTGCTCGCTGTTGAGATGTCTTCCCCAGCTCACACCCTTCTGTGAGGTATTGCTACGTGTGGTTACTTGCTGCTCCTTCGCTTAGCTTGAAGCTACAGAGTTGGTTAATTAAATTAAAGCTGCATAAACCCTTAGAAAAATGTCCCCATTAGGGATTTTTCAGTGGTTTAGCTAATCTGTTTTCTAAACAAAGTTGCGGGATGGGTTTGTCCTGAGCTCTGTAGGCAAAACCTGAACGAAAGGAAGGAAGTTGGCACCTGTGAGGACATGGACCTTTGTAGGGAGGAGAATTAGGGGACTGAAAGAGCCCAGGTGAGTACCCCTATTCCTCTTGGGCCCTAAGGGCTTGGGTGCTGATGAATCAGCATCGTTTTTGCAAGAGAGGAGCTGCTTCAAGTTCCTCCCTGATGTGTATGAGTGACTTCTGTGGGAGCAGGACAACAGAATGAATAGAAAACACAGAATTGCTGGTGTTTTTTGAACTATAGGTTGCTATATCTCTTATTGAAGTTTTTTTTTTTGTTTGCTTTTTAAGGAGCATAAATAGCCTTTCTCAATTTGGTGGGCATGGAAAGGCAGCTAGTGTGGTTGGTGTATAGCACCACAAACTCATGGAGGGAAATTATTTATCTGAAACTGCTAAAATTATTTCTGCAGCCAAATGTGCATGCAGAAACTCCCCTCCTGGAGACTGCCAGCTGCCCTACATTGTGACTGAGAGAAGTGTTTGCTCCTGAACATCATTTAAGATTGATTTCATGCATCACACAAGTTGAAGATGACAGTAGGCTTTGTGGAGAGATGCAGCTGGGCTTTCCTAGTCCTGTGATGGCATCCTTGTGTGTGTTAGGTCATGGTGACAACAGTTGAACATACACATCTTGGTCTGTTGTTGCATTTGAGTCAACCTTTAATAGGATTTCATGAGCTAAACCAGGCAGGACTGGCAATGCAGTGAGGTGAATTGGATAGACAAAGTTCCTCACATCTTCCTTCAACCAGGAAGTTTGGGGGTTTCTCCATGTTCTTTGTACCTCCTGAGAAGTGGGAAAAGCAGTGCTTCTGACTGCAGGTTTTTCCCAGATGGGTTAAAATTAAGGAAAGTAGTTAAATTCTGTGTTTGAAGATAAATGGGACTTGTATGTGTGTGTGTTAGTTCTTGAAAATATATGAAGCGTTGTGTAAATGTTGAAGTTTGGAATAACAGAAGAGGTAGAATCTCCTCTGGGTTTGGAGGATACCAGTACACTGTGAAACCTACAGAGATCTCATCAGGAGTCCTTTTCTGCAGACAGTAGTGGAAACAGAAAAAAGTGATTCTAAAACATCAAAGGAAATTAAAATTAAAAAATTCAGATGAGAAGTGTGTACATCATCAAATCAAGAGAAAAATAATTGGAGATACAGGTACTCTGCAGGATGATGAAATCTGGACAAGCATAATGGTGATAGATCTACAGATAACCTGAGACATAAAATTAATAATACATTTAATAATAAAGGATATGATTTTAGGGTGTTAGTGCAATTAGGGGGGAAAAGTAGAAGTGATGATGGTACTAAAAACATTTCATTCTGCATCAGAAAACCTTTATTTGAAAAATCTTAGGAAGGTCAGAGAGAAGGAATAAAGTTACTAGGATATTTTGGGTTGCAAGGTGTGATTAATCTCAAAATAAATATGTATTATCAAATTGCCACAAGCAAGAGAAGAGAGAGTGAGCATTTTTCATCCCTCAAATATTTTTAGATGATTGAAGAAGGGAGAGAAAATATCCAAAAGGTTGAAGTACATTAAAAATGAGTAGAACAGTATTATCTGAGGGGTAAAAATATTGAAAATAAGATGATACAAGGTTTATGAGCTGGCATTTTAAGTAGCCTAACAGTGAAATTAAACAAAACACCGAAGCATGTCCTTTGGGGAGCAGCCCTGCACTGTTGAGAGGACAGCAAAATAGGTTTTGTTTGTGGCTAATTAGCATTCTCTTCCTCCTATCCTGGATATTTCAGGCTTGTAGACTGGTTATCCTACCAATTTTTGAAATTAAAACAAAATATAAAAGTATTAGTTTTGTGTTTAGCTCATATTTTCAACACAGGGAAGGGGCACTATGGAGGGCTGTATGGAAGCACGCAGACCCTTGGATATAATGAAATAGCATACAGTGAAAAGATCCTGAAGAGGATCCTGGTAGTATGTGAACAGAGTGGATCTGTTGTGATGGGATAAATACTCTTTAAGTAGGTGAACAGTGATGTTGCTGATACTTGGTTTGCAGTGGGATAGCCATCATTCAGCCTTTCCTTCCTCCCTCCTGTTTGTAAAACACTCCCTGCAGCATCATCTCCCTGATGATGGAGAGGAGGTTGGAGTCAGAAGCTCCCTGCTTTGAAGCTGAGACTGGCAAAGGAATGAGCAGAAGTGGAGGGCTGTCAGAGCTGCTCTCCTTATGCGGGTGATAAAAAAAAACCCCACCTCTGTCCTGCTTTCAGAAAATGTGCTCAGTGTGTGAAAAACCTCCGCAGAGCTGCTAGCACGCGACGCAGGGCTGCAAGAGCTTCGGGGGGAGCTTGTGCAAGGAACCAGGCACTGGCTGTGGCTGGCACGCTTGCCTGAATTTTCTTTTATCGGGTAAGGCTGCGGAGTTTTGTGTTTCTGCAGGCAGCAAAGCTTTGCAGGGGCAGCTGGACTTCAGTTAAGGAAATTGTCCACCACTCGGCATGGACCAAGGCTGCAGAGCTCCTCTCTGCTAAGTGCTATTGAATGCCCTTCCCTCTCCTTCTCCCCAGCTACGGGAGCCTGTGGCCACGTGGCCCCCAGGGGAGACAGACCAGATAGACTAATGTCAGAGCAAATTTGGGATTCAGTCAGTGTCTGAATGACCTGGTGCTGGCTGGAGGTGCGCTGTATTTGTCATTGCTTCCTTTGCCTGGAAGGGTAAGCTGCAGGTAGGCTGGTAAAGGGACTGAAAGGTTTGTTTGGCTTCACTGGAGGTCTGTCAGCTCCTGCACGCTCTCTACTGAAAAGCTGCTTGGTAATTCCTACTCTGCCTTTCCTATCCATGGGATAAGGTCTGCTTTGCTTTTTACTCCATTGATTTAAGCATGCTGGTGTCAGACACAGGCTCAAGCACCTCTGGGCTTTGTGGGGGAGGACCCAGGGCTGGAACAGCAGCCAAAATTTAAAATCAGGATTAGTCTGTTGACACGCACATAAATCAAACAGCCTTTCTATCATAAATCTTTTCTTTGGATATTTTTTTTTTTCTGCTGCGGTGGTGGAAGCAGTAGGAGTGGTGCCAGCAGCCTGGGCTTCCCAGGGTTGGGCTTCAATGTCAAGGCTGTTCTCCTTAGCCCCAGGTGTCTGAATGCAGCTCCCTGCACTCCGCTCCGTGAGATCCCTGCAGAGGTGCATGCTTTAGTGTTTGCTTTGTTTGGTTTTCAGGCATGGTAGGGTAGGATTTTTATTGTCTTTTGGGGATATCTTTTGCATGGTCGGTTGTTTCTGAGTCATCTGTTTGGTGACAACTACATCTAAAGGCAGTGCTAAAAGCTGCTAAAAAATTCACTGTCCTAGCATAGAGGTCTCTGTGGGATACCCAAAACTGAGGGAGGAGTGGGTAATTAATCCCTTGTGTGTTGATAGTCATGCTCAGGACTGGGAGAGAGTGAATGTGGTCCAGGCTTGCTGTCTCAGCACAGTTCCTCACAACCCTTAGGTGTATTTTGTGTGGCCAGCAAGGAGCAAATGGGACATTCCAGCAACTGATGCTGCCTGAATGTCTGTGCTCTGTATTCAGTGCTGCCAGAGCAAGAGAAGGGGCTGTTGCACAGATGGGTTTGAAAACGTGTACTTCTTTTCTGTTACAGTAACACAACAGAGAAGAGTGCTCTGAACCACACAATGTACTTGCTTGTGAACAGAGTGGTGTGGGTGAGACGGGAGGAAATGGACCCAGATGTACTTTTAGGGATATTAAGGAACCCTGTTCTTGTATGTGTGTTTCCTTCTCTGTTTCAATGTTTCAGTGCCTCTTCAGCCTTCTAAAACTAATGCCTTCCTGTGTGTAAAAGCCTTGTGTGAGCTTGCAGGGATATGTAATTTGCAA
This sequence comes from Phaethornis superciliosus, assembly GCA_023637945.1. NCBI lineage: Eukaryota > Metazoa > Chordata > Aves > Apodiformes > Trochilidae > Phaethornis > Phaethornis superciliosus. The sequence goes on along the minus strand of JAJQWJ010000001.1, from coordinate 58,559,364 downwards.
ACCCCATAATTTGTTCTCCATATGCCACCTGGTAGCGAGAAAGTTGCCCAAAAAGGACTGAAAACAGTGTCATGGCACAGAGGAGTGAGATGTGCCAGTTTTGATAGAGAAGGTAATAGAAGACACGGCAATATTATGGTGGTGATGGGTGGGATATTCACTTGAATACGTGCATCACTTGTCAGGCTGACGTTTTTATCCATCTTCTGTAGTATGACGCTGTTTTCTCCTTTTCCTTTTCTTCAGGGTAACCAGGAGCCAGCAGCAACTCCTGATGCAATGGTGCAGCCATTCACCACAATCCCATTTCCGCCACCCCCACAGAACGGGATTCCCACAGAGTATGGGGTGCCACACACTCAGGACTATGCAGGCCAGACCAGCGAGCACAATCTGACGCTCTACGGGAGCACGCAGCCGCATGGAGAGCAGAGCACGAATACGGCCAGCACACAGAATGGATCTCTTGCAGTAAGTGCAGAGGCAGGGGAGCAGCACGGTCCTTTGGGAAAAAGTAGCCATTGATGAGCTTGCTGACTGTTTCTTAAGCGTGCAGCAAATCAACGGCAGACTTGAGTTATATTTAAAAAAAAAAGCTTCTGACCTTTTTGTCACTAGGTTCCTGTCTTTCCCTTCGTGCACAGCTCCCCCCATAAACAGACGCCCGCCAAACAGCAGTAGTACTTGGGATCATGGTGTTTTTACATGGTGGCATTGTCTGATGATAGTCCTTTACAAAAGTGTTCATTTCCTTGAGTTAATTGGTGAATGGGGACAAATGAATGTGTTGGAAGCAAATTCTGGAAGGCTGACGATACAAAGCGATAGGATAAACATATGCGTTGTAGGTGCAATCCCAATGTGTTACTGTTTCCAGGAAGACAGCAGAATAGAAAATCACTTTACTTTGACTTTCTGAAGGTGGCAGGGAGCTTCAGGGAGCAAAGATAGGAGAGGACCTCTCAGCTACTGGACATCCATTTGCCAGACAAAGATTTTTACCTTATGTTTTTTTAGCTTTCTTCCCATGGCCTGGAACTGGCACTGGGCAACATGCTGGCAGATTATCCCAGGAAAAGCTTTATCCACCCCTTAAGCCACTTGTTAAGACTTAACTTTCTAATAAAGAGCCTTATGGTGAGAGCCTTTGGTGCTCAGGGGTGGATTTAATCTGTTAATGCTTTCAGTTTTACTTGTAGTTGGGTGTTTGGCTCATAGAGATTATTTTTCCCCCCTGTAAGTACTGAGTGAATTCGGTGCCAATAACTGGAAAAACTAAAACTGATAGTGCCAGCTCAAGTATGCATGTTTCCTGGCATGCATTTCTGCTCTCTCTATGGTGGGCAATGGCTGCATGTGATTGGCAACACTGGTTAGGATTTTGGTACCTTTGAGTTTATCCTGGGAAAGCTGCAACTTCAATGTCTTGTACAGGAAAAGAGTACAAAGCACATTTACAGAGCATAAAAGGGACTTCAGGTGCCTCCCTCAGAAAATAGAGATGTAGTTGAGATCAGGCTAGAAATAAAACTTAAGAGCTGCTGCAGCATGCAGGAAAATGGAAGTCATCATTTTGTACCATATTGTCCAACACCACCTAAACCATGAGATCTGGACTGCCCATCTCCAGCAGACAGCTTTCTCGAGCTCTGCTAGCTGGATGGGAAAGCTGGAAATGGGGAATAAAACAGTGCAGTGGCTTTCCTCGTGTATTTTGCTGTCCCCGTGCTCGCCCACAGTTTAAGAGCATTTCTTTTTAATGGAAATGGTGTGAGCCTTGACCTTGGATGTGAGCTCTTGCCAGCCCTGCTCCTCTTCCATATTAGGAGCCATCTCTGCAGCAGAGCTCTGTGTTCCATCAACTCGTGCTGGCTCTGAGGAGCCCACAATGGATGGGGAGGCTGGCGAGCCTGTGATGAGGGACTGGGAGCCCATCTGTGTGGGAGGGAGCGTTGCTGGGAGACTGCTGGGAGGGAGGCAGTGGTGTTGCCAGGAGGCTGCAGAGGGAGCCTGACTGGCAGGGGTTATCCAAGAAACAAGCCGAATAGCGCACATCACTTGCACTGGCTGCTGGAAACAGGTGGGCACGTCTGGTGTGACCATTTGACGTGGTTAAAGATGTGTGAGCTGAGGGTACAGAGTCAGGCTTACAGGACTGTAGCTGCCTGGGAATGGGTGAGAGTGCAGATGAGCTCCCTGCTGCTGCTGCTAGGGCTGGGACTGATCAAACCCAGAGGATCCCAGATGGTGGCACATGAAGAAATGCAGGGGGAGGGGGAAGGGAAAGGTGCCTCAGTCAAGAGCCTTTCACGTAGCAGACTTTCACATGCACAGGGCCCTAGATCTTAGTCCCTTTACCTTTCTACTTAGGAATCCTTCTGTATGAAGTTAGTTTGATTGTGTGGGATGCCTTCAGATGTAACTGGTTTTAACTTTTCTCCTCAGTATGCTGATTAGTGATGTAGGAACTAGGGGGGAAAAAGAAGGTTCAGTAGTTACACAAGCTGAAGCATGCTACTAAAATACATCAGAACAGGTTGGTTGTTTCACTTAGAACATCTACAGCTAATGTCAAACATCTTATCTGTCAAGTGCATTGATTATTACTTGTTTGACATGCGTGTTCAATCCATGTGGACTAGACTGCCATGCTTTAGGGCAACTTTTCCCCTCACTGTTTTGTTGTCTTGCTTAGACTACAGTGCTAACTTTAATAGAGCAAAAAGGTCATCACAGGTGAGACATGATTCTTCCCTCCCAGTATTGTGACTGACAATCACAGCTGCTGTCATGTGTGTGAGAGGCGATACCCCAGACCGAACAACTGGTGGATTTTTTAGCTGCTGACTTGAAGCCTGAGCCCCCATGGGATGATTCCAAAATTCCTTCAGCCAGACAGTTAAGGTATCTCCTTGCTTTTAAGAACAAGGCCTGCACTTAGTCCAATTGACAGGACAGACTGAGATAGTGAAAGGTATGCTCAGATGGTGGGGTTTTCCTGCTTTTTGTCTTTAGAATCATTTGCAAAAGTAATGATAAAGGGTGGCTCAGAAGCCCGTATGAAGAAGGGAGTTTCATCTGGTTGGTAGGATGTTATCCAGCAATGAAATATAGAGTCTGTAGTGGGGTCCATAATGCACTGGGTGGGAGCACCCTTTCATAGAAACTTGGCAGATTCTGGAACGTGAGTCAGATTGAATTAGTTCAGATTAGTGGGGTGTCTGTGTTAATAGACAGTTATCTGGAAGCCTGAGGTCAAACATCAGTAGTGAACTTTAGTAAAATAAACCTTGAGAGTCACAGTCCATGCCTTCCTACACAGTCTAAAAGCCCTGAGGAAAGGAACGTGACTGTTTGTTGTCATCAACTAAGGGTGAGCTTGTTTCTGGAGGTCTGAGTGTGCTGGAGAAAAAACACTCAGAGCAGAGGCATGGAAAAGAAATTGGCACAATAGGACGTGTAATACAAACGGCTTAATATTTAGGAATCTTTTTTAATTTTAGGATCAAGGCTTAACTATGGGGCTTTGTTTCTTGCCTGGCATGTGGGTCTTCATCCCCAAGCATCTGTCCTTTCTCTTGATGCTGTCCCAAAGGACAGCTGAAAGACCCGGATTAAAAATAGACTGAGGTGCAGGACCATATTTGGCCTACTCAGCCTGCCTGTTGCAGCCTGTCTCTTAAAGCATTGGCACTCTGCTTTTCACTTCTTATGGTGCTGGGTTGCCTGGTTTCTTCCCCCTTGGTTTACATTAGTCTGCTTATCCCTAATGGAGCCACCCAGCACAGAGAGCTGCAAGTGGAGATGCTAATGAGGCTGCGGTACCTCTGGCAGCTGAGCTGATCTAAAGATTCACTGCTGTCAGAAAAGAGAGATCTGGCTCCAAGCGCAAACTCCCACTCCTATTTACTGGCTCTGGCATTCCTTACGTGAGCCACTTTAATTCACTGACCTGGCAGAAAGCTGTCCAATTCTTTTGCTGGGTTAATGAATTAGAGCAGCTCTTGGAGGGATCCAGCAAATGCTGTTGTTGCAAGGTACAAGTATGGAGTGCGTGGCCAGAAGCCGAGAGCAATTGTCAGCTCTCTGCATCTCCTGGTGCTCTACCCGCAGAGGGAAGATTAATCATCTGCTGAACTAAAAAAGCTTGCTTGATAGTAAATGCAATGCACTTAATACTGTGAGCTGATTATTCAAGTCATTTCTCTTGTTAATGTCAGAGGGAAGAATTTGTGTGTCTGTATAAATTACGGAATGCAGCTGGAGGTACAGAAGTAGAGGAATAAGTTTATGTAAATTACTTGGCATGAAAATGGCAGGTGCTGTCGCCTTGGTGTTGCGTTGTCACGAACCAATATAATGCATTATTTAATTACAGAGCCTCGGCTTCTTGATGTGCCCTACTGAAACATACTGAAGTTATCTGCTGTACCATTTAGCGATACGGATTTCTGATTTCTTAAAGGAGACACATCTGTGGTGAGGGACTCCTACTTGGTGATCTGGCTGTGTCCCAGACATCTAGCAAGAGTGTAGAAAAAAAGAGAGTCAACAGTAGTCAGGGGTTCCTCAGCTGGTTTTTGCACCACATGGATGATGATATAATAATGACTTTCCCTCGGGTATTACTTGCCTATTCTGAGATTGCAGAATATTCCTCTGTAATTATTTTCCACCACTTTAGTAATTAAAGCAATTGCTCATGTGAGGTATTTCAGGTGAAGAATATGTTTAATGAATATCTTCACTTATCTTTTGATACTGCTGAGCAGGTAGATGTGAGTATGAACTAGTTTTATGTAAGTAGCTACAGCTGATTGTTTGGCTGTTTCAGCTTGGAAATGGCTGTCTTGAGGTAGCAAAATGACATTTAACATCAGGAATTTGCTTTGGGTAGGAGGCAGATTATTTTATTATTTTGAGTATGAGGCAGATTATTGTCAGCACTTGTAGACCTGTGTCTAGTGAGGAAAATTTAAAAATAATTTCAAAAAAAGAAACAGGAAACAATCAGCAAATACGACATTAGAGTATAGAGCTGTGGTACTTCTGCCTATCTCTCAAAGGCTATAGTAGATCTAGGAGTAGTAGAGGGAAGGATAATAGTGGTGAAGAAAGGAATGTAGAAGGTTCTTTATAAGAAGCGATGAAATCTTGACTTTTAAGGAGCTGACAGGAATGAAATCATATAACAAATACATAGAATATTGAATTCACAAAGATGTGAAGTGGTTCCGTTTACTGGAGGCTGGGGGACAGCACTGTACTTTGTCCTGTTCTTATGTTCTTCCATGGATTGCTCTATTTGGCCTCTCTCAGAAGGAAGATAGTGGGCTGGATTAGTCTTCGTCACTTCATGGCTGTTCTTCTGCCACTGTGAATGGAGCAGTCCAGGAGTGACCATTATCTCACCCCTTGCTGCCTCCTTCACTTTATCAGGGCATCCCTGTTTTCTGAGGAATAGTCTGGAACTGCTCACAAAGGGTTTGACGCTGTGACCAGAAGATGAAGGCCTTTCAGGGGGTTTCATTTCACTACTTCATTGAAAGAGAAATTAAAAAAAAAAAAAAAAAGAGAGAACCAAAGTGTCCTAGAAAAAATATAACTCAAAAAAGAAAGTAATTTTTAACATCGCTGCATGGAAGATGTTACCTGATGTGTAAGAGGTGAGTCTGTTGTGCAACAGCTAGCAAAGATTCCTGTGTGCTTTCCTGTGTCAAGTTTATGTTCTGACTTCAGGTGAGGTACACCTTTTGTTTAATGAGGAAAAGTTAACGAAATCACTACAGCTTTAGTGCGTCTGGAGACAGATAACTAACAGTCAGGGAAAATACGTCCTGAATTTGTCTTAATTACACTGAAAGTAGTTGAAAACCTAGCAGAAGTTATTTAGAAGAACCTTAGTGATTATTTTGCCCATTTTTTTTGCATACAAAGTACTTGGGCATGTTGTTAATAGAGTCTCTAGTGCAGTCCAATTTTTTTAAAATACAACACTCTTAACACCTCTGAATCAAGTACATAAATATAATTCTAAAATTACATTTACTGAAATTGGAAGGTTATGATTAGCCCTGCAGTCTTCTGTCTGTTAAACAAGTGTAGTTTAGGCAGCAGAAGTTCCCATGCTTTTTGCTCTTGGATGTGTACCTCAGTCTTACCTGGTGGAGTGTGATTGAACAGGAATGAGGCTTCACTCATTTTTTCCATGAAATTGTCTTGGTATCTGTTCATTGGTGGTTGACTGGTTGTTTTGACACAGGTTGTTCACTAGAAGTTGCAGAGATCTTCCCCATTGTCAACTCTTTCTTTTGAGATGGGAAGATGGCCTTCTTCCAGTCATAGCTTTCAGCCCTTGTATCCAAATGATTCCTCAAGCTCTTGATCCAAAAAAGGTCTTTGTATTTTCTTCTTTTATTTCTTTTTCCCCCCATAGTCTACCAGATTTTTTAAAGCCACCCAAGCTGCCCTTTAAATACAGTTATTACAGTTTGTATGTTGTAAATATTTTCTTTGCAGTGTTTCTTAACCTCCTCATTCTGATTCACAACGTTTTGAACAGATAGCTTCCTGGGGGAAAGGACAGGGGGTTGTTTTTTGCTTTACTGTATCTTGGACCTGAAGCAGTTCCAGTTCTAGAAGCCAGTGGGAGATGGAAACAGAATGTGCTGGGTATTAATAGTCTGTGTGCTGGCCTGGTGCATTAGTGTTTGTCTGGCTCTTCAGGGAGGTAGCCCTCTGGCCACTCAAATGCCTCAATGCTCAGGGGGCACTGAAGGCCCTGCCTCCCTCCCAGTGAGGAGAAACCCTTTGCAATTGCTTCTTCACCAGCTGCTTTAGGACAGTATAGTCAAGAGATGGGAAGGTGGTGGTAGAGCTGCTCCCAAGCTTTCCAGAACAGCCTCGTGTTACCAGGTGTCCTTCTCTCCTTTTACACATGGACATGTATATGTCCATGATTCTCTTTGCAGCTGCCTCTTCTTGCTTAGGGTTCCCTTACTGCTGGCGGGTGCGAGGGAGGAGCTGTCAAAGGGCCACGGGCAGCAAGTAGTTAAAAGAGAAGCAGATATTGCATGTGTCCTGAGCTCAGATGCATTTCTCAGTGACCTTGAGCAGAGCTCAGAGCTTGCGTGTACAGGCGTGAATGACATTATCACCTGCCTAAGTATATGTTACACAGACTATGCCAAGGAGGCAAGATAGATCCAATACTGCTTCTAAATGCAGCATCTTTGTGCAGCGTATCTTTGTGTTGCCTGATGACAGGCATTGAGACCTAGGGAAATGTGTTAGCTCCCTCCTGAGCTGGATTGCTGTCTGTAATGAAAGGAGAGGAGCTGAAACTCTGTGTGGAAGGAGTCAGTGTGGGAGTGGGCACTCGATGAAATGAGGGCTTTTATCATCTGGCCTGGTCAGGATAGCACTGCTGCCAGTCTCCTTTATGTGCTGCCTGAGACCAGGCTCCAGGCCCTTCCTTTCATCTCCTTCCTAATGACTTAAGACAAGGAATAACTATGAAAAGAAAAAAAAAAAAAAAAAAAAGCAAGATCTGAGGATACTCATTTATGCAGTTGCTGAATGTGTGGCAGTGGACAAATGTATTGAGCTAATGTTAGAGTGGCTGAAAGTTCAAATCTTACCTTAAGGCTATGAATGATAGAAATGAGGGAGCTACAGCATCCAGGAACAGAAGGTATTTAATATTAAACTACTGCTGAAGAATCAGGATATGTGAAAGCCTGAAAAGCATTTGGGGACTCTTGGTGTAGTCAGAAAGATATCAGTGGACCTATATCCCCTGTTCCCTGTGTTGTTTCTCCTCTTTGAAGCCTTTGTCTTATTGTACACATCACACGTGCTGCAAAATGACTCCTGGGTAGTGGCAGCACTCTGCCATATGCAGGAACAGCTGTGAGTGTTTTTGAGCAGGCCACTATACATGATAGATCACACCCTTGGTAAGAAAAGAGTTATGCCCTCTGTCTGCAAATAAATGGATGTGATAGGAATGCAAACAACCTCGTGGCTTCCTTCCCCATGGAAGCAGCAGATCCAGCCCTATGCAACCTGTGTTTGAATTTAAAGATAAAAGCATTTTTGTTGTCAGTGTTCAGAATCTGTGCCTTTCCTCAGTCACACTGCAGAAGATGCATGTGTGTGTGTGTGTTTGAGGATGCATCTGTGTGCATGGGTCTTCTTCATCTGTGTGCATTGGCCCACTTGCAAATTTCATGCAAAGCCATAAACCCCACAAGATTTGGCAAACTGCAGTAGCAGGGCTCCCAGAATGGATTATAGAGATCCCTTTTAGAAGGAGTGTTGATGATTTGGAGGAGTTATTTTAGACCACTCACTTGGAGGTGCTGTGTGTGGTGGTGATGGATGGGCTACTCCTGTGTTTTGTCCTTCTTTGACAGATTTGCCCTGAGGAGCTAAGGACTCTGATGGAGTCATAAAAATAAAACCACCAAATAGCATGGTGTGATTTAATCACAAGCCAACTGCATTGATTCTTCCCCTAGGGTGCACTCTCTGTATGTTTGGAGATGCATTTTATCATGGGGGTGAGGGCAGGAGAAGAGAGGGGGAGGCATCTTTTTAGATATGACCAAATGGAAGTTTCAGAGGTTGTTCTCAAAGTTTCATGTTTGGAGGATGGATGAGTCTTAGCCAAATAAAAATACTTTATCCTGCTAGGCTTCTCCTGAGAATTGCATGTCTCTGGGAAGTAGAGATACTTATAGGCCGGTATCTCCATTTTTCCTGTCACAGCTTAATTTATATTAATCAGATCAAAAATGTTTGTGCTTGTGCAGCCTGACTAAAATAAACTGGAAAGCTGTCACTGCTTTGTTTACTGTTTCCTTGCTCTTGTCAGTCCTTTATAACCAATATGTAAGGTCGTGCCTCTAAGAGACATCTTTGGCCAGAGAAAGCTCTCTTAATGTTGCCAGTTTAGTTATGTGTGAGAGATGTTACTTTCCAAATATCCATGAAGTGTTTTACGTTGAGAGTAGAGCGAATTTAGCAAGTCCATTCAGTGGTTGAGGAGTCATTGTGGGCAACTCCTCTGAGATTTCTTTCCTCTTTGGTACACAAATTGTGTATTTAAAACTTGGGTAGGGGAGGTCCTGAAAGACTAAAATAGCTGCTACTTTTAAGTCTCTAGTTTTAAGAGTTGTATTTTTGAAAGTATATATGGCCCTTGCCTTCTTGTAGAGCTTCTTTTTACTTGATGGATTAAGGAAGAAGACAGGTTGGCATCTAAAGAAATGAAATGACACTAGAAATGCATCACGCTGGTGGTCAGAGCATGACTCCTAGGAGGCGGACACAAGCAGCAGGAGATGGAGTGGGTGCTCTTTTAATACCTTCACCTGTCAATATGTGCTGGAAAGGGACAGAGCAATAAAAGCGACCAAATTGTAGTCTACTTTGTTCTCAGGCTCTGAGTTTTTAAGGTAATTTTTCAGCCTGAAGTCCAAAAAGTACTATTTTCTCATCAAGCTGCTTTGCAAAGGGCAAAGCCTTTATGTTTAGTGCTGTGTTCAAATTTTACCACTTCTTAGTCCAACGCCAACAGAAGTGACTGAGGTTCTTTTCCTTTCTTCTCCTCTGCCAGTCATCTCTTTGGGGCCATTAGGTTTCTCCTCTGGCTCAGTAGTCTCCCTTATTCCTCTGCCTTCTTGCTGTACTTTTGCTATGCTCAAGTACCCCAGGCCCCCCGCTTGACCTGGCTTTGCTGTACCAATCTGTGCTTGAGAACATTGATACAGATTCCCTTGTTTTATCTCTGGAATTGGTAGCTGAAAGTAGTACTTGGAGTTCTTGTGAGTCCTGCAGTGGTAATGACTGTTTCCTATCCCTGGGCTGACTTTTAAATGTATGAGAAAAGTTAATCAAAGACATCTGTAAGCTGTTTGTGTATGGATTTTACCATTTAATTATAGATCTTCTTTGGGGTAGCGTTTCTCTGAAGGGAGCTTGACACAGCAGATGCTGTTTTGCCTGAGGATGCATTTCTGGTATTGGCCTGGTGAAGAGCTGCCACTTCAGCTGTGGGATTTTGATGACTGCACGAACATCCTGCCACATGAGATTAGAGTGGCAGTACTACCTCCCTGCTTCAGGATATGAAAGATCCGCCTCTTCATTAGAGCTTTCATATCGTGGCAGCTGAAGTGAGGAAGAACAGGAGAAAAGAGTGCAGCAATTTAAGAAAACCAAAGGCAAATCTACTAAGCTAAAAGGTGGTCTGAGGGGAGGGAGGCTGAGATCTCATTACTGTTTACTCATGGAAAGGGAGGGGAAGAACAACTGATCAGCTGTCAAGCATTACTGACTTGATCAAAATAATATATCAAGTGCTCAGGTACTGCAGTTGCTGTACTAATACCTCAAATGAGAGAGACAAAGCACATGAAAAGAATTTCTTTGATTTCTATTCATGCAACACACTCTTGTCTTTCCGATTTCAGCAGACAGAAGGAGGGGCACAGACAGATGGACAGCAATCACAGACACAGAGCAGTGAGAATACCGAGAGCAAATCCACTCCAAAACGACTTCATGTGTCTAACATTCCCTTCCGTTTTCGAGATCCTGACCTTCGGCAGATGTTTGGGGTAAGTTACCATCACCTTTCAAATTACAGCAAATTCTTCTTCTCCACAGGTGGGACATGTGGTGCTAGTGAAGCATTCATGTGAAGGAGAAGCCCTTTCTCCTCCATTTAGCTAGTACACTGTAGAATATTTGTTGGACTAGGATAATTGGTAGTGTTTGCTTCATCTGGTAAATACACAAAAAACCCTGTAGCTGTTGTTTGTATCAAGATGTTGAGGGTGACCTAACAATTGGTTTGAAAAAAAACAAAACAAAACTTTACTTTCTTTCCCAGTAAAGACTAGGATTAAACACTGGCTTAATATATCCCTTACAAAACACTGTTTTTCAGTTGCTTAGAAACTTGTTGAAATATGTCTTTCCTCATGATCCTCTTCTGTGATGAAAAATTGCTGCAAGGAATTGGCCAACTAGCTATTTGCATGTGGAAAAGCTAGTGCAAGTCAGATGGTATTTTACATTGTGTACAATAGACATTGTTTCTTTTGACCAAATAGATTGTCTTCATTGATCTTTGTATGCTATTCATCATTCTCAATATATAAGCTCTTTGAGGAAGTGTTGGTTCACCTGTGTATAGGTGCTGGCTCAATTCCATGTGGACACAGATAAATGAGGTAGATACTTCATGACATAACCTTGAGGTAAAGTTATCTATATATCATCATCATCAGGAATACTTGACATATTGATATTATGGTAACCATCCTTGGTTGATGGCATGTTTTAAAGTCTGCAGAAACATTTCTTATTCTTTTTAAAGTTAACAGTATTTAAATGTTGCTTCTTACTTAAGATGCAGTGCAGAAGCAGCAAGTCAGGGAAGACCAAATCTCAGGTTCCTCTTGCAGCCTTAGGCTTTGAGTATATACCATGGTCCTAACTGCATAGCTGTCTGCTTTTCAAGATCTTGCAGTGTTTCTGCTTCAGTGGTTGCATCCCTTGAGCCATCTGTGTGAGTAGTATGTATGCATGCACATATATGCACTCTCACATGCATAACAGTGTTACAGACTGTGTGTCAGATTTATGGACTTCAAGCTTAGACTTTTGTAAATGAGAGAAGAATTCAGGCTTCTTTGTTCATAGCTTGGATAGTACAAAGTGAATAAAGTGTGCAAAAATATTAAAAATTTATCTGTGGTCTTCAGGTAGAGTCCCACTTGATATATTGTGAAAGTTCTTGAAGCTTTCTGTATCCATGAGAAGCTATTTTGTGGATGAGACCAAATGGAGAAGCGTGGTCAAAATGCAGGAGGGCAAATCTGCTATTAAAAGGGGTCTGGGCAGGCTGGAAAAATGGGAAGATAGCTGACTGGGAAGATATTCACCAGTAACAAGTTTCAAGCCTGACATGTGGGAGGGACTAACCCCTGTAGCAGTACAGGCTGGAGGCTGTTCTGCATTAGATTTGGGAGTCCTGATGGACAACAAATGGAACACAAGCAGCACGTCCTTGTGGAAAAGGTGTCTGATCCTTATCCTGGGCTGTGTTAGTGTAGCCAGCAGGCCCAGGGAAGTGATCCTCCCCATCTTCACCAGCTGTTGGACTGCATCTGGAATTCTGTGTCCAGCTTGGGCTCTGATGGGGAAAGAAGAGCCCTTCATCTAAGTGAAATACTGAAGCAAGCCCACTGGGCACCAGTAAGATGTTCTGGGGCTGGAGAATATGGCACGTGAGCAGAGTCTGAGATGTGGGCCTGTTCAGCTTTGAGAAGGCGGAGGGGGGGTTAGCTTTGTTATTTACAACTATGGGATTGGAGGATACAGAAAAGATTTAGCCAGATTCTTTTTGATTGTGTGCAATGATGAGATGAGAGACAATAAGTTGGAACATGGGAAAATACAGGTTTGTATCAGGACATTTTTTAGTTTTTACTGTGAGGAATAGTAGAACGTGTTGCCCAGGGAGGCTGTGGAACCTCCATTCCTGCAGGTGTTTTACTTGAGCTGAACACAACCTGGCCAGGCAGATCTCATTAGACCTGCTTTGAGGAGGGGTTGCACTAAATCACCTCTGGAGGTAGGTCCCAGTCAAAGTTACGATTCTGTGATCCTGTTGCTAGACTCCTGGGTTTGCTTCCCTGTTATTCTTACATTCGATTGTTACACTTGACATCTGTGGGAAGGTTTTCAGGGTGAAACTCATTTCCTGGCAATCTGTGATTGCTGAATCTTACCAGTTGCCTGTTCCACTTTTTGTTTTTTTAGCTTGCTTTTTGCTGTTGCAGGGCTGTGTGGTAGGCAGTTCCATCCGGTTTGGATAAACCAGTTGCTGAAATCACAGCCAGTTCCTGAACCACCTGCTACAATCTGTTTTGAGCATGTCCTGCTCTCTGCTACTGGTGCTTCCCTCTCCTGGGAGCTGCACCATGTAAATAAGCAGTTCTGGCTTGACCCTTCCACATTTGTTCACCTTGATGCTGTTCCTCCCTGCACTGCTGGTGTGGGGGTTATGCATGAAATGGAAATGACAAGAACCTGCCTGTCCTGGTGACTCTTGGCTCTGCTTTGCAGATAAGGATACCCAGGCAACGTGAATGAACTTCTGTTCTGAGAAGCAGCTCGAATAAATGCAGTATCTGGTTTCATGAAGGTTTCCTATCCCTTTTTGGGATATTGTATATATACTTGTATATAGAAGAGGTGGGGAGGTGTGCCTCATGTATTGGTTTCTGGTGTTGTCCAAGTTATTTCCTGTCTATTTTTTCCTCTAAACATCATCTCGACTTCTAGCACAGTCATGTGGTTTTAGTTGTGGTAAATAGTATATTCCCTACAAAACCATTAGCTAGTTTGCTGGGCCCTGTGTCTGCCAAGAGGTATGTATACCAGAAGAGCGTTCATCTTTTGAGCCAGAAAAAACCCACCATTGTGCCATTTTCTTGTAATAGAGATCTTGACTACTTTGCCAAGGAAATAATGGTTCTTGCACGTCTCCCATTTTCTCTCAGCATTCTTGGAGCCTCAAGCAGGAGAGTGCTTCTCTCTGAATTCTCCTTTCTCCTTTTTCTTTTTTCAGGCTCAGGTTGCTTTCCCCTGGGTGACTTGCTGAAACCAACCCTTTCTAGTGCAGGGGACTCATGGTTGTCCGAGTCTTCAGCTGTGATTAGCCTGTAACCCCCATCTTCTCCTTCTCCTTTCTGTGTGTCAGGTCACATCTCCTCAATGTCATATCTGAGAGACTCAAAATCCTTGCCTGGAGAGCTTTCTCAAGCTCCTTTGCAAAGAGAGGAATTGGGTAGACAGCAAAGCTGTGGAGGAAGAAATAAATGTGATGGTAGGGAGGGACTAAGGAAGTCCCCTGAGGATGGACAACAGCATGTGAGAGGTCAGCCCTGTCCTAGGGTGCAGAATATTAGCTAATGCTTTAGTCCAGACTTGAGTAGAGGTAGACTTCAGATGTGTTGCCTGTGATTAAATGGATATTACATAACATTTTCTAAATCTTCACCAGTTGTGAGAGCTGCAGGCATAAGGATTTCCCGACAAATCAAATTTATTTGGGTTTCAAACCATCTCTCACCTATTATGTGTTTCTAAAAGATCCCTGAGATATCCTCAGGAATGGAACAAACATTTCCTTATGTATATGCTTCTTATAGGGAGACAAATAAAATAGACTGCTTAAAACAGGTAATATTTACTTGACATTTCACAATGCCAATATAAAGACTTCCAGAAAGCTTCTAGAAGGAATAGGTCATTTTTTAATGCACACAGTTCTGTACCCACTGTGGAATAAATCAATAGCTGACCTTGTTCTAGCAGATAAAGAAGAGTTAATAGCTGACCTGAAATCCCACAGTTGCCTAGGTACCCGTGATTGTTATTTGTCTGTATTTACTTTGTGCAAACAGAATATGGTATCAGGCAGTAATGTAAGGAGCTTTAGAAGAGTCCCTTTCTTCGAGTTTAAACAATTGGCAGGATAACTGCCTGGGAAGGTACCTTTAAAAGGGAAGTGTTAATGGAATCTATAAAGTATTCAACAAAATCATACTGATGGCCAAAAAGGCATAATTCCACAGTCACTGAAAAAACTGTGTTAATGGAACACATAGCATTCTGCACATGAGGCATGGAGGATGAAGAGTAAGAGGAAGTAAATGGAAGTAAATATAATCACAAACTTAAAAGAAAGGAAGTGTGCTCATCATGGAGTTATTGGTTATGGAGGTTCAGGGAAGGTGTCTGGTTTTTTTACATGCAAAGATCTAGCTGTAGGTTCAGTGTAAAATTAGAAAATTGTGTGGTTTTTGAGGGGAAAAAAAACCAATGAAAAACCCTATGATGTAACAGAAGGTATTTGTACCATTTTTGTATATAATTTATAACAGAGGAGGGTGATGAGACACTGCTCTCCAAAATTTGAAAACCAACAGGTCTAGATAAGATATGTCCAAAGTAAGGAGCTCTTTATTCATTAATGTTAATTCTTAGCCAATTCTTGTAAGCCAGGAGAGTTGCAGAAGGCTGGAATGCTGCCCACCAGGATTCACTGTTGAAAAAATTGAAAAGGATGACTTGAAGAGCTAAGAACCAATTATCCGTATGTTGATCCAAGATAATTCTGTAATGTTTAAAAAAGCATTAAAATCTAAAGAAATGGTTTAATATCTATTCGTTGTGACTTTTGTATAGGGTAATGCACATCTTTTGGGAAAAATACTGTCTTTTTGACAAAATTGAACAAAACAATGCTGATATACTTGAACATTGGTCAAGTAATTGAATTCATCAAAGTGACCAATTTTGATTTTTAATAAAAAAGGCTTTATCTCAAACACAGCACACATTAGAGATACTAAAATCTTTTTTCATGTTGATAAATAAAAATAGATAATAAAAAGTAGTAGTTACTAGAGACACATTATTGATCAAGACATTATGGGGTTCTTTTTCAGTTTCAGTCCTGTTCAGTATCTGTATCAACCAATGGAGAAAGTACTACCAAAATCTTGCCAGTAAGGTTTGCTGTTAAAAAACTATTTAAGAGGAGGAAAGAGAAAGATAAGGTTACTGTTACAGAATGACTTCTAATGCCTGGTTAACTGACAATAAATCTGACAAAAATGTGTTTGGTGCAATTCAGTGCAGAGTACTAAATATGTGAGAAATGGACTGGGTTTGTAGGACTGAAAACTTTATTTGGAAAACAGTGATGTAGGAGACTACTAGTGTTGGAGATAACCCTCTTCACTTCATTGAAGCAACTATCAGGTTGAAGAAGGGATGTGATCTTGCTCATGTTCAAAGTTGAGGAGACTAACTGCATCGTTTTACTCAGTTCTGGGATCAGTTTAGGACGAAGAAAATATAAGGCTTGGAAAATGAGTGCCTTTTTTAATGGTGCAAGATGTTTGGTGCAAGGTATACTCACTTTATTAAATAGAGGTTGGGAGATGACAAGTCTATTCTGTACAGGTGCTTATTCATGGATGATACCTACTTAATAGGGGTTTTAGGTCTTGTTTACAGCCATAATAAGATTTTCCACTTGGAAGCCCAGATTTAACACAATTAATCTTGAAGTAAGAGAAAAATTCTTATTCATTTAGGCTAATTGAAACAATGGAACCACTTAACAGGGAGTAGAAGAGATGCCAACAGTGTAAAAACAAGTTAGTGACTCTTTTCAAAATCTTATTATCCAATTTCTGACAAACATTCTTTGGTATTGTGTGTAAGGACTCTGGTATGATGGTAGCAGTCTTCTCCTTAGTTGCTGTCAGGCTGTCACCTTCCTTACTGGACTATGTATGAAGAAGGAAAGTTTATGATTCCCTGAGCATGTTTCCTGTCCTTTCAGCTTTGTGCTATGATAGTGTCTGTTCTTGTAACTCATGGCTGGCAGCTTCAATCCTTCCCTTTTAGGCTTCAAAAAGTAGTCTTTTTCCCAATATAAAACTGGTTGGGATACTTTGGTCAGTTCTGGACTTCAGAGTCACATGGACTTTAGAGACTTAGGGGGAAGATGGAGGCTCAGTTGGGCTGCCAGCAAGCAAGAGGAAAATCCATCTGTTCTCTAGTTGAATCATTAATTGCCTCCAAAAAACCAAGTAAAGTGCATCATTTTGTTAGTTTATACGGGTGTCTGAGCACTAAATCTTTATCTGTTGTGAGAGCAACAGTATGAGGAGTCAGAATTGACATTTCTCAGAATTTAGTGTGGTGAAACGCTCTTTGCTCAAGAATCTTAAATTATTTTTTAAAAAGGGAATAGTGTAAGATAAAAATAAAGACTATGCTGATGATGATTAGAGATGAAGAGGGGATAGCACAGGCTCTGGCTTCAGATGGAGACCTTGCCTTTTTTACAAGGCAGTGCCTTTTAGGCTGTTAACTGCTACTGGTGGGGAATATCAGCCTGGTTTTTCTGTGTTGTTGGCTACAGCAGTAATAATACATAGATGTTTTATATAAAGGTGACCATTTTGTCACATTTAATAACTTTCAGTTGATGAAGTTATTAATAACTTTATTTATTAAGGGTGACAGAATGGTAGCTACTTGTTTTTTTAACACTGGATTTTAAGGCAGGTAATAGTGTCATCCTTTTCCTTCTCTAAGCAGAATTCTTATCTGTGCTGTGAGATTCTTTATGGTGTATGTTTGGGAGACCATTACTTTGTATGACCTAAGCAACTCTGAGAGCCCAGATATTTTTGGAAGCTCTTGTAGCTTTCGGATCTTGGCCTCTGGGGAAATATTATGGCACTTTGCACTTCCTAAAATATCTCAGTGGATATAATTTCTCATCCAACTTCATCCTGGTGTCAAGAGTGTAAAACACTTCTATGAGTCTCTCATTTGAGGCTAAAACAGTAACAACCTAGACTACAGCTCTTTCTCACCGAGAATTCGGTAGAATTTTAAGTCTGTATTTGACAGTAAATAAATTTAAATCATAAATAATTCATACGACTGAAGTCTTGACAATGGCAGAAAACGACTCATTAGGTGTTAAGTTACCTTAAGTGAATAATACAATAGACTGAGGAGCTCTGACCTGCAGGTGTTGATGCAGTGAGGCCAGAAGTACAGCAATAGGAAAGCTGCTGAAAGGGACTCTTGTTTTCTGAGTGGATTGGACATCTGAAGGAGGAAGTCCTGTCTGCTGAATATCAACATTTATTTTAGGCTTTTAATCTCTGAATATCACTGTCCAGCAATCACACGTAACAAGTCCTACGTTCCAGTACTGGAGAACAAATTTTCAGACAGAAGTTGGGCTCTCTGTGATATTTCTTGTTTCCAAGCTTTTTCTGCAGTAAGAGCAATCTCTAGCTCTGTCACAAGGCACTTTGCTCCTGCTGATGTTGCATAAAGTTGGAAGATAGAGTGCTGCTTATCCTGGTATATTTCACCAGTGTAATTTCTGGAGTCACCTTTTGCAAGTGACTTGTGTGCTCAGTGCTGCTTGTGCATCCTGTTTTCTCTGCACACCTGTGTTGGGGACCATGGTACTTCTGTATGGGGGTACTTGTGCTGCAGCAGCTGTCAACATCTATTGTATTTTCCATCTTGCTCTGGGCAAACTGTGTGCTGACACCTCCTTAGTGGAAAAGAAAAAAAAAAATGGGAAAACTGCAGTGACCTTCTGGTGGAAGGCAACGATGTCTGGATCATACTTTCCTCTAAGATTTGTTTATGTTTTTGTTAAGTCTACATGTGTGAGTCCTCTGAAACAAAGCTTTGTATGTATGCTGCTTCTGTGGGCATGGCTCTCTGTACCTTTTCCATGGCATCAATCCTAGATTACAGTGCAGTAACACCTCTGGGTATGACACAAGGCAGGAACAGGAAACTGGAAGTCCAGACCTGGAAATTCCCAACCATACTCTGAAGTGGTAGTGCTCACCCTCTTCTCACTGTTTTGTGTAAAGATTCTTCATTTATGAGTGAGGATAATAAATGACTGAGAAATTTAGCGTTCCTCACTCCTTTGTTTACTGAGGTGGCTGCTATCTGTAAATCCTGTTGAAAATCTACTCTTTTTGTGGCTTCTTTTCAAGGCCTGGTTTCTTACAAAACATATTTTGTTGGGCAGCAGGTCGTCAAGAGTAATAAGGTGCTCAGCTGCTGTCTGCTCAGTTGGTAAACTTGGTAGTAGTGCTTTGGTTTATAAATCCTTGATGCTTCCATCTTCCTGTCAGCAAAACGTAATGGTGTTGCTTGGCTGAACAGGATTGCCTATAGTAGAGTTGGCCCCACTATTTTGAAGAGATGTGACATAGCTTTAGGTGTGGAAGTTCATGTAGTGTTAGCAGCTTAGCTCTGGCAGACCCCACTAAGCACTATCTAAGCACTGACTTATAATCACTACAATGGAGCCAGTATGAAAACATACCCTGTAGAGCTGGGAGGTGTAGGGTAAGGACAGGTTTTGCATCATAGACCAATCCTGCATATGAAGGGCTCTGATTCATGAACCTTCAGTCTGAGGACTTTATATGGTTTCCTGCATAAAAGGTTGGCTTCCTGGGTATTTTGGAGTTACACCATCTTTGAGAATGGACTGTTTGGCCATTTGACCTTCGAGGTTTAGCTTGTTCACTGTGCTTTTCTCTAGGTGAATTTTGTAGGACTGGTGCAAAGCTGCTTGGGCATGAAGTGCTCTTGTTGGGATGTGAGGTAGTCAGATGATGGCTTAAGTCACCTTTTGTTTGTAGAGAATTTGCCTAGTTCTCCCTGTTTGCATCTTAGGGTTAAGTTATTTACCTGGCATGTTCTGGAGCTGATTTTGAAAGCTTCCAGACAGGAAGAGGAGGCAGGGCCATCTGGAACAGGGCATACAGGAGGGGCCCTACCCAACTGTCAGTGCCTTGGAAGGCAATAGCACTCTGGTGCCAGATATTTCAAATTTATTATATGTAATGCACTTATGGCCTCTGCTGGAAAAATCTGCTGCCTTCATGTCATGAGGGTAGAAAACAACCCACACAGCATGCATACACCCTTCCTTGCACAATACCCTTGCATCTATGATACGGTACATTGTGTTCAAGCAAGAAAATTTGATGTCTGTTTATGTCGTTATGCCTCTTAAAAGTGTTATTTCTAACATCCCCTCCTACCATTGTAGAGGAGATCATTCTTATTTATTTATTTTAAAGAAAAATAACTACAAGCTGCTACAAGGTCACTCCAGGGAATTAAGGACTAAGATAGAACAATATGTTTTATCTCCTGTCCCTCAGCATGACTGGAACTGTGTGTATCTGTCCATCATATGGCATGTGCATGAGCACTTCGTGGAGGTAGCTTCTTGCACAACCTGACATGTGATGCAGGATGCTGGCTGCTTGGTCACAAAGTAAGCTTTTTAAGGCATGATGGGGAGCATTTGAGATGTGTAGTCCTGCAATGCCTTCTTCAGAGGCTGTGAGCTCTGCTGAGGATTTTTTTTTCACTGCTGCTGTGCAGGGTTGGAAGTAGAAGTTCTTGGTAATCATTGGGTGAATGAATCAAGTCTGAGAAGAATGATTAATGTCTTCAAGGTTAGGGATTAGAAGGTTAGTCCTCATGGGTGACCTAAGCATGGATCTTGTTTTATTTGGCCAGACCCTCTGTCTGCTGGAAAATACAAACATGCCTGTTTACATGATTTTTTAAAATTAGCATGCAGCATTTGGTGGTGACCCTTGTATTTAGATGGCCTAGCATTTTCCATACAAAAATTGTGACCTTTCGCTAAGGAGCTCTTAAAACTTTCATTGTTTGCAGTAGTCTGTTGACATTTGTTAGGGGAAGCACCACCAGAGAACAAAGTGCCTTTTTATGTTCCACTAAATTATATTCAGCTTTGAAGGAGATATAAACTGTTAAAATGAACTAGTTCTTTTTTCCTCCTTTCATTCTCCAAGAAAATTCTGGCATGCCACCAAAAAAACCACAAAAACAACAAAACCCAAACCAAAACCAACAGAAAACCAAAACACCTCCAGTGCTGGACCTGCTGTAACCATTGCAGCAGTGAGGACAAGAGCCACAGTGTTAGAAGCTGTCAGAGCTGTGGCAATGGCCATGGCAGAGTCTCAAAAGAGCCCAGTGCATATTCTCCTGCCTTGCAGCCATGCTGCTGCTTTCCAGGGAATTTCACAGAACAGAAAATCTCTCCCCAGCAAACCTCAGTTCAGCAGTGAGCTGCTGTTATCTCTGTTCCTTCTCTCCCAAACAGTTTCATCCCTCCTGCCCCTGCAAACACCCACAGCTCCTAGGTAGAAAAGAAATTGGGGCAGTGTGCCTGGGTGGATTTCTTCTATTGCAGTAGATGTCTAGCGTGTCCTTCCTGTAAATGCAGGATTGGTAATTTTAATTCTGTCATCTAGGAGATGATGTACCTCCCATCATCTACAGAGCAGACTGGTAGCCCTGATGCCTCTCGTGGAACTAGGTCAGACCACTTTCATTTAGTGTTACCCCCAGCTTTTTGTCAACCACAAGAAATTGAATACACAAGACAGGATTTCTTGGTGTTGTGGAAGCCTGGCATGGTGAGCTCAGCCAAATGGGGCTGGCAGGCAGTGCTGGCAGTAACACCCAAGGATCCAGGCCCAGCTGGGTGTGGAGAAAGGGGAAGATGGCACGGCATAATTGTGCACCAGAAGCTGCATGGTTTGTTCTCTTTCAAGATTATATTAATGAGGCAGAAAATGATGGGGTTTTTGTTTGGTTTTTTTGTTTTGTTTTGTTTTTTGTTTTTTTTTTTAATGACTTTGAAGATGATTTTGGCATTTTGCATTTATTCAGAGCCTGGCTGTTTCAGCATGTGTGTCAGGGCTAGGCAGCTGATCTGATCTGACAGGGAACAGGTCCTGCTCTCGTGCAGGGTGTGCTGCTTTCCACTTCCTTTTGCTTCTAAGTGCCCTAATGCTTCTAATGCCCTAATGCTTCTACGTGCCCTGACCTAATGCTCAGATCAGTACATCATCAAAAGTGTTGGTTTTATTCCTTCTGTTGGGTTAGGTTTTTGCAGGATTGGTGAGCTGTATCATTTTATCTGTGGGTGAGAATGAAAACTGCAACCAGCTCTAGGAAGCTGGTGAAACCAAACAAGGGACCAGGGGCATCCCTTCAACAGCCATGAGCTGTTAAATTGGTTTAGCCCCTGTCGTGACACAACACTGAAATAGTCTACCAAGAAAGCAGTCATGACTGACTTCTTTCATGCTAGTATCCAAACCATATTCAACAAAGACAACAAAAAGCAATCAGTGGCTAATCTCCTTTATAGACAAGCCCATACAAAGTGTGGATGGAAATAGAAACTTTATTTTAGCTATGATTGGCCCAACAGTGGCCAAAAGAGGATCCAGCCTAATCTGTTGAGATGTTGAAGTTTCAAGGAAGGTGCATATTTACATTAGCACTATTCAAACTTTGTGTAACTTGGGATATTGTGAATTCAGTTGTTGTTGGGATGAATAGAAGATTAAGTATTGTCCTTAAACAATGGAACAGTAGAAAAAACATCTGTGAACCAACACGTGTAAAAGAATGCAACTATCTTCTTTTTAAGAGTGGAGAATGGAAGCAGATGTAAAGCATAATTAACATTGTAGGAAGCATTTTGTTTGCTTAAAGACAGTTGTGGAATACTCGTTCAAGGGATTTAATAGCTTTTTATTGCTTTATACATTCAGAGATTCTCCTCAGTCATCGTGGCCCGCTGTTGTAAATGTTCTACATTTGCAAATCTGGCCACAAGTCTTTCCAACAGGACAGCTAAAACAAGCACACTGTACCCATTAAGAGGACCATGGCAAAGTGTAGAGTGTCCCAGTACTCAGAGGTTGTGTTAATCATCTTCCCTAACTGAAACCTTCCTTTCTTTTCTTGTTGACCCTTCCTTCATTTGCTACTACCTTTAGATCTTTTGGAACCAGTGAGATCAAACCAATGTTGACAGATGCTTTTGTAAATAACAGGGCCAGAAAAATGTTTAGATACAACATTTATTTGAATGCAGTATACATCTCTAGAATGAAGACTTCTCTGTACATATGGTCCAGAAAGCAAAATCTTTGACCTGTCTTTCTGGATGGTGGACGTCCCATTTGGAAATACTATATTGATGTTTCTAGAGGAGAGAGCGTTGGGCTCTGTTGAAGTGGTGGTGCTTTTACCCCTCTGGGATGCTGGTTTGAATATGGCCACTTCAATAAAAATATTAAAATATGTTCCAAGCTGAAGGATGTGATCAGTATATGTTTTACTATATATGGTATTATCATATATACAATGTATTACCATATATGGATCACATTTACCACAGGATGTGATAAATCTCCTTTCTAGCTAATAGCTCTTGTTTCCCATTTTTGCTCTGTGCTAAAGAGGGAGCTTTTTGGAACCAGCAGTTGAAACAGTTCAGAGTAGTGGTACCTTGCTCTCCTCAGGGTCTGCAGGCTGAGGCAGAGGTCAAAATTGCATCATAAGTGATAAAAATGCATGGGTTATTGACAACCTGCTGTATATTGCAGGTTGAAGTTGAATTACTTTATTTTTTTATTTTTTTAATGAAAAACTGTTGGGAGTTGACCAATTTTTGTGGTTTTGGAATCTGCCATCAATTCTTTTGAAGGCTTGAAATTTTGAAAAGTGAGGGCAAGGGGGAGGAGGGGAGGTAGATTTGGCATTTGGAATCCCTGAGGCTGGAAGTCTTCCGTGACTATCCCCTCCGGAGAAACCACATGACTGTTAAGTTTCTCTTTGTTAAAGCCACTTCAGGAAGAAGATGAAATGCTGAACTGCATGTCAGAAGTGTTAGGTGTCTGAGGTCATATAACCATGTCTTATATATAATAACATAGTGAAGGAGAAAGAATTGTTTAGATTAAAAGAGGGCAAAATAAAAGCCACCTCAAATCCCTAATATTCTTCTGGAGATTGTTTTTCTTCCTTAGACTTCTTTGAGAAAACCTGGTGTCTGTGACCAAGAAGATCCATATGTCCTGACCTGAGAGAACTGAGTCACGTCACTGGGATTTTATGCCTTTGCCTGTGCTAGAAATGGAAATAATTTCACCTCACTAAGCCAGCCCCCAAAAGGTAGGAAAAATGATTTGCCAAAAATAATTTATTTTTTTTTTCCCTCTTGTCTCTCTGCAGCAATTTGGCAAAATCCTTGATGTAGAGATAATCTTTAATGAGCGTGGCTCGAAGGTAAGTCCTGTTTCTGTACTCGCTTCTCATGTTTTGATTGCAGAGTAAAAGGCAGTTCATTGCCCAAAGAATTCTCTGTTGAGTTCAGCAGGAATTAGTGTGATGGGGGAAGGGAGAAAAGCTATTTTGGGGGCTGTCTCCTGTTCCCTATGACTCCAGACTCCAAATGTGGTAATTTCTGGGAAGCATGTACAAATGCTCCTAGACACTCCTATCTATAATGTGGGATCAGGTTCCCCAGCCTTTTGAACAGACAGAATCAGTCACATCAACCTGTTCCCATTTCACTAGTGGTGGATGCCCTGTGAGGAAGACAGAAAAAGGTAGAACATCTTTGTGTGATGGGAGACTTTAAGGGCAAAGCATAACCTACCCAGCCTACCCAACCACATTTCTGTTGCATTAAACAAAATACTGCCATAGAAACACTACAGAAATACTGCCATATGCGTGAAAGGATTTTATTTCCTCTAGTTTGCAGACTTATTCAGCACTTCTGAGATGCTGACCTTTCATGTTTGAGATACCAGATGATTAATACAAGCATCCTTGTTCCACTTGTCCTGCCCCATGTGGCCCTCTCCCCACTGAATTCGCATTCACACACGTATTTTCATCTTACAGATACATTAAGAGAGAGGTTTTTTGAGGGTTAGTGGTACTTTATTTCCCTGGAGATGAGATTTCAAATGTTGCTCAGGTCAGCTGCAGAGAGATGGAGTGATCTTTGTCCTAATTGGCAATTGGTTCTCATCATGTAACCAGTATCACCACAATGACAAATTGATGTGATTCTCTCTCTGCCCAGGAGGTTCAGCACTGGAATAGCAGGGAGTTTTGCAGGTCAGGAGCGAGGTGCATTGCCAAAGCTCTATGGGGGAAGCTTGCACAGTGCATGTCTATACTCTGCTTGACTTAATCAATGCTAAGATTCCCATTTTCAATTAAAACAATATTTCCCTCTTCCCCCCCCACACGTGTGCGCACATGTGTGCATGCACACAAGAGATTTTGAAGTTGCAATTCAGCTAAGCAGTTTTGGTTTAGAGTATATGCCTTTTGCTTAGATTTGAGGTCCACAGTCTTAAGGTGGCCTCTTTGCTTCAACATATATTCCAGGGTATGTTCATGTTCCAAGCCCTCTCCAAATTTCCCCCTATTGTTGCCCATGGTGCATTCTTAAATTCTTCAGTCTCTGTATTAGCTGGAAACCAGAAAGCCATAGATATGTATTCAAAAGAAAGGAGTGTTAGCCCTTTTCTCATACTATGTGCTTAATACCATGCAATTGGTTTGGATTTTATTATATTTTTTTAATAAGAGTCTGAACAAGTAAATATCTATATGGCTTAGTTTTACTTCACTGTGTGGATAAAAATCTATATGCTTTACCGAAACAATCAACTATGCTGAGTTTATAAGTATTTATTCTTTTCTATGCTGCTCTTCTGATATTTGTAGGCCACAGCTAGCTGTAAATTAGTCTTCATTTTAGTAATTTCTATTTGGTTTGGCAATAGCTTCTATCAAATCTTTCCTTGTTTGAATGTAATTGCAAAAGAACAAAAGGAAGTGGCCCAGCAAAGTGGTGAACTCTATTCTTCATACCCCACTGCCTGTGCTTTCCAGAACAGTGTTTTCCTCTCCACACATGAACTTCATTCTTGCCTGTCCATACAGCTGGGTATTAAACACCCATGGCTGCCCTTCCCCTTTTAGGCAGCTCTAATGTTGGAGGTGTCCTGTGAAGACTTGATTTATGACCAGGAAAAGTACCTTCTTGTGCAATTGTTAGTGCCCAAAGCTTCTGGTTTTCAGTTAAAACAAGAACTATTGCTGAAGAGTTCCATAATTAATTTTGTCCTGAACCCTTAATAAATATATGGAAAAACGCGATCCAAAGATATGTTCTTCCAGTCCTGGACCATGCAGTTTTCTGCTGCTTTTTTGTATTCTTAAAGTAAAAAGCAGTTGCAAAACTGGTATCCTATATGAAGGATGGGACAGAATCTGTAACAGAATGAGAAAACACCCAAAGAGTAATTTTTTGGTATCTTTGCATCCTTCTCTACCAAAAATAATTCCTGTTTTAAAAAAGACTGCAAGATTATTCCTGCTTAGCATGAAAATGGGAGGCCCCAGTGAGTGGGGTGTTGCTGCACGAAGCACCTGGTATTCACATAATAACAGAAAAACAACAGTTTGGTGATCTGATGGTGAAGCAAAGGAAATGGATCTTTCTGGAGGCCACTCACTCACTCTTGGGTTCTTCCTCCACCTTAGGAAAAAAATAAATCTGAATGCATTTTCCTGCCCTGTGGTTTCCATTCTAATCTAATGATATGAAACCTCTCTCTCTTCTTCTCCTCCTCCTTCTCTCTTGGGAATCCGAAAGCAGATGCTCCTGCTGCCTGCCTTGTGCTGTGTTCTCAATGCTCCCTTCCCTTCCCTGGGTTCCTAAGGGTTGTAGAGTTTTGCATAAATGTTATGTAAATATTTAAAAGGTACAGTGGTAAATCCCAAAGTGCCCTGGGTTCACCCCCACCCAGTGTATGATGGGGTTGAGCAGCGCTTTGTCCCTGATGAACTGTGGCAGGAGATCTCTGCTGGGATCACTCCAGTGCTGGTTGGTAGGAGGGACTGGAGGAACTCTGTGGATAGCATTCTTCCTTTTTAATCCACCTGAGATGACCAGGCAGGTTTGGTTGGGTTTTTGGTTTTGTTTCTTTTTGGTGTTGTTTTTTTTTGTTTGGTTGGGTTTTTTTGGGGGGGTGGTGGTGGTGGTGGTTGGGTTTTTTTGGGTTTTGTTTGTTTGTTTTGTTGGCTTTTTGTTGTTGTTGCTGGTTTGTTTGGTTTTTGTGGTATTTTTTTGTTTGATTGGGTTTTTTGACAGGCTGGGGAACTATATAAAACAGACTGCATCTTCAGAATCTTTGTGTTTGGGAAGTTTGGTGACCATAGGGAGCAGTATGTGTCTGTCACAGCCACCTTACACCTCAGGTCCTTACATTTGGCTTAGGAAATGTTATTTGTTGAATCTCTGTATCACAGCAGAGTAAGAAGCAGTTAATAATTAGTTTTGCTGATTCTTCTCTCAAAGCAATCTGAATTCTTGTTTCCTAACTTGATTTCTGCCCAGATCCAATCTCTTTAGTAGGATTATGTGGGCCCTAGTAGACTTCACACTGATATTGCTTTGCTACATATAAGAAACAAGATACAAACTTTAAACATCCCTTGAATTTTATTTTATTTTGGTTTTGCTTAATAGAATGATATCAGTATTCCCTTGATGTGCTTGGGTTTTTTGCTGGCTTTCAGGAAATGAGCTGTTTGTTTCATTTACCCTGTTTACTACTACATTTCTAGTTCTGAGCCATGTAAGTGCCTTAAAATAGCATTCTACTCATGGTTGCAGTTTACCATGCACTTCACTGAACCATGAATAACACATCTCCAGAGGAAGCCAAGAGAGAGGAATCCTGCTCCTTTTGTTAGTGGAGATGGATCCTCTAGATGCGTATTTTGGCACTGTTGTGCTGAACTGAATAAGTGGCCATATTTACAGAAGTAATGCAGCCTTCTGGTGTAACAACTACCCTATGGCATTCATAAAACTGCAGAGAAAGGGAATCCAAGCTCTTTGCTCATCAGCTGCATACCATGTGGCATTGCAAGATGTGCCCTTGATGACATTCAGAGACTTAGAGTGTGTAAGCACACAGTAAAATCTTGGCTGAAGAGGCAGCTTTTTAATTTTTATTTATTTTTTAGATTTTTAAATTATAAGAGGTCAAATTAGTGCAGACTGCAGATGTGTGGTTTCAGGGTAGTATACGTTTATGTAAGTTTATTTATCTCCCTGCCTTCCACTTGGGAGACCCAGATCTCCGAGTTCTTGTATAGGACTGAAGTGTCACAGAATTACAGAATGCTTTAGGTTGGAAGAGACCTCCAAGATCATCCAGTCCAACCTTTAACCAAGACCATAAGCTAACAATTAAACCGTGTCCTTAAGGACCAGGTCTAAACGCCTTTTAAATACCTCCAGGAATGGTGACTCCACCTTTGTCCTGGGCAGGCCATTCCAATGCCTGACAACCCTCTCAGTGAAAAAATGTTTCCTAACATCCAGCCTAAACCTCCCCTGGCACAGCTGACAGCCATTTCCTCTGGTCCTATCACAGTTCCCTAAGGAGAAGAGGCTGTTTCCCTCCTTGCTCCAGCCCCCCTTGAGAAACAAAGAAATTTTGTTTATTGGTGTGTGTTTTTCTGTGAATAAACCTGTGCTGACTGAAAACTTATGCAGAAAGCTGTGTGGAAACACAGGCTGTTTTTTGTATTTGCAGTTAACTTTAGGTTAAGACATGGATTAAATTCTTTGAATTGAGCCACTCTGGCTCAGGACTTAGTTCCCACTGAGTAAAATAGCAACCCCTTGTTACATAAAATAAACCAGAGGTCTCGTTTTCATTTTACTTATATTTTTATAATCTTTTTTTCAGATGTTATCAGTTGAGCCAGAAATGCAAATAGTGTTATTAACACAAAGAGGCTTAATAACAAATTAGGTACCAGTGACCAGTGTTGCTTTCTCAGGTCACCAAATCCCTTAAAAATGGCTGTGGCATGACAGAGACATAACCTGTGTCCCTTTATCCTAGTTCAGTGAAGAACAGTTTTATGCCTTCAACTCTGTGATACCAAACTAACAAGTTAAATTAGTCTGTACACTGAAGTGGTTTATTTAGGCTTGAATAATTAAGACTAAAGTTGATGGCTTGATAGTATAAGCTGATTTACTGCTCCTGGGGGAGCACCTTCCAAGCAGTTCTTGTTCCGATGTTTAAGGAGTTGAATCCAGGGTGCTAAATTAGCAAAAAAAATCTGATGCAGCAGAGAGAGAGAGAGAAACAAGTTTGTTCCCTGCCCATTTAGTTAGTTGAACTCACAGACTACACGGTAAGTTCCACAATTGATTGAGGGGAGGAGGAGGAGCACACAACCAGGGACAACGTGGGGCTGTGATGCCCCTGACCTGAGTTTGTCTGGAGCTGCCCTTGGAGCCCCAAGCTCTGTCAGCTCACCAGTGCTGGCTGGGCTCCCACCCTTCACTCCTGACCTCTGCCCCCTCCTCAGTTCTACAGGAGGGGTTGGAAGTAATAAAACACAATAAGCTGTGCTGGGGGAATGATCCAGCTTTAAAAGAGACCTGCGTGGTTTTTTGGAAGGTACAATTAGGGGCTGTTTTGGGGTTTTTTTTAGCCAGATTAATTCCTGCATCTGATTCACCAGCCTGCAGAGGTACACAGAGCTGCTTCATGCACGTGTCCCTTAATGCACTCAAAGTGCAGCGCAGGGACAGGGGGGAGGTGGAAGAGCTGCTGAAATGGTGGCAGCTTCTTTTATGCTGATTCCCTCACTAATTTAAAAGTGTGTCTTTCTGAATTTTGTGCTGTGTTTCTGTCAGTGCTTTCAGTTCTGCTCATCTCAGGTGGATTATAGCAGAAACACTCCTATCCCTCCAGATGCCTTGGAAACAGGTAGCCTAAACTGCCATCTCCTTGGCTCTGTTTTCAGACTCCTCTAAATTTGTTTATTATGGAAATGAGGAAAAAACAACAATGAAACAACACAAAACCCAACTTGGTTAAAATTGAGCACAGCAGCAGATGATGGCAAGGCTGGTTGCTGGCTGTGTGCTCCAGTGGTACAAGGCAAATGCTGCTGCTGAGGTGACTGGTCTAAAATCTGTGACAAATGAAGGGTTAAC
The DNA here is from genome assembly GCA_023637945.1 of Phaethornis superciliosus. Classification (NCBI taxonomy): domain Eukaryota; kingdom Metazoa; phylum Chordata; class Aves; order Apodiformes; family Trochilidae; genus Phaethornis; species Phaethornis superciliosus. Next base: position 58,529,795 of record JAJQWJ010000001.1, on the reverse strand, counting down.
AATGCATGGATTTCAAGGGGCTCTGTTTAGTTTCCGTTGGTTTTATTTTCTTTTTTTTATTATTATTTTACTTTTTTTTGTTGTTGTTTTTTTGTTTAATTTCTGTGTTCTGGCCACACCCAGGAGAACCGTCTGCTTTTGATTTCTCCCTTTACGGTTAAATGGTAAATTTTCTTTCTCATTCTTCAGAGATGGAAACGTTCAAATACTATATATATATATATACATTTATTTATTTTTTTCACTGCTCATCATGTTGCTTGTTATTTATTGCAGAGTCTGAGGCCAGACTAAAAGGGTGGCAGTTACTCGGTCTCTTCAGGCCCTTTGAATAAACCTTTGGGTAAAAAGGGGTTAGTCTGGCACTGCAAATTACTCACTAGCCCTAAAAATATTTGCTGGGGTTATTTTAGTGTTTGTTGGGGTTATTTAGTGTTTTTAGTGTTTGCTGGGTACAGTGAAGCTTAAGCTTATTTTCTGCTTAGGAGAAGTTCCTGTCAGCTGCTGTTGGAGAGGAATAATAGAAAAATTCAGCCTTGTTATTGTAACAGCCTTAATAAACTAAAGCTGTTTGTCTAATCTAAATTTCAGAAACCTTGAGTTGTCTTTTACCCAGGGTTGTATCTTCCCTTCCTATGGCTCCATAACTACTACTGGAGAAAACCAGTATCTGCTATAAAGCTACGCCAGTTAATATTGGACATTGGCCACCTCTTTTATTTCCCCTTTCTTTCTTACTTTTTTGTTTGTTTCTTTGTTTGTTTTTTTTCTTTTCTTCAAGGGCAAAGCAACATTGGGATTTAAAAATGAGAATTGTTTGTTGTATATGTATTTGGGTGCAAATTAATCCCTATTCTTTACAGGTCATCTGTGAAAAGGAATTTAAAATATATGCATGTTCTTTTTTCTCTCCCATATCAAAGATATGTAAATATATAACTGCTAGCTTTTAAACTTAAAAATAACAAAAATGTCAAGCGTGGCTCACCTATTTCCTTGATGAAAATTTGAATGTCAAAGAGATACATTAAGAAGACAACCAAGGGGGCACAAATACTGATTCCACAGTAGTCAGCTATGTAAAAGCATTAATCCAGCATTGACATTAAGTGTTTTTCAACAAAGGGAGTTGCAAAAGCTGACTGATCTGTCAATAAAACAAAGATTATGGTTAATTAGTTACGTTCAAAATCAGTTGTATTCTGTTTTAATTCACATTGTTAATTATTTTAATATAGTCTGCATGTGGATTTTACCCTACCTTGAGTTAACTTATTAAAAATACTGAAAATTCCTAATCAGTGTAAAGATATTTAATGATAATGTGGTTTTTAAAATCCCTTGTAGACTTCACTAATTGCAAATAAATGTGAATTAAAATAGTCTTAGTTTGGTTCTAGCCTGCACAGACTAATGTCTAAAAAATTACCTACCCTCTGCTCTCCAGCTTTCAGTTCACATCATCACCGAAGACATAAATTTCATTTAGTCTCCACAGGCTTGTCTAGAACAAACAGAAATTTTAATGTAAAAAGAGAAGAGGGAAATAGAGATTCCCATTGCAGTGTTTACCTCCTTTCCTCCCCCAGCCTTTTAAAGATGTTTTTTCTCCATTATATAGAACAAGAGGGAAGGTGTTGATCTGTTTTCCAGTCTCGCCTTTCTCTCTGGGGGTTCTTTGAAGCAGACACCATACCCTGTCCCTTCATAATCAGTTTTTCTATTACACCCCCTCCACCATCCTGGTTCCCTGGGATATATTTGAGAGTTAAATGTGTTTGGGCTCTTGCTAGCCCCTATCTCTTGTAGCTCCCATTTTAATTCATTTAAACAGAAAACTTTTATGTTATTCTGAAAAAGGCATCTGAAAAGGCTCCAATTTTAATTCATTTAAACAGAAAACTTCTATGTTATTCTGAAAAAGGCATCAGTTTGTTATTTACAGAGCTTTTTTATTTATAGCTGAAGAAGTGATATTATCTGAATCTTTAGATTATTGGTTTAGAGCCCAAACGAGTGCTCTTGTTGATCTCTACATTGCAGTCATTGGCTAAGTTCTTATATTATTGCTGTTCAGGGGGTAAAAACAAACAAACAAACTTGCATTTTACAAATGTGCAACAGTTTTGTGCTGGAAACCTAGCTGTGGATGATAAAGGCCAGCATGTGAAATGGCTTGGGTTGGGCTTTTCAGGATTAATATTATAAAACACTTGAAGAATGATGGGTTGCTTGTGTCTTGTTGCTAAAAGTGCTCAGAAATCAAGATGCTGTTTTGTTTTTTTTGGGGGGAAGGGGAGTGTGTCCAATCCATACAAATCAATTCTGAGCTGAATGGGGGGGGGGCCCAAGGCCAGCATGCCATTTCCCTCATAAGGCTTAGCTGTAGATTACTCACATCACCTCGGTCTCCACTTAATATCAGGAGTTTCCATTGCATCAAATGCAAGCCCTGTTCTTGTTGCTCCCAAGGGTATCAGAGCCAGCAGATATTACTCTTTATACATAAAACCAGTTGTTGCTTTACTAAGCCATAGGAGGCAATTACTCCTGTTCTTAAGATAACCCAAAAGCAGCATGCAGCACTTTTTGTTTGGCTCTGCTCTCTGTAATGGCATGAAGGACAGCTCATCACAGCTGTCTGCAGTAAGATGCCATTTGTTACTACTTGGAATCCTAACATGACTTAGTCATGTTGGCTCAGTTTTAATGTCAGTGCCCTCATATCTATGGAAGAAGCATGTTCTCTTACACTGCCCTGTTACCTGACTGCATGAGCTGGCAGCAGCATGAGCATGTAGGACAGACAAGTTGCATGTGCCTTCATGGATGCAATAAACCTAAATTCTTTTAACTAAAGGGACATCTTAGTGGTCTTGAGCCTTTGTGGTTCCTCCAAGCAGGGCATGTCAGTTTTTCTCAAACTTCATGGCCTAACTAGACAAATATTTGTTACTATCCACAGACCAGAGGTTGCCATCTCACAACAAATCCAACTAAGATGGGTAGCCAGGTGGAATGAAGGTAGTAGGAGGTCAGGAGTGTCAGACAGAACCTGGCTTTACCAATAAATTGGTGTTTACATTTACACTCAAGTCCAACACAGTACTCCTAGGTAGGAAAATTTTGAAACTGGAATATGTGATACTCTAAATCTTAATGTTAAGTAATGTTTATTTGGTGGTGCCACCCAGAAGCCCTGTTTACTTTCGGGGCCCCATGTGTTATTAGGGAAGTTACAGGCATAGGAGTAGACATGAGCTGTGCCCTGAAGAGCTTACAAGGGATGCTTTACAAACAGCCCTTCCGCTCAACAATTTTCTAAGGTAGGTAATTATTATTGTCTCCATTTTACAGGTGGGAAAAACAAGGTTCAGTGTTTGATTTGCCCAAAGCTTCGCAGAATTCCTGGTGCCAGGTGTGAACTAAGACTGCTGCTCACTCTTGTAGCAGTTTCTCAAGAGAACAAAGTGCTGCTCAGTGTTGGTGTCCTGTACTGTGTCCTGGGTGGGTGGGAGAGCCCACAAAGCATGTGTGTTAATTAGCAGAGGGGAGAGAAGCCGTCTTGGGCTTGACCAGCTTCCCTGTGTACAAGCAGGGTTTAGTGCTTTTAATCAAACAAAACAAGCAAAAAAATTGTCTCGAGTAACTCTGTACTTCTTTTTTGGTCTGGCCTCAATTGCTTTTATGTTTTCTTTTTTTTTCTTTTTTTTTAATTACTCTTATTCTTATTATGATTACAGTTCCTTTATTTTATTGAATTTAATTTCTTTCATTTATGAAACATGCATGAACCAACAATGTGACTCCAGGAGGTTATTGCTGAGTTGTGCTGATGTCGATTTCATACTGTGATATTTTTTCTCTATTTACCTAGAGATCAGTATTTCAATATATAACGATGTGCATGTTTTCCCCCCTTCTCCCGCTGCATGCAGGGATTCGGGTTCGTAACTTTCGAGAATAGTGCTGATGCAGACAGGGCCAGGGAGAAATTACACGGCACCGTGGTAGAGGGCCGTAAAATCGAGGTGCATGTCTTCAGTAATTCAATTTCTTCTTTATATTTATTCTTTTGATTTCTTTTTGTGTCTTGCCTCACTTATTTCACATTTGGATCCCAGTCTCGTGTGTGCGTGTGTGTTTGTGTCTGTGTCCTTCACCTCCCTGCACTGAAATGTATAAAATTTTACACCCCTTATGGAATATATTTTTATTGTTGTTTTGGGTATTTTTTTCTTTTCTTTCTTCTTTTATTAAGTTTTGTTCCCACCCACTCCAAATTTTTGCCCTTCTGCTGTCTTGATTTTTCCTTTGCTTCAGTTTGCGAGGCTCCGATTTCCATGTCCAGGCCTGAACAAAACTAACTGAAAAGAGTACTGTCTGACTTCTAACTCCGTGTCCAAAAAAGAAAGCAGGGGGCCAGCCAGTATCCTCTCCTTCCTCTGAGGCCAGTTCTCCTCCACGCAAGTGTGAGATGATGCCCGTGGTGGGAGGGGAGGCAGGGGGCAGAAGCCCCAAGTGGGCTGTGCTAGACACACTGCTGATTTCTTGACCTGCTCACAGTCAGGAGTCAGCTTGGTGAAAAGTAATCCTTACAGTTTCTATTTGTCACTGCAGGGGACTGAAGGGTTAATGTTGGCTGGCCAACATGGCCAGAGATCGGGCATGCCTGGTGTTGACCAGTTTGTTGTTCCACTGTGTTGAAGGCTAACTGGCATCTTCCCTCTTTCCCTCTTTCTTTATTATTAAAAAAAAAAAAAAAGGAAAAGAGTACAAATATAAAAACAAAAAAGCCGCCGTTTTTGAGTAAGATGTCTGCATCTTTTGCTTTTTTTTTCTTTTGTTTTTTATTTCCCTTTTCAATGGTTTAGCGTTTAGGGCCCTTCACTTGACTCACTCTTTCCATGGTAACTATACACAATGCTGGCGATGGTACGAGTTGGCGGTAAGTGAAACAAAAGCACTAGAGAAGAAGCTTTTTTTTTTTTTTTTTAATTTTTCTTAAAATTACAAAAAAAAAAAAACCAAAAATAAGAAAGAAAAAAATCCATCTGCCATCTCACATTAACACTACGAAATGTGATTTGACTTGTTGTCCCCACCCACCTCCTTCCCCCTTCTCCCCCTTTTATTTTCAATGCTGTTGAGTAATGCCGCCTGGACTTTGGATGTACATATCGTTTTGTAGCAGTCTGAGCTGTTTGATTACTGACTTCATGGTGATTTCCCCTTGCACATCTTACTCAGAGTTACTGAACTCCAGTTTGGCTGGTTTTTATTAATGCACCCATTTCCTCTTCTCTCTTTCCTGCCCCTTCTTTCTTGCTGCTCTTTCTTTCTGAGACCTGTTTGTAGCTGTTACTGTTTTCTTTCTTTCTCTTTCCCCCTCCCCAGTTTATTTCTTTACTCTGTTAAATGCAGCTGTTGGTCTCTTTGCTGACTGGTGGTTTCTGATCGGTTCTGGCAATTTTTCCTTTAAGTGCTTGTGTTGCACTTTGCTATAGCAGCTGATTTCAGGCACTGCTCCATCTTAATGATTGTCTGTGAGACCCTATCTCCTCCCTCCTCCCCTCCCCACCCTCTGAATCAATTGTGGTTTGGTTTTGTTTTTGTTTTCTTTCTTTCTTTTATCTGTGTGTGTTTAACTGCATGCTCTCAGTCTCATCATTGTTGTTTCCCATACTTTCTTTTTAAATGTGTAATGTTACTATTGTTTTGGGGCTTAAACGAGAGTAAATGTAGCTCCTGGACTCCCCACCCTGCTCACTGTATAGAAGTTTCAAAAGTCTCAAGAGCCTGAGGCAGCTTTTATTTTTGTAACTTTTTTTTTTTTTTTTTAAATCTTCACCCTTTTCTCAGTTCCCATTTAGCATGGGTTTTGATAAAATATTGATTATATATAAAGACTTCACCCTCCTTGCAAGAACTTTGAGGCTGTCTGACACAGGGCTGCAGTAACTTGGCTTCCAAACTGGTCCATCTTTTCTTTATCAGCACCATCTCTGTGGTAACACTTCACTTGCTTGAGCAATCAAATCGCTTGGAACTGTGCAGAGCTCTGTAAAGAGGGTGGAGGTTACAATAAAACTACAAAAAGACCCAGGTCTACTGCTATTTATTTCTCCTTTTTGGTCCATGAGATTTGTGACAAGGAAAAATATTTGAAAATTATGGGGAGGAAATCAGTGAATGTAGATGATCCAAATGCTTGGTGGCATTCTGGAAATCAAGCCTTGGGAGTTCAAATCTAAAGATGATGGACTCCAGGCTACCTTTTCCTGTCTAAAAAGTGTGCCTGCCAGTGACCTGCGGGGCCCAATCCCAGTGGTGAGCTTGCAAAATATATCAGTTTGTGCATCACCTGGTTCAGTTCGCCAGCCCTGGGCTGCAGAAATTATCACTGCCTCTCAAAGAGAACCTCCACAAAGCCTTCAAGTTTTGCCTTTTTGATCAGTGAGCTGAAAAAAAGCACTTGCCAGGGGGTGGCAGGGCAGCAGAGAATCTGCAATTTACTCTCGTTGGCCTTTTGTTTAATGCATAAATTTAAAGTGCCACGTTTAGCTGTAACTTTTATAATTAAATGGCAACTTGTTAAAAGTAATTTAAAGATTGCATTCTTGTAAAATTAGTTTTTTAAATTTTTTTTTTTTTTTGCTTAGAGAAGTATAGTGTGTATGTGTGTGTGTGGTATCTGAAGGTTTTCCATCCTTTTCCCTAACGTCCTATTCTTCCTTCCCTCTCCTCCCCCTCCCCTTTCTTACTTTCAGGTGAACAATGCCACAGCACGAGTGATGACCAATAAGAAGATGGTCACACCTTATGCAAATGGTAAGTGAGACTGTACTAATGATGAGCTGAAAGGTTTGAAGGAAGACAAAAGATTCCTAGTGAGGGAAAAATCATGGCCTCTCCTCAGGACCAAAAAAACCCAAGCAAGAGAATCAAAAAAATCCTCCCACAAACCTACTTTATATCTTTATTCTTCAGCATAATTCCTAAGTATTTATGGAGGATTATCACGTTACAGATGGAGAAGTGGGGACAGAGGAGTAGGGACATGCCCACTATGTCCAAACTAAGAAAAGAAACCAAGGACTGATGGGTTTCCTGCCAATACCACAAGCTGATGCTATACAGTGGGATTGTGCCGGGCTCCCGAGACTCATTGCCAACATGTAGATAGCTAAATACAAATACAGAAGCATAACTTGGGGTACATAATTGGATACTTCTCGGTTTAGGCTCTAACTATAAAAGTTCAGCTGTCCCCAAGCAGCCTGGAAAACAGAGGCATTGCATTGCTTGTTTGCTCACGTTTTTTGTAACAGACTGTGCCTCTGTTCAGTCATTGTCCAGTGAACTTGAATACAGGAAGACCAAATTGTCTGGGTACTGAAGAATCCTGTTGCATCAGGATATCTAGGTTCTTCTGTCTGTGCAGTAATTTTATTGATTATTTTATAGGCATATGGAGCATAAGAAATCATTATTCTCCAGACAGAACTGAACGCTGCTTTGATACAGATTTTGAATCTGACTCTGTCCTGGAATGGGCAGGAAAATTCTTCTTGTTCTGAAAATGTTCCCAAACAGCTTCAAGAAGGGAGGAAGCTTGCATATAGGCAGTTGGTAGTGTAAGAATCTGTTTTGATTACAATGTAAAACTCAGAAGATGCATATTTTATTTGGGGCTCTGCTACTGACTTGTGTGGTTCTTGGCAAATCTTTTTGGTTGCAGAACTAGGGAAAAGGAATAGACAGGCTGGGATTCTGAGTTTCAGTGTCTGAAAGGAATTTGTAGACATTTGTAGTCAAACGCAATGCAACCATGTTGTGTTGTCCTGAAAACAAGGGCAGAAGATGCCTTTTTTGCTTTACTTGTGAAACCCTGATAACAGATCGGAATAATTTGCTTTCACAGCCAGCAGTTTAAAGACATCTTTAAAACTACAGAGAATTATCTGGTATTAGGCCAGGTTTAAGACATGCTGACGAGTGCTCATATGACTCTTATTAAATATGAGGGTTGATCCCAGTCCTTTCATTGATACCGCTTGAGTATTTTGCCGTCAGGTTGGGCAGTGCAGCAGCAGCATGCCCAGTCTTGTGGAGGGAGCCTGCATTGCATTTCTCATTGATGCTTTGCCAGCAGATGAAGAGGTGGTGGTGATGGGCTGCAGTTCAAAAAGTGGTTCATATTGTTTCTAGGCTGGTTAGAGGTGTTAAAATGCAGTGAGCGCATCAGGGCTCCAAGACAGAGGAAAGTTATGAGTTTATTTAAATGAAAGTACCTGTGTGATTGATAGTTGAACAGCTGAGATCTTCCTGAAAGGAATGATTTCTAGAAGCGAGTCCAGATCATGATGTTAGCTTTACACCACTTGCTTTTCTCCCCAGACAGAAGCAGGGGGAAAGATGATAGACATGTTTCTAGACATGACTGGGAAATGTGTTTCTCCTCATACCCCAGTAATTACTTCTTCAAGTGCTATTCTCATATAGGTTTTATGTTGCTGGTTTGCAGTCCTTGCCAATTATCCTGATGATATTAAAATTCATTCTCTGATTCAGGCTTTCACCTACAAAGCAGCATAAAGAAGACAGGAAATACTAAAATAACAGAGAGGAGAAAATGTGGGAATAGACTGAATTGCTTTTCTGCAACATAGTTGCATAATTCAGTTAGGGAGGAAATTCAGACACTATTGCTTTTCATCAGATTTCTAGCAAATGGTAGGGGTTGTTTTGAGAATTTTAGGCTATAAATTGACTTCCCCGGGATGACAGTCTGGTCTGGTGGCTTTACAGAGGTTTTAGATCTGCAGCATTCCTGGTGAAGGCAGGGAGGAGCTGGCTGCAAGGTTCAGGCAGGGATATGCATATAAGGTAGTTGGCATTCCCTCAGTGCTGCCTCTTTGGATCAGCTGATGTTTTGCTGTTCCCTCCAATACAGTGACCTGTGCCTAGAACTTGACGTTAGAAAAGGGCAGTTGGCCTCCATCTACACCAAGGGGGATTAAGGCGAAGCTGAAATTGGAAAGAGCTGTGCATGTGAAGCTGGGGCACACGAAAGAGACTGTTCCCCTCTACCCACGCTGCCTGCTCCTTCTCTTGGTGTAGATTTTGGCATTCACTGCAGTCTTTGTTGTTTCAGGTTGGAAGTTGAGTCCTGTGGTTGGAGCGGTGTACGGCCCTGAGTTATATGCAGGTAGAGCTTAAGTAGACACTTCCACTTCTGCCATTTAACTGCAGTGGTGTTTGTTTATGTTCTCAACCTGCTGTTTCTTTATAACCTTTTTACGTTTTTGTTTTTTGTTTGTTTTTTTGTTTGTTTGTTTTTGTTTTTTGTTTTTTATTCTTTTTAAAATTAAATTAGCTTCCAGCTTTCAAGCAGATGTCTCGCTGGGCAATGACGCCGCAGTGCCCCTGTCAGGAAGGGGGGGTATTAACACTTACATTCCTTTAATCAGTAAGTAGCCCCCGTTGGCCCCTGTATTGTTACTATGCTTGAGTTAATGGTCACCTGTTACTCTTTTTCTCTCCAGTCTGTATAATATATACTTGAAAGGATCGGTCTCATTGGGAATGAGCCAAAGTGTTCTGTGCAGTGGCTGTAACTTGTTTATCTGCAATGTGTTTCTGTATTTGGTGAATGGGTCTTTCTGAGTGATGAGGCTGCAGAACAAGGGGAAAGGTGTGTCTGAGGAATAGGCTGTTCCCTTGCCCCTCTCCCCCTTTTGAAATCAAAGAAACCAAACAGACAAATCCCAAAAGTACATATTATACATGCTGCTGAACCGCGAGTCTGCAGGGCCCCCAGTGGCATGCACCTGGACACACTTTGGGTTAGGTGTGTGCCCTGGGACTCCTTCCCTCTCGGTATCTGTTTATTACATACTTGCAGATGCCTCTGAGGTTTGACATCTTTTCATCATAAGCCAGTTTACTCCAGCGTAAGGCTCCACTACATGTGGAACCAGTTATTGGTCACGCTTGTTAAATGAAGGTGGGCTCTCGGTAAACTGGCACTTTATGGGAAATTCCTGCTGCTGTTATATGGGCTATCTTGTCTTTCAGGCTTTAAAATGAACATACAGAGGATTGGGTGGCAAAGAGTGGGAGGGGAAAGGAGGGAAGAGACTGATGTAAGTTGGTTGACTTTAAGGGCCTCTTGACAAATTATTTTAAAGAGCCTCTGCAGTTTTGGAAGAGCCGCCTGCTATATTGATAGTAACTCTCTGCGCTTCTCGGACTCTAACCAGACTGCATGGCGGTGTCAAAAGGCGGGGGGATTTGTACCCTGTTTGTGGTGGGTGAGGCATGCCAAAGCATTAACCTCTTGCATGCCAAACCTCTCTGCAACCCCTCTTCCCCCAAAGGCCATGGTGTAGCAGGAAGTATGTATGGGATGCTTGCTGGGTTATAAGCATGCCCCTCTGCAGGACTGATGCAAAACGTCCCACCGCTGTGGAGCTATTGTCACTTTGTTTGAAGCTACCGACTGCTTTGTAGGCAGGAGCTCGGATCATTTTCACCCTCCACCTTGTCTTTCTTTACAGTTCCAGGCTTCCCCTACCCAACTGCAGCCACTACAGCAGCCGCATTTCGGGGAGCCCATCTGAGGGGCCGAGGAAGGACGGTGTACGGGGCAGTCCGGGCAGTACCTCCCACAGCCATCCCTGCCTACCCAGGGTAAGCACTGGTCATGAGAGCAGAGTGCTCTGCACAACCGTGTCAAATAGCTGACTGGTTAACCAACAAATAACTAAAATTGTCTGGATGGTGAGAGTCAGGACATTGCTAGTGCCAAAGCATTCTGCACACTACGGCATTGGGTCTCGGGGCAAATGAAATTTTTATGCACAAAGTTCTTGAAACAATTTTCAGTACTTGCAGCATCTTAAAGTGCTGATAATTTTTTTCTGAAATTTTCTCAATTTGTCTATGTGGTATTCATCGTCCATTGACCCAGTATGTTATGTGCTGAGAAGAACGCAAAGAGAGAGGGTCTAAAATTCCCCAAAACTGTTTTGCTCTTTGCACTTCATTTGTGTTTTCATATCCAGGAGTAAGGAATATTATCCATTACCTTCATGCCTCACCATCTGGCACTAGGACACAGAAGAGCCAGTTACCCACAATGGATTTGCTTTCTTTGTTGGAGACGGTTTAAAAAGGTTTAAAACAAAGATCAATCAAGTCCATTAATTTAAAGTTGGGATTGTTTGGAATATAGGGTGAACGGAAGTGCAGCGTTCTTCTAACTATTGTATGTAGCAATGGTGAATGCACGGCCTTAGCATTTTTTGCCCTCTGACTTTTTCACTGGTAATGCAGTGGAATAGATGCTGTTACAAAGAGCATTCTGCCATTTAAAAATACAGGGAACTAGGTTTGTATGTCAGTTTTGTTTGCTTAAGTGTGATGAAAGGTACAGATAAATCAGTAAATCCCTTTTAAACTGTCTTTTTATTTCTCATTTTGAGAATGCTTTATGCATATTGTCTGTCTCTGGAATTTTATTTACCATATTATCCAGGCAACATTCTCAAAAAGAATAGGAATAGGAATGAATCCTCAAACACAGAGATGCAGACCAGCCCTTTTTTCCTTTACAGTAGCCCCAAAAGGGAAGAAAATAAATTATAAATCTTTTATTAAAAAGGGAGGTGTAAGCCACACACGTCAGTGTAAGAATATGGCCTGATCTATGCTGGATAAGTCTGCAATACTTTCTGTAGCAGATTAAGTGGTGCAGCCCTTTTTTTTGGAGTTCAGTCTGATATTTCAAGTAGAGCTTAAGGAAGCAAGCTGCAGAGGTCCTGTATCTGTCGAGCAAATCTGGCAATGTTTGTATTTAATTCACCAGAAGACTTTAAATGAAACCTTTTGTTTAAACATGTTTGCCTTCCGAACCGTGTTTCTTCTGGGTTTTCAGATCCACCTCTTTTTGTCACTGCTTGTAGTTCATATTCTATATCTTCCAACCACAGCCTCTGACCCTGCAGCTTGTCAGTCTGTTGATACAAAAATGACCCAGTCTGGTATGATTAGGAAATGCTCCACAGTGAAACAGAGAAGCAAAGCTGGGTGCTGCCATATGTTGAGGGGGATGTGCTCTTCATCCCTGGAAGTAATGACTGGAGCATTCCTAGCAAGAGGCCACCACGAGTGGCTCAATGGGAGGGACTCCAGGCTTCTCTTTGATATAAATCCAGCTCGAGTCCCATCTAAAATGTTTATTTCCATTTAGAATATGGGCTGGGCTCCAATGAGCAGCCCTTCCAAATACTGCCTCGTGACTGTATATACTTCCATTATGTTGAGTTTGTCTGACCCTACTGACTGACTCCATGTCTTCGTGGGCAGCTTCCCATCCAGGAGACTTGCATTTTGCAGGGCAGTGGTAAAGAAGGCAGGTTCACAAATGGCTCAGAACTGCCACTAGTCACAAGCACTGGAATGTAATTAACAGATTCTGTTGGGTTTTGTCATCACAGTGTGAATCTCTACAAGATACTTTGTAGAGGGCATTTGATTCCTTGCAGAATAATACAAAATGTGCTGTTCCAGTTCATGTTGCAGTAACCTGTAGGACAGCCACCTCTCATTGTGAGCACTGTTGAACTCCATGGAATCAGGGGCAGGCGCCCATTCCTGACACTTCACTCTGTATCAGTTGCTTTCTTTCTGGCCAGTGGAAAGATGACACCGTAAAATCAGTCTGCAACACATGTGTGATGAAGACATAGTGAGTAATGTGGAAGAAGACAGCAAAGTAAGCTGCAGGTCAACTCAAACCTGGTGGAAAGAATTGGTTTTTGCAAACCTCAGTTAGGTTTAAGTTACAAAACTTAATGGTGTCACTGCAGAATTAAAAAAATACAGAATATAGTTAAATAAAAGCTCGTTGGAATTGCCATACTGGATCAGACCTGAGTGCCATCCAGGTTGGAGTAAGTGTTGGCAGTGTCTAGTGCTAGGTACTCCAGAGGAAAGTGCAAAAAATCATATTGCTCCTAATAGTTTTAACATTTATTAGAAGACCTCTAATCAAGATTTACTAGTGCAAATGTGGAGCACGCATACTTAAATATGGGCATAGACATTTATTCAGAGAAGGCTATTCATACCTTAGAAAGCAATTGCTCAGACCACTGGGGAGAATGTTAGATAGTTAACCAAGCCTGACCTCAGAATACAAAGGCAACCTTCAATTTTTAACCAAGTGCTGCATTCAATAGAAGGAAGAAGACATAACCTCTGATATATAGCATGAGTAAAACCTGTTCTGGAATATTGCACTGATTTTTAGTGGCTCTGCTATCTAAACAAGAATACTGACAAATTACACTTCAGACCAAAAGCTGAAAGAATTAAGTCAATTTGAAAAAGAACTTGCTTACTGTGAAACTCTCAGTAAGCTTAAACTAAGTAAGCTTACTTCCATTTTATTTCTCAAGCTGTGCACTAGGCATTGACTTGTTCATGGTCATTAAGTACTAATATGAAGAGCAGGCTTGCCACAGTAAAGAATAATTTGAGCTAGGAGTGTAAATACATAGAGGATTCACTGACTAGAAGCCAAAAGTAGATAAAATTCAAACTGTATAAAAGGCAGTAGGGAACTTTTGGGGCTTGGAGTGGCCTTTTGGTTCCTTTTACACCAAAGTCAACTGTTGGTACACTTCAGTGATGTGGTAGCTTATGACGGCTGTTTTACAAAACCAGCGTGTTTGTTTTTTCCATGAATGTGTTTTAGCTCAGCTAGTGGGCTTTGCAAATGCCACCAAAATTTGGTGGGCTGCTGGGATGCTTTATTATGCTTCTGGTTAGTCTACATAACCAGAACTTTCTCTGTGGTACGCAAGTGGAGGAATTCAGTTTTCACTAGTGCTAAGAACCACAAATATGGATATTCTAGCATGTAAATAAAGCTTGATGAATCTCAGCCCTGGCAGTTGGTGTCAGTCGAGTCCTAACTGAAGGAGAGGTGGAGGGATGTACGTGTACTTTGCTGTTTGGACTCGGGAAGTCTTATACCTTATTAGAGTTCCTTGTAGTTTTCTCTGGAGAGCTGATGCTATCATCTCTTGCTGACAGGAATCTTAAGTTACAGGAGTAGTGAGTGGCCTGATCCAATGTGGTAATGCTTATGTTCATCCATCTGATTGTGTTCAGAATAACTGTTAAAGCTGCTAACCTGTTCATAAACCCAACAGTCACTTCCTCTGTCATGCGTTTGCCTTTCCTGCAGGAGCAGGTGGAGTATCACTGCTAAAACACTCCTGGTCCTAGATAGAGAACCCAGCAATGTAAGTCACTGCCCCAGGAGCCAAATTCTTTGTTATGTGGTTGTAAAAAATTAGCTTCAACAAAAATGATCTCATGGCCTGCTTCTCCCTGCTGAAGTGGCTCCCCTCTTCTTCTAACAAGGGTCTCTATCTTCTTATCTGCTCACAGTGCTCTTGGAGACCGTAGTAATTCTGTCCATTGGGAATGGAGTGTTCTTTACCTGGGGAAGACAGCAAGACTAAATTATTCAAGCAGTAGCTAACACTGCAACAGATGATTTTTAAAATTTTATTTTATTTTTTAGTAATAGCATGCAGAATTTTGGCGAGATCTGCTGGGCTTTTTTTGTGTGTGTGTGCCTTACAATAGGTGGGTGTCTGAGGGTGGCAGGCTCTTGGCAGCATTTCACATTCCATCTGATGAGTAAAAAAGGATAATCTAAAGAAGCAGCTAGTGTTCCATACCTTCTTTTTCCTTAATGCTACTGGTAAGTCATGCACATCAGGTCCATGAACATCACAGATAGGTAGAGCTAATGTTTTTTAAAGCCCTGAGCAAGTTCGTGTGGAGCTATTTAGAGGACAAAGCAAGAAGAAATTCCTCATTATGAAGCACACCCTGAACTCAAATGGGTGGGGGGCATCCCCTCTCTTCCTTCCTCACCCTTCCCTAACCCCTGTCCCAAAGCAAGCTGCATAGAAGTCTTATGTTAGCAAATGCTCTGGTAAGAGTGGCTCTTTGGGAACCCCAGGCTCTGGTTTAACAGTTTTCCTGCTTGAAGTTCTGAGAGAAAGAAAACGATGGCTTAAAGCAGAAAAAGCACCATCCCATGGAAACCCTGCCAGTTGCTGCTCTCTGCTATGGAATAGGCTGTTACTACCAGGGACTCCCACTACTGCACCTTTCAATTCTTGAACCTTGGACGAGTCACCTAACCTTTTTAGCTCATTATCTCTGCTTGTGAAAGCAATGCATTGTGGGTATTTTTGGTTTTTTCTTTTTAATTACATTTCTCTGTGTTTACTTTGATCAGAATTGATTGACTTGTTTTCCTGAGGTGTTGCATTGGTTCTTTAAAATGCTGAATAATAATACTTTGCATGCTTGTGTGATCAGCCAAATCTTATCGCATGTCTAATGTGCAGGGTAAAAGCAGGTGATGTATGGATGTCAGAAACAAAGTCATGCAGCCCTGTGAATCTCGAAATACATAATTATACACGACTCTGTGAAACGTGCTTCTGACATGGTTGACTCCAGTCCCTGTGGGATACTTTCTGGAGGGCTCCTCAATTTCTCAAGCCCACTTCACGAAGCCAACGTTTCCGTGTGTTTAGGGGGTAACTAAAATCATTCCAGGAGAATGAACAGAGCGGAGGTTTCTAAACCCTTGTTTCTCTTCTTCAGGACACTGATCTTTTTGAGTATTTTTATTGTTCAAGATGGTGGTTCCCCTCCCTCTCTCCTTTGCATACTGTCTCCTCATCTGCCCACCCCTTCCCCTTTTGCATGTCATGGAAGATGACTTGGAGCCGTCTAGTGTGCGTGCGCACACACGTTCTCTCGCTGATTTGCTCCTGCCAAAAGCCCAGGTTGTGGATTCATACATCACCTGCCTGTGTAAAACGCATGTGCATGCTGCCGTCCTCAATAACCGGAATGTGTTTTCTGTTCTTTTGTTTTTTGTTTTTTGTTTTTTTGTTTTTGTGTGGATTTTCTGCAGTGTGGTTTACCAGGACGGATTTTACGGTGCTGACCTCTATGTAAGTACACACACCGGAGCCTTCTTGTCCCCAACCCCTGACAAGCCAGCCTTTTTTTTTTTTTTTTTCTTTTTTCTTTTATTTTTTCTTTTGGTTTGTTTGGTTTGGTTTGGTTTTTTGAATATCATTTACTTTAATTTTCTTCTTCCTTGTGGATATATATTTATATATTTAGGAATGCAAGCATGCTTCTCTGTCACTGCGCTTGCCCCTGGGTGCAAGACCTAAGCCTTTGGGTTTCCTGATCATTGCCAGGGTCAGTTTACTGGGTGTCCTGTCCCCCACATGCACACTGCTACTAATCAACCTGAGAGATTATTAGCGAATTGAAAATTTCAACACTTCTTTAGTTTAAATAATTCGGACATAAAAATAACAGGACTGGTTTAGCCTCAGACCTTTGTTTTCCTTCTCCCCCTCCATCCTTCCCTTTCTCTTCTCTTTTGGGGCCCTTTCAGGTTTGATTCATGCAGCCCACACTAAACTGAGCAAGCTGTGTGTTTAAAAATAGTCATGTGCCACTGGGATGTGGAGATTATCCCTTCAGGGAAGACCCGGGGACTGATTAAAAATGGAAACTGAGATGCTAGAGTGAAAACTGACATCTCATTTTGCTGGTAGAAAGGATACCTAAATAGGCTAGATTCTCTTGCCTCTTTGGGGAATTGTAAAGTACAAATATGTGGAGATGTTCGGTTAGGAGAGTCAGCAGCCTCCTCCTGTCTTGGGAATTAGCTCTGATACCATGGGAGACTTTGTCCTGTCATTGTCTCTGTCCTACCCAGCCAGTCTGTATTGCAAATCTCCAGGGCATCTATGTTTTACATAGTGGGTTGTGGATGGAGAGATTCTGACTGGCTAGTGAGAAAAATTATTTCCTCTCAGATTCAGAGCTGTTGCAGGGCAGCTATGGTAGGAATATGTCAAAGTGCTTAGATCTGCTGTTGACAGCACACCTTGTGGCCTGCTTAGCTCTAGCAGAGTTCCCTTTCCTGGTATTTTAAGTAATATAGCTGTTTGGAGCTGGGAAAGTTTTGTATTGGGTAGTGGCACAATTGTCAGCATGGATTTCATATTCCTGCTCCTTTGAAGGTGCTACACTCAATATTTATAAAGAGAACACTGGAGTTACCCTCCAGATAATGGATGGAATCAGCTTTTAAATATTATTGACTTGTGAGGAGGGTCAGATCTTGCAAAGGCACTTTTCCCAACACAAAGCAGGTGGAAGACGTGCTCTCTTGAGTACAGAGATATTGGGTACATTTCTTCATACTTGCATATACTGTCATATGTGCAGACCTTTAAAAATTGACCTGCCTCCTCAAGTATTGTTTTATAAAATTGTGTCAACAACTACATAGGATTCTGGTTTTTTCCTACCTCACTCCCAAATTACCAGCTTTTCAGACCACTGCCTTTTCTACAGCATTTAAGCAAGCAAATGAGTGATGTTTAGTGCCTCTGCCCTCAGAGTATGGCACATAAGAGGCTGTGATGTTTAAAGGGAAGACTGGCCAGGGTTACTCCCTGTTCCTTTTGAGAAAATTCCTCCAGAGCTTCCATTTCAGGTGAGGTGACTTATTTAATATGTTTTAAGGCAAATGACTCCAGTAATAAAGAATCTCTGTAACCACTTGGTGCTGCAGAGCAGTAGCATCACATAACACAAAACCAAGCCCCCCCAGCCATGTTAGAAGTATTAGGTGGACTTCTGATGACTTTGCTATTCATGGCACTGGTCACACTGTCAGAAAGCAGCATGATAAACGATGGGACTCATCAAGGTGGATGGTGGTGCTTTTTCCTACGTTATTGCTCCTCAGAGACCTCTGATGGAGCTCAGGAAAAAGTTATAATCTAATATGAAGTTATACTTCCAAACAATTTGCTTGGCAGAGGTGGAATGATTATAGTGTTCCTGAGCCCCACTGCTCTGTCGTGCTTTTCACTGCAGTGCTTACATCTTTCTGGTTGCTGTGAAAGGCTTGTCCATGTTGTGGAAGAGGTGGCAGAGAGAACTTCATTTAGGACCTGGGAGCAAAAGTTAGATTGAAGTTCCCTTAGGTCTTCTGAGTTGTGTCAAGGAAGGTTGGAAGTGAGCTGAGCTGGCAGGGAGTGGTCAGTGGTAGGCAAGATGCAGGAGAAGTGTCCCAAGTTTGTGCTGCTTTTTCTGCATACATGTTATGCACTGATATCTCAATTTCCTCCTCCTCCTCCTCTTCCTCATTCCTTTTTTCTTTCCTGGGGCAACCATCCTGCTAGCCATTTCTTCTGTGAAGAAAGCAATCCATCTTTTGTTGGATGCATCCAACTCTGGCAAGACACCTGAATTCATAACCTGCCCCAGGATGCAAAGGGCTTAATTTCGGATGATAAGAAAAGTTATCTTTCTTCTACGAATGGGATCAATTTGGGTTGGGGGGGGGGAAACCCAAACAAACCCACCCATGCGAAGACTGCTCCTGCCTGTGAAAAGCGTGCTTGCATCCACTGGAAAGAAAAGGCTGGTGAGCCCCTCCGTGGGCTGTTTGTATGATTGTTTCTTTCCACAGCTGTGTTTTTTTGAACTGCTCTTCCTGTGTTCTGTTATAGAATAGTCTTACAGGAACCAATCATTAGCGCTAAAATACCTCAGGTAGGAGTGCCAGTGTGACCTGCCAACCAATCAGATTGTGGATTGCAGTGGAAAAAACTGAATTATACTAACCATTCCAGCACCACATTAGAGATGGGAACAGAGGCTTTTTTAGGGCAGCGCAGACTCACGTGTGATCCAAGCCCCTGCTCTAGCAGGGCAGTGTGTGTCCAGATTTCACACAGAGTGGCATTTCATTAAAAAAAAACAATAACATAAATTCAATGGAAGGGTTAACAAGGTTCATGCTTGTCCCATTACCATGTAGAAGCACCTGCTGCAATGGACACCGTTGTCCTGTCACCTCTTTTAATTCATTCATGCTCATTTCTGGTGCACGTATGCCACCCTTTTAATACAGAAATACTGAAATACAGTTCTAGCCCTTTCTTCTTCTTCTGTTGTAGAGCAGTTGGGGGGGGAAAGACATATTTGAGATGTGATTAAAAAAGAGATCCTAAAATTGGGCTCACTGCCTAAAGCTGGCAGGTGGTCAAACGTACCTTACTGGTACCCTGAATTACACATTTCTCCAGGGGTATGGAAATTCTTGTGTCTTAGTTGCATAAAGGCTCTTTGGAGTAAAGAGGGCCAGCAACACACTTTGCCTATCTAAAGCAAGGCAAAAAGAAAAGGGAGGCTTACACAATAGTATGCAATGACATAGTAAGCTGTAGTTTTGGCTTTCCTTATGTTCTTGTTGGAGTGATCATCTAATATGGACCTGAAGAAGAAGAGAAGATGGACTTATTTTGAGCTAAACTGTGTAGTGCTCATTTATCTACATTAATATGCTCAGTAATTGAAATGCTGCTTTAGTTGGGATTACAGCATCCTGTATATGTTGTTTTGCCCTGTTTGTGTTATTTCAGAGTATATCTGACAATATTGAAAAAGCTATTGTCTAATGTTAAAGAAAGAAAAAAAAAATATTATCTTGCTTCATTGATGAGCCAAGGATGATAACATCACAGAAGAGTCATTTTAAATTTGGGTTCTTGCAAATGCCTAAGTAAATAGTTTTTTGACAGCTGAGATCTATAGGCTCAAGCCCTACTCATTCACATGGGTAAAGGGGTTTAGCACAGACCCATCAACACTGGCACAATATCCAGAGAAAGAGAACTCGAATTAAGATAAGTAACCTTTAGGGTTGTGTTCATCTCTCTCATGTGCTCCCCAGACAGTCCAAAAGACTGCACTGGAAAGGACCCATTTTGATTTTTTTTTCAGTCTCCTGTTGGTCATTACTGCCCAGTAAAAACACATAAACCTTTTCCTTATTTCCTCTGTTTCCTTGTCAAGGCCGTGCTTAAACTGCCCCTTTGATGGAAACATCTCTGATGTAACATCTTAACAAGAGCTCAGCCACCCTCATTTCTTAGGAGATGAGGCTAAAGATCTTAAAAACTGAACCTAGCTGGGTCAAACCTGTCCCTGTGGAATCACTTCCCTTAAATAGATGGAGTGGGAGTTTGCACACTTGTCCTGGGTTTCACCACTCAGTGGTGTCTCCTATTGCAGTTTGGCTGTGGCACTGGGAGAGGAATGTGGTACAGCTGACAAGGGCCTTTTAAAATTATTTTTTTTTTAAATTTTTTTTTTTTTTTAATTGGGAAACACAGCTGTTCACATCTGAAGATGTTCTACTCCATTATAGGTTATATTTACTAAAGTACCTGAAGTGAGTGGCATCAGAAATCACTAGGGGTGATAGGACTGTGTAGCTGGGGTTACGGATGAGCTCTCCATGCTGGCTAAAATTCTGTGTGAGCAGGAATGGCTGGAGAAAACTGGTGCATTGGACAAGCCAAACAGGGCTTTAGACACATTGATGAAAACATTGTGGGTCTTTAGTTATGGAGAACAGGAGCATGACCTGCAGGATGTCTCCTTTGCTCTGTACTGGTACAAAGCTTAGTGAAAGCATTTACAAAATAACAAGTGATAGTCACAACTTTCCTTCTCTTTCCTTCACCATGTTTTGGTGTATTTGGACCTCCTGGTCATGCTAAATACATCCCTGCGTCAGAAATCCCCCAGCTGTCCACACTCATTGCTCCTGTGACAGGAATGTACCATGGCCATAATAATCCCCATTTTTGGTTTTATTTGAGGTACGCACAAGTAGAGTTTGCAGACTGCTTTGAACTGAGCAGGTCTGCCTGTGTGTGTGTACCTCTATCCTGTGACTTTTTTTTTTTTTTTTTTTTTTTTTTACTTTTTTTCTTTTTTTACTTTTTTAATAACAGTAGCTTCAATTTTGCATCAGTGCATGGTTAAAAAGCAATACACATGTCAGCTATTTCTTAACTTCATTTCTCCAATGAATTATTTCTCCTGTTTTGTTTTTTTTTGTTGTTGTTTTTTTTGTTTTGTTTTTGTTTTGTTTGTTGTGCAGTTGACTGAAGAAATGTTAACATCCCGCTCTAAACCTCTCAGTGGAGTCTCTGTTCCCTTCTCTGATATAACAGATGGGTTATTGCTTGTTATAATTATTAACATTGTGGTGTGGGACAGGGCTAGGGTGGGAGCCATTTTGGGGGGTGAGGGCGGGAGGCTGCGGGAGTTGTTAAGGTTGGAATGTTAACTCCAGTGGTGACTGACTGTTTCCGTAATAGCAGGTTGTTGTGGCTGCACGCTCTAGTACTTGAGGCTGTGTACTTCACTGAGCTTGTGGTAGAGCCTAGGGCAAACTGCTGTCCCAAGAGAATGCTGGGATGGATAGAACTAGCCAATATGAGTCTGAACGTGGTGACTTTGCTGGTTGTTCTAGCTCCAGATGTCAGCATGCTTAGTTTTTAATTTTGATTAATAAATGTTACGCCATTCCCCCTCCCACACCTGATTCCAACCCTTCTTCTCTTTTCTTCTTCTTCTTCTTTATTTTTTTGGGTTTTTTTGTTTTGTTTCATTTTGATTTTGTTTCATTTTCCTTTATGAGAGATGTGAGTTAAAAGAGAATTACATGATAACCCTTGTATGGTTTCAAACTGCATCTCGCTGTCATGTTCAGAGGGTGTGCCAGGCACATGTGAAATGGCTTCTGATCTGAAATGTGGCTGGCAAGCATGGGGCAGAGGAGGGGGAATTTGAGTGTGTGCTGAAGCCAGCTGCCCAGTGTCAAAAACAGCTCATACCTGTGACAGACCACGTATGAGCACTCTGACCAAGGGACAGACCCCATCGAGGGTTCAGAAGGTTCATAAGCTTAAAACCACAGTGATACAGGCATGAAGTTTTGTCTTAATTTGCTGAGGTCAATGAAGGTTTGGTTTGAATTAAGGTTGCACTTTGTTCCTCTCACCTTCATCATGTTTTGGAGGTGGGGAGTAATGGTGGTGCAATAGTAGCACACCAGACCCAAGCAAAACCTTCCCAAGCCATCAGTTCAAAACAGAAGTGTTGAAACAGCTAGATGAGATTAAAAGGGCAAAACTGTAACATGTCATACCTTTCAGGCAATGCTGTGATGTTTCATAGCTGTAGCTTCGTATTGCTCTTCTGCTAACTAACTAGAAGATTGAAGAGTCTGTAAGTCCTTCTTTTCTAGTGTAGGAAATGGTCCCCAGGCATGTTTTGGATAGCATGTTAGCCTTTCTAGGGCTAGCACAGGCCCCACAAAAGCAACCAAAATTAATGTAAAATCTTTACTTCTAATTTAAAAACTACCTCGCCCAAAACTGGGCACTACTGAACAAACATAGAGTTCTGTAGTAGAGCTGATTTAGGTACATGTAGTCAGAAGATCTCTTGGGAAGAAGTGGCAGAGGTATGCTGAGCTGATTCAGGAGGTGAAAAGCCTACGTCTGCCTTCTGGTCCTTCAAACTCTGAAATGCCATTTGGGGAAAAAAAAAAAAGGCGCCAGAAGCCACCTGGAGTTTTCTGATGTTATTTATGGCTCATTTTGTTCCTGCCAAATCAAAGCCACAGTTCATTTACCGTTGCCCCCTCTAAGTTAACAAAAATGAGTTCAGAAGTGTACAATAAAGAAGGATCTACCCTGGGCTTCAGAGCCCTCTTTGCTGCCTGCCGTGCAACTTTTGCCCCGGGTCTGAAAGGTGGGGGGCCTCTCTCCTTCAATACTGCAGGATGTGCAGAGCCCCCTGTCTGAGCCAGCTCTTCCTCTGCCCCAGGAGCTCCTGCTCCTTGTGGGAGTTCCAGGAGGAGACTCGCAGGCATGCCTCTGGGTCAGGATTCACATTTTGCCAGCCTAGCTGTAAGTACATTTTTAATAAGTACCTTGTATCAGTGTAAGCATTTTAAAGACCTTTATTACAGGCTCATTGCACGGGCAGAAATGCAGCAGTAATACAGACTGTTCTGGCATATTTTTCCTCAGCCCATTTCTTTCTTAAATGGAGGGAGGGGAGAATGGTCTGGTTAGTGTCAATGACAGGTTTTTGCCAGCCCTGAGACCACCAGGGACTATCTCCTCTGACCATCTTTTCCTGATAGCTTTTGGCTTCCCCAGCTATTGAGACTTTTAAGTATCCGGACCAAATTAAATTCTAGTCTTCTGGGTTTCCCAGGCTTAAAAAAGAGAGGAGGGGGGGGAACAAAGGAGAAATTTCTCTGAAAGGTCCCCTTTCTAAAATACACACCTCACAGAAACTGCCCACCACTGATTTCCCCAGGGTAAGAGGAAAGGGACACAAAAATTACATTCCATGCCAGATTTCAGCTTTTCTCTGGTTTTCAGTTCCCCCATGCCAAATTTAATTTCCTGCAGGGATATAACCATGCTCAGGCATGCTTTAGTTTATTCCTCTGCTAAATGGGGCCGTGGAAGAGTCTCCCCAGTCCTTCTAAGGAAAGGAATGTACATGAGTTAATGAGCGATGCTTTTGATAGACAGGACATGGCAGCTGATGCAGTTTGAAACACTTCCTCTCCTTGTGATGTGTGTGAATTTTTTTTATTTTTTTTTTCAATTACTATTTTTTTATGCGTGGGTGGACAGGTATCTGTAAAGTCAGTTCTCTTCTCTCCTGCAGGGTGGGTACGCAGCCTACAGATATGCACAACCTGCTACTGCAACAGCAGCCACGGCCGCTGCAGCCGCTGCAGCAGCTTACAGCGATGGGTATGTAAGGGGGAGGTGTCCATGCTTGCTGTGCTCAGGGACTCAAGGAGCATTGATCCATTACAGTAGTTCTATTTCTTTTCCCCTGTTCCTTTGTCTTAACTTGCACTCGCACACATGCATGCACAGCCCAACGTGAGAGAGTTGAATGCACGGTTTGTCTCTCTGCTCCCGGGCAGTGTTGCCCTCCGGTGTATGTGAGCTGGCACAAATCCTGGCCTCTTCCCTATCCTTGTGTGATTCTCTGCACAAAGGAGGCAGTGTGGTTACGGCCTCAGAGTCAAAAGACCTGGCTTGCCTTGCCAGCTCCTTGCTCTGTGACTCTGGGCAGGTTGTTTAATCACTGGGTCCATTTCTCTCCCTGTCCATAAAGTAAAAATTGCTCAGCTCATACAGTACTTTAGGATGCTTTAATGTGCAGCTCTGCATAAATACAAAGGATTATCATCGTCAACATGCTTGCCTTAAGATTTTTTCATCTCCTGTGCAGTGAGGCCATGTTTTAATCCTAGCATATGCGAGACCCATTAAAGTTCATACTCCCTTCTCATTCTGGAGAATCCCTCACTGCTTTCCATTTAGCAGCTGTTGCCATGCCAGTACTGCTAGTGCCAGCAGGCACTCTCCTCCCAAATTGCATCATGTGAGGTAAGGGATGCACCAGCTGTCATATCAAAGGTGCTGACCTCTTTCCTATAGGTCGAGCCCATGGCTTCTGCCACATACCTCCTTGCAGGCCATTCTTTTGCCCATTTCTTACAACACATGGCAGCATGCCTGTAGGATCTCTTAGAAGAGGTGCTGCCTGTGTGCATGTATGCATACATGTGTATAGAAGGGCATGCTGCTTCTCCCATTGCCTGTGGTCAGACAGCTCTTTTCTCTGGCCTCTGAAGTGACTCTCTTTTTTTGTGTGTGTATCTTTTCTCCTTCTCTTCAGTTATGGCAGGGTGTACACAGCAGATCCTTACCATGCCCTTGCCCCTGCCGCTAGCTACGGAGTTGGAGCTGTGGTAAGTGGGATATTCCTTCTTGTGCTGTTTCTCATTTCCAGCATGGGGAACAGCTGTTCACTGGGTGTCAGGTAATGAAACTCCAGCCAGAAAATCTTTTTTGTTGAGGAAGGAGGTCCTTAGCTGAACTTCTGTGTTCCCAATTCTTCTGCATTCTTATGTTTGTGTGTGTGCACTAGAAAGGGAGACAGGCTGTAGCAGACCAGTTATTATGTGGTGTTGCACATCACCTGGTACAAAGGAGATGGCAGAAGAATGACCAGAAATGTCAGGAGCCAGAACATTGTTAGTGGGTCAATAGAACTGCATCAAGGTGATACATAGAGCAAAACTCAGGAGAAGTTAGAGGTGCAAGATACCTTTTTATGCTGTTTTCTTTAACTTGAAAAGGTAATGTTGAAAAATAAATTCTAGGAAGCAAGGGAATAAGATGTTCTCATACATTTTGCAGCAAAGTTGCTCCACTTAGTTCCATCTTCCACTAGTGGAAGGATGCAGTGTCCTGCCTGCCAGCAGTGGTTATGCAAGGGCAGGAATGAGGTATGCTGGCATCGGAGGGGAGTGAAGGAGCTTGCTGAAAGCACATGCTTGCCCATCTGCTCCTAGCCAGTGCAGTGTTGTTGCAAAGGCTGGAATACAAATGTGTTCAGAGAAAAAGACACCTAAATATAGATATCCGCAGTGTAGCACTTCCATCTAAGCCTTAGCTCATCATGTGGATTCTGTTTAGGGTCGATGAAGGAAAAACAGGTACTTCTAGGATACCAGGACATTATGGCTATTTTAGACCTTTACCTTAAGGTGAGGTGAAGAGCATCCTAGAAGTCTTTGTCTCTTACCTAGAAAGACGGGGTAGACTATCTCGGAGATTAGACTGATAAGCCCTGTCTTTGGTACTAAAATCCATTAAACTGAGATTTACCAAACTTCATCTCTAGCTGGCTGGTTATAAGCTTTTCCTCCTGAGCCATGCCTTCGGTTTTGCAGGGAAGGTTCTCTTCTCTTGCTTTTTAGACGTGCTGGTGGTGGTGGGTCAGTGCCAGGACATGTCTGTCAGTCCTTCTGTCCTTGAGTGTTTCTTCACAGTTCACCTCCTAACAATCTCTTCTTTTCTCATTTAATTTCTACAGGCGAGTTTATACCGAGGTGGCTACAGCCGATTTGCCCCCTACTGAAGTGACGTGAGCCCCCTGCAAGTGGGACAGCCCCCCCAGTTCATGAGGCCTGGCTATTGCAATATTTACTAGTAGAGGAACTCTATAGCAAGATGAGGAGGAAAAACAAACAAACAAAAAAAAAAAAAAAAAAAAAAAAAGAGAAAATACTTTTTTATACCTCACTATGTTCTTTGAATATGTATTTTTTTCCTTTAAATTTCTGCCTTTAATTCTTTTGTTCCAAAGATTGTGCTTTTTTTTTTTGTTTGTTTGTTTGTTTGATTTCTTTTTCTTGTTTGTTTTGTTTTTCTTTTTTTTAAACTGTGGTAAAAATAATGCATTTCCGTGTCTGTATGTTGGTGCATAGCTTATCCTACCAATCACGGAAAAGGCGATTAGCGATAAGGAAAGCTGTTAAAAACTGATATCATGCAATTAATCAGGAGCACACAGACAGAGTTACTTCCCTGGGTCTGGTGCTTGATGCCCGTGAGACAGGAGGATGTGAGGGAGAAGTCTCCACCTGCCACGTTTCTGGTCTACCGAAGGAAGAATTCTTTGGCTGTCGCTTGGACCTACATGCTGGTGGGAAATAGTCATTTACATTTGGAAATGGGGGAAATGCAGAGACTTTCCTCATTTTTATCACCATCTGCCGTGCACAGGTTTGGGACAGTTTCAGCAGTGTCAGGATTTTTTAGACTGGTCAAGAGAAGATTTCCAATTTAGTCAACCTGCCCAAAGACTTTGGCTGTTATCTGCTGTACAGGGGACAAGACCTTGGGAGGAATTTTTGATGAGGATGATCTTTCCCACACACACTTACTCTAGCTGCTTGTTGTCCAATGCTGGTGGCTGTAACTATCTTAGTTTTCCTTCCTGCTTTTCAAGATTTTTCTCCCTTGCTGTCCCCTTCCTCCCTTTCTTCCTTCAAAGAGTGGCAGATGGGATGCAGCATCACACAGAGTACCTCTGTTGTGGACAACAAGCGGTTAAATTTGCAGAGGTGAAGCATCCTTGCAGAGGAAGAAAGCTAGCTGAAGAACCAAGCACAGTGCTCAGGTGCTCCAAGGTTCAGTGTGCAAGGTCTCTCCTCTTCACTCTGAACTGCCTGGAGGCTTCCTGAAGTAATCTGTTTGACATAACACGAGTGAGGGAAAAATAGGTCATGTATAAGCTGCTGAGGCGAGGGCCAAGCATGTGGGTTTGTGTGGGGGAAGAGGGTCTTTTATATCTAAATGTGATCTTGAGGTAGTTTTGTTTCAGTCAGGAGTTGAAGAAGAGGCAGAAGCAGTTTGCTTAAGCTATGAATACATAGGAACTTCCAGGCCCTTTTGTAATTCTGCTGGAGCCCCGGAGTCTGTTTTGCCCAGCTTCTCAGAGAAGGCAGTGCTCCTGGTCTACTGAGTCCCTATAGACACTACATCTTAGAATATTTGGAAGCAGAGAGACTGTTTAGGGGAGGGCTCCGTGACTCCCACATCTCTCCTGCTCTTATCTACAGTAATTTTGCTGTGTTTCAAAGTCAGCATTTTTAGATGACTGCATGAGCTGTGCTGTGATAGGGAGCTGCTGCTTTCCAGACCTCCCTGCTCCGCTGCTGGCTCTGAGAGTGCTCCCAGTAACCTGAGTGCTCAGAGGCAGGGCCTCTAACCACAGGTTAGAGAAATGCAGAAGTATGGTTTTATTAGGCTGCCTTCACTCCTTTGGTTGGTACTGGGGTGAACTCACTGACCCCCAGAAAGGCTGCTTGGAGTGTGGGTTGGTTTGTGGGACCTCTGCAACTCCTGTCAGGTACCTACTCCTCCATCCTCTCCTGATACCACAATAGGAAACCTCCTGCATTTAACACTAAGCAGTGGCAACCAGCAGAGCTCTTGGGGAGGTTATCCTGGCCTAGCTACACACAACCACACATTTTTTAGCTCTTCCCCAGTGATATACGTAGCCTCTCTGTGTGCAGCAGGGAGGAGGCACCTAAAAGGGCAAGAATGGGGAAGCCATTAGTTAAGCTAGAGACCCTGCAAATATTGTTGCTCTGGAGGAATAGCTAGATAAGGGGACACCAAACTGCCAGCCTGTTGGCCACATTGTATTTTTTTTCCTGGTTTTATTGTTGGTTTTTAACTATTTTTTTTTCCAAGCCAAAGTTTGGTTTGTTGCTGTTATGACAATTTTTTTTGTTGTTTGTATATAAATATTTTAGTTAGCTTGAAAATGGGAAGGGGGGAACAGGGTGTTGGGGCTTTCACAAAAATCTAGGAAAGGAGGGGGACTCGGGGTTTTTGGGGGGCTTTTACTGTCTGAATTTGGGGTAGGGGAGGGAGGACTTGTGGTAGAAATAGTGATATTCAAGGGGAGCCATTTCCAGGGCAGGGCAGCCAGGGGACTTCTGGAGCTGAGATGCAGCAAAAGCCTCTACTGGACTTGTTGTACCCACCTGTGGGGCAGAGAGGCTGAGTGGGGCCATCCCTTCCCTTGCCCACAGGCAGTTCCTCATGCAGCAAACCCGCTGGCTGTGAGTGAGAGGGGCACAGCTCGCCAAGCCTGGCAGGGCCAGCTGCTTGCCCCTCTGCCCCTTTTCTACATTTCAGTTCAGCTGGTTCTGACTGCAGCTCCCCAAAAGCTAGGCTCTCCCTCCCCAAGTGCCCTCCCCTACCCTGGCAGTGCTGCCTGCAATCCTCCCCCCAATCCCTACCCCTCCACTTGGCCTCTCTGGGAGTAGGGAGGCCATTTCTGCCTCCGAGCAGAGTCTATGCATGGTGGCCTCAGGCCACCCGAGTACATTAGGAGCATGAGGTGTTTCGTGCGGAAGCACCCAACCTTTGTGAGGCCGTGGTCTCCTGCTGCATGACCCGCTCCAGACCATCCAGCCTGATTTCCTCCTCTCTCCCAGCCTGGCATGCTCTGGTTTCTTCCCTGCCAGGCTTCTCCAGTGCATTAACCAGCTGGTGTCTCCTTGACTCTGTAGTTAATGCTGCAAGATTCATGCTGAGGCAGCTCACTGATAGCCTGCCCGGCTTCCTGCTCGCAGCAGGGGATGCCGAGATGTTTGCATGGCTGGGGACTGGAGGTACCTTGCTGGTTCCAGGTCTCCGGAGCACCAGACCTCCCAAAAATTTAACACACCAGCTGGAATTTCGCAGTGAGATTCCTCGAGTGAGTGTTGTGCCGTGGTAGGAGAGCTCTTCAGCTTTTCTTCCCTCTTGGCAAAACAACAGCTCCGGTTTCATTCAGCTGCGTTACGAACTGGCTTGAGATGTATTCAGAGCAGCCAAGCCGTGGCTGCATCCATCTTCTGAAGAAGTGAGGACAAAGCCTATATCTCCCTATGCAAAATGAATAACACTTAATAAATTAAACTGGGCCCTGGCTTATTTGACCAGTGGCAGCTGGTACGTGCCCCCGGGATGGGTCTGCAGTCACGGGTCCCTCACAAAGTAGGGCTTCACTTTCCAAGGGAAACTACAGGCAGCCTGGGAAAGAGCTTGCTGTTTGTCACCTTCTAGTCTGGTGGCATCCAGAATTCCTCTTGATGCAGAGAAAAATGTTTCTTTAGGTGTTGCTGTTTTTACTGTCTTTCAACAGGTCTGGCCAGCACACAATATTATGGTGATAAAGTTTTGGATTGAAGGCTTGATTTATTTAATGTGCCAGTCTGTCTTTCCTTCTTGGGTACAGCTGTGCTGGTACAAAGTTGATTCCTTCTGGTATAGCATATTCTCTGCTGAGAGTAAGTTACATTGAAACCCAGCCCTGCATGAAGGAGGCTGCACTGTTGTCGGTGGGTTAACTTTTCTAAGAAAAACCATGACAAGACCTGGATGCAGTGGGGAGGTCAGTGTGAGCCTGCCATAGCCAGCTGTTCCGAGGTTAAGCAGTTAAGTGGATCCTGTGTCATGAATTCAGATGGACAGAGCCATGTTTTAAATGAGCTGTGGCTTTGCTGTTTCAGTGCCCAAGAGAGCGTGCTAACTCAGGAGTCGGAGACCTGTGCTTTGGTCAGGGCTCTGTCTGTGGTCCTCAAGGGTCATCATGGAGCAGTTGTGTTGCTGCTCTAGGCTTCGCTTCCCCGTCCCTCAAGTGAAGTGAAGTGAAAGTTTACCCCCTGTTCTCACCCATTTTGAGATCCGTGGATGTGAAGTGTGCAGCAGGCACTGAGGAGGGTGACCTGAGAAGCTGTCTCGAGTGCTAGTTGTGAAAGGGTTAATGAAGCCATTTCCTTGTCTGAAAAGTGATGGTGGCTTCTGGGGTTGAAATTCACCCAGAGCTTCCACAGCAGGGAATACAAAGTTGAGCCTCGAAGTTCCTACCTACGTTTTCCCCGAGACTGTCCCTATCTGTATTTCCCATCCTGGCCCCAAAGAAGGAGGCAAGTGGAGAACAGGTTTGGGGAGCACTTAGGAATTCAATAAAGGGAAAACCAAACAACAGCTCTGGGGAAGCTTTTGCTGAGTCTAGCTCCAAAGGGAAAGCACACGGGTAGGGTGGCAGATGGCTGCCTGCCTGTGGCCCTCCAGCTCGGCAAGGTCAGGGGAATGCTGTCCTTGGTGCAGAGGGGTGCTTTTTAAAAAGTGTGTTATCTGTTTGCACTGTTTTAAAATAGGAGGGTGGGGGGTAAACCCAACCTAGTGAACAAGATGAACATCCAATGTAAACTTCTTTGTGTTTTTATTTTGTCATGCTCTTGGAAAATGTCAAACATTTTGTAGTATACACCAGTGAGACTTGATTCTTTGTTGCATAAAACACTATTTTTGGTGATGTTAATGTCTGAAATGCCCCGTCCCTCCATCCCCACCTTACTGATTGTCCTCTTCACCCTCCAACCCCGGTAAACTTCTCTTCTGCAATGAAAACTCCAGTCAACAAGACAAGCAGGAGTCCGATAGCTAGAGTGTGAAATGGGGCCCTTTTCAAGTAGGCTCTGGGTTTCTCCCTGGTACCTTTTCCTCTAGCCAGGAGCTGGCAGGATAGTCACCATCCCTCTGCAGCACGTGCTTCGATGGCAGCTTAAGCAGGGCTTGGGATGTCCAAGTCCCAATCCGTTGCCATTGCTAACCCTGGAAGGCAACTCCTTGCTGCTGGTTGTCCTCTCGGGGTGGCAAGCTGCAGTTGCTCCAGGTTTGTGCAGGAGACAAGCTTCCCCCGCTGCCTCTCAACTCGTAGTAGAACACAT
This sequence comes from Phaethornis superciliosus, assembly GCA_023637945.1. Classification (NCBI taxonomy): domain Eukaryota; kingdom Metazoa; phylum Chordata; class Aves; order Apodiformes; family Trochilidae; genus Phaethornis; species Phaethornis superciliosus. Next base: position 58,498,660 of record JAJQWJ010000001.1, on the reverse strand, counting down.
CAGCCAAAAATCTTGCCTGATTTCACCAGGAGATCGCTGGTGTCTAAAGCCGTCCACCCAAATACTCATTTGGCTGGCAGTTAGCAAAATGCCAGTTCATCTTAGGAATGGGGTTTTGTTTTGTTTTGTTTTGTTTGAAGTGGGTCAATAAATCTCTTGCCAGATTCCTAGTTCTCTGCTGGTGGAGGGGCTTGTAGCTTCCCTGAGGAATGAATTTCGTACAGAAATCAATCTCGGTTTTGATTGTTTTTCTAATTTTTTCTGTTCACAGTATCTTCTGTGTGCACGTGTGTTGCAGTTTTGGCAGCTTGATTTGGCTGCATTATCAAGTGACGAAATAATCCTCTTTTACCCCAGGGGATATGATTTGATTTTGGCTTTTTCCTTTTTTTTTTCTTTTTTCTTGTTTTCTTTTTGTTTGGTTGGTTTTGGGTTTTTTTGAAAAATATAATAAATCCTGCTTGTAAATAGCTGGAGCTAAAACGTGGGGCTGATAGCAAATGAGAACCAGGGCTGTAGAGCGATACGGAGCTGGTGGAGTATTTTACTGACCTCACAGGCTGATCTACTTGAGACTTGGAGATTTTTTTCAGTGCAAGGCAGAGATGCCGTGGCACCTCCAGTGGCAGCGACGGACTTGCCCCTTCACGTGGTCTCCCCAGCACCTCCCATTGCCAGGTACCGCTGGGGAACAGGATGTGTCCTGGGTAGGATGCGTTCCCTTTCCCCTGGATCATTTCCTAGGACGCCTGAGCCGCTTGCCCAGGGTCCCATTTCCCTGCTGACTCTGGAGAAGCAGTATCTGCATCCCAGGGCTTTGTGACAGCCTCTAACTTCCCGCCCTCCCTTGTTAAGTATCATATTGTATAGTAGCTTTCAGACCATACAGTATTCATTGGGTTATTCCTATTATTATCAAGTAGCTGGAATTGTGAAGGTCGGAGTAGTTAGATCTTTAGCTTTTATTCCTTTTTTTTGTATTACTATCCATGTGTATAAATTATTGATCATGTTGCTGGCTTTTATAAACTCTAAGCAAGGGGGGAAACCCTTCCTAACCCTTTGCAAATGGTAATGAAGCACTGTTTTTAAATAAAAGAGAGAAACACCAGTCTGCTGGCTCCCATGTGTTGTCTGTTTTCCAGTGCACCTGGATGAATTTCCCCGGTCAATATCCCTGATCTCCCTGGCAGGTAAAATGCAAAGAAGAGAAGCTGGTTTGAAGAACGAGCTAGGAGACAGGATCTTCTTAACAGTGATACAGGGTAAAGCCTTGGCAAATGACACTGGCAAAATCCCAGCACTGTACACTAAGCTTTCCACGCCTTTCCCTGCCCTCCTTTCCTGTTGCTGCTTGTTAGCAGAAAAGGGCTGTTTGTTTGGTACTGGATTGGGAGTCTCATTTTTATTTTTTCCCCTTCTCTCCAAGCCTCAGCTGTGTTTGAACCTGCTAGTATGGGGAGACAGCCATTGCAAATTGCAGTATCTGCTTTTTATTTAATGCCTGTGTAGCCAACCTCTTGCTGTCTGTGTTAGCACAGGTTTAATAGTTAACACACACAACTGGAAGCCAGTGTTCCTGTGCTCGGCATAAATTTCCTCAGGGAGTTTGGACATGCCTTTTAATCACGGGTCCTGTTGTCCTGCCTATAGAAGGAGCATCACTGCAGACAAGCAGGAATTCTCATTCAATAATCTACCAAGTGCTTAAGAGATCCTCAAGTGGAAGATGTCATGCAAATATGTATCCATGTAATCAGAAGCTTTTTCCGCTGAAATGATCCTAAAAATAACCAATAATAAATCCTGGTGGCCAATTTGCAAGTATTTATGGAAACTGGTAATTGAGTGAAATGATACAGCAAAATATGCCTAGTACAGTTCGGGCCAGCACAGGATTTTCATACTGCTTTTGGAAATGCAAGGCACTATGAACAAAAGGGGTGGGATAAGGTGTGTCCCTGGGTGGCAGGACTGTCAGTAAGGATGCAGGAAGGCTCGCCAGCTCCTTAAGCATTCTTCTCTGGTATTTACCAAGGAGCTGCAATGTGTTCCTGTCAGATGATCCTCGTTTCATTCTAACAATAACTCGAGAGGATGTTCAACAGTAACTGCTAAAATTAGATGCCTGGAAACGAGGGCTGAATAATTGTGGAAGAATCATAAAAATCACAGAATGGTTTGGGTTGGAAGGGATCTTAAAGGTCATTTAGTTCCAACCCCTCTGCATGGACACCTTTACCAGGTTGCTCAGGAGTGGGGTAAAGGACTGTGGATCAGTGAGACTGAGAGGTCATGAAACAAAGCTTTGCTGTGCTGGGAGAAAGGTAGTGCAGAGGCAGGCCTCAAGAGTGAAGCAAAGACACCCCTGCTCTTCCAGTCTACCTTCATTTCAAGGCAAAGCCATAAAATGGCTGATCCTGGAATTCACTAATAATGCATTAAAAGTGTAACATCAGGACATTGCTCTGCAGGGGTTTATCAAAAGATCGTCAAAGGAAGCAGATACAGGTTCTTTGAATGGACTACAGGTTGGCTGCTGATTTAATAAATTCCCTTTCTGTAAGCTGTAAACAATTATAATAAAAAATAAATCACATGAGTCAGTCACAGCTGATCGTGAGCCCCACCTTACATTTCTTCATGTGTAAGTGGCATCCACTGGGACGGAGGGTACCACTGTCACATCAGGAAGTGATTTGGAAGAGTTTGGTAACAACCTGGACATGGGCTCCGAGCCACAGGGCTCGATGCCAGCCTGAGGTACATCAGCACGGCTGCTGAGCAACAATTCTTGTGCCATGAGGCTGTGTTGAGCAGCTGTGTGGCAGGGATTTAGTCAATCAATGATAATGTTTGCTGGAAAACATTGTTTGGATCGTATTGGAATGATTTATGAATTCAAACTGAATTTGCAGAAGAGTTCAAGAGTGAGGCTAGTGTGAATGCTAAGGCTATGTCTTAGTCTGGCACTGAGAAGCTGCATCAGGAGACTTGAGTTCAAAAAGCCCAGGAAGATGCCCAGATCCCTGAGCCAGTGGCAGGGCTGATGTGTTTTTGGGACTTTGCTGCTGGCCTGCTTGCTATTGACTCTACTGGCTTCAGGACAGCAGCCTGAGCATCCTTCTGATGGGAAAGCTCAGCAGCTGCTGTGGGAGGGAGGGCTTGATGCCTGCTTCCTTTCTGCCTTTATAGAAAAAATTACAAAGCTGTAGAGTAACTTGGGTTGGAAGAGACCTGTGGAGGTTATCTAGTCCCACCTTTTGCTCAGAGGTCAGTCAAGTTTATTTAACTGTAGCGTTGTCAGCATGAGCTTGGAAGCGGTCATGTCATGGGAGGTGAGCGGTGACTCCGTGGCCTCCTGTGCTTGCCCACAGACCTGTTTCCTTCCCTGCACAGGCCACGTTTGGTTGTCATTTGCAGCTGTTGTACTGGGGTGTGGAGTAGAAAAACTGCAGTGGTCTTCACTGTGATTTAGATGAGATGCCATTTTTGTGGTTGCACTCAGTTTGCCTGAAGCATCATCCTTTCTGGTGTAACACATCCAGCACAAGCTCCTGCAGCTCCAGGTGAGCCAAAATTAAGCTCAGTGAAGAGCTTATTCCAGTGTGGTTTGAGGGCTGGAGCTGGGGGGAGGCAGAGAGGGGAAACAGGGATATGACTGTAAGAGCTCATCTGTTTATTTTTCAAGCACATTTAGTTGCTTCCTAGAAAGCAACTTGTAAGTAACGAAGATGGGACATTTCTAGGGCTTTCCTACCTGGCAGCACTGTAACACACCCCAGTGCTCGGGAGTTGAGGCCAAACATTGCCATCCTTGCCTGTGCATTAAGGGACTTGCTTAGAAATTAGTTATTCCTGAAGGGTTTCTACAAATCGAAACCTATCCCGGTGATTCCAGTGACTCACACTGGCCAGCCCTGTGCTAACCTCCTTAGGGGGTGAACCATCAGCTGTCCTGGATCACCTTGGGCTTGCACCAAACCTTCATCAACAGCTCAAACCTTTGATGCTTGGGTGCTGCTCCCCGTCCCTCTGCTGCCTGGTAGAGACAGCCCCACAAATCAAGTCCCCATCCACTGAATCAGTCCCAATTGCTGTGACCAGCGTGCCTTCATCTCTTCTCCTGCACCAGAGGTGAAGGCTCCTGCTTTGTGTAAGCCCGAGGACTGAGGAAGCAGACAGGGTACTGGAGTCAAAACCAGAGCATAATTTCATTCCTGTGACAACACAGGCTGCTTCTGCAGGTCTCTGAAGATGGAGCAGGGACTGCTCGGCCCCTGAGGTGTCATGGCCTGCAGCCCATGACCAGGTTCTGGGAGTCAGCCTTCTGGCTTGGAGAAGCCTCTCTGCCTTTGGCTCCTTCCCCGCCGCAGTGAGCTGAGGCCGGCAGCCCCTGGGCACGCCAGGGAAGGGATGGATGCACGGAGCCGTCACCGGGAGCAGCTGTCCCAGTTTGCAGAAACTTTCTTGCCTTTTTAAGGACATGCTGAATGCTGTGCTCTAACTTTAGCACGAAGGTATGATTGACTCGACTTCTTTTATTAATGGGTGGGTATAAATATATCTGCTCTTGGTGCCTGTCTTGTTCTTCCACATGTAAACACAGAGCTCTGTCCCAGCTCCTTTTGATGATAAATCCCTCATCTTTTGAATCACAAATCACCTTTTTGTGTGTCAGGAGGAAGCGTCAAAGCCCAAAGTCACTTTGCTTTTTATATCACCAGCGCTCTCCAGCTGAACCCTGCTCAGAAATCACCGATTTCACGGAGCTCTGCAACAACAGCAGATCTGGCGTGTTTACAGTTTTATTGAAACAGCTTTTGCTCTCATCTGGAGGCCTCCTGCCACAGACCGCTGCAGTCCTCTCTCATTTTTGCAAGGATGTCACCCGTCCTGCCCGGCGGGAGGCTGGAAAATCTCGCTTTTGCATTTGAAACACCGTGGCTTTTCTTTTTCGGTCAGCGCATCCCGGTTCTGCCGCCGCCGCTGCTCCAGGAGAAGCTTCTGTCCAGAAATAGCTCTGGGCTGAGAGCAGCTCACGTGGGTGAGATGCTGCTGGCTCTCCTCCTGTTTTTGCTGAGCACGGAGGTAGATCTCCCCCCAGCGAAGGGTGGCTGCAGATGCTGATGGCGTGTGAGCTCAGGAGGCTGGGGAAGGCTTTCTGCCCGAGTGGGATAACTCTCCTGTTTCTCCTGCGTGGATTGGGAATGGAGTTGAGGGTGTGGAATGGATCTGACCCACCCTCACTTGCCATTAGCACCGCAGCACGACTGGCACGGAGCTGAGAGACGGGGAAGCCGGAGGTTTGGAGAGATAGGGAAGCCGGAGGTTTGGAGAGATGGGTCTAACACACTCCTCAGGGTCAGACTGGGTGGAACTCAGCCCTGAAGCAATGGAAATGACAGCTAGTGCTGAAAGGGACTCATCCCTGATTAAGATCCAGGTCTTGCTGTGGTTAAGAGGATTGTTAGCTCTGGTGGGGAGACCAGGCCTGGCTGGGGCCACTGAGTGGCTGTGGGAAATATCTGTTCAGCCCTGGGGTCTCAGACAGCTTTGGCTTGAAAAGAGCAAATGCCTCGTCTAATTCAACCCTTGAGTGAAACATGTCACTCCCACAGGCCTATTAAATGACATTAAATACCTCTTGCAATGTGGAGTTTGTGACCTGTAAACACCAGCACGAGTAAGTACCAGGGTCCTCTCTGCTGGGCAGCATGAGTGCCAGGGAGTCCCCGGTCCCCACTGTTCCTGGGGAGCTGTGGAGCATGGTGAAAACTTCCTTGCTGTCAGCCACCATCCTCACACTGAAACTGGGCAACCCCCCCATGTGTAGAGCTAAGGGAGCTCCCTCTAGTTGTTCCTCTGAGGAGCAAGTTGTGGGAAGCAGCTGTAGGGCAGCCCTAGTGCCCAGGGGGGATGATAAATAATCCCAGGAACAGTATGGTTTTGTTCTGGCCAAACCAGGAGCCTTCAAACTCGTTGTGTTTTGCTGAAGAATAGCATTCTCAAAACAAAAGACACAAACAACAAAACAAACAACCCAAAAAGAGGAGGTTGGGGACAAGTTTGCCTCCAGGTCATGTATGCCTTTACACCTGGCCAGAGATGCTCAGGCTGTGGGAGCAGTGAATGTCCAATTGACCTGGAGTGCTTGGGGCCCTCAGGGGAGGACATCTGCAGAAAACCCAGAGTGACTTTGCAGGTCAGGTATAGTGTAGAGCACTAGAGCAGAGAACCGGAGAGATTTTCTCTTGGTTGTGGTGTGAATTGCCACTCAGTGAGCTGTGGAGCTTTGTTCAACCATTTTTTTTGTTGCCCACACAAATTTATAGGCTTTTCATTTTGAAGGAAGAAAAAGCATTTGGAGCATTTGGTTTGAGTTGTCTTTGGGGGTGAGCAGCAAACCTCCCACAGTTTCTCTTATTGGAAAAAGGCAACCAACCCCCATAAACCCACTTGTAGAAACATAAATGACCACTCTGGAGCCTTGCTCATTCCTGGCAACCCCAAGTCCTACTTACCAGTCCCTGGAAGCTGTTTTTTCCCCAAGCTTCTCCACCAGAAAAGAAACACTTTGACAAAAATATTGGGGGCCTGTGAGTAGCACCATGGTTTAGGATCTCTTTGCTCCCCAGTGGCTGATGGCAGTGGGGAAACATCCTGAGCATCCATGGGGATCTGGGAAGAAAGCCCTTTGGCCATACAAAACACCCTGTCTTTACCTGATAAAACTCCATGCCGTTATACATCTACAGCACTTTGTTTCAACTCATTCTGCTTGGATTCCATAGGGAAATTTCAGCAACCTGTCAAATAACTGCTCCCTCACCAGAAGACCTGCAGCAGCCTTGCTTATCCCTGGGAGGTATCAAAGTCATCGTAATGGCAGTGGGGAAGGAGAGCAATTTCCCCTCTGCAGAGCTTCCCTATTGGAGTCTCCTTGAAAGAAGTAGTGCCACAGCATTTTGGAGGTGAGGAATAACTACAGCTGAATTTTACTGTATTTGCATCCTCACAAATATTCTCAACAGTTCATGTATGCCTTTTTTACAGGTCAGAGTGACTGCTGCTTTTTGGTTAAGGCACCTGATCCTGCAGTACATGTGATAATAACCTGTGCTGTGAGTTCATAGTAGAACTGTGGTGCAGAGCCAAGAGCCTGGTTGTCTCTGCAAGGCAGCACCACCTGTTCCTATACAGAGCTGGGCAGATGTACAATGGGTTTATACTTGTGTCTTCTTGGGAAGATGAGAAATACTTGATTCTTCTGTGCCCTTGTTTGGCTTTGTGTCCCCTTGAACCTTTTGGATGTGACCCTCAGAGCCAAGAGCCCTGAAAGCAGGGAGGAGGCAGGGTGCCAGCATCCATATGGGCACCACCAAGGCTGAGATCCTGGCAAAGGGGCTGTGTGCCCATGGGGTGCCTGGGCTGGCAGGAAGCACATCTTGGAAAGCAGCCAGCACTGTGTATGGTACCTCCCTGGAGTCAACCCTGGGAGATTTTTATTCATCACATGCATCCACCCCTTTCCTTCCCAGCAATTTCATCTACATAGGTCTTCTGGAGCCACACGTTTCTAGATCAGCTACCAGCACCTGAATCTGAGCATACGTGCACAAAACTCAATGAGTTGCCCAGGGAAAGGAAGAAGGGATGAGTAAATCTTGTCTCTTCTGTTCTGCAAATATTCAGGTCCCAAGGTCTCCTCTGCTGCCCTGACTGCTCAGCTCTTTGGTAGGTGGCTGCTCAGGGAGTGCAGCAGAGCAGAGGTTATCTTTCCCAAACTCCTCAGTTCTGCCCTCTGGAAAAAGTCCTAAAATGCTCAGAGGCAGATTTGTGTCCAGAAATGTTTCTGGCCTCAATTTCACTGCAGGCTTTGGGGGAAACAGGCATGCTTTTGAAGAGTGCCTTTCATGGTCTAAGTCAGAGAAACTGTGTGCTGTGAGCATGCCCGAAGGAATGACCCACGGGAATGGCAGGGCTTGAGCAAGCAGGATGGATGATCCAAGGCAACAAAAGTAGAAAGGCAGAGTTTGAGTTGTATTTTAGTAGTCTGCTCATTTAGATAGAATTAAAAGGAGAATCCAGGACCAAAAAATCCAGGTCTAGCCTGCCTCCCAGGGCACAAACTATCTCCTCTTGACTTGCTCTGCACGTGGGTTGCCTGGAAGTGGCTGCAGGGCTCAGCAGCACCCTAAGCGCCTGAAGCTGTGTCCTACCAACCAGGACAGTCAAAGCCTTGACATTTCTGTGATTCCTCTACCCACAACAGTTACTATTCCCCTTCATTTAATTTTTTTTTTTAATGCTTCTTTTCATTTGGTATTATTTCTGCAAACAGTCTGGAGAGGCCTCAGAGCTTGGACTTATCAGCCCTCACTGTGCAAAATCATGGTAAGACATCTGGCTCTATGATATCCCAGGGATCCCCTGACTCTCCATGTGCAGAAAGGCCATATCCAGAGTCTGAGCTGTGCTGCATACCTAAGGGTTTGTAGTCACACTGAGAACAGGACTGGCTTCTTTTCTCTGGCCTTGCAAGAGTCTTTGAAAAATGGGGTAAGTACCCAACTTGGATTCATTAATAATTGTTCTCTATAGAAATTTCTGCAAGGAGCCATTGATGTTCATGTTTTCTTTGCCATTGCTGCAATTTTCCCTATTTCTGATAACAAAACGTGGGTCCTTGGACATCAGGATGATCTCATGAAGTCACTTCACAGCTGATGTCTTTCTTGGGATGTAGGCAAAGCAACTCATAAGTACTGTGTTATTTACTCACTCATGTTATCCCAACCCAGAGCTACTGCCTTTAGGGTTTTCCTTCTGCATCTGACACCACAAATGCCCTGCTGATCTCCTATGTGTGGAGTGCAGGCAGAGAGGTGGGTCTGCAAAGGTCTTTCATCTCAAGACTGCACCAGGTTGTGTCTGTAGCTCTATTTCCCACATAGAACAATACATATGTCTGGTCTTAGCCCTTTCCTCCTGAAGAGACACCTCATAGGTCCTTCTGCATGCTCAGAGATGATTTACCCCTCAGTGGGTGGTGTGTGACCCCTCGAATTTCCCTTTCCCAACCCCTCTCACCAACATTTGGGCTGTGCCTTCACTCTTGTGCTGCAATCTCGGGGCTGCTTCAGGAGCATCCCAGTTTGAGCTGAAGCTTTTGGAGTGAGCCTGGAATCAGGAACTGCAAAGGAGCTGCTGCCATGCCTGTATTATCTCCCTGTTCCTCAGCATCTCTGTGGTGTGAATGCTTGGACATGAGCTCCTCAGCATTTAAGGGTGAAAAGGTTACTTTTCCCCACACTACCTTGCTCTCATCTGTCATTTGGATGTCACAATAATTTAGATGTGGCAAGGGAAGCAAGAGCCATCTTGAGTGTCTCCCAGCATGCCAAGAGATCGGATCATGTGCATACGGGGACAGGAATATGCCTGAGGTTTTCAGGAAAGGCTGGGACCCAGTGTGGGGTCCCAAAACTGGAGAGGCAGGGCAATCCCTGCCATGGGGAGGGGTGTGTGTGGTGCTGCAATGATGTTTGCATAATTTTGTCAGGGCAGCACCCACGGAGCTGGGCGATGCTATTCCACTGCCGCTGGGCTCGGCTGCCATGCAAATCACTGATGGCATTTTATAGGACACATTTGTCTGTGTGGCAATGTTTGTGCTTAGGGTCATGTCTATTTTTGCTACTACACCATGTATTTTTAAATTGGGTTTGAATGGCATACGATGCCTGCAGTGCAGCTCCTTGCAGATCATCTGTCATGTTGGAAAATGGTTTTGAATCTCTGTCTGCTCATTTCAAGCTAAATATTTATTTTGTAATTAAATTGGTTTATATCAAATGCTTTTTGAAAAGACCAAACCAACCAAACAAAACAAAACCAAAACAACATATCATGAACAAGAAGTCAGTATTTGGCTGCCTAAGCACTAGGGGAACATGTGGCTACAGAGCACAACACTTCTGCAAAGCTGGTGTGGGTGTTCAGCCTTTACGAAATAGCCTTCTATTTCTTTCTTCCTCTGGCCTCATCACTGTGAAAATCTGGTCTATTAGTTTCTGTGGCAAGGTGTGCTGGGCATGTTACAGCTGTGTGTGTGAAGGTGAAGTAAAGCATCCCTCAGCCCAAGGATGCTGTCTGGGTCCCTTTGATATGGGTGCTGTGCAAGCCTGTGTGCTGTGGCAGTGCTGGAGGCATCTCTGTGACACACTGTGCAGGTCCATGGCATGGCCCATATGTGCTGTCCAGGCATGAAATATGATGGGAATCTGGGGCAAATAGAGTATAGAGTTTTTCTGCTGTGAAGGTACTTAATGTCAGGGTCTTGCAGAGACAAAAGGAGGCTGATCATGTGTGCACACTTGGGCAAAGACAGAAAGGACCAAGTTTCATACTTCACTGTTGGCCAGAACAGCAGCTTCTGGTCTGCCTGTGAGTTCATGGGATGGGGGAGAATGAAAGAAAATAATGACGCCAACCTCACACAGGCTGAAAAGATTTCTTTTAAATTCTTGGCAATCCAGAAACCTCCTGAGATCCTAGCAGTGTGTTGCCTCAAGGGGTTTCATTTAGCTTTCAGGTTTAACTGTTCCATAGGAGACCTTGTTCTCAGCTCCAGTCCTGAGGCACATCTCCTTCTAACCCTTGATAAACTTCTGAATGGGGACCTTTGGGTCTTTCAGCAGGGCAGGGAGCAAGCCACCAGCCAACAATGCAGCTGCCTCCCTGCTGCTTGATGCTGCAAAAACTGGGGCTCCCTCACCCTGCCTGGGTGGGAGTGGGGGAACAGCTTCCTCTGAACCTGTGCTCAGTGATGGGGACTGGGAGTTTCTCCTGGATTTCAAATGCTGCCCAGTGAAGAACAGCGTAACACAGACCAGAGAATGGCTCCACAATAACAGGGGCAGTGAGTTATGAAATTCTTGTCAGTGCTAATAACAAAGCAGAGAGAAATTAAAGGTAAGAAAGGAGGATAAAGATTTAAATTTAAAGCTAAAATATTAATGCAAAGGACACGAGAGGTAGCTAAGCTAGGGAAAATTATCTAAGTTTGGGGATTTGATTTTGGGAGCGTCTACAAGTGAGAGCTTCCCTATGGACCTGAATTCAGTGCCAGGGGAACTCTGCCTCAGATCACAACCTTTCTTTTAATTACTTTTCTCTTCATCTGTGTGAAGTAATTGTATATAACTAAATGATCCCACTCAACATAAGATATTTTGTATTAGCAGTAGAGGCTTTAATTTTCCTTATCCTGGATAAATAAGACCTATATCTATTGGCTATTTTGTCAATAACCTTTCTCACCCCTGTCAAGGGGTGGTCTTTCTCCCTCTTCTTCACCTTCTCACCTCTGATGGCTTTTTGGTTATGTTATTTCCTGCCAACATGCCTAGAGACAAGTTAAAATATGCTTCCTACAGGAGTTAGTCATATTTGCTAAACTGCTGCTTATACTGTTGTCTTGTTGTGTCTGCTCAGGTTACCCTATATGAGTAGGTAATGCTGAGAGATGCTCTGACCAAATGCAGGAGATGGGATAAGGTGCTGGTTCTTCACACTGCATTTCTGCACCCATTGGGTGGTAATGAACTGCTCTAAAAGGCTGGGTATGTGAGCTCACCCAGTCCTGGAATTATCATAGAATTGGCTGGGTTGGAAGGGACCTCAGAGATCATCAAGTCCAACCCCTTATAATTTGGAGCAGAGCAATTAAAGTTTTGGCTTACAACAAAGCAGGCAGCTCCCTCTCCTCCCACACTGTTTTCTCTAGATTTGCATTTCCCCCCTTCCCTCTCAATGTGCAGTGTCTTTCACAATGGTTGGGATGTCCTGCAAGGCAGGTCCTGTGGGCATGATGATAAATCATCTTCCTTTAGACACGGTAGAGCTCTCCTTGCTTCCTGCTTTCCCAGTGCCCTTGGCTGGGCTATGGACCACCCTCACTGCTGTAATGAGCTGTTTGGCCAGCAGTCAGGCTTAGGAGCTTGTATGCTTGCATGTCAATCCTTTTTTCCAGGGCAGTTTTCTGTGCAATACCTGGAATGTTAATACCAGCATGTGCAACCATCCATAGCTTTGCTCCTCAGGCTTGGAAATCCCTCTCCTAAGAGGGAACCATCGCCCACGTTTGGCATCACCCATCTGTCCGCAGCTCCCCAGCTTTGTTGGGGCTGATTTTATCCTATAAAGGATAAGCTGATTTTATCCTATAAGCATGCAGAAACACTGCTGCTTCTACCATGCTGCAGCCAGCTGGGCACAAGTAAGGCTTGCTCTGGCACTAAGAGGCTAAGCGTGGCCAGAGGGTGGCCAAGGTGCTGGGAGCCATGCTTGGGGTTTTTGTGGTGATTCTGGTGATGCAGTTAATACAGATCTCCTCTGGATATATTCCTTCAAAGTTTCGGGTTAGGAAACTGCCCCAGGAATGCTCTGAGCTTCATTACAGTTTCTGCTAAATGTCATCAAAGTGTGTCTGGAAAGCTTTTGTACCTGGTGGCTTAGAGGGGTTGTTTCTGGAGGTGGTGAGATGATTCCACAGGGAAAAATCCTGCTGGTGCTCATCATGCTGTGCCAGCACTAAGGAGCACCTCCAACTGCAAAGGCTGCAGAGGGGAGAAGGTCTCACCAAAACCCCAGTGGGTGAGAGCAGGGAAGAAAAGGGAAAGGGCGAAACATCAAGTGCGGCTTGCGTGGAGCCCTGACTGTTCAGGGTGGAGGATTTATCCTGGGAAAAGCTGAATAGTGCAGGGTGTATGGACAATGGCAAGGCAGGGGCACATGAACGCGTTCTCTCTTGTACATGGTGAGGGAAGAAGGTAGGGAAGACATCAGCTGCTGCTGGAGGAGCTTACAGTGCCCCCAACCTACAGTGTGGAAACTAAGCCAAGGATGGACATTTCTCTGGTGTGGGATGGGCTGGAGGGACATGATTAGGGTTTTTTTTGGGGGTGTTGCTTCACCTCATTTCTCTGACTCTAATTTACTCAGAGTTCCAGACACTACCAGAGAGATTAAGGGAAGAGATCCCAAGGGCAAGACAAAGAAAACAGGACAGAAACAGATGGAGAGGAACACTGAACCCAGAGGGAAAACGAGCCATCCTTTTCATTCTGCAAGATCTGACACTGCCAAAATGGGCTTCAAAATCCCCAGATACCCTAAGCATGGGTATCAGGAAAATCTGATGGAGATGCGGTTGTAGGAAATACATCCCTGTCTGGAGGGGGGACAGCTGTGGAAGAGAATCACTCTTACTGCTCTACTTTTCTTCAGATATAAATGATGCTGCTCTCTGAATTGTGTATGGACCACATATTAACCTGATAAAAATTCCACCAACACCAAACCAAACAGACACCTCCCAGGACACCCAGTTTTCTACATTAGCTCACTGATGTTTTTTATTGTTTTTTTTTTCCCTGGAAAATCATCTGTGGAGCAAAAAACTTGACAATAGTCAGCTCATAATCTGGGAAATTGCTCCCTCCTTCTTCAGATGTGGCTGCTTAAAAAAGCCTTGGCCCACAAAATAAAATGTGTGCATCTGTAGGAACTTCTTTTGGCCATTGGGTCTTTTGGCTGCACCTCTCCTTGCCCATCCCATCCTGCATTATCTCCACATCACCGGCATCTTCTGGTGCTTCCTCACAGTAAGCTCTGCCCTGCAGAAGCTCAGAGAACTCCAGGTTCTCTGTGCTCATAGCCATCAACAAATTTTGGAAAATGGTTTGAAAATCCCTTGTCCCATTGGAGTCTGTTTTAGGCCTGAGATGTGAAGGCATAGCACAGAGCCCAGCAGGAATGGCTGGTATTTTGTAGGTCTGCCCATGGAGGATAATGGGGCTCCTAGAGTAGCTGATATGGGGTGCCATCTCCAAGCAATAGGTTGGATGAGAGGAAGAGAAGCCTGTGCTGGGCCAGGGGGTATGATTTTCCAGCATGGCACAATGATAGTGGGATGAAAGGGGAGTGGAACAGAAGCAAGAGCAGAGAAACAGTCTTAATCACAGTGGCTTTCCGATGGCACCATGTGTGGCCTCTCACCACACCATACACAAACAAAATAAAGTACTGTTTGGCTGGAGAAGGAGGAGGCAGGAGAATACCATGGAAAGGGGAAATTGGCAGGACAAGGAAACGTTTTTGCTGGGCAAGTAAAGCAAGAGGGAGGGCTCCTACCCTTGCCAGGCAGGAAAATGCCATTTGCTCAAAACCAGCGTTGACCAACTCTCCCTCTTGTGAATGTTCCCCAATGTTTTGTGTAGTGTCTGGTAGCAGCCTTGAACCTCTGATGGTTTTATAGTAGGCTTTAATGAGATGGCTGAGTGTGATGGTTTATAGTAACAGCTGAATTAAATATCCCTGTGAATTAGGCCAAGAGAGAGGGCTGAGCTGCAAAGCTGGTAACGGGAGTGTCCTAACATCGGGCTCATGGACCAGCAGACAAGGGGCACATCTCTGTCCATAAAGTGAAACACCTGAGAGTAGGACCCATAGTTCAGCAGGACCTGAAAGCATAGACCCATAGAAAGCAGACCTCTAGAGCAGATATTGAATCAACATCTTCCCATGCTCGCTCTTTGCAGGTCAGACTGGCCAGAATTTCACTTTTATGTTCTCCTGTCTGGTGCTCAGATCAGTCATTTTGTCTTCTAAAAAACAAATAAACAAACAACCTCCCCCCCCAAAAAAAACCCTCAACACTTGCCTGTGTTTCCACCTGAATTTCTACTTGAGCTTTCCCACTGACCCCAAATACTCATGTCTCTCTCAGGGTAAGACTTTTGTAATACCCATGTTTTTCCCACAAAAGATCTACCTGCTTTTTTTGGTCTATATGCAGTCCCATTTCTTCTCCTGGCTGTTTGATCTGGGGTCTCAGAATTGTCCCTTGACTGATATTTTTATGATTTGGACTCTCTCTGCCCCAATAACAGATGAGGCTGGGTCTGTCCTGCTAGGGGGCAGGAGGTAAATTTCAATTCCACATAAGCAGCAGATAAACACTGGCCTTTTGCTCAGAAGGACAATTAATCCAGTATAATTTAGCCCTTGATCTAAGTAGCAAATAAATGCCAAAACCTAGAGAAGGAACATGTGTTTGCTTAGACAGCATGATCTCTGCAGCTGACGGGGAAGGAAAGAATAGGATCACAGGCTAAGATATGCAATTTCCAGGCAGATGCTGCTGTAGACCAGCTGGATCTGACCAGCTGAGCCAGCAGCACCAGAGTGCTTAGTGGAAGGAGGAAGATCAAAAAATAAAACATGGTGCCTGAGGTATTTGCAATTAAAAAGGAGTGAGAGGTGAGAGCCCTGTGTGGTGTAGAGAGCTTCGAGGGTAATGAAACTTCATTTTTATTGTTTTTTTGTTTGGTGTGGTTGAATGGATGTGTCTTGGTGCTGTTTGTGAACAGTTAGAATGTGATGAGCAGATTCTTGTCTTTGTGCATGGGTTAATCTGTTGCAGCACCACCAAGTCAGCAGGTTGTTTTTAACAGTCTGAGATAGTAAGGCTGCAGCCACGTCTAACATATATTTTGGGGAGGATGTATAAGAGGATTAAAAAATTACAGACTCATGCAGAATTCTGCCTAAGGCTGTTAAACACAAAGCATGCAAATAGAACCTTGGGATGTCCTTTACCTTCAAGTTGCTGTGGTGACTGTTCCTCTTTCTTACACTTTTCCTGGACATTTGCCTCTAGTGCTGCTGGAGGCAGAGGCTAGATGAGCTTCCAGATGATCATGGATCCTTTGTATGTAAAATGCTTACAGGTGAGTTTTCCAAAGGTGCCCAGGGATGGAACAACTTCCCTATGAAGACAAAGCTGAAAGAACTGGGGTTGTTCAGCCCGGAGAAGTACCTGAAAAAGGCCTTTAAGAAAGATGGGGACAAACTTTTTACAAGGGCCTGTAGAGACGGGACAAGGGTAATGGTTTCAAACTGTGTAGATTTAGAGTAAACGTTAGGAAGAAAATTTTCACCATGAGGGTGGTGAAACACTGGAACAGGTTGCCCAGAGAGGTGGTAGAAGCCCCATCCCTGGAAACATTCCAAGTCACATTGTAGGAGGCTCTGAGTTGTCCTGATCGATTCTTGATCTAGTGGAAGGTTTCTCTGGTCACTGCAGTGCGGGTGGACTAGATTACATTGAAAGGAACCTTCCAACCTGAACCAAGGCACTGGTAGGAGGGTAATGAAGACCCCCTCTGGCATTAATCGTGGTATGGGAACAGCCACTTCCTTTGGCTGCTTGGATTTCAGTCTAACCTGACCATGAAATCCCAGCCTCAGCCATGCTGCTGGCAGCTCTGTTACAGCTTCCTATGCAGAGGTCAGAGCTATGGAGTTCAGGGCTGTCAGGCAGACACACAATACTGCATGTGTGCTGGTTGCTTGGCTTTTTCTGGCCATATGTGGTTTTGTGGCCCTTGCCTTTTCCACTTGTCCCTTGGCAGGCTCTAACTATGGCATTTTGTTGGTGGTGAGGTATGAGAGAGGAATTTCCTTCTTGCTTTATTATTGCAGTAAGTAGCATGCAAATCCCTGTGTGCCATTACAGTGTTAGGAAGTTTCATGCACTTGAAGGGACTGATGCATATGACAGTGACTTCATGTCTTCCCACTGATTCCTAGAGATCACCAAGGTCTCACTGGTATAACCCTTGTTCTTACCTCCAAAAAAATAATTTCCTCCCTTTGCTCCTGGGATGGACAAGTCTTTAAAATCTGCCTGTCATTTTCTAGTCATACTCCTCCTTCCTTTAACTGCACTCACAGTTTCCTACAAAAATCCTTAGTACTTTTGTGCTCTAGTTTCCCAGCCCTTCAAGGAAGGTTTGCATTCCCAGAGAGAGTTCATGCAGACTCAGAGACAGACTCAGTTTCTAAATTGAAGCCTAAATATCTTGGTCCTGCTGTTCTGCTTTCCTGCTTGGTCTTCCACTGAATCCAAGTACTGGATTGCAGTAAATGTCCTGCTCAGCCCAGATAAATGTTTTGTCCAGGCACTGGGCAGTGGCATGTAGATCATTAGATGCCTACATGATTGCATGGAAGCTGTGGGTCATGCCTGTGTTATCCTGTGCACCCCCTGGAAAAAGAGAATGACTGAGTCACGCAGTTCCTTGTATGATTCTGTGTTTGTATGGCAGTCACCAAAGGCTGGATGCTGTGAAGGTCAAGCTACCTCTGACTTTGTGGAGCAAGGAGTGATTCCTGAAAGAATCAGTGCCAAGATGCAGATAAGTCCCCAGCACAGCTCTGCAAACTCAGAGCCCAAATCTTGTTCCGCTGCTGAAATCTCCCCCTTCTAATCCTTCTTACTCCTTTTAAGCAAGCAGCTTGGGTCACCTCTCAGCCGCTGAAATCCCTCAGTCTGCGGGAGCCCTGCCTGGGGGCACTGCTAAGAAAAGTGTTTGTTGCCAGGGGAAAAGAGGAGGGAGCCTGGGAGGGATTTGGCCACTGCCACCACTGGTTAGACTCCACCTTGTTCCCTACACATGGCAGAGGCTGTGCAAGGGGTGCAGCTTCGTTTTGTGCCCTCATCTGAGAGCTGCCTCATCCTCTGGATACTGAAGTCAGTGGCACAGCTGCAGCAAACCCAAGGGTCTTGCCTTGCTATGGCCATAAGATCCAGTTGCTGTCACCCTTCCTTCCCTCTCCAGCTAAGGCTGCTGGGTGTGCAGGGTCTCACCTGTCTGTCCTCACGGATGGAGCTGCATGCAGGCTCTGGGGGGGGGGGGGGGAAGTGCAAACACATCTCTTGGAAGCAGCCAACTATCAGCAAAACGCCATAGAAACGGCAGCAGCCTTACGCAGGCTGTTCCCCGGCATTATGCAATGGTTAATTATGTAAGTTGGCTTTATATAATCTTCCCAGCTTTTTCGGAGTGATGACCTCCCCCCCCCAACAGCTTCCTGGGAAGAGGAGTGTGTGCCATGCCATGCCAGCTATGCCATGCTATGCTATGCCATGCCATCCTTCACACGACCCAGGGTCACGGCCAAGCTGAGGCCACCGCCGCTCTCAGCCACAAGAGCCTGGGGTTGCTCTCAGGGTTTTTAAAAATTGTATTGGGGGGGGAGGGGGAAAGGCTTCTTAAAAAGATTTAAAAAAAAGAAAAAGCATTCAGTCAAAAAAAGATCTGTTTGCTGTGTAAGCACACAAGATGGCTTTGGTTGTTTTTTGGGGGAAATTAAACCATTTGTGAGTCATCATCATTTATGAGGCATCATCAGCTCTGTCCCTCTCTCTTCCTTGCTAGAAAGTTTATTTGGTGAACTTACTTCA
This sequence comes from Phaethornis superciliosus, assembly GCA_023637945.1. Taxonomy (NCBI): domain Eukaryota; kingdom Metazoa; phylum Chordata; class Aves; order Apodiformes; family Trochilidae; genus Phaethornis; species Phaethornis superciliosus. The sequence continues at coordinate 58,480,344 of JAJQWJ010000001.1, read as the reverse complement.
AATGGAAAAATAAATACATATTTCTCCTGGTATCTCTCTCTTGGGTACCCATTGCCTGACTTGCAGAAGATGAAAGACTATGAAGACAGACTGAGAGGGTTGGGGTTATTCAGTCTGGAGAGGAGAAGGATCCAAGGAGACCTATTGCAGTCTTCTGATATCTGAAGGGGGGCTACAAGAAAGTTGTTGAGGGACCTTTTAGGATGTCAGGTAGCGATAGGACTAGGGGGAAGGTTTCAAATTAGAAGAGGGTAGATTTAGATTAGATATTGGGAATAAGTGCTTCACCAGAATACTGGAACAGGTTGCCCAGAGAAGTAGTGGAAGCCCCATCCCTGGGAATTTTTAAGGCCAGGCTGGAGAGGGCTCTGAGCAACCTGATCCAGTGGGAGGTGTCCCTGCCCATGGCAGGGAGGTTGGAACTGGGTGATCTAAAAGGTCCCTTCCAACCCTGAAAATTCTATGATTCTATGATCTGTCTGCAGAGAAGACAGGGTAAGAAATAATGGGTGATTTAACAGAAATAGACTGATGAGGCAATGTGAGTCTTAGGCTCTCTGACACTGACTTTACAGGCTGTGAATAGATTCCTCTCTTCAAAACAGTGATACTCTAAGAAAAGCTTGAATGTGGCCAAAAAGATCTGAAGCTGGTCCCTCCCTGTGGCTGGTGTGTGATTCCTACTGTGCCTCCCAGCTCTGCAGGGTGGGTGTACCCCATATTAACAACTAACAAACAGCTGGTGTTTCTGAAGCTGTACCCAAAAGCCAGTCTTTGCTCTTTAACTGGTGATGTCCGTGAGCCTCAGCAAGTTGTAAAACTCCTCTCTTCCCTCATAAATGAGGAAAACAAACAGCTTTTACATGTGCAGAGATGTGGCATAAGCTAAATTCATTAGTGCCTGTAGAAACACTTGCCATCTGTTGAGCGAGGGGCCACCCAGAGGTGAGATTACATCACCTTTTTTTTCAGAAATAGCTCTTCCCCTGCCTGTTGTGCCCATTAGATGAGGGGTGACCTTTCTTGAGCACCTTTGGATGACATTTTTGTCAAGAAATCAGCCTCAAGAACAGCCTCCCTCCTCAGCAGTAGCCTGAGGCTCAGCTCTGTTGCTGTGCCACAGGATCTTTCTCTGCCCTGATCCCACCACCCTGTTCTCAAGGTTGGAGGGAAGGAGAATCATCCCCCTCAATGCCAGCGACCCGCTGCAAGGCTGGGGACAAAGTCATCTGTCCAGCCCAGGGTCCTGCCACCTCAACTCAGGCCCTTTCTGAGGAAAACAGACTGTCTTACACCCCAGAATGAGAACAATCCCCTTCCAAAAGTCCTACCATCTCCCACCGAGCTGCAGCAACAGCCCTGTGCTGCTGCCCCCAGCTGCATCCAATCTGGGATGCTGCGGTCCTGCTCTCCTGCCTCCAAAATTTGAGGACTACGTGTTGGCCACTTCCTCCAGCCTCCGAATCCCAAGTGGAGGGGCTTGGACTTGGCCTCAAAGTCCCCGAGGCTCTGTCACCCGTGGCCACTAGATGGTAGCAAGCCCTGGCCGACAGATCCACGCTGCTGCCAAGCCTCCAGGCTGGGGCCGGGGGAGCCCCGGCAGGATACCCCAGAGATGCTTTGCAGCAGCACCCACATGAGAAATACACCCCAGAAGGCTGCCTAAAATATTAAGGATAGGTTTCATGCCGGTTTAGCAAGGATCACAGAGTCCTATATGTGCAGATGTGGAGCCAGGGACATGTGGGTCAGCAATGGCTGCGGAGTGCGTGGCCAGCGCGGTTTGAAATACATTATTCCATCACCCAGCGCTTTTTAAAGTGATGTGTTGGCTCTCTGTAGTTTGTGTTTATCGAGGAGATTATGTAACTGATAGATTTTACCCCGAGGGGGAGAAGAGAGGCCTGTAGATACTAAAATATATCCTTTTTGCAGCTGCAGGGCTGAGGCACGGTCTGGTGCACTACAAAGCTTTCAGTATTTCTGAAGACTATTTATTTAAGCTCTAGGGGAAGAGCTTATGATTGCATTTCATTACTACTTCACTCGTGAAAAAAAAAAGCAATATGGAATCCTATACTCTTTTTAAGCTTGCTGACCATTTAATATTAATGCTTGTACCAAGACTGTTGGCTTCAGAGCCCTGGGGAAAGCTGCAGAGAGGAGAGAGTCGACCAACTTTAAATGAAGTTATTATGGCAACTGAGTAGTTTCAGCTTGGGGAATATGACTGAGCTTGGTGCATCAGCTGCAGCCTCTCATGTACCAGGAGTACATTTCTGTCGTGTCTGAAACGCATGTAAAACAGTAAGGTCAGTATTCAGGATCCTACCCAAGGATGAGCCTAGGATGGTGCAAGGGCTTGTTTACTGCTGTAAGTACTTAGGGAGTGAGGCTGCAGGGATGTGATCTCTCCTGTCCCAGTCCTGTGCTGTGGAGAACAACACGAGGAATGAGCTGGAGGGGTCCTAAGCTCTCTTGCCTCAATTTATCTTAGTTGGGTAAGTGGTAGTGGCCTGGTGTTTGTATGCATAAATCAGGATGAAATCTTGGCCTGGAAGTGTTCAGGATCTGGATTATGTCAGTTGAACTGATGCACAGAGGACAGAGAAGGGGAAGATTGCAGAGTCACAGACTGACTTTGCTGACAGAGGTCAGCAACATGCAGTCATCAACATTCCCTTATCTCTAGGCTTGGAGACCAGCTGGCACTTCTATTTGCATTTTGCCACCCTTCTTAGCCAAACCGATCCCTTTAAACCTGCATGTTTCTGATGGGTGTGAGGCTCAGTGCCTCTGTCCTCCTTGCCTCTTGGTTACCCTTGTACATGGGGCACTTCTCACCTCTTCCAAGGCTGGAGCAGGGAGTCTGTTCCTGCCTTGCAGGGGATGGATGGGTGCTGAGGCAATGGTGCACCTCAGATCCTGCAGCACTGTGATAGGGACCAGGGGGCAGCATACTTTTCTGAGCCCCAGGACAGATATCTGTAGCTCTTGGTTGACATTTCTCTCCTGCCAAGGCCTCTGATGAGTGTCCCTTTGGAAACACCCAGAGGTAGGAGCACACTTCAGGATAGCAGTGCTAGCTGGGCTTTGTTATCGGGCTGTGCTCTGACTTCAGGCAGCTCCTGGTAGGGACTAATCACCCTGCTGGTGTGCCAGGCTGTTATCAGTCCTGATGGGGCTGGAGGGGAAAGGCTGGGAGGTGTCCCAAAGCATACCCATGGTGTTTGTCAGTTCAGTGACTTTTCCTCCCAAGACTGATATATAGCTTGACAAAGGTAGCCAGAGATCTTAACCCCTGGCTGGGTGCGTATTTACTGAAGCCTTGCTGTGTCTTGTGTCTCTGGCCTGCTGCAAATTACTCTCCAGGGTCAGCTGTGTTTCTTTTGGCTCCAATATCCAGGCTCATCCACTGCCTAATCATGGGTCTTGCCTGGAGAGGCGGGCAGGTGGGGAGAAACTGGCTCCCATAGAGCTTTTATCGCTTTCCTCCCTCTTGCAGAGACCGAAGAAGATGCCAGGGATGCTTTGAATATGGTTAGCTCTTGGACATGTCTCTCCTAACATTGTGTTCTTCTCTGTTGGTAGCATTACTTACAGAGTAACACTCTGTTACCCCAGAGGAAAAGGAGAGGGAGATCAGCATGGGAAAGGAAAAGCCTTTGGAGTGATGGAGCTGATGCTACAAGCTGTGCCGGCTTTTTCTCCTGCCTGTCCTTGAGGAGAAGAGGAGGGGTGGCCTTGCAGATGACAGTGCTCTTCAGGAATCTCCCACCTTACAGCTTGACACTGTCTCCAGGAACTTGGGAACTCAGAACAGGCTCCTGGCACTGTGTTTCGGCAGTGCCCTTTCTGTCTAGAGTGGGATATGTGCCAGTCCAATACGAAAAGCAGAAATCATGCCATTAGTGGCACCCACAATAGCACCTGACCCAAAATAACTTCTTGGAAAAAAACATAGAGGCTGATTCGGTTAGACAAGCCTGAAAGAGAGCAAGACATCCAGCTGACGATTAACAGGTGTAGGTTTGTGAGCTTGGGCTATAAATCCCACAGGAGAGCTCTCCAGCCACCCTTTGGGGAAAGTCAAACGGCTGCAGGGAGATCTTGGTACCTGCCTTCAGTGAACCATGGGACTCAGTGATCAGGAATGGCAGCAGGTCCTGACTGTCTGGGGAAAGGTGGAAGGTGACCTTGCTGGCCATGGGCATGAAGTTTTAATGAGGTAGGCAAGAAGCTTCCATCCTAAAAGTAAAGCTGAGAGCTTTTAATGAGAGACCAAGCAAGGTGTGCATTTAGTGTGGGAGCTTGTGTTTGGCAGTGTTTACTTCAGCGGGCTGTCTCTTTGTTGTAGGGTGGTGGTTTTGCCATTGCTGTGGTTAAAAAGTTACTCACTGTGGTGAAATGGTTGTGCTTCTGTCTCTCCATGTGTCTACGGATGCAGGAGCAGGCCTGTGCTTCTTTCAAAAGACGGTGTGATTTGTCACCCCCTCTGCCTCTGCTGGCAAAGCTCTGCTTTGGATCCTCACTGCCCAAGCGCTGCGGTGAGCAATGCTGGAGCAAATTGTGTGTCCTGGGCCACCGGATGCCCTGCAGCAAGGACATAGGGCATCAGAGGAGGAGGGGAGAGGAAAACCACATCTGTGACAATTTTCTTGGAATCTATGATTTCAGTAAAATTAACTGTGAAGTCCTGGACTGTTTTCCTCTCTTCACCTTAGTTTTACCTAGCAGAGCCCTGCCCATCCTGCTGTTGGCCAAAAATCTGGGTGGTAACACTTGCCTACTTCCTGATGATGAATTTGGTTCTGGGTTTGGTATCCTCCCTCCTGCTTCCCTCCTCTGTGATTCTGGGATTGGAGTGGGTGTGTGTGTGAGGTCTCCATCTGAGAGGACACCCATACTGCTGGCCTTGCAGTTCTGGCCCTCATGAGTGGTGAGAAACCTGGGTCACAGAAATGCAGTCTGGAAGGTATCTTGGGGCTGCAGAGTAGGAAACAACACTGGCTGGGCATTGGATCCTAGCCTGTCCTTAAAGACAAGCGGGGATGGAGACTTGAAGGAGACTCTCTCCAGATCTCCCCCTCAGCCTATTCTCAGTACAGTGTGCTGGGAAGGTACAGATGCTAAAGAGAGCAGTGGGAATGTGGCATTTGCTCCAGGGAAGCATGGCTAAGTGAAAGAGCCAACACCAGCGAGCAAATCCACTCTCTGTTCAAAGCTTTTTTAATGACAAGCCAACATAGAGAGCTGTTTTATCTCCTTTATCCTGTCCCAATTCAGCTGCTCTTTGGAGGGGAGGGAGGATGAGGAGAGCTGGGTGGCAATGAAATGTTTTTTTCCTCATGTTGTCCAGTTCAAAGCAGGCATGCAGGAAAAGTAGCAGGAACCCAGCCCTCCCCCCCTCCATCTGAGTGAGATGGCTACTTAGAACCTGAAGGTACCACAAGACACTGAAAGCAGTTTCCAACTGAAAAGGTAGTACCATTTTTCTACATGTATTGCAGGGCAGAGAACTGCATTGAATAAATAGATGACACCTCTCTCCCCTGATATGTTGTGCTCCCCAGTCAACCCAGGTCCTTGTTCCTTCAAGGGGGGTTTGAGGGAGTAGAGAGACAGGGAAAGCCCAGCAGCTCAGAGTTTAGAAATGTGCCTGTGTGTGCATTGTTAAAGACTTCTTAGGCAGGTATCGTATCCTGGGAATATGTTTAGCAAATACCAATTTAGCTAGATGTTTTCCAAAGGAAACAAAAAAATACTCCTTGGAAGACTTTCAAGAGTCTTGGGAGCTTATAACCTTTGGCAGACGTGATTCAGTTGTAGCCAGACACAATGGAGAGAGATTTTTAGAAATAACTCCATCCCATTTCAAGGTGCAAGGTTGTTTTTTTTTTCCTGTCTCTAGGTGGGACACAATCTGTGCCATGGAAAGATACAGGGAAAAAAGGAAAGGCCAATGGTGGCATGCTCAGCACTTGATAGAGTACAGAAATACTTTGGGGACCTTTGAACTGAAACACTTGCAATCTTTTTGCTGGAGAACAGCTTGTGTTTTCCATGTTTTTGAGGTATTTGTTAGTGTAGTTTAACCTATGCCAGTATTATACAGTGGAGAGCATGGCCCTCATGGCAATGTACTTATGAGCAATGTCCAGTTCTAAATGGGATGCAAGCCCCAGTTTTCTCAGCACCAGCACCCTCCTGAGAGCAGACCAAGCAGGCAACTGCTGTCTCATGAAAGGGAGGCTGGTTTTGTGGTCCAAACACTCTTGTGGGTAACTTGGGTGAGCCACTTGACAGATGTGTGCTGTAGGACCCTGACTGTAAAGACAGACATCGCTTTTGCTGGTGCTTCAATTAGTTGGATTATGCCCATCAGAGAGTGTAATACTTGAAATTAAACCGGTGCAAGGGAGCTGATATCTCTCAACACCTGATTATTAGATTGAACCTTAGGATCAAGACAGGCAGTATCCCCTTTTCACCTCAGCTCTAGGACTCTAGTGGGCAAAAGAATGAAATTTCCTACTCATTTGGTTGCCAGTGGTGTTTGTATCCTGTCTCCTAGCAAATGCAGCATAGAGGAAGCAGTGAGGACAACACTAGCCTGTGCTTTAGCCACCTTCTTGATTTCATTTCCATTTCAGGATCAGAGTGCCTATATATAACCCTACATGGCATGGAACCAGTATGCCTGATGGCCCCTCCTTGCTCCCAAGGACTCTCTGAGGTGCTGTGGTTCCCAATGGAAGAACTACTTTGCTAGCAGCTGGGCTGAGCTGCTGAGTGGGAAAAAAGGGCAAGAACTAAATTTTTCCATGTCTGCAAAGATAGGATGGGGGCACAGTAAGCTTTCTCATCTCGCTGATGTTGAAGAACACTTCAGCTCCAGATGTAAGGGATCTGAGGCTGGAGGCTGCTGTATTTATTTTTTTTGTGTGTCTCTGTGTGTATGCCTGTATGAGTAGCATCTAGAACTCTCCTTTCCTGGTCAATGCAGAGATGGGCTGGGAATAAGGTGCTGGTGAGACTCAGCAATAGTTGTATCTCAGCAATAGTAAGTCAGTGAAGACAGATGGTTTTAGCAGGTTTTGCTTTTCCTTCAGATAAATGAAAGAACTCGCCACTCAGTACCACAGCCAGCCTTGGCTGTTGGCTCTGTCTTGATACAGTTGACATAACCCAGGGGGTTGGTGCCAAAGAGTTAGCAGAGCTATATAAAAAAATATGGACACTCACTCTGCTGCTCTAGTTGGACATGTTGAGGGCAATGTCTCTGACTCAGCCAGGGGGAATGGAAAGAGAAAGTGGCGATCATGTTAGAATATGTGTAAGAGTGGGATTAAGGCAGATACAACACTCAAAGAGAGGTGTGTCAGGAGCTTGTGCTCTCCAAAGACGATAGGCTTTTTATTATTTGTTAAAGATAATGATAAAAGCAAGCAGTAAAAAATAAGGAGAAAATAAACTATGTACACAGTATATCATCAGGTTGTGCAACAGACTACCAAAGGAACAATAAAAAACAGATTCAGAGCAGAGTCAGATGCTTCCCATACACACTAAATGGAGTGCTTGTGAATAGTGGTAATTTGGAAAGGTTTTAAGGTGTTAGTTCCCTGGTTAAAGTAGTCTCTACTAGCAGGGACTACCTAAGAGCTTTCTTTGGGCAGGGAAGCAGGTTATTATACCCTTGCCTGTCCATATACTCTGAAATACCTGGAGCAGATGTACCTCAGCTCTGGTCTAGAGGACAGCTCCTTCAAGTCTCACAAATCCCTCTGCTTTTGTCCATAGACTCTTTCAGGACCACCCTGAGACCTTGGATCGCTTTGAAAAGTTCAAAAACCTGAAGACCCCAGATCAGATGAAGGGCTCTGAAGATCTGAAGAAACATGGAGTTACTGTCCTTACTCAGCTGGGAAAAATCCTGAAGCAGAAGGGTAATCATGAGGCAGAGTTGAAGCCCCTGGCTCAAACCCATGCGACCAAGCACAAGATCCCTGTCAAATATCTGGAGGTATGGAAAAGGGCAGGGAATCTTGGTGTCTGATATGTAGTGAATGTGTGCAAGACAGCTATGTGGGAGTTGCACTTTTATTTACTGGTGGATAGTTGGACTTCAATGAGCTCTCCTTCAAGTTTGAGGTCTCTTTGTACAGGCGGAAGGAGGCACAGAAAGGGTTCATGGTGTCTGAACGGTATGTGAATATCCAAGTTTAGATTTCCATTCCAAACAGCACATGCAGCCAGAGCAACCTTTGACAATAATAAACCAGCCCATGCAGCCTCTGCATGCCTGGGACACTGTATTACAAAAGAACTGTCATTGGCTGGACATGAGGTACACAAAATTTTAGAGTAAGCCCTGGGAGGGTCCATTGGAGAACAAGACCCACAAAATGTGTTGTACAAATGCAGCGCATGAATTTTCAGCCTTAATGGATGAATCAAAGAGTGAAGTAGACCATGGTCTACTCAAGGTCATGAAGCAGATTAATGTCAGAGCTAGGAACAGTGCCCAGTTCTTCTGCCCAGCCTAAGCTCCTTGCAAGCTAGACCTCACTGCCTCTCCAGAGACTGCAGGAAGGGCTACTGAATTAGCTCAGAGATATTTCCAGGCTCTGCAACCTATTTCTTAGTTTGGCTTTTCTGAAAATAAACCTTGAGTGTCCTTTCACTTTTTCTCTCTCTCTTTCCTTACTTACAGTTCATTTCTGAAGTAATTATCAAGGTCCTTGCTGAAAAGCATGCTGCAGACTTTGGGGCTGATGCCCAGGCTGCAATGAAGAAGGCTCTGGAGCTGTTCCGAAATGATATGGCCAGCAAGTACAAGGAGTTTGGCTTTGAGGGTTAGCACGTGCACAGAGGAACAGCACGATGGAGGCCTGGCCATGCATCTTAGAATAACTTCCCCAGCACTGTTCTGGACATCTCCCAGCTGACCATCCAAGTTGTGTGGGAAAGCTTTGATGAGAAGCCAAGAGTCACTCCAGGCAGCAATAAAGGCCCTCAGATTGATATCCACGATAAAGCGTTGTTTCCTGGCTTCATGTATGCAAGAAAAATAATCTGCTTTCTTAGGGAAAATAATGTAAAGGGTTACCTGTAAGCTTCTGCCTATCCTGTCCTCTTTTGCTTTCTCCCTACTCAAAACCCATTCTGATCTAAGAGGTGAATGGCACAGCCAGAGATGAAGGGATATGGAGGAACAAGGGGAGGAGTGTGGTGAATGAGAGAGTGAAAGGATAACTCAGATGGTATGAAAGGGATGTCAGGATGGGAAGCAGGGGCACAATATCCTATTCCTCCAACAGGTGAGACTTAGCAGGTTATTGTGGAGAGCTTCCAGCACAGATTTACCTTGCTTTGTGGGAATGAACGCAACCAGTCAGTCTCCAGGGTCTGCCAGCTCAGAAACATGCATTAGTTGCTAAACACACATCAGTAAAACCAGAGAGCCGTCCATTCTGCCATCTGTAGGTGTCTGGTAATCTACGCTATGCATCTAAAGTTCTGTTGCACTGGGAGGTAAGATATGTGTTTCTCAGAAAATAAAAATTCCTGCACCAGTGTCGTGTGTTTGCTCCTGGCTTTCCAGACACACCGATGAGAAGTGGGGGAGGTGGAGAAAGCAGAAAGATATTTTGCCCGTGCATCTGGCTGCATCCTGTGGTGTCAGTCCCATGATTTGAGAGGCCTATGGCATCTGTCTCAGCCTGGAGACTTGGGGCACTCAGCTGTCACCACGAGGTCATGACCTGGTCACTGGGCTTCCCAATGCAGAACAGCAGCAGCATGGTGCTTTGCTTCCTCCAGGCGATGGAAAGCAGGGCTGGTTAGACCAGGAGGAAGGTTGCAACATGTCACGGTTTAACCCTGGCCTGGCAAATAAACAGATTTAAACCGAGTAACAGATTTATATAGTAATCTCTCTCTCCACTGATAAAGGAAAGAGAGAGAGAATAAGGGAGAGAGACTTATGGGTTGGAAACTAAACTACAGAACTTTAATGAAACAGTAATGATAAATAGGAAAAATTACTAAATATATACAAATATACAGGAAAAGTGATCCCACGTTCCTCCCCCCTTTCCCCAATAACTCTCACGTCACCACCGAGGCTGCAGGGCAGCCCTGGGAAAGTCCAGGCTGGAATCCTGGAGTCGGCAGCAGTCGGGAGCTGGGGGCAGGAACACACAGATTCAGGCTGGCAGGGATCAGGATCACAGGCACAGGGACGGACGGAATCCTCTCAGGATGCCGAAGGAAGCAGGGAGGGCAGGAAGGAGTAGAGGTGTTTGACCCTTGTGATCCCTCAAATTTATACCGAGTATGACGTGTATGGGATGGAATACTCTGTTTGGTCAATTCTGACATCTATCTTGTCTGGTCCTCCCCAGAGGAGGGTTTCAGGTGGGACCTCGTTGCTCCTTCTGGAAGGTAAAATGTTCCTGAGAGCTGAGCAGTGTCCTTGACTCTGCACACCAGTCTCTGGCAGTAACTATAAACATCGAGTGTTATCAGTCCTAGAAGCAGACACTGTCTGAGAAACTTGCTGTTAATTTTAGCAAGTGCAGCTACTTACAAGAGACTTAGCTGAAAGCAAAAGTACAAACCAGAAAATCACCTTTATCCTGGCCTAAACCAGGACACAACAGCAGTGTATGCTCTTAAGAGCCAAGCTTTGGTCTCTGGTTTCCTGGTCTTTACAAATCCACACTTTACTTCTAAGGTTGCTTGGAGTTTCAACCTTTCAGAGAGGGTCACAAAAGCATATGCTGTCATATAGATGAAGTTACAGCCAGGTGGTCCCTGGCTTAAGCAACTTGCTTTGTCGGACTCCAGTATAGTTTGTCTAGCTTTGTGGGGAGGGCAAACTATTTAATTAAGGTCTAGGATTGCCTGTCCAACACAATTTATATTTCCTGCCAGTGACAACAGGCTCTGCTTTAGGATTAAAAGCTCAGCTGCCTCTGTCAGTCTGAGTGGGACTAGATTCATCTCTAGGTATCTCTGAGCCAAAAAATGTGGTGGAGGAGGGAGCGTTTGCATGTGCTTTATGCCCAGCTACTGCTTATTAGGTACCTGGGATAAATGTCAGTCCACTGGGAGCACTGATGCTTTGCTCAGCCTGCCTTACCCCACTGAATCAGTGCACTGGGGACCATCCTTAAATCTGTGCTGGTCAGATGTGTGGCCTGATGTAGGCTTTCTGGTTGTGCCTGTGGCCCACTGAAGATGAGCAAGCTGAGATGAACCAGCAAGCTCAGATAGAAATAAGAGTGGAGCTATCATCAGCACGCTCAGTGGCTCAGGATGCTTGTGGTGAAATCCTCATGTTTGCACCTTTGCTACTCTGGATACTGAGTGTGCCCTTGGCTGCAGTCACAGAATCACAGAATTGTCATGATTGGAAAAGATGTCTGAGATCTTTTGTCCAACTATCAACTCTGCCCCTCTCCTTGACATAGTGTACCAATGTATGTAATTCCTACACAGTGAATCTGTAAAGCTTCTGCAACAGCCCATTTAAGGGACCAGGGAGGTTTCCTAGAGGAAAGGGGATGTTGGGGAAAGGATTCTTCAACTCCATGCTATATTGGTTCAGCATCCTTGTTTCAGTCAACCTTTTCCACTGTGCTACTCAGACATGTAGCTTTTCTGGTTCATGTCTGGGAGAAAGTCCCTAAGTGGAGATAAACCACTCAGTGGTTTATCAGATACCAGTGTAAGCCCAGAAATTTTCATGCCTCCCTTCCAGGAATAGCTTTTCATAAGGATAATGAGTCCCAGAGGCTTTTGCCCACCCCCCCTTCTCGTTATCACCATGTGGTGTCACATACACGTTCCTGGCCCCATGATGGGATGCGGATTGTGTGGCTGCCAGTCAGTCTCTTTGCTCCAGCACGTACACACTGACTACAGCCACATCAGGCACTTGATACAGTATTCCTCTCCCACTCCTGCAGTTCCTGTTGTGTGGCAGAGCTCCCAGTGGCACCCAGCCCGTGACCCGTCTGTGTTCTTTCGGCCTTCAGTGTCAGATGCCAGGGGCTCATCAGGGTCTCAGACATGGGGAGCAGGACCTCACTTCCCAGGCTCTGTGCAAATGAGACAGACAGCCCCAGCCAGGGTGCCACAACACTGCAGGCTGCACTGCCTCTCCCCCTTATCTTTAATTCTGCCTGCTGATCCTCCCTGACTCCAATACACCTGCCAATGTCAAGTGGCATCAAGGAGCGAGTGTTGGGGACCATGCTATTAACCCTGTCAGTCACCTCAGTGGGAGAAAGGGATGGGGCTTCATTGACTAAAGATATTAAATATTTAGGACATTAGCATGAAGCTTGTGGTGTTCTTCATCTTTGCATCTTCCTGCAGGGCTAATGTGAGGAAAGGACAGGGAAGTTTCCGGCCCACATGACAGTCATTGAACAGATGGGTCTGGTTTCTGGTATGGACGCACAGGCAGTGCCTAAAGGATGTAATGTTTATATGTCACTATAATTTAATAAGGAGGGTTAGATGCTCACCTATACAACATGATTTCAGGTGAGGATTATTTTTATCATAATCCCTACATTTTCTAGCCAAAACCTCTCCCACATGTTACACCACTGAGGAAAAGAAACCAGTGGTGGAGCCAGGTGTTTCTTGAATATATACTTGTTGCCCACAGTATTTTTTCCAGAAGGTAATGGCATCAGAGCATGTCTTCCTTCTTCCTGGGCTCGTTTCTCTCAGGTTTGCACAAGGCTGCATCCTTGCTTGTTCAGGCTGCACTGGATTTAAGAGCCTGTGCTGCTTCTCAGATTGAGCGTGCATATACATATGGACATTTATACACAAGCACCAGGTTCATGACACACATAATTTGCAAAACTCATCTGTTCAAATCCTTTAGATTCCAGTGTGCTTGTCTGCTGGCTCTTCATTTAATATATAGATCAGCTCTCACATTGTGCTTACATGTAGTATGTCCATGAAACCAGGCAAGAAGAGAAACTATGCAAGGACATGGCACCTTGAGAGTACTGGTAAGTAGAGGGGTTTAAATTTCATGAAGGCGTGCTGATAGAGTCAAGAAAGTCACGTGGGACTACAATAAGTGAAAAGACAAATCCAAATCAGCACCTATTACATAACAGGCTAATAAATGAGCAGTGATGAACATGAAAGAGTCATAATGCAGCCTTCTTGACCAGCACATAAATCCCTCCTTCTCCTGTGACTGTAGGCAAAACAAGTCCATCTCCCAGTCCTGTGACTTCTATAAAATCCTTATCCAAATGTCAGCAAGGGTGACCGTGTGGCTTTTTAAAGCAGTACTTCATAGTTGCTTGGCTGCACTACACCAAAGTCCTTTCCCAGTTTGTCTTTCAACCCCTATAAATATACAAAGAGAACAGGCTGCCTCCATCTTACCCTGCAGCCCTGAAGAGATCAGCTATGGTAATCTCTGTCAGACAGAGGCAGATCTGGGGCTCTGTAGGGCAAGAAAGCACAGGGCATAGCTGGTAGCGATGTAGCTGGGTGGACAAGGCAATGTATGTTTGGGATGCAGAGGGTTTTGGAGTCTTTGTTCTTTTCATGTCCCAGGAAGAGTATCTCATGCTGAGAGAAACAGCATTTCAGTGGCTCTGAGCCAGCCAAATGGTCACTTGGGTTACGCCCATGCAAAAGTAAATAAATGCACACATTACAAGGTCAGTGGGTATATCCTGGATGTGAGGCTATTTTGCTTCATTTAAGGTACTGGCTCAGATATATTTCATGAGGCTGTGGAGCAGGTTTACTGGATTTGCTCAGAGCTGGCAAGAGAAAGCTGTTGTTGGTATGGCTTCCCTGCTTTCAAGCAGTTTATTAAATGCACCATCTGAAACAGCACACTTCTTTCAATATGTCTGAGTTATTTTTTATACTGTTTTTACCCTAGACCATAGTTAGGAGCCTGTCTGTGCTTTCCACCTGCAGTGCTGTGCATTTAGCCCCGTCTGACAGGGGGTAAACTGGACCAAGCCAGACACCATCACATCTCTTCTTTCATGATTTGGTCATCCAACTGTCCACTAGGCCAGGCTGCAAATTCCATGACGGAGAATGTTTATGAGCTTCTTGAGTAGGAAGACATGAGAAGCTGTGCCATCTGCCAATAAGCAGTTCTTGCTTTGATGTGGTTGCATTTCAGCAGTTGTTGAAGGACATCCTCTGTGTAGGTGTTCAGCTGGAACAGTGGTGTGGTGTAAATACCCAGATAGATTAGAGATGCTGCATACAAGGCAAAGCAGTGTGAAGACCACTGGGCTGAACTTGGAGTGAAGGTTTTAAAATGGAAGAGGGTAGATTTAGGTTAGACATTAGGAAGAAATTCTTTAGTGTGAGTGTGGTGAGACTGGAACAGGTTGCCCAGAGAAGCTGTGGATGCCCCTGCCATGGAGGTGTTCCAGGCCAGGCTGGATGGGGATTTGAGCAACCTGATCTAGTGGGAAGTGTCCCTGCCCATGCAGGAGGTTTGGAACTAGATGATCTTTAAGGTCCCTTTCAACCCAAACCATTCTATGTTTCTATGATAATATTTTGCATGCTTACATTTTCATCTGTAACCACTTTCTTGATTTCAATGTTTTGCCTCTGCTATGCCCTGATCTTCCATGAGCTTGGGTGGCTCTCAGACAATCAGTGTTCACCTGCCTAAATTACTTTATAATCCTCAGAATTTACCTTACCTTACTCTGCCCAGTCTGGTAGAAATCAGTCATACTTTGCCTACATCTGACCTTCAGAAATGAAGTTCCATCCAACAGTGTGGTTGGTGAACAAAGTTCAGGTGTATGCCTGTTACAAGGCATGAATCAGCTCATAATAGACTGGATTTTTAAAAATGAGCTGTACCTTGCATTTTGAAAAGGGCTTGCCTTCAGGACACAAGGTGAATCCCTGCCTAATTTGGGTACCTAGGCTCTAAAGGCTCTAAAGTAGGCTTTAAAAATAAGAAAAAAACACCAGAGCTGCAATTCATACTGGCTGTACTTCTTAGATATATCCCCCCACTCAGCACATGGCTGGCTGAATCCTTTTTGAACCATGAAAGTCTCTAGTGGTGTGCTGGAGTCCTAGGCAAGTAACTTGGCCTCCGTATTCTACTCCAAGATACTGAGCTGACTATAAGCCTGCATGCACCTTTGGGACTGTTAGTGTCTCGATGGGACCACTACTTCCCAAAGGGAGTCTCTTTGAAAAGTAAAATGGAGAGAGGAAGGAGGAAAGATTTCAGTCCCTGGCATTAGCTGACAGACTGCAAAGCGTTAAGGGTCGGTTTGGGAACAACACGAAAGCCTGCTCTATGGAGCTCAGAGAATTTGGATTTTTTAATTTTTTTTTTTCCTGTGAGATATGCTTGCAGCTTCCTTTCCAATCTCATTGACAGTAACATCTGGATCTGCCCACATTCATGGTCCTCAATGAAAGAGAGCAAGTGTGACAGGAGAAAGAGGGTCTCCTTTCCCCATTGCTCTGTTTTGAGGATAGCTTGCAGCTGCCTGCAAGGAACTTAGAGATCTCATGTATGATGACAGAGAAGCATTTCCTCTCCCAACTTCATTATGTTTGTGTTGACTTCATTGTGTTGGTGTTCATACACACAGTGGCTCATAATTGAGAATTCTTCAGTACCAATCCTTCTGGAAACACACAGTGGGGAAATGTAGTCAGAAATGGAAGCAATGCTTTTTCTTGTCCACTTATAGTCAGGTTGGAGACAGAAAAATATCTCATCTCAACACTGCAGCCACCTCAGCAGTACAAGGGTTAGCTATATCTGTGAAGAAAAATGTGTTAAAGCCAATCAACATTAGAAATAAGCCAAACAGAATAAGTAAGTGCTTCAGACTACATCATCTTTTCAAGCACAGGTGCTGGTGAGATAAGAGACAACACGTACTTGAGAGTATATATCATGAGGGAGAAAATCTACATCCCTTGTATCTTGAGGGCAGAGCATCTTAGAAATAAATTTGAAAAATAACCTTTCTTTGGACATTTCATTTCTCTCCCACTGGGGGTCCTTAGCTTACAATTAAGTCTGGGTTGAGAGAGTGTGTGTGGGTGTGCATGTATGTAGAGCAAAAAGCCTGTAGTTAGTACACAGAACTAAATGTTTTGTTCCAGAGCCCCAAGGTACACAGCCTCTCAACACTCATTAATTTCAGTGGGTATGAGGCCTTTTAAAGACCTGGGTTCATACAGGAATTTTTTTGCCACAGGATTGGGACCACACATTTCATTCTGCTCATGGTGCAGCAGAAACTTGGAAACGAGCTCTCATTCTATTCATCAGCTTCAGTGTGAGCCCCTTTTATTAGTGGCTTTTGTGGCAATAGCTGTGATCTATTTAAAGTGCTAAGCCTGCAAGCTGCAATTCCCTGCAGCAGATGTAGTAGAAGTAGATATGGAAGTGAGTAAAAATGAACTCATGTTGCTGCTCAAAGGCAGGGCTCCATCCCAGTCAGTGACAGTTACCCAGCTCCTGCCCCATGAAGATGGGGGCTTTGGTTCCTTCTTTGGTGGGAAGCTAGTTGTCCTGGGGGAGTTGTGCTGCATTTCATATTCCCTGCTTCATATTTACTCCCTTTCATTTCTCCTCCTTAGAGGGCATTGATGGAGGAGACATTGCTGTTCTTGTACTCTGGCTCTGCATCCTCAAAGACGTCACAACTAAATACATGTGGCAGGACAGCCAGCCCCAGTTAACCACAGCAAACTTGTTCTCAGCTCAGTAGGTTGTCCTTAAAACATTAATTTTAAAGCTGCATGGATGTGCAGGGGGTACAGGAAACCAGAGGGTCTCTGCCAGGTCCTTTTATAGGAAAAACTGCTGAGATGGTTTCAGTTTGGGGCGCTTTTTTTTGTTATGAATCATTTGATTTAAGTCTCATCATCTGTACTAGACTGGTTGGTGTCAGAGCTGGCCAAGTGCAGGGTTTCTCTGCTAAGACAATAGCCTGGTGGGATACCATGGAGGGTTATTAACAGTTCTGGATAGTAAAGGTTTTGCTACAAATTCCTGTAGAAACAAAGGCTCATTATTCATCACCCAATTTGGCTGTTGGACTCGGGATGAGTCCAAAGCAAATGGAGAAAAGACCAAAAATGGCACAAGGTTTGTACTCTGTGGAGGCAGAGTAGTGTCCCTGTGGTGTGTCCTGACCATGTTACAAGAGGTGTCCCACAAGGTTCATACCAGGACCAATGTTATTTAATATTAATGCTATGGAATACGAATGGCATAGATAGTGGGATTGAGTGCATCCTTATCAAGTTCTCAGATGACACCACAGAATCACAGAACGTTAGGGGTTGGAAGGGAACCGGAGAGATCGAGTCCAACCCCCATGCCAGGGCAGGATCATTTAAGTTGGTCACACAGGAATGTGTCCAGGTGGGACCAAAAAGTCACAAAGCTGAGTGGTGCATCTGGTATGCTGGTGTGAAGGGATGATCTCTAGAGGGACCTTGAAGGATGTGGGCCCATTTGAACCTTCAACAAGTCCAAGTGCAAGGTCCTCGACCTGGCTTGGGCCCATCCCTAATATCAGTACAGAGGGGATGATGAAGGGATTGAGAGCTGCACTGGAGAGAAGGACTTGGGGATACTAGTGGATGAAAAATTGCATATGAACCAGCAATGTCCACTTGCAGCCCAGAAAGCCAACTGCATCAAAAGAAACATGCCCAGCAGGTCAAGGGAGATGGTTCTTTCCCTCTACTCCACTCCCAGAAGACTACACCTGAAGTACTGTGTCCAAGTCTGGGGTCTCCAGTACAAGAAATACATGGACCTGCTAGAATGAGACCAGACCATGAAAATAATCAGAGGATTGTTCAGCCTGGAGAAGAGAAGGCACTGTGGCTACAGTCTTGTTCCTGTAGGCTGCCTACTTCCATAGCAGTTATAAAAACAAATACATTTTATACTTGCTCAGAAGATGTTCCCAAAAGGCACATCCACCTTATGAATGCATTTTTACATTTCTGGAGAAAAAAAAATGTGAATGAATATATTTTTTAAGCCCTGACTTTATACATAACAATAACAGGTTTTTGTTTTTTTTTTTTAAGAGGTATAGGCTGCAGGAAACAGATTCATGACTTTTTTTTTCCCAGAGTAGATTTTGTATCTGGGTTTTGCTGGTCCAAGAGGGCTTCTGCTGCATTTTACCAAGCTTTGTGAGGCTAATTCAGAAGACATGGGCTCCTATCAGTATGACATAACCAGACTAGAGAGCACCTACACTATGGAGGGACAGCTTTTCTCTTGCAGCCATGTTTTTGGTATGTAACATGCCCAGCCAGTTAAAGGTAGAAGGGATCATGTGAATCACAAACAAATGGTGAACGTCATGTCAGGCTCAAAGGGGAAGGCTGACACCACATGGGATACCAAGTTTTGCTCCATTCTTGAGTTGTAGACTGTGGTCTCCTAAGAAAATTCCTTTTTATAGAGTAATTAGAGTAATAGCGCAATCCGTCAGCTGACTCAAGAAGCAGTCCTCTGGAGATCTGAGCATGGAAAAAAAAAAAAAAAAGAAAAAAAAAAGAAGAAAAAAAGGGAACTTTAAGTAGCAGTGACTAGTTCTAATTCTAGTTTTTCTTCTCTTTATTTCCTTGGGATGTTGTCACCTGCATTACCGAAGGAGATATTTTTTGGACCGAGTGCAAGGGACTTCTTGCTATCAACCCTCACAAAGTTTTTTCAAACCAAGACAGCTATTAATCTGTGACTCCTGGTTCAGACTCTTCCTCCCCCTTGGATAGCTGTTACTGCCCAGTGTCCCAGGTGTGAGACAGCTGCTCACACATAGATGTGGGACATCTGGCTAGACACTGGAATAAGAACCAGGGTGAGGGGAAGTACATTTCATTATACAGCATCTTTCCTAGTGTTCTGCAAGTCATCATTTTGTCAAAACAGGAAAAACATCCTTTCTTACTGAAGGTCTTTTGATCTGTTTGAGATATTACTTTTATTATAGTTGGTGAAGGGATGACATTGTGTTTGCACAAAACACTAGAAGCCAAAGATTAATAGTCCCTGTTCCCTATTCCACAGAGACCTACACAGCCTTGCTGAGCTGGCTTGTTCTTGCCAGAGAGAGTTGCCCGATGGCCATTTCCCAATAAGGTAAAAGTAACCTGCTGGTAATATTACAGGGGCTTCACAAAAATGTGAGAAAAAAGAGATAACCATGACTATCATTCCTTAAGCTATATTACCACTTCCTGCTAGAGGTTCATCTTTGCATTGAAATAACTGCTGCAGAAGACCATGTGCAGTTTTGTAGAGCAACTCCTAATGTTTGTTGAGGAAAGCTACCGGTAAGCACAGACTACCTGAAGTGCAGTTGTGTCATGGATTAACACTGGCCCGGCAATTAAACCAAATGACAGATTGCTCTCTATTAATCCCCCTCTCCTCCCTGATAAAGGAAGGAGAGAGAATAAGGGAGAGAGACTTACTGGTTGGAAACTAAACTACACAACTTTAATGAAACAGTAATGATAAATAGGAAAAATTACTAAATATATACAAATATACAGGAAAATTGATACCACGTTCCTCCTCCCTTCCCCCCAAACTCTCACGTCACCACTGAGGCTGCAGGGCAGCCCTGGGAAAATCCAGGCTGGAATCCTGGAGTCGGCAGCAGTCGGGAGCTGGGGGCAGGAACACACAGATTCAGGCTGGCAGGGATCAGGATCACAGGCAGAGGGACGGATGGAATCCTCCCAGGATGCAGAAGCAAAACCGGGAACAGGTGAGGAAAGGAAGCAGGAAGGGCAGGAAGAGCAGGAAGGGGTTTGACCCTTGTGATCCCTCAAATTTATACCGAGTATGACGTGTATGGGATGGAATACTCTGTTTGGTCAATTCTGGCATCTATCTTGTCCGGTCCTCCCCAAAGGAGGGGTTCAGGTGGGACCTCTTTACTCCTTCTGGAAGGTAAAATGTTCCTGAGAGCTGAGCAGTGTCCTTGACTCTGCACACCAGTCTCTGGCAGTAACTATAAACATCGAGTGTTATCAGTCCTAGAAGCAGACACTGTCTGAGAAACTCGCTGTTAATTTCAGCAAGTGCAGCTACTTACAAGAGACTTAGCTGAAAGCAAAAGTACAAGACAGAAGATCACCTTTATCCTGGCCCAAACCAGGACAAGTTGTTGACTCCTGCTGTTTCTCTTCTAGGTGTAACCTGTTCCAGAAAAGGCCACTCACTTCAACAAAAGACAGACTTTGGCTCATTTGCTTCCTAGTGCTATGTCCTGTTGCCCAAGGAAACGTGTCATTATTTCATTACATGACTTCATACACTCATCACAGCTTTAAGCTAAACAGAAGCAACACCAGTCATACACAAAATACCCTCAAATGGAATTACCTGCTCTCCACATGACTCCTTTGAGTGGCTGTGAAAGACAGCTCACTTTATCTGTAGGAACTGGCACCATGACACCAAGGACATGAAAGCAAGTAGAAAGTATCAGGACAAGTATCAGCAGCTTGGCTTGGTTACAGAGCAGCCAGGGAAAGGAGGTGAAGATTCCAACAAAACTGAATTAAATTGCTAATTAAAAAAAGGTATGACATACTGAACAGCACCTAACTATGGGCTTAACTCAGAGTTTATGGGGGGAAATCACTTAGCTGTGCTGTACTGAAGGACAGACAGGATGACCTCAGATGTTAGACATCTCTACTATTTTCTAAAAAACCACAACAGCCTACTACTCTAGTTTAAGATCAGAAGGGCCACTGTAGCACTCCTGGTTACTGTCATTTGAGTTAACGTGGAATGAGCAGAGCATTGGATGCAAATAAAACAGGAGGGAACAGCACCTTGTGTTTTCAAAACATATGGATGACTATGGGATGTGTTAATTGCAAGGTACAGGAAAAGAAACAAAGAGATGTGATATTCCATCATTCTGGATTCATACCTCCTACTCAAAGGTTCACTAGTTTATGGGATCTGAAGAGATCCATCTGTGTCTCCTTGGGAAACTGGCAGATGAAGCTGCAGAGCTGCTTTTCGTCATATTTGAAAAGTCACGGAAGTCTTGTGAAGTTCCCACTGATGGGAAAAGGGGAAACATAGTCCCCATTGTGAAAAATGGAAAAAAAAGTAAGACCTGGGAAATTACAGGCCAATCAGTCTCACCTCTGTGTCCAGCAAGATCATGGAACAGATCCTCCTGAAGCCTCTGCTAAGGCACTTGGAAAATGAGGAGGTGGTTGGTGGCAACCATCATGGCTTCACCAAGGGCAAATTGTGCCTGAAAAATCTGGTGACCTTTTATGATGGGGTCATAGTGTTAGTAGACCAGGGAAGAACAACTGATATAATTTATCTGGACTTGTACAAAGCATTTGACATTGTCCTGCATGACATCCTGGTGTCGAAATTGGAGATATGGATTCAATGGATACTACTTGGAGGATAAGGTCATACTCAAAGAGTAGTACTGAATGACTTGATTGTCACCAGTGGTGAGTGGTGTCCCTCCAGGGTGAGTGCTGGAAGCAGTGCTGTTTAACATCTTTGCCAGAGACATGTCAGAAACTGAATCCATGCATCCACAGCAAGTTTCCTGATGACACCAAGCTGTGTGGTGTGGCTGACACACTGGAGGCAAGGGATGCCACCCAGAGGGACCAGAGGCTTGAGAGGTGAGCCTATGCCAACCTCTTGAAGTTCAATAAAGCCAAGTGCAAGGTCCTGTACCTGTTTTGGGACAATCCTAACCACAAATACAGGTTGGGTTGAGAATGGATTGAGAACAGTCCTGAGGAAAAGGACTTGGATGTGTTGGTTGATGAGAAGCTCAACGTGAGCTGGCAATGTTCACATGCATCCCAGAAAGCCAACTGCATCTGGGGCTGCATCAAAATAAGTGTGGCCAGCAGGCTAAGGAAGGTGTTCTCCCTTCTACTCCACTGTCATGAGACCCCACCTGTAGTACTGCATCCAGTTCTGGAGCCCCCAGCACAAGATGGACATGGGCCTGATGAAACAAATTCAGAGAAAGGCTACAAAGTTGATCGTAAGAGTGGAGCAACTCTTCTCTGAAGACAGCCTGAAAGAGTTGGGATTGTTCAGACTGGAGAAGAGGAGGCTTTAAGGAGAACTTATAGTATACAGTACCTGAAGGGGCCCCAGGGGAAAGCTGGAGAAGGACTTTCACAAGGGAGTGTAGTGATAGGGGGAATGGTTTTAAACTGGAAGAGAGTAGATTGGGGTAAGACATTAGGAAGAAATTCTTTATTGTCAAAGTGGGAAGACAGTGAAACAGGTTGCTTAAGAAGGCTGGGGATGCCTGATTCCTGGAAGTGGTCAAGGCCAGGTTGGATGGGGCTTTGAGCAACGTAGTCTAATGGGAGGTGTCCCTCTCTATGCAGCGCAAATAAATGACCTTAGAAGTCCCTTCCAGCCCAAGAAATTCTCTGTTTCTATGATGTCATAAAGAATAGAAACAGAAAGTTCAAAGGCTTCCTATCCTGAGAATTTTGGAGTAAATTTTTCAGTTGCTTTCATTCTCTCAGATTTGAAGGAAAAAAGTGTATGTGAATTTGCGATGGGGAAAAAGAGGCAACAGAAGGACATGTATTTTCTCTAGAGTATATGACACCTTATGCCATGCCATATGGCAGCCTATATTGCAACATTCATCTAGAACTACAAACTCTCAGAGGAGCTCAAAACCAGATTTGGATCCTGGTTTAATAGGAAGCTGCTCTCTGGTCTAAAATAGCCTTTTCTTTGGCAGAAACAGCAGCACCACCTGGGAGACCTATAGGCAGGAGGGAATTTGCTTCTCTAAAGAATTTGAAGCAAACTTCTAAGGAGGTCAGATGAAAGAAATGCATGCTAGAGTTTATTTTCTATAGGTCTTTACCTCTCATGTTTATTTCAGAGTAGACAAGAAATATCGTTGCCAAATCTGATTTAAATAGAATCATAGAATCATAGAACTGGCTGAGTTGGAAGGGACCTCAGAGATCATCAAGTCCAACCCTTGACCACTACCTCTGCGGTTACCAGACCATGGCACTGAGTGCCACATCCAGTCTCTTTGTAAATATCTCCAGGGATGGAGAATCCACTACTTCCCTGGGCAGCCCATTCCAATGTCATCTTTGAAGAAAAGGCCTATAAAAACAAAAGGCCTATAAAAACAATCTAAAGAAGATAAATGCACTCAAAAGGGACACTCATAAGATGCTGGGCTAACACAACCAAACATGTGATGGGTGCTAAGCCATTTATACAATGTTGTGGTTAATACTGTCACAACAGACTTCCCCTTAGTAAAAATGATGGGTTGGATTGACAAATTTACAGTCAAACTAATCATCATCTGACAACTCACTCAGAAACTTTCAAATGCAGGTGGTCTTAGTCTCTCAGCCTTGACTCACTGCATTTTGTCTAATGACTGTGAAGGTCAAGAACAATTCATTCAGAAATGAAGGTACGAGATCTTTATTTCAGGTCTGCTGCTGACTTTGTTTAGAATGAAGCTTAAGAACTAATTTTCATAATCTTCTCCTCCCAAACTCTGGGATCCTTGTAATTTCTCCAAATGTTGGCTGAGCACTCTGAGGTGAGCACAGGGGTCAATATCTACCTGATGGCTCCTTGCAGGGACTTTTATTTTGTCTTCCCTCTTACACTGACCAGGATTTCCATGCTTGGCCATGGGAACCTTCCTGTAGCACTGTCAAGGCAAGCTGCCCACAGACATAGATCTTACCCCTATTTAATTTCCCAGCAGAGAATTTGCCCACCTGTCACAGATGGCAAAGGAGAAGTTACTCAGGCCAGTATACCACCAGGCTCCACAGCAACTAAAGTGGCTTTCCTGGAAAAGCAGGAGGTTTAACAAACCCAGATTTGCTAATTAGACCCTTTTTTTTTTTTTTTTTTTTCTTCCAGAAAATTCCTCCCTGGTCTACTGGGAAAGCCATCCCACTGGGAGCTACATGAAGTGCTTGTCCATGCAGGGCGGAACATGCTCCTGGTGAGCAGAGGTGGTGGAGGGACCACCCCAGGAGTCACCATGTCCCCTCGTCAACAAAGGACAGGAGGACAGCACCTCTGCACCCCTTTTTATTTCAGGGCCCCTCTGCACTGGGGCCACGACAACTTTATTTTCCTCTGTCTCTGAAATTAAAGATGAGAGAAACCTCCCCTAGCAGTTCAACAAATAATCCCGTCCCTCGGTGCAGAAGTTTCCATTTTGGTTGGGCTAGTGGAGGGGAAGGTGTCGACGGCTCCTCCCTGCCTCCTCGCACTGAGGGGGACACCCACCACCCGGACACCGGTGAAGAAGTGCGAGGGGTTCAGAGGTGTCCAGAGGGGTCCAGAAGAGTCCGAAGGAGTCCAGAAGAGTTCGAAGGAGTCCAGAGGAGTCCGCTCCCCAGCCCCCGGCTGGGACTGTCACTGGTGCGGAGCTGCCACAAGATGGCGCCCTGGCGCCTCCCTCCTCCCCGTCACAGGCCCCGCTGTCACCGCAGGTTTTTTGTGTTGGGTTTTTTTTTTTTTTTAATCATCTTCCACCCCTCCCCCCCCCATATTTTTTTCCGTTTTGTGTTTTTTTTCTTTTGTTTTGTTTTTTCTTTCCCTAACGTCTCCCAGAGACAGTCTGAGGAGCTACGAAGCGGGCTCTGACCAAGGGAGGAGAGGGCTGCGCAGCGCTTTGGTTTTTCTCGGGGCTGCTGGGGGGGTGTGGGAGATGCTCTCGGGGCACCCCCCCTGCCCCAGCTCTGGAGAAACACAAGCCCAGCAAGTTTTTTTGGAGGCTGGTTGACTTTAGGTTTCCCATCAGTCTGCAGACTCATAAATATTTCTAAGGTTACAGGTGCCTTTCCCTAAGCTCTCTTGCGAGGTGGCACCCTGCTTTGGGCTGACACTGACCCTTGGGGAGAGCACCCACAGTGAAGGTCAGAGGACTTCCCATCCCAAAAGTTCTCCCTCTGATGTCCAGAGTGGCTCAGATCCATATTAAGCATGGTGAACGGTATCTTACTTCATCTCCTTCCCATTCTCTGGCCTCTGCAGGCACCTCAGCCTGTGCTGCTGGCTTCTCCTGAGTTTGTGATTGCCCTGTACCAAAGCCTCATCCACCGAGCGACTGAGGAAGAAAGAAACACAAACGGGTTAAAATCCCAGTGAAATATGGTGCCAAAACATCTGGAGAACATGAGTTCAGCACTACTGAAAGCACATTCCTCTGGGAGGAATTTCAGGCCTGGGAAGGATGGAGACCTTTACCTCCATCTGACCCCAACACTCTCATAATCCTAAACTGGGCAAGCCCAGAAGCAAGCTGTGGCACCTAAAAATCCCAACCAGCCAGCATGCACCCACTCCAAGCATCTTTGCCTTCCTTTCCCTAAATGTCCCACTGTCTACACCGCCTCCAAGGAATGATTACAAATGAGGGGTGCTGGAATCTCTGCTGGAAAGAAGGATCTTTGTGAACTCTCAGCTGTTTTTTCCTCATTAGACGTGATTTGATGCAGGGACTGTTGGATTTAATTTCTTAGGGGTGTAAACTGGATCATTGCACTAATCTCTTCTCATCTTAAAGGTTTCTCCCAGAAATCTTATAGTGTCTGGTTTTGAGGTCTTCTAAGCCTCATCATCTTCCCTTAAAAACAGATCTTAGATCCATTGAATGTATCCATTGAATGGCACAAAAGGCTTTGGGGCAAAAGATGGAGTGGAAAATGTGATAGCTGTTCTGCTATTAAAAAAAACAAAACCAAGTAACAGAGACTGTTCTTTCTACATAGGGGGTTTGCTGCACAGGAGTTTATTAAATCAGTTAAAAATAAACCAACCCCAAACTGACTTACATGAAAAATCAGTTAAAAAAAAAATAAATAAAAAAACAGAAAGAAAGAAAAAGAAATCTTATAAACTGTAGGAAACAAAATTATTTTTGGAAACATGTTTTTCCTTAATTGGGCATCTCTTTCTAGATGGAGTCATCTGTGTATGGAATTCAGCCTTATGGCTTTTGTTTGACAATGAAATGATCAGTTCCTCAAAGGGGGAACGTCACATGGAGCACCCCATTGCTGCCTTTAAAAGGACTCCTGTTCTAAAAGGGCTTTGTCAGCAGTTTCAGTATCAAGCTGTGTTATAATCCCCAATTGTGTGTAATCAGATAATGGCCTTCTAATTGTAGCAATGGCTTTGTGGGTTGCACTTATATCCCCAAGGAAAGGGTGGGATTCCCATGTGGTAGGTTCACCAAAGGATCTGTTGCTTTCACAGCTTTCACAGGCAAGTTGAGGTGGATCCTGATGGAGAGGCAGGACAGGCAGTCTGCCTTAAGCTGGATAGACAGAAAGCCTGCCTGCTCCTGTAGATGACCTCCCCTACAGCAGGACCCTTGAGGCTGGCAAGTGCTTCTGGCATGCTTAGTTTTGAGCAGTGATGACTAATGCTGGGAAGAGCAGCTATTGCCCTCAGTATGATAATCCTCTCTCCTTTTACATCCTCTCTCTTAACTCTTCCCTTCCCAGAGCAAAATTGACCTCTACAGGTTCCTCATCCTGCAAATGTCAAAGTTCATGAGGCATGAACACCCAAATTAATCTTTTCCACAGCTACAGTTCCCAAGCATACTCAAGCTTGGGAGAGATTCCAGTTCAGATCTTTGCAGCTCAGTACCATTTCTAGGTATCATATGTCACCTCTCCTTAGACCAACCTTTAGCAAAAGCCTTCTGCATTGGGGTTCCAAGATGTTGGCTGTCAACCTGCAGACATGAAAATCATCTCCTTCCCCTTTCCTTCCCTACCTCTGTATCATCATACTGCAGAGTCATTTGGACTTCTGCCATGTGGAACTAATGCCATAAAGATGATCTAGCTATCTCTGGCAGATGTATATTTATCACCTGCCTTCTCAGAGAACCCAGGCAACTAGAATAATTTTCTGATATATTCCCACACTCCATGACCCCGAACCATTTCATTGCCAAGACATCACATGGTGCTCCTGAAATCAACCGACCTTCTCTCTTTCTCTTTGGTAAACTAACCCCTTTCTTTTTACAAGAAACAGAAGCAGCCATGAATCCTTCAAGGGAGACATATTTTCCTCTCCTCCCCCCTCCACCTACATGGCATGGATCTTAGGCTGTGTTTCACAGGTTTGAATTGAAGTAAGTTTTTTACCTCTGGCAGATTCTGCCTCCGCAGCCTCTCTACTCATTTGGTGAGTGACACTAATCAGTGGTGTGGGAGGTGGGGACAATATCAAGTGCCAAGGTGATTGAGAAGCCTCACTCAGAATGTACATGTGCACCACGAGGTATGTGAGGGTGAAATAGATTGAACCTGTCAATCTCTTTGTATCGTTGCCCATTGCTGTGTGCAATTCTTCATTGAAATTGATGGTTCGCTCAGGAGAGAGCAAGGCCAGAGAGGCAAAGAACCCTCTTTAGTGAGGATTTTAGGGTTTGGGTTTTTTTCCCCTGGTAAATGGGGAAAGGCCTCCATATTAATCACAATATGCAATCAACACGAAAAATGAGGCACCGGTGGGCAAGGAAAGATACTTTGGATAATCCCAGCAGGAGAGCTGGAACTAATTTACCAAAGTTGTGCGCCAAGTGCTTCTGATGCAAAAGATGAATGAAGCTGAAGGTTTGTAACCTGACTTCCAACTACGTTTAGGCTTTTTGCATAGCATCAAGCAGGGTAATGTAAATTGGCATGCAACTTAGTCATATACAACTTGCTTCCACTCCTTGTTTTCTTTTCTATTTAGTCAATCTTCCTTCTCTCCCCCCCGCTACATATTTTTGTCAGACACCTAGATCTAAAAATGTACATCTCTTTCTCTGTGGTACCATCCAAAATTGTGAATTTCCTGGGAAAACTCTCCTTGGTCTGGGCCAAAACTGTGGCAGGAAATCTAAAAACAGTTCAACAGAGTGGATGATGCAGTTCTGGAGTCTAGGAGAACACCTTGACACCATTTCATTTATCAATATAGCCGTGGCCAACATGTCTCTTACCTTTGGGCATCTGAGTGAAAGGTGACAGTGGACCAGAAAAGAAGATGAAGGCAGCATAAGCCCTGCTTGGAGGGGAAGCAAAAAACAAGAGCAGGCAGGAGTCTCCCATACAGTATCTACCTCTCTGCAAGGCAGAGGTTTGAATACCAAAGCAGGAAAATACCAGGGACCATAATTGGCAAAATGGGAAGCTCTCCTGACTTTCTTGGTGGCTTCTGTTTCTTAATCACCCCCTGCCTGAATGTGCATTTTCTGTTTCTGTGAGGAGGCAGGAGCTGGGAAGCTGTGCTCCGCAGTCCAGGGGAAGAAGTAAAGCCTTCTACCCAAGGATGAGACCTGTACTTCCAACAGATAAGCTGCCACTTTAACCACTGTTCACCTTCTCTGATTTTCTGGTCAGATATAAAAGAGCAAGTATTTGAGGTATTGGTGTCTTTGGTTTACACTCAGGATCAGCAGCTCCAGATAGATTGTGTGCTGTTATGAGCTCACCCTGGCAACATGTCCTCACAGCTGACTTGGAGGCACAGGCATTTGTGATATATTGCGTGGGCTTTTTTTTGTCAGCCCAGCAAATTCTGGGTCATTGGTGCCTGATTACTACTGCTGCTGGTCGGATGTCAAACTCCAGACCTTAGGGATACTGTGTTCAGTTCTGGGCCTCTCACTACAAGAAGGACATTGAGGTGCTGGAGCATGTCTGGAGAAGAGCAACCAAGCTGGTGAAGGGTTTAGAGAACAAGTCCTGTGGGGGGAATCAAAATTGTTTAGTGAGGGCAGACTTCATTGCTCTCAACAGTGCCTGAAGGGAGGTTGTAGTGAGGTAGGTGTTGGTGAATTCTCTCAAGTAAATAGATTCAGGACTAGAGAAAATGGTCTGAAGTTGCCCCAGGGGAGGTTTAGACTAGATATTAAGAAAACTGTATTTACTGAAAGAGTTGACAGGCACTGGAATGGACTGCCCAGGGAATACCATCCTTGGTATTAAAAAAACATGGAGATATGGCACTTCAGGACATGCTCTGTGGTGGCGTGTGGGCATGGCATTTTTTTTCTGTGTTGATGGTTGGACTCAGTAATCTTAGTGGTCTTTTCCAACTGTGATAATTCAGTGATTCTGTGAATAGCATTAGTGGTCAGTTACTTAAAGGGCACATTTGAGATACTCACCTCCTTAGACATTTCTTTGCTTCCTAAAATCTCCTGTTTTCCTCAGAATTAATTCTGCTCCAGTTGAAACTAAAAGCTCTTCTCTCTTCTCTTCTCTTCTCTTCTCTTCTCTTCTCTTCTCTTCTCTTCTCTTCTCTTCTCTTCTCTTCTCTTCTCTTCTCTTCTCTTCCCTGCCCTTCCCTGCCCTTCCCTTTGCCCTCCCCTTTGCCCTTTGCCCTTCCCTTTTTCCTTCCCTTTTCCCTTCCCTCCCTTTCCTCTTCCCCTTCCCCTTTCCTTCCTCTCTTTTTTTTTTTTTTTATTTTTTCTTTCCTTCTTTTCTTTTGCCTTCTTTTCTTCTGCCTTGCCTTTGCCATGCCTTTGCCTTGCCTGTCTTCTCAGAAACTGAGTGGAGCCTGAGCACAGGAGCACAGAACTGGAATGCCTCTCCTGGGTCAGGGTGTCCATTTCCTGACTGCAGCAGCCTATCATGTCACACAACCTTCTTCATAATGCGTCAACCTTATCTTTAAAAATAGTCAGACTTCTTGTCTCCGGCCTCTGGAGCAGAGGCAGAAAATGAAACTTTTAAAACTATCCCAAAGAAATATTTCCTGTCCACAGGAGAGACTTCACCCAATTACAGCTCTGTCTGCTTCGTTTTTCCCACTTCCTGCACACTTTTTTTGTGCATGATCTTCTCTGCCCCTTCCACGCTCCAGAAAGTAAAGCAACTCATGCTGTTTTGTGGGAACCTGAAGAGTAACGCTTGCCACCTCTTGGCCTGATTTTTCAATATTCTCAGCTGCTCCCTCTCTGCTCCTCGTGGCAGACGGGCAGGCAGGACGTTCCATCGCAGAACAGTTTCTGGCTAAATGCCAATATTCAGCTGAAGTTATGTCAAGGCATGGGACAGTTTGATGTTTCCTGTCATAGCAGACAGCTGACATGCGTCAGGCCTTTGTGAGGTTGCAGACGTCTTGGCACGGTGTCAAAGATCAGTGTGTTCCTAAAGTCACCCTACTGGCTTGTTAGTGTGCTGCCAACATACTCTGGTCCTCTGAGGCTACTGACCACAAGTTCTAGCCTCAGCTGTGCTCTTCTGTAACAACCCCCCAGTCAAGCTGTTTGAATGTGGCATGGTTTATTCATTGAGCCTTGCATAATTGCCCTTCTGTAGCGCTGCAAAACTTCCACAGTTCTCTCTTCTTGACTTCTGATTTCTAAAGTTAAAGTAGTTTTTACATTTTTCCGTGATGGTCTGTGGCTGTGCTTTTACAATGGTCTTGTTACAGGGCACCATGTATCTGTTGGAGCACACCTTTAGAGTATTCACCCAGGTTTCTTTTTTATGCAGACCAAAAGAGTAAGGGTGCCTGGCACATGCCAGGTATGAGACACAGATAGGATAAGCACTGCAGCATGGAAATTCAGAAGGACTCTTCTAATATAGGCGTACTCTTTATTGTACAGTTTCTAATGCTTTTTTTTTGGTACCAATAATTTCTCGAGTGAAGAAGGACAAAATGTGGGAAGACCCTCAGTTCTGGCTTTAATTTGTCACTCTGTATTGTTGTCATGACACTAAATGACATCTGATTTCTTTCTGAGATGTGACAACATGTTGCAGAGGAGAGTCACCATTCTATGTGTACAAAAAGTCCGTGTCTCCTCAGACATGTCCCTACAAGTGTCAGAAGGCAATAGCTTCTGGAAACAAACAAACAAACAAAAAAGCGTAAAACTAAGTTAAATTAAATTACCCTAAAGGTAATTTAGATATAATTTTCCCACTCATTTGCCTGTTTTTCCTGTTTTTCCTACAGCCTTGAACTCTTGGAGCACTTCACGTGCCTCTAGTCAAAACCAAATGAACTCTTATATATTCTTGCTTCAGATTCTCCTTCAGCCAGGAAGTGAAAAGACAGAGGTAGGGAACACAGACCCAGACAAACACAGATGGGGGCATAGATGACAGATTATGTTTGGGCCTCCAGTGTCTCTTTTGATTTAACTCGTGGTTGACAAGAGACACCATGGGAAAAAAAAATGCAAGCATTTTTCTCTGGAATACATTCACTTTCTCAGTTATTTCAGGAAACAGCAAGATTATCTTTTTTTCTAATGTGAATAAGTGGGAAAGCAAAAGGGCCTCTCATCCAGTTCTTGTTTTACCAAGAAAACTTTCACTACTCAAGCACCTCTCATGGAAAATCACTTATCTTTTCAGTTTTCTCTTTCAGTGGAAATTTGGTTCAGAGCAATGTTTCCTCTTGATAAATCTCAGTCCTTAAATGATCGCTCTTCAGGCAACAAATTTTGATAAAGTTGAGAAAGTGCTTAAGTGATCCTAAGCTCATCTCATTTTCAAAAGTCAATTCAGACTCTAAAGTCTCACGGAAAATCAGCAGAACTCAAGACTTATTAATTAATGAGGTGCTCTCAGACATTTTCCTCTTTGGCAGAATTCTTGTCTGCCAAGAGACAATGCGTCGGGGAAGATGTGTCAGGTCCCAGAAGAAGGGATAAAAAACATCCCCAAGGCTCTCTTCCACCAGGGGTGTTCACTTCTTATACATCTGCTCCCTGCCTAGCACAGTAAAGTGTTGTGCTCCTGGGGTGCTCTCCTTCAGCTGGGCTCTGTACCATCTGGGAGGATTTAAGCATCCACACGAAGGAAGACCTTTCTCTGACAATAATGCTGTGGATGGAGGAAACAAAGTTTTAGAATACTGTCAACTGTTTTGGCAAAGCCTGTGCCAGAGTTCATAGAATCATAGAATCGGATGGGTTGGAAGGGACCTCTGAGATCATCAAGTCCAACCCTTGGTTATTTGTCTCTGGGACATCAAGGAAAGACCATGGGATGTGCATGGGCTATAGCAGTACAAAGGGGCCACTTTGAGGAGACTCTCAATCCTCTCCATGTCTTTTCACCACTTTCAACTTTAAATTCCATGAGTGGCTACGAATGTCTTCTGTTCCATGAATCTGTATATCAGAGGTGGGTATACAGTAGATGATCCTAGCAGTAGATGAGCCATTTTTTTCCTCTGAGTGCTATGGGAGGCCCAGGTGTGGCTCAGAGGCAGATGGGGAGCAGACATCCCTCCAGGCATCACTTGGTCACGGAAGGACAGAGGAGTCAGCAGGCCTTTGCCATGATTTGTCAGTGCCAACCTGGCTGCCTCGCTTCCTTGCCTGCCTAGTTTCAGGTTTCATGACAACCTTAACATTTTACTCTACTTTACTTTACTTTTTAACTGAGGCCTCACTTCAGGTTACAGATCAGGCACTGGTAGGAAAAAGGTAGGTAGCCAGCATTAGGTAAGACGTTGTGAAGCACAGGGAAGATATGGCAAATGTAGTTAGTGACTAGGATTCTGCCCTGGCCTTTGTGTACATTGGGACTTTGTATTTGTTGTGCATTTGTACATTGTATGGTATAATTGGGTTCTGGTCTGTGAGCAGGGCTTCTTAATACAAATAAATACCACCATGACTAATGACAGCTCTTGCGTAACTGCCCCATACTCAACAGAAGTTGCAAGCAGTCTGAGTCAGTGCCATTGTGTAAGGGGATAATTTCTGTTTTGGCAGTGTTATGGCCAGCTGGAATTGTTCTCTCTGATAATTGCCAATCTGGTTTTCTCCCAGATGGCAGCAGCATCTCATAAAGAATATGTGAGAAGCGCTCTGGTCCTCTCTTTAATAAGGCTCCATCAGAGAGCTGTTCGTCCCTGTCCCCCCTTCTCCCTTGCCTCAGGCAAGTCTCCTGTCATTTTGCAGAATGAGCTGTTGCTCTATGTTTATTTTTCCTTTTTATTTTATTTCTTCTTAGAAATTTGTATTTATAACCTTGGCAATGAGCCACCCAGCAAGGAACAAACTGTTTTGTGACGGAAAAGATGAAACATTCTGCCCTGGACCAGCCAAAAGCAATGCCACTAATCTTCCTTATACTGTCCTCTAACCCCCCAGGTTATGTTTAATATGGCTGTGTTTTCCTGAGGCACTCATTTCTCTAGCAGAGAGAGGGTTGAAAGCAGAGTTATGCTGTGTGTCTGTGCAAGGGCCCCTGAGTGAAAACCTTTCTGCAGCACACTACTGTTTAGTACACAGGTATGTAGTGATTGAAGAGCAAGGTGGAGCCAGTGTGTAGTTTTAATCTTGAGGCTCCTGGGACTTTCCAGCTAGTGGATTCTGAGAAGAACAAGGCTGTAGGTTGTGTAGAAATCAGAGATTATGCAAAATGTAATTGCTCTCCTGTGTAGCTGGCACTGCAGTAGCTCAGCTCCTGATTGAGTTGATATTTGTTCCCAGTCTGCCTCTTCACCTTTAAACATGTTTATCCATCACTGTGGCATCTAAGTGCCTCACAATCTAGAAGGTGTTTATCCTCTCTCAGCTCTCCTGTGAGTGCTGTCGGCCCTTTGTTTCCTAGGGATGGGAAACCAAGTTGCTGTTTTGTGTAAAGAGTTTGGAAACTGCTTGTGTGGCTGTTCCTATGGGTTGTTAGGTCTCCGACCTGAAGAGTAAGACCAAAAACTGTTTTAGTATCTTTTAACTTATTATTAGTCTGATGTTCCTGGGAGTTTTGCAAAGGTACTGAGAAACTGGGTGGGATCTGTCCCACCATTGGTGTTAGTGGGGTCTGAAATGCAACATCTGACTCCACTCCTGGGAGGGTGTCTCTTGTCCCTTTGGTTTGTGGTCTAACACAGGAAATCCACAAGTGACAGGTTAATCAAATTGTGCAGTTTTCAAGATAAGGTCTCAGCATGTGGAGGAATTGTTTCTTGGAACCAGAAATTTCTTCCCTACCCCCTTGCTTCATCACCATGACAGCAGAGGTTATTTTCCTTTTTTTTCTTTTTCCTTGTTTTTTTTTTTTTTTTTTTTTTTTTTTTTTTATTCTAATACAGACTCGAGACATTGCTAAAACCAATGTAAACTATTCAGGGCTCTCATGATTGTAGTTCTAGACTAACTGCTCAAAGCCATATGCTTGTGAGAGGACACTCTTGAACAAAAACAGTCCATATTGAATCCCTCCTTCAAGAGCCTGGAAGGAAGGAATAGGTTGGAGACAAGGAATTCACTTCCCTCAAGGTCAGAGTGATGTGTAGACACATGCAAGTTTGTTTCATTTTCTTTTGGTTTGGTTTGGCTTTTTTATATTAAATTTCTTCTAGTCTGCTATAATATGTTCTGAAACACAGTGCCCTCGTCCTTCCTTGTCTTCATGTTTAATCTGAACTAATCTTAGTTATCCATCCCAGAGAAAGCACAGGACACATTTGCATGAATCATTCATCAAATACTTCTGAACAATAAACAAATGCGCAAGAAACTGTTCAGGGACAATTCAGCAAAGGAGATGTTTGCTGCAAATAGACCAGGAATCTTTGTGGAAATGGCCTAAAAAGCAGGGG
The DNA here is from genome assembly GCA_023637945.1 of Phaethornis superciliosus. Lineage (NCBI taxonomy): Eukaryota > Metazoa > Chordata > Aves > Apodiformes > Trochilidae > Phaethornis > Phaethornis superciliosus. The sequence continues at coordinate 58,445,663 of JAJQWJ010000001.1, read as the reverse complement.
GTGACGTAAGAAGTCCTGTCTCTATTGTTAGTGGTCTGGCTGGAGGAGACCAGGGAACTACAAAATCTCCACTTGGGGGGTCGGGAGTGAGGACAGGCAGTCTGAGGAAATTTCTTTGAAGCAGACTTTGGATCAAGCTACATCACAGAAAAAAACGCAGAGGATCAAAATGCCAGCCAGTCTAGCCCACTGCCAACACTGAGTTACCTCCGTTGGCTTTGTAGATTTTAATTTTTTCCCACTGTTTTCCTAATGGGACTTTCATGGTATTTCTTAAAAAAAAATTCCAGTAGATTCCAATGCTTTTAAAGTCTGTGCTGCTCTTTTGCTTAGGATTTCCTGCTTAATACTCCTGTTCCTACTGAGGTATCCCACTGCCCAACTGTAAAGTCCTGTCCCAGTTGTCATCTCTATCTTTCAAACATGTCTTGGGATTTTCAGCCAGCCTCTCTCAGACTTTGCTTACCTACATGGCACAGAATAATCCCTCTCAGACTTTTTTTAAGGCTTAAAGTTCCTTTAGGCTTATAAAATGTTTTCCTTCTTGCTAGTCCTTGGCCTCTTTCCAAATTGTCAATAACTTTCTAGGAACGTGATGCCTGGGATTCTGGGTGACTCTATGTGCTATGGATGGTTGATGATGAAGTCAACACATTAGAGGCAACAAAAGGTCTTTGGGTGATGTTGTCATGAGAGCAAAAGGAAATGTTTCTCTGGGAAGTCTCATGCTCTGACTGCACCAGATAGCAGTGTGTAATTACACAGGGAAGAGAGAAGCTGGGCAAGACTCATAGCTGGCTCTAACCACAGGTGAGTACAGAAATTGTGTTTATAGCTGTTTGTGATGTGCATTCCCCATGTTAGGTACTGCACCAGGAGCAATGCCCCAGTTTATGATCACATCGTGGAAATTACTTTCTCATCCATGGTAGTATATCCATCTCACAGCCTTATCAGACATATTGAGTGGTCCACAAGGTAATTCAGGCTGGTGGTCTTTGTTTCTCCACATAAAAGAAATGGAAGGGAGGAAACCTTCCCATGAGGGCTCAAAAGTGAAAGATCTAGGGCAGAGACACTGCTGCTCATCTCCCCCTTGGAAATTCTCTACTCTTTCTAAGTGCAGGGAAAAGACTGTTGCTATAGAAACAAGTAGGGAAAATGTATATTATATTGCATTTTATAAATTTTTCACAGGAGACCCTTCAGTCTGAGCCTGCCACCATGTATTTTTACAGAAACAACAATGCTAATAAACCCCCTAAGAGTAACAGTGATTGCAAATCAAATCAAGCAATCATCATGTACTTCAAAAACATCTCTGCCTGTAAACTTGCACCCTAGCCAAGACTCTGGGATAGGGCTAGCAAGGCATCCCACACCATGCTACAGGGCAGGAAAGTAACTCTTAAGAAGCAAAAGGTGTGATGAGGGGTTGGAGGTGTGTCCTACACAGTGCTAAGTGGCAATTAACATTTTATGAAGGACAAAATATTTAAATTAAATGTCTTTGACTTATGTCCTTGTCTACCAAGGATGAAATCAGACTGAAAGGTACACTTTCTATTCTTTACTCACCCAGCCTCCTACTGCCATCCTACCTTTGCGATCCCCCTTCTGAAGTTCTCTTCTCTTCTGTTGTTCTTTTCAAAATTATCCCACCATTTCCTACTTGCCTTTGTGATAATAACAAGCCCTTCTGCCTCCCAGAAAATCACACCTTCTGCACTCTAGGATCTCAGGGATACGATGCTCATTGTGAGGCTGCACCATGAAAATCCCTCTCTAGCATCAGGCTGGCCTGGTGGCAGCTGTCCTCCTGGGGATCCTTCAGAACAGAAGTCTAATTTAATCCTCTGGATGTCAAAACAGGCTTTTTGCTCTGCCCTTCCCACACTCAATTTATTTTTTACTTAATTCACCATGACCACTATTTCCTTCCTGATTTGTACTGACCCCAAAAATTAGATTTTTGTCATTATTTATAGTAGCTCCTCTAATGTGTTGACTTTTCATTTCTTCAGGACAAGGACTTTCTTACCGTGTAGAACAAAGTACAAAAGAAATTTCATCCCCGTCTTGTTCCAGGGCTGTGACTGATCCTAAGTCAGGTATATGTACCTGCTGGTTGTCCTGGTAGTAAGTACATAAAAACCATCACTGAGCCTTTGTATCAGTAATCCTATGTTTTATATACTGTAATGTAGGACAAAGTATCTGTTGGAATAAAACCACTCAATTACACTAAGTAAGACCAAGTAAGGGTACACCTCCTCCTTTCTTCAGACTTGCCCAATTACTACCTTGGTTATGGTAACTTCTGCACACATCCCTTGAATCCCAAGAAAGGTTGTTTCTCTTTCCATTGCTTCTGAAGCCTGGCTGTAGGTCTGCTCTTAGCTCCTTTCAGAGTCTTGCTCTTTCTGCACATACACAATAGAGTTTCTTGTAAAGCCCTTCTCTGCTCTTACAACTGGAGAGTTTCAGTGGTTAGCAGAGAATAAATAGTTACTTTTCTTCTTCTTCCTGTCTTACCTTATGCCTCCTGAGCACACAGGTAGCCTTACTGTCTGTTTTCCAGTCCCAGGCCTTTTCACAGAATATTATGGCTGCTAACTGTGAATAAACAACTGAGATACATACTGTATGGTTTAGGGTCTGTAAGCATTTCTAGAGCTCAAACAATATATGAATATAAATAAAACTACTATAATGATATAATAAAAGAAAAAAAAAAGAAAAAAAAAAGTCATCAGGAGCATGATAATCTAACTTCAAAATCAATTACCATTGGTAACAAAATGCAGAGAGAAGACTATAATTACTTTAATAAGATTACCTGATTACTGTTATTTGTTTCTGTGGGTGACTGTAGTGCTGCTACACCTTCACTCCCAGCTGGGTACTTCTAACCTGCAGCACTGTCAGACCAAGATGGATTGTGAATCCTTTCCTCTCGTGGGATCCAGCATACCTCTGTGAGCACCTGCTTCTTGGTCCCTGCTACTCTCCTGCTCTTGTGCCCTTGCTCTCACTGCAACATTATTTTTCCTTGCCCTGTGGCCTCATATCCATAGTGGATGGACTATGGGATGCCCAGGAATGGAAGGACCTGGAAGGATGAAGAAAGCTGGTGTCTTTGTGGAGGTGGAAGGGCAATAGAGAAAATAATTGTAAAGTAATTCTTGAAAGACAAAGGCATAGAGTTGATGGACACTTTAAAAATTCAGTTTTACCCATCAGGGAAGGGAGAATGTACTCCTTAATGAAGAAAATGGACTACAGCACAAGTACTCCTTTATCTTCCTGGTACCTCTTAATCCAACTAATGGCCACGGCACATTCCCTTCCCACTCTACCTTCAAGCCCACCATGGCCCTGTGGCTCTTGAGTCCCAAAGCAGGATCACAGCTACATTCAGTAGTCATATTCTAGGGTGGAGAGTCTGCAGAGAGGTAGGCATGTGCTCAGGGGGACCAAGGCTCATATAGTTAAGAGGTACAGATGGTGAAATGGAGAGACTGCTGAGAGCAACAGTGATGTCTCTGCAGAGACCACGTTAAATCACTCCAGGGATGAGCACACCAGCTCTGTAAGTGAAGGAGAGAGTGGTTATTTTCTCATGTTGGTGGCAGCATGGAGAGAGTAATTGCTTCGGCTTGTGAGGATATCTGTACATATAAGTTGGTATTCAGATAGACAGAAATATGTAAGTATAGACATAGTTCTGTCCCAAACAGATAAATGTGTAGCCCCTGGTGTCTGAAGGACACTAAAGCCTCTCCCACAACTTACTGTAAATCTCATCAGGGCTCTCAACCCACAACTCACTTGATTAGCTGCACCTGCACAACAGAAAAATAGCACTTTCCTTGTTATTCTTGGAGAAAGTGAAAAAGGACCAGGACATAGTTAATAAATAAAAGAAGTTTAATCATAAACCATGTACATATTTATAGATAGGAAGTTGGGCATGGTCTGAAAGGTGATGCCCTGGCAACAGGAATAAAAGAACAGTATATTTTACCAGTCAAGATACAGTACCAATGGAGGGTGGAGCTGACAAGTGAATATAGGGTTTTGAGTTCCAGAGGCTAATTTTTATGGATAACCATCATTCTTATTTTCCTGTCAAATTATAGCATGAACTGGCTCACAGCTCTTATAGGAAACAGCAAGACAGAAAAGGGTGAGGGAGGGACAAAATAGCTGAAGGTTATTCATAGGTATGTATAATGTATATACTCCATTGTTGTGTACAGTCTTCTGATCATACTTTGCTCACCGTTATGTGTGTACACATTTCATTCTATTCATCAAAGAGTGGCAAGTTCTTATTTGGGCAAATGTATTTGGCTTTGAGGACACACAGGAGCACACTGAACAACAAAGCTAGACGCAGAGCAGGAAGAAACCTGAAGACAAAGAAGATTGGACTGGGGTGAGAGAGGGAAAAGTGAATAGACAGCCCTAGATTTATCTGGCCAGCCAGTTCATCTGTGTTTGAGCAGCCAGCACAAATCTTCTGTTCTGAAAGACTTCTGCAGTGCAATGGTTTCCATCAAGGCGACCATTATCAGGTAACAGGAAAAATCACAAACAAAACGTCTAGAGGCATACTAAGAGAAGAAATGTAGTGGTGCTGGCCCTGCAATTGTCTAGTTCTTCATCTTGCAGAAAGACCCAGTACTGCCTATGAAGTGGTCTAAGACAACATTTGATTCTGGTCAGTCTCTGCTGATACAGGCAGAGGAAGGAACCATTGCTTCAGTAGCCAACAAGGCAAGGGGTGGCATTTCTACTACAGTATTCATAGCTGGTGTGGCTGCTTTGAGAAACAATATCACACCATGCTTGCAAAGCAGTCAGATGTATTGGCTTTTTGCAGAACAATTTCACTTTCAATCAATGTACATATTACATAGTTTTACAGATGAAAAACACCTTTCACTGCTAGAAAGTAAACACTGTTTTGATATCAAGTTCACTTGCCATCTGATTTTGCTAAGATCCCCCCCCCGACAATTAAAAAAAAACAACTCAAAAAGAAACCCCAAATAAAATCTGTAATACAGAACAACATTCATGTTGATGTCAAATGATAATCAAGATCTTCTTAATGCAGGTCCCCTTAGGAGCAAGTTAGAGTCATGCTTCTGTATATAGAGTCTACTCCCAAACTGGGAAACCTCAGTAAGACTGTTGCCCGTTGAAATACAATTCCCGTGTTTTTTTAAAGAAGTGCTCCACACATGCATGCGCGCACACACACACACACACACACACAGAGATACACACACACAGCTACACATAACCTCCTCTCTCTTTGCAAGACTTGCATGCTGGGTAACTGTTAATGCCTTCTGTGCATTTTTGGCCCATTTCCTTTGTAAAGATGAGGCTGAAACTCCTTTACTTCTCAGGTCTGTGTTCTTTAAACAAAAAGGAGAATGAAGTGGAACTACGTTACAAAGAAATGCACTCATATCTCAGGCATATGATTTTTCCCAGTCATTTACAAGGATGATGTTATTTACATTTGTGACTCGGCAGAATCTGCAGAAAAAAGTTATCCTTTCTCTGTGTTGGGTTTTCTCAATGAACCCTGGAGCCCATTCTGTGCTTCCACAGACCATTTTTCTTTAAGGCACTGCATGTAGATGATGACTTCAGACAGAAGTGCAAGCTCCCTTCACTGAATTGTGCATTTCTCCCTCTCCCTTGACTGACCTTCCCTGAGAACTTTGGATTTGATGTACTTCAGGTCACTGTTAACGCTTGGCCGGCGAGCAAAGGGCGAGATCATGCCATAGGCATCCATGTCCTTGACTCGGCGCATCCGGAAGGGTTTCTGCTGGAAGGTGTCACCGTATTGGATGGAGATTTTCCTGTGGAGGGCAGGGCTCATCTCATGAGGTAGTTTGGCCATGCTGAAGAGGACATAGAACATCTCATCCACATTGGTGTTCTTCTTGGCTGAAACTTCAAAGTAAGCACAGTTTTCATCACTGGAGACGAGTTTCTCGCCTTCATCTGAGCGTACCTTCCGGAAGATTTCACTGTGGTCGTTTTTGTTGCCACAGATCACCATGGGGAGGTCAGCTGATTCCTTGGTCTTGTTCTTCAGGCAGGATTTGACTTCAAGGATCTGTTTCTGAAGCCTTTTGACCTCATCAAAGGATTCTCTGTTGTCCAAGCTGAATACGAGAATGAAAACATCTCCTGCAATTAAAAAAGGACATTGTAAAGGCTCATTGGTTGCAACCTATGTCAGAGGAGTTAATTTTTGTAAAGCAACAGGTTTATTTGCCATCTCTTCCACATATTTTTTTTTGTCCTTTTCAATCTGTTAATTAAGCTGTACTTCAGTTCTAATTATTCTAATTTAACTCCCCATTTAACTCCCCACTCCTTTCTGTAGTGCCATGGAAAAGGCATTTGGCTATAACATGACTTCAGTCATACCAAATTTTGTGTTCCTAGGTTGCACTGGACTTGCAAATTATTGCCTGTTTGTACTCTCTTTTGTAAACATGTTTCTATCTCAGCTCTGCTGCACTGTTAATCTTTTTTCTTCCCTTTGCTTTTTATCTCTGCATAAAACAGGGTCTTTTCTGACACCAGGAAGAATGGAGAGGTAGTAGCCACTCAGGCTTGGCCTTTTGATTATACAATAAAAGCAGCAGATGAACTGAAGGTTTACAGAGAGTCAGTCCTGAATGCCTAAGTCAGGATTCCCAACGTGCAGTGCTCTGCTATCGTTTCATTCCCTCAAAAGAAACAGACCATGGAAAAAAAAAGAAATATATAAATGACACCGATCCCCTGGCATTTCCCTTTGACATTTGCTGACTTACAATTCCTTTCACAAATATAAAATAACGCAAATCGTTGCCTATTGAATGACATTCATGTAAAACATGCTAAGAGAGCTTTCAGGGACAAAAGCTTACACCTGCGTCCCCGAAACTGCCCATAAGACCCCAGTGAACACTGACACTACCCTGGTCAGATTTGAACATCGTGTTTCACTGGCTAGCTAGAAGGGTAGCTGGCAAATCCAGAGAGCAGGTTGTTGTGAGCTGTGGCTGAATATATCTGTTCTGTCACTTTCACAGAGAATACATCTTAGCTCACAGTAGGTACTGCTTGACAATGACAATGTACAAAAAGTGCCCAACATTTTTCCTTCTTCCTCTTTAATTCCTTTGGTTACCCATAGATTAAGAAGAAAGGGTAAAAGTAGAGCTGCCCTTTTAGTGAAAAATCAAATCAAAGTAATCAGGCTGGAAATTTTAGGAAAAAAGAAATCTTTGAAATTTCCTTGATCTGAATTCCCTTCCTGTGCATTTTACATTTGCTTTTCACTTCTTGTGCCTTATAATGACATGCTTATTTTGTCCCTTGCTGCTCTTCATGCCCACAAGATTTTATTCAGCCATTCATCTGTGACTTCAATAAGAACTATGGAGCAGGAGGGGAAGGTAGGAGGAGGGAAATAAACCAGGGGGAAATCTCAGTTTCAGACCTTCACCCAGCAGCCTTCTTTATGGCTAATGCACTCCCTATGGTGCTCTAGCCAGGAAATTTCTCTCTAGAAAAGTGCAATCTTGCAGCAGAATCAAGCAGTCCCTTTAACTTCCTTCCAGGAAGCAGTCACCTCCAGGCTACAGTTTTCAAGCTAATATTTATCATTATGATAATTCACCCCCCACTGCCTGTCTGCAGACTTCCCCCCTCTTCTCACCTGTCAGGATGGAAAGCCTCCTCATGGCAGGGAAAGGATGATTCCCAGAGGTGTCCAGGATGTCCAGCTGATACATGTCTCCTCGGATGTTGTAGACCTTGCGATGGAAATCCTCAATGGTGGGAGTGTACTGATCATCAAACCGGCCATTGAGAAACCGTGAGACGATGGAGCTTTTCCCCACCCTGGAGGCTCCCAGCACTACCATGCGGTAAGAGTTCTTGGCTGGCACATTCAGGTTGCATTTTCCACCAGACATAGTCTTCATCATTGCTTGTTCCTGAAAGAGGAAATGTAGAATTGGAGGAAGGGACAGAAACTAGTTGGAGGATGGAACACAGCCCTCATTTGTAGATCAATTGTTCATACAGAAATCTTAATGCTTCTTTTTTTCAGTCTGATTTCCAGGGAGTGGGGTTCTTTGGTTATGATTTTTTTTTTTGGGGGGTGTTTTTTTTCCTGTTTCTTTTCTCTTAAAGTAATATAAAAATGAAGGCATTTACACTGAAAATAGCATGGGTTTGGATTGTAATTTACTGTTTCATTTAATCATTAAGGGCTAATTTTATCTGCTATGCTTTGACTTACGCACCAGGTCCCTTTCCACCATCTGCGTCACTTAGACATGATCAGATTTTTCAGTAGAGCTTGGTTCTCGTTTAGATACATAAACACAGAGGTCAGATTTCCCAATATACTGTATCCACTGCAGCTGCCATTAGGACCTAGAGGCCTTCATTTAGTAGCCTAAATAGGAGCTGCAGACAATACTCATTTTGAGATCAACCAGAAGTCAGACAGAAACAAGACTCATACCCGACATCAGTCGAAGCTGGACATCTCAGTAACTTTAAATAGCTGATCTCATACAGCCCTTTTTTTGCTGATAAAAGGAGTTTGAAGCACAAAATAGCATTGGCAGGTGATAAATTCTAAGATCTGTGCTTTCAATGACAGTTTAGAAACGAGATTTTAATCTTGCTGTTTGGACTGGTAGTGTGGGAACTCCCTATCAAGAAACCATCAGCATTGCAGCAGGATGGCTGGCTATGGATGGAGCTAGAGAAACATAGATTTAATCGGAGTTTCAGCTTCCATACATAAACAGGTCTTCTGGGTGTCACAGTCTATGTGGGTGGTAAGTACAAGAAGGAGAAAAGAGGGACAGCCATCTTAAATAGCTATTAGAAAAGATTTCCAATGCCTGGCAACTAAAATGAGTCTCAAGACTTTGGAAGTCACATTTTGGCATAGCACTCAGATGCAGAGAACTTTGATAGGAAAAAAAAAAGTAGTGCTCAGACATTTTTCTTGTACCAGTTCAAATGAATTGTGTGCTGAGAGGAAAAATATAACCTCTGTGTGGGGAAAGCTAAGTGCTAGAGCAAAGAAGGCACATTTTTGAGAGAGTTTATTGTGGTTACTAGGATCTTATTAAAGAATAATCAAGTTCCTGCTGTGCCATTTATTTAGCTTAGGTGTTGTTTATTTAATGTTATGATGTGAGTACTTTATGTACACTGAAATATCATTTATGGGTCCAGATCTGGATTCCTATCTTTCCCTCAAGCGAATTTTATTTTCCATGCTTTTATGTAGCTGACACTTATCTCAGTCAAAAGCTTAAAATCCTTTACTTTGTTTAACATGTGCTAAGCACCAAAGCAGCAGTGAAGATACGGTCACTGCTAAATAAAGAAGTCTCTGGAATTCTGATCTAGCATCATTACAAGAGCTGTGCTACATGCCAAGGCAACAGCAAAACACTACTATTTATTATTATTATTGCTATAATTTGCTGCACGCCAACAGCACGTTCAGCCCTATCTAAAGCACAGAAGAAAGTGCAATTCTTTCCTCAGAGTAGCTTACACTCTGAATTATATTTAGTGGGAAGGACAGAATAATATTAGAGCCAGACAGTAATGTCAGAATATAACTTTGGATGGACACGCACATGCAGAGTTATGGCACTGTTGGGATTGCTGTGGTGGGAATGACAGCAAGGAGGCACCTGCTATTTGAACTGGACTCTGTGTTTTATTTAGAACAGGACCTATCTCCAACAGTGCAGAAACACTGTGTTCAGTCTCTGAGACAGCACTGCCATGCACACAATCTCTACCCTTTCCTGTAGTCAGTCCAATACTGTCTTACTTCCATGGGCAGACAAATGGTGGCAAAGCTGCTCTTGGATGCTTCTTTTCACCCTCTCAGGTTTTTGGGGTTTTTTTCTGGTTTGGTTTGGTTTTTTGGTTTTTTTGTTTGGTTTTTTTGGGTTTTTTTAGCTGGTAGACAAAAGCAGGGAGATAGATTTTTAAAGAAAATCAACAGACTTCTCTACAGCCCAGGACTGGTATTTAATTTGGTGCAACAGCACCTGGGAGTGAATGCAGTAACACTTTTTAAGTCAATGCCTTATATGTCATGTATACGACACCCATGCTGGGAGACCTGATCCTGGCCAGCAGCTTTACAAGCCAAAATCCCACAAATTCTATTGCCGAGTGGCAGATAACCACCAAGCTACTGGTGATTAGAGAAACTCCCATCACACAGCAAAGGAGGTAGACTGTGTCACCGAAGCTGCTTGTAGGGTTAATTTTGCACCTTGAGTACAAGAGGCACTTCTGCCTTCCATTTCAAAATTCTACTGCTTTGGAGCTTAATGCTGCTGTACACGGAACAGCTTGGAGAAGGAATTGCCACCACAACTACCCACAGATGGGGAAGAGTAAGGCACAAGGAATCTGAGTGACCACTCAAGGTCCAACAAGTGAAAAAAGTGAAAAGACTCTGGACTCCTACCTTTTTCTTTCCCCTTCCCACCTTTCCTCCCCCTTGTGTCTCTGTTCATTAAGTCACACTGCCTCCCATCCCCATCAGAACCAAAATCCTATTTCAAGACTCTTTTCCCCAAGGATGTAGATGCACTGAAGGGGAAGAAGGGGTGTGAGGACATGCGGATTTTAATGTATTACATTGTCCCTTTATGCTGTCCTTGTTCCACCTGTCAGGGTGTTCAGTCAAGAGGATTCTTTCGCTTTTCCTACTGCATTTCATTTCACATGGAGTCAAAAGATGCTTTTCAGCACTTTGATTCATGGAGTTGCTACTCTTATCATCACCTCTGCTGCAAATCTGACTCAGACCATGCTGCTGAACTGGGAGCTTGTATTTGGGATTTGTCCTCTCTCTTATCTCCTCCTCCAGCTTTTGTCCAGTTCTATACAATCTGCCTTTTCTCCTCCTCAAAAAAGGAATGAAACTTCAGCCTTCACACCCCGGGGTGGGGGGGAAGCACAGGGACTTGTACAGTGAAAAAGATTAAAGGCAGAAGAAAGGAAACAGAAAGAGACCACATGTTCATGTACTAAATAAAGCAAAATCAATCAGAAGAGAATGAGGAGACAAGCAACCTCCAGCTGGCTTTAATCTACATCTTTTCCTTCCAGTTTATTAAATACTTAAGCATAGATTAATTCTCACTGGTACCTTCTGTTTTATGCACTGGCTTAATGCTAGAAACTTTACAGTATTTTATACTGGTAAAATGCAGATATTTCAATATGTCATAGAAGTGCAGGCAGTGAGCATTGTTTCCATGTAATAAAGGGGAAAGGCTCACACACCCAGTGAGAGCTGAGACAGCTGTCCAAACTCAAAATTAAACCCCATTTCTTTTGACTCCCTGTGTTGTCTTCTGCCTCCTAACCACCACTGCTGGTTTCATAGGCAGACATTGGAGTGAATGACAATGCACCTGCTTTTGCATGCTCTGAAGAGCCCTTGCTGAATTCTGGTGAGGTGCTGACAAATTTGATCCTGAGCATCTGGAAGGAGGTAACTAAGGAAGACATTCTTCATTCAGTCTGCTTGGAGATTGAACAACAACTTTTTACACCTTATGTTTTCATCTGCTCATCAGGGGGTACACTCCCTAACACTCCCAGTCCATTAATAAGCTTCTGAACTCTCTCTCTTGCACTCCACAGTCTTCAGCTACTGTTTGTTTCTATTTGCCATAGTGATGTAATTCACTGCACCCAGCTAAAAAGGACATAGGCAGATGCAAACTACACCATCCATGCATAACAGAACTGTCCCTTGTTAATCATTACTAGCGTCTCCATAATTTTCATGCACACCACAATCACTCCCATGGAATGCTTGCTATCTGCTTGCATCCCAAACTCAGTGCTGCTTTCTTACCTCTCTTTCCTTGTAGGAGCAGTCCTGGGTCTTGGTGCAGTCTGATGAAGCTGATAATTTTAATCGGAGAGGGCAGCTGCTGTAAAAGGCTGTTGTTTGGTGGATCCCACGTTGCTTGCACTGGGCTCAGTTCTTTAGCAGTATTTCCTGGGATCTTAGCAGGATTGGAAAGGACCGCAAAGCTCCAGAGGGTGTTCCCCCATGGGTGGTAAGACGATGGGTTGTTCAGACGATGAGTTGTTCAGATGATTGACAGGGTCTGAAGAAAGGTTTCAGAAGCTATGATAGCTTTTCCCTTTGGTGAGATGACCCCTTCTCCTCGCAGCCTCAGTTCGATAGCAGGAGAGGCAGAGTCTCTCCCACTCACTTTTCTTCTGAGTTGTGTTTCGTAGGATTTGCTTGCTGCAGGGAGAGGGTCCCTGGAGTGCTGCTTAGCTGTGCGAGGTCATGGGTGCATCCGGCTGATCCACTCTGCCTCTACGCTGCCTCAGACCCTATGGGGAAAAATTAGGGGGGGCATGGAAGTTGCCTATGGTGAACCTATGCTTCCCCAGGTCTTGCCTGGCACAACCCCTGCCACAAGCTTCCTTTTCTTCTGGTCTGAGATTTGCTGTAAAATATTCTCTTTCAAGAAGAAGGAGATTTTCTTTACATTTGCCAATTAAGTCTTTCTTCTTTCCTCCCTGCCTTTCTTCCTCTCCCTCTCCCAACTACTGGCAAATTGCAGATTTTCCTTCTGTAGGACTCACAGATAATTGGCTCAACTCCTCCCTTGAAGTCAGTGTCAGACACAGGGGAAGGAGGGGTGCTCTGGGGGGTGGGATTTTGTGCCTATTGAAAAAATCTTTTCTTTTCTCCTCTAAACAGAAAGTTCATATGCATTGCAGACTGCATATTCCCTGTGTTTCCACCAGAGACCTGTATGTATGCATGTGTGGGGAATGAGTTACCGTATGTGTATGAGAGACACAGAGACTTCACTACTTTGCAAACTGTAAATGCATAAGCTGTTTCTAAAGGCTCTATACTTCCGTGCTGCTAGACAGAAGCAGACTGACTCATTTCCCAAGTAGGGTCTTTCTGTCTATAATTCCTGTAATTCTTTTGCCGTATGGGATACTTAATTCTGTTCCCCCAACCCCAAAGACATTACCTGAAGACTGCTGGTTGGTTTGACTAAGGAAATAAGAATAATGTTTAACTGCTGTTATTTCATTAAAATCTAAATAAATGAAAAAACAAATTAGAGCTGGGCAATAAAAACGTTTTAAAAAAAGGGTCAAATGAACTAAAAGTATGTTGGATCAAGGGTCATAAAAAGAAGAGAAACAAAGAAAAAATAGAATGAATTCAAGGAGTTTGTTCAACCCCAAGTGAAACACCATGTTTACAGTTAATTGTTTGACTCCAATTTTTTCTCCTTTTTGAGCAGAAGCAGTAGTTTAGCTCTTCAAATCTAGTTTAAAAGATGTCAAAAAGATTGACTTGGAATATTCAGAATGAAGTGTTTCAGCATTTCTCATTTAAAACTTCTAATCTGGGGGGGTGGGGTGGCGAAGGAGGGGAAGGGAAGGAAAAAAAAAAGAGAATTTCAAGGTATTTTAACAATATGGCAATGGAAGGGAGGCACGATCTCCCAAATCTGATTATAATTTCAGGACTTCCACAATTCTTTTTTAATTCAAGCAAATTTACTGTTAGTTGAACGCAAAGATTCCTGCAACTACTTTGTCTGTTTCATTTCCAGACACCCCCCCCCAAAAAAACCAACTCCTTCGGTGCTTGAGGAATTCCTGAGATGGTTTGTTTTTTTCTCCTCCTTCTCCTCAGAACACAAGGAGGGTTCTGTTGCCACCCTCCAAAGGATGCTTCCCTCCTTTGCCTGTTCTCCCAGCACTACACAGCAGCCAGCAGCAGCCACTGGGGAGGGTGCCATGGCTGTTGCAGGCTCATGGTCTGGCATCTTCCTCTGCTGACAGCCTTTGAAAGCCCCAACATGGGCTATGATGTGGGTCCTGCTGTAGCCACCTGTGAGAGGCAGCAGCTCCCAGAAAGGTCAGGTCTGAGCAGGAGGTGGATTTAGGGCCCCCCGCCTAATACAAAGGCAAATTACCATTGATCAAATCTGGGAAGCAGCAGGTCCTCCTAATGCAGACAACTTTAGATTAAGGAAGGAAGACCATAGCTTGGCACAGCACCATTGGAACACCACTGACTTCTTCTGAGGAAGAAGATTTAGAAAGCAAGGGAGTCCAGTCTGAGCCTTGGGATTTGGCAGGAGGGTCTGCAGGACTCTTCTTCAACAGCTACTGAAATGGTAATGGGTCGTGACATGAACTCAGCTCTTTTACACCACAGCACCAGGACTCCTTTGTCAATTTCTCAGCATTTTCTCTCTGGCGAAAGGTAGAGGCATATTTTTTATGGCTCAGACTATTTTTTTTAAGTAAGATATGCTTTCCATTCCAAAACCATTGTTTCAGATCAAACCTGGACCAAAACCTGCCATTTTTTATGTCTGCTCAAAAGTTTGTGTAGCTTAGATCCAAACAGATGGAGCTGCATCCTGATATCATTGCCATGGGAGGAATTGCTGCAAAAATCAGCACAGAAGTCAAGTGCTGTGGTGTTACAGAGAATATACTCCTCTTTCATCCCTATGGTTCACATGTTGAGTGCTCAAGATCTCTGCCAAAAAAGAAAGAAGTGTAGTCATCGTGGAGACCATCTCATCAGCCTGGAATCTCAGCCTACTCAAGCTCTTTTGTAAACTAAATACAAAACTCTTGCCTAGCTGGCTTCACCAAGCCCAAACTCCCACTCAGCTGTCTTCTCCAGCATTTAAACTAGTCAGTCTAGTTTCTCCAATTATATCAAAATAAAATAAGAACCTACTTGACTAGGTACCTTGGCTTTATTTGATCTCCAAGCAAATAGCTGATAAAATAATAAATTACTTTTGAAGTAAGCCTTTGAGAGATAATTGCTACCTATGACCCTTCAGAATCTTGAGAGATGCTGCTGTGGCTGTTGGGGTTGTTTCTTTTTTTGCTTCACTTTTTCTGATGTGCTCCCAGTTCAGGAGTTGACAAAACCCCTGTAATTTCATGCCTTCCTTAGGGCTCAGAACACCAGAGCTCAAAATTCTCTGCTTTTTTCAATGATGTCCTGAAAGGCTCTGGTGGAGAAGTCAAGTTTATTCTGTACATTTGCCCCCAGCTGAGAAGTGTGGATGACAGCACCTCTTTGATTTGGGGCTTATAAGGGAAAAAGGGGATCAGAGAGACAGAGCCACTGCTAAAACAATAGAAAAATTCCTAGTCTCAGCAGTTTCCCCTGTTTATTCAGAGACCATCAGCCTTTCTTAGATATTTACCAACTTAAAAGCTAGGCTTAGAATGAATTACTCTCTGGAGGCATTTGTCCCTCCTACTCCTCCAGTCTATAAAGAAACCCTAAATGTCTTTTTTATCCATCCAAGGCTGTCTCATAAGGATGACAGGCTGTGGCTGCAGAGAACCACTACCTCTGCCAAGGGCTGTGCCTGCCTTGCTGGGTGGCACTGGCCATGGCTTGTGGTGCAGTCCTCGAATCTGGGTCTCCAGTGTGAGGGACAAGAGAAACAGAACACCTAGCAGGTAAATTATATCAACTGAACAATATGGTTTATATAGGACATTTGAAAGCAAATGACTTCATGGGCAGACACACATGCAGCTGTTGTCTCTGAGGCTGGCATGTGGGTTCACGAGCCTGCCTCACCTGCAGAGGTGTAGCTGCAGATGGTGTAGCAATGGCTGGTGGACAAGACATCTGTGCTTATTTTGGCTCTGTCTAGATCACAGGTGAGCAGAAAGTGTGTCCTTGAGAGGGCAAGTCAAGGGAAGGGGAAGAAAAGTGTTTCAGGGAAAGGATGGGTAGAGAGATATACAGAGGAACAGGGAAAATACTGCTGTCATGTGTTGCCCTAACCACCTGGCTCCAAAAAGTGGTGAGGAGCTAAAGTAACTTGCTGTATGGTGGGACACACAAATGGGCAACTGCTCCTCAGACCATCAGAGGAGCTTCACCTCTCCAGAGAAAGGCGCAGCTCCCACTGACTGCCCTGGCACCAGGGTCTTGGGCAGTGTGGGACTGTGGGGCAGAGTTGTTGTTAATGTCATGAGTAATTTTTGCTTTCTACAGCTCCCAGGTACTGGATGCATCTGGAGATAGAGACAGCTGTGATGGGCTGATGCAGCAGGACCCATCTGTTTCTCTCCACCTTAAGACAAATGACAGAAGTGACAATCACATGCCTTTCAGCTCTGGTCAGAATTAGTTCAAGACAAAAGATTTTCCAAGGCTTTTGTCTCCTTTGCAAAAGCAAATGCAGCAGATATTAAATATTTAAACCAGCTTTTCTCTCTCTTTTCCTGTGCATTTTCGCTCCCCTCATTATTCTGTAAAGCAGGCTCATTTTTCCACCCCCTCACCTTCCCTGCCTCCCTCCCACATTCGTTTCTCCTGCTTGGTGCCACTCCCTTCAAGCAATGCCAAAAAGTTAGTGTTCAGGAAACAGTAAACTGCAGGTACCAAGTCATATTATAAACAGCATGTACACAGGCAACCACAAGTATTCCTGCCCCTGTATTACCTGTACCCTCCAGGGCATTTAAATTTAGTGAAAGGCTCTGCAGGGGTGTTACAGAGACTGGGAAAATAATTAATGATCATCAGTTGTGAGTGAGAACAGTGATACGTGGGATGATACAGTTGGAGAAGGCATACATTTGAGAAAATGGTGGTCTGACTGGTATTCCTGGTCCTGTCAAAGAATCTGTGTTACTAATTTCGCAGTGGTCCAGGGTGTAAATGGGTTAATAATACTTACTGATACACATGTAAAATGGAAAAACACTGCTTTGCTGTGAAAAAAGTCCAAGTGACCTCTTATTTGCTACATTTAGTGTGGATCATTTTAAATTACATTTTAATGAAACACATCTGAGAAAAGACTGTATTCCCAGTCCCCTTCCTTTCCTCTTGTTATTTACACATCATGTCCAGTTTTTCTCACCAGACACTCATGCACCTTTTAATTTTCATTCCACTGTTCAAACTTCTTAAAACTAACCCCATCTTTGAAAATTCACTAGGAAGCAAAATTAAAACTTAAAAAAATCCCCCGTATTCAAAAAAGCTTCAGGGTAGAACATGGGGGGAAAAAGCCCCAAAGCATACAACTAATTTGTTTACCCTCAGGGAATCTCAAGGGGGTTTGTTTCATGGACTCCCAGACCTGGATGGAGGGAGAGTGACTCCCACCACATCTCTCCATGTAGCATGTGATCCTGCCGGAGTGGAAGGACAAGGCATGCACTCACCTGACAGTGAGTACAGAGAACTGTGTCAGCTGTTCAGGAAGGAGCCGGTGTCAGTGTACATCATGACTTTCAGTCTCTGTTCAGCCTCCCATTTCCCCAGCTGCTCCAGGGCCCTGTAGACAGACAGATAACTGCACACCTGGGAAGGAGGCAACACACATCTCTCTGAATGATGCTGTCAGAAAGGGGTTCATTCAAAAGGCTCCCAAAGCTCTTCCTTGGGTGACACCATCCTGGCACTTCCAAAAGAGAGAAAGATATATATATAGAGAGAGAAATGATGCCTTTCAGATTTTCTCTATAGCTTATAGCTGCCCCCCCCCCCCTCCTCCCCCCCACTGCTGTTCCTTGGTTCCCAAAGATATACCCCTACATCTCTGCTTTTGCCATCTCTTCTGACTCTCTTACCAGTGCTGATTGTTGCTGGAAGACTTTTACCTGCAATGGGATTATGAACAACAAAGGGGAGCAGAGGGAAAGGAGTAGTTTGGGAGAAGATGAAGAGGACTGGAGAGGAGAGCCCTGTAACTCTTCCCAGGAAAATCTCTGATTGAAAGCACAATGAAAGCTCGTTAGATACAGCTGAAAACAAATACCAAACAAACGCTAGAGAAGCAAGAGGAGGTGCATAAAAAATGCATGAAATGGAGGCTGACAAGCCAGAGCTCTCTGCAGCACACATGATGCTGCATATGACGAGCTGTGCTATTTTGGTCTCCATTAAGACGTGCAGTTACAAGTCCAGGTCTGGCCACTACGTGTGGGATCTGCTGGGCCCATATCAACACTCCCATGCAGAAGCCCTTCTTGCCTTGCAAGCTGTCAAGTGCAAAAAATTGCTTCTCTAAGGATCCTGTTTCTCCCATTTGTTCTTACTCCACCCACGCCTTCCATTTACACCTGTGCCTGCAGAAATCAGGAGCAAGTCACCTGTAAAACCTGATGATCTTTACAGGTGCATCTTTCTAGAACAACTGTGCCAATGCTCTTGTCTTTTTATTCCTGAGAGACAGTCTGCTCTAAATCCTCTGCTGCTCCCTGAAGCCACGCAGGTGGGCTCTGCAGCCTTGAGATGGTCACTGAGATGATTCTCTTGGTTTTCTTCCTGAAGCCAGAGCCTGAGCACCAAAGCTGTCTTCTACTAAATGATCTTCTTATGTTGCCACCCTGAAGCTTCACAGTGTCTCTGATTCTACATCTGCATGATTCTGCATGGCTTTTTTTTTGGCATTTGATTTCACTGTGATTACTTACAAAAAGAACAACAGCAACATGGTAGTGATCAATGCAGACACTGTGTCCTCATACTGGCTTGTTCCTGTGCACGCATCTATCTAAAGGACCACTCATATCTAGAACCTGAGTAATCTGAGCACTTCATTTTCTACCTTTCCTTTCATTAAGAAAATAAGGAAGTTTTGGATGTTGAAAAATGCCTCATTCCTTTGATTTGAGAGGTAGTATACATCTTTATTTATAATCAAAGGAAGTCACTGAGCAGGAATCATTCCAGAGGGAAGAGCTGGTGAGAATCACAGATCATTCTTTTATATTTCTTTTTATTCTTGTTCTGTTTCTCTCTCTCGGAGGACTACAGTCATGTACTCAAGATCCAAAGTGAAATTATTATAATAATAATGACAATTATTGAAGTTACACTCTTAGTGTAACTTTGTGGCTAATATCTCCACACATTCTGCAGACACCTAGGAAGCTAGGCTCAGTCCCTCCTGTTTTTCAGGAACATAAATATCTTAGCAGTTTACAAATGGAAAAACTGGACATGAATGCAGTTTTTTTGAGACATTAGACCCAGGTCATTCAGGGTGAGCTTCGCCAGACATGAGGTCCCTCTTGCCACAATCCAAACTAACTGAAAACTGAGCAGCCATCACTAATGAGCTGCTGAACATGAGTTAATCAGCATTGTTGAGAGACTGTATAGCTTTTGGCCATTTTGGAGCAGGAGAAGAAAAGGTTGTACCTGTCTCCAAAGGCCCACTCAAAATAATAGCCTGCAGGCTGAAGGACTGGAATAGAGTCCTCATCTTGTCATCCCCAGTCCTGGGCATCAGCTGTATGGCCAGGAGGTGACACAACACACAGAGATGTGTGTATAACAAAAGCTCTCTGTGGAGTACCAAAACCTCCCAGAGAAGTATAGATAATGGACATGCTGATAACCTCATATGTGTCCTTGAAAGGAACCAGAACACAGAACTGCTTTGCCCCAGTTTTCAGAAGGCACTGTTGCCTGCTAGTCTCTCCACAAATACACATCAGGTCTTGAGAATAATGAAGCAGACTTAGAATTTGTAGATTAAAACAAACAAGATAAGAAGAAAGAAGACCTGAGTGTGCTGCAGGGTCACTTTTTTCACTGCAGTGAAAATGACTGGCATCTTATTGTTTAACTAAAAAGTTTGAGCTCTGACTAAAGCTTCTGTAATTGCACATATTTACTGAGAGAGGTCAAATTTGAGTGAGTCCCTTTAGTTAATGTGACACTGGAAATTTTTCTTGAATCAGCATGGCTCCTCTGCCTCCAAATATGTCTTATGACGTAGAATGGGGAAAAATGCAGATATTTCAGTGACAGCTACAAGAAGTTCTTGTTTGTATGGAGCCAGCAGTGCTGCTGCCTGCCTCATCAGGGCAAGATTTTAAGGCTGGGACAATCCTCCCTGAGCCTGTGCCCTGAAACCCTCCACAGCAGAAGCTGTAGGGCAACACCAGCCTTTCCTAGCAACAAGCTTGTTTCTTCTTCCCAGGCTGTGCTCTCCTGGCACCCCAGGTCTAGCCATGTAGAAAGCTATGGACATGAGAGCCTTCCAAAGTGGTCTTTACTCTGGTGTAAATGACCAAACAAGCTGCTGAGTCAGAGGAAATCAAACCTGAGGCATTTTCTATGTGCTTGTTCTGGCAGAAGGTTTGGAGGGTGTATAGAGGAATATAAATTTGCCCATTACTTTCTCCATGACTCTGTGTGCTCCCAGCTTCTCTGTGTCCAGAGGAGCTCATTCCTCTTCAGATTATCTCACAGCTGTCCAATTAGCAAGAAAATTTTCCATCTTCGGTGCCGGATGAGACTAACAGATTATTAAAGGCACTGACCTGCACTCTGCTTCAAAGCAGAGGGCAACTGCAACTGTGAGATGAACAGAAGGGACAAATTTAACTACTAGAAAACTAACCCATCAGGATTCTCACTCCTAACACTGTTGGAGTGTGGGGTCTGTGTTTTATGTGACAGGTAGAACAAGAAGAGGAAACAGGAAAACTGTAAGAATTTGTTCACTGCTGGAAGTTACTGCTAATTAGGATAGGATGCAAAAGCTCACAGCTGGTGAGCACATCCTTTTCCATGTGGTACAGACCTAAGCCTCCTTGCGTTTTTGCTCTGTCTCAAGGATTTGCCACTTTTACCATAGAGTTTAATTCTATATCGTGCCTTTCATAAGGCACGGAGAAGAAGAAGAACGTAAGAAGTTCAATGTTTTTCACTTTTGCACTTGAAGACACTTTATGTAAGCACCCGGAAACAGTGATTCCTCCTTCTCAGTGTCTTTGAAAGGAACTTTACACTATTTTAATGCTACAAAAAGAAACCAGGCACACAGATTCATGCTGCACTTGTGATTCTTTTGATGAGTGACAGCACGAGCTCCATGCTGCTGGTGAAGACTAGGAAAAAAATTCAGCAGCAAAGGTAAAACACTTGGGATATCACAGCAGAAGTGCTGCAAAACACTTGCTTTGGTACAGTCCCTCTTTGGTGGCATGAGGACCACAGGTTACACCACACACCTCCCAGAGCCCTTCAGTCTGCTCCACCAGTGGACCAAAGCTTTTGCTGCCAGGGTATTGTTCCGAGGTGGGTTTCCCCTCTTAAAAGCCCATGTCGTTCTTCAGATGGGGAGATGGATGGGAGGAATTAGGGACAGGAGTTGGCATAGCAACCTCAGACTCTGTGCTTCCAGGCTTATGCAAGCACGAGCAGGCTGGGAAGGTGGGAAAGGGCACTTCCCTGCTCTGGCACACACGGTGCCTTGTCAACCAATGCTTCCATTCTTGGTAGTTAAGCAAAATTCGGCGATCTGCCAGATCTTTTTGTTCCCTGTAAAAATTCCCCCTTGCTTTGCATTTCCTTCCAGGGGCTTCACAAGCAGTAGCTGCCAAATCACCCCGTCCATCACCCGTTGGAGCATGTCCTAAGAAAGGTTACTGGCTCTGTGGTTTTGCCCACCACCAGCAGCCAACCAAGGGTGCTTCAAGAGCACCACTTTAAATAAGACTTATGATCCCCTGAAGGCTGTGCTCTATCCCTCGGTAGATCTCAGCACACTCAGCCTTACAAAGCCCCGTGCTCCTGGCCTTCACCACAGAAACACAATCCTGCATCTCCAAAGACAAGATGAAGGGGTTGTATGGCAGCTTTTTGCTTTCCTTGCCAGTAGGAAGCATGGACATCTAAGAGACTAGGAATTTTCAAGTGAACAGCTAAGCAGCTCTCTGTCCTCCCCTTATAGGCAAAGAGAAAAGGTGAAGAGAAGCCAGGGGCTTGTTTGCAGATTGAGTCTCCAAGAGGGTTTTCCAGCATGTAGCAGTTCATGGGATTGATTTGAGATCTGCTTTCATGTTGGCTCATTGCATCCTCAGTTGTGTCGTTTTTAGACACCACTAGCAGCTGTATCCTGCTGGAGAAATTTTATTTGAAATACTGAAAAGGGCAAATGGAGAGGAAATCTGATGTCCTCACTCTATTTGAGCTAATGTAAATCTTGCCAGCAGGAAGAGCTTTAAAGTGGACAGATAGGCAGCTTGGCAAGAGGTGCAAAAGGGCACTGTCCTGAGCTGAGCATATGGCTGCTCAACAACCAGTGCAAATCTTTGTGATTTTACAGTAAATCTCCTAACAGCTGATGAGATTCAAGTCCTCCCAGATTTGGATCTTTGTGATGAGAGAAAAAATATCTCTGTTTTATTTTTATTTTAAAGCAGAGAAAGCAACATAAATACAACAAACTAAAGTTTTCATGCATGCAGAGAAAATCCAGTAAGCGTCATTTGGATTAACCCTTCAGATTCAAAAGTTTGGAAGTCTATTCTTATTTTCAGTCAGAAAATAAATATTAACTTACAAGACAAGTCTTATGATTTGGGAAGAGGTGACTCACTCTTCAAAATGCTTGGTGAGGCAGTATTGACATTACTACAAACACCTTTGTTGTCCCATTAGCACCTAGTTGGAGGTGCTGGGACTTCCTACGTAGCTGCCATATAAGCAAAAAGCCTTGGCTGCCCAGATATTAACATTTTGGTATCCCCAATGCTTTAGCCTGCCATACATGCCCAGTTATGTTTCTCAGGGAACCTGGCCAAGCCTCTTCAAGCTTGGATCATCTGCAGGGATGAGGAGTGTTTGGATAGGAAAAGTTTAGCCAATTCATTACATGCTCTCTGGCTGGTTGTTTTTTTTTTCTTTACAGGAATAATCTCTAGCCAGGGTGCAGTTTTCCAGCACTCCAGAAGCTGGGCTTCAAGATATTAATTATATGGCCTGCTGAAGCAAGGCTAACATATACACTTTTTTTGTGTGTTCTTCCAGGCATTTCTTGTCCTCTGGACAGGAGGGAGTAAGCAAAGGTGACAGGAGGAGTTGGCAAGCTCATTCCAGCTATTCTGAAAGTAGATGTACTTGTGGAAAGGGAACAAGTACACAAGTTGCCTTGAATGTCCTTTAACAACCACCTTTTCCAGCTGCCTGCCCCAGCTCCTGTTTCACAGCTGTCCCATGTGTGGCCCACAGGACTCATGAAAGTGGATCTCCAAAAAGAAGGGAAGGAGAGATGGTCACACCTTGTGCCACCACTTCCAGAGGGAATGGAATCACAATTAAGAAGGTTATGATCTGTTTATCAGCACCTGGGTTTTCTAACCCTTGCATGCAAGCCAGCGTGCACTGAAAAGTCCTCACATTTTCTGGCTTGGGCCTGCAAGTTCCTTTGAGGGTAGTTTTGATCAGCCCCAGGCTACAACACGAAGATGAAAATTGCAGGTAGAGATAAGAATGAAATTTCAGGTACTGTCACTTCCCCTCGGTTTATTGCAGAAGGAATCTGAAAACTGCACCATGTTGGTCCCTATCCCACTGAGATCACACAAAGTTGTAAATAGCCAAGAAATATGCCACAGCACAGTTTTAAACTCTTGCTTAAGCTAAAGGTTTTGTATTCCCTAAGTGTCCCATAGCTGCAGTGCAAAGAGAATGTCACCTGCATCCGTGCGTAGTGATGGAGATGTCCCTCGGCTTTATTTAGACTGTCAGACCTTGCTGCCACACACAGAGAGCATCCACCTTCCTCACCCTCTCTGTCTGTCCTGAGAGACAGCCTGACACATCAGGCTGGAGCCATGTAGAGGGGGTATTGCCTCTTGAGGCTATGACAGACACTGATGCAAAGCATAGCTCAATTTTACATTTACTTTCCTGGCTGGCATACATGGACCCCACAGCCAAGCATGACTTTCTGGCTCCTATTTCTCTCCAGTGTCTCTGTAGCCACGGTTGCTTTGCATTTTTCTCCACTGTGACACAAGCACTGAGTCTAACCCAGTGTAAAGACACAAGTAGAAAGCCAGATCCCAAGAGTTCAAGCGAGTTGTGGGAGGGAGGGTAAGTGCCTGCCACAGGGCTTCATTGCTGCTGGAGGGAAGTGCTAGCTCTGAGAAAGAAGGTAGAAAGGGATAAATTTAAAAATGGGTCAAATGGATCTTGGAGAGGCTTTCTTGCTGGGGATGGCAGAGGTACAGTGGAGAGGTACAGTGTTCTGCTCCCTGGTTGTTACCCCTCTCAACCTCTTTGCACACTCAGGGATTTACAAGCACTCAATGCCAGCCATTTTCTTGAGTTTGGCATGACAATCAAATCCCCCCTTAAATGAGAAGACAGCCAAATTCTTTCACATCTCTGCTTCTCTCTGTTGTCTGCCAGTGTCAGGAAGAGTAAAAGATTATCACAGATAAGAGTGCCCAAGCACAACGGAGTTGTATCTCAATTTGTGGTCAGTGCAGTGCTTGCACTCTGCAAAACCACCCTTCATGGACCTTCTTTGGCCAGCAAGATGCCAGTGACCATGCATTTAACAGATTCCTGCTAATGCTACCCCAAGCACAGCACCATAGACAGCATTGGAGGCTTTTTTTTCAGTGGGACTTGAGAGTGAGGATGGGGCATATTACAAATACTTGCCCTGCTGCATGTTCTTCTGCAACTTTCCTGCATCCAAACCTTTCCTCTCACTCTGCAGTTGACTCTGGACAGTCATGTTCAAAGTGAGGCATCAGTTCACTTGCTGTAAAGCTCTTCCTTTCTACCAACACTCGTTGTGCCAAGTTGGGTACTGCAGACAACAAGCATCAGAAGGAAAATGACCTTGTTAACAGAAATGGATTTTTTTCTCTCCACACAGATGGGCAGTGAATATTTTTAAACACAGTCTCAACAAGATGTGTTAATGGTAACCCCATGATCCTTTCTTCTAAACAAGCTAAAGAACAGATGGGTATTATTGTGAAACTCTGTAGAGATGGATGGCTGCATAGTGAAGTGGACACACTTGGCCCTTCTCCAGTTCTTAGAGAAGACACCAATAAAGCACTAAATTTCTGAAACCCAGCCTGCAGTCACAAGTAACTCTGAGGCATGTATGCCTGTCCAGGTTCAAAAGCATCAACCACATTTGCATCAGCAGCCTAAAGAGAGGATGCATAGGTAGAGAAGACAGCAAGATCAAGCTGTGAAAAATGCTGGCTTGTTGAATACAGCAAAAAATACAGACCCTAACTACGAGGGGGAAATACAAAGCAACAGTGGCTAAACAGACATTTGAGAGAAGTAGCTGGCAGCAAATTGATCTTGGGTACACAGACCATATATGTCAGCCAGGAAATTAAACTCAAGCAGCTTGGACTGCACTGGTTTTCTTTTGGAATAATGAGCCTAAGTGTTGTCCTTTACTTGAAAGATCCTAGGTAATGGTGGAGCATGCTCTGACTTATTTCCTGAAGTCCATCTGAAATACCCTCTTCTCCCAGAGGACCACATCTCCCTGTCCTCTCAGTCACACCTTGCCAGGATCCTCCACAGAAACCTGCAAAGAGACAAATCTGCTTTTGCCATCTCAGTTTTTCCTTATTTGGAGCAGAGCCTGAACCCACACCTCTGGAAGTGTGACCCTCACATTCTTGATGCTTCAAGAGTTGAGGACCCCAAGGTCTGCTGGGGCTACTCCTCTTTGAAAAAACATGGGTACCTCTGAAAGCAAGGATGTCCATGAAGCTCTCCAGTGGACCCTGGAACAATGCCTTCCATTTCTTCTCTCTGGCCTCTTGAGATGCTCATGTTGACACAATGATGATCTTTTTGATACCTCAACAAATCAAGGAATTATGCAGCTTTATGAAGGAGATACTCATAAAACCTTTCCTATAAGATAAAAGATAAGCTTCTTTGTAAAGTAACTAGAACAAGAGCATCTGCTGCCTCCACTAGATAGCTTTTTTCTGCCCAAATTAAAGGCAGATGAAAGGCTTTTTCCAATTACTGTTCTATGAAGGTCTGTGTGCCTGTGAAAAACAGACAACAACATTTGGAAAAGGAAATAGATGGGCTGAAGAGAGCCTGGAGAAAGAGGCCTCTGTACTTTATGCTCTTTAAAAGATTATAGGACCCAAGAGGAAAGAAGCTCTCCCTACACATTTGATGCCTGCTGCCTGCATGGAAGCAGGATTTCATACCTCCTTGGTAAACACACAGAACCATCTCAAACATCCCTAACTGCATTAACAATTTCTTTGCCTGATGAAAATGGTCATTTGGTTGAAAGAGATAGCAGCTGTGTATCTATGCCTCTGTAGAGATGGCAGATGCCTCAAACAAGGAGATTAATAGAGAGTATAACCAAAGTCCACAAACACTCCATCAATTAAAAGAGAGAACTGTTTGGCATGAGCTGAGGAGCACAACATTTACCCTGATGCCATGACAGTCTCTGGAATGATGGGGTTGGGCTGGCCTTGGACTAATCTCCAGGATGATGCAATGAAAGCCACGTTGCTTTTTTGTCACTTGTATAGTTCACCTGACTCAGACACTGAGAAGTGCCCTGCAGGGGCAGTCCTCTTCTGGAAAGGAGCTACCACCTCAGATCCTCTTACATCTTTAGATGTAACTCTGCAAGAACACACCATTGCAATGAACACCAGCCTTTCTTATCCCTCCATAATCCAAGCAGTATGCAGAGCCCTGCCTTTCATGAGCAACCCTGTGACAAGAGTCACGAGTCCTTCTAGGGCAGGCTGCAGCACACCTCAGCCTTCAGACACAGCACTGCAGGAAATTCTCACAAGCAGAAATCCAGGTCGAGTCTGCTGTTACAAAGACATTTGGGAGGCAGTTTGGGTATATAAAGAAGGAATGCATGGATAAAAATGAGAAGCTGCACATCTTCTTGTTGGAAGAGTTTGCTTTGCTTCTAAAATCTGACCCTGGGCATCTCATCCCCTTGTCCTGAGGCCTGGAACTATTTATGTTGGTGTCACTGGGTGAATATTGCAGGAGGCTGAAAGGTGATGTGCAGTGTTGTCAGACATGGACAAAAGAGAACGTGTCCTTCTCCCAGGGAAGGAGACAGCAGCGTGGTGAGGGTGGGAAGATGTCAATCAGCATTTACCTCCCTTGGTGAGGTTGGATTCATGCTGCTCCAGCAGCAGGAATGCTAATCATCCGGGTGAGCTGGTTGTTCCGCTGCTCACAGACTGATTGATAGCAATAATTAAAACTGTATTTCTTTATGGGGAAACTCAGTGTGGTTGCTGCATCTTAGGAGCTCAGGCAATTTGGAGGGAGAGTTTGGAGCAGGCTCTGTCATCTTGGGGAGGCTGAACAGGCCACATTGGCAGTGAAGTGGGGACAGACAGCAACCATGTAGTGCAGAGCCTCCTACCATGCAAACTGGATTAATTTTTTGTGCTGTGTTTTGTGTTTTCATGCAGCAGATCAATTAATTTTCTTGGTCAAATTAGAGTTACAGCTGTTAAAGCCTAGAGCATGACTGGCTGATTGGGTTTTGAAGAATGTGACATTTGGAAGGTAAAAGCTTCATCAAGAGTAAGCAGCATTAACCTCTTTTCTTGCTTCCTTTATTTTTCCTTTGACATAAGCTATAACTTCCCAGCTCAGCTAGTGAATGCCCCAGCATCCTACAAGGGAAGGCAGATCATTCTCACTAAGCCATACACCTGATGTGAAACAGTTTCTGTGCAAACACACACATGTGGCAGAAACACCCCCGAAGACCGTGTCCCAGGAGGGCTGAGGCTCCCCTTTGCCTCATCAGGAGGGTGACATCCCTCTCCTGCCTGCTCATCCCACCTCCCCAGAGGGCATACTGCTACGTATGATGATAACCACTCTTCTCAGTCTTACCTCTCCTCAGGCTGCAGTTACATCTGCATCTATCTGCACATTCACAGGAAACTCTCAGCACAGGGAGCAACTTCAGCAGACTCCAGATGATCCTGTCAGCAGCAATTCCTTGTGCATTTTTAGCAAAGGCAAAGCAAACCGGGGGCATTCCTGAATTCAAACCTTCCTTAAACAGCAAAAAACACAGAAACATTTCCCAGAACACAGCTGTCTCCCCTCCACTCTCTGAAAAGCCGTGCTATGCTCTGAAATCCTTCTAAGCTCATCGGAAACACCTCTACCTCAGAGGGGATGGAGAAGAATGACTGTGACATGGGGTGAAGTCTCAGTACAACAGATGGGAGACTCACCAATGGGAAGGTTTGTTTTGGTATGTTATGTAGCAAGAGAGCTGCAGAGCTGTCTGTTGGAGCTACAGCACCTAAAAGAGGCAATCCATGCATACAGGGATGGCAGAGCTCAGGAGAATGTTTGGACAAATGTCACCTTAATAAACAGGCAGGTTTAACTAAAGCCACCAAGCTGGAGCTGCCAGAATGGCCCCAAGCCCAGCTCCAATGTGACTCTGCAAAGACCACAAGCTCACAGATGACTGAGCCACTGCATCTCCAGTTTCTTGAAAGTAAAGTGCCATTGTGCAGAGAAACAGGCATCCTTCTCACAGAGATAATCCAGGCTGGGCAGTCAACACTTTGTCCTAAGCCGTTCTCCATGAGATTCCTCCATGTGAGAAATACCATTTTCCAGAGCTTTTGATCACGGGTCCAGTTCCGAAACAGAAACATCCCTCTGCACATTGCTACCCACCAAAAGGATTTCCTCCTGTCATCCTGTCCAGGTGAATTTTAATTTTGCTGGTAAGCCACAGATGAATGTTTCGTAGCAAGCAACTATCAACTTACCACTGGGTATACACCTCCTCATGAACACTATGTAGACTCATGACTCTTTTCCTTAGCTGGAGTTGCATCTGATTTATGACTCTGCTCCTAGTCCCGGGTTCATATTTAGAGAAATAGGGAAAAGACTTGCTCAGCAAACTCCTCTGAGCTTTCCCTACTCATTATTAGGGCCTTGAGATATAAGCTTCTCCCTACCTTAGCTGCTGTGGGTCATGGTGCTCACTAAGACAAAGAACAGATTAGTGGGTCCTCACAAACAATATCTTTCTGTAGATACAGGTTCACAGTAAGAGCGTGACTTTTGGAAGGGAAAGGAAATGAAATCCTTCAAAATGTGTCTGCTTTTGAAGATTAAATCATATTCAGTTCAGCCTGTTTATAAATTTAGCACATTTTCTTGGCACAGATATAGATGCAATTCTCATTTCGTTTACACAGCTGCAAATCCCCATCTGAGTTAAGAGGGTAGAGTTAAAGCCTATTAATCCACCCTGGAAGAGATAGTCAGTCTTGTAATTTGCAGTTTACACTAGACCTTAACTGCAAGAGAATAAGAGATTGTCTTTCTCCTGTTAAAATCAGGATGCAGAACTTACAGGTAGACGGGTACGGTTTACTTGTAGAAGACAGTTCTGCCCCTATCTGTACCTGGGAAACATGCCAAGGTGTTGTGGGTAATTAGCTACTCAGTGGTGAAAGATTGCTGTGGTTTCCATCAGGATAACCTATGTCTGCAGTCTAAGCCGTGTACGGCCACTTGGCATCATCATCAGAGCCTGGCTCATGAATGCTGAACCGCTATGGTCGGCAGTCCAGGAAAAATACAATCCCCTATTCTTCAAAAGGGGGGATTTAAGCAAAAAAAATATGTGGGAAGAGATGTATCATGGGTATCCAGAAGCATCAGAGACACTGCTTGGAGTCAGTTTCAGAGGGGTCTTTCACATTTCTTCATAGAGAATTTGGAGGTGTTTCAAACCTGCCAAGTCCTAAATGCGACATAGGGATCATAGAATCCCTGAATGGTTTGGGTTGGAAGGGACCCTAAAGATCATCTACTTCCAGCCCCCTTGCCATGTGTAAGGACACGTCCCACTAGATCAGGTTTGCTCCAAGCCCTATTCAACCTGGCCTTGAACAATGCCCTCCACAGGGAGAGCGGCAGAAACAACTTCCCTGTTTTGGGCAGGGATCAGGCAGTTCCCCCCAGTTTCCATCTCCTCCTTACTTTTAAATCCTGTTGGGTGTCATTTCCTGTCTCTGTATTCATCACTTTTAGACTAGACTATTCTTTCAAGACGTTTTAAAACTTAAATATGTCATTTTACTCCCAGACCAAAATATGGCATCTCCATATGGTTGCAAAACAGCCATCCTGAACATGACAAAAATCCAGCCTGAACATGAATGTGGATGTAGAGTTAGACACTAAAGATACAGTAAAAACCTGCTGTGCATTTGATAATTCTGTCTTCCTTAAAATATTTTCCACATGCATAAAACTGTACATATTAATATAAATACCTGTGGCTTTTACACCTTTTGACTATAGCCTGGATCCGGACTCCAGGGTCTTCCTGTGAACCTTCAGGCTCAAATTTGTTTTTTGACATATGAAAATAAATACCGGGGGCTGATGGATGGAATAGCTCTTTTCAGTGCTGGCCCAGTTTGGAAAGCTCTGTTTGTGGGTGAGATGGGACTTGACATCTCCCAAACACTGTGCAGCCTGTCAGCTCTATGCACACAGCTTGGGAGAAGAATACAGTAGGGAAATCATGGGCTAGGACCACATTTATTTTGCAGTTACCATGTGAATAGTGAAATGGTGCTCACTCAGCCAGTCTGCACTGGCATAAACTCTAAGAGCCATCCTGTGCTGGGACCAGATTAAGGCTCTTCCCTGTCAGCACCCAAGACAAGACCAGAGGTGGGGGGAAGTAAGTTTTTAATAATAAAAAGGCATTTGAAGAGACTCCAAGACTTGAACAGAGGAATAGTCTGCTGCTTTGGCTGTGGACTCTTACATGTCCTATACCCCAGGAGCAGGACAGAGCTGATGTGATTCTGGGTCAGCTCCCTCCACCTCATAGGGCAGGGCATCAGGAAGCATATCTGTACAGCCAATAACTTAGCTCCCAGCTTTTCCCTTGAGTCCTGGTCATGGGATCATCCACACTGCATATATGTTAGCTCACCCCTGGCCTCTCTTTCGGAATGGATAAACAAGCTGCTTCTGGGGCAAAAGCTGAGTGTCCTTCCATGGACATTTAGCTCTGCCTTTCAGGCAGTATGGTGGAGTCTGCACGAGGCTTGGCTTCTTTAACCCTCCAGTGTTGTATGCCCAGGCACTGCTCACAAGTCCCTTCTACTTCTTCCCAGGGCATGCAACATGGAGCTATAAAAATGACCCTGATGGGCTGCAGCACAGCCCACATAGTTTCAAATTCCTAAACTTAGGAGTGTGGGGGGAGAGTAATCTACAAGAAGAGCAGTAAATGTCCATGGATGCCCAAGGAGGCTCAGGACCAGGCACAGTGCCTTGCAGATGCAGCCACTCCCATGCAGGTAGCTCTCTGCAAGACAGATACAGCTCATGCTGTATTGCATGGCCAGGGGATAGAAAGCTCTCTCTGGAGTGGATAACTTTTCAGTGCAGCCATAGCCACCTTCTGCCAAGTGTACTTTTCTGTCTCTTTCTCTGTCCCAGAGTGCTGACTGTCTGGTGTGAGCCTTGGTGTAATGCCTGAGCAGTCTTCCCAGCAATGACAGCAGTTTTATGCACCTTCCAAGTATGTGGGAACACCTTTTGAGATTATGCCCTCAGCAATTGCTAACCAGTGCTTCCCAGCATCTGAGAGCAGGTGGTGAGGCACCATGGAACTTCCATCCAAGACATATTTACCAGAGATAATCACAGAGATGGGGAATTTCCAAGTCATGTATCATCCTTTAAGAGTCTAATAGTGACTATATAAGAGATTAATAGTGATATGAGATAGCCTTTGACTAAGACCTCCTAAGGTCTACTTATTTCCCTGGAAAATTTGGCTGTTTACAGCTTTGCTGTACTCTCCAAGCAAATGGAGGTTGTTATTTTGGGGTTGCATTCAAAACCACCCATATGTGAAGCACATAAGTTGCTTTCAGAACAAAAATAAGTCATGGTTATGTGCATCCTTTAAAATCCAGTCAGTCCCTATCTGCTTCTTGGAGCAGTATGCAAGCACCTTGAACTTTTGCAGTATTTACCCAGCAAATGAGTCAGCAAAGCACCCGAGAAGCATGGGATGCAGCCAGTTTTCTTTACAAACACATATTGACTAGTCTAGGCACTGTCTTAGTTTATGAGGACACATGTTACAAATCCTAATTCTCCCAATTAATTCCTTGGGAACATAGAATCATAGAATTGGCTGGGTTGGAAGGGACCTCAGAGATCATCAAGTCCAACCCTTGACCACTACCGCTGCAGTTACCAGCCCATGGCACTGAGTGCCACATCCAGTCTCTTTTTAAATATCTCCAGGGATGGAGAATCCACTACTTCCCTGGGCAGCCCATTCCAATGTCTGATCACCCTCTCCGTGAAGAAATTCTTTCTAATATCCAACCTAAACTTCCCCTGGCAACTTGAGACCATGCCCTCTGTAGTGCATAGTGCAGGGTGGGCTGCTGGGCAGCTCTCTCCTCTTTGTAGCATCTCCCTGTGGCATCTTCTGCCTCTTTTCCCTTTCCTCTCCCCATACAAGAGGTCCCAGCTGTACCTGGCTGTGCCCTATCCTGCTGGCTTCACAGCTTGGGCTGAGCAGGGGGGCACAGAGAGGATGGGCTGCGGAGGCTGCTATGAGCCTTAAAGATCCAGGCTGTTTCCTCTGGAGGATAAGGAAGGTGAAGGACCAAGGTTTAAAAATAACAGTTGTCAGGAGAGGTGAACTGCTTTAAATTTTAAAAACCGACTGAACAGGCCAGTTGCCAGGAGTGCAAGTTTACTGAAGTGGTGGATCGGTTTGACAACTGAGATCCCTTTTGCAGCTGAATAACATTTTCTATGCTTTTCTCTCCAGTTTACCTCAGTCCGATAGTTAACCCACTCAAAGCTAAGAGGCAGAACAGACAACAAAAAAGGGAAGTTTGTTTTTCTCTTTGAAACCAAGGCTAACAATTAGGCTGATATCTACATTTCTGATGAACTCCAAAAGGAAAATATATCCCATTAGCATGCTTTCTTTGGAGAACAAATCATATGTTTTAATGCAAAGTATTTTAAGTGACTGGTGATGTTGTTTGACTTAGCTATTAGTAGTTTAAATGTTAGTTCTCTGGATTTTCAGATGTTTTCTAGTCTATAGCCAATATAATCTTTACATAGACTAAAAATTTTTTAAAATGTAAGAATTGTGAATGGCAGTTCCAAGATACTATCAACTGCACAAATAATTCTCTAAATTAGCCAAAAGAAATACCTCATTTATTCTTCACATTGTAACTAGTTGCAAATCTGACCATCAAGTAACTAAAAAGAAGTCACTTCTCTTTTTCCAGAAAAGCAATTTAAAAGCAAAAATGAAAAAAAAAACAAACCTCATGAGTAACAGTAACAAATTAAACTGTCTTGTTTGCTAGTCTTAATTATAGCTAAATGTGGTGATTTAAAAATCATATTCGTTTCAGGCAGCTGCCCTTGCGATGGTGACCTGACATTTCTGAGCAGGGCAATCAAATATGATCCTGTTATTTGGGCATCCACCTGTTACAAAGCAGGGACAGACAGATCCCTGTGCTGAAGAGAGACTGAGTTTCCATGTCCTCTGGCTCAGCCATCTCTAACCTTGCATGGCCCACACTGGCTTTGTGCTCCGTGGGACTGCATTCTTGCCACAGACATTCAGACATCCCTCATTGACAGGTTCCTGGGGCCTGATTAAAGGAATCTGAAGGTTGTACAGCTCACATGCACCATCTTTATGTGTGGTCTTTTTATTACTACACCAAAGAGTTTGCTGTCTCTGTAAGAATCAATCAATAACCTCCCATACAACCTTGCTCAGTACGCTCTGGTTCAGTACACTGTGGACTTGAAATACCTTTCCAAGAACAGCAACCTTACGATGCAGTGCTTGATGTTCCTTGATCATGTAGCCAAGTAAGTCAGAAAGATTGATTGTCATGTCTTTTCCTGTTGCTGTAGCTCTGGGCTGAGTGATGGATGATTCCCAGCTCTCCTGGGCTTGCTTCTCTCTCACAGCCTCTCCTTGCCAGCCTCTCTGCCAGCCTTTTGCTCCAGCCTCCTCCAGCTTTTGCCACTGATGGCTCTGCCTTCATGAGCTGAAAGTCCCTGAGCCTCTCCCAGTTATGGATGTTTCTCAAGCTGAGAAAGTCACTGCTGAGTTGGCTTCTGCTAATCTCAGGTTTGTAACTGTGGCTTAGATGCGAGCAGTATTTTTTTTTCCAGGTCCCAGAAAATGTGTCTCAGCAGCAGTGCAGACGTGGGCACCCTGTTTCCCCTAGGTAAGGACTTCTCCTTTGAGCTATCTTGCAGGTGAACACAGTGACCTGGACTGGAGATACATTCTGGGGCACTGTTAAGGGGAATGTGAAGACGAGCAATTATGCCTACTCAAGAACTCTCTACTTCTTCCCTTCTGCATACACTGTAGGAGAAAAAAAATAGTTGTCCATATTTTAACTAAGAATTAGGCTCAGTTAATTCAAACCAGTATTTTCGGACATATAGTGTAAGTGTACATCAGGGTGATGCCATACCAGGGAAACCAGATCTCCATAATCTCAGATACAGTTTTCTTGGTACATGAACTTCAGTTCAGCCCTGTTCAGGTGATACCACAAGTAAAGGCACAATAAAGACACAGTGACTTTGCCACTCATGGGAGATCCAGGAGAAGTGATAGTACCTGCAGAGATAGGGAGCCTCAGGAGGCATTGGTGAGGCGGGGGAGGTCAGCACTTTCCAAGTGTAGGAGCACCAGAAGCAAAATTCCCAGGTGGCTGTGAAGTCTTCAGATACCTCAGGGAGTGCAGCTACAGAAATCCCTCAGGAAGACAGATAAGCAACCTCCCAGATTAGTCAGCATCTAAATATAGTGGCTCAACTCTTGCTGCATGACATGTAATCAGACCCCTACCTTAATGCTGTATTGTATTGTTATGCTCCATTATCAAGGATCATCATCACATCTGTGTGATTAATGTACCAATACCAGTGTAGTGTATTACAATTTTTCATTTTTTTTTCCCAGAAGCAACAGATATGGATCTATGTCGAAGTGAAAATATCCTTTAAAGGCAGGCTTCAAGCTTTCTCAAAAAATGAATCATCTTGAGGGAGGTCAAAAGATCGCTATAAATATGTCTATTGCAAACTCTAGGCTAACTACAATTCACCAGCTTGCTTTGTAATGATAGTTGTTCTTTCAGTTTGATGTTTTTGGGGGAAATTTTGGGGAGTTTTGAACGAAAGAACTCAGGTTTCAGCAGTGAAAATCTTAAAAATGTGAAAGGTCCAGCTGAAAAAGAATAAAGATGAAATGACTAAATGATCACAAGAGCTTCTCCGAGGTGTTATCAGATATTCACACATTTATTAAATATGTCATGATGTTGCCACAGGAAAGAAACTTTATAAGTTTCATGAGCTTTTAATGTATTTGTTTTTCAAGAAAATTATCTATTGAAGAAGAGCAGCATCTTCTTAGAAACAAAGGCTGGAGAGGACCAATGAATTCAATTCTACAGCAAAGCCCATTACAGTATCCAGTTCACCAGCTGTTCTAGCTCAGTTTGAAAAGCATCACTACTTTTTTTGCCTCACTAGTCCTATCAGCAGGTTGCTCTAAGGTTAAAAGTTAAGGAAAACTTTTGCTCATTTGCTGCTTTTTTAACATTAGCCTGCAGCTTTCACAGCTTCTCTCCCAACTTGGTATTTTCTTCCTGCTGTATTTAGCTGGAGCCAGGCTCTACAGATGGGCTCCTGCAGTCTCTCCTCGTGGGACAACATTTCTTTCATCTTCCCAAGAAACTCCTTTCCCCGTCTGTTGAATTCACCTTTCCTGAACATGGCTTGACGAGGGTTGAATGCATCCTGCCAGCCCAGGTTTCACTGCAGCTGACACCTGCTGTTCATCAGATGTTTGAGCATCTGTAGAACAGCTTTTAACTCCCAGAAAAGGTGCCCGCATGTATCCCAGGAAGACCTGGACTCATTCCCTGTTCCCTTAGGCATGTCTCTTTCCATGCTTTATTCCAAAAGGCTTCTCATTCAGAGGTGAAAGTAGAACAGGTCATTAACCCATGGGATTTTCTTTTTGTCATCTGCTGTCACTTTCCTCCCCATTTCTACCAGGGTAAAAACTCATCCAGTTGAGATTCGTTTCATGCAAAATGCGAATCCTCAGGAGGAGACAGGTTTAGGGGATGCTTGGCTGAAGCAGGTAGAAATCTAGGACCCTGTATTGTGTTGTCTTCTCTGATGCTGATTTGATATTTAGCATTAGGTTGATAATTTTTTCCCGATATCCCCTTCAACCATACTTCTGGTTTGTCCATTTATACATTTACAGCCCTTGGGGCAATGGTGTCTATTATTTTGTATGGGATGAAAAATAGCACAGTGCAGCTTGGATTCAGTGGCTTCAGTTGCTGCTATTTTAAATACTAATAATCTCAGTTCAACAAAAAAGATGTTTTTGAAGTAGGAATTCTCCTCCCATCCCAGCAGCTGATTGCTCTGACGTTATCAGTGCACAATTTTGGTTTTGCTTTACCATTTCAGCCCAAAGCTGAAATACTGCATCATGGGAGCTCAGGGCTTTAAGAATAGCATCTTTCTTATTCACATCAGATCACTCAGCGTGTAATCTTTTTATCTTCTTCTGCAACTGCTTCTTGTGGTGAGTTCAGTCTTCTATTGCAGCATTATTTGAAGTGATTAGCTCTGACAGATTCTTATATTCTGACTCCCAAAGTTGATTTTTAGAAGCTGTCGTGCTTCATGATACATTTCCCCCCCAGATTATGATCAAAAATGGAGTAGTGATTGTTGTTTGTTTGAAGCTGAATCTTATTTCCCTTTAGGCATGAGAATAAGGCAGCTTTCTGGAGCCTGATACCCACAGAGAAAATGCAAGATTAAGGGCTTAATCAAACTGAGAAACAATGCCTAGCAGGAGCAAAATACCTCCGCATCTCCTTCTCTGTAGCAGCTTCTGCTTAGAACTGTCTGTAACAAAATTTCCAGTGTGAATTTTTTCAAAGAAGTCTTTAAAAAAAAAAAACAAACAAAAAACCAAACTGAATCCCATCCACTGAAACTTAGGGTTTTTTCCAGGGATATACCATTTGTGCTGAAACATTCCTTGGGGAAGTTTAGTCATCATTCAGCACTTCTCTTTGTATTTTTTGCTGTTGTTCAAATTGAAGAGAGAGAGACTTTCCAGTAGGTTTGCATCAGTGCAGGAACAGAAGAACATTTGCAATTGAAAAAACTTTTCAGAATGGAAAAATAAAATTACTGTCCAGATTTAGTCTGAAATACATCTCCTATTGAAGAGAGCAGGTGGATTTCCTTCTTAAATGAATCACACTCTTCTGGTCTGCAGTAATGTTCTGCATCTATGTCTTCTTCCTAACCCAAAGAACCTGCAAATATCTTTACTGTGATCCCAAGTCAACAGCAGGTTTTACTACTTCCTTCAGAGGCTTTAGATTAGTTCTCTCTACTGGGAATTAATTTAGGGAATTCACATCTGGTATGCCATGTGGCATCTGTTTAACAGCCTGCAGAAAGCTGTTAGAGTTGGGAGAGGAAAAAAAAAATTCCATCTCAAACTGCAATTAAAGTTTACCAGGCTGGGGTCTGGCCAGGACATGGACAGTGTGACTGATGCTCTTTGGAATGTTTTTTTATTATTATTTGTAAATAACAATAAATGGTGAGTAGCCTGAATTTTGCCTGATCAGAATTTAGAGGGTCTTTTGATACCTGAATGTCAATCTTCTGTTAAAGACACTATTACATTTCTGAGAACAGAAAATCGTACGGTTATACCAGGTAGAGGAAAAGAAATGTCTATTTTGTGAGAAAGACCTGGGCTAAAACTGGTCACTTTACCTGGGCCAATAATGCGATTGGAGGTCCAGGAAAAAGGCATAAAATGCCAGGGGAATTGTGGAAAATCAATATATATTTATAACATTTTGAAAGGTGGTGGTTTTTTTTTTTCCTGAAAGTTTTATTCCATCTCTTGCACTACAAGAGGCAGGAGAAGTCTATTCTCATGCAGAATGGCTGAAAAGCCTCTTTTGCTTTTGCAAAGGATGGGACAAAAGGCCCTTTATAGTCCCTCTGGCTCTACTTGGTAGTGAAAGTCACCAAATTGGCAATAAAGAGTCAGCTCTCCCACTTATCCCCCAAAAAAGCTACAGCTGCGACAGCAATGAGGCAAGCAACTCACCAGCAGGAAAGTACCTTGGAGAAAAGTGAAAAAGGTGTTCATAATTTATTCAGTTCCACTGAAAACAGTTCGGGGGGGCTGTGATGTTGGCATCTGGCCACTGGGTTACGAATCCTCTCTATTTCACCTCTGTTCATGAAGCTTAATGAAAAATCCAGCAGGCAGGAACCACTTCCAGTTACCAATGACCAAAGCTGGGTTTGATTGAGTGGCTGGCAGAGCAAATTATTAGCAATCCCTAATTTCAGTCCTTTTTTTGTAAGAACTCTCTTAAGCCTGAAATCTCTTGCATTGTCAAGGGTTTGAGGAGTACTCTTTTCTAAAGACAAAATTTCAGTTTTAATGTGACAATTTTTAGTAAATAGCTATAGTGATAGGAGAAATACGTCAGGGAGGCTCAGCAGTTTTAAGCAAGTGGATGATACTAGAAATTCATCATCTAGGCCAGCTTTAAGGTCCTTGTTTAGTGCTTCCCATCCACAGGACTAATATAGTCTGAGGTGTGTGGTTTCAAATCCAGTGGCCACCTGCCTCTGGAAAGATTTTCCTGCACCTTGTCCACAGCCAGGTGCCCTTTCTCCTTCCCTTGTCCTGACACCTTGTGATCTGACTCTGGTCTGGAGTGACCCAGAGTACAGGGCTAGATTACAGGGAAAAAAAAAAAAAAATTATTAGTTCTCAACAGCTTTTAGTCTCTTGATGGCCTTAAAGGTCTTTTCCAACCAAAATGATTCTGTGATTATAAACCAGCATACTGGAGGGTTCCAGTCCTGTCAGAAAGGAGAGGAGGGAAGATGGTAGCTGTCAGTGGAGACTGAGGTAGAAACATCCCTTACAGCATGGTATCCTCAGATGGTACTTGGGAAACATCAGACTGAGATCAGAGAAATGACTGCAAAACTCCTCCTTTCCTAACCTCCTCCTGCTGTAGGAGCTCAGACATCCAGAAACACAGATGGAATAAACAGAACCAAGAGGTGCATTTCTAATTGATAAAGTGTTTCTGGATTGTGAATGAAAGCCTCTGTTGTGACACACAGCATAGGATGTCCTTGGAGCCCTTTCAGAAAGGGTCCTTGTATTTTAAAAGCTTATAAAACTGCTCTAAGGGTATTTCTGAGATGTTTAGCTCTCGTGGCCATACACAATAATTGGGGGAGAGGCATCTCTTTGTTGCTCTGGGGGAAGCAAGAATTTCAAGGAGATGCATAGGCAAGAGGAACAGAAAGTACCACATCGACATCTTAAGTCAACAACAATCAGTCAATCTGGACTTGGCAGAGCAATTGTTTAGTCTGCCATTGGAAAAAGGGCTGAATACTCAGTGATAACAGGACCCTCAGAAATATCCCAGGATGTCAGGTAGGGGATGTGACTAAGCCAGGTAGAATAGCTTGAAGCCATGTATTGTAGCCTGAGAGGGAAGGCGTGTGTGAAGGACAGCAAAAGCCTTACGTGAGAGTAGGAAGGGAGCCTTAAATGTATGTCTTCCATACATATGAATGTCCTGGATAGAGGTGTTTGGGTGGAATCAAACCTCTTGTACAGTGTGCTTTTCTATATTACACCTCTGGTCACTCATCACCCTCTGGAAGACATATGTCCCAGAGAGCCCCCTGCTCTTCAGCTCCCTTGTCCCATCCTCTTCTGAACCAAAATCTGGGTTATCCACAAGCCTTTGGCATTACCCCTGCTAGAGCTCAGTTCAGCTCAGTAGATTAACAGCAAGATTTTTTTTTTTTTTTTTTTTTGTTAAGCTAATTTTCTGCCAATTTGTAAGTCAAATCAGCAAATCAAGGAGTTCAGTGTATGCCAGAAGTATGCATGACAGGCTACAGGGGTGCATGACTTTCCCCCTTCTGCAAATAGGATTCCCTGGATTGACTGCATCACTTTGCTGGGTTTGTGTGACTGCATCTGCTGTCATGGCAGAGGGTCCTTTTGCTAATTTGAAGAAAGAGGTTAGCCCAGGGAACCAGCTAATGTAGACTGCAGAACTATTTTTCTTAGAATTCAAATTTTCTACGTTTTTCACATCTTTTTTTTTTTTTTTCTTTTTTACAAATACAATGCTATTTCATTTTAACCTTGACATGTTTCTGTCAAAAAAATGATATTTTTGTTTTTTTCTTTCGTGGCATCCTCTGATGATAAATACAGATTGCAGCACTATTTAATCCTTCTTCAGTTCAACATTTCCAAGCAATTGCATCTAAGGTTGGTGCCTACACTGTCCTCTTCTCCTGCTGAGGTGATCTGTGATCACCCTAAGCCAAAAAATCTGGCCAGGTGCTGCTTCCTCCTCCTTAAGAGACCAGACTTGAACAACACCAAGCTCTGCACAGTCTGGATTCTTGTTCTGCTGTTGCTTGTGAGGGGCTCTTGTTGGTACTTTCCCTACCTCCATATGAGGCACCATGAAAGCAGGGCAGAACTGCACTTAAATACTTGTAGGATGAGATGGCAACTGAGTGAGGGTGTTGAGACTCTCCAGAGTAACATAGCATTGGAGGTTATTTTTTTTACTTTTCCAGCTGCTAAATAGACAGGAGTTTATTTTCATGAGTTAAAAGCTGGGGGGGTTGTTTGGGGAGCCTAGAACAGACTTGACCATGGTATGGACATGCTGTGGCCCTCACTGTGGGGTCATTCTTCCTTTCTGAGCATACCCCAAGAATTCTCTGTTCACATATTTTGTTGTCTTCATTGGAAAAGCATTCATCTAATCAAAAGTTACCTGTGAGAAACAGGGGTCTAGAGACAGCATACATAGGACATAACCAAAGAGACACTGGAAGAATGACATCATCAGGGATTTAAAGATTTTAATCTTGTGTTGAACTGAGAAGGATGCTGTGGGTTTGCTGTCAGAGGAGACTGCATGAAAACAGCTTGCCATACATGGTGAGGGATGCTCATTTGGCTGTGCAGCACTGTTCATTTACTCTAGCTGAGGATCTACCCCATTATTCATCTGTGCAGCAACTGTCTCAAATTAACCCATGAGGGATCAGTACAATTTTTCCACCTCCTTTCTGTTGAAGGCCTTATCTTGTATGCCTGAGGCTCTCAAGCATCCTCCTGTGTAATGCTAGAGGGAACACAGTATGTGATGAGAGACATCTCCAACATATCAGAAGAGGCTGCAGTGTGGGAGCAGCAGCTGTGGAGGTGTGTGTAGTCCCTGCAGCAATGCAGAATTGCAGTGCCTCTCCCACCCAGGGACAGGGGACCAGAAGACACCAAGGATGTCCAGTTTCATCTGGCACAAGGGGGCTGTGGTGAAAAACAAAAAGAGGAGTATTATGTCCTATAGAAGACATGAGATACCTGACTGAAAGGGACACAATTAAAAGTTTCACTTTCTTATTTACAGGGCTTTGTTTTTCTGCTTCCCTCCACCTCTGCTTGCACAAGTCTAAAGCTGACAGGCTTCTTTAATAGCTGTATATCTTCTGTATCCTTGAGGAGTAGTTAAAAGACATGGGCTTCCCCCAGCTCTGTTGGTGAGTCTGCTTTCCCATGGATAAGTCTCTTCTGCTTAAATATCACAGAACAACACAGGCATGAAGAGAAACAGACCTACAGTTGTTTACCATGGAAGCCAGCCCAACCCATAAATAACAGGAGAGGGGTCAGGTCCCTATGGGCCCTGAGGATCCGCTTGGCTCTAACTGCTGTGACATCCCAGTACTGCATTGTCCCATCAGATGCTCCCATCCCTGGCCAGCATAGAGGGATGGGCATCTGGAAAAAGGGAAGAGGAGAAAACCAACTGCTGTTTTTTTAAGACGCCCTTTCCTGTACCTCTTTCCTAGATTTTCTTTGCTTTAGCATGATCCTTCTCCAGTTTTTCTTTACCACCTGTAGAATCGTCCCTTGTTGTCCCCCATGTGTTGGCTCTGCTCTGTGCCTCTGTGCCACAGGAAGCTAGCCCAGGCCCTGGGCTCTGCAGAAACCCAGCCAGTGTCTGAACACAGAGGCTTTTTCTTGAAAAAACACAGTGTTATCCAAGATGGGGGGGGGGATGTGGAGGGTATAATTTGTCCTTTCAGGGGGTGCTTGCCTGGCACCATCCAGAGAGGCCAGGACTTCTCACCGCCCGCTTCAGGATGTGTCTGGGCAATGGGGAAGCTTGGCTTCTGCAGCCAACACAGGGGT
The DNA here is from genome assembly GCA_023637945.1 of Phaethornis superciliosus. Lineage (NCBI taxonomy): Eukaryota > Metazoa > Chordata > Aves > Apodiformes > Trochilidae > Phaethornis > Phaethornis superciliosus. The sequence goes on along the minus strand of JAJQWJ010000001.1, from coordinate 58,403,313 downwards.
AAGGGACACAAGGAGAGGCCAGCTTACTGCAAGGACAGATGAGAGCTCGCAGTCTTAAAACTGGCAGGCTAAGAGGCAACAAATTTGTCTGCCACCTTTGATCTCTACCTCTGAAGCATCCCTGAGCCTGCAACTGGGACTTCACCCTCTTCCCATTGCCATTTGGGTCAGCTCAAAGTTAAATTGCTCAGCTGGCTGAGCTTAACCCCTCTGTGTGACCATCTCAGTTGTCTCTGAATCTGCTTTAAATTAATTTTGTTGCATTCAGTTCCTTGCTGAGCTGGGATGAATTAGTACAGCTTTACTGTCACCAGAGGATACACTCATGGTTTATTTTGGTTGTTCCAGTTAACTTTCTCGTTTTGATTTCCCATCAGTTCTTATCCTAGCATTTCTGCACTCCAGGTTTTCCTCCCACTTCTTGTTCCCCAAGTGGTGCCCTTGTTATGACACCCTATTTGCTGAATTTAAGCATTCCCAGTGAGAAGAGTGGCCAGGACCCTCAGCAGCTGTGCTGAGGTTCAACCATCCACATCCCTGCCCCTTCTTTCCTCCCTCACTCCTTTCAGCCCTTGCTGCTGCAGCCTGTGTCTTCTGCCCTCTCACCCCGGCACAACTAGTTTGTCTGGAAAATTTTTTTGACAAACACTAAGTGGAACTACTTGCAAAATTGGGTCAGATTTTTGCAAATAATTTTGGCTGGAAAAGAAAAAGTGTGAAGAGAAGGAGGAATTTTGAAAATGCCACGCGATGTCACTTAGACATGTGAAAAATGAGATGTTCCGTTTTGGAAAAGCCTAAATTGCATCAAAGTTTTCTATAGTGACTTCCAGCTTTCAATCAGTGCTCCAAACACTGAACCTCAAAACTGTTTTTTTGGCTGAATAGATAGTTGGCATTTTTGTTTAAATAATAAAAAAATAAAATTAAGATTTGCAGAAGAGCCACAAGACAGTGAAGTGTTTCCTCCTGGCCTTTCCAAAAAGGTTTCAGGGTGATCTGAAATACCTTTTTAAATGTTTTTACCTTTCTTCATTGAGAAAAATATACGTAAAACTTTTGCTTTTAATTTGACCCAAACAATTCCTTCTACCTCTCCTCCCTAATACTCTGAAAAGTCAGTATTTACCCCACTGAAAAGGCACACAAAGAAGATTCCTCTTTTCACTCAGTTCCAGTCTCGGCCTGGATTTCCACATTTCCGCCATTTAAAACCAAATTTTGAACAGCCTTTAACCTTTGGCTACAGGGGCTGCTCCTCAGGAGAGACTGGCCTTTCTGGGCTCACGGTAGCCTTGTAAACCCATCCAGTAGGCACACTTTGAGTTGAATTACAACGTGAAGAGATTTGAAGGTAATGTAATCATAGAATCATAGAGGGTTTGAGCTGGAAGGAATCTAAAGATATATAGTTCCAACCCCCCTATGTGGGCAGGGACACCTCCCACACCTCCCACTGGACCAGGTTGCTCCAAGCCCCCTCCAACCTGGCCTTTAACACTTCCAGGGAGGGGAAAGCCATAGCTTCATAAGGAAACCTGTGCCAGTGCCTCACTACTCTAATAGTGAAGAATTTATTCCTAATATCTCATCTAAATCTACCCTCTTTCAGTTTAAAACTATTCCCCCTCATCCTAGAGCTCCGTGTCCTTCCTGTGTTAGGGGCTCCAGCACTGGACACATTTCTCCAGGGACTCCACTCACAGGAGTGGAGTAAGGGGGGAAAAATCACCTTCCTTGACAGCCAAGCCTACATCTGACAACTATCAGCACATGATACCTCATTCAGAGAACAAAGCATCTGACCCACTCCATTGCCACTTAAAATGAAAAAGGTAATTAACTTCCCCATTCATCCATTGTGACATTCTCACCTTAAAAAAGCTGAGGCTAGCAAGAAAAAAAAAGATATAATTCATCTTTAAATTCTGTTCCCATTATGGTGTGAGTTAGTTTTCATGGAAATTCTGAGAAAGCACAGAAAAAGAAGGGGAAAAAAAAAAAAAGGAAAAATTTTGTATGATTTATAGGAATGTGAAGGAGAAAGTTTTGTGATTTGTTTCTGAAATGCAGTGCCATTTCCTCCAGCCAGGAGCAGCCCTCACAGCCTCCTGGCATCCCCAGGAGCCAGGGTTCTAATGGGGACCAACTGTGTGGAGTATGTGCCTGGGCTTGTCTTGCCCAAGGATATCCTTGCTCCACAAAAGCTTTCCCAAGCCTGGCCAGGAGCACAGACACACCACTGCCACAGCAGCAGAGCCAGGCTGCCCATGTCCCCAGGCAGTGCCTGCCCACTGCAGGGTTTGCAGCCTCTGCTCATCTCAGTTGGATTCTGCTCTGCTGCAGGTATGATTTGTACCAGTCCATCAGCATCCTTTTCTGCTACATTAAGGATTGCAGCGTGGGCTCATCTTCAGCACGCAAAGATGTCAAAAGGAAATGTGACTTCAAAGGACAGAAATGTCACCCCATGGAGCCAAGAAACTGACAGTGGGATGTGAGTTTGGCTGAGAGCTGCCATGTCCAATCCTGTGAATGATTTGTGGCATTTTTTTTTTCCTCCAGCATCTCTTTGGTCTCTCATCAGCACCATTTTCTAATTAGCATCCTTATTGTGGGTTGCTTGCTTCTTTTGAATTGTGCTGACATGAAGTCCTGGGGAAAAGCACACTGATAAAATTGCAACACCTGTAATTATCTGCAGTAATAGCTACAACTTGGGTCCAATGATAGAGAGCCACGCTATCATATCACGTCCTCTGCCTATCAGCTGTCAGGTGTCTTCTGCCTCCAAAAGTGCCATCTCCCTCCCAAAATGCCTTCTCCACAACCAAGCTGTGGCACCCTCCCCAGCAGAAGCGTGCTCATCCCAACTAGGCAGCAACAGTATTTCCAGCCCACGCTCAGAAGTTTGTCTTTTGCTACAAGGGACTATTGAGTACAGCTGCAAAAAAATCATCAGGGAATCCATAAACTCCACAGATAAAATTATTTCACTGCCTTCCTTGTCATTTCCATCTTAGATCAAAATCTGCTGTTCTTCTAGGACTCAGTCAAGATCCACCCCATCTTTCTCACTGTCACGCTCTGGGAACACACTGCAGAAATCAAATATGAATGCTGTGAAACCTCATAGTGTGTCTTCTGAGACAGATTGTAAACTTGAGGGCACAAGCAGTACAAAGCAGAGAAGCCACTGCTGGAGAAACCAGATATTTTGTTTTAATCAGCATCTGCTTACCTGCCTGATAAGGATAACACTAGTTTGCAGGTTCTTCCACTTTCTTCTGACCTATGCATCAGCCCTTGCATCCTCATTCAGATCACAGAGCATCTGCATGATCTGAATCATACAGTCAGGGTTTATTCATTCTCATATGACTGGGGCAAACCCACATTTGTCACTTGACATATCTACAGCTTAACCCAGGGCAAGGGAGAGACCACCCTGTTGGGCAGCAGCTGGCAACTCCTTCTCCTGAGCCTCTCATGGGACATCAGGACCTCAAGAAGCTGATCAGACCTTCAGACAACTTTGTACCAGTGAGTGCACCAGCCCCATCCGCACGCTACCGAGTGTCCTCGAATACCTTTATTTCAGGCCCACTCAGAAAAGGAACAAGAAAGATGACCCCAAAGAGCAAAATGCATCTTTTCCACCTTTGAGATGGGCAGCAGTGGTCTTCTATCAGTATAGAAAAAGAAGCTCCATCTTGCAGCCAGCCTGCCTGCTCATCCCTAGACGTGTACCCCTAAACCCTCTCTGTTTCTTTAGCAGGATCCCAGATGCAGTGGCAGCTGCAGTTTTGGCTCTTGGGTCAATTCTTGTCATCTGTGCCTTGTCTCCTCACTGCTTTTAAAACATCTATATACCTCATTACTCTTTGCAAGGTGCAGCTTTCTGTCACCCTCCTGCAGTGGTTAGAGCATGGTGACAAATTACACAGCTCGGGCCACACGTCATGATGTGGCAAAAGCTCAGGATGGGGGAGAAGGTGAGGAGGGAGTCTGACGCTTGGAGTTTGCAGGTGCCCATACATAAAATCAAGTGATCTGTAAAAAGATGACAAGATTTTTCCTCATCACATTTGTGCCACCGGGCTCACCTTGCTCACATCTGCATCACCCTGTGATGATTGTTTGCATTTCCTTCCCTCCTCTGTGCCAGTTTCTCACCTGCTTGCAGGAGCAAGTGAGGGTGTCATCCAGCAGTGACCCCATATGACACCTCAGCCTCCACAGCATCCTTGATGATGGAGCCTTTGCTTTACAGCCTTGTGACTGTGAGGGCTGGAAGCAGAGTGTTTCTTCAGAGAGTGGCACAGGTCTCTGCTCACTGGGGCCAGGCACTGTGTCAGGAGGGGGAGAGGTGATGGTGAGAGGCAAGGACAGGGAGGGAAGATCCTTTCTGCATGGAGTAGGGCAGGAAGCTCAGAGGGTGGTGGACCACACGCTATGCACCCCTCTCTTAGGTTTGAAGCCATGTGGTAGCAGATACTCTTGCAGAACCTGGAAGAAAAGGAGAGGCAAGAGGGGCCAAGGGGCTGGTTGGATGTCCCTTGGTTCTGTAGCCCACAGAGCTGGGGCTGAGCTGGGAAACTGGGCTGGGAACTCCCGCCTCTCTTCAATAGCTTTTCACCACTGACCTGTCCAAACCTCAACACTACTTCTTTCACCGCAGTGTAATATCTACCCTTTCCTCAAAAAGCATTTTGGATCATGTATGTTGAGAAAGGACCACAACATGTCACCTGTCCATCTTAGTATAATTGTATATATGCTGTGCATACTTGCAATGGCCCAGACTCACTCATATACACCAAAATAAGCAGAGACAGCAGACATTTAATGGCTATTTCTGCAGATGGCATAATTAAATGTTATTATTCTTTCATGTCTGACTTCAATAAAGAATTGTGATTTAATTGCACTAGCAAGGCAGATTTAATTCATATTATAAAACAAGCAAAGTAAAATTCCTTTACCTAAATTATGTGTGTAGTTTACTTTTGATTCATTTTCTCTCTTTCTCCTCAAGTGTTTGTTCTTTTATTTCTTTCTCAATTCCCATTTGCTTAAAATATATTTTTCCTTTGCTTCCCATAGTTTTACCCTCCTCTTTTCCTGTCTTTGTCTTTTTTTTTTTTTCTATTTTGTTTGTTTCTTTCTTTTCTTCATTGAAATAAAAAGGTGCTTTTAAAAAATTTTTTTTAATTTTTTTTTATTTTGTCTGAATGTCCCAAGGAAATAAGACATGACACTTCCCTCTCTGGCCATCAGTCTTCCTAGTTTCTACAGTGAAAGTCACAAAGATAAGACATTCGTACAAGTTGCACAAAAAACAATGACCAAGTGAAGATATCCAAGCTTGGAAAGGTCACAAGTGTCCCTTCAACAGTTATATTTCCAGTTTGGTGTGCTGTCAAGCCAAACTTCAAGTGGATATCAGCCAGATGATCACAGCCTGTGTTGTCTGGGCTCTGAATAGACATAGAAACATAGACAGTGGGTACAAATTTATAGGAACTCACATGGCTTTCTTTCCATTGTTCATTGGACAACTTGCTTTCTCATTTCCCTAGAAGCTATTTTATTCAATTGAAAAATAAACAAAAACCCTGTTTTATGGAAGAAAAAGAAATGGCACTGACAAAGGGAAAACACAGGAATGAAAGAACATAGAACAAAATATTTTGGGACTAAATGATGTCTCAGGATTGAGAACAAGGAAACTCTTTCCTCCTGTTTCATTCCTGTTTTGTCCAAGCAAAGAGGGTCTCATGTACCTTCTTTGTAAATATAGCAGGGGGCTGCAGTAAAGAAATACAGGTCTCCTTTATTAGCTTTTTTTTTCTCCTAAATGAAACAGCTCACAGGACGTTTAAAATCGGCTCCCCATGCAAGTCAAAAAAGGGGCAGTAGCTTTGTGAAGTGAGACAAAAGGATGCCGACATTGTACAGACCTGGTGTATGTGCATTCTCTTAACATTCCACTTCTGTTTATTTTATAAATCAGAGCTCTTACAAGGCTGGAGCTGAGTTTCCGTTCCTCTGGAAACACTTAACCCTGACAGACTTGTTCAAATGAATGGAGATGAGCTTAAACATCCTCCCATTCTCTTGAACCTTCCCCATGCTCGTTGCCTCCTCCCACCTTGAGTTACAACTTCCAAGCTCTTCCAAGGCACCCACACTGCTGAATGTACTTTTGAAATGGTACTGAACACTCCAAAGCATTAAACCAGGATCTAGGAAAGTTTCAATTATACGTTGAGCTGTGAAATCGTACTGGCTGAGAAACTTCATTGTCTTTCCCTTTCAATTCTGAAATGTCAAGGTACATCAGGTTTTGGGGTTTTTTTAATTGGAATTAAGATGGTCATCTAGCTCATGGTTTCTGGGGTCTGGGCTTTGGAAAAGCAGCATCTCAGATCACAGATCAAGATTGTGATAAAGACTGAGTAGTAATGGCTGCTGCCATCACTTACTCAAGAGTAAGTACACTTACCCTTAAGATTTTTGCTCGTCTTCCCTAGTTGACAAAGAGGACTTTGACTTTGTAACTCCCAGCATGGGGCTTTTTACCATCACTGTGATGAAGAGGGTTTCTGATGTCAAGAAAGAACATCATACAGGTTGAGTGCATCATGATTCAATCCAAAAAGGAGGCACAGATTGTTTTGCTTTCCAACCTTACCCACATTTCCTGCTCTGAAATGCTGATACCTCCATTTCTCAGATTTCAGATTTCACTGTCCAGTGACTTAAGCATTAAGGAAGTTTTCTTTATTGACTTACATGTTCATTCTGTCTCTACCATTCCCCATCCCACACCCCCGTAGGATTTTATAACCTCCATGCTCCATTTTGGCTAATGATGTCAGAGGCAGAGCAGTTACCATGGAGAAGAAGGGGACAGACTCCACTGAGACGGACACAAACATAGTTTAAATCTACAGAAAACTTGTGATTCATCAGTGGAATTGCATGTCATCATTAATGGCTTGCAAAAGGGGTCATTGATAGTTTTTCATTTTAATGTATGCAGGGATGGAGAACTTTATAATAAACTTACTGGAAGCCTGGCTAATGTTTACATCAGAAGAAGCCACAACATATGTTATTAATGAATGTGTGGAACAATATCAGGCACCATCTCAAGAATGGTTACAAGAACATGGATGTAGAAACCAAGCTAGGGGGATGGAGCTTTTTACTGAAAGCAAACACAATTACTTGTTGCATGCTGGGATCAGTGTTGCAGTGGTGCACAGATAATGCAAAAAGCTCCTTAAATGGTGAGTAGAGAGCAAACTCAGTCGCATTAGGTTATATGAAAGGGCATCTCCATGAGGATACACTGATGCACTTCAAAATATTTGTGCTTTGCTTTCTGTTCTTTTGTTAATTTCTGATGTTTGGTTTACTCTTTTAATTTTGCTTGTTATGTGAAACATTTCGTTCCTACATCACTCTCTTTTCTCAACAGCTATTAAGCATCATTCTAGGAACATTTTCATAAGGTCGAAGCTCCACAATAGCCTCCACCTGTGTGCATGGCCAAGCTCAGTGCCAGGTAAGCCTATAGGAACACCATTTGACTTCAGAATACTCTGACACCTTATGTATTCACTGGCCAAATAAGTCTTTAAAATCACTGGAAAAACCTATATGCTTCCAGGATTTGGGAAAAGCCATTGGGAAACACAAAGAAACCCTTTTTTGGTCATAGTATTTAGCACTGAGGTACTCTGCAAAACTGTTCTACAAAAGTAACTTTGCATGTAATTTCTTAGGAATAAGAAATATTTTCATCTTATAAATAATATTAACAGAATTACTTGTTTTCTGGTTTTGTGATGGGTGGGAGGCCTTTTTGCCCATCACCAGGCTGCTGGGAGTATTTTTGTCTCTATCAATAAAGATTCAAAGTTGAAAAGCCAAATTCAGCTCACAATTCAACATATGCAGAACAGCATCAAGTTCATTTTTCAGTGTTTTGAAGACTGTCAAGCATAAAAAAAAATGTAGTTAAAATGACAGCAGTAAGCATTCTCTGAATCTGGGCAAAAAAATGCTCATTATTTTACAGTGGAACCTCTTGCTGAGGTGCTGTGGTAGCTATAACTGGGTTCTCCAGTGATTGTTAAATATAGTCACCCAGAAGCAGCTACCAGCTCAGTAATTCCCATAACCACTGATTTTTGGAAGGGTTCTCCTGAGGCAAGGCCACCCTACATGCTTCACTCTTCTTTATACATGAAAACTGCCTACTGGAAGAAGCAAAAGAAAGGAGGATCTTGGCTTTGTGCCACCATGGCTGTTTCTACCTTAAATCCACATCAGCTCCACTGACAGGAACCACATGCACCCATCTTGGAAATCCCAACTCTCATTTCTGCCACCGCATCAGATGCGCAGAGGGAGAAGGATGGATCTGCTAACCCACATCTTCCTGATCTTGCAGGTCACTGCTGTGAGTGCAACTACTCTCTGACAGCTTAAGCAGTTGCAATTGCTGTCATGCCTTCAGGATCTGGGATCCCAGAGAGCATTCCTCTGAGCTCCTTGCTGAGACCAGGAGCAGGGCTGTTCCTGGAGCCAGAGCAAACACAACACACCAGTGACCAGGGCTGAGAACTGCTGTCTGGAGGCTGCTACCCCACCAGCCTTAATCTTCTAAATCTATTTAAACAGTTTTACTCCAGTTAATAGTCAATACCAGCATCTTTTTAAATTGGTGAGGTTTGTATTTGAGAACATTCATTTCCAGGGTCAGTTGTGATGGTAACCATCCCTCTGCTAAATCCAGGCTTTCTGCAATGTGGTCACAGTGCTCTTTTCTCTAAAGGTTCTGACCCTTCTCAACTGGGCTTGTTCTCTGACATGAAACAGGGAGTCCTGGTCAGGCAAGAAAGAGGTATAATAGTATCCTTCTGAAACAAATCCTACTCTCCTAGGGTAGAGAAAGAAATAAAAATAAAAAAGCAATGAAATAATGAAAGGCTCCCAATTGGGCTGCAGTACAAAGGAATGTCTTGTTCTTTTTGAGATCCATGTGGGCAGATTAAAATGAATTAGTTTGCTTTATGAATTTCTAATTGTGAAATCAAACAACCCCATGTATAACAAATCTGCAGAATGGGAGGGGTGCTGCCAAAAATCTGCAGTTCAAAGAGGAAAAGAAATACAACTCTTCTTCATTTATTTCCTTACCTGAACCCCCCATCTCCCAGCTAAGGGAGCAGTCCTGCAGAGTGCTTTTCATTGAGCAAATCCCATTTGTTTGATGGCTGAAACTCTGGGAAGCAGGAGAAAACATCCCCTGTGAAGCACCAATGTAAAATTATTTAAGGATGTGAGTTTTTAATGACCTAACCACAACTTGTATTCAAAAGCTGCTTCAATAACCAGACTGAGAGTGCCAGAGACAGTCTGGGAGGGTTTTCTTAGAAGAAGAAATGTTTTGTTCTGATATCTGGGCTGTCCAAGGAAGACTGATGAGAGGATCTTGTTCCCAAAGGTTGTCCTAAGCAGGTATTCATGGAACTGAGCCTCTGTGAAAACTGAGACCTGAGACATGGCATGGCAAAACACTGCAGTGGAAAGCCATCTGACTTGTCCTTTAATGTGTTTAGAGATGATATTTTTTCTTCCTTACAAGGTGGATAGCCATCTTCATTGGTTTTCATTCCTGCCTCAGGTTAAAAATGTAGCACTGAAAATTAAAAGGGCATTTTTTTCCTTCTGAAAACCCGACAGTTTCCTTTATGACAAGGTGAACATGAGAAATGTGACTTTTAAAAACAAAAACAAACCAACAAACCCTTCCCCCCCCTAAAAAAACAACCGAGATTTTTTTTATTTCACTGAAATTTTTCTTTTGCTGACCAGGTTTGCCTGCCAACAATGCAAAGACCTTCATCCCATTTCTGTTGAAATCCACCCTCCTCAGGGTGGATGTCACTGGCTGAAAGGTCTCAAGGCAATGGTTCCCAAGATGATAGACTCATGGTTGCCTCAAAACAAATCTGAAAGTGGCCACTGCTATATGTCACAGCCTACATGCTCACCACAAATTGGGCCTGGCAAACCAAGTATGATCAGATCTTCTGAGTTCTTTATTTTAGTATACTTGTCATTGCTTGCTCCACTCTGCTCTGCTCCAGGCCTGCCCTGATGGCTTTGGTACTGAGAGATAACGCTTCCCTCCTCCTTTCTGATTTCAGGTGTTCTTGGGTGTTAACTTGATGAACATGCTTCTGTCTCTTTCTGCTGCATTCTGAACATTTCCCTGAACAAGGGGGCTACCCTGCCATCACCTCTGAACGGTGCTTTTGGGCTCAAGGAAGGGAGCAAACTGGTTCCATGAGTAGATGCTGGCATCTCTGCTCTCCAAGGATGAGAGATCTGTTGAGGAAGCAGTTGCTGGAAAACTCATTTTACCATTGCATCTCACACTGGTTGTTAGCAAATGGTCACATATGGAGCTCAGATAGGTCCAGGGCCAAACTAGAGGCCTGCAGGGATGCACACAAGAAATAGGAATGCAGCCTTGGCTCTCCTGCTGCCCAAGAAAGGCTCTGCCCGGTTTGCAAGGAGTTGGGCTGTATCTCAGAGATATCACAGAATGCCTTGTGGGAGGATAGATAGCTTTTAGGTGGAGATCAAATGTTCAGGGGTAGCCCATGTCTCCTGGTAACCAATGTCCTTGTGTTAAACTAGAGTTCCCTCTGATGCAGAGGAGGACAAGGAGAAAGCATGATGCTCAGTGGCAGGGTGTAAATATCTTGGCACATCCTGGCCCTCTTTCCAACTTGGGCAAGCGTGTGGCTAGCCAACAGATAGCATCCATTTACCATGAGCCTGCAGCAACATTTTTTGTAGTGGTTGCAAGCTGTGTTTGGTCCTAACCCAACCCTGCTCACCACTGCTCTGTCATTGCTCACATCTCCTGGGTTTTCCTACCCAGCCAGGACACCGAGCCCCACTTGCTACCTCCTGCTGCACCAAGGTGTTCTGTGACCCATAGCTCTAAAGGTGGCAGCCTGGACTGGCTCTGTGTCCTGCTGGCATTCCTAGGGCTGCTGGAATGTCCACTACTGGGACAACCCCATCCCAGCACAGGTGCAAGTAGCTCAGTGGCACAGAGTAACAACCCCTGCCTTGGTCTGCTGGACCTGCCTCAGTCCCATGGAGAACCTGCAGGAACTGCAGGGTCTCCCATCCCTCCATAAGCACCTCCTGGTCTGACTCCCCTTTCTCCAGCATCACTGGGGTCTCCTCTGCTTCCCCACACAACAATCCCACTCTTGTCCCCTTGGCTACTGCCTTTTCCTCTGGCATGCCTGCAACGTCCCCTTCATGATCTTCCTCCTTGATGACCTTTCTCACATTTCCTTCTGTGGCAACCACTAGCACCAAACACCTAACCTCTCCTCCCTCATCTGCCCTTCCTCCTTCTCCCTGGTACTGTTATGTCGCCCTTCCCTCTATCCCACAGCTGCCAAAATCTGAGGTGACCTTCAGCTTCCTCTTCCCTCTCTGTCTTTCCTGACTTTATAATTAATTCCTCCAGTTTCAGTCCAAGGGTGGCAGAAGCCTGGTGGACTGATCTGGCCTGGGGACTGGGACTGGTTCTTCACAACTGTACACACTCTACCAGCAGATTTGTGTCAGCTGCTGAGACTGAAAAGCACGATTCATTCAGCAGCAAGCCCCTTAAAAAAAAAAAAAAAAAAAAAAAAAAAGAAGTAACAGATGGTGAGAAATTGCAGCCATTTTCCTGCTTTGGGATGTGGGAAATTTATGGTTATTTATGCTGGTAGTGTTGTCAGGGGCAGTTCTCAGGGGTCTTTGGGAAGAAGGAGCTGCAGTTTCCTTTGTCTGAGGGGGCGTGATGATCTACGACTTAAAGATGAACACATACACAGAAATTATTGAACACAAAACTCAAGCAACACACCAAAACTGCAGGCACCCACAAAGTCACACAACACTTCCTTCCTGCATAAACCTTTCTTACAGATTCTGTGAGGAACTGCCAGGATTAATGGCACGTGGCCATCTTCACCATCCAGGAAAAATCCACGTCATGGGCTCTGTCCTGTGAAGCAGCCCTTGCCTTCACCAGTCACTGGAGAGACTGACTCAACTCTAAGCAATAAAGGACTAGCAGAGCAACCACCATGGATCCACTGGGACTTCTCTAGGACACCATTTCTACTTCATTCCCACCCATCCAGCTTTCCTCATCCATACTAATAGAGACAAAGCACAAGCCCAGGGAAAATACTAACATAACACGAAACAGACCTTCACTTCTTATCTGAAAACCCTACAGAGATCCTACTCCCTGAAAACCTCCACTGCTGGAGCAGGGTGAGTGGCTCAGGCTGGGGTACACACACCATCTACTTTTGATGCCCTGTCCCTCATACAGTGACTATGATACTCATACACCACGTAGGCAGTCAGAAGACAGACCCGTTCCACATAAAATAACAAAAAGCAATGGGCCTAATCAGGGGCAGGGTGATACTTTAGGTAGAGTAAAGGATGCTTGCCAGAAATGGGCTTTTCCTTTTTTTTCCTTCTATAGATTGGAGAGCTTGTGTCCCTCTAAAGCTATAAAGTTTCAGTCTCAGAAACATGTTTAGCCCCTTATGGTGCAAAATAAGCCTCTTGAATGGGGTTGCTATAGGCTTGAGCATAAGTGAGCACTCTCCTAGTGAACTGGAACAATCCCAGTAATTATAGATTGATATATTGATGATTATATGATGAGTATATATTTCATCCAGGTTTTTATCATGTAATTGTTAATTTAATTAACAGATTAATTGTTAATTAATCTTCAGAAAAACTGCCAGGGACACCAAATGAGCTCAGATCAAGGGCTCCATTTCAAGTAAATATTTAAAGGACCCCATAGCCTTTCCATTTCTTCTCACACCCTTCCCCAGTCCCATCCTCATCTGTAAGTGCTACACCTCTCCCTCCATTGGCATGAACTTGTGCAAACAGCAGATAAAAAGCAGAAATTAGGTAGGGTGGCAGAGGGCATTCCCATGAGGGGTGAAGCTCATAGCCCTATGATCCCTAACAAGTGGGGAAGGCACTGCTGCAAAGAGGAACCTGGCACCCAGCATGGGACTGGTCCATTCCCTCAAGTCTGCTGTGGACATGGAGGACAAGAGAATAAAATGTAGGTGTGGGGAGCTGGGGCTGAGCAGAGAGTGTCCTTATGAAACAGTTGGTGTTTCTCTGCTTGCCTCCTCAGAACCAGCTGCATGTTTTGTCTGAAGCCAATCTCTTATTTCAGCTGCCTGAGAACAAGCAATGAGGACCCCTTATTGTAAAACACAAAGGAGAGAGCTCAGAGTAAAAAAATATTTCCATAATAAAACTGTCAAGAGGAGAAGAGAGACTAGAAACCTTTGCAACGCCAAGTAATTAAGTTAAGAACAGTGATACTCTCTCCAAAGCACTGAGATAAACCATCTCCTTAATGATGGAACTGAAGAGAAGCAGTTAGGGGTAAGATGTCCATGTGGAGCAAGGGAGTAGGTGACCTGGGAAACAGAGCCCAGAGGCTGCAGGGGTTGGGGACGTGGCTTGAGCTCCTGCCAGGGAGCACAGAAATCCCTGCTCCCCTGCAGGCTTCCTGATGCTTCTCCCACAGCCTCCCCAAATTAGGTCACTCCCACACAGCCTTCGAGTAACAGCAGCCAACACTGGACCACACAGGGCAAGGGGAAGGAGGCTAATGAAGATGAAGCAGAACCACAGATGGAAGAGCACAAGGGTGGATTGGGCAATAGAAACATACAAGACTGTGGGAAGAGAAAAGGTCCTCACTGGTGATGGTTGAATGTAAGATTGGATTGACAGGAAGCCGAACATGAGCCAGCAGTGTGCCCAGGTGGCCAAGAAGGCCAATGGCATCCTGGCCTGGATCAGGAACAGCGTGGCCAGCAGGTCCAGGGAAGTGATTCTGCCCCTGTACTCAGCCCTGGTGAGGCCACAGCTCGAGTCCTGTGTCCAGTTCTGGGCCCCTCAGTTCAGGAAGGAGATTGAGGTCCTGGAGCAGGTCCAAAGGAGGGCAACCAGGCTGGTGAAGGGACTCCAGCACAAGTCCTGTGAGGAGAGGCTGAGGGAGCTGGGGGTGTTCAGCCTGGAGAAGAGGAGGCTCAGGGGAGACCTCATCGCTCTCTACAACTCCCTGAAAGGAGGCTGGAGCCAGGGGGGGGTTGGGCTCTTTTCCCAGGCAACTTTCAACAAGACAAGAGGGCATGGTCTCAAGCTGTGCCAGGGGAAGTTTAGGTTGGATATTAGAAAGAATTTCTTTACGGAGAGGGTGATCAGGCATTGGAATGGGCTGCCCAGGGAAGTAGTGGATTCTCCATCCCTGGAGATATTTAAAAAGAGACTGGATGTGGCACTCAGTGCCATGGGCTGGTAACTGCAGCGGTAGTGGGTCAAGGGCTGGACCTGATGATCTCTGAGGTCCCTTCCAACCCGGCTAATTCTATGATTCTATGAAGATCACCCAGCCTTGGGTGAAAACTCCTCCGTGCATGTACCCAGCCTGGACTGGCACAGGGCATCCATTGCTGGCCTTGCTGCACCTGCAGCACAATGGGTTCTTACCCAGGGTATTTTCCTACCAACAGCAGGAGGTTGACTCTGCCAAAGGCATCAGCTGGCTCTGTCCAGCTGGCAAAGCTGCCCTCACTATCTGCTTTTGGTAAGGGTTCAGCATTAAGGAATGAAGTGCTGTGTCAGGGCCCCAGTTTGTTTCCCAGTTCCCAGCCCCTCCTCCTGTGAGCCATTTGGGATTTAATCTTCTCCAAACCGGACCAGTGGCTGTTTTTAATTCTGCATCTCACAGACCTTTTCCTACCCACACTACTTTTGCCAAAGGGCTGGCTGCTTGTGACGGTGAAGAACAACAGTAACAGATCATTGAAATCCAGATTACCTCTGTCCTTCTGCTCTTCCCACCTTGCCAGGCCACAGGGGACCCTGTTAAGTAGACCCCAAAGGAGAATTAGGCCTTTCTAGGGGAAATGGTGGTGAACTGCAGATTTGGATGGTCTTACAGACTCTCATAGGACTTCAGCTCACCCCGGAGTCTGCGAAGAGAGTCCATCCAACAAGCACAGGAATACCTTCAGGCTTGTAATTCCTCTTCCTCACTATAATTAGGAGAAGCCACCTACCCGATGGAGAAAAATCATGTCTGGCTCAGCTCAGAGTGCTGAATGAAGCAGACTGCATCCCATGAAAGCTACTCACACACCTCATGGCTTGGATTATTAGTGGTCTAGGGAGGGGATCCATGTTGTTGAACAGATCACCTCCTGCTTTTAGCCCAGACACTGCAGCCTAAAAGTGCACCAGTGAAAAAACAAATAAAACACAGATGTGGAAACCAAGACAACCAAGAACCGATGGACTTCAAATGACAGAAATAACCCCAACAGATCAATACCAGACCAGGCAGCCCAGAAAGACCTGCAGTCTGAAATAGTCATCTGTTGAACTGAGAGCAGAAGCTACTTCGATTGCACAAATGATGGAGTCACTCACATGCCAGGTATAAAACATAAACACCAGGTGCTTGGCGTTTTGCAGCTACCTGACAAATGCATTAAGTTAGTTGGACTCACTTGAAGCACAGTCTTCTTATATTTTCAAAACACTGAGCTCTGTAAAAGTATTCAGGCTGCCATGGCAACATGGTACATTTGTTCCCAAGTGTCATTTCCCATCACAATTGGTGGGTTTTTTTCAGAACTTTGCCCAACTTCAAAACTTTGGTTGCTGAGGCAACACCTCCCTTTGAAGGGAAGCTATTGGCTGTGCCCATCTGTGCCAAGGCAAGGGCTCTTCTTTGAAGACCAGCATGCTAGAACAAGGGAGGAGGTGTTAGGGAGGCTAAAAAGATACCCAAGGAAGCAGGGGGAGAGGAAGGAACTGTGCTGAGAAGTAGCTGTGAAGGGGGTGCACACGCCTTTGCACAAGGCAGGTGGGATGGGTTTCGAGTGGGAGGCTCCAGGCTCAGCACTAGCAAGCTAATGTGCCATGTTACATCACTGGGGATATTAAAAAGAAGCACTTTGCCTTTGATGTATCCTGTGAGATGTGTAGTACTCGTAAGACTTCTACAAGTAAGGAATATGTTACTGGGCTTCCTTGACACAAAAAGTGACCAAGGCAGAGAGAGCTTGAATGAACAAATAAAGGTCACACCGTAATTAGTGGCTGATATAGGAAAAAGGCTCTAGAGGTATTATGTTTCATTTGTAAGATCATCATTCCTACAATATTTAACTTACGCTGAAACAGAAACCCATTTACCTTCTGCAGAGAAGCCCTGCAATCGCTTTTTCTCTTGCTAAAATATTACAGTCCTCACCTCTGCTATTTGTCAATGTATTTGGCTGAAGCACCCTGAAGCAGGGACTCCTCTCTTTCCAGACAGTGGGACCAGGATCTGCACTCTTCCTGAAATCCCACTGCAGTCAACATGATTGCCACCAACAATCACAACAGCCCTGAGCAGCTCTTCAGCTGGGGTCATTCCTCCCTTCCTCTTGAATGGAAGAAGAGAAGTGACCCAAACCCAGTGCTCTGGGCAACTCACAAACACAGAGAGTGGGTTTGGGAGGCAGCAGTGTGCTGCATGCAGGGGAAGGAGCAAGTGGGTTACGGAGGGAACCCAGAGAGGTGGCTTGGTGAGCACCCAGAAGTTGCACAGGATGAGTCCCATTTATACCTCACAAGATTGGGCACAGGGAGAGGAGCACAAGACAGGGTGAGAACAAGCAAGGGATGGCAAGAGGATGATAGGATGGCAACAGGACAATAGGATGGAGGTGAGCATGGCACACAGCTTTTGCTAAAGCCAGGACTGAGGGAAACCTGGGAAATCAGGGAAGACAACCCTGCCTTAAATCATTATGAATGGCGTGAGCAGGAAAATCAGCTTTCATTTCATTCAAGTTGCTGAGGAAATGTAATTGAAGCAGAAGTAAATATAGATCAGCCAGGCAAACTGTTTGGAGGGTTTTTATTCACCATGTCACTGGCCTTGTGTTTCCCACAGAAGGCTGTGATTCAGCCCACAAGGACAGGAAGGCCTGAAGTAGAAGAAGGGTGGGAGAAAGGATAAAAAAGCTAACAACAGAAGCAGGGAGACATTACAGAGGTGAAAAGTTGTAAGAAAGCACAGCTTTCTCTTCCTCTTAGAGAGCAGAGGAGAGTTTAGGAAGATTAAAAAATACTGTTGATGCAGCATCTATAGGATGAAGCAAATCCCCAGGAGCAGAGCCTGAGACTGAAGCAGCTGGATTTCATCTGTCCTTCTTTACTGTTAACTCTTGGGCAACTAGGGCTGACATGCTGTTTTCCTGTGTCCCAGCTCCCTTCTCTGCAGGAAGGATGACTGGACTTGTCTACCACCAATGGGTTTGAAAGGATGGATGTGTTACTGATTGCAAGGGGCCAAGTCACTGCTGGGACTAGGGAGCAGTTTAGGAGTGAGGAGTGAAATTGCACAGGCATGCTTTAGACAAGATCTCCCCTCCTGCCTCTCAGCAGCCCCTGCATTACCCTTGCCTCCCCCAGCACCCATCTTTCTTCTTACATGCACCATCTGGGCAGCCTTCAACTGCACCAACAGCCCTTTGCTCTGCTGTCACCTTTGCATGAAGGAGCTCATAAAAGTGATCAGAAAAAATCATCGAAGCTGGCTCATTTAGAGCAATTTGGTCTGTACGGGTTTCACCTACCTCCTGCTGCTCACTGTGGGATCCAGAACAGAACCATTTATACCATTTCTTATGTAATAAACAGGTGGTTTACATGCTTAAAACAAATTACCACTTCAACAGGGGTTCTCCAAAGCCCTCAGCTATTGCATTGCCTGTGAGCCAGCAACTTTCTCAGCCTGGAGATGTGCACAGTAGGTACTACTAAAAAGCAAAGCCTATGAGTAGATACAGAGTTGGTATCAGCTATTGCCTGACCAGATTCATTAGGCTAGCTCACTATGTCTCCTCTTTGCAGCCTGTGTCTCCGTGCCCCAGCTCCAGAGTGATGGTTACCCTGACACCTGGGTATGGGTCACTGGAGATGAGGCTTTGATATCTTTCATTTTCACTAATTCATAGCTGCCTGCATAAACAGTCTCATAAACCTGTATAAACCCACTGCCTGGGTCACCACCTGTCTGTTCCAAATCTGGGTCACTGTGGCATTTAAAAACACAAAAACCCAACACAGCCCTGCCAGGAAGAAGCAAAGAGTGAAAGCAAATGAGAGAAGTGCTCTTGATGTCAGAAGAGAAACAAACATACAGACACAGGAGGCAGCAGGGTCTGTCTTTCTCCTGCATTCAATAATGTTGGATTTTAACTGCCTCTTCCATTTTGATGCAGGAGACTGAAAATGGCCTGTGCTGATTTTATGCCTGGTAGAGAACTCCCTGAGGGTTGCATCCTCTGCATCTCAGGACACTTTGTTCTGTGCAACTGACCGCAAAAGCAGCTCAAGAAGTGACTCCCATGGTAATAATACTTTTCTGGTGATTTCCAGGGATTGTCCACATCCCCAGAATTCTCTTGTGTGGGCACTCAGTGCAGGGAATTTCTCTGATCAGTCCTCACAGCTTTGGCAACCCCACCTCAAGTCTAGCAGTGTTTGCTGAGGCTATGAGACCCCAGCTTAGTGCACTGCCTCTTCTCTCCCACAGGTGACACAGAACATCTCTGTGCCATAGACAAATCAGATAAAGAAGGTGTAGGAGGCCCTATAGCTCCTGATACACGTGGCAGAGCATGTGGCAGAAGTTGAAGAAGCTATCAGGACCTCTTTCCTGCCTGCTGATCCCAGTGTGAAGGGAGCAAGTCCTCTCCCATGCTCGAGCATCAGAACATTCAGCAGCTGCTGGAGGGCTCAGCAAACAAACAAGCATCGTCTGCAAAATGTATCTGGGACATCAGCCACATTAACCATGATCATTGCTCTCCCTTGTGGATATAACAGCTGCCCATTGGAATAAACAGGAAACCATTTTATCCTCTGAGGAGCAAGAAAGGTGAAGGGATCATGACTGTAAATTGTGTGTCTTTGGGTTTGGGTTGTGCAAAGTGAGCCAAAAAACAAAAAGGTCTTCCATTTTTTCTCATAGAGCAAGGACTCAGATGTTGGGCTTCTCCTCCTGAGCTGATTCTCTGACCTAATGTTACCCTTTTCTCCAGTACAAGAGACAAAAGAGCAGAAGCCCTGGTTTCTCCACTGAGGTTTTGGAAAGCAGTCAAACAGCAATGGCATGGGGAGGCACTGGAGCAATATGCCTTCCATGTCACATGAAATAGAGGCGTGGATCTGTCTTGTCTGATTCTAAATGACCACATGTCATTGTTTTATGTAGTCCCAGCCAGGAACACGTGTGCTTCTTTACCTGTCTTCCTACCAGTTAGTGATGCTCATCAGGGAAAACTTTGAGCCCCTTTGGCATAAACATTTATTGGACATTTTAAAGTCCTTTCTTTTTCACCATCTTGGAAAGCAAACCAATGTTACATCAAATGAAGGCAGAACAGTGAGGATTTACTGTTACACATAGAACACTTGAGATCACACAGGAGATCAGATGAGCTGGGCCAAAAGGAGCCTTCTGACCTCAACAACTCAAACTTCAGCTCAGGGCTGGGGAAGCTTCACCTTCTTTCCATGTGGTGTATCTATTACCCTATGTTGCAACTGCACCTGAATAGGGTACAGTAAAGTGATGCTGGTGCAGTGTGGTAGTACTGATGTTGCTGTGGAAACTGTGATATTTTAATTGCCTGATTCAGGAGAAGCCGGAAAGTCAGACACTGTAGTTTCCCCAATGCAGCAACTGCTGCTGAAAGATCTGAATTGAGCTTCAGGTACATAGGACTCTGCCCTGGACCGGATAATGAAAGCCATGTGGTGCTGGTAAAGCTGTTCCCCTCTTTGTGCCCTTTGGTTCTCCCCAGACCAACACCTTACCTTTCACCTGCCAGAGCTGTATAGATGGTGAACCTCCCAGGTTGGTGACAGTCTCTGCTCTCCTTGTCAGAACACCAAACACTTCCTCATTACAGAGCACAAATTAAAAATAATTGATAAAGTTGAATGTGCACCTTATTCTAGTGCAAGAGTCTGGGATGGTGACAGATGGATCTGCATGCTAGATGACCTGCCAACTGTTGCTCTAAAAACCTTATAAACATTTTGAGCAGTGTGCTTTTAACTCCACAGTCCTTCTGATATGCTGAAGTTAATCTTTATGATCAGTTGTGACAGTTTCTACAAAGTACTAAGTACAGCTTGAGACCTGACAGATTCCATCAAGTGAAGGATTTCCTGAACAGAAAGAATCCTAAGTACCTATTCATAGATTCTTATTTACACCACAAAGGTGCTGGATGCTGATGAGCCCACAGCATGGCCAGCTGTGCACAGACCTACTTTCCACTAGGCAAGGATTTGATCAAGGCAAGCAGGATAACAATGCCTCTGCTTTCATTCTGAGGGCCCCAAGTGAGTGGTACAAAGGGCATATAAACTAGTACTGTCTGGTTTTTCTGGCCAGAGATCTGTCTGCTTTCTGGCCAAATTGCCCACACAGGAGTTTGAGAAAAGGAAAGCAAAAGTATTAGAAACAAAAAGGGGTGGTGAGATAAGGTAAAGATCAAAAACAGGGAGAGGTGGAGCAGCTTGGCTAGATGAAAGGTGAAGGGCAGAAAGGAGAGGAACAGCCAAGAAGCAGCAGGTGGTACAGGGAACTTTCTCTGGTATGTTCCCTGGTGTCCTGTTGCTACCAGGTAGCCCTGAAAGTTGATCCAGCATCTTATACCCCAATGTCCTGCCTGCCTCTGAAGAAAGCAGGCCTGAAAACAGAAGTGAGAGGCATGACCCAGGTGCTTTGTGAGGTGACCAGGGATTGATTAAAATGGCCAAGATGATGAATAGGAAATGATGATCACGCAGAGAAGAGTGAGCACCCATGAGGCATACAGTGGGGTGGAAGAGGAGAAAATGGACAAACTGTGGAGATGCCTGGAGCAGAGGTGTGCAGGAAGGAGCAAAGGATGTTGTAAAGGAATGGATAAAATAGGATGAAGAACTGTCGCGGGCATTTGTATATGAGCGCTGTGGGAGAATGAGTGGTTTGGGATTCTGAAGAAACCTAGCCCAGAATTAACAGTACAGGCTGTTAGTCAAGCCTCCAAAGGACTTAAACTTAATGTGAGACAGTCCCCTAGCACAACACATCATGGGCACCCTTAACCATGCATGACACGTGTGCTGTTCTACGGGGTAATGTCATGGCAGCATGGCATCACTGCACCACTGTCTGTCCAGAGACTTCTCCCTTTGTCTCTTTATCTTTTCTAGCACTACCCAGAGCAAAACACAGGGATTTCCTTGCCTCTGGGAGATCAGTTCTCAGCCTTGCAAGGCCTGGAGAGGCCCTAGCTCATGTTAGTGTTGTTTATGTCAGTGGGTGTACTGTGCCACGGAAATCAGATGAATGTTGTGCCAGGCACTTACCACAGAATCATGGTAAGAGGTGGTCTGTACTCCAAAAACTTTGTTGTCCAGGACTGGCAAGGACATTAAGTCACTTGCTCAACAGGCCCAGTAAGTCAGTAGCAGAAAGGGGTAGGGAGCCCCAGCATCCTTCATCAGAGGTCAGTGCGTGGTGGACCAGCTCAGATTGTTTCTCACATTGCCCATATCAGCATATTCCCCCTTCCAGTGTTTATCTCACATCCTTGAGCAATAGCCCTCAGGACTCTGCAGTGTGGGTTTACTTTATTTGGTGGGGGAAGTGACATGCACAACACGCTCAGAGGTTATGTTGCTGGGTTGCAACAGTTCCCATCCTACACAGAGATGGAAGAGATCTGAGCGGTGCAGATGTGATGAGTCAGCTTTGCTGGATTTTACAGTAGTGGAGCTCCACTGGCATTTCTAGAGAGATATTCTGATGGACTTGGTGTGAAAGGAAAGAGAATTGCCAAAGGCAAGCCTTCGCCAAAGTCCTCCTCCTCTGATACAGCAGTGCAGACCAGGGGGAGTAAGGACATGCACATTTCCCCAGTTTGAGATGTCTGTGATGTAGGAATACCCATCAAATGCAGTTGCCCTGACCTCTGATAGTTAATGGAGAGGAAACAAAAGCAAATTTGGTTACAACTTCTCTGATTTCTTTTAAACATTTGCTTTGGATAAAACAACTTACTGTCTGGAAGGGCACACTCCCCTGTACTGACACACAGAGCACCTGGCTCAGCCACAGCTCCTGACAGATGAATCCCAGCTTGGCTCTCCCAGAGAGAACTAAAAAGACTATCAAGACCCCACTGCACTGGACCTCTCTGGAGTGAGAAATGGAGACTAATACACCTCATACATGTAATCTGCACGTTCTTCAGGAGCTAAATCATCATGGCAAGAAGTGAGTACCTTCAGCACCCCACATAAACTTTGAATCAGAGGCACCAGAACATCCTCAGTGGCTGCCTGCTTTGGGGTCGTTACACTTACCCTATTCTACTTCTCAAGGAGGCAAGACAAGGGTGGGGAAATGACCTCCTCTGTCAGTGACAGAGCACTGCAGTAAGGAAGCAACTAGGTCATCTCTGTAGGCTAGTTGAGAGGATGCTGCACAGATATGAGGTGGCTATGTATGCCTGCCTTTACCCTCTCTTTTCACTTTGGAGAAAAGCATTTTTGGTCATCTAAGGACACCCATGGGGACTATGTCCCAAGTCTCAGTATGCCAAAACCTGAGGACAACCAAGAGACACCTTCACCAGGAAGAAGAACATTCCTTTATCGAGCAGCTATCATTTGAGGAAAAATCTGGTTGTCTTCACTAGGAGGACCACCAATCCCTTATTAAGCAGATACCACCAATTAATACCGCTCTACCCAACTGAGAACTGCTTTTCCTCCCAAAATTTCCATCTGCAACACAATGATCAAAACAAGCCATTACTAATGAACAACCTTGAGTTCCAAGATAATGCCAGTTACGCACATCCCAGCTCCGGTTCTTGTGACAGAACTGCATATATTAGTTGCTAAACAATGTTGTTTCAAGCCGTACATACACTTACATAACCTCATACCATATAATCAACACATCTCATAGCACGAAGAGATCAATCATTCTGATCCCCATCACAGAAATATACCTCTGCTCCCAACTACAAAAAAATAATATAAAAAAGAATTTCCAACCTCCTCACCTGCCAGCACCCAGCAGAGCTCGATGTACCTTGAGGTGTTGGCTCTTTTACAACCTGCGCACACCGTGACCACCACAGGCAGTCAGCAACTGAAATGCAGCCATGCACTTCTGCTCCAGCACAGAACAAAGATCATGGGGAAAAGCTGGGAAGAGGTCTGCAGGCAAAGGACATCAAATAAGAAGACTGATGGAAATGGAATCCTTTGCAATGTGTTGCCCCTTCCCGGTCCCTTTCCCAGGACACTCTCTCCCCACCTAGACCCTCTCCATCATTGCTGGGTGCTCTTTCCAGGCTGGCAGCCTCTTCCAGAATCAGCACTAATAGCAGGGTGGGTATTGGTCCCACACTTGCCTCCTTGTTTGCTTTGCACTTGCTGTACCTCTGGAAGAAGGACCATGGATAGACAGGTACTGCCATCAGCTCTGAAGCAAGAACAGAGGTAGTGGGGAAGGGTGGCAGGGGCTGAGAGACCTGTAGGATCTGCTATTACAGGACTGCATGGGCTATGCCTTGTGTGAGAGAAACAGCCATGACACCAACACTGCTGCTTCAGGGCTGTATTGACCCTGCTCAAATGAGTCACCCCCTGATGCTGCAATATCAAGTTATTTGAGGAGCTTGTGAGAAGGGCAGGATGCTTTAAACAGACCCTGGCAGTTTTGGGAACTTCAGCCTCCAGTTGAGGATCCGGTCCTGTTATTCCCACATTCACTTATTCCTCCTTCAGGGAGATGATCCTCTCCGTGGAGCAGCTGCATCCATCTCTTACTCCAGCCCTGTGTCCTGAGCTGGGAAGCAATGTGGAGAGGTGTCTTTTCAAAAGGGAAAAGGTAGCCACATTTGCTCCAGTATTGCTTGCTTCAAATACCTTAAGGTGTTCGGTACCTGCAAAACTACAGTGCAATAGAGGCACTGGGGTGAGCTTTCTGGAGACCTATCCCTGCCTGCACTACTATGAGCCTGTGGGCCAGCCCCTCTCCCTCCTAGCCCTCCACAAAGATCATGTCTATCAAAAAAACCTGGAGAATGAAGAACAGGGAGCTGTTTCACTAAGGTGCATCCAGTTTCATCACCCTGCCCCCTCCAGACAGACCCCCAGCCCCATAACCAGCTCCAGCTACATCAGAAGCACATAACCCACCTCTCAACACACCCACACAGAAGCAGAGGAGGATGCTGTTGAACCCCCTCAAAAGGCTGCAGTGGAGCCCTTGTGTGACAGCTGCTGGGCTCAGTACAGCCTGCACCCCACTATGCCAGCCCACTGGGACCCCTGGGTTTCCCCTCGGAGGAGGAGGCAGCACAGTGTGCAGAGCCACAGCCCAGCATCCTCAAGGCTCTGGTACCCTCTGCTGGCCCTGAACATTTTTATTCTTCATGAAGCCTCTTCTGGGGGGTGTTGCTCAGCCTGAAGGCCACTCACAGACACAGACAGCAGCCTTGCTACCCTGCAGGGTCCAACGCCAAACCATCTTAGGAGGGTATTAAGTCCCCCACCACTGGTGCTCTTCCACATCCCAGAGGTGCCAAGGGCAGGGATGTATCTGCACCTTACATCCTTGTGAGGATGCTGGGAAAGATCATAGAATCATAGAATCAGCTGGGTTGGAAGGGACCTCAGAGATCATCATGTCCAACCCTTGATCCACTACCGCTGTGGTTACCAGCCCATGGCACTGAGTGCCACATCCAGTCTCTTTTTAAATATCTCCAGGGACGGAGAATCCACTACTTCCCTGGGCAGCCCATTCCAATGCCTGATCACCCTCTCCGTAAAGAAATTCTTTCTAATATCCAACCTAAACTTCCCCTGGCACAACTTAAGTCCATGCCCTCTTGTCTTGTTGAAAGTTGCCTGGGAAAAGAGACCAACCTCCCCCTGGCTCCAGCCTCCTTTCAGGGAGTTGTAGAGAGCGATGAGGTCTCCCCTGAGCCTCCTCTTCTTCAGGCTGAACACCCCCAGCTCCCTCAGCCTCTCCTCATAGGGTCTGTGCTCGAGATAATACTACTTTGCTAGAAATTACAAAAACCTGCAGCTTGACAAATGGAAGGTCATGCAGAAGGGGCAAGTGGCTGCACAAGGACAGCCCACGCAGAACCCATGAGAAGCTCCGGAAAAGCAGAATCTCTCCCTACAGTTGTCACCATACCAGCAAAGTGGTAGAGGCTATGGGGAGGAGAATACGCAGCTCTTGAGCCCTTCTGCATCCCCTTTCTCACTCAGCACTACTCTACCCCACTGGGGCAAGCAGGGGGCTGTGGTCATACATCCTGCAATGCTTTCACGAAGCTCTTTTCATTGCAGGGTAGAACGTTTACCTACCACAGCCCTTGGAAAGGGGAGAAGCACAGAGTAGTTTTGAAGCAGGGGAGAGCAGCTCATTTCCTTTGCTGTCACTGGTAGGTGAAGATGAGCAGCTTGCACACAGTGAGTGGGTAAGGTGCCTCCCACACCACTGAGCCCAGCAGCTTGCACCAACAATTCGATTGACCAGACCCTGAGCGAAAAAGAAGGTTCTGCCTTCAGCAGTCCTGGTGCTGGAAATGCCAATGGGGCTGCATTCTGCACAAGGCAAGCCCCCTGGGCGGGTGCTGGGCAGCGGGTAACACAGGGCAAGCAGAAGTGCTACATTTCCAACCATAATCCTGTAACACCTTCAATGGGGGAATCATAGAATGTTTTGGGTTGGAAGGGATCTCAAAGACCACTAGTTCCAACCCCTCTGCTGTGGACAGGGACACCTCCCACTAGACCAAGTTGCTTTAAGCCCTATCCAAGCTGGTCATGAACACTTCTAGGGATGAGGCAGACTGAACCTCCCTGGTGGTCAACCTGTTCCAGTGAAGAATTTCTTCCCAATATTCAGCCTAAACCTACCCTCTTCCATTTTGAAATAGTTATCCCTTGTCCAATTCCTACGTGCCCTTGTAAAAAGTCACTCCCCAGCTTTCCTGTAGGTACCCTTCAGGTACTGGGAGGCCCCTACAAGGTCTCTCTGGAGCCTTCCCAAGGCTGAACAACCCCAACTTTCTCAGCCTGTCTTCATAGGAGAGGTGTTCCAGCCCTCTGATCACCTCTATGGCCCTCTATCCCTCCAGGCAGCCAAAGACCCTGGACT
Organism: Phaethornis superciliosus; assembly: GCA_023637945.1. Taxonomy (NCBI): domain Eukaryota; kingdom Metazoa; phylum Chordata; class Aves; order Apodiformes; family Trochilidae; genus Phaethornis; species Phaethornis superciliosus. The sequence goes on along the minus strand of JAJQWJ010000001.1, from coordinate 58,376,891 downwards.
ACCAATATAATTTTTTATTTGAATACCAACTAAAAGCTTTAGGAGTTTAAAGAAATACTGATGTGACACAGTGACAACGTACCCAAGGGAAACCCTGACCACCCCCAACCCTGGTCTCAAGATAGAGGTTCTGGGGGATTGTTTGGCTCCCCAAGGAACAGCTTCTTCCAGGAGCAGGCACCAACCCCGCAGGGCTCCCTGTCCACACATCGGCTGGTGTAAGGCAGCAGCAGTTTCCTCCTGGGTGTGGGACAGGGAGGTCACTTGATGCGGTAGAGGACCTTGCGTTGCATGCGGTGCTGGATTTCCCCCCGCCGCATCATCAGCTGCAGCACCTTGTAAATGGCATGTTCTGGGTATTTCTGGAAAAGGAAAGAGCAAGGGGAGATGAGCCAGCAGGAAAAAGCTCACTGGAGCCCAGCAGGAACCCGCAACCACCACTAAAAGCCTGGGTGTGCCTCTCTGGAGGGAGGGAGCTCAGTAGGCACTCATTCTCCTTTCCTGTTTTGCTGTTTTGGGTCTGACTGAAGCCACTTTCACAAGTCAAACAGTTCTGGTTTCAAGGACAGAACCCCAGACTATCCGAGCAGCCCTACATCTCAGTGCTTGTCTCGTTCCCCTTAAATTGCATTGCACACCACTCCCTACAAACAACTTCAGAAGCAAACACAGCCAAAAGGTTCTCCAGCCACCTCTTGGGGAGTGGTGGTACAGCCTGGGGTGCCTGCTTTCACAGCCCACCATCTTCCCCCACCTGCAAGGTCCCAGTGCTCTCACCTGCCGCATGAAGTCCTGGACAATGCTGTGCTCCGACACCTGAGAGCCGATGGCAAAGCGGCGCTTCAGCTGCTTCTCGATGCGGGACAGCATCTCTTGGTCCTCCTGTGTCGTGAAGCCTTCTGCCCCTGGAGGGAGAGGCTGCCCTGAGCTCTTTGTGCTGCCCCAGGTGTCACACTCAAAGCCAGACCACCCATTTCCAGTGTCTCCTACCACACCTGCACATCGCTTGAGACTTTAAGGAATGCGTGCACAAATCCATTGTCAAAGGCTGTGGACCTTCAAAGACACTGCTGAACGTGGACCTGACTTAATGGAGCTTCCTTGCAACCCTTCATACTACACTGTCTCCCAAGGAAATATTGTCTCCAACCCCACAAGGAAAGAGATTACAAGACAAATAGGGTAGGGAAACACCTCCAGCACTTGACTCTGCCCCTAGGATCATAAGGGGCCAGACCAGCACAGGTGAAGATCCCTGGTGTCATTTGGTGTTGCCTTCCCTGTAAGCCACGGTGATAAGGCCATGATGGCCCTTGCTGTTACAGGTATCACTGTGTTCAAAAAATAAGTCCAGCACCTGCCCAAAGGCTGCCTGGTAGCACCCCCTGCCCCTGCAAGCTGGGTCCCAGAAGGGATGCCAGGCTCTCCTTGCCCCAAGCACTTGAGCCCAGCATGTCACCTCTGCCCCCAGCACAGTGTGCCCCCCCTCACCTGACAGGCTGCCTGACATGGCCGCATCAAGCGTGGACACCTGGAAGAGCCTCAAGGCTTCCTCAACATCAGCCTCGGTGGCAAAGGGCTGAAGTTTCATCTTTGCCAGGGACTCAGCAATGCGCACGATGGCCTCTAGCTGCCTATGGTCAAAGGAAACATTTCCATGCTTTCTACTGCAGCTCAGAGGTGGTCTTCTTCTCATCCAACCCTTGACACCCCCACCTACCCCACTCCAAGCACCTTCAGGCCCACAGCATCTCCAGTGTCACCCTGTTCAAAGAGGGCTATCTCAGCTCACCGCTAATCCCCTTCCTGGACTACCCCAGGTGACACCCAAGAGATGCAAACCAAGCTTTGAGGGTTTTGGTGGGGGTAAAGAGGGGATAGTTGCTCACCTGACAGTGATGGGGATGCTGGAGCGGCGGTCACTCTCCTGCTCGTGTTGGCGAGTGCCGCTCCGCATCAAGATGTAGCGGTTCTTCAGCTTCTCTGCTGCTGCTGCAGACAGACGAGGGCCACATTTCCTGCAAGAAGGAAGAGGAGCTGGAAGCAGTGCTGCTGAAAAGGGTCCCCTGAGCAGGGGTGAGTGTCCCAGGGCACCCCTCACCCAGGTTATGGCACCGCTTTTTTCAAGGCAGGAGGTAAAAAGGGCCCTGCCACAAAGTCCTGCTTCCCACTCACGTCCGACAGAAGGAGATGAGCTTCTTCAGCTTGTTCAGCTCTATCTCACCCTCCACGGCCTGGGTCTGCGTCAAGGCACTGACATGTAGGGACATCACGTGCTTGGCCAGCGTCTAGGAGAGCAGAGGGCAGTCAGGCAGCTGGAAACCCCATTGCCTTCCCCCTCCCCCAAAAATAGGGTACCTATGAGTCCCAGCTGCACCCATGAGCCTCAACCCACCATGTCTCGTTGCTCGTTGTGCTCATCCTTGACAATGAAGATCATGTCAAATCGGGACAGGATGGTGGGCATAAAATCAATGTTCTCCTCACCCTTGGTCTCATCCCAGCGCCCAAAGACAGAGTTGGCAGCTGCCAGCACTGAGCAGCGGGAGTTGAGTGTGGTCGTGATTCCTGCCTGTGGTGGGAAGGAGAAACAGAGGAAGTCAAGACCACATCCATGTCACAGCAGGAGCTAGAAGGCTATTAACTCCCAGAGAAAGTTCCAAAGCAGTTCACATTCAAATAAAACCCTTTAAGTAGCACCACTTAAGAGCAGTTGCTGTGTAATCATTTTACACTGAAGAGGGGCCAGTACAGGAGCTACATGGGGCTGGACCCACATGTCCTTCTGGAGGTGGACTGGATTCACCTGAGACTTGAGCACTTGAGTTACTCACTTCATTTAAAAACTCCTGACAAAGGCAAGGACACACAAGACCCTATCACCAGACTTTCTATTCAAGAGGGAAACTGGGTGGCTGCAGCTGAGTCTTCCTGGGCAACCTTGGGGGAGAAGTGTGGGTTTGCAGATAGCAGGGCAAGAGCAACCAGGACAGAAAAGTGATGGTGGGTGTTCTGTTACCAGGGACTGAATAGCTAAGGGGTGAGCCAGAGCTACCAGGATAGAGCAGAAAGAAATGGTACAAAAAAAGTTTGAGAAGTGGAAACAAAGAGAAACTCTGATTTGAGAGAAGACCTGGCACCAGTACACCAGGCCATTTTTGTAGATCTTCTGAAGGTATGGAGAAAAATGAAAAGGAAGAAAAAGAAGTGGTATCAGGCCATGATATGAGGATATCAGCAGAACTACTAAATTTAGAGGAAAAGAGAACAGGCAGAGCAGAAGAAGCTCCTGTTGAAGCTCAGGCTGCCTAAGAGAAGACAATCCAAAACCTACAGGGAAGGTTGACCCATCTCAGATCAGAGAAACCAGTAACCATCAAACCCACTGCCTGGACAAGCCACTTCAAATAGGCAGTTCTGGCAAAAGATGCGTGATTGCTGGCTTTTTGGGAAACGCAGCAGCAAGCCAGGCTCCTGTCTTGGGGCAACAGGCACCCACAGCTCACCTTAGCAATGGAGATGGTCTGCTGCTCCATGGCCTCATGGATGGCCACACGGTCATCCTCCCTCATCTTCTCATCCGAGGTGGGAGAAATGAGATGGAATGAAAAAAAAAAAAAAAAAAGTCACCATCAGTGACCTCCACTGGACCTCTGCTATTCACTCACGGATGCTGAACCCCAAGGTAAAGCTCTGTGACAACCCCTGCTTAAGAGTGCAGGATGTAACAAGAATTTCCCTGCATCCCCATCCCCTGACCTTCCCCAGAAGAAAGTGAGGCAGTCTCAGGAGAGTTGCCCTTTCTCCTGCAGCTCTGGGCTCTCCCAGGAGCAGTCAGCATCCCTCACTGCTCTCTTCTCTACTCCTACACAGACAGCCCCATAGGTACCTTGTCAAACTCATCGATGCACACCACTCCACCATCTGCCAGCACCATAGCTCCTCCCTCCATGAAGAAACTCCTGGAGGAAGGGTCACGGATGACGGAGGCTGTCAAGCCAGCAGCACTGCTGCCTTTTCCTGAGGTGTACACCTAGAGGCATGCATGACAAGGAAGGGGACAGCATGTCAGACACCATGGGACCCAGGACCTCACCACTCCAACAGCAGGACAAAGCACCTCCCACACTACAAAACCTAGAGCTGTCAGAAGAAAGGCAGAGCCCTCCAGGAAAACCACTCAGCACATGCTAAAAGCAGACCTGCTGGGTACAGAGAAAGATTGTTGCATAGTCTTAGGCCTTGGACTAAGCAGCTATGATACACCAGAGGGCTTGCAGACACATCAATACAGGTAGTAAGTACAGAACAGGGCACGATTTATTGTTTGGTGGGCTGATGCATTAGCTTTGTTTTCCTCCCAGGGGGGAAGAAGGCAGTCAGAGGCTGAGTTTAATGGAGACCATGAAAAAAACACAGCTGCAAATATAATTTCATGCCTGGGCTAAGCCTGGAGGTCCGTGCAGTCAGCTTTGTTTGTCCTGATCAGCCAGCCCCTCCTCTGATCAAGTCTCAACAATGAATAGCACCACTCACATCTTTGGACATCTGTAAATAGCCCAGCTCAAATCTTAATGAAAGGTATTACCTTTTATTATTTATTTATTATGAAAGGTATTACCTTTTACCTATATTACTCATCCTGCAGCCCATCTCCTCCAGGCTAGCACTGCCAGAGATGGCAGCTCACACCTCTGTATAGCTGTGGATGCAAGGCAGGTATCTGCTGTGACCACAGACTGGTCTTCCATGCTGTGTGAGGAACAGGAGGAAGAAATGCTGCACCACAAGTGGGCACCTCAAGCCACCTACCCCGATGGGAGAACACTTCTCGACGAACTTCAGCAGCTGCGATTTGGCCGTGCCGGGGTCACCCAGCATCAGTAAGTTGATGTCTCCTCTGCGAGTCAGTCCATCTGGAAGCCTGGAGCAACAGAGTGGGAGAAAGAGAGGGAGGGAGGAGTGATGGTGAGCCTTCGTTTTGACACCCAGGTGTTGCTGACAAATGGCAGGTGGTTGGTAGCACCACTAGAAGACTTCCTGAGGGCTCCATGCTGCCGATGACAGCCCTGCCACTGCCCCCTCTCCACCTGGCTGGCTTTTCCCTACCTCTTGCGAGAGCCTCCAAATAAGAGGCAGGCAATGGCCTTCTTGATGTCAGTGCTGCCATAGATGGAGGGTGCAATGCTCTTGGCAATGGTCTCATAGATGTTGGGCATGGCAGTGAGGTGACGAAGTTCCTCCTCTTCTTGAGGGGTCACTGAGCCAGCAAAGCTGTGTCCTATACAGAGGAGAATGAAGCAAGAACAAAAAGATTTTTAAAAGTAAATGACACTACTCCCTCCACCCTCCCTCACTACCACCAAGCTCCCTTCTTGAAGATAACACGAAGTGCCACTGGGTGGAAAGGTGGAGAAGGCAGGTGGTTGCTATCCTAGCAAGGCTGGTAGGAAAAAAATAAAGATCTTGGGCAGACAAGTTCTGGAGGAACCAGAGGGAGAATTACAGTCAGGACCATGATTTAAAAACATTACTCAATTTTAGCTATTGACTTCAGCCCAGATCCTCAGGGATAGATTAGCAGATTCCTACTAAGATGAGCAGATTCCCACAAAGATCAATAAGATAAAAATACTTAAATACCCTGGAGGACTCAGGCTGATGTTTCTTCACGTAATATCACTGAAAAAAAAGTCACACAAGATACCCAGATAGAAGACATAGCTGCTATACAAGCAACAGAGAAAGACCCACTTTGTGATTTCATACAGTCCTTGCTGAAAAACCACTTTGTTCAGGGAGAGGCTCCTCCAAACACCAGAGTATCGATGCAGACCAGCCAGGCACCAAAAGCAGCCCTCACCTGAGCCCTCCATGTCCACCTGGATGCCCACCACACGGATGTAAGCACTTCGGATGCCCACGCCCACATTGTCACGGCTTTTGTTTTTGCTCTGGGCAGACTTCTTGATGGAGTAGATGCCCATGATAGTGACTCTGTTCCCAGGGACAACTTTGTCACACAAGTACCTAAGAGGAGGAAGGAGAAAGAAAAGAAATGGTAGTGGAGGAAAGGATGGCACCTGCTTTCCCTGCAGGGTGTTGGGGAGGAGACCATGCTGGTACCTGTCACAGTAGAGCTGCAAGTGCCGGGGCATCTCCCCGTGTGGCACAGCATCTGGGGACTCCTGCAGTTTCAGGACCTGGAAGTCCACGCATTTGCACTTATCTGGCATGATGAAATACGGGTCCAGTGGGCACTTTGGGCGGCCAGCTTGTTCTCTGTGCAGAGAAATCAATCACAGATGGCTGCTGGCACTCAGGAGCCACCCCTGGGGGACCCCTGCAGAGGACAGTGGTGACAGAGCTTGGAGCAGCCACCATTCCAAGGGGTTCCCAATAGGTGAGATGGGCAGACACACAGTACCAAACCAAAGATCCACCAAGGCCTCTGTATCTTGCCCTCAACAGCTGCCAAAAGCAGGCAGGAGAACAAGCCAAAGACTTGGGTGATCCTCGCCTGAATACTTGCTCTGCCTCCCCCTCTCCTCCCTGTTAGCTAAAAGCAGGGAGGAAGGTAATTCAATAATTACACCAAAGGCAGCAGTACAGTCTCAACAACATGGCAAGGCATTTTTCTCTATAACCTCACACACAAAGCAAATGTTGAGCGGCTCCTGGTGAGAAAGCAATTAGCAATGTGACAAGGCTGCCATCAACCTCCCAGTCTCTGGAGATGGATCTGCCTTGCTAGAGCACGAGCTCTGAGTGACAAGGAGCACCTCCTCGTCCTGCTGCTGTTCAGCACTATCAAAGCCTGACTCCGTGCAGGCAGGGACAGGCATTTCAGGGAGGGCAACTGGAGAGTGCAGACACACTCATCCAGTCAAAGACCTGGAGCCAGACACTCTACCGACCACACACAAAGACAATCCCTATCCCAAAGACCTCTCAAGATGCACTAGAGCCAAGGAGCAGAAAATAAACATAGAGGCACGAGCTCGAAGACACAATCCACCACAGTCTGTCAGCACAAGAGCTGCCACAGTGGCAGCCTAAAGGCTTACATCTTGCACCGGCATCAAGAGGATGTAAAGCAGGATTTGAAGGTTAGTAGCAAAGCATCCCTACAGAAGGCAATGGAAAACAGCCCCTTGGGAAAGGGGAACACAAAAGCAAGAAGTTTGTTTGAAGAAGATCGGAACCTAATAGGAAGTTAGGACAGCAGCTTAAAGCAGCATTATGAGGCAGCTTAGGGTAGGAATAAACCACCAAGGACAACAGGTAAAACACCCTACAGATGAAAAGAAATCCCTGGAGATGATGGCTCAACACTGCTTGCAGCACTGATCAAGCAGCCATGGTCAGGACCAACATAACCCCAGATGGATGGAGCTAAAACCTGCCAGCTCTGTGTGCACACAGGCACAGGGGCAAGGGGAAGAGAAGAGGCAAAGAGCAGCACAGATCTTCTGCCTCATGCAACTGGTAACTGACTCTCTGCAGTGCATATGGGATGAAAGGGGGGGAATGGAGGGGACACAGCCTTTTTTCCACCCCACCACCCCCAAGCTTACTGCACACATCCCCCCATCAGTCCTTACGTGTTGCATTTCCTGGGGAGAGCATAACCCTCCAGGCCTGGGCGCACCGCGATGTTGTTGATGGTGTTACGGCAGCTGCGGCACTGGATGGCTATTTTGGTGGCTTTGGCTCTCACAGGGGTTGCTGCAATTACAATTCCAGGGATCTTCACAAGGTGGGACATCTGGTCAGACTAAAAGGGGAAAGGGTGAAGGGAAGGTGAGAAAGCTGTCACTGGAGGATGGATGGGAAATTTAAAAAGATGTAAAAGAAACACAGATCTTAGCTACGCTTCCCCCATTCATGGGACTAAAGTATGAGAACAAAAAAAAAAACAACCTGGTGCTTCTTGACAATGTCATTCTCTTGCTCTAAGAGTAGTAGAGGAAGGTTGCATGAGTCAAGTCATGATGATTTCAAAACAGGACAAAACACTGCACACAGAACATCACTGACAGCAGTAACGTCTCCACAGCAGTAATCAGTAAGAACAGTTCTTTGTAGTCAGGTTTAAGTTGCAAAGTATCTCTGCTTGTAAAGTAGAGCAAAACTCATGCCCTGAACTTTGTGATCCAAGTACCAAAAGCTTCCCTGTAATCATAGGAACGAACAAACAAGCCCTCCACTCACTGCTCAGTGTGGCAGCAGATTCACCTCACCTTTAGGCTGCGGATGCTGGCTGCATTTGCATCGGATCTCAGCATGACCTGAATGTCTTGAAGAGCTTCCTCTCCCAAAGGACGAGGACGAGTGACTTCATCTGCAACTTCTTTTGCTGCTTCTTCCAACTAGAAAGGGAATAACTAGGTTATTAGGGGTAGATTACAGCATATCACCAGGGCTGCTCTTATGACGTAGCAATGTCAGTGCACCAGGTAGCCAACCTCCTCCATCCTTACCAGCTGCAGGTGCTCTGCTGGTTGTTTGTACAGATAATCAGCGAGATCTTCATCAAAGCTGGCCAAGTCTTCCATCTCCACCTCCACCCAGTACTGGCTCAGGTTATAGTGCCGTTTCAGCTCATCCCTGAAAGGCAATTAAGCAGCAAAGGTTTGCAGACAGAGCAGAAAGCAGCAGTCACCCATAGCAATCTTCTGACAAGTATGGAGCAGAAAAAGCAGGTTCTGCAGGGGAGTCTTTAATTTGGAAAGCAAATGGGGAAACCTACAAGAGCCAAGAGAAGCCTAGGAGGACATAGGCAAACCTTTCACCCAGAACTACTTAGAAATATGACACTAGACCAGAGACAGCAGCATTCCAGTACCTGAAGGGAGTCTAGAAGAAAGAGAGGGAGGGGTTCTTACAAGGGCATGTAGCAAAAATACAAAGAGTAATGGCTTTAAACTGGAAGAGGACAAATTTAGACTGAACATTATAAATAAATTCTTCACTATGAGGGTGGTGAGACACTGGAACAGGTTGCCCAGGGAGGCTGGTGATGTCCCCTCATTGGAAGTGTTCCAAGGCCAGGATGGATGGGGCTCAGAGCAATCTGCTCTAGTGAGAGGTATCCCTGCCCATGGCAGATGGGTCGAAACTAGATGATGTTTCAGGTCCCCTATAACACAAACCATCCATTTTTTCTATGATGATATAACGCCAATGCTTGCAGTGATGATTTAAAGTAAAGAACTACTTGTTTACTGAGACTACATTAACAGCCAAATAGAAAACATCTACATCTATTATGCCTAGAACATGATTTTAAAAGTGAAGCAGTAGCATAGCATGCCATGTTCTCCTTAAAAAAAAAAAAAAAGAAAAAAGAAAAAAAAACAAACAAACCCAAAAGCAAACTACAAAACAAAAAAACAGGCTCCATCAAATGCAGAGGTAAACAGTAATATTGCATGATACATCTTTCCATCCTCCCAGAGTTGTTTCTCCAGGAAAAGACAGAGCCCAGGCACACTGACAGCCTCAGAAGGCACACAGGGACAGTGCTGAACTGATTTGAATGGACACAGCCAAAACTCCAGACCACAAAGCACTAGAACATGAAGACAGAACTTCCACCTCAGAACTAGGGGCAAAACTGGCAGCGCAGATCCTTCTGTTGCCACCTCTGCCACTACCAGCTGCCCAAAACATTTGGGAGAACACCAGACCTCACTTTTCCTTTAAGGTTAGACGGGAGCAATAACATTACCTCTACAAATTGCTCTTTACGGTCTCTGGGAAGAGATGAGCTGACGAGACTGGATGTGGCACTCGGTGCCATGGTCTGGTAACCATGGCAATAGTGGATCAAAGGTTGGACTTGATGATCTCCGAGGTCCCTTCCAACCCAGCCCATTCTGGGATTCTGTGCATAAAGCCGGGGTGTGCACACAGGCAGGGAGACGGATGTGCGGATGGGATGTGCGAAGGGGTAATGCACAGAAGGATCAGAAGGTTCACAGCAGCCGCACCTGTATTTGAAGGTGAAGCCGGTCCGGTCCGTGCCCACTCGGTACTGCCGCAGGAACTCTTTGAACCGCTTCTGCAGCTGAGACTTCCGAACCTGCCCATCGTCCACCGACGCGTCCCCCCCAAAACTGTCGCTGTAGTAAATGCCGGGGTCGTCGAAGCCGGACATGGTGGCAGCTGCTCCCCTGCGAGGGAAGGGCGAGAGAGCGGGTCAGACCCAACCCCAGCGTCCCCCCCACTAACACCCCACGGCCGCACTGCACCCCCCGCCCCCAAGCTCGCCCCAAAAACCCCGTGTGGCCCCACGCGTCACCGCTTCCCGTTTATCCCCAGTTATCCCCAATTCCCATCCCCATTCCCCACCATCCCTCCCCACTCCGCACCCCGCGGGAAGCCCCCAGAAACTTTTTCGCGGCAAAACGGGCGCGCGGCGGAAACCCGGGGGGGGGGGGGCCGCCGACTCTCTCCGATTGGCTCAACCGCCGCCCAAGCCCCGCCCCAAGAGGAAGAGCGCGGCTTCGCCTCTGCCTCCGATTGGACGAGACGGGGAGCTCCGCCCACACCCCGCTCCCTCCCTGCCCGCCGGGTGTAGTTTGGCGCGAAATCTGGGAGCAGGGGGAGGCGAAATGGCGGGCGGGAGAGACCATTGTGGCCGTGAGCGGAGGGGGAGGAGAGGGGGGGATGCGCGGGTGAAACCATTACGGGTGGCGTCGAGGGGAGTGTGGTGGTCGCCCTCGGTGCCACAGGCCTGGGGGGAAGCGGGGGCGTTAATTACGGAAATAAAATTAATTACTGTTGTATTTTTCCTTGGGGGCAGCTGGAGCCTGTCGGTGCAGGGCTTTTTTTGGGGGGGAGGGAGGTGGCAGAAAGGGTCTGGACCTGGGCCTGGTCCTGGTCCTGGTCAGAGGAGAAACCCACTGGGTGTGGTGGGAAGTACTATGGGGAAATGGTGTGCAGTGGTCTAAATCTTGAAAGGATCTACTCGACACGAGACAGTTTGAAATAATTGATAGTTCATTGCTTGACTGCTTAAGAGTAATTAATTTAAGGCTAACCGGTAAGATAAGGGAGCAACTTGACATTAGAAACAGGAGCTTTGAATTAAGTTAGGCAATCAGCCAAAGGAACCACGTTGAACTGTTTAGGTCAGTGTCCCTTGAGTGAATTTTGCCAATTACAATAAGCAAACCACACCTCCAGAAGTTAAGGTACCTGCCTTTGCTTGTAGAGCCACCCACTGAGGTTGCAGTGAAATTAAAAGACACTGTACCTTTAAATGAAGGTGAGGATGCCTTGCACCAATTAACTTTAAGCTAAGGGATTGTAAGCACCACTAATATTATATGCATATATAGTGTACACCATATATATTTTGTAAATATATTAATTTACAATGAGTAAATGTATGACTTTTCCAACCTGGTATGTGCCAGCTTTGTGGGAGTACTCCCCAGCACTCCTTTTTTGCATAGACCTGCTAATAAATTGCTCATACCTCCATTCTGTGTGTTATTGGCTTGCACACTGCATGAGCAAACCCCATTTTGGGAGGAGGGTTGGGTGGTCTGGCTGAGCCCCCATAATGGCTGTGCAGCAAGCCTGGCAGCCTGCTAAGGGGCTGCTGCTCCCTCAGGGTGTGTGTTCTCCAGGATGTTTTCCTCCTGATCAGTAGTGAACTTGCTGAGGGTGGGGGAAAGGCTGGTGGGTCACCATGTAAGCATTCTGCCTCTTCAGAACTCTAGTAGTGTGCATCCTAAACCCAAGCAAAGCTGGGGAGTGCAGTGCACTGCAAAGGAGGTTTTAAAAGCAGCAGTTGTAAAATAAAGACCACTGCGTGGCAGAGAAGCCACATATAAAAATTATAAATATTATAGATTATAGATTCACCTCTGAAAACTTCTTCAGGCTGAATCTGGAGCCCTTCAGTGTATGACAGTACCATGGCCCAGAGATACTCCAAGCACCATATCTCTTCTGCCCTGAGCAGAGAGGGGACAATGTCATTCTGAACACAGATTTCCTCACTTCAATGTCACAATTATGATTTCTTTGGGCAGTGTAGAGGGGCTGAATGTGGTAAAGTGCACAGGGGCATTTATTTGCATGTTTGGGATGGTTTAGTTATTCAGCATGGTTGGGTAAACATAATGATTTAGTTGGGGTAGGTTAGAGGGGCTGAAAAGGCAGAACTTAATATTTAAGTTTGAATGAATGAGTATGTTTTTGTATTGGATTAGCTATTAGGCCTCATATCCCTGGTTTTCAGGCATCTGACTGTCTTTTTTAAGGACTGTTTTTGCTACCAGAGGTTGGCAAATGCGTTCAAATAGAGAAGAATTACAGGGGATTTTTGAAGGGGTATGAGGTAGGTAAGAGCCTGAGAATAATGACAGCCCCTCCTGCTTATTCCACGCACGACCTGCCTTTGATTCCTGTTCAGTGCTCTTTGAGCAGGTTCAGTGCTGGTCGTTGAAATAGATCAGTGGGAAAGTGTGTCTTTGAGGTTAAGGTCAGAGGCAGAACAAGCAGCATCAAGGAGACAGGTTTGATCACAGAGGCTTTCTGCTGGAAAAAGAGGAGAGGACTCCGAGGAGTCTGATAATGGCCTCGCTGGTCCTTGCTGTGCCATCCTTGAACTGCAGCTTCTCCTGCAGTCACTCCTGTGTTAGAAGACCCTCCAAAGCAGACAGGGCCTGTGGTCCTAACAGTGGCAGATCTGCCTCAGTAAAAAGGGTGGAGAGGAAGCTGTGGGCATGGGATGCTCCAGCAGTGGGCATGGGATGCTCCAGCAGTGCTGTGTGTTTGGAATGTCTTTGGCCATTCCACGTATGTCCAGGGAGTAAGTTGGGTTGGTTTGTTACCCAGGTGAGGGCATGCAGCTGCCTTTATCTGCCTTGCAGGATGAAAACCTAGTGTGCAGTTCATTTCTGGGTGGTGAAAACATAGTCTGCTTTTCTGATTCACAATGAAGTTCTCCCCAAGGCAGGCAGGTAACAGAGCCCTTGGCTGGTGAGGAGAGAGCTGCCCTGGTTTTGACCAGCTAAGGGTCCCACCACCTTTTGCTTTTAATAGTGCAGCAGCCAGCTCTTACATATGGCTTCTGCCCCTTAAAAGTACTTCATACGCACACAGAATTTTGTCCCATTTCTAGAAACAGAGACGTGGGTAGGAGCTGAAGAAGCCTGCCCCAGCTTGTAAGAGGTTATTGTTAGCACTGAGTGGGAGCAAAAGTCTGGCTGTGATGATAGCTCCCACTTTTTTTGTCTATTGCCATGTCTCTGGAAATGGTAGCTCCAAGAGACATGAAACTGGGAGGAAAAAGGACACCTCCTTTCTCCACAGGTAAGGCTTGAATAATAGGAAACACCAGGCCTGATGGTTTTAAAATGAAGTTTATTATGTGTATAAATTATAAAATCAGGCAAAAGAATGACACTGTGTCTTCAACAACAGTCTTCTGCTTTTTAAAAAACAAAAATGATTGGAAAAAGAATTAACAAAGGCCTACTAGTGTCATATAAAACAGTCTGTAACCCAGGGTCCCAGGGTCCAGTCTGTGGACCCTGTGGCTCCACAGGAAAAGTGATCACAGTATTATCTACGAGTAAAAAAACTGAGCAAACAAGAGCTCTGAGAAGCTTTGTATTTCTGAGGAAAGACAGATTTCAAAGCTGTATTTCTGATCCTGTAAGATTTTTGAAGGCACTCTGTAAAGCAACAGCAATTCTTGGCCATTGTTTTTAGCCTTTGCTACCCTTAGTTTTTGGTGATAAAGTTAGTCTCTGAGAAGAGCTCACACCAAGCACGAGAGAGACTTTACCTGAACCCCCTTACAGCACTCTCTGATTTCTGGGGAGAAAAGTCTCCTAATATTAGTGGCAGAGCCAAGATCACAGTACCCAGTCAGGGGTAATTTCTCTCACAAGGACTGGGGTAGGTGGATTAGTTCAGAGTGAGGGAAGGCACAAGGAGAATGTGAAGGTCCTGGTTTTTCACATGGCAAATAAGCCCACGGCAACTGTTGTGGCTAGGAAGCTGAGTGCCAGGATCCACCGCACCAGGGGAGTCATGGCTGTGTGTTTCCTGTTTGACTTCTCACTCTCTTTCCCAGGCATTGGACCTAGATCAAATCAATAGAAAAGAGAAAAAAAAAAAAAAAAAAGGTGAGAAGAGGTTGAAGCAAGAAGCTGCCAGTATGCCACACTTCTCTCCCCAGTGCCGGACCAGACCCAGTTGGAGTTCTTAAGAGGAGTAGGAGGAAGCCCAGAGCCCAGCTGGACTGGGAGAAACAGCAGCAGCAGGTTCTGCTCTTCTGGGTAAGTGAAGAAGAGAAGCAGCAGCCTTTACCTGGGAAAGACGAAGGCTCACATCCCCTCTGCCTTTGTGTGAGTACCAGCCTCTTCCCTTCGCTCTGTACAGGCTCATAAATGCACCACCCATCTCCATTAACCCCCTAACGTGTGCAGAAGACACTTCAGCAAGAATTTTAAAAGGTATTTTGTCTCCTACATCTCATTAATTTAATTGGTTAGGTGTCTAGTGGCCTTAAAGAGGTAGTCCTCAGCACTCCAGACAAATAATTTTCTCAGTAGAACTCTAGGATGGGATTCCCAATCCATAACCAAAGTTTTCTAAAAATCCTACTTTTATGAGTGTATTGTGAAAGGAGATGCAAAGCTTCCCATAGGACTTTTACTGCCTTTCCCAAAGAAGTAGCTTTAAGCTTCATTGTCTAGAGATATGCAAGACAAGGGTTTTGCTTTCCATTCTTTGCCATGGGAAAACTGTGGTTCCAACCAGTATGCATCGAAGAACCTGTCTTTTCGTTTTGGAATGAGTAGGTCATAAGGGCTTTTTTATTTGGGAATAAAAATAATATTTTTATTTAATTTAAAATAATTATTTTTTTATCAGGGAAACCACTCTCCTCTGTAAACATCTGAGCCCACTCCTCACTCAGTCACAATCCCCTGGAAAGGGATTGCTTTGCTTGCAGCCACTGCTCTGCTTGTGCCCAGCTCAGGATTGGTACTTGCCAGTGGATGGAGAGATTTTTCAGTTTTGCAAAGCTGATGGGCAGCCTTCTGGTCACATGTCACCATCCAAAACAAAGTTCACTGTAAACCCAGCACACTTTCAGAAGTGTTTTCAGTAAATACTTATGGGAATCAGGAAAATGACCAGAGGAAGACAGGCCATTCGATAAGACTGTGTCCTTCTAACAGAAGAACTTCTGTCAGAATCATAGCACCACAGCTGATCTGCTGGGCCCAAAACTGCTGCCTTTGCTTCGGTGAACTCAAGGTCAGTTTTCCCTGTGGTTGAAAACTCACGTGGTGAATGGACCTAAAACTTGTTACAACCTAAAACCTTTTTCTTTGTAAAGCTCCCTCATTGACACTACTTCTGGAGAGCCCATACATGTCATTCTTGTTCTCTCATGTCTAGAAGAAGCTTTGCACCCACCAGTGCCTCTCCCTGCACTACCTATTTACTCATGGCTGGAGAAGAGACAGAGCAAGCACCTCATGCTTGTTTCTCAGTGGCTTTTGCAAACAAGAACAGAGGAAGAAAGGAGAACACCACCACAAGGGGCAATGTTAAACAGCTGCCCTTAGAAGTGTCTTACCGTGCTCATATGATTTGTTAAGGTTCCTTGAACGAAGCTCTGCCTTTGGCTTCACAGGGTGACCATTCTCCTGGCCCTTAGACACCAGCTCCTCCAGTGCTTCAAATACCTGAGAAAAGAAAATACTGCCTCATTATGTGGCCTCCTCTTCTTCCTTCACTGGACCCCTGGACCCTGCCCTACACACTTTAGGAGCTAGAGAAAGACACAATCCTTCAGTTCAAGTCTCCTGGCACTTTTTGCACAGCACATAATCTGCCTATGGGGTCAAAAGTTTGTCTTTCAAATTCCTTGCTCACTTTACAGGTTCTCCCTGAAGCTTCCAGCTCAGGAGAAGGCTATTGCCCATCTTCTGGTGGGAAGGAAAACAAGGTACTTGTGCATTTAGCCAGGATCCACAGAGGACCTGTGAAGCTGTACTACAGATGTACTTATCAGAGAACAGCTTTTTACTAGGCTCCCAGGTTGGACAAGTACATCCATTCAACTCTGACTAGCTCACCTTAATCCCCAACTTGCCAGAACTCCACAGCAGAAATACTGGCTTTGCCTTCTCCCTGTAGCTATTACCTTGTTTCAGAGAGGGCGTGGGAAGGCAGGGCTGTCTGGTTGTTACTCACCTGTATATTTAGCAGGAATGCTTTCTTGGCCTCCTCCAAGACCCTTTTCTTAGTGGCAAGATCCATCTCGAGGGCATTCATGCGGGAGCGATAGAGTTGCTTGAACTTGGTGGCGTTGGACACTCCATCAAAGGTAAAGAAAGCCAACCCTTCTCCAGTGCTGGGCAGCTGGAGAGCCTTTTGGGCAATTTTCTTCAGCACCTGCCCTCCAGACAGGTCTCCCAAATACCGAGTGTAGGCATGGGCCACCAGGAGCTCTGGATGGTTCTTGCCTACGTAATGGAGCCTCTCAACGTATTTCTGAGTAGCCTCGGGACATGGGATCACTTCCCTCCAGTTGCTGCCATAGAAGTACTTCAAGTCTTCCTCCAAGGCAGCTTTCCGGTGCAGCTCCGCCGGAAAATACACAGGGGCATAAACTGGGTTGTCTTTGTTACGTTCAATCTCTTCCTCCAGAGCCGAGTAGATGAAGTACAAAGATGCTGTAACCAGCTGAAAGAGAAGGAAGAAGATGAGCTACAAGTGGATCTGTCCATCTTCTTCAGGTTTGGGGGACAAATTCAACTAATGAAAAAGTTACTCATGGGCATGCCCAGTAGGAGTCCCGCACATCTCTGCTGCTGCAGGTTTCCCATGTGGAAAACGGAGTTGCAAGGTGCCCTGAGACACCATTTAGTCCTTCCCCTTCTGCTTGAGCATCAGGTAAGCCCCTTTCCAGCAGACATTGATCTCACCTGTCCTTAAAAGCTGCTGCCTTCACCCCCCAGTTAGAGGTCTTGCAGCTGGAACCCTATTAATGGAAACTGGAGCCCTATTAAATCATCCCTGGTCTATTCTTCTTCCCTCCATCAACAGAGAGGGTATTCCCAAAGGTATATTTTTCTGGTGCATTGTTCAAATCTGAATGCTTCCAGATGTGGCTCCCCCTTTATGGGGCCTTGGGAGATGATGACACACCCCATTCATTTTTCAACATATTCACCCTGTTGGCATCCCACCCTGTTCCATCCCTCTTGGAACAGAGGCACCACCACTCTCCTCAGTCAGATTTGCAAGTGGGGTTGCCTCCCTGATTGCTCTGAGTTGACAAGATAAAAGGGGGCTGGAAGCACAGCCTGACCCTGAAAGATGCCTTTGTGAAGGAGTGCTGTGAGGCTGTGTGTGCTCCTTTCTGTTTTGAAACCATTGTTATTGTTGTTTTTCCCAGCTTATGCGATAACTTCCTTCTCTCTGCCAGCTTTTCCACGTGGCATAAGACAATCTAGCTGTGTTCTCTCCTTCCTCAGGCTTTCTGTTTTCAGAGGCTGTGTACATACATTACACCTACCCCACCCATTCTGTACCCTGCAATCCCTTATCAGCAGCCAAGGGTAAAACATGAAGGTATTGCAGTCCAGCTGAGTCAGGATTGGAGGTGGGGGAAAAGGAATTAAGCTGCTGGCAGGAGAGAAAGCAGTTTACATAGCAAACAATTCTGCAGTAAAAGAGTTGCTGTTTCAACTTTTCCCCACTGTGTCAGCAGAGGACTTTGATAAGCACAGGGGCAGTGGTTTGGTTGTGGAAGCAACTAGTCAGATTCTGGGGATTCATGTGTCAGGGCAGATATAAAGTTTTGCCAAAAGAGTAAATATAAACAGAGGTTGTTAAACAGTAACCCGTTATCCAGCTTATTGGAAAAGAAACAAAATACGGGAACATTGCCTAACAAATAAAGACAGTATAACTTGACTGGTTGTTTTCAGAGACAGAGAGTAGTTTAACGGGAAACGTGGCTTTTTAAAACTGTGGTTACTTTTTAAAACCCACGTCACATCTCGCTTTCCCTGACAGCATGTAAATACCTTCTAAGAAACTGAGCTGTTTTCTTTAATGTCCAACTTTTTACCTTATTGCCAGCCTGTCTCAAAGTTCACTGCTTAACCCAGGCTGCAGTTCTAACAGCAGGAAGTCAGCATCCGAGAACAAATTTATGCTTGACTAAGTATACTGAATGCATCCTTCCAGAAATAAGTAGTCTTTTTCCTGTACTTGTCGACTTATTGGACAAAGAACAATTCAACAACAAAGTAATTAACCCACACTTTGGAATGCTACTTGTTATTTGCAAGCCCGTGCGTCACATCCTATAGTCTCCCAGGAATTTTACTGGCCCAGGTGCATGCTTTGTTTTTGCTCATCGCTTTGTTATGTGGCACAGATCCCAGGAATCGTGTATCAGGCCAGGTTAGGTGCAGACTAATATCTGCAAGTGATTCTCTTTTATCCTAAGAAAAGCAACAGCCTCCTACCTGTTGAAGGCAGACAGGGCTTGCTCAAACTCAGTTTGCCTTTGAGTTCTTATTGTTCATGATCTCAGCTCTGGTATAACCCGAGTGACAATGGAAACACTGCGAAGTTCAGTGCCAGAGACAATCCCACATCCTCACTTTTTTTCACAATTTCATCACTATGTCTAGCTGTAGCTGCTTAGAGCACTGTAAATTTAGTATTCTCTCCCCCCCCCCCCCCCCCCTTTTTTTTTTTTTTTGCATACCCATTATCTCCATTAACTATCGTTGCCAATAATTAACATGCAGGCATTTATGAAGAGAGAGAAAAACAACTGCATTAATCCCATCAGCCACTTTGTCTTTTTATCCTGTTTCAGCTTGGCCGCCCATCCCGATATGCACAGGCCTGCCCTCTCCTCTGCAAGAGGAGCCAGGAAGATCTCAGGGAGCTGGAGTTTGATGAAGAACACGTTTTGCACAGGAGATTCTGATACCAGACAGCTAATGCCAGCCAGCAAAACACCTCCCTCCTCGGCACCACCCCCTGCCTCCCTCACTTAGTCCCCTGGTAGCCCCTCTGATTTTCTGGCGAGGAAATCCCATCCCTGGGCAATTCTGATAGGAATTACCTTAAACTCGTTGAGCGACACTTGCCCCTTCTGGAAATTTTTCATGAACGGGGTGTTCTCTGCCTGTTCGTGCACCTCCTTGGTGGCTTCCTTCAACAATTCTGACAGGTCCTTGGACATGCTGGGGGAGAGCAGCAAAACAGATGTCAGTGCTGTCGCTCTCCTCTGGAAAAATGGATCTTAGTTCTCTAGGGAAAAAAAAAGGGAGCCTGGGATGGCAGGAAAAGAAGCAGAGCGTTCCCGAGAGCCACGGGTGGGGAGCTCCAGCATCCCAAACGCGGTTCCGAGCGAGGAAGACTCGATCCAGAGATGATAGCAGGAGCGTGCAGAGCAAAAAAAACAGGAACAGCATGCCTAAAAGCAAGGGGAGAAACACAGTGCCCTTCTGGCAAGGAATTCCCCTCTCTCTCCCATCCCGTCCCCTCCCGTTCCGCTCTCACCTTTCGGAGCTGTGTGTCCGGGAAGTTTCCATGTTGGTTGCTTTCTTTTTTTTTTTTTTTTTTCCCCTCACTTGGTTTCACTCCTCAGCTTCCCAGCTGTGGTTTTTTTTTGTTGTTGGTTGGTTGGTTGCTTTTGTTCCGGCTCCTTCCCTCCTGCTCCCAGGGCAGTGGAATGTCTGAGCTGGGCAGCCCGGCTCCCGCATCCCAGATTTATAGGCACCCCCGCCACGTGAGCAGCCTCACTGTGACCTCAGTGCCAGCACAAACTTCTTGCAACACATCTTCCACTTCCCCTCCTCGCCTGCAGCCCCCAGGGACCAGAGGAAGTCACCTGATTTGCCTTGACAGCTAAGCAGAAACAAGAGGCTGCCCAGCAGCTTCTCCTTCCAGGGTTCCTGCCTCTGTAACCCTTTCGCTGCGGTGCCTCTGCCTTCTGCTGGGGGCAGCAGGGTTGGACAAGGAGAGGTGGATTTACAGGGCTGGTGCCTGGGGCAGGGTGAGCAGCCTCCTTTCCTTACCTCCTGTTCTATGTCCCAGCTGCATCCTGCCTGGGGAGCTCAAGGAAACATCCATCCTCATCTGCCTGAGCACTACTAAGGTATAAATGTCTTGTTTCCCATGACCGTGCACATAGAATCACAGAATTGTCTGGGTTGGAAGGGACCTCAGAGATCATCATGTCCAACCCTTGACCCACTGCTGCAGTTGCTAGACCATGGCACTGAGTGCCACATCCAGTCTCTTTTTAAATATCTCCAGGGACGGAGAATCCACCACTTCACTGGAAAGTCCATTCTAATGCCTGACCACCCTCTCCGTGAAGAAATTCTTTCTAATATTCAACCTAAACTTCCCCTGGCACAACTGAAAACCAGTCTTTTGCATCAGGGACCAGAGGTCTGTGCCCCCCGTTATGGGGAGCTGCTCTGGCAGATACATGCACCAGCTATGGTCTGCAAGTGCCAGAATTGCCCTTGCACAGTGCTGGGCACTGGAAAATAAACCCTGCATCTGTGTGCCTGTGCTGATGCACAGAGAAATCCTTTCTCTGCTCCCTGATGCATGGAAGAAATACTGTCTGAGTTGTGTGGCAAGTGGCCCCTGTTGCTGTCACAGCTGTGTGCAGGGCAATGAAGAAGAACAGCACTCCATCCCTCCCAACACCCCCAGCCCCCCACCCCCAAGATGCCCAGAAGGCTGGGGTAGCTGGTGGACTGAAAAGATGTGATACACACAAGGCTTGAGGGAAACTAAGTCAGCAGAGACTTTCAAAGGCAAATTTGGGTAAAGAGTGGATAAGGTGCTCCTCCCAGTAGCTGGTTGCTTTGCTTTTTAGTCTGGTGGAGTGGTCGGAGGCAGCCAGCAGATGAAGCAGGGCCCTTCTTTTCCAGCTATGGCTGTGCAGGGGTAGTCAGGATGGAGGATGCATTGGTCAGCTGCACTTGGGGAAAACACACATCTTGTGCTCAACCCAGAGAGCAGGGCACTCACAGCCACCATTCCCCTGATACTGTGGGTGAGAAAGCCCAGTGCTGACACCCTGTGTGGGGTGGTAGGGAGACAGAGTCTGAGGAGGAGAAAGGACTGTGGCATTTTCTGTCTCTTTTCCCACCAGTGGGTCCACTCTGGGGCTTTGCTGGTGGGTGCTGTGATCTGAGCAGCATGCATATGTCTCCCCATCACTGCACCTACACCTGGGCATAGCAGGGTTTGGTGCTATAGGTTAGAAGGATGTCCTGGAGTAAATATGCTTCCATGTTTTTTTTTTTTTTTTTTTTCCCTTTTCTTTTCTTTTGACTCAGGCAGACATCTGGCATGGGGTGCAGTTCTCAGGAAGGATTACTCAGCATTTCCAAGCTGAGTCAGCCAGACTTTTCCTGTCTTTCTTTGTCTCTTAAAGCAACAGTGCACACTAGCAAAAGCTGTCCCATTCCTGCTCTTAGCCCCGTGCTGTTGCAGACAACTTGCTGCTGGATTTCTTTGTTTTCTGGAAAGTAAAATAAATATATGGGGATGTATGAATCTTTGAAGCAAAGAAGTGTGACAATGCCCCAGGCATCCCCCGTGGGAGTAACTTGTGTGAAACCCTTGGGAGCACAGAACTGCATGGCCAGTCCCTCCTGAAAACACTGATGCCCTTTTGCCACAGGGATGGCCCCAAACTGAACAGTTCCCTCTGGTTTTGTTCCTTAAATCTCACATTTCCTGTGCTTTTCAGTGTGTCCTATTCTGACATAGGAAGATGGAGCACAGATTGAACCTGTAGTTCTGTCTGGAGGAGGAAAGTATGAAATAAAAGAATATGAAAATGAATACCCTTAATTTTATGAAATAACATTAAAAAAACCCCACCCTCAAGCCCTGCCCCTCCTTTCATCTCTGTCCTTAAGTTCCAGTAATGGACCCCGTTACTCCCTGAGGAACTTATGGTTGCTTTCAGGCTGCTTGCCTTTTTCCACGTTATTTAGTCCTTGGAGGCACTCAAAAGGATGTATCCAAAGTGTCCTCCTCCTTCCTTCCATCCAGGGTTGAGGTAGATGTGGATGTGAGACTTTAGGTAAGACGGAGAGGGTGTCTAGTCACATCACTGCCACTCTGGGTAGGATACTTCTTCCCAGGAAGAAGTCCTGGCTCAGAACCACACTGTCCCAGGACATGGAGCCAATGCACTGCCTTCTGGATCTTTTAGCTTAATTTTCACCTGGACAGGTCACAATGAAAAAGGTCCTTATTGCAGCTCCCCTCCCCTGTGAGGTGTAGGCAATCAAACCCTAACCCATAACCAATTTATGCCAATTGGTTTCTAGCTGGTTAGGATTACTTGAGATGGAGCAGCTGTGAGGCTGGGCCCCACTCTCTGGAAAGGCACAAATGCCCCTCAGCAAGATAGAAGGAGAACTGAAAGTGGGGTGTCAGCATCTTTGCAGTCACTGACCTGGGGTGTTTCTGGCCCCATCCAATGCTCTGCAGAGAGGACTTGTGTATCTGCTGTGCTGCTCTAAGTGGTGTGGGGAGGTTAATGACAGCAGGTATGCTGGCAGAGATCTGTGAGGGTCTGTGTCTTCCCAGAAGACAACTTGGGACATTGACACTCGAGAGCGATGCAGGAGGAAGGAGGTGTCTGCTCTTAGCAAATGGAGCAAACTGGCCCAGGAGCACCTCACTCTGAGCACAGTGGACTACAGGAAAGCAGAGGCCAGCCTGCATCTAGGTCACTTAGAAATTTTATTTGGATTTCATTGAATTGTCAGACTTTTGGTCTCCAGTGTGCCTGCCAGAAAGCCTGTCATCTACTCTTTCAGCAAGCCATGTCTACCTGGGAGGTTGATCACAGAATCACAGAATCATCCGGGTTGTAAAGGACCTCTGAGATCATCAAGTTCAACCCTTGATCCACTACTGCCATGGTTACCAGACCATGGCACTGAGTGCCACATCCAGTCTCTTCTTAAAAACCTCCAGGGATGAAGAATCCACCACCTCCCTGGGCAGCCCCTTCTGATACCTGATCAGCCTCCCTGTAAAAAGAAATTCTTTCTAATACCCAACCTAAACCTCCCCTGGCAGAGCTTAAGTCCATGCCCTCTGCCTGGGAAAAGAGCCCAACCCCCCCCTGGCTCCAGCCTCCTTTCAGGGAGTTGTAGAGAGCGATGAGGTCTCCCCTGAGCCTCCTCTTCTCCAGGCTGAACACCCCCAGCTCCCTCAGCCTCTCCTCACAGGACTTGTGCTGGAGTCCCTTCACCAGCCTGGTTGCCCTCCTTTGGACCTGCTCCAGGACCTCAATCTCCTTCCTGAACTGAGGGGCCCAGAACTGGACACATGATTTGGACTCATTTGCAGGGGCAGCAGTGAACTTGCCCTGAAGATTTCAAGCAAAGGTGAAATCAAGTAGCTTCAAGCAAGATATTTGTAATAGTTCCTGCTTGGCTTAAAAGCCTCCATCTGCACAGCCCAACCCCTGAGAAACTGCTTCCTCAACAGATGGTGTAGATAAATGGTTAACAACTGCAGAAAGTGCTCGAAGGGTCAGTGTTTTCATCTGGGATAGGTAAGTGGGGGATTTTCTCCTCTTGATAAACTTTACAGCATGTTATGCCAGTAGATTTATGGTCAGAAATATCTAGTGACACAGGCAGTCACGGAGTGCCAAGTCATTTTTCCTGAACCCATGTGGGAAGTGCTCTCTTACACAGCAGCTCCTGGCAGCTTGCTCAGCGGGGGAGGCACCGCCAGGAGAAAAAAAAACATCAGCGGTCCCTGCTCCCAGGGGTTAATGGGCTTTCTCAGACCATGACACAGCAGAATGCACCATGACACAGCAAAATGCAGCTGCCTGGCGTGCATCCTGGAAAGCTGAGTCAGTAGCCAGGGTTTGCTGTGTAATGGTAAGGGGGAGAAAAAAGAAAAGAAAAAAAAAACCAAAAAGTTTTAGGAAAAGAAAGCTGTGGTAGCCACTTAAAATGAGTTGCTAAAGAAAGGAATCAGTGCAGGAGTGCCCAGGGATGTGCTACGTGTTAATTTGTGTGTGCCAAAGGGTTGATAGCCCAGCCCTGCTGGCCTTGGCAGCACTGACTGTGCTCACTGCTCTCTGGATCAAAGGTACAGGTGGAAAAAAGGAGGTCGGGAGGGCAATGCACTGCAGAACCCCATGAGGAGTAGCATTGCTGGTACCCTTGGGGCAGCCCTATAGGCAGACATGGCCCCACGCACGGGAACTGTGGAGTTGGATGTGGGGGAAATGGAGGTGCAGGCAGATTTCTCAGATATAACTGAACCAGCATGACAAAAGAAGTGGAGATTACCATACATATTTTTAGAAATCCGTGAGCACACTGCTACCAGCCAGGGCTGGCTGTCAGCAAGACAGGGAGGGAGAACAGAGCAAGCATCCTGCAAGGCATATGCCTGCTTTGGGACCAAAGACTCATGGTCAGTGACATAAAGTATGCAGCAGGTCTCCAGCTTAAGGGTACAATGGGCTGAAGTTTTGGGGGAGGGTGCATAGAGCCCACCACACTCCTTGAAGTCTTGGTGCTGGTGGGGACAGACCTTGTGCCCTGCTGGGGTTTTGCTTTGGGAGCAAGAACAGAGGTGCAGAAAGGAGCAGGGGAGAGTCAGCAAATAAGAATCCCATTTGTGGAAATGTTTCAGAGCATGCTGCCTCCTTTGTTTCAGTGCTACAACTGTTAAAATGAAACGTGAAGTGGGACAAACTCAGAAAATTTGGATTTGAAATTCACACATATGCAACAAGGACAACCTTGTGCCACAGCTCACTGTGCCCTTTACACAGAGAAAGGGAGGAGAAGGAGCTGGAAACAAAGTTCTGCAAAGAACGTGAGACCCAGACCCCCCCCATTCCACCCTCACCCCATCAGTATTTCCAAACCACGCCTGCCCAATTCCTTGCCCCTGGAATGTGTGAGATATATCTCCTCCTCCTCCTGTGTGGGGCCACCCAACCGGGGCTGCTTCTGGAGATTTCTCCAGTTCTCCCGAGAAGCGGGACCGGGGCCAAGAGCAGCAGCTGCAATCTCAGTGCAGAGAGAAGGAAACTGCCTCCTAATAAAGAACAGCCTCACGTGGACCCTGCTGCACTGTGACTCAGCAAAACAGCCCCACCACCTCTGCCCAAAATCTTTACTCAGCAATACGGGGTGTCCTGGTATGACCCTGACTCAGCAAGATGCCCACGCTGGGGAAAAAGGGTGAGTCAGCATTAGTGGGGGACAGGCTGCAGGGTTTTTAGGCTCATGAAAGAGTGGGGAGCCCCAGTGGGACATAGGGCATCAGTGGCAGCAGCAAAATGTTCCCCTTCCAGCTGTGCAGAGCCAGGAAAGGTCAGGAAAGCTGGAGTCCCGTTCCAGGAAAGCTGCCCATTGTGCTGACCCTTTGACATGGAGGGTGCCATGGCCTTCTGCCCTGGGGCTGGGACAGACCCTGCTCCATATGGGAATCACGGCACAGGAACACTGCTCTGTGGGGATGAGCACCTGGCTTCACCTGTGCTGGTGGAAAACACCAAACTCAGGAGATACAGCGTGTGGGAATGGGTTTATTTTAGAGGCTGCCATGGGAGGAGTGCCGAATTTAAGTGACTTACCCAAAGCCATACAGATATCTGTGGCACAGCCTCTGTTCCTCTTCTCCCATTTTCCTCACTTCAAAAGATCGCTTTGGGGCTGACTGAGCAAGACTGAATTTCCCTGACTGACCAAGTGGCTGTTTGGTAAAGCTCTGTTCTAAATGTATGATGCTACATGTTTCCAGACCACAGCTGTTAGTGTAAAAAAACAATAACATCTCCCTTTTAGGAGAAGTCTTCCCTAGCATCCCCCTTCCTGCCTGGCTGAGACCCCCTTTCTCTGTGCAGCACCAGACACAGAAGGACCTCAGGCCTATGGCCTTGGCTCTTAAGCTAAATAATCATTAACAAGAACACCTGAGCAATGTAGGTTTTGAATTAAAGTGTTTGGCTCCGAGGGGTGAGAGCAAACAAAGGTGCTTGGCACTGTGTGAGCCACCCCCTTATCGTTCTGCCAGAGCTGGTGTCTGATGGTGTGAATTGCCATATGAAATGTGTCCCCGTCTGGTGACAGTGGGGACATGCAGAGGGGGACTGCTGGCAGTCGATCATTTATTTGCACTGAAATTGTACAAAGAAGCTCAGAGAAATTAGCACCTATCTCCTACTGAGACTGGCCCTGTATTTAAGACATTTTCGTGTTTTTTGGGTTTGTTTGGGTTTTTTTTTTTGTTTTTGTTTTTTTTTTGTTTGTTTTTTTTTTTTTGTCAAGGAGCTAAAAATACCACTGAAAGCCTTGCAGATTTTTTTTTCTAAACACAGATTTTCCTGTTGCTCTGTGGTGGAGAGGGAGCCTCCCCTAAAGCTGCAGGAAAGCTGTGTCCTTGCCTCACCCTGACATTAAATTCACCTTGTGCTTGAGCCAGGCTTTTCTGCCAAGATTGGCCAGGAAAATACAGTGCCTGAGGACCAGAACATGTAGCTTTTCAGTGTTGGGAGGGAATTAATGATCCCCTAAAGAAAAGCCTTGCTGTAGAGCCTGTCTCCCATGGGGTCTCCTTGCCAGGAGTGAGCCCTCAGCCTCACTGTTGCTGAGAAACCACTCCTGGCCTGGGGCTGCCAGCAAGGACCAAGGTCCAGCCCTGCAGGAACACTGCTGGAGACATCACCCAACTTCTTCTACCCATGGGTAGCTATCCTGTCCCCCCTCACCCATCTCCATCCTCTGGCTACCGACAACCCTGCCGGGAGGGGGGAAGCGAATCTCCCCGCTCCTGCAATCTGAACCTGCTGTGCTTCTGTGCCCCCTCACACACACAGGATTTTGCAAGGACAATGGCCAACGGGGAAGAGGAAGCTTCTGCCTGTGAACCCGTGTCCCTGAGTCCCTGTTCACTTGCTCAGGTTTTGGTGGTTGCTGACATAAAGCAACAGGCACGCTTGGTCGCCTGACACGCAGCAGCGCTGCTGGGTGCTGTGCAGGATGCTCTGAGTGACCTAAAAGCCAGGGGAGAGCAGGGAAGTCAATGAAAGAGAAATCTCTTCAGGGCTGCCAACCACCTTGGCATTACCCTGGTGCAAGATGTCACCTCTGTGGTTTCTGAAATATCTTCTTCAGGAGAAACAGAAAAAAAAACCCAAACTGGCTGCCAGTACAACTTGCTGTATTGCACCAATGGCCACTGGGCCACCTCCATTTCCTTGCTTCTGTGATACCTATTTTTCTTCTCACATGTTCACACATTTTCCTATCCTCCTTCCTTTTTTTTTTTTCTTCTTTTTTTTCCCCCCCTCTTTCCTCTCTTCTTGTGCTTTCATTTGCTTATGTCCTCACACAGATAAAAATGAGCTACCTATAGATTTTCCTTCCTCAACCTCCCCTCTCTGCTGCCCACTGGGTCCCCATGCTACATGCCTTCCCAGCATCTCCATCTGCCCTAAGCAGCACCACTAACAGTGCGCTGAAAGGAAGAGGAAGAAGCTTTATTCTCATTTTGTGAAGGAAGGGGAAATTTTGTTACACAAAACAAGCTTTGGGGAAGTTTTGACATGGCAGAGCAACGTGAAAGTCCTGTGGGATGGAGAACAGCCTTCCCAGTGTACTAGCACAGGACACTGCTGTAGTGATTTGTGAGATGACGTGGGAAACCAGAAGATATTTTCCTAACTACTCTTTAAAAAAACAAATTCATATACTTTTTGGAGGTTAGCAGTGGGTAAAGAAGGCGTATGTATTTTTTTTTGCCTCTACACAGGCAGTGCTGGTATGCCAAGAACCACATAACCCAGACATCAAGGAGATTCTCATTAGCTCTTAGCACATATTTGATTTTTTAGAGATATGGAGCAACTCTGACCCAATACAAGGAAGTTTTTCCTTTCTCCAGCTTATGTAGAAACAACTGTTCTGGGTCATGCAAAATATTTCTCTAGGTCAAGATTTTGTTCCCAGCATGGTTATTAATGGATATTTAGACACACTGCAAGTGGTCTCCTTCCTTGCATCTGTGCAGTGGCAAAGACTGAATGCTTGCTCTAAAGCCTTTGCTGTGTGCATCCACGCGGGGCCAATGATTGTAGCATAAGGCTTAGAATAAGGAAAAGCTTTGTTTCGTTTTGGGTTTTTCCAGTGGTTGCATACCTTGCTAAGCAGGTCACTGTGAAAAGTTGTTCTTTGCAGTTGGTGGAGTTCAGGCTGAGTGTGCGAGGGACCACAGCCATCTGGTGGTCAGAAGCGAGCAGGCACTGTTATCTCTTTTTAAGTTAGCAATATTAGAAAACGCGTTTAAAAAGGGAAAGGTATTTAAAGAAAATATTTATAGTGGTGTAATTTGATTTTTTTTGCTACCATACAGCAGTTTTTGCCAACGCAAAACCACCTCTGCTTAAAATCATTCCTTGCAGACCTGGCAGGTTTTGGGTTTTTTTCCAAGTTTCTCTTCAAAAGAAACCTTGCAAAATTATTCAGGCTGTGACTGGAATACTCTATAACAAGTATGACAGTGCTAATTTGAGCATGGAAAGATTCCATGCCCTTGTCCCCATTCTTCAACTCTTCAGTTGCTTGAAAAAACAAGACGTCATCCCTGTAGGATAAGGGCTGGGTGGCCTGCAGGGAAGAGCAGGGCACCCATGGTTGGCTGCATGGTGAGGAGGGGACAGGCTCACCAGGAAGGCCTCCAGTAGCACTCTGGATCTTCACCTGCTGGTCACTGCTTCAGACTGACCCCACTTGGCAGCCACCAAAAAAACTTTCCCACCTGTTCGCTTCTGTGGTGAAAATAGCAGTAAGCAAATTCCCCTTCCTTGGGAGCAGTCCCCTCTTGGGTTTGCAAGGGTCCTGTGCCAGCTGTCTGGGAAGGGAGTAAAGAAGATGAGGATGGAGGAGGAGGAGTCCTTACTCTGAGGTGGGCTTAGGGCATCTCAGGGGCAGCAAGGAGGAACCCAAACTTCCCATGCTCAGGAGATATATTTGAGGATGTCTTCATTTACCTTCCAGGGGCAGCTGCAGGAAATGCACTGAAGGAACTGGAGGCACTTGAGACCTTTAACAGCTCCTTGAGGCACCATCCAATGTTCAAAACATTGAACACACAGCCTGGTGTCCTTCACAAAGTCTGACTGGGCAGCAGGAGCCCTCCCTCCTCAGCAGACCCAGGCAGCCCAAGTTCAGGCACCGGCAAGAGGATTTGGGCATTGGGTCCTTTGCTCCAGATGCCCTACTGGCCCCACAACTGCAAAACCCACAAGCCTGAGCTGTATTGTGCCTCTGCTCTTGCTTCCTCTCCTGCAGGTGCTCCGGTAGGGAATGCTCAGCATTTGTCCCTTTTGCCTTTCTTCCTTATTCTCTGTTTTTCTGTTGAGACTCGTAGGAGGGAAGATGTGAGGGGACTCTCAGACTCAGTTTCCTCAGCTCAGGGTCCTGCCTCTGAAGAGGGACCTGCCCTTGCAGGTCTGCAACAGGGGGATGTTGCACTGCCCTATAGAAGGTGCTCTCCAGGGAGCTAAATTCAGCTTATGGACTGGCTGCAGGGGTGACAGCAGAGTCCAGAGCCAGATCTGCATGGGCAAATCCAGCCTCTCCACACAGGTTTCAGTACTACCATTTGCTGGGATAAGGATGCTTTGGAGATTAGAAGGTCAAAAATGGAAAAAAAGAAAACACAACAACAACAAGAAACAAAAACAAAAAAACCCCACAAAAAACAAACAAACAAAAAAACCCAGGAGGATATTAGGGTATTTCAGGAAGCTATGAGTGTGGTAGAATGCTTGCAATACAGGTTTGCAGCTTTGCTGCTCCCCAGCATGTACACCTGTTTGTCCCACACGAAACCCTCGTGCAGTTGATGAGGCAGAAACCCATGTCTCTTAAACTGCACTTTTCAGAGCAAAGTGCTTTGCATGCCTTGTTGGATCTAAACCCTTCTTCATAGGTAAGGAGAGTGGGGTCCTGTGGCATGGTGAAATCCAGCTGCAGAAGTGAGTGCAGGAGGGGAAGCAGCTCAGGGATGAATCCATGACTGCTTAGCTTCAGGAAACCTCCATCAGAACCATGCCTGGACTCACCATCAGGATGAGGCAGGACAGGCTGCTTTTAAGCTGGGTTTTACCCACCACCTCCAGAAGATAGCATGAACACCCTGGTTTGAGGAGTGCTGCTCAAAGAGGGTTATATTCAATACCCAGTACCACCTGGTCCAAAAAGCTCTGCACTGGGCAGAGGGAATGCAATGGAATTGGAATTGGGGTTCATTTTTCCAAGGGACAAATAATCCAAGAATAGTATGTGCTGTCCTTCTTGGAAAGCTGAAGAAGACAAAGCTTTCTCCTGTCCCACAGCTGCTTACAGAGCAGGAAACCCAGCACCCCCCTTTTCCCAGCTTTGCTCACAACTCTTACCCTCAAGCTTCTGCCTGAACTTGGTTAGAGCTGAGACTGTAGTGCAGGCAGGGGGAGAGGGAAGTGCTGAGGTCTGGACAACTTCAGCTGGTTTAACTCCTTCCTGCAAGGCTGGGGCTCAGATGATATTTTCAACCTCCTTTTAAGAATCCTACCCCAGAACCCACTTAGCTGGACACCAGGGGAGGGCACAGGGGCATCTCAGGACACCCTATAACCAGACTGTCCTTACATAGCAACTGTACTTCTTGCACATCTTTAAGTGATTTATGGGCAGCAAGGTGAGTATTAGGATCTGGTCACAAGGCAAAGAGGGAAAGGAGAGGAGGTAGCTCTCCCCCTTGCTATTTTGAGGCAGTCACCTCTTCAGGAGATTGTGCCAAAAAGCAGCAAGCATCTGCCTTGGCTGGCAGCACACTCGGTGGTGCCTCAGCTCAGCACTGCATGGTTGCACCCCTCTTCTCTTCCCCGGGACTGTCCCCTCCCCACACCAGCACTGACAGCACACGTATATCTTCAAGGGAGACTCAAGACTTTGCTCTTTTAATGTGCAATAAAAAAGGCAACTCTCCCACGCTCAACAAGAAATCCCACCAGCAGGAGCCCCGTGCTTGGCACCCCCCTCCCTGGCAGCTTTTTACAGATGGGCAGCATGTGTGCTTTGCTCAGAAGGGTTTTGCTTGCCATGTGCAAAGGAGCTCCTGGCTGCTGCAGGGCTGCTTTGCTGGCGTGAGATGACTGATGTCTCACTTTGCCTCTGTGCTCGCCAGCTCAACAAGCTTCCCCAGGAACAGCATGTTCCCACTAGTGTAACAGTGTGGATGCAAGGGCCTCCTGCTTTAGGGAACACTGCTCTTCAGCCCCAGCACACACAGCCACCCTGAGGAGTCTGCAGCATTGGCCTCATCAGAAGCTGAGAAGACTCCCTACACCACGGCACGATGTGGTGAAAGGCATCAGTGGAAGAGAGAGGGAGGTGGGATGGCATCAGGGAGAGGAGGGGAGAAGAGTATAATAATGGAGGGAATGGGAAAATTAAATGGGAGAATTAAATTAACTGCAAAGACTTTGTGAAAGGCACATCCTACCCTAGCTCAGACAGCCCCTTTCAACTTTGGGGTACCGCTTACAGCTCAAGCCCCATGTGCAGCCAAGGGCTTTGGTAACTGGCAGTGGTAACATTTGGGCTGTGGGTAGGATTCTGGATAAGCTGATGGGGAGGGGGAGGAAAGGCAGAGGAAGAGGGGGTTGCGAGTAGGAAGGTGTTGCATACCACGAGCACTTGTGCAAGAGTAGATTAGAGCAACAGGCCCCTCTACCATTAGTGTTCCTCCTCTGCCACCTGTAACGCTTTGCATCTCTGTGCTTTCAAGTCTAACTTTGCTGTCAGGCAAAGGTCTAGAGATCCATCCTAGGGATGGGGTGAGGAAAGAGGCAGGCAGGAATGATTTCAGCAGCAGACTGTAGCCTCTCCTGTTCCTTGGGCAAGATCTCCTAGCTATCTCACTGGAGAGGAGGGTGGGGAGCTTCTTCCACTTTGCCCACACTGCGCCAAAACAAAAAAGCCCACTGAACTCCCACATTCTCTAGCAGCTTTGAAAACCCCCTTCACAAATCTATTGTGAGACACCCCTAAACACAACAAAGAGTATCTGAAACCTGAAAGCGGCTTAAAAATAAAAACAACTCAAAGGGAAAACAGGAAGAGAGTGGAGGAAGGGGACAGAATCCTTCCCCTGCTGGCCCCTGGTTGGAGGCAAGCAAAACAGCACACACAGCCTCTCGCTCCACAGCACACCAGTCCAGAGCATTCACAAGGCAAACATAGCATCATCTTCCTTTGTTTGCTTCCGATGATGGCTGGCAGCAGGAGGGGAGACAGATGTCCCCGCTGAGGAGCTGGACAAAGTCGGTAGCTGGTCCGCAACTTTTGCTCGCTCTTCCAGAAACTTGTCAAACTCTGGGGGCAAGGGAAGAGCAGAGCATTAGTGAAGAGGGAGGTTTGTGGAAAAGCCAAGGTGCTGCCAGGAACAGCTAGAGAAAGGGGCTGGCTGGCAAGTCCTACCTTCGCTGGTGACACCTTTTGCATCCTCTGACTCTCCCTAAGGAAGGAGGAGAAGGGCATGGTTAGAAGCAAGGTAGACAAAGGCATCTCCACAGATGTGATTGTCTGCAGAGACAGGACAGTGCTTCCCCCTGATTCCTCAGTACAGGCATGTTAAGAGTGGCTCTGAGCCTTAGTTCATCAGCTATGCCTCCCAGAAGGGTAATTATACTGGTGTGGTGTTCCAGACCCTGTGTCCTTGGCTTTTCCTCCCCTGTTCCCTCTGGGCACCCTGTGCCACACATTCAGCAGTGCCAGCGCTGTTGTACAGTGCCTCAAACCCAGCCCTGCAGACAACTCTGGCAGGACTACTGGCTCCAGTAAAGCAGCCCCTCACTTACCACATCAGTGGAGAGCCACTTTTCTATGTCTTCCATGAAATTGGCTTGGGGAACCGGCACCTAGGAGAGAAGAGAATGACTTGGCCAAGTAAAGAGAGGATGTACAAGGAAACCCACTCTAGAAAAAGAAGGCACGACCCAAAAGCTCTACTGTACTATCCAAAAGCTCTTGCTCTGCTGTTCAGTCACCTCAGGCCTTTCCAAATCCAGGCAGTGCCACTACAAAGCTCTCCCAGCTACCAATGCCACCGTTCACCTGCTTCCTCTGCACCATCCCCACCCATGCACACATAGTTTCCAGGGTACATGACATTAAAGCATCTGGGGTTTTGTCATTGGCTTTAGGGTATTAGGCCTGGATAAGACTTCCCATTTTGGTGTGGAATCACTAGGTGGAAGTTGTCTACTTGTGTTAGGCAGCCAGAGCACAAGGGATGTGCTTTTGTCCCTGTGCCCTCTCTTCTATAAATCAGTGACAGGCTGATGTCAATGCCTGAGAAGCTGAAGATACTGGATGTGCCAGGTTTTGCACCTCGTTAAGGGAGACAAACACCTATCAAGAAATGATTCTCTGGTAGGATTATGGAGCACAGCAGGATTTGACATCACACCAAACTACAGAAACAAACTGATCAAAGATCAAGTTCTCTACAGTTGAAGCAGATTTTATTTCCAGTAGGGACAAGGCTAACTCAGAGGAATCCACATCTCTGTACAATTTAAGCAGAAAAAAGACACCTTCCTAGTGGACAGAGATGACCTTGAAAGTAACCAAGTCTGATTCAAAACCCCAGATCCTTTTCTCCAGTCATGAGCTCCTGAACAAAGCTGATCAAGGAGCAGCCCTTGCTAGAGGCTCCATAAGCAGAAGCGTGCGAGAGTATCGATGGGAAATTATTATTCTCATATCCACAGCTCCCTTGCTCTCTGAGAAACAGGAAGACCAAGAAAAAGAGCAAGGTCATCTTACCAAGGACAGACAGATCTCCCCAGAACCGGAGAGCAAGTGCAGACAGTTATCACAGCTGGCAGATAGATGAATGGGGATGGAAGAGGACACGTGAGATCAGGGAAGTCTCACAGTGAACTGGCTTTGTCTACCCAGAGTGGAACCCTTTGGGGTAGAAGCACATTCAAGCCAACAGGACAGCATGTGGGGAAACTTTCTACAGCAGACATCAGTCTGGGTAGTGCCTGCTTCAGGAAGGCAGGCTAACAAGCTACAAACCTGGGAGCAGTGTCAAAGCCTCAGCATGCCTGAGAGGAATTAATTGCAGGAATTTCTACTGCCAAAGGATCAAATTCAGCAGCCTGAAGGTTCAAACACTTTAGCTAGAGGAGGAGGCCTTGAGCAGAATAAAAGCCAAAATGTGTTTTCCTCCAAATGGGGCAGCTCCTCCTGAGCAGGGGAGGCTGAAGTGAGAATGGATGGCAGCAGCCTTCTTCATCATGCCACCAGCTAGTCTCTGCCTAAGACTTCCACCTCCAAACGGGCCATCCTCTGCCTCAAAGGGTGGCACACGCTCTCTTGGCCTCAGAGCTCCAGTGATTTTTTCCTACAGACATGTTTGCTTTGGGAAGGATTGACACTGCCTGCTTCCTTCCCAGCCTTGGTCTCCAGTACTGGACCAGACCAGGCTAGCTCTGCTTCATTTTGCAGTCTCTGCTGATGTCTGCTGTGCATGCTCATGTGCTGTGCCAGTGCCACTTCTAGTTCAGCAGCCTCAGCCTCCTTCCTCCCTGCTGGCAATCCAAGATCTCACCATTCCTTGCCGCATCATCCACTTGGTCAGCTGGGCTCCATCATCTCTACCAGACTCGCCCTGGTAGAGAGAAAGCCTACACTGAAAGCTGCTGTCACAGAGGGTGAGGGAGAGTGGAGGCAGTGGGTTTAGGGTGGGGGAAAGAACACACTAGCACTGCTGGCCTACTTCTTTGCTTGCAGAGAGAAGGCAACTGGACTTGGAAACCTGCTGAAGAGGAATAAAACATACATTTCCAGGTAGAAATTCTCCTAAAGATAAAAGGAGGCCATCCTGTTAACACCAGATTTTCCACAGTCCCCCACCTCTGGGGTTTAAGGAATGAGGTATAGAGCCCAGGTAAGAAATGCAGGTTGGTGGAGACTCATTGTTATCATCAGTCAAGTTAAACACTGAATTGTTTCCACACAGACAGCATGTTTATTGCATTGGTGAGCAAGGAGGATACTGTCATTGTTGGTGAGGCACTAGAAGCTCTTGTGGCCACTTACCGTTCCTGTGTTCTGCTGCCGGGCATCCAGGGCACCAGCAAGTCCTTTGGAGGCTTGGGGATCTTCATACTTCACTCTGAAAGCATTAAATTAGATAACAGACAGGCTGGTAAGATGCCTGAGATTGAAGAGCAGGAATGCCTAAACATATATTCAGGGCTTCTGACTGCACAGCTTTTAACCTCTTGTTACTTGGCTTCAAGAAAGGTGTGCAAAACCTCTACTAAAGGTGTAGCCCACTACAAAACAGGTTAATCTACCCATCGTAACGTCACTGTGGGACACCACAGGACAGCATATACCTGGAACATTTTGTGAGGCTGACAATGCAATCATATGAAAACAACCACACACCAGACTAAAACACAGACTTCCAGAACTAGTTACATCAACCATGAGACTCACCTCCCCTGGGGCTGACTACAGAAGAAAGATAACTAACATAGACTGACCAGAAGATTAAGGCTACCATATAAAGAATCACAGTAACATGCTCCTACATACTCACCTACCTTCATAGACACAAACACAGCTCAAAAACATTTCCTTAACCAAAACCACTCAAGAACTGATGGTAGCAGAGACTTACTGGTCTATGCTACAGAGGTGAGACCAGATTATCAGAAGAGCCTAGTATGGCTTTAAGGTCTCCAGATGCACCATTACAGCAACCCCTTTTCACACACAGGCATGTCTCACCTGTAATCACCCTCATCCCATTTCTGTGTCCCCTCTAGGCCGCTACCAAGCATTCTAATGGCACACATCACTATTTGATCCATACAGAGTGGAGACAACAGTCCATCCTAGCTGGGGAAAGTGAAGCCTCTCATAGAAACTCTCCACAAGCCTCCTCTGGAGCTGCTCCCAGGCTCCTTTTGCAAAGATCCAGCAGACCATCAAGTGGAGCAGTTTTTGTTGTGAGCTTGGGGCTTGGGCCACCGGCACTCAAACTTCTCAAAGAAGTGTTCATCACTGAAGGGGCCGCTGTGGACAATGGCATCAAGAATGAAGTACAACGCTGCTATCATGCTACTGATGAGGAAGAAAGGTAGGAAAGGCTTGAGGTGTTTCAGGCTCTGCTTCACTGAGACACACATGAAGCATGGGGGGTCAGGAACAAATCCCAGTGGCTCTGCCTATGTCTGCATGTCCTGCCCAGGAGCAGCAGGGGAATGGGTCTGTTCAGATGGAGAGAGTCACTGAGAGCAGAGGCTGGTGAGTGGAAAAGGAAGCCTGAGCCAGTAAGAGCAGAGGCTACCTGGCAACAGTGCAAGTGCAGGCAGATAGAGGTCAGTGAGGAATAAATAGAAGATGTCTCATTATTTGTGCAAAGACCATAAGCCTCAGTTCGTTAAGGATTGCACCACAGTGGAGAGGATACAATTCCACTCCTGCCCAGATCTCCCTCAGCCTCCAGCACTGAGCACATACCAGTGGCTTGGATTTCAGCCCTAGACTGGGTTCTGTTGGCACAACTGGTTTTGTCCTGGACTGACTCTGTGCTAAGGCAGCACACCTCACAGTAAAAACGGTGGGGAAACCCATGGTCAAAGCACATTAAGTCATGTGCAGGACACGGGTTTCCCCCTCAGCTTTCACCAGAAGCAGTCTGAGGCAGAGGAAAGAGACCTTAACTTGCTACTGCCCAGTGCCTAAGGCACTCCAGTGGATGGAGATCAGGAGCACATATCTTTGAGGGCTGGGTGCAGCCATGTGTCTGTGGGCACTACTGCTTGGTAACCGATGGAGAGCAGTGGATGACTCTGACTGGCAAAACAGAGTGAGATCAGCCACAGTCTCTCAAGCCAAAGGAATCTGGTCAGCACAGCTCTTGTCAGCTCTTTCCAGAGTAAGGATTCAGGAATTCACTCTTTGCAGAATAAAAGAGACCTCTTCAGATCAGACAGCACTATGGAGGCACAACTCTTGTCACTTTACACCAGGAGGTCTCTCAAACACACTACAGAAGAAGAAACACCAGTCTCACATACCAACAGGGAAGCTGAGGCACAGGGCAGTGCCCCTGCCTTGCAAACCACAACTGTCTGCATCCTCCCTGTGCTCCAGTTTAATACTCTGCCATTAGGCTGCATCGATATTCAGCGATTTCCAAATTACCCCTGTCAGGACACATGAGTACAGAGACAGACAAGAAAACTCACAGTCCCACCGCACACCTTCACCTCCAGATGCTAAGCCTCCCCAGCACATGTGGCACCACAGTCCACTGACACAGCAGCGAGGGACATTTTGTGTACAATGTACATGTGCATGTAGAGGCCCCTTCCTTCTTCCCATGCCCAGGGTGACACTGTGAGGAGGAAATTACGGCAGCAGGAAGAACAACTGGGAACACAGAGGTCACCCTACAAACACTGTGCGTCAGAAGAGTGCATTTCTACTGTGTCCTACTGTCTCCCAGGAGCTGATGCTGGTCAGGGTCACAGCCCCAGCTGCCCTGAGCCCTCCCCCTTTGTAAGAAGGCAGGAGAGGGCAGAGTGGGCTGCCACACTCACTCTCTACGCTGCTCAGCCAGCGAGCTGCCACGAGTCAGGGCAAACATGTCAAACTCTTCTTCCAGCTTGCCAGAGGTGTCGAGGGAGTGCAGGCCTGCGCTTACGCTGCTTGAGCCCAGGTCTGTGGGAGAGAGAGCAGGGTGAGCTGGCAGCACAGGGCAGTACACAGAGGCTCGTGGGTTGGAGGGTTCTAGGTGGAAAGCTAGTGTTAGGACAGGCTTAACTCCTCTAGGCCCACTCCTCTATCCTGCCCTTCAGCTGCAGCACAGTCTATGCATGCATGTAGTGTCATGGATGAAGTAAGAGAAGCAGTTTCTGATCCTGCTTAGCAGATATTTTTAGCTCAGTCTCAGGCATCAGCATCAGTTTACTGTGTTGATGATGAAAGCTAAATGTTCCTGACTGTTTAAGACAACACAGAGGGAATTGCTCCATAACCTGAAGAGAGGATAAACTATGCTTCTCAGCAAGCACCTCTGAAATGGATGAGTGGATTTTTGTGACTGAGGCATCATCTGAAAAACTACGACTTGAAAAATATCTCAACTAGTTTGTCTGTAAAAGCAGTCTTCACAGGTTTCAGTAGCTGCATCCAAGCTGTACTGAGTGTGCTCAAAGCTTGCAAGAACTCCAGGCAATGCTATGTAGGCTGTTGGTATATCTTAAAAAGCCTTCAGGATCTCTGAAGCTTTTTGAGTAAACAACCTCTCAAGTCCTGGGTCCTGAGCCCAAGATACTCATGGCTGCCTTTGCAGCACAGCTCCGTTGCTTTTCTTCTTCCAAATCTGTGGTCAGCATGACACCACAGAGCAAGAGAGGCAAATGCACTGCTGCTAGGCATTGAAGGGGGAGGAACTTTCTCCCCTACCCTGCTGGAAATCCCAGTCCTTAACCTCAGGTCTTGCTCAAGTCAAGTCCACCTCCAGCACAACATGAGGTGTGGATAGGGATTCATATACTTATGTGCCTTGGGGCATAGACGAGTTTCTTCATGAGTTTATTAGCTGACAATACAACCTATTTCTCTAGGTTACTTTAAGAATGTGACTAAATAATTTTGAGAGATGATTCAAGGGCATGAAAGGATTCCCACAGCACCACCTGAGTAGGACTGAAGGGATAACTGCATGGCAACATACTCATTCCAGCCAGCTGAGAAGAAAGGTTGTTGGTGACTTCAGGCTGTTTCACAGCAGGAGTACTGGGTCCCAGGTCAACCAAGTTGTTCTCTGCCTCATTTGGTGCCTTTGGAGACAAAAAAGGAAAATATCTGAGAGTTTCTGAACCTAGAACACTGTGACCTACAATCCTAGCTCATGAACACTGGAGACAGATGCCCTTCTGTCCCATCTTAAGATACCACCTGTGAAACCTCTCTTTGTGAGAAGGGGGACAGTGATCAGAGGACTGGCTTGGAATTGTGACCCAAGGCAGAGTGTGCCTTGGTAGCCAGCTCTCAGCTCTGCTGGCTGTCAGTAAGTAGGTGCTGGTTCAGAGGACAGGGCAGTACTCAGAGGGCAAAGGGTGGCTTATATGGGAATTGGTCCTCTCAGTGTTCAATACCAGAAAACCACATGTGCTGCTGGTCTGCTCTTGGTCTTTGGGTGAGAGGAAGGTTTACCCTGGAAGGGAGGGAGAGGTCAGCACACAGCATAGCATAGCATGCAGGTCACACCAGCATAGCCTGGTGCAGCTGAGCTGGGAGGCCAAATCCAACAGCTTGTAAATGGGGCAGACTGAACATCTCTCCAGTTCAACAGGACACTGCCAGACCTGCAGGATGCAAACCAAGCTGCATGTGTGGGCAGTTGCTCTGAGTTACCTTAACAGGCTGTCCTGTCCGAAGACGCTCAAACCTGCAAGAAAGATGAGAGGATGCATTTCAGTAGCATGTGTTTATTCACCCACAGCTCAAGACATTTCTGATAAGGCTCGGCACAGTCTGCCCTTTCCTACATACCAGGGAAAGGGGCACCACAGCTGATGGCCCAATGCCCCCTTAAGACTGAAAACATTTATAACAAAGCCCATAGAGTTGATGCCTCCCGATAGGTGGGTGTGAGGAAGCTTCTTGTATTCCTCAAGTGCTACTTCTAACAAGATAATGGTTCAAACTCAGCTCTCTATACAGACACAGGGACTAAATTCTCCAGACATCATCCTAGCTTAAGGGACGGGTTTGATGAAAGAGAACAAAAAAGAGATAGGTGGTGATCCCACCTGAGCAAGTCCTTTCCTTTCCCATTTCCCTCAGAGCTAGAAAACCAGCTCTTTTCATGCAACTCCCTCCTTCTTCTTCTGGATTATGCCACCAGGATATCTTTATATTCCATCCTTATCTTAGACAGCAGTTTAGAAGGGACAGGAATAGATCAGCAAAAACTGAGAACTGCCTTTTGTTTTCACAGATGGATGACACAGGCTGATACAACTTGATCCATGGCCGTACCCATGGCCATTAAAAAGGGTGGGATAGAAAACCTTCAAGGGGTAGCAAACTCCTGTGGAAGAGCAGAGCAGAGAAAGAAAGACAGAGGTACCTTTCATAGCGCAGAAACATGTTGTTGAGGTTGTCATTGACAAGGAGCAGCTCCTCAGTGAGTTGCTCATGAAGGACACGGGGAATCAGCTCCAGCACACGCAGCTGCATGGCTCTGCATGTCCGATTCAGCTCCTGCTCATAGCAAGGGGAAGTCAGCACAAAGATCGGGCTAAAGCTGAGCACTCACAGCTTTGGAAGTTTGACTGGGACAGACAGAATCCAGATGCTACTGGCGTCTATCAGCAAGGACCTCTGGGCAATAGATACTGGTGTGTGAGGTAAACTGAGTCTGAACTTTATGGACAATTATTGTATGCCTCTTGTGTAACACAGCACCTAAAAAGAGAGGCCCTTGGAGAATACAATTCCCCATTTAAGATGATATGCAACTTCCCTTGGCTCTTAAAATCCCACCTTCCCTGTGTATTCCTTATCCCATGAAAAGCCCTACACTAAACTGTCCAGTTGTTCCCCATGCCTGGCATCTGTCACACCTCAGTCCATCAAGTCATTGCTAAATCAAGGTGCATGCACCAGCCCTCTGCCCTGCCCGTGTTCCTTACTTGCAGCAGCTCCAGATCAGAAGGCTCAGCCTGGGATGGCACCAGCTCTGTCAACATCTCTGACATGACCTTCATGTTCCCATTCACCACTTCCAGCTCACTGCGCAGCTTCCCGATCTGCAAAAGGAAGCAGAAGTCACCGCTCCACCTGGAAAAACTGGGGAGACAGCTTGAGGTAGCTCTCAAAAGCAGTTCCCTGCACGTGTGCATGCATTCATAGAACTAAAGGGAGCAGCCACCAGGGAGCTTATTTGTCACCACTCAGTTTAGCTGTGGGAAGCACACAGAAGAAGGAAGCTCCATTACTTACCATCAAATTAATTTCCTGCTAACAGATGCCAGACCCTCACCTGGGATCTCTGGCCACTAGCCTAGCCTTCATTTTTAATAGCCAGCACATGCAGCTGTTATGATTCAAATTTCTCTCCAGCTAGCAGCTGCTGTGTTGCAGCCAGTCAAATCTTTTTTCATTTCCAAAGCAGTGTAAGAGGGGGGAAAAAAAGAATTCAGATTCAAAAGGCGAGCCTTGGCTAAGTGTGCAGTTGAAGCTCTTGTTTCACAAGTTGCTAATAAGCCTCTTTAAAACAGTTCCTCTGTTCTGCAAGGGGATGCAACCTACTGACAGATGGAGGTTTGGTGTTGAACATGGTGTCATATGAAGTCAGAGTGAGGAAGGAGAAAAGAGGATGGGGAAACAAGTGAGAAAGCCCTGTTCTTTGGAAACCACATAGCCAGACAGAACAGATTCATATAAAGTCATCAGTGAGGCAAGATAAACAAGGGTGATAAGGAGGCATCACCTGAGTGAGCTTTTGCTGTAGTGCACTAAAGACCTTGCTCAACACCTTTTTGCCTCAGTACCCCACTTCTCTATAGCCAGGAGTTCTTCCCTGTACCTGCAAACAGACCTGTCTTAGGAAAAACATAACCCTCTGTTTGTGGTTTCCCAGCTCATCACTGTAACCATAATGGAGCACTGGGGAGCTCTTGAGGGACTACGCTTCAAAGGAATGTCCTTGAGGACAGAGGCTGCAGAAGGACGGGACAACAGTCCCAGAGCAGTGTTTGTGAATAGCCTGCAGACACACAGAGAGCCAGCAGCACCATGGGGCTCATGTCCAACTCACCTGCTCTGGTGTGGGTGTGATGGGTGCGTCGCCTCTCCCAGTGGGCAGGGTGACAGGGTGGAGGATGGACTCTATCTGCTGAGGGGAGTTGCCCGCAGGTGAGTTCTGTCCAGATGGGGGGTTGGAGCTAAACACAGTCTACAGACAGAAGTAGGAAAGTGACAGAGAGAAGGAGATGTTAGACACAGCTGACAGGGCAGTGCAATTCAGAGAGAACTGTTTATGGCAACTCCCTATCTACTTTCATAGAATCATAGAATCATAGGGTTGGAAGGGACCTCAGAGATCATCAAGTCCAACCCTTGACCACTACCACTGCAGTTACTAGACTATGGCACTGAGTGCCACATCCAGTCTCTTTTTAAATATCTCCAGGGATGGAGAATCCACTACTTCCCTGGGCAGCCAATTCCAATGTCTAATCACCCTCTCTGTAAATAAATTCTTTCTAATATCCAACCTAAACTTCCCCTGGCACAACTTAAGTCCATGCCCTCTTGTCTTGTTGAAAGTTGCCTGGGAAAAGGGACCAACCCCGCCTGGCTCCAGCCTCCTTTCAGGGAGTTGTAGAGAGCGATGAGGTCTCCCCTGAGCCTCCTCTTCTTCAGGCTGAACACCCCCAGCTCCCTCAGCCTCTCCTCACAGGACTTGTGCTGGAGTCCCTTCACCAGCCTGGTTGCCCTCCTTTGGACCTGCTCCAGGACCTCAATCTCCTTCCTGAACTGAGGGGCCCAGAACTGGACACAGGACTCGAGCTGTGGCCTCACCAGGGCTGAGTACAGGGGCAGAATCACTTCCCTGGACCTGCTGACCACGCTGTTCCTGATCCAGGCCAGGATGCCATTGGCCTTCTTGGCCACCTGGGCACACTGCTGGCTCCTGTTCAGCTTCCTGTCAATCCAGACTCCCAGGTCCCTCTCTGCCTGGCTGCTCTTAGCCACTCTGTGCCCAGCCTGGAGCTCCCCATGGGGTTGTTGTCTTCCAGCAAATAGGCTGTCCTGGAGCTTCTCATTCTGCGAAAGCCCTCTAAATGCAAGCTAGAATAGTCCCAGAAAGGCAGCTGTCCAACATGCTTCTCTTCAGAAATGCTCCCATACCCTCTGTGGTGTGTGGATGGGTGACAGCATGTCCAGATCAGTCATGGGGAACTCCAGGCCCTTCCGTCTCAGGTCTTCATAGACAGCGACGACACCGGTCAAGTCTGGTGAGCTGCGGAAGGC
This sequence comes from Phaethornis superciliosus, assembly GCA_023637945.1. Classification (NCBI taxonomy): domain Eukaryota; kingdom Metazoa; phylum Chordata; class Aves; order Apodiformes; family Trochilidae; genus Phaethornis; species Phaethornis superciliosus. Next base: position 58,333,713 of record JAJQWJ010000001.1, on the reverse strand, counting down.
ATCTGCCCAGGACTGGGGAGAAGGAGACAGCACAGCCCATCATCATTTACCATAGTCTCCTGGACAAAGCCCTAGATACAAACATTCTCTGAAATGCAGATGCTCAGGCTTCTTGTCTCACCTGGATGAGGGTCAGCACCTTGTCATGCACTATGGTAGGTGGATTGTTCTTTGGCAGGATTGTTCTCACCAGGACACCTTCAACAAAGTCCTGGCTGGACACAAGGACATGGAAGCGGTGGCCGCAGTTTTTGACACATGTCTCCAGGACCTTCAAAGACAGTGAAGCATTAGCTATAACCTTCTCTGGCTATGTGTGTCTTGTTGGCTGTAGGCACCTGTGTCTTTTCACCTAAAGACTCAGCTTTACAGTAGGGTATCAGAGCTGAGAAAGAGCCCTGACCACTCACCGTCAAAGCCAGCATAACTTCATGGAAGTTCTTATTCCCTACAATTCTCTTCTTAATGGCTCGAAAGGCATCTTTTGGCCTGCCAGAGAAATCAGATTAAGAAAGATCATCAGCAGGCTGAGACCCACCTACAGAGTGGCAAAGCAAAGCAGACATTGGCTTTGGATGGCTCATACTCAGCAGGTGAACTTCCCCACCATGTTTTCAGGGCAGCTTGAAGCAATGACTGGTAAAGAAGCTTCTGTCTGTGGCTCTGAAAGAGGAGCAGGGGGTTCTGCTAATGAGTGCTGTTAATGAAACTGGAGGCCTCTGCGCTAATGTCTGCAACAACTCAAGATGTACAGGATACAACAGAGAGCAGAGAAAAAGCCATGCCAGAAATGCATTGCTTGGGTATAGAGCAAAATCCCACGGCAGAGGGACTTAAGAGGAGATCACAACAAAGCTTGGTATGGGTTAGAAAGACAGAGAGGGCGAGGTGCAGCAATCTCTGTGATGCTCAGAAAGAATAAATTTAACATTTCCATGGAGAAAAAAGGTCTAAAAAGCAGCAGAGGAGATGCAGTGACAAAGTCTTGCCTATCTTGCATGTGTGGAAGAGCAGCAGCTTAGAGTGATCTCCTTAACCACTTAGGTGGGCGAAGCACCACCCTCTCAGGCCACTGTGGTCTTGTGAGGGAGCACAAATAAAAAAACATGCTCTGACAGAGCACAGGAAGGGAGGTTAGGCTGGAAGAGCAGCAATGCTGGAGGAGAAGTGGATAGAAGAGTGAGGTGGATACACTGAGGCAATGAGGAAGGCAGGAGTGGATTGGCCTGTGGGGCAGCATGGCTGCAATGGGTTGGCATTAGCAAGGCAATGGGAGAGCCCACCATGCCCAGAGGGTACAGCTGTCTTATCAGGAGCTCAGAACTGAAGCACCAACCAAGTGGCCACAGCTCAGGACTGAGAACTGTGGGCAGAGACAGGCAGATTTACACCACGGGGATAGCATGGAAAAGAAGTGATGAGAGATCTGTGAGTAGAGATGTTTGACTTTGTTTTCAGACAACTGTGAAGCTGAAAGCTGGGCTTGCTAATCATCTGTCAGCATCACTGTGGGGTAGGACAGCAGGAGTGAAACCTGCATTTTTCATTCCACATAGCACCTTCTTTTTTTACATGCTGCTCTTGAAATCTCCACTGTGAGAAAGAGCAGTCCCCCCTGAATTCCCTGGCAAATCCCCAGGTCCAGAGTTAACAAGGCTGGGAGATTTCTGAACATCTTCTCAGAGAGAAAGGGAAACAAGGGCTCCCCCACCTACTTTGCATGTGTCTGACTGACTGTATCTGAAAATACTTGAGAAGTGAACCCCAGCAGGACTTGCACAGTCAAAGGACCGAATAGCTGCCTGAGGTTCTCCACACTTCTCAGTCACCAGCCTGCAGTTTTTTACATTCCCAAAGGAGAGAGAGAGGGGTAATGAAGGAAGAATAAACTGAAGCAGGAGCATTGCAAATATGACTTTGGGAGACAGGAGGCAGTCTGGCTTGAATTGAGGTTTCTCTGTGGATCCTGAAGGCCTGTTGGAAAACACGCAGCACTCAGGAAGGTTATGGGGAAGTACCTAACACATGGCACCTCAGTTTTTCTGTGTCTCTAGGTCTCCTAGCGGAGTCTCATTTAGGGATTGTCGGGAAGCTGAGCCTATTATTACCTACACCAGTGCATACCTTTGCAGCCTAGGGATTTAGAGTTACAGGGTGCAGTGGGACTCACCACTGGATGTGTACCCTTGCCAGCTCCCTTACCCTTCTTCAGTCTCGTTAATGATGTCGCAGATCTCCATGTTGAGAGCCCAGTCCTCGCTCCGCAGGGACCCATCAGTAGCTCTCTCTGGAAAACAGAAACCAAGATGTGGCAAGGTTCTAAGAGCGGCCCTGGCGCTCTCATGGGTCACTGTTCAGCTGTCAGGACATCCCAGAGCCCAGCCTTCTTCTTCTGGTTTCCACTGGAGAACACGAGATGAATCTGGCAGCGAAGCCCAGGCCACGAAGTGCTCCCCACTAGGTGTCACCACCATAAAGCACACGGATGGCCAAGGCTGGGAAGGGTGATTGCTCCACTTTGCCTCTGCCGCCTACGCTACCAACACACAAAAACCATACTGTGTCATCTCTGGTGTCCTGCATACGCAGGGAGGGGGCTCAGCATGACTTCAGCTCCACAGATGGAGAAAAGAGTGCTTATCTGCTTTGTTTCTGCAGGGCCAAAACCGGTGAGTTTGGTCTAATGGATCTAATGTCAATGGCATTGCTCTTGGTTTGCATCCAATTAAGGAGAAAAAAGAATCAACCCCCTTCATTTTCCATGGGCCCTACAGAAAACAAACAAGGCAACATAAACAGCCAAAGCAGGACTCTCTCTTGGTTAACATTTACATCTTTCCCTCGAACTTCTGGCCTGGAGGGAGTATGGACAGGAGTGGACTGCAGGCTGAATACAAAGCCATATTGCTTCAGCTTTGCTTGTGTCCCCTTTAATTAGGAATTCCTCAGTCAGCTGTGGTGTTATTCAAGGCAGAGATTTGGGAAACAAGCAGCTATTACTGAAAGCACTAGTGTCCCCACCCTATAATCAGCCACGTCTTGGTCCTAGCCACGCCTGCTTGCCTGATGCCTTCAGGGACACCACCAGGAGCTGGGGGAAAGAGAACAGCCAGAGGGACAGGCAGGACCCAGGCACTCTCAAGACCACAGGGAAAGAGGGAAATACAGCAGATGGCAAGCAGAGGGCAGGAATCCTTCTTCCCAGCTCTCCTATCCTATAGAATTCCCGATGGAGCACTGGGGTAAGAGAATGAAAACTAGCCAGACCGGTTTAGCTCCTACCAGGTGCTCTTCAGGAGGGCTCAGACCCAACAAGGTACTCAAATTAGTTTCTGCATTTTCAAAACTGCTGCCCCTGCAAAATCGGAGTCCTCTCCCCCTTCGGTGAGGCCCTTGGTCTGCAAAGCTGCCTTTTTCTGGTTTTCATACAGCAGCTAATGATCTCTCTGTGGGAATGAAATGAAATGCCCATTCACACAGTAATGAGATAGGGCCATAAACACAGGAAAAAGAAGATTTTTTTTAACTCCTGCCTGGGTAAGCACGTCCATCATGGTTTGGGATATCCTGTTTTTAAGGGTCAGGCCGAGAGCTATTCACAAGCACTTCGATGAAGCCTCTTAAATTCCTACGTGTCCCTCCCACAGATGACACACCACAGTGTGAAGCTACCTATCTGTGTCTTATCACGATCCAGCCACCACCTTTTCTGTTGACTGCATAATGTATTGATTACATTGTGATTATGCTGATGACATTGTGGCCACAGCCAAATGGAAGAGGGCAAAACAAGGGAAGGAAAGTGGCAGAATGTTCTTGATGCACTTCCACCATTCTGAAGGTCAGGCTACTACTGTAATACCATGAAGGCCCTGATTCAAGTGAACTTCTGTCACTTTTAGTATTAATTTTAAATAGGAATCATGGTCTCTTGCAGATCTAAACTTCCTCAGTGATGCACAGGAGGTAACATCACATTGGGTAATGTGGTATAAAATATATCCAGAGCAGTGGCCTACGGGGGAGCATGTCTGGTGCCCCAGGGCATATACCAATGAATGGGTGAAGCTGTGGCAATACATAGGGGGAGGAGGGGGGAAGGAGGGTTAATATTTACGTTGGGGTCCTTTGGGATCAAGTACAGTAGCAGAGCTTCAGGGCACTTGCTCTGGGACACCACACAGTCAGCCTTGCTGGGAGGCAGACTGCAACTCAGGTCAGTGTGAAGGATTTGGCACACATGGCCACGAAGCCACCCCTCACTTGTGCACTCCTCCAGCAACCCCTGCTCATGACACACCTTGGTTTGAACCCCAGCCTAGCCAGAAGTTTCTTTGTACCATTTGCTGCCTCTGGCAATGAAGCACACAAATCAGTCACACAAGGGTTGCTTTACTGAAAGAAGTCCGCATCCACTCTTCTCACTCCTGAAGGAAAATGCTGCACATGGAAAGAAAAACCTCACAACTCAGGAGCAGGGCTGAGCTTGCTTGGAAGCTCTCAGCTACTGAAGAAACCAAGGATGAAACGAAAAGTGCCTTTAACTATCAAGTCCTTGCTATTCAAGTCTCCCCAGCTATCCTCATTTTCTCTGTACACCAGCATGAATTAGGCTTGCAAACACCCAACCCTTGCTTCCTTATGTTTGATGGCACTCTGCAACCTTCTCCCCACCACCCTTTTCCTCCAAACACACTTGTCCTGCTGAGGTCGGGCAGCAGGTTTGCTTTTCAGACAGGAATGCAAATAATCCATGTGTGCTCCTTCACCTGCCTGACTACTTACAGGAAAATGGGGTTTCCTCAGAAGTGACACACAGCACCCCACTCTTACCCCTCAGTGCTGTGGTCATCCTGCTACTGACACCCCTGTTCTCCTGCTGGTCAATTAACAGCTGAAGGAAAGAAGCAAACCTGCTGTAAATGCCACATAGGCTCAAAAAAAAACCCCAAAAAACAAAAGAAAAAACCAAAAACCAAAGCTGGAAGGACAGTATTAGGGCATATGGAAAACAGGAATGTGACCAGGAGGCATTTCCAAGGACAAAGCACTTTAATTTATTCAGTACAGATTAAGGCCTGGCCCTAGCCAGCTTTTGGAGAGCTGGAGCTAATGCCCTTTTAATCCTTCTTGCTTGCTTCCAAGCACTAAGGGACTGTCCAAGCCTATCTTGGAGATGTTGGAGGTTTCTCTGAAATCCTGAACTTTACCCTTTTCCTGAATTCTGCAGAAGGGAAGAAAACAAAGTCTATTCATTAGTCACATGAAGGATCAGGGTGGCTGGCCCCGTTTCACCAGCCGTAATTAGCACATGAGCTGTCTGCCCCTCATGAAATCTGAGAGCGGGATGGCTGAGGACAGTGACAAGCCCCTAAAAACAGCCAGCACAGGAGGCAGGGCACTCGGCTGCCCACCCAGCACTTTGCCTGGTGGAGTTCATCAGGCAGCTCCTGCTTCTGTGTGCTAACCAGCTAAGTCTGACCTGCCAGAGACCTTCCCCCCTCCTCCTGGCAGAGGTTATCGATGAGCATTCGAACGCTGTTTCCCTCCAAGCTGGTAACTGGCTGATGAATGTACCCCAGGTCCTTTACAAGGCTGCTTCAAAGCCACATTTTTTTGGCAGCCACTCCGGCTCCCCGGGTGTGACAGCGTTGGGGATTGTCTCATTCCAGGCTGCTGCCTCACCAATTGCTCCTATCACCCCAGAAGGGGTGAGGAGCGTGGGTACGGGTTAAACCAGAGCCTCCACTCTTCTCCTGCCTGGCGTTTGGGGTGCTCCTGCCGGCTGCAGGTAGCTTACAGAAGTCACCTGGAATTAACCAGATAAGAAACAGCCCTAGGTGACAAGAGTCAATTTCAAAGCTTTGCTTCTTTTCAAGTTATGGCCTCTGTCCTGGTGGCAGGGGACAGCCCACTGGTGACCCTGCGCCGGCGGGCACAGGCAGCAGTGCAGGGAAGTGCTGGGGACAGAACGTGCTGTGCAGGCTCCTGTCCCCTTTCCTCCTTTGTCGTGGAGCTGAAGGTGGCATTCAGAAACCCTTCACCCGTGACACGCTCTGCCCCTCCTCTAAGCCTTTAACCAGAGTCCCCTTCAGTGCTCGGTCGCTCCTGTGGACTTGAACTTTCCTCAGCAAAGTATCGTTTTCTCACCCATTTCAACAGGTGTTTAAGGGCATTTTGTTACACAAGACAGTGTAGGTTCAGCAGAAAGCAACACAACAGGCCTTTCTCACAACCTCTCTTCAATTCATAACCTCCCGGGCCCAAACCCAACACTTTGTACAGTCTCCTTGCCAAGTCTCATGCTTTCTGTCCCCTTAAGGAACCCTCAGCCCCAGCTCAGGCAGGTCTCCACCATCCAGCTGTATTGCTCCTCTGGAGATGGAGGGCACAGCTTGCTTCCAAGAGAGACCAGAAGTGCATCTCCAAGCCTCAGTCAAGGATGGTGATGGACAAGGACTTGTGCTGACACAGTGCTGTGGGTATTTGTTTATCTGAACTTACTCCTGTGGTTTTTTTCCCACCCACCAAGCACAAACTCTTAGGGATCAAAGCACATTTCAACTGCTGCTGTTGCCCCTTGTCATCCAGGTGGCTCAGAAGACAAGGTGAAGCCTTTTTGGGAAGCACCACCTTGCCTGGAACCATCTGGCTCTGACTGGGGAGTGTTACTGAACATAGCTGATACCTGCTTCCCAACAGCTCCCGAGGTCTCAGCTCACAGAGGGGTGCCAAGACACCTGCAAGGTGAGATCCAAATGGCTGTGGGGATTTTACTGGCCTTGTGCTTTGTACCTGCCACTCTTCCTCACCCACGAGCCAAGGCAATCTGCTCTCTCTTACCTGCTCCTGCTTTACAGTAGTCTCAACTTGCCTGGTTCTACCCAACCCTTGCTACAGAAAAATTCTCTTCCTCTCTGTCTTCCTCTCTCCCTTGCCTGTCTTCACTCATTGAAAGAACCCTGCTCTGTTCCTTCAGTATTGCTATAATTACTAGTTATTCCAGGCTTTCAGGGTCAGGAGAGAGCATTGGTGGTTTCTTCTCCATTCTCTCACTCAGAGCACTTCCTTGAAATTAGAATTTCCATTTCCTTCATCTCCTCCTTCCTAAATGGAGGAACAGTGGATTTTCCTTTTGAGAGGGGAATCCAAACTACAATGCTTCAGCACTCTTTGGGAACTTCCCCATTGGTCAGAAGTACTATATTTAAAAAAACAAGCCAAAACCCAAACACAAAACAAAAAACCACACAAAGAAAACAAATACCAAGACCTCCAAACCAACTAAGTCTGTATTAATCTTATTTGTGAAAAGACATAATGGTCCAAAATCAGGATGGAGGCTACTTTTGTGACCAAGTCTCAGGACTGGGAATATGAAGCTAGAAAACCTATTCCTCTGCCATTCACTCATTTGGTGACAGGTTATTGAGATTATCTGAGCTTCAGTTTCTTTTTCATCAAAATAAATGGGATTTACTAGAATAACATTAAGGAAGGAACTTGAGAATGTCACCACAGTGTTCCATAGAAGGTTTATTATTATTATTCCACAGCCTTAATCTAAAATGATTTTAGACTCCATAAGATGTATCAGGCATACATGACTTTGCCCACGTAATTTACAAGGACACAGCACCAGCTTTCTGCAGACAGCCCAGAGCAGCAGTGCTGTGCAGGTTTGGTTATCAGGCTCAGGGGTTTGACATGCAGATGCAACAGACCTACCCAACAAGTTTAGGTTTTTCATGTTCGCGTCTCAAATTAAACAGGGAAGATAGCATTTAACCATGTCCCCAGGATGTTGATAGGCAACGTTCAAAAGGAGAAAACATTAATTTTTCAGCCCCAACCCTTTCAAGTCCTCTCATACTGAGTTCCTTTCTCACACACTGCAATTTCTCCACCCCTTTGGACTCCTATAACCCAAATCAACCCCAGTCATTAAGATCTATATAATGTCACAACTCTGGTATTAAGGACTCTATTCTCCTGTTTGACAGCACTCTTGAAATACTTTTTTCCTCTTCTTTGCTGTTTGTTGTTTGAAAATCCTTTACTTGAAGCAAAGCCCACAGGGAACCTGCTTACAATCTGGCTAATATACTGACCAGAAGATCTGAAGGGAAAGAAGTGATCTGTGACGTATAAAGATATCTTCAGATTGCTTTTAGCCAAACACAAAAAACATATCAGATGCACTCACTGAGGGAATCAAAGAGCATTCATTCTAGAAAGGGCAGGAGATGGCTTCTCGTGGGAAGTGTGATAAAACATGTGACATTCATCTGGGGAGATGTCAAGAATAATCTGGACATTTTTGTTGGAGAAAGAAACCTTCCCTGGTGATCCTTCCTCTACCTTGCCATTGCCGCTCACCTATCTTGCCCAACACCAGAGACTGCTTTATTGTAGTGCCCCCTGTCCACATCATTCAGAGGCTGATTTGGGCAGCCTGTACGTGTCGCTGATAAAATGAATTACTTAAGAGCAGCTACTTGCTCCCTTTCCCGCCCCAGCCACAGCAACCTATTCGCCCATGAAAGCACATTGAAAATTACTGAACCAGGGACCAGACATTCACCTTGCAGAACAAAAGCCTGCACAAGTGACAAAAAGCAAGACTAAGCAAGTGCATAAACTTACAAACGTCTATTGCACAAGCTGGAGAGTTTACACAAACAAACCCAGCCTTCAAGCACAACGTGGATGCACTTAGACAACATAACATAGGATGAAAAGAATCTTCGTTCTCCGTATTTTAAGAACCGCATGTCTCTTTGGGGACCAGCATAGCTGCTGACAGGCTTGTTCTTTCTAACTATAGCACCTCTTTGCTCTACTTTCTCAGACTACGTCCTTCTCCTGTGTTCCATCTGGTTGACTGACGCGCTGGGACTAAGGAAAAAACCTGAATGTCTGCGGGCCTGCAAGGTCACAGAGTGGACACCATGCTCCTGGAGCTGGTCCTCGGCCCTAAGAAAGAGGCGGTAGCACAGGGGAGCTGCTCTGCTCAGAGCCAGAGCTCTGTGCTGGGAAGTTCAAGGTGGGTGGCCGAGCAGCCATTCACCCACACGTGTGTCCAGGGTGCCTGCCCTTCAGGTGGGGAACACTGAGGCAAACCAGGGCACCCCAGAGCCGGGCCAGCCGGGTGCCCGCGTCTCCTGGGATCCCCCCCTGTGCCATGGCGGCCCCGTCCACCTGCTCACCTCAGGGGCCGCACGGCCCCTTCCCGCCCTTGCGTGTGATAGGCTGCTGCGGGGGGAGCGCAGCCAATCACCGAGCCCCGTTACGACCCCCGCCCCTGCCGCCCACCCCTCTCAGAGGTGCGGGCGGGAAGGGCCCCGAGCCAATCAGGAACCTCGGCTCTCCCGAAGGGGGCGTGGCTGGGACCACCGGCCCGCGGCCCCTTTAAGCGAGGAAACTTCGCCTCGCCACCTCGAGACCCCCTCGCACCCGGATTGGCTGCCGGGGGGGCCGCCGGCGGAGCCGCCTCGAGCCGCGCGCCCGCTATTGGCCGGCAGTGCCCGTCAATCAGGGAGAAGCTCTCCCCTGATTGGCTCAGCCCCTCTCATATCCCGCCGTGGGGGCGGGGACCGCCGCTTCCCTGTGGGGAAGGGGTCCGGCGGGGGAGAGACCTCGGAGGCGGCAGGGGAGAGCGGGCGGGGAAGGAGGGAGGGAAGGAAGGAAGGAAGGAGGTAGGGGTGCGGGGGTACGCCGCCGCGGGGCTCACCGATGCGCTGCCCCACGGGGGAGCTGAAGGGGTTCCCCAGCAGAAACTCCATCGCCGCCGTGCCCCGATCAGCTGATGCCGCCGCCGCCGCCGCTGCTCACGTGACCCGCGCGCCAGGCCGGGGCGGGTCCCCGCGCGGGCCCCGCCGTGACGCCAGCGGCCGCCGCCCGGCCCCGCCGCGGGGTTGAGGCTCGGAGCGGTGCCGGGCCCCGCGGCTCCTATAGAGCAAAGAGCGATCTGGAGGGCGGCAAAGACCCCCGAGACGGGGCCGCCTTAGCCCCGCCGATCCGTAGCCTCGTCTCGCCGGAACCGAGAGGCTCCTGGTTGTGCCCAAATACACCGGACCGGTGGTGTCAGGCTTTAGTGTTCCGTAGGCGTGTGCGGGGCCGTACCTCGACCAGGGAAGTGGGCTGGTCGGTGCGGTTCTGCGTCCCGCAGCATCCTCCCGGCCTGGGCTGTCGCCAGACCCAAGGCGCGGCTGCCAGCGACCAACGCTGGGACCCTGGGAAAGGGGACGTGTTGATAAGTGTTGTAAATCACCATCTGATCACGGAATTGTTGGAAAAGCCCTATAAGATCACTGCATCCAACCATCAACATCCCCCCAGCCCCAGTGAAGCATTAATACCGGTACTATGCCCACAGAGCATGTCCCACATGCCCCATCTACAGGGGTTTTAAATACTCCCAGGGATGGTGGTTCCACCGCCTCCCTGGGCAGTCTGTGCCAACACCTACCTACTCTCTCAGTAAAGAAATTTTTCCTGATATCTAGAAAAAACCTCCCATCCTGATGCCCCATGTCACACGCTTCCCCCGAGCCCCTTGTGCTTGTTCACACCTCAATGCCACCAACTCGGATTGAGGTGAAGCAGCATGGACAAGGAACACCCCCGGTGGTACCTGCAATGCTAGAGGGTGTTCTCCTGCAGAAAGGTCACCCCACACCACCTCTGGGGTGACCTGGGCTACTGGAGATGGTACGGTGTACACAGACTGAGTTTCACGAGCTTGGAATTGGGTGTGTTTTGCTGAAAAACACTAAATATGAGGAGTAGTAAGAGCTGCAGAACGCTGGGCATACCAGGAATGAATGACAATACGACAAACGTTAAAAAAATTGTATTGTAAGTACAGTACAAAAGAAGGGTTTGGTTTTTTTTTTTTTTTTGTATAATTGTAATGTAATCTGGATCAAACGGCGAGGAAATAACAAAATATAAAAACTGCTAGGCGTTGCTCAAGTTTTCCCTCTAGTACCAAATACCACAAGATACAGATTATACAAAGTATACAAATTTTAAATAAAAATACAATACACCAGGGTTGTGTGTGTTTTTCAGACTCTTCAAGATTTTCCCCATTGTACAGATGACAAAGCTAAAGATGATCCCCTTCTGTCTTACAGAGCAGATCTACCCCTTCAGCACAACACTCTCAGGGATGGAAAGAGCCAGGGATTTTTGACCACTTGCAGCAGCAGATGCTTTAGCAGAGGCCAGAATCTGAAGCAGGATGGCACTGCCTCCCTCCTAGGCCCTTCCTAGTTCCAGGCTCACTGGGATTAGTCATGTATTTTTAAAATATGTATGCTCTGGTCTGAGGCTTGGGTTCAGAGCTTGCCTGGTGGTCTCAGAACCTTCTGCCTCCTCCCCTGACTGACTAGGAAAACCTCACACCACACTGAGAAAAGCTCTGTAACAGACAGACAGCTTTGTGCTGGCATAGCTGGGCAATACATGGTCAAGAGGAATGGGGAGTAAAAACCCTCTTGCACACCTGAGGATGAATTTTAAATGTGATTCAGCCAGCCACAGTGAGGGACAGCTCACTTTCAACTGTCCTGAAGAACAGAAGCTAGGCTTCAGACTGGAAGTAAAAAAGTGCTCTTCTGTAATTTTAAAATTTTTGTTGTAAGGCTGGAGTAAAGGCTAGTCTATTTTGTTTGTTCTACCTACCTTCACAAGGTAGCCTGTTTCTACAAACACTTAAAATCTTTCTGGTGTTTCTCCATACAATGCCAATGCCAGCTACCACACACATAGCTGATTCCTGCAGGAAGTGGGGTGAGGCAAACTTGATACAGATTTTCCAAACACTGTTGGTGGAGGGAGGGATTTTTGCTTTTAAATTATGTATATATATATATATACACACACACACAGAGAAATATACAGGATAAATTAAAATCTGTTACAGATATTGGTAATAGTTAAATACATGATATGAACACCACATACACGTACATACAGACACAGAAAAGCCTATATGAGAATCAAGTGCTCTCCTGCAGCTCCTCTTCTAGAGAAGCAGAAAACCAAATACCAAGTATGCAGCTGGAAGGAAGGGGAATTGGTCCAATCAACCCACATGTGCCTTGCTCAGCCACAACAGCTTCAAACTGGTCATCAGTCACTGCCTCACAGCAGCACCATGGCTCTTTCAATAGTGCTGGTGAAAGGGGTGGAGGAGCAGTGATGCAGGTGCATGATGGGCAGAAGCAAGTAAAGTTTCTCCCATCTGCTTGCAAGTTCCTCTCCATCAAAGCAGGCTGACCACACCCTGAAAAAATCAGCAGGAGGTTCATTTCTCTCAGGCCAATGCAGTGGTTGATGTATCGTGCTAATGACAACTTGGGTGTAAGTCCACAATAAAAAATTAATGTCACTGTCATCTTCCACTTTACTTCAAATGCCAGCTGCCATACCAGCCAGCTGATGATTTTCAGTTATTACTGACTGAAGAGGGGGGGGTTGGAACAAGAGGCAATCAAGAGGCAGCAACCTCTGTACCTCTGATCAGCTGATTCAGCTTTCCCCTCAAGCAGTAGATTTCAAACTGAAAAAGTTAGAAATAGGACAGGTTCAGTTATATTTCTTGGTTCAAAATAGATTCTCATCTCTACCTGCCCAGGAAATATCAGAACACTTTAGGTTGGAACAGCTATCAGGAGGTCATCTGGCCCACCCCCCTGCTTAAAGGAAGTCCAATTAGAGCAGGCTGCTCTGTATTTTTTAATAACATCAAGGATGCAGCAACCTCTGTGGGATACCTGTTTCAGTGATCCCTCTCATAGTGATGTTTTTCTTCTTTATCAAGAAGTCCATTCTCAGGCTGCTTCCCCTACTACAGGGGGGTGGAATTTAAGGCAAGTATCTCAAAAGCTTTCTGAATTCTGCATACAAAATACTTTCAGATCTGAGGACATTTCACCCACCAACACAAAAGGGTTTTCTCAGCTTAACTTCACAACTTGTCATAAAATAGAAGTCAAATAGTTACAATCCTATGTATATGCTGTACAGATAGAAAAGTTTAAAACCCTACACACGGAGCCCTTTGGGAGTGCCGGTGTAGTACACAAGTCAGTTATGCAGAGGTTGAGTACATCCCAGGATCCTTTCCCATCAAAGTCCAGGCATGATGTAGGCGATGTTGTCTAGTGTGTTTGACTGGGAAAACAAGTTCAGTATTTTTTAGTGTCAGGTAATGACTCAAAATCCTTAAAAAAACAACACAACTAAGCATGTTCACTTGTCCTACAAGTTACCATATGATAAGACAACCAAATCTGCCCAGTCATCACCACCACTCCTAGGCTTATTTTCATGTTTTTGGAAAGGTAAGTTAACTAAACATAAATGTAGTGTCAGTATTTGTAAGCACCTGGAAACAATGAAAATGTTCAAGTGACCTGCTCCTTATGAACTGATACTCTTTATCTGAATCTGAAACAAGCCACATCAAGCATATCATAACAACCAAGGGGAAGGCCAGTGATGAAGGACTAGAGCAAAGACCTTTATGAAATTCTATAGGGTAAAAGACAAAGACAAAACCCCTCAAACACGCCCACTAAGAGAGTGTCAGATAGGAAAATATAAGTGCCCTGCAGTTTTCCTTAAAAATTCTATATAGAATTCTGAGAGTAAGAGTCCTGCTTATGCACACCAGAAAACAAGAACCAGCAGTATATTGTCTTTATGTTCTTCAAATGAATTTGTTCTTCAGTAATTCTTGTAATTGCTTAAGACAGAGGAGCTGGACCTACACCAGCTGTGATTGAAGAATTTAACAATGCCACCTACTGACTGAAACGATAAGTCGCACCCTACATGCAGCAAGACCACTGACAATTTTATCCATGGCTTACAACACCTCTGTCCTTACTATTCTGATGGTAAAAATCAGAATAGTTTATTTATTAGCAAGTTCAAATACCAGTTTTTTGGAAGTGAAAGGTCAGTGCCTTAATCCACCTAGAGCTCCACTGCTCCTTATAACAATAAGTTGATTTCAAGTTTCCAGTATACCCCCTATTAGTCATGTGGCACTTGGCAAGCAAGAAGGAAAAAAGCAGAGGATGTTTTTCAAGGTCTTAGGATGGGAACACCCCACTGACTCAGCTTTTGTGCAGAAAGCCAGTCTGTGGGAGCTCAAAGCCTTAGCTGTCAACTTTGCTGTTGTTAATACCCCTTTCTCGGAACGAATCAGCATTTTGGCTGCCCTGTTATAACACGTGAATTCATATCCCATTTTTGTTGTTTTCTCTGCCAGATTTGTTGTTGATCTCTTAACTTCTGAAGACTTATTTTGAAGATTTATTTTTCATTTCTGTTCCTCTCCTCTGCCTCATTCATGTCTTCTCTTGGAGATATGACTTCTGACTCCTTTTATGTTGCTGCCATCTTACTCTACATCCACATCAGACTACAAACCTGCCATAAACTGTTGCTAATTTAGGGTTCAATATTAAGAGTAGTTTTAAGTGGAAAAGAACCTGTAGTAAATGCAGTTCTGTAAAACACAAACTGTCTTTTTTTCCTTGGAGAATGCTGCAGCCACATTTAAAAGGAAACCTGAGGGATAAGGATCACATTAGGAATCCTGAGACCACAAGTTATTTTTTATGCTACTAAAGGAAAAACAGATTGTATGTTGAAGAGATGTGCTTTTTATTTTTACTGAAAATTAGAACTTTTTAAAAAACACTGTGTATAGGAGCTTTTATTTGAGTCAGATAGACTGATTCAGTCACTAAAAAAGAATCTACACACACTGCTATCAACACTATAAATATTTGGTCCATTTATACTGGGAGAAAAAATTTGCATGATACCATGCAACAGTAACATCTTCAAGAATTTCAAGAAGTATTTCTCTATAAAAGTGTATGATCAAGGTAATTTTCTTACTGAAGTGTAATTATAATCACATCATATGACTAATTAATCAAAAAATAACTGGACCTTACTGAAATTAACAGTACTAGAATGGAAATAACCACAGGGAACTTACCAAAACGTGCTTAGGGCAGCCATTTAACTCAGGTAGTTGTGTGGTCAGACATGCTAACGGGCCCAGAGCACAAATGATTGAATCCAGAAGCACTGACAAACTTCCTGAAACAGCCACCATCCCCTGGAATTAAAGAAAGAAAGAAAAAAAGGTATGAATTAGTAGTGGAAATTACAGTTCTTTCACAACTGCATTGATTCTCATGCAGGTATAGTATTTTCACCCTGGAGCTCTTCTAGTCCACTTCCATTATTGACACAGTAACAAAACTGGGCCATGTACTTCAGAGAAAAACTGCTTTTGAAAATTTAAGAATTCAGTATGGTGTATAAAAAAAAGCAGGAAACAAAAGAAAAGGTCAGAAAGTTGTCAGTTGTATAAATCAGTTTCATATTTTCTTTCTAATGTAATTCTTTGTCATTTCTACATTAACTACATGAATCCTAAAGATAACAGTTGTTTTACCACTGAAGTCCAAAGAATTGCTAAATCTAACAAATGCTTTAGTCTTTGATAGGCTTTCAGGAAAGGGAATTTGTTTGTGTACCTTTTCCTTAAGGGGGAGATTTTACTCAGGTTATTCCTCTGAAAAATAACCTAATTTGGTCACACGAGAAACAAAATGTAGGAAAGTTTCTTTTACAGCTTACAGAACAAGCAAGCACAATAGGATGACATCACATTAGCAATAACATTAGTGACATTACTTGAGTTGAGTATGTATTCTTCTTACAGGCTGGGCTGAGTTGTGAAACTGTCTGTGTGTTTGTGTGTGCATGCATAGCATCACTGTCATCTAACAGAAGGAAACAATTAAAATGTTTTAAATAGTAGATGTGAAGCCAAGGGACATGGTTTAGTGCTGGACTTGCTGGTGTCAGATTAATGGTTGGACTTGATCTTAAAGCTCCATTCCAACCTAAATGATTCTATGATTCTAAAATATGACCTCTTCTACATTATCACAGAATCACAGAATCAGCTGGGTTGGAAAGGACCTCTGAGATCATCAAGTCCAACCCTTGATCCACTATTGCCATGGTTACCAGACCATGGCACTGAGTGCCACATTCAGTCTTTTTTTAAATGCCTCCAGGGATAGAGAATGCACCACCTCCCTGGGCAGCCCATTCCAATGCCTGATCACCCTCTCTGTAAAAAGAATTTCTTCCTAATATCCAACCTAAACCTCTAAACCTAAAGACTTATCTTACTGATAGCTACCTGGGAGAAGAGACAGACCCCCCTGTGCCTACACATTCCTTTCAGGGCATTGTAGAGAGCGATGAGGTCTCCCCTGAGCCTCCTCTTCTCCAGGCTGAACACCCCCAGCTCCCTCAGCCTCTCCTCACAGGACTTGTGCTGGAGTCCCTTCACCAGCCTGGTTGCCCTCCTTTGGACCTGCTCCAGGACCTCAATCTCCTTCCTGAACTGAGGGGCCCAGAACTGGACACAGGACTCGAGCTGTGGCCTCACCAGGGCTGAGTACAGGGGCAGAATCACTTCCCTGGACCTGCTGGCCACGCTGTTCCTGATCCAGGCCAGGATGCCATTGGCCTTCTTGGCCACCTGGGCACACTGCTGGCTCCTGTTCAGCTTCCTGTCAATCCAGACTCCCAGGTCCCTCTCTGCCTGGCTGCTCTCAGCCACTCTGTGCCCAGCCTGGAGCTCCCCATGGGGTTGTTGTGGCCAAAGTGCAGGACCCGGCACTTGGCCGTGTTGAACCTCATCCCGTTGGAATCAGCCCAACTCTCCAGTCTGTCCAGGTCCCTCTGCAGAGCCCTCCTGCCTTCCAGCTGATCCACAGTCCCCCCCAGACTAGTGTCATCTGTGAATTTGCTAATTGTGGACTCAATACCAGGTAGGTTGAAACAAAAGTAGCCCCTATCCAAAGCACTGGCAATATGTTACTCTTAGAAAACAGGACATGCAAAAAACATCCTAGTAAAGGCCTCTGATGGTTTTCAAAAAAGACTTGAGAGAATAACAGAAACTGGACCAGAGATTGGCAAAGACAGCAAGGAAGTACCAAATCCAAGGTGAATATATAGAAAGAAAAGACTAAAGGGTTTCTTGAGATAAGAGTTGTCTTCAACGACCTAGAGCTGCAAAGGACATTACCTACTGTTCACTGAAAGCAATAAGCAATGTATCAAAGAAATACAAGATGCCATCTCTCATTTTTCTTCCTAACAGAAGAACATTTTCTAAGGTTTTAAGTAAAATAAAATAATAATCCTCCCCAATCCTGTGTGTAGATTACATGACATCACTGTGACACTGTTTGTTACAGTCTCACCTCTGTTTCCTGCAGTCTGTGTCCAATGAGGCTCAGAGATTCACCCAGCAACTGTAAATGTGCAGCTACGTCAATAGGGTCTGTATCAGGGAGTTTGGATGGTGAGGAAGAAACCACCATGGTGCTGGTGGGGGATTTCTTATGAGGGGAAATTGCTCCTGTTGGAGAAGCTGAAAACACACAGATTAAAATTCCATACCATCTTCTTTCCTTCTTTTACCTACAAGCCTATTTATTTAGTAAAGTTCAAAGGCACAAGAAGCTTTAATAGTTCTGTGGACCTGGTCCTCGTTGTCTTTGGAGTCGAAACTTTCCTTCTATATTTACAACACATCTAACTTGGCTAAATGGAATTGGGGAGATCTGGTCTGGGAGACTGTTAGGTAAAGATGCCAAGCCAAGAACAACGTTTTCTCCTCTAGCAGAAAACTAATCCACTAGAACTTTGTTGCTGCTGCTTTTTATTTTACATTTCAATCCCTAAACTGCTAAAGCCAACACCATTCTACAAACTAGAAAAATAAATATTTTTTAAAAATGCTGATGTCTCTCTTGCAGAAACACTATTCTTGAATAATATGGTAAGTTAAACATCAAGATTTAGGAAAAAGCAGGTAGGGAGCAGAAAAGGACCTTTGCTCCTGATTCCAAAGGCAACACTAATTTCCATCTCCACGAAAGAAAAGTAGAGCAACAATTACCTTTTATTTTTGGCGCACCATCTGAAGAAGATGCCTTTCTCTTCACAGTGGTGGCCTCTGCTTTATTCTGCTTGTGTTGGAGATACTGAGCTTTCTGTTTCCAGATCTGCAGTTACCATGGTATAAAAAGAGAGATTTGTAACATTAGGTAATTCTATTATCTGATGCCAGGATCTGGAGGCAGTATGATGTTATGTAGCTAACTGGTGAAGCAATACCATGAGAATAAAATGGATACTTTATCATCACAAGGGCAAGGTTGATGTAATTTCCACATTTACATACTTTGTGGAGAACAGGTAGCATTTTTTGAGGTTTGATGGCTGACAGTATGTTCTGACCTAAGTACCGAGTTTACAAAAATCATTTTACAAAAACACCTCACACAAACTCACCAATTTATCCTTCTCGGGTAGCTGCTTCCACACTTCTGCCAGTTTTTTACTTAGCTCTCCAAAATCTGGCAGAAGGAAAGAAGAAAACATTAAAAACAAACTTTTAAAACAAATTAAATAATAAAATTGGGAAATTTACTGGCCCATGCATACACATTTAGGAAGAAACACATTCTACAACTGAAGCTCTTCACACTGTCTTGAAAATGATTCTCAGCATGCATGCCTATTACTGTTCAAAATGAAAAAAGAAGCTGATACTGGAAACATAGAGCCACGTGTATATACAAGACAAGTAAGTGACACAATGAAGATAACTCTTTAAGTGAAAGAGTGAGCAAGCAATTTCTTTATCCACATTCACAGCCTGGTTCAAATGCAATAAAATAGAATAATGAAATCCACTCCTGTCCTCTTTGCCACCTCTTATTCAAAGAAAATTGGCAGATTATTTGCATACTCTTTAAAATTAAGAGGCGGGTATGAAAAGCAGATGATAGGTTCTGCTAATTAATCTGGCTGGTGTTTAATCAAGAGAAGAGGAGGTTATTCTCCCACCTATTCCAGGGTGCTCAGACACAATAGTTGTACGATACTCCTTACAGAACACTTGATAGGCAGACATGTTTTTCTTCTTTGGCTAGTGACAAGAAGAAAAGGAAACAAAATATTTTTAATTATAATGAGACCAACTGAAATGTAATAAGAATTTGGCATTTATCAATGTCTTAAAGATGTAGTGTTTAGATCAGGAACTCAAAAAAACAGGCTTACATTTTCTGGTGGAATCTAGTGTTTATGAAAGCACAAGAACTTGTCTTCATACAAGGCTTATCTTGCATCAATGCATTTCATTCATAAGTTACAACAACTTGCTATTATAAATTCAGGGTCAACATACAACTCCATTAATGTATTTCAGTTTCAAAACTTAAAATAATAATAAAAAATGCCATACTATTCATAGTACATATCATAGATCTGTAAAACAGTTCAGTCCTCATCGTAATGTTTTGTTCCATTTCTTGAAGCCTTACAAAACACTTCAAGTTATCAGGAAAATAGACAGTATCAGTACACTGACAGCAGAGGCATACACTACTGATGAGATATGATCAGAGGAAACTTACCAAATAGCAAGAATAAATGGCTGAACCAATTTGGGCTATGCCCGCCCATTTCCTGACACAAAGCAACTCTTATCTGTCAGAACATACAGAAACTGCTTTTCCCCATTTATATACTTATACAACTACAGCTATATCACCTGTAAACTTATTCATATGCTTCATACCATTTCTCTTATTTTTTTATACTAACTGTGGAAAACTAAATTTATGTGTAGAGGACAAAAGTGGGAATGTGACAGTCCACAAGAATTAAGAATTTCATTTGAATACCGGACTAAATGGGTAAATGTCTTCACTTTTCAGGTTAAAACTCAATTACTTTTTACAGGAACTGTGATGATGGACTACATCACTAGTCCAAAAATCTACCTGTCAGTAGCTAGAACTGGTTACTTCTGAAAACTATGCAGTTGTACAAACTACAAACTTTTCAAAGAACATCAACTGGCTAAAAGCTGCTGCTGCCACAAGGCCACAATAATGTATATTCCTTTTGCTACAAACAGAAATCATGGTGGCTGACACATTTTTTCAAACAAATCTCAGTGAAAACATGGATCCCCATATTAGTTATCCTTTTGTTTCAATTTAACATGCCTTTGTAATATAGTATCTAATTCACTATTACCCATCACCCAATGTGTATTTTCCCTCCGATTTTTCCTTACTTTTTCTCTTTCTCTTTCCTTTTCTTTTTCTCTTTCCTTTTCTTTTTCTCGTTCCTTCTCCTTCTCTCGTTCCTTTTCCTTTTCTCTTTCCTTTTCCTTTTCTCGTTCCTTTTCCTTTTCTCGTTCCTTTTCTCTTTCCTTTTCCTTTTCTCTTTCCTTTTCCTTTTCCCTTTCCTTTTCTCTTTCCTTCTCCTTTTCCCATTTCTCAGCCTTGTCTTTCTCCTTGTCTTCCTTTTTCCTCCTCTTCTCACCTTGACCATCTGAGTGAAAACCAGAAGGAGGTGGAGGAATACCACAGTGGGTACTGGAAAGATGTGGTGGTGACACTGTTACTTCTGGAGCATGCCCAGAACTCTTTTTAGACTTAGAGTGCTTCTTCTCCCTGTGTTTCTCCTTGTCCTTTTTTTTCTTACTTTTTTTTGACTTCTTCTTCTTCTTGATTTCCCGGTAGGAGTCATCTATCACTAGTTCTCCAGCCTCCAACTCCCCACCAGAAGAGGAACCAGATTCTGGCGCTGCCTCCACACCCGAAATCTCATACTCACTCCCATGGCCCTCTGAAAAAAGGGAGGTGTCAGCACCAAAACTCTCAGAAGGTGGATGTGGGTCTGGAGGTAGTTTATGCTTCTTTCGGGATGACTTCAGGAAGCTCTGCAGGTCATGGCCCAGGAGGAATGAGCCCTGTTCATCTCGAGCTGGTTTCTTGGAAGGTTTCTTTGCACCTGATGAAGAGTAGGAGAAAGCATCATCATCTGCTGCACTACTTTTCTCTTTCGGTGATAGGATGAGCTTCATCTTCAAACCATCAGGCTCACGAAGTGTAAGTGTCTCTGTGTTCACATAGAGAGGTTTCATTTTTTTAGATTTGTGAAAGCTCCCATCATCCACTGAGTGCTCCCCACTGCTAGTACTCAGCTTCTTCTTGTGGTGCTCCTTTTTGCTTTCAGAATGGCCAGAGGACGAATAAGGTGATTTTTCAGAGGTCTTCTTTGAAGACTTTGAGGCTGTGGCCAAGGGTGAAGTAACAGCCTTGAGTAAATCCATGGTTGTATCAGCTGAGGATGGGCTAGAAACTCCTTTTTTCTTCTTCTTTGATGGTAGATCCAAAGGTGAAACACCTGAAAAAGATCAAGAGAAATATACATCAAGATGATTTCCTTAAAGACAGCATTACAGTAGCCCAGAGAAGTGAAGGGGGAATCCTGCAAGACTTAGAACTGCACCTAACATATTTGCATCCTGGCTTGAACAGAAGATCTCTGAAGCCTGGAGCCATCTCGGTGAGGCCTTACTTATTCAATTCAGGAGCTGTATTGCCAGGGCTGGTCAAATAATTCAAGGCAGGAAGACAGAGTAGGAAACTTCCTGAAGTTTTGTCAAACTTTTTATTCCATTATAAAATAACATATTCTAATGAGAATGTGTCTTACTGAGCCTGAAATTGTGCAACAGGTGCAACATTTTTGGTGCCACTTTTATCCAAGGTGACATGAATGAATTGAAAATACCAGCCATTTCATTCTGAAAACATGATTTCATCTTGAAACAGAAAACCAGAACAGAATTGTAATTTTCTGGACAGCTTATTAGTTATGACAACAATGTTCTGTATTATACTGACCCCAGTAGCATCTATTTTTCATCCTGATGCATCCTGGCTTTATGAATTCAGAGAAAGTAATACTATCTGCAAGTGAAATTGAAGTCTGCAGCACAACAGGCAAAAGAGAAATACAAGTCCCAAAAGGGAAGGCACGGGTTAGAAAACTACAACTTGTCAATGAAAGCAGGGGTGGAAGATCTCTACTCCCTGCAAAAGCAATCTGTTAAAATAAACCCTGAGAATATAATTCCTTAATCTTGCTATCTGGTGCTGATCAGCATCAATTTTCTGATAACTTCTCCTGAGACAGGTTGATGTAACTTTTCCCCCATAAAGTACTAAGCACAAAGCTTGATGACACCAGTTTTAACAGCATCCTTTCCTCAAAATCGTTAACTCCTTCTCCTGCCTGATTACTATCTTACCTCTGTAGCAGAACTCATCGGAGGAGTGCTTTCTCTTCTTTTTGTGAGGTTCTGTCCCTGCAAAAAGCTCACAGTCCTAGAATAAGAAGAAAAATCTGCTGACAAACAAGACGGAAATAATATGAGATTCACATGGACTACTGATATAGACAATAATTTGTAAGAGATATCTAAGAGTTATTTGTACTATGGTAACTTGAAGGAATCCTAGGTATGAACCGGGATCATTACTCTGGGTGCTCAAACAAGCAAAGGAAACATACTCTGTCGCCAAGAGCCCTCAGTGTATGTTTAAGGTGAGAGACAAAAAGCATGGTACAGATATGTGGGAGAATACAAAAATGGTATTAGTCAGGATTGGTTTCAGCACATCAGCCACCTAACCAGCATCAAGCTTTCTGTAGGCATTGCAGAACAACAGGGCTATAAAGGGAAACTGAAAGACAGATCTCCACAGGGAGTTCTCCCCAAGTTAGAGGAGCAATACACAAGAAAACTTCAAAAACCACATTTGAAAGTATTAAGAAATGGGCAATGAAAGCTAGCACTTGGAGATCAGCTGATGAGTTGATAGAAGACAGACATCTACCTCTTAATAAAGCTAAGAAATAACTAAGCATGCATAGGCTGTCAAACCTTGAAAATGAAAGTGAGCTGTTTACGTTTAATATGCTCAAAATATAAAAGAAGTGAAAGTAGGTACAGAGAGGTGACAATTAAAATGACAGGCCAAGAACTTGACCTTAATATGTTATGTCACCCAACTGTTATTTGTATTATGACCAATTTATAGTCTGAAAATGAGGCTCCTCTACAAAATTTCATCTGTGTCATAGAAGATATTAATTTGAAACTAGAACTAATTTTTCAGATTAAAAATAAAAATTAAAATAATCACAAAATAGTCACCTTTGAGCTAAGAGCAAAAATTTTAGCTCAAAGAGGAAAGTTTTCAAGAAACTTAAGTTGTCACTAAGTGATTTCAGAGTTAAGGCCCCAAAGAAGTGAAGAGGGCAAGTTCGTACCTCTCAAGAGCTATCGTTTCAGGCTGTCTGCAGAATCAGGAAGACAACAACACATCAGTTAATATTGTATTAATACCTTGCTGACTAGTTATTCAACAGTAAATTCTAAACTTTTTTTTGGGTGTGTATGTGTAAAAAGTTATTCATGCTATCTTATGACTTGCAAGGCTTTACCTCAAAACTAGAACAGCATCTTACTGTCAGGGTCTAGGACAACTGGCTGCCAGACACTACTAGACCAACTCACCGCCAGGACAACTGGACACCGCCAACTCACCACCAGGACAACTGGACACCAACCATCAAGGAGTGCTCATTCAACACTGTGAACAGAACCTCGGGGAGCAGGCAGCAGCTCTGCTCGCGGTGCTCTGATTTTAGCAAGGAAACTGTTTACATAGAGGAGTGTATAAGTTACACAATTTGTAACATGAAAAATTAATGGTGAGATAAAGGCAACTCAGTCAAATGTCAGAAATGAAAATTGATCGATGAGACAAAGGCAACTCAATTAAACATATTACAAACAGCTCGTTTCAGGTCGTGGTCCCAAACACTTAAAAATCACGTTTTGATGTTTTTTAAGTGCATATGTTTAACTTCAATTTTATAAAATATTTTTGGATTTTTTACAATTGCATTAATTTCATACCA
The DNA here is from genome assembly GCA_023637945.1 of Phaethornis superciliosus. Classification (NCBI taxonomy): domain Eukaryota; kingdom Metazoa; phylum Chordata; class Aves; order Apodiformes; family Trochilidae; genus Phaethornis; species Phaethornis superciliosus. The sequence continues at coordinate 58,309,782 of JAJQWJ010000001.1, read as the reverse complement.
CTTAATGTTGTGGTTTTTTTTAACGTTTAGTAAGTGCATTAATTTAACATTACATTTAGAAAATATCTCATATTTTACTGGATTGCCTTTATTTCTCAGTGTTCAGTTAGTGGCATTCAGTTGTCCATTCCCCCTGCTGCCCTATTTTCTGAGGCCAGAAAAATCAGATTCAGTTGTAATTGGGACTGATCCCCTCCTTTACCCCAGGAAAGTTACTGTGCAATACAGGACATGTCTGTCTGCTCTTGCTGTCTTCTATAGCCATTTCTATATAAAAAGAACAATAAACCCACCCACCTCCTTCCATCACTAGCTTTACTCATATTCTTACAGCTTAAGCCTTTTCTCTGAGGGTTTCCTGACCTGTGTTGCTACCTCGTCTTCCTCTTGCAGCAGATCCTTGTAAGAGCGTTTTTTCTCTCGCTGTATCCTGCCAGTTGCCAGCCCCACGTCATCAACACTTCGGCCACCCTCTAGGAACTCTAAGATTTATGTGAAATGAGAAAAAAAGAAATTAAACACCCCATTAAGGAATGATAGACATGTGGACCATGCACAAAATAAGATGACAGCAGACACTGGCACCATGTGATGCACAACACCCAACAGGCACAGGGACCTGAAAGATAGCAATCTCTACTTTCTGACTACAGGGATGGGAATTGGTGCTCTAATGCTATAACACAATTAAGATTTTGTTTCTAATCCTTATATATTTCTTCCTAAGAACAGCTGGACGTAGAAATGTTGTCATGACTAAATATATCCCTGTCCCTGGTCTCCTGTTCCATTGATCTGGCAGGGAGAAGAAAGGCTGCAATGGCAGAGTTTCTAATCAAAGTGTCTGCACTAGGAAATACCACCCTCCTCTGTCAAGTTTAAACCCAGTACTGTAAACCTGGAAGTCAAGGGCTTGGGATCCTCCAGAACTCAGACAGATTAAATCTAAGGGCTTCACCAGCTTCCTTTCCCACTCTGACTGCACAGCCCAACAAGGACCGCAGAGGGTACCCTTTTTATGTTGCGTTTTTTTTTTTGGCAACTCCCTCTGAGATTATGAAGCAGTCATACCTTCTTTCTTCTTGGAGTCATCATAAGCCATGGTGGTCCTGCAGGAGCCTGAGAATGTGTTGCCACGTCTGGGCTCCTTCCCCCGTTCCCATCTACAGGAAAAGGTCTGAGAAACAGAGAATGAAAATAACCCTCCCATAAAGAAGAATCATGATGTGAAACAGGAGACTTCCTCTGAACCAAGTGAAGATTCTCTGGAAGGCAGTGGGAAAGGAAAGGAGCCTACTTTCTGGTCAGTTCATGCTCACCCTTCAGGCTTGACAGAATTTTTTTTTTTAATTAAGTTGGAGACTGTTCTTCTGTTCTTTGAAAGATATAAAAGACCACCTCTTTCCTGTAAAATCTCCAAATCAGTGAATTGTTTTACAAAAATAGAAAGAGGGTGTGAAGACAGCTGAGTTTGATTTTCGCAACACACAAGGAGCCACTGTAGCAGAAAGTGGGATGGTTAAGGAGAGATTCCAAACCCTTGAACCTCAGATGAAGTACAGGGAAAGAAGGAAGTGGACAGGAGCCACTGTCCTAATAAAGAATTATTGCAAGTCTTTTAAACTAAAGGACTGCACATTTTGTAGTGAAGGTGTGCATCCTTCTGATGTGTTTCCCAACACTACCACTGCAGCCATTCTGAATGCCAGCCTGGGAGAGGGAACAGAAGAAAGCACTCCTTTTCACTAGGGCTTCTGCAGCACACTAAAGCACTCCTTTTCACTAGGGCTTCTGCAGCACACTAACCCCTGCCAGCCTGAAGTTTTCCGGCTTCTCCTCACTGAGTAATTCTGTTCCACTGTTGCTGGTATATAGCAGGCCCGTGCCCTTATGGAATAGCTGCCCTCTGGCTCCTCCAGAGTAAACAGCTTTTGTTCTTCAGTCAGGGACTAGCTTAACATGGAAAGATCCCTTCTGCTCATATGCTATTAAACCAATTGCACCTCACTGATTTTGTGTGTGTGTGTGTACACGTGTAAGGGTTCAACCTCAATGACCATGCAGCTTCTTCATTCTGTCACAATCATCTTGCCATGAAGTTACATTTTAATTACCTTGAGAGCAGGGAACTTGTGCTTGTACTTCCCTGTACCTATCTCTATTTTTTAAATAATTGTCTGAACCTGAGAATTGTCCTGGTTTGGGCCATAAATGTTGTACAATGTATAACATAACCCTCCTTTGTTACTTAACAAAGTCCCAACTAACTCAAGCTTGCAAGAGATAGGTACAGGGAACTACAAGCTTGCAGGTACACAGGAGATGTTTCTATTTAAATTAATAGGCATACAAGTTATTTCCCCAGGTTTTGGGAAACCATCCACCACAAACTGTTTTTTAAGCTAGCATTCTGACAACTATACATTGTTGGCAGCAAGCACAGCGATTTGTATGCAGAATTTATGCATAATGCATTTATGTATAGGAGCACTGCATAAGGTACACACTACAGAAACACACTGCAAGGAAAAAGAGCACCTTGCCACCTGTGGGCTCACCATGGTGACATTTCAGCTGTCATACGGACTTCAGTGGCAACACACGTGACACTGAAGCATCATGCTCAAGAGGGCAAGGCCCTAATCCGGATATTCTTCAGTAAAACAAAGCTGAAGACTGTCATTCATGAACAGATGGCTCGGAGAGATTTGTTTATAGCTACACGCGCACATTTTACTGTTTTAAAACCTTAAAGGATTGGCAGGTATAAAGGTTGGCAGCTCCTGCCCAAAGGGGCTTACAACCGAGACCTCTAACCCTCCAGATACAAAACGCATCACAGATTTCTCTTCTTCTATAAATCCGAATCAGGCGCCCCTGTTTCAGGCTCCTGGGTTTCAGCAGGACCCGCACAGCTCCGGCTCTCCCCTCACGCCTCTCCCCTCCCCTGCACGCACACGGCTTTGCGGGAACAAGGCCGCGCCTTGCTGTCCTCCGGCCTCCACTGGGCCCTCCCGCACCTGGCTCCCGCACGGGAGCTGCACGGCCACCGGGGACGGACCGCGCTCGGCGGGACCCCACGGGGAATCCCGACAGCGACGAGAACCGAACCCCGGACCCGACCCCTCCGCTGACACGGGGCCGCGGCCCAGCCCCGCGCATGCGCAACAACGCCCTCAGGACGCGTCCCCGCCGCTGCCGCCGCCGCCGCCCGCGCCCCTCCCGCCCCCGCCGTGCGAAGCGGGATCGGCCGCTCCGCTCCTACCCGTGCGGCCTCTCACCCCAGCGGGCTCCGGCCTCACTCCACGGCTCCGCCTTTACAGAAGGCCCGAGCGTGCCTCGGTGGCGGGGCTGCCCAGCGGTGCCGGGGGCTGCCGGCCGGTGCCGGGCTGAAGCTGCTGGGTGTGGAGGCACCGCGGCCGCCTCACTCCGCGCCGCCGCTTCCCGCCGCGCCGCCCGCCGCCGCCATCTTGGCTGAGGCGAACAAGGGACACCCGCCGGGCGCCGGGGCCAGGGACGGCCAGCCGAGCGCCGAGCACATCCAACGCGGCACCCGATGGGGGGGGGGAGAGGAGATGGAGGCGTGATGGATTGCCGAGCGCATCGATGGCGCGGGCGGGCAGCGCCGTTCCCCGCGTGCTGAGGGGGGCCCGGGTGTTGGGATTGAGACAAACACATAACCACTGGTGAGAGGTTATATGTGGTGCTTTATTTGAGGCCCCAGGAACCAGGGGTATGCACCCAAATCTGATTCCCAAAAACCATACAATGCGGCCGTAATTTATCCCTGAAAATGTCGCAATCTAATTACAGATTACAACATTTCTTAATACATATTCATGTGTAGATTACTTCATCGATGGATTACGGCATCAGTCCCCTTGCGCTTGCGTGGTTCCCTCTGGCGGTCTTTAGGTGGTCGTCAGGATGAAGTAAATAGTCTTCCTCTGATGAAGTAAATAGTCTTCCTTACTGTGCCCTTTTCACCTCTTTCTCTTGGATAATGTCCATCTGGTGTTGGGCAACTTTCAATGTGATTAACGTGAATTTTACTGCCAACTTTCTCTTATCTCTACTTAACTCACTCTGGTATGCGCAGTCCCATCTTGCTACCTAACGAGGTACCAATAAATCTTGAATACATGGTTTTCTATACCATTCTTTACAAGGTAAAACTTTTACATGTTTCCACACTTCTATTTCTACCTCTAATTCTAAAATAGTCAATCCTAAAATAATCAGATTTGGAATATATTTCTTTTACTTTCTTTCTATCCCAACACGGGGGTCCCGGAGCGGGGCCCGGGGATCCTGCAACCCTGCACCGGGCACGGCCTTGGGGCGGCAGCCGACACGTGTTGAGCGTTCCTCGCCGAGGGTTCGGCGCGCCGACCACGGGAGCCCTCCCCACCGCCCGGCCTGGGGCCTCTTCCACCACCCTGCCCTGCTATGGGGCAACCGCTGGGGCCGCTGAGGTGGCCACAGGGGACTGGTGAGGGTACAGGGTGCTGGCCACTCACGGTGTCCCCAGGTGTAGTAGAACGACGAGGGAAGACTCGAGCAATCAATGTGATTGATAATCAAGCTTCAACTTTATTGTGCAGTTACAAAGCTTATATAGTGCTTTGTGTGACCACACTCCAGCCACCACACACCAACATAACTTATTACTGGACACCCGGTGTGTTTACCTATAGAGAACGAATCCCAGATGTGCAGGGACAGTAGTAAGGTCCCATATAGTTGGCCTTAGATAAGGAATGCTGTACACAGACATGGACTTGTGCACACCCCAATTCTAGGGCATTCTACAATACCCAGGCACCCCAACGAGGCTCCCCGGGTGCCACGTGCCCCCTGAGGGGCTGAGCCTGGTGTGGGTGCCAGGAGAAGGCCACAGGCTGGGTGCCTCTGCTTGGCCCCTGCTCTGCTCCCGGCCACCTCCTGTGGGGGATACATCTGCCTTCCTCCCATCTCATGCACAGCCTCCTCTGCTCCTCCTCTCTCATCCTTGCTTTGAGAGGTCTCTGAGCTGTCTTGGTCGGTTGTTGGATGCTTAGGGGTGCACGTTGGGTCAGTGGGATGGGGTGAATTCCTGTTACTAAGCAGTTACAGAGCCATGGCTTTCATGGGGTTATTCATGGATGCATGTTAATGGGTATGTCTCCTGTAAACCCATCTGATCCCCAGAGGAATTGAGTGGATGTGCTGCACAGGTGGGGAGTCAGGATCAGCCAAAGCTGAGATAAGGATGTATGAAAAGCACACCGGGGGCTGCTCAGCCATCACACCCTTCCAATCAACAGTCCAAAGGTGGCAGGCAAGAGAAAGGCAAATTACACCTAGCATCTTCTAAAGGGCTCATTTCTTACCACGAAGGATCCAAGGCAGAGGCAAAAAAATCCTCAAGGAACGGCCTGGTCAGAAAAGACAAGTCTTTTTCCTGCTGGTTTAGCCCTACTTCACTCTTGACAGGTCGGGAGGTCAACAATCTCATGGGACTTTTGCCTTAAATCCCATCATCTCCAGTGATGCAGGAGTCTTTATTTAGATGCTAGCAAACACTAATATGACTCTGTGTCAGAGGCTTTTCAAAGTTGCATGTTTGCAGATTACAGTTCCCAGCCATGCCTCAGGTTAAATTTGACCCATGCCAGACATGCTCATTCCCCAGACCTTACAGATCCCCTTCTGTAAGGACCCCTACGTCTTTTTGTGTCCATAATGGTGACAATTATTTGTGGTACAGTGGGGCCTAGAGGAATTAGAAGAGATAGAGGCCTATGCCTGTTACACTGTGTGAAAGTGTAGTTTGATCCAAGGTGAGAGGTACAGGCCCTGCAAAGAGCAATGTCTGCAAATGCAGCAGCTCTACAAGCTGTATAAGACTAAAACCTACCAACCTGTAGCCTGAGCACAATGCCTGTTCAGATGTTCTCACGTATGCTTGTGGCTGGCAAAACTCTCTAAAATCACTCTTTGCTCCCCCAGCTCTTAACCCAGGGAGGAGTTACCAAGGTGGACAGGTGCCTCTGCAGATTTATGACCAAGACCTTGCCAGAATTGAATTTGCCAAGACCTGATCCTTACCCCTGATTACTGATGATGTTTCTAGGGGTCCTGGTGGTGTATCTGTACCCCATTTGGCAGTACACAGTATAACAAAACATGATTCCAATCACTGGGATTTTATAGTTTTCAGCTTTTTTGCTTATGCTACAGAAACATCAGTTAACTCTTGGGAGCACTTGACCTATGGGTCAGGTGAAGGCAGAATGGGAACAAGTCAGAACGAGCCATTAGTATGGCAGGGAGAGGCTGGGTGCAGCCTAAAGGCAGAGAGATACAGATTTCTTTGAAAACTGAAAGTCTAACTAAATTAACCTGATATTAGGTGATGGCAGGGATTTGATAATAGTATCTAGTAAATGTGTAGGGATGGAATGTTTCATATTCTGCATCCTAGAATGAGAAAAGAGTCTAGCTCCCCTGCAGTTTAATGTTTTTAGTGCTGGATGGTTCATAGGTATTAGATTGTGTCAGTGATTGCGTGTGGGAGGACACAGAATGAATTTGCCAGTGAATTTGTGAAAATGAGCATATAGCAGGATGCTTGCACATAAAGCCACTGAAGCGCCAGTCATTCAGACTTCCCCTGGTGAGATCCATCCATGCTCCTTTCCTCCCACAGAAAAATCATCATAATAATAATAATTGTTATAGTAACAACAACAACATGCAGTCCCTCCTACTGCACTTTTCATCAGCATAGAAATGCTCAGAAAAATGAATTTCAATCATTTCCATTGTTCAGAGCTAATAAAGGGAGCCAGCCAGCACAAAAACCTGGCATTTACTGGGTGATTTTGAACAGCTTAGCCTTTCCCTTTTCTAGAAAATCCAGGGATCCATTTAGAGACTACACCTAAATTATACAGGTCAAGTGGAGAAAATGTAAGGATGCTGATAGCAAACATAAAGAGATTCACAACCCCTTCAAATCCCTAATACCTGACATAATTGTTTCTTTGTACTCTTGAATACAAGAGGTTGTAGTGAGGGAATCAGAAAATCATACAGTCCCTGTCGTTTTTAAGACTTGAAGTGCAGCTTCAGTCAGTCAGCCTTTGCTTATTCCTTTTGTTGAGAGCATCCTGCATTCTTTTGCCAACATGCCACAAGAGAAATTGCAAAAGGGTACATGGTATCTTCCCTCAGGTGTCTTTTTGGCAGCAAGATACATATTATTTGAAATGCTCTTGCCTGTGCAGAACGTTTTAGCATGTGTGTAGACTTTCTTAAGCTTACTGCAAGGTTAGTTATGTGCTCAAGATTACTGCCCATGACACCTCCCTTTCCCCAGATTATATCTACCTCTATCCTTTTCTGCCTATTTTCACCTGCCTGCATCAAGGTGCAAATTTCTAGATCTAGTAGCCCTCTTTGTTTCATTGTTTTTCAGTACTTAGCTCAGTGGGCTCTCAAGTGCAATGAGGATAAAGGGAATAAATACTAAGTTATGTGTAGAATTAAATACAGCACTCAGGGCTGTATGAACAATTACCCATTCTTCTTGTCATAGTTTGCAGCTCATAAATATCTCTCCACTCCTGCTCCATTTTTCCATAATTCTTTCCTAGATTATAATAGAATCATAGAATAGGTTGGGTTGGAAGGGACCTATCCAAGATAATTTGTCAATAGCTGGAGTGGGACCTAGTTTAGCACCTCTGTCCATGAAAAGCCTGATTTGTTTTTCACTGGCAGTGCTACTGTGCACACTGCAACACTTGTACCTTACTACCTACCAAACTGCCCTTAAAAAGGAAGTGTGGCTTGTTACATTTGGATAGGTCTTATGAAAAATAAATACAATTTAAAAATCTTGTGGATATGAATTCAGAGGTAGTGAGCTTTGCATGCCAATTACCTCAGCCATATGAATTCCTTAGTCTTATTTATAAACAGGGCTGGCAAATCCTGTTGGAGCACAAGGACGTGCTTCCTTAGAGAAGCCAAACTTCAAAAGATTTGTTACATGCATTGTTTCGGTGCTGGGGATTTACTCAAATTACTTCCCATTTGTCTTCATTTTTCTGCAGGATGCATTCATTTCTTGCCTCTTCATCTGGGAACGCAGTCATTAACAAAGCCACAAGGGGGGGCGTGAATTCATTTGTAAGGTCTGTAGAGCAGCCTGCATCTTTTCCAGAGCAGCAGCATCAGTCAGGGTGGGGACACAACTTCTCCTCCTGTTCCTCCTGATGCACCCTCTGTATTCCCATGCTGCGAGAGGTCAGGTGAGGTGTAGGGCAATGTCCTTGAACACCTGGTGAGGAAACAATATTGTGTGTTAACAGCAGGATGAGTGAGATCCCCACAGGAAGTGTGTGGTCCTGGGTGTCCCTAAAAAGGGACAGTACCAGGGCCATATGTATAGAGGAAAGGCTAAATGCAGAGAACCAATCAGCCTTGCATTTGCCTCTTTTCACCTTTTTTGATCTCCACCTTAGCACCTTCCAGGTGGAGGCACAGGTAGAAGTGGTTTAATGTGAGTTTTACGGAGCCGTACAAGTCCTGTGGCACTGCTTTCAGTGAGCAGCTCTCTCTCCATGCCTTGCTCCCTGGTCTCTGATGACCATATACCCTCACAACCTTGCTCCCATAAAATGTCAGGCATTCAGCACTACCTGTGTTCTTGTTTGACATTTTCTTTTTTTTCCTTGTATCTGGTGATTTATTTCATTTCCTTCTCTCACACCTTGACTCTGTCCATTACAACCTTCTTCAGTACAGGACAGGCCGACCTTCTTTCTTTTTAGTCAGAATAGCATGATCCTTCACCTGTACAAAAAAGGCAGTAACTCTGTGCTTCTTCATTCTGCAGTTTTCTGTTTCTGACAGAGCCACAGCTTCAGCATCTGTTCTGCAGTGGGGAGTAGAAATTATTATATTGCTAAAATTTCAAATCATGTGAGTTATGGCTGCTTCTGTGGACTGAGCCTGTGTATTGCTTCTGCTTCTGGTTACAGATGTTGTGGCTGGAGATCAGAGCTTTTGGGAAGAGCAGAAGTTTTCACTGTTCCCTGAACAGCTGCAAAGTGACAGTGGAGTTTGCAGATGCTTGCACCAGGACAGTGCTGCCTGCAAAACTCTTGGGATGACAGGCGGACTAATGCCAACCTCCCAGCTGTGGTGTGCCATGATCTGCTGTGAGCTGCTGAAAAAATATGAGCAAGAGGTGACATGTGGAAAGGGCTCCAGAATCCCCAAGTTTGGAGGCATGGCAAAGGCAATAAAATATCTTTTAGTGGTGTTGGGACTAGGTGAGGAATAACAAAAACTGCCTTGTATGCGTTGCAGAGTGGTGTGTGTTGGAGGAAACTGATGATGTTGCAGGACACTTTGTATGTTGCAGGTAATTTGCAATGCTTTCAGAGTCAGGGGACTAGGCAAGATGATCTGGGTCATCAACTGCTCATCCCTGCTATTGTGGGCCCACTGTCATGCAATCATACTTGAAAAATGATCAATCTTTATCTTAAAGGCAGTCAAGTCTCATCTCCCCACAAAGCTCACTGGGATGCTGTTCCAGAACATCCTTTGATGGTTAGAAACCCTTCCCTGATTCCTGGCCTAAATGTACTCATGTTTAGGTTGCATCCATTTGTTCCTGTGGCAACATTTTCTTCTAGCTAATAACAGCTGTTGTCTCTTGCTGCTGTTTTTGCTCTGATGTATTTATAGAAAGCCAACATATCTCCTGTCAGCTCTCATTTTGCTAGGCTAAAAGAAGCATGCTTTCCTAGTTCCTCTTAGCTGGTGGCCTCCTTCTTCCTCTTGTGATAAGGAGAGTGAAGAAGAGCTGAGTACTTTTTAAAAACATTTGGATACAGCTTTTACATAAGAGGTTAAAAACACAGCAAGAGTCCGTCTGCATTACAATTTCTCCTGCAGTCACAGGAGGATATGGCAAAAAGAGAACATATACTTAAAGGCTTATTCCTAGCCTTCTGGGGACTAGGATGGTCTGCTCAGCTCTTAAGTTTACTCCGTGACTGCAGAGGATGTAAGGTGAAGGAGGGACTGCTGCCTCAGGTGGGTAGCATTCTGTGATGTTGCCTTGCAGTGCAGGCCACTGACACCATGCTGGAGGCTTTGAAGTGCTGATCATCTGAGGCCTGGAATTCGTCTTCCTTTTGCTTCATTTCTCCAACATGCTCTAGCAACTTGTCCTGGTTTGGGCCAGGATAAAGGTGATTTTCTGGTTTGTACTTTTGCTTTCAGCTAAGTCTCTTGTAAGTAGTTGCAGTCGCTGAAATTAACAGCAAGTTTCTCAGACAGTGTCTGCTTCTAGGACTGATAACACTCCATGTTTATAGTTACAGCCAGAGACTGGTGTGCAGAGCCAAGGACACTGCTCAGCTCTCAGGAACATTTTACCTTCCAGAAGGAGTAAGGAGGTCCCACCTGAAACCCTCCTCTGGGGAGGACCGGACAAGATAGATGCCAGAACTGACCAAACAGAGTATTCCATCCCATACACGTCATACTCGGTATAAATTTGAGGGATCACAAGGGTCAAACCCCTTCCTGCCCTCCCTGCCCTTCCTGCTTCCCTTCCTCACCTGTTCCTGGTTTTTGCTTCTGCATCCTGGGAGGATTCCATCCATTCCTCTGCCTGTGGTCCTGATCCATGCCAGCCTGAATCTGTGTGTTCCTGCCTCCAGCTCCTGACTGCTGCTGACTCCAGGATTCCAGCCTGGACTTTCCCAGGGCTGCCCTGCAGCCTCGGTGGTGACGTGAGAGTTTGGGGGAAAGGGGGGGGGGAACGTGGTATATTTGTATATATTTAGTAATTTTTCCTATTTATCATTACTGTTTCATTAAAATTGTGTAGTTTAGTTTCCAACCCATAAGTCTCTCTCCCTTATTCTCTCTCCTCCCTTTATCAGGGAGGAGAGGGGGATTAATAGAGAGCAATTTGTCATCTGGTTTAATTGCCGGGCCAGTGTTAAACCATGACACAACTGCAGGGCTGCACTCTTTCTTCTCTGTTTTCTCCCCTACACCACTTTTTCTCTTTATTGTCAAGGTGCCAGTGGGTGCTGAACATGCAGTTTTGATCCCTTTGGTGCTAAATTGCAGATAATCCTTTTACCACTCTCCTTAAGTGGCTGCCTTTTAGACCCACATCTGTCTGAGAGGGTACTGAGTTTATATTTATGTGGGTGCCAGCTTTAACTCTCTTAATTTAAAATTAACTGTTTGCTATATTGTGTTAGATCACAAGATCACAAGATTTTTAGCATTTGCAAATGGCATATCGAATGAAATTAAAGAAGTAGGAACATGGGAGATGGTTGTAGCAATTATTAGAGAGATTATATTTATTGCACTGGTCATTTGGTTTATTTATGCAGGGGTACACATCACGGTGGAAAGACCTTGGAATGCTGCAACTTTCTGGGAATCATCACTCAAGAAAAACTGTATTACATGGGACCATCCAAAGAGCCATCAACCCATCTTTCTTGAGCTATCTTAAAGCAAATCATCCTTTGCCTTGGGTAAATATAGCTTATCTGGGATACAGTGACTTTTTTTTCTTTAGTTGCATTACTATTTGTTAACAAACTTGGTTAAAGAAGCCTCATCTCTCACTGTGCCACAAGATGAAATAAATGTTAACTCAAACTCTTCTGGCTTACAGGAGAACCTAAAACCATGGACAGATGTCATGGTACAAGAGAACTGTCTAACTGGGAAATCTGCAGTACAGGCCATGATGGATTGCAAGGAAAATGCTGGGGGAAATACAGGAGTGTAAGGCTTCTATAAAATGTATTTTAATTATACTTCGCACCAAACAAACTAATCATAAAGCTGAGCTTAATTTTTTGTGTGTGTGTGTGTGAGGACACTATTGGTTTGAAGTCTAAGTAAAAATATGGGTTATACTTGCATTCTGTGCAACCCGCATCAGAAACCTACAGAAGTTGAGGTGCTCTGAGATGAATCAGAGTGGCAGCTCCTTCAGCTCATAGCTCATTGCAGCCATGCAACCATATTTTGAATTTTTTCTTTTTCTCTTTTAATTGCTGTCCAGATGAAAGGGTTTTCAACATTGTCTGGGAGTGCTAAAGCTCTGACAATCTGAGAAGCAGTTTTGCCCTCAAATGGTGATCCTCAAGTCTTCACCATGTGCACTAGCTGTGTACTGATGAGTTTTACACTATATAAGAGAAGATAGATTGTTTTCGCAAGAGGTGCTGGTCCAAAATGAGGCACATACGTCTGTGTGACCCCCTTTTATTTTGCTGAGTGACCTGGGGAAGAATTTGATGTTTTTTACTTAAGATTTCAGGCTGGGGTAGTCCCAAACAAGAAAAAAGAGCTGTTGTTCATTTCTATGAAGGATGCAATACTTTGTAGAGAGAAGAGCCTATGTAGAGAGAAGTAGAGAGATTGTATCAGTGTACATCCCAATCATAACTCATTTCTCTTTTAACAGTACCAGCCTGGTAAGGCTATTGTGCATTGGTGCTGCACTTGGAGCACAGAAAGAATGGGATGTTTTATGGTCCTAAATTCAATTCACTGTTAAATGTTTCAGGTAATGGAAGCTTTTAACACATCACTTGAAAGACCATTGTATTGTCTGCTAGATTTCATAAGCAAGAAGTTTTATTTTTTATTTAGTTGAGCCACTCGCTTTTTCTGAAGAAATAAATGACCAAATAAAAAGCAAATCTGAAAGCCTCCCCCACTGAGTCTATTTCTGTTGTTCCTGTTTTCTTCACATTTTCCTCCTTGAAATGCATTAGTTTCCAGTTGAGGAAACCTGAAGAAAAGATGATTATTACCAAGAAATTTGCAAATTAGCTCAGCTCAAAACACCCCCAAAAGCAATGTTCTGGTAAAATGAGTGAGGCTGGGCTAAAAACCTCTGTATTTGTATTTGGATCATTCTATATTTGAATTTAGCAATCCTATTACTGAGCTGAAATTTAGGACTCTTTAGGATACATTTGTCTTGGAAATAGCACTGGTAAATTATAAGCTTTGATAGGTGGGAGGATGAGGATAGCATCTAAGATCAGGCAAATAGAAAGGCAACAGACATTCTCCCTTTTCTATTAAGTGTGTTTGCATATTTTCAGCACTTTCAGCAAATGAATAGTTTCTGTGGATGGACAAAATTAGTGGTTAAAGAGAAGCAAAATGCACCAAGCACGGGATGTTGATTATAGCAATGCCATTATACAAATCGATGCCATGCCTTCAGCAGGAGTTTTCAGTTCAATTTAGATCACCCTGACAGAAGGAGGAGAGGGCATTTAGATCATACCACCAGGATGAGTCTACGCATGGAAAAATTCACATGTAAAAAACCAATAGTTTTAGTAGAGATGAAGAAAAGAAGCAGTGGGAAATGTACACCATATAAGGTATCGTGCAGGAAAAGACATGACCACCAATTGCTGTTTTTTATGAAACAAGAAAAAAGATTTTAGTGGAGAGGAAAAAGACTGGTAAAAGGAAGCACTGGAAATCTCTGCTTTCATATTTCTGGGAGTCAAAGCTCTAAACAAGAGTGGAAATTTCTGTTTTAACACTAGTATCATTACTGTAGTTGCAAATGTATTTCTATTTAAACACTGCCATTCTGGAAACCAGAACCCCTCCATGTTCCAGAACAGAAGTCAAATTTGGATTCTGAGAACTTGTCAAGAAAGACTCCTGGGAAACAAATGATCACATAAATGTCAGCTGCAACTTCTCTTAAATGTTCCTGCTCCAGCCATTGCCAGCAGTAATGTCTCAGTGATGTATGTTGGGCTGAACGTGGCTCTACAGAACATTATGCTCATTATGTTCTGAAGACATCCAGCACCAAACTTTTCACTGTATACCTCTTTACCACAGCAAAATTGAGTTTACCACAGCAAAATTGAGTTTATGTATGTATTATCCTGTGCTGCTAAGCTAGTGCTGTCATTACTTCCAGCATTTTTGCTTGAGCTTAAATAGCTACAAAAATCACCAGATGGCAGCAGAGTCATTTCTGGTCTCCTCTTGCTTTGCACTCCTGATGGCTCCATGCTCTGGAGTGCTCCTTGTAGCTGCAGTTCCCGGTGTGTGCAAAGCCAGCTTTACCTACTAAGAATGTACTTACCTCTTCCTCAGCCAGAGATATGTATTCTCTGTTTGATGTCTCCACTAAGGATGGGTTTTACGATGTGAGTCTCTATTTTTTCTCCATATTATGTGGTTTTCTCCAGAATAGCCCCAGTTTGCAGCTTGCAGATACTATTTATGTGCACACACTAATGGCAGCGTTGTTATAGTATATTATATCTTGCCAACGTAATGTAATTTTTCAGTTTGACTAAGAGCAGATACTGTCTCTGGAACCAGCAGAGGTTGGCTCTGTGGCTCAGGGATGAAACTGACTTATAGGAATCTTGTTAATGTTCCACTACCCTTGTGGTGGAACTCAGTTTTGCTCAATAAGGTGCTAAAAGCAAAATGCTGAGAAAAGATAAATACCTCAAAGGATTACAAAATTCAGAATAATTTTTGTCTGGAACAGTCCACAGATTTCCCATAAAAAAGGACATAATTCCCAAGCAGTTTCCCAGCTACAGCCATCAGACACTGAAGCTCTGTAGCAGCCTGATGGATGGGTGTGCAGGCAGGAAAGCAGCCAGGCTGGTGATGTCAGTGTTGCTTTGCTTGCTTCCCCAAGAAACCTCACTGAACTTGAGCAATCTCCAGGAACCATTCAGATGTCAGTGCCAAAACCAGAAGAAAGTTTCCTTTATTATTCTGGATCTGGTCTCTATGGGTCCAGCAGTTCCTCCTGCTGCAATGACAAGCTGAGCCCTCGAGCAGGGGGGAGAGGGAAAGGTGATTCTTCTGATTGCTTCTTTTAACAGAAAAAATACCCAAAACAAACCACTCTAAGCCAACCTACACATTTATTCCTCAGAAAAGAGCTCTTTTCAATTCAGTTTTGTGTTTGGGAATATACCAAAGCAACTTTGTCAAAACCTATTGGAAAGGACAAGGCTCTTGTCATTGATTTCAAAACCAATTTTACCAGACTCTCACAAAATAAAAAAATGCTGCTGTGCTCAGCAAATGCAGATGGAGGCATTTGCATTCCAAACTCAGGGTCATCAAACATGTTCCTGGATAGAGAGATCACCTCCCAGGTTATCTCTCAAGTAACCTATGAAATTACTGAAATACTTTGTTTTACTTATACCAGGGCATCTGGAAACTTGTAAGTTTAACAGTTTAATTCTTAGTCCCACAGATGTCCCTATTACAATTTGGTGGTGGAACGAATCCCCCAAACTTGTGCTATTTTTAAAGCCTTCTTTACATGTCCAGAGTTGTGGAAAAATAGTAAGTGGAAAAGAACAGAAGAACATATTATGTATTTGCACACCCAGACTCTCATGCACTTAGGGCTTCAAACTTTCCCTTCCTCATTCTCTTAACTTGCTCCATGCTGTGCTCCAGCAGGAACTGGAAACTTGAAATGGATTTAAAGTACATATTCTCTTTTATTATGGGCATATTTCAAAGGGAAAATGGGTTACACTTTTATTGGACTGAATGCATTCAAGTTTTATTATTTCAAAACAAAGTTTTGGTATTCAAAGGGTAAGTGTTACCCACTATGCCACTAAGCATTTTCCTACAGCTCATTTTTAACTAGCATTTAGGATTTACTTGACTAAATCAGACCTCAGGAAGGAGAAGCTTTCAGGGGAGAAATCACTGCATTAGAAGTGATAAAATGAGAAATGAAAGAGAGGAACATCAATGCAAACTCATCAGCATCAGAATAAACTCAGAAATAGACATTCTACATTTCCATAATGCTGTCAGCTGCCACTACAGAGACAGGGATCTATTACCTCTGTTTATACTGCTGCTAACTTAATTTATAGCAATTTATTCTATAAAAGTAGACAGCAGCTTGACTGGCTGGGGAAAAAAAAATCCCATTTGTGCTGAAAATAAAAATGATAATGCACATAATAGATTTCTGAAAGTAATTTGAATAGCCAGTTAAAACGCAAGGTGAATTAGACATATTTTTAGTAAATCTCAGCAAAATTACCTACTTTCTTATGAACATTTGTCAATGGATCGATAAAGGGCAGACATGGGACATCTACTTAGTATGATTGGATGGGCCCAAGTTAGCTCACTGCTCACAAGCTGCTTTGTTTTGCTGGTGTTGCCTGAGGGGAAAAAAAGGGCAGAAGCAGGCACAATAGTCTCAAGGGTGAAATAAGGTATCTTTTCATGATCAGCATTGTGAGAAAAGACCTGATACAGCTTTGTCCCAGCAAAATGAGCAGCTTGTGTCATTTCTGTCTGGATAGCAGAGAAGATGAGAAATTCCAGGCTTTCCACAGCTTTCTGTCTTGATGCTATTTTGCAGGCATACATCAGTGCATAATGCTTTTGCCGTGATCCAGCTGACACAAGACCCAAACTGGAGTCTTGTGCTAATGCCCATCCCTCAGCATGGTGTCTGAGCTTGGATTCAGCCTTGTGCTCACCACCAACCACCTTGTGCTCTGTGTTCGGTCTGGACCTGACTGTTGTCTGTCAGATTGGCTCCAAAAGAAGTTAGCACGGGTTTACAAAGACACCACAAAGACATACGTAGGGCTGCTGGGATCTCAGACCCCTGCATGAGATTGCAGCATTAAAAAAATCAAGACCTGTTCTGCTCTCAGGCAGTAGTCTTCAGTCTCTCCATTCCCTTAGCACAAGTCTGGACCTTCTCCATAGCAAACAATCCTCTTGGCAAGAAGCTTGCTCTTCTTAAGTACCTTTCAAGCCCCCTTAGAAATAGTTCATGAGCCTCTAGGGGTCCATAAACCAGAGGCCAAAAAGCATGGCTCTGGAAAGTCTAAGTGATACAATAATCAGCCTGCAGGTAAACATATGCTTAAATGCTTTGCTGATCAGAGATGGACTGCTGAATTGGGGCCTTGGGAGCTGCCTTGTGACCACAGTTATTCCCTTTATGACCAGAAAGTGATCTTCAAATTGAGGTGGAACCTTTTCTATTGCAACATAACCTGTTTGCAAGGGAGAGGAAAGGGAGGAAAGGATTGGCAATAGTTTGTGGCAATTTCTGCTCAGGCTAAAAATACCTGGGAGCAGAGCAAAATTAGGGCTACTATCACTGCTGTGCAGGTACCAATAGGTTTCAATGAAACGGGGAATGAGGTAGCTCAGAACTGAGCTGCACGGACCAAGCCATGGAAGAAGAAGTGTAATGCAGCAGCAGCAAGGTCTGGCACATCTGATGTGATGAATCACAACTGGTGATTCTGGGTAGGGAGAGGCATGAGAAGTTTACATGATACCTGTATGACAGCTTCCTGGTTCCACAGAGTGCTGGTCCTGAAAAATCTCCCATCTCATGATAATGCAATCAGCAAAGAGAAGCCCCTATCACATTTTGCATCATTTTGATCCTCCTGTCTCCATGGTATCCCCAGTGTTTCCAGGGTTAACAGGTGAGGTTGCGTTCATGTGGTCTGTTGCTTTGGAAGGACTCCTGTAACAGCACACTCTTCTCACCTCACCTTTGTCCGTGTTTCCTGGCACTTAAAGACCTCTGATGAGCTTTCCTCTGAGCAGCTGTAGGTTGGCACCACATCCTAACCTCCCATGGCTGTGTAAATTGCTGAGGTCCTCAGCCCTACCAACAGCCTCTGCACCTTCTCGTGCTCCATGGTAATTCACCTGGCATACATAGGCCATCCCTATAAATCCCACCTGAAGGTTCCCAATGAGGATGGTAGGAAAGGCCAATCCCAAGCATATACTTGCAGGCTCGTATTTCTTATGTTGCCCTGGCTTCAGCTGTCATAGAGTTATTTTTCTTCCTAGTAGCTGGTATAATGCTGTATTTTGGATTTAGGATGTGAACAATATTAATAACACACTTATATTTTAGTTGTTGCGGAGCAGTGCTTACACTAAGTCAAGGACTTTTCAGCTTTTCATACTGCTTGCCAGGAAGTAAGCTGGGGGTGCACAAGAAGCTGGTAGGAGACACAGCTGGAACAGCTGACCTGAACTGACCCAGCTGATATTCCATACCATATGGTGTCATGCTGAAAATAGAACTGGTAGGGGTTGGCCAGGGGGTGGTGGTCGCTGCTCGGGGACATTCTGAGCGTCAGTCAGTGGGTGGTGAACAATTGCATCGTGCATAATTTTGTATATTCTTTTATCATTATTATTACTTTCCCCTTCATTTTCTATCCTATTAAACTGTTCGTATCTCAGCCCATGAGTTTTACCTTATTTTTCCAATTCTATCCCCTCACCCACTGAGGGGAGAGAAGTGAGCAAACAGCCATGTGGTGGTTAGTTGCCTGCCAGGTTAAAATTCAACATAGATGCATCACCAATTTTGCTCGTGTCACTGCTTTGGGATCAAACCAGTGGTTGAATACTCTATTGATGCCTGTGCTGCTTCAGTTGTGAGCTTAGTAAAAATAGTTGTTGATAAAACAAAGTCAGACCATGTTCAACAGCCAAACTAATTCTCTCTGCTTTGGGCCCTGAGTCCCTTAATGTGCTGCTACTGGAGGCTGCTCCAGCTGTTAGCCACAAACTCTTCCTGCTGTGGGACTATGCTGCATTACATTCCTGTTTCTTCCAAAGGGAGACAATAGGAGGCAAGGGAAGCATTGATTTTGGAAGGATTTTTGATTTAATATTTCAAAGCTTTACAAAAGATGTAGGCAGGGGTCTGGGTAGACTCCTTATTCTAACTGAGAGCTCAGATGAAGAAAAACAAACTGTTGATTTCATTGGCATAGGTCTTGGATTTTAGAAACCAGGAGGGCATTGATTTATCATAGGTCACAGTGTAGCAGTGACTTTGGTTGCCCACACAGAATCATCAAATTGTTTTGGTTAGAAACACATTTAAGATCATTGATTTGAACCATAACAACATGACTAAACATACAAAAGGCTTTAAAAGAGAGCAAAAAGGTAATGTTTCTGGTCCTTGTTGGTTTTTAGATGCTTAAATACCACCCATTTCAGTGGTTTCAGAGGATTTATAACTTTGAGGGTCTGCCATCTTGTGCATCAGTTAAAATGTCCTAATGGCATAAGAGAGCACAGACAAATTTTTTGAGATTCTGTGTACTTCAGCTCCAGTGACAGTCTTTCCAAATTCACACAGTCAACCAGACAACACTGGTATGTGTAACAACTTTGCATAAAGGAAGGGAGATCCATTGTGCATACTAAGAAATGACAGGTCTCAGCTACAGTGCCTTATGAAGCAGGATGCCAGGTTGGCTATGGGGAAAAAAAAAACCCAAGACTAGACAGAGTGTGAGGAGTGACACTGAAGCTGTGAGCATTGAAACGTGAAGGAACAACATGCATGGCAGGGTGAAGACTTAGTGTACAATATATACCAAAAAGAAAAAATAATTGCCTAAAATTTCAAGCCTAATTGCTGCTCCTTGAGAGGCTCAGTTTAGCAGTGTATTATAGATGTGAAAGCAAGAGTTTGCTAAGAAACATAATTAAAGAAAGTTTTGTACTGCAAAAGCTTTGATCATAAGTCTGATTTGTGTCCACTTCAGCCTAACTTACTTAATGTATAGAAAAATAGCTCATGACAGGATTTGGATAGCAATCATATATAAAGCTGGACTTGACTTTGTTTGACCACCCATCAGAGACCTAGAAATCAAGAGTCAATTACCAGTGCAATGTAATGCACATGGCACAGACCACACCAGGCATCCACACTGCAGGTTACAGACATCACCCATGGCACTCACATAACTGCACTGTTAGGTCTGTGGAACTCCATGAGGTTTGCTTTCAAGTACCATTCTGCTCTGAAAAACAGGATCTGAAAAGTTCACTTTGTGGCTCCATGTTTATTGCATTGCTCTGGTCCTTTTTAGAACATGCTGCTTAAAAGAAGATGCTTTCTTCCTGCTATTTGCCAGCTCAGGGTGGGATCAGAAGAGAAAGATGGATTGTTCTTCCATTTCAACTCAAAGAGGATAAATGATTTCATTCCATTAGATTTGGGCAGCCTTCGTTGTCTCGCCCGGGAATACTGCTGCTGGGGCATTCACCACAGTATTTGTTTTTTATAGAAGCCAACTTTGCCCTCCCTTTCTGGTGTCATTTTAGGTTAATATGTCTTGTAAGGAATGGCTGCAGTGCCATAAACTATGTTTCAAGGTAAGGCAGCTCACAGATCAGTTGGTCAGCTAAGATTCTGTGGTATGTCCTCCTTCTTTTGATGTCTGTTCTCAAACGTCTGTCCAAGCCTCAGTCTCCTGGGGCTGGGTGAAAAATACCATCAGACACCAAAGGGTGCTTGTCTGCTTGTGCTTTCATGAGTCAAAATCCCTTGCTAACAGATGAGAGGGGAGCCAAATGATGTGAGACACGGGGTATTGAATTCATCTGCCAGAAACGTCGGTGAGAAAAGCAGAGTACAATTCCACTGTGGTGAAATGCAGTGCTCCATCCTTTCAATAGCTGCCAGCTGAGCCTTCCCTCTCTCATCGGGTTTTCCTGAGTAGCTGCCTCTTACCCTTTCTCTTCCCCTCCCTTTGGTCTTCCTATATGTAAACAGTTTTTCCCCTGTTTCAGCAGGGAGGCATGGTCTGACCAGACCTGAAGCTTTGGCTCTGTGCTCAAAAGAGAGTCAGGAAGTGGAAGGGGCTGGGCAGGAGGACAGGCACCAGGAGGTCTGAGCAGAAACACAGTGAGATGTCCTTGGGGATGTTATTTTGAGAGGATGTAAGTTCCACCTCAAGGTCTTCTTATGTGTGTGGTCAGTTGTCTCTTCCTTATGGATCTTCTAATCTCTGTGAGATCTGAGCTCACTCCTGAAACCTGTTTTTCAGCTGGGCTATACAAGGATCTCTCTCCACCACTTGGAAAGGTTTTGTTCACTAACGTGGTCATAACAGTCTCTGACCTTTTTCATCCAGCCTGGCTGATATAACAATCAGCCTATTCAGAAGTCACTTTGTGTGAATGCAGGGGAACTGAAACATGATGGCTTTATTAGCCTAGTTTCCATGGGAAAACAAAGTAACAAATACAGATCTAATGAGCTGGCCACATATTAAGGAGACAGCTTATAATACTAATGCAGTTGTTTTCTTCTGACATGCCTGTGGATCTCTCAATCTGTTCCATAGACAATCTGCTAGGAAATGGTCACAGTGAGCAATCTCTGCTTTTCCCAAGTGGTCTTCCCAACATGCTTTTTTTTTTTTTCTTAATTCACCTTGCCATAAAGCCGTGATCTCTCGTGGGGTCCTATCTGCAATATCTTAATGGAAACAATTACCCTTCCTGCTTTAATTAACACTGATCTCAGCCTTCCCTTCCAAAACTGGAGGATGAATTTCCCTTAGCTGTAGCTGCACAGTTCTCACTGACTTAAAGATCATCCAGGTGCACCCAACCTCCTTCAGAGCTCCCAAGTGTATTGCCATGGGGAGAGAATAGTCACTTTCTTCTGAGAATAAACTTCTCTAATCCCTCCATAACCCCTATGGGAGAGGAATTAACTCAGAAGTAAACACTGCCTTCAGATACATGCTGCTTATCTCAGTGCTGAGCAAGAGCTTTGTAGAGGAACCCCTTTAGAGTCACTCCATCACACACTTCCTCTCCAAAGCAAGTCAAGTGGTGAACCCTTGCCCACAGCAAGAAGCAGTGATAAAGCTTACAGTAAGCTACTTAGCCACCCCAGCATCCTTAAGCAGGTTCCCCTGGCTATTGGCACTGCTCTGGCACAGGGAGTCATTGCCTTTGCTATGTTGCCTCCCATCTACAACCTTGGTGGTCAGGTGGGTTTCAAGGACTGCTGCCTTTGCCAGCATCTCCAGATGGATGAATTTGGGCTTTGATGGTGATGCTTCCTTGCTTCCATGCTGGCTGTTCAGTCTGTAAGTGACTTTTGGTGATCTCCATCTCTGTCTTTGGGCCTTGACAAGTCTCATCCTTTTTAATAACAGTGGATTAATAGATTAGTAGTAACCTACTGAGAAGGAAGTCACCTGTGGGGTAACAGTTACAAAGGAAATAATTATTCGTAAGTTAAGAAAATAAGCAACCCTTAAGGCCATTTTAGAGGAAGGTGGGAACAAAGGATAATTTCCTTCTTTATATAAATACAAGAGAAGCAGGGAAAGCAGAGCCTTTGCTCCTCCTAAGCAGCCAGAGGGGCAAGTGGATGTGGTGAGGGGCAGAAGTGGCAATTCGTCTCTTCCCCATTCCTGTTATGGACAGAAAAGTTGGAGAGGAGCCAGTGCTGATGGACTCATGAAGTGGTGAAAACCTGCTGAGAGTCTGCAAGGGACACAGGAAGAAAGAAGTGAATAGTGTATAAAGAGTGGAACTAATGAGGCCTGTTTTAAATATATTTTTGTCTTGCAGTTGGTTGAATGGGGGACTCTGTCCTATACCTAGACAAACTCCTTTTTTGTGTGTGAAAATCTTTCACTAATGCCTACTACACCAGTGAAATTCAGCTAAACTTGTACAGTGGGATCAGGGGAGTGAAGGAAGGAAAGAGACAACTGAATGGTCATGAACATGCATCAACACCTCTGCACAAAGAACATAGTTGTGTGAATTCCTGTTCCCTTAAAAAAACCTGCATCAAAACGTCTGATTTTTCAGCAAGTGGAAGACTGGCTAAAACACTCAGAAAACCTCAGGAAAGTGAAGGACCATGCAAATAGGATGCTCAGTTTTTATTGCCCAAGTTTCATTATTGTTCTAGAGAAGGAGAAATGCCACACATGATGCCTAAGACCTCCCACCAGCATCTACCTCCAGCTTCTCTCCTGCAATTATCTTTTAAATGGGAGAAAATTGTTTTCTGCTCCCAATTTCTTGTTGCTGCCTTCTTCCTGATCTACATTTTTTTTAATAGACATCATGAAATCATCACTTGAAAAGAAGGAGAGATTAATTAAAAAGCTTGTATTCCAGTTTGAAGCTTTCACTGATAATCAGAAACTGCTTGAGTTGCGCTTTCAGGGGGTTGTAATATGAACAGTATCTCTGGATAGGGAGACAGGCTGTAATTAATTTCTCTCTCCAGGATGATTACAGATATAAATAGTAAAACAAAGACAGGAAAATATCACCAGAGGTGCCCATGTTTCATGTACTCCATCATAATGTTGCTCAATAGCAGATTATTTTCTCCTCAAGGTCAGTACTTGGCAGAATGAAAAGACTATGGCACTAGATTTCCAGGAGATCACTGTTCCTGGCTTTTTCCAGCACAGCACCTCATAATCATAATTTGCAGTTACTTTTCCAGGTGTCAAGCACAGCAAAGAAAATTTGTTTTCCCATCCCTGCACTATTGGAGGCTTGTCCTGCAGAGGTCTGGCAGCAGAAACTTGTTAAGCTGGGGTAGTTTGCACATTAGTGCAGTAGTACTGTGGCAGGCAAGAAGCCCTCAGCAAGGAGATGAAAGGAATGGATTCGCAGAAGCCTCTAGCTGCTTTCCAGCATCTCAAGTGTCATGGAAAAAAAAAAAAAAAAAGGCTTGGTGCCAGGAATCTGCAGCAAATTTCAAAAGAAAGAGCGAGTCTAATGTTGCAGCACTGAGCAAGTTTGCAGAAAACCTACAAAAGCAGCTGTGGTATACGAATGACACCAATTTGTTTCAGTTGGTGCCATCTCCACAGCCAGGGCTGACGCTTTCAGTGTCTTCAACATGAAATGTTTTGTTGCTGAATGAAGCCTGGGGAGAAGAAAGAGACGTCCGGGCTCATAAAGGTTCACGTGTTCTTCTCAGGCAGACCACTGCCTTGGGCAACTCTTTGGCAAAAATGCTCTAGGACAGCAGTGGGTAGTGCTGGGGGGAGAGTATGTCTTTGGTTTCGGGTCCCATGAGGATGGGGAGAAATTCTGGAGATGTGACTCTTCTATATGCCCCTCAGTCCAAAGCTGAGGGAGAACCACTAAGACACCAGCCAGCTCTTTCCTAGAGCTCTCCATTAGCAAACATTTTAAAGCAAGTCAACAGCATCATTGATTGTTTTATAGAGAGGGACAATGAGGCATTTGAACATGCAGAGCGATGTGCTCACAATCTCTGCTAGAAACAGATATTGTGTTTTATGTGACTCATATTGCATCCAACCCCATAAACTGCAGCTTCCTTTAAGGGCAAATAAGTTCAAAAGAGCTAAACTATGTGCAGCTTCAAAAACAAGTTGATGCCATAGCAATGAAAACTGCTCCGGTTGTTCTGTCTAAGCTTGTCAATAGCAACATCACATTCCAGCTCTGCATGAATATTAGTAGTAGGAATGAGGGGATAACTCACTTTGAAATTTTTCTGCTGGGCTTTATGCAGACATTTTATCAACTTGTTCTTGTACAGACAATCTGCCTAAAATAAAGGACTTTGCTTTGAAAACAGGGACTCCCATATCTACTTTTCATTGGGCTAAAAGGAAGCAACCTTCAGGGACTGGCTGAATAAGGCAGAAGGCTCCCTTCCAGGGGAGGACAGGAGAGGTAGTGCTGATGGCAGGTCAGAAATGGTTGTTTGTCAGATGAAGAAAAATATAGGAGATATTGAAAGGTCCAGAGAAGGTCAATGAAGATAAAAGTGTCATTGAATTTATAGATGATGAGAGATCACAGAGACTCTTTAGCCAGAAATGAGACTTGTCTGAGACATTCACAATGATTAAAGATGGAAAGTGAAATTGATTGCTCCTTCCTTTCTTTTCTTTTTTTTTTTTTCTAAAAAACCCTCTGTCCTGCAACATGGGAACAAGGGGTCACTCACTGAAATTAAAGGGCAGCAGCTCTAGAGCTGATAAAAAGAAATATTTTTCTTTTAAAAATGCTTCACGTAGTCTATCAATGGAATGTATTGTCACTCTCCCTAATGTCATGGAGGTAAAGGCTGTGGGTGGATTTTAAAGAGGCCAGATTAATTTCATAACTCTTTACAACAGTAGTAGCTCCCTGAGGCAGGGCAAGAAGGGCAGATATTAAATAACATGCTGTGGGGCAAAACCTCAAAACTCCTGCTCATAAGACAGGCTGGACATCTCCTTGTCAGAGCTTGTTAGTGAGTGAGTTTAAAACATGTCCACCCCAGTGCACCACTCTGTTGTGAGGGGTTTCTGTCTCACTCTGGAGGGAGGGAACATGAGCCTCAACTCAACATCTCTTATTCCAGAATGACATCTTAAAAATGCACCTTCATGTCAGCCCCAAGCCATGAACTGGTGCACCCTGTGCCTCAGTATTGTCAGCTCCAGCAGAGGAGTGAAGGGAATGGCAGTGGACAGCCTGTCTTTGACCTGATACAACTCTACTAGGCAGAACTTCTGTGTCAGATTCCACAGTTAGATTGGGCACTATTATTTATCCAGTGACTCTTCTCTGATGCAGCAGGGACGGGGTTTTGCAACAACACTAGGGACACCGATGCTTATTTCCACCACCACCAGCCTTGTGCTGCTGTGTGCTGCTGGAGTGGAGGATGGATGCAGAGGCAATGGAGCAGCATTTCTGCAGCCAAGGAGTCCTTTGAGGTGGAAGGGTGGGCACAGTGTGGGAATACAGCAAGGCATGGTTACAAGAGATATTAATGGTCTACAAGCTGGCTTGCAAGGTGCTCATGAGAATCCAACATTGCCGTCAGACTGACAAGATGAACAATCTGTCAAAGAAATCAATACATGTCAAGTCCAACCCATGGCTCTTGAGTGCCCTCAGGAGTTACTGAGATCTGGGCTCAGGGCTGAAGCATGGACTCAGCTCTCACATTTATCTTGGACTTGTCTTTTTTTAAACAGGGTAGCAACCATGATGTTTTGTTCTTTGGAAATACGTGGTTTCATTATTCATTGACCATGAAACTCCGTCTGCTTGAGAAAATAGTGAACGAAGGACAGGTAAAGCAGCAAATCTGCTATGATGTGAGTCCCAGGGTGATTCTGCAAAGGATGAAGAACTTGCCGTTTTGACAGCTGGGCCCTAAAGATAAAATTACAGCCTTCTAGTGTGCCATAGATACCTCATACACAATAGAATGTGATATTTGCTTTCACTTTGGGGATGGGATTCTTTGGTGGTTTTTAGGGTTTTTTTTTGCATTTCTTTCTTCAGAGTAAAATGGTGATGGAAAATGTGCAGCTGTTTCAAAGAGAGCTTGTCCACCAGCAAGATATGGATTAGAGAACTCTATTATCACTGGAATCTTCACTGGAAACATCAGCGGTGACATCCCTGTGTCCTGGAGAGCCATTAGCCATTCCTAGTGTTAAGGAAAACACAACACTGTTAACATAATGCTCTTTCCCAGTAGTTTGTGAAGTAGGGATTACTTGTCAGTGGCCCTTAGTATTTCTTGTCATACCAGTGGTCTTCTGGATAGATGTTTTTTTTTTTTGTTCTCTTTCTGACAGCAGCTCTGTCTTAAGGTTGAGGTTCTTTATTCCTCTGTTCTCCCACTGGACAGAACTTTTCCAAACCTCACCAGTCAGAAATCATGGGATAATACCATCCTATTGACAATGCCATCAGTTCACTAAATGCTGCATGATGTCCTTCCAGTGACCACTTTGGCCAGTAAAAGCTGTTATCCATCTAATTTCCTGCAGAGTTTTTGGGTAAAATCCTCATTCAGCTGCATGCTCTTCACATACTGATCTTACCAGAACAGCTTCCTGATTAAATGTCATTTGAATGGCTAGGCCCTTATTTTCTTCCCTGTCACCTCACCTTTCACCTGATTTGTGCATGGTCAGCTGGAGAGGATGCTTTAGCTAGAGGTGGACTGTTTGTCAGACTAACATAGTAGGGCAGACTTGTGATTTTTTCACAAGTTCCCATATGGTGCCCTCCACTGAGATTCCTGTTGTTCAGGTGGAGCTCTTTTCTATCTGAGCTACAAACATACACATGCATAGAGTGGAAGGATTATTAATAATGCAACAGTGACTGTGATGAACGATGATGGTTGGTGACAGAAAACGGGAGGTGAATATATTCAAATCAGCATGCTTGGCAGGTATATGAAATATTATTGTGTTAGAGATAGGACCTTTAGCATTATAATGCCAATACCCCAGGCAAGAGATCCAGCACTGATGCTGTGAGTCAGATTTGATTTTCTCTAGGTTCATCTCATCCATCTCTATGGTATAGGAGCACCTTTTATTGAGCAATATCACCAGTGTCTGTCACAAGTGGCTCCTTTCTCTTTCCACCTTTTTCTGGCTGTAGGAGAAAGGGAGCAAAATTAAAACTGGCAAATAGAGAGAAGGAGAGTGGGTGCAGCTGTGGGAGCTGTCTTGTAAAGAAGACTGCATGACACTTCAGGCTATTTAATAGCTCTATCCAGACCCCAGTGCTAAACAATTAATAGATGTGAAAGGCGGGGAGAAAGACATTTGACAGCAAAGAGGTTTGCCCTCGTGTATGTGAGTGCGATTACTTTTTGAGACTAGGAGGAGAAAATGGGAGGCAAAGTTTTCCAAATGGCCTATCGATCAGGTATACGACTTTCTTGATTCTTCAGTCAGCAAGGGGTGAAAATATTTCTAAATTTGAACCCTGACTTCATAGTCTGAGGGCATAATTAATCTCATGGAAAAGCAAAATGTCCTGTGATCTTTTACGCTTGTCATCTCCTCTGATCCTTCTTCCTAGGAACAGTTCTCCTTTTTCAGCCTGAAGAAACCAAGGCTGATAACAGTGGTGTGGCAGTCTGCAAATGTTGAAATTTGGAATGAAGGTCACACCAAATGACTTGTGAATCCACATGCAGTTTAACATGCTCGCACAATATGTTTATCAATAATTCTGAATAATGATAGCAGGTGCTAAAATCTTGATGTGTTTTCAGGCATTTAATGATCAGGAGAGTTTAAAACTTGCCAGTTTTAAGTTGTTTCTGATACAATACTCAGTGTTCTCTGCTGTGTATTGTGGTTATGCCCTCTGTTCTGTACCTGAATTACAGACAGAGGAGATGCTTCTGTGCAGTTAGCCCTTCATGTATGGACATTTTAACAAGGCAGTTTTCTCGTTCTACCAAGCAAGAAATCCCAAAAGCAGACTCACTGCAAGATAGACTGGATTTCCAGGCCCAGATTCAGAGGAGACTGGAGGTGACCAAATGCCATTCACATTTCCTCTTTAGCAATACTTCTGACCACTTAATACTACCTGTGAGATAGATGTGTCCAGTTTTCTTGACCCTACAAAATCATGGCAACATCTTTCTCTGGGCAAGAGTCAGCAGACAACATGTAGTTCCTAGATCCAAGTTAGAGAGAAATGGTAGGAGAAGATTATAGGCAGGGTTTGACAAAGCCTGTCCAGGAATCCCATTTCTCCACAGTGAGACGGGACCCATCCAATTCAGACATGAGGATGGAACTATGGTGATTTGATCCACTCCCCATCACATCTGGGGATATGGATTACCTGCAGCTCCTGCACTGGCATGCCCTTGTTGTGGAATGGACCCTACATTTGAGCTGTACTTGAATTGCTTGGAAATCTTGGCTCAAGAGTTACAGCCTGGTTGCTCCTGATTAAAGGTCAGAGGTGGTAAAATACTGGTATGGGGATAAACATCTTTGCTCAGACTACTCTGGCACTGCTACAAGTGCTAGTCAGTAGCTATACAACAATCTAGGGTAGCTGTATCTCTGATGAACATGCTGAGACTCCCTGAAAGGGCAGCATCTGTTCCCTGGATTGAATCTGTTTAGTTTAAAAACAAAGGACTGCAGTCTTCAGTTGTTGGCTTGGCATATTATGGGGGGGTCCTATATGCAAATGTAATTATACATATGAAAAACCTCTGAGAAGAATCCAAATAGTTCTTAAATTGGCACAAAAACTACTGCTATTGAGTTTGAGGTGGTCAGCCTGCTGGCCATCACATTTAAATTATGTTCATTTGTGCCAATGAATTGAAGTAATTTTCACTGATAAATGCCAAGAACCAACAGATATGTTCTTCCTTTTTATTTTCTCCTTTTCAAAATTGAATTTAGTGCTGGCAAGCAGTGCCAAAATGACAGCTCTGCAGCCTGTAGTGTTTTTATTCATCCAGGGAACTAGTCCTAGTACAGTATGAGCAAGGGATGCTTTGCTCAGGAATGGATGCATTGAGGAATAAGGCATCAGTCAACTGCACCTTGTCCATTAGCAGTGTGGTGCATAGCTTCAGTGCTGAGGACAGAGTGGCAACACTGTGAATCCTCAAAGCCCTTTCTCAGCTACATGAGGCACATTTTGACTTTTCTCATGAAAGGCATAATTTTTGGACTAGAAGGAGTGGATGGAAGAGGATCCCATGCTCGTGCAGGGATCTGACTTTTCCTGTGCCATGATGGTGGTAATGGAGTGTGGATGCAGTGTGTTAGGGAATGAAGAGTCTGTTTTCTTCTCTCAAGAGCCAAAATTTATTTGAGCTCCCTACATCCACGTAGCACAAAGTGTCTCCAGGGTATTAGGTCGTGGAAGAGGTGCAGCCCAGCTAACAAGGGTCTGCTTCTTGTACGTCAGGCTGCATTGCAGAATTATAGAATCATTTAGGTTGGAAAAGAGTCTTAAGATCATTGAGTCCAACCTCATCACTACCAAGCCCACCCCTAAACCATCTCCCTATTACTTGGATGGGAATTGTTGCTGATGTCTCCTTGTTGCCCTCTCATGGACCATGTAGATGAATCCTTCTGTGTCTCTTGACAGTGGGACTGGCAGCAATCAAGTTGCATGAACCACAAAACAACTGGCAGGGTAACAGTGGTCTTTAGCTAACCATCATGGACTTGGGCTCATTGAGCATAGGACTAGGTTGTGGTCCCTGTTGTATCCTTGAAGTCAGGGGATGACAGTGACTTCAAATCTGGACTGGACTTCTTGGCCCACTTGAAGCACAACCAAGCAATGCACTAGACACAGGGTCTTTAGGACAGGCCAAATGATTCCACGGGGGAAAAGGAATGAACTCACAATGCTTTGGTACAACAGACTTCCCATTGCCATGAAGATAAACAACACACAGCAATGTATTGCAAGAGCTGGTTGCCTCAGTCATCAGGGATGTCACAAATGTCCTTGCTGTGTGTCTCTCACTCCTTTCTCCCTACCCTGACGCTTCTCTGCATGGAGCCCTAAGAGGAAGAAGAAGAAGAAGGTGGATTTTGATGAGGACGTCAGGGAGGTAAAAGAGAAACAAGTAGTGGGCTTGCTGGAAACCTGTTGGGAAGCATGCTTTTCTTGTGACATCTTGTTATCATAATTATTTCAGACACATTTGGAGTATAATCAGGAGTGGTGTCACCATGAAAGTGCTTAGTAAAAGTGTCTCAAATGTATGAGAGAATCCATTTACTGCTTCTGAGTTGCAGGAAGCTGAAATTACCACTTAAATGACCCCTGGGTTCACATGAGGGTAAATCAATGCTGACCTGAGAAAACAAACACTGCAAATATTACTCTTGTGACCCAAAGCTGCATACTATCACAATTAATCTGATCTTGTCAAATGAAAATGTGGGTTAATTATCTGTCTTTTTCCAGATGGTATTCCTATGATGTGGATAGAAGCTGCATTATTACAATGGTTTTAAGGATTTTTTTTCTCTTTGGTTATTTACTTGTAAATTAAAGGGGGAATAGGATAAGCCATGTCCTGTTTAATGTGCTTGTCCATATTGTCTCTTGCTGAAGGTTTTGTCCAATAAGTCTTTTAAAATCTTACTAAGCATCTGCTTTGGTTTTTGAATATCACATAGCTATGGATCAAACATTGCTTTCAGCTCTGTCTGAACCATCTTCCTAAGCCTGAGGGGTTTGAGGGCAGCAAATGAAATCAAGATCTTGTTTTCTCCGTTTTTGTTGTGGTATATACATGTGTGAGGAGCTGGATTTCCCTCCTGCTGCTTTGGCTTACTCTAACCCTGACAGAAGCAGTGCAAATATATCATTGCTTGTATTACAGCTTTATGGTCAAAACAGTGTTGGTATCTATTGAGATTTGTTTTGACAGAAAGTGACAGAAATTGGTCCAGGAGGTTGTATTTTCTGTGTACCACTTTCCTACAGTCATGTTAATCTCAGATTTACCACCTTGTGCTCTTTGAGGCCCCTCAGATTTACTTGCTTTTTTTACCACTTGCTCAGCCATGCAGCTTAGAAAATATTCAGCTATGAATTTCACTATTATGGTTGGAACTGTCAAGGAACATTTTCCCTCTTTTCTGAAAATATGATGAGGGGGTTATAGCATTCTTGTTCATTGGGCTTCTGCCTTGGTTATTTTACCAATTTGACTCCTACAGCAGGTGCAGAAGGCCAGTGAAGGCCAGTACAGTACAGAGGTCAAGACTTGTGTAGACAAGATGCCTACATCTTCCAGCTATATTCCAGTTCCCCAAGGTTGTCTGTGAAAAAATTTAGTTTCCAGCTGTTTGCTCTAACTTTGTAAGGTTTCCAGACCTTCATATGATCCTTCAAATTGCTAAAGAGCCCTTGAAGTTATTAAGGGGATGATGAGCTGAGGAAGCTCATCATCTTCCAGACAAGGACTTTTTTTCTAGAAGAGGCATTTTAATCCAACTACATATTGGTGCAAGAAGTGGAGGGCAAAATTTATGATCTATCATGTGTGAGAGATTAGTGGATCTTAATAGTCTTTTTTTCTGGCTTTGAATTCAATTTTCCTTTTATTTTTCATAAAAGTAGTGTTGGAATGATTTTTGTACTCGCCTAAGTAAGGGGTTGAAAATATGGATTATGATCAGGTGGAGAGTGTCTTGAGAAAAGCCATGGAAAATCTGTTAAATCAACAAAAAAAGTTCCTTAGTGCAATCTAGACACCTGGAGCTCACTTCTTTGTGACCAGAAAGTGGTCACAGAGGGGGTCCCCACGGCTTTTCTTTTAGAATGTAGAGTCTTTGGTCACCACTTCTCTGACAGCAGAGTTAAGGACAGAGGAAAATTTACAGGACAGAGAAAGGTTTCAGTGGCCTCCAATTTAATTTAAAGAAAAAAACCCCAGTCTTTGTGGTTACCATCTGCATACTTAAACCCATCATGCATCTTGAGTTAGTAAAAACTGTCTCCGGACTGCATGATGTTTTAAATTAAATTAAATTAAATTAATCATTTATTCAAATAAAATAAGACATTCCAAGACTGTCCAGGGAGGCTGTAGTAATAATAATACCTCTTGATAGAAAAACATGTCAATGCCACACAAATCTGGGACATTTTACTCTAACGGGATCTTGTTTTCTTTAGGACTCAAAAGAATGAGTTTCCATTTGTGTATGGTAGGAGCCTTCCAGGACTCTGTTACTATCATGTTCTTGGTCTGTAGTGCTGTAAAATTGCAAATATTAGTCAGATATCTTTTTCCCAAGAAGCTTCTGGCAGTCTTTACCCAGACTTTTAAGATCATTTATAGAGTAGAAACTAGCAAAACCAAGAAGACATTTCTTTTCCATGACACATCATGAGTGATTCTTGCACAAAATTGCCAAGCACTTGACAAAGTCATAATCGCTAACTAATGATCCATAATGCAATTGCTGTAATTAGTAGCATTATTGATATTACCTTACTAGAGTAATTGGACTCACTTAACCTTTGTTTTTAGCAAGAGGAATTGAGACACTGATGCTGAGAAAGACTGGCATCAGGTGGACAATAAACAGTCTGTACATCTGCTATCTGATAACATGTCTGTAGCTCTCACTCTGCTACTCACTACAGCTGTGACTGGTCTGGAACCACAAGACTTTTGAGCAGCAGACAGGGCCTTTTCCACTCAAGTCTGCTCCGACCTATCACACCTGTGCCTAAACTGAAAGGTTAAATGTGCTCCAAGTCCCATGACCTGTGAATTAAGCCCACAGGTAGAGTCAACTGGATGTGTCTGAATTGTGCTTGGCTCTCTCCGTGGGGATGAGTGGGACAATGCAACCCTGCAGTGAGCTGGACCTAGAGGTACATCTTCAGGGGATGGTGGGGTGCTCCTCATGTTGCCCTATCTTGGGGGCTCTCCCTAAAGCTGGGGAGCTCTGTGGTGAGGTGTCCTGTTTGGTTTTCACAGCAAATAACTAGACTAAGCCTGACTACCTATCAGGTGGCAACAGCTCTAGCTGCTAAGAAGCTAGGCTGGATGCAGCACATTGTCATGGAGGAAAAGGCTGATTTAGATTTTATCATGAAGCCAGCAACCAGTAAAGAGGTTTTACTCAAACAAACCTCTCCTCCTGCAAGGGCATCAGATGACACTGTTCTGGATGATGGCCATGTGGCATAAGGTGCAAGCTACTTTGTGCTCTGTAACAAATCCCTTGGAGAAATCAGCATCTTTCTCCTTTTAATGACTGCAACATAGTCTGTTGTCCTCCCTCTATTTATTTTAATAGGAAATATCTGCCCAATATGTTCATGTGTGCACAGGCTGCCTGAAGGCAGCATCTCTCCTGTCCTCTCTGAAGGCTGATGAATAGGATGGATGCCACCTCTGCTCCCACTGTCCATCACAGGCAGGCTAGGCAACCATGATGCTCCTCTTGGCTTTCTAACTGCACACTTCATGGCTTGGATAACAATAATGATAATAAGATCTGGAGAAAGAAACCGTGTCTTGTGCGGAGTTCTTACCCTCCTGCTGGACCCCTGTTTTGAAGGGTGCAGTGGGGAGAAAGGGTAGAAGCACTGAGGGGGCCAATGTGTAGATCTGCCCTTCACCATAGCAAAGCCATTCCTCCCACCAGATCATCCCAAGGCACACAAAAGAGCTTCCCTGGCTGCAGGCCTGCATCCAGCCTCACAGGGCATCATCAGGTCTGGGTGAGGGCCAACCTGACAGCTCTGTCTTTCTTGTTGGGCCAGCTACCTTGGTGCTTTTCCAAAGTTATCTCCTAATTAACCTTGACACAAGACTTAGCTTTCCAAAAGCCTGCTGGACCTCTGAAAAATCAATTTTTTTCTCTGATGAGGTGAATTCAGATGAGATTCAGCTTATCGAGGCCAACAATTGCAGTCCCTTAAGTGTACAGGTGGATACATAATTGGACTTGTCCTCTTCATCATAGGGAAAACCTGCTACATGCTAAAAAAATTAATTTGCTGATCTTTATAAAATCTATTCATAACAAAATCTGCAAAGGGGAAATGAGATTGGAAACTGACTCCAGACACCACTTAGTGAGAATTATTTCGTGCCAGTGTGTGTTAAATTCAATATGTATTCCATTCATGCAGTGTAGTTTATTAAAATGAACAGCATCTCAAATATGCATTTCTGCATTCAGTTACCTCAGTCTATCCTTGATGGATCTATTACTGCTGAAAGATACAAATCTTTGCAGTCAGAGTTCACGGCCATTTGATGAGAAAAAAAAAAAGAAAAAGAAAAAGGGGAAAGTTGAAGACATAAAGTGCCTCAGCCTAAAAATAGCAGTGAGAACTAGCCAGCAGGAGACCCACATCAGAGCAATATATAGGCTGGCTGTGGCCTTTCTTGTGACAGAGCCTGACTGCCACTTCACAGATGGTTTATTGTTAGAGTTTTCCACTGATAGGGAGGCATTTTTCTAGGTCTACTTCAGGGTGTTCTTACCAGCCTTTAAAAGCATCCCAAATCATGAGGGTTTGGTTTTGTTTGAGCCAACAGATGAGGTTTCTTCCCAAACCTGACCACCATATTTATGCCACCAACTCTGTACCAACTCTTCCCCTAGGACTTCTCTACCAGGAGCGCCTCTACCTCTCTGACCCTATACCTGACAGCATCTCCTGACAGCATCCAGTGATGTCTGCTCCCTCCATCCTGAAACAAATCTGGCCCATTTTGTGCTCCTACAGCCTGACCCCTGGGTGCCTGTCCAGCACCAAGCAGCTGTGTACTCAACTTTTTGTCTCCCATGCAGTCCAGATGCTTAAAACGCCTCTGTCCCAGGGACCAGATTGAGTGTGTAATGGTCTCCCAAGGGGAAGCTGTTCTAAAAGCTGCAGCAGTAAACCTATTCCAAAGAGTCTGAGAAAGCAAATGAAGAATATCTAGGTGTGTTGGCTGACTGAAACTGCCATCTTGGTTTCTCTGTCTGTACACATTTTCACTTTTCCCTTTTTTGGAACTAAATTAATATGCAAGATCCTATCAGAAGTAGCATAATGTTAGTTTGTGTTACATGTAGGATTATTTCGCCCAGAGTTTTCCCTTCTCGGATGAGAAATCTTAAACCACATATGTGCCTAATGGTTTTGAAGTGCCATCCAATTACTAGTTACTTGTGTGAAGGAAGTACTCAATTAGCTTTAAAAAAAGAGGGAAGATGAGGCTGATGGAGGAAGAGACATGCTAAAAACATTCAGAAGAGAGTCTATGGCTGAACACAGGCTGAAACCATGGATGTTGCTTTTTGCTAGGTCTGGCAAATCAAAACTCTCAATAATACTATATGCCTGAACTGACTTACGTGATTAAAGATTTTGCATCTCTCCCTTTCTGGTGCAGTAAAAGGTTAAAGCTCTTTTCTGTGGGTAATAAAACTAAATATACTCCTAACCATTAGCCATCTTTGGAAAAGTAGGGCAGGGACAGTGCTTGGGTGTGCTGTTTACAACGGGGTTGCAATACCTGACATCTTGTACACCACTCAGGAAGAGCCAGAGGTGCACTGTGTGCTGGGGTGCACTTTTGTGGGTAGACGCACTGAGGCAGCTGAAGTTTTAGCTATGTAAATCAGGGTTTAAACAAAATGCTGGGTAAGAATTCAAATCAGGACTGGAGATGTGTTTAAAAAGAATCCATTTTTACCAGGATTAAATCTTCTCAATCAGGGACCTGTTTGGAGGCTGGCTTTGTCACACAAGACTAATTGACAAACCTCTGTGATATAATATTATCCCTGTCGTCCCATTGAAACGCAATAGTGATGCTTGCTTCTATAAATCAATCTGATCTTAAAAAGGAAAGTTAAATGAGCATCACATTATAAACCACAAAGCACATTCATCACTCTGCTACAAACCATAAATATGACAAGTACATCCATCAATTCAGCACCTTTCTTTCAGGTCTGTGTTCATGGATGTTAGTAACTTAATGTCTCCAGAAAGCTTACCCTTCTTAATACACCATGGAATCTGGTCTTTAGTTTATTGCCATTACCAGAAATGGAGCTCAGCCACCTCTAGTGGGGTTCCCATTCTAAGAGCTCCTGCAATGGAAAAATACACCTCTTCCAAGGGTGCACCTGGAGTAACCCCTTTGGGAAAGGTTACTCTCACGCTGCTTGTTGCTGCTGCCTCAACTGTACAAACTGTGGTAACAGCAGGATGTCCAACTAACAGTAGCCATCTAGCTATGCAAACTGAAAAATAGTCTATCTGAAAAGGAATAAACAGATCTTTAGATAAGTTTTTAATGATTTGCTGTCATACTGTAAAGATTTATTGTGTGGGTACTCAGGGTCTCCTATAATACCATGTTTTCATTACTAGCTTGGTGAACTGGCTAGGGAATTATAAAATCTAGAGATGAAGACAATTTGGAAGGGACTCTACGTGCATACAGAAGGCAGGATTCGAAATGACTAATGGGAAATGTGGTCCTGGAAAAGGGTATATGGTCCAAGGACAACCACCAGACAGAAGACTGCTGCATCCTCTTTTGGACATGGTATTGCCGCACTTCAAGAGAGAGCTGAGCAAACTGGTGACACTTAGAGAGCAGAGAAGGTGGAAAATATAATGGGTGAGGAATGAGCAAAAGAAATGGGCTTATCCCAGAGAAGAGGTGACTGGGTGACTGAAAACAGAAATTACAATGATCTCAAAACACAAAGAAGGCCACAGGAAGGAGAGTAGGAATACACTATTTTTTTTTCCCTGCCTGCTGTATTGAAGGAAAGAAATAATGGCCTTACATTGTAGAAAGGGACATTAAGGTTTGACATCAGGACAAAGCATCCTAAAAGCAAAGGCAGATAAAGCAGTGGAGTAGATTGCCTCTGCTACAAGGAGAGGCTGAGCTGGGGTTGTTCAGCCTAAAGAAGAGAAGACTCCAGGAGAAACTTATAGGTGCTTTCTAATACCTTAAAGCAACCAGCTGGAAGGCTGGATAGAGATTTTTGTAAGAGTGGCCAGCAATAGGACAAGGGAAATGGATTTA
Organism: Phaethornis superciliosus; assembly: GCA_023637945.1. Lineage (NCBI taxonomy): Eukaryota > Metazoa > Chordata > Aves > Apodiformes > Trochilidae > Phaethornis > Phaethornis superciliosus. Next base: position 58,272,512 of record JAJQWJ010000001.1, on the reverse strand, counting down.
AACTGAAAGAGAATGAGTCTAGACTAGGTTTAGACTAGATATTAGGAAAAAGTTTTTAGAATGAGGTTTATGAGACTCTGGAACAGATTGTCCAGAAAACTTGTGAATGTCCCCTCCCTCGAAATGTTCAAAGCCAGGTTTGATGAGGCCATGAGCAACCTTGTCTAGATAAGAGCCATCTCTTCCCATGGCAGGGAGGTTGGAGTAGATGATCTCTAGGGTCCCTTCCAACCTATGACATTCTGTGATTCTGTGATTGCCTGGGAAGGTGGTGGTGTCTCCATCATGGGAGGCTTTGAAGAGCTGACTAGACCAACAGTAAATGGTGGCAATGTGGTGGACAATATGTTGTTTGAGTCCTCCTGGCCCTGTTTTCTATAATTCTGTCTTTGACTAGCATCAAGGCTGTATGTCCTATTAGTCCTACAGGATGGAACAGTCCGTGTTCTGCCTGCCTATTTTCCTATGCACAGCTGAATTTCGGAGGAAGTATCCTTAGAAGTTTCCCACTTGCATCTTTTCTACCTCCTGCTGAAGAACAGGTCCAGATGAGTCACTGCATCTTCCCTCATTTCTCTTGGTCCTTTAGGGTGCACAGCAGTGGAGCCCAGCCCAGCCATGTTATGCTGAGAGGAACAGATGGGCTTCAGAAGCAGCACATGTGCAAACCCACATGGAGGCATTGCCACCAGAGCACCGTGCACCCCCAGAAACAGCTTTTAAAAATCAAATCCCAGACACTGCTTATAGACAGAGCAGATGACTGTAGCTGAATATGAAGGCTGGCTGTAAAATATCTAACCCTCTGGAGCTGCAGTAAAGCTAGCAAACGTTGTGCTAAATCAAGTGCACAAGGATCCTGCCATGGCTAGTATTCTGGGGTAAGGGAGTGGTGGGGTGGTGGACGGACCACCAGAAGAGATTTTTTTGGAAAATCTCTCGTCTAGTGCCACCTCCGGGTCCTTTTCCTCAGGGCTGCTTTCTATCCATTCTCCCCCAGCCTGTATTTGTGCTTGGGGTTGCTCTGGCCCAGGTGCAGAACTTTGTACTTGGCCATGTTGAACTTTATTAGGTTGTCATGGTGTACTTTTTAATTATGTGATCCCAGGCTACTTTTCCTGAATGGACTCATGCATCATTTCTCATAACTAAGTTTAGTAACCAGCTGCTAGAAAGTTCTACAGAGGAAAACACAGATAGGAAAGGTCAACCTGTTTTAATAGGCCAGATCTGAGCTGATGTAACTGGGCACAACAAATGCTGCCACTTGAACTCCTCTCTTGGAACGCTGCCAGTTTGTGGTGTACAACACAGAAGAGCAAAAGCTCCTTCACTCCCCTTGGATTCTTTTTAATGGTGGAGAGATATGGGAAATGTATATAAGGAGGTTGTGGGGAAAGGTAGATGAAATGGCTACATCAATCTGGGGAAAGAAAAGGGAGTGACTTGCTGTTCTTTCCTATGACTAGGAGCTGTGGGTTGCATCAGGCAGTACTTAAAGAGGAAGAAAGAGACTAAATCCTTCCCTGAGTTGTCAGAGTTTTCATTAGGCTCAAGCTGAAATACTTGGCTCAAAAAAAATCTGAGCACCAGAGAATGTAATCACTAGGGCCAAACATTATGACTAGCACACAGCTCTTAGGTAAATAATGATAACAATGCATATTCTTTCCCTTTTACATAAGGTCCAAATAATTATGGAAGTCTGTCTTGGAGAAAAATTCACCAAGCTTAGCATATCTTAATTAGCTTTCATCTTTCCAAAGGAAAAAAAATTGAATGTGGTGTTATGCTCCTTAATTCACCTTACCAGAAAGGACCATCTTTGAATGCCTGACCTGTTATAGATGTGTCACTTTTTAGCATAATTTAGCCTGGCTTAACACATCTTGACAGGATATAATAACCTGGCACAGCATGTTAAGAAGAAACAGTCATCCTTTTGGTCTGGGCTTTAGATCCAATAGTGTTGATATGGAAAAAAAATACTCGGGGGAAAAATAATAAATGAAACACTTACAAGTGCATTGTAGGAATGACATACATTAGATCAGCTATTTGTCAGGTGGTGTAATCTGACATTCTCAATGGTTAATGATGGGTTTTTCAGTAGTGGTGAAAATCCTGCCAGTCTTCTGTTGTTGCTGTCCCTTAAGTGTGAGACAGTAGGATGCTTGAATAGTTAAACTAGAAAAAAGCCTAGTGACTTTCAAAACACCCCCCAACTGTGTGCTTTGTGTTGGTGCAGTAGGTTTTTCATAGTGATTATAAAAAGGTTGTGGTTTTGGATGACCTCGGAGTTGTGGAATTAACAATCGTGACAGAGGTCTCACACCTAGCCTTAGCCATCTAAAGATTTTACATGTGGCGAGTATTTGGTGGTTGATGTGGATCAGGTTTCTGTCTCAGTCCAAGCCAGAGTGGTTGCCCAGTGTCCACAGCAGAGCAATGGAGGTTTGGAGGAGCACTGAATTTGGAGTGTCCAGTATCAAGATTTTGGGTGCATATCTGCCTGAATTGGTAGTGAGCAAGCTTGGAAGTTACCTGTGCTGCCTCCACTGCCTGCAAAGCTCTGCGTTGCTCCTGTACTTCTCATAGTGGACTGTGGCAAGACAAGGGACAAAACCCCCAGTCTCACTGCTAGAAACAGCCCCAGGATATACCCAAAAATCAAGAGCAGGCACAGTGTAAGGGTTTCTTTGGACACTGCTTTTCCTGGATCTTTTTCTTGGGAGTCAGCAGAGGGACTGAGTTCTACAAGTGATGTCAGCTAGACATGGTCTGCCAGCCTCAGTTGGATTGAAAACATTTTAGAATTTTTATTGTGCCTGTAAGGAGAAATAGTAGCATGGGTTCTTTGGCCAAAATCTTGGAGCTACTCAAGTGTCTGCATGATTTCACCTTCATCATGACGCTGTGAAATAGACTACCTCCAGCTTATAACTGGGGGATCTCAGACAGAAGGCAAGTCAGGTGGCAGAGCCAAAGGTCCCTGGGAAGCCCGTGGTGGGATGTGGAGGCAAGGAGGCCATCCTCACATCCCATGCGGTGCAGATAAAGGCCTGTTAGTCATTAAGTGGGGCTTATCACAGCTGATGGCACTGCTCCATCCCCTTCAGAGCCTGCTGCAAAGCCTGGTGATGCCGTTGGAAAGGTTCTTACTCACACGATGGGCTTTTGGCCAGTTCTCTGTGCTCTGCCGCCAAACGTTAGTTTGCAAATGCAGTTTACAATTTCCTCTTTCTTCGCTTACCCCCATCAAAGGTTCAGCTGAATACAGCAATAAGGAAGCAAGGAGGGTCAAGTTTATAAATTACTCTGGGAAGTTTGGTTTCCATGGCTGCCAGCAATTACTGTGCAGACTCAGATGAGTGGAGATTACAGCCCAGGGCTGCTATTTTGTACGCTGGCAAGACACAATAACAAATGACAAACTTAATTCACTGCTGCAGCAGGGAGGAGGCATCTCACTCTGTGAACCTGGGGCTTATCTTACTGGAGAAGCAGCTCTAAGTGGATTTCTCCTTTTTCTGGCTGTGCTGATGCCAGCTAATGCATATTCTTCAGACACTAGCATCATTTGACCTCAGAGATCTTAAGTCTATTAGTCACCCACACTTTCTATTTCTGGACCTCGGAAATTTTAAGCAAATAAGAAAATCCAGCCCTCAAAGTGGGCTTAGAGGTCAGCCTTATTTGTAATTTTCCCCCCCCCCCCAGAGGATTTGATGAGCTCTTTGCTAACTGAAATACAAAAGGAATAGTTGCTCAGCTAAGATGCAGGATGGCATCTTGCATTCTGCAGGGGCTAGGAACTCAGCTCTCCACAGAAATTTTCCACAGGCTGCTTACCATCAATGCAGATGCCAGGGACTTTATTTATATTATATATTATATATAGTTGATATATATATATACACACACTATATTATAAATTTATTTATTTACATGTCCACATTATGGAGCCATTTATTACTACAGCAATCAATTAATATTGCACAGCCATCTGTGCTATCTCAGCTTGGTATGTTTTGAACCGTGGCAAATTGTATGCACTTACACAGTGCATGGTGCACATTAGTATTCCCAGCAGGAAGGATTTGTGAGGGTATCCAGCTATCTCGAGCCCTTCCTGGTGTCTGTCTCTGAGTCAAAAGAAGCTCTCTGGGGGAAAAGAAAAACTTTGCAGTTTTGCAAAAACTTTGCTCAGGGCTGAGTGGACGCAATAATAAAATATATAACTATATAGTGAGTTGGCAGTTGAAGTAGCACTTTTCAACTATTATCTTAGTTCTTGTTGCAATGTTCTGACATAGGAGACATGTAAATGTTCCTCTCCAACAGACACTAGAGATTCATACTGGAAGCCCAGTTATGCATTGAAGACCAGCTTCAGATGAAGATATCACTCAGCAAGTTGATGCTCCACTGAAGTCACTGGCACTTCTGCTACTGATGCCTTCCTCTCTGCTGGATGCCAAAAGATGGTGGTCAGATCACCCCTGCAGCCATCATGGCTCTTGGAGTCATGCCTCAGAAGCAGGTTTGCAAATCCTGGATCCATTGTCCCAGATCTCTTATGGAGCATCTCCAACTCATCAGTTTCTTGAGCTGAGCAGTCTGGGTTCCTTGTGTGCTTGCGCCAGTTCCAAAGGAAAGGTGAAATTACCTCCTTACTACCCTTAGAGGTGGCCCCCACCAGGTGTTTTATCAGATGTTTTGGTGACAGTGCCACACTGGGTGTTTATTCTTGACTAATTGGGGTGCATAACTCATTTCTGAAGATGTTCCCTGTCCTGTAGGTACCCCCTAGGTTTTCTATTTCTAGTTATGTTTACTTCACCTATGACTGAACTGAATCACATATAGTTCTGCCATACTTGTTTCTGCTGAGTTCACCAAGAAATTATAAAGCTCTTTGTATCAGGGACCTTGCCTTAAACCTTTCCATCCTTCCAATCTTACTATGACAGATTTTAGCAGTCAGTTTCAGTAGATCACAGGTTTGAATGTATAATACCATCATGCCACCCACCTAGCCTCATGGTACCCAACCCCTAAGACAACTGTGGGATGACAGCTTTCTGTGTGCAATCATATTTTCAGAATCATCAGTCACTTTAATCCGTTTACAACATACTCTGTTATAGCATTTAGATCCAGCTGGTGTGTGGTACCAAGTTGAATGCTTTGGAATATCTTAGCATTTAACATTGACTTCATCAACTAAACTTGTAATCAAGGCAAAGAAGGATATTAAGTTCATTTGACAGGGTCTGTTTTCCATAAACCCCTGCTGATGGGCATGAATTACATTCCCCTTATTAGTCGCTCCATTATTTTACCTGGGACCAATGTCAGCCTGACAGGCCCATCATTACCTGGGTCGTTTCCTTTGCCCTTCAGAAATATTAGCTCAACACAAGCTTTCTGCCAGTCTTGTGGAAATTCCCTGCTGCTCCATGAGTTATGGAAAATTAACCTTCATAGTACAGAAATCTGTAGCCAAAGCAGAATAGAACAAGTCAAGGCTGTCTTCACTTGCTCCCTGTCACCTGCCATCCCTGATATTGTCAGATGTAGTCGGGAAAGTTGAGCCCTGGACACTTGTCCTGCTTCCATAAATACAGATCCCTGTTTCCTCTCAGCACCACTACGTGATTACTTTATTTTGCTCTGTACCATGTCCTGGCTTCCACAGAGTGTTCTTCTGGGACCAGAGCCATGTCCCTTGGGAGCACATCATAGCTGGGGGGGGCAGAAGCTAAGGGTTTTCTCATTGTGGAGGCTGGCTGCTGGGACCCAAGAGGTGATGGTGTGTCTGGCAGTGCTATCACCTGCCTGGCAACCAACTAATACTTTGTCTTATTTTTAAACACATACACACCATCACATTCTTTTCCTCCACATTCTTCACAATCTTTGCTCTGCTTCTGTTTGCTTCTTAACTCTTGTATTTGTCTGGGCTTCTGCTGCTGTTATCATTTCCAGGCAGGGGCTGACTGAGACAAATGTGTATGCCTGAAGGCGTAAGAATCCCCAGCTTGTTGGGGCACAAGAGGAGTCCTGTGGCTGTCATGCTCTGGAGCTACTCTCACATGTGTAGGCTGTGATTTTAACCTATGTCAAGGTCCCCTGATGAGAGACAGACATTTTAATATGTAACTAAAAATTGGCATGAATAACTAACTTCTGCAAGGATACAAGCAGACTTAGGTACAGGAAGGAGTTCATAATCCATAATATCCATAACATCATGGAGAAAATGTGCAATCTTCTACTCTCCCCATTCATGTAAGCACAAACAAGAGTGAGCACATATGCACAGAGCATGAAGGTACTGAAAGGGAGTGCCCATGTTAAGCCAGGTTAGAGGTAACCCATGGTTTAATAGTTTATTCTTTCTTAGGTATGTATTTCAGCATCTTCTTTTGATCTACATCTTTGAGTGAGCTGTGGCCTCTCATACCAAAACCAAGAATTTTTATTGCAAGCTTCTTCACGAACTTTTTGTGCTCATCTCCTTCAACTTCCTCTTTGGCCTTCTGAGAAAAGAGATCTGGTGTTTGGAGACAAACCCTCAAGAGTTACAGGTCTTTGCTTCCAAAGGTGGCCCGAGCTAGGCTGTGAGAAAGGGTAAAAAAAAATTACAGACCAAGAAATTAAGAAGGAGATATGTCAGTGTAGAAGTTTTCCTCATGAACTATTGACAAAGGACAGAGCCATCACAGGAGTGGCAGTGGTTATTCTGTCTGGTCAATGAGATCGAAGAAACATAGCAAACTCAAATTTATGAAGGCCCATGCAGGATGGTAACCATGGTTTGCATTTGGATATTAGTTTGCAGGCAAGGGATGTTTCTCTTTCCAGCACAGGCACCATAGAATAGTAATAAGGGAACATTAAGGACTGGAACCAACTCAGGGTTATTTTATTAGTGTATGTGGTTATCAAGCAAAGCTTAGCACTGGGGATACTGTTACACACCACTGCTTCCAAGTCATTACTCCAAGCTTACGAGAGGAGCACATTTCCCTCCTGGGGGATGCCAGATAATTGTTGATTTGGAGAGTGAAGATGAACAGCAATGCTGAAGCATCCACATACACAGAGACACAGAGAATGTCAGATTGCACCCCCTGTGTCTAAACGTAGGTGCTCCAGGAAGAGAACGAGTCATTGATTTCCTTCTCTGGGATGAACCCCAAAGAATAGGTAAGAAACTGACACACAATTTATTTCTCTGTCTTCCTGATAGCAAATAAATGGAGCGACTCTGAGAGTAGCACTGAAGCCCCTCATAGACCATAAAGGACCCACCCTAGCATACAGTGCAGAACATTGGGATAATGATGCAGTGCACCTCAGGGAAGGTGACATTATAGCATTAACACTTGCTTCCCCACAGGAAAATAAGGCTGTGCTGAAAATGGAGTCACATCATGACTTATGTCCCAGACTCAGCTGAGGGCACTCATATTTAGTGGAGATACTGGAAGGGAGCAAAGTCCTAAGAAGTGACCCACCTGTTCTTACCAGCACCTTAGAGTGGAAGGAGATACATTTAAAGCTCAACCAAAAACTTGCCAAACTCATCTGTAGCTCCCAACACAGAGCAGACTCCAGGAAAAGTTTCTTTAGATGCAGAGCTGGTATAAAAAGTCTGAATCTGCTTTATCCATGCGGACTACAGGGTCACAGGCAAGTGAGTTTGTGTAGCTTAGTGGTTTTATGTAGGTCACCTGATACAAGAAATTTTATTTCCTTTCTGGACTGAGCCAGGAACACCTGAGCTCAATCGATTACTGCAGCTCAGCTGATGAGCAGTAATTCCATTTCTGGTGGTTGCTCTGCCACAGAAGTACTGCAGATATACTGCTCATCCCAGCACTGCTTTAAAGGTGAGGGAATTGGATGTGTGAAAGAAGAAAAAAGAAGGATTTGTTGGCACCCACAATCCCTGCAGGCAGTCGGTTGCTAACTTACTGATGTTTTTTCACTGGGAAAGGGAGCAAATTCTTCCTTCTCAGATGACATGAGTACTGCTCAGTTGAAAGATTATCTGATTTTAGTAAATTCAGGGAAGCCAGGCATTTTCTTTTATGGCGTTGCTCCATTCCCCACAGTTAACCTCCACTTAGGAGCATCAAAACAGGAATGACCTTTGTCACTAGCACATTTCAGCATGTCCAGGGGCTTCTTTGGCACAGATGAAAGTGAAATCTGCTCTTAGTACACCCCAGGCTGGCCTCAGGAAACTCACATGTTGCCAAGGCTACACAACTATTGGTGTCCAAAATAGCCAAAATCTGATTGCTAGGCAGTGGTGCCTGCAGCACAGACATTTGCAGAAGGACAGGTTTCATCTTGCCCACAGCAATTTTATGGCAAGGACTCCTTTAGGTCAGGGTTAATGCCTGTTAAAGTAATAGTTTCATATGCTGCAATATCTACACTCATGACTGTGTGTGACCTTAATGTACAAGTGGTTCTTGTAAAATGCACAGACGCGGGCCAGTCTGCCATTTCTTAAGTCAAGCACAGGTCATTTAACACTTACAGAGTGTGTTGAAAACATGAAGTTCATCGTGATAGGCAGTTCTACCACCAGAGCTGTCAGTGTAGCCCTGCATGTTGAGGTGTGCCAGGTCCTGACAGGTCTTGTTGTTCCACTTTTGGGAGACAAGAGTGGCTTCTGCTCTGTTAGAGCTGGTGCCTCCTGAGTTACCTGGTGTTGACAGAGCAAGGAGGGACGGTGATTTTTCACTGCTATAATGCAAACAGGAAAGAAAAAGCGAAAAACTGTGAAAAACCCTTTGACAGCTTGTCTTTAATTACAGAGCATCAGCCCTGTGTATCGACCTGAACTGAACAGGGTGGTCCCTCTGGACTATAAATGTCTCTTGCTCTCTGTGTTGTTTGTCCAGGAGCTGGAAAGGATGCCAGCAAGTCATCAGAAAATACTGTATTCTCATAAACCTGAAGACCTGCCTTAATTTCCACAATAATATTGTTTTCTCCTCTTAATTATTAATAGCCTTCCTAGATGAATATAGTCTTTAAAAATGTATTAAGCAGAGCTGTTCTAGCCCTGAAAGAAAGAGAAATAGTAAAGCTTTGTCTTGTAACTGCCTGGAGGCTTTATCTGTCAGCAACATGTTTGAAGGAGAAAGAGTAACTTAACAAATAAGATGTTTGATTGAGACTTCAGGAGCCTCCCTTCTGTCCTTGACTGTGCCATGGGTATCCACTGTCACCTCTTCTCCCTCACCACCTGACTGCGGTGCAGAACAAGATGTATTTCTCTGCCTTGTACTCCCTTTTGAAGCTTTAATTCTCTTGTTTCTTACTCTGCAGAGAAGGCAGTGGTCCAGGGGATTGGCATCACATGGGGGAATTTAGCTGCTGTTGAAATACATACAGTAGTGTAGGGAGCATCGATGCTGATTAAACCTGGGTCTGAGAAACAGATTTAACTGCATTAACTGGATTTTTCTAGCCATTTTTCAGGTGATGCTGGCTGTCACCACTCTCTAAGACAATGTCCCTGTGCTGTTATAAAAATAAAGCCCTAACTCTAAAAGTAAACAACCAACGTTTCTATACTATGGTCTCAGACCTGCTCAGGTATGCCTCAAGAGAGAGTATCTGATGGCAGCCTTCTCCCTCACTTTCCTCTGCAAGTTCTGTAATGCCAAGATCCAGGTGAGGCATCAAAGAACAAGCACAAACATTTTTCTTAAGGGAACTCCATGCTGGTATAAATAATAATCCAAACAACTGACATGGTAGCTAATCCATGAGCTACCCCCAGAATGTTATCTGCATGGTTCAGGTAGGGAAAGCAAGGCAAAGAGCTTAAGTAATTTATCCCAGAAAGCATATGGGCCAGGAACAGGGCAGAAGCAGTGCTCAGATGGATGTGTGTGCATGCCCTGCCCTGCACCTGCTGCTCACCAGTGCACTTTATGGCCCTGAGGAGAGCAGAATCCCCCGCTAGGATTGTTTAAACTTACTTTGCAAAACTCATCTATTCCAAGTGACTACCCAAAGTAATCATTTACATGCAACCAAGTGTTGTCTCAGAAGTAATTTACTACTGATTACTTTTCTAATGTGCATGAAAGTCGTATGCAGCTGCACATGATAATCACCCCTTCACTTTGGAGGGGAACCCTAAATGACCCACGATAATCCAGACCCCCTTAACAACGAGAAATAATCTGATTATTCCATAAGATTATCTTTTTTTCTCTGCACAAAGTTCTGATACCCCGATGCCCATCATCCCAGCGTGTGTGGAGCGGGCCACTAGGTGGAACTGTTGGCTGAGCAAGCTCAGGAGATGACACTAAGAGAGGAAAAAGTCCCTGAGTTTCTGCCTTGCTCTCTCTTCAGAATTATCTGTGCTGTTCGGCCTCAGACTCGGTCTGGTTGGGGAAGGCACCACTGAAAAAGGGACTCTGTCATTTTACTTGTCCACTGTTCTACAGCTTGATGCTGACTAAAATAAACAGAGAAACTGCATCTTAGGTTGAGGTGGGTAAATACCTCACTGAGGCAGCTCCATAATAAGGAAGCCAATTCCAAGAAATGCTGGCAATCACAGAGTTCCTGCTGAGCTCAGCAGTTCTGAAAAATACAGCTATTCCTTCAAGAGCCTTAAAAATGTAAAAACAACCAATCCAACCTTCTTGGTCGGACCAGCCTGTGACAATGCTGTCCTGCCACACTGTCCTGGTACCTCCTCATACCTTGTTTTGCTGTGTGTTGAAAATTCTGGGGAAAATGTGCATTTATCTGGTGATCAGACAGTTTTGGGGTGGGGAAGGGCTGATGTAGCAATCGGAAGAGCTGGAGTGCTGCGGTGCCTCCCCTGACACAGTGGCCTCCTTGAGCTAAAGGGGGTGACCCAGGGGATGGCACCCAGTGGTATGAGGAAGGTTGATCCCACAGAGAGGTTGAGCACCCCAACCACAGCCTGACCATCTCCTGTGGGTGATGGGGGCTGTCACAGGCACAGACAGGGAGAGGCAATGGGGCAGCTTGACTGATTCCCTGTCAGACACCGGCGAGTGCTGCTAAGTCTGCATCTTGTTAAAATGTCTTCCTCCAGGATGGCTCTGGGGATGACTGAGGCTTCTTGCTTGTCTTAAACCGTGAAGGAGGAGGGCAGAGAGAGCAGGTTTCAGTGGGGGGAGGTGTTCCTGCGTGGGAAGCTGCTGCTTTACTTCTGTATATGCTCTCCAGACGATTCACACTTAATTAAAGCTCTCCAGCAACAATAAATACTTGGGTGCTCTTGCTCATTGGCTGCCTTACATCGCAGGGTATGCAGGGCTGCTGCATTTCTCTTGCTGCATTGTACCCATTGCTCCTCTTCACTGCCTTTTCTGTCCCCCCGAGTGTGAGGAGCTTGTACCTAAAGGGGGCATGAGGGAATCTCAAAAGGATGGTGGATTAATTTGGAGAAGGTGTCACATCTCAGTGTACACAGGTCTGGATACTGCAGTGCAATAGCTCTCTTAATCCTTCTTTGCGACCCTGCTAAGGTGGAGGAGTGGGCGCTGAGTTTAAGACTGGCTTTCTGGCAAGAACACCTCACTGCATGCCTGAAAGGAGATGGGGATGATGAAAATAAGCAACTGCCTTTTAATAGAACTCTTCTTGGAGCTGTAAGGAGAAACTGTGAGTTAAGGAGACAGACTATGCAGACCCAACCATATAAACCTTAGGAGGATTCATGCAAACAGGAGCTTACCAGGTTCCCCTGTGGCAGACAGGGACAACCCCACTGTGTTTATTTCCTTAAGGGTTGCTTTCTTTCAGGTAGCTCTCTCAAAGAGAGCCTTTTGGGGGACTGGCTGGCCATGTCACTTCAATGTCCCAGCCTCCCAGGCACTAAAGCTAAGCCAGGAGGTCAGGGCAGCCAGTTTTCAGAGACTGCAGCCTCAGGGATGCTTCTTAGAGCAGGTGCTGTTCCATACAACAGAGAGGTGACAGGCTGGGTTGCAGCTAGCCAGTGAATAGTGACACAGCCATGTAGCATTTTGGATTAGTCCTTTTTTCCTGCATGGTCCTGTAAGTCAAAGCTGTGCAATCTTCACATAGCCCTTTCAGTGTATGCATGAAGAGACAGCCATTATTACATATTAGTATGTCCCTTCCCCAAAATTTATTGCCCCATGCTCCTTAAATTTTCTTAGCACAGTCCTTAATGAACAATACTGCTTATTGTTCATAAGTAATGAACATTCATTACTTCTCAGGGGCCACACTTAGGAGCCAAAGGGAAATTGCTGGAGGGAAAACTAAAGAAATGCCTGTCTCTCCACACTATCTTCTGTGCTTCTCTATAGATGGACTGTTGAAGGAAAAGAGTCGGATACCAGACTTACTGCTTCCCTTGCACAATGCAATATGTTGGTCCTGCTGTTGTGACGGTCCAGTTCATGATGGCAGAGAAAAGAAATTGTGTATTTCTCCCTCTGTATGTCTTAGAGTGCCTGGTAAGAAAGTTGCTGGTGTGTCAGAATCAGTGGTCTGCAATGGGCTAGAGGTTGAGACAATAGAGGCAAATGGTATCTTTGGAGCCATGGAAATCCTGAAAGGTGGAAGGTACAGAGGTTAAAGCATCCCAGTGCTCAACATACTAAATCATACAACAGACCACTATGACAGGAAAACTCTCCTTCCCCTGTGATGGATTTATCAGAGCCTCATCACTGAGGGCCCTTGGGTCTGACTGGCCCAAAAGAAGATCAAAGCTCCAGCCAAAGGTGCCAATGTGGCCCAGAGAAAGTGCTAGCACTGATTTATTCCATCTGAAGATCCACCCCAAATGCATGTGTTTAGTGTGCTTTTTCTGCTCCCCCAAAGTGAATTCCCTTGTTTTCTGAAATAGCAAGATTTTAATACTTAGTACTTGCTAACCATTTTAGATGTTTAGTGTGCTATACAAATATTAACTAATGAATCTCATCATGACATAATTAAATCTTATTTTACAGTGATTGAATGTTATCTTACACTTTGCACAATATTGTAATTACAAAGATAGAAAAAAAAGCCAAGTAAATTAAACAATAGATCTAAGAGTGAGAATGTTTGACAGCTTTATGGTCTCTCTTTTCCCCCTTCCATATATCCTAGATGGCTGGAGAATACACTACAGTTTTCTGAAAGCTGGAATTTGAGAGCAAATTAGTTCAGAAGATGAGCAGAACCAAAACCCTGTGATGGTCTATTTTTTGTGAGGGTCTTTTCAATGCTGATCTTTTCCCTTTTCACTTGTGACTGAAACATATAAACACCAGTCTTGGCCCAGTACAGCCTGGCTCTCCCATTGCTTTCTAAAGGAGCCCCACCTAAATGCAGACAGCAAATGGTACTCCTTTCCCTGACATTGTCCCCTGAGGATAGGGGTTTCCTGAGTAATACCAAGGAGAGCACAGATCCATCCCAACATGCAGGCTTCTTGGCTCCCTGTTCACATTTCTATGCATCAGACAGCCCACTGCTCTCCCTCTAGGACCTGCCATGGGCTATGCAACTCCATAGGACTTGGCCTTGTGGCTCCTGCAGTCCTTGGTCTCAGAGCAGCCAACATTGGATTTTGAGGGGTTATTTATATGGAACTGCTTTCCAGAGGGAATACCTTCCTCCCTTATCACCCCTGCCTTGTTTGCCAGGGATAAAGCTCTTTTGAAGCTCCACGCAGGACATGAGGATTGCTCTGTTTTCACAGAACATGTGGAGCAAATTGCTGTTGAAGAATATGTGCTCTCAGGTGCCCTGCATTTGAAATACAGGGATGGGCTGAAAACTCATTTCACCAGGACAGCAAACCCAGGGGCTCCTTGCAAATAAAACAGTCCCACAAGTCCTCTGCTCAGCACAGGACATGAGGAAGGAAGTACCTGGCTCCAGTTCAACATCTGGAGAGCCAGAAAGCTGCTATGCCATGCTCCAAATATCCAGTGTTCCCAGGGTTTCTGGGATGCTAAGGGGTGGTGTGGATTCCACTTGGCAGAGCTTTTAATAACCTGTGGAACTCTGTTGGCAGCTGTTTGTGGTGAGCAAAAGGTACAGAAGCAAATCAGGCACATGGTACATGTTATCCAGAAAGGTGAAAAAAGGACACAGGTTCCTGTAGAAGGGCAACAAGATTAATTTGATCTATGACAGGAATGTTGTTAGAGGAAAAGATCCAGGATGGAAGACAAAAAGAATGCTGAGGGTGATCAAACAGGAGTAGAAGAGACAAACTGATGAGGAATTGACCCAAAAATTTGCTCATGCAAAACCCAGTCTAAGATTTCACTGAGAAACTGGTGACAAATAGCAAGCAGGGGAAAAAGCAGACTGTCTCTGGATTGGGGACCCAGAAGGGTGTGAAGACAGCTGTGGTGAGCATAGTCAGCCTGGGTTTCCTGGGACACTCCAGGTGTGGCTGGTGCAGGCAGCAGCAGACTTTGCCCAGTGGATCAGGTCCAAAAATGGAAGAGGTCCAGCTGCATCAGAGCATTACCTCTGTAGGTAGTGTGGAAAGCTCAGTGAGGAGCCTATGCTAGTGCAGCCATCCTACATCTAGGAGCAGACCAAGCCCTGTTCAGGGCTTGGGTGTCCCCACGTGCCTTAGGCTGGTGTAGGTTTCCTGCTATGCTAATGAAGACACAGTGGCAGTGCTCCTGGGAGATGTAGAAAAAGGTGGAGGTGCTTGGGTGAATCAAAATTTCTCTCCTTCTACCTAGGACCAAAGTCCATAGAACACTCAGCATTTTAGCATTCCTGTTCTGCAGTAGATTAGTGCTGGCAAAGCTGTTGTTATCCCTGGCGGTTTGTTTGTTTGTTTGTTTTTTAAATTTTCATTTAACCATCAATATCTGAGTTGGCTTTTTTGTGACCTGCTAGCCAAACACAAACCTCACACACTCCTGGGGCACTGGAGTTGCTCCTGTTGCTTATTAGGAGCTGGTGTGGTCACAAGGATGCCCCTCAGCAAATGATGCCTCTGCAGCAAAGGTGACAGCAGAGAGGAAGCTGTCTGAGGCTGCCAGGGGGAGCAGCTGCAGCTTGTGCCCTGTGAGTTCAGGCAAGCTCTTAACCTGGCTTTTTGAAACAGTTTATATGCATAAATAATAAAATATCTTGCTCTGGGCAAGGGATCACTGAGCTGCTTCATCAGGTGAAGTGTATGCATCCCTGGGGAATACATCAATCCTGAACAAATCTGACTGGTAAGCAGGAGAGTTTAAAAGGCTGGGTCACGGTCAGAGTCCTCCATAGCTCTTCTGAAAGTATGATGGAGAAAAGGATAAAGAGAAAGGTGTTGCACTTCTCCAGAAAGCTGGTGCTGGCTAGTAATCTGCTTAACCAGCTTCTGTGGGTCCCTTCTCTCGTTCCTCAGGCTTCAATTTCTAAAGTCCTGGCTTCCAGCTGGCAAAGGGACATTTAAGCATCTTTGGTGTTATTCATGGTCTCTCAGGAGGGCTGAATGGATCCTGTGAAGCTGACACAGATGCCAACTGGATGGTTGTCCTCTCCCTTTCGTGTAGGGGCTGCCTCTGCCCCCACTCTTCTTCTCTGGGTCCATGCTGGGGCCCTGATACTGTTGTAAGAGGACTGCCCAGCAGGGACTGTCATTATGACTCAGGGTGGCCTTGCTCTGTGTACTTCTCTTAGGTGGAGGTCAGCAGACAGCTTTAAGCAAGGTCCAGGTGGCCAGGAGGCAACTGAAATGGCAGTCTCTTTCTGCTAGTTTTTAAACCCTGCTGGATCACAGTGCTGTAACTGGGAAAGTGTCCCTCTCTTCTGGACCAGGCTGACAGTACTGCCCTGATGGTTGTTTCTGCAGCTTACAGGGCTGGACAGTACTGCCACATTGTTGCTCAGCTGTGTCTCTGCCCCTGCCCTGCCAGGCACATCAGACATTGTCTCTGGCACAGTGGGCTGAGGGGATGCTATTAATTAAAAGCATTTCTGCTTTTGCTTCTCATGGACTGGTAGACAGACCAGGCACCAGCACAAACCCTGTGGCAGGACATTTTCAGGAGGATGGGTGCACTGGGCACATTTCATGCAACTTCAAACACCTTTTTTATAGCCTTTCATATAATCACGGAATGGCTTGGGTTGGAAGAGACCTTAAAGATCATCTAGTTCCAACCACTATTGCAGTGACACCTTCTGCCTTCATAATCCAGGCTGTGGAAGCTGCTTGCCACATTGTTCACTTGAGCTGGGACTCAGCTGGGTGCCTCTGAGAGGACAGCTGAAGGCACTTGGCCCCATAGCAGTCCCTGAGCTCACATCACTGTCCTGACAGGCCAGGTAAGGGTAAGTTTGTGCTTGCTGCCATCCATCCCAGCTGCAGAGACCTTTGCTCAGCCCTTCCCATGCACGGACTGGGTGCTCTGCTCCTATGCTGGTAAGCTCTGGTCTCCTGCCCACTCAGCCACCACACATGTTCCTCCAGGCACTCTGCTGACATCCTTGTGTGGCTCCCCATTAACCTGCATCGTTGCACAGTGTGCCAGGAAGGATGTTTGATGTCAGGCATCCTCCAGCTATGTGTGGGGCTGTGCTTGCAGGCTGTGTGTGAGCAGTTAATCTGCATGCAACAGTGACCTGGAGGTGGTCCTCTTGATATACTGTAGGCACAGCTGGAGAAGTAGTCTGTGGTTCAGGCAAGTAATGAACTTGCTGCATTTAAGATGATCTGAGCACATCCTTAATGCTGTAGTGCAAGCACAACTGTTCATGCTAATGTCTTGTCAGGAGGTGACTTTCTTTTGTTGCTCTGAAAGAATGGGGACATATTTATATGGAGAAAAGATGCCTCCCAAATCTTCAGGTGCAGGGACACAAAGAAGAGGGCTATGTCCTGTCTCTTACTTGGGCTGTCTCCCTGGGTCCCCCTCCCCCCAAAAAGGTCTTCATGGTTATGAAATTTTGACAGCTGACAGAAAGACCTGACTGAGGGAAAGAAATAGAGTAGGCAACCACATACTATCACTGTGGCTGCCTGTATTCTTTCCCTAGTGAGCATTTGTGGCTATCATATAGGGTTAAAAATGGCCACAAGCTCTTTGTGGGGTGAAGAGGGGTAATAAATTTGGTTAAGACCAGCAATGCTTCCCCACTTAGAATCATCCTGTAATGCCTAATGACAGACATGATAGTAGCTCTCTTGTGGATTAACTGCAACCCCTCTGTTAACCCATGCTATCCCACTGAGATGATGCTGCAATAAATAATCAAGTACATCAGTGCATAAATATGCTGCCTGCACTCTCCCCATTCTTATTCTGGTGGAGCAAACTTTGTGTATTCCACACCAGGATAATCATGGGGAGGAAATTTGCTGCGGACTGGAATCTCATCAAAGCAAACAGCAATCTCAGTGAATTGCAGTGACCCAAGTGTCTGCTTTAATCATTCACTCATGTGTTTCCTTTAGTAAAATAAAAGAAAACACAACACGTGTAAACTGAATCGCTCTTAAATGAACAGTTTAATCCTGGTAGGGCTGTTGGCTGTCTGTGGAAGGAAGGGGATTGTCATTACAGGCAGCTTCCAGATGCTGCGGCACTGAAGTGCATGTTGCATGGTAGAGGGTAAAAAGATAATAAGCAATGGAGGGCAGTGATGCTAGATAAAAATGTGCTGCAAGGAACATAAAAAATAGTCCTGTTGTAAGTAGGATGGACTGGATAACTGCCTTGGAAATAAATAATGGAGCGAGATACTGGTGCCAAGATGGACAAGCTCAATGGCTGGGAGCAACTGCGGTTCTGGTTAATGTTGGGGTTGCCAATCATTTCCTTCTGGAAGGAACAGTTAAAACTTTTATAGAGAGAGATATTTAGAGCTAATAGAAGTTGCTGCCCAAGGCAATCTGCCAGGTATGAATTAGCTCCTGAGGCCAAAGTTAGGCTGCATTGAAAGTACTTCTTTAGGCTAGATACTCTTTGAAAACTGCCCCTTCTGCCACTGGGATGAATCAGAGGTTTTTTGCTGAAGTGGAACATACATTTTTTGCCCCATGGATCTTTGGCTGTATTACATACACTTATGGTGGTGTTTCACTCCAGCTTATTTCAGGAATAAATGCACAAATCGATTCCATGACTCCCTCTCCTCCCCCCAGCAGAAATCCAGAGCTTCTCCATTTTAAGCAAGTGGAAGCTGGACTTTTTCTTTCAACAGGCTGTAATAGACCCATATATTATTTCATTTTCTATGTTGTCCCACTTAACCATCATTCCTCACTTTCCACCACCCTGAAAATTATTTGGTTTGATTCAGGATTGTGTTAATAGATTTACCCCAGGGCAGGGGCATTGATTCCAGTGATATAATACCTGATTTATGTCCTGTGTGAGATCAGAGCCAAGCATGCCACCTCTAACCTCTAAATCATTTTCTCACTTTCATATTGTAATATTGATCTGTCCATTTCAAAGCAGTCCAGGCATTCATCTTGTTATCAGATTCTCAAAAGAAGCACAAGGCAATGTTCAGTCAATGATTTCTCAATAAAGGCTCTATTTTTTTAAAAAAAAAAGCCCCAAAGCAGACAAACAAAAAGTTAATCCTTAGATTTGAGTACAAAACAAAGCTAAGTTAATAAACTGTAAAATAGAGTAGAGCAATGGGGCTAGATTTCCCTATATTCATGTTGCTTTTAATTAGTGACTTACCCTGGGATAAAGCCCCTGAACTCAGCAGAGCTTTCTGCTAAATGAGATGTTATTGAGCAATAAAGAGGCCTGATTTTCCACCGTGAACCTCTCCATGCAGATGAGCATATGTGTCCCTTGGCCACTCGTCTGAAGGAATGAGAAACGTGGATTTAGGGAGAGTGAGTGGTATATTGGTCCATCCTAAGGGATATTCTCCTTTTAAACCTGAAGCCCTCTGAATCCTACTAGCTTCAAAGATCATTAGGGCTAAGCAATTCAAGCATCCTAAAAACTCTCTCCTAGTAGGTGAAGCAACCCAGTGCAGGTGCTGAGAGTCATTTTACAGGCAGCTGCCTGGAAGGAAGGAGACAAACAGGGCACACAGGGACACCCAATGCAAAGCACCCAGAGAAGTTTGCTACTGACTTCTTGGGGACTGAGATTTCTCCTTGCCTCCTGGTGCTCAGAATCACTTGTGCTATTGGACAATTTGCACTGAAAGAGAAATGTAGCACTCCCCACACGGCCCTATCATGAGTGATACTTCAATGCCTCCTACCTGGACAGCTTAATGTGATGGTAACTTTTTTTTCCTCCTCACTTCTGTCTTTTGTTGTATATTTGATCATGCATTATTTAATCTCAGTACACTCCATTAATTTCTTTTTAAAATGTTAATCCTGCAGATCTAGCAGTCCTCCTTCATGTGGTGAAATGGCTTGTTTATTGCCGAAGCTTTGTCAGAAGGTGGAATTATTGGTAAAGATATTTGTGAGGAAATATGATTTTAGCAGGGTGGGACAGAGTGGCTACACTTATCATAGCAATCCATACAGTGCCCAGAAACACTCCTGGATATGAAAATATTATTTGCTATCATATTAGAAACTTGTCAGGCACACCATTCTATTGACTTGAGCCAGCTCACATTTGCCTCTGGGATTGCTGCGTATGGTTTTAGGACTGGATTGTTTCACAGACTATTCCCCAGAGGCAATTTGCACACACGACTGTCCTGCTCTGGATGCTGAGAGAGCATTAAGCAGCTATAGGCTGCTCCATGGTGCTTGGCATGGGGATATTCCCAAACCCTGATTTGCTAGCAGAGGTAGCACCTTATCCTGTGACCCCTTCACTCTCCTGGTAACCCTGTCCCCTTCTGTTTGTACCATTGTATGAAAGGTGCCATGTTTGTGGAAAGTCTCATTCCAGCCCTGAAAAAAAACCAGCATATGTTTCCAACACAACACTTCCTCCTGAGGGCATGGCTTGCCATAGTCAGGTCATGCACTAACAGTGGATTTGTCTGAGCTTTGCCTGGGCTCAGATGCCATGAGGGCTGGCCTGAGCACCAGCATCAGAGAGGAGTTAATGCTAGGTTCAACACAAACAGCAAGAAGAGCCTAGGCAGCTGGTGCATGGTCATTATGCTGGGAATGAGGTGTTGACACCTCGTGTCCCTTCTGAGGTGTGCCATGACACCTACACAGCTGATAGAAGGACAAACCTAACCTTGTCCTGCTGGCCACCTGCAGAGCTCTCCGCACAAAGAAAGGTGGCTGGGCCCAGGTATTCACAATGACTTTTTTCTCAGGAACCCTGGAAGTCTGCTATAGCAGTAAGGAAATGTGTAAATAAAGAAAGGAGTTTTTACAAATAACTTTAGAAACCTGATCACATTTGGTTGGTCTAAATTTCATCAAATTTCCTGTGCTACTCACAGCAAAGAGTTGGATACCTCTGAAGACCTCTCTGATATTAATCTGTGGGCTTGACCATGGATTGAGATTGTAGCCATCCAACATGAAGCACTGATTGTGGGACAGTATGTAACATTTAAGCCATCTGACTGTGACCAAATGTTGCTGTAAAGTATCTTCTAGCCATTAATCCATACCCTGTTCCAGATCTCTCACCTCCATCCTAAGGTAAGGTGGCCTCTGAGATGGCCAAGGCAGTCACAGCAAGTCATTTAGCAAGGGATACAACACATCCCCTTCTCAAGAAAAAAAGTCTAAATGAACAGAGAGCCCTTCCTAACCCCCTAGGAACTCACTAACCACTGCCCACCCTTCAACCATAACCCCCTGCTTACTGCAGGGTGGTTGCACTAGATGACCTTTAGAGGTCCTTTCCAACACAAGTTATTCTATGATTCTATGATTCCTTGCACAGGACTCTGTGGGTCAACACATGAGGCTCAACAAGGCATCGTGCAAACCTCAGAGACAAAGCCTGCCCAGAAACACAGGGAGTGTCATTTCCACTGCCTCATCCTGAGTGAGACTGATTTCACACCACATTACCTTTTTTCCACATGCTGCAGATGTTATTTCAGCTACCTGTGCCGTTTACTTTGTACTGCCTGCTGCACACATGTAGGGAAGGAGGTTATTTTGCTGGCAGTTTTGTGAAACACTGAGGTTACACCAGTGCTCCCATTTGAGTAGCACCTAGTGAATTGGGTACAATATATGATCAAAGAGCCTTAGCAATCCCTTTTCATTAGTGGGAGTAAATGCTTGGCACTGCATCAATCTTCTCCCTCCCCTCTCCCTCTAGGAGTGCCAAGTTGTTTTAAAGACACATTAAATTTCCAGAAAACTCCCAAACAAAGCCAGTCAGCCTGCTGCTCATTTGGATAAAGTTAATTACAGCAAAGATTAAAATCTGTGGTGCTTGATTGGTTTTGTTGAGACTTACAGAATCACATTGTCCTCAGGGAGATGCTTGCCACCTCTCTTCCCTCCCTGTTTTGGTGTGTTTGGCTTTTATTTGTTATTCTTCATAACTGTTTTGTTGACTTCTCTGCTGTGTATCTGGAAAGGCCAGTGGGATCTGGAAAGGATCAGGGTCTGGGCTGCCTGGGGTGTGATGTGCTGCTGCCTTGCTCCATTGGTGGGCTTGGTCCTGAGTGGCATGGAGGTGCCCAGCCTTTGTCACTGCTGGCATTGCATCCTGGCCCTGCTGCTGCTGCCTTGGGTTAGGACTTTCAACTTAGCATTTCCTGAGCAGAGAGTTTGTCCTAGGTCTGATGGTGGTGCACAGAAGGGGAAGGAAGGGCATCCTGCATAGCCATCCAGTGCTACTTATGAAGTCCTCCTGAGTGGGTGGCTTCTGGCCAGTCCCATGACTGTTCTTGAAGAATGATGTAGCTACAGCCTTTAGGATACTTCTTGTTTTATTTATTATGGTGTCTAATACCTGCATTTCCCCAGCCAAGGTTTTGGTTTGTAAGAACAAAATCAATAACAGAAGTAATGGGTAATAAGAAGGATTTGCATGATGCCAAGCTTTTCTAAGGTCTGTCACGTGGGCCAGCAGTGTATTCTCTGTTAGTCTTTTCTTTTCCATCCTTCCTGGGAGGAACTGAAACCTTTTCAAGGAATGCTTTGAGGAGGGGAGAGAGAAGAAGATTGCCCTGTGCTGACTTGGTGTCCTCAGACCTTTCCTGGCCAGTGTGCTTGGCATCAGGGTGCTTTGGGATATGGCAGATGTGAAAGATATCAGAAAGGCTGAAGCAATACAGAGCTGAAGAGAGAGATGAGAGGTCCCTACATTTGCATCTAATGCTGGACCTTGGTAACAGAAAGTAAATTTCCTCTGTTTTAAAAGAATAATAATTCAATACTTTCAGAAAAGATCACAAAAAGACAGGTGTTTATCAAGTGGAGAATACGAGAATACAAGAACACAATCACAAATGCATTTTGAGTTAGTTGGGTAAAGGAGGATTAATGAATGTTTTTTGTTGAACAGCAAGAATATTTGATTAAAAAAAATCACAAAACATATCAAATGTCTGGATCAATGTTTTCTGGGAAATTAGTAGCTAGTAGCTAGTAGCTAGTATCCTTTGAAACCCCTGACTAGAGTTGTCTGGCTTAGGAGCATATGGGATTTTACATCCCAGCTATGGAGTGTAAGATACTGGGTGATATGGGGACAATATGGATCAATATGCTGGAACTTATGTAACATATCTGGTGGTTTTACATATTCTGGGAGAGTTAATGTAAAGTATATTCTTAACTTAGAACAGCCATTGCTCAGAAGAGAAGTTCTTGTTTAAGGATCTTGCATTGAGCTTCCATGCAAAGATTGTCTGCCTGCAGGCTCTTGATCTCTGCATTTCCCTCATCCATTATTTAAACTCTGACTCTTATGAGGTGACTCCATTCCATGAAGACAAAGTTTGTGCCTCAGTGTGCATGTGTGTGAGAGTGAGGCTGTGCCAGGGCCAGGCAGTAAGAAGGGGAGGAGGAGGAAACAATACAAAATCCAGAATCCTTTTCATGATGCCTAAAGCCATGTTTGTTCTTTGATGGGTAAAAGCTCATCAGGGGATAGAAAGTATGTATTTGGCATGTATTTCCAACCAGTAGATAAAGGAAGAGCTGCTTAGAATCACTGTGTTGAAGGTTTTCAAAGGGAAAAGCAATGTCTGAAAGTGCAGGGAGAGAGAACAAGGCAAGATTTCTTTAAAGGAGACCTATAGGAACCTGCTTGAAAACAAGTACTTGGACCAAAAGCAGTTTCCTCTGCCAACTGGCTTGCTCTTTTCTCCTTGAAATTCTATTCAGAGACTTAAAAGTTGCTGCTGCTCTTTCTCAGGACATCTCAACGCCCCTTCTCTCACTCCCTGGCCCTCCCTTGTGCATTAGGACATGTAAGCATTAAACTGTCACAAAAAAATAGCACCTTGAGCAGTTTCCAGGCACTTGAGGTGGTGTACCCTGACAGCATGACTTTAAATTGTGTGTACTGGAGGGAGGAAGCAACGAGGCAGTGATGAAAAGGATTGGAATAGGGGGTGATTGCTGACTCAGAAATGATTTTGTGTATGCAGTGACTGAGGTGACAGCCAGAAATGCTACACAGACCAAAGACTTGGTTGAGTGGTCACTCCAGGCCTGTGCTTGAGAACAGTGTTTTTTCTATGTCTGTTTGTCCGACTGTCCTCATTCCTATTTTCAAACACCTAATTCTATAGAGCCTCATATACTGCTTACACCTACTGAAAGTCTTCCTGGAATCAAGACATTTACTGAGCCTTTACCCTGACTGCTTTGTTTCTTTCCCTCAGAAAAAAAATCTCTCTGGGTTCACACCCTGGGTGGACCAAAACTGAGCAGTTATCCACTTCACCAAGCCCCTCTGAGAAGCAGCAAATCCACTGAGGTCAGCATCCTGGCTAGCACAGTTACCTTGCTCCTGATGTGCGGGAGATGACCCATTCTCTGCCCACAGATATCACGTAGACTCTTCCTCATTTTCTTCAGATAGGGTAACCCACATATTCAGCAATGTGTTGGGCTTTCAGTAAGCCTGGAATCAAGAGGGTCCTGGGTGCCTTACTTCACCTCATCTTCACCTCATATTAAGTGTGGCCTTAGGGTTTTGAAAAACATCCTGGGTTTATAGAATCTGGGACTCAAGAGGAGCTGCTCCTTAGCCAAGAAAGCTAGCTTGTAAAAGGGGGCCTTTCATGCTCCTCTTCTTCTCTCCCCCTGCTAGAAGTGAAGATGGTAATAAAATGTGAACATCAAACCTTGTTTTGTTGTAGTTCTTTGATCCACAGATGGAAGGTTATATAAATGCAAAGTGCTATCATTATTTCTAAGGAACATACAGTCTACAGCTCCTTGCAATCTGGAGCTGTGGAAATAAACAGGAAGGCACAAATTTAGCATGATGACATCACTGCCAGACCTAATAAGATGCAAAGACGGGCTTGGAAGATGTGAATTTGTTTGAACACATGATGCTTTTTTATCAGTAATCAGAAAATGCTGGAATAATTATGAAAAAAAAATAATGAAGAAAGAATCCCGTGTGCTGGTTTCACAGGTGATAAAACTTATCTGACCCCTCTTAATACAGCAGTCTCCATGAGTCAGCATCAGTTTAATTTCCCTTCTTAACAAAGCTTGACTTCCAAAGAAGAGTGAGTTTTCAAAGGAGGCTGCTTTCCTTCAAAGTATGAATGTACGATGTAGCTAAAATGACTCCCTTAACTCAGTGCTGACTTCCAGCGCTGGGTGTTCTGTGTTGAGGAGATGGGAATAAACTGATAGCAGGCTGACAGCTTCAGACACTGAAATCCAGGAGTTATTCTTAAGAGGAACAGGTGGAGAGACAGCTGCTCCTCTTCTGCTAAAATTGGAAGAGCAAATTTCCTCACTTCTGTCAGGCTTTAGGGAGCAGCTCTCCCCCTCCCATCTGGATAGTGCCATGGGATCTCTCTTTTCTCTATTTTGACCTTTTTTTGTTTCTTTGTTTTGTTCCCAATGAGTAGGTGCAGTGTGGGAAGAGAAACACAACCTCTCAGGCAATGAGGCTCAGCTCTTCCCCAGGGAGATCCTAAGGTGGTGGAGGAGGGGAGCTTGCCAAAGGCTTACTTGCCACTTGGTTGCCCTGGGACTCAGATGCTGCTGAGTTTCCTCATACCTGGGCACCAGGAACTTGGTGCAGACATTGAAGGGTGAAGGCTGTGGGCCACCTCACTCTCTTTGCTTTGGTTGCTGCGAGATCTCCATCAAGCAGCAAGGAAGACTCTGCTCCCTGTGGTGCTCTGCAGCCCATCTTTCCCCTGCTCACTGCTCCAGACAGAACTACTCCCAGCAGTGCAGCCCAAGCCTCTTACATCTCCTGCCCCTGGGAGGCACCATCTGGGGGCTCCTTCTCCCTGCAGTGTTCTGAGTCCCAGATTAGACTAAAACGTTAATTCTGGTTGCTCAGTACTGACAGGTGGTAGGGAGCTGTGTGGGATGGGGTTTTGGAGCTGCAAGTGGTTTTTGGTGGCTCCCGTGAGATGACCTGGTTATGAGGCTGGTTTACCATGCCAAGACAATCCAGATCCAGCACTACCCAGAGACGTGAGGCAAAACAGAGGGAAGTGCACTCATGGGATGTCAGTATTTTGACATCTGTCTTCAGCCCCTCTGCAGTATCCACCTCGGGATTTTAGGCATCAGCTCAAAGTGCAGGGGCTAAGGACCCATGGAGCAGGGGCTTGGTTTTTAAAACATACCTTTGCTTAGAACTGGGAGACAGATGAAGAGCCCGGGTTGAGGGAGGGATGCTTAGGCTTACTGATTACACTGGCAGGCAGATGGCCTTTTTATTATTTTAAAACCTCAGCCTCGTGCTGAAGTTTGTCCTCTGGATGTTAGGCAAAGTCCTGCTGTTTTCAGGATCTTCTGAGTGGCTGCATTCTTCTCTCCTGGTGTGGGGATTTGCTTGTGCTGAGCTCCACAGGGCCAGGAAGCCAACAATGCCTGTTTATGGCTCTCCAGGGGCTTTGGCTGGAGCTCAGCCTGGGAGAAGGAGATGCTCTGCCAAATCCATGCCTCCAAATGGAAGTTCAGGAATGATTTTCTCCTTCTTATGGGAGAAAGAGTAGGAAGTTCAGTAAAATTTTTTAACTGCCTGCTATTATCAACACAAGGTGTGCTAAAATAGGCAACATATCCAGAAATGGACTGAAAATCAGATTTGCTCCAGATTTCAGATTTCCCAGACCCTGAGCAGCACTTGGTCTTGGGATGCTGAAGGACTTCTGACTGATCTTCTCTTCTCTTGAAGTGAATGGTGCCACAATGCTTGGGCTTGTAGCACTGCCAGCTACAGCAGTCTAGAGATGTCTGTGTGTGAAATAGAAGAGTTCTTCCAAAAGGTCCTCCTGCATCCCCAGGGGGATTTCTGCAGTGGCAAAAATTGGATTGGGGTGCTATGGGTGAGGGATAACCAGAGCTCTCTACCTACTATGTGTTGGTCCCAGTATCCATAATACTATGTTTAAGCTCAGTGTTCTCAAATACTCAAAAGAGTGTTTTCAAAAGGAGAGAGGATATATATAATTCAATGGGCAAAGTCACAAATACAACTGCTGTTTCATTGAGAGCTGTGATGTGACTGGAAAACATGTATGAAGTACCACAGCCCTCTCCTGCTTTATGGTTTTGTTTGCTGTTCAGATGGTCTGAAATCTGGGAGCATCGTCAAGCAGAGGAGGGCAGAGATGTCACAGAAATGTCTTTCACACCCCTTTGGGACTCATCTTATGGGGAAGCACCTGTGGGAAGTGGTATCCAGCACACATTTGCCTGCTTGCTCTTGCCAACAAACAAGCAGCATCTACAGTTTGAATAGGTGCTCATTGCCAGTAAGTAGGCACGGCAGTAGAGAGGACTGGGAAAAAATGCAATACATCTGCATGTCCTCTGGCACATAAAACAGTTGAATATGCAGCAGTTGAACAACCCAATCCACAGACCAGCTTTTGTGTCATTGTTCTTACCCCTGGGCAAAATGTTGTCTCATATCTTTGTAGACAAACCACATGAGCTGTGGTACATTGCACTGGCGTTAGCTAACATGCCCCATGTGCCTCCTGAAACATGTTCTGGGAAACTTTCCTCAGAGTCTAGAACTCTCAGAAATCCATTTTGCAGTGGGATGATAACTGGAAAGTTGCCAGCATCAACAGAGTCAGAAGAAGGATGCCTTGTTGCTGCCCTCACCATGTACGCTGAATTCTAGTTCTGGCGGAGTCAGAAGCTTCACTGGGATTGCCCATAGTGTCACTTCAGAGGAGGAATGACCCTGTTCCCCTGCTGAGAGGTGGCATCTTTGTTTAGAGGTGGTTTGGGCAGGGAAGCATTGTAGCCTGCCCACACCTGATGAGGGTTACAGCAGCACATCTCTGTGTGAGGCAGGACCAGTGGTTGCCTTCTCTGGCTTCACAGATAGACATCTCAGGTGGAGATTCTCAAGCTGGGTCATTCTCAGCCTGCTCCTACTTCCCCTCTCCATAAAACTTCCTCTCCACCTCCCCTCACCATACCCCTCTTTATTGATTAGATCCTTCCAACCTTCTTCAGTTATCCCATTATCTCCTCACAGTCACCGTTGAGCCAAGCTAAACATATTCTTTATTTTCCCTTTGTAACTCCTTTGCCCCTTTCATCATGTTTGACTGCTCTCTTCTGAACTCTTTTCAATTCGGGCACATGTTTCTGGCTGTTAGGTGCTAAAAGTAGAATACAACCCCTCAGCTCTGGGTGTTGCCTGGCTGGAAAGGGCTATTATTACCTCCTACAGCACCTTGAGGACAGGCAGAAAGTGACTTATTGCTGCAGGAGCTCTAAACGGCTGCTGCTCATCTCTGGCTGTTGCAAACAGGGCATCTATCTTCTTCCTTCCAAGCTAGTTGGTCCTCTTATCCTAAGAGGTCTCCTTTTACCAGATGAGACAGGAGGATACAGACAAAACAAAACTGCCTTTCCCAAGGCTGCTGCGCAAGGTTTACACCACAGCTTGCCTCAGCACCAGTGCCCAGCCCCATCCTGCTGCTGGCACTGGTGACGGGGGCAGGAGGAGGGCAGGAGCAGCCTGCATTTGCTTGCAGCAACTCATTGCCTTTGCAACAGCCACAGCCTGGCTGCAGAGACAAGGTTCCTCTGGCTTTTTGTCATGTCATATTTCATGGCCTGCTTGTATATGAATGTATTACCTGTCACTGCCAAGTCTCCTTCAGTGTCACTGTTTTCTGATTTTTCCTTCCTGCTTTTGCGTATCTGTTGCAGATAATTTTTTTCCCCACATTTCCCTTGCATTTTTCATCTGAGAGAGAACTAATTTCTATTTTGCTCCAGATCACAGTCTCTTCAGGTTTGCTGGTCTACTCTTTCCCTCCTTTCTGCTACTTGCAGCAGCCTTGTCTTCAGGACCTAAAGGGCAGAAACATAAATAAGTAAAGGAGAATCCCCAGGACATCAGTAGGACACAGCCAAAGTAATGAAGCTAAAAGGCTGGCCTTGTTGTACATTGAGCAGCATTAGCACAGCATTAGCCTCAGCTCCTGAGGTACCATCACGGTCTGTTGGTGCTGTAATTGTAATGATGTCTCTTTCTATGGGGCTGCTTGACTGTGGCTTGTCTGCTTAAGCTCTGTGAAATGCTTTTCTTCATAAAATAAATGCTTCTAGTTAAAGGCCATTGTGAGAGGATGTACAAAGTCTACAAGGTCAGGCCTAGGGCTGCACAGTTTGAACTGTATCTTTTGAGAAACCCAGCTGCAGAAGTTGGAGATGCTGAGCAGCTGTTTGAAAAGCAGTTTTCTGACTAAATGCATCTGTTGCTGGTGTTTTGACATTTGGTGTTTCAAAATAAGGTGGCATTTGCAAATATCCATGCCTCTTAATCCAAAAGCTTTATGGATGGCTGTATCTCAAGAAAATATTCCTTGCAGGTTATGGTTGCAAATGATTGCTCATTTGTGAAACTCACGCTCCTGATAAAAAACAGTGGGTAGGTGGGGCTCTTTCAAGTATTTTTACCCAGCAATTCAAAATGATTCACTCTGTAGTCCAAATGTTTGTCCACGAGCCTTCTGCTACCCTTCCAATCTCACATTCCAGATGCATTCCAGCAAACCCCATCAGTGCCTCCTGGGCCCAAGGTCTCCCAGCCAACCTGACAAACAACGTGCCTGCTGTCCTGGAGGGTTTTCCTTCTATTGCCTGCCAGGTGACACCATGACTGAGATAGTATCTGGGGAGTGGGAATGCATGCATTGCACAGATGCTTCTGCAGTCAGCCCCATGGTCGATGGGGGGATGAAGCTAAAGATGCATAGTGCCTAAAATCAGGGTTATAATTGGGAAGACAGGAGGAGCTGCTTACTGATTGTCACAGCAGCTGTTGTGTCATACCCAGGACTTAAATGCATAGACCAGAATAGCCTTGAAATAAGGCATGGTGGTTTACCTGCTAGCTGGTGTCCTGTCACAGGACTTGCAGGACCTTGACAGGCCCTCTCTGGCAGTGTAAATGCACACATGTGCACGGGCATGGACACATGCAAAATTATCTATGTCCAAAACTGTGAGCCATATACGAGACAGGCTGAATAATCAGTTTGTTCATGGAAATGTAGAGGTCTCTATCCCTCTATATCCATGACACAGCAAAGAGGTGCCTGAAATACCTGGCTGACCTGGTACTCTTCTGTGACCTCAGGGATTCATGTCATGCAAGCTGCTTGCCTAAGTAAAGTGACAGTGTAGGGGACGCTTTGTGGGAGGATAGATCTGGGCTGCAGAGCCTGTGGAAGGCAACAGATGTTACAGCTTCTGGTGCTCTGAGCTTTCTGTGCATTTGTAAAAAGGTAAAATGAGACTTTAAGATTCAATCAAAGCAATTATTAGTGCTTTATAAAGATGCACAGTGTGTGTTTTGAGGGCGTACACTAATTATTTGCTATTTATTTGCAATGATGGCTGTGGATATGTTTGCAATTGTCCGAGGTATTCTTCAAAGATGGGATCTGGCTATCAAAGCACTAACACATGCTTAAAATAGCCCTCAGAATTTTCTCATTTGCTTTTGCATGTTAGATCATGTGCAGCACCCACAATATTATTATCAGAACGGGGCTGAGTTTGTTTCTCTTTGCAGCAAATCAGAA
Organism: Phaethornis superciliosus; assembly: GCA_023637945.1. Taxonomy (NCBI): domain Eukaryota; kingdom Metazoa; phylum Chordata; class Aves; order Apodiformes; family Trochilidae; genus Phaethornis; species Phaethornis superciliosus. The sequence goes on along the minus strand of JAJQWJ010000001.1, from coordinate 58,242,353 downwards.
TTACCTTAAGAGTGCTGGAGTTAACACTGAGTTAATGCTGTATTCCCTGCTGTGCCTGTGAGAGAGGACCCTATTGCCACTAAATTTCCACACAAGGATGGGAAAAAAAGAACCTGGGAAAAAAGAAAACAAACAAGAGAAAAGGAAATGTAGCTCATATTTACCGCATGACAGTTCAGATCATGGTACCTGGAAAAATAAGTCTACCTGCTACAAAAATGTGAAATGGAGGGGAGGGGTGATGTGGCTGCAGATTGCTGGGTTGGTTTAAGAAATTTCTTTTTAGCAGCAGTGCTTAGCACAGGTTGGTATCAGGTTAGTCATGCACTTTCCTTTCAGAATTGGAGCTGTGTGGGATAGCCTGAATGGAATAATTGATTTTTTATCAGATGTAATAATTGAGGAATAATGGAAAAGGAGAGCCTGGAGGTAGAAGGCCCTGGGAATCAGAAGAATACAGAGGGAAGAAATCCCCTGGGGGCAGATCGTATTAACTGAAGTGGAAGAAATATATACCTTTCTGTTCTTCTGACCTCTTGTAGTAGCAAAATGAAAATGAGAGCAGGAAGTACGAAGGGGAGAATAATGCCAGCTCCTGCTCTCATTCACTCCATTTTCAGATTAACTCTCCGATGTCTTGTGTAACAGAATAAAGTGTCATGTCCTTCCTCTAATCTATGGGCTGGGAAACTGTAATGCTGCTGAAATAAGAGCAGTTCAGCAGGTGCAAGGCTGATGGTGGAGAAGAGGCAGGTCTGTTGAATCTGGGTTTGGAAGGTGCTACTCACAGCAGGGCTGGCAAGAATATGCTCATGCCTCCTTATGAGAACCCTTTAAAAAAGTGTAGATTATCTGCATCAAGCAAAAAAACCACAAGCCAAGAAATGTCTGGAAAATGTCTGGAAAACTGAGCAAAAGCAACTGGCAATTTCCCTATTCTCTGCTCCCTACAACATATTTTCAGTGATTTATGGCACCCTTCAATATCCCAGGTCACAAAGATGCACTGCATCCTCTTGAGGAAACCTATTGCACAAAGTAACACACTTATCACTGCCTGATAAGGTTTTCTGAGACTTTATAACTTAATTTATTTCTTTAGCCCTTGTTATGCTTCTCTTTCTTCCAGCAATTTTGTTTTTCCTCTTTCACATCTGTCTACTTGTCAGCAATTATCCTACCTATTTTTACTAATTGCTTAATGAAGTGATACAAACTTGGGTCCTTCCACATTTTCTTGTAACCTGATGTCTCTGTTCTGGTAATCAGTCCATATTGCTCTATCAATAGCTTTTGGGTATTGAAGTGCCCAGAACAGAAAACAATTTTTTAGGTTTGGCATCCATGGGGAAAGAAGAACAGGGTTTCTGATGCATAAGGTCTACAGAGATTACATGCTAGGACAAGTGTGTTTCATTGCCTTGCCAAACTCATATGCAGTTTGCCCTCTGTTATAACCTTTAGTCATGTCCCAGTGTTGCAGCTCTGTTTTTCCTATTAAGCACCTGAGGTTTAGGTTATTTTCCTCCTCCCTTTTTTTTTTTTTTTTTTTTTTTTTTTTTTTTGCCAAGCTTAATGTTTCATTTGGGTAATTTCTTCCTGTTGTTTCAACTTCTTTAGCTCCCTGTTTATTTCTCCTCCTTGGCTGCCTTTGAAAGCATGCTCTCACATCCTCTCTGCTCATTCCTCCACACTGTTCCAGATCTTTACTGATGATATTAACAATATCAGAATAAACAATGGAATAATAACAGGCTCATTAAAACACCCCTACTGGTGCTCCCCTTACTGGGCACAAACCACTGGGCATGTCCTGCAGCCAAGCATTCATCCTCTACCATGTCCACATCTATGCCCTTGTCAATTCTTTTTGCCACTGTCAGAACTGAGAAGTTGCTCTACAAAATCCCTTCCTTACCAGGTGGGCAGAACTGCATATGGTGTGTTTCCTTTCTCCATCATCACGATTTTAGGAAGTGTGTTAGGGAAGCAAGCCAGCATGCCCTGATGTGCTTAATCATTTCCCATCACTCTTAACCCACAGTGCTGCTCTGTATTCCTCACTTGGCAGCCCACCTGCTTTGCTCCTGAGCTCTGCTCCACAGCTTTTATCTCCAAAATGTTTCCCAATTCCCCCCGCACCAATATCCACCCTTAAACCTGTGGTGTATGGAGTCCTTCCAGGTTCCCCTCCAAGCTCACTGCAGTTTATAGGAGCAGAGACTCAGCTGCTATAAATTGTCATAGTGCCACAGAATAACTGAGGTATGTGATTTGTTCACCAGCTGGGCATCTGGCTTGGATTTTATGAAAGGCTGTTTGCCTGGACTGCAAATAGGACATTGAACATCCCTAGGGCCAAATGGTCTTGGGAATGGAGAAGAAAAATAAAGGAAAAAAAGTTACTGCAGAATAAGCCAGATCTAACAGCCAAAGGACCTGGAGGAAGGCCAGAAAAGGCAGAGAGAAACATGGACTTCTGTATTCTAAAAACACCACTAGTGTCCTCCCTGCAGAGATCTCTCTGCTGGTTATTCAGATGGTACACCTAGTCCTTATACAAGTTATTTTTTTTAGTATTGGCTCACCTCCAATTTGCTAGTAGTACAGTAGTTTCTCTGCTCAGCTAGCAAGACCTATGCAAGGTGCTGCATGGGCACAAAACCACCAAAAACTTACCTTAGAAACTTACACGCCACCTGCTACAAGTGGATCAGTGCTGGGAGAAGAATACAAAAAAGAGCACGGGCAGCATGTTAGGTTTAGATCCTTACCTCTAAATGCTAGAAAACTTTCTTCTGTGGGCTACTCCACCTGCTTCCCTCCCTTCCTCAGATCCAGTCTTTTCACTTTGTCCCTTTTCTTTTGGTGAATCTCCTCCTGAAAACAAAAAATCTGATGGGATGTATTGCTCAGAACAATACAGAAAAAATAATACTGTGATGCTGACCTGACATTTACTGCAACTACCTTGCTTGTCTCTGTGTGTATTCTTGATTAGCCCTGCCCTTCACCTGCCGGCTCTCCTGGGTTCTATAGGCAGAAGTGGTACCATCAGAGACTTTGCTTGAACCATGTTTGGCATGAGTTATCAGCTGTTTTGGGTTTGTACAGCTACCAAGAGAACAACTCAACTTCTCAACTGGCTCATCGGTGCTGCTGGTACACAAATAAGCCATAATTAAACAAGTACCAAAATGAGTGAGCAAGAGAAAACGTGTCAGTCTATTTTAACACCTCTGGGAAGCAAGGCTGTAAGTCAATGGTACTTTGCCATGATTTGCCATCACCTTTAATCAAGGTTTTTCCAAAGGGACGGCCAGACTTCATTTATTGTTGCCTTTCAATACTTAGAGGGGGCTTATAAGAAAGAGGGAGACTTTAGCAGGGCCTGTGGCAACAGGATAAGGTGTTTTAAACTAAAAGAGGGAAAATTCAGAGTAGATAAAGGAAAAATTATTTAGCAATGAGGGAGGTGAAACACTGGAAGAGGTTGTTCATAGAGATCAAAGAAGCTCCATCCCTGGAAACATTCAAGATCAGGTTGGATGGGGCTCTGAACAACTTGATTTACTAGAGAATGTCCCCCCTCACTGCAAGAGGGGATGGACTAGATCAACTTTTAAGGTCCCTTCCAAAATGAGCCACTCTATTAATCTATACTTTCATTTATTTACCACAAATATATGAAGTTTATTTATTACAAAGAAAGATGATAATAAGGCTGCCTTGTCCCTGTAGCTATCAGTTTGCTTCCTTGTTTTGGGGGGAGGAAAGAAAAAGAAAATGGGAAGAAGGACAGCACTCCAAAAGGAAAATACTCTCAGAAAATATGAGGCCTTCCCAGTGCACAACCTTGCTGCTGTTTTTGAAGTCCCCTAGGCTACTTTCCTAGAGATTCAGGAATCCCTGAGGCTGTCCCAGCTGAGGGACAATAGCCTGATGAAGGCCTTTTCTCAATGAGGTACCCTTGTTGACCCTTTGCACATGGAGGGCTGAGCAGAGCTCAGTGCTCTCTGGCTTTCCATCAGCCCCATCTGCCACCAGGCAGCTGCTGGTGACCCTGAGCAGAAACTCTTCCCCTGGAAAGGGGCCTTTCCTGCTCACCTCTAAGGAATAGTTTGTACTTGAGATGGGGAGAAGCTGAGGCTTCCAGCAGTCATTAGGAAAGCACTGAGACATACAAACTATTAAGTTGTTGTTGGTCATTTGGGCAGTCCCCTAGGGGCATTGGTGTGGATGGGAGAGCAGAAAATGTGCCTTACACAACATGTGTAAATGGCAACTAATTTTTCTTCTTTTTTTTTTTTCTTACCCCCTCCCCTCTTTTTTTTTTTTCTTTCTTCCCCTCGTGAGTGCAAAAGGCCTATAAAACAATTAGAGCTTAAAATTGGACTCCTGGCAGAGAAGGAGAGAGGGAGTTTATGCCTTGTTAAGTGTAATCAGTCTGGTGATAAGGGGACAATTTCAACTGTGTGAGATATAATTACATCATAAACTCCACATTACAAACAGGGCAAGCAGAGGTGAAAAGGTAAAGAGGGAATAAACAATGATGCCCTTTGGGGGACGTGGCAGAGGAGACTTTTTTGGACTCCGTTTCCCAGAGGAATTTTTCCAGCTGGAATGGGAGCTACGAGCATGTGGGAAAGGCATGCTGCCACCTTAGGGTGCCCTCATTCTGCTGAGAAGCTGGACAGGGTGTCTTGCTGTGGCCACACATGAGGTTTCTCATCTGCCACCTGGAGTAGGATGTTACTTTGGGCAAGTTAAATATTAATTATGTTTCAGAAAATAGACAAACATTTCTTTGTGGCCTGAAGCTGGAGTAGAGTGCTGCCAGCTGAATGTGAGAAGAGAGACAGCTGCAGAGGAAAAAGGAGGCACAAATAACCCTCCCAAGGTGATGGTGGCACAGCTAGGACTGAGGATGCTGTACATTGCACCATGCTGCAGAGGCCATGGCTGCATTCATGTTGGGGGCATGCTGATCTGGAGCCAACTGCACACAGGTCCTAAACCTCAAACAGGACCCTCAAGATGTCCCATCAATGGGGTGGTGGTGCAGAGCTAAGCATCAGCCTGTCCCTCTCCCAGGATACCTGTTGCAGAAGGAGGAAAAGGGTCTCCTGTCTCCATGCAGGACACCCCACGAGGCACAGGGAAGAGGCCAAGCACATGCATGGCGCTGGCTTGCCCTGGAGACTGGCCCTGGCTGGCCCCATCTGGGGACACATCCCAGAAAAGCTGCTTAGAGCACATGTGGCTGCTTGGGTCTTGCTGGGAAAAATGAGAAACAAATACTGGGAGGTGAGAGGGAGGTTAACATTTGCTACTTCAGGTAAATATTTGTAGATGTGATGTTTTGAAATGAGGGAAACTGAGGAAAGAAGCAGCATCATCAGACTGTGGGAGGACACTGGTTTATTAGAGAACCTTTTTGAAAATCCAAGATTTCCCAGGTCGGTGACTTAAATTATTGACAAAAGCTTAAAATAATATTGGAAAATTATTTTTTTATTATTTTCTCTTTCAAAAATATTTGGGCATTATTTAAACAATCGTTTTGGAAACTCTGGTCCACATTTCTGGTTTCACTGCTGAAGACTTGCCTTACAGACTGCAGAACTGCCTCTGGGATCAAGAGTTCTAGTATTTTCTTGTCACTGACATGCTGCATGGCATTAGATAAATCACTTAACCTTTCTGTGACATACTTCCCCATCTGTAAAATGAGGTTGATAATCATATTTGCTTACTTCACAAAAGTGTTAGAAGAATGACTTATCGCTGTTTTTATAGCCATTTATATCTCTCTGGGGCAAAGACTGCTTTTTTTTTCTGTTCTCATGCAACAGCACAGGAGTCCTGCTCTGTAATGGCTGTTCTTAAGTGCTATTATGATATATAAAGATAAAAATTAAATATAACTTTTGACAATGCAGCAAACAGAGTTTGCAAGTATAGCAAATACAAGGGGTTAGATCAAAAGAGCAGGGACATCACTTTTCCTTTGGTGCTGAAGAAACGATCAATTTAGTCCACTGATAACATCCTGAAATATAACTCTACATCAAGGTGGGCAGTGTAACCCTCCTCTGGCAACCGCTCTTCTGTAAAGGACAGAGAAAAAATATTAATGTTTATACAGCTTCAGATTATAATTATTACTAAGATTAGAGTGCTTGGAGGCTTTGAACAAGATCAAGCTGAATTAAGAGCTTTACAAGCCTGAAGCTGGAGATAGTACTCACCCTAAAGAACTTGAGGTTAAAAGAGGCGAAGAATGAACTTGGAGTTAAAAGCAACAAACCATGTCAAGTAAAGTAGAGACACGTATGCCCAAAGATGCTCAACAGGTCACTATCAGAGATGGGGATTCACAGGCTGATGTTGAGTCATTCATGCAACTGCCTCCTCATGACTATTACTCATGCCCTGTTCTTTTACAGCAGGTCACCTTCATTCAAACAGGCTTGGTATTCTCACTAGGAACAGGCAAGAAAATGGAGACTGGACAGTCTGGGTACTTGGTGACCATGCAGAAAACTGAGGAATGAGAGATCAGGGGAAGATTGAACTGACTTGTAGGGCAGGGACCATCTCAGGAAAGTCAGCACAATCTCAGCTGCTGCCTGATGCTGCTCTCATGGGAGACACTTCCATGCATTGCTCAGGACCAGTTCAGTCATGAATAAGTTGTTAGCACTTTCTGATATCTCGCATTTAAAAAAACTAATTAGTCCTTTGTGTTGTCTATTTGGAAAGACTTAATCTTTGAGTACCTTAACACACTTTCACAGGATGACCATGAAACAGCCTGGATTGAACCCTGCTGTGAATCATTACTGCCATGGCTGTAACATCATATAGGACTGATCCCAAACACTCTGTGTGAAGTTGGAGCCTAGCATCATTAGGCATCTACTTGAGGCATCCCTCTTACGACAGGTGCAGTCTGTCATACTCACGTATGTCTTAAAAGTCCAGCACAGATGGAAGAATCAAGGTCCCTAGTTTATGGACAGGAAACTTTAGCAGAGGTAGGCTGAGGCTATGGCTGTGCTTTGGGACTCAGAAGTGGTTCCCAGCCCCTGACTTCAATTTGGGGTGAGACCCTAAGTGTATACATAACATTCCCACTGCAGTTGGTTCCCACTGGTGGGAAGCTGTCAAATGAAGAGGGGCCCTGGTGTCGCTCATAACTGGACATCTGCAGGACCATGGCTCTAAGGAGGAGCACCTATAACCCCAAATCCGAATGTGACCTTGATGGCTTCCCTTAAAACATGCCAGAAACACCCAGCTGTGCCAAGAGGAGAATGCATGCAGAACTGCTGCTTTTGTGCCTAGGCCACCTTGTCGCACTTCCTTGCCTTCCAGTGGAGGGTTTGTTGTATCCCTGAAACAGCAGGGCCATGATTTTCAGGTGTTTTAGAGACCGTTCTCATTTTGGCTTACCAGAATGTTTAAGGAAGATTCATACCCTGGAGGATGCCAAAATCACCAGGGATTGTAGGGAAGGGATGGAGATGAACAGCTGAAGTTGTGAGGAGAATCAGTAACCTAGATGAGACCTCACGGACCACTGGGCAAGCCTTGTCCAGTCTGAATGTGATCATCTCCGACTGTGACCCCATAGTGAGGTCTGTAGGTATTTATTTGATAGACAGCCAAAGGCCCATTGGCCAGTCTTGCAGTAATCCACTATGTACCATCAGCATTTCATAGAACAATTGAATGGTTTGGGTAGGTTGGAAGGGACCTTAAAGACCATCTAGTTCCAACCCCCCCTGACATGGTGGGAACACCTTCCACAAGACCAGGTTGCCCAAGTCTCCATCCAATCTGGCCTTTCATGGCTAAAGGAATGAAAGCAGAGAACAATCTTAGAGGGTAATAACCAACACTACCATGAACTCTCACCATCAGCCTGAGAGGCTGTGGGGGGGAGAAGCAGAGCTGGTGAGCAGACATTGCACAGGTTGCTGGCAGTGCTGCCTGACCCTGAGGAAGGCTTCAGCTTCCAGATGAGGAAGAGCAGGTGCTGCAGGAGTGCACAAGTTCTCCAGTCATGCTGCCCATGTGCAAAGCACACCTGTTAGAAGAAAATTCAGAGGGAAATATTTTTAGTTGTGTGCTTTCAAAAAAAAAGCAAAAAAACCACAACCTCCCCCCCCCCAACAACACTCCAAATCCAAAGTCAGTGGAAATGCATTGTATTTTTGTCATCAATAGTTCTTATCCAGTCTGGAGGCATCTCAGCTTGGCACTGTGGCTCTGTACCTGGGACAGTGCTTGCATAAGGAATGGAGAGCTGTGCTGCTTATGCTCCCTGTGCTGTCCCTTTCCCCAGAGGAAAAAAAAAAAAAACAAAGAAGTTTTTTTAAGAAACAAAGAAATCTGACAGAAGCTGGAGAAGAGCCCAAAAAGTTGAAATCCTCCATCAGTGTGGCAAAGGAACAAAGAGAGAAATTATGGCACACAGTCTTGATACAGCTATATCTTGGCAGGAGGCTGGTGCCTGTGCATCTCAGATAACTATGCAGTGCTATTCAGAGCTCAGAGGAGAGGAGCGAGGAGATTGGAGACAAAAGCTCCATCCTTCTACTGACCTTTGAGACAAAACTGATGTCCTTGCCACCCAGATGGGCAAATCTGACCATCTTGCCTCCCCCCCATGCTTTCCAAACCTCTCCAGAAGTGGATGTGGAGCTCTATCTCTCCATCATCTCTCCATCTCCATCTCTCCTGTCCCAGACAAAATCAGTGGCTGCAGAAGGGAATTCTTCCAGAAGTAGAACTGACTCTGAGAGCAATGCCCTCACTTGCTCCATACACTGCTATGGGATGGTCAGAGAGCACAGGCTGGTGTGATCGATCCTAGCTGGACACTCAGCCCTACAGTGGGCTTTTCCAGATTTCACAGAACCATAGATTCTGTTTGGGTTGGAAGGGGCCTTTAAAGGTCATCTAGTCCAACACCCCTGCAGAGAGCAGACATCTTCAACTCAACAAAGTTTCTCAGAGAAGATCCAACTTGATCTTCAATGTTTCCAAGCATGGGGCTTCTACCACCTCTCTTGGAAACCTATTCCAATGTTTCACCACCATTAGTGTAAAAACATGTCTTCTGTATATCTAGTCTGAATCTACTCTCTTACAGTTTACAGCCATTACCCCTTGTCCTATCACACCGGGCCCTGCTAAAAAGTTTGTCTCCATCTTTCTTTTAGGCTTCCATTAAGAACTGAAAGGCTGCCGTAACATCTCCCCATATTTCTAAATACTTAGTCACATTATCTGAGCATACTTGGTTCTCACCCAAAGTGTGTGTGTCTAGGCCTTTTACATCCTAGGACAAGGAAAAAGCTGACATAAGTCTTTAACTGCAACTGTTAACAGGAGACTCCTTTTGGACTGAAGCAAAGCCTCAGAATATCATAGAATCATGGAATCGGCTGGGTTGGAAGGGACCTCAGAGATCATCAAGTCCAACCCCTGATCCACTACCGCTGCGGTTACCAGCCCATGGCACTGAGTGCCACATCCAGTCTCTTTTTAAATATCTCCAGGGACGGAGAATCCACTACTTCCCTGGGCAGCCCATTCCAATGTCTGATCACCCTCTCTGTAAAGAAATTCTTTCTAATATCCAACCTAAACTTCCCCTGGCACAACTTAAGTCCATGCCCTCTTGTCTTATATATATATATCCTCAAAATATATTCTCAAAAAACTTCCAGCAGTATTGGAAGACTGATGACAGACTGAAGCAAGGGCTTTATAATGGAGTGACTCTTCCAATCAATTGGTGTGAGTTAATTAATTAATTGCTACAGTCACAATGACATTCCCTCTGGCTGAGTAATCAGGAAATCAGCCACCTGAGTCCCTTAGGGAGTTAATTGCCTTTAACTTTGTTAAAGTAAAGTTATAATACCATTTTAAAAATGCCATCAAAGCACATTTCTTGTCTTTTGGGATCTTGCAAACCAATTCTTCATTTTGCAGAGAGAAACCTGTAGAGTTTTACTTGGAACAACTGAGTTATGGAGACAGGTGAGATGGAGAAACAGAGAGCAAGTGGTGAAATATCAGTTCTGTATCATCTGAAACAAGAGCCGTGCTGGTGAATTTGAAATACTGTGAATCACCCTCTGAACTTGCAATATCTGTCCAGCATCCTGTCCTGTCTTAAGTATTTTTATGTCCAGTGGGGAGTGGAGTTTCCCTATTCTCTTGGAGTTGCTTTTCTCTTTTAAGCCTCATCTTGAAGTCCTTTTCATTTGTTCAACCTGATTTTATCTTAAAGAAATGTGGGCAGAAATGAGAGAACTATTCTGGGAAGAGCAGAAACCCTACTCCCTCCCCTTTCAGAGCTACCTCTTTCTCAGGCTGAAGTTGCTCTTCTCTGTGTTTTAGACCTCCCTCCCAAGTGGGCTCTTTGAGACCTGTGGAGGATAGTTGGTCCTCAGTCAGTGGAAGTGGGTATTTTTGGCTAGAGCCCCTGCAGGCATCCTTTCAAGGAGGAAAAGAGGAAGCCTTTGAAAGATGTCGGGTCGTCCTGAGGCAAAATGGGCCCTGTCTCAGCAGTGACAAAATCACTGTCAAATGAGCAAAGGCTGAATCTGTCTTGTGTCTGCTTGTCCACCTCTCAGGTTGTCCATCTCTCCAGCTTTCCTTGCACTCTCTGCTTGTTTGTCTGTGGCTGCAACACTGCAGTTTTCTCCTGCCCAGGGCTCCCATCTGTACCCTGCAGGGTTTTGACTCCCTGCCAAGTGATGGAGGAGGGGGAAAAGAAATTGTCAGCTTGGATTTCAGCACTCTGAGGTATCCCTTGCCAGAGCTTGCTAGAAAACTCCACCTTTTCTTGATAATTCTGATTGTAAGCAACTCACAAAAATGTGTTAAGAAACGAAAGGAAGGAAACCTCTTTGTCCCTTCAAAATTCATCATCATGAGAGACAGTGAGTGCATGTAGAAGAGAGAGGCATTGAGAACCTGATGATCCCAGTACTCACCATTTTAATCACAACTCTTTTACAGTGTTTATTTCTTTTTATTTTCTCCTCGTAAAGCCCTAGCCGTTTGAGTCCTGATATTATACCATAATCTCGGGCTTTGTTAAAAATGAAAAGGGAACCTACCCCTTCAGATGGTGGAGGAAAGCTTGAAATTGTTAGCCCTACAGCTTCAGAAAAGAGAACAAAACTAAGAGAGATTCATATTTTAAATCATGCTTGTAACCAGTCCAGAGATTTTATAGCACCAGATTAATAATTTTTTTATTGGTTGAGGCTGACGAAACTGGTGTTTGCTTCCTCTACCAGCATGAAGAATTCCTGGTAGTCTGAGGGCCTTTTGGGCTCCTAGCGAAGGACGCCGCAGTTCTCAGATGCAAACCACCCCTTCTATCTTATCTATCAGTCACTTCGTGTGTGAGTGCATACACATATTATTAAATACAAATACAAACCCCAGGCACACATTTTTATCCTTAAGTAATAAAACCTAATGGAAGAATTTACAGTCATGGGTTATAAAACAATAATAGCTGTAAAATAATTTAGCAGGGTTCAACTACAGGTGAAAAGAGAAGTTCAGAAGTTCAGCAGTTCAGCATTTAAATATGTTTCCTGGCAGTTTCTTGTGGCAAACAGAAAATCCCCTATTGACATGGTATCATGTTCTTTCAGTAATGAAAGGACTCTTTTCAGATGCTCTGTTGATATTTTCCAGTTCATGCCTTGTTCAGTTTCATTAATTTTTCAGTGCACTTACTTTTTACAGGTCAGGCTTTTCAGAGTAGTGATGAGGACTGACTGAAAAGGACGCTGCACAGACAACAAGAATCCAAATTTCTGTATGGTGCTCCACCAGCCCCAAGAAGAGGGAATCAGCTTTCTACTTGAAACGTCACTCACAGTACATCACAGAAAGAGAACACTGGCACTACCTGCAGAAAAATGGGTGGTGCAAGCAGACCTGGGCACTATTTTTATTGGCACCTAGTGCCTCTCCAAGGAGACTTAGATGATGTTATAGTTAAAAAGCTTATGTGTATATCGCTTGTATTGAAGTTTCTGCCATTTCTAGTGAGTACCACTTTCTAGCAACTACTGCTAACTACATATAGGTGTTCTAAGTAGGGCAACAGCTTTGGTGAATTTTTACACTATGCCAAAGCATAAAATACCTGCTCTGTCCTTAAGAGACTGAGCCTGACTTCTTTGTGCCTCTGTTGCTTATTGAAAATGAGAACAACTAATACCTACACCTCTGAAATCACATAAAGCAGGTCAGGGGGATTACTCTAAATTCCAGGCCCCTCTTGCCATCCAGTGCCAGTCCCAAGCACTGAGATGGGAATCACATGGGAACCCCACAGGAAACCCACAGCCCATTGCTAGCTCTGCTTTTGTTTTTGCATTACTTAACATCCCACCTGAACTTTGCCCTAATGATGAAGGCAGATAATAAGTTATAAGGTCACTCACTGGATAAGAAGATAACTTTGCCCTATGTTTCATTTCGTAATTATTTTTTAAAATATAAATTATTAGAAGGTGTGGGAGGTACTAGTAAAGAGAGTGCACTTTCTCTCAATGAAAAGGAACTCAGTCTCTTCAAGGAGCATTTCTCAGTGGGGCAGCAGAAAGGAGAGAGTTATATGTTAAACACAAAAACTTTAGCATTTCTTCGTCTTTGACACATCTTAACTTAATTAACCTTGGCAATCTGAACTACTTACTGAGAATCAAGGCTGCACTCCCAAACAAGACCGATCTGAATAACCCCCAAACTACTTGCTTCCTGACATTAATTATCTACCTGTGTTTTTGTCCTCTTTTTCTGGTGTATGCCTTTACTGTCCTTCAGTAAAATCTTCCAGCTGCCTGTGAGATTTCTCAGTGAAGTCCAGTGCCCTGAGGCTGTAACCTGAGAGAAGAAAACAAGTAAAGCCACCTACGATCTGCATCCTCTCTGGGATCTTCAGGTAGCTTCTGTTCCTGGGGGAGCAGCTCCACTCTCTAAGCAATACTGCATGAGGCAAGTGGGACACTCCTGCATCTTCATAAACAGCCAAGAAGAAGCACTACACACATGATGGCTCATGCACTCAAGGCAAATGTTTATAGAACAAATTCAACACTGACTCAAGCAGTTTAGCAGTTAGTTGCAGCATTTTATCCATATCCTCGTTGTCCCTCAGGACGTTGTGAGGCAGTGAGTGAGATGTGGACAGCACAAGAGATCAAACCTTACCAGCTCAGCAGTAACTTTTATCACCATGGTTGTTAAAACCTTCAAGTGGAGATCAGCAGTGTGAGCCACACCTATCAACATTGTTGTAAGGGCCTGTGTTCCCAGCCTGGCAGATATCACATGCATGGGCATAACACACTGGCAACGAAAAAGAAAGAAAATATTATGAATGGGTGAGCAGATATCTAATCTTCTCATCTGAAAGGCTCTTTTTGGTAGATTCTGAAGGCAGCAATTTGCAACAGGTCAGTTTATCCTCCAAAAATTATCTGCTCTTGCAGTCAGGAAAGACTCTGTATGGGGTGGTTTAGAACAATTAAAATGGAGCCCATGTCTTTGGAATACCTGTTGAGAGAGCCTAAAGTTGTAGATATAACTGGAGATACATGAGGTTAAGTGCCAGCCACAGCACCTCCAGAGGTGCTGATGTCCCAGTTCTTTAAAAATACCAGGGAGATGAATGCAAATAACATCACACTTACAGCATATGCTAAAGATTCACTGTACGGTGCTTCTTAGTGAGATGAAAAAATTATCCTTTTCTCCAGTAAAGAAGACAAGAAAACTTTCTTTATTGTATGGATACAGAAGTGAAAAAAAGTTGGAAAAGTTGGTCAGCTGGTACAGTCAGGCTGTATTCTTTGGTTTGGAAAGTAAATGGTAAGCATAGCAATTTTCTCACTTATTGCTGAAATGCAGTAATTCCCATTGAGGTACTTGAGGGTTAAATCCTTTTATGGGCCACCTTATTTAGCTCCATGCTCCATTTCAGCCCTGCCAACACTTTGACTGGTTTACAAACTCCCTCAAATGATGTCTTGAAATTCTAGAGCTGTTAGGAGCCATCCTATAATTGTAAATGAGTTAAGCTCGTTGGGAGCCTAATTGCTGCTAAATGAGTTGATTGTCTCATACAGATAGCAGGAAAGTCTCTCTGCTCCCATTGCACATACACAGTGCAGAACCAGGGTCATGTAGCTGGTGGCTGTTTAAAAAAAAAAAAAAAAAAAGATAAAGGTGCTGGCCTACCCGGTCAGATACCTGTTTCTAGTCTGTGGGGCTAACTGGCATTTTTGAGCTTTTTAATGTCAGTGATGCTCCAAGGTTTGGGAGGAGCAGGGCATGAATGCCAGATCCTCCTGGCTCAGCCACTCTCAGCAACCTCTGTGAAAATCCACATTATTTTTATTTTTCAGCCTTTATTTTCTGACACCCTGGGACTGCTAAGGACCTTAATGTGCAGTTTAAAGCATGTGGCACAAGCAGGTCAGTGCTAAGTTCCACTTTTAAGTTCCACTGCTCTTTTACTATAGTTCCTACCAAATGTGTTGCTTCCATCTGAGTTTGACTTTGAGCATCAGGTATTTTTCTAGCTCCAGAAGAAAACTCCGAGGTTTTGAAGCCATTCCTGCTTGGGGAAAACAAGCCACTAGTGGAGTCTTGTATGGGAGCTAGCATTCACACAGGGTGGTGGCATTTGTCTCACTGTGATGTGGTGAGATGTGGCAAGATAAATCATTTTAGTCCCAGAGCCAGTGAAGAACGTTGCTTTCTCCTCTTGGGCTTCCAGATGACCCAGGTGTAACAATGAAAGAAATGATCCCTTGAAAGGGATTGTAGCTGCTTCAGCAGCAAAATTTAATACACCACAGGATGGAAATATATGGGAAGCATCTGTCAATTTGTCGGTGCTTTAAAGCAAGGAAAAAAAAAGAAGAACCAACCAACAAAGAATGCCCCAAATTGAGTCTGGCTGAGAAAGACCATTAAGAAAGGACATTGCTCTTCTTTTTCTTAAGTTATAAACTTGCTTTGTTGTCCTCTTGTTCTGTGCTAACTCCTCAGTGCTCCCAGCCGACTCTGTCTGAAATGTCAGAGGTCACTTTGCAGCAGAGAAATTCCAGGAGGCTTTGTAGGAAACCCATGAAAGTTCCCCAGTGGGTTTTGGGTACTTTGGTTATTTTCCTAGGTGAGGTAGCTTTTTGTGGAGCAAAGCTGATCTGAAGCAGTGCTGTGTAAGAAGGTACACAGGGGTGGGTGGTAGTCCTCAGCTGATGTGCTGGGCATCTCTGGGGAGTTCATGTGCTTGGCAAATGCTCTCTCCCTCATTTTCAAGAGTCCTTGGCCTAGGTAGTGGCACCAGAGTGAGATCACCATAAGGGAAATCATAGAATCATAGAATCATAGAATTAGCCGGGTTGGAAGGGACCTCAGAGGTCATCAAATCCAACCCTTGACCCACCGCTGCGGTTACCAGACCATGGCACTGAGTGCCACATCCAGTCTCTTTTTAAATGTCTCCAGGGACGGAGAATCCACCACCTCTCTGGGCAGCCCATTCCAATGGCTGATCTTTCTTTTCTCCATAAAGAAATTCTTTCTAATATCTAACCTAAACTTCCCCAGGCACAACTTAAGTCCATGCCCTCTTGTCTTGTTGAAAGTTGCCTGGGAGAAGAGCCCAACCCCCCCCTGGCTCCAGCCTCCTTTCAGGGAGTTGTAGAGAGCGATGAGGTCTCCCCCTGAGCCTCCTCTTCTCCAGGCTGAACACCCCCAGCTCCCTCAGCCTCTCCTCATAGGGCTTGTGCTCGAGTCCCTTCACCAGCCTGGTTGCCCTAATGCAGCATTCAAAATGAGTAAAATGCTCCCAAGTTTCTGTAGGGGGTTGACTTTCTTGGTGAATGTGTACTGCCTTTCTGTAGGAGGCCTGGTGGGGGAAAACAGTCCTCAGCATGCCCATTACTCCCTCTCCCAGCCTGATGCTTGGTTTTCTCATGAAAGGCTTCTGTAAACAGAGGGATAATGTCCCATGAAAGTGAACACAAAACTTTTAACAAGACTTTAACAGATCAGAGTACAGACAGTTACTTCCCCCTGGAGTACATGCAGAGTAACTTGTGACCCTGTAATGTCTATATACCAGCTACTCATCTCTTGGTTACTGGCATTTCTGGATAAACTTGCCCACTCCTAAGCTTATCTAGGTAAATTCTTCAGAATCTTCACCCATGAGCAGGAAGCAGGGGACTGAATGAAAATATGCTTTAGGGATTATCCAAGGAAAAGACTTTGGTTTCTGTTCAGAAGTTAGTCTTGTCTTGGTATCACCAGAAGATTTGCTGCTTGTGTTGTATTTAGCTGGTGAAACTCATCATGGTCAGCAGAGAAAATCTGAGTCCTGCCTAGCCTTCCCAGACTGTTTTGAAGTTGCTCTTTATCAGCATACAGATCTCAAAACTGATGGCCTGTACAGGCAGATATTTTATTCAGTTTAAGTATGGTACCAACCTTTTTAACAGGGCCTGTAGTGATAGTATAAGGGGTCATGGTTTTAAACTGAAAGAGCGTAGATTTAGACTAGATATTAGGAAAACACTTTCATCAGCGAGGGTGGTGAAACACCGGAACAGGTTGCTCACACTGGTGGTAGAAGCTCCAACCCTGGAAAAATTCAAGGTCAGGTTGGGCAGTGCTCTGAGCAATCTCATATGTTTGAAGATGTCTTTGCTCACTGCAACGGTGATGGACTAGGTGACTTTTAGAGGTCCCTTCCAACCCAAATCACAGAACCTATTATTTCTGATTCTAAATACAGGCAAGAGGGGAGTAAGAAAGGATGTGTTTGACACAGGCACATATTGGCAGTGTCCAGGGAGCTGTCTGTGGGCCATCTGCACCAAGGGGAAGATACCTTTGCCTAGGTGCAGCTCCTGTGAGAGTGTGCCTGAGTAGCTTGCAGTCTGAACCTGGATAGTGTCTCACCAGGCTGTTGCTCTGAATTGCCCAAAACTAAGCATGCCTTGATTGTCACACCAGCTTACTGTGAGGTGATATTTAGTATGACCTGTGCCTGTGTTCCATGCTGCATAAAAATGTCGACATGCCATTTGGCTATTTTGGAGCTGGAGGAACTGGTCCTATCCCTGAGAGATGTAATCTATTTGATTTATTTAGCAGCTGCCCTTCTGCTTTTTATTATTTTTTTTTTTTTTTACACTGGTAACTTGTAATGAGCTTAGTGAGTGAAAATCAGGTCTTCAAGGATGACCCTTTACTGCCAACAAAAGAGAAAAAAGATTAATCAAGACTTTCTTGTCTACTGCTGGAAAGTACTTTCCATCATCCCTAGGGAACTGTGCCTCCTGGAGACTGTGAGTGATTCTGAAAGCGGCAGGCAGGCAAATCACTTATTTTATTAGCTATATTTTGCAGCCCACTATGTTTGTACTGTAAATAATATTTTGCATAAAGTCAATGGCTGATGCTGTGCTTTTTATCATGGCTTGCTATTCTTTACAGCAGCTCTTTTAAGTGTCAGCACTGAGCATTTGTTGGTATCATCATTTGTGCTTTACATAGCTATGTGCAATGTAAAATGTAACTATTCCAAAGCTTTGTACTGTAACAGGGGTGTCACAGTTATTTGGGAAGGGTGGAACCACACTTTGATCATTTTTCACTCTTTGAATGGCCACATTTACAGTGTTTGTAAAATTCTATGCAATTTTATAGAGTTTGTAAAATAACGTTATTTTATTGCAGTTGGAAAGTGCTTTGATTTCAGTGAATAATGGACTACCCTGGTTTCAGTGGGAGAGTTTTCCAGTGCAAACAAGGGACAAAAAACACACCCAAACTTTCTGAGCATAACAGAAAAGTCTCTGAGGACAGCAGCAATTAAAGTGTTTTCTGCCTTTGGCATGTAAGTGATTATTCTTTTTGTGGTAAACAATATTTGCTGCGTTGCATGATACGTATGACAAAAGAATGGAGGAAGGAAACCTCTGTAGTCAAGAATTTTAATAAAGCAGAACTTCAAGGAAATTATATATTTATAGAACTTCAAGGAAATTATATATTTATAGTCACACACATATGTAAAAGAGTAGTTATGTTTGAAGGCTGCCAAGTCCCTTATGTTGGTAATGGTAAAATTTAACTTTGTGTGAAGGGCTGCAGAAGGGGCTTTGGGGCTTGTCTTTGCTTAGTATCCTTCACGTTAGATTGTCCCTATCTGCAGGATGTTAATGCTCCTGTTTGCCAAAATTAAACAGGAATGTCATTAAACACAAAGATCATTTTTATTCTTTTCAGCTGTGTAACCTTCAATAACTGTGGACAGTTCCCTCCTCTCACCTTCCCTTCTTGCAGGCTTTACTCTAAGCCATAATTGGGGAAAAATCCAGAGAGGGGTTGGAGGTGAGGTTTGTTAGAGCTGCTAATTAGCTGATGCCATCACATCAGAATTACAATACAATTCCTAGGAGGACTCCAGAGCCCCTTCTCCCCAGCTCTGAGACACATGCCAAATTTACCCTTGGAAAATGGGCAGGTGATTAGTGCTGACACCATCCAGTTCCCTTACTGAACAGTCTGGCACAAGGTGACTGGCTTAAGGACCTTGGCTGGAATTAGAGTTTTTCTTTCAAGTTGGGTTTTTTTTGTTATTATGTTTTGGGTTTTTTTGTTTTGTTTTGTTTTGTTTTCCTTCTAAAAAGATTCTCAGACTAATTCAACTGAATGTGAAATTTGAAGAGGGAAATTTCCTCTCTAGAGCTTCTCATTCTGGAAGGAAGGGAAAACCAGCAGCAGGTCTGCTGATGATAAAATTAAATTAGAGTTGAACTACCATTGATTGTTCTGACTTCGTTTGTGTTTATCTTTTAATTGAGCTATCCTCATCTGATTTTTAATTTTTTAAAAATATTTTTTTAATCTTCTACCTTTACATGTGATTCAGGAGCAGGTGTTCTGTGAGCCTGAATGAGGAAATACAGTGCTGCATCCTTATTTACCATGTTGGATGGTAAAGACAGCCTTCTAGAGAAGGTAAGTATTGTTAAGCTATATATGTTACATTGAGGAGCGTATCCAGGCCATGCCTTCTAAAGACATTTCCTGAGACAAAGTTTTGTGGCCACTTCTGGGCTGCCTCAATTGGCATAATCTCTGTGGAGAGCTCTAGGCACACTTGAAGTCCAGAAGCCCCTGACACTTAAACATGGTACATAACCTGTCTCAGAGATGGAAGCAGCCAGCATTGCTGAAGGTATCTGCCAGCACCAATACTGAAGGTGTGTTCTTTGCCACTGCTACAATTACCAAGCAAAAAACCATGGCTGAACCTCAGACTTCTTGAGGAGAACTTTTATTCACCAGGATGTTCACCCGATGTATTCTCTGCCTGGAAGAAGAAGGCATGCAGAGCTCTGGTATGGAGTAAAAGAATAATCTCTTTTCAGTCTGGGTCAGGGTACAGGCAAGAATGCAGAGGTTGTGGGGCAAGGAGGAGAGCAAACACTGAAGAGCCCAGCCAGGACCTAGAGATCAGTCTGCTGGGTGAAGCAGGACTGGGATGTGTCTCCCCAGTCAGAATCCTCCCCATGGAGAATGAAGGCATAGCTATTATTTTATTTCTAGTAAATGCACATACTGTGTAACAACCAGTTCTTGTATAACAGTGCAATAAAACATTTTCTAGGCTAGTGCTGTGTGCTGCAACATATCCTACATGAGCTGAGAAGACGTGGCTTCTCAGAAGTGGAGGAACTAATTTTCATAGCTCTTTCAGCAGCATCATTCATTGTAACATGAGTACAAATTTAACTTTATTAAAGCAGCATTTCTAAGGTAGCTCAGCTGAACACAGAAAATACGAGACACCACCACACACTGTTGTTTTCGTAAAGACAGCAGCTTTAATATTGGAAAATAATAAATTGCCTGGAATGATATTAAGTTCTGGAACTCTGTGTGAAATCTGGTCTGCACTTGAGTAACTCTCAGAGCTACATCAATGGGCCTCGGGCCGTAGTTGTGTTCAGTGAGTAGATTTTAGAGTTTGTTTGGGTTGTTTTGTTTTGTTTTTCCCCAGCATACACTAATATCTGGTTCTGCCAAAGATGATGGATGTCTTCCTGTTTTTTCTGTTGATAACAACAGGGACAGAACCAGGCTCCCACAGCCAGATGCACCATCCTCCCTAGAACCCAGTTACAAAGAGATGAACAGCAGATTTTTACAAGGTCTGGATTAGAGGGCAGTGTTTGCCAGATAGCACCCTACTTGTTTGTGACTGGTCACAGGAAATTGCTTGTTTTATGTGTAGTTTGTGGATTTCAAGAGTCAGCAAGATCATGACGTTTAGGGGTTGAAAATGCATAAGGGGTCTTTTTGCATAAGGCACCTTGCATCCACCTCAGGATTCACACAGACATCAAAAAGTTTGAGTGAAAAGTTGGTGGACTGTGACTACCCAGGGAAGCAGATGCTTGTGCAGGGCCAGGAAATATTCTGATTTTTTTTGTTTTGAAATAGGCTTAGGGAGGAGGCTGTGATTGAGTGTTTTGCTCAGAGGAGGAAAAAGTCTCCATCATGGAGGGATTCTTGTGGCTGGGGGGACACAACAGTCTCACTTGTTCACAGCCCTCACAAACTTGATATCACAAGATGATGCCAAGGATGGAGAGGTTACCCCTGAGAAATGACAGCATTCTGGGTGGTTTGCTTGAGCTAAATGAATGCACAGGAATAAGCTGATGCACACAACACAATGTGGTAATAGCAAATGCCAGAATCTTTCAGTGCTGGTCATCTGAGCACTCTCTGGTACTGGACTCTGTGTTCATTTGGAGTTTAATCCAGTGTGTCTTTTCTTGTGTTCTTTTGCCCCTAGGATCTATAAACCAAGCAGTTTTATCAGTGAAATGTATCTTTTGGCACACTAGACTCTAAATGGTTTAATTCAAGAAATGCACACATACATACACACCCACATTTAAAAACACACATACATTCATCAGACACGGCTCTCTATATATTCTTTTTCTGCCTTTTAGTAGTGTATGATATAATTAGATACTAAAATACCTTCTAGTCTTGTCCAGTTTTATTTCCATCAACCAATGAGAGTTTATAGCTCTCTTCTCTGCATGGCACAAAGGGTTCTTACTCTCCTCATCATTCAACCCTCTCCAGAGGTGCTCTGGACAACACCCCAGGCAGAACCTGACAAAAGAAAAAGCTAATAAAGTAGCTAAATCAGGCATTGAAAAGGGTAGGAAACCCCAAGAGGGTGGAGTGAATCCTTAGCTCTGCCCTCTTTTGTGCTTGCAGTGTGACAGAGTCCTTAATTAAAAGATTGCACAATGCTTTTTCCCTGCAGGATTAGACTTAATGCACAGGATAGAACAACTTACTGAAAAACAGGCCTTAGTTAGGACTTGTTTTATTCTCTTTTTTATTAATTGTGAGCTCTCAGGATTTAGCTGCTCCCTGCTCTGGTGTTAGAAGTATTTCCATCCCACTGGGTTCTCTGTAGTGGTCTTGAAAAGGGCACAGGCTGGCAAAGGCTGGGAGCAGTCCTGATCTTGGCAAATGCTTTATATTTTGGGGCACTTATTTTTGCAGGCAGGCGGTGCCAAATAATGCTGTACCATGATCCAGCCAAGCCAGGCATTTAGAAAAGGGGTCTTGTATGAGTGAAACCTGCAGTTCAAGCCACCAGCTGAGCACCCCATAGGAACAGGTAGGGCCAAACCTGCCCCTCACCCTGCCTCAGATCAACTCTTTGTCCCTGTCCACTGCCACCCACCCATCCTGGCTCCACAACAGCACTGGTATCACCTCAGATCACACCTCCCTGGCTTCCAAACCCAATCACCTCACCCAGCCACCTACTTCTACTTATGACAGTTCTTGTCCTGTTTTTCCTCTCCAGCCACAACCCCTCCCTGCCATCCCATCTTCCCTGGGGAATGTACTTCCATTATTAGACTTGAGGATCCTGATCTCTCCACGATCCTGATCCTGCACTTGAGGTGATGGAGCACTCAGATACCATAGGAACAGTTCTCTGGTGGCTACCATGAGAGTCTGGGCCATGTGTTGTTCCCAGCAAGCCAAGAAGTGTGCTTGTGAGGGAGGTCATGCTGAGCCATCAGAATAAGCATTGCTAGGGAGCAATCTCTCCACAAGAAATGTAATTGCAGTAATCTGAAGGACACAGAATAAACCTGTGCAAACCAATACTTTCCAAAGACCGGCACTTTGGGCAGATGACAGTAGTTTTTGACAATGATAGCAAAGAGCACAATCAACAGAAAAGGCCACCTCCATGCCAGATTTCAAGATCCTGCTCCAAGTGCTGTTCTCAAAAGGGTACAGGGATTTTGTCACCGTGAACAAAAGAATGCTCTTTCTCCACCTTCAAAGACTGAATTGCTTAGATTTAAAAGGGCAGCCTGAAGCAAATGAGTAACACAGAAAAATATAAAATTTTGGAAGTTAAAATCTGGTAAAGTTCAAAGTGTCTGAGAGCAGGGGAATAGCACTGAGGAGTGATGCAAAATGCCATCAAAAAAAGATTGCCCAGTCACCTGCAATGCAGGCTGAGATTGAAGACCCCTTGGTTTTCCTTCACTATAAGGATAACCTTGGGATTCATAAGGTAGCCCCTGAACACCAAGAGTCTGTCTACTCTTCCAGATAAACAAAGGAGAAAACCCCTCCTGAGTAACTCCCTACACCAGCAACCACTTCATGGTCGTGAGGAGATGCCTTGCACTGCCTGATGCCTCTAAAAGAGTGTGCATCTATTCCTGCCTGGGAAATCCTGGCAGCATTGTATGGGAGAGCCCTAAGTTCAGAGCAGTAGAAAGAGATTATCTGAGGGAATAGAGCAAAAGTAGCAGCAGCATTTGTTCTGTTAAAGCACAGGGAAGACAAAAGAAAAGAGAGAGGCAGTAGCAAGCCTTCAGAGGGTGGAAAACTAATGACAGGCAAGGCTGATATTGCTGCAGCAGACACAAACAAAGCAAAGTGGACCATTCCAGCGTCAGGAACATGCTTCCTGCAGAGAAAGAAAAGTGTTAAATTGGCTTTTCCTTTTGTTGAGGAGAAGATGAAACGGGGTTTTTTTACCTGCTATGGGAATGATTTGAAACCAATAAAATCTGACAAAGCACAAGGTCTGTAAAGCTGTAAATAGCAGCATCTATATTTAATTGAAGATGATGAAGGAGTCAGTGAATATCTGTCCTGTAGGCTCAACATAAGCTGTGCAAAAAAAAAGATGGCAATACAATGGCAAAGAATGTGGCTATGAGAGTTTTGAAATGCAGAGAAAGGGGCAGCTGCTATTAATTCCTGGCACGCAGTTGCTGGCTGGTACTCTTTAATTCTTTAACAGGCTGCAGATCATTCAGGTGGCCAACATGTACTGCTTGATATGCTGGTCTCAGAAAGGGTCACAGTGCCAGTGCAAGCTACTCCATGAGGGAGCATCCCTCCTTGAAATGCCTATCAAAACAGCTGTTGGGATAACAAACCATTTGTTACCTTTCGACATGGATTATTTTTTTTCTTTGAGCTGATTAAAAAAATTAAATGTTTGGGTTTCCTTTTAAAGCATTTAATCTAAATCCACCTTGTGGTTTTGACACCATGTTCATTTTTTATCAGAATTCTTTCAGAAGCTCCAGGCATTTTCCCTTCCCACCTTCTCCATTCTGATGTGCTTCAGGAGGTCAGGGGTTGATTTTTTATTGCCAGCCACTTGAAAATAAAATTAGTCTGTGCAGCTGTCTTTGGTTAGACACTGTAAATGGATTTGAGCAAAAGCAAAAACATGCCATGGAAGCGGGGCAAAAACTGGTCCAAGAACAGTCCAGATATGCAGGAGGACATAAGCAAAGAGGAGCTGCCAGAAGAGGCCTTCTTGGAAGAGCCAAACTCTCGTGGCTGGAGAAAAGCTCATTTGAGTTATTTCAGTGATCAAGCCCTTATTTATACCCAATATTCTCGATTGATCTCTCTGAGATGCACAGATGTGGGCTCATTTGATCCCTGAGCTAGAAGTGATAGCATTTTCTCATAACACAAAACATACACCAAACTACCAAGGGGTAAAAAAGGAGCAGAGCAATAAAATCCAGAAGCAGGTACTTAGGCAAGACCTGTAGTCCTGGCTAAGGTGGGATGTGAGGTAACAGAGGAGAGACACTGCATTTGCTTAGCAAAGTCAGGTTAAAGCACGGTGTGGTAAAAGGACAGAGGGCTTGGTCAACAAGTATGAAAAAACAGATGTTTGTCTGCTTTAAATCACAGCTTTTTTTTTTTGATCCAAGGTCTCGTGCATACCTGTTTGGAATTGCAGAGCAGGCAGAACTCTGTCTGCATGCTCTCTTTCTGGCTGTGATCAGAGCATGTGGTAATCACAGGGGAAAAAAAAGAGGAAAAAAGAAACCTTTAAAAGCAAACAACTCTCTCAAAACCTCATCTCTCCTTTTAGCCACCTCCACAAAACAACAGCAGCAGCAATAACAGAACAGGTTTTTAGATGCCCCTGGTCTCTTTTACTATGGTACAGTTAGAAGCCATCCAATTAGGAAACTCTAGTTAAGAGTAAAAAATACTCCTCTAATGAACTTTTGATCAGAAGAGCAATTATTTCCTGTGTGTCTTCTTGCTCTTCCCACTGGTGTACATTTCAATCTGATAGGCAGCAAGTTTTCCACATTCAATTGTATAACTAAGAGTCATACAGCCTCACAGTCCATTTTTTTGTGTGGGGTCCTTTTCAAGCCCAGATGTCCTTCTATGCAGCAGTGCTCTCTTCCCCTTCAGCAGCACATAGCCCCTTCTCCCAGGAAGCTGATACTTGGGCAAAGCTGGTCCCAGTCCTGGCAAATTGCCTTCATCCCAATCCCCTTCTCCACAATGTTTATTTATCACCCCCTTTGGACTTTGTCCCAGTCTCCACCCTCTTGATCAGTGCTAATTTACATCTGTTCTTGGACCTTGGTCGTCCATCTAATTGTTTTTAATCCAATTGAGAATTTTGCCCTCAATATCTATGTCCCAGAGGCATTTACAGGGAAAGGTTAAGGACACCAGATAGAGAGGTGAGCTAAAGAACAAGCCAGGACAGTCTGAGGGCTCAGAGGTGTCTGCAGTGAGACACTTTATCAGTGTGGTTGTGTCTTCCTCATGCCAAAGAGGACTAATTTCCCTGAAATTGGTGGCCTGGTCCACTGAGAAAAGTCAGTGTGAAAATGGAAATCAGGGCCATAAGCTTGGGGTGGGGGATTGCTGAGGTCTCAATGAGTTTTATGGTGGACTAAAGGGTAAAACTGCCATATAGAAAATATAAGTGGAGTGTCATTGGATAGTTGTGAGACTGCAGAGGGGTCTCCCCTGAGGTGACTGTGAGCCCTGGCATTTGAGGCACTTGAAATCAAGTGAGGCAAAACCTGTAAGAATCTTCCTTAAATAATGGCCCTTCATTTTTCTCGGGGATTAGGACAAGACAGGGCTCTCCTGTCACTTGTTTCTGAAATGCTGTTATGCTAATATGACCTGGTCCAGCAGACTGTAGCAACAGCCTCCCAGGGTGTCCAGTAACTGGGAGCACACAGCTCCATGCTGTTGCCCCTCATTACTGCTGCCTTGGAGAAAGGGAATATCTGCCTAGGGTATGAAATATTCTTGTGACTGGGTTTGAGCCTGAGCTCTCTGCCAGACCCTTTAAATAAACGTGACAATCACTGTTTTTGTTTTTTTTTTTTTTTTTTTGAGAAGTTGGATGAGTCTGCTGAGAGGAGGTCAGGGTGTTTCTGGCTGGGACAAGTGTAGCACATCTGCTGGGAGATCAGATGGACCAGTTCACTCTGAGGCAGAACACCTGGAGCCATTCACTGGCAGTGAGAAATCTGATTCTTTTTTTTCCCAGCCACCTGTTCAGGGAATACTGCAGACTATTACTCTGATGTTAGAATGAAATTGTGACTGCATTGCTATATGCAGGTTATTCTAGTGTGTGGTCAGTTTCCTTGGATGACTTGTTCCTCTAGAAAAATTATTTGGAAGGTTTATGATACATTTATGTCCAAAGGCATCCTATGTGTCATAAGTTTAGGGTGTCCCAAAGACTGGTGTGCCCAACCTGGCATTTTCTGGGAATGAAAGAATTTGAAAGAATGTAAAAATAGAATTCTGAGGACCAGCACAACCATGAAACAAGTGTACTTACTTTCTTCTTTCTTTGAAGATAAGTAAGGAGGGATAGGTGCAGAGGAAGGGAAAGATGCCACTATTGGATGACATGGGATGAAAACTGGAAGTCTATGAGATGTTGTGGTTTAACAAGATGCTGATGACAGAAAGGGCCCCACTCCATGCTAAGTGGTTCTGCCTGCACCTCAGAATAAAATTATGAAAATGGCAAAAAACAAGGTAATAGTATTAAGACTCTCTGGGGTCTGACCACCTCCATATTGATGGCAACACTGTGCATATCCTGAGATTTGCAGTTTAGTGAGAAATTCTGAAACTTCATAAATAAACAAGAAAACTCAAGGAAAACTGTTTTATGTCAAAGCAAAAGCTCCAAGTATTGAACCTGCTTGCAAAACAGGAATTCTGAGGCTTTGATTTTTCAAAACAAAGTTGATGAAATTTGCTCAGCAGCTCTACTTCTCACCTCTCTAATCCAAAACTCTCTGTTCTTTTTATATGTAGAGCTCCAGAAGTGGACACAGCCCTCCTGATGGGGTCTTATGAGATCAGAGTAGAGGAGAAGAATAACTTTCCTCAACTTGCTGGCCATACTTCTTTTGATGAAGCCCAGGATATGGTTGTCTTTCTGGGCTGCAAGCACACATTGCTGGCTCACATTGAGCTTCTCATCAACCAACACTTCCGAGTCCCTCTCCTCAGGGCTTTTCTCAACCCATTCTCTGCCCAGCCTGTTATTGTGCTTGGGATTGCCCTGACTCAAGTGCAGGACCTTTCATGTTGCCTTTGTCCTTAGCTTACAGGTCTCCCAAACCTGAAATACATGGAAAGCAGCTACCAGCCAGACAGGAGGCTCTGACTTGCTCTGATCCACTATGTAATTCACAATTATTGGCTGGAAGAAGGCTGGAAGACCTGGCAGCTGCAGTCTGGCCAGAGGGATTTCTTAAGTAAGCAACCTGTTCAGAGTCATTAACCTACCTACACTCTCATGTGCACAGGACAACCTCCCCAGCAAGCCTCTGGGTCACAATTTGCTTTGCTTTTGGACTCTTGTCACAAATGGCCACCCTTGTACCTCTGGGAGGGAGAACACATTTTAATGGCTCAGTAATTTCCTGTCAGTGTGCAATATATGCTGGGGCTGCAAGACAGAAGATGGTGCAACCCTTAAAAAAGTATTTTCCAGCAGTGGAGACATTAGTGGAAGCAGAACTGGACCCTGTATAAGCAGGGGCAAAGAAAGCACCATATGTTGGCAGAAGATGAACATTATGTAAACAATAAGGCATACAGACATTTTGGAAGTGGGCAGGCTGATCTCATTATTAGTCTACAATTAAACTAAACTGTGGGGTCATAGCATCCTATTATGTGTAACAGATTAAACTCAGGCTGTCTCTTTTCATTATTGTTTCTGATGAAGTTTTGTAGCTTTCTTAATTCAGGTCAAAAAATCAGAGGCTTCCTCATAAGTTTTTAATTAACCAGCTGAAGAATTCTTTTGCCCCAAGAGACTCAAGGTACCAAATCCAGAGCTCAGCACTGCTACCCCTCTCAGACTTCCATATTTCAACCCAAATTGCATTTGTGACCCTTTATTCAATCATAAACACAGACAGCAAATCAAACCTACCCCCCTCATCCACTACTTGGAAAAGGAAAAGTATCTTGAACGTTTGGTTTCTGACCTAAAAACGTTCTTTGCACTCCCCAGCACGAGGACCAGAATGTGTGAGGAAAGAGACCTAAACCTGTGGAGGAAAACCCTTTTGACTGGACCTTGGGGCTATGCACACCTCATTGTAGGCATCCTGCCTGCTCCAAGCCACCAGCCCAATAGTATCATCCAGCATTGTCTCAGGGCTGAGTAAAACACCAGTCCTTTTGTAGGGCTGCTTGGGGCACTGTCCCCTCAGGCTCTCAGGGTTTCTACTGAGCATACTTCTCCCTAGACAGATGGGGAGCTCCCTCCTGGTCCATGGTGGCTCTCATCCACGTTTGATGAGCTGTGGTGACTCATGGTAGCACTCCTTCAGCATGCTGACCTTGCACTGCAGACCACCTTCATCCAGGCAGGCTTCTTCAAAGAGAGGATCTGCACACCCTCAAAACTCTATTGGGTGAGCAAAGCATGACCCCAAAGTCTGCCACCCCCTCGTATCCTCCTCTATGTGGAGCTGGCGCAAATACCGCTCCTTTCCAGCTTGTGGGGTAGAGTTGTGCCATAAGGGGGCATGACATTGAAAAGCAAGTATGGTTTTGGGAAGGGCAGTAGCTCCGAGTGGTGAGGGACAAAGGAGAGTGAGCTGGGCAGCCAGGCAGTTGTCAGCTGGCCTTGCAGAGGTGAGTAGTATCCCATGGCAGGGATGGTAGCAGCGAGTTTTCTTGGCATCAAGCTAGGAGCCTTTCAAGAACAAAAATGTGGTTTCAGGTTAATCAATACAGACTTTTAGTGAGTTACAGTTTACGATCAACCTTATTTGTTTCCCTGGTGAAGAAGAATTTATTCTTCTATTTAGAAGAATAGTCTTCCTAAAAGCTAGTGGTGTGCTGTCACCCAGGGAGCAAGGCCAAATACCCTTTGTTCTAGCCAGGGAAAAACTCCTGACAGGAAAACAACCCATGCGCCAGTCTAGAAAATATTAACTGTCTTGGAATTGTCAAAGACCTGGGTCAAGGGCAGAAAGCACTGGTCATTCTAGCAAGGCTGGAGTTTGTAGAGAGATACTGTCTATAAAGAAACATGGCTTTGTGGCTGCAAATATTGTATTTCTTACTGTTCAGGAATTTTTTCTTGGTAAAGTTATTTTGAATCCAAGTATGTTTTACAAGGAAGTGATTTAGAAGTATAATGAGGAAGAATCAACCTGGAAGAGACACCTCATGGCATAGTCACAAGACACGAAGAAGTGTATTATTGGATCACATTTGCTGGTGTTTCTCTTCAGCATATTGCCATTTTTGTCTTTTCCAGTCCTCCTTCTCTGGGATAGTACCATGTGAAGAGGTGACCTAGTAAAGGATAGCTATCCTATGTATGTATGTATAAAGCCTCAGTGGCTTTGTATATAGCCTCTGATACTCACTGTGACATCTGACTTGGGAGCAGGAATGAACTCAACTTCTGTCAGATGCTGAAGGCCACCAAAGTTGCCAAATTTTTCATGTTTCCTCCATTTTGCTCGCTGGTTCTGGAACCAGATCTAGATACAGGCAACAAAGAAAAGGTGTAAAAATGAATAACAATTGCACATCCAGCTACTTTCCCTTCTCTCTAAGTGAGCATTAAAAAACATTGACCTCCAGCTCAGCAGAACCAGGGCCTGAATCTATAGGAAAACTTTGGGTGCAGCACAGCATATTTCACACTTGGCATAGCATGTGGGATCTCTGGATTATCATGACATCTTCTTTTCTCTCACAGCTCCTAGAAAAGCTAGGTTCTTCCTGTTCAAGGAAAGACTGTGTCACAGGGTGCAGAAGGTCTTCCAAGGAAAGATCCTTTTGCAGTCAAAACTTTTCAGCAGTCAAAGCATGTAAGCATTTTGTTTTCCCTAGGAGGTGTGATTTGTTGCACAACAGGGCTTTTCCACTCCGTTATCAAGTGAATAGACTGGCAAAAGACCCACCTAGATGTTTTTCTGGGCTGTAGTAAAAATGTGTCACCAGTGGAGATGTAGTAACAGGGTTCTTCCTATGTTCAGCTGCTAACATTTTGAAATTCACGTAAGGGACCTAAAGCAAAAGACCCAAAGGAATGAAACCATCTCAATCACTCAGCAGTCTGAATATGTTATCTGCCATCTCTTTAGCACTGGAAAACAGACAACTGATTTTCTCTGAGGAGTTTCTTTCATCTATTGGCTGATTTGACCAGTCAGGCTTCTGGCTGAGACACACAAGTATTTATTGTGCAGCCACAATACTGCATCTTGCTGCACTGCTGTGAAAAGTCGAATTCCTCTTCACTGTAGTTTGTACCTGGCTTAGGATCTTGCTGTTTGAATAGAAGCAAGGGGTTCATGTCAACACAAGGTGTTAGTGATCAAAACCAGATGCTACTGGGTATAAATATATATGTATCAGGAACGAAGTAATGAGCAGCTTAATTATTTCTGCATCTCTTGCTGAGGAAGTAATGAGGAAGTACTCTCAGGAACCTTCTGCTATATTCCTGATAGCTTGAAGTATCTGAGGTTATTGAAAGGACAGTTTTGTTTATCTGTGTTCGCATATGTGTGAGAACTGCTTAGTCTGTATCAGCTGCTCCATTCCCTTTCTACCATGCAGGAGTTACATGGTGAAACAGCACCATAAAAATTACTCCTCTTTAACACTGAAAAAGTGATTGAGGGCAGAGGAGAGACTGAAGCCAAAATTCAACCTCTGAAGAGTGCCTTCGAAAGTCTGCATGTGGGATAAAGTCCTCACTTCAGGTTTTTTTTCTCTTTTTCTTTTTTAGAGAAAGGCAAAGCTGTGTTCACAAATTGAACTGCTCTTTTTTGTTCTCCAGCACTCTTATCCTCAAAATGATTTCTTAATGCTCACTCTGAATTTGTTTTACTGGCATCTAATTCCTCCAAGCTCTGTCTGCCATAGATATCAAGTTACTGGTATCATTTAGTCTCTGCATGCTACCAACCTTCACTATGTCAGTGTTCCTGGGCTATGACAGTGACACAGCACATAGTATTTCTATGTGTGTTCATGAAAGTCACTGTTAAAAAAAGGGACAAATACCTTCTTAACACTGCCTGAGATTTCACAAAACTCATTTTCCCTCTCAAAGGTCAGCAGGCTGTCCAAGGAAGCAAGAAACAAAACAGTGCAGAGGGAGGATGGTGTGTCCCATTTTGCAGGCATGACATCCATTTTTTGTTCTTTAAGACTATCCATTTGTTTTTCTTCTGCAGACACATAACCAGGGAGGAAGAGCTTTCTGTAGTGAGAACCATCCTTTTCATTATTTCTTAGAGTCCCTTAATCTTTTCATAATTTCATAGCATTATCATTAAATATTTTACTGGTTATGTAATTCATTGTTGTGTCAGTAAATCATTAATATGAGAAGCCATCTCTGAAATGTTCTCATTTTCAATCAGCCTGAGTCAATCTGTTGCAGACAGCTTTTTGTCTTCTAGCACATGTCATCTGATCTGCTGTTTTCTTCCTCTGAGTGCAGGACAAAGACAAGGCCCTTGCAGTGACAGGGCATCAATGTTACTATCTTTACAAACCAAATACACAGTCATAGTATCACAGAACTGGTTTCAATTGGAGGGGAACTTTTAAAGAGGATATAGCCCAACCCTCCTGCTGTGGGCAGGGACACCTTTCACTAGATTAAGTTGCTCATAACCCTGCCCAACCTGACTGTGAACGCTTCCAATGATGGGACATCCACAGCTTCTCTGGGCAACCTGTTCCATTGCCTTGCCAGCCTCATTGTAAAGAATTCTGCCTTATATCCAATCTAAATCTGACCTCTCTCATTTTCAAACTGTCACCAATAGTCTCATAATAAAAAAAAAAGATTAGTTTGACAACACCTATTTTCCATAAACCAGTGCTGATAAGCATTAAATATATTAGCTTTTCTTTAATTCTTCAATAACAGAGAGTCATACCAGCTTTATCACTGTTTTGCCAAAAATCAATGTTTACCTGACAGGTTTGTCATCAACTGGTTGTCCTGTTTACCCCTTAAATACTGACACAACATTAGATTTCTTCAAGGCTCCAGGAATGTCTCTTGTGATCCACAACTGATTAGATATCAATGCTGTGCTTCTCAAAGTGCTTCTCAAGTAGCTTTTTAAGAACTACTGGTGGTAACTCACCTAGATCTGGATTTAAAAATATCTGTCTGTAGCAGCTGCTGTACAACATTGTCCTTATGGAAAGTGTTTCATCATCATCATCATTTGGTACTACCATCTTACCTGATATATTCCGAAAAATAGTGCAGAAATTATGACTGAACACCTTTGCCTTTTCTGCAATATTCCTGACAGTCTTACTGTTCCTCTAGCATTGTTCACCTTTTTTTTGTTCATTTGTTCTTAATAGACTTCTATTGAGTTTCTGATGATCCATAATATATTTCTGGCCAAAGCTTTGGCTTGTATCATTCTTCTTTGCTTATTCACTTCTTAAATTTTTTTTTTCTAATGTTTGCTCATCCAGTATTCTTCATTCTGTGTTGCATGCAGGTATGCACAGGGGCATGCAGGATATAATTCCACCTGCTCACTTAAACTGTTTCACAACAACCTTATCTTTGTTTCTGCATTAGAGAACACAGTCTTTTCCATGGTTATGAAATGTTTCACTTGATTACCTAGTGATTGCTTACTTTTTTTTTTTCACAGTTAAATTATCTCTCTGAGGTGATTTGACTTGAACTGCTTTTAGCTTTGTCAAAACTATTATTTCAATGTGTCAAGAGCATATTTGAATTCTCTGCACTCTGTTTTGTTTACTTGTGACAAATGCAATCATCAAAAATTTAACAATTTGTAACTTGTTCTAAGTTACTGTTAATTTTTAGCTTTGGGGTTGTTTTTCCTTTATCAGCCAAGACAGGAAAAACACAGAATTTCCTGTGTCATGTGTAATACTGTCTGAATTCAGAATGTGTCATCTGCAACTCACACCTGAGGGGCTTTTCACTTTCATGAACTTTTCATGTACATCTCAGGTTGGTATTTCCTGTGATAACTCTTCTTTATTTCCCCCGCTACAGATTATAAATATTTTTTAAATGGGAGATTGTCCTTTTCTTTCATGTGATTTGCTGTTCTTCTGGGAACACTCACTCGTAGCCCAGCTTGTTCTTTATTCAATTGGAAATGCATTGTCGGTGCACTGATACCACTAATGGGCACATTACAGCTATACTGGTCCAATTGTCCCTGTCACCTAACTATGAAGCAATACCATCATGGTTAGTCGATAGTCCCAGGCATGCTGTAGTCAATAAACTGCTCTGTGTTGAACTTTGATTGTGAGAGTGGGATATGTGGACAGAAATACATTGATGACTCCAGCATTATGGCAAATGCAGAAACTGCCTCGACAAAACCAATCACAACAGTGTCTGGTAAACAACATCAAATGCCAATACACAGCAGTAGGTAGGATTTAATGTAGCCAATTTCATATGCAGTAAACATTTGGGGTCAATTTTGAGCTCACTCAGCAAGGCTACATTACAGCTGGAGGGAACTGGATAAGTTTCTGCACACTGAAAATTACACCCAGGGCACTTAAAGCCTGTGGTATCAAAATAAAGAACAGCAAGAAAGCATTTTCATTTGGACAGTTATTTTCACTTTTTTGGAAGTCCTATAGAAGATGGATGTGGATGGCAGTTTGAACTGGGTGTATATTAGTACATAGAAGGTTGATGAATGGTTAATAAATATTTTCATAGATGGCCACACTGTCGCTGCAGAGTCCAACAAGCTGCTCATAACCATCTGTAACTCCTGTTTGCTATGCATTTAGTGCACTTGGTGCCCCCATTAACCCTTTGATTAAACCCATTTGGCTAGTCCCAGGTGGGTGGCAAATACTTTTTTCCCTGTTTGTAAAAGAATAGTGATACTGGCCTCCACTGTAAGGAGAAAGATCACGTATTTCATTAGTGTTGTCATCCAGGCATAAACTATTCAGAATGTACTCTGAATAAAGATTTGGTGCAATGAGCAGAGCCTTTTGGAAACACAATGTACCTGAACTCTGGCTTCTGGGAGGTTTATCTTTGCTGCCAGTTGATTGCGAATATGGACATCTGGGTAGTGAGTCACTTGGAAAATCTTCTCCAGTTCCTGGAGCTGCTCAGCTGTGAATGTTGTCCGGATTCTCCGTTTCCCTTTCCTCTCAACTGTGCAAACAAGGAAAGGTGTATCACATTTCATAGGAAAAGGCCACAGGGATGCAAGAAGGTTCAGAGATTCAGCAATTTCTGTAAATTTGTGCAGCCAGGATGGCACTTCCCACACCTTCTTGATATCAACTTACCATAGGTGACTATCTCCTGAACCAGCAGTGAATGTAAATGAGTAAAAAGTGCCTTGTTGTAGTGCTAATTCCATAGATCCACTCTATGTCAGCAGCTACAAAGCCCTATGTATTTTAACCACACTATCCCTGTGATAGATTTCATCAAAGTCTAGTGCTGGACCAACCTTTGACCCCCTTTTGCATCTGCCTGTCACATGAGCACATCTGTTGCTGATCTATAACCTCTTATTAACTATTTGTAAAGAAACACTTAATGTAAATGGAATGAAAAGGTAGATACTCATCCCAAGGCCAGAATCCTCTCTGATGCACCAATGGAGCATCTTCCATCTGACAATGAACAGCCAGCACAAAAATGTCATGCCCCAAGCCTTGTGAGCCACAGGAGATTTTCTAATGAACCTGGAAACCTGCCACCTGACAGGAGCATAAAAATTCTAAGATCACTAGGGACTATGATGATTGTGGTACTCCGTGGCCTGAAGTAATTGGCAATGACACCGTGTTGCTTGAGAAGATGACCCTTTTCAATAACTGCTTTTGGTCTTCCATGGTCTCACGACAAGTACCAATTCATTCAATGTGACTAGATGTGTACACTTTCTAAGAGGAACAGTTAACCAGAGGAGGTTAGCTTATGCTCTCAAAGAGACTTGATATTTTTCTTCCCCCTTTTGTTTAACAGTTAGCATTAACTTTTCCTTTTGAGGGCTAAAGCAGCGAAAACAACTGTATGCCTTGATCAATATAAATTCAGCTCTGTGCCAACTAGAAAATGACATTTCCTGTTCTGTAATTGACAATTCATTGTGACTCTGTTGACATTAAAAAATAAGGAATAAAAATTTCCACCCTTTGACTTTCTATCTTACTATGAAGGTGCCTAAGAAAGGTTATCTGGGGACCACTAAGTGAGTATGTTCCATTGTGAATATTTAATCTTTCCTAAACCTTTTGGGTACTTTGAAAGGAAATCAGTCATAGAAGAGTAACTGGGGAGCATCACGTATCATAAATGCTGTTGGCACTCCCATATCTCAGAAACAGCCTACTAAAGCTGATGTCCAACACAGTTAAATCTCTATAATTAGACTTTTCAGCTGCCTATGAAAATAAAACTTATTGGACTGCAGTGCTGTCTTCAGCCCGAAGAAAAAAACTTTACATTGAATCTTATTGGCACTTAGTGCAGTGATCTGAAATGAGAAATATTTTTGTGTGCTTACGCTGAAGATAGCGATGGGAACCCCCTCCTAAGAAGCCCTGATTACAAAGTTGCATCTGCTTCATCCTGCTGAAGAGATGTCTCTAAAGGGCATTTATTGCTATATGGACTAAAAGGATAATATTAAGACCGAGAATATGAATTTCAGGACACTATGCCCTCTGTAGATATGATAGACCTAACAGCTCATAATGGTGTCTCTTGTCTGGAAGATTTTCACCTCCTATCTCTCTGTATGAGCTGGCCTCTATATTCTCCTGGGAGATATTGCAGACAGGTAAGATTGAGTACCAAGCTGTTATTTTGTCAAGCACATCATGTTCTGTCATACAGTAATGATTCATTACAGTACAGATTCATTACAGTACAGATTCATTACTGTATTACTGTTCTTGTTATTCCAGGTTTTGTATGCCCATACAGTCTGTGTAACTTCTAGAAATCTCTCCTTCAGGAGAATAAAAGAATGAACTTGTCTATCTTCTCGAAGCTTTATGAATTATAAAAAAAATTCCACTGTACTTTTTTTTTTTTTAAAAAAAAGAGACTAATGAACGGAAATAAAATTTCATCACTGTGCTAAGCAGGGAAGAAACAGTCTACATTTTAAAACCTCAGATGAGACTACTATCAAATAGTAACAGAACCACAGTGTTTTTTAGTATTCCATCAGATTACGTCAAATGATTTAGCCCAGTATAAACCCTTCTGTCTCAGACAGAGGATCATGAAATCATAGAATAGTTTGGGTTGGGAGGGACCTTGAAGATCACCTATTTCCAATCTTCCTGCATAGACAGGGACACTATATTAGGTTGCTCCAAGCTCTATCCAACCTGGCCTTGAACACTTTCAAGGAAGGGACATCCACAACCTGCACGGTCAGTCTGTTCCAATGTCTCACCACCTTCACCATAAAGAATTTCTTCCTAATAGCTGCAGGATGTCTCCTTAGACATTATGTTTATATACCCCAGAGACAGACACGATAATGTGGATATCTGTCCTTGGATATGAGCTTAAGAAGTTGTGGGGTGATGGCAGGACACCTGATACAGAGCTAATTGGATTGATCAACCTAGATAGAATCAAGAAATAAGATGTTACAAGCAATTCAATAAATGCCATCTCTACAGAGCCAATATATGGAACAAACAGAGTAGAGAAGATAATGAGTCTAGGAGGAGCTACAAAGCCTACCCTACAAACAATATGCAAGAATGGGAAGACAAAGTTTGTGCACACATGTAAGTTCAGGAAGAAACTTTTGGTTCAGCTCAATTTATAGCACCTGAGAGTCAAATCCCATTGCCTTGAACCGGACAGCATTTTAAAATGTGCTGAAGCTGGGATAGGGAATGGATCTGTCAGATAATCTCTTACTGTATTCTGTCCCCCTGACAGATAAGAAGTGTCCAGAAACAGAGAGTGTAGCTTCAGAGAGAATGCACTCATGAGTTTCTGGTGTGTCATATCAGGTATCTTGGCATGAAAATGACCCAGAAAATAACTTTGTGATGGGCAAAACAAACTGCCTCTTGGTTTACTGTTACATCCTCAACAATTTTCCTTCTTGAAAGTTGAACTGTTTTACAGACAAGACTCTTACATAAGGGAAGGGTCTACACAGTGTTCAGATGGCTCAGTCCTAGTTAAACCAAATTTTTCAAAGCTGAAATTCACCAAATTAAACAAATTACAATGCATGAGGTTAGTTTTGGGCCAGTAGAGACAGAAAGACAGTCTTTGATTTCAACTGAAAATGAAATTAAATTGCAAACAAAAGAGACTCCTGTGAACTAATTAAGGTCTTTGCCAGTAGGAAATCTAGAAGAATGTTTTTGGTTTTGTTTTTTTTTTTTTTTCCTAAAAGTAATCAGTCATTCTATTTTATTTTTAACTATAAAAAAATTACAAAAAATCTGGGACTATATGTGAACATTTTATCTTGCAAGATGGAATTTTTCTTACTGTAGCTTTGCTACTTCCCTTTGCCTTGGGACCTTAGCTTAGAGATCTCACAGCAAACAGCAGCATTCAGAATTACAGTCTAATAAAGAATGTGGGTGGAAGACATAAGACTAGAAAGTGTTGGAAGTGTAACATTGGCTTTACAAACATGGCTCTGGAGTCCCTGAGGAAATAAGACTCTGTCTGAATTTCCTGAGCTATTTTCTATGTAAAAGCTGGGGATATTCAAGTGTGATTTTATGCTCCGTGAAAGTCAATTTCAGGTTAGCTGACTTGAAACCAAGCCTGAAATATCAGGCAGCTGAGTATGTCAGCATTTGCAGATGCTTAAGAGATACAGCTGTCTATGCATTGCTTTACTGTTGACATTGGAAGGGCCAGATTCTCCATGCTGATATAGCTCCTTTAAATTCAGTGACAGGTTCCTTTTGTCATCTGCAGATCTGGCTCTATTACTAGTTCAGACTTGGAACAAGTTAAACGTTTAAACTTTGTAGAAATATAGATTCATCTTGAAGGTGAGCAGTGAAAGAGTGAGATCAATGCTTCTAAGTTGAATTAAGGAAAATTCTGATTACATAATAGGAAAACAATGTTTTCACCATGTAGGTAGTCTGACATGGACCTAGAGAGGTTAAGAAGTCTCTGTCCTTTCATACACTCCCAACTTGACTGGAAAAAGTCCAAAGCAACTTGATTTAAGCTGGTCCTGCTTAGAGTTGGTTTTGGACAAGCTGGTCTCCAGGGGTCCCTTCTGTCTTACTTTATTATATGATCTCTGACCTCCAAATATCCATATGGGCTGATGTGCCCTCATCATTCCTTTCCTAAAAAGCAAGGGAAATGAAGGCTTTAATATTACATGCAGTTCAAAGAATCTGACTTGTTTACACATCTTTAGCTCACTTACACACCTAAATAAACTTACACAGTTTATTTACACAGCTTTAGCTCACTGTATAATGGCTTATTTCTACTCTCTATTATAACTCAGTTACACGATATTAGAGGTACAAGCAAATCAATACCAATACTACTGCTGGTACCTGAGTTTGCTAAGTAAAAGATGTGCAACTGCAGTAATGCCATACTTGGGCAAATTCATGCTGGGTTGTGGCCTGTAGAAGGCCAATAGATTTTGGGACACCTTACAGTGCTGTTTCTCAGCTGCCTTGCACACCTGAACCAGGTAGATAAATGCCACCTCCAGGGAGATCTTTGCAATTCCACCTCTCACTTGCACTCAGCCCATCAGCAGGCTAAGACTGGAACAAGCCTACTTTGTCTCATTACAAGGGTGCATACACTGGAGAGATAAGGAACTAAAAACCCAAGAAAAGGGCTGGAAGTCATTCCTGTCACATATTTGCTTTGGACCACATAATCAAGGTAGAGGAAAACTGGTGGGATAAGTTTATCTTGCTGCAATCCTCCGTCATTTCTGAACAGACACTCTCTCACTGGATGCGATAACCAGATCCAACGATTTTGCTGCTTCTTTGACAGGAAGAGAGAAAGAGGTCATATAAGCAAGCAAGTGGCTTTAGATACCTCAGAAATATGATATAAATAATATAAATATAATCTCTGTGCAACAAAGCTGACTGTGTCATTAGTTTCTCACAAAGAAACTCAGGACCCTTGAGCAAAAAAGCATCGTTATATCTTATTACTTCTGTTTTCCCCTTTTAACCTCTTCAAAAGAAGCTCCTCTCTTCTTTTTAACTAATTACAGATATATATGGATTTCCCAGCCAGTTCCTTCTCATGGCTTTTCTCACCATTTCTTTCTCATGGTGACATTCTGTTCATGGCAGCCAAGCACGTAGCAAAAAACCACCCACAATTGCAATTCTATAAAAGAAGGGTGGTGATGCCATCAGGGCAAAAATGTGCTTGTCTGTGTACAGAGATGTGCCTGTGAAAGTCCTTCTCCTAAAAAAGAAGTGGCTCACAGCTTTCAAAAGAGCTTGCACTGCAGTATTTAGGTGGGAGTACAGCAAGGTCGTTAATCTTTATTAGGATGGGTTTTCAGCCTTTGTTCAGAAGGACTGGCATAACCAGCAAAGATGAACCTTGAAAAAGCCCATACCTGGATAGGTACACTGTGCCATGGATAGAGCCTCTTGCTAGCAAAACACAGCATTTAGCATCCAGCTCCTGGCTGTTCAGGCGTTGCTGAAGTAAAGACAGAGCAGCACAACTTGAAGT
Source organism: Phaethornis superciliosus (assembly GCA_023637945.1). Lineage (NCBI taxonomy): Eukaryota > Metazoa > Chordata > Aves > Apodiformes > Trochilidae > Phaethornis > Phaethornis superciliosus. Next base: position 58,202,632 of record JAJQWJ010000001.1, on the reverse strand, counting down.
TTTTAAGGCTTGACTTCCTACCTTCCATCCACAACTCCTTGACAGGGAGTTGCTTCAACCCTCCCACAGAGTACAGGGCCTAATGACCTGACAGCAAGGCTGAAATGCAGGGAGGTACAGACTACAGCTGGTGTGAGCTGAAGTGCTAAAAATACCAGGCTAGAAACCTGCTTAAAGGAATCTGTAGACTGATGGCCAGGGGAGTTTCTTACTCTGCTTGTCAGAGAAGTTGGCAAGGAATAGATAGTATGTATGAAACCATTCATGTGACAGTTCTATGCAGAGGATGGAGCACACCTGAGCCCCTGGTGAATTTAACCTTTTCCACCTGCTAAGAAAATTATGGTGGTGTTTACAAAAGCTGCTGAAATGGTGTAGCTCTGGCACAGCTCACTGTCAGTAAAATATCTAGAGGAAGAAGCATGTAGGATGTTGTTTGAGGGACTCCAGCTGACAGGGACATGTGTTAGTTTCAGTCACCTGGTATCAGTTCTGCACCTAGGCTAAATGCCCAGCACCTTCATGAACTCTTTCAGGTCAAAGTGGATTTGGGTTAGGTATATGTATGGTTTCCACATTCAGCTAAATCTCAGGTTCAAAAAATACTTTCTGTGAATGTTCTGCCGTTGTCAAACTTTAACTTGAAAGCAGTAGCTAGACCAATAATCCAGTAACAGTTCTCACCAAGAAAAATAGGTTTCCCAGCACTCTCCCCACACTCTCTGGTTGACCACCTTTGTCAGAAACCATCCATTTGCTCATGGATAAAACCGAGCTTTTTACAGCATGCACAGACAGCCTGTTTTCTATTTTATTCCTTCCTTTTGTGGTTACTTGCACCTACAAAACTCTAGACATCAATCAGGGCTGCTTGTTTACATCCCCGCCTCAAGAGTCTGCACTCTCTCTGAGAAAGAATAATTCTATCATTATTTTAGTATGTAGTCTCTGCCATCTCCCACTTCAGCATAAAGTACTTGTTAAGATAGCAGGTAGAAGGCCTGCCCTCAATTTCTGGGAACAGTAATTAAAAGTACCAAGTCCCAGGGATGTAATGAAAAGTTCTGAGACAATTTGGTAGAAGACATTAAGTACTCATAAGACCTTTGAAATAAACTTATCAAGATGGGCCATCAGCTTTACAAGTTGTCACATTAAACAGATTTGCCTATCAGGAACAAGTTAACCTCTGGGTCCTGTGTAATGTACCATTAAGAGTCAAAATCCCAGGAAAGAAGAGGCTGCTTGAGGAAAGCATTGAATACCAACATTCGCTTTAACTAAAAAAAAACCAAACAGAAAACCCCCAAAAGCCAAAACCCACCAAGAAACAACACAAACAGAATTTATGATAGTACTCCAACTGCTGACAGCTTTGCTTTCTTCAGTGCTTACTTGTAACAGTGAGATGTCTATGGGAATAGAGTCTGAGGGGTAGGAATAAAGGAACCAGGTTTCATGCCTTTAATTTAATATCCAGGGTGTGATTATAAACAGTCAGTCTTCAAAGAGGAAGAAAAACAAAGAGCCAGCCTTCAACAATGCCTCAGGTAAATCCACCAAAACAAGGTCAATGGTCTGCTGCATTTCTAAATGTGTGTAGGAGTACTGCACTTCAGAGATGCAGGGCTGCAGAGACTATTCACACTGATGAACAGAAGACTGGTAAGACAGCTAGTGGCAGCAAAATTATATATATGGGCATTTGTTTTTTTCTCCTGCTTTTCCTTTTCATTTTGGATTGTTTTCTTTTGTTCTGCAGGACAATGGGATGCTTGTGCCCTTTCTCACAGTCCCATTGGCGTATTCTGAGCAGCTGATATTTATCTGGGATTGTGATTATTCAGTGCTTTATTGCCTCTTGGGTGTTTTATAAATGCATTGTTATAAGTCAGCATACTGGGGAAAAGACTGTTCTGCAGGAGATAAACCATACTGTTTCATGGGGGTACATGGATTTGACCATATTTTCCACAAATGAAGAGTACAAATTCCTGTCTTCAGAGAAAACATAAACACTAAGTTAAAGATGCCTGTAACTGGCATCAGTACAGAGGGGACATGACTTATCCTGGATGTTCTCCAGAACTGAGGTCATCTCTATTTCTTGTTGTCTTTATGATAATTGCCATCACAATTTGTCAATACGTTTCGGGATCAAAGATGCTATCATAATAATAAAGCAATTAGATTAATAAGATCCCCGAGCTTCTAGGCAGCAATGGGCAGAGGATTTATGTTATGGAAATATTTGGGTGATGTCTCATTACAGCATTCTCCTCTAGAGAAAACAATGAAGACATGAGCTGTAGGAAATAACATAGTCCAGTTTTTCCACAGCCTGAAACGCTTGGTTTCTGTTAGAATTAGGAGCCATCTTCATTTATTGAAGCATGATTTACCTTGTACTTGCATTACTGCCCAAAAGATTGGGCATCCCACTGTGTGTTAAGGTGATGATGTTAACTGGATTTTTCAAGGCACTGACTGTTCCCTTGATGGAGATGAAGACTGGAAATGTGTGCCAAGGACTCACCCATATGCAATGCTGGGTACACCCATCAACCATCTTTGGTTCTACATAGTTACAGGGTGCACACACAAATGTATGCCATCAGACCCAACCTGTGTAAGAGACACAGCAAAAGAATTGCTCATGAGGGTCTGAACTAGGATGTGATCTTGTACTTGGCAGTCTCCAGCAGGGGTTTCTGCAGGTCAGGCAAGCATGGGAGCCATTGATCCTCTCAGGCCTCAATGTTCAGGTCCTGAGGGTGTCCCACAGAGCAGAGAGGAATTAAAAGGAAAGTGTCTTCTCAGGATTTAGCTTGGGTATTTACATGGACATATTGCTGCGATGCTAACTGACAGCCACAAGAGTCTGCCTTGTTTGTTCTTAAGTTTGAAGCCCCTGGCATCATGATGGTTGTACATAGCAAATTGGCAGCAATTAATTATTTCACAGAGAGCTGGCCCAAGCAGAGCCTGTACCCACATCTCCAAGGTAAGGCCTCTCTCAGAATGGTTGTCTCCTAAAATGTGTTCTATCAGCATGGCTTCCCAAGAACCAGGTTTTCTAAAAAAAAAAATGCTGAGGTTTCTGTCAGAAGGCCATAGGGGATAGCACCCAACATTCAGAATGAAGGCTTCTAAATTCAAATGGGGGCTTAGGAAAGCTAAATATCACTGTCAGCATATCCCTAGCATATGAGGGCTTTTCTTTTTTTTTTTTTTTTTTTGCTTACAATGCAGCCTCTGAGTTCAAAGTGCAAGAGGCATTACTTCCTGTAAATGGCTTGTGATAAGGGCATACATCTATTTCGTTTAAATGACACTGCCTTTCTAGTGTCTAGGCAAAAGACATTTTGTGGGAAAAGCAATTTTTAGGAACACTCAGCATTACAGAATTTTGTGGAAATATGCTTCAAATTCACACTCAGGGTTGCAATCAAGCTGTTCTCAGACCACCTGCCCATCAGGACATACTGTCATAGCTTCCTCATCATCTTTCTCCTCCTATCCAAAAAAACACAAGACAAACCCCAGCCCTTCTGCCTCCAAGGTGATTGTATAGCATGCTTTATTTCTTCTGCTCCCTGTCAGATATACAGAATTGTACATTTAGCCAGAGCCTACTGCCTTTCCTCACAAATTATGGAGGTATTTTATACAGTTAGAGATGGGCAGTGAGAAAGAGATGAGGCAACTCCCAGTCTAGGACTTCTGATGTCCTTCACACCAGAAAATTCTCCTGCTGCTGAGGTTGATGCTGTTCTCTATGGCACTTATAGGCATCCTTGGTGTGGGTGTGAGGGATGCACTGGGCACACCTCTGTGGCATATGCTACTGGCATTTGGCATTGCCTGGCTGCCTCATTAGAGGCATTAGCCAGCCATTAGCCATTAGCTACCATGCCAAAAGAAAGTCTGAAGCACCACAGAATAAATAGGCATGGACACAGAAGTTAATTTGGTACCAGCTCAAGATGTAAGGATTACAGACTGCTTCCACGGATGGTCCCCTGTACCTCTCCTGCAGGCATTGCTGCTAATCTCATCTGGGAAAGGTGACTCCAGCCACAGCCAGAGGCAGGAGAAAAAAAGCTGCCAGCTCTTCCCCCCTACTGTAAAGAAGAGGAAGGAGGCTGAAGCTTATAATTTTGGAAAGGATTTTAAACCCAGGCCTCCAGCTCTCTGTTAGGAATGGCACAGTGGATGAATGGGATCTGAAACATCATTGTTTGTGCACCGCAGGGAAAATGCCAATCCAGTGCTTTAGGATCCTCCCCCCTCCTTCAGTCAGTATCTATCAAAGGCTCAGCAACTGCAGGAACCAGTAGCCTAGAAAATAGCAGATCATTAAACCTCTGCTTGGTTTCAAAACCCTAGTACCACCAGGGAATAGAGGGATTTTGTTTAAAAATGCCTTTAAAATATAAGTTGTCATTGGCAGGGCCTGCTCAGCTTTGGCACAGATAATTGCACGCTTCCACCCTGCTATGCTGATGAGGCTGGTACCCACCACTGCTCTGGTTAGTGAGGCAAAAAGCTGAGCTGGGACAGCCACCTCACTCATCATTTCATCAGGAGGAGGAAGTGACAGAAGCTTGTCACAAGACTCATGTACCATAGCAGCAGCAGGAACAAAGCTTTCCTTTCAAATATATTTATATATTTCATAGGAAGAAATGCTTTGCCTGCCATCTTGCAGGGTATGGGCCTAGGAGGCTCTGTGGTCCCTATGAGGAGTCAGCTGAATAAGCCTGCGTCTGTGGCCACATGAACCCATTATAAGTCTTCAATGGACTTAATTAAAATTACCTTTTTTTTTTTTTTTCTTTCAGAAAGGAGTGAATAATAGCAAACTAAGCTGGAAACACCATTAAACACCATTCTGCTAGGAACATGATTTCTGGAGTGTAGTGTGACCATCTCTACTAATCTTTCCTAAAATTCAAAGAATTTAAAGCAGTTTTTGTCATGTGCTACTAATAAATTGCAGTCCGTAAGGAACTTGTTCACGTACCACGCATGCTGCTTAGCTTAAAGTCACTAAGTGGCATATTGGCAAAGCATATTTATATTGTCCTTTGGTTTGGCTAAGGGATAGACTTCTGTTTACCAGGGCTCACAACTAATGAAATTAGCAGACCTAATGATGGCCAGGATGAAAGTTGTACCTGACACATCCTGCGTGCCAGACCTATTGCACATTGACAGTTTGCCTTCTGCGTGTGCTGATGACCTCTTCATCACCTGTGCAGTGAGTCCAAGGTGTACAGAACACGATGAGCTGATTCAGCATGTTCAGCAGCCTCTCTCCCCACGTTGTACAACACCCATTTACCAGGAAATGGGTGTTGCACAACCAGGGGAGCAAGGCTGTGGAACATGGTAGCTCCGTAGATTGCCACTCTAAGTAGGACAGCAATAAACAGACAAAGCTGTCTCTACCACTAAAATTGGTAGAGTTGGCAGGCCTGAATTAGATCTTCAACTCAAAGGGTGGGTCTTCATGTTTTCAATGGTGAGGCTGAAGCTCCACCCCTGTGACTCAGCCAGGAGCTTAGCAGAAGAAATATTTGTGATGTCTGTTGCTAGGTATTTCCAGGTACTTCGTTGTAGGTAACAGCTGTGGTTTTGGGTACTCTGGGAGAAAGTTTGCATGTAGAGGCACTCACCATGAAGTGGATGATCTACTGGGAAATCACATAGCTGATCTTCTTCCTCATGTTTTCTTTTGCCTTCCAAATGTTCACGCCCTGCATCTGCTCCCAGGAGGGAAGCTGAGCTGTTACTAGGTCTGCTGCAGTGAGCTGCCTGTACTTTCTTTGCCTTCACCATGGGTGTAGCACATGTGGCAGGGAGAAGCGTTTTGGCTGAAGGCAAGTCACAGTCTAATTGGGTCCTCTGGCTAGAATCTGTGAAGGACACAACAAAATATAAACCAACCATTGTTCAACATACCTTCCTGTTTGTGTGACAAAAAGATTAAGTGTGGTCTAGATAATTTACCATTCAAACCACAGAATCACAGAATATTATATTTGGAAGAGACCTCCAAGATCATCATTCAAGATTATCACCATCATCCAACTACTAAACCATGTCCTTAAGGACCAGGTCCAAACACCTTTTAAATATCTCCAGGGATGGTGACTCCACCGCTGTCCTGGGCAGGCCATTCCAATACCTGACAACCCTCTCGGTGAAGAAATGTTTCCTAACATCCAGCTTAAACCTCCCCTGGCACAGCTGACAGCCATTTGTTCTGGTCCTACCACAGTTCCCTAAGGAGAAGAGGCTGTTTCCCTCCTCACTCCAACCTCCCTTGAGGTAGTTGAAGAGAGCTATAAGGTTTCCTCTCAGCCTCCTCTTCTCCAGACTGAACACCCCCAGCTCCCTCAGCTGCTCCTCATAGGTTCTTGTGCTCCTGGCCCTGAATGAACTTTGTTGCCCTTCTCTGGACATGCTCCAGCACTTCTATGTCTCTCTTATAGTGAGGTGCCCAGAACCAAACACAGTACTCAAGATGCAGACTCACCAGAGCTGAGTACAGAGGGATGATCACCTCCCTGTTCCTGCTGGCCACTGAATCCCTAATACAAGCCAGGATGCCATTGGCCTTTGTGGACACCTGTGCACACTGCTGACTCATATTAAGTCAATTGCCAACCAATACCCCCAGGTCCCTTTCCAACTTACTACTCTAACCACACTTTCCCAAGTCCCCAGCCATGGGGTTGTTATGACCCAGATGCAAGACCTGGCCTTGTTAAACCTCATAAAATTAACCTTGGCCCATTGGTCTAACTTCTCTAGGTCCTGCTGTAAGGCTTCCCTACACTCCAGCAGATCAACACAGTCACCTAGTCTGGTGTCACCTACAAATTTACTGAGGGTACACTCAATCCCCTCATCCAATTCATTAATGAAGATATTAAAGAGAACAGGCCCCGGCACTGAACCCTGGGGGACACCACTAGTGACCGGTTGCCAACCAGATTTAGATTTAATTATATTCACTACTACTCTTTCAGCCTGACCATCCAGCCAATTTTTTATCCAATGCAGGGTATATTTATCCAAACCAAGTGCCATAAGTTTCTGAATAAGAATTCTGGGACAGATGGTGTCAAAAACTTTACTGAAGTCCAGATAGACAATGTTCACAGCTCTTCCCTCATCAACGAGGTGAGTCATCTTGTTGTAGAAGGAGATCAGGTTAGCCAGACAGGACCTACCTTCTGTAAACCCATGCTGACCGGGCCTGATCACATGGTTATCTTGTATGTACCATATGATGGTACTCAAGATCACCTGCTCCATAACCTTTACTGGCACTGAGTTCAAACTACCAGGTCTATAGTTACCAGAATCATCTTTTCAGTCCTTCTTGTAGATGGGCGTTTTACCATCCAACTGGGACATCCCCAGTTTGCCAGGACTGTTGATAAATAATGAAGAGTGGCTTGGTGAGCACTTCTGCCAGCTCCTTTAGTACCTTTGGGTGGATCCCATCTGGTCCCATAGACTTGTGCACAGCCATGGGGCACAACAGGGCACTGATCATTTCCTCCTGGACTACGAGGGCTTCATTCTTGGCCCATCTTGGCCTTCCAGTTCAAGCAGCTGTACCCTCAGGGAGCAATTGGCATTGACAAAGACTGAGGCAAAATGAGCACTCAGCAGTTTGGCCTTTTCCATGTCCTCAGTCATCAGTTTCCCTCCCAGGTCAAGCAGGGGGGGGAGATTCTCCCTAGCTCTTCTTTTGCTACTTTCATTTCTCTTTTAATTTTACTTCTTGTGCAGTATCTAGCATTGGCAAAGCACCTAACTTTTTAGACTTGTCAGGCTTTTATTTTCTGAATAAATAACAAGCTCCATTTATAACCAGCCTTACAGCAATAATAATTATAACATCTGGAAACAAAGTGCCCAATTCTGCCCTCAGTAAAAGCCCACACAACAAGAATTTTAGAGGGCTGACACTGACATGAGGAAAATGCAGTTAAAAGAGCTCTGAAAATTAGCCAAAACCTCATGTCAATAAAGGATGATTGTTCAAATATTATCTTTTCAAATTACCACCAATCTTTGGGTAAACTTCTAAACGCAATTGCATTTGTTCAGCCATGCTGACCCTAAAAATCTGGTATGAGGTCCTCCTCTGTGTTTGAGATGTATTGCGCAAATGGGACTCATGTCATTCCATTAGGATCAACAAGTTTTGAGTTTGCAGGTTAGAAAAAAGGTAAACAATATTTGTGGATAAAGAAGTGGTCTAGGGGTGGTCACTAGTATGGATCTGGCATTAAATGTTTTGACCAAGAACTCAGAGGATATCAGTGCAGGCATAGGTTTTTAGCCCAGGATTTCTATCTCAATCCCTTTTCCCTAAACTAAGACTGGTTGCACTCCCTTGCTAGACACAAAGCTTCAAAAATTAAAGTTACAGAATTGATGATGCTTATATCATACAATAACGAAGAATATTAGGCCACCTGAGAAAGGTCCTCTTATGGGCAGTGATTAAAGCTTTCTAAGAATGACACTGGAATTATAAATTGTACAATATTTTTCACATATCTTCACCGTTTCTATAGAACCTTCTTCCCCAGTATGCTCACATACTCCAGTGGTGAGCAGAACTTATGTACAAGCATGGATAGATTAATTATAGACTGAATAAGAGAAAAGAGAAGGGAATGGAAGACTGTCCTAGACAAATGGGAAAATACCAGTGTCTCTGTGCTCTGGTGAAAAGGAAGGGAAATAGCTTTTATCTGAGATCAAAGAAGCAAACTACAGTGGCATAAACCTTAAAGGAAAAATCAAGGAAGTTTTCTGGAGGATAAGATTGAAGGTGAATGACACTGAGTTTAAAGTGCATACCTGAGAAACAAGAGCCCCATGGTCTAGTCCTGTTTGCCTTGTGACCTTCTCTGGTTCTTGTCCTGAACAAGCAGGTTAACTGAAGTGGAAGATCTTTAAGCATATTCTTGTGATGTTGAAAAAATCCTACAAATTGGGATGGGGAAATATTTCCTTTGGGGAATGCATACAAAAAATGGCCTTTTTGCCTTGACTTTCAGTTGTGTAGAAAAGGATGGAAAACATCAGGTGAGAGTGCAAGATTTCCTTTTGGAAGCAGGAGGTTATTTCAGATGGTCTAAGTTCCATTTAAGGCTTTTTCTGCAATCACTGGAGAGAGACAGACCTGTTGCAGGCATAAGGCTTATGGTTTTACAGTCTTACTAAAGCTGCAAACAGGGAAAAATCTGTCACTGAGAAATGCCAGCAGCTTTTTATTGTATTGCTTTCCTCTTGCTTCTGTAACTGTTTCTTTTCTTTTTTTTTTTTTTTTTTTTTTTTTTTTTTTTGTGGATCATTTTCCCTTGTAATAGGTGGGGTGATCTGGGAATGGTGGCCAGGTGGTATCTGTTCAGTTATATTCCTTCAGCTGTTTCCTCTTTTACAATATTTCTGGGTATAGTGTTGCTAAGGAGGAAGTAAATAATCACCATATTGACATTTATGTGTGAAATGACAGTTGTATCCCTATTAATTTGCATGTCTTTAACATAATGGAGCAAAATACAGGCAGAATGACAAAATTGCAGTATATGTTACCACTTTTCCTATTAATTTCCCAGGTGTAACATCCTCATCTCAAGCTCTTCTTGACTTGATAAAGAATCTCCTTTTTGGTGGAGCCTTACTGGCAGAAACCAGGGGAGTAATGAAGAATTACTTGAGAGGAACTTTCAAGTACATTCAAATCAAGTTCCCAGGGATTTCAGAAGGAGGATTTCTTCTGAATTAGGCCTGCAAGTCTTTTCTGTTTAAAATGAAGGAGCTGGCACTAGAGAAGGGATCAGCACTTGCTGGGTGTTTGTGTCCCCTGCTAAGGCCACGGCTGTACTTTCAAAGCACGGTGACAAAAAGAGAGGAAAAGCACAGACTGAATACTAAAATGTCTTCTTGTTCACTATTCTTGTCTTAACTTGTTAAGAGTTTTTAAAAAATTTTGGTAGACTTCAGATCAACAGCTGCAGTTCCCAGTCACCTATTAGTTGTGTTTGTGCAGTAAACTCACAAATGGCTGATACCAAATCTGGGAAGTTGCACGCTCCTGAGAGGACTGCACACTGCTTATTCCATGTCCCACTGGAATTACAATCACAACAAAACCCCCCAAATTCTGTGAATTTAGGAGTCAGATCCAGACTCTCAGTGAGTGACTGGCACTGTGTATCACAACATCTTTGTAAGGAATCATAGAACAATTTAGGTTAGAAGCAACTTCTAGAAGCCATCTGGTTCAACACCCCAGGGTTTTTCTGGAAAAGTTCTGCAGGGTGAGCTTTGTCTGTGTGACTCATTTCTGATATTCTGGGTATTCTGGTCCTCTTGTTCTACCCATCTCCTGGGCTCTTAATGGTTAGATTAGATTTCAAGACAAGTACTTAGTATCTTGGTACCCAGATAATTTCTGTCCTGGGAATTTAAGTTATAATAGCCTCAAGAACATGTGTTGCCAGTTCTTGCTCTTATATGGATCTTGGTTTGGCTCAGATACATACCATGTGGGATGTGGGAAGTGTTCTTAAAATCCATAGTAAGATATAACTCAGCCCTGACCTGCAGTATTTCCTTTTTTGCTGCTGCTGAACTGTTCTGGGAAGGCTGCTGGATTTTTGTCCCACCATGGAATATTCAACAAGTTCCCTAAGCTCCTTTTAGTTCTCTGACCTGGCCAGCACTGAGCCAAATTAGATATGGCTGACTATTTACACAGCTTGTTTAATGCCAGTGTTATATGGCATGAAGTTGAATGACTTTGATGAAATATAGCAATTATCCCAAGATGAACAGCATAGGGTACTGCATGTCTGAAATAACCTTATCTGCAAAAATTGGTAGTTCTGCTGGGAAAGCAAAGGGTAATAAGCTTAGACATCTCTTTAGAGTCAATAAGAAAGGAGTGAAAATGTTTCATAAGTTTCATTTTCTCTCCCTGTTTTTAAACATTCTTGGTTAACTGCAAAAGTAACATGTGAACATTCTATAATATCTCTACAACTTTCCTGTGTCCCCAGTTAAGTAAGTGTTCATGTGTCTATACTATTTTCATTAGTTAACACTTTACATTTCCTTAAATACATTAATCCAACATTGTTTTCTAGCAGAGGGGAGAAGAGTTACTGTACTCTCTTGCTACAGCTACAGTCTCTTTGGCTAGGTGATGAAGCAAAGTCAAAGACAGGTCCTGACTGTTCTGCTTGCATTGCTTTCAAGGTGAAAAACAGACTCTACTCCTAGGTGGAGCAATTTGGGATGAGAGTACTGGTGGGGCAGTAATGTGATCCCAGGAACCCACCATGTCCTGCACACAGACTTGTTGGAGCTTGCACTTGGAGGTGCACGCTTAGCCCAGGCATGCAGTGAAATGGCTTCAACATATTGACTGTGAAACAGACTTAATATAAAAGTCTTGTCTCTGCCATGCATCTGTTCCCAGAGTCTCGTGTTGTTACAATGCAGTTCTATAGTCCATGAACATTGACTCAATTTTCAGTAGTGCTATCTATCTCATTTTGGATCCAGTGGCACACAGTGACTGCAATGGGCAGTTCTCTGGAAGGACTTTCAGCTCACAAAAGCTCACTCCCACAGACCTCACACCAGAATTTTTCTCCCCTTAGCAACCTTGCACCTGGGCTCCTTTAGCACCCTAGCCCCTTGATGCTTGCAAGCATCCTAAATTGTCCACCCTTTAAAGCATTGTCCACACCTAAAACCGACTAAGATTTAATTTGTATCATGACCATATTTAAAACCTGTCCTGAGGCTGCTGTTGTTCAGGTCCAGCCTGCACTGGCAGCTTTAGGAAATCTCTAAATGCTGCAGTCCTCCCAAACTAGAAGTGGTGAAACAGCAAAGTGACACTAGCTGTGGCCTTCAGCAACCTCATCTGTCTTTGAAGGTGTCCTTTCTTTGAGCAGCAGGCTGGACTTGCAGGTGATCCTCCAGCTTCAGTTATCCTAAATCCTATTTTCACAGTTATTCTGTGAAAATTCAGCTGCAAGCTATCCCAAAACACAGGTTTCTGTGGAAAGCTACAGATAGAGGCTCAAAGGCAGTGGTTGTCTCCCCAGCCCCAGATCTTGGAGCTGCCATGGCTGTGAGATGTGTTGTGTGCTGGATCTGCCCCATGGGCAGGGGACAAGCTCTGTAGAGAGACACTGTGATGTTTACCTTGTTTCTGAGGTGAACAGCAAAGTGCAAATCTTGTGCAAAGCATGGTTGAGGGGCTGTGTTAATGCGACTGGGCTCAAGCCCAACTGGTCACTAATGTTACACTAGTGGATGTAGTGTTCACTTGCCTCAGTTTAGGTCTTGTTTGCTTTCCAGCCCAAGCCAGTATTGAGTTTGGAGATAAAAGTGCAAAAATTATGCAAATAATTGCCAGGATTTTGGGAAAAGTGTCTCTTACTACTGTATGGTTCATCCAGTTTCCAGGGAAATGGGGACGTGATCCATGAAAGGAACATAGAGTGTGACAAAAAATAAAGTGTAGCATTAAGCTTTGTTGAAAGCAGTTGAAAGAGGTGGGTGAAAATTTTCACTCAGAAAATTTTCACAGGTCATTTTCACTCACAGGTCATTTTTCAGTTGGGTGGATATGTTGGTGTACATAAACCATCTCCTTTTCATGGAAGAAGTAGATTGAAAAAGAAGAAATATCAAATCCAGAAAATGTTTGACATTGGCCTTTGTTGAAGAAAAAAAAAAAGGCAATTTCTGTGGGGGTAAAAGTTGACTCAAAGCCCAAAATGACTAAACTGAGAAGTCAAAAAAGGCTAATGCACTTACTGGTTTGCTACAATCAAATTCACCCTACTTTTCTACTAGCTAGTTCTATTTAGTTCATGAAAGGACCTAGTGTCCCTGGTGAGAACGAGAAATGATTATACACAAATGCTTAAATGCTTTGTCTGTTTCAGGTTTTGTTGGGTTTTGGTGTTGTTTTTGGTGGGGGTTTTTTTGTTCCATAAATTGAGTTCCAACACTTCTTAGCTACTTTTACCCTCACAGGCCATTTCTTCTGCTTGAGAGTGAGTGATGGGATTTATCAGAAAATGTTACTGATATGAGATTTGGCTGTAATTCCAGACAACACTCAGCTGTTGTTATAAGTGAAACTCTACTAACTTCACTGAGTTGCAGCAGTTTCAGACTAAATTCCTGAGTTTGAATACCCGTCCTTCCTTCTGACAGGTGATGATTTTAGTTTATTTATTTTTTAACTAACAAGAGTATGCTTATATAAAGGGAAGGACATCAGGATGTTGTATTTGTTTAAAATAAGCACTTCTCACTGGTCCTGAAGAGAGCTACCAGCAATAGCTGTACAGGCTGCAATAACACTGGGGCTTCATGATGTATAAAACCCAATAAAGCTACTCTGAGGCTAAAAGGAAATTACTTTAAAAATATTTTTTTCTGTATGTATAATGAATGATTTGTCCCTGATTAGGGAAATTCCAGATTCTTACAAAAGCTAAATAAAAATCCTACATAATCAAACAAGATCACTTTAGGGGTTAAAAAGAAAGGAACATTTTCATTAAGAGTTTTAAGTGGTACTTACCACAGGCCAGTGGTGACCCAGCTTGTACAGCTGGTGGTCTCTCAGCATAGTTACTTCTGTTCCTGGTTCCACTGCTTAGGGTGGTGTTGACAGAAGGTTTCTTCAGGATCTCCTCAATGGAGAAGGGCAGACTGGGCTTCCCCTGGCTGACACACTCCTGAGAATCCATCATCTTCCCGCCAAAGCAGCCACGGGGCAGAGAATCCTCTCCTGCTCTCCTGGCTCTCGATGCACCCCAAGAAACATCCATCTGGGAAGGTGCACGTCCCTCCCCACCTGTGCTAGGACAACCTGCAGGAGGTCCAGGAGGAACAAAAAAGGCAACTCACTGATGAGTACACGCGTCTGCTCCTCTACGCTGATCACAGCTCAGGACCAAGACCTGAGTGCCCAGGTGTGGGGAGGATGGCATTTGAAGTGATGATGAAAAGTCACCCCACCCACTGCTGAACATCCCCCAGCTGATGCAGGTCTACAGAGCTCAGAACAACCAAGTGGCCATCCCAGGAGGCGGTGTGTTCCTTGCAGACTCAGGCAAAAAGCTCCCTAGGAAGGGTTGGTTGTTGGTAAATCCTGTTTTTGGGACAGTTATCCTCCTTTTCTGCTTTCAAGCTGAAATCTGTGACAAGCCCACTGGACCTATACTATTATGGAGTTAAGAAGATAATCAGCAGAACAAATACTTGTCCCTAGTGACATTTACTATCAAGAGAGACACCCTGTAAATTTCTCTTGCATGTGAAGAGACATAACACATGGAAAACTCCCTCGCCAGAAATTCCCAGGTTATCCTTCAGCCATCCCCCCAGGCATCATCTTAGGTTCTCTTTTCTTCTACTTTGGAAACTCTTTGAACTTTCCAAACAGGTGCTTTTCAACATCATCCCATCTTATCAGTCACAAGAGAAAAAGAGATGCCCCTTGAAACATGTTTAGTAATAGTAATTACTTCCCTCTGCCCCCCACCTGTGGTCCTAAAGATAAAACATTATTTTCTTTTTCTCCTAAGCTATGAGGCAAGATTGATAATCACCACCAGCCGTCTGTGCCTCCCAGTCAGGCGTCCACTGCAGGAGGAGAGGATTTCCTGGATAATGCAGATGAATGCCAGTGATTCCTCTCCTGAGTCACTTCTATCTTCTCGTTAATTTTTATTTTGGGAAGAATGTGTGGTTAGATACACTGCCATTCCTTTCCTCTCCCTGCCCCCACTGGCATTTCTTGCTGCCTTCTGGGTTTGCCCCTCACCTTTTCAATTGCTATGGTTGTGTCTCCCTCTCCTGCTGGTTCTCCTCTGTGCCCTCCTTATCAGGCTCTTATAATTGTATTGGCAGACCCTGCCTTATTTGTCCAATGAACTGACAATTCTTGAGCTGATATCCCATCATATGACCTCTTCATGGAGCGGAGACCAAAATTACTGTGTAACCAGGGGGTAATAAACCACACCTGATAAGATGAAAGGCTTTTGGCTTTTTCCAGGCTAGAGATACTGGAAAAGCAAAGGGGGTGGTGGGGAAAAGAACAATGAAAGAGGTAAAAAATTGTACAGCAATTTATGATGAAGAACATTTAATTATCTGATTCTATTAATCAAGATTTTCCCCAGGTGGGCAGGTAGACAAGTGAGTGTCTTTCACACTGATGAAGTGCATGGGTTAGAGCATTGGAAGTGCTTTCCTTTGTTCCCTCTGTATCCCTCTGCCTGGTGGCTCAATGGAGCTGTTTGTGTAAAGGAGGATCTTGCACCTTCCTGATTGTGTGATGAGGTGGCAGATGTTGTGGAGGTACAAAAAAAGTCTTGTGGTCCTCTCTGTAAGGAGACAACAACTTGACATTTCAACCACTGCACACAGAGAAATTCTGCTCTCGTCAAGCTGCTCTCTCCTTTTTGTAATTCTGGTGGTGCACACAAAATAAGATGTCTTCCCCTTCTCTGCTTAGGCAGAATGAGACAGTGAGTAGTTTATAGGCTGGTAGAGGTGAGTATGTCATCTGTATGCAGAGAGAAGGCAAAAAAAAGATGCTTGGAATATACATCCCAGATGAAAACTGCCTAGTTAATAAAAAGGCTCCCCTATTTCCCTTGTGATTCCTGATTCAAAAAACCATGGAAAAGCAGGAGAAACTTGGTACATTCTGTAACATTCCCTTACTTTCCTTACTCAGCTTACCTCAAAGATACTAAAAAATGGGCCACTTCTTGCTTTTTCTGACTTCCTATAGAGTAATGGCTTCAAATCTTACTCACTTCCCAGATGTCATGAGTTGAATGTCCTTGGCCCAGCCTCCAGTGTATTAATTTAGTACACACAACAGTGTCTGGACTCTCTGATGTTTACTGTGCTGCCTTTTATCTGGAGGCTTTCAGGCATAAGGCAACTAGCTCTAGGGACTCGGAGACTCGAATTTTTAAGCCTCCCCTGCTGCTTGTTTTTCCAAAGGCTCTGTGTAGGTGCGGGAGAGAAGCCTGTGGATTCATCTGCTTCAGTTGCCAAGTGAAACCCAAGAAAGAACACCTTTTCCTTTGCTGTGGAAAGTTTTGACTTTGGTTTGTTATCAAAACCTCCTAGTGTTCAAGGGGCTAAATTCTTGCTGCAGGGGGAAGAGGGAGGGAATTTTATGGAAAAGTCTGACAGGTCCAAACACTCCTTAACAGAGGAAAGGTGTCTGTGGAGGTCACTGGCTGGGTACATTAGCCTAGAGACTTCAGGGAAAAAAATACACCTCCTATCCTTCCTCTTTGTTCCAGTTCCATTTTTTTTCTGAGTTAAATACAGGCTGTTTTGAATGGAACAAACATAATCTTCTGGCAGTTACATCTCTGTGGATGCTCGCACCAGCTCCCAGAGAAATCCATGTGCCTCTGCATGAAAAAAATTCCTTAAACAAGAAAGCTGAGACAGGCACACTCAAAGATTTCATCCTGGTGAGTTACCTTTAGTCAATCAGCACTTGGTATGAAGTGAAACCAGAGTATCTCCATTGTCAGAGAATATGCACTGCTTCTCTCCACTGCCCCCAGCTCACTCAGGGTGAGCACCAGCTGAGACAATGCTGTAGTCCCAGGTCACAGAATAAAACCCTGCATGGTTGTAAAACTATTCTGCCTTTGTTTGCAACCTTAAACCTCCCTGTCGCTCACAGGGACAAGCTGATTTTCTGTGTGTGTTTAAATGAGATGTGCAGATGCAAATTTATAACTGGAAAGCTTTCTTGTGAAGGCTTTGCTTTTGTTCTGCCTTGTTGTATTGTTGTTTTGTGAAAACTGAAGGCAACGCCAACAGAAAAATGTAATTTTGTTCTTCTACATAGGAAAAACACAGCAAGCACTAAAGTAAGAAATAGAATGAATAAGTGGCAACTCTTGAAAGAGGATTAGAAAGAATCAGTGTAATGATGCATAATTCCCATATTTTGCATACAAAAGTTTCTTCTGAAAAAAAATGCAGATTTTATGTCAAAACAGTTAGTGATACCAAAAGAACTGAATATTCTAATATATTTTGTAATAAAAAAATTAAAATATACTTATAAATACTATTTCTTTAACTAAAAAAATAAATACCTTCTTTGGAATGACTGCTGGCTTGGAATATCTTTGCTTTGTATTATGTTAAAATAAAGATAAGTGGCAAAAAGTAGAAGCTTGAAGTGCAAATGAAGATTTTGCAAATTAAAATAGTTCAGGTGACCCTCTTTTTGAAATGACTGAGCTGCTGCAAAGTAACAAATTATTTATGTTCAAAACAAGAAATTATTTACTTTTAAATTACCAAGAAATGAAGTTATTTTTCTCTCAAGTTCTAATATGATGAGTTTTGTAGAGAAGTTTCAAACATTTTTAAACATTTCTTCTTGACCTGGAAATGAAGATGACTATCATTTGTTACAATTATTATGCTACCTGTCTAATTTAGTTTATAAATCAAGAAGCACATTTTCCCTTAGGGTTGCTAAGCTCTGAAAACCATCCTTGAGACCAAAAAGGCAGCTGTCTAGAACAAAATCATGCTAAATTGATTTTCTCTACTTGTCCTGCCTATGCCAGGCAGCTCTAGAGGTCCACAAAGTCTGGGAGGATTTTGAAAATATGATGTACTTTTGAGAAAGTGAAAAATCCTGGAGACGTGTAATTGAAATCAACTTGGAATCACTACTTTTTTTCTTTTTTTTTTCTTTTTTTTTTTCTTTTTTTTTTTTCCTTTTTTAAATTTTTTCTTTTTTTCTTTTTTTTTTTCTTTTTCTTTTTTCTTTTTTTTCTTTTTTTCTTTTTTCTTTTTTTTTTCATTTCTTTTCTTTTTTCTTTTTTTTCTTTCTTTTTTTTCTTTTTTTTCTTTCTCTTTTTTTCTTTCTTTTTTTTCTTTTTTTTTTCTTTTTTTTTTTTTTTTCTTTTTTCTTTTTTTCTTTTTTTTTTTTTTTCCCCTATATTGCCTGTCTAGCAGAGGAAGAAGAAACTGTATTTATGCAGTCAGTCAGGAAGCACTCTGGATTCTTCCTCTGGATAAAGATGATAACGGGATGGTATTCCACCCAATGCCTCTGAGTCAGAGCTGTCTGGCATTTCTGCACAGCATGGATGCTGCCACTGACAACACCTAAAACTCTGAGGGCTTGGGCTCAGTCAGCTTTTCAGATCAGTTCTGTGAGCTCTGGCAGGCAAGGGCAGTGGTGCACGGGTGCCCTGCCAGTTGACAGCAACGGTGCAGCTGCAAATTGACCACATCACCCCTGGAGTCCCATGTCCTTGTAGGTTGTCTTCCATCCTTCACACTTTACTGGGCTCTGACAACATCCCCAGTGACTGCTGCTCTGATCTCAAAGTTCAACAGCTGGCAATATACTAGCAGGAAAGACCATGAAGTCTGCCTTCTGGAGTCCTTTTAACCTCAGATTTATTAGCCCTGTTGTCTCCATAGGTTTCTCCACAAGCTCATATATTAGAAATATTAATAAAAGGACACTGAAGGTTTAAACTGATAGCATATTTTTTTTTTAATGGCACAATTATTATAAATTGACATTTAAAACGGCATCATAATCCATCAAGGTGAAATGGACTCAGAAAATTATTTCTCCCAGGCCAAAAATAATAACAACAGCAGCTGCAGGAGTGCAAGAGAAGAACCAGTACAAAAGAAACCGTTTGAGTCCAGGTCACTTATTAGATATTTTGCAGGTGGCTTTTAACAACTTCATTCCCTGTTTAATCCATTCTCCTATTTAATTTCTTCACCCCAGCTAGGCCCCTCAAGTCCTTTATAGATCTTTTTTCCATAAAAATTCTGAAGTTAATCTATGCTAGGGAATCTGGCTCTTAGCTGTGAATGGAGCTGGAATTGTTATAGGTGGGAAGGGCTGAGGAGATCAAAGGTTGTCCTTTTCACAGCAATTCAGGACTCTGAGCAACAATTGCCATGGAAAACTGTCAAGTATGGCTATAAATTTTCTTTGATCTGTCTGCTGTTTGGGTGACAGAAAGTTAAAATACAGAAGGAATGTGCTTAATTTAGCCCATGTTGCAAACATGGGTAGAACAGCAATTCTCTCCCACCTACTGGAGTAGGCTACAGAGGCTACGTGTACAGAAATAAAAAAAATTCCCCAGGGAAAAAGGGAAGGGAAGGGAAGGGGAAAGGAAAGGACTCCAGGAATCAGTAACAGGTTAAAACAGAAAGTCCATGACCTATAGCTCATTATTTCAAATTGGTTGCTGTTCGGTAGTGAATAAATGTCCATAGTGATGCATGAAAATAAACTTCCCATGTCCCAAAACCGTTCTTCATCCAGATGTGGAAGAGGCACTGAATCCTCCCATGAATCATAAGTGATGTGCTGTTGTTAAAGAATTAAAGAACAAGTCTTTCACAGCATTTTGTATTATGGAGATGCCCATCTGAAGGCAGCAAGCTGTCTCCTTTGCAAAGAGGAGGAGACTGCAGCTTCCAAATGGGCAATTCAAATGATCCTCAGGTAGATGCTTGAGAGAGGTCCTCATAACTTTCACCAGGAGGCACTTATCTGTCTTAATTTTTAAGAGCGTCTCAAGAGCTAGTTTAGATGAATTAACTAAAAGTTAAGTGCCCAGACTACACTACCGTCTCCCCCACACCCCTTCAATTAGACCACGCAGGGCACAGATTGAGAGTGTGAGGCTGATCTTTTTTGTCTCCTGTGTTCTTAACCACATGTACTCCAGACTGTTTTGTTTTGGTAGCAAGATGTGCTTATATGAGAAAAAGCACACATGAATAAAGTCAACCTAGCAGTAGGCAGAAGTCAGTGAGGTTATTAAGCTGATCATAAATGTCTTGGTTTTAAGATTTTTTTGGTTTTAAGCTTTTTTTTTTGTTTGTTTTGGTTTTAAGCTTGGTTTTTAAGCTTTTTTTTTTTTCAGTAAACTGTTTTCTCTTGCTGTTAAATTTTCAATTAATTTTTTACCACCGTTAATATATTGTTAAATAAGGACAAACATGGAAAAGCAACTTTTCAAGACCTACTTGAACACCATGTTTTAAGAATTTAATGAATTTTCATTTTCATCATTATTTTTAAAATTAATAGAGAACTCAAACAATACCACCCTGGCAGTGTACTGCCCTGTGTGTGCAGAGAAAATGTATGTGTTTCCTGCTGACCCAGTTTGCTGGTCTCCTAAATGGAACTGGAAAATCATCTGTTTGCCAAAAAAACATTCAGGAAAAGTTTTATTAGGCATGCTTTTCCTGAGGCTGCCATCTGTCTCGATTAACAGCAGGCATAATTAACTACCTAGCAATATTTTACAGTTAAGCCCACTTTTTTCAAAGGTTTTTCCTCTATTTCCATAGCTATTTTCTGAAATTCAGCAGTCCCATCAAGTCTGTGAGGTACCCTGGAAAAGAAGTTATCAGATGGATAATTTAATAATAAGAATAAAGAAATTTTATATTGTATGTATAATAGGGCTTTCATTTGGTGGGATGTTTATTAACCTTACCTTTCTCTAAAAGTCCTTTGATTTCCACATGAAAAAGGCATTACCATGTCACAAAGTTCTAAACTGGCTCTGACACCCTGCATGGATTTGAATCAATCAACACCTTTCTTGTGAGAGACTTTGCAAACAGTATTGTGAAACAGTGCTTTAACTACCAGTAATTAATTCAACTTCCAGGCTGACAGAGCCAATGAGGTGGTCACTGCTTGAATCATTTTGGCTTCTCAAATCCAAGCAGGAGAGGGCAGCATGTCCTGTGGGACAACACAGGCAATAGCCCAGGTGGTGAAGGAGAAATTTCCTTACATTTTTGCCTTACACTTTAAGTTGAGTTGTTGCCACAGTGATGTCACAGAATGTGAAATCATGCTCTTATCCATTTGATTGCCATGCAAAGAGTTTCCTGTAGTTACTTGACACAGTAAACACCATGATTTACAAGCCAGGAACAACCTTGATTTTTTTCACATATGGACTCAAGAATTACAGAAATAGAATCAAATAATAGAATCATAGCATCAAACGGTAAAGTCATAGAATCATTTGGGTTGGAAAAGTCCTTTAGGATCATCAAATCCAATGTTAACCTAGCACTGTCAAGTCCAGAATAGAATAGCATAGCATAGCAAAGCATAGAAAAAAATTGAATAGGCTAGGCTAGGCTAGGCTAGCATAGAGTAGAAAAGAATAGGACAGAATAGAAAAGAATAGGATAGAATAGGATAGAATATTTCAGTTGGAAGGGATCTACAATGATATCTAGTTCAACTGCCTGACCAATTCAGGGCTGACCAAGTTAAAGCACATTATTAAGGGCATTGTCCAAATGCCTCTTAAGCACTGACACAAGGATGGGACACTGATCCTAAAAAGCCAGTTTCTCTGTTTGACCACCCTGTTGGTAAAGAAATGTTCCTAATGTCTAGTCTAAACCTCTTCTGGTGAAGCTTTAAACTATTCCCATGCTTCTGATCATGGGAATCTCGGGAGGGATCAGCACCTCCCTCTCCACCTCATCAGGAAGATGGAGAAAGCATACAATATCTATAAAGAAAGCAAATAAATTAAAATCAGCTGAAGGCTAATCCCTAAAGCCCTTTTTATCAGGTGACATTCTAGAAAGCACAGAGAAGCTGAGAGTTATCTTCTTTAAACTTTAGAATTCCCAGCACCTAGATATGCAGTTTTAATTAAGTTAGTAATGGAAAAGTGACAATCATTCATATTTTTTTTCTAGTAGAATACCCCTATTCCACAAAGCGCAGGGAATGAACTGATCATGACCCAGGCCCTGTGGGGACAAATGGTCTGTTGCCTGACAAGACTGTAGGTCTTATTTCAGAATGAGCTGGGAACTGGGGTGGTCTGAATTATTAAATTTCTGTGTAGGTCCTGAACAGGAATGGCAGGAGGTCATGAAGATGTACCCTCAGACCTATACAAGAGGAGAATAAACTGGTAACAGAGGCATGAGAACAGTAGACAAAAAAGTCTTGATAGCAGGAAAAGATACTGGGCAGGAGCAACTTACATCAGCAGAGCAGAGATATTATCCTTACAACCTGTCCTGTCAACACGTCACCTTCATCAGTGCTAATGTTTAGGTCAAAGTCCATCAAGAGAGAGGAAAAGAGATTGCACTTTGGTGGTTCACTAGTTTTAATTATTTTTGTAAGTGAATGGGGAAAATGTAACTTCCACATTTAGATAATGCATCAAAATTTCAACCTCTGCAGTTGACCATCCTGTCAGGCTCGCCAGATGGCAGAACAAGTTAAACAGCCCACTGTCGCCCTGCAAAATCTTGGGAGATATTTGTGCACTGACTAGAGAAGGAAAAATATAGCCTCTTGGCACACCAAGTAGACATTCATCCATTTACCGAGGAGATAAGAGCCCCTCTCACCTGACAGTGCTCTCCCCTTCTGAATCAGTCCTCTTCCAGTCTCCTGCCCTCCACTACATTATCATTGCCGCTTTTCCTGTCCTCTCTCTGGGGATCCTGAGAAAATAGTGAAATGCACAATATTCCTAGGCTTTCAGTGTTTTGTTTTTGTTTAATGGGCTCCAGTGCGATCCCCTGTTAACCCACTCTAGAAAGAACTTTTTTATTGTTGTTATTGTTGCTGCTGTTGTTGTTTGCCCTCTTCTTCCTAAAGCAGAATTATGTGCCTTATGTTCTTCTTTGCTTCTGGACTTCCCTGTGATGTCCCACAGGGGCCCATTAAAGTCTTATTTGCTGCAACCCTCCAGAGAAAGACCAAATGCTGAAGTGACAGAGTCAAGGGAAGAGAGATGGTCTTGTGTCTCATAAAATTAGAGTCTGTGGAGGGGAGAAGCAAGTCACTATTAGGGTTTGGATAAGGGCAGGACATCTTCAAAACTACACGGGTGTGTGGAGTCTGCTGGGGGCTTGAGTGGCATACAGAAATAAATTGTCTGATCACAGGGCAGAAGTATGGTTTGGGTCGCTTTCTTTCTTAAGCTGCTCCCTAAGTCATGGTATTTCCACTTATATAGTGGCACGAGAACTCAGACTTCAGAGAAATGGACACTTTAAACCTTCATCTGACTGCAGGTCCTTTTTCTGGTTTGGCATACAAACTACATACACACCTGAGCCAAAGTTTAACTCTAGCTGATAAAGCTGCCTATACCTTTTGGGTAGAAAGACAACAGTATGGTTCTCCTGGGTGGCACCTGACATTGCTGCTTTCATGTGTTTAAATAAATTTCCTGTAAGAAGACACCCTATATTTTTATAATCACAGACATTTTAAGTATATTTCTGTATTTTCACATTTTTTTAATGTGATGCTGCCACAGGCTATTAAATTTGTTTTGCCTATATAGTAGTGGGTTTTTTTCTGTCTTCCCTTGCAGTTTATGGTAGAAAAGCATCATTGCTGTAGTTGTGTGCCAACCTGGCTCCTCTTCAAGTTCAGTCTGCTTTTTATCCAAAAAATTACATACCAGAAAGTCCGTCTAAAGTACATTATTAGCTGAGGTAGCAAAGTCAACTACTGAAAATTTAAGCCACTGCCAGACTTGAGATTGCTTCTGCTCATACATTAAGAGATAGAGGAGTTAAGACATACTAAAAGCTTTTTGCAGATGATCAGAAGCTTGCAAAAAGTGGGAGGATCTGTCTCTCAGGCAGGACTGATGAATTACTTGAAAAGTGACTTATTTGCACAAACTGTTCCTCAATCATGGCTCTCCAACCCCCTTCCCTCTGCTGATTTTGGTTCATTCTTTCTGTCTTCCTCAACTCCCAGGTATGAACCAGGCATGGCAGTGGCAAACACCATGGCACCCTGCTGGAGTCAGGGGAAGAGGCATATGAGGACTGCCTGGTTCAGACAACCTCTGAGAGATTTGAAAGGCCATTTTTTTAAGCCCCAGAAGGGAGGAGAGGTTTTTTTTGAGGCTAATACTTCTATTTAGGAGCTTCTGGGTACATCTCTCCTTTCTGCCTCTTGTTCCTGGCTCATTCAGCCTCCTCTGGTGGTGAGCTGTCAGTCACCTATGGAAAGGTATTGGAAAAGGTCTACAAAGTAGTGCTATTTTCTTATGCAGCAAATGTTTCCATGGCCCACCCTAAGGAAAAAACAAAAATTCACACTGCCAGTCACCTTAACAGAGTGCACAGTGGCTGAGCTGTGCATGGCCCAAACCCCATTGCACAGCCCAAATCAAGGGTGGGTGAAGGCTTTCAGGGGCAGCTGCTGCAGGGTCCCTCCTTGCCCCTCACCTCTGGTAACCTACGAAGGCAGTGAGTTTCCTTTCTGGCTAAAAATTGAAGCCTATTTTTAGTGGAGGTTGCCAAAATTAAAGCTAATTGGCTGAGATGTTCCATTTAGTTTTACTATTATGAGGCGTAAGTTATTAAAAAGGAAAACATTTTCAGATTGTCAGTCCTCTTTTTATGAAATTCACAAAAACAGCATTTTCAAAGATGAAAAATCTTCCCTGCCTTCTTCATGTACTTAGGAAAAAAAACCCAAAGCCCTGTAATTTCCCTTCAGGTTTAGGTACAGCCCTTCCCTCTGCTGGACACTGACAGCAGATTCAAGCAGATGTTGCTCTATCCATGACATTGGGGTTGCCATTTCCATCTTTTCCTCACGGCTAGGAGGGTTAAAAGCATTTCTCAATAATGAAAACAGAGATTTTGTTGTCATCGAGGCAGAACTGGAGCTCCAGGCACATGCTTGTGCATGAATCTGTCTTGGGTATCCTAGAATTGTTCATCTGGCTCTGCAAAGGCAGGTACAGCCTTGTATCTGCTTTATCCATAGGAATTTCCCTGCAGATCCCACATGCTAATTGCCATCCCTATACTGTTGACACAGCTAGGTGAATACACAAGGCAGTCACTGTCAGCTTTGGTGATTTTTTTTTTTAAATGCTTCTCTAAATCTTGTTTACATGCCAGTACAATAATGGTAGAGTGAGATGAAGTTAAGAATCAGTTTATAATTACCCATCACTTCCTATTTTAAATAATAAGTTTCTTCTACTACTTTGAGGAACTGTGAAGAACATGGAGTGCAAACTCACATTATTTTTACATCTCCAAATCTGTCACCTTTAAATCAGCTCTCAGTTAACAATACATGGATCTGTCACTTGACTATCATTAGTGGCACAGAAAGTACGTCTAGATCCCATTTCATATTCTGGCATTAGTTATTTAGAAATTGTACTAAATAAATAATACTCTACTGACAAGGACATTAAAAGGAATTTGAATACTTCATTCAAGCAACCTCCTGCTTATACCTGAAGATCTATACTATCACTTAAACGTTTGAAAAAAGTTTAAACATTGTGTGTTCAAGGCCCAGCTTGGCTCCCACAAAAGTCAGATGAAATGTTCCTTTGATTGAAACATTAGCTGAATCAAGTTTGCAACATGTCTGTGCTTTTTCATCGATACCCACATGTTAGAACTACCAAATGAAATAATCATTTTCTGAGAGTGCATTTTGAATTCAGCAGTTCTGAGGATGAACATTTTGGACCATATAATTTATAAGAACAGAAATATCACATTTCCAGGCATACCAAGCTAAATAGCTAAATGTTCAGTTGGCTTCACCTTAATACATCAGAGCTGCACAACTTTAAAAAAATTGCACACACTCACAGAAACACAGATTCATACATAGCCAAGGATTCTTTTCTCTTGATAGTGCAAGGTAATAGAGATACAGATAGCATAACAGAATTCACAAAAAATAGTAAGACAGCTGGCATTGAATGCATTTGAAATAAGTCAGAGACCATACAGGGAGGAGGCAATAGAGAAGAGGATGGGGTGAGAGACTGTCAGTGCAGGCTTCCTCAAGGCAATCTCCAGCAGAGGCAGTGTCCCACTTGGGACCATGCAGCACTATGCAGATGAGCTATTTGGATGTAGAAATAGCACAGTGGTTCATGTGAAGCATCCACAGCTGACTCTTCACACTAGCCCAGATAAATGGACATGCAGAGATTCAAGGGGATCTACAACATAACCTCTTTATTTCCTGCTTCACCCTCAGAAAAAACAATGTTTACCTTCCACAAAAATCTTCCCATTATGAACATTTCATCATGTGTAACTGAGCTAATCAAATCCAGGATAATTCAGCCTAAAGAGAGTTCAAAGGTCCTTAGTCTGTGAACCCTGCCAGACTCCCCTTTTTTAATAACTAAGGTTAATCCAGCTTGTGTAGTTTGATTTGCCGCAGAAGTAGGGAGAAAGATGGGCATACAACAACTTAAAACCCATCTCCATGTTGATAGCTTAAGCTGACTATGCCTGACTAATTTGAACTTGCTTTTTAGTGCTAATGGTCAGCTTCTCCTCCTTCTTTTGTCTCCACATCTTGTGTCTCCACAACAAAGTGAATTGTTGACTAACTTTCCTGGTGACATTTTATAAGACCAAATGCAGAGAAAGTGTTTAAAGACACAGAAAGTGTTTGCACAGGCATGTGTCTGTGACGAGGAAGCTGCGATGAATGAAGTTTGGGAGTATTTTTATTTGCTTTCTTAGAGAGAAAGAGAATGACAAGAAGCACTTGCTTATCAATCTTCTGCATGATAAAGCATGGCCAACAAACCACCTATGTACTTTTTATGTCCAAGCAGATGAGTTTCCTGCCTGGGGTTCTGGCTGAGTATCCCTGAGCCATAGCTCAAGTGCTGGACTTCAAGTGTGGTAAAGACCTTTCCATGTGGAGTAAATCAGGTTAAGGCACTTTCTGCATTGCTTGAGTACACTCAGTTCATGGATGAGAAAAGCATTAGGGTTTGGCTCACACCAGTGCAGTGGGAGCATTTGGAGGAACAAAGACAGAAGGAGTGAAGACATTTCCAATTTTTATAATGTGCCCAATCCTTGCCTTTGTTGGCCAGGAATATTGATCAGATGAGGTTTTGCTTTTTTGTCTTACAATTACAACTGATACAAAACTTTCTGATCAAGGATTATTTAATGCCTCATTTGGCACCTGAAGTTTCGCTGAGGCCAAACAGCACATTTACTAGGTCAGAGGGAATGGCTCTGCATCTTCACAGGACTTTTTTCACATGATGGCTGCATTCAACCTTGAAGTGGGTACACTCTATGCAGAATCCAAACAGGTAGCTTGCAGACCAACAGCCTGCAATAGGTTGAAAGCTGTGAATTTTGAAATATGCTCCAAAGCAATGCTGTTTTCTACTAATGTGGGGACTGTTATCATAGTATTAATCAAGCTTGATTGAGCTTGCAGTCTGCATTTGTTTGATTCTCCTAAATTTAGCTTCCACCAGGACTTCTTAAGCCACTAGGATGAGTTTACAGATAGCCTCACCTTTAGCACCTTAAAACCTCCTTGTGCTAGGTTCTGTAGAAGTATAGAACAAGCAGAAATTTCTGAGGGTAAGAGGTGCCCAAGTAATGCAGAGATATTACGAAAATAAAAATGTTACCACAATCTTGGTATATATTCATGCTGCCCTTGTGGAATGAGCTGCACTAAGATTAGCTAAAACATTGTTGTGCTCTGAGTACTTCAATCTGAACTTTCTTCTATGTCCATTGGGGCATGTCAGTACCCTGTGATGCAGAGATATATGGGCTAGTTTGAAACATGCTGGTTCCTCCAGGTAGGATTGTGCTGAAATTTGCTGTACTGAGATGCTGCTTCTAAGACCCATAGAACTTTCTGGGTTAATACGGAGACCCAAATATGCTATTTAATCCTGTTCAGGGAATGATCCTGGTAAAGGAGTTATCTTTTACAGCACTAGCTTTTGTATCAACACACAGTGCTGCCCAGAGTGAGGCAGATGAACCCTTGACTCTCAGTGCCTTTTCTCTGAACAAGTGAAGAATTAACTAGAAAGCTGCTTCTTTCTCAGTTTTTTTTTTTCTTTCTTTTTTTTTTTTTTTTTCTTTCTTTCAGCCTGCACTGTAGAGCATAGACATCTAGTCTGCCAGCAGCTAGCAGCATGGTAACAAAAGCAATAAGCTCTGAGACATGGCAGGTAAGTTCCTGATGAGAAGTACTATCCTGACAGGGTCCTGGGCTCCCTGTTCTTTAGCTGTTCCTCTTCTAGAGTGTCAGTTTAATTTTTTTCTTCCACTTCCTGTTAGGAAAGATGTGCACAGAACAGTGAATAGGCTTATTTTATTTTTTCCTGTAAAAGCATTCATCTCCCACTGTTGCTAGGACCCACATAAGTGCTGTTACAGTTGCCATGCTATCAGTACAGTATCCCTTTACTGATAGTAGGGATCAGGGACTGTAGCTCTAACATACAGCTCTCCAAAAGCTTCAGTCTCGGGATAACTTCCCGCAGTGCCCGTGCATTCAGCCGCTGGCCTGGCAGCCTCCCTCCCGCCTTCCTGCCGAGATCTCTGGTTCCTGCTCGGCCCGCCAGTAGGTAACTCCGAGATGCCGCGGCGGACCCCGCTCCAAGCTCTCCTGAGGATGCCGCCGAGCAGCCATGGCGGTCCGAGGCCGCCAGAGGGAGCCGTGCGCACGGCCGGGCCGCTCCTCTGCCGATGGGCCGGGCCGCGCCACCCCACGCCGAGCGAGGGCACCGGGCGGGCGGGTGGGCCTGGGGGGTTCGCCCGCACCAGGGACGGGAGGAGCTTCTTCGGCGCCCCTGTGCTGGAAGCAAGCTATCGATGCTTCTCGCCTCTCCCACTGGGCTGGGATAGAAGGCCTGTCTCTGGGAATGGACAAAGGGAATTTTTATGTTGTTAGAAGGTGTGGTTGATCATGAATCTCTAGAAGGAGCAGGGCGAAGCCACGTGGCATGAGTACCCCAGAGTTACAGGGCAGTCTGAGGACTGTCAGAAAAACCTCGGAGCATTAATAGCTTAGAAAGTAGGGACAGTTTGACAAAAGGCTGACGTTGTTGGTGTGGTCCCACAGGCATGGCATGCTGCCAGATACTCCCTTTGGAGAAGCGGTGAATAGTGAATTGGCATAGCCAGCTGCTGGTATCACATTATTTACAGCAGTCAAAGCTGAAATTGTTTGTGAAGGCTTGCAGAAGGAGCTTGAGAAACTGAGTGATTGGGTAATAAAATGTCAGAGGAAATTCAGTGTCAATAAATGCAAAGTAATGCACATGGAGGAAAACAACCTTAACTATATGTTCACAGTGATGGACTCTAAATGAGCTATTACCACTCAGAAGGCAGATTTGTGAATCATTATGTATAATTCTTCAAAAACATCAACTCAAAGCTAGCAGTGGTCAGAAAGACAAATGGAATGTTAGAAATTATTAAAGAAGAAATAAAGAATATGATAAAAGGCATACATTTTTTTACCATGCAAACCTATGCTATGCTCACATCTTGAATGCTATCTGCTGTACCCTGGCAGAATTAAAAAATACAATAATAATAATAAAAAAATGCAGGACTAGAAACTTCAAGAAGATGAAAATATTCCCTGAAAGGAGGCAACAATTTATATTAGACACTAAGTTTAAAAGAAGCACTCAAAATTTTTGATGGCATTGTGACTGTGGAACTCCTTGCCATGAGAAATTTTGAAAGGCCAGATAGAATGAAATTAAACCAACAACAATTAAATAAAGCTGCCAGCATTAGGCCAGACAAAGTCTGTATTTTTCGAGTGATACAGATACAAGTACAAGCTTGGGAACTGTATTTGGAAATATGGTTTCTAGCATCTGTAAAGGCATATGGGATTGGGGATAATCACTCTACCTACTCCAGCCTTGCTTGTAACATTCCTTTTTTTTTTTTTTTTTTTTTTTTTTTTATATTTTGGCTGCACACCTTGGCTTTTAACCAGCAAGGCCATATTTATGCTAAAGAGAAATCAATGTCAGAACTCATTGATTTAGAGAACAGGGAAATCAGTTGTGCCTCTAGCTAGGTCATGTCTCACTGTGTGAGATGTTGCATTGATTGAAGCAAGACTGCTGGCACAGCATGAGGTAGCTTTGAGCTACCCAGAAGGTATCAGTCACTACAAGTGGGATTCATTTCAGCTGACTTTAGCTGGTGTCAAGAACTAGGTGCTTATTCTTTAGGCAACTGAGGTACTTCTTCCTATCACAATGCTTCCACCATACCAGGTTTGCCAGAGGAAATAAAGACAAAATACATATCATGTTCCCAGAAGAAAAAAAAGCTCAACTAAAACATCAGGAGCATAAGTCACCTTGCCTGCTTTTCAGCCCCTGAAATGGCAAATGAAGGGGTGTTATTTGGACACCTTGGGCTAAAGACATGAGCTGAGAAGTTATTTCCCTGAGGAAAATAAATATGATACTGTTTGCTTTTGGGATGTGACAGAATACCCATACTTTTCAGGTGTGTCAATAAGAGGCTAAAACCCAGAAACAGTATTTGCATTAGAGGCATAAATATTTATGTTTGGTGGAGGATTATTGAATAGAAATCTTACTTTAGGCCATTAGTGAATTGCTGCAGAGCTGTGACTGCTTTCTCTACACAGGATTTCATTCCCTTTTATTGGAGAAAGACCTTCTGCCAATGATGAAGAATCACTCCTCAGAACAGGGTTCTTTCTACTGGAGCAAGCATGTTTTAGATTAATAGTAGGCAAAACTAAAGCAAAATATTGTACAGGGCAGTACAAATGAAAGAATAATTTAAGCTGTATGTTTCAGAAAGACAGGAAGGAGGAGACAAGGTTTGGGGAAAATTGTTCCAGAGATTATGGTGTTAGTTATGTATTCTTTAAATCTCTTCTGTAGCAGCTGATCTCTTGTTCTTCCCCTTGCTCTGGATCTTTTCCTGTTTGCAGGGAAAAAGCTTAATGGCCAGACCTAAGCAGCAGTGAGAACCTATCATGTTTGCTCCAGAAATAATTGCCAAAAAAAAAAAAAAAAAAAGTGTGAAAATATCATGGTTTAGGAACAGTCTTCCTATCCTCTCCAGATCTCAAGCATTTATTTACCTTATTTTTAAATGGTCAATCACTGAATTTTGTCTGTGGAAAAGAAATGTGAGTATTCACTTATGTATTTATAAGCAGAGAGAAAATAAAGGGCTAATCATCTTTTCAGAAGCAGTACACAGGGCCTGCCAGTCATCTGGTTTCTCTGGTATACACAATTAATTCATATTAATTATCTTGTATTGAAGTGGTGCTTAGCAGCTGCCACTGGAATTGAAGCTCCTTTGTGCTGTAGCTGTAGAAACACTAAGGAACAGGCCAAGCCTTGGAGCCATCAGTGCTTAACTAGACAAAAGAAGCCATGGCAGGGAAGAAGAGACTTCCTCACCCCTCTATTAATTTCTCTGACTGTCCTCATAATTTCTAAAGGAACATCCACCCAAAGCAGTGCCTGGATAGAAACCTCTGACCAAACGAGTGCCTGGAAATGCCCCAGGGCATTACTGTTCAGAGACTGAAGAACGAGCCCCAGATACAGAAGAGCTTCACAGATGGGATGCTGTGCCTGTAGCAGAGTCCTTCCTCTGAGCTAGGTCAGTGGGGGACACCAGGCAGGATGATGTGACTTCCACCTCTCCAGAGAGCCTGTGGAGCTTTGGCAGAAGAGCCAATGTCACTCATCTTGCCTTGAGTGGCAAACACACCTAAAGTGGCTTAGCCAAGGGCAAAGAGGCAGCACTAGAATAAATTGCAAACCTGCCTAAATCTTCTGAATAAAAAGCTTCCAGTCCAGCAAACCTTACCCACATGTGTGTCTACAATTAATTCCATTCTTTTTACTGTGTTGGGTAGGGTACATTGTCTCTGTCCTGGCAAGAAATTATGTGGGTTTTCAGTGGTGTACATCAGTTTTGGCTACACCTGCTGTTTCAATAGAGTTTCTAGGTACTGCCTTTTATTTGTTTAAAAGAAAAAGAGTTGCCATTAGCGCAAAGTGTTATTTCAAGATGATGATAACTTGTGCATTAAAAATGCATAGGTAGATTAGATACTTAACATTCAGTTGGAGTTCTGGCACAGTCTGAGGGCATGAACTGTAGCCAAGAATATATGGATTCTTAAAACTGTTTCCTGTGCTAAATCTCAGCATCAGCCTGTCCATAAGTAATGAGAAGGATGATGTAAAATAATGGTATTGTTAGAATACTATCATGTCTCACTCCACCCCATTATTTAAAGAAATACATTGCAAAAAATTCATAATGCACCTGGCTGTCTTTTTCATGTCTTTCTTTCTTCCTCATCCTGATGGAATCAGTGCTCTATATTACTGCTTAGATTCAAGAGATTATGCCAATCTTCTCTGTTTTTTTCATTAGTTGAGCTGATTCTATGCAAAAGCTGTTTAAGATTCATGAGTGATTTTACCTCTGCAAAGAACAAGAATGAAGCTGAGGAAAAAAAAAAAAAAAAGTAAAAAAAAATAGGAGAGGTTTCCAATATTGTAGTCTGACCATGGGATTTTGATGAGAAATATGCACAGAATTAACTCAAAATAAAATGCAACAATTCCTTTCCTCAAGACTGTCCCTACAAACTGAGGTATGCGTAGCTGACTGCATCCATTTTCAACCTCCCTCTTGTGCAGACTGATATTGCACAG
Organism: Phaethornis superciliosus; assembly: GCA_023637945.1. Lineage (NCBI taxonomy): Eukaryota > Metazoa > Chordata > Aves > Apodiformes > Trochilidae > Phaethornis > Phaethornis superciliosus. Next base: position 58,169,942 of record JAJQWJ010000001.1, on the reverse strand, counting down.
GCATGTTCCTGCTTTGCTGCGTCTCTTCAGGGCTGTAAGCTCCCTAAAGCTATCACAGATTTTTCCCAATCTGGGAACCTTGAGGTTGATGGTTTCTGTGGACAGATCCCATTGTTTCAGGCCAAAGTTTCTTACTTTCTCTTACTGAAGACTTGCAGGCAGACTTCAGATTCTGTTGGTCCTTGATCCTGAGAAGCTGGATAGAGATGAATCCTCCCTCTGCCCATAGATCAGCTACATATGCCATTATGCCTGGGGTGTGCTTTATGAACAACCTGCCAAATCCTAGCAAAGAGTGAACTTTGGCTTAGGTGATTCCTGGGTCCACATCTTTTTGCAGGTCCCATTTCACACCTCTCAGTGCACACAGGTGACCATTTTAACTGGGTACTTTTAGGCAGATTGTCACACATACTTCATGGTAAGAAAAGTAGAACTAGTAACAGGATCCTTGCTCCAATAGGCTTCGTGTGCTTAGAGGTGCCAGTTATAGGAGTCTGGTGTAGTGATGTGCAGTACAGTGCCTTTGTTCCTCCTGATCCTCCAGACAATTAAGGAGACTGATATGAATGATTCACATTCCTTGTATCTGCTCAGCAAACCATCACTCCAGGTGCTGCTTAATGCTCTTCCACCCTGGGATCTGTTTGTCAAAAGTGTCTGCAAATAACACCCATGTCCCTTTCCTCCTGGCTTTCCCAGACTGTCTCTGCAAGGTACTTGGAGAAGGAGAATGGCATCAAACACAAAATAGTCTGAAGCATGACCTTCAGACTTATGTTTAGACGTATCTACTTCATTACTTTCTTAGATCAGGATTAGGACCCTGCAGTCACCAAGTGAACAACCCTGATGTGAAGCAAGGCCCAACTTTTGAGTGGCTAAGCAACAGAAGTGGCACATTGTAGTGATGCTATCTTCTTCATTAAGAAAGATGATTCAAATGTAATTATTTCTTGAAAAGCATGCAGCCTGTGAAAAGATTCAGACACTGTTGATCAAGTTGCCACGGATTTCTTTTGAGATATTCAAGCTATTAAGAGCTGGAATATTTTGTCTGAAATGCTATAGAGAAACCTACTGATAGAAATAATCACTTGCTAGCTGTTACCTTTCATCTTTTGTTATATAAGTTTACTGTGTTCCTAATTACAGTGAATTAGATGAATTTGTCTGAGCAAATCAGGCCATTCAGAGTGTGAATATTTTCTGGAAAGGGAATGGCAAAAAAGACTTCAAACAATGAGGCCAGAAGAAAAGGTTGTGAAGATGAGCAGACACGAGTCATAAAGGAGGAATACTGTAGGTGTCCTTCATATCTATGCTTAATATTTTTTGTTCCTGCACAAAGGAAATTGGTAACATTGTACACTGACAGCAGAAGAACTTCATTTGAGAACATAATTTACTGGAGCTTCTTAAAGAAACACTCATTATTTTCTATAATGAGGACAAAAGCCTTCAAGGCACCCTGTAACACGCAGGTTCTATTGACTACAAGTAGATAGTTTCTACTCTCCATTTCCTCTTCAGAAACTTTCCAAGATGAACTCTGACACAAGTGTGACTACAGAAATAGTTTTGTTCATTACCTATTGCAAAAAACAAAGAAAGAAAGAAAGAAACAAACCCCAAACGAACCAACCAAACCCCAACAAAACAATAAAAGAGGGACTGACTTAAACAAATGTACATGGTGTTTTGTTCTTATTTGCAGAAAGTTCTTTTTACAAATTTTGTCAGTATAGAGTTGATGTTACAGCAGTCCAGGAAAGTTGGGAAAGAGGAGCAGCCTCTCCCCAACCTGCAGCTAAGAGTATGCATGACATCTAGCAGATGCTATAAGTAGACCTATAGCCCTTTCAACCCCATAAATCTGTCCCTGATGTAACAGCAAGAAAGAATTGTGCAAAAATAATATTTACTTCTGCCTTAAGGTCCTGCTCCACTGTAAGGGTAGTGGAAAGAAGAATCAGTGTCTCTATACATAGAAGTACTATTTATTACTACAAGCCTTTGACCTGTCTTCCGTGGGGTTATGATCCATAACTGTGCCTGGTAGCACAATTGCAGAATCTCTCTCTGAAGCTGTCTGAGGTTTCAAATTGTTTAAATCCTTCCTCAGGTTATGGGAAAAGTCAAGACAAATATCTCCTCATTTATTTTTAATCCAGAGTACACTGAAACTGAGAGAAACCCAGGTTTTTTGCACTTCTCTGAATGCATCTAGCTTTGAGGCAGAATAGTCACTTTTTGACAGTATCTATTACAACTACATAATTAGCTGTGGATGGACAGGAGGTGACTAAAAATGTAAGAATAAGTCCTTGGTGGATGCTTCCTTCCCCTCTGTGTACTAGGGAAGAATCTGTGAGTTCTTTGCAATTCCTTGGAAAACAAACAGCCACAGAGGACAAGCTGTGGAAGAGAAAGAGGTGTCACATTCCTGTACCTCACAAAGGAAACGCTGAAATTCTTTATTTAAGCTTTTATGTTCCCAGTAGGTCTCAGGGAGGATTATGACCTGTCCTCACTGAGAGGAAGGTGACTTTTAGATAATACATTCTTGATTTGCTTTCTCACTGACTGCTATCCCTCCCACACCCAACTCTCCAGGCTGGTCTGCATGTTTTGAATGAGCATTCCATCAGTACAGCCGAGCTTTAGTTGATGAGAAATTGCCAGTATGCTTCATGCCTCAGTGGGTACAGATCCTCAAATATGAGGATGAGGAGAATGGGTTTCTCTTGACACTGATGCTACGTTTTGATGTGTCACTATTTGACAGCTTAGTATTATTAGCAAGCAATGCAAGGGAGCATCTTCAAATAGCTGGGTCTGGGCAAAGAGGAGACAGGACACAGTCATCTGAAGTCAGTGCTTTTGGGACCAGTCAATCTTTCTGGGTTTTGTGTGCCATCCAGGTAATGCTGCCACATTTCTGACCAGGATTTCCTGGACAGGAGAAACACACCAAACATGTTGCATCCCAGTTACTAAGAGTAAATCTTGGAGGTGGCAAAGCCAGAGAGAAATTGTTTCTGGACTGATCCTGCTAAGCGATGACACATGAGCAGCAGTGTTTGTCCAAACCCCTTGAAAATATTGAATAAACAAGAATCAAAAAGGTCACTGGTACATACAGCATTTCCAGGCAGAGAAATAAAAGATGTGCTCCAGGTACTGTAGATGGATGATAGTCATACATGAATGATGTATTTCCATTCATGGCAGATGAGACATCTCAGATCATAAGAGAAGCTGGAAAACCAGATATAAAGGAAGGTGTGAACTCAGCAGGTCAGACCTATGGGGTTGACCAGTGTAGTGTTCTGATTTTTCTTTTCTCCCCAGTACCATGAAAGGATAAATTATGTCTGAACTGGATCTTTCCCTTTATCTTGCACCTGAGCTTCCTAACCAGCTCCCAGGTCATTGCCTGCTGCCCATTCTTGCTTCTCATCTTGCTGCCCAAAAACCTGTGCCTCTCAGGGCTGCAATCACTACTGCCACATACAATTTTAACCAGTTAAATTAACCTGAGTTATTTTTCTTGGCACAAGTGAAGGAATGCTGACCCAAATTTCTGTGCTGGCTGGTGTAAATGGGAGGAAAGGGGGAAAAAGATTACAGGAGAGAGCACAGCTGGATCTGAAGAAGGATGTTTGTCCACAGCCTCTAAAAGCAATTAAACTAGAGCCTTGTGCAGTTTGGCACATCTGAGAAAAAACACTAGTTATTTTGCTAACTTAATAGGGATTTGGATATTTATCCTCATTTCTAGATTGTAGCATTCATGGTTTTGTATATGCTGTGTAAGCACTGAAAATTTGGCTGCTTTAATTACTGGCAGCAGGTCCTCTATTAAATACTGTGCATCATGTGAGAAGGCAATGCTGATTTCTAAGTTGAAGTAGTAAGAAGGGTAGCTCTGCTGCCACTTCCACCAATCCACAAGGCATCTCCAAATCAGGCTGTCTAAACTCAAAATGGCATACAATTTCTGATGGATTCAGATTTGGAATCAACTTTTTTCCCTGGTCTCTGTACAAATTTTGAGTTCTTAAGATGCCCTGTAAATGCTTGTATCAGGGCAACCTAAGACAGTGTCCTTCAAACACCTTTATACACATCAAAATGCACTGTGGTTAATTGTTTCTTCTGTTTCCACGGTAGCTAAGTGCATAGTCCGTTGTTTGGTTTTGTGAACTTTTCATTTGTTTTTTCTTTTTGTATAATATTTCCTTCAGGGAAAAGCAGAAATTTGAAAAATACTGCTTAAGAGAAGAGAGAACATGACTCCATTTTTCTTTTAGAAAATAATTTGCCAAAATCAAAACTTTCTTTTTTTTTTTTTTTTTTTTTTTTTAATGGATGCATCATTTTTATCTCTATCACCTCATCTGACATTACCTCAGTCAGCATGATGGAAATGTTTCTGTTAAGCATTATCATGCAAACTTTTAGCCCCAGTCTTTCAGTGAAGTAGCACCATTTTGGCTTTCCATATTGAAAATTAAACTCAGCCTGCCATACAAAGCTGAAACCCTATGGTCAGACTGGAACTCTACATATAAACTGGGATCCTATTCCAGTTTACCTGCAGCTGTGGTTACGCTGTCCAAGGTGGATCTGGAAACACTTCTGCCAGAAGGGGATGCTTAAAATAACTACCCTGCCTGAACATCCTGCTATGATTTGGACTCCGACCAATGAGTGTCGCTGCTTACTGCAGGGGGTTAGACTAGATGACCTTTAGAGGTCCCTTGCAACCCAAATTATTCTATGATTCTATGGTCATAGCAAAAATATACCAAACTGAGACATATACCAAACACTGAAAAGGAGAAATTAATTTCCTATTGGTCGATGCAGACGTCTCTACTTTTTCTTTAAAGTTGCCACAACCATGGTATTTCAGAGAATCACAGAATCAGCTAGGTTGGAAGGGACCTCTGAGATCATCAAGTCCAACCCTTGACCACAACCACTGCAGTTACTAGACTATGGCACTAAGTGCCACATCCAGTCTCTTTTTAAATATCTCCAGGGATGGAGAATCCACTACTTCCCTGGGCAGCCCATTCCAATGTCTGATCACCCTCTCCGTGAAGAAATTCCTTCTAATATCCAACCTAAACTTCCCCTGGTACAACTTAAGTCCATGCCCTCTTGTCTTGTTGAAAGTTGCCTGGGAGAAGAGCCCAACCCCCCCTGGCTCCAGCCTCCTTTCAGGGAGTTGTAGAGAGCGATGAGGTCTCCCCTGAGCCTCCTCTTCTCCAGGCTGAACACCCCCAGCTCCCTCAGCCTCTCCTCACAGGACTTGTGCTGGAGTCCCTTCACCAGCCTGGTTGCCCTCCTTTGGACCTGCTCCAGGACCTCAATCTCCTTCCTGAACTGAGGGGCCCAGAACTGGACACAGGACTCGAGCTGTGGCCTCACCAGGGCTGAGTACAGGGGCAGAATCCCTTCCCTGGACCTGCTGGCCACGCTGTTCCTGATCCAGGCCAGGATGCCATTGGCCTTCTTGGCCACCTGGGCACACTGCTGGCTCCTGTTCAGCTTCTTGTCAATCCAGTGTATTGTGTTGTCCAACCAAGAAGCAGTCCTTCCACAGCTTCAGGCATGGTAAAGCGGGTAACCTTCCCCCAGTCCTGCAGACACCCATGGGAAGCTTTACTGGAAAGTACTTAAGAAGTCTCCTGTACTGCTGGAGACCTGTAGAGAGCTTGACCACAGACAGAAACCTATCCTCCCACTGCCCACAGTGCCTGCAACCATTTTTGCTTTTCCCTGGGACAAGACCAAAGTGTCAATGCTATACATCCTTCTTAAAATTAATAATGGGCAACTTCATCTATAATTATAATATTCTAGGTTGTTTTTAACATTTACAATGCAGCTATAGTAAATGATTTAATTGTGCAACACCTCTTTGCCCCTCACAGCAAGCACATAACACTTACTAGCTTCAATAGGAGTTATGTGCACATAACTATTCCAGAAATGAATATACTCCTTTTGATTATTATAAGGTTATAAGCAGCAGGAGTCCATTATGATTAGTATTAAAATGAAGAATTTTTCATAAATCATAAAAGTTACTTTATTATTTCCATTTATACTTATTCTTTTTCTCTGCATGCATCTACAAATTTATATTTTGTCCTAATTCAGGCACTTTGCAATCATACCAAAAGCTTTTATTCTTTATAATACAAAATGAATTTGCTGAATCTTTCTTTTTAAATTTCCAAAGGATCAATTATACCAACAAGAAAGGGAGGTTGAAAAAAAAAAAAAAAAGAAAAAGAAAAGGAAGACTAAGAACAACAAATAATGTATTAAAATCATACTCAATAGTATTTGCCTGAAATGGCTTTCTGCTTCTCTGCCCTAGGGCTAGATCTGACTTGAATGTCTTTGTCTTGCAAAGTTTGCCACATCCCTAAAATCTTCATACTCACAAATGGCAACAGAGATGCAGTTGGCATCATCTTAGCCACCCCAAAGCAGCACAAGTTCTAGCAAGGAGGAAGAAAATGGTACTGGCAGCTGTACTATTATGGTTGTTACCAGAGTACCTGCCTAAGGTGGCACTGTGGGACACTTTTCATTTGTTCGTGAACCTCTGTTCTGAAAAGGTACTTTCACTTCCATCCTGTCACCTAGCTGTGATTCTATGGGGGTCACAGTTTGCATGGTGTAAGTGAGGGTGTGATGCTCATCAGAGCTCCAAGACAGTGCTGGAAGCAAGTGCAATGGTTCTGAGGTGAGGATGGGACTTTGGGTGTCTCTTTAGATACAAATGTGCATTCATGGCTGTAGGACATGGATGTAGGACAGTAGACTAGGCAGACTGCCACTCTACTGTGTCAGCTCCTGTATTTCACACATATCTTCATGAAATTGCAGTTCAGACATGTGAATGTGATAGGCAAGTGACCAATAATTCCATTCTTTCACATTGCAGAAGACATTTAGGCTGAGAGAACAGGGAATAAAAACACCAACAGAGAAAATTGTTCGCATTTTAGGTAGAGTTAAATATCTCGGCAAAGAAGACAGCATTTCTCTCTTGACATACAAATCAAACAAAGTTAAGTTGTGTTTCCCAGAAACACATTTACAGTGATATACTCTGGTCTTGTGTACTGACTGGTTATTAGACAGGACTGAGAAGCTGTTGTTAATTTCTGCTGTTCTTCCACAGCTTTGGTTCTGGCTGAGAGAGTGTATCTGTCAGAAGCCAGAGTTTGTGTCTGGTTCTGGGCATTGCCCATTTTATGTTTCTAAAGGACCGAGCCATCCTAATCTGATACATATCAGATCTGTTGCCACAAGGAATAACATTGTACTATCCATTAAAAATTTAAATAGGATTCCTACCAAATGCTGCATGGAGTCATAGCAAGTAGCAGGCACAACATCAACCTGCAATAGGGGAGCTATCACGACCAGAGGGCTATATAGATGTGTTCAGCTACGTGTATACATACATACAGATATAACCTTAGGATACCACAGTGAGCCAGATCCTACTGGGATTAACTGTGTGTCTGACATGTCTAATCAACATATCTGTCAGTATATTTATACTATATCTCTGACTGTTCTCTGTATGATTAACCACTTCCTATTTAATTGAGAGAAGGGACTTCAGCAGATGTTAAGTCTATGACTAAAGAGAATAATTTTGATTGAACACTTCAACAAAAAACTAAACAAAACAAAACCAAACAAAAAAAGAAAAAAAAAAGGAAAAAAAAAAAATTCATGCAGTTTGGATACTTATTGGATGTAGTTTGGTCTGAGGATGAATGTTTGTATTTTGTGGTGGGGGAGCTTCTTTCTGAGATGTGGAAAAATAGCTTTCCTTCTGGAGTTTTTTTTTCCTTCTGGCACTGGCCTTTTAGTTTGTTTTTAGAATTGATTTTTCAAAGAAGCTTTTGCAACACAGCAGATACCTGTGCCCAGGTTGAAGAATACGGCTTGTGTGGTCTCTTTTTTTAGTGTAGGAAAAGGTATGAGAAACTCCTTTACATTTGTCACTTTAAAATCCTGACAAGATTATACTAGAATGGTCCCACTGTAAACCCAAGTAAGTCAATGCCTTATCAGCTGTATCAGCAGTTGTGAACACTAGTACATTTTTGCCCTGTCCATGCAAGGGGGTTGGAACTATATGGTATTTAAGGTCCCTTCCAACCCTAGACATTTTATGATTCTATGATTCTTGAGCTTCAAAAATAAATGCAAAAAAGCACTGAGTTTTTATCATGTTGCTTCAAATTTGGTTACTTTTTTCTCCCTAGAAGTCTTAAAAGCTTAAAATCAAGGTACTAGGTGCAAAATTATATGCTACTTGTGTATTTTAAAAAATCATATTATCTGGTATTAAAGTAAGTGACAAATAGCTTTTTATATGTCATGGTTTAACCAGCAACTAAGGCCCATATACCCACTCACTCACTCCCCACTGGTGGGTTGGAGGAGAGAATCAGAAGAGTAAAGGTGAGAAAACACATGGGTTGAGATAAAAAAAATTAAATAAATAAAGTAAAAGCAAGCAAGACAAAACAAGGATTTCATTCAGCATTTCCCATCAGCAGGCGGGTGTTCAGACACCTCCAGGAAAGCCTGGCTTTCCTTGAGAAGTCAAACACTATCATTCAACAAGTCTTCCTCTTCTTTCTTCTTCTTCTTCCAGGTTTATATGCTGAGCATGACACCATATGGTATGGAATATCCCTTTGGTCAGCTGTCCCAGCTGCCTTCCTTCCCAGCTTGTTGTTCTCCCCAAGTCTACTCACTGGCGGGGTGGGGTAAGAAGCAGAAAATGCCTTGGGCTCTGTGTGAACACTGCTCAGCAGTAACTAAAACATCCCTGTAATATCAACACTGTTTTCAGCATAAATCCGAAACATCACCCTATACTATGAAGAAAACTAACTTCTATCTCAGCTAAACCCAGCACAATATTTAAGATGGCAAAGTGGGTTTTATTATAAAACCGTATTTTCAAATTGTTGTAGCTTGTGATACATCCAGCTGCTAGGCTAAAATTTGTCATGCTTTGTGAACAATTTTGAAAAGTTTACATATAAAGTGTTCAGACCATTATCAAGTGAGAGTGAGAAGCAGAATATAATTCTCCCATTGCAACCTGTGAGTCTTTTCAACAACGCCTCTGGGCAAAGTGGCTGACAGTGGAAAACTGTGATTTGCCATGGAAATAGCTATGGAAAGTTGCAATGCCCAGCCTTATTGTGAAGGAAATTTGTTTTTATTTGATTGAGATATGAATGTTTGAAAATATTATACCAAACATTCACTGTAAAGCCTTTTTCTTCTTTCTTTTCCCTAACTTTACCTCACAACCCTGATCTTGGGAAGGCTTATCCAAATGCCTAACTTCAATGATCTGAGTAGTTCCCTTGTGTCCCACAGAATGACCACAATGCCAACAGCTTATGTGGGGAGCAAGTCTTCACAAAATAGGGTTATGTGCTTTTTTTGTTTTTACACTGTGGCTAAGCTCAATGCAAAATGATGTGGCTGCATTTCAAATTCTTTAGCAACTTGAAACAAGTTTGACCCAGCAAAAGAATCACTCTTCTTAATATATACACACTCCTCTCCTACTGATGTGACCTATATGAAACATACACAGAGGAGGGGAGGAAAATGCTTGTGAATTTTTTTTCTTTTTGTTTTTTTTTTTCTTTTTGTTTTTTTTCCTGATTTGACTTCATAACCTTCTGCAATTTATGGCCTCTGCTGCATTCTGAAGATGGGTGAAATCTGAAATGTGGGAGCTGGAAAGCTGTAGTTCAGGCTGCTTAGTGAAGCTAGCCATCCCTCTCCTTGCTCCTGAGGAGGCATTTGGCATTTGATCAAAAGATGAACATTTGCAATTCCTATGCTGAAGCTGGAGCAGTGAGCCTTTGGCAAGCCTGGTTAAAACAGCAACAAAGGGCTCCAATCCCAATAGCTATTAGAGGTGATAGGGAAGCTGCCTGCTGCAGAAAAATGGTTGGGAAACTCTTCCCATGGGCATTGCTTCCCAGCCTCTGAGCAACTCTTGCAGGCATCTGCAAAAGGGGGTGGAGACAGAGATAATATTTTAGCAACAAACATTGAAATGTAGGTAGTAAGCAAGGATTTGCTTAACAGAGCAGAGCTGGAGCTTATGCACTGAAAAAAGCAGGAAAAGCAGGTACTGTTCTTGTACATGCTCTGCCCTCAGCTGCTGCAGAGCCTTTCCTGTAACAAGGCTGGACTTTCCTGGAGGCATCCAGGTCATCCCATTGCCAGCTGGGCATGTCCAGAAGGCAGCAGTGCATTGAGATGTAAGCTCCAGTTTGAAGGTGCTTGAGTCATGTTAATGAGACTGAGCTAATAAAGCTCTGCCTCAGGGAACCATTTCCTAATGTTTCAACAACTGTTTATGGTAAAATGCCAAACCCAGATATTCTTCCTGCCCAGGCAAATGCTCTGACCAGTGAAGTAGAGAGTAACAGTCCCTCTTATTCTCTTGCTCTTTGACCTGATCATTGACCATTCCCATCTGCCTCATAGTCCATGTTGAGTAAGGGCTGGGAAAGCCTAACCAGTAGGCAGGTTATTAAGTATCTCAAACGAGTGTTGCAAAAGATAGGTATGAATCTGTCTACTGGGCAAGGGAACAAACTTGGGGTTTCCACTAGGAAGAGAATTCCACAACCCTGTCACTGGAGAGGGACAAATATTTCGCTCTCCATCCTTAGAAAGAAGGAATAGAAACATGTCCCTGAACTGCTGGGGACAGCATCCCTACTCTCTCAAAAGACAGGAAACCGTAAGAACTGAGCCCTGCTCAGCCAAATTCTCACAGTAGTGCTCTTATACACTTACCTGCTTCTTCCTATGAGTCATGGGGTACATGAACCCTTATCCACAGATTGTGGATGTCAGTCTGAGGATCTCAGCCCAAAAGTTCAGTGCTGCACCTTTCATGACCTCTCATCATTCTGGCCTGCAGGTACATCAGAGCTACATTGCCGAGCTGAGCATCATGAGCTGTTCCTCTCCTGACTCACATAACAAACCTAGGAAGAGATGGGGGGAGATGGGCAAGGATCTATGGAAATAGAGTATGTACATGGCACGATTGTGCTGAGCACAAATATGGCACATTTTTCATAATTTGCAAATGGCCATTTGTGATTTATCTCTCACCACTTAAATGGAAGGAAAAGAGTGGGTGCATTACAGCATGTTGGCTCTCAGTTTGCAGTGGGGGCAAGTAACAAACCAATTCCTCCTCATTACAGGCAGTCAGAGGGCTCGTGGGTAGCACAGACAGCTTATCTAAACAAAGAGGCAATTGTGTGTTGCACACATCTAATTTTATTCAGGGACTATGATGACTCAAGCTTCCTTTATTGCAGTATATGGCATCATTAGAAGGCTTCTGCTCTGAATTAGAACAGGAACCCTTGAAGAAATAATAGCCTCATGATGCATAGCCTCCTGTTATTTATTTGCTCTATAAATTACTTAATCCCATTTCAGAGAGATCAGGTTGAGGCTGGGCGTAGTGCAGGGGCTACCAACAGCTGTTAAGGCTTGGGATGGGGGACTGGCAGGAGACCAAGCACATGCAAGACTCTGAGCAAACTTTTTTTAGATGTTGGGGGACTTACTACATGCAGCTCTTACTCTTACTGATGTAGGTTTTGCACCTAGAATACTGTGTTCAATTCTGGGCCCCTCCATACAAGAAAGACATTGAGTTGGTGGAGTGAGTTCAGAGAAGGACAACCAAGCTGGTGAAGGATCTGGAGAACAAGTCCTGTGAGGAGAGGCTGAGGGAAGTGGGAATGTTTAGCCTGAAGAAGAGGAGGCTGAGAGGAGACCTTACTGCTCTGTATAACTACCTGAAAGAAGGAGATAGGGAGATGGGTGCTGGCTTCTTCTCTCAAGTAAATAATGAGAGGACTAGAGGAAATGTCCTGAAGTGACACCAGGAGAGGTTTAAACTATATATCAGGAAGAATTTATTTACTGAGATAGTAGGCATTGGAACGAACTGCCCAGGGAGGTGGTGGAATCACCATCCCTGGAAGTATTTAAACACTGTGTAGATGAGGCACTTCAGGACATGCTCAAGTGATCCTGGTGATACAGGTATAGTTAAATATATTTTATTTACTTTACTGAGGTGTTGGGGGTGGATGTTGGCAGTTGTACTCTGTGATCTTAGGTGTCTTTTCCCACTGTGACAATTCTGTGATTCTGTGAAACTTTGAAGAATGGAGAGATGAGCTGGCCTCACTCCAGTTGAGTTTAATCACTCATAACTCTGCTAATATTTCTTAGGCTCGGTGGGTTGTAGAAAACTGTCATTAAACATGCAAAAGCAACACTTAGGTCTACTCTGCAAGGAGGGAGAGAACATATGGAGGGAGCCCATGCTTCATGCACTGTATCACTTCAGAGACTAGATTAGCATCTCCTTTTTCAGCTTCTAGTCTGGCCTGGAAAGTTTGTTAATTGACAAGAATTGTTAGCATGGCAAAAATATCAGTGTGTTATCCTAAATGCAGATGCAAGCATGACCCTAATGTAATTTTATACCTTCTGATGCTTGATTTCTAGTAACTTTCAGTAGAATCTCACTAATATTTGGCTATGGACATGGAAAGTGAGGTCACACTTGTTACCAAAATGGTTCTTTTTTATTATGTCTCAGTTTTTCACCACCACAGCTTCTTCTTGCTCCCCACCAGAACTCAGTGACTGTGATATAGTTTTGGGATTTGTAACCTTGCTCCATGACATTTAACTGGGGTCAGAAGATAAAATACTGTCTACAAAGGCTCTGGATAGAGTACTTTTTTATTTTACTGAAATTTCAGTGAAAATTTCAAACATAATTTACAGCATTTATGTGGCAATAAGTGCTTCTAGGAATACCATTCTGAGCAAAATGGGAGTACCTTTCTTCAACACCAGCCTTTCAATGTTTGCAGCTTCGTATTTCCTACTTGAAGTGTGAATGCAAGCAGTAATTAATGTTTCTGTGTTAGACAATATTACTGTAGTGAGTACTTTGGAACTGGAACTTAAGGCTCATTTTACACTATAAATGAAAAAAAGATAGAAGGGGAAAAATGACAGTTTTAATTGGCTCATGGATTTTTCAGTTTCTTCATTCTTTTGTTTTTCCTCTCTCTTTATAAATATGTACGTACATGCATGTATATTTAATGTACTGAATTATTGCTTCTTCATGGCTCCCCCCTCCCCTTGCAACACTGTGTATATGGGAAAGTGTAAGCTGCCTCCTTTTTGATATTAGGAAAGCCTCAGGAGAATCCGAGGCTTGCATCTATACTTCAGTTGCAACATCTTACATAGCTCTTCCTGGGGAAATAAAAATGATGCAGGTATAGTGACAGTGCTTTTGGAGTGAGCTCTGGAACTGTATTTGATATTAGAATTAATTTGGAGTTGGGTGATGCAGACTTCATCTGTATCTACAAGCTGAGCTTCTCATCCATGCAATTCCCTGATTCAGCACTCATTTCCAAAATGGAAGAAATTAGGGTTATTTCTTAGACAGCTGACCTAGAAACTTGGGGTCAGGTTCTCCTGCTTCTTTGTAGAGTTTTATATCACATCCATTACCACAGCCTCCAAGCACTTTCTCATGGTAAAAAAAGTCACTAAATCCCACACAGAGTTCATGGGGCCTCTGGGGTCACCACTCTGCATGGCTAGCTGTTATTTTTGGAGGGAAGGAGGGAATGAGGGCATGAGGCAGGGAGATTACAAGTTTTATTATTTTAAGTGTCAGTGTGTCACGGTTTAACGTTGGGCGCCAATAAAATCTGTCACGGTTTAACCCTGGCCCGGCAAAACAACAGATTTAAACCAAGAAACAGATTTATATATTAACCTCTCTCTCCTCTGATAAAGGAAAGAGAGAGAATAAGGAAGAGAGACTTATGGGTTGGAAACTAAACTACAGAACTTTAATGAAATAATAATGATAAAATAGGAAAAATTACTAAATATATACAAATATACAAATATACAGGAAAGTTGATCCCACGTTCCTCCCCCCTTTCCCCAATACTCTCACGTCACCACCGAGGCTGCAGGACAGCCCTGGGAAAGTCCAGGCTGGACTCCTGGAGTCGGCAGCAGTCAGGAGCTGGGGGCAGGAACACACAGATTCAGGCTGGCACGGATCAGGACCACAGGCAGAGGGACGGATGGAATCCTCTCAGGATACCGAAGGAAGCAGGGAGGGCAGGAAGGAAGAGAGAGAGTTGACCTTTGATCCCTCAAATTTATACCAAGTATGACGTGTATGGGATGGAATACTCTGTTTGGTCAGTTCTGGCATCTATCTTGTCCGGTCCTCCCCAGAGGAGGGGTTCAGGTGGGACCTCGTTGCTCCTTCTGGAAAGCAAAATGTTCCTGAGAGCTGAGCAGTGTCCTTGGGTTGCATACCAGTCTCTGTCTGTAACTATAAACATCGAATGTTATCAGTCCTAGAAGCAGACAGTGTCTGAGAAACTTGCTGTTAACCCCAGCAAGTGCAACTACTTACAAGAGACTTAGCTAAAAGCAAAAGCACAAACCAGAAAATCACCTTTATCCTGGCCTAAACCAGGACACAGTGATGGCAGTAAAAGTTGTCTCCAAGGAAAGCCAAGTGACATCCTTTAGAGCCCCCCCAGGCTTGGGAATGCACTTGCTCCCCACTAGAGTAATTTCCACAGAGACTTCCCTACAATCAGACCTGTTTTGTTGTCAGGTCAGGTATTGGATCAGAGGAACCCAGCTGTCAACAGGGGTCACGGACTGAAATTTGGTCCTTCATGGAGCAGGGATTCAATCCTTCAGCTTCTTTGAAGTATGAGCCTTTGAATTGAAGTCACAGGCTATCTGTGAGCTAGGGAAGTGACTACAGCAGAAGCTCTGTGTGCTTACTGGGGCTTCAACCACACAGAAAGCAACATTTTGTACCAGCTGGAACTGAGTGGTAGCAGGTTGCTTCTAGTAATCCATGCCAATACTGATAAATTAATTAATTGTGTCAGCCATGTCCCACTCCTGGGAGGAAGAAATAAAGTCAACTTGCAAGCTGAAGATGAAAAAAAGCATTTTTAAAAATTAATGCAAAGTGATCACCCAAGCACAGGGACTTTGGAGCTTTGAGCCATCCTTGACAAGTGGGCTTCACCAATGGAGACACCCTCAGAGCATGTTTGGCCCTTGGCCAGTTGTTGGGTCATTTTATTACGAAGATGTATCAATTCGGGGAAACCTTCCACCTCCAGATTGGTGGTACTCTGCAGATTACAAATGCTCCAGCAGTGGCAGTGAATATGTTACCAGAGAATGTGTGGATTGGTTATAAGGTATGTGGTAGTACAGGGGGAACTCTGCCTGGGGAGCCCTTTTTGGGTCTGCGTGTCCCTCAGAAGTTGCCTGTCACTGCAGCTGCAGGAGGGTTTGTCTCATGTGAGAAGCATGAGTGACCTGTGAGTGGGAGCTGCTAGTGACAGATTTTGTCCTTCTTTTGTTTGGTTTCACAGATGTTTTTTGTAGTGTGCAAAGAAAGGGAGCAGGCTGTAAGTGGAGAGTTGTCGTGGTGTGATAGGAGGAAAATAATGTCCAGGCAGATGTCCAGACCAAGGAGAGGATGGAGATCAGGAGCAGCAACAGGCTGGGCATACAAGTCTTGTTACCAGCACTGGCCATGGAAAAAAACACAATTAGGTGGGAAGGTGACATTATTGGTGTGGTGTTAAGGGTCTTTGTGCATAAGAGTTGCTGAGGGAAAGTGGATTTGAGATGAAAGAGGAATCCAAAACTGATCTGGTGCAACACAGGCCATAGGTTTTGACTGTGAGCGTACTTATGGGATCTGGCATCTCATGTCCTACATTAAACCTGAGAAGGCATTCAGCCTCTCTACAGAGGTGGAGAACCCACGGTTTCCCTGGGCATTTTGTTTCAGTGATTAATCATCTGTACTCCTAAGAAGCTGTGCCCCGTTACTATGTTGGATTTGCTGTGGTTCACCTCCTGGTAATTAGTTCTTGTTATGTCTCTCTCTGCTAGATTAAAGATCCCGTTTGTAGTCAGTATTTTCTCCCCATGTGGGTAATTATATGCTGTAGCCACACCACTTCTCAATCTTATTTTTGATTAACTAAAACAGATTGAGCTCCTTAAGTCTTTCCCTGAGAGGCAGCATGCTCTTTTGTTCTTTCTCCACCCTCAGTCTTTGAATTACGTTTTGTGACTTTTCTCTCCATCCTGTCCAGCTTTGTGGCATCTTTTTAACAAAGGGGTGGTAGAATGTGATTCCATGTTCTTCAGCAATGCTCATAGATGCCAGTAGTTTTAATTTCTTGATTTTTTATAGTATACAGTATGTTTTTATGTTGTGTTTGTTTGCTTGTTTGTTTGTTTTTTAAAAAGTTGAATGGGGTTGTCTGCCTCACTGGCATGGGTGTGAGCTCTGTATTTGTCCCCAAGGAGAGGCAAGGGCTTCCACATTCAAAACAAACTACTGCTTCAAGCCTCCTAGCTTACCACCCATGCCCAGAAGATGAAGTATTTGCCCTGAATGATTCAATATTACTTTGCACTTATAAGTCAAAACTGCTTTAGCTCTGCTGGCTCCAAACAGTTCACAATCAGCTCTTTGTCTTTATGAATGTTACAAACCTTTTGAGGTTTGTTCTATGTCTGACAGAGACTCCATAAGCTTCTGTACTGGCTTTTGCATGGCAAGGCTTTGGTAGTCGGTGTGTGTATGGGTTACAGGGGTGGCTTCTGTGAGAAGCTGCTAGAAGCTTCCCTCCCATATCCCCCCATTATTTATGGTAATAAATTCATTTTCCCAATTTGAGTC
Source organism: Phaethornis superciliosus (assembly GCA_023637945.1). Taxonomy (NCBI): domain Eukaryota; kingdom Metazoa; phylum Chordata; class Aves; order Apodiformes; family Trochilidae; genus Phaethornis; species Phaethornis superciliosus. The sequence continues at coordinate 58,153,018 of JAJQWJ010000001.1, read as the reverse complement.
CATTTTGCCCATGATGGTAATTAGTGAGTGGTCTCTCCGTGTCCTTATTTGGACCCACAGCCTTTCATTATATTTTCAGTCCTTTGCCCAGTTGAGGAGGGGAGTGATGGAGCAGCTTTGGGCATCCAGCCCAGCTTCACAAACCAGGGCCACTTCTTTTTCTTTATGTCAGTAATCCAGTCTTCAGGTTGTGATATGTAAATGTTTAAACATCAGACAAAAAATATGTTCACTCCAACTTATTAACCAGAGTATTTTGAACATAGTATTAACTGTTTTCTATTCCAGATTCATCTGTTACACTTAAGATCTTTGTTAATACATTACGTTCAAATATGCAGGGTGTTTAGATGAAGATGAATTACTATTGCAGACAAATCAGTATTTTTCAGAATATCTTGCCTTTGGAGTACTGGAATTCAAAATGTTCATGTTGTACTAATCCAAAAGGCTTATGCTAACGTATGAAAAGAACAAATGTTCTTCAGGTAAAACTAATCTAGAGCAGCAATCACCTAATTCTGATATAATTAAAAACAGACAAGAAGATAGTCAGAGAGAGAAAAATATTCTGACTAAAAGATCTTTTGTTGATGACATGTGCTGAGGGAAACATCAGAATAAACAGATTTAAGCGTGGTTAGGAGCTTAGATCGCCTATTATTTCTTTCTGTTTATGACACAAAAGGAAAAGCTCTTTCTGCCAAGCTTGTCTGATTGCTTGTGATGAGATTTGGAGGGATGCCTTTAGAACAAATGGAAGTTTTTCTCTTCAGTGATCCCAGTCTGAGTGCCTCAACTGGGAGTCAGTGAAATGTGACACTAAGCTCCCTTGATCACAGAACAGGTTTCTGAAGGAACAGTTTTGAAACAGGGCAGTGGAGACACTTCCACAGTAAGGATAAAAAAAGCCACCCTGTGCTCAACACCCCCTATTCTGTATGTGCCATAAAACCCATGAGGAGCTGGGGTAGTTTCTGTCAACATGATGATCAGTCATTCTGAGCATGTGTCCACAAAGGGGCACAGGGAGATGGGAATCTGCTCTGAGGTCCAAGGTGTGAGCTGTTTCTGGAGTGAGCCAGTCTGGCATGGCTCAGAGCTGGAGGTAACACCTTATCCTAAGAGGTCCCTGCAGAAAGATGGAGCAAGCAGAATTACTTCTCCACTCTACAGATGGCAAGCTGACACACAGATGGCAGTAGCCAAAAAAACCCAAATGGCATGCAAAAACTTCATGGTCAAGTAGGGCCTTGAACATGGGTCTTCCAAGTTCCCTGCAGGGGCTACTGGAGGGGTAGGAGAAGGATGGTGGGAGTGGGAAGAGAGGACTATCATGAGCAAATGAGTGTCTTGAAGTGACCTCAGGAGACAAAAGAAAATCAGCAGGCAGGAGGGACTGAGGACACACAGACCAAAGCTCTTCTGTACTTAATTAGCTTAGATGCTCCCTTTGCTGTAAGCCAACACCAGGGTATGTGAGTCTGGGATGCTCCTACCCGCCAGCTTCACAGATGCTTTTATGGTCACAACCAACTCCTCTAGCCTGTCAGATACAGTTGCCTAAAATAATCAGGCAATAGAAGGGACAAGGAAAGTAAAAGAAAAGAAAACTAGGTAAAAAAAACAAAACAAAACAAAAAAAGAGAAAGCTCTTTGATCAAAGCCTTCTATGGATAGGACTTATTACTATTATTGTAAGAGGTTTTACCAGAGCAGTGGGTGTTTCTCAGTTAGAAGATGCCAGCTGGGACAAAAGAGGTGCAAAGCTGGTTCACTTTACAATGTGGATTCTTGCCTAATAGGGGCTGAACTCTAGCCATCAGATGCATTTCAATTAGACTCTCAGGTTTATCTCTGGAATACCAACAACCCTGTGATTCAGCCAGCTATGTCCATTTTCCAGGTAAAGTCTTTTACTCTGTCTGTGGGTCTAAGCAGGCTGTGCCAGGACCTGTGTCTAATTTCTTGCTCCCAGAGAAAGCAGATTTGGGAAGGGAAGTACAAACACCACTAGGTTTCTGCAGAATGGCTTTGGAAGTGAACTACATCCACCCCTACCTCCCCAACCACCTCCCTTTCACATGGAGACCATTTCCATGCTTTATGCTGATGAGATGAGAAGCAAGGTTGAGTTTTCTGTGCCCTCTTCAAAGACCACAGCTGAGCATCGCCAGCTCCCTTGGAGTCTAAAGGAGGTCTTCACCAAGACAGATTCCTGGAAACTGTGTCAGAGCACAAGCTATGTCACAGAAGGGGGAAGATTGTCATTAAAACTGCTTCTGCCAGATCCTGGTGGCAGGAGGGTGACCATTGCTTCATCAGTTTTCCAGCAGGAAGGAAAGTGGTTGTCATCTACACCAACACTGGGCATGAAGCAGCAGAGTCCAGGATGCAGCAGGGAAACAGCAGCTGGGTTTCATGAGGTCTAAAAGAGAAGCAGCACTTTTTTTCAGCAGGATTCAGGTGACACCACAGAGCAAAGGGCAAGACCCTCAGGCAACAAATTGGTGGGTGGCAGCAGGAACATGAGCAAGACAAATTCTCATCAGCTGACCTTACCTTCCCACCTTTCCCAGCTACAGTGATACCTTCCCATCAAATGAGAGCAGGAGAAGGAGGAGGGTGGAAGCAGACAAGGAAGCAAACTGCACCTGACTCAGAGTTTTCAGGCTAAGATGCTGCCACTTCTTTTGATAGAAAAGTTTTTTTTTCATTTTGCAAATGATAATTTTAAATAGCTTCCTCTAAGTAATAGAGCAAACTTTGGCCACCGCTGAAATAAGCAGTAGCTTCCACTCACCTATAAGTGCACACTTTAACAATTATTATTAGAGAGTACTATTAAGGAAAAGCCTAGATGCCCTGGCTGTGACAGGAGATCTATTATCTTACATTGTCTGATTAGTTTATGAAAGGAGCTATAATCATTTTAGGACTAAGTGGATGAGATGAAGAAACGAAAAAGGAAGGATACATTCTTATTAGGACCTAGCTAAGGAATGTTCTGCCTAGAACAAGTTTTTTGCATAACTGAAATTTTGCCATGAGAAGTTTCAAGATTGACAACAAATTCCAATTTTCCACTGAGAAAATGCAAATGACAGCTCTAGTGCTGCCCGCCTGGCAGGCATTTGTCAACTTTGTTTTCTGTCTTCAGGGAGGAGATGGAAGCAGCAAGAGACATTTTGACAGGAAGAAAGTCAGCAAGTCAAACAATAAGAAAATATATTGTATTTCAACTTTTCTAAAGATTGTATGTGTGGGGGGATTCCTAAGAGGAATTTCACTTCTATGGAAAACATTTTTATTTAATTCCTCCATTCCAAGGAAGCATGACAACACTGACCTTTGTGTATGGTGCAAGAAGTGAAAAACAGGCACAGAAGAGACTGCAAGCCAGAACAACAGGTTAAGGTTACCTGGACTTCAGTGATAACCATAAACCATGTTTGGATAGACAGTGTCCTGCACTAAAATAGTCAAAAGGAAGGTTTTGATTTCATTTCTACATCTACTTCTGAAGAGCTAGAATTAGAGTAGTCTTCCCTGATTTTGCCTGAATGATCCTCTTTTGAAAATGTCTGGAGCAATTCAGCTTCTGCTGCTGCTTTTGCAGCTCTATTGTGCATATTATAATGTCACATGCTGTATAAAGACTTCTCTTCTGGGCACCTTCTTAGAAATCAGACCCTTTTTCCTGAAAACCTGCTCACCCACCCAAGCCCTTGTCAAGGGACATTCCAGACCTGTTCTGTACATTAAACAGCCCTGCCTCAATAGGTCCAGGAAAGTGGTTATTCCCCTCTACTCAACTCTCTTGAGGCTCCATCTGGAGAAGTATTTACCTTTTGTGGACACAAAGATACACACAAACTGTAGTCTGGTGGTGGGACCCCAAGATGGTCAGGGGCTGCAAAAGATGAGTAGTCTATCATTCCCTCTCAGGTTAGCACTGACTAATCACCATGACTCTCATGTGTCTTAATTTAAAGTAAGCTCTTCACACTGTAGCATAAGTCTATGAACTCTTAATCTTTTCATGATATGCATTTTTGGCCAAATCTGTACAAAACCACCATGGTGGTTTACTGGGTTTGAGCACACCAGCCAGCAACAAACTATTGGTTTATCAGTGACTTCAGCAACAACATACAGGGAAGTGAAGCTAAAACAAGGAAAAGCACAGGATTGTCAGAACTGTTGGGTAAATGTGAGGCAGATCAGAGCCAAGGAAAGTTTGAATAAGTGGAAATGTTTGCAACCTGATAGTAATAACCAGCACCAGGCCAGTGAAGGGGAATGTCCTAAAGACAGTGGTTAGGGCTGTATGTGCAATATACCATGCACCTTACTCTTCCCCCTTCCCTCTTCCTCTTTCTCCCCAAAGGCAAATCTAACCAAGTGTTTGCACAGGAGCACTGCCAGCAGAGACCCCCATCAGGATGAGCCAAACCAGCACATCCCTGGAGTCCCCTCAGTACTCTCACATGACTTTTTGCTAGGCTGAATGAGAGAGCAATCCATTACTTAATCTTGCTGCCATTTCAAGATTGTTCCCTGCAGTATATTTTACAGTGCTTTGTCCAGGCTGGTTTTCAAACATTCAAGTGATGAGACTTCCACCAGTTTACTTGGGGGAGCTATTTTACAGGCTAACAGATATCACCATTAGCACTATTTCTTGTCACATGCATCATCAGCTCTCCAATAAATAACTGGTAACACTACAGCTCTTCTACAGGCCCAGGGAAGGTGTAGGAATGCAAACGGGGAGTCAGTATTCAGGTGAATAAAGAAATATAAAGATAATGGAAATGTCTGGCTTCTTCAGGAACATATGGCATTCACTTGGGTTGTGAACACTTGAATAACACTTGACAGTGAGGTAACTGGCTGCCTCCACCCTCATCCCTGAATAAATGTGAGGTAATCTGAGAGAGCTCAGACACAGGAGGAGGCCAGAATGCTCAGGATGCTGCGTTCAGTTGTGCCAGCATCTACTAGAGTTGGCTACAGATACTTCCATTCCCCTGTAAAGCCACCCTCAAAGTAAATTACCTCACATGTATCACAGGTTAAAAGTGTAATTAGGGGAGCTGCTGCAGAGCAGCCTACAGTGCCTTCTGTTACTGCTATTACATCTAGAGAAATGGACATATGACCAAGTGAGTAATATTTAATGTATTTTAGATTCTTTTATTGAAAATCTATTTCTTGCTCTTCAAGTCCTCCTTCTGCAGAGGCTGGCACCTGACACAATAGGTGAAATCTTCCAATCCTGTATGGAGCCAGGTCTGAAGTATTCTGCTTAAACAGAAAAAAAAAAAACCCAAAACTAGTTCTTCCTGGCCCCTGCTGGCAAATCAGCACCTTGGGTAAACAACAGCATCCTCTGCATGCTTACTAGTTCAGCACTGATAATGGCTGTGACATCAGCAGATGCTTTTCAAAATTCCTTGCTGCAATATTTGACTCAAGGTTCCCCCCTTTGGCAAGTAATTCAATAGTTTTGCTGTTACACACTGAGAAATGCCACCTCCAATTCCTTTGTTCCTTATTACATGTCCATGCATCTTATCTCTTCAGTAAAGAAAACCTGCTGAATACATTCCACAGGCAACATTTCTCAGAAAAAGAGAAAGAAATGCAAATGTTTCAGCCTCCACCTGAAACAATCAACCTCACCTGAAACAATAATGCCCCTCTTACAAAAAACAACAGCAAGCAATTTAGGGAAAATTTAGCAAATACAGAGTAGCCCATGGATTCCAGTCTTAGAGGCCCTCTGACCGTAGGAGGGCCTCTTTTGACCACTATGGAACGGCTCCTTAACTGTTTTCTTGTAATGTACCCAGTATATTTTAAGCAGTCTTGCAGTAATGCTTCCCCAGGGATCTTCTTCCACATTGCACTAGAAAGGAAGAAGTTTTTCTTAACATTCCAACTTCACAATTTTTTTGTTTTTCTCTAGAGTTCATCCTATTATGCAATGCTCCATTGTACTAAGCCTGCACAAAATCTCTTCCTCTTGGGATTTTCCTTGAATTTATTTGGAGGTGATTATCATAACTCCTCTTAGTTGTTGCTTTGCCGAGATGTATGTAGCTTGCTCTTTTAATCTTTCCATATCAGTCAAGCCTTCCCACTACCTAATCATAATTGTGCCTCTTCTCTCAGCTCCCTCTAGCTTTTCAGTATCTTTCCAGAGACATGGTGCTCAGCACAGCACAGCAGATGCCAGCTGCATTTGCAGCTGTGTAGGGAAGGTACTTCATTCGTCTGCTCTCCTGTAGAGAATCTTCAGATAGATTGCCCACCTGTCCTACTGCCTTTCATTGCAAAAATTCCAAGAGCCAAGGGAAAGCAAGTTGTAGTGCTGGAAAGCTGCCAAACTGGTGGAAAGTTCCTCTGGATATGTTATACCATGATTCTACCTAAGAACTGGTACTATGCTCCTCAAGGACCAGATGCTGCCTATTTCTGGGAGGGTAACAACAGTGTCTTTCTGAATATGGATTAGCTGTTGCTTGTCTGCTTTGGTCAAACTTTGTGTGGCAGCACCATCTGTGCCACAAATGGTCAATAATGTAAAGTCTCTGCACAGAAAACAAAAATTATTTTGACCTTTTTTAAAGCTGTATGCCGCATTATGAATTCTTTTCTGATTTACTTATTTACTATGTAATCTAATGTTTGTGATTCATATGTATGTCAAAGCATTCATTTACCCAGACAAATTCCTGAAAACCTGAGCATGTGCCCAGTTTAACATAAAAATATATTTATTATTTAATAATAAATATATTTATTATATTATATATATTTGATATTATAGGAAAATCTATCAAAGACAGTATACAAAAATGCATTGTTATACTTCTACTACTATTTAGCAAACAGTTTTCTATTAGGGCTGAGATAATAACAGATGTCTTTAGCTTCTCTAAGCGCTGTAATCTTTCAAGTGATTGATCTGTCGAAGAAGTGAATTTTCTGTCACTAATTGCAGATCATATCAGAATAAGAGTATCACAAACAGAAGTCACAGGCAAAAGACAGGAGGGAAGGGAAGAGAAGAGCAATGAGAGCATGACAAAGGAAAAACATAAGAGCCTTCAGGTAAGGTTTGAACACACAGAAAGGAGGAGATAGAAGAAAATGTATGGCACCTGAGGTAAAATGGTGTCCTGCTGTCTCAGAAGAAGCACATGCAATACTTAAAATTGGATTCAGAGTTCTTCATCTTCACAGTTCTGAAACCACTAGGAGCAAACAGTTACCTAAACATGGGTAGTATAATACTTTGCTTAATGACCGATAACACAGTGCTGTAGTTATAGTCAATACACCAATTTTGCTGAGTCAATTTGCTTCTTTCAGGTTTTCTTTCAAACTGTTAACAAGCAGTTTGCATTCATCACTTGAGACCTGTAATTAACACTGGATACCCTTCTGAGAGATACGTTCTCACACAAATGAGAATACCAGGCTTCTTGGAGGAATCAGGATTTTTTGGCCTATATTGTGAAGGCAATTAAATTAAATAAAAAATATGACATCTTCTGTCCTTAATATCAAGAACTATTATCCTTTCTCAATATTTCTCTTAAAAATATTCCAAGCAAGATCTAGTTGCTACGGGGTTTTTTGTTTGGTTGGTGTTTTTGTTTTGGTTTTTTTTTTGTGTTTGTTTTAAATCAGTTTGCCTCCTTGCACCTCACTTTTCTCTGCATATTTTAATTTTTCCCTCTTATTACTTCCTAGTATGATTTCAAACTCCCCCCCCCCAGTTCAGCATTGACTGTGAATTTCATTAATGCACTGTTTATTTTTCTTCCACACCAATTAATGAGGGTGATAAATGAGATAGGACATAACATCAATCCCTGTGGCACCCCAGTAGCTACATCCCCCAAATTAAAACACTGCCATTTATCATTACCATTTGCTAATGTTCTTTCCGCCAATTTGTAGACCCTGTGGCAGTACTCCTACTGAAGCCAATCTCAATTAATTATTCAAGTACATTCAAGGGAGATGCAATATCAAATACTTTATGGAAAACCAAAATGCAGTATACCAACTGCATTTCCAGTAGGCATAACCACTTTAATTATTTTAAAACCTTTTATATCTGTTTGTGAAGATTTATTCTTTTATCATTCGTACTTTAGTGGTGCCTGAAGGATCCAACTGGGCTGAGGACCCATTGTCATGTTTATTACTAAAAGTTTATCTTCAGCTGCTTAGTGATTCCCTTTCTTCCTCTCTCCCATATTTGCTTCATTGTCACCCCAAGGATAGAATTTAAATTAATGGAACTGCAATTGCCAGGATCATTGACAATTCCTTCTTGGGAAATCAGGTGTGTTTTCTATATTTTGCATATTTTCTATATTTTGCATATTTGCTGCTTCCACTCTGTCTTTTTCAAAAAAAACTTTATTATGAGTCATGCTTGCATGAAAATAGACTCTTGTCTCTGTTTCCTTACCATGCATCTGCTCCTGCTTTGCACTCCCCACTGGAGTCTGCATCAGTGATAATCCTGTGAGTGAGAAGTCTCAGTAAGTTACATGGAGATGACTGATGTCACACTTGGACAATTAAGTGGGGAATAAGCAGGAGCACACTATCCCTCAAGAAACTGAGGACCCATTTTGTCTGTGCTGGAAAATGCCAAAAAGAGATTGAAAAAAAGGCCATGGTGCTTCTTGATACAAGAAAGAAAGCCTCTACTTGCCAAACAGAAAATATACTGATTCAAAGGGAGAGGCATGGATATGTGAACAACCCCAATAATATCCTGAACTCAAGGAGAGACGGGCTGTGTGACTAGAGCTCACGTAACACCTTTGGTCTTTGGAAGATTCACAAAGGGTGCATTTTGCATGCAAATTTACAATTTCTTTCCCTTCCCTTCCTGTTTGGGTGGGGTTTTTTTTGTTGTTGTTTTTTTGTTTGTTTGTTTGTTTTGGTTTTTTTAAATAAAGATTATCTTTTCCACAGTCTTCCTTCTGTTCCCTTTCAAGGGACAACACAGTAGCACTGTGTCTGACAGACACCCCCATCTCGCCTCTCACCCAAGAGAGAGTGCATCCCGGGCTGGAAAATATTTCAAAGAAGCACTGAAGAATCTCCTCCTTGGTGAAAGAGCTGATCTTGGAGGAAATGTTTTCTCCTTCCTGCTAAAACCACAGGATCTGCCAACTACCTGACTAAACTAATTTTTTCCTCCCACTTATGCTATAAGTCTTCCCATCAGTGTTGAGGGTGTACCATCTCACTGTTCCTTTGTAATGATGCCATTTCTTGGTCACAAGAAGCCCCAAATCTGCTGCGCTTTGAGTTTTTGTAAGATCCTGTATCTGTGATGGGACAAAGATTAAAGGTTTTGAGTCCCACTGTGTTCCTACAGATGTTGTAGAGTCACTTAAACAAGGTACTTGGTGCTGTGATGGTACACTCCTTCACAGTGCTTGAGGAAATTGGCTGCCCAGTAGCATCTTTCAAGTTAAAGCTGTAGGCTAGTGTTTAGATGAGAATCCCAACTCTGGTCCATTCTGATTCCTGAAATGGCCTGTTATTAATGGACCTCTTATTAGTCCTCCACTTTAAAGGGAAATATTTAGTACCCCTCTTTCAAGTAATCTTCATTATCACATGCAGCTGCCTTTGTTATTTGCCTTTGCTTCTGCCCCTCTGCAGACAATTATGTGCAGGGCACTGGACAAAGGAGGTTAGGCCTTATTTTAAGCTCTATGCCAAATAAGTGGGTCTGGGCTTCTAAAACTGAATTTAATACCACCTCTGGAAAGCTGTGGCTGTCCCATTGAAGGAAGTTTTCAAGGCCAGGTTGGATGGGGCTTTGAGTAACCAGGTCTAGTGGGAGGTGTATCCTGCCAATGCAGGGGATTGGACTAGATGGTCTTTAAATATCCCTTTCAACTCAAAACCAGTCTGTGATTCAGTTCAGACTCCTTTGCTGTAGAGGAAACCAAAATATGGGCATTTGAATGGGCCCTACAGTTGAGAAAACTTCTTGACTTTTTTCTACTTAGAGCATGCAGTTACAGCAAATCCATTTCTCTTGATGCTCTGAGCAGGCTGTTTACCCAGAGGGGTTCAAAGCTTGTTTCTTCCTGCTTGTCTCTAGGCCTGGTATTATTCAAGAGTCAATAATTAAATTCAAAACAATGCAGTGACAATGAGGTGGAATTGGTTTAATGGTGTTTACTTGTTCTTAATGATGTGCTGTATCCCTGTCTCCCTGTTACAGATAGAAGCAAGTGATAAAGAAGGGAGAAACTACACAGTAATGCAGACAGTAAAATCAAAGAAGAGACACTCCTGTTGAGATGAAAGAGGGACTCCTGCTAGTTTCTGAAAACTCACAAATGTAGGATTTTTACTGCCACAGCTGAGGCCTTTCTGCCAGCGAGGACCTGACTGTAAAACCAAAGAAAAATTTTCCATTTCAGAACCCTTTGCAGTTCAATCATTCTATCCCCTAATGACAGTTTTTGGCCAAAACAGGGTAATTCTCTTTTTCATGGGGTTTTTTATGTACTCCAAATTTTGGCAGTTTTCCAGAGAAAACAACTGAAAAGGGAACATGCTTATGCTCGTTCCCCCAAGACGCAAGGGATAGGTTGGAAAATTGATCTCTGCCATGATTTACACAGGTCTTAAAGATGTGCCAGTTTGAGCAGCTCAGCAGGGCACATGAAGGCAGCTGCAGTGCAATGCCCAGGATGTCCTCACAGCCCCACCATGCACAAAGGGTGTGAGGAGAGATGGGATACTTTGAGTTTTAAAATTCTGCCTGCCCATTTTGGTGAGCTCTCAAAAGACAACCAAAAAATTATTTAGGGCGAGGCAGAATGTGCTTCTACCTTTGCATTTCTTGAGCACACTGAATTGATACTGTATCTGTATGGTCTAACAACACCTCCTGTAATCCATGAGGAAATCTGCCCTCTCACAGACCTGTGGCCAACTATGGCATCACAATGATTGTCACTGTTGTTTCTCCCTTTTCATGCTTTGTTCAATATTTGTCTCTGATTGCTACTATGCTTTGTGTACCTGTTTGGGTGTAAAAGCCAACCTGATTAGGATGCAGATATGTTTTTGAGGGGTTTTAAGAGGAGGGTGAGATTACAGGGAATTGCTTTTGTATGAGAGACTGGAGTGGGTGGCTGTTTTGTGATTATTGCATATGAAACTTGTAGCTATCTGAGCCTGTGGTTCCAGCAAAGTTTGTTTTCTGGTTTGCCTGCAGACTGAGAAGTAGCAGGTCTCATAATGTTTTTGCTAGGCTTCTGGGAAATGCTGGGAAGGAGCTGGTGGCCACCACCCCTGTGAGTGCTGGTGACAGAAGGGCAGAGATTTTAATGGAAAAAAGAGCAGGATCTTCTAGGTAGCTTTCCCCAGAGTAGTCCTGGCAATGCATGCTGGGCCAGGCAGATGTGAAGAGGTAATGCTGCTGGGAAAATTATATACATAAGAGACTAGAGATATTATATACATCAAGACTAGAGAGACACGTGAAAGGGAGGGGCCTGCCCAGGGGAGTTCCAGCTGCTGACTGCACAGGAGGATGCTCACATAAGTGTCAAGGAGCACAAATTTGGGAGGATACATCCTGACATTACAAGAACTCTTCATTTGCAGTTGAAGCACAGAACAAAAACTAGATATCAACTGGTCACAAAAAAATGCATATTGGCACAGATAGAGGGAAGCTAAGAGCAATTTTATGCCTACATCTGCCTTAATGTTAGACATCTAGGGAGAGAGGAATACTTATATTTCAATGAATATAAAGATACAAAAGTCATATTGGAAATTTGGTGCGAGGAGAAACAGATGGACAATGTAACACCAATTTGAAAAATTATATTGGAAAGAAAAAATATGTTCTTTAGAGGAAGGGATGGTAATACAACCCAAGAGAAATTTCGAGTCAAGTCAGATTAACAATCAAACAAACCTTGTCAACAAGTAAAAGTCATAATACAGGAAAGAGTAAAAAAGTAAGAGGAAACACTTTTTGTAGAGAAGGTGGATGTCATTGGAGCTTCACACAGATCTGTGTTCAGACCCATTGTTTTCATGAATGTGTAAGTGATCTAGAAGAAGAGAATTAATTGAGAGATGCTTGCTAATGCTAAATTATTCTAGGTAACAGACAACATGACTGTGAAACACTATAAAACCTTTTCAGCAAGCAACTATCTGTAAAGCAACAACATTTGAAGCAATGCATACTGGGAAAAAATCATAATTTTGTATGTACAATGATGGGTTCTGAGCTCTCTATTACCATCAGGAATGAGGACTTCAGGTAATAATAGCACTTCAAAAATGTCAGTTCAGGGTAGAGCAGTAGACAAAAGCAATCAAGATATTATAAATTTTGAGGTTGGGATAGCAATCGCAACAGGCAATACCTTTATGCCACTTGAAAATCCATTGTGCACCTGTGCTAGAGACTGAGTGCAGTCTGGTGTTCTGTCTCAGAAAGAATACAGATGAATGTGTAGCAAGAGGACAAAGGGAAAATGGTTTCAAAACTGAAGAGGGGAGATTTAGGCTAGACATTAGGAAAAAATTCTTTCCTGTCAGGGCGGTGTGATGCTGGCATAGGTTGCCCAAGGAAGTTGTAGCTGCCCCCTCCCTGGCAGTGTTCAGGGCCAGGTTGGATGGGGCTCTGAGCAACCTGGTCTGGTGGGAAGTGTCCCTGCCCATGCAGGGGTCTTGGAACAGGATGATTTTTAAGATCCCTTCCAACTTGAACCATTCTATGATTATATGAATCAGAGAGGGTGCTACAAAAGTCAGCAAAACAATCAGTGGTATCAAATAACTTTCCTATATGAAATATCTTAGGACTCTTCAGCCCACAGAAGAGAGAATGGTGAAATATCATAATGTAGAACTATTTAACACAGGCAGACTGGAGAAATCTTGGCGTTTTTCTGACAACGTGATTATGTATGGTAGCAAGCAAACAAGTACTACACCTTAATGAGAAATCTTGCCAACTTTGTGGGTAAAGGTGTTCACTGAAATTATGAAAAATTCCAGTAATACAACTGTTACAATAGAACTAACATTAATTATTACATAACTGCTTGTTATGCAAAAAACATTGTATATGCCTAAGTGCCATGATTTTATATCATAAAAACTGACAACTTAAATGACTTAGTAAGTTCCAAAACGTGTCTACATATGCAGCATATTGGATTGCCTACGTGGCAGTTGGCTTGTTAAGAATTACATGGTGAAATAACATTCAAGCAACACTATAAGAGGAGCTGATCTGCTGCACTGGTTTAGTCCACAGGGTGAATCCCTGAAAGTCCAGTCAAACTGCGCTGAAAGCATTCTAGGATGGCAATTAAACATTAAAGCCCACATTATATTAGTAAGTTTAATATTACTTTGCATTACAGAGCTTTCCATTGCAGTAGAAATTGAGCCAAGACAGCAGATGCCTATACAGTTCCATGTGTGGTTTTGCAAGTGCACAGTTTGAAATCGACTCATCTAATACTAAATATTCAGTGACCGAATCTAGTAAATAAATCCATTGGTTATACTTGCTCATAGGAGCTTGAGAGTCCAATTAAAGTTTGCCCAGATAAATGTTCTCTTGCCCTGCACACACACACAAGTGCAGACACGCAAATGCACGTAGGCAGGGAAAGTCTGGGAGTTTTTCTGTCTCCTGGGATGAATTTGCTATGTGACTTCTGTGCTCAAAAAGTAGGTGGGATATAAAGGGCATACACACAAATGGGAAATGCAGTTCCAGCTGAACTAAACCTTTTAAAATAGTTAGAAATATGAGTTTTATCAGCAAGGGCATTTGCAGTGGCTTAAGGCAAGGAAGCTGGAGTGGTGAGATTACAAAAACTAGAGATGAGGAGGCCAGGGTCTGTCTGTCCTAAAGCAGTGACTCTCACACAGTAGATATTACTGAAAACTGTGCTTTAAAACCATTATTTCATAGATAGATGAATGCTTGCCAGGGAAAGCCATTCCCCTGCTGCTGGTTACAACTGTAGTAACTTAAGCCAGTGAGATTGACCTGGTATCCTGCAGCAGGAGAGAAGGGCTTCAGAGTCCATGGTGCAAGCATTGTGTACAGACTTTCCTTCTGTTCTGGAAGGATTTTGCTACAAGCTTGTCAATCTTTCCCAAAATCTAAGGCACAGCTGCTCCACATTCTCCCATCTGTAATTGCTTGTTCAGCCCTCTGGAGGTATCTATAAATCCAGCACAGGCATTGCTATTAACACATCATATGGCTTTTCCATCCTTGTACTTTGTCTTTTTGAATGAAATATCCATTTGAGCCTGATAAAGACCTGTTCCTTCTCCAAGTACTTCTCAGTTACTCAGTACGAGCTAGGCTGAGTGCCTGTGCAACCCCAACTACTGCAGAGAAAATCCTTCTGCATGTGAGGATGGATATATAAAGAGGTTCCCAGTGCTGAGACAGATTGTTTTAAATAAACAGTATCTACATTTCAGGCAACTGACCTCCTGACTGTAAAGGCTCCCACTAACTCTAGGCTTGGGGCTCACAATGGAATCCGAACTCCTTGGATAACAGTATCTGTTCACATGCTGGAATGAGGTAACGTGCTTTGTAGGTAAGAAAATGCCAGAAAAGCTCAAGGGAGCTCCATCCCTCCACCTATCATATGCTGTACTGACCCCAGTGCCTCAGGGCACTTAGGTTCACACAGTTCTCAAAGCCTATAAAAGGTTACTCCGTACTTTTCTTCAGATGGTTGCTCCACAGGTCAAAGCCTTATACCAGCGGTCATAAGTGGGTGACCAAAGTAAATAAACCCTGTCTAGGAAGGCTCTAAAGATCAGGTTCAGAAGAAGAATAACATGGAAATACTTTCATTTCTCTAGGCAGTGACTGATAGTCCTAGAAGAGACTGTGGGCTTGGCCCTTTGAGTTTACGTGTACAAAAGGCTTTGCAGGTAATTGAGAAAAGAAGTAATGTGAGCCTCATCTTTACATGATACAACTTTTAATGAGATTATTCTGGAGAGAGCATTTGAATAAATGCTAAGGTCACATTTCCAGAGGTATATGAGCCAGAATAGTGAAGGCTAGAAGTAAGAACTGTGTGTTTAAAATACTATAATCATGATCATAACTGCAAATTGTACTTCAGCCCAAGGCTTTACAACAAAGTTGTAAAAAAGTAAAATCAATTTTAATCTTTAAGGGCACTTTGATAAATTTTTCTTCTTCAAGGCTAAACCAAACTAGGTCAGTCCAGGTAGGAGCTAAAAAAATATGAGCTCTTTCTCCCTGAGCAATAAATATTATCTTCAGAATCACAAGCTGGATTGCTACCAAATACACTGCATGGCTCCTTGGGGCTGCTCAGTCCTGGGTCTGAGCATGTATCAGAGCTGAACAAAGGCATCCAGGCTAGGGGAAAATGCATTAGATCAATTAAGAAAATCTCTCACCCTTGACTTTTGGTGATTATCAGGTATTATGTGGGTCAATTTACTCTTGCAGTGGATGTAATATTGGGTGAAAGGTTTGCTTATCTGAAACTTCTGTATTGGGGTTCTTCAGATACCCACTGGGGAAGTATCTCTTGATTTAAATCGGTATTATCTGTGCAATTACACACTGCAAATGTGCTAGCCCCTGGTACAAAACCATCTTACAGGATCCCTTCAACACTGAGAGTCACAAAGGAGAGTTCAGAGTTCAGTGCTTTCTTTGTCCTTGTTTTACACTAGTGATGAGGGAATGGGAAGAGGGCTGTAATTAAACTTCTTGTCCTCCTGTCCTACCTCATATGTGGTGGCTTTCATTGCATCTGAAAATGGGCATGTTGCTATGGTTGCAGGAATAAAGGATAGATATCCTTATTCCCCTCAGCTACTGTTTCTGTCTTCATTGCTCCATTAAAAAGTAAAAACTGAGTTACTAAGAAATATCATATTTAGTCACAATAAGCGTTTTAACAGATATAGGCAAAAAAGTCTTCCCAGAAAACTCAGACATCCTTATTTGGGACTCCAGAGGACATTTAATAATGCACTTGCTGATAATTCAGTATCATTAGAGCTGTTTGAATAATAGATAGTGGATAATTTACTTGACAAATATTTTTTTTCTCAAAAACAAACTACTCATCTAGTTTTAAAATATTATTCACGAAGATATAGGACAGCATGAGTTATTAAATATATTCATCAAATAGGTTGCTCAAGTTTTGCAATATATCTGAATAGATTATTCAGTTTATTAATTATTCATTAAGTCCTGCTTATTATTTTAGGCCCTTATGTAGCAATATTAGTGAACTGGTGTAAGTAGTCAGTGACAAAAATGTCAGATCTTCTAGTGGATCTATGATATTGCTAAGGTAGGAGTAAAGCACGGGAAGAATGGTCTTCAACCATTCTGAAGGGGGTGATTACTATTAATTTGATGAGTTTGGGATTAGACATGACAGATTTCTGCATCTGGTCCTAGTTCCTGGAATCAAAGAACTCCAGAAGTCTTTTTCCCTGTATCACTGCGATAAACACGTTGAGACTTAACAAGCCAAGTGCCAGGTTCTGCATTTGGGTAGCAACTATCCCCTACAATTCTACTGGACTAGGGAAGAGTGGCTGGAAAGCTGCCTGGTGGAAAAGGACCTGGGAGTGTTGGTCAGCAGCCAGCAGTGTGCCTAGGTGGCCAAGAAGGCCAACAGCATCCTGGCTTGTATCAGAAATAGTGTGACCATCAGGACTAGAGAAGTGATTGTCCCCTTGTATTCAGCACTGTACCTTTTGTACTGTGCTCAATACTGGACCTCTCACTACAAAAAATGCATTTTGGTCCTCAAGTATGTTCAAAGAAGAGCAACAAAACTAGTCAAGGCTCTAGAGCATAAATCTGACAAGGAGGGGCTGAGGGTTGTTTAGCCTGGACAAAAAAGAGGGTGAGGGGAGACCTCATCACTCTCTACGGATACCTGAAAGGAGATTGTAGTGAGGTGAGGGTTTGTCTCCTTTCCCAAGTAAGAAGTGACTGGACAATAGGAAATGGCCTCAGGTTGTGACAGGAGGTTTAGATTGGATATTAGGTAAAAATCCTTCACTGAAAGTGTTGTCAGGTACTGGAATAGACTGCCCAGAAAAGTGGTGGAGTCACCGTCCCTGGAGATATTTAAAAGCAGTGTCAGCTGTGTAGATGTGGTGCTTAGGGACCAGGTTTAGTGGTGGACTCATCAGTGCTGGGTCAAGAGTTGGACTCTATGATCTCAAAGGTCTTTTCCAACCTAAATGATTCTATGAAAATCATAAATGGTATAGTAATGTGAATTTGAATATACTAGCAGCCTAAACCAGCAGCTTGGAGGGGTCTGAGTTTGGCTGCTGGAGTGCAATTCCAAACCTACAGCTTTTGGGGCAGATGGGAAGAACTTTATTAACCTTAATTACCTGGGGACATTATTACAAATCAGATCCCATTACAGTCCATTTGTTAGCTCCAATGGATGAGATGCTGGAAGAAAGAGGATTCAGCAATAACACAGAAACTGCATAGCCAGAGGTGTCACATAGTGGTTAGCAGACCCCCACCATGCCTTGTCTCCTAGCATGGGTGTTAGGCACCTGGCTCCACAAGAGACTGTAGAAAAGAAGAATGTCAATACAGATATTTCTTTAAAAAATTTCCAAGGTTTCTGTTTTTAAAAGACTTCTTCTTTCAAAGAGCTGACCATCTACACTTTGCTATAGAGTTCTTAAGTTATTTTCTGCTCTTAGTTGGAAGGCAAACCAATTTTAATAGAGAAGGAAAAAGCAGGAAAAGCCATGATGTACTCCCTAAACAGAGCTGTATCACAGGGAGGCTAAAAATCTTCCTAAACCTCATCTTTGGAACCAACACCAAATAAGACACATTCTGATTCTCTTCAGCTTTTGGGAAGAGGGACAGTTTTTCTGAAAGTACGATATAGTTCAGAAAATAGTAAATTTGAGTGGAATAGAAAAAAAAAATCCCTAGTGTTGTAAATGTCCAATTTTATTTTTCAAGGAAATTTTTCTTTTCCTTGTTGGCTTTTGTCTTGCGGTTTTGTTTTGTTTTACTTTGGTTTGGTTTTGGTTTGTTTTGGTTTTTTTTCCCTAGCATTTTTGGCATTCTTTTTCTCTAATTTTCTCTGTCAGAAACTAACTCATGTACATGTATGTGGACATACAGTCCTGTTCTCAGTCTTCCCCATCTTTCATTTTTGCTGTTAATTGAAAATCAGGACATGTGAAATAGCAACTGATGTTACTGAAGCAAGAAACTTTATGGCAAAAAGCAGGCTTAAGAAATTGTTTTTTCAATGACTTGGTGCATATCTGAAAAGCCCAAATTTTCATTTTTGGATAATGCCTTGTGGAATAGTTCGTACTAAGTGGAGCTGCCTCTATGGTCCAGCAAGTCTCCCCCATGTCCCGGTTGGGGTAGGTCTTATGATAACTCAGAATACAGAAGACAATTTATTTGAGACTAGATTGAAACCTTGGAAATGCATCAGGGAGATGAGTTACATTCACAAAATGCAAATTCTGTACCATCCGAAGGGGGAAGTCACCCCTCCCAGTATATATATATTTATTTTATGTCCTGAAAGCTTCTTGCTAAACATGAAGGCAATCTTTGAGCACTGAACTGTAACTCTGCTTGGTAGCTGCCTTCTTGTTGATAAAACTTGAAAAAAGCAATTTACTCTCTTGGGCCTGCTTAAGAATTTACAGTGTAGAAAGGGGAAGGGTAGAGAGACAAACCACATTCTACCAACTCTCTCAAATTGCTGCCTTTTTTTTAAGGAATGAGACTGAAGGGGCTGGAGAATGTTAGGGGGGAAAATACACACATACAGACAGGCTCTGACACACACATCACCCCAGGGGAATGATGGTGTTTCCCTTCCTCCTGCATTGTCTTCTTGCCCCTTGGTTTAGAGGATCACTTCCAGCCATCACTTTGCTCGCAAAGAGGGGAAGCAGGGCAAACATTAGAGCCTCTCCAGGACTGTCTGCAAATCTGCCCAAGCTCACAGAGGACAGACATCCATACAACCACAAAATGTTTGCAAATGATAGCACAGAGTCTTGCAAGCACTTTAATTAAGACAAGTCCCAGTAGTTCTGAGAATTGTTGGAATAGCTCTGTTGCCAACGTGTAACAGGAGGTAGAAAAGAAAACAAGATTTGTGAGGATGGGAACCATAGGGCTTCTGGGGAAAGAAGCTGTTCTTCTGCATTTTAAATTTCATTGTATTGATAGGGATTAAAGACCACTAAAGAACAACAGAGGAAACAGCTTTAATGTGTAATAAATTTTTCAGCTAGAACAGAAAACAGTATTGGGCTTCCAGGGGACCCTTCCATGCTGCTTCACCTCATGCTTTCAACCAAAAGCACAGAAAACTGCCACACACCCAAACTCGAGGACCAGGAGGGGTGCCTTCTTTTGCTCCCTGAGCCAACAGCTCTGCTTCTTCTGGGTTGCATTGGACAACCTGGACAACCTGTCTGATTTTATTCTAGACACTTGTGGGTTTTTTTGTTTTGATTTGTTTTTTTGGTTTTTTTTTTGTTTTGTTTTTTTGTTTTTTTGTTTTTTTTTTCTGAACAGGCAAATTTTGTGTGCAGATGGCAGTAAGTGGGACAGAGGGGCTGTGCCTGTGCGAAGTGACAGGAACTGGCAGGACTGCAGATGGAGAGCCAGCCTGTAGGGGGAACAGTTCTTCACGGCTCTGTTTCACACTGAGTATATCTTCAAGATTTACTTTTTAATACAATTTACGTCCAGAATATACATTTAAAAAAATGGGAACACTGAAGCCCTGAGGGAGATTCACTGAGTGGCATAAGACAGGTGCATAGTTTATAAGTAAAAGTTAGTGATGTTCTTTAGTTCTTCCCATCCATTTGGTCTTTTCTTAATTTATGAACAGGAATGGAGAAGGAACTTTACCTGGATTACAACTAATTCTTCAGATATAACTGTCATGCGTGTAATCAAAATTTCCCTGCAGGGCTGCTTGTAGGGCCTAGGTTTTAAAACAAAAACAAAAGTCTGAGTCCCATGGCAATCACATCAATGCAGAACTCACGTGATTCATAGGTTTAATCTCAAACGGCACAAATGTCCTCTTGAGACTCAAGGTCTTGCCTTGCATTTATACCCTGTATTGATATTGTGTAAGGTGACTGGAAGCCGAGCTCTGAGATGTGACCTTCAGTCCTCAAGCCTGAGGTCACTTTTCTCTCAATCAGACCTGACTAAAGCCTGAGACACTAGGGTACCTTCCAAGAAAATAGGATAAATTATATGGCTTGCACCTCACCCCTTCATGAAGAAGCACTAATAGCTTCAGGAGAGATATTGCTTACAGACAACTCAGTTGGTTAGCATGGTAACCCTGTGACTACTCTGTTTCTTAAAAGTGCTTTGAAATAAACCTCGGGTAAATGAAAGAGACTACAGAAGCCTAAATCCTCTTTTTGTATCCCAGCCTTTCCAAAGGATGCTGTTTATTGTAAAGTGATGCTGGGAGGCTCAGTGCTAAGGAGTATAAGAAACTGTCTTGTGAAGTGAAATAGTTACCAATGTGTTTTAAGAAAAGCAAATCTGTCTGGAGTCAAACTCAGTTACTAGTCCTTTGGGATGAGATGAGTCAGTTAAGTAATGGCAGAATGAGTTATGGCACCTAAAATTAAAGGGTTTTCTAGAAGAAGAGATGGGATGAGGAGGAGCTTGATGTTGGAGGAGTTCTCTAGCTTCCTCTTTTCACCTTCCTAAGCATGACAAACTCTGCTTGATCCACAGGACCAGTGGTCCAACTCACTTTAGTCCTTTCAGCTATAGCATCTCCAGAGATGCTGGCACTTAGTTGTTGCTTTGTTGTGCCTCACTCCACTTGCAGCCCTCCTCCCCATCTGCATGTTGCTTCCCATAAAATCTGGCTTGCAATAATTCCAGGGGCTTTCTATCCCCTCCAAACTCAAAGTAAGTATCATGGATGCTCCGCAGACTTTCCTTCTGCTGAGATTTCATTGTATCTGGTGTACTGCCAAGTCACCTCTCTTCTACTGGTGTTATCTCTGCCTCACCTAGGATATGGGCTCACTCTCTGGTATGGGATCCATGAAGCTTAAAATTGCTTTTTTGTCCACCATGTCAGCAATTCACAAGTCATTGTATGTTTATATTAGCCAGATGAACCCCAAATATGCTTGTGTTTTAAAGGAAACATTTTATTCGTTTGAAATACTGAGTAAAAGCATCTCTATAAAACACAACAATACTCAAAGCTAGATGAGTCAAAGCAAAACTGTCCAACAAAAAGGATATAAAATTATTGTTGAGTATTCACACTAAAAACATGAAAACTATGAAATACAATTCTTAGATTGAAACAATGTTTGCAAGCAGCAGCCAGACCTGGGGAGAGCAGGAGGATACACCAGACTGTGATTGATTTCTAGGAAGGCTCAGAGACGACAACTGCTCACATCCAAGCACAAAATAGCTGCAACAGGGCTGAAAATAGTAGCATGGAGAAAAAGTGGTTCTAACCTTCCTTTTCATTCCACCTTTCCCTCTCAGGTGAAGAACTTTCCATATTTATACCCACATGCTGTGCAGATTGCAATGAACATGCCACACAGCACGTTACACCCCACTTCCCAAACAGCACTCCAGCGCATTTGTGACCATCATGTTTAAATGTTAATATTCCCTACCTCATCTAGGGCATTTGTGAATTTTGCTAGTTTCTTTGTCTGACCAGACTTAGAAAACTCAAGGCATACTCCTGAATCAGAAGAAAGGTGGATCCAGAGGCTGCACTGACTCAGACCGAGATGCCATTTCTATGAAGACTGTAACCTCATGCTGCCTAGAATTCTGGCTGCATTCTGTAAAGTCTAATTTTTCTAGAAATACTTCATTACAAGCTCCAGGATTTTTTTAAAAATTATTATTATTATTAAATAATTAATAGGAGAAAATACTCTGTTGCTTTGTGCTAACACTGAGACTTCTGTAGGTGTTGCTGGATCATACTGCATTTTTAGGATGTCTAGATCCGCTGTAGAGATGCATTCTTTTAAAGCTTAGAGTCCACATGGATAAATGATTCACCTGATAAATGAAGTGATGAACTTTTGCAGAAAGCATTCCTTTTCCTGGAGCCGTACTTGTTACTCATTAAGAGCAGATGAATAACATCAGCCCCGAGCAAGAAACATGATGAAGGCAGTGTTATGTTTCAGTTCCCCTGTCAAGTTGTTTGGACCAACACCGAGCTCCACTTAACCTTTTTAAGGCTGTGTCTCAGATTTTGTAATACTTGTAAGTTGATGGCCATGACAGCTTATTCAGGGTATTTGTCAAATATGTTGAACCCTTTGGAACAAAGACTCTCACTGTTTTTCTATGGAACTTAGTATAACGACAGGGAACTTGGGGCTCTGGAGCTATTGGTTGCAATGGGTGAAGAGGCTGTATAAAGCTGAGTGGTCTTCTGACTTGCCTTGCACCTGCTCACTGAGTGGGAAACAGGTAAATGTCTGAAAGGGAAAGCATTTCATTTTCTGGGTTTTAAGAAAGGTAATTTTTAGCGAGTGGTAGACAATTTTTACCCTCTGTTTGAAAATATTTTTTTTCTTTTTTTTTTTTTTTTTACTTTTTCCTTCAATGTGAACAAGAAACAAGGGGATAGGTGAAGAAAGAGGGATTCACATTCCAGATTGCCCAATGCCTCGACTTCTTGTAGAGGAGTCTGCACCCCTGTCCAGATTGGTTCACCAGAATTTTGAAGCTGTGTTACAACCCAGATGAGTGCCCAACTACTGGATTGATTGAGCTGCTCTGTGTTTTGAAAGTCTAACCCACCTCATGGTGCTGCTGGATTTAAGTCTTTCATTTTGCCAAAAGCAATACATTTACTAAGAGTTCCACAGATCAGTATTTTCAAGGAAGAAGCAACAAAATGCTTTGCTGGGAGCCTGCTGGTAATCTTCAAAGCTAACATTCAGAAAATATTTGTTATTTTTGTGAATAAGGTAGTAAAAACACGAAGTATTCGACTAGGAGTATCCTATAACAACAGAGAGACTTTGCATATTTGTTTAGGGCTATCTTTATAACCTGTCTTGGTATAACTCAATCAGCTCAAATCACCTCTCTAAAGAATGTCTTGCCTGTTTACCACATCAGAGAAACAGGTAGATAATTGTGTATGGATGGCTCTGCTATTGAAGTGAGCTTTGCATTGATGCTAGAAAGTAAAGAGAAAAAAAGGCATGAAGAAATTAAAGGAGGAGGGGCAGATGGCAAAAGCATCAGTGCATACAGAACCAATAGCAAAAGGCTCTACATGCAGAAATGAAATTCTATTCTTTTCCACATTTCTGCAGGACACAAGTCAGGGATAAAGTCAGGGGTGTACATGGGGTAGACATTCTGAACTCTAAGATTATGCACAGCAGTCCAGTAGCATATTTTCTCTGCTGCCTGCTGCTCTGGATCACAACCTGATGATGTGAGTTTCCAGCCCTAACATCATCCATGCATTTGCCATGGCTTATATGCCTGAATTTCTTTCCAATAATAACTTTCCTTTAGGCACAGTTATTAAGACCTCTATCACTGTGAAATAGCTTGTGTTCAGTGAGGCAGTCTTTTAATGGGATGCAATGCTGTATAGCAGAGTTCCAGGTACTACATTCAAGAAGGTAAATGATAGATTGTTTACTCCCCTAATCCATCTAATTATGGCAGCTTAGAGAAAATCAGAGAAAAAGAATTTTTGCCCTAGGTGATGCTGAGAGAGATCTAAGAGCGTGTTAATTTAAAAGGCCATAAAGGCATTGTCTAAAATATATAGAATAGCTTGTTGATCTCACTATAAGCGACAGCACTGATATTTCAGCCCCCCCCTGGGAGATGGCTTGTTACCAGATACTGTAAAAAATTTTAGCCTCTTTGTGTTCATTTGACAGGAGGGAAGCTCCAGGGGGACACTGTAGAGCTATCCTCATCCAAGCATGGAAAGAAGAAGGTGTGGAAAGGAAGTTACTACAATAAAAGCAGATCTGCAGGGCTACCACACACCTGGAGAGCAGCACAGGTGTCCTTCTCACCTGCTGCCATGTGAGCCTTCTCCATCTCCTATGTCCCCTAACTTGGCAGCACAGTACCCATGTGGGGGAGCACCACCTTTGGTATCCCACCAAAACCTTCTGATTACGCTGCACTTCACAAAGCAGAGGGTGGAGGGGTGGTGCTCCTTTCTCCATTGATAGCTACTGTGAGTGAAGAGAATTAATTGCCCTGGGTGCAAGTATCACGTCTGTAAGACTATCTTTCCTTGGTCACTGACTTTGTTGTTTGAGAAGGTACAATGTCTGTCTGGAGCTTTTTGCCAGGTGTCCCATGAAGACTTGGCTCTGCGTGGGTTGTCAGTGGCTTATGGGGACACAAAAGGCTCTCTCCCTCAGACTCTAAGAGAGATGTCCTTGAGTGTAGTGCAGCCTGGTCCAGTGAAACTGGTTGGTGCCTCCATCAGACTGGGTGAAATCTCAGCACTGTGTTTCAGAACGTATTGGGGAGAGGAAGAGTAGAGGGTATTCATACAAAGCCCAGTAGTGTAAGCTTTTAGTAGGAAACCAGACTGAAATGCTTTCTTCTTTTAATTTGCTATGCAAACTATTGAAATCTAGGACACGCGTCACTTTTCTAGAATGTTGTGTCTTCTGCAGCCTTAGTAATTTCTATGCCACTAACATTAGAAAATGTGTTAATTTGAATTTTTGGTTTTGTTTTCTCCCTGTTTTTGCTTTTTGCATCCCTCGATTTTTTTAAAAGGCTCTTCTTTTCTCCCCAGCAGCTCCCACTTACCCCCTTTGACATTATTAAGTGAAGCCAGCTGTTTTTAGAACTAGTTTCATCTAATAATCTACAAAATAATTAAAAATTTTAATAGAAGCTGCCTGTATTAGTTTTCAATGGGGTGCAGGAGAGCAACAAGGTAGTGTTTGAGAATTAAAGATTCATTATTATGTTCTCCCCTTCACATTCTCTGCTTAATAAATCCTTTGTTGCAGAACTGGATAGACTGAGCTCTTTTGAGAAAAGCATTGTGAAGAGCTCAGGATTAGTTTTTCATCTATTTTGCACTCATGACTAAGGGGGAGAGGAAGGGGAAGGGGCAGGGAAGAAGTCTAATTTTTAAATTTTTTAATAATTAATTTTTAATTTGAAAAATTCAAGAAAGTAGTAATATAGAAAAGATTCTTTCTTCTTGCAGCCTGCTTACCAGATGGCCTGCCAGACATAGATACTAGGCTGAGAGAGTGAATTGTTATATCTTCTTGTAAATCAGCATTCAAAAATATGTAGTCTTTGGAGTCTGTGTTTTAGATACTCCGTTTTGGCTATCAGGGACTGGAATGAAACCTTCCAGAAATACAAGAAGGAAGGTCTCCAGCACGTGTGGCCATGACATATGGCTCTTAAATCTCAAAAAGAAAACTCTGGCTAAGTCTGTAGCAAGTGGAAGGTGCAGATAATGTCTCTCTTGTTTTGATGTTAGAAGAGACCAAGATTTTATTCATAGCTTGCAAGGCAGTTGCAATGATATGAAGAGGGATGGGGTTCAGGAAAGTTTTGTATTTAGGCAGAGCTGTTAACTGGGTTAGTAATTTGTGTATGCCAGTGAAGCTGTAGTAGTTTACACCTGGGTGCAAAACACCTTTAAGTTTACTTACCAAAGCACCTGAGTTAAACTACACTTGCAGAATGTGATGGCCTTTCCTTCTCCTCCTCTTCCCCCCAGCCAGTTAAAGGTGTTTGGGTGCTCTGCAAAGCCCCAGTTGCAGACAGTAAAGCCAGTATTCCCTCTCGGTGATGCTGTAGCATCATGTACTCCCCTTTGACCTGAAGGCTTTGTCCATTCAGCCATAAACTGTGAAGTTAGCAATTGCATGAGGAAGTAGGAACAGAAGAAATAAAGAGAACCAAGGAAGTTGAACTTTATAAAGGGATATAAATGCCTAAAGGTATTGTTAGTGTATATGATTATGATCCTTGGAATCACAGCTTCCAAATAAATATCCATGCCTAATTTTTGCAAAAGGCAGATCCCACTGAAAAGAGGTTTAAGGGGCTTAAATGAAAGTGCTGAGCATGAAATTGTCTAAGGGCAGCCTAAAGACATCAACCAAGAATGTTGCATGAAATTCATTCTGTCTGCAAATGTTTTAGTGAGTTTTGGTCTAACATGGGTTAAACAAGAGGAGCAGGAAAATGGAGATACTCATAAGAAAAAGAGCATTTATTTTTAACTTGCTACCTATAGGGAAAACAAGCAGAGAAGCAAAGCTGATAGCTCACTGGGAGGTTAACGAGAAGGCAAGAGGAAAGCAAATGTGTTGATGGAAGAGCCCAATGTCCCCTTCAAATGCCAGCTGCTCACCGTCTTCTTTCCCTCTACTTTCTGTGCACTAAAAGTAAACACAATAAAAATCAGCAGCTGGGACTTTTTTTCCAAGACAACAGCACTGAGCAGAATTCTTCCCTCCATATTTTATAATTTATCTGAAGGCTACAGACATCTGTTCAGATGGCCAAGGGGAAAAAAAAAGTATGAGAGATTTCGGCTAAATTCAGCACCACTTTGGAAAGATGCACCTGGCCTGCCATTTGTTATGTTCTCTCCTCTCTGCTTTATGATTTATATTTTATGAAACCTTTCTATTGTGTCTCCCTCTGCTTCCCTCCTTCTGTTCAAGTTTGATCAGATTGTAAAGGTTCAAAGTGTACTACTGTTACTTTAATTAAAGTTATTTCCTTCTGCCCTCCCTGTTAGAACAGATGTATTGGAAATCCCCAGGCACCTCCTGCCTGGGCAAAGTTGGACACAAAAACATAAAACTGCATTAAGACAAATTCCCTGTGTTAATTACTTTTCTCTATTCAGCAGGGATGTGTGGAAGAGGTGTTTCTTTATGCTAGCAAGTTTACTTTACCCTCTGCAATGAGTTTGTGGTGGCTACCTGAATTTCTTCTCACACTATCCACTTGCCACGAAGGCTTAAGACAATAAAAAATACAAGATACACCTCGGATGACCTTTCCTGCCTCTGCCACTCATATTCTGGGTATCTCTTGTCACTGGCTGGTTTACTGAATTTACCATTCCTTTTTCAGTGGAGAATCGTGCCTGGAGCATGGAGGTTATTTAGGCACCCTGATTCATCAACTAGGTTTAAGGCTAAGAGAAGTAGAATATAGCGTGAGGTAAAAGCAGACTTGCAGTATTAAGTCATGAGATGAGGCAGGAAAATACATCTCTGTGTTTATGCTCGACAGGAAAGTGCCAGCTCTTGCATTTTAGCCAGCTCACAAGGTATCTAATTAGTCTATATGAGCCTGTCCCAGAGAACATTTTCAACTATATCTTTCCTGCTATTGGACTTAGCTTCCTCCTCTTCCTCAGCCTTGCTTAATGGAGATTTGTTCTCCATATGTTGTTTATAACCCCATGTTCAGCCTTGATGCTAATTTCTCTCTTACAGCTCCTTTAAAACACTGCAGATATGCTCTATATGCCTTTCCCATCTGCTTTAAAAAGACAGCCCTTACAGGAGGGATAAATACATCTCTGCAGAAGGTCATTTCATCCTGGCTAGAACGTGTCAAAAGGCTGAAGAACAAACACTGATCAATCCAGGCAACCAAACAGCTGTTTGGCCAGAAAATATTATTTTAGCCTGTGAAAGCATCATTGGAGGATGACAGCAAAGAGCTGTGTGGCATGGAGTATAAAGCTCTGATGGTTTTGAGAGAGTAATACCTATTTACATGCAAGATGATGGATTTTTTCCTTGTGTGAAGATATATTGTGTATATTGCTCTGGTCTGTCCTGTAGCCCTGGCTGTGCTCCCCTGATGATATTCACAACCTGTGCACACTCAGTTACTCTGCATGCATGCCAGACTGTATGTTAGTGAAAACTCCAAAAATGCCCAACCCCAGCAGCAGCAGCCAGCAAACACTGGGCTTTATGTGTAAGTAGAGCTGCTCTTGGTTCACAGCCAAGTACCACTCTAGAAAAGTAAATCCTTTTTAACATTATTGGATTCTGGATTCAAACTGCTCCTTAGGCTTCTACCTCATCAGAAATGCAGAGCTCTATCTCCTTCCCCAGAAACTTATGCAGATTTATAATAAAAAGAAGGATAAGAGCATTAACAAAGAACTTTCTCCCTTCTCTGTACATTCTTTTCTACAGACAGTTTTCCTCTCTAATTTTACATGGCACGCTGGTATGTACCATCTGTTTCAAAGCACCCTCACATGAGCAGAAAATAGGACTCTCATAGCAGAGGAAGAAGCCTTTGAGCACCATGCAGGCTTCTGAGGTTTGGTGCAAGGCTTTGGAGGACAATTTAATTTAATATTATAAACTGTTCTGTCCCTCCCTAAGTACTTCTTGCAGAACAGACAAATTTTGCACTGTCAATTCCCAATCCCAGCTCCTGCTCCGCATAGGACAACAGAAGTTATGTGTCATTCTGAGGAAAACTCTCATTTTCCTCTCCTTTCCAGCTTTTCTGATGGCAGTATTCATGACACACCAGTTTCCTACTTGCCTCTG
Organism: Phaethornis superciliosus; assembly: GCA_023637945.1. Classification (NCBI taxonomy): domain Eukaryota; kingdom Metazoa; phylum Chordata; class Aves; order Apodiformes; family Trochilidae; genus Phaethornis; species Phaethornis superciliosus. Next base: position 58,124,296 of record JAJQWJ010000001.1, on the reverse strand, counting down.
TGCTGTATTCATTGAATGCTTTCATTGAATGACAGTCACTGAAAATAGATTTCCCCCTTCCTGTGACACCCTTAGTGCACCATTCCTCAAAGGTCCTAAAAATTTCAACTTTGTGTCTAAATCCCTTTAAAGTCTTCCCATTTTGTTATTAAAAGGAGATTGGAGGGGACTGATCTATGTTCCCTAAGCCAAAGTCAGCATCACTAGCATTTACACTGTACAGTTGAAAATTTAAAGAAATTTTGACTCTTTATCAAGATAATTTCATATCTAAACCATCTGGGATTGTAAGCACACAAAGCAATAATTTTTAATTAAGACTTATAAATTAATAATATTATTCAAATATTGAAATACAATAACCTGAAGATGACTTCTATACTAGGGCATAAGTAGAGTGAAAATTCCATTACTAACTGGATAGACCCAATGGAAAATTGTATTGAACAGTAATGGCCACCTGATGCATAGGCATTACATAGGATTCCAACAGCAAGCACAAAACATGCCTTTTAAAAGAATGTAAAGACAGAAAATAAGAAGAAATACACTAAGGTATGAATTTTTCATTAGAAATCCCTTGGGCTAAAATTCGTAAACATTTCACTACTGCCAAAAAGTTCATAACTATTCGGTGCTACACCACTGACTCCAAGTCAATGGCATCAGACCACAAAACCACTTTATTGGACATGGGTAGGTGCCTGTGTGCTATTTTTAAACCTGGAAAATATCTGTGAGTAAATTTGAATTTTCTGTTTGAGCCAATTGTCATTCCAGAATTAGAGGAACACATTCAAAAGAGTGTGTTTAACAGAGAGGGGAATACAGATAGGGGCACGTTCTGGAGCAAGCACCGTTGACAGATTTACAGGATAACTGAGGAGTTTTGGAATGCAGGTTGCATAGGATACAAAGGACACCTTGTGCCTGTGAGAGCTGTGAGCACTGATGCGTATGCTGGCAAGGTTTGCACAGCTTGCTTGTGTGTACATTTGCCTTTCCACACTGTACTGGAGATGAGAAGAGCCCAAGCTGGCATGATGGCATGCAGCTTAAACACGACAAAAAAAGAGAGTTAGTGATCATATCTTTGCTGGAGGATGCTACATGCTTTGGGCATTTCTGGGGCTTTACAACCTAATTTAATTGCTACTTCTTATGGATTTTTTTCTTGAAATTTTTTTTCTTTGATTTTGCTTTGTGCTTGGTCAGAGAGGGATGCTGTTTTTTTGGTTTAAGTAACAACTAAACATAACTAATTTGAGGTCTCTGAGTAATGAAGATACTGGGGCTTGTGCCAAAAAGAAGGACCGTGTGCCTTACTGGTTTTGCTTGCCAGAGACAGGCAATTCCTTGTGTTTCTTCTGTGTGCATGTAGCTTGGACTCCTGCAATGGATGATGTTATTATTAACTTTAGAGTAACCATTGATCTTTCCTCTGTCCAATTGCCCGTTCTCACAAAATTTAATGGAAAGTAACATCTGAAGACTGCTCTTTCACACCTGACTGAAATTGAACAAAATCTTTCCCAGTCCTATTGATCTCTCAAAAATATTCCTGAATGTGTGCCACTTTTGTGAGAGTTAACAACAAATGGCAGAGGCAGACCTTGTGGTCCAGCAAACTGATCTGTGACTGGTGCTGGTGGCATCAGGAGTGCGAGCTCTCAAGTGATCTCTCTTCCTTAGCACTGCTCCTTCCTCTTGTCTCTCCCCATGTTGAAGAATATAGACAAAAAAATTCTCAGCCATTGTGACATTCACTTTTCCTTACTCTGCTGAAAGGCTTTTGATTAACCCTTTGACTGTGCTTTATGCAAAGCACATTCCTTTACTATGGCAGAAGTATTGTGAGCGTCTGTCTGAACAGATATTGCAGAAGCAAATCTTCCTAATCACAACACTTCATCTTCCCTAATAATGCCTGTAAAAGCCAGTTTCCTTCTCAGAATTCTACAATGCCATGTGCACATAAAACACTTTTTTTAGAAACACACAGTCATGATGCCTAGTTTCAGTCTTTAATATGGGAGAGACTTCTTACAAGGTAATAGGAAAAAGGGCAATGGCTTTATAAACTGCGGAAGGGTAGATTTAGATGAAATATGAAAAAAAAATCTTTACTGTGAGAGCAGTAAGACACTGTAAAAGGTTGTCCAAAGAATATGTGGATGCTCCCTCCCTGGAAGTGTGCAAGGCCAGATTGGATGGGGCTTTGAGAAACCTGGTCTAGTGGGAGGTGTCTCTGCCCATGGCAGTGTGGTTGGAATTAGATGATCTTTAAGGTCCCTTCAAAGCCAAACCATTCTATGGTTCTATGATTCTATGAAGTAAAGTCCAGAGAGTGCCATGTTTATCTGGAGAGGGTCACAAGAGAGACTTCTCTAAAGAAAAAGAGACATACTTACCTTGTTTGAGGATAATGCAAAGATCTCCTTGTGGAATTTAGATGGTCATACTTATTTTTGACAAAAGGGCAGGGAAAAGAAAATGTTAACTGTGCCTAAGAGTAAAAATCCCATTTTTCTTATCATACTTTTTCCCTTATCAGACTTTTACTCCTCACTTACTTCCTTTGAGGATAATGATCTACAGTTATGATGTCTTTTCAGCAGAGTATCCACATCAACTGAAGTGTAATAGAAGAGGATAGGACACTTATAGCCCTTGGGTCTCTGAAGATTTTGCAGCTGTTTCAGGGATACAGACTAGGTAGGGCTCCTAAATCCCATTGTTGATTTTTGGAAAACATAGCCTTCATCCTTTCATAACTAGTATTCATGCAAAGATTTTTCTTATGGAATTTAGATGGTCGATACTTATTTTTTGATAAATAAGTAGGGAAAAGAAAATGTTAATTGTGTCTCAAAACTAAAAATCCTTTTTTACGTATCATACTTAGACTGCACATTTTTTTTTGAGGAAGGGGCCCATGCTTTTCTTGCATGTTTATACAACATGTTCACCCCATTACTCTTCTGTGTCAAGTGATACTGGTTATGCGAGCAATAAGCAGAGCAGTGTAAATCAAGACCCTGATGGAAATCAGCACACTAGAAAACTATTTCTGTTGCAGCTAGAGAAAGTGTTTTCTCTAGGCTGGTTCTCAGTGAAGACATAGAAATTTGTTTGTGATTTTACAGGTGCTGTGATACTGTGTTTAATTTCCTGCTTTTCAATCATAAACAAACTAGCAAAACTAAGCTACTTTTAAGACTTAATTAAATTGCTATGGCCACATTTCTTTAAGACGTCCTCTTGTTTTCTGAGAAATATCTATGCAGAACTGACAGACATTCTTTATCATCAGTACCTTCAGTTTTCAAAGACAGCTGACTACTCCCAAACAAATGTGTGAGCTGGCTATACAAAACATGGTGCACTGCACTAACATGGTACTCCTATTCACTTTCATTATTTTAAAGTTAGTGCTTAATCAGCTCTGATACACATTCCTTGAAACAAAGAACGCTTATCCCAACACATTAATAAAATGTAATAATACCCATGGGACCTCATTTGACTTTGGGCTTTTCTCTCCAGACAAGAAAACTTTGTATCAGAAAGTCAACAAGAAACTTCTATAAGGAATCAAAGTCTGGGGGTCTTGCAGAGAACGTGTGGGCACACAAGCTTTGGACTTTTGTAGAGTGAGCTGAAGGAACTAGCTGATATTACATGAAGAGAGCAGAGAGGGGCTCATCTGTTTATCTGGGAAATTTTTAGCTGAGAGGAAGCTGGACAGAAAGAAGACACTTGTATTATTTAATCTAGGCTTCATCCATCACTGGCAACCAGGCCATAACTTCCTTTTTATAGACTGAATGATCAAGTACTTACTTTGTTAAGGATTGAGTTTTTTCCCTTTTCCCCATCACACTGTTGACTAGGGACCATCCTCTAAATCCATTTGGCCTTGTATTGACATGCTTTAGATTAGGCAGACAGCAGTCTCCCTTCCGACAATGTTTATCCACATGATGTATTGCTAGGCAGCTATCACATTCTCTATCAGCCCTGAGAAAGAGCTAAATAAACCAAGCTTGATTCCTCTTTTATCCAGGGGAAGGCTTCAATGTTTCCCTCATGTTTTAACAATCTGTTTCTGTGCCTATTCTTTTTCAAATTAATACATCTTCAGCATAACTAACCAGATCTTGATGTGCTGCCTAGCTACAGTCTTTGGTGTTAACCTTGCCTCATTTCATCCTGAGATTAAAGCACTTTATTCCTCTCACACCACCGGGTCATGTGCAGCCTTTATTTGTCAGTCATCCACAAGACTTCTCTCATTTTGAACTGTTAAATTTAGTGTATGACTTCTAACATTTTCTCTTTTATCCATGTTCTTCTCTTTGTCCTTTAGGTTTATTGTATGCGATGCTTTCCTACCTTTCCTTTTACATGTATCTGTCCTACACAAAATATGTTCCTCAGGACAAGTAGCAATAGGGGGGAGAAAAAAAAATCAAGAAAAAGACACTCTGAGCCCCTGAAGAATCACAGAAGATCTATATCCTCCCCTGGAAGACAAATCAGAACCAATTTGTTGGCTTTGGCTAACTCTCATTTGTTTCAGCACATGATTTATCACCAGGGTCTCCTCTTACATCTCTGAAACAAATGCCAGATGTTTTCCACGCTTGCTTATTTCTCCAGCCACTTCAGATTGAGCCAGAATCCAATATCTCAGAGAGGGCCCTGTTTGTGCAACCTGACAATAAAATCTATATCTTTATTCACAGCATTTAGTGGATGGGGTTGATGGCATCCTAATGATTATTTCATCTCTGATTCAGTTTTAAGCAGTCCCTCAGAATACAGTGGATGCAAGCCCTAGAGAAACCAACCCCCTATCCCTGTGGTAGCACAGTGAAGAAGTGGGATGTAAATTAGCAAATTGGGCAAGGAAGCTGGTCTCTAAGCAAACCTGGTGTGTAAGCATGAATTCTGACTTAAGAGGGCTCAGCAGCCTCGCTCTTTTTTGGGTTTTGTCACATTAAGTCTGTGCGTTAAGTGTGGGGACAAACTGGTGTGGGGCTCAGAGGTACAGTCATTTTGAATTTCCTCAAAGGAAGCAGAATCAGCCATGATTTTAGCTATTAATTTTCCCTCCCTGCCCGTGGATGGAACATGGTAAAGTGTGCACCCTTTAGAAGGAGACACTGAGACTATAAGTTTCTAGGATTGTCAATAGGGGCCTGGGAGCCTGTAGCTCACCTTGAGTATTGGGTACCCTTTTTGGGACACGTCATGCAGGTGTGCCTATGACTCTGTGCAGTCAAATGGGGTTTTCAGAATTCTCCTGGGCCCCAAAGCACTCTATGCTGGCTGTTTGAGTACTACTGCTGTGGGGGCAGCCCAAGTTCCACAATTGCCACCACAGTAGCTCTGGGTGCTGCCACCTCTGTCAGACCTCCTGATCACTTTTGCACAGAGATGGAAGTTTGAGATGAAAGGAAAAAAGGGGAACACAAAGGAACAATAAAGCTTTCTAGGTGTGAAGGCAGATAAAGATTATTTCAGTTGTATAAAGACTCATCACGACTATTCCTACATGCTTCCTTTGTGTTATTGATCTGATGGCACATCTCATGTGTGGTTTATTTCTTGTTGGTTTTTTTTTTCTTTTTAAATCATCAAACATAGCATTGATTTTTTAAGGGAAAAAAAGAAAGGAAAAGCAAAAGGCAATACATCAAAACAGCCAGTGACTCCTGAAGAAAGATTTTTAGAAGGCAAGTGTATAGCAAGCTTCCACTTTGCCCACAGTTTTGAATTGAGTGCACAAACCTCCATGATGACATCAATAATTTATGTGACCTTTTCAGCTTGGGAGATGACTATGTAACAAGCCACAGGCTACAAAAACATGCAAGGCAGCAAATGGGGGACTTCTTGCAGAGTGTCAATGGGGGACTTCTTGCAGAGTGTCAGAAAGCTCAGTCTCTGCTGTTTCACGACTGCTCAGCCACAACCATCCCATGTTTAAACACTGTCATTCCACGAGGAATTTTTTTTCCACAGTGTCTAACCAGAATTTCCTTTTTTGCCTCACAAGTGATGAATAGAGTGGAAAAACCTCCTCCTTTGAACCACAGACTGCAGGCTACACTCTTGCTGATGCAGTCCAGTGTCAGGCTGGCCTTTTCAACAAGGAAATGCAACTGATTTGTTCTCAGCTTGTCCACCAAAATGCCCACAACATCTTCCTTGGAGCAGAATAGAATTTCTCAGAGAAACCATGAACTTGAACCGTTTGGGGTACCCCATGTCTGTGAAATGAACGTGGAAATGTTAAAGAAGTGATAAGCATGTCTTTCAAGTAATCCTTGTGGATTTGGACCCAGAATTCCAAAAATTAGAGGAATTCCCTTGTTATTCTTCTGCTATGGAGAAATCTTCCGAGTAACTTTGTTATGTTGCTCCTTTGCAGATCCCTAGGATTTATAGTTTTACATGCTTTTATACAGAGGAAAAGAAAAGGAAGCGAAGCATCATTAGCATATTCTTAAAGATATTGGAGTGCTTTCTCATCTCCATTAATGAGAAACTGAGTCATCTTTACTCTATATAAATTCTGTCTCTAAGAGCTTTTGTTAAATGATATTTGCTACTTAACAAAATTTGATTTAGTGAGTGGTCATGTAGAGATGGAAGGGAAATATTAGCATTTCATTGAAAATTTTAATATAGACATTAAATGGCACCAGAACCCAGACAACTTGGTGCTTTTATTAACTTAGACTCCTAGCAATTAAATATTTTTCTTCTACAGTTACTCCTTCTTTTTCTGCTTTGTTATTGCTCTAGCTCTACATATCACATCCATTTTCTCCTTTGTGGGATTTCTAAATCGTATAATCCATGTTTTGTTTTGTTGGTTTTTTTTTCCACGGCACATATACTGGATTTATTGATAATACGGTACCTATGAAAATTAAAGAAGAATACCACTGACTACCTCCAAGCAGAAAGTAGATGAGCCTTTGCCATGTGGCTGTAGTAGGATGGTGTGCATCATAGTGATGAGATGCAAGAATGTCACCGAGTCTCAGTCAAAGTAATCTTTAGTCTTCTGCTCTTAGACCTTCATCCAATCCTGCCAGTCCAAGCTTACAGTAAGGATTCCAGCCAGAGGCCCCTTTCACTCTTCATGTGTTGGAATGGTCACCCAAGAACACCTCTACTTTGCACAGAACATCATAAATTGTGAAGCCAAAGGTAATTTGTCTGAATGAGTTTAGGAATGTTACTAAGATAATGCATGATAGCGATATATGTTTCAATTCCCTATTCTGACCAATGCTTTAGCTTTGATGATCACAACTTGTTTTTAGCCTGAAAGATGATAAAAAGTGGGATTTGGTAGAGTGAAGCAGAAGTATCAGGTCACTGCTAATAGGGAACAGATCAACAGATCATCCGTATGAGACCATTAGAAACCAGCAAGTTTGACATCAGATTAGAGATATGTTACTTCTCTGAGCAATGCTGGCTTGAACTGGGATAAAAAATCCAAGCTTTACTTAAAAATTGTCAGAAGTGAAGAGATTACCATCAGCCTCAGTCACTGCTCCTGACTGATAATGATCTTCCAAGCTACCATCTTATTTTCAACTTGTTTGTATCCACTCCCTGATTTCCAGCCACCAGAATTTGTTATTTCTACATTAAATTTATTGAGAAGTCCCTGTGCAGGTATTTCCTCTTTCTCTCAAAAATAAATAAATTGCTTCTCTGTTTCAAGCTTCCAGGAGGAAAAACATCATTTGACTGAAACAAAAGAAAAAAAAAAGCCCGTTACTCTTTGTTAGTCCTTTCTGAATTATTTCTTTTTGGTCTATCATGACTCAAGAAAAATTCTCCATTGACAGCACCCTTGATTCATTGATTTTTACAGCAGGCTCACCCAGAACCCGTTGCTGTCACTGGTAAGCAGTCACAGAGTCAAATAACACATTTACACCACTGATGAAACTCAGCTCAGTAACTACTCCTGAGGGAGCCAGTTATTCAGGGTTTGATACAATGCAGGAGGATATTCCACTTGCAAATAGTTTCCAGCTGTTCATTTAGATGTGTGTGCTAAACATCACGAAAACTGAAAAGATGCTGAAATGTGAAAGCCAATACTGGTGTAAAGAAAAAGTGGCAATCAAATAAAAAGAATCAAGACTATTGTTAAACGTGCTTTGCAAAAGTGCTGCTTCTCTAAGAAAAAAAACACCCTGCACAAAAACAAAATACGAAGTCTGAAAGAAAGTGTTAACAGGTTCAGATCTCTGGTGCTATATAATTCTCCTCCACTCACTATCACTGTATTTACACCTCCCACACAGCCTTTCCCTTGCCTCTTTTTTTATGCTGTAATGGAAATACACTGTTGGGTTTCTACTGCTAACTTTATACGTTATTTATTAATTGTGTTGAACATATTTTGAAAGAAACATGTCCCAAGCTCTGTCAGACTGTGATAGATTTTCTCATAGTGTGCTAAGCTCGTGAAACAGAAAAATTTTCTTATGCTGAGGACTAAAATGATCGATCTGTTTAGTGGCTTGAAATGTGTTGATTAAAGGGTGTTGTAGCCTTTATGTAGGTGTACATGTTACTTTCTAGTTAGCATTTCACTGTGTTGCATAGTAGCTAGTATAAGTAATATGAGTATTATTAAAATATAAGATAATTTATGTTTGAATTTTAGCACACTGAAACCCTCTATTTCCTCTTTAAGGGACCTATTTCTTATGACCTAGTGATAACCTCTTTCTCTATCCATGTGCCTTTTAGAAGAATATTTGAGAATTAATATGTGATACTTGTACTTAGTCTGGAAAAAAAAATTCAGTTTGGAAAGATGACATTTTTAAAGCATTATGAAATGAAGGTAATTAACCCTTAACCACTTCCCACTTAACTAATTAACTGCTACCCCTACAGTATTAATAAAAGAAATATGGTGGAGTCTCTGATGATCTACAGACTTTAAATCACACTCAGAAGCCTTTCTAAGACGTACCCTCCAGATAATCAAGTAGCTATGGGCTTACTGTAGGAATTGGAAGGAGAAATTTCAGAGTTAAATAGTAGAGTAGGAGATCAAATAACATCCTCTGTAATTCTGTCATTTAGAGCTTTTACAAAATCAAAGAACTTTCTTCTGCAGCTCTCCGAGCACTTAAGAAATGAATATATTAAACTTAATTGTGGACATGTTGCCCTCCTCTTTCTGAAATGGGCAAACTGAGGCACAGTGAAATTACAGTACTGGTATTTTTAGAAGTGAGCTGGGAAGCTGGGTGACACGTCTTTGGGGTGTTCAGCCTTTGATTCACTAAAGACACCTCATAGTAAATTGTCTGAGCTCCTGTACTCTACCTGTGCAGTGGAAGAATACAAGAGAGCAGGTGACTTGTATCCCCACATCATCCTTTTCCCTTTTATCCTTATCCTTCAGTGTTACACAGAGCTTAGCACATTGCTCCATGTGTGGGCAACTAGAATTCCAGATGACTGAGTATATCTGCCAATGTGCTTCTCAGCTCCATGGGAAGAGACACTCTGTGTTCAACGGCTGGAGCAAAAGTCCACCTTTTATTAGGCTGAGGAGGGCCAAAGGGAGTATTGAAAAATAGGAATGAATTGCAAGGTGCCAAATATGTTGTTTCTTTTGCCAAAATCTGAGACAAACTTCCCCTTCTCCCTTTGCCTCTTACCCAGCAGCAAGCCACACATCCGTAACACACCATGCTGTGACAATTATTCACCGCAAGCTTCTAAAAACCCAGAAAAAAGATTAACATGGTAACCTGGAGCCCTTTCTAGTCCTGTGTTTTAGCCTATCAGCCTGTATTACAGTGCTGTGCCTAAACATCAACAGACGTAGGCTGTCTGTGTAACATTTTTGGCCTTCTCCACCGAGTAGCTGCTCTGGCCAAGTTTTCTAATCAGTAATCAATGATCACCAGATCAGCAAATGGGACATACACACCCAGGAGCAGATGGTAGCGACTGTACTCAAGCATGACAGCTCTTTGCACACAGAACTGGCTGCAGAGGGAAGAAAACTGTTCAGGCCACCTAGAGATACAACTCTCCCTCTGCTCTGATCCTCAAATAGAAAGCATTTTTCTACCTGGGAAGACATTTGTACATCCTATTGAAGGTCTGGAGCATTCTTTGCTGATTGATAGAAATGTGCCTGGGAAGCAGAAGAGTTTCTTTGGCTTCTGCTTTCCAGGACTTAATAGATGGCCCCTTGGTTAGGTGAATGCATAGTCTTTGATGTATGTGAGGTGGGGATATGGGAATCTCAGCCTCTGTAGCACTATCCCCTATTCAACCCAGAGAAACTCTGTCAAGAGAAGTAGTCCTAGATGTGATTCTAGAGGAAGCACTGTCCTTTGAAGGACCCTAAAAATTTGAGAGCTGCCAAAGGCTGTTTATGTACTCCACATTCTACTATTTCTTCATATATCCTGCTTCCAAAACCTCATGGAAATTCCCAAGGGCCATTTTCAGCATTTGATCCCCCATATCTCAGAAGGGAGGGTAATTGAGCTTGTGTGCTAAGGGAAGTGTTCTTCATCGTTATATTAGGACATTTTGCAAATCACCCAGCCCCATTTAGTCTAATCATACTCTTCTTGAAAGTGTAATAGATAATTCCTACTCTGTTAGTGCTTAATATCTGTGAACATATGAGGAAGTAATTTTTGGTTTTTTGCTTATATTTGGTTGGAGCTTCATTTGTGGGCTAGAGCCCCACTATGCAGGGACTTTTAAAAAAAGTTTTCAGAATAAGCTCACAGACAGTTTAGATATCCCTCAGGAATATGGCATGTTATTATTTGAGTGGAGGAGACTTTGAAGGCAGATCAAATTAAGCTACTTTATAATTCATACCTTTAGATAATTTTGATTAACTCTCATGACAAAGAATCCCAGAGCATCCCCATGGAAACAGACTCTGAGGAAAATTGTCTGCATCCAGCTTGTAAGAAGATGGCCTGAACAATAGCCAAGCGTTCCCACTACGCTCTCAGCAGCACCTCACAGGGGGATGCTTGTTCTGTCCTGTGACACATACCTGTGCATACCCACTTCATACCTGAAGGAAAGGGAAGACTGTAAGTGCTCTACATACCCACAGTATTTAAAACAATATGTTATAATTTGCCATTAACCATTGCTTTCTGCTCCAGCATTGCTCTTTTCATACTCTGTTGGAATCAGTTTTGTGCATGAGGTGTCCAAAAATATTGAAACAAACTTCACAAAAAGCAAGCAAGAATATGTGATGTGGTTCATCCCCTCATGGGCCCAAACTCTTTGTGACAAAGCAACTGGCAAGTCAATCTAGGTGAGGTCCTTACAGCACAGCATTTGGGAACCCTGTAAAGAGCAGGTGGAATTGAGGACAAATGTCAGGAAGTTACAATCGCCATACACTTTGTAAGGCTCAGGGGATGATGTGTTGGTTCACCATGAGTCTGAGGCAGACTGAGAGGCAGATCTGGTCTTATTTTGTTGAAACCTTGTAAGATAGTAAGTGAACCAGAGAGATGTGTATTCATCTTGGAATCCAGTCTCTCCTTTTAAAAAACAAACTATCTGTAAGTTTCAGTCATGTAGCACCTCCTATGACAGAGACACCATTTATGGAGGAAATCATTAGGACTTACTAAAAGAAGCAATCATCCATCTGCAAAACAGCAACATAATACAGAACAGACTGAGAATCCCTGCTGTGGAATTAACTGAATTGGATGCAAACCACTTTTTTATCTGCATAAAGTACTTGGGGTTTTTTAAAAAAACATCTGTATTATTTGTAGCAGTAACATGTTACATCCAAAGGCAAATTAAATTAAACTTCTCCTCCTCCCAAGTGACCATTCCTTATAAATAGAAAACAATCCCAAGGTTAAGGGAACTGAATTTAAAATTTACTACTCTCATTCAGACCACAATTTTAACTTTTGTGCAGAGAGACACACTTCCATTTTAGAGGGAAAAAAATGTCTTAAAAAATAACTTAAAAAATAACACAGCTTATTGGCCCACATTTGAAAGAGACTGTCAAAATAATTATAAATAGCTACAACATTGCTCCAATCTGACTATGTAAGTAATGATAGTGTTCCACTACAGTAATGACTGTTCCACTACATATGGTAAAAGCAAACAATGGAGGTCATATTTTCTTCAAAGCTTACACATAAGTACCTTTCCCTGATGTATTGCCAAATAAATGATCTGGGACACCTCAAAATTACCTTGAGATAGAGTACATTTCGTGGTTTAATATCATATGATTAACCTAGATCTTGTCCCAACATGAAAACCTAGACCCAGACTCCATCTCTTTCCACTAGGAGCAATAGGGAGGTGATCTATACTTCTTGGAAGATTATCTTGCTACCTATCAAAACAGAGACAATACCAAAGAAATGAAAAAGCAAAGCCATCAGCCAATGTCTTATCTCAGTTATAAAACTGCTTTTGAATTTGGCATTTTCGTCCTCCAAGAAATATTTAGAGGGCAGAGAGGAGAAAAGAAAAAAATCAATTGGAATGCCCATCTTAACAACTCTCACCTTGGGAAAATGTTTTCTTCTGACTCTGAAGTATATTTCACTATTCCCTTTAAAATGCCTTCAACAATGCGTTTCTACTAATACAGTAACAAGGTTCCAGTTGTAAACCAGAATCACTGTATCTTGTCCTTTTGGAAAATTACCGTGTTAAATATTTACTTCCAAATAACTGATATTTCTGTTAGCTTTTTTTTTTACCAAACTACCTCTGTGTCAGCCTCCTCTTTTTTGGCATTATAGAAACAGTAGGCACACTTTTTCCTAGGTTGCTTGTTTGACCTCTAGGTCACTTTTGCTGTCAGGATCTATTTATTGAATAAAACTGTTTTTTCATCCTTCTCAAGATACAGTGAAAAATGTGCAAGAGCTTCCAGTACAGAGATGTTTGTTACTAGGAAACACAGTCTCCAGAGATCATGGCAGGACCACAAGCCTTGGACTTCAAAGATTTATTTTGGGGAGGATCCTGCAACAAGGGTTGGAATTAAAATAATAGTGATATTAAAAAGTGCCTTTCCTGAAGGACAAATTTAAAGATAGAAACACCTGTTTCTGCAAGAAACAGGTGCATATGTAAGGAAATGTTTTATGTGGGGTCCAAACTTTGTGGGTTTCTCTCTGGAAGAAACTGAAAATACTCTTGAGTAGAAAAACAAAAAAGGACCAGAGACTCCACCAGGGATTTCTCTGTTCCTTGGCAGGTAAAACACTTCAGGTAAAACACTGATCTGTATACAGTTATAACACAGAGGAAACCCTTTTCTGTACATAGGCTCATGCTGGTTAATAACCTTCAACCTCAGGTGGTAGATAGGTGCTTGAATATGGCTTCAGAACACGACCTTTGTCACTATTTGTGATTTTGTTAATTACTGCCAGATGATAGGCAAAATAAGACCATTAGAACAGAGTTAAAAATATAACCCCAAAACAACCACAAAAAAATGCAAAAAAGAAAACCTGTTGAAGCCTGGTGATAGTATTCTGTATGTTTTTTTCCAAATCATGCATCATGCCCACTCAAAATGGGAATATAAGTAAAGTGTAGCCTTCTGGGAGGAGACACACTTCTTGGGAAAGAGATGCTCTAGGGTGTGAAGCAGAAAAAGAAAATAAGGATTATAAGAAAAAGTTTATGGAGAGACATTGAGACAGCTGAGAAGGGCATGGGAAAGACACAGCCAGAACCTAAGCATGGTGGAAATATACACTTTCCAGGGACCATAAGATACTGCAGAGTCAGCTGTAAATCTGGATGTTATTGTGGAGATTGAAACAAAGCACTGAAACAAGTTCCTGTCTGTAAAAATACTGTCATCAGGTGGGCAGCTGCATGTAAGCCTTATTTCTAGACTTTTTTGCCTAGTTAATAAGTTAATAACTTAACTGGTTTAATTAATAACCTAATAAAATACCACTTCTTTGTATTTAAAATATTTTTGACCTTCTTTGGGATGACTTCCTACAAGAAGTTCTGGGCACAGTTGTAACTGCTTGACTAGAAGCCCTGTCACAAGTAGGCATTTAAGATATATTATCCAAGGGTTTTCCCAAATGGGTTTCCTGTGAGAAAGCCCACAACACCCAGTGGGTTATGTTGGTTGAAATGCCTCAATATGGCCAGGAAAAAAAAAAATAGGAAATGATCCAGGCAGCAGTCACTGAAGACAAGATTCATCCAAGACATTTACAGCACTGGAGCAAGACCCAAAGTTTCAATGCTTCTGTATTACTTATTTAGATTGACTTATTTTAAAAAGAGACTTACAGGGGAAAGGCTTCTCTTTTAGCCTCCTGAATACTCACCCATCCATCACCAAAAAGCATGTTAGATATCCCAAGGAGATTTGAAGAGAATGAAGTGTCCCATGTTCAAATGGCATGAATGCCAGCACAGTAACAAGTAAATCCCCCTTGGGCCATTCCTAGAGAGACTGTAAGTTGATAACCCATTATATCTGGTCTGCAAGGACTATGTAGGAAAGCACTGCCTCTGGCTATTTGTCTTAGATGTAATTAGTGTGTGTGTGTGATGCTCTCATGTTCCAAAACACAGAGCAGAGGTAACTGCAAGAGCCAGCTGGAGCCTGGCCTTACAAAGTTGGTGCCAGGCAGTTTGAAACAACCACCAGGCTTTCCCACCCAGCATGTGCAATGCTAAACACATCAAAAGCCAGCAGGCAGCCAGAAAATGACTCATGGAGGTATACACAAACCATGATACAATGTGCTAGACACTAGAAGAGGAGGTAGTCTTAATCCTGACAAATTGTTCTGGAGGCAAACAAAGGAATAACAAGCTCTGATACTTTTAGTTAAAAAAAAAACAGCCTAACCCAACCAAAACCGAAACAACAAGAAATGAAAAACAAACAAACAAAGAAGGTATAGGAAAAAAAAGAAAGTGAAGAAAGCTTTTAGTTCTGTCACCAAGATAAGAGTTCTGAAAATGTTCAGGGCTCCTCTTGGGAATAGAGCTTTCTTTGAAGCCTCAAGCTTCAAGACTCAAGGAAGTCTCATAAATGCTTATGAGGCAGAGGTGCATCTAGAAGGACAAGAAATTTTTTTGGACTCTGTCGTCAGAGGCGGACTAGAGTAGTTCTCCAGGTCACAGGGAAGATGTATTTCTACATAGAATTTAAGATGGGTCGCCCAGCCCATATTAAAAATAAAATAATAAAAAAAAAAGGCACCATGAAAACTGTGGGACAGTAGAATGAGGATGATCATTCCTTGGTCTGTTGAGGTGCAGTTTTTCTCATGGACACTCACAAATATGTAGGAAATCTGAAAGATCTTCAGCTTATGAAAGAGGCAAGAATAGATAATGTCCCTAAGAGAAAGTTTAATGGAAAAAGGGAGAGAAGTCATTATCACATAAGCTCCTCTTCTGGGGTCTCAAGAAAATGGTCTTAGCTAGTACTTACTAAAAACTGAAAAACTTCAAAAGCATGCAACAAGGTTGTTAAATTCTAGCTTTGATAATAAAAGAGAAAAGCTCCTTTTCTAAGGCTTCAGTCTGGTATTTCATTCATTAATTTCCAAGCTTGAATTTGACAGTGAGGCCTTTCCAATTTGAAATGAGCAACATCATTGGATTTGAATTTTGCTGATTACTTGACCCTGCTAACTAGCTCTTGGGACATTAAAAAAAGAACATCAGCATAGTAGAATAATTTTTCAAACTCTCCTGTTTATGGATCCAAATCAGGAACTGTCATGTTTTATATCAGCTCATTCACAGCAAATAACAGTGAAACACAAGTAACAGCAACTAAAAGTACTCAACATGGTTGACATTAGCTAAGCATTTGATATATCTAGGAGTGGTGGCTGACCCATGATATGGACTACCAAAATCAGGTTGTACTTTTCAGAAGACACTTGGTTTAGTAGAACTGGAAAAGCTTATTTTAGACACTTCTGGAAGCTTGAACTGCTCTGTCCATCAGAGGTGCATTTGTGTACCTGGCAGGATACATAAATGTGAAAAAAAGTTTTTTGGGTGCTAAAATACAAATGGAGATTAAGAGATGGCTCTATCAACTGCACTCATGGCAACATACTACAGTCAACAACCACACACAGTGGCTTTTGAGCAACACATTTGCTGATTGTTGGGATCGCTGGCATTTCACTGGTGTTGTGGGCTCTCCTGGCTTGGGCCAGGATAAAGTTAATTTTTGTCTTGTAATTTTGTGTTCATCTAAGTCTTCCAAAAGTATCCGTACTTGCTGAAATTAACAGCAAATTTCTCAGTCAGCGTCTGCTTCTAGGACTGATAATGCTTGATGTTTATAGTTATGGCTAGACAATGGTCCGTAGAATGAAAGCTACTTCTTGGTTCTGAGGAACATCTTATGCTCTGGAAAGAGAAAGGGAGTGAAGGGGTCTCACCTGCAACCCTCCCTTACGGAGAAGCGGATAAGACAGGTGACCAAAATCTAACAAACAGAGTATTCCATCCCATATACTTTATACTCAGTATAAATTTGAAGGATCACAAGGGCCAAGTCTCTTCCCTTCTTCTTTGCCCTTCTTTTCCTGTCCCTGTTTGCTTGGGCATCCTGGGAGGATTTCATCCACTTGTCTGCCTGTGGCCCTGATCCGTGCCAGCCTGAATCTGTGTGTTCCTGCCTCCAGCTCCCAACTCCTGACTTCAGAAGTCCAGCCTGGACTTTTCCAGGGCTGCCCGGTAGCCTCAGTGGTGGTGTGTGTGCTACCGGGGGGAGAGAGGAAAGGAAGGTGGTATCAATTTTTCTATATATTTGTATATATTTAATAATTTTTCCTTTCTTATCAATGCTGTTTCCCTAAAGCTGTGTAGCTTAGTTTCCAAACCATATGTTTCTCTCCTTTATTGTCTCCTTTCTTTATCAGGGAGGGGGATTAATAGAGAGCATCTGTCATTGGGTGAATTGCCAACCCAGCGTTAAACTGTGACATGAGGGGACCTTGTCAGGAAGCAAAGCATTCACGCAGCCACTCGCTTGCTCATGCCTCCCATGGAACAGAAAGAAAATAGAATGAAGGTAGGAAGACTTATAGATCAAGACAAAGATAGTTTAATAGGTGAATCAAAGGTGTGAATGCAAGCAAAGAAAGGGAGGAATATTTTCACTGCTTCCCATCAGCTGGCAGATGTTTAGATGCTTCCTGGAAAGCAGAGCCTCTGTATGCTAGTGGTTAGTTTGGAAGACAAATTCCTTACAAGCATTCTCCCCTTCCTCCTCTTCTCCTTGAGCTGTTATTGCTTAAGAAAAGAGAAAAACAAAAAAATCAAAATAAAAATCCTTTGTGTTATCCAAGCACTGCAGCAATAACTGAACACCAGTGTATTATCAAGGCTATTTTAATCACACATCAAAACCACATCACTGTACAGGTTGCTATGAAGAAAATTGACTCCATCCCAGACAGTCACAGTACACGTAGATTCATAAGATTGTACTGAGCAGGGGAAATAAGGAGAGAACAAAAACTGCCAGTAGGAGCTAGTGAGGAGCAAAGCCTTAACATCTTCAATCCTATATCAGACTGTACTATCTCTAGTGCCAGGCCCAGCAGAGCTAACTGGGTGATAGCTATTTACAGGATATGGACTTCAGGCCTTGCAACTGGAATAACACAAGCTACACAATCAGGGATGTAGAGTGGGACATTGTGAAAAAAGTCCATTAGTAACAACTTACAGTTAACTACATTAAGCAAATGCTTAAACAACTGCATGTGACATTATAATTTTGTGCTTGGTTCTATGCTAGGAGGAAATTTCTAGATCACAAACAAGAACGAACTGCAGATATAATCCAGCAGAGCATAAAATTTGTTCATTTGCTGGAAGTTCCTGCCCAGAGATACAATGTAGTGGGTCATCTGATATATCATCATCTGCAGTTCTTCCCCCATTTCCACCATTTAGGACTAGACAATAATCTGTGAATCTTGTCTTAGTGATAGCATCAAGAAGTTAAAAGGCTTGACAAATTGTTGTTGACCATGTTAATGCCAAGAGATTTACTTAGCAGCTCAATATCAGGACAAATCCAGTGCTATAGTAGCAGGAAAAGTTTGGAAATTGTGAGAATTTAACATCAAAAGTCTTATCAACCTTGTCAGTCACCTGCTTTGTCCTCCCAGGAGGAATCAGAGTAAGGTGGCACGAGTCCAAGAACAAACTACTTTTGAAACTTTGTCCTAGACAAGGACAAGTTGCCAGATTGTTCAGCTGGAGGTACTGATGCACTGTGCAGACATTTGATATTATGCTCATGTGGAAAAAGAAAAAATGGTGCATAATATTCTATCTAATGCACTAACTTCTTTGTCTTTTAGTTTTCCTACTTCCCCTTCTGCCTTCAAGCTATCTATACTTTTATTGCTTTTCCATCTTCCTTTCCTGGGATACTTTTGCTGCTTATAGACTCTAATTAAAATTTCCACCAGAAAATTCCAGTTTTGGTGGATGGACCAGGAGAGAATTTCTTCCTACAATCCCGCAGAAAATTTTTCATGTGAAGTTCATGAACAGCCTGAGTTACTGAATAGCACTCAACAGTATCCTTCCCATCAGTCATGTGTAGAACATGAAGTGGCTTCTCCTCCCTTCCCTTTATCTTTCATGCACCAGCAAAAATCTGGCTTAGCTATTTAAATCTAGCCCTTTTCCCCAGCTCTGTTTTTTTCCACTTGTGTACCCAAAATGTTCCCAGGAAAACTCCACACAATCTCAAAGCCTGAGACAGCTCCCTGTCTGACAGTCTTATCTAAGATCCAGCAGTCCTGATATCAGGGTTATTTAATACTTGTAAGGAAAACTCTGATGAGCCTTGGAGAAGCCACTACTTATTGTTAGGACAAGGACCATGCTGGAAGAAAGATAACGAAGAAAGTTTTGAATTAATTCAGAGAAGTTCAGAGGGAGCAGCCTTAACAGATTGGAAATAACTACAAAATCCAGGGGAAGATTCAGATAGAGAGACACTAGTTAGGCAAAGATAAGTGACCAGCAAAGATTTAGGCAAGTTGTATGTGACCAAGGCCTGAAACCAAGAGAAGGACACCCATCTGGGGCAGCTGGCAGGAACCTCCTTTTCTGAATGCACTCACTGTGTCTCTCTTCTAAATTTGTAAATTGTGCTTGGGCTGCTCACTAGCTGAGTCACAGTAATTGCTCATTCCTATTCCTGCCCTCTGGCAAATGAGAGTTAATGTGCAGTCTCTCAGCCTTCACATATTGAGGCATAGCTCTACTTATCTTTCATTAGCTGCAGGCTAACCATGCACACAGACCATAGCAAGGGATCATCTGATGCTATTACCTTGTTCATCAGACTGAAAGCTTCCACTCAGGTACTTAGAAATAAAGGCAAGCTGACAACTGTCAATAGTCATTAGTAACTACTTTCCCAGGGATAATGAAGAGGTGAAGAAGTCTGATGTCACAGTAGTAAAGTCTCAAGTGCCCCACAGGTTTGGATAAATCAGATAAAAAAGGATCAAAACTACCTATTTGAAAGTGAACTGTTTACTGATACTGGAATCAATGAAATTCATATTAAGTATCCAGATTTGAAAGTATTTTTGGACTTTGAAAAAGCTTGTTGATTTTTCCAGGTGACTCCAAATATCTCAAATAGTAGATCAACACAATCTCCTCCTGTACCCTTGCCACACATGCCAAGGAAAGGCAGAGGTTTTGAAAATGTTACCTAGGTGAATGTTTACTGAACTGTGTGAGCTCCTGGTGAGTCTAGGACAGGATAAGGCACTGACCCCACAGCTCTCTTACAAGCTAATGAAACTGCATAATTAAAGAGTGATAGACTGAGCATGCCCTAAAGATCCCTTTAAACTGGGCCTGGTGAGACCATTAGCAAATACCAGCTGAGTCCTTAAGCTGCACCATTACCTTCTCCTTATAGAGAGCAGACACGGATGATGCTCTGTCAAGTGGGGTCAAATGCTGCCTGATTGGTGTCCTGAGAATTTCGGACATTTTCTAAACAAGGCTGAAGGATATTTTGCCTAAGGCTGTTATTGCCCCTCCTAGCATTTATTCACATTCTTTCACTTGCTAAGCCACTTCTGCTCCAGAGAAAGGGGCTATTTTGGTGGGACAGAGCTGGGATAACAAGCCTGAATCTGCTTCTCTTTTGATACAAGGTGTTATGGAATACAACTTCCCTGTGCATTGGCAATTCAATAGACTTGTGATTTCTCCAGACAGTAAGACAAAGGAGCCCTTTTAATTTGTATGCACAAGGAGATGGCTGTCCTCACACTTCCTGATGTTTAGAGAAGAGTCTTTTCTTATATTTTGCTTTTTCTTTCCAAACATGCTCCCTGCCTCTCAGCCATAGTCGTGCAGATGAGGACCCCTCCCTCAAGGTGGAAAATCTGCAGCACTGACTGTAAGGCAAACATTACATAGTACAGATGATCACTTCTACTAGAAGCAAACCAGCATGTATACACATATGTCCATATAAGTGTCAAGAAGAACACATGTGGATTGGACAACCTCTTCTGCTCCGTAAATCTATGGAGGAGAAGACATCAGCTTTCCTTTCCCTATCAACCCCATCTTTTTGATGGCAGCAATGAATAAATAAAGGGATTCCTTAAATATTATTTCTTTGAGCAGTTGAATTGCTCTCCTCCAGACCCTTTGTTTGTTTAAGCTGGAAAGCCCAATAAGGGCTCGGATGCTCCTTCAAATACCTTCAGAAGTTTTCATCAAGGGCTCTACCAGGTGATTTATTTTTCTCTACAATCTGTTTTCACCAAAGGGTCAATAGAAGTGCACCTTCCACACACATGAGAAAATGGTTCAAGCATGCTCATCTGATTTAAATGACAGAAAGGATTATGTTGTTGCTCATTAGAGAGACTTTTGAGGGACACTGGAGTTAGAAAGCTCTTTAGTTTGCAATGCTCTTGCCCTGTTCTGCACTGTTTTTCCCTTCTGTACTTGAGGCAAGAAGGGTCAAGTGCAAGAAAATAATACAAAACCACATTCTGTCCCCCATGGGGGGACAACAACTGGACTGTTGTCATGAAGGTCCCCTATGTGAGGAATTTGTTTGCATGGGAACTTGAAACGTAGCAAGGACTCCAAGGCCTGCTGCATCACAAACAGCAGCAGTAGCTGTAGACTGTCTTTCTGTGAGAAATGGGAATGAGTTGATACTACTTTAAAGGAAGTTGGTACCCAAGCGGTTTTATTTTTCACCATCTATGAGGACAAAAATAAACAGGTGCTCAAAGAGCTTTAAGATTGCCTCTCTAATTTCAGTTGACTAATATGAGGTTCAAATTCATTCCACTTCAAACCATTTAAACTTCTTTCCAACTTCTTTTCTACTATTTCTTGCCCATACTATTTGGAACAAAATAGTTAGAAACAGTTGATATGTCTCAAAAATGCATCTGTATTTCTTTCTCCAGTCCCTGGAGGATCCTAAGTCTTTGTGGCAATTACTCTGAAAAGTTGAAAAATTTCAACTTTCAATTTTATTTTCTTCTAAGAGAATCACATGCTCTTGAAGCAAAATAATTTTTAGGAAACATGGACTTATTATTGTAGTCGACCAGCCCTAGTGTAATAGGTTCTGAATAATTTCAATCCTTTCCTAAATACATCTAGGTAAACTAAGGTTCATCAGCTTCAAGTACTTATTTTGGATCTGCAATAGCAAGTTATTCCTGTGTTCTTACTTATGACGCTGGTAATCTAAAGCAATTCACTTCTGTGAATTTCAGCTTTTCTTCAGACTTTATCACCTAAGATTGAGGTCAGCTGTCTGAAAGCATTTAAAGGATGCAATCATTCCCTTCCTCAAGGACATCATAGAGAGATGGCTTAAACTGCAGCAGTTATGTGTGTACATACAAAGAAAACCCACACAAAGCTGCTCACCTGGTAACTGAAGCATGGCACAAACAGGTAGAAATAATTTTTATAAATGCTGAAGAATAATCTTACATATCAGCACAAGGCCAGGGAAGTCAGTGAAAGTGTGCTGGTTTATACTAGCTGGGGACCCAGTCTTGATGGAAACTTGATAAATGTGTAAAACTTGAGCACTAATACTCATCAGGTATTTCACCCCTCAATGCCAGCCACCCCTAACAAGTGTAACTACAGAGCCTTTTATTTCACAAGAACCATTTTATACCTGCATTGAGGGACAAGGTGTTCTACAAGGAGTGGAATATCTCCCTTATGAGGAAGGGTTGAGGGAGCTGAGTCTCTTTAGCTTGGAGAAGAGGATACTGAGGGGCTACCTCATTAATGTTTATAAATATGAAAAGGGTAAGTGTCAGGAGGGTGGATCCAGACTCTTCCCAGTGATGTCCAGTGATAGGACTAGGGATAGTGGGTGCAAGGTGAACCATAGGAGGTTCCGTGTAAATATAAGGAAAAGTTTTTTCACTGTGAGAGTGACAGAACATTGGAAAAGGCTGCCCTGTGAGGTTGTGGAGTCTCCTCCTTTGGAATCATTCAAAACCCACCTGGATGTGTTCCTGTGGGATCCACTTTAGGCAATCCTCCCCTGGCAGGGTTGTTGGTCTTGATGATCTTTTGAGGTCCCTTCCAATCCCTAACATTCTGTGAAGGCTAATCTAAAGGCAGAAAATGAGTCTTCTTTGGAAGAGCAATCCTTTAAATACATGTTAAAAAGTTACAGGATTTACACTTTGCTTAGATAATTCATGCCAGGGATATGGCTGGGGAAACAGCTGAGCCATCATTGTACCAGAGGATGCCTGGGCTACTGTGAATAACAGCCACAGAGTTTTGCTGAGTGGAATAAAGACTGAGGAGAGCTACAAAGCTGACTCAAGCCATGGGAGTGCATTTCATTTCCATTCCCTGATGACAGAGAAAGAGTGTTTTAAAAAAATTTGAAAACAGAGACTGGCAGCTGCTTCAGTGTGTCAGCAAGTCTCACACCTGGAGGGACAAGGTGCACCAAGCAATGGCATCTGCCACACAGCAGTTAAGTGGAGTTTTTTCTCCCTGAACAACCTCCGTGCTTCAGAAGGAGGTACCGTGTTAAAAAAAGACAGCAGCATCAGTCCTGCATGGATGTAGGACACTCCAAAGGAGGACAAATATCCATTAGAAGAAATTCAGGAATTTTCTGGAACAGGCAAGAAGATCTGAGGCAAAGAGACTAAATTTACAAATAAAACATCAGAGTAAAGACATTTTTTGGCAAGGGAAATGCATCCCCCACCTTAGTCATGGATTTAAATAACACAGCCTTTTACCTTAGGGAACAGGATATGGCATGCTGGTGTTTGCAGCTCACCCAGTTTCTTTGTATATTCTAAACCTGTTGAGCAACCAGAGCTTTAAATTGACTTCTAATTTTGTGTTGGGTCAAATTAATTTCGAAACCAGACTAATTTTGTTAGTTTTGTTTATCCATTATTCATTAAGCTCATTGGAACAGAAAAGAGTGCATTAGCGTTATTTAGGATATCACTTTGCTTAATGAACTCCTTTTTTACCTCTTAATGCTCCTTTTGAGCAGGAGTTCAGCTTTGTGTTGTTGGCTTTTTAGTCTTTTTTCTTTACTAGATTGGTGGTCTGGTGCAAACAATATAATTAGCAGATTTTCTTGCTCCAAAAAACTGTAGCTGACAATCTCCAGCAGTGACTGCTTCTCACCATAATTCTGCAGAGGAAGAGGAGAGCATGTGTGCATGCTGAGCAAGTATCTCCCACTCATCCTGTCCTGCTGCATTTGGAGGCTACGGAGAGGGGTAAATATGCCCACTCAGCAAAAGAGCCAGAAAACCCACAGATTGTTGGACGAGATGGCTGGATAAATAAACTAGATTAACCTAACTGCAAGTGTTTTGAGTGTCACTATGGATGATCTAGTGAGGAATTTTCTTCCCCAGAGCAGTTTATAAAAGCCAAGCTATGCATGAGGGGGTGTGAAATATGGACTAGAAAATATTACTGAAGATATTACAGAGTTCTTTGCACAAATGGTGTATCCCCTCTGGATGTGTTTTATTTCTAGTAGCTGTGTCTAAAATGATGTATCGAGACCTGAGATACCACTTGTCTCAGAAAAAAATGGCATTTATGATCAAGACTGGAACTCAAAGTAAAGAAAATAAAAATAGAGCTTTGCTCAAAACTCGCAGTAACATCATACCTGTAAATAAAATTAGCAAAGTAAACTTAAGTTTAAAAAAAATAAAGGTTGCCTTCATAAAGTGGGTTGAATTAAATTAAACAAAATTGCAAGATGCCAATTAAAGAATATAACAATGTAGGTCTGAGTAAAAAGATAAAAGGATAGTTTGCAAATTTGGAAGGAAAAACATTTAACACTGCTGGAAACCAAAGCTTTTTGCTGCAAAACAGCAAATTGACAGAACTCATTGCTACAGTATGTTAATGAGAACTGCTGAAATTAAAGACAGAAATGGTTGCCCATCTGACTTAGGAAAATAACCAGGTACAATAGTGAGAACACTATAAGGGTTCCAAACCTATATTTCAGGTTATGAAACAACAAAAAAGTAGGATGAAGACTTGAAAGAAAAAAAGATCTGTTTTCATTTTACACAGTTCACCTGAACAATATCATATTAGCCACTGCAAAAGACCCAGGATAATAAATCACACAAGCAATTGCTTGATCCTGTTAACTGTGGTATTTGAATATTTCATGATCTTCATGTATTTATCCTCACAATCCATTTATGAATGTGGAAAAATGAATTGTGCTTCAAAAATGGGGATTTGAATGGGAAGAAATGAAGTCTGTGATCCTCATAAGTGTTTAGGCACCTAATTACCTAATTTACTGTGGTTTCACACAAAGATGCAATAAAGAACCGATCTTTGTGTCCAAGTGTCTGCTTTGTGCTCTTTTTAATATTAGGTGGTCCAAACTGACTATTACAAAAATTATTTTTTGTGTCTATCAACAAAAAATATATTTTTCATTTGCTTCTTAAAAGAAGGATGGTTGCTAAGCAAAAGAGTACCCAGCAAGGGGAATGTGAAGGGGCTAGAGAGACAGAGGCAAGAAACCAGAATGATGAAGTTCCCTTTATTCATGGCACTTTTATTAGTGCTGTATTTTTAGATAGATAAAGTGTTGTTGTAACATCACCACAGAAAGAACCAAGACCCAGAGAAGAGGCAGGAAAGGAAAAAAGGCTGTAAAGCTCTGAAGAGGGGGATAAAACTTACACTAAACCTGCTACATAGACTTGTGGATGTTAAAGACTAAACCTTATTTAGTGGGGCTATATATCTATTTCAGTTATTGTTATGGTCAGTGTTATCCTATAAACTTCTAATAGGTAGATTTGTACCAGAGGGTATACTTCCTATTCATGACCCAGTAATTACCACAGCTTGGGCTAAATAAACTTAGAACCTGCAGACAAAAAATTTTATGGGAAATAAATTCCTTCAGTCTTGGTGTTTGGAACCAAGCTAAGAGGGGAGCATCACAGTGTACATGAAAAGATATGCTAACCTGGGTGCTCCAGCATAGCTCTCACACCATTTCCAGACACAAGCACAATAAGACTAGAGTCGAGCTACCTTTGGCTCCTGAGGATACGTTTTATTTAGGAAGGGGATAAGGTTTATTTAGGAAGAGTTACAACCTTCCCCCTGTGCAAGTTGTAGGTATATTATCTATCTGATGGAACAGGATTTAAGCAGTGCAACCTATAGCTCATCAGGATGTCTGTCTGCTTGGCATGGAGACAAGAAGGAGTGATGAGGCTGATGGCTGGTGGACTGACCAAAGAGGGAATATTGTAACAAGCTTTAAAGTTTGAAGGGAATTAATTTTGAAAGGAGTAAGAGGCACCATATGGGTTCAATAAAAGTGGGTCAAAGCCACTGCCTAACAGGTCTACATTTCATCTGTCTTATTGCCTGTTTTGGTCAAACCATCCTCTGTCACCTAAGAGTGGGGTGAAACCTGGGGTGAAGTGTTGGCTCTTCTGAAGTCGAGAGGAACTTCATTTCTGAATTTAGTGGACACAGGGGTTAACTCTGTGTATGTGGCTGGAACAATGGTGAGCAGGCAGTGCTGTGGCTGGCATGAGCATCATGCAGTACCAGAATAAATAGATTTTTCACCAGACTGAAAAATAGCTGCACTATCTCTGTATAAATACCTGCACTTTGATTGACCAGTGGCTGTAAATAGCCAATTTGGCTGCATGTGTTGCAGATTAATATATGGCCATTCTACTCTGGATCAGCTGCATAACAGTCTAAAGCGTGGCTCACTGAGGACATTCCACTGCTGCTTATCTTAATTGTTATTAGTTTTCATTATATGTTAAATAGAGGAATATTTTAATGTAATAGCTGTAAGCACTAAAGCTGAGTGAATAATTCATACAAAATTATTTATTCAATAAATTTAGCCTATTTTACTCTTCAGTTTTTCAGGAACAAGTTCAGTAGTTTTGCAGAAGAGTGCTTATTATTCAGAATTAATTTCTAATAAGTCTATCAAACTGTTTCTTGCTCTGCAGATCCTGTGGGTAGGCTATTTTTGACTAAATAAGTAACCCCACATCACCATTTCCTCGCTTGTTTTGATGTGTGTTACCCTTCAGCAGAAGTTTCCAGTGGGGACTTAGGTTTAACCAGAGCCAACCCAACTCCTGTTATTCATAGCATCCCTGATGGAAGGTAGGGCTCATGTTCTGCCACAACACTTTTACCTTCTATGAAGGCTGGCCTAGGAAAGTGGTCCCTGCTCTGGAGGTTCAGGCAACTCTGCAAATTAGAATTTTATATTACTGTGATGAGGAATGTATATGTAATTGTCCTATCCCCTTGCTTTCAGACAGTGGGTGCAAATCATGAGAAGTGCAGCACAGATCATTTCAAGATCAAGGACTGGTATGAAAAAGCTACTGCAGCCTGCACACCAATAAATGGCATCTATCTCGCTAAGTACCAGAAGACCCAAACCACATACTGTTGTTATTATTTAATTTTTAATTTTTTTTATTAGATCACAACTTAAAAAAACCCAAACAAGCAAACAACAAAAAACCAACCCAAATCAAACCAAAAAAACCCAACAACCCACAAAAATAAAAAACCAATCCTTCCCCTAAAAAATACCCCCAAAACAGATGAAAAGAGCCAACAGGAGGGAACAGGAGGGAACAGCACCCACCCCCACACATACCTTCATTGAGCCACCCCCTGTGCACCTCTCCTGGCTCTGCACTTTAGAGGTGAGCAGGTTATAGCACTGCTTTTTTACCCTCAGCTAGCTTCCCTTGAGCCTATTTGCAGCAATGCTTCAATAATTTTGTTGCAGCCCTTTGTGCCTCAGCTCTGCACCTCATGCCAGGTATCTGCCTCAGGTATTTACACGTGAGATCTGAAAAAAGCAGAACTCATCACTGAGCCCTGACAATTAATAAACCTGGAAATCTCATAACGTTTTTGCATTGCTCCCCTGTGTTCTCCCCAGGATCCCAGGGATTGCTCTTCTTCCTCCTGGTGAATTGAGCTCCACCTCAAGGGCTCCAGCTCAGATCAACCTCTCTGATACTCACAAATCTGTGAGGCAGAACTGCATCCTCCCTCCTTGCAATTACGGGGCAGTCATCAGCATAATGCTGTTTGTTATTAGCACAGGGGAGGTCTGCTGTTTAGGAAGACCAAGTGGGAAAGCAAATAGTTTGGGTAAGCTCTGCTGACAGTAGAATACAGCTTTATTTAGTAGAATTTGTTTCATACAAATGGTATCCCAAGGTACTTATCAACGTTAAATAATACATAATAGCAGAGGGAGAGAGAAATTAAGAGGCAGAGGCATGGGAGCAGAGATGTTTTCAGATGAGATTTGAAAGTAGATGGAGAAGCAGTGAGGCAGAAAGAAGCAGCAGAAAATAAGATTGCTCCAGATGGTGGGAGATACGAAGGAAAAAAACTTTTGCAACACCGGTGGTTTGAGCATAATTAGGGGCAGAGAGATGGACAGTGCCATTTGGAGAGAAAAATAGGAATGGAGGAGAAGGAAGAGGAGTTCCAGGAGATGGAGTGGGAAAAGGTCACAGAAGGCAAATAAAAAAATGAATTAGGAGCCGTGGGAGCTTTCTCGGTAAATGTCATGGCACTGATTTTGAAAGCCAAAGCACCTCCAAAAAGACTGATGTGTTCAGGATTTCTGGAGGATGTTGACTTGGAAAATTCAAACAGAAAGTCAGACACTGCCATATCTAGAGGCAAATTTCTGCCAAACAGTTGTATCTCTCTAGCCTTCTGCAGTGGATTCAGGTACAAAAAGCCAAATCCAAGAAGGTGCTGTATAATATATTGCCTTCCGTCCTCCTTCCGACCAAAGGTTATGTTGTTTTCTACTCCCTGAATTGCAAGCAGCAGTTACATTGCACAGCTGTAGCACGGTTTTTTTGACAAAACTAATTTATTTTTATCCAAGAAGCTATGAGAAGGAGCCAAGGTGCTGATAGCGATATAGTGGAGTATGGTAGTAAAAGGTATGAGGTGTTTTCTATCCCCTGTGGCCTGAAGTTGTCTCCATTCTGCTGGGTGGAAGCAATATCAAGTCAAGTTATGCATCTCTAATACTAACATGAAAAAAGAAAGGAATGCTGCAGGAGAACACTCTGATAACCAGGCTGCTTCTGCCTGACAGTGGATGAGACAAGGGTATACTATGACTAGATTTGCTTGTGAAGCACAAAATGAAATGCAGATCTCCCATTTTGGCAGCCTTTTGACTTCTGACCCATCAGCTCTCCTTTACCAGATGTACAGGGGTCATGGTCATGAAACAGAGACTGAGGACCCCATTGGGTTCTTCAGCAATATAAGCTTGCCCATAGGTCTGTGCATAGTCTGAGCCTCCTGTGGATAGCTCTGCAGACCCTACTGTGTGCACAAGTGTCTTCAGGGCTGCTCACACTTGTGCTCAGGTGGAGAGAACAGTTATGCCACTGGAAGAATCCTGAGAGCATTGTATATGGTGGGGTCAGGTAGGACATTCTTACTTCTCACTACTTTATTGTGTCTTCTCCTGGAACATGCTTTTGAAACAAGACATAGAGTCTGTTCCTGAGGTTTTCTCCAGTGCTCTGCTGATCTAAATGCATCTTCTGGAAACACTTTGACCTGAGTGCTGGATTAACACTGTGAGGGTGTGAAAGAAGACACGGGTCTGCCATGTGAGAGAAGAGAATGGCACAGACTATTCCAGATGATTTTGCTCAAACAAGTAGCTCTGCTGCAAATGCCAGTTAAGTAACTATGCAGAGCTAAAAGGGTGCTGAAATATGAAGCTTACTGAGCTTTTTTTGTGCCATGAGATAAGGCAAACATGGCTTGAATCTGTTCATAGTTTGATTTTTTCCTTATTTGTTTGTTAAATACAGTTTCTTCCTCAGTCATGCAGAAGTGGGATCTGTAGACAAAAACCAGAATCTATCTCTTTCCCAATGCTAAATGTCTGAAGGCCAGGTGAAAAGCAGCATAGATAAAGTCTGGGCCTGTAACTGGTGGATCCTCAACAAATCAGAAGGAGGGAAGGAAAATAGAGGAAGCAACACACTTGGGAGTAAACAGCAAGGCAAGTCAGTTCATCCCAGTCACAAAGTTATCCACTGATGGATCCTCTAGTCCAACACACCTGCCATGGACAGGGACACGTCCCAACAGAAAAAGTTGCTCAAAACCCCATCCCTTGAAAACTTCCAGTGATGGGGCATCCACAGTTTCTCTGGACAATCAGTCAACCTTGCATTTGCCAGAGAGCATATTGCTCTGAAATTGCTCAAGGAACCCAACTAAAGTGTGATGCATCAAGCAGTAAACTCTTTGAAAGACAAAACCCAAGCAGCTTGTTCCATTATCTGGTGAAAAAGTATGGCTCTCTGAATGATCTTTTTCCAACCAAACCTAGCTTCAATTAAACAAGAAAGTAATATAGTAGTACCTATTACAAATCCTTTGACCACACTAGCAGCAGAACCTTAGGGGTCATCATGGTGTAATTTGTGGTCACCAGAGCCTGGAAGTCTACCCTAAGGCATCTCCATAACAGCTACCACTAGCATTATCTAGTTAAGTTTCTACACTTGCTGTAGGTGCCTGGTTTCTATGTCTCTTTTGCCCCATCCTCCCAGGTAAATTCTTCATACCTCTCCCTTCCCCTCAAGAGAAGCAGCATGATTTTTTTTTTTGTCACACTTTCCCTTTTTGAGATAGTGACAATTCTGCATGATCTACTTTCCACCCTCATTTAGGAAAAATATTTTCCATACTGGATATGCACAGCACCTTTATGAAACATTTATTATATATATGATGCTCAACTTCTTGTACAATTTAACCTGTCTCTCATTAAAAATATCTGGAATGAGTAATAACTCTGAGCATAGCTTGGTAGAAGGATAAAAATTGTAATGCCAGGATTTTTAGAAACACAGATAGTACCACATGATGACCCACAGTACCAAGTACAGTTTCATGATCTGAAATTTAATGCAGATCAACTAATTATCAGCCTTTTCAACAGGCTATTGGTTTGGCATGTTTTTTCACCACCTCATAATACTGGGAAAAAACAGTCACAGTCACATGAAAAGACTGTTTCAGTTCAAACTATTTAAACTCATGCTGCTGAATAGCAGTCCACCTTCACCATCAAATTGCCATATCAGGTATACTAAGTTAGATAAAATAACTAAAGCCCCTCTTCTGTCTCAGATCCAAAAGGTGACTCAAATAGTGTTGTACCCCGAAGATGGTGCTTACTGTCTCTGGGAAACACTACAAGCCACATTTTCACCCTGATCTGATGCAGGATGACTGTCTTGAGAATAGGAGAGACTTGTGCTCAGTGTGCTAGAGCATCAAAGAACTTTAGTTGTAGGGGTTAAGACAGCACCTTCTGCAAAGAGGAAAGTATGAAGGATGGAAAAAGAAACTGGGCTTGTCTTAGAGACTGTCAGGAAGATGTCTGAGGCTGGGAACATTGCCTGTTGGACTTGAACTTGCTGTCTGGATTAGGGGTAGAGAATTGCAAATGTTCGTGTTCAGAGTGGATGAGTTGTCAATGAAGTTTTATCTAGGCCTTGGCAGTCCCAGACATCATCAGTAAAAGCTATATCTATAGCTGGACCAGAAGCCATGCACCACAAAGAGATTCCAGGACCCTGATACAAATGACACAGGTGAAGATTTTGTTGCAGGGTTCATTCTGGTTATGGAACAAGTCCTGTGAGAGCAGATAGTTTTACCATGTAGTTGTGTAGTATTGAGCTCTGCAGCAGTCTGGGACTTCCAGGAGAGCTGATAACCATGCTGACAAGCTCCTTTGAAATTACTCACACTGCACAGTTGCCTGTAATCTGTTCTGTAGAAAAAGGCTTATGGATGTCTTCCAGCATGGAGGAAACTTAAGGGCAGCCAAAGTTAAAGCTTAAGGGAAGGAGAAAAGTTTAAGATCATTTTTTTCCCCAACTTAGTTAGATTGTGATACTTTAAAACCCATCTGGGGGGGAAGGAAAGGGGAGAAAACAGGACATATCCTTTTTTTTACTGACTGAAATTGTTAATCTGATAGGAACTTCTGACTGATAACAGTGTTATGGACAAAACAAATGTACTGAATCTTTTTAGACTGTGTACATAAATCATATGGTCTCTCTGAATATTTGCACTGACAAGTAAGATATCCACCGTCAATCATGTGAAGGTGTGCAGTGGAACAGCATTGTAATGGAGTGGTGCTCAGTCCACCCTCAGGTTTGTGTTGGGGAAGCAGTGCCCTTGTCAGGTTTGTTATTAGGAACCCTCCGCTGTCCCTGGAGGATGCCACAAAATGGTTTTGCCACTTCCTATCAGGAAAGAAATAAATACACAAAGTGTTGCAGTTGTTCTCTTTGTTATTTGAAGAAATGTAAAGTACTTTAAGTATTTTGATGGTACTCTATTCAATACATGGTGACAATGGCAGAGACTGCAGAACTCTGTTCAATGGAGCAGAGAAAGCAGGTGCAAGTCCAGTCCTTGTGTGCCAGTTACTTCCACTTGAATCACAGTCTGCAAAGCCATAAGTATTTCCAGGGTAAACACACGGCAAAACCGAAAGCCACACACATGGTGCTTCTGAGCAGTCTGTCTTGCAGGCTTCCATATTTAGGCAACTGCACTAGAAGATCAGTGTACATCCCTTCCCTTCCCTTCCCTTCCCTTCCCTTCCCTTCCCTTCCCTTCCCTTCCCTTCCCTTCCCTTCCCTTCCCTTCCCTTCCCTTCCCTTCCCTTCCCTTCCCTTCCCTTCCCTTCCCTTCCCTTCCGTGTCTGGTGTAGGCATTTATACTTACTTTCAGTATTTTTCAGCTCCAGACAAGTATCTTACTCCATAGTTCATGATGGATTGATGTACCTCAG
This sequence comes from Phaethornis superciliosus, assembly GCA_023637945.1. NCBI lineage: Eukaryota > Metazoa > Chordata > Aves > Apodiformes > Trochilidae > Phaethornis > Phaethornis superciliosus. The sequence continues at coordinate 58,091,745 of JAJQWJ010000001.1, read as the reverse complement.
AGGAAATAATTTAGCTCACTTGTAGGTCCCTCAGGGAGACACTCACAGTACAAGCTGAGCAAGCAGAGCCTCTTAGGTTTCTCCCTTGGCTCTTCCTCACAGGTGCACTAGTCCCCTTTGAGTGGCCGTCAAAACAGCAAGTTTTCTTCTTCCATACAAAAAAATCCTCCCCTGTGCAATCAGAAAGGAGTGGTCGCTACAAGGCAAATCCAAAAGTTAAGGCACATATCCAAGAAAGGATACAAACACCTAGTATCATCCTTTCTTCATGCCTCTGCAGGAGACACAAGAAATCATCCAAAGACCTGCATGATGTAGCTTTACATCACTCATGTTGATCAGGCCAGGGGAAAGGAATTCCTCCCATGGACAGTGAGGTATCAAAGAAGGGCTACGAAGGGACCCTGTGGTAGAAAGAACACAGTCCTTGCCATCCTCTCAGCAATTCTATCTCCACTTCTTGTCCCATCTCACTACTTCTGATGAGGTCTGTCCAGACTAGTCATGGCCCTGGCCTGATTAGCAGTGCATATATAGATGGAAAAAAACCAGCCTAAGTTGTCCGGTTGTTGCATGTCCTTTGTCCACAGTTTATAGAGAAATTGGAACACAACTGTCCTTGAAAGCACAGATATTTGCATGGAACATCTTATATAAAAGACATCCTAAACATTCCACTGTTATGGGGATGTGGATATTTGAATAGAGGACAGTCTGACAGAAAAAAAAAAAATATATATATATATATATATAAGCTTTTAATGCCCCAGTATGTCTAAATTGTCATGCCTACACTTAGAGAGACAAATCACACTTTATCATACAGTTTACAGGAATACTCACTGGGATCTTTGTAGTCTCCACTGAGTATACTACAAAAACCACACACATACAGCAAAGAATATATTCAAAGATATCTAAGGGAACTAGATTTTACAGTGAAATTTTTAGTACATTTATGACTGAATTTAATAGAGTAAAACTGAGCTCTTTTATTACAAACATCCTTTTTATGGGATAGCAATGCTACCAGGAATGGCAATGACTGGATTTCACTTATCAAATGCTTGCAAAACAGCTATGATAAATTTAATTAAAAAAAAATAAATAAATTCTAAAGCTTCTTATGGCTGGAGCAATTTTAGTACAAGGTCATGAAAATCTATTAAACTAATTTTATCCTGCTGAAACAAGCAGAAGAGTTGTATCACAAGGTCTGGGTATGAAGTCCACTGTTCATGGACAAATCTGTTTGAGTCTTTCATATATATATAGGCTATTAGTATTAGAAAAAAAGTATCTTCTGAGATAGAAACCTTGTCATTCATCCTCTTATCATAAATACTCATGCATGTGATGAAACCATACAGACAGCCAATCCAGGCCTCTGCTTCTGATGCCTGTTGATCCTATATTTAACAATGATGGAAGTTCTCCCTAGATATAGTATTCACACTACCTACCACTTGTGTTCACCTTCAAGTTGTTTTTTCTTACAAATAATCATCACCAGCATGGACAACTACCTCTAGCTATTTCTTGCAATTGCTTGAGAAAGTCCTTCTTTCAATTCTTCTCTAGAGAACTGAGACAAGGAGTCTTATTCAAAGTCCCCTTTGAGTTGAGCAGTTAGGCAATTCTGGCTCATTATTCTGGTCTTTCATGAAGACAGACTGATGCTAAAGCAAATGACTTCTCCCATGCTTCTTAAAAGGAAAGAAGCAATCTTCCCCTTCAACCTTATGTCTAGGCATGTTTGATTTGCCTTCTGACTGCACTAAACCCATCTTTAAATAGTGTATAATGAGCACAGTGTGGCTCTGCTGTCTTGTAATGCACGATTAGTTTGCTAACAACTTGTTTGAGTAGGCATGTGTGTTGCTTCATGTCTTTTAAGATTATGCCTAAATAGGAATAAAAAAAAAAAAATCACAAATTCTCCTCCTGTTACTCCTACTCTCTCCTTCCTCTGGAGCATTCTCTCTCCCTTCCATCTGTCTTAATTAGAGCATGACAGTCCTACTTTGAGAATGCAGATTTTAAGTAGGGAGAGAGGAAGGAAATGCGCAGACAATATACTAATTTTAGACCAGGACAAATGTGTCTTTCCATTAAGAAAGGGAAAGAAAGGAAATCAAAAGAAAAAAAACAACAACAGACAAACACCAAAACCAGAAAAAAATCTGCAGATGAAAATTGTAACTTGTACCTTAAGTGGTGATTCTATCAAAGAGCACTAGGAAGTTCAGCTGGAGAGAAGTCTACAGTTGAAACAGAGCTCTATTACCAGGTCTTATGGCCTTCTTGCTCTTCTCACTCAAGGTATGCTACAGAATAGCATTGCACATTTCCATTTACACAGACCCCAAACATTTTTATATCTCTCAGAAACTACAGGATAAACCAGCATGTGTATAGACTCTATATCTTCTCCCCTGCCCACCCACAGTAAAGCTTTATGTCACCTGGGGATATTGTCCTCTAAGGGATTTCCCCAGCTTAAATACCTGGATGTGTGTGTTTAGGATAAACACAAAGTTGAGGGTTTCAGACTGTGGAGATTCCTTTGTGCAAGAATGGATTTAGAGGACGCTGCTTAGCACATGCTGAATGTAAACAGCAGCTCCCCACCAGCAGACTTTTGTTACAGCCCGGGGGAGGGGGGAAAGCCCTCAGAGTATTAAATAAGAATTTTTTGCAAGGACTTGAATTGGTTTTGAATAAATCCACTCTGTGACGCTGTGCCTGAAGAAGGATATTTAAGATGTGCAAAGATTGTTGCTTGTTAATGTAGAATATTTATTTTTAACTTTGTCTCTTTGTACTGGCACAAATTATGCAGGTGTAGAATTCGTATCTGAGAAACACACAAACAAAGGAGATTATAGTTTAGTCCCCAAAAATGATTACTCTTTCAGATTAATCTTGAATTTTTCCAACCTCATTTCTCATCACAGAATTATTAGCTCTGAGCCAGGATATTGCATGCTGATAAACAAGGGTGAATGTCTGGGGGTGGAGATGAAGTCACCACCACAATTTTAATAAGAGAAGTGGCATTCAGAAACAATCTGTCCATTTTTTTTTGCAGAGTACCTGTGCAGAATAAACAGAACTGATGAGAATGGAGAATGAGGCTAATCTCATAAGTATCTAATTTCAGTGATCTGGTCTGACATTATGCTGGAATGGGGAGTCAAGAGAGGTGGTGGAGCTGCCATCCCTGGAGGTGTTCAAGAAGTGTTTAGATGTGGCACTTCAGGATATGGTTTAGGGGTTGTGGTAACGGATTATGGTTGGACTCAATGATCTTACAGATCTTTTCCAACCTTAATGATTCCATGATTCTGATAGCAGTCTTGTCCATGTCTGCAGACAAATCATGCAGCAACCTAGTATGATGTGTTGAGCAGGTGATGTCTCCTTTCGCCCAGGTCAGATATTAAGTACAGAGTAGAGTCTTCTTGGTCCAACAAGTAAAATTCAGCATTGTCAAGAATACCAAAAGTAGGTTTAGTGTGAGTGGCTTGAGCCTAATCACAGGAGTGATAAAGTGTGCAGTGTGGGTCTTTTATAAAACGCTGTGGTGCAGTCACATGCCAGCACAGGCAGGCAAGAGGTACATGGACTAGAGACAGGTGCTGTGTAGTGTGGCTAGGGCCAGTGCACTGCAGCTGAAGGTAGCCTGTGGTGACATGAGCATGGCCCACCCAGCACAGATTGGTTTTACACCAGAAGTCCTTCTTTGCAGTGGATGCAAAATGGAGGCTGGATGTAATTTAAGGCAAAGAGAGAGGCAAGATAAAAGCAGTGCCGTCTGTAAACCAACAGATTCAAGAGTTCACTGTTTGTTTCTCTTCTATTTAAGAGGCTGGCTTTCCTGTTCACCCCAAACTGAGCTCACACAGTGAAGAGGTGATGGGATAAAAGTGAGTTTCAGCAGCTTACATGCTAATTGACAAAAGTTCAGCCCATGGTTAAAGCACCCTGCCAGGTACTCAGTGGTGGGTCCTCTGGAGGCCATTGCACAGCCAGGAGTAGCTGGGTCATGACAGACCCTGCAGTGGTGGTGATTGTCTTCTTCTTTAGGGAAGTAGTTCAATTAGGCTTCTTTTCAGCTGCTGGAGTTTTGTGAAGAGGCTACAATGGAAAGCTGCACAAGGTTTCAGCTGGCTTTTCTTATACTTCAATTTGTATTTTAGCAGACCTGTCAGATTCCCAGGCAGCAGCAGTTTCTTCGGCCATCAGTAAGGAACAGGTGACCTTTCCTCTCTCCTGCAGACCTTGCTGCAGTTTCTTTCACCCTTCTCACACCTTGAGAATAGACCAGAACAACACCCTCTGTGCAGGGCCTCACCTCTGAGGTAATTTCCAAACCTGAGCTGTCTGTTCATTAAATAAAGGGATTCACAAATGACATATTACAACAGCAGAGGTCAGAACTTCAAATGTACAGGCAAACCCCAACACCCCTCCAGTTTCCTGTGGGTTTTGCAGTCTTTTCTGTCGGAAGGTTGTTATGTGTCAAGCAAGGTACAAGAACAACTTTAACACTTTCAAGAGATTTCATAACAAAAGCTGTTTATTCATCAGCTAATCCAAAAGGGAGGAAAGAAGAAGGAGAAGAAGAGGAGAGGAAGGAAAGGAGGGCATACAAGGAAAATTATCTGCATTTTTCTTCTCCTTTTTTTCTATGTAAGTTTTCAGCAAGTCATTTGCAAACTCCTGCAATTTTTCTTATACCAAGACAACAGTTTTGTTCACACTTAAAAAGCAATGTTTTTGAAAGAGAAGGCTTTCCCTCACTCACACATCAATGGTCAGGAACTGCCTTCTAAAAACACCGTAGAGGACTTTAACTAAATAATTTTGTGTCAAGTTTCCCTGTCCAGAAGAAGAGGAGAACTCAAATCCAAAATGGCAGAAAGCATCAGAAAACATTGGGATAGAATGGGTCCAGGTTGTGGTCTCACAGAGTCTGATAAAAAAGAACACTGAAGAGGACAGACATTTTCTGTGCTGGCCTAATGTCACAACTTGTGTCTTCTGTACAGGACCAGCTAGAAACCACTGCTTTGTTGTGTGGACTGTATTGTACTGGTTCCTGACTATTCTCATTAACAATCGTAAAAATAAATCTTAATCGTTTTTGATGGACTTCAGGTTCCTATCTTCTAAGCACTTAAGAACCACTCCTTTGACTATTTATTCTGATCTCTGAAATACTCAGAAATGTTTTTTCTCCCCACAGAGTGGGCTAGCAAAAAAAAACCAAAAACAAACAAATAGAATATCTTTCAAAAATTTATCAAATCTGACATGAAAGGGCCCAAGCAAAAACAATCCCACCTGTTAGCCCAGTAAGCTATTTTGATGTTTAGCTGACCTCAGTGCTGGAAAATGGAAAAATTACTTTCATCCTCCAAAGATAATGTGTTCCAAATAGTACTTCCTATGTAGCTTTGTTATGAGAACTTTATCCTGAGAAATTACCCTTCCCCTAGGGTATCACCTTAACAGATACGAACTTGCAACAAGGTATATGGGGTTTTCACCGATGGAAAGCAATTTCTGTGACTTTCATCAAGTGACTTTCGATGTTTGCAGCATTCTTTCATGAACAGCATGCACAAAGACAATGCTGTTCCATTGTGAAGTAATCTTGGGAGAAGTAGAAGGAGGCTCTGTGGCAGACCACAAAAACACTGTCCCTCTACTCCTGAAGCAAAAACTACAGAAGTGATGAGACACTGGGACTCATATCTTCCTGACTGAAAATCAAAAGCAAAGCTTTCATCCTGGAGATTCTCCCCAAAAGTGAAATATGTTAACTTTCTGGGCCTGTCAGCTCCTGGGCTTGGAGTATGCAAGCAGTATGAAAGACCTAGTGACTTCTGTCAATTTAATTTCTGGGAAGTACCTTCTCTAAGAGAATTGGACTTACGGTGGGTTTTATGACTTCTGGTTTTGATGCTATCACAGGGGCTGTGTTTCACCATTACCTAGCTGAATATACATTTTACAGATAATAAAGCTATTATACTGCTTATCATTTTAATTTTGCCCAGTACTTTTGCCTTAAATCATGCTATGGTAAATCAAAAGAAAAAAAGATGCACGCATCAAGATTGCACCACTGCCTTTGTTTTCCTTCTAAAGATGAAAAGTGTCTTTGCATTGTATGTGGTTTGCCCTCCTCTGTCCTGTTCATAAAGAATAAGCTGCAGATGAGCTTCAGACTTTTCTCTGTTCTGTGATAGAAGCTGCCTTTCTTAACGAGCAGACTTTTTAGAATCATAGAATTGGTTGGGTTGGAAGGGACCTCTGAGATCATCAAGTTTTGATTCTTCTAAACACACCGTAGCTTGGCCCTTGTTTTCCTTGACATTTTGCCAAGCCTATTACACACATCTGAGCAACCAGAGAAATAAAAGAATTATGATTTCCATTTGGATTCTGCTACTGCTTAGTATAATTTTCACTGGTTTTGAAATACAACAATTGATTTTCTTTTGTTTTATTTTTCTTTCTCATTTTGCCATTTTCTGTTTCTTTTTCTCCTTGAAAACAAACAAACAAACAATAAAAATTTGCTAAAATGAAATCCCCCCCTAACACTGTTTTTTCATAAAATAACAACTTACTTGTTCCAGAACAACATTTTATTATCTGAAGAGGGGTTTTTGCAGGAAGAAGTGTGCTAATGAGATCATATATAGTCAGAACATATGGAATTGCCTCTCTGTTATTTCTCTTTCAACTGCTTTGGAAGAAGGATGACAGCAGGGTATGTACGCATGTGAAGCAAGGCAGTAGCCATGGCTAGTAGAGCACTTCTGTACCATGTGAATATGGAAAATGATAGCAGTCTTATGGTGAATGCTGAAGCTATCATAACATGGTAGCACACAAGTTCCCAAGTGATGTGAAAAACACAAGCAGAAATATCACCACCCTGAACTTCAGGGCAGGAAATCCTTCATCTTGGTCGAGAACGGCTAGAAAGATTTCCTGGGAGGCAGCCTGCCAGGGTAAAGAGCCCTGGGAGAGCTGGATGGTCTTCTAAGTCATCCTCTGAAAGCCCAAGAATGGTCCATTCCATTTCACAGGAAAATGAGTAAGTGTGGCACTAGCGTGGCCAGGCTGCAGTGTGAATTTTATCAGACTAAGCCCAAACAAGAAAAGGAAACATATATGCAGAAAATGAAACTGGGAACAAAAATATCCTGGGAGAATACAGAAGAGCAGCATGTGGAGAGGATGCAGAAAGCTAAAACTTGCCTGAAATTGAAACTGTCAGTGTATCTGTAGATCCCCATTTTACTGAGGTTCCCTACTAAGTTGTACCCAATGCAGAGTTCAGGGAAGAGTAGTCTTATTCACAGAAAAAGAAGACTGAGATAAAGTCCACTTAAGCAAACTAAACATGCACAGCCTGTGGGTCCTCATGAAGTTCTTCCAAGGATGCTGAGCATCCTGACTGATGTTGTTGCAAGGCTATTCAATCATCTTTGAAATGGTGATCAAAGGAGTTGATCGCACACACACTCACACACACAAAAGAAAAAAAAAAAAAAAAGACAGCCCAACTGTTGGTTTTGGTTTGGTTTATTTTTTAAGAAAAGGTAGGAAAAAAATGTTGAAAGGAACTGCAGGTCTGTCCCCAGCCTCTGAAAAGTTAATGGAGCAAACTGACCTGGAAGCCGTGGACAGATCTAAGAAGAATGAAGTTACTGGGTTTACTAAGGGTGTGGGTTTGCTGGCATGGGTTTACTAAGGGCAAGGCATCCAAACAAAACTGATTGCTTTCTCTGATTATATATAAATGACTACTAGGGAGGAGAGGGCACTAGATGTTGCTCACCTTGACTTTAGTGATGCTTTTGACAGTTTCCAATAATGTCTTTATAGAGAAAAATGGTTTTGATGGATGACATAAAAACCATGAAAAACTACCCAGACTGCTGAGTTCGGTTTAGGTGTCAACTCTTCAAAGACTAGTTGACAACCATTTACCAACTATGATCCCCAAGGGTCAATAATGGGGTAGATGCTTTGTAATATTTCTATTAGCGACCTCAGCAATGGGTCAGAATGAGCTCTTGCTGAGTTTGCAGATAATATATTCTGTAGAACACTTGAAATACTGGAAAACAGAAATGTAATTCAGAAGTACCTTGATAAACTGCAGGAATGGTCAAATATGAGATTTCTGAAGTTCCTTAAGGGTAAATGCTTCAACCTGCATCTGGAACATGACAACCCTGTGCTACAACATAGGTTGGGGACTGACTGCCTCAGTGGTTGCCTTGCAGAAAAGAACTTGGTCCAGACGGACAGCAAGGACAATGTAAGTCAGCAACACCTGGTAGTGAAGGGTGACCACTTCATAGGTAAGATTGTAAAGAGCTGTTGGTTAACTCGGAGAAAAGGAACAGCAACTTGAAATCTCCCATTAACTAACATGACATTGTAGTCTGTGCTGGATTCTTCTCAGGTGCCCAAGAAATTGACAAGAAACAAGCTACAACAAGGGAAATTCCAGATGGATTGAAAGAAATCAGATTTCATTGTGAGAGTGGTCAGATATCCTAGAAAGAAGAAAAGAAAACGATATCCTAGAGAATTTGTGTGATCTCCTATTCAAGACTTTGACTTGATGTATCTTCATGCAACCCATTCCCAGTTTTCCTTCCAAACTAAATTTTCATATGCATATATGATTTTCAATGTTGCTGATTTTTGGGTCCTTGAAGGACAGACATTTATATGGGATTACCTTAGCTGTGCTCTTCCTAGTTCTCAACTCATAAAATATTCCTCTATCATAGTGGGTGGGACTTTCTAGAAGTGCGTAATTGGTTTCCATTAAAGGAAGACCAAAATAAAATTAAGGGATTTGAAAAGGTCCACTAGCTCTCTGTACTAAAGAGGAACTAAACTGACTATATTTCTTTTGAGAATTTTTTTTTACATACTTGATTTATCTTAGTCTGCATCCATTCTGGGTTTTCAAATGAAGGGGATGCACATACACTTCTCTTCTTGCTATGGATTCCTCTCGAGTGTCCGTGATTTCAGAATGAGAAAGGTAGAATTGTTGGATCTTAACATCTTTATATCTCTTGTCAAAATGTCATATAAGTCTCAAGTTCTGAGAAGAGCCTGGGGTGACATAAGTCAGGCTTGCTGGTTCTTTGCCATTCCTCCCAGCAAACACAAACTGTAGGGACTTTTTTTGTAATGATTGTGTTCTGATCTAACTACTATCATATTCTGACACAGCTAGTTACTAGTTATTCCTGTAAGAAGTGATAGCTATTTCAGGTTCTGCTGAAATGATGCAGTTCTTCTGATGATGATGCAGTTGGTGCTGAGGCTTCTCACCTCCGCTAAGTGCAGTCTGAAGCACCCCTGGTCTGGAGGCCTGAGTGTCCCTTTCATACATACATCCTTTCAACATATGTTGAAGTTGGCCAAAGAAAAGTCCTCCTCATAAACCTTTTCTTCCTTTCTTATGGGCCCAGGTTATCCTTTTGCATTTCAGGTAGATAATGATGATAAATTAATACTGATGTCAGCTGTAATAAGGCTTCTCATATTTAAAAAACCTTATTGGACTTCTGCTTGTGCATTTTCAATTGGCATCATAATGCTGCTGTCTAAACACCCCAATGCTAGTTCAATCAGTGTTCAATAAAGTTGCTACAGGGTTGAGTATGAGGGATAGCACCAGTGGTCTTAACCCTACAACAGCTACTCTGAGAGAAAACTCCAGAATACTGATTCTGCCTCTCTTTCTCTGGCATGGAGAAATACCAGAAGCCCTTGCCACTTCTTTGGGAGTGGTTCTGGGTATGCCAGGCAAACTGACTGCTGAAACTGAGTTGTGCTTAAGGCACAGGACAACCAGCAATGAAAGTCTTCCAGTGGTGATGGGGTAAGTTTGAGGTCCTCAGCCATGAACAAGCACAATGTCTTCACCATTGGGCTAATTTTTCTTTTTTTTTCAGCCTGTAGGTGTGTTAGCAAGTGACTGTCACCCTGTGCAGTTAACTCTTACTGATGAAGTAGTTTGGTGGAGACAAGACCCTCACAGGCAGAAATATGACTGATACTTGAGAGGTACTCTTCAAACCATTCTTTTTTTCAAGTGAGTGAGAAATATCAACAAGACTATTTGGGTATACAGTCAGATGCAGTTAGCTGAAACAAGTGCAAATGAGCACACACAATATCTTGAACATTAAGTAGCATGAATTCCCTCGAAGTGATGTGGCAAGTTCCCCAAAGGAGGTAGAGGTAGTGATGCCTAAGGGGTTTTACTAAGGATTTGTCCTATTACAAGGACAGATACAGCTTGTGTGGTGACATTTGCTCTGAGGAAGATGAAGTTACAGCATTAGAAAGGAAAAAAGAAAAGGATAACTAAATAACTAAATATTCTGGACATTGGGATGTGCCATCAGGAGAAGCATAACATATGACAGGTGTGCAGCCTAGCCCCATGCCTAGAGTCAGGAGAGAACTGAGAAGTGAATATCTGGGAAGAGTATGGGACTACTGCTCTATTGTTACTGAGCAGAAGCCATATGAGGTCACTGGTGAGCATCAGTGACTAGGAAATGATTTGACCCAGGCTGTTGCACTGTAGATGGACTGTGGCACTTATCTGACTTCAGGGCATTGTCAGCCAGTCAAAAACACAAGTCCTCTAGAAGGAGACAGAGGATTTAAATCTCTCCTGATGGCTGCTGCCTGATTGCTTTTAAGTTTATCAAGTGTGCAAGTGCTCTGCAGTAATCAGGAATGTAACAGAAGGCATGTGCGGACTGATCAGAAGCCTCAAGGTCTATATGGGACACTTATCCACCCGTGGTGCATACAAGTTCCTCTTGGGATTCCCAACTATCTGTTGTCAATCAAGAGTCAAACCACACTCTGGGACAGGCTGCTTACCTGAGTGCCCAAGCTGGTGCTGTTGTATATTCTTAAGAGACGGTATTAAGGGCAGCCCACAGGGTGTGTGTGATGCAGTGTTTTACAGTTTCAGCAATTATATTTCCATCAGCAATGGGAGAAGTACTAAATATATTCATTTAGTCTGGTTACCATGCACAGCTAGCTTCTCTTACAAGTCCTTAAAGGCTCCTTTGCCTGTTACAGAGAAATACAATGTCTAAGAGTGTCTTTGAGGACCTTTAACCACCAGTACTTAAAATTAGAACTATATGTCCACCATAACATCACATGCTAAAATTAAAAAGACTAAAAAACAGGTCGGGTGGAACGATAAAGAATTAAACAGCAGTGTGGGAGAAGGAACAACCTGACAGGCAACCTCTACTAGAGAGTAAACTTCTTGGTCACCTATTAGTCAACTTCACTGTTCCTGGTTTATTAGCATTTTATTTGTGTGGAGCTGGTGGGTGTTTTGTGTGTGAAAACGTTGCTGTGCAACAGCAAGAACTTGTTACTTATTAAAAGTCTTCAAACTTACATGTAAATTATAGGGAAAAAACAACCTGTTCTCAGGAAGAATTTTTTTCATCTCACTTCATTGTAGGTTATTAAGTTCTTGTAAGAAGAGATCTATTTTGCTCCACATTGGAGAGAAAAAGTTGCTCATGCCATAAAATATAGTGAAAAATGGAGGAAATGGAGATGAATTTAAAATAAATAAATAAAAAAAATACAAAGCCAAGCAAAGGAATCAAGTGAAATTGCTCCATAAAGTGTTCATTTCTATCCTTTCTGCAGAGCCTGAACCAGCACAGTAAAGCTCTGATGCCCCATTAACCTTATTTCAAATTCTCTCTTCTCAGCAACTAAGTTCTTGCAATGGTGTCAGGAAGCTTTTCTCAACAATTTAAAATAAAAACAATAAAATTTTAAAAAAGAGGAAAAAACCCAGCAAACAAGTAGACAAAATCCCCAAACTGTTCCAGTTCAATCTAGCCTATTCAAGGGCAAACAAGACCAAGGTTTTTTTCTGTTTCTGCCTTGCAGGGAGAACTATTTCAGGACTAAAGATTTTTTCCTGAGACAAAGCAAAATTAAACAAAGGGTGTATTTGATGCTTCATTTTCTATCTTTTCCTCTTCCATTAAAAAAAAAAAAATCAAGTCAACACAGCTGCCCTTCCTAGATACCATAGACATATCCTGACAAGATAAGCAGCCCTTCTCGCATCCAAGCAAATATCATTTAACTCTCTACAATCCAAACAGTCAAATCAAGGCTGGAGCTGCAAATAAGCATTTGAAATTGTACTTACAAGAGGGGCAATTTCTTGACTGTAAGAGTGGAGTTCCTGTGCCCAATATTATAGATTCACAGAACTGTCATGGTTGGTAAAGACCTCTAGGATCTTGCCCAACTGTCAATATACAGTTCCCTGGGGAAAAAAGAAGAAAAAAAAATATATATATATATATAAATTTATATATACATCACTATGCCCACTAAATACTTTCAGGGATGGTGACTCCACCACCTCCCTGGACAGCCAGTTCTACCACCTGACTACTCTCGCAGTAAAGAAATTCTTCTTAATATCTAGTCTAGACCTCTTTTGATGCAACTTCAGGACATTCCGCTAGTTCTACAGCTGTTTACTTGAGAGAAGAGACAAACACCCACCTCCCTACAACCTCCTTTAAGGTAGTTGTGGACAGCCACTGAGTGTTAGAAGGTGTCAGCCTGAACAGAGTCTTCAATACTTCTCTAAATAATGAGCTGGGGGCTTAGCTTTGATTTCTTCCTTCAGTGATCTAGCTGCAGTAACCGACAGTCATCTGATAGCAGATTATTCAAAGAATGTCCCTAACAGTCTTATCCATTTTAAATAAAGTCAGGAAAATACCATAGTTCATGTCTGGATCTTTGGATATTCACTTTTCTCACAAGGCCCCCTTTGCAACATAGAATAAATTTATTAGCAAGCACAAATGAGTTATTTATGCAGAAAATTCTGGGGACAACAGGTTTAGTAAGGCCTAGGAAAGCTATCTAGTCAAAGTTAGCGATTCAGGAAAAACTGTGAGGTAGGAATAAGGTACCTGAAACAGGAAAGATTAGAGCTTGGTGGGATAACATTCTTTTTAAATCTTTGAGGGTAAAAACATTAGGCAAAAGAAGTCTTTAGATATGACATATTTTAACCACAGAAAAATGTTTTTTGCTTGGTATATGGCCAGAGGGCCCTGTTGTATGTTTATTTCTATTTTCTTTCAGGTTGGTTGCTTGGTAGACCTGTTATTTAATTCTCTTATTTATTTGTATTAGGGCTCAAATACATGTGGCTTGCAAATTATTACCATTGCTTTAATTCAAAATACCCATTGGCATGGTTTTGACCTGTGCTAACCAGCACTGTAAGTTAAAACGAGGTCACATTTCAGGAGATGGCACAAGCTGCAGGCCTTTACTGATAGGCTGTTCAAAGTAACACTTCTTCAGTTTGTTCCATCTTTTCTGCTCTGCAACTGGAATTTTAGCAGGTCTGTGTTTGGTACTATCTATCCTTCACAAATACACACTCAACACTAAGCTACAAAAAGTCAGATTCCTCATTTGCTGGTGTCTGAGACAAGAACATCAAGGTTTAAGAAGGAACTAAGGATGGGGCCTACATAAGCACAGTAATAGCACAGTGACAGGGGCTGTCACCAGCAGAGGTTGGTGGCATCTGCTGACATGATCCCATGCTGTGTGCTGGGCTATGGGTGTTTTGTTCTGGATGTAAGAGGCCACGAGACAAGTACTGAGACAAAGTTTGCTCCAGCTTTGGAGTGTGCATGCAGCTAGCTCACCATGGTCTGCATGGGTTAGATAAAGCTGGTTCTGAGCTAGAACATGATCTTTGCATACTAACTGATGGTATGGCCATCCCTACAAATAGCCATACTCAGGTGCTTCAATAGCAGCGTGCTGGGTGGCCCAGCAAAGGAGATCTGGACTCCATCATCGTGTGATGACATCTAGAAAAGAGATGTGGTGGTCACCTCAGGCCACAGGGGAATTCATCGTAGCCAGAGTCTATGAGCCACCAGCAGTTCACTTAGTGTTGCCTAATTAAAACTACAAAAAACTACAGAAATCCAACAGATACTGCTTTCCCTCCCTGGGCCTGCATTTCACGGAGCACCTCTCTTGCTGTACAGCACTGTGCACCTTATGTCCCAGTTTGCACATCTTCACAGAAGCAGCTTTCCCCATTGTTTAGCCAAAGCACCCTGTGTTCCCTTTGTCTGGTCTGAAGAGTATCATATCAGAGAAATGTCCTCAGACCTGATTTGTGGATCAATGAATACATACAGACCTATGTTGTGACACCACCTCTGAAGGATTCTCACACCCCTCACATTTTCTTGTAGCTTTTTCTACACACAGAGCAGCAACTTGAGTGCCAGCAACAGGTAGAAGGCCTTTAGATAACAGCATGAAAAAAACAACAGTGTGACTTAGGTCAGGAGGAGAGAAAATAAGGTGTGAAGTGGACTACAGACTTGGAATTGTTTTCATCTTCCAAAATGTAAGAAAATACAGTGGTTTACCAGTGTGCCATTCCTTTTCATGGCCAAGAGAGAAGCCACAGCAGGCCAGACAGTGATTTCTCTCCTCGGAGTGGCAGTCAGTATCATCCATAGGAAGGAAGCATCCTGTGTCTTACCAGTGTAAGAAAGTCTGGACCCCACTGCCACTCTGATTCTTCATACAGACTTGCAATCTACAAAGCACATGTCCTAGCTGCAAAGCTGTCCAGAGTACAGCTAAACCCAGCATCTCACATTATAAAGCAACAGCTTTCTGGTGTGGATGTTTTTTCCAGACAGGTTCAAAAACTGGGAGATTTTTTCACCCGTTTTCTGTCTCAGTTGTAAATAAAGAAGTGTGAATGGGAATGTCCTGTGCTGGAGGAAACATGAAGAAAATAGGTACAAAGGTATTTTTTTTTCTGAACTCATACCAGTAGCAGCAAGGGCTAGCTGCTAAATCCAAACCACTATATGTTAACACTTGACTAGGTGTGGAGTTTAAGAGTTAGGTTTTACTTGTGGACAAAAGGCTGATTTTCAAAATGTGCAAGATTCACATTTAAGATTCAGTTCTTAAAGGCAGGATATGGTTTGTGTCGTTCAGTCCTGGGGCCAGAGTTTCCTTGCAATGCTTATAGGTGTTAGATAACATACTCTAAATGCCAAACCACTGTCTAATTAATAATGTAAATAGAATCAGGGAATAACTTACATTTGAAAGGACTGGAGGTAACTGGTCCAATCCCCACTTAAAGTAAGGCTGATTTTGACCAAGCTGCTCAAGACCCTGTCTCGATTTGTTCAAAGTACGTCCAAGGGTGTGTGAGACAGGAAAGGTAAATCTATGCTTCATATCCATGAATCAGCATATCAGAAACTGTGTTTCGAACAGTGGGGAAAGGAATGGAGGGTATGAGCAAGAAAAAAACAACATGCTTTTGGTAAAAGAATTGCTTGATACATGTCGAGGGAGGCTTCAAATTTATTTGCTCAGTGGGGATGTAGCTTTTTGAAATTTGGGAACCCATTTTGGTGGAAAATGGCACATCACTAGCTGAAACAAAAAACCAGCATAAATCCTGCTGTTTAGTCAAATCTTCCTTGTATCCTTGTCTAAGAGAAAGGAAAAAAAAATTCTGAAAATAGTAGATTTTCTTCCTGTCTGCTTCCTGTGTGAGTGATTTGAACTGTTGTGGCTATAGGAGTTTGTCAGAAAGTAGTTTCAAAATATTTTCTCCCAGAAAATTCTAAACTTACAGTAGGAAAGAGTGTTACATTACAAGTGGATTTATTATGGTCCTGCAATGTTTTTTTCAGGACTTCAGTGCGCAACTTATAGCTGCTGGCAGCACTGGGGGTTCAAATTCTTTAGTGCTGCCCCCTTGCAAGAAGCATTAGATTGGATATTAAATATATGGAGATTAACAGAAAAACTCAAACAATAGGATGTATCAGGTGTGGTGAAGGATATAACCAGAAGTGTGCCAAAGCAGTCATTTAAGATGTTTTATCCATCAGGCAACAACTTTTTCTACAGGCATCATTCTGAACTAAATTGACCTACATATTAGCTCATTGATAGTTTAGTGGGGAATGCAAGAAACCATCCCAATTTTTCAGAGTGGGATAGGGGGATTCAGCACAGCAACTATAGCAATAGAACAAAAAGTATTCAAGAGAGGCTTAAATTCAGAGGAGGTTGTGTTATGGAAAGGGGGCTATTATGCTCTGCAAAGACTCATTTTCAGTAGAAATATTGGTGCTGAAATACTGAAGTAGAAATATTGGTCCCACTTTCAATACATGAACAGGATTAAAACTTCACCACAATATGTCTTGCAGTTTGCAGGCCTCCTACATCTCCTCCTGTAACTGATCAACATTCAAACTTAAGCATAACTGAAAG
Source organism: Phaethornis superciliosus (assembly GCA_023637945.1). Taxonomy (NCBI): domain Eukaryota; kingdom Metazoa; phylum Chordata; class Aves; order Apodiformes; family Trochilidae; genus Phaethornis; species Phaethornis superciliosus. The sequence goes on along the minus strand of JAJQWJ010000001.1, from coordinate 58,075,299 downwards.
AATAACTCTAAAACACTGACTTTTTTCCTTTTAGGGTGTAGGGAAGGTGGGAAGTATTGCAAGGTTGTACTCAACAGTAAGTTCTCCAACCTCCCATTCATCTCCAGTCTATTTCTCCAGCAAGTGTTAACTACGCAGATGATCCATGTATGCCACTGTACTCATTTGGTGTGTGCCTTGTAAGGCATTTGTCTCTGCCTGCTAACAACAGGTCTTCTTTCATTTCAAGGAACAGGCACTGGGAAAACTGAGGGCAGAGGCTAAGACTGTGACCATTCAATTAATCCCTCGTGAGCTAAAAACTAAAAATTCAACCAACATGTCAAAAAAAGTGATCCCGAACAAAAATAGACCAAAAAAAAAAGAAAAAAAAGAGGAGTTACAAGTTAAAATGTGTGCTTAAAAATTCAAAAATACAGCTACATTCTGTTTTTATGGTTTTATTCCAAATGAAATGTCAGGAGTCACTGGCAAGTATTTAAAACTGCCTTCCACATTTTATTTCTACCCTCAGCCTTTTTGGTACTCGTCCATATTTCTGCCAACAATTACCTGTAAACCTTGGAAGATGCAAGGACTACAAAGAAGAAACAGGTATAGAAAGCAGGCTTAATCACAAAAAGCTTACTTGGCCCAGCTTGGATTAAAAAAATTAATTTTTCCTAATCATAGCAGGCAGTGAAGTCATTGCTTTCTTGTGGAAACTGCACAACCAGAAGGATTGTAAAGCTTTATTCAGACCTTATTCATACCCACTGGTTTTGGTTGATTTGTTGCTTCAATTATGCATGCTCTAAGAGTATAAAGCTGAATTCATAATGAACTTCCAATGCCATCAAGGAGAAAATCAACTTTGTGTGATGAAGTAAAGTACAGAGTATTTCTGCCTTATGCCTGCTTTTTCCAAAGACAGCAAGAGGGAGATAAGTCTCATATGTATAGAAAAACAACAGTACACCTATCCTGTCTCCTGTCTCATACCCATCGACTGTTGCAAATTGCCTCTATAATAAACACTCTCCTCCACCTCACTGAATAGCCAGCTCAGCCTTCCCTTCCTTCTCACTGTGTAACCCAACCAACTCCCCTACTTCTTCAGCTCTTGTCAATTCATTATGATGACCCAGAAGCTCAAAAATGCTACTTTAGAGATACAAATTTTCCAGAACCAGGTTTCCAGAACAGGGTGCTCAAAGGTGTCTAGCAGAAAACTCACTTTAGCCTCTAGATAAGTGTGAAAGATTTTAAGTATTGGAAAGGTGACATCCTCTGATTACAACCCCTCCTCTTAGACCCCCACTTTCCCTGTGGAATGGTTGCTCACACTCTTCTTACTCACCTTCAGTGACAACCATAATCCCAGTTACTCCATTGTGGTAGAATTGACTGGGTAATGGACAAGCATAAAGTAACTGTATCTGGTCAAAGCTGAATTTGAGATTATTTCATTTGCTAGACAAAAATCCATTTTCACAACTGAGGTTACTGACAGCACACGATCTTCCAAAGAGATGATTGTAGAATCCAAAACAAGCTACATACATTTTTGATGCCACGTCTCTTCTAATAAACCCATTCAAGGTGTAACCTTGAAAACAACTACTGTCACGTTTTTTAAAATCCATTCCACATTTGTCCTAGAATTTGTTTACTGAAGGGGGACGGAAGGGGGAAGAAAAAGCACATTCGAAATGCTTTACATTCCTGAAGACATGTCCCATACTGCTATTCATTCAGCAAGCCTTACAGTATTTTCCTTCTTTTTACCTAGTGAAAACAAACTCATCACTTATTTTTCTCTGGAAGTTTCATCAGCTAGAAATGTGACAGTTTTATTTGGCACTTTGGAAAGCCGTTATACATCTGACAGATGAAAATAATAGCAGTACCATATAGAAATGAAGTACCAAAAATAATGTGCACTAATTAGCTAGCTTTAATTCTCACTACATGCACTTTAGTTTAGTGAGTATCCCCTTATCTCCCCATCTTACAGAAGGAGCCGCAGCAGAAAGAGATGAAGCTTCCTGACCCAAAGTCATAGAAAATTTGAAATACAGCTTGAATTTGAACCCAGGACTCTGATGTGATAACCAGGCTTCCAAATACATGGTTCCCATAGAGGAAGTAAGAAAAATTAAAAGCCCAACTTGCTTGGTCACTCTGAAATCTAGCTAAAAGTTTTCCTGGAAGCGTAAGGATAAAATGTAATAGCAACATCTCCATAAGGCCTTTTGTTTTCAGACTGTAAGCTTTGATTATGAGCTTGGTCAGTCTCATGGTAAGCTAAAGACCATTTTTCTTTAACAGTTGCTCAGTGAGCTGCACAAAACAAATTGGTTGTTATCTTGATCTCACATGGAATGGAAATTGAACAAGATAATAACTACAGCTGTGAGAATAACTTATAGTGATTTATATACTCAGTAAATGAAAGCATTTTTCTCCTTGCAAAAAAGTCAGGGCTTCCACTTATGACGGATCCATTGGAATGTAACATATCCCATTTTTTCCCAAAAGTGGAACTTTCGTTTTGGTGTGTGAAGATGCATGCCTATACAATGCAATATAAACATAAGCAATGCAAATTTCATCTGTCTTTGCCAATGAAACTGATAGCCAGTTTAGAGGGGAACAATGAGCTTATATTATTTTCATTAGCTCCTGGAATTAGGCATCCAACAAGAATTATTCTGGTGGTGCTGGTATTCAGTATATCATCTATGATCAAAATGTCAAAAGGATAAAGGGAGTGTCTCTGAAAATCTGTGGGTAAGTTTTGTCCCTTCAAGAGTGTAATATTAAAGCATCAAGATTAAAGTGACAGGTGTTTACTTTTTACCCAGAAGTTCTGAAAAGCACCTTGAAATATTTGTGCTTCCTTCCTGCATCTGAAGCTGAGATAAGCTTCCAAATCTTGAAATAGAATTTCCATCCTCTGGAGGGCTTTATAGCATCATCCATTTTTTATACTGTGAAGAGAGGGTGCATGTGTCAATCCATTTTTAATACCTGTGATTAGTTGTGTTTCTTGATTCAACAAATACAACTCATTTGTTTTGGAAAGAAGAAGCATGAAACAATAAAGAAAATGTGCTAAGAACCTTTAAGACTTTCATGGGCTACATAAACCTTGCCTCAGAATGGCTCTTATTCTCCCAGTTCCTTAATTTTATATAGGTGTAATGAAGGTGCTCAATATTTTCATTTCCTGTTTCTCAAAGGAGAAATTACATGCTTCAGTGGGCAAGAAGTGCCAACCTTCTGTTTCCTTCTTTGTCTGCTTGACTCTGGACTCTGCTAAGGAAATCCTGTCTTCTGTTATTTTAGGGCTACATCTATAATAGTATGTTCAACTATGCTGAGAAAAGTTCAAGGTCTGCAGCCTGTCTGGCTATGATAATAAATGGTCAAGTAGGTCACTCCCTGGCAATCCTTGGGCTGTACTGTTAGTTTCCAGGCATGGCTGGTTTGACTCTAGCCAGGCCCATGTAGAGGATGTAAAAGCTGGAAGCAGTCTCCTAGGAAGTCTCCTAGGTGTCTCATCTCTTGGTGGATGCTTCAAACTGGGCAATTCACAGTTCATTTGTGTGTGTTCAAGAACCTTGGATGTGGAAAGAGTTAATCAATTGCTGTTCTCTGAGGTGGGAAAAGTCCAAGAGTTTAAACTAGTAGATTAAAAACTTCTTCCAATAATAGATAAGGCAGTTGCTCTTAATCAATTTCATTTTTGCCCTTTTGAGTTATCATTTTTTAAGTGGAATGCAATAAAGTAGAGGTAAAATCAAGGTTTAACACTATCTTAAAGCGGTCACTTTTCCAAAAAGATACTAACTTCTTTTGAGAGATGATTGCAGTGATATGAGGCCTTCAGGTCAAAGAAGTTCAAGACTGAAATCGCCAGTCCTATTTAATTTATCTTAAGCAAGATGAGAGCAATTTCAGAATGTGCCAAGAGGTGATAATTTTAGTAGCCTTGCCCACCCAAAGAGCAAACAGCTGTCAGTTAACCAAATACATTATTTCTTTTCAGTTATCAGCACAATGACAGGAAGGATGAAAAAATTTGCCTGTCAAAGCAGACACACTGAGGCTGCAGAGACATGCAATACAACCCTAGTGCAAGGGTCAGGTTTAGAAATGTAGAGAGTTAGCAATCACAGCCTGCCACTTCCACTATTAAGGAAAACTGTGGTGTCTACCTGATGACAAAATGGAAAGGACTCAGAGAAACAATGTGAGTTGTCGCCTTCTAGTAAAGACCTTCTAGGTCATTTTAGCTGGGTCATTAAAAGTGTTATTAGATCATGACCTAAAACTACCTCCTGGGGGTACTGCATAAACATTCTGACAGTAAGAGGTAAAGTCATATGTTCAGATACTTGACCAAAGCTAAAGAAATAGAGATTGTAAATCATGTATACTTTGAAAAAACGATGATCAGGGGACAATTTTCTGAAGGATATAAGGATAATCTTTCAGTTGAAGTTTAAGAGGATGTAGCCTTAAAGATAAAAGCTAAGTCAGACAGAAACAATGATTCTGATGCATATATTTCTGGATGTACATTTCTGCTGCAGGCCTAAGGTTAGGATCAAAAGTAGACTAGGTGAAGACACATATTTTCTCCTTCAACAAAAAGGCACTTGCTGTCTGACACTGTACTTTTATAACAAAACACCTATAATCAGCGACCTTAGTAGTATGATCCACCTGGCAAAATTTAGATATCTAGTATCATGGTAAAACAGACCGTAAGCAGGTCACTGTGAGACTCTTTCCTGTCATCTTTGAAAAGTGGTGCCAACAGGGAAACTTGCAATGACTGGAGTAAAAACCCCAAATATTCTCTCATGTCTAAAATAATGGGAAAGGAAGAGGATTCAGGAAAATATAGCTCAATGAGCCTCTTTTATTTTAAGGAAGACAGTAAAATACACAGACAGACTCTGCTTAGCATGTCAAGCAAGAATAAAAGAGGTAATGGACACAAATAAAAATACAAGAAATTACTTTTAAGCATAAGAAGAAAACAACTTTGTTGTGGGGGCTCAAAACACTGAGACAAGCTCCTCAACAGAGGCTGTGGCATCTATGTTGTTTAGGTTATTCAAAACACGTGGCCTGAACATGAACCTCTTCTCAGTGACCTTGCTTGAGCAGGTGGGGTGCACTAGATTATGTCCAAGGACCCCTTCCAACCTGAGCTGTTCTGTGATTACTTGACTCAGACACAGCATGCTGAAGAAAGATAGACAAGGCTTATCTGGCCTTTGAAGTATTATCTGCCTCTGCTCATCTACCTTGCCAGCAAAGACTCTTCTAAGGGAGTCCCTAGTGACGTAAGGAATGACTACAGAGCTCTGGAAGTGGGAGCAAAGGCCATGGTAACCTAATTGATGTTTTCCTCAGTCCTATTGATGAAGAAGAAGTTAAAATGTAGGAGCAGATATTTTTCAAGTCAATAGCTGGTAGCATAGCTAGTCAACATTTCATTTTTTGTGAAGGCAGGACTCTCCTCTGAGGAACAAGGACTTCTGAGGAGACATGGGATCCATGTGACAATGCAGGATAAGTACATCTTTCTCAAAAGGCTGTCTAACCTAATAAGGAAAACTTTAAGCCAGATTCACTGGAAGGATAAAGTGCAAAAAGAAGCAAGGTTGCAGGTAAGTGCCTATAAGGGAGTGCTAAAGTGACTATGATTGTGGGAGGAGAAACTTTTTCAAGAGAAATCATTGTGATTAGGGGACAATTGAAGCATCTATGCACAAATGCACAGATTTGAACAAAAGCTTTGTCTGCATTCAAAAAATATGCCATATATAACTCCTCTGTACTAAAAAAGCCTTGCTTTTCTTTGGACTTTGTGTTTTGTGTGGGTCTTTGCTGAGGAAAGAATATTTGTTTGAATGTCCTTTTTTTGCAGCTATGAATAGAAACCATTGCAGTTATGAGGTGAAAATGTGCAGAGAAATACTGGGGCAGAGCAGGCAAGAAGCATACTTACTTTTTGCATCGAGCTGTGTGTTCTGTGCAAGTTATTCTCCTGAAACCATCTTTGAACTGAAACACTAGGTACATGTGCACTCTGCCTCTGTATGATACATCCCTTTGAACAACTGGGAAACTCAATTCCTTTTTAAAAAATTAAGCTACTACTTCAGGAAGACACATTGTTTATAAAAAGTTATGTAACTTTAGGCTAGAGATTCATGTCTGTAGAAATACATAGTTCAAATGCAAATGAAGAAAAAATTAATCCAAACTAGAGTAGAATTAACTTGCTTTCATAAACCTTCATGTTAGGGGTGGTGATATTGCTCAGTCCCTCCTAGACTTCTGTGTTTGCCAGCATTTAAGCAGTAGCCTTCTATGAATATATGATATATCAAAAGGTAATAGTCACAAGGTTACAGAATCACAGAATTGCCATGGTTGGAAAAGACCTCTAAATCACCACATCCAATCATCAACACCCCCCCCCCTCAAAAAATAAAATAAAAAAAAAAAAAAATCTATATCTGTATCCCATTCTGACAAGAGCATGTCATGAAGTGCCTCATATACACCATTTTTAAATACTTCCAGTGATGAGTGATTCTACCACCTCCCTGGGCAGTTACTTCCAATGCCTAAATACTCTCTCAGAAAAGAAATTCTTCCTCAGATCTAGTCTAAACCTCCCCTGGTGAAACTTCAGGTCATTTTCTCTAGTTCTATCATTATTTACTTGAGAGTAACACCCACCTCCCTACAACCTCCTTTCAGGTAGTTATAGAGAGCAATGAGGTCTCCTCTCAGCCACATCTTCTCCAAACTAACCATTCCCAATTCCCTCATCCTCTTCTCATAGGGTTTTTTCTTGAGACCCTTCACCAGCTTGCTTGTCCTTCTCTGAACTTGCCTCAGTAACTCAATGTCTTTCCTGTAGTGAGGGGTACAGAAGCTTAAAGAGAATTGTATTATTCTCCATCATTTCTGGCTATCAGTCTCACTTTGGAGGGATGAATTTCCAGCCTGCAATTGTTCTGGTATCACCACTGCCAGTGATGACTACAGCAATTCCTAGCTGGCCATGCATGGGTATGGAAAAGTGTTAGGAAAATTATTCAGAAAACATCTGTGTCCTACTTTGAATAACTTGTGTACAGCTCTACACACATCTGTTTAGGAACCTCATCTAAAGGCATTTCCTTTTTCTGTTTATTAGAGGAAGAAAAAGCTCTTCTCAGACGCTTTCTTCTCTCAGTGTTCTTGTAGATTCCTCTGTTTCCATTAATATGAATTTGTCTGCAGCACCATACTGAATAATGAATATACTATTTTTTCTGAAATAAAATGTGAAAGGCAATTACTAGTTCTTTTGATTTACTTGAAGAAAACCTGTAGCACATTTTTTCTTCAACTGATGCTTTCTGAATTGTTAAAAATAATGGAGCTCTTTGAACTGTGTTTGAGGTCAAAGAACTATGAAGTAAAAAAAATAAATAACAAAATCTTTGCCTGCACCACTTTGGCAATGTCAAATCATCAGATACTAATGCCTGTGCAGACAATTTTTTGCGCGATTTGAGAATTTGTGAAGATCAGGACTGATTAAAGATGTAAGGGAATGTTTCCCTTCAGTATTCACTGCTCATGTGCCCATTTTTTTTGGAGCTCTGGAAAAAAGCAGATAAATTCATAACAACCCCAGGTCACTAATGCACTTCACTGGAAAACAAAGACATTAGAAACCCAATGGGCAGCTCTACAGTCAGACATTTCTTTAGATGCAGGCAGCTATTATTTCTGCCTTGGACAGCTTCTGCACTTGCCTTGCAATCTGTCCACCTTGCAGAAACAGAGCTCCAAGACCTACCATATATACATCTAGAACTAAAGATGCCTAATGACTATGGGAGGAGAAGCCTCTTCCAACAGAAATCACCCTGCAGTGCTGACTTTGATACAAATGTCACAGTCCAGAAACATCAGTTGACTCTCAAAATTTAGCTTGACTATGGCACTGATACATCCATCTTTCAGTCTATTCAATTGCTGAAGATTTTAAGTGGGGTTAAGCTACTAGTAGCAATCAGTCACAAATTGACAGAGTAGGATTACAGTCTCCTAATTCTCAGTTAGAAAAACTTCGGTCTATTTCCTGACAATTCCTGTAATGGGTTCTGTAATATGAAGAAATAAAAACCTGCAGCTATAAGGGGGGGAAAAATAGCAGCAAATTAAATTGCATTTAACATCAAAGCAAATTCAAGGGCTACTGTGCAATGTGTATTACTCATTTTCATATTTAATTCATTAAATTTCATCTTTTTTAAATTTAAATAAACCTTACACTATGTATTTTGCCCACTGGCCCAGAGCATTGCAAGTATTCCAGATGTTTCAGAAAACTTGCATGCACTTTGCTGCTTTACACACAGGCCCTTGAAAAATGACACACAACTGCATCCACAGAGGCATGAAATATGCATATTGTCATGCATTTTAGAGAAAGTGAAGAAAAATACTGTCCCTTTATTACTTTTAATATTACTTTCCTCATTTTATTTCTCCTTCCTTTCCCACTACCATCTGCTCTATCTCCTCTGTTTTCCCCCCAACCCTTCTGTCCTTTACACTGTTTTATACTTAATATAGATTACAATTTTTTCAGGGTCTAGAGAGCAGTATCCCCTCCAGAAAAATAACCACTCAGCCCAGTATCCCCTAGGACTCGTCCTCCTTGATTTTTTTCCTCTTTCATAAACCCATCCCTGAATTCCCTCCCGCTCTTCCTCTCTGAAATTGTCCTTGATTCTTTTACAGCAGTAAAAATTAAATAACTAATGCTCTACCAGTGCAGTAAAAAAAAAAAAAAAAAAAAAAAAAGCTAAAAAAAAAGCTGCTTTCATTACTTTAGTATATAAGGTGTCTGTGCTAAAAATAGCAATACTTGATTAAAGAAAAGGTAATAAAGAAAAGATAGCTGAGATGATCATCCATAGGATTAATGTCTCAAGAGCAGGCAGGATCAACATAAGGTAGACAATAATCCATCCCCGAGTTTTGGTATTACTGTTGCAGAAAACAGGATAAGGGGAGTATATATTATGTCCCTAGTGACAGTACAATCAAAAAACTAAAAAAATCTGTGAAGGAAACGGTCATCTTGGAAAGCAAGGTGAACATGCTTCACTTTTTCTCTTGTACATGGATTGAAAGAGGTTTGTTGTTTCAACTTAAAACTAAGAAGGCTTTTTAAGAAGAAGGCCACCCGTGCAGCTTCAGTCATCCCATCTCTAATGTATCATCTACCATGGGAAAGGCAAAGCCCCACTGACACACTGGAAAACTGGGAAAATACTGAACACATCCACTTTCCCAGATTCAGTTTTCATGATGTGGTTCAGCATTCTCTAGGGAGGTTCTTAAACCTTTTCTTCTGAGGTGTGTTGTCAGAAGGCTTTACCCCTTATAAAAGGTGTTACAACCCAGCGCTTCTCACCTTGTCAGCAAAACTACATCACAACTTTGTTCTTCTTTTCAGAAGTAGTTCAACAGTGTGATGGCAGCTGCCCTCCCTGGTTACAGTGAAAAAACAGAAGTCAGGAACCACTCCAGCTTTAAAATGAGAGAGTGATGCATAAACAGATGACTCTCCACTGAACTGCACTGCAAGGATCTAACAGAAATGAACCACTGTGTGGGGAATTATCTGACTTATGTGGCAGTCATTACCACTAAGAGTCAAGTTTTCCCACAATGATGAGGATAATCTACCTTCTTCACAGAAGACCTAGCTAGTGGGGAATCAGGATGAATTTGGAACCCCAAGTACGGAAAATCCACTGATGTCCCACAATCTCCTAACAGCTCATACAGGTCCCATACAGAAAAGGCGAGAAGATGTTTTTCAGTCACAGAAAATACCACATTGAATAAAGCCTGCCAGATAACTCTCAGATTCAGTCACCCTCAGAAATAACCATAAGCACAATTTGGTTAATACCATCCAGATAAGCACAGTGATCAGTGCCCTTTGCCAAGTGTTGTCTACAGGCACCATTAGTATAATTTCTGACCCTCTAGCAATGCCATCCAGATATTGCAAGGTCATAGACACTTTTCATTGTAGCATCCGTTACAACCCATATGAATAACAAAAAAACCCAAGCAAACAAAAAACCAAACACCAAAACAAAAAAACAAAGGAAAATCTGTCAAAAAAATTAGTGGCATCAAGAGAAAGCATCAAGAGAAAGGTTTGGGAGATAAAAATAAGGGGAAGCCTTCCATAAGTCACAAGGAGTGAGTTAGAAGTGGCAATATGCTTTGTTAGTGTTTTGCTTTTACTGCCTTTGATAAGGAGGGATTTTTTTGCTATTGTAGCTTTGGAAAATTCCAGACAAGAGGTCTCAGAAGGACAGACAAGCTCTGCTTTTGTTAGAGAAGTATGCAAGTAAAAGAATATTCTCTCCCCTCTCTTTGAACAGTTGCCTCTTGGCAAGACCTTCACTTTAGTAAGGATAAGGGAACACCTGTCATTCTGCAAATACAGAATTTATCAGCACCAGTTTTTTTTCTTTCATATTTATAACTCGTAGCAACAAAACCATGAGCTGTGATTGAAGTCTAGCTCCTAGGACATTAAAATCTGTCTAGGGCTTATGCTATGCCTGACTTTCCAGCCTTCCTGCAGTCAAGGAACTTCCAGGGTTTGTTGCAGGCAAGTGTATTTTCAAAACCTGTCATAGAACAAGCTCTTAATGACCTATGGACCTACCATAGTTGGTAACATGCTTCAGAATTAGGGGGTAGGGATACACATGAAGGCATATCTGAGCCTTCAAATCTAATACCAAGAACAAAGGCTTAAAACCAACACAAGAAAGAGAACAGTCATATAGCTGTAATTCCTATCTTTCATACTTTTGCTTGTTCCCTTCTTTACTACACCACAAATCACTCTAAACCAAGTATTGTACGTTAATTTACAATACATTGTCCAGTTTTTGATCTTGATCATCCATGGGCTTTATGAAGCTCAGGAGCTGAATTTCACCCATAGATCTGAATTCCAAGCTACCTGTTTGCATCATTAGCTTATCAGAGGGAAACTGCTGCAAAGGTCTCTCATCTCAGCTGTTTCGGGATTCTATTTACCCAGACTATAGGCATCTCATCTTTCACTTCCCCATAAATCATCTAGCCTGCTTTGCTTTGTAGAGCACTAAGAAGACTCAAAATCACATTTGTTTTCCATTCATTTCTCTTTTTATACAGGAGAAGAGGATCAACTTGAAGTTGCATGTTGTCAGTTTAAAGAGCTAGAGAAGCAAAAACATGAGAGATATTCTAGAATTCACTTTAAATTAAAATTTAGGAGGGGTTCCCCTGTTCTGCCAGAGAATTGCCATTGCTCAGATGCTTTCTACTCATGAATTATTCTTTATGGCTGCCTACATCAGTCTGCTTTTCAGCTACTACTTAGCTTTCAAAAAGTAGTGTCAACTCAAAGAAACCACAATCAAGAAACAAAACAAACCAAAACAAAACAACAAAACACCCCCAAAACCCCCTAACAAATAAGAAATTTGCTGATTCCTTCCTCTTTCTGCTATGCATAACCTTGCCTCCAATCCCTCATACCCCACATCACCTTTCTGCCCATGAAAACATGCCTGAGGACTAAGAGCTGATTTTATCATGTGTCTTGGTATTACTGATTTGGCCTTCAACCTCCACCTATTTGGGACTCAGACACCTTTGGCTGCAGGAGACCTTAACAGGGTCGTCACTTACTGCCTGCTGGAGCTACTGCTGGTCTTCTCTTTCTCTTGAAATAGCCATCCCTCACTGTAATATTTTTTATTATTATTATGGTTTCCTCTTTGCTATGCTCTTGATGAGGTGTAAGCCTGAATAACAAATTATATTTTTAAAGTATCTTTAAAATCCCTGTGTTTGTGGCACAGAATAAATCTGATTAGTTTAGTGAAATTAATGGAAAGAATGCTTAGCCTAGGGCACTGGACTGGAAATGCAGAGCATTTTTCTAAGTTTTTTGCCAATAAATAAAGTTGTACACATTGACTCAGTTTCCCCACATATATAATAGCTCACTTTATGAAGTGCTTTGAAAACATCAGTGAAGAAACTGACCATGTAAAAAGCTTGATGTTGAAGCAGAGGGAATTTTTGAAGTTGAGTTGCCTGTGTTAAAAGGTTCATAAAGAATTAAAAGATACCAAAGTTCCTTCCATTTGTGTGGATCTTGTTTGCTAAAAGATGAAAGAAAGAGGCAAAGGAGTAACCAGGAATATACAGTACATTGGGCTGTAGAAGTGGTGGGGGTCAGGTACTGCTTTTCCAGTTGCGTGAGAGTTCTGAGCAAACTTTGACATGTATCAGAAAGGAAAATGCAGTGAATTTCTTGTGGCTGCATGATCTCCCATCAACTATGTACATCCCAAACCTGAATTCCCACAGTATTTATGAAGCTAAAAATTCATGCTGCTGCCTAATGGTGCTTTCAAAAGTACAAATGAAGTGCTTGCATCCCACCGAAACCACCTGTCTATTTTGGTGGTGTACAAAAACCTAGTAAGTCTCTGCCTTCTCCTTCAAGCACCTAAAATAGCTTAGAAAATGAGGCACTAAATGAGACAGGGGTCTAAATTCCAACAAATTGTCAAGAATACACAACCATGTTCAGACAGCCTAAAGCAGTGGTCAAAGATGTCTGCCCTGGGGTCTTAGTTTGAAGCAGGAGAGGAGCAGGAGCTAGTCTAAGACTTCTTACTAACTGGTCCTCAAGTTATGTCTGTGAATGCTGCCTGTTGTCCATTCACCACACACCCAGGGATGCGGGGCTCTCACAGCTCTGAATAGCTCGGGGCTGTCTCATGAATCACTGTCACATTTAGGAGCAGCAGGCTGGGTCTGCAGCAGGTTGGTTTTCCAGCAGACAAACCAGCTTTGCTTGACATATGATCATGGCTCTGAATGTGCCTGAACACGGGGCATGGGCTTTATGCACCTGTGCACATTTCTTGGGATAGGAGAGACAGTCCAACAGGAAGAAAAATCAGTGGGAAAATGACCTGCTCCAGCTCTGTTTGGATATATTCCTGTGGAGGTTCACTGAACATTTGTTGTCATTTGGGAACTTTTGAAGGCATTATGCAGGATGGATGTAGGATGTATTTGGACTGGGTGGCTTTTCCTCAGCTGCCTTTTCACAGACTTGTGCTTTCTACCCCTCCTCTCTACTCCTACTGCCTTTCATTTGCTTCCATGAGTCCTGCTGAGTGCTTTGTGGAATTTATGAACTTGCTAGAAAGAAAAAGCTGTTTTTTGCTAAATTTCAGTGCTGTATGCAGCTGAAATCAGTGTCCATTCAGTACATGTATATGATGAATTGTGGTTTGATTTGCAACTCGTGTAAGCATGCATCAGTCTTGCAAAATAGAAAAGATTGCTTATTGTTCTACATTCACAGAGCAAGGCTGCAAAACGTCATCCTGTGCATGTACAAAAAATATATGGTCTAATTAATTTTCTTTCATTCTGTATTATTATCTAGTCATTGTGTTATGCTGGTTTTGAAAATAAAGTAAGCATTTTCCAGACCTCTTCCAGAAGATTTAAACACTATTCCAGTCTGTTTATGGTGTTTGTTTATTTTTGACAGTTTTCTCCGACAGGACAATGAAAATACAGTTGGCAGTTTCAAGTTTAGTTTACAAATCATTATAGAACTTCCTCTATGCAATCTAAAAGGAAATGGTAATTTTCCTGCATATCTTGGGATCACCCTCTAGAAGATGTTAATGCACAGTTGCTCTGCTGTGATAGATTTAGTCTGTTGGATGACTGAAGGTTGTTATCTTTGATGTAGCTATTTGATGAATCAATGCAAAGGGAAATATATGTCAGTTTTGAGGTGTCCTGGTTCTTGGAACATTTAGTTACTGGAAAAATTCCTGCTGGAAAATTAAAACTGCAAATGACCCACCTAATCTCAGCAGACTCCCATCCTCTTTTTCTGTGAAGTAAAAATGTAAGACAGCAAATGACGTGTATCAGGTGGCTTTTCACAAAGAGGGTAAGTAAGCAGTGGGATTCTTCGTGGGAGTTACTATTGAATGCTTAAAGAACACAGGCTCAGAAAGCAAAGAAATCCTGGAAATCAGGAGCATGTTCTGTGAAAACACCTTTGTGTACTGAGGTTGTTGTTAAAATCCCCCCTTGGGACCTGCTGTTGACTACTTTCAGTGGACAATAGAGCCTTTGATCTGACTTAGCATGGATGTTCTTATGAAGATGGAAAACCTCCTAGAAGAAATTGAAAAAAAATCGCAGAAGAAGCTGCAAGCTTTTGTATGTTCACTGCAGCAGAGCCCAGTGGGAGGGAATATGGCATCTTGCTAATTAATGGGCTGAATTGTCAGGCAACTTTAAGCTCTCAATGGGCTAGTCAGCTCCATTAATCAGCTCAACCCTGCATGAGTCTTCTCTAAAACCGCTGTTAGTGCCACGTTGTATTATTAATCAAAATTCCGATTAAATGACACTTTGCACATCTGTCTTTCCCACGTGCAAATGAAACCTGAAGTCATAGTGGTTGTTCTCTCTTTTATAGGATTTCATCATTATTGTTCTTTAATATCTGTCTTGGAGTGGAGTTTATTTGCTCAAAATCTCATTATAATGCACAACATGCAACAAACTACCTTCCAGTTGTCCTGTTGTTTTATTTCTGTTTATTTAAAAAATTATTATAATAAATAAAAGGATACCATTTGGATGAGCACTCAGAGGACCCGGATCATCCATGGATTTAAACTCCAAGTGTTGTCAGAATCTTTTTTTAAGCACAGGTCCACCATCTTATGTGCTTTTTTTATCCACTTGGAAATTTAAGATTATGCTCACTTAAACACAGTACAGTCTGCCTGGTTTGTAAACTTTGTAGTCTGCTTTCAAGAAGAAGGAAAAAAACAAAGAGGAAGAAAGGAGGGAAGGGCTGCTTCCACAGAAAAACCAGTAAGATGGTCTAAGTTCATTTCCAGACTGCGTGCAGATTTGATTACAAGCCATTACCTGAAACCTGACCAGTATTTATGGGTCCAGAGCACAGCCTAATTTTTTGTTCATTTTCTGCAGGGGTGAGATTTTGCTGGGAATATCCTAATCAAAGCCCTCTGCCTAACACATCCTTCAGGAGAAGTTAATAAGTAGATGAAGTCCAAGTCTTTCAAATAATCTTTGAGTCCATGAGGACATCTGCTAAAACCCTTGTGCTGCCCTCCGTCATCCTAGAATCCTCCTGACAGGGCTCCTTTGACTGGTTCACAGAGCAGCATCCTGGCACAGAGAACAAGACATTCATGTTTTAGACTGTTCCTTCCAGGATCTTTTGTCTAATATTCATAGATTAACTGCTGTATTTTAAAGTTGCATCTTAATTATGTGTTCTGGCTCAGACTATTCAGTAGCTAAATTTTGTGATGCTGGATTTAAGAAATATAGTAATTGTCTGTTACTGTGAATAAAACTTACAGTTACTGATTTTTTAAAAATCTCCTGCCTGTGATTTGTTATGTGCGTTCCTCAGCTCTCAGCAATCTGAGACTGAGAATATATTTTGCTATTTGTGTCCAAAAAGTTCTTCAGCAAGCAATTTGTGTATACCCCAGGGAAGCTGGAGTGTACATCCATGAAATCTCTGGGGAACTTATTATGGGGATCAACTGCATTTTGGAGATGTTGCTTCATTTGTGGTCATGCAACCACAGCTCACCTGGCTGGGGTCATGTCCTCAGCCAGCAGAGGTCTCAGAAACCATGCAGCTACGCAGGGAGAACTGTGCTCTGTCTTTGCAAGGTATCAACAATACCTTCCCCCTACAGTGAAAACCACAGAATTAGCATCAATAGATCCATCTGGGTTCAGGAGTGGCTGCTGCACAATGGGAAATGCTTTCACAGAGCCAGAGGAGAGGAAGGATGCAAAGAATACGAGCAGCCGTAAATGAGAACAAATGGTTTAGTCAGTCTGACTGGCTCTGTGCTGCAGAAGGTAAGTCATAGAATCATATAATCACAGAATGGTTTGGGTTGGAAAGGTCATCTAGTCCAGTCCCCCCTGCAGTGAGAGGGGACATCTTCAGCTCCTGCTGTTTTCAGAAGCACACAGTGGGGCATTTTCTGCCTTCCTAAGGCAATGGGGAAAAAAGAGCAACCTACACTAAACACATAGATGCTGCAGCTGCATGAAGTCTTTAAATTCCAAGTGGTTTGCTTCATAAGGAGAAGCAAAATCTGAAGCCATCCTTTGTACACTACACTGAGCTCCACTGTGACCAGGTGTTTCTATTCGCCTTGCAGTCAATTCTTCTGTGTCCCTTGAGATGCCAGCAGGAGCCCAAAGCTGTTCTCAAGTTCACCTGCCACCCACATTGTCTGTTTACAACCTTGCCCTCTGACGTGGCCTCTGGTCAAGCTACAGAGTTTGAGGTGGGGGGCAGATTCAGGTTTCTCCTCAAACTTATGGTCTCTCAGAATGTTGGGACCACAGGACAAAATCTTCTATAAGTCACATTACCAGTAAATTTCTGAAACATGTTGTTTACCTTTCTCAAGTGACTAGGAGATTAAATGTCAGCCAGGTTACTGCAGGCAGCAGGGCCAGGAAGCACATAGGTCATGGATTACTAGTGCAGACACGGCTCCTGGTGCAGAGGTGGAGCAAGCACAAAGTGGTACATGGAAATCACAAAGTCCTAGAGACTGCAGGAAAGAGCAAGGACACCCTTGAAGAAAATACCACGCAAGTCCCCACAGGGAAACACCTTTACACCCCATGAGATTTTGGTTCATTCTGCAGCCTCCTAACTGTAGTTAGTCTCTGATTGGCTTTTTTCTGGAGTGTCTGGGAATAGCTTTTCAGTAAGCAATAAAATACAGATACTTCCTTCTGTACAGGTAAATTGCCTATTAAAGCAAGTCTTAATCTGTTCCCTGCTTCTCTGCTTTCGTGGTACCAGTCTACTTGCACTTAACTCTTCATGAAGTCATTGCTGTTCCTACCTCTGTCCTGGCTCTTCCATCAAGAGGGTCCCACAGCTGCAGTGCAAAACACATGGTAAGGCTGGATTGTCCTGCTAGACTGGATTGCTCTACCAAAACAAGGGCCCCAGTCAAGCTTCTTGGTATCAATGGAAAGACAAACTGGCTGGGTTGCATAAAGCTTTGGGGAAAATCAAGATTCTGTTGCTTTTGAGCTCTTCAAATAGCTTCACTCATTGGAAGGTGAAAAGGAGAAAATAAGATCATGGAGTCTAATTAGATGTTTAATATTGCCTTGAATTCATGTCCGAGCTAAAACACACCTGAAACAAGATAGCAGTTTTGACTTAGAAATAGGATCCTACCGGTGCATAACACATAGGAGACAAAGAAGAATATTAGTTCCAAAGGTGAAGGAAAATTATGGAGTGGAATAAAAAAGTTCACATATAATGTATGACATCCTGAACTCACGTAAACATCCCCAAATCTCCAAAGCCAAAAGAACTACACTGATTTATGCAGCTGTAGGAATCTGAGTCCAGACCTTTTCTTGGTTTTTAAGGAAAGCTTTGCACTTCATTGTAATGTTTCTGTTGAAAGAACAGGTGGGGGGTTACACTTGTGGAGCTATGATAAAGTATTCTGTATATTGTACCTGGTAAGAATAATGTGTTTATTTATTAGGTGGGTGAAAGAGAAGATTTATGTCCTTAACGATCCATTTCCCCTGCTTTTATGTATCTGGTGTCTTGCAAATGACAATTTTGCACCTAATGCAACATTACTTAATTACAGCCCACTTTCTTACAAAACCACTGGGGACATGAATTTTGAAGTGAGCTTGAATTCATGGAAAATCTGAAGGGGTAAAATGAACTGCTGTATAGCTAAAGGCACAAAGAAAACAAACTGGAAGCATGCTAAATGTCTAGTCAGCTGCAGACAGACAGAGACTAATTCTGTTCAATTATTTTGAAAGAGTAAGGATTATTTATGAAATTAATGAATTTCTCTTTTTTGCATTTAAAATTCCAGTTAGTCAATCAAAGATATTAGACATGGAACAATTTACCAGTTTGGAATAAATACATGTTTTCTGTAGGATTAATAGTGTGCCTCATCCATTCAAAACATAAATGGACAATGCAAAAGCACTAAACAAACCTCCTGGTTGGGTAAATTTTACAATCCAACTGCATTAATACAGGCAACCTCAGAATACCCAGGACCCAGATCAATGTCTAGTTGCTAAAATACAGACTTTTACTGCTCAGATACCCGAAGTACTTACTTATAAGTGAACCTGACACCACAGTCCTGCCTCAGAGTTCTGTATTGCAGAGAAAAAAACCTCCCTAAGAAACATACAGTCCAAGGATGCAAAGGTAAAAGTTACAAGGACACCTAAGAGATATTTGACTTATGCTCAAGTAAATTTGAGTTGGTGTAAATGCTGCTACAGATGAAGCTCTTAAAGAGCAGACAGGAGCTGGAGGATGAGCTCTGTGCATCCTGGATCCATCACTTGAAGAAATCTATTGTGACCATTTCAAGCAATGCTTATTTCAGAGCAGTTGGTGACTTGCTGGCAAGACAGAGAGGTTGTGTGAGTTTCTTACAGAGAAGGAAGTGTTTTCATATTGCACAACTCACTTGGGGCATGAATTTCACCCAAAAAAGCCACAGACAGCATGTGCAAGTGCTGATTCTTTTGTTCTCTTTCTCACTTTTAGCAGAAGCAGTTAGAAGGCATTTTTCTTGACATTACTCTTTGTCAGGAATAACAAAGTCTTATGGAAAACACTGTATCATTTCAGACATTGGAATACAGCAAGAAGGCTTGATAGACAGAAGAACAACAACTGGTACATGATTAAATTATTCCAATCAATCATGTTAAGGGATCTGAGACAGTGCTGGCTAGCTCTTATCTGATGCATGTCAATACAACTCTGCTTGAGCTGTTTTTTTATTAACATGAAGATTCTTTTCCTCCCTCCGGGCATTTTCAAGTCAAAACACAGCATCAGCTGTACGGGGGGGCTGGGGGGGATCTACACAGACTCTGGGGTCCTGTCTCTCTAGCAGAGGGGCTCTGATGCTCCTGGTCAGCATGGCTTGTTAATTTTTTGCTTCAGTTTCATCTGTAAATGTGTTCCTGAAATTCACTAGTCATGCTAAGTTTTCCATGCTTTGTCTCTGAACAAAGATAAATCTTTATCTGATGTCTGAAATGTATTACACAATTCTGAGATCCACAGTTCATTTAATCAACATTAAAGATATATTTGGTTACTTTAATTAAAAATTGTTGTTCAGGCATTTATCTAGAGCACTTTATTTCATCATGCTGGAGTGATTACTCAGAGTTTTCATCCAAGGTGTCAAGGATAGGTATTGTATTATTCATATTAAAGCTAATCACTTTCTGCCAAGTAGAAAACCTTGAATTTGCTATCACTATGATGCTAACAGACACTCCACAAAAAGTGTCTACTAGACACTCTCTTTGTGACTACAAAATTTGCAGTGGTTGCAAGGGAAAAGGTGGGAGTGAGGTTTTGTCTAGACTGTTGTGTAGGCAGACACTGACATTTGCTCATAGGATGAACTTGGAAGCTGCAGGTCCAGCTCTGATCACAGACTGCAAGTGTGCTACTGTGGCTCCAGACCTGAGCTGATATTACAGGGCTCCTGCAAGGATTTATTAGTTGGAAGTCAGCAGCCTGCTAAGATGCTGTAGTTATCAGCAATTTTATCCTACATCACCTCTGAGTGACAAGGTCACTCTGATCCTTCAAAGATGAATGCTGTTGTCTCTGTAGCAGGTTGGGTTTGGTACGTAAAACACTCAGCTCTCTTAGCTGGGCTGTGGGCTTGTAAAGTTTCTCCCTGGAAGAAGGTATGCAGAATAGCAGGGAGTTGGTGGCATCTATCCAGGAACCCTCTCTGACTGTGAGGGAATTGTTGAAATCCTGGGGAACCCCCCATCAGACTGATGACTCTGGTTAGCAGTCAGGCATTGCTGCTTAAGAATGAAAAATCCACGTAAGGCACGGAGAGGAAAAGTTAATGTATTATTAAAACTAGAAATATCAATTCTGTCAATTGAAATGCCCTGCTGTTTGATCCCATTTACTGGAGTGAGGCTTTATATCAAGACATCTTGGGTTTTAAATTATATGTCAGATATAATTTTGCACTGTGGATGTGAAATGTGGGACTGTCCTTTGTGGGAAGAAAAGAGCAGCTAAGCTCAAAATGGCTGAGTAATAGTGAGCTCACTAGTATAATGGCTCCTAATCTGGCAGCTGGCCACAGCTGCAAATGAGGGTTTGGAAAGTGGCCATAGACAGCAAAGTTCATCACTGACTCAAGTATCTATATGTCCTTTGGAAGGCTGCTCTGCAGCAGAGACCATCAGGGGGACCGAGAAAGTTGAGCAACATTGCGTGTCCTTTAGGATGGCATCACAGCACCTGCAGGGAACTCATTTCAGGAAGGAGACACAGTGCTTGAGTAGGAAAGGGCTTCTGTGCTTCTCACACAGATAGAGGAACTGGAATCAAGGAACCACAAAACGTTGTGGATTTTCTGAGTTACTTCAAAAGTCATCGACCTGTGAGCATAACAGCACAAACCCACCTTTCCTTTCCTTTCTTGTGGAACAATAATTCAGAACTAGCTTATTCAAAGTTACTTCAAGAGGTTTTCTTCCTCTTACAAACCATTTGTCTATCCTATTTTATTATCTCATCCCACCCTATTGTATCCTTGCTAGTAGTGTGCCTGTTGTGATGTGAAGGCAGCATTAGCGTCTGTGTTTCTATTGTACTGTCTCTCTTAGACTGAATTTTCATCCCAGAAGAAATTTTAAGGGTGATTATCTACCTTATTGATATGATGGGAAGATTCAGTCATTCTCTTATTTAGATTAAAAGGCTTGAATACCTAGAACAGAAGGCAGGCCCCATGGGCAATTTTAAATTAAGTTTTCTCTCATTGGTTATCACATGTACCACACTAATGTCTGGAGATCTCAATGCAGATTTGAGCTGCATTGTGCTGTATAAATGTAGAGAAAGGGATTCACCTCAGCCACCTGAAAGTAAAGCATTTATGCTGAGCTGGTTGCAAGGTCTGTACACTCTGCAGTATAAAAGACAGCAGCAAACCAGCCCATTGTAGGATAGATATTTGAGAAAGGTGAAATAAGGGGTCTTCTGGGAATTCCTCTCTCTCCACTAGCTGTAGCAATCTAAACAAGAAGCTTGGTTTTGGTGTCTTGGTTTCAGGATGCTCAGATAAGAATCAGCCTTGCTCTGTGGACATTTTCACCTCTGCAGGGGACAGCCCTTAGCCCAAATGAATTCCAATTTCTGCCACAAACAATGGGGCAAGAAGGCCATTAGAAAAACAGTAGCAAGTGGTGAAATGATTTACATGTTTCAAAGCAGAGAGAGAGGCAGAATGCAGACCTCCTGTCCCCTTAGCCCAGTGATGAGTCAAGAAAGATTTTAACAACTATGCAAGCTGGAGATTGAAACAATAGCTGCCTGCCTCAATGAAGATGAAAGCTGGTTTGCCCAGGAGGAGATTAAATCCCAAAGGCCACTATTTTCAAAGGACACCCTTGTGTCCTACTTTTCCTGTGAAGGAAGCTGAACTTGAGGAAGACTTGCAGATCTTTGCTAAGATCTTGGCTTCTTTACCTACAGGAAGCTCTTCACATCAAAATTACTTTTTAGCACGTTGCTCTCCATGTGATTGCCCAAATAAAGCCTCTGATTTTGTCACAGTCTAATATCTGCACCAGGTACTCCATCCCCAAGAGCCTGTCCTCGACAGGCTTTTAATCAGACGAATGGTCAATTACAGAGTAGAATTGAGTGAGTTAAGAACAATGAATAATTTTTTTTCATTTTTATTGTCTCTTTCTATTTACAGATTGTCTGGGAATAGATGAGGATTTCCTCAAATGTATTTGTTATTTGAAATGATTCATGCATTTTTGCTAGCAAATAATTCTTAGCCTGTAGATAGTTCACCAGCAATTTGTTGAGGATATTTGGAATGCGTGCAATGTTGGTTAGATACATAATTCACTTCATATTGTTACTGTGCCCTGATTGTATAATTTATATAACAAAATACAAGGCAAATTATGAATTTTACAATTGCTTGCACAATGAGAAATTTACTCTTGGTGAATATTTGCAGATTCAGTCTCAACATTCATTTTTCATGAGCATTCATTCTGGCAAAGCCGCTTTGCTAAAATATTTCTGGAAAGTAAACACCAAAAGAATCTTTAACACACAAAAGATGAAGGGGGGTGGGGTGGTGGTGTAGAAACAAACAGGCATTCAATGGAAAGCTGGATCCATCCAGGGCTTCTTCTGTACTGTTTTGTCCAGTCCTTCATCTCATTGATGGTCTGAAGATTGAAAGTTGCCATCGGTGGAAATAGAAGAGTGAGAAAAAGAAATGAATGTCAGTGTGAGCCCATCACTGGCTCAGTGACTCAGGACTCTAAGTCATGCACACGGTGGCTGAAACAGAGATTATCTCCAGCTATCATCACTGTTCTTTTGAAAGGTCTCCCCTCCACACTACATTTGCTTTTCCATTCATTTTCCCAGCACACAAATTCACTCCCTGGGAAATTTTATTAATTTCTCTCTTTGTACCCTGCAGCAGGGACAGCCCAGGAAACCACAGGCACTCCACAGCTGCCTTTGGGCTCTCTGAGGGTGCAGGCAGCACTTCTCTGCCTGCAGAGTCCCCATGTTCAGAGAGGCTCCAAGAAAGAGAGAAGAGGCATCTGGCTCCCCACTGCTGCTGAGGAAAGCTCTAAGCACAACAGGACAGCCAGCAAACCAGACTCGTGTCATGCTGCCAAGCACAGTGCAGCACTGACAGCTTTGGAGCAATCCCTTGAGAAACTGGAGGCTGCTGGCTTGGGATTTGTTTTTATAATTCCCTCACAGTTGAGCTCTACCAAGTCACTCAAGCGAAGTATGGCAAAGCTTGAAAGCCCTGAAGACATTATTTATTTACTTTTACAAAACCAGCAATAAGTCAGTTTAGTTGTTTTGAGGTTGTTTTATAATACTGGAGAATTTCTGCTGTTTTTTCTACTCTTTTTAGCTGGAGAGTTCCTTCGTTCTAAGTCTCAGGGCAACCTAGGTAATACAGTGGCTAAAAATCATGGCATTCACTTGAAATACTAAGTTCTCCCACCTGCTGCTGGTCTCCTGCTTACCCATGGAGAGGCAGAGTGGGATGGCTGGGAGAGCATTGCATTGTTCCACCAGTAAACTAGACCAAAGATTTTCAAGCAATCTTTGCCTTTTGTCTATCTGTGCCTATGCCTGTCCATCAAAAACACTGGCCTGGTGCTGAGCTGCCAGAGAAAAGCAGCTCGTATCATCCATCTGTAGATAAATCCCAGTGCTGATAAATCTGTGACCACAATTTTACAAGCCTCTTGCTAATGCCCAGTGCTGCTCTGCTGCTTCCTCTGGCTCCAGAGGCTTTATTCCTTCTGGATTCTTTCCTCCCACAAATCTGGTGGAATGAATACAATCAATTTTTATTGTCAGCAATGGAGCTTTGTTCGACCCTATGTTCCCACAGCAGGCTAATTCTGGGTGAAATTCTCCCTTTGTGTAACGGTACTGAAATTGGCGGGAATCATATCAACACTACAGTTGGCTTCATTCATCTATCTGGACAGTTAAAACATATACCACTTGTCTTTATGGGCTTGCCACCACACACAAGGCTTTATCTTTACCTTGAGTTTTCCCTCTGTGTCACAGCACAGCATGCGCTGTGGGTGACAAGGCACTTGGTGCAGAAACTGATTGCCACCTCCTTAATGGAGGTACACGAACATGTCAGCTCCAGACATGGAAGTGAACAAGGACAGAATCTCTTCTGCCAGCTTGCAGGGAGCAGTGGCTGCCTCCTTGTACCCAGGCTGCTCTCTCCGTACACGCCCGGCTGCAGACTTTAATTAACTTCCCTGACTGAGCAGAGCCGTTGCTAATGAAGCAGCTAATTCAGAGAGCAGGGGGCATGTTCCATCATTTAGTGCATTTGCGTGATTCCAGCATCCCATAATACCCCATTTTCCTTATCAGTTAGTTCCTTTTTCTATTTTTTATATTTATAACTCTCTCTCTCTCTCTCCTGCATGGGTGCCTGTGTTCTGGCTTCAATTACATTTCTGCAGAAATCTATCTGAGATGGATACAAAGCTCCAGTTCAAGATTTACCAATATCTAATCTCAGGAGAAAAGTGTCATGGGAAGTAGAAAACCCCAGACTGGATTTATGTGCTCACTTGGAATTAACACAAGCCTCTGAATGAGATTTTTCTCCTTCCTCAGAACCAATTCTGTCCGTAACTATTCTAACAAAAAGAAAATAAACTATCTTTGTTCTGTTGCTCACCCTTTTCTAGTATCAAGATACCACTATTGTCATCAGGGAACAAAGGTGCATCTGACTGGAAGTCTAATATCTGATAAAGCCTCTGGCTGGGTCTCCAAAACTCACCAATGTGGCATCCTCAATTTTTTTTTCCATTACTTTGTGTTTCTTTTTTTAAACTGCATCTTATCCTCAAGCCAGCTTGTCCTAGAAACTTCAGATGAAGTTTAGTTGAAAGATCTTGGAATCAATTTTGAGAGAGGGAAAAGCTCAAAGGGAACGTACTTCTTGAAAACTTAAAAAACTTCAAAATGACATTGACTCCGGAAGATATTGAAAGAGTGAGCAAGGGCTGCAGTTCCAGCTCAGAAGACATGGTTAAGGTGTTGTCTTTCCCTCAGATGATCTCTTTCTCTCAGGCAACCTCAGCACCTCCATTCCTGCTAATTGCACTCGCTCAGCCACTTCTCTCTGAAGCTCTTGTCTGTTACTGAAAACGTGAGAATATGCAGGGCAATGTCCAATTTTTGGGAGCTTGGGTATACAGGAGGACCTCTCTCTTCTTAGGTGTCAGAGACAACCGGGGCCAAGTTGGGAGAACTAACTACATATCTCAACACCCAAAAGCAGGCATGAGGTAGCCTCTTGGAAGCCACATGACTGTGAAACCTCTTGTGGGAACTTTATAGGCCATAGTCTGGAGAAAAACTCTGCAGATATATCACCTTCCCTTATCACTGCTCTCCCTTTCAGCCGTGGAAGGGATCAAGGAGAAGACAGATGCTACTGAGCTGAGGGAATAGCAAATGTTTGGGCTGTCAATGGAAGGGACTGAGAAAAGCTGCAGCTGATTGTGGGGAACAACTGGATCCCTAGGCAAGGAAAGAAGGAAAGCCTGAGCTGGAGGAAGTCCACAGGCATCAGGAAGAGAGGCACTAATAAAGCTAGCTATTTGCTCAATTAATTATAATTCCTTTAATTTATAAATTAGAAATGAACATTTTTTTGTCATTCATTCAGATGAAATTTCCTGAGGTGCCCAGTGCAGTTTGCTACAATGAGAAATGATATCTTGTAATTAGAAAGATTCTTACTGGTCTCTGGGCTGAGGGGGTTGTTATGGAGAGGCAGAGCTTAGAAGTACATTTCTCAAGTACCTACTCAGCCTTCAGCATTATACAGGCTATGGGAGATGGGGCTGGCTGGGGTTGCTCCCCTGCCATTAAATGAGTTTTATAAAGCCAACATCTCCGTCTTTCTTAAACAGTCTCCTGAAACTCTTTGATTTCCAACGCTGAAGGCAGGCAGGAAAGACAGAAAAGGTGGCAAAAGTGGATAATATGAGAAAAGTGAGCAGGGGGGCAAAATCGAAGGTGAAGCAGCTAAGTCCATATCAGGGAAGAGCTTTTTTGTGCCAGGGGCAGAAGAGGGGGTAAGCTCTGTTCATCAGTGCTGTGTATTTATCAGAGAGGAAGGCTGTTGTTTATATCAAGGATTTGATGATTTTTCGCAAAGCGGAATCATCCTTCGTGTAGAGAATTAACAGAGGAACAGGACAAGAAAGTTCAAAAACATGATCCAAGGAATGTCTTTTCTGTGTTGTGATTTAGGGCTCAATCCCACTGTTACTGTTGTTGGGTTTTGGTGTTATCATTATTATGAAGGGAGGAAGACCTAAGATTTTGATGACCTAACTCAGGTGATTTTGATGATCTTCTAACAAGAAATGCAGGAGACCTGAGAAGAAAACCCAGAAAACAGCTAAAAAGGTGAGATCCTGATAAAGGTCTTGGTTTAAAGCTTAGTGGTGTGAAAGAAATAAAAATATGAGTGTTGATAATGAAGTGAAAACAAATGAGAAATGCAACACCATTGTTAACCATTACCAAAATGCAATTTTTTTACTTTTAGCAGTGTATTGACTATACTGATTGCAGCATTCTTTAAAGTAGTACTTTGTTCAATGACACTAATGTACTTTACCAGTTTCTCCTGGAGGAAAAACATACTCAAAGCATATATTACCTCTCTTTTATGAAACTTAAAACGTATACTTAAAGCTTATGGTTTTGTCCTGCATATTTTATGTAGACAAAGAAGTATTGCTGCTAAACCAGAAATGAGGTATTTTTAGCTGCTGAGTCTTATTGTAACTGTGAGTTCCCTATCTTTCATCAATATAGAGAATATAGAAATAGCAGGCTGTATTACAAAGGAAATAGCTATTAAAACAGCTGTAGGAATAGAAAACACTAATAGATCCTAAACCATTTGAGCTCCAGCTTTGTGTCACGTGTAGACCATGTTGGTGAGCTGGATCACATGGAGTCCTCTAGTGACAGAACAATGTACTGCACAAACATATAGGGTCCTGAAGGATTTATTGATCAGTCCTGATTAGAAAACAGCAAAGTCATGATTACTATAAAAGAGACAGTGACTTTCAGAAGTGGATCAGCATCCTTAGGCACAACCCTGAGAGCCCATTTTCTACCTGGGATAAGGGATCTTTTGGTGACACTAGCCCTGTCCTCACTGTATCAGAGTACCATTTGCACATGGACAGAAATTTTTTTACTCCCCTTTTAAATGAATTACACTCAGTACCAGACATTACACAGGGGAAAGACAGAGACAAGCTGAACTCATTATTATTTATTATTTACATCACTAGATTTCAAAGGTGCAGTAAACTCAGAGACCAGGGTTTCATGTGGCTAGGCACTGGACAAACACAGACAGAAAGGCAGTGTTCTTTATTCTCCCTTCTCAGTGCTCCTTCTGGGAAATACACAGGGTTATAACCAAAAGACCCATCTCTAACCTCTCTGAAGTCAGGAGTTTTTTGATCTTATATAAGGACAGTAGTCCTTAAAAACATTAATCTCTGGATTTCAGAAATGAAGTGTGGTAAAAGTGCCTGTGAATATATTTCCTACAGAAAGGACAAAATAATGAAAGGTTTGTGGGATGTGTATCTACCCATGCTAGAGATTTCTGGATGGAAGACATGGGCACCCCAGTTACTGCCACCCATTTGGCACTACAGCTTCCAGTTTTACCAGTGCTGACGTTTTCAGTTCCCAAGTTATTTTCTCAATCACTTCTCACACTAGAGGAGGACACAGTTGCTATTCAAGGTGTAGGTGATATAAAATAGAAGAAACTTCTCAGAGAGCCAACACATACTTCACATGATGTAGGAAAATCTCAGAAGAATGAAAGAGCTCGGCTGGGTCTGGCTGGATCTCCATTTTTCTGATGTGCCCACGATGGGATGCACAGGACAAAGGAAACAACAGAGCTAGCACACTGTGATGCCCACATATGTCACTTAATGTGTTGAGACTTCCTAAGGCAGAAGTTGCACCCAGATCACTGACTTAGTCATTACTGCATCTGCAAGACTGCACAGATTTATCCTTGGCCAAATCCCACCTCCTCTATTTGGCAAAGATTCCACTCTTTGGTTGTAATTGCTGCCTCTGAAAACTTTTCTTAACACCTTAGATAAATGAGAGACAATAAAACTCAGCTTTTATAGCACTTTTCATGCAAAATGGACCCTTAAGCACTTTACTCAGTTCAATCACACAGTTACAGAATTAAATAATGTAAATTTAATTTTTTTCAGCTTTAATGTATTACTGTTCATTTTTATTGCCACTGTCCAATTTGAATACTTTTTCCCCTTGTCTTTTAGTGCCATTATTTAATATTTATATAACAGTACTGATCAGAGATCTCAATAAGGCAGATTTCAATAAGACAGACTGAGTAGTCACATTATGCTCCTCAAGAGCAGATGCTGCAGGAACAAATTTTGCTTTTATTTTACTTAACAACTTTCAAAGAAGTCCTTAGAGCGACCTTGTCCAGGTACGGATACTTGATGATCCTGTTCTCCCTAGTCTTATTTCAGGTGGGACCCTTGTGGTTTTGAAGAGCTCAAAAGGATTTTCTGGATGTTGTACCTGGAGTTACAGCAATTCTAAGGTATTGCTCAAGGCACAGGCATGGCAGATAGGTCTTTTGCACCATGTCAGCAAACTAAGGACTGGTGAAAACCTGAGGAGACAGGAACAAGCTATTTGAAAATCTGGTCAGGATGATGAGTGAAAAGAACTTTTAAAACTTGGGCTTTCAATGACTAAAGAGCACTGGCAGAAAGCTGTCAGGAGGCAAATAATAAGCATTGAGATGCTCAGCCTCTGTACAGCAAAGTGGCCAGAGGCACAGAGAAATGTGGAAATTCGCTTGCTAGAGTATTGGGCACCAGTATGTGGTGGAGAGGAGTGAGCTCTGGTTCAGGCATGAGACTTGCTGAGGCTACAGGGCTCACATTTACAAGCGTCAGTACTTGAATCAAGCCCATCCTTTAATTCCATGATTATATCTGGAGTGGTAACTTTTGGCTCCCTGCAGTTCGCTCGCAGAGCTGCAGGCTCCTGAAAAATCACTTCAAGTGTACTGACCTTTCTATTTTGAGCCAACTCTTCACCAGTCCCTTAGGAACAGCAGTGAGTCCTTAAGGGATCAGAGCCCGAAGTCTGCAAACAGCTGTCCTAAATACTCCTTGGGATGTTCTGAAGTGCCAGTTTCCCAAAGATGCAGAAAATCTGACCTTAGTACAAACATTCTGGAGAGGAAGACCCAGACAGAAATGATGGCTCCAGTGAAGTAATCTTCCCTGGGTAGCTGTCTGCAGCCCAGAGACAATATACAAAGCAGAAGGCCTACTTCCTTCCTTACAGCAGAAGCTGTTCCCTATTTATTTCATCTTATCACATGTTGGATAAAAGCCAAGCACCATGCCCAGTGACCTTGCACAGACCTTATCTAGCTCTTCTTCTTCATGTCCTTCACCAAAACCTGGTCAGAACTTTTTCAGCAGAAGGTTTGCAGGTTTTTTTTGTTTTTGCTTTTATCAGGACAATAAAATAAGAATGTGCCAGGAGACTATTGATTTTCTAACACATTCTTAGGGGAAAAAACTTGGGTTTCTGCCAACTTCCTTTTCTTCTGGCCACCCACCCATGAAACGCTGCAGAACCAAGCATCTGCTAGCTCTGGGATTTTCAGAGGGAAACTACTGAGAGCAGGCAGAGCTCTCCTGAGTAGACACCTCAAAACCCTGATGTCAAGTCTCCAAGTGACTCAGGAAACACTACTGATTTTACTAAGAAAAACACAATGCAATAAAATTTTAAAGACTTGGCCTATAGTAGTGATAGGGCTTCACTTTAATGGATTGCCCTGTCCTGTTAATCTTCACTGTTAAGCATTACTACATGGTGCTTGCATTATGTCTGATCATTCCTGTGACACAATTACACTCTTTTATTATGATCTTCCACAGCTTACTCCCCTTTTCATTGATGGGAAGATCCCCTTCCTCCCCACAATTGCTCTGTCCATGCAGTTTATCATCAAAGCCCTCTCAGTTTGCTAGTCTGTTCTTCTCCCTGGAACCTCTTCTCCAAAAGCCCTGTGCCAGAGTAACACTTTCCAAAAGCTTATTTCCCCACATTGCTCCAGATAAACCTTTGACATACACCAAGATGCTGTAGAAAAGCAAAGAGCAGAGCAAATGTGTGTTTTCCTGTGAAAGTTCTTGCCATCGTGGCCCTCTGCAGATCCTCTGTTACTGTCTATAGCATTTCCCTGGAGGCTGCTGTCTGAATGACAAATGAAGGAAGGGACAAGACACATTTGAAAAGATCAAGAGCTCTAGAAAACCCTTAGGGACCTTTCCATGGCTGCAGAGAGATGCCCTCCAGGAACCAAAACGAAACTTTTGAACACCCAAACAGAAGTGCTCTCCGAGGCTTTCAAATCAATCAAGGCTTCTCTCAATTTTAAGGTTCCCTTTAGCCCTGCTTGGGGTTGTGTTCCAAGCCCGAGGGCTTTTTGTGCCCCAACTATCAGAAGACAATTCAGAAGCATGGCCTGGAGCAGCTTCCACTTCCCTAGTGAGGGAAATACGTGAAGACTTTCTGAAGGGCATCCCAGTCATCTTTGACCAAGGGAGCCTTTTTCAACTCGCTTTTGTTTTATTAGATCCAAACTGAACACAACACTGAAACACAGTATCAGAACTTTATATGTGTATTGAAGCCATAAAGAAATCAAGGGAACAACAGCAGCCGTTCATTTCAGAAAATCATAGCTATTCAAGACTTCTACACAAAGGGTTTTACAAAAAAACAAACTTATTAGTTTGGTTCTGAGTTTCTGAGTTGAGTTTCTGAGATTGAAGTCATACTCTGAAATTAAAGTTCTCTATGTAAGATGTTGAGATTTTAAAATGTGAATCTATAAATGACATTTCAAACTCTGTAAAAGACAGAGGTTGGGGAAAAGCTGTGCTGACCTATCTTGTCTTGCTTCTGCAAATGGCCACAACATTTTTCTTCTAGTTGCTTTCTTTAGTCGTCCACTTTTCACCATTCCCCAGGAAAATATTCTACAACAATCTTGCAGCTAATTTCATCTTGTTGTTGAACAAGACCCAGCTTTCCCAACAGCCCACTCTTTTTTCTCCCCTCCTTTTGTATCTTCTGTTCCTATCCAACCTTTCTTAGTAATAATATTGCCTCTCTGAAACAGTGTTAAAAAAATCTCCTCTAAATGCCTGAATTTGAAGAAAAAGAGTGAGGAGAGAGAGAGAATGGGTCCTGGGGGCATATGTCAGGTGCTGCAGGAGAGCCTCTGTAGAAGATGCTCTCAGGCTGCTCTGCTGTACATGGAGGGCTGTCTACAACCCTTGAGCTCTTACAAATGGAGGCTTTGACAGCTTTTGACTCTTGTTGACCTATGCTGTCTTGTATTTGGTCATGTATTTAAGAACAGCCTCCATCACCATGTCATCACTGTGAAGGATGCTTTTCAACTGCAGTTGCAGTGCACCGCCACAGCATCTCTTCTACCACAGAATGCCACAGATTGTGGCAGTATATGGGAGTCTTGGGGTGAGAAAGAGGTCAAAATAGTGTCAGAGAGAGGTCAGCTGTGCTAATTGTCACATGGCATGTGTGGCTTGGCAGAACTGCAGAATTCAGGAAACACACAGATGGCAGCAAGCATCAGCCGCTCCTTGCAGACCTCTTTCCACTGCACCACATCTTTGTTTCAAACTTTTCAGGATACCAGGAAAGACTCAGATACACTGTTTCTAGAATTTCAGACTCTCCAACTCATGGTGTTGTTGCTCTGACTGCTAAGTCAAGCAAAGTCTTTGTATCCGATTTTCTTTCCATTATAACACATCAATATCATGATTCCTTTTGCCACACTCTTGGACACATATAGTATCTTGTGTTTAGGAAATAAAGACATAATGCCATCTCTGACTTGCTTGCCTTCCTGCTTAATACTTCAATAGATGCCTAATGTAGCTTTTATGTTTGAAAAGAGTTCATTCATTTACACATTAGCAGCCTGAAGTGAATTTTGCTACCACTGAGTGACTTTTCATTGCTAGCAATACATCTATTTGGATTTTTCTTTTTTTTTTTTAGGATTGTTGTGTATAAAATGTAAGTGAGATGAATCACTCAGCTACATAAACTATTGAGGCATCCATGGTATTTTCTGCCTCTTACAGTCTGTTCTTCCCCTCACACCTCCTGCGACTCTCAAGCTCAAAACCACCCCATCATTTTACTTTCAGCCAGAAGAAATGCATCTTTTCCTCTAGGAAAACAGATGGGCTTGGAAAAACAACCTGAGGATGACACTGCACACTTTACTTTGAGGGAAGCTCAGGAGCTGGGTCTAGAGTCTGTGTAATTTCCACAGGTGTTTTGAAAGGTATAAGGCTAAAAGATTAATGTCTCTAGACTCCTCAGGTGTGAAAAGAAACCTCAAAAACTCAATGTCCAGGAGAAATTTAAGGGAAGTAGATTCAGTTAAAAAAAAATAATCTAATAAAGCAAAGCCTCATTAGATTTGCCTGGGATTATAGACACCTGGAATTATAGACACCAGTTTCATATTGCTGACAGGCCATCTTCAGGTTCCATTCATGTCCTTAGGGTTTAATTAATGTTATGAGATCCATTCCTATCTACATGAGAAACTCCCAGTTAAGGGTGACAAAATACAGAAAAGTGCTCTCTGAAAAGAAATGGAACAGTTTTACTGAATCTTAGGAATTTGGCCATAGTGGCTTCTGGGTAATTTTTTTTTCTTTTTCTGGGTACTAAAATGGAGAAAATGAGGCAAAAGAATGACTCAAGGTAGCAAAGGGTTAAGAAAGAAAGGTGTACTTCTCTTTAAGTGTGTTACACCAGTCCTGCTCTTGTGACACCCCATGTCAGCAGTTTTCTGGAACAAAATCTGTGGGAACCATGAACCCCCAGCACTTTTGTACTGCACCTTCCTTCAAAACACAGAGGGTGCCAGATGCTAACTTTGTGTAAGCCATGGCATTGGAAATGCTTGAGGGAGATGCAACATAAAAATTTCCCAGAGGTTTTTGCCTAATTAAAATGGCTGCTGTCTTACACCTGCCAAACCTCTTTTTCTCTGCAGGTCTCAGTAGATCAGATTGTCTCTCAGACAGTTTTTGTAGCACAGCTGGCCCCTTCTGCTGGATGAATGGAAATAAAATCCTCCTTCCTGAGCTATGGAGAAACAGCAAGTAACAATGTCCCTGCAGAGGGAAAAAGAAGTCTTCATGACACAGAGTCCCCAGCCCTCGAGGATGATGATGCTGTGTATTTCCAGCTCCATGGAATGTTCCTTGGCAATCCTGGGAAACAGAAGAGGAAGGGACCATTTTGGATTCCTAGGGTTTGGTTTCACCTGTGTTTAGCCATCTGAAAGGTATTTAGTTCTCAATTTTTCTATAGTCAGCAAAAAATGAGCACCATGTCCCATCACTTGCCAAATCCTCCCCTGTGCCATTCACAGCTGTTGCAGCCAGAGTTCTGCTGCCTTCAGAAAGTGGGAGCACTGTAATGCAGTCAGAGGGAACTGGGTAAATTTTTGAAACAGCAGAAGTATGGGTAGAAAGAAGAACCTGGAGAAATAGCTTTTTAATTAATCTGAATTCTTTCTATGGTCAAAATATATGTGAAGATGCTGCAGTCATGCAGTCATAGGGTGCCAGAATGATGTCACTGAAGGCAGTCTTGGACAATATACCAGGTCCACCTCTAAGAGCCTGAATAGCTACTACTTTTTTTTTTTTTTTTTTTTTTTTTTTTTTTTTTTTTTCCCCTCAGTAAAATTGCTGCCTCTGAAAAAAATTACGAAGTGATAAGTCTCAAAATTATATAAAAGGATGATTCACTTTTTAAATATTTAGCAAATCTGCATTGGCGTCTGCTGGAGTGTGCAAGAGTAACTTTGCAACTCCATGTGCCTCAGGGATGTTGCAGGCTGGAAAGGAAAGATGATGCAAATTCAGGAGTTACCTGGAAATTCACAGTTTATTAATCCTTGCTTCAGGATTAGCAAAAGGGAGATTGTTTGTTTGTTTGTATGTTTGTTCTTTCTGTTCAAAAGTCAGAGTGTAGATATGGGACAAGACATCAGTCAGATGTCACTCCACTCGCTGGTAGGCATTTTAGAATCATCAACTCATCAATATTGGAAAAGACCTCTAAGATCACTGAGTCCAGCCATCCACCCTACAGCCCCTAACCACTAAACCATCCACTGTAGTACCTCATCTACCCATCTTTTGAACAGCTCCAGGGATGGTGCCTCCACCACCTCCCTCATTTCTAAGGGTAGTACCTGAGTTTGAAGGAGTTAGTAGCTGGATCCATACCAGATAAAGTACAAATATACCTCCCCTGCTCTTGAGGTCTCCCTGATAACCATTTCTAGTCACTGCCACAAATGGCATATACACTAAACAACCAATCCTTTGGTCCAACAGGTACAGCCATGTTTACATGTAGATACACCCATGTTATTGTGTGCATACTCTTGCTGCATATTTACTGGAAAAAAGAAATCAAGCCCAAAAAGAAGCCTAGCTATACCACCATGTCTTAGGAAAGCTTCCAACCTTGGATGCAGCACCTCATTAATGTGACTCTGTGGCTCTTTAAGCAATCCTGTTTTGTGTTCAGCCAAACTAAAGGGAACATAACTATGACTACACACATTACTATGGACATACCTTACAGTGATCAGCACCGGTATTTCTGGGCTTCTTTTACCTAGAAATTCTGTTCAAAATAGAACATGAAAAAACCACAGAAAAAAACATCAAGGAAGGTAGCACTAGGGAGCTGTGGAATAGAGGCTAGGATACTGCCTTTTGTGGCTATACGGTGCTCAGCACCAGTCATTTTGAAAGCAGACTAGCTATCATTCATCAAAAAATGTCTTGAATCCTAGGAACAGGTCTGGAATGGGAAAGATGGATTTAGAGGTCTCTCCTAACCCTGCTTTCTCTGGACATATTATAAATGGCTATTTTTAAAAATTACATAATTTCTATAAAGTGGTTGAGGTTGTCTACTCAGTGATTGGTTACACTTGACTCAGAATTTTCCTTAATACCTGGAATGCCCTGGGATGCAACAATAAGGGATATACTTAATGGTCCTGGGACTACCACCAGACTGGAAGAGTTGCAAGCACCCTGAAAGACAGGGATGCAATGACAAGGATGTCAACAAGCTTAAGAGCTGGTATGAAATCTGCTAGTGCAAATCACTAAAGGCACAGAAAAGGAAGGCTAATGGATAGCAAAACAAAAAGTGGAGTAACTAAGTAGGCAGCAGGACAATAAAAAAGTGGGAAAGCTCTTTAGGGGTTCTTAAACTAACTGTAAGTGTGAAGTCAGGTGCATTTTATTGTGGTTTAGGCTTCCTCTGTGAAAGAAGTGCTGAAAGAAGCACAAATAGGTCCCTGAAGGCCATTTGCACGAGGGGATGAGGGAGGGAATGAGTGGGAGCACACAGCAAAGCTGTTTTGAGGAGAATAATGAGAAACAGAAAATATGTAGCAAACCTTGAAAGCAAGGAGCTGATGTAGCCGGAGATGAGGAGATGCATAAATCTTTCAGCATGCAGAAAGCTATTGAAAATGTGATATGAGAGAGGGACAGCTGAGAGAATTATCAGAGAGGGAAGGGTGAAAATTGTTTTCCCTTATACTTGCAAACACACACTCAGTTTCTGGGTTCCCAGCATGAGAGCTCTGTACTCTTTCCTTCCTCGAAGATTTCTCATGTTCTCACAGTGCAAAAAAAGCATTTCAAATACACTGAAAATATGGTGAGAAGAGGCTCTAAACTTCCATTTAGGAAGCTTAATTATTAATTAGGTTTCTGGAAATGCTGAACCTTCATTTTGTCTCTGCTGCTTACTCCCTGACATTTCTGAAAGGGTACAAGGATGAGACGGTGGCAGTCAGGAAGATCCAGCTCTGTGGTGTCCACAGCTGTCCACCAACCCACTACAAAAATGAGAAAAAGAAGTGCAGAGCTCAATCTCTCATCCTGCCTCAAAGGAGAATCATAGAATCATAGGATAGCTTGGGCTGGAAGAGACCTTAAAGATTATCTGTTTCCCAGATCTCTGCTCCTGACATGGTCTGGGACACCCCCTTCTACACCAGGTTGCTCCAAGCCCCATTGAACCCCTCCAAAGAGGGGCAATCCACAACCTCCCTGGGCAACCTATGCCAGTGGCTCACCACCCTTAGAGAAAAGAATCTCTTCCTAG
This sequence comes from Phaethornis superciliosus, assembly GCA_023637945.1. Taxonomy (NCBI): domain Eukaryota; kingdom Metazoa; phylum Chordata; class Aves; order Apodiformes; family Trochilidae; genus Phaethornis; species Phaethornis superciliosus. The sequence continues at coordinate 58,039,103 of JAJQWJ010000001.1, read as the reverse complement.
TGTCTAATCTAAATCTATCCTCTTCCAATTTAAAGCCATTGCCCTTTGTCCTATTGCTACATGCCCTTGTAAAAAATTATCTTACCTTGTAGTGATCAGTAGTGGGGTAAACTCTTAGTGACCACCAATACACAGCTGTGGGGTATTCTCTTGTTATGTGGCACCCACCAAAGTGGGGTAGCTATTTATAAGTGTCTGAGTCTTATGGAGAAAAGACAAAAATTGTGAAGCTTTCCAAGAACTGCCCATTGATCAGAAAGCTCATAAAGTGCAGGCTGTCTTGTTCTTCCCCCTTGGGGCATACAAGCTATGCCTCAAGACATCATTTGTCGCGAGCAGATGCCTAACTCTTTGGTGACTTAAACACAGCTTCTCAGCATGCAGTTTTGCTCTCTCTGATAATTTCTTTTCTGATGATTATTTCCCCTTGCAAACCTACTGTTTCTTACAATACCTATTCAGGCAAACCAGCAGGGGGGCAGCTTAATTGAGAAACTAGTAACTCAAAGATAGAAAGGGGCTATGCATTTTCTTGTGTATAGTCACCCAACCCAACCCTGTCTACTAGTTTCTCTGATTATTTTAGAAGCATTTTGAAGTGAAAATACTGTTGTTTGGACTGAAATCTGAGCATAATAGCCACTTATATTGTACTTAGGACCTTATACAAAGATACTTAAGCCTGTCTTAAAATCATAGAATCATTTAGTTTGTAAAAGGCCTTTAAAATTATTGAGTCTAACCATTAATGTAGCAATACCAAGTGCACCACTAAACCATTTCCCTAAGCACCACATTTGCATATCTTGGAAACACCTCCAGGGATAGCAACTCCACCACTTACCTGGGCAGCCTGTCTCAGTGCCTAAAAACCTTTTCAGTAAAGAAATTTCTCCTAACACCCATCTAAACCTCCCCTGGCACAACTTGAGGCTATTTCCTCTTGTCCTATCACTTGTTGCTTGGGAAAAGAGGCTGACATCCACCTCTCTACAACCTCCTTGCAGGTAGGTGTAGAGAGTTATAAGGTTTTCCTTTCCTCCAGACTGAACAACCCCATTTCCCTCAGCCACTCCTGATAAGAGTTTTTCTACCCTTCACCAACCTCTTTGCTCTTCTCTGGCTACCCTCCAGTACCTCAATGTCCTTCTTGTAGTGAGGGGCCCAGAACTGGACACAGGACTCAAGGTCTGGCTTCACCAGTGCTGAGTACAAGGGAAACAATCACTTCTCTTGTCCTGCAGGCCACACTATCCCTGATACAACCCAGGATGCTGTTGGCCTTCTTGGCCACCTGGGCACACTGCTGGTTCATACAACTGGCCTCAGCCTATAGATCCAGCCTGTCCAGATCCCTCTTCTCCCTAAAGTGTAGTTTCTGAGGGTGGAACAGATAATGTAGGAGAAATATGGAAGAAAACCTTTAAACCCTCTTATATATCCCAGCAGCCAAACACAACTCTGAAATCTGCACAGCTATTTCCCTTGCACCAGAGATTTAATTATTGCCTCTTCTGTGTGACTGCAGCAGTGGCACATATCTGTCAAAACATCTGATCAGTTTCTGGTGTTCCTTTGCCCATGAGAAAGGTGTAGCTGACACTGTCTAGCCTCCAATCCCTGATCTCATGCTTGAACACTGCATATCATACACTAAACTTCTTGCTCTTAACCAGGACCTTCAGCCACAAGCATCTTGCTGTATCTGAACTTATGTACTTTCCCAGGAGCTCAGAATATCTCATGATAGATAATTCAGCCACAAGCTAATTCCATGCTGGTGGAGTTCATGGTGGGTGTTGGGCTCCAGAGCACCCTGTGGGTCTCTGTGATAAGGAAACCCAGACACTTGGGCTACAAAGAGCATGGGTCTGATCAGGTTCCCAAGGCAAACACCATAGATACCAGGATCACAGTCACTGAATCATTTTCCCACTCTGTTCAGGTACAACCTCAGGCAGGACAGTTGATCCCTATATCCTGACACTGCTTCTGCTAATTATTTGCTGAAGTTGTAAGCACTCCCCGCCCTGAAGATCAGTTTCCTGATCTTCTTGGTGAGCACAATAAGCCAGATCTTGATTATACAGAGCTTAATTTCTAAAGATGAACCAGGTTAGATCTGAGACAGAGTAACTAATGACTGAGAAGGCTTTTTCCTCCTCTTCCAGCTAAGAACTTCTCTCCCAGGGTTACTAGGAAAGGGAACAGTTAAGGACAGCCTATGAAGTACCTGCTTTGTTTGTCTGTAGAGATGCTCCAGGTGCCAGATAACTGAGAGCACTGAACTCAGACTAACAAATACCAATCATCCTTCAGCAGAGTTCAAGCACATGAGTCCAGGCTGGCGTTAATGCAGTTCCCTGACAACAACAACCCATGTGTTTCTACTCCACATTTAAAGGTCTCTGCTGCACCTAGCCTGGTTTTCATCCAGCCCAAGCACTGAGCACAGATGAACCCCCCTGTGTGTCTTATTCCTCTGGTGCAACTAGAATGCTGGCTAGCAATGGAGGGAATGTAGGACTTTCTCCTTCAGCTCTCCTCAGTGAGGATAAGAGATTGAAGCAGCCTCTCCTGCACAACACTCGTGGCAGCCAGACGTCTGGCTGTGTGCAGGTTTGTCTCTTGTGAGGAGGGAGAGTGAAGACCAGCATCCCAGCATAGACTCAGCTGCAGTCCTGAAGAAATCATCACCCTCCCAGCTCCAAAAGAATATTTAATTTATTATGAGGAGTATTTAAACATGCCATTTCAAGGGCATTAAAATCTTAATTCATCTTCTTTTAAGTGTATTCCTTTTTAGCCCATGGTGGAAAGCTGAATATTATAACTGGCAGGTTTTATGGCTTGTGGACGAACAGTGAGCAGATGATCTCACAGCTAAGGCTGAAGGTTCAGGCAGTTAAACTGGCTTGACTTTGGATGGGTAACTCAGCACATAGCACTCTGCATCCAGCCTGAGGGTAGGAAGTACCCCATCACTGGAACTGCTGCTGTCAGAAAGATGAAAGCATAGAGCAGCACAGAACTGAACACAGAAATTCCATTTCTATTCCTTTCTTTCCCAGGGCTTCCAAGGTTTGATGTAGTCCTTGACAATCACTTCTCTTACTCTCCCGCTCACTCAGTAGGAAACACTCTGCATGGGTTTGCACCCACAGCTGAAGAATACCCAGTGGAGAAGGAGATTACCACTGCTTGAAGCTGAAAGGCCATCCCTACAGCCTCCCCTGCTTTTGTTCACCTGAAGAGGTTTGGGAAGCTTCTCCTCAGTCTGTCCAGAGTGTGCAGGGGCCACATCCAGCTGCAACACTGCACCAAAGTGAGTCTTTCACTTTTGATGTCTGGAGACACTGGGATCTCTTGGTGCCAGGGTTAGTTGTTTCAGGGTATGCCTTGGCATCTCTGCTTATTCAGGTAGGCTTACCTGAGGCAGGAGAATTTAATTCTTTAGTTGGCTGTAGGTGCATATGTTGTCACCTGTATGTCAAAGGCTGGCATGTGGCAGCCATTGCAACACTGTCTGCAACGACAGTATCCCCTTCTGCTTTTTAAACAGCACCTTTCTGATACAGATCTAAATGTGCTCATGATGGGGTGAAAATTCTCAGCCTTTTGCCGGGCAGACAGCATCAGTTCTGCTGCACGGAGAGAAAAGAGCAAAAGGAAATGAAAAGCCAGGCCTTCAATAGGCACTAGGGTGTCACCTTCTCATATTCACAGCAGCTGGAGATAGGTGTGAAAATCCAAGTGTCTTCTGATTACACTTAGACATCTTGGCACCCTTGAAAGTCTCGCTCTTGACTTCCAAGTGACTTTACAAATTCACACATAACATAAGTAGAAACTCCAGGCACATAACTGGGGTGACAGAGTGCCTGGTTCTGTGCTTCAGGCCCCTGAAGCTTTCTTTCCTTAAAGATAAGGCTGACAATTTACCCACAGCAGTGGTGTTCATTCAGCCCGGTGTCCTTCCTAAGATTCACCTTGGGGAAATTATGTTCTGGATAGTCAGGGTAAACTCCCTCTTCTTTAACAGATGGATGCAGTGTTTCACATACAACATTTTTCACATACAACATGGCGTTGCATGATGTAACTATCAAACACCTGAGACTGAATAAGTATTTGGGCAAGAAATTGACATAAATCATGACCTTTAATGCGCTAAAAGAACCAGAGATTTGTAGTGAGATGGAGACCCAAGATGAAGAAATCCATCAGTCCTGATTGTGTACCAGGGCAAGAGCCCAGGTTCTAGCAGAACTGTACAATTGGGAAGTGGCCACATGGAAGAATTATGCATAAAATGGAGAAGCCTTCATTAATCACTGCCTCATACATACCTCAGAGCCCATGGAAATCAAGGACAGGAATGCTCCTGACTTTGCTGGGCTCTCTAATGTCCCCATGATGACATTAGAGTAGGGGTTTCTAGTACCAATATCCTTCTGTGTCACATCCCAATTTCAGTATATATGCAATGGTTGCTTATGCATTTTGCAACCAGTGTGAGGAAAAAAAAAGTGTAATCAAAGTACATTTTAAAAATTATCATTCTGTCTGAATTTTTTATTTCTGAAGATCACAATTTGCTTTCCTGAAGTCAGCTGCTCAATCTTTATGATTAAACCTCATTTAAATATTTTAGTCTCCTTCTTTAACTTAATCATAGTGACTTATGGTTGAGAAGATACTTTTGTCTTAAGCCTCTGTTTACAGGTACATAGAATTTTTAGAAAATAGTATCCTTTGAGCCTAAAACTTATGTCTGCAGAAATTAAAGCTGACCTGGTGATGGAAAACAACTGGGTATGAGGCCCTTTCCCCTTTTTTTGACACACAAGAAGATATGAAATAGTATTTTTCCTTCAGCTTCTTTCTTTATAACATATCTCAACAATAATAAACATGTTGCACTTTTTGTCTCTTTAATACCAGCATTTTCCCTCAGATTTTGAGGTATGTGAACTGTAGCAAACCTATAACAAACTACAAAAAGAGAACTTTATGCAATATGGCTGGAAGAATTCTTCTCTTCACCACCACAAATGTTGCATAAGTTTGGGCTTGAACCAAAGACAGCCAGTCCTGTGGACTATTTATGGCTGGTTTCATCATGTCTCAGATTGTATGTCATTAATAGAATACTTAACCTGAATTCTGTGCCAATCAAAATAGATTAAATCATCTGCATTTCTAGGTCACATAAAGGTTGAAAGTCTGTTTGTATTAGTTTTCCACTCTTTAGAGAGATCTCCAGCAAAAGCAAGGAGCTTCAAAGGTTGGCTGGCATCTCCTCTTTGAGATCTGATGACATCCAGCACAAAGGTTTAGCTCACTGGCTTCGTATTACTGTGCCTAGAAAGTGACTCAATAGATACAGAGGATGAAACTGCATGAAAATTGGTGGGGATGCACACAGTTTCAGTTCTATGGAATTTTTTTAAAAATAGTATAGTCTATGTTCAAGTCCTTTGAACAGTCTCTGCTCAGACCCAGAACAGCAGCCTCAGATGTCCCATCTATTTCCTTCACTCCCCAGGAAGAGTGGCTTTCTGAGCAACAGGTGGTTTATAAACCATGTCTCTTTCCTGGCCCTCAAGCCTTGAAGCATTTCAACCAAACTGAGGAACTGCCTTGGGTATCTGCCTTTATTGCCTGAGCTGTCTGACCTATCCTCACATGCCCCTTTTAATTAAATAACGCTCAACTTAGCCTAGTAGAGTTAATGAAAGATGATGAGGATAGTACAAGGTATCTTTACTTTGCCAGGCTGATTTGGGGAAGTTGCAGATCTCTGTGTCTAAAAACCACTTCTGCTTGTGGGCTGGAGGGAAAAAGCCATCTTTGTCTTTACTAATATTCTCCTCTAGGGAAAATTACAGGTGTCTAGGGTTTTCTTTCTTCTCCCTCTGCCATCCAATCTTTCACTTTCTAGCTTCTTTAACTTTCAATCTCCTTTAAATTACATTAAAGGAATAGAAGAAACCCTTGCTTTTCTTTCTCTTTTCGCCTTGGAGCTAAAAGCTTTTTCTTCACAGTGCTTGTTAAATGCTATAGATTGACTGAAAGCTTCATAAATCATAAACAAGCAGAGGGCCTAAATATAAGTCACTGCAAACTGGAAGAGAGGCCTCAGCATGCACATCAGAGCTAGCATCAAGCACGCAGTGCTTATTTTAATCTACACTAGCGGGAGGCAGAGGACATGGCTGCTTTTTGTCTAAGCCAAGAACCAAAACAAAAGTCAGTGGGCCATGAAAATCAGTTAACATACACCTCTACACTGTTACAACCACAGATAGAGGCAGATTTCCCCTCTCCAATGTGGCCCATCCCTCTACAGGGACCCAACTCCTTGACTCTGTGTCTCCTCAATAGCATGGAAAGGCTCCTCCATTTTTTGTTAAGGGGTAACTTGCTGGGGGCTCTGCTGAGCATGACAGCACCAACCTCCAGAGCACTCCAGCAGTGAGAAATGATATATTGTGATATTAGTGGATCAGCCTGCCCTCAGGGCTTGGGGTAAGGATGTTGGAATTCTGAGAAACAGGGAAGAATATTTCTGACTATCCTTCTTTTCTTCACAGCTGCTTACAAAGCTATGAGATGTACAAGCAGGTTATATAGTAGAAAAAAAGGCAAAAGCAGTCCATGTTCCCTCAAAGGATAGCAGTCATTGGTGATAAGGAAGAGTAGCAAGCTAATGCAGGAATCAGAAAATCAGATACCATCCACCCTGCTGGTGGAGCCCACTCTTTCCATAGTCTTCTCCACGGGAGATACTGGGTTCCAGTCCTCTATCTCCCAGATTAAGTCTTAACAAAGAAGGAAAGTGTCAGATGTGGTTCTTGCCCACTACAACTTGGACAGAGCTGGCTCATCTTTTCAGTCAAGAATGTGTGTTATGAGTGAGTTGGTGTCCTCACCTCTATCTTAAGAATGCAGGTGCTGCTGAGCATATTTTTTCTGAAAAGACTTGTCTTTGTAAGCAACTATTTCTTTACTTCAGTGGTGCACACATTTCACAGATGAAGAAAGATTAAATCCAGGTTTGCACTCATAATGCTGCATTACTTCTCCTTGCTCTGAAGTGGGACTTTATTCTTTCATTCATGGTGCTCTTGGAGCACAGAGCCTTGGGTCTGGAAAATACCTTGTGGGGGACTGTCACTACACCAATCTCAGCAACAACATGAAGTACTGCCCTCTTGTTCCACCTCTTTTACGTCATAATAAAACTTAAATATATGACAGGAGTCTTTGTTTCATGGGATGATTATCAAACTTCTTGAATTATTCAGTTGTGAGTAGCTTTGTAATTTCTGTGGGAATCATAGAATGCCTTGAGTTGGAGCTACCTCAAAAATAATCAAGTTCCAAACCCCCTGTGTGGGCAGGGACACCTCTCTCTAAGACCAGGCTGCTCCAAGCCCCATATAACCTGTCCTTGAACAATTCCAGGGAGGGGGCATGCACAGCATCCTTAGACAACCTGTGCCAGTGTCTCACGACCCTCACAGTGAATTTCTTCCTAATGCCAAACATATGTCTACTCTTTTCCTTTTTAAAGACATTCCCTCTTGTCCTATCACTATATGCCTTAGTAAAAAGTCCCTTCTCAACTTTTCTGCACCCCCTTTGGGTACTGGTAGGATGCTACAAGGTCTTCACTTCTTCAGGCTGAATAACCTTCATTCTTTCAATCGTCCTTCACAGGAGAGGTGCCTCAGCATTTGATCATCTTCGTGACCCTAGGTTTATATCTTTTTGTCCATCCACCATAATCTATGATATTGTTCATTCTCATATAGTACTCTAGCAAGTTGAATGGGATGGTTTTACATTGACACGTCACATTGCTTTCTTCCTACTGTCCTCATATAGGCTTATTTATATTTTTAGCTTAAATAATTGAGCTATTGCATACAGCACTAAGGAACATCTAATTAAAATTCTACAGATTCTACTAATTACTTTAGTACAATTTGGAGCCTTGAATTAACCAGTAGGGAATGTTTCTTTTTTGGTTTTACATTCCTCCCCCTGCTAACTTTTACTGCATTGCTTTCACCACCTAAAAAGACAGACTGCAAAGCAGGTCTCTTTTCCCATTGCATCCTGGGGCAACCATGGGAAAAGAGTAATCTAGTCCTTTACAGACAGCTTGCCTTTGCCTTCATTTTTCGTCCTCTAGCAATTTTAGCAAACTAGGTTTCTCCCCCACAGGCTGCCTATTTCAGATACATTCTGGAAATTGTGTGTCTCTATTTTGCTCCTAGGAATCTTGACTTGACAAATGCTGCTCCTTTCTGGCATCCAATACAACCTTTAATATCTGACAAGAAGGGTTAACCTTTGGTCTGGGGAGTACAAAGTTATAAATCAGTTGCTGTTCCAAAGGGCTGAGTTTGCATCAGGTGTTTCACTTTTTTCCTATAGAAAAAAACAATACTAAACCCAGAACAGATAATCTAATACAGCTGTGGCTGGGAGGAAACAAGACATTTGTAACAGCTTTTAAAGCATTAAAAAGGAAGCATGCCAGGAACAAATACTATGTTTGTGTTCTGAGGCTAAAACATGACAGTTCTGAAATAAGAGATTTACTGCATCAGGTTTGATGCCTTAGAATAATGAGAGGGTAGGAGCTTCTAGGAGAGGAGGGGGAATGGAGAAATGTGGCCTCATTTAGAGAAAACATAAATGTGCACAGAGCAGAAAGGAATTGAACATTTAAGCTTCGGTTTATTTTTATGGAGGAAAAAAACTCTGTAATGTTAAACATTTATCAGGATGGTTGTTACTGATGTGGTCATGCTGAGCCCAAAAGTGGCTTAGGTTCAGAGGTTTTAGTCAACAGTGGGATGCTGAATTGCTCCTTGTAGGAACAGAGGGTACAGCCTCTTGGGGAAGAACAGAGGGGACAACAGCACAAGAAGGAGAAGGAAAAGAAGGAGGAGAAGGAGGAGGGTTGCCTGCTCAGATCCAGCAGAGGTAGAGCTTCTATCTGGGGGTTTAACTGGGCACAAGATACTGTGCTAAATCTGCTTATGTGTCTCAGATTCTGCAATGCAGGCAAGCTAGGCAAAGTCCCTCCCTTTATGCTTTAAAGCCCCTTCTACTTGAAATGTTTTGGTAAATCCCCGTAACCAAATCAGTTGTATCCTCAACTTCCTAGAGATCCATACCAGCAAACTGGAGAACAGATGCATGCATGCCATTGTGTGAGGGAACCTGCATCTGACCTGAGTTTTCCTGAAAACTACATAGAATTTATGGATGATTTTTTAATGCAAGCTTTAGTTTTTTCTTTTCCACTTGTGACCACTTTGCATTCATTAGAGTCCCCATAAGAGAGAATGTATTGATGACTCTACATGGAAATTAAGTGATATGTATTCACTTTTCTTATTTAGCACTGGTAATCCTGACCCATATCTCCCGTCGTTCTGTGCTACCAACATAAGTGTCTTTATGACTTTGCCAGCAGGGATATTTGGGTAAGAAAAGGCTTTGCCAAGGCTGCTGTTCACATATGCCAGTTTGGTTGTGGCACACACAACGTTTTCACATCTTTCAAATGCCACAAAATACTTGTGGTTTAATAGGAAACAGCCTAAAGGAACAGTGGAAGAACACTGACAGACTCTGGTTTTCCAGAAGCTGAGAGTCATTCAACCATGGATAATGACCACAGCACAGATGACAAGATAAACACAGTATATGAGTTTGAAGTAAACACAGAGCATTTAAAAATATCATCCCAACAATGCCAGCTGCTACATTCATTTATTCAATAAACAGTGACAAAAACACTGTTTAAGGATCGCGAAAAGCAAATCGGAGTTAAATGGACACATACAACTGCCTCATGCATCCACACAGAGTTACATATGCTGCTATATTTATACATATTATCACATGTTATTCACTACCCTAGCCTTGTTCAGGTAAAAGCATGCTTTACACACACACACACATTCTCTCTCAGAACTTAATTCAACAGTGTTATGCACAGCACACTTTTATGTTCAACACACACAGGCAACGTGACATTTCTGGGTGAAGCTGTGGCAGCCAGAACTAAACTCACAAGGGTAAACTATGTAAATACTTTGAGTAGTTTAATGCAAATTATATTCCTGGAGCCAGGGGTGATCCAACTCAGCTAGGGAAGCCCTGTGTTTGGAGATAGATTCAGGCAAACTTTTTACTATCTGCTGTCAAGTCAATGTTCACAGAGTGTAGGAAACATATCCTGGAGGAGTTGTGCTCCACTCCTGTTTTGGATGGTAGTAGCCAACTTCTTGTTTCCAGACAAACACTGTATTTCTCACTCTAGGTACAGTCACGCAATTCATATTCTGTCCCTGAAACAGATAATTTTCATTACTTCAGAGGGATATGCCAAGATGCTAAGGGTATCCCTTTAGTAATCTTTCAAAAAAAACCCAAACCCAAACAACTCTCAAGAAGACAATAAGACGTGTTTGTTTCCTTGGATTAGCATTTCAATTAAAAGAAACCAATGAGCATCATAACCAACCATTCTTGTAAACTATTAAACTTTCACTGTTTACAATCCATACAATATGGGGTTGGAAGTTGCCTTTTCATAGGCCTATAAGATAATTCAGGTTGGAAGACACCTCAGGAGTCTTCTATTCCAACCTCTTGCTCAAAGCATGGTCAGCTCTAGGGTCAGGCCATATCTCTCATGGCTGTACCCATTCAGGCCTTCAAAACCTCCAAGTCCTGGGGAACTGGAGGCACAGTTCATGTGGGAGGCTGTTCTGCTGCTTTACTCTCCTCAATGTGAGAAGCTTTTCCTTATGTCTGATCCAAAACTCTCCTCTTTCAGTTTATGTTCACTGCATCTCTTCCTTCTGTGCACCACTGTGAAAAGCCTGGTTCTGTCTTCTTGATAGGCAGCAATACTGGTAAAGAAGACTTGGCTGTATTTTATTTTCATAGTGGACATAAATAAACTGAGCAGTGGAAAATAGAATAACAAACCCGATATTTTTTGTATTGATTGCAGATTATGTTGGCAGCTGTGAGCATAACAAAGACTTCAGCTACTGCTTCTTAGGAAAATAATATGTGCTTATATTGCCCAGCAAAGTCATGCCATGAGCTGATGTAGTCATGTATTCCAGGGCATAAAGACAATATATACTATAAATAAAGACAATGCTTCTGCATTACTGCAGTAGTTTCAATCAAAAAGAAGTCACAGCATGTTATACTCTTCTTTCTTTAAGGACAATATGGATACCCCCAACTTTTTCTTGCTTTGAAAATGATCCCGCCAAGGACAACTCTGTTCCCTGCTCATGTAATGGAAAGCTGAGCTGTTTGTATCATTATTCTGAGTACAAGAGATGTACACAGTGTTTTGTAAAATGCCCTGGACAGAGAGTGCATTGTAATCTAGCTCTGACACATATTGCAATTCAGTGCTACTTCAAGAGCAAAATGGATCTGAGTCTTCCTAGCCAAGGCCATTGTAGCTTTATTCATTGTTCTTGAATAAAGTACTCAGATCCTCCCAGTAGAGAAAGTCTTATTGCCTCTGAGAAGTGATCCACTCCTCTGGATGAAGATACTGAGAAAGAGCAGCCTAAAGGCAGGCAAACAAAACACTGGTAGCAGGACCTGGGTGAACATACTAGGATATCAGCATGCAGCCTTCAATCTGTATTTGTCCACACAAATGAGTGCCTTGAGGACTCAATTATTTTCTGTATGAACAATATTTTTGTTAATAAGAGGAAAAGGAGTCCTGAGGCAAAGTGTACACCTTGATCACAGAGTGTTTTGTGCCAGCTAGAAGGCAAATAAGGGGAGGGATAAACATTCTGTCTTTTGGCTCTGTGCTTGACAGACAAGTTCCCTTGTCCTCTAATTGCTATTTGCAGCAGTAAAGGCACCTGAGGCAGCTGTGGAAAATCACAAAGATGAGAAAGACTTTTATGTTGTACAAGGGCATTCAGCTTGTGTTTTTAGGTGCAAAATCTAAAATAAACATGAAACATTTCGAACACATTAATGCGGGTGGCATGAGTCCAAAGAAGGAGATGTAATTTCCAGTCTGTCTGGGACTGACAGCTCCGATGAGGGCCAGATGTGCATTCCAGGCAAGCGTCATCCATGCAGTGATGTGACACAGAGCATATTTTAAACATCTATGACAAAGGTGATGTATGCTTACTTTCTCTTTAAGCCAGCCTAAACAGCTGGTATGGCTTACTGAGAAAAAAGAAAAAAAAAAAAAGAAAAAAAAAATGAAAAAAAAAAAAATTCTTTCCTCAGATCAGCTCTAATATTTTTGCACTTCCACCAGTTTATAGGGGTGAGGCAAATGAGATTCAGTTCCTTGCTCTGGGTAATGCTGTAACAAACCACTGAAATGCCTCACTTTCTCAATCTGCAAAAAGAAGAATGCTATATGAACCTAATCTCTGATGAAAGAGAACCTGTAATGGAGGCAAGTTTTACTATTCATTTTTGCAGTTCATTATTACATTCTAATTTTCTTTATTTCTTCAGATGGCACTCGGGTTTGAAGAGTAACATAACTGTTCACTGCCTGCATGGGCTATATGCATGAAAGGCTATGAGTAATGGTAATCATCCTTTGCCTGGCATATCCATAGGAAGCTCCCAGGAATGCTTAGAGAAGAGAGAGAGGTGTTTTCTGTAGTCACCTTCAGTTCCCCAGATGACTAACTGGACTGGACCTCATTCCGTATAAAACCACACTCCAAGCTGAGCCAGGTGAATGGCTCCTTTGTGTAATTGCTCAGAGCATCAGCTTGTCTGAAACTGCAAGTCAGAGGCTTGGAAAGCATGGGTTGGGATCTTCAGGAGGTTTAGGTATCTTGTTCCCATTAATGTTGACAGAGATAGAGAGTGAATACCTGCTACTTAGGAAGAGAATTTGCATAAAATATAGAATGATTGAGCTTGGAAAAGACAACTGAAGGTCTCTAGTCCAGGTCTCTGTTCAGTGTGAAGCTAAATTCTAGTTGGATCAGATTGCTTATGGTCTTGTCTGGTGAAGTGTTGCAAATTTCCTGCGGTGGAGATTTCACAGCCTCTCTGGGAAGCCTGTTCTCATACGTAACCACCCTGACAGTTCAATTTTTCTGTTTACTGACACACTTTCTCAGTTAGTATAAGGTGGCATATTCACAGTGTTGGGACTACCAGTTATGTTTGAACATCAGGACATGAGTGTTTTCTTCCTCCTCAGATGCTTGTGCACTTCCAGGCTGTGTCCTGTCACTGGAAATTTCCATGGGTACTAGGAGGAAGAGTGTTACATTGGTCAGGCACCAGAACACCAGATTCATCATGGATTCATCTGTGAGGTGCTCTGCAGCTATGTAGTGGACATTGCATCTTGTATGAAAAGAGTGTGAGAAAAGATTGTAATAAATCCATTGACTTGTAACAAGCCCTCTCTGAATCTTACCACTTTCCATGAATGTCCTGTGTTTCTCTGGGTCATATTCCTGATCTGTGTCCTCTTGCACTGGCAAAGAAATGAGGTTTCAAGCCGTCTTTTTTCTCCGCTCTTCTTTTCTACCTTCGTGACATGAACCATTTTTTTACAAATATTTGATTTCTGAAATTTTTCTTCAATGTTTTAAAACCATCAGTTTTCATATGCCACATGCCAGAAGTTTTTAAGATTCTAGTTTGGTATTTTCCAACCAGATGTAGAAGAAGGAAAAGGCTCATCAAAGTACAGTAGAGTACTATAACAACCCTGAACATCTATAGAGAGAAAAGTTATGTTGGGCTCATTCCAGTCCAGCTGTGAGTAAATGGTCAGGAACTGACAAGAAAATTAAAAATACCTCATACTCTTTTGATTGTTTGTACACAACCTGAATTCACCCCTTCCTTGTGGGCTGCTGAAGTTAACCAACTGTGTTAGCTTTAGGTTAGCATATATCATTTTTTTCCTACATGATCAAGGCCTTGACTTTTGCAGCCAGCTCTCCTTCCTTTAATAAAATGGAAAAATGACATTACAAATATAAAAGAGCCTGTGTACCCAAAGATTTTGCACTTGAGGGTTTAAAAGAGGGTGTAATTCTATGGCAGCCAGAAACTTGGAGTCAAAGAAACAATGAAATTAGGAAAACCACATGTGTATGGTAACAGGGTATATTAAAATACATGCCACTTGGACTTAATCAGGAAATTCATTTAATCGAGACATCTCTGGGAGCAAACCTAATTTAAGCTTAATGACATTTAATAGTGATAGCTATGGCTTAGTGGGGATGGTAATTCCATTTAATTGGAATGCCTCCAGGTGATGCAATGGTGCTTGTGCGTGTGTGTGATGACTGCAGCTTGGTTCTGACTGTTTACGTACCCAGAAGCAGTCTTCAGTCTTTGTCTAGATGCCAAGCACCAAGACAGACCAAGAAAAAGGGTTTGAAAGTTCTTCATTGCAGCTTGAATTTGGCAGAAACCATAATGTATTCGTGCCATGCAGAGCAATTATAGTTGTTCCCTTGGCTTCTGTCTCTATATCTGCCCTCCCCTCTAGGAGGTCTCTATTCTGGTCCACCTTCACAGCATCCTTCCCTAACTTCTCAGGACCCATCCCACGCTTATAAGCTTACTGTACAGCTTCCTGAAGAGTGATGAATATTGCAATGGCACATGGTGTCAGATGGAAATTCAGGCTCATCAGGATGAAGGCCATCCACAGGGGTGTCCCAGAGAAGAGACTTCTAAAGCAGGTTGCCAGCAGTGTCCCTTTTAGTAATAGAGACTTTAACCTTCATAGATCTTTTGGAGCTATTGCTGCTGAATTAACAGTCTCTGTGTTTTTCTGTGCAGTCTCTGTAACACCAGTATCCAGCTTATTACTGAAAAGCTCTTTCTAATACCTTGAATAGGAAAGTGACCAGGAAAGCCAAACTTCAGTCTTTTAAAACTCCTTTCTCAGCCTCAGTGGGGTGTGACTGTGAGAAAAAATTTACCATTTCAGTTCCCTCTGTAGGACTCACTACATCCACAAAGCATTAAACTTAGATCTTATCTGCACAAAAAAGTGTCATTGATTTAAATAATCAGGTTTAAAATGAATTTAACTGAACTGATGCAACCTTTTACGTGGACTTTAAGTCAATTTAAAAGAGCCTTTTATCTTTATTGCTCTAGGATAGAGTCAGATAACCATAAGTGATTGAGTTAAAGTGTGTCAAGAAGTTGTTGTCTCTTCAGATGAAGGCACTATCTTCTCAGATGGAAATTTTATACCCTTCCCCTTTCTCTGTGGAACTGAGGTTCTCACTCCATTGAACCCTGTGACTTTTCAGGTATTCTCTGTAAACTACATTGCCATTAAAATGGAAAAATGATAGCTCTTCCACCACTGCATCCATGGCTTGCTGGCCTCCATGGAGAAGTAACATCAAAAAGAGCAGGGGGAAATATTTCAGTCCAGGAAGCTTGGAGGCCAGCAGTAGGAAGAGGCACCTTTAGAAAAAAAACAAAAACAAAACCAACAAAACCAAAACCAAAACAAACTTACACCAAGAAAAGAAAAGAAAAAACACACAACAAACAAAAAAAGATAAACCAGACCAAATTCTCTACTAGTACAAAGAATTGCAGATGCCTTGATTACACTAAACTTTTAACTTGTTTGTATCAGTATCTGCTTTGGTATTGAAGCCTTAAGTGTAACATACATGAAGAACATGGAGCAGAGGAGGCTAAGAGACAAACAAGCCTATCCAAAAGTGCTTGTGCACATTTTGTGGCAATTTCCTTTCCCCAGAAAAGGGAGTTCCTGGTAAGAGGAGACATAATGCTTATGTGCTTGAATTACAGCTGAAAATATCACTGTATATTCAATACAGAATTTCTGCAGAGAGGAAGGAAATACTGGCAGAAGAGCACTGTGGCTAGAGAGACATATACAGTTGATTAAGGGAAGAATTTTAACAACATCATGAGAAGGATGCTGACACTTCTGTTTTACAAGTGTTCAGTTGGATGGTCTCTCCTGAACATTGCAAAATACTGCATTTTTAAATAGATGTGTTAATATTTCTCATTTTAAACTAGCATTTACTTTCAATCCTAAAAGAGAAAGATCATCTCGACCTCTAAAATAAAACATTTTAAGTGAAAAGAGGCAAACATGTATTGCCAAAGGAAAATGTCAGAGGATCTATCCTCTTCAAAAAGCTTCAAAAAGCTTCATTTTGATGAATCAGCATCTTGTGACAACTAGTATTGAGTCAAAATATTCCTGTTCTGCTCCAGGCCTGAATACTGGTTCTTCAATGCATATTCTCCACAGCCAGTACAGCAGATCATATCCAGCTTGCTGGGTACATCTGGCTGACAGCTAAGTCATATAAAAAGGGTGGCATGCACATCTTACCACATAGTTGGACATGCATCTGAAATATAAGGGGACATAGGATTTTAATCAGATGGAGAATACAGAAGTGGTGACATGAAGAAAAAAGCCTAGCACAAAGTGGTTCTACAAACTTCCATTTCCAGCTAGGAGAAATCTCTGCTTTGAGCTTTTAGACAACATCTTCAAAGGCTGAGAATACATAACCCTTGAAAATATGCATTTATGCATATATATATGTATGCATTTGTACACACATATATGCATATATATATATGCATTCATATCGGTACCCATGGCTGGATTGAGCTGTCCTTGTATTTGTACCACAGTCTCTAGAAAAATAATGTAACTTTTTTCTTTGTTTTATTCCTTTAATTTATCTGAGCAAAAGGAACACTCACAATTCCCACTCCAGATTAGGAGACAACAGATCTCATAAAGGCTTTCTCTTATGATCTTTAAGAAGAACCTGCTAGTACTGAAAAACTTCTCAGATTATGTTATCTCCCCATCCAGTATCTCTGTCAGAGCAATATTTCATTGCTACATTGTTATGCACAGAAATGCACACTCAAGTAATTTCTGTTTGTTCAGAACAGTGTTTACTGAAACTTGTTCTGCTGTTTACTGTTCCTTGTGGAAGATAATATTGTATATACAAGAGCAAATTGAATATATGTAGTGCAGTAATTGCCATCATGCCCAACAAGTTGATGTGTTGGAATATTCAAGATAGGCAAGGTTTCTCTAAGGACTATCCCTCAGCACATTCACCAAATTTAATTTTGTATTGATATATACAATTTCTTCTAGCATAATACTCATAAAAAAAAAATACTGTGAATACTTTATCTGATGAAATGTTGCACATGCTTCCCACAGTCTCTTGGGAGCTTTGGAAAGTAGTTTTATTTTTCCTCTATGCAGTAATGGGCTCTGTCACTGAAGGCCAATCCAGGACCATTATTTTAGAGTGGAAGATGAATGCTGACTATTCAAATTCACACCCCTCATGCACCCTGATGTATTTATTTGTTATTTGGTAAAACAATTAGATACTAAAAAACTGACCTAGTTATCAGACACTGCTGGGAAAAAGTTTGAAGAACAGTCAGCATTTAAATGAAAACATGGAGGAATTCCTATGAGAAAAGAAAGATTTAGGAAAAAGAGGCAGGACTTGTCCTTTTGTGATTCATATGGGATTCTGATACAGCATGGAAGGAATCAGAGACTGGAACAAAACATAATGAAACATAGGGAAACTTGTCCAGGCAAAGGTCACATTCCAGCACTGGTGTGAGAGCACTTACTATGTAGGAACACATACAGATCTCCTGCAGCATCATTCACTGCCTCCTCATGGCCTTACACATTATTTTCCCTCAGTCCTCCTTCATTGGTACTCCAGTTCTGTTGCTTATTCCTCTTCAAGCAGCCTCCTGTTTCTGGCTCCTCATCCTGGAATTTTGCTTTCACCAGAGAAGTAAGCACTATGAAAAAATAACTTATTGAATGACATCAATTAATTTTTTTTTGGTATTTTTTAATCTAGAAAGCCAGCTGATTATAGCTCTGTAGGTGTCAGTCCATGAAAAGCACAAAATTCAGTAGCTCAATTGAAATATTCCAAAATAACACAATGTACTGAGTACACGCCCTTCAGGGATGAAGAGCAAATTGCTTCTTCTCCTGGGAGAAGAGCAAAATGCAGGTAACAGGCATTCACTATGGCAACTGGTGGGCCACCTGGAAGGGTTTTCATAGTACTGTTCAAGGGTTGTAAGAGCATGTATGAGCTTAAAAGCAAGGATGGAGCACCACTTGTCCAATTTTCAGGAGTTTCTAGGTCTGTTGGGTTTTACCTCCACTGATCTGCACTGTTCTTGCATCACTGCTTCATTATAAGGAAATGCTTCTTGAACCTGCTCCATCAAGATTGTTACGACAGCTTCTTCCTCCCATCTTCCCTTTCTTTTCCTTATTCAGGGAAAACTACTTTCATGTTTTCTTTGGTCCTGACTACTGACTTTGAAGCCCTCTTCTCTCTCTTCTTCCCTCCTCTCTTTTTCCTCCTGGGTCTTCCTGACAAGAGGAAGAGAAGCAGAATTTTGCAGCAAACATCAAGGGAGTTTTGTGTCACTAATCAGCATTTGCAAATGAAGATTAACAAAACTGCAAACAAACCTATGTGATAACTCCCCATCCTGACCTAATCTTAATGCAATCTACAAGATCTATTTAAATAAATAATAAAGAATTTTCTCACTTTCAACGTGGTGCAATTTGCACATGTAGATTACAAGTGACACGCACAATTGTTTTGCCTGCATAAGTTGCCCAGCTTTAAAGAGCTTACTGACAGCTCCCTGCAAAGTGAAGACATGCAGCTGACAGAGCTGTCTCAACTTTATTCAGCTCCAGCAGCAGGGCTCTCTTGCTTGTCTTTTAAAAGCACATTCCATTTAATTCCTTACTTCCCTGAGGACATCAGGCAGGACCGAACGCAGAGAGGATTGGGGATCTCTGAAAGCTGGCCTGATAACATGTGGTGGCATAAGGACAGAAAGAAATAATTTTGACTGAAGAGCTTTGGCATTCTCCATTGGGAAGGGTGTCATAGGGGCACAGTTTTTTTCACATAAGGCCAACAATATGTGTGCTCTGTGCACATGGAAATGTGTATTTAACCAAAACCATTTATATGGGACAATCTGGCAAAGCACTGAAACACCAGCCACACACAAAGTAGAAGAACCACAGGGGAGTAGTTCGTAGCTGAATTAGGAGGCATTGGCTGTAGGGCAGTTTCAGTTGGCTTGTGGACAAAACAGTTCCCATCTCACGTTGTGGGAAACTTGCACATTACAAATGTCCACCTCCCCAAACCGACATATAGTGAAGTAAATTGAGAACAAAGGTTCCAAACTTAGGAACTAGATCATCTTTGATAATCAGCATGTATATGTAACTGCATAATTCTTTACATCACTCTTCCTCACAGTCTCTCTCTACAGCCATACGCTAGCCAGACTTCTGTGGGTACTTTATCTATATCACATGTGTTGTGTTACAACTTCAGCTATAGTCTGGTTATCTGGGACTGGCGATAGTGATCAAAAGTGCTCTTTAAGATATACAGAGAAGAGAAAAAAAAAACAATTGAAGAAAAGCTTTTAGTCTTTCCTCAAGTGTAACAAAACTGACAGGTACCGACAAAATAAGCACGAAAGAGACTGAGGAGTAAATAAGGCTGTTGTAACCTTCCCCAGCAGTTGCTTTTGGCTATTGGAACCTTAGTATCTTATGAACTAGCAAACGGAGGTCAAGGGGAAGGAGAGGGTTGTAAGAATACCATGGAAGGCAATGATTTCACTGCAGACATTTTAGCAACTTGCCTGCTGTTCTGTCTGCTCATACATGGCAGACTTCTGCTAATTTGGTTTGACAATAAACCTTGAAAGCTGTCAAGTGCTGAGATGTCTCTGAATATCTGCATTCATGTTTGCTTATTGTAACTCGTCAGATAACTTTCCGTCCCACAGGTTAAGAAGAAAAAAGTTAGTGCTGGATAGTTTTCCACCAGGTATTGCCCTTGCATCATTCATGATGGGCTTTCATGGCAAATTAAATTTTGAAGAGTCACAAGCCATTTACCACTGTATTTGCCCATCTTTCAGAGATAACTAGTGCTTATTGCTGTGGGCTATCCATCTGTTTCTCTAGAGATCTGCATGCCATATATTTTTCCTGTATCTACATCTGCAATATTTATGCTTACCATTTTTGTGCATTTGTTTATCTATTTCTATTCCCTCTTCCTTTTCCTGTGTATGTGTATTTATGTAAGGAAAGAACAGTGTGTCAGTGGCTCTCTTCATGCATCCACAAGCCCAAGTCAATTACTTGAGGTTAGAAACACCACCACACATGAAGTCTCACAAATCACAGGCACCCACAAGTCACACAGGGTATCCAAACACTCATTACAGAGACTGTAATGTTGTGCTCCTCAGGGGTAACTGAGTGTGCTGGTGTCGTGTTGTAATGAAAACCTGTTGCAAGGTCTTGGACTTTTGTCCTGGAGACAGCAGGGATCTTAAAGACTCTGTCAGCTTAAAGACTGTCACTGAAGAGCAATGGGAGCTCCTGCCTGTGCTTCTTGTGAAAGTGGAAGCAGAAGAGGCATTTGGACAGAGCTACCCAAGCACATCAACCTGTGGAGAAGACACTTGGGTCCAGGCTTTTTGTGCAGAGTACTTCATATCTTTGTTTCTTGCTGGGAATTATAATGCAAGCAAAAACCTAATCTGGGTACTGGCATGAGCTGCTCCTCAAAAGCCAAGGTCAGTGCTATGATTTCAAGTCAACGGCAGGAAAAAAGCCACTGCCAAGGACTGAGCTGGGCACTAGCAGCATGAAGGGGCTCTCTTTTTACCAACTCTGACCAGCATTGTAATTCCATGTTTATGTGTTGTGATGGCTTCAATTGTGTGCTGGCTGTTTCCAGGCATAGTAGGGTTCTTATTTCTGCCTGAGGTGGATAGGACAAAATAGAGGGAAAGCAGAAAAGATGAGAACTTTATTCAAACGTACTCCATAGCAGAAAATTACTTTTTGAGGGGGATTAGAAAGGATGAGGCCATGGTCCTTTGGAAGAGATTAAAGTTGTTTGGTTTTATTTGCCTCCTTGAAGAAAAATTGAGAAGGAAGAAAACTAGTGGGTAGCAGAAGGAAAGAGAGGATGCATAAGATTTCATCTTGGCTTTTGGTTGCATCCTGGGCAGTTTATATGAAATTATTAAGGCATACAGATGGTACCTTCAAATCATTTGCTTCCTCACACACCATGGTTTTCAAACTATGGATCTGTGATCCCTCAATGAATATAGCTAATGCCTCTGTACATAGAGTGTAAGGCTTGCTTATTCGTCTAAAAATAAACCAGACATCGCAGACTGCCGATTGAAAGCTACTACACAAATATATACTTACATGTAATACTCACCATCACTGTTTTGTAAAAATAAATGTATGCCAACCCCCATCCCTGACAGCTCTGCAGAGTAAAAGGAAAGCATTTAATTCTTGCTTCCAAGTTTTCAAGAAATGGAAGGTAGATTTAGAAGACATAGTAAGCAGCTATTTTAGTGTGAAACCAGAAGAAATCTGTTACAGGAAAATTGCAAGTTACTGCCTAGGGCTCAAGAATCTGACATGTCAATCTCCAGAAATAAAGACACACTCCTGAGAATTCAAGCTTTCCCTGAAATGTACATAGTAAGATCCTAGATAGGATTACCAACATTATTTTAAGCTTAATATGTAACAGAAATAATCACTTGTTTTGTACAGAGAATTTACACTAATTCACTAGCAGCTCACCTCACTAATTCACTGTCATGGATAGTGTTCTGTATCAGTCAACACTAAATGAAATAAAAATATGTAATGTCAATGTAAATTAGTGATTGAAAGCTCCAGGTTACTGGATGGAAGTGTAAAACTCAGTAAGAGGACAATGATGTTTCATCTTATGTTCAAAACTCATATAAAATGAAAGGCTTTGGAAACCTTCTTTCTGCCTCCTATCTTTTCATCATTTAACTGTGGTTCATGAGATTTGTTTATATTCTGGACCAAGGGCTTCTTGTAAAAATGCAAAGGGGAAAAAATCCTCAGGATTTTCTTTAGGGGGGAAAAAAGTCAAAGGCCAATATTTAGCACAAAAATTAAACAATGTGATTCCCTAATACTGTTTTTGCCAAGTCACCTGAGAGTTAATTTATGTCTCTCATCTCTCTAGCTTCTTTGTAGTAAGTTTAGTATTTGGATGACACACCTTATCTTCCACCTATTCAGTTTCTGTGGTTGTGAAATTGTGGGAGCTCTACTTTTCTGCAAACTTCTTATATGAATAATATGAAGAAAAAAGGAATCCAACAACAGCATGAATATCACAGCAAAATACCCAAGTCAGGTTTAAACATATTTCATATGCACACCTGGCATACTCACAGATGCAGAAGTGAGCAATCATATAACTGGAGCTCTCATTATTCTGCTGAAAAAACATTCTGAGACACAATTTTTTACCATCAGTTTCTTCCACTGAAGTGAGTCATTCCTCTCATACACAATGATATGTTCATATTTAAATTGGTAAAAGAACAATTTGAAATGTTAATGAACTGGGATACTTGTAACAAGCTTGTATTTAACTTTTGGAGGAGAGTGTAGAAGATAGAATTATTAGAGACAAAAGCATTATTGTCTGGGGAGCCCTAGCTTTATGTTTTAATGTTCTTCCTCTGTTTCTGTTCTGATTTTTTGTTTTTGTTTGTTTGGGGGGTTGTTTGTTTTGTTTTTTGAGTGGGGAAGGAGTAAATTTTACTATAACATGGTCCTCAATCCCAAGTGATTTAAAAAATAATGAATAACATTTGCTCTTCAAATATTCAACGTACATTCACAAAATGGAAACAAATATCATTTCTTGTTGCAATATACTTATTTTCAAGAAACATTGTATGAAAATTACATGTGCAGCCTGCAGCATAAAGCTCTGTAATTATCTCACAGCTACTTTTCAGATTTCATTGTGTACTCCTTGCTAAAGCTGCAGTTGCTTATTCTCATTGCTATGTTGTTTGCTTTGTTGTGGTGAGTTAACCCTGGATGGCATCAACAGCAATGTGATGACAACAGAAGATAAATCATAAAGAAAAAGTCCTCTCCTTCACTTCTAAATGTTTCTTGAGTGCTCCCATGATGAGATGAGACTGGGAGACCAACAAGAATAAATCAGAAAATGACTGTATCTCAGAGTCTGGTGGTTTTTGGAGCTAATGAAGGGGTCAAAGAATCAGAAGCTCCATGCCTGTGAGGGTGCTGTTTGCATGGGATGGTGATAATGGTGTGGTTACTCCCAGTGCATTTAGACTTGATGCTGGTGTATGACTAAAGAACAGTTGGCTGCATGAAGACTAAAGCTCCCTCTCCAAAAGCAATACAGAATGCTGGCCTCCATTCTTCTATTTTGTGACTGCAGAAGCCTATAATATCAGTAACAAACTCCAGCTATTTTAGATCCCATCAGGCTGCTCTGCTGCTTCCACTTTTCTAGGGGATAGATTCCAAGTTCACCATCCCTCTCTTCTTTTTGTGCTGAGTGGGAGGCATGAGAATCTTTTGAATAAATCATATTTGAAGTTTCTAGGCCAGACCATTCATGAGCTATTGCATGACAGTAAAGCAAGAATAATTTCAAATTGTTCTAGATACAATTGACATAATTTTTTTCAAACTCTATCTTTTACAGGATGCTTCTCTGCTTTTCTTACGGTGTACCCACAAATACATTATTCCCCTTCTGCAGCCTAAACACATGAAAAACTTTTCAGAATAGGACACGAGTGAGACAAACTACAAATTCTCAGATATTCCACCAGTGAGTGCCATGGAGGTGCCTTCATCTTTTATCTAGTTAACTAACTTTTGCTTTTAAATTAAACCGGCTCATAATAAATAAATTCTGGCTACAATCTTAATTATGCAGAGGTTACTTCTTTTCTCTAATCAAAATCTTGACTGAAGCCCAAGTATTCACAATAGGTCATCATGACCTGAATTAGAGTTGTCACAGGTGAGATGCTAAATTGTCCTTCCTTCATTACATTTAATGAAAACGTGTATGCCAAGGAAATTGCTTTGAATAGAAATGAACAATTAAGAGAACAAAATGTATATAGGGAAGGGGAGGAGGGAGAAGCTTTCCTGCTGAATGTGTTGGCTGTGTTTAGGCAAGCTTCTCATTTCAAAGCAAAATTCCTCTGTTGACTTGTTTTCTAGATTGTAACCCCAGAGCAAAAGCATTTCTGCTGAGATACGAACCTCCGGGGATGAAAGGATAGAAACACATCTCCAAGAGAAAAATAGGAGTACAAACAGGAAAAAAGAGCATGCAATGTACTGCAGAAAAAATGTAGCAACTGTGAGGCAAAGATTTAGAGGAGAGGAGCCAGCAAATTATTGTCAGGAAGGAAGATAGGGTGAAAACAATGCTGAAGGGTCCTAGAATGATTGCATTTTCAGCAGCCCAAATTGAAACTTATTTTATTCTTTTTCCTTATGTACACTGCATGTACTTAGTGCTTCTGCCTGACTGACATTGAATCCTTTCCTACAAACATGTGTTGAACCTGCTGCCTGATTTCAACCCAATTTAATGGAAAGGGAGGAGAAACAGAAATTAATTTAGCTTCTAATTTTTAATGAAAATAGATGGTTAGAAGGAAGAGACTTTGAAAGCCACAGTTGTGAGAAAAGCTTCAAAAGGACCCCATCTTTTAATGGATACAAGAGAATCCATGCAGATCCCATCCTGGATAGATACCCCAAACACAGGAAACACTTCAATCAGAAGTAATATTTCCCTGGAAATTGCAATTGACCACAATACACAAATCCATACAAAACTGGGCTTTGTTGATTCTGATGTTCGCTTCTTTGTTAACATCAGTGAACGCTCAAGTAACCTCACTGGGATTTTGAAATTTTGTTAATAGAAGGGCTATATTTTTCAGTGTTGCAGGCCCTGAAATTAGTGTGTAACCCAGGAATTCTCCCTCAGACACAGAAATTACTTCCTTACCTTTTTACCTGATTACTAGTAATACACAAAAAAATTTCACATATCTGTGCTTAGGACTGCTAGAGCATAAACAGAGTATATACTGAAAAATATAAAATGTGTAGACAATAAAATAACCCCTGAAGTAACTGAGATTTAAACGGCTAGATATAAAGGAATATACAGCTTAGCACAAAACCAAAGTCACACCTTTCTCTTTGCACCTGTACATATAAACTCTTTGATGATTCCAACTAGGTTACATTATATGTATTTGAAATTTAGCTTGCAAATTTCAGCCAACTGCTACCTGATGATAGAATGACACAAATCTTTCACTATTTTGTTTTATGTAGTTAGAAATGTTTTTAGCACTCTGGGTAAGATTCTCAGGTTGTGAAAATCACTGATTCTCTGTTGATTTTCATTAATGATGCCAATTAACATCAGCAGAGAAGCTACCTCCTTTTGCTGACTATCTATGTGCAGATGAGGGATTTCATTATCCCTCATCACAGTTCCTAGTATGGATACAGCCTATTAAATAATATTTAGTACATACAAAACAATAAGAAGAAACCCACATACCCACTAGATGCATTTCTTTCCCACCGCCCTCTATCCAATCTAACTTTTTGAGATGGAAACAAACTATCAAACCTTGAACAGAGTTAGAGTTTTTTGCAAAGAAAGCACTGCTACAAGCATACTGTAGAATTGCTAGATAATTCATACAAACTTTCAAGGCCATAAAAGTATACTGTTCCTTTAGCTCCAAAAAGACATAATTCATCATTCTCTCCTTCCTCAATTTAAAATGCCCTTAGTCCATTTTTTCCTCTGTAGATTTCAAAATATGCTTCTAATTACTATTCAAGTCCCTTTTTTATTTCTAGTACATTGTGTCTAGGGTTTTAAAGCCATAGGGGAGTTAGATGCATGACTCTACTAGGTTGCTTTGAAACTTCAGCTCGTAGCACTAAGACATTACTTATTATACAGTGTGTGCATTCATTCCATATAGACTCATAAAGCATGCTGTTAAACACAAACTTTATACATGAGCTCTCCCTAGATTATACAATCTACACATTTCATAATACAAGTGGATGGATCATTTTGATCCTCATAGCTAAAGTGTTCTCCTGCTTCAGCACGTTTTACCATCCTCTTCACGTTTCACAACCAAAATAATCCTGGGATTATAGTCTGTTCAAAGCAACAAACGTGTTTTACAACACTTTAAAGAGGGCCATGCTTAAACATGAATTGTAAGTCCAATGGTGTATTTCCATCAGAACAAAAGAGCAGAAAGAGGCTTGTAAATGACAGACTAGTTAATAAACGGTGATGGTGAATGACAGAGAGTTATTTAGTGATGGGGAACATGCTAGCAGACTGCTAACCATTCATCTTCATCCATTCTGATTTTATCGAGTGGTAGAATATTTGTAGAGAAAGTAGAATGCTGTTTTTCTAATCACTGGTTTATATGGACTGGACTATAGCAAAGTGCATTTCAGCCATAACTCTCTTCTAACAAAGCTTTTGGTTTGGGAAAAATGCAAATTATCCTCATTACAATCAGATGGGATGGTTGTTAATATCTGCATAATTAGAAGCTATTTTCCTTAAATACAGTTTATGTATGAACTTTCCAAGGAGATCTATGTACTGGGTAAGTACTCAGTTAAGACTGAGTAATTTTCTTCTGGAGGGACAAATTGAAGGTTACAAAAGTCAATATTTGAAATTAGTTTTAAAGATGAACTCATACCCTACATATGGTAAAAACTCTAGTCTCCATCCAGGGATATGTTAAGGGCACTTTGCTAAATTCAAGTGCAAGAATGATCTTAAAAAGAAACATTCCTAAATGAATTTTAAGACCATTAATGTTCAGCACCTAGCAGGAGTTATGCCCCTTCACTGCAATATCAAAGTGCTTCCTATGAAAATGAGGTTGCATAACATGGTGCCAGATGGAAGCATTTTCTTACTTTGCAGATAAGCCCCCTTTGCCTTCAGAATAAATCACTTTTAGGACTAACTATGAAGATAAAGAACTTATTGAAGAGATAGTATCTTAGCTTTGATCTGACCTTTGGCTAAAACATTACTGTTTCATATATCAAGTCCACTGTAGCCCCTGCAAAGCCAGTGACACTACAATATTTTCAAGAACCTGTCAATAACTTACTGCTCCTATTCTGCATTCAAGAAACACCTAGAACAAGAATTTGCACGTGTTGATTCTCTAACTCTATTGGATATGACCAATTACTATGATTGTTTTGAGGAGAAGAACAGTTTTCCCTGTAGCCTCAGAAATGCCAAGGCCCAAGAAGTTCTGCACCCAGACATGCATATCAACTTCAATAATTCTCCTAGACATAAGGTAGGAGGGAAACAAAGCTGTGGGACCGAAATGGAGGTTTAGTGTAAAACAATACCTCAGCACAAGCTTGCTGGAAAGATGAACTTTAAAGAAGAATGCATGCTTTGAGTATAAGGACAAGGAGTCACAACTTAGGGGAGAAAATTCCAATCGTCCTTACAAGTCTTAAATTATGAAAGCAACATTTCTCAATCATTCCAGTGAGTTCCTTCACAGCCAGTACTAACAAAACGAGTGGTTTTCTTTTCTTTTCTTTTCTTTTCTTTTCTTTTCTTTTCTTTTCTTTTCTTTTTCTTTTTTTTTTTCTTTTTTTTTTTTTTTTTTTTTTGTGATTATTGTTTTTTCCCTTTGTCATACACATGGCTTCAGCTTTCCTTCAGAGTGACTTTATTGTTATTTTTTATATCTGCACAGAGCTTGTGCCTAAGTACTTTTAAGGACGAAAGAACGTCTACCATAAGGCAGGATGATGAAACAAAATGGTGTTCAGCGCTCTATAAAATAACACAAAAAGCTTGAAATGAAGCTTGAGATATCATGAGAGAGCAGTGACCTAAACTATGGACCCTGCTTTGAAGTTTGTGCTCTTGATAAGGGTTGCTAACACAACATATGGCTGTGAAGGAGGGCCAGTTACTTCCCTAGCTTCTTTGGGTGGGTGAGCAAGCTGCTCCAGACAAGCACAAAATGTTAATTGAAATGTTACAGCTGACCATTTCTGGGAAATAAAATGTTCAAAGGTGAGCTGCAGAGGAAGAGGTTTCCCTTTGTAGTGGACCAAGAGTATCCAGGGGATCTTAGTTGAGGCACAGTAATACTTTGCACTCCATGATGAGCTTTGCTGAGAGAAAAATGTTGCTCTTTGTTGTTCTCTTTTCATTATTTTTACTTTCTCAGGAGTTGAAAAAGATAAGAACAACAGGGAAATGACAGCAGTTAAGAAGGTCACATTATTTCATGAATGTAGAGAGAGAGGAATATCAGTTCAGGAAAAGTAAACTGAAGGGTTGTGGGTGACTCTTTGTGAGATCCTGACCATGGTACCTGCCTCAGGAACAGATTGGCTGCAGACCTAGGGGCAGCTTTCAAGACCCCATTTTCCAAGTCATTTTCTTGAGGTCACTGATAGCCCCAGGTCAGGCAGCATGATGCCAAGTAGACTATGTGCTGCTTTAATTTCAAGGAAAAAGAAATTTTGCCACTGCCTGTCTGCTGCTCAAAGGCAGTGGACTTTGTCACTGTCAATTTCCCCACAAGTGACTTAGCAGGAAATCCATGATGGGGGATTTCTGCCACAGGGAAGATGCCATGTCCCATCCTCTCCTCTACAGGGACACTGATGGAGATGAGAGATTTCTTGGGAGCAAGAGCCTTTAATGATATGATGAGAGCACTGACCTCCTCTACTTTAAGGTCCTGAAGACACAAAGAAAGCATCCAGAGGTGGGAGAAGAAAGGATCCTTCTCACAGAATTCAGAAAGTGCAGTTTTCCCAGTGACCCTAAAGGGTAATTTGAACCTCTGAGAAGGAGGGTAGATTGCCAGAGCTGAGGCTGGGTGAGGTAAAGAAGTGGCACTGTATGTTAAAGCCTGTCTTTTCACATGTCTCTGGACATAATGTGACTTGACATCACATCATCATCCAACAGCGCATCCTGAGATGACAATGGAAATAGCTTGCACAAGCATGTGAGATAGAGAAACCTCTGATTTCATCAGGGGCTCTGCAAGTGAAGGGACAACTCACGTGCCCAGCACAAACAGCGCTCATAGCTGATGTGAAGAGGCTATTTTGTGGTGTCACTTATAAAGAAACCAACAGAGCTTGAAAAACCTTCCTTCTGCAACCAAATACCATCAGATGGAGCTCTGATCCTTTAAGAGTCATCCATGTCCTTTTGAGACCCAAGTCATCTGGAACTCAAAGAATTCATGTGACATGTTTTACAGCAGAGAGAGGGCATTCACTAAATCATAGCTGTATTTTCGGTCCCTGGAAGAAAAGATGCTTCTTTGTATTACAGTTTTACTTCTTTGTATGAATGTAAATACTTAATTCTTCAACAGCTCAGTAACTGTTTCTAACTGCTACTTTAACAAAAAGATATTTTCTTCCAAGTGGGTTGTTTAATCTTTAGTGGGAAATTGAACTGATGGGATAGAGAAAATAGTAGGGTAATGATTTTAAAATAGCCCCATCAAACCAGTTATTGCCCTGATATTTTATAAATAAATGAAAATGGTCTACTGTGTAATGATTATACTTACTCTCATCTTACTGTAGCTGTTAAAGGCTCCTCTGACTCAGAATTAAACTTGTATTTTCCTGTGCTCTTCTCATAAACTTCTTTGGCTTCTGACTCAAGAAAGTAAATGAACCACACTTAGAGGAAAACAAGCCCTTAAGAAGTTCAAATCAGAGAAGTTTTATGAGCACTAGAAAAAGGGAAAGGGCAGTATTAACAGTAGAGATAAAACACTGGGGTGTACTTCCATGGACTTCCCCATGTTTCCAGGGCCATGATCCACAATGAAGCCCCACAGCAAAGCCTGCCTGGTCTTACATGCACAGAGTGCAGAAAAGAGTTGGAGAGAGCACTGTTAGAAGCACTGAGTTTCCTGAATCATTAAGCCAAAGATCCCATTTATCTGTCCAAAGGGATGGCTACAAATGCAGTGTGTGGAGTGATGTTCTGCTGGTTATGGTGCTATTCTTGGCTCAGAGGCTGGGGGATATGTTGAATAGGGCTTGCAATAGGCATCTCTGAAAGCCAAGCTGCAATCACTTTGTTAAATATAACTGATTTCCTCCACTGTTAAAGACAATGTACACGATCACTGCAACCAAGTGATTATATTTTAAGTGAAAGGATGCAGAGGGAATGCCAATTCTTTTGGTCTATATTCAGTCACAGCTGTGAGGGATTAAGGGTTGTGAAAAATCTCTTAAAAGCCTGCCAAAAGTTGCCAATCATTAGAACCAATAAATAGGTGCTTATCATTCCAGGCATTCTTTGAGATATTGGAAATTATACAGCCACAGGTGACCATATTACTCACACAAAAGGAGTGTGTAGGAAGTTTGGAGAAAGGATTTGGGCTCCTTCCATCCACTTTCAGTATTTTAATTGCTGGAAGCCTTTTAAACTAACTCTATCTTCAACCATCTCCACATCTCAACCCAAATCACTCAGTTGCCAGACTGAGCAGTCCGACCAAGCCTTAAACTCTAACCTGGAGTAACCTGGACAGAAAGTGAAGAGCAGACATTAGTGTTCCTCTCCCTTCACTCCTACATATATGTTTATGTTCGTGTGCCCATGCATTGGGAGGCAGTGCTGTCATATTTTGTTCAGAATTCATTTTCCAAAATGTGCCGTTTTCAAGCAGACCATCACTTTTCTTTGCAAAACTATGTTCCAGCAGTAGAAATTAAGTTCCTTCTTTTCACCAAGATGAAGTGAAAATTGGCAGTTTTGCAAAGTAGATTATAGAAGCAAAGATACTCGGCA
Organism: Phaethornis superciliosus; assembly: GCA_023637945.1. Lineage (NCBI taxonomy): Eukaryota > Metazoa > Chordata > Aves > Apodiformes > Trochilidae > Phaethornis > Phaethornis superciliosus. The sequence continues at coordinate 58,008,144 of JAJQWJ010000001.1, read as the reverse complement.
CTGCAGTAGCTGGCACTGCTGGATAGGAATTACAGGGTCCAGATGAAGTCAAACAGCAGACTTCAGGATTCAAAAGAGTTTCTGTTTCAACCCTCTCTTTTCACTTGGTTAGCGCTTTCCATGACAAGCCGGAATTTCAGGTGAAGATGTTTTTCCACTTCATTGTTAGCTGACAGGTGTGTTTTTGTGAGAACGTTTGAAGAAAATCTGTCCAATTTTCTGTGCTCTGGGAGCAGAGTTCTATTCATTCATCTCACTGCATTTTGTGTCACTTCCTACAGCAGGCTGAAAAGAGCTTCCCTCGTCACGAAAAGAAAATCATCACAGTTTCTTTCCTTCCCTACCTGCAGATAATTAAAAAGCTCCTAAATCTCCAGCTTGAGGTGTCTGTTGTGAGGCTGCATAAGGCACATGTCCATGTTCAGCCTGCAGAGAATGGGTTAGATAATGAAGTTTGAAAGACTTAAATGTCGCTCTCAGTCAATCAGCATCAACCAGGAATTTCGGCAGACCTAATCGACCTTTAGTGACACCACAATGAATATACACTCTGCCCAAAATAGCTGCCTCTGGAACAATTTGCATGAGAGATATGGATGCATTCACATCAATCTGAGCAGCTTCAGACAGAGAGGCTTAAAAGCTCAAGTGGTGAAACTTTTAATAACTCATTTTGACACCCTGCCCCCAACTTTTCCATTAATATTCCTACATTCTCTCCCCTTTAAATAGGAACATTAAGTACAGATAAATAAAACATTAAGTTGATAAAATTACTTATATTGTGGTAGCAGCTGGAGGCCCTGATAAATACCTTGTGATTCTAGGTCCTTTACAAATGGGCAACATAGAGACAGCACTGGCTCCAGAGACACAAAGATGAAGGATGAAGTTTCTGACAACAGGAGTCAGGTGTAAAAAGAGACAACAAAACAAGCAGTTATATGTGCTTCAATTAGGAAACACCAAATACTTCAGGAGTTTTCACTGTGTGTTCTTTATTTGTAGAAGTAGATATAAACATTTTTTTTTTTTTTTTTGCACTACATATTGTAACTGAAGGTTCTTTGAGAATGTTTGGTGTTATGAAAAATGACTTTTCAGAATTACATTGTGAGCACCAGAGATGTTGCTACTTTGAATTCCTCTTTGCTATATGTAAACAGGGAAAGCTTATAAGCATAGCCATTTGGAAAGGCTATTAACATAACCTTTGGAATGTATATTTTTTCTTTAAATTATCCAAGCACAATTTGTGTCTACAAGCTGGATAGTCAGTGAAAAAATTGGCATAATAACATGGGCTATATCATTACAGTTACAGGCTCTGTTTCAGCTCCTATCAAAGAGTCATAGAATATCAGAATCATAGAACTATAAGGCTGGAAAAGTCCTGCAAGATCCTGCAAGTCCAACCATCACCATGACCACTAAACCATCTCCCGAAGCCCCATGTCTACCCAGTTTTTGAACACCCCCACGGATGGCAGCTCCACCACCTCTTTAGGCAGCCTGTTCCAAAGCTTTACCACTCTTTTTTCTGAAGATTTTTTTCCTAATGTCCAATCTGGACCTCCCCTGACACAACTTGAATCTGGTCACTCTTGTCCTATTGTCCCAAATGGAACAAGATAGCAGATGAGATAGATATGTATAAACCAGAATTTCATTATAAATACCAAGGATTCTTAAAGATAGACTAAAAAGGTATACTTTGGATTATATGATTGTCAGGACATTAGACCAGCAGAATAAGGTGCTAGGTTAACAAACAAGAAGGTATCTCAACAATACAATGAAGAAGTAGTCAAATATCTGGATAACTTACACAAACATAATTGAGTGCTAGCAAATTACTTATCTTATACGAGTTTTATACAAGTTCTACAATAATGATTGAAGTAATACCTAGATAATACAATGGCTGCAGTTTTGTAAGGATCCTCAAGACTTGGAGTATTGATATACAGAGATTTGATCCTTCTTAGCCTTCAATGGCTACAGTTAGGAATCCCTTTTCCTTCTTATCAGGAGCAATCACTTGATCAGGCATCCCCACTGGAGGAACAAGGTCCAGCACACCTTCCAGGCAAAGTTTACAGGATTCTCACTAATTAAGTGGTAAGACTGGCCTTTACTTTATGAAGTGATTGGCCTCTGTCGTTTCACTATTTAGCCATACCTCCAACGTCTTCTATTGGAGATCATTATTATAAATTCTTATGTTTTTCTGTCCATTCCATTGTTGACCCAGCTGGGGTCAAACTGATCCCTCTGTTTTTCAACACAGGTGAGCAGCTGGCACCACAAATAATAACTTGGTCTTCTGTTAGTACTTCCAAGGTTGCTACTGGTTCAGAGTTTGTTATGCCTTTTGCTTTCTGTGGAAATTCTGCAACTTCAGGTCAAGGGCAGTAAAGCTGGGACAGAGTGTGAATCTGAGAGACAAAAAGCAATTATAAAGGGAAACTGAGGCAGGCCCACTGAAGCAGAGAATCCTGCTACCCCTATCGCTAGTCACAAGGGAGAGGAGGTCAGCAATATAAACTCCTTTCAGACAGCTGTAGACAATAAGGTCTACCCTCAGCCTCCTCTTCTCCAGGTCTCCTCATAAGACCTGTTGTCCAGACCCCAATCAGCCTACTTGCCTTTCTGCATCCAGCAGGAGGTGCAGTCCCAGGATGCTGAGATCACAGAGGAAGTGATGGTCATGAAGTATGAAAAATTGTGGGTGTAGTCCCACGTTCTGTTAGAAAATACAAGGGGGAAAGGAACCATTAGAATTGTTTTTTATGCAACTTAGTGCTCCTGGCTGAAGCATTTGTGACCTCGCTTAAATGCACAGGTAGTATGAGGAGCCTTTCAATGTCTAACCACTGAGAAAAATCTATTGAGACTGCTGACTGGAGCACAGGAGAAGGTATCAATGCTTCTGTGTAATTGGCATTTCCACAGGCAGTAATGCATTGTAATGACTGATCCTTTAGAAGTAATATTTCTATTTGTCCAGTATTAACTTGCATCTGCTTTCGTAAAAGAAAAGAGACTCACTCTGTCAGTCCCTTCATTTGCAAAAATTTCAGAGCCGTTTTCTCTAAATGCATCCAGCTTTGAAAGAAAAGAAAGTTCCCAGTAATGTTTTGTTCCTGTATGCTTCATTAATATACATGCCCCAAAAGATCTTTTCAGAGTCCCCTATGAGCAAATCTGCCGTTTGAGTTCCAGGCACAGGAGCATATTCTTATCTGTCCCCTCCAGGGCTACAAAGGCTTCAGGTGGAGCTTTCATCTTGTTACATTCCTGGAAATCCAGTCAGGAGACACGAATCAATGGAAAACCAGACTTTGTCAGCCCTACTGCTTACGGGGGCAACTTGATTTTTAATATGAGGATCAAAAAAAGCTATTAAAAGCCTAACTTGATACTCTGAAATTTTTTCTTTTCTGTGCTGTGTGAAAATTTGCATGTGGTTATGCTAATCTGGGCTTCCCAGTATGGGAGCTGACTAGCCTGCCTAATGGCACCATGCTTAAGAACGAGGCTCCGAATGGGATCTCCTCAGTGCTGAAGCATTTTGAAAAAATGCATACATTTATTCCGGGAAGCTAATAAAGACTCAGAAGCCTAACTACAGGTACTTCTTTGTGCAGATCTTTGTCCATCATGTGTCATTTATAGCCATGCTCTGGGGCCTGTGCCTGGCTGTCAGGGTATTATTGCCCACAGGCCCTGCCTGTGGCCTTTCACGCATGGTCCCCTTGATGTAATTCCTCCAGAAGGGATTTCAGGGCTCTGCTAAGAGGAAATGCAAATGCTCTAGGGAAACCTGTCTTCCCCATGGCAGTCTGATGCACTTTTTCTCCTTGGGGCTCAAAGTCCAGCATCTGCAGGACCTCTGCCTCCCTGTGCTGTGACTTCTCAGCCTGGGAAACAGGGCACAGCATGAACTCACTCAGCCCTTTTGGTTGGGTCTTACTTTTGCCCACAGGCACTTCTGGATTGATTTCTCAGTGTTAGCATACTCCAGGCATAGAGTGGCAGCTTAGCTACTGAACTGCCACAAAGGGCCTCTTAGGAAAACTGTCTCCTATTTCTCTCTGTTGCTTTCTGACCAGACTGACACTCATTAGTTCAAATGATAATGTGAAGTCTGTCACTGTAATGTATTGCCTGCTCTTTGAAGTTTCAGTAAGAGGAAACGATGCTATTATTATAAATCTATCCATTATAAGAGTCGTGGAAGGGTCACTTTGGAAAACTAAAAAAAAAAAAAAAAAAAATAAATTTCTCCTCTTTTTCAGATGGGATAAATTGTAATTCTGAAATATCAATAGAAAGTGGGGGCAAAGCCAAAGTATTAGGGCACATCTATTCCCTTTCCCTCAGTCAATTGCTGGTGTTTGAAAGAATTTTTCAGCATGCAAAGCCTTCCGTGGGCTGGATCCATTTTCTGTTTGCAAAACTAATCCTTTAACCTGGTGAGTGTTACAACAGCATTTTTTTGTCTGTAGGGTGGCAGAACAGCTGGGACCAGACAGCTGATTTCTACAAATCCTGATGCAACCTTGTGGCATTGCTTACAGAAGACATGGCAAGAGGAGTGTTTGGGCCCTTGTCTGGTTTACAAACTCTCCAATTTAAGTAGTGCAGTGACAGGGGGTAAAAAATTGCAGGCTCTCCAGTTCTCATGGCGTGTTTGTGAAAGGTCACTTCACAAAGGAAGGAGCAACCTGGCTGCTCTGTGAGTGGATTTTGAAGGCATGCATCGATGGTGTATAGCAGAGTAAGGATTTGTGCCACAGCAGCAGATACTGGGAAGTGACCTTGTAGAGTCATTGCATCCAGAGGTGCCAAGGATTGCTACCTTGAAGAAGGAAAGCTCTTAATTTAAACCAGTACCAAGACAGGCTTGAAAGTCAGCTGTGTCAGAAAGAGCAGACAGAAACTGTTGAGATATCTGCTATGTGCTATTCTCATAAAAATAATGGGGAACAGGGGGAGTGGAATCCTGCCCTGGCAATAAATCCTGAACTGTGGATGGATTTAAAAAAAAAGTAAAGGAATAAGGAAAAGGCAATATTCTCAAGCAAAGTATACTAAAGAGAAAAAACTCACAATTTAGTGGTAGAGCAAAGGAGAAAAAAGTAATTTTATTAAATAAAGATTAACTACCACGTATTGTTCTGGTGGTTCTTTAAGTTCCTAATATGACAACATAATGTTCCTAATATGCCTGTCTTGAACAACAGATCAGAAAGCACCTCCTTCATTAACTATGGCCTGAAAGTGGAGAAGCCACTGCCTTTTATATCTTGCACAGGTGTTCTGGCCAAATTGTATTCATATTCCTTAGAATTATGTCCTACATGTCTGTCCCTCACTAATGTAGTATTAAAAATCTAATTTAATACAGTCAAATTCAACAACTAGTTTCTTCTTCCCCATAGGGTTCTTTGGAACTTAACATAGTAACAGCAAAATACTGCATAGAAAACCAGCGCAGCTCAAAAATCATGAGCAGCGGAGGCTGGAACAAGTAAGAGTAGGTAGGGCAGAAAACCTCAGTATTACAAGATGTCTCTTCAGAGGTTCACGATGGGGAATATTGAATGTGATATCTGTGATAACAGGCAATGGGGCTCTCAATGACCCAGAACTAAGGTACGGAATCCCTTAGTGACAGTATCTTTAACTTTTACTTCTCTGCTCCTTCAGCAATTAGGAAAAAAAGAGGCTTATCAGCTCACAGGAACACTTCCAAGAGATATTTTCCCTAAAACAGAGCTTCTGTCTTTAAAGGACTGAAGTTTATTAGATGGAAGAGGCCGCTCACCAGAGAACACTTTGTATTGAAGGAGAAACTCAGTTTCTAATATATGTTTCTGGTGAAGGGAAGCTGTAACTCAGCTGACACACAGAACTGATTACACTATATTGTTCCAGACTGTTCTAGCACAAAATTAGCTCTATCTTTCACAGTAATTAATTGCTTTCCTACAGGTGAAGCTACTTTGTCATTTGGCTTCATCAGATAAATTTTTGCCCATCACTGTGTCAATGGCAAAGACTTAGCTGTTTTCCAGTTACTCTGCTCAGCACGACATGCTGTGAACTCCTTTCTCCATCACTATCTCTATGGAATTGTCAACTGAAAGTAGCTAAATCTGAAGCAGCAGCTGTAAATATACAAAGCTAGGTTATCACACTTTTTCTTCCCCTGCTCATCATTAATGTGAATGACTGTTTCTAGAAGTCAGAGAGAAAAGGATGAGAGAATTAAATTGGAAGAGTAAAGGGAATAATATTTAAATGTTGCAAGGAGAGATAATTATTATGCAGAGGACCTGACTAATAGAAAACTCCTCTCTGCCACATTTCCCACTCACCTGCTGCTTTAAAGAAAGACGTAAAGTGCATTTAAGTTATATTATGAGTACTAAGCAGACAGCACTGGAGGACGAGGCTTTCACTTTAACCTCTGAGCACAGAAGGGGCTGTGCATCTGCAACCTATCCCTTGTTCTGCCAAACTACCTTTCCAGGTTCATCTCTTCTATACCCCAGGTAGCACCCATTGTGCTTAGTGATGGCTTGAAAATGTAAGGCTTGGCTACAGTGGCGTTTGTGTCTCATTGGCAGCCTCTCTTTTTTCCCAGATTTTTCTGCTGCAACAGTGGCTGTTATGACCATTTGTGGTATTAACAAAGTTTCAAAAGAATGAAATGTAGGGCTTTTCTTGACAAATCTTCAATGAAAAATTTGGTTCCTAAAACTCAGGATACCATCTTGTGTACTTTGGCTTCTGAATAGGAGGAGGAGGAAAAGTATAGGTATTCTGAAGATTTTAAAGGAAAAGAGACTTTTTCAAATCCAAAACATCCTCGTGGGGAGTAGAGGCAGATGAAGTTCTGGAGCTTGCACTCTACATTAGTCCTCTGAACTAGGCTCAGATGGACCCATTTCTAAGTTTTCACTACAATGATGCAACTGTTATGAAGCATCACCAACTCCTACCAAATCTGAGTTTATGATGCATTGAATGAAATGTCATTTCTGTATGAAACTCAGCCTGAAGTGAGAATGGGGGAGCAGGAAGTATCTGAGCTACAGCTTCCATAGCATTTATTAAGAAAATATCTGGTTTTGATGTTTGGGGTTTTTTTAAATGTTTTTATATCCTGATTTATTGGAGTGTGAAGCACAATCTATATATATTTTTGACAAAGCAGACCTATTTATATGTATGTCAACATTTTCTGAACTGTGTTTCCCACTGAGGCCAAATGCAGGCCATGAACTCTTTTCTGGTAAACTAGGAAGATCACAAAGACTCAAGAAATAGCTAGCAGGTCAAACTGGCCAAAGCAGACAGGTTTTTTTCTGTCCTTAAGAAAGCTGCCGTTGACATTGGCATGAGATAATTGCCACATTCAATGGAAGCACTTTTTTTTTCCCCAAAAATTACCTGCCATGGAACAGATGCATGAGACTTCATCTAGGAATATACATTTTGAAAATTTACAGTGAGTATTTTGAGCAGAGAATGGTAATTCAAAACACTTTACCTTTGGCTTCTCATCCTTCACGTTTTAATCCTCAGCCACACGTGCACACTCACACACACACTCATAAACTTCCCTCAGATGTGGACATCCTTTAATCTTGGGCTTGATTCACTTCCCAGCATGAAACTGATTTAAAAAAAACATAGGGATGCAGAAACTGTTAGAGGAATGAATGAGTCGAGGTTTTCTCATTGTTAAAGTGCCTCAGCTTCACTCTGTGACAAGTTTCTGCTTTTAAGAAACAGTGCCCAAGCCAGGAGCACTGAAGCAGAATTTCATTTTACTCTCTTCCCTGATCACAGAGCATGAGTAGTAAGCTTGGCCTGCCAAAGACCTGAGGAAGTAGTAGAGTCTTCCTCTAGAGATTAAGAAAAAATATCACTAGAATATCAGAGTGATGGAGGTATTGTTTGTGAGAAATTTGCTTGCTCTCTGTTAACCTGAATTAAACAAGATGAAGCACTGGAGAGACATTCTTGTTTTGTGGCTTTTATTTAAAGTGAGGTTGTGCTGAGGAAAGTGATGATAAAAATGGCACTCCATGCACTAGGCCTCCCTATCTTAATGGCAGCCCTTATTTTTACTGTCACAAACAAAATCTTATTAGTGTCAGCACTGTAGTCAGGCAAAAGTGAGCTCTGTTCCATGTTGCAGCATCCATCATGAAAACACACCCCCCTTCCTCCTTTTTGACCCCAGAATCATTGTTGTTAGTAATGATGTATGAAACAGAAATAACATAACTTGATTATGAGAAATGGCTCTGAACTTGCATTTGCTGGAAGGTGAAAGCCTTATTTTTTGAGTTTTAAATTAAGCACACTTGGTATGAAAGTCACTGAGAGAATAAATATGGAATGATAAGAATTCATTTTGGGGACTCACTTTTCAGACTCTAACCATACTTTAAAAAGGAAAATGGGCTGAATTTAAATCCTGATGAAAGAGCCTACACTGACTATACTGTGGAATAATGTTCTCAAGACATTGTACTCATTGTTTCTGATACAGTTGGTGTTTCTTGCTAATTACCAGTCAGACTGAGGTCTATGTTCCCCTTCCTTTAGGCTCTTAGCTCATGTTGGAATGTCATTCTCAACACTCTGAAGTCCAGAAGTAGTGGTAGGCAAGACCAAATGACTGTAAACAGGCATGCTAATCTATATGTCATGTGCACTTCTGTTGCAGTGACTTCAGGTATTAAGAGCTGCAATCTGTGCCTCTCCAAAACAGCCCTTTGAGCTGACAACTGTGCTTAGGGTTAATGCAAACTCATGCCTTACTCTGGTCAGCAACCCATTGCTGGTCACCTTGTTGGTCCAGCAACTGTATGCTGGGAGAAGCAGGGAAATCACTGCATTTACACCCTGTTCTTTTCCCATTGCTCTGTTTGCCTTCTTCAGAGTGCAAGAAAGAACCATCTGAAACACTGGGATGTCTGAGAACCTCTGTCCACAAAGAAACTAACCTGAGACAATCAGCTTGATCATAACTAATACTGGAAGTGTTTACAATAACCTTACCCCTCTTTTTTTTAAGTCTATTGTGGGAAAAGGGAGCAAACTCAAAGCTTCATGGAGTTTACAATGAGCAGTCTCTCCAAGAAAGGCATTGCTGTCAACCCTTATGGGTGAGTTGAAGGACAGGTGAGTTTGATGACTACTTGGAGATGATTTCTGTCTGCATGAGTCATGCAGGTGACATCCATCACATTGGTAGAAAAGACAGCACACAGCTGAGACTCACCAAGAGGTTACTAGCAGAACAAGCAAAATCTACGTGTCTAAAACATGCCTCTGTGTGAGAACAGAAGCCAAGGAAGTCAGTTTTCAGTAGAATTTTTTCTTTTTTGGATGACTGATTTTAAAAAATGGAATCTCTGTTATTTCCATATGAACTTGCAGAGTTTCTTTTCTCTTTTGTCCAATTGAAGTGTTAGTGATGCCATCACTATGTGATCTCAAATGGAACTGTAGACAACAAAAGTTATAAAGAAATATTTTTTTTTTGGCTCTCACTTCTTCATAATATTTATTTTTATGAAACCTCCATCACTGCCTCAAATAAAGTGAAGTCCACTGATAAATTCAAAGCTTCAGGGGGGAAGCAGCAGCACAGAGGCAGACACCCACAGACCAGATGATCACATTAACCTTATTTCTGTTGGACAGCAGACTAAAACGTGTTTTTAATGTCATAAAATTTTGGAATCACAGAATGGTTTGGGTTGGAAGGGACATTAAAGAGCACCTAGTTCCAAGTTCCCTGCATGTGCACACATTTCTGGGTCATGTTGGGTTTCTCACCAGTCAAAACACTCAAGGCTATTCTCAATCTATTCTCTGCCCAACCTGTATTTGTTTTTGGGATTGTGCTGACCCATGTCAGGACAATGACCAAGTGCAAGACTTTGCACTTGGCCTTGTTGAACTTCATGCAGTTTTCACCTCTCAAGCCTGTCAAAGTTCCTCTGGATGGCTTCTCTTCCCTCCAGGTTGTTGACTGCACCACACAGCTTGGTGTCACCAGCAGACTTTCTGGAGTGTACTTAATGCCACCTTCCATGTCTTTAACAAAGATGTTAAAACAGCACAGGTCCCAGTAACGACCCCCTTGTGCACCACAAGTCACTGCCAGATGCCACAGTGAAAGAAGGTGACCTGAAGACAGAGGCGTGCCACAAATTCCTCCAGGTCCTTTGGTGGCTTCACTGTTCTGACTGCTGTTAGATGAAAGGGTGATGGCACAGTGCTCTAGCACACGTGCACACACTCTTATCAAAACCTAAAAGGGGACAGATTTCTGAGAGAGCTATCAAAGGTGTGAGGAACGTGGTTCTTCCAAGAGAGGCTGTCAGCCAGCCAACCCATCTGGGATTTAAACCTTGCAACGCTTCTGACATAATTATATGTTGCTATACAGAACTGTCCTTTTTATCTTCTTTCTGTTTTCCCCAAGGTTTAACAAATACTCTTTGTGGCTTTCGGATGAGACATGTTTCACTTATTGTCTACTAGTCTGAGAAGTATAATTTTCATGCTTTTTCACATTTTGGACACTGGTGGGAAAAAAAAACCCACAAATCTACCATCTCCCTTTTCCCCCCCATGATTTACAAGACTTATTCTCTGTCTTCTAGTTGTGCATTATGCTTCTCATTTTCCACCTCAGTTTTATGACCACTGAGTCTGTTTGGGAAATGTACACCTTACATGTCACTCAGAGGTCTGCTAGTGTTGTGAATCTGCATAGGTACCTGTGGCATCCTACAGTCCTATAGTGTTTAATGGACTCCTCCCAAAATTTTGCATTTTTGTGTACTGCCTGGGCATTATGTTTGTTTTTGAGATTTGTTGAGATTCTGTACACTGTACAACGCTTTCATGAAAGTGGGTAGAAAATTTCAGTTGAATGCAATCCTTGTTAATGTAGTCCAATGATCCCCAACGAAGAGCTGATGAGACTTTGCATGTGGTTTGGGGAGATTAAAAACTAAGACTTATAGGGAAGAGCAAAGTACAGAGATGTGTAAGGTATGCTCAGAGTCGATGTAGCATAAAGTGGGTCCTGGCCTAGAGCTTTGACATAAAGAAAATATCTTCTGCTGTTCTTGACATGGGAACCTGGGCATTTTTTTCCTTCAATACAGTCAATATCTCAGGAGACTGCATCTGTACAAAAGTGCAAGTGTCTCAGCACTTTAACACTAACCTGAAACTTCCTGGTGTTTTCACTGGGAGCTTAAGAATATACAGGATGTTTTTCTCATAAACTCACAGAGGCAAAAGCTTGGTCCCATTTATACACTACGACTGACTTATCCTGGTTTACAACAGGGAGACGGGATGAACAGGACGAAATATAAAAAGGAGTTTGTGCTAAAGAACAAATGGCAAAGGGTTTAGTTTTGGGTGCAAGAGTTGTTCCAGGTTAGCTAGCAAATGGTTCATAATTAGATTAAAGAATATTGATCATAAAAAGATCAGAGAAATTACAGTTGAAATTACATGTTGATCTTAATTTTTTAGTAAGCTTTTACATTTCCATTTTAATCTCATTTGTATTGCCTATTGTTACACTCTAACACCATCCCAGCTCTGACCACCAGTTTGACTTTCTAGTAGAAAGAAAGACCAGATGGAGTCTCTTTGAGAAAGTCTGAGAAGAGGAAAATAACTTCTTAATTTTGTGGCAAATGGAGGGAGGTTACAACTTTTATTGATGGTGTCTGTAAGGTGAAGATGTTGTCCATAGTTCATTTTTCAGGAAGGAAACTAATTTGGCTTTTATTCATTACATTGTTAGTGACCACAGAAGGTTGCAACTTTTCTGTAGTAATGGTCTAGAAGAGCAGGCTTTTGAAGGAAAAGGACAGGATAGTCTGATCATGTAGCTATTAATACAAGTATCTGTGGAATTACTTCACTTAAGAGTATCGCTGTTTGCATATATTGGGCAAATTAGTCTGCTGCACAGTATTACTGAAACATGTTACGGCTGCAGGTTTAGAATAAATAAATGTCATGTTTATTCAGACTCATGCTTCAAAAGCTCATTTGAGATGTTGCCAACATCACATAATTTTCAGAGTTTTAATTTGTAGAAGTTGACCTTTTGTTCCTGTAATACATCAGTGGTGTCAAAAAAGACATGACAATCATTGCTGGTCTTTTCAAGTTTGCTCTTTTTCTTATGAAGCTGTATATTTTCCTTTCATGCTGGAATTATTGTTTCATATCTTCAGGTATTCTGTCTAGCTTTGTCCATTCTGGATCTTTCTCCATTTAAGCTCTCCAGAGCTTATACCAATTTATGTTGCTGCAGCATGTTCAGTGTTGTTAGTTTGATAATATAGAGTATGAAAATACACTTTTGGAAAAAAATATATAGGCAGAATATAATTGCTCAAATTGTACTGGGGGCAACATGCTAAGCCATTGCTGTTCACTCACAAAACAGGTATTCTCAGTAAAAACAAATTTTTCATTGGAAATACACAAGTTGCCAGACACTGCTGTGTGAGATACACAAGAGCTGCAAGACCTATTTTTCACACTTCCATGTAGTGATTTTAAAATTTTGTGACTTGAACACTATTAAAAGGATGAGAAAGATTTCAAAGACCACAGAAGTCTTTTCAGATGGGCATGCAATACTTTTGTTTGCTCTCTGAACTGGCAGATATATTTCTGAGTGCATTTTTACTTCTTACTAATTTGGATGAAGAAAAGGTCATAATCACGTATGTACTCTGCTTTGTGCCATCTCCCAGGCTGTTCTTCTCTTTCGCCAGGAGTTTATCATGTCTCATGTTCTTCCTAATTTTCCTGTTTATAAAATTGTGCTGTGAGAAAACAAAAAATGTCACAAAAATACATTAAGGAATTCCAGATGTGCAAACAAAAGCAAGTAAGCTCCTCTGACAATCATTTTCAACAGGTATTTGGGAAAACAAGTTACAGCTTAATTACAGATTAATATTTCTTAAATGCTGGCCCAAAATAACTCTTTCTAGGTCATCATCTTTCTTTTCCTCCATCTTGCACTGCTGTGCCCAAGCAAAGGAGTGGGGGAGGGATTTTTCCTTCATATAATTTCAGAAATAGCTCCTGAATTGGCACAACAGGCTCAAAAACTTGTAAATGACAGAATACAGACAACTACAATGGACAAATCAAGCAAATGTTGCCTATTTTCTTGCAAGAATCTGAGGGAGGTTCATATTAACAGTAAGATTATTTGTAAGTTTCTGCTGACTTGCATGCTACTTTGGGTAACAGTAAATGTAAAAATTTATTTCTCTGTCCATCTGTAGGTTCAGGCACAGTCCCACTTCTATATTTGCCGAGAAACTCCATTAGAGCAGAGCATAAACTCCCCAGAAAATGCCCATTAAAACACTGTCCAACTTGTTTGTGTATTCAGGACTGCCAGAATAACCAGTTATTGCTTCTCATTGCCACGATGATGCAAACTCAGATTCTGAGTAAAATCTGAGAGACCCCTGCTGTGACAAGATCATGCATTTGCTGAGGCTGCAGTTCACTTGTAGGCTGAAAAGTCTGGCCACACCAGGAAAATAGAGCTCAATTGATATTTTCCTGCTGGGACCATTTGCTACCCCTTAGGACTGCAGAACTCCTGAGATATTTCTCTCTGATCCTGTAATAGCCATCTGTTAATAGCGTGCTTAGCACATTGCTCTGGGAACAAGAGGGTGATGGGGTGGTAGCTGAACTGTATATATGAGGAAAACAGCAGAAACATGTGCTTCCTGCTCTCAAGAGCCTGATAACAAAACAAAACAAAAATGCCATTGAGAGCTGTTGTTGCTGTGGAACAAAGTGTAATAAAAGCTCTTCAAAGAGCCATCTGGACTGTGCTAAGGACGCTGCTCCATGCTAAATACTCATCCTTTGGCAAGCCTGCATTATGATCAAAGTCTCAGGTTCTTCGATCTATTCCAGCAGTCTCAGGCTGGAGAGCTGCACAAGTTGACATCCTTGGAAGTTTGATTGCAGACCAAACTGACAGGCTCAGGCCTGGTGTGAAAGGAAAGAGAATTTACTCTATTTATTTACTTTGTCATTTTTTGCAGGAAAAGTTGTAGGATCTTTCTTCATTTGTTTTTTTCCTTTTTTACTCTATCCACACAACTGGGTTTGGAAGTGAGGTATGGTCTTTGGAAGAGTTTTGCTTACTCCACTGGATGACAGACTACCTCTGTTTAGGGCAGCCACGAAGGTCACACTAATTGTAGCTAAGAAAAGGTTTTACCTCTATTTCTAAAGGTCAGCAGAAAGACCAATTGCAATAGAGAATAAATCGCCTTTTGGTTTTGTTTTTTCTTTAAGTAGTGAAATCCAGTCACTCTGTAATCCTTGTCTGCTGAAAAGAGACATTTGAAACATCATTTTTCATTCTCTGTCTTGAAATCAATTGTCTTCAGCATTTATTGACAACTCCTATTCCCAACAGAAAGAAAAAAGAAAATTAAATGATCCTCGAAGTCATCACATTTTTGCCTTGGGCTAACCCATCTTCCTTTGTGTTTGCTGACAAGTCTTCAGTGCTGTGGATCCATCTCTCAGTGCTGTAGAGTTAACTGTCCCTCAACATGGAGAATGCAGACAGACCCAAAAGAAATGAAGCAGCTTCAGCATCCCTACATCACAGCAGTTCTTGTCCTGCTCACCGATTTGTTGGCGCTGCTGGCAGCTGTGAAGTTAGCTTAGACTTTCCAAGGGACCCTGTGCAAAGAGATCTTAGGATAAGGAAGATTTCAGAGCATGTTTGTGCCTTTGAACCAATTATTCCTCAGATGGTTCTTCATGTCTGAAGTTCAGTGATGACGTTCAGTGGTAGTACAAGTGTGTTGCAAGAGAAGACCTTGTTGGGGGAGATTAAGTGTTCTGGATATCTACAGTTATCATTGAAGCATGTACAGAAAAGATATAGGTTGCCTCTAAGATCTTTTTCTTGAATTTCGGACATTGATAGAAAGAAAAATTGTTTATCTTTTGTTCTCTTTTTAGCTAAGTAAAGATAACCTACAAATCATTAAATTGCTGGATTTTTTTATTTTTTTTTTTAATTCCAGGAAGAATTTGCCTTGAAGTGAGGCATTGTACTTGCAGCTTTGAAAACCAGATACTAGTTATGAAAGGAATACAACAAATTAAAAACATTATTAGCATGAGAATTAATGAACCTAGATCCTTTATTAGGTCTGCCTGACATCCAGGAACCCAAAGGGTATTTGCAATGATAAGAGTCAGTGACCTGAAAAGATTAAGCATTACCAGCTAATTATGATGTCCTTAGAGCAGGGATTCTTTTCATTAATATTGATATTTTTTTAAAAATAGTGCTTTTGTGGACCATCAGCACTACAGCCCACTGTGTATAGCTAGTGCCTTTTCTATTCACTGATATATATTACATCCCTGTGCCAAGGATAGTAATTGCCTGTATAGGGAAGTGCCATTAGGCGAGCACTTACATGTATTGTAACTATTTCTAACTCATTTGTAGCTGCTGGAAATGAAGAGAAGGAGCCAGAACCGTGTGAGCAGGCAGATGCTGTTGGCAACCAGGGATACAGTCTGAGAACCTCTGTGTTAGAGCAGGAGGGTAGTTTGCAACTGCAGCTTTGCCCACTGAGGTGATACCAGAGGAAAGTCATGAAAAGCTTTGTGACTATTTTTCTTGTTACTCAGTTGTCACTTTCAGATGTCTTGAAGCTTTAGTCCAGGCCTTTATTTTCAACACAATTAAGTGAAATTTTCTAAGTCCACTGCAAAGAATCCTCTCTGGGACAGCTAGTGAACCTGGTAATAAAGAGAACTGATGTTTTGGAACAGACTAAACAAAGATTCTCTGGCACCTGATTCCTTTTCCAATATTGGCCTGTGACAGATGGAAAGAAGATGAGAAACATGGAAATGAGAAACATGGAAGAGGAACTTTCCTCCTGAAGTATCCCTTCCTCTTCCACAGAGAAAGCAAGCTTGGGAGCTTCAGCAGTTGTCTGCTAAAATCCACCACAAATACACAGAATTATAGAATAGTTTGGATGGGAAGGAACCCCAAAGATTATCTAGTACCAGACACCCTGCCTTCCACTAGAGCAGATGGATCAAAGCCCCATCCAACTTGACCTTGAAAACTTACAGGAAGGGGACATCCACAGCTTTCCTGGGCAATCTGTCCCATACAACTTTGGTTTGGCTTTGACTTCACTGCTGGCAGTAGCACTTGCCTCCATTGTCATTCAGTTTTACTGGGAAATGTTCATTTTCATTAAATCTCTTTGTTTCACTGTTCAAAGTTTTGCCTTAATCCCAGAACATTCATGTAAGCGCCTGTGACATTGTTCTTCCAGCACTCTCTACCTGTGTCCAGTAAAATGTGCACATTGGCTAATACTTCCCTTTCGAGCAAGGACTAGCTGGGTTGGCCACACATCCTTGTCACTAGCACAGGGTAATCCTGTCAGTATTTCCTTTATTACTAGTAGCTGAAACTACCTAATAGGAGGACTTTGATCCAAATAGGCTGTCCACTGCTTTTTCATAAGAACTTCTCTCAAATAAGGCATGAACACATGCATCTCAGATGCTGCAGCTCACCCTCAGAAGCCCATTGGAATGCTGAATGAGAGAGGAAAACTTTAACCTCAGTGATAAAATCTAATTTCCTGCTCCAGAGGTAGGAGGAATTCAGTGAAGAATACACATATTCATCTAGAAATAAAATGATCTTATGTATTTCTGGGTAACCATCCAACAACTAAAACTAAAATGAAACTAATTATATCCAGTTCTCTTCAAACGTGTTTTTACTTTGTCACGAGCAAAACCCTGTCCTGTAGCTCCCTGCAGATACCACATTCACATAGGGTTTTACATTCCTCTGTCTTGGTCTAGTTTGTCCTTACTCAGTCATTGTGACATTACTGCATAAGAAGGATATTTCATAGATGCCGTAACTCTGCAGTGGGTCCCAAGCCCCCAAGGCTCCTTCAGGGAGCATTGTAAAAGGCCAGAAGAATCAAAAAATCTTTCAAGGAGACCTTTAAAGAAGAACCATTAAAGAAGGACCTTTGAAGAAGAAAAAGCTCCTATCAGGAGTGGATTAGAATTGGAAATGGCCCAGATGATGAATGAGTAACAGCAGCCTAGCCAAGTTACAGCAATATGAAGGCTGTTCTGAATGTTGTGTTCTGAATAGTAGTGGGAAGAGAGACTGGGTTTCCCACGGTCCCTTGTACATCCCCATACCTCAGATGCCATGTGTCCCTTCCAGTCCTGGGCTTCAGCTGAGGATGTATGCAGCTGGTGGTGTTGGCCCCTTTTGGAAATGTTGGGCTTGTTCCTGGAAGGTATTAGCAGTCTGTGCAAAAAGTGATAGGCTAAACTCTATCACTAAAATGGAAGGAGTGGAGGCACAGTAAGAATGAGAATTCTCTTTCCATTAAATTTCCTAGAAGCCCTATAAGGCAGAATTTGGAGGGGATAGGAACACTAGACAACTAGAACAAGATTATAGATCAGTTGTCAGATTGGCAAAGAAATCTTTCCTTCTTTGGATCATTAACCATTTAGGACATTTTTTTTCTTTTTGTTGCAAATCTTTTCAGACCTAGTGATATGAATATAAAACACCATTATGACAAAATAATATCCCATTTGTTTTCTGAATCCAGTCTTTCAGTTCTGATTAGAGAGAAGAGGCGTCTTGTTGGTGTGTAATATATTCAGTGTCTCTGAGAGTAGGCTGCACTGCGGAGGCATTTCAAGATCATTGTAAACAAACAGAAATGTAAACAACTCTCCTACTACTTAAACTTTAAGCTACCCTTATATTTCCAGGCAAGAGTATGCTCAGGCTTAGCTGTCCATGCAAAGCAATGAAAAGGAAAGAGATCCCTTTCTTCTCCAGTAAATTATCTCCAGATCTTAGAGCTAGGATCAGTGTAGGGAACATGTTTATGTGACTGTTTTTTGCCTGGTGCAGGTAGGTGCTCAAAATAGAGCCATTGTTTCCACCATCCACCCACTGCTGAGTCCTGAATTCAGTGTCAATAATGACTTAGTTATATTTGGTCCTTAATGTGATTTTTCATATACAGTGGTTACAGTAATACACTTCCTAGAATGAACAAGACCATAACAAAGTTCTGATATAGGATAGGATTATTCCCATAGGTATAAAAGGTGGACTTCCTGAAATGGATGTACTCATATCTCCACAAGACAAGTGGTACTATTGCACTGGCTTTGAGAAGGGATTAAATGGCTTCAACATGGGCATCTAATACCCTCAGGTGACTAAAATGGCAGTTATTATCCTTGCAAGTGGCTGGCAAATATATCAGCAGTTCCCCAAGAGACTCACAACCTTTGGGAGTCATGATTGGAGAGCAGGTGGGCTTTAGCAGTTTTGGAAACTTGAGATAATAATAATAAAGTCTCAAGGCAAAGTCTCCCCTACTGAATAACGGCACTGAAGGAGGTGTCGGGTGACATGGGAAAAATGAAAGTATGGACAGAAGAAGGGAGAAACTAGGGAAATAGAAAATCACTGTTGTCTTGAGTATAAAGAGAATCTTGTTTGAATGTCAATGATTCACAATCAAGATGCAGGACCAAGAACAGCAGCTGACTGTTTATCCACATATTTTCTGTTAGAAAATGAGCAAGCACAGACTGAGGATCATGATTTGATCCTCTGCTGAGTAATGGACTTCTCCACAGAAGTGGGCGTTCCCATGAAAAATGTCAAGGCAGGGGGACACATCACCATGAATTAAAAATTTGAGCTACTTTTGCCTTGCTTCCTGAGGGTGGACATACTACTCCCTATTCCTCACTCAGGTCATCATCCAGGGTATAGTCTGGGCTCCCCATTACCCCAGTACGAATCACAGAATTTTGGTTGGAAAAGACCTTTAAGACTTCAGCCATTACCCCAGTTCTATCAAGTTTGGTGCTAAGCCACGTGCCTAAATACTACATCTACACATCTTTTAAACATCTTCAGGGATGGTGATTCAGCCACTTCCCTGGGCAGCCTCTTCAAGTGCTTGATAAAACTTTCAGTGAAGAAATTTCTTCTAATCAAATCTAAACCTCATCCAGTGCAACCTGAAGACATTTCCTCTTATTCTGTCATTTGTTGCTTGAGAGAAGAGACTGACATACACCTCACTAAAATCTCCTTTCAGGTATGTGTAGAGATCGTTAAGGTCTCACCACAGCCTCCTTTTCTCCAAACTGAATAACCCCTGTTCCCTCAGCCATTCCTGATAAGGCTTGTTCTACCCTTCACCAGCCTCCTTGCCCTCTCTGGACACCCTCCAGCACCTAAATGTCTTTCCTGTAGTGGAGGGACCAAAAGTGAACATAGTATTTGAGGTACAGTCTCACCAGTGCCGAGTACAAGGAAGAAAATTACTTCTGTAGTTCTGCTGGCCACATTCTTCCTGATACAAGACAGGATACTGTTGGTCTTCTTGGACACCTGGGCACACTGCTGTCTGTCAAACAACACCCCCAGGTCCTTTCCCTCTGAGCAGCTTTCCAGCCACTCTTCCCCAAGCCTGTAACATTGCCTTGGGGTTGTTGTGACCCCAGTCCAGGACCTGGCACTTGATCTTTGTTCAGTTTCATACAATTGGACTCAGTCCATCAATCCAGCCTGTCCAGGTGCCTCTGCAGAGTCTTCCTACCTACTTGCAGATCAATACTACCTCTGAACTTAGTGTAATTTGCAATTTTACTAAGGGTGCACTCAAGCACCTCATCCAGATTACTGATAAAGGTATTAAAGGGAACTGTCTTTAACACTGAGCCCTGGGGAACAGCACTGGCCAAGTGGATTTAACTTCATTCACCCCAACTCTTTGGCCTGGCCATCAAGCCAGTTTTTAATCTAGCAGTCTAAGCCATAAGTAGCCTGTATCTGTGTTCAACAGGCATGTGAAGCAAGAGAAGGCTCTGGACCCTTATTTTGCTTTCACAGCAGCTTTACAGGATGATGAAGTTATTCTTTGTTGCAGTAAGCAAAAAAAATGTATTGGTCTTGCGGCTTGTGACTGAGGAGCACTCTGCAAGGATTCTTTTTATTTTTGTCATTTCATTGCTAATGGGGCATTTTCAGAGTGTTCTTGCATACAGTAGCTGAAGTCTCATTATATACTTAAGTGCAATTACTGGGTCGGTTCCATTCTCACACAGTATCTCTCCTCAGCACTGCATTTCCCCCATTCTGTTTTCCTGCATTTGTTGAGTGAAATCAGTAAAAAGGCCAGATTTGTTAACAGATGTATGATAGCCCTTTAAAGCTCAAGATTCCTGTAAATCTAGCTTCACCCCTGCCAGCTGCAAAATTGCTTTTTATCTTGGGTTGAGTATGCTTCCAGAAGAATGGAGGATAAAAAGAAACAACAGGAAAGATGGAAGAAAACAATGAGGGAGAAGATGAGACAAAATAATTGGCATTTGAAAGTAGTTGAAACAAGGCTGAAGAAGATATATAAATATATTTTTTGTGTATTTGTTCCCAGAAAAATCTCATGGTTTTGATGTATCTTGTTTACCCTGCATGTGAATGTATTTCTAAAAGACCAGTAAGGAAAACAGTTTGAAAGTATTACAAACCTTAAAGACTGGCAACCTTGTAAATGGTCAAGACTGAGGCAAACACATCATTTTTGTTTGATGTTTACTGACTGCCTTACATAATGTGTACCTTATAATTCCAAGAGAGTTAAGCTTTTAGCAATACACAGTATGTAGTATAACATGTATTTCTCTGACACATAGAAAGGAGACAATCCATCTACACCTGGGAGCAGGCTCCCAGCAAAGCTTACCATAGATGTAATTCAAACCTCTTTGGAATTAAAAGGTTGCCATAACAACATGATGCATTTATTGTATATAGCTTTCCTTTGCTTATTTTTTGACATCACATTTTAGAATAGCAGTTGCCATAGCAACAGAATATAGTATCTTAAATGCCAGCTTTCATGTATATTTATGCAGTATAATTAAAGGTATGGGATATGGGACTGGGGCAATCTCTGGGTTGGATTAATTCACACCTCTCCCATGAAACAATTCAATGCTTCCACTAGAATTAAAAGTGAATTCAGATAGGACCATATTTCCAGTGACACTGTCTCTTGCAGATATAAATATACTTCATAATGCTTCCACTGTTAATTAAGTGTTGATAAGTCTTCTAAGTTATAAGCTATTAGCATGTCTCACTCTTTCGATTTTTTTCTAAGCTGCGATTTCTATTAATTACAGTTGTGTTTCTGTTCTTATTAGCTAAGCTGATCACTCTCAGAGGAATATGAGACTTTCCTGAGTGAAGCAAAGAACTGAGACATCCAGCCTGCTATCATGCCTTTCAAATGCAACTGGTAGCCAGGTTCTCAGCTCTGCATCCAGCTTTTTCCACTACTGTAGTGGTGTGCTCTAAAACCAGCTTGGAGAGGTAACGATGTCTCCCTGTGCAGACGGGGACTTGTCTCTGAATCTTTCTTCCACATCGCAGGAGTATGCAGAGAAAAAGGTGAAGATGAGCTGGGGTAGAACACCCTCCTTCCCACATGCTGCTATGCTGACTGCAGGGGATATAAGTGTGAGCAGCAGTGGGGTATTTGCACTTAGAAGGTGTAATTTGTTAGTGGGGTAAGCATCACCCTCCATAGGACAGATAACCCATATCCAGTCTACATTTTTGGAGTGTGAAGTCACCAAATTCATAAATGCCAATCTTGCCAATAGCTCAACACATCTCTGGTATTCTCCTAAGTCCCTGTGCTCATACTAATGTTGCTTCTACTTGAACAATTTTTCTCCAGTTTTCTTAAACTTTCTCTCCACTTTTGAGCTGGGTATTAACTCTTTGCTGTGTCTGGTGCCTGCTGTGAGCAGAAGCTGCTTCCTAGCACTGAAAAACAAGATAAATCTTATAGTCATAAAGCTAGATAGCAATAACAAGGCCCTAAGATCACTGATATTCTCTGGACAAAATGCTTTTGGCAAGATATTATCAGGGAATTATAAACATGAGCTTTACCACTCCACCTTGGGGTGGTTAGCAGCACCCCAAGTAAACCCATGAAATTGATACACAGAATAGTTAAGGGGAAAAAACCCACAATAGTATCTGCTTCAAAGACCAGAAGCAGCACACTCCCAAGAGTCCTTTATGTGCCTGATGTAACTGGCATGCCAGGGCACCAGGGTCACTCTGAAAATCACAGAATCATTCTGGCTAGAAAAGACCTTCAAGATCATCGAGTCCAACCATAATCTAACTCTACAAATCCAGTGCTTAAACCATGTTCCTATGCACCACATATCAGTCTTTTAAACACCTCCAGGAATGGTGATTCAACCACCTCCATGGGCAGCCTATTTCAGTGTTTAATTACCCTTACAGTCAAGAAGTTTCTTCTAATATCTAATCTAATCCTCCCCTGGTGCAACCTGAGTCCATAAAGAATCCCTTGAGTGGGTCTGGTCCTGAAGGTCACTAGTTAGCCTGCTTGACAGATGACTTCTTCAGGGACACACTGAAAGGCAGACCTAGAAAAGAGCACAGGGAGAGATAGCACAGGGGGGAGCAAGGAAGAGATTATGATAAATGAATGTTTGATTTTTACAGTGTGGAAAGCTACTAAAGGAGAAAATAAGGTATTTCTGGTTAGGGTCCTGTAGGAATACTTTTTATGGAAAATATTGTGTGAACTGGAGTGTCTTGAGTTCTGATAAAGAGCAAAATCTATATGAAAAAGGAGGAATGCAAATTATTTCTCTGACCTCCATGCTAACTGTTTGTATGAGCACAAAAATAACCATGGAGGAGAGGAATAGTAAAAGACAGTTGTACTGATACTTTCAAGTTCTGTCATTGAACATCATTGACCCGGAGTAATAAGTGTATATTACAACAATCATTGTTCTGAGTGACAAGGTCAGGTTGATGCCACACTATTCACATAAGTTTCTTTAGAGAGTTTCTTTAGATATAATAAGGCACCACAGGCTATCGTTTCCCTGCATGCTTATCAGAGAGATTCAGAGTCTCTGCAAAAACCCAGCTGGAGTATTCTGAGATTATCAGGTTGCAAAGAATTGGTCTCCATTATTCCTTTTCTGCTCTTTCTCAATAAGCTGGTAGGTCTGTAGCAGTGGCAAGCCAGGTGTCCACTGCTGTCAGCCCTTCAATTCCTTCTTCAGCAATTTTCAGTGTCCCTCTTGACAACTGAAGGTTTCCCAGGGAGCTGCAATTCCAGCTGTCTAGCAAAGAGGGAAGATGTGACACAACTGCTTTCAGGAACACTCTTGTTCTCTTCACTCCTCCCTGGCGTGCTTCTCTGCCACAGGGCTGTAGAATGGGACATCTTGGAGATGCTGGAATGAAATCACTGACCCCAGATTCCACTCATGGGAAGCCTCTGGAGATTAAATGCAGTCCAAACCCAGTCTAGTCTTAACATGGTCTGAGGGTCTGCAAGAGTTTTCCAGACACTTAGGACCTACTTAGCCTCCTACCAGACTATGGCCTAAAATATAGGTACATCTGTGTCCATGTTAAGTGCCTACTAGTCACATAATAGGGCTGTCATGCTTTACTCAGTAGGTCAACTCTTCACATTACAGTATGGGTTTGGTTCCCTTTTGCACCCACATTCAGGCTGAGCTATAGAAGATAACTCAGAAAATTACAAAGAATTCACACCTCACTGTTCTGATCTGGCAGAACTTTCTCAGTAACAGATTCTCTACACAAGATAATTGGATGGCTACATTAACATAATGGTATGGGCCTGTGGTTTCTTATTAATGGTTTAAATAAATTAGGTGATATCCTATCCTTCTCCCACACACTCAGGTTGCCAAGACTGGATGCTCTTTTGTGACTCTGGTCTGTACTTCGGCATCTGCCAGTCTGAACTTGATCCTGTAGGTCATCAGGAAAGGGAAACGTCTAATTACAGGTTAAACTTTAATGATCTATGGCTGTATTTGATTAACACATGTCTGTAAGCATGGACTAGAAGAATAAGGAATTCAAGGATCTCCAGGGTGAGAGAGTGGGTGTAGTGTGTGGTAGTCCAGGTCCTTGACTGGGTGCATTGACAGGACAGGTCCAAGGCCAAACCAAGAAGTCAAGTCTGCAAGGCAAGGTCAGGATAAGCAAGATACAAAGATCCATGTAAGTATGCTTAAAGCATAGCCAAGGCACAGATCAGATGCAACAAATTAAAATTTAATATGGATTAGGATGTAAAGTGACAGAGCCTTGGCTTGTCATCCCAGCTCTTCAAGATCAGTATGCTCTGCTTTGAAAGTCCTGGTCTTCATTAGCTGATATGTATCACAAACATCAAGTGCTACTGAGTATATGGAATTGAGTGTTGGCCTCCAAGTAGAATGGGAAAGAACTGAAACCTATTAAGTAAGAGTTTCAGTGATCTGAGTGGCAGGCTGAAAAAATTTTTGCTTCTGACACCATTAGAGAGAAAGCTGTTCTCCTAGAATGCACTGTAAACTAGCTCAGGAAAGTTTGCAGGTTAGGCAGTCTGGGAAGACACTGGGGGTATATTTCACAACAGCTAGTATCCACCCCAAGTACCTGAAGAAGATAAGCCACTGTGTTTGCATACTGGTTATAAATGGAGGTGATACTTAGGAGCATGAACTGGAATTTAAACACTCCTATCTTTGTTAAGTCAGTATTTCCTTAGTGTAGAGAATTCCATTTTAAAAGCAAAGCTGAGAATGTGGTCACTTGTTTAGAAAAGCCTTGTCTTGTGGAGGACAACTAGAATAAATAAACGCATAACATACCAGGGAAAATTTGCAATACTATAAAACTAATGAAATAAATTGAGAAAGTTATTTCTCAAACTGATTCTGAGAGGTGATCAGTCATGCCTCAATATATGACCTTTGTTTCTTGGGCTATGACCTCTGACAAGAAGGTTGAGGCAGAAATAAATAGTTTTTTATGTGCTTGTATGGCCTTTCTTTATAGCCAAAGAACTTCAGATATATGTATTTCCATATGCATCTGAGCATATATATAATAGCTCATATATCCAAAGAGGTCATAGTAGTATTCAGTTTGCAGGGATGTCAGGAGGTCATCTAGTCCAGCCTAAAAGTAGGGTTAACACTGAATGGAGACCAGGTTGTAATGTACCTCCTGCTTTCCATTGGCAGAATTGTCAGAAGATGGGTGAAGATAGTTCACCTACCAGATCTTTAAACTTTGCATTTCCAGCATCCGTTTGCTCAGTGCAACTCCTTGGTCACCTGCAGAGCCTAAAACAAACAACAGAGTAGATACTCTTCAGAAAAGCAAAGTTAAACTCTCCTCTGTGGTGGAAGAGATACCCCTGGATTCTGCTGTGTTCTGCTGTGTGTTCTGCTGTATGTTACCTGTCATTCAATTTTTCCTCTTATTCTCAGGTCATGCAAGGAAGGGGAAGTAGAGGAGGGGGAGGAAAGTGCCAGGCTGTGCATAATAGATTATGCAAAGAAAATGACCTTTTTGTCATCTGGATTCTGCTCTGAGAAATTCTATGTGTCCTTTGGAGGTGGATTAGGTTTCCACTGACAGGCTTTGGGAGACAGAATTTTCATTAGAATTAGGGGAAGAATATCTATTAGATAGATACAGCTCCTTATCTGCACCTTGTCTCCTTCTCAAACTGTCTGTGTGCTATCTCTCCCTCTCCTTGCCTGCTCTCACAGTTCCTCTGCTCGTCAGATTTGCCTTGCTCTCTTCACCCCTCTCTGGGGTTTTGCTGCAAAGATAAAAAAGTTGCTTTTCCCAGACATGAAGTGCCATTGCTTGTCCTTCACTTTCTAACTTCAGCTTCCAAGCAAGGGGCTTCTCCTGCTGCAAAATGACTGGACCAAGAAGCACTCAGGAAGTGCAAACACACAATGTTCCTCTATTTCCAGAAGGCACAGCAAACTGCTAGTGAGCCTTCTTGACCCATGATTGTCCCTGCTCTCCATCTGCCACCATTAGGACTTCCTCAAATGGGCTTAACAGGTAAATGCAATGAATATCACACAGAGGTCCCTGCCTTGTTTATACAAGGTCACTTACTAACAGTTAAGCAGAAGAGACCCTGAATCCTGAAGCTTTTTGCACTCTAGCTGAGAGCTGTGCTGGCAAAATAGAAATGGCCACAAGTGTGTATGTGGCCATCACACAAATCTATGTTATTACTGTTGTAGTGCATTTTTATTTTACTTGTGAGATGTGTGTTGCACAGGTAGGTCTGGAAGCATTTCTTTGAGAAATGTACTCCACTGTACTTCCAAGCACCAGTCCTTATTTATAATTACATAGCAAAATGATACTTTCTTTGTGAATCCATCTCAACAGCTGATGTCTGAGGCCCAGTTTGATGGATGTGCCATGACTGGTTCAAAGAGATTAACTGTTTTACACTGTTATATCTCATCCCTATTAAAAAAACCAATATTGTTTTCATAGATGTGCTTCTATTAATTCTGGGCAAGAGATGATGTTATATGTATAATGATGGTATATTCATGATGTATTTTGTTTCTCTCATGCATATTATGTTACAAAAAGAACACAATAAACCACATTCACAGCATAGTGGCACATTTGATACTACAGTCAATGGTTCTGCACACTTTGTGAAGTGGGAGAGAGTCTAGGAAATGGAGGGAAAGGATATAGCATATGTACCAGGGAGCAGAACTTTGATGACCATCCCTCATGCTTGATTCTTGGCAGCATTGGGAATAAATAAGAAAGTCTGCAGAGAAGAGGAATGCTGAGAGACCCAGGATCTAAACAGGACTGAAATACGAGATTTTATATTAGGACATGGGTGTTGGGCCTGAATACTCATGAACATTTACTTCCAGATTGGACTACTCACTACAAATATTACTTGTGCACTGAATACTTTTTCCAAAAGTATTTTTTGGTGTTCACATCAAACGCAGGAAAAACTGTGTTTTTAAAACACTACTCACACTGAATCTGAATTATATAGCCCTAAAAACTTCACTCAAAACAAAAGGTCTTTTTTTACATGACAGCAAGCCAAGTGTCATTGAAAATGAAGCCATTGCATTCTAGTACAGATTTTTGTAATAGGGCACTATATGTAAAAGTAATATCAAATTGAAAATTTTAATGTTCACTCAGGAAAGAGCCACTGGCATACTTCACAAGTGTTTACAAAATAAATTCTGCTCAAAATTGACTCACTTTTTTGAAGCTTTTAGTTTTTGATTGGTCAGCTTTCCGGAAGAAAAAAAAACCTAGCAGAATATTTGCCATCAATCCTTCTTGAAATAGTTCTTGTGAGTAGGAAGACAGCATTATTTAAAAATACAACATTTTCTGAAGCTTTCCTATGGGTGTAATGAATATCCACTCCTGGTTACTCATGTGTGGTGATTTTGACAAGCTGGACAGTTGCTTTGCCTTTGTGTTCTCCAGCCACTGGCAAAATGAAGTTTACCCTCTCTCCCACACATTTTCATGTTTTCATGACTAAGATTCACTACTGCTCAGCTATCACAGTCCCTCAACTCTTGTTCCACACAAATCTTCAGAGTCCTTGTCCTGCCCAGCAAGTCTTTTGAGAAAGAAAGTATTTTGATGAAGTATCAACAATGTAAAAATATGGAAACTTGAAGGCAAAATACTTCCATGCAAGAGGGAGCATTCAGCTCTATGATAAAAATGGGTGATGTGTTAAATACTTGGCACTGAAGCCTCCTTTCCAAATATGAACTATATGACATTGCTTTCTCCTTTGCACAGCAAAATTCAAAATTCTTCAAAGTCGTCAGCTGGAAGAGCTTTCTATCTTCTTTCTCCTTTATATTATTTTTTCCACTCTGTGCTTCTATAAAACAAGCATGGCTACTGCAGGTTTGATAATTCATAGAATCATAGAATCATAGAATCATAGAATAGGCTGGGTTGGAAGGGACCTCAGAGATCATCGAGTCCAACCCTTGATCAATTACCACCACAGTCACTAGACCACGGCACTGAGTGCCATATCGAGTCTCTTTTTAAATATCTCCAGGGACGAAGAGTCCACCACCTCCCCAGGCAGCCCGTTCCAATGTCTGATCACCCTTTCTGTGAAAAAATTCTTTCTAATATCCAGTCTGAACTTACCCCGGCACAATTTAAGACCATGCCCTCTTGTCTTACTGAGAGTTGCCTGGGAAAAGAGACCAACCCCCGCCTGGCTCCATCCTCCTTTCAGGTAGTTGTAGAGGGCAATGAGGTCTCCCCTGAGCCTCCTCTTCTCCAGGCTGAACAGCCCCAGCTCCCTCAGCCTCTCCTCGTAGGATCTGTGTTCGAGTCCCTTCACCAGCTTGGTTGCCCTCCTCTGGACCTGTTCGAGGACCTCAATATCCTTCTTGAACTGAGGGGCCCAGAACTGAACACAGTACTCGAGGTGTGGCCTCACCAGGGCTGAGTACAGGGGCAGAATCACCTCCTTGGACCTGCTGGTGACACTGTTTCTGATACAGGCCAGGATGCCATTGGCCTTCTTGGCCACCTGGGCACACTGCTGGCTCATGTTCAGCTTCCTGTCAATCCAGACTCCCAGGTCCCTTTCTGCCTGGCTGCTCTCCAACCACTCTGTCCCCAGTCTGTAGCGCTGCATGGGGTTGCTGTGGCCAAAGTGCAGGACCCGGCACTTGGCCTTGTTGAAGCTCATCCCATTGGAGTCAGCCCATCTCTCCAGTCTGTCTAGGTCTCTCTGCAGAATCCTCCTGCCTTCCAGCTGATCAACACTTCTCCCCAGCTTGGTGTCATCAGCAAACTTGCTGATGATAGACTCAATCCCCTCATCCAAGTCATCGATGAAGATATTGAACAGGACTGGGCCCAGCACTGATCCCTGGGGGACTCCGCTCGTGACCGGCCGCCAACCGGACGCAGCCCCATTCAGCACCACTCTCTGGGCCCGACCCTCCAGCCAATTCTTAACCCAGTGGTTAATTGGCTCTCATCTCCGGGGGGAATTTTCTGTCAATAAGATACAGTTAGGGATAAGTGCTGCCCCTGCCTCAAGAGGAGAAACTAACAACACCATGGGAGCATTATATGCCATGTTCACAACAAGGCCTTGCATCATCAGCTGCATGGACTGAAGCAAATACTGCAGAAAAATACAGCAAAAAGTACTGCAGGTACTGTAGACATTGTCGATGTAGTCTTAAGATGCAATTTGAGATATTTTATTATGATTTCTTTAACAGTAATATTATTCCCGCTGCCTTCTTCCCCCAAAGTCCTACTGGTAACACAAGTTAATGGATTATTTAAGAGGGAGAGAACTATAATACTACTTTTGAGGCCCATGTAAATCCCTTCTCAGAATTGTAGCGGATAAAGAAGATAATTGAGCCACTACACAAATACCAGCAAGTGCATCTCAGAACTCAAAGGCAAACCTCACAAATGAAGCAGAAGACCTACTTTTGACATGCCAAAAAGATACATCTGTCTCAGGATGCATTTACTGATTTGCTTTTGTGTTCAGAGGAACAGGAGACGCTACTGTGCCTCTTGGCCATTTATGTTTCCTTGAAATCTAAAGGGATGGAGATAGTATTCTCAAAGCTAAGCACTTGGAGAAAGAATGCAAGGACATATGGTGTTCATAGTGCTTTCGTGGCAATGCTAACAGAAAGGATATCTATGGAATAATTTGCAGCATTCTAGATCTCAAAAGCTGATGGTTCTTCCTCATAAGATATTCTTTATGAATGGGAGAACCACCCAGTAAAGATCAGCTTTCATCATCATACGATTATATGATCTTCTGCCGCCTCTGAAGCCATGTGATGAAGGCAATGCATGTTGTATTCTGGATACTTTCAATTGTTGATATTTTTCTTTTATTTGCAATAGACTACCAAATCTCCCCAGTTCAGTTAAGGCATAGGATGGTCCTGTAAGAGATGGTCTGTCACTTCTGAAAGTGCTCTGCTACCAAGAATTAATGCCTAACATTATGACCTCATCTACAGTTTAAAATAGAGTCCAAAGCAATAGCTCAAACATGTCCTTTCTCAGAGTCCTTTCATTGAAATCACATGGTATTTGTGCAACTAACTAAGGAAAAGTTAATCATGTGTAATCCACTAATGACTTTATTTTGTTTAAAGTAGCTCTACTGGTAAATTTCAGTGACAACAAACACTGGGCAAGAGCAAAATTATCTGTGCCACAAGATATTTCATGAGAATTTGTGGTGGCTGTTTGTTAAGGAAACCAAACAACACTTGAAGTGTTACATAAAACAAATTCAGGGCTTTTGGTTTTGTTTGATCAAAGCTTTTCTTGGTATCATCAGCAGGTTTCATTTTTGATGCTGAATATTTTAAACTTAAATATAGCACATTCATTAATTTTTAACATATATTAACTTAATGGTGTTGAGATATTTTATGATTATCACAGTTTAAATTTCTAACCCATAAAATAAGCAAATCAAAAGCTATTTCAAAATGAAACTTTGGAATGTTACTGTTCAAGTCTTTTAAATAGGAAATTTTTATCTTATGAAAATATCTTTTCATTGTATTTCTCTCTGTCCCATTAGACGATGTTCAAATCTGCATTTCCTAATTAGAAGATGTTGGATCACAAAATGCATGTTAATATCTGTTGGTTAGACTTTTACACACATAGTTCTGTTTTGCTACTTGAAAATACTTAGATATTTACCCACCTCTTCTATTCAATTTTGTCGCACAGGGAGACTGAAGTAGGGTAATGAGTCAGAGAGGTGAACAAAGAAGGAGGGAAAATAATTGAATAAATTCATACCAATTTAACCCTATTTGCAGTGGGTTTCAGAATTCTAGTACAGCACAGAATCCCATGTATCTTAAGATCACATGACTGAATAAAAATATGAATTCATTTATCTAGCCAGTATGCACTTTTCTCTTTATTTTTATTTTGATCAAAGGAAAAACACAACTGTAGCACAAAGCAGAAATAAAAACTGACAGATTAAAGCATGTTCAAACAAAATGCTCTGGACAAAGTATTAGCAGTGAGCTTACATGTGGCAATATTTCCATATTATACATCACAGCCTTTTGGAAATTAAGCCATCATTTTGATATATGTCCTTAAGCAGCAGAGCAGGAAAATGTTATATTAACCAGTGCTTGCAGAAGTGTGAAAGATTGCTGGCGCAGGTGGGGGCATCAAGCAATGGATACTGCTGAAATTTTCTGAATAAAGTTGTAGAAAGGTGGTTACACTTCATGGAAGCCTCCTGTGTAATCACTTCTGGCATCGGTTAACTTTTCCATTATCATCACTTCCAAATATCCTTTCAGCCTCTTTCTTCTAGACATAGAACTTCCTTTTGTTTCCAATCCACTGCTATTTTGTGACGTGCTGCTGCAAACAAATGTGAAATCAATTCTCTGCTTTTCAGCTTGTATGCTCCTTTTTGTTGGGTGTCAGCAAAACTAACATCAATGACAGTGTGGGTCACTCTTATTTAAAATATGCATCACTTAGAAATTGTACTAAGCTAGGTAAAAGAGGTGGAGAATGTTAGCCTGGAGGTGGCAAACACATTGGAACATAATTGGAATGCAGTTAAGTAGAACTACTAATACTTCAGAAGTTTCTCCAGACCAAACCGGATGAGGAGAGTCACTAAAATTAACATCAGAAAGGTTCCAAATCCCCTCAAATCATGGTATAGGATTAAAATACAGTGCAAAGAATAGGTATTCAAGGTAGTTACTGTCATTTGAAAACCTTTTATGTGGTCCTTGTCCTTGGCTTTTAGGCACTTTCCTGGATATCATCAACCAATAAATAGCATGATAGAGGACACAGTAATAAGTGGCAACCAGTCTGCAGGACACTTTTCAACAACCTTAAGACAAAATTCATGTTACCCAACCGGTCTAACTGAAATCTGATTTACTATCCAGTTACAACTGGCTTACTGGCTTACTGGAGAGCAACTAGCATTTTCCAGAATAGTAGGAAGCAGCCTTGTGGTT
The DNA here is from genome assembly GCA_023637945.1 of Phaethornis superciliosus. Lineage (NCBI taxonomy): Eukaryota > Metazoa > Chordata > Aves > Apodiformes > Trochilidae > Phaethornis > Phaethornis superciliosus. The sequence continues at coordinate 57,975,975 of JAJQWJ010000001.1, read as the reverse complement.
TTTGTCTGTTTAAAACTCTGTTTGGCTGGGAATTTTGGCAGTTTCTCTGAGGTCCATTAGTGAGTTTTATCCTCCCTGACATAAGGTCTTTTCCTTTTTACTTTCCAGATTCATAGTTTCACATTTGTTGACATGTGAAGCTCTGAGTGCTTCTTGCCCTCTCTATTTGTCTCTAAAACACATATATATAGCCCTTTATGATAAACTTTGCTTCTACACTGATCCTTCCATCACATAGCATGCAATACTGAGTTCCTCTACTCAGCTTCCATTCCTAGTACCTTTTTTCTTCCTCCTTCTTTCCAAATCTGAAACCCCATTCTTGAGAAGACCACAAACTATGGACCTCCAATCTTTTTTTACTTTCTGTGTAGGAATGAAACTTGTTGATGTGCCATATAACACTTTAATAACTGTTGTCTGGCTGTGGAAGTTACTGAATTCAGCTCCACTCAAAGGAGGCAAGTTTATGTAGTTTTTAAAGCCCCCTGAACACTATTGTAGTTTATGCTAAGTACATGCTATTGGCAGGCATTATATATGTCATGTTTACTATGTAATAATAGACAAGAGAATGCACTCTTTTCTGATTTACAAGATATTGAATACACCTGAAATTTAATCAAGAACACATTTTTAATAAGGCTGAAAATGGCCTGTCAAATACTACCTGATGATTTCTTAATTAAAAACAATGATAAATCTTCTATAAGAGGAGCAAGAATATTTTATTAAAGTATCACTGTGGGATTACGTAGAATACATATAAAAAAAAAAAAAAAAGGAAGTAAGTGAAAAAAAAAGCACAAAAACAAAGCACCAAACAGAATAAGCCCCACTTCATTCTGTTTTTTAAAATATACATAAATATCAATCTAAAAGTGATAAATCAACCACAACCAGCACATGGCAGTGCCTACTCAATAAATTGCTGAACAAATATTACCATTCCTTTGCTTTTCCTCACCTTTTCTTTTTGTTGTCTTGCCCCAGCAATATGCAAGCTCAGTGGCAGCCCTTCTTTACAGCTATTGACTTAGTCCTTTTCAAAGGAAAGCATTCTTAACATTCTCCGAAAGACTAAGAATCTCAGTGAAGCCCAAAATACTTAATTCAGGCAAAAAAAGACTGGATAGCTTACACCAGTCTTTAACATGCTGTCCATGGAACTGATTACAAATATTAATGTTGTGATTTAATCCCAGTAGGTGGATAAGCCCCACACAGATGCTTACCCACTCCTCCCCAAAAAATTGTAAGAGTAAGTGGGTGAAAATTCATGGGTTGATATAAAGAAGTGTAATAGCTAAAGAGAAATCTGTATGTGCAAGCAAAACCAAATGAGATATTCTGTTGCTGCTTCCCATGAGCAGGCAGACGTTTAGCTATTTTGAGGAAAGCCAGGCTTCATTGTGCATAGCAGTTGCTTGGGACGACAAACATCACCACTTCAAATACCTCTCCTTCTTTCTTCCCCCAGATTTTATTGCTGAGCATGATCTCATATGGAATGGAGTATCCTTTTGTTCAGTCAGGGTCTTGCACACCCCCAGCATATTTACTGGTGAGGCAATCAGAAAAGCAGAAACTCTCACTTGACTGTGTGTCAGCACCATTCAGCAAGAGCTCTGTTCTCATCATAAATCCAGATCATAGCACCATAAAGGTTTCTAGGAAATTAACTCTGTCCCAGCCCAAACCAATACAATTAACTTGCTGTTATCCTTGCACCCAGCGGATCACAATACTACTTATTAATCTTTCCCACAGATGTCTGCTTAAAGCATGAACATTGTCCCAGTGGAAAAATGCCTAGTTTTGACTATGCTTCCCATAAAAATCTAGTCTGGGCCCCACTGGGGCTGTCCCATTGCACAAGCAAAACCACAGTGTACAGATAAGATTTGTCGTACGCAGCCAATTCAAATTTACAGCTTCTGTGTAATTCCCACAAGCATGGGCTGTGCATGGCAAAACAAAATTCCCCAGCCCTTCCTCTCCTCAACCATACCCCTACACTATTTATACAGTGGGGATCACCAGCTTCCATTTTGAGCAGTCTGATGGATTACAGCATAGCCTGCAAGACCCAGGAGCTCTCTTTTAGTATCCCATAGAATCACAGAATAGTTTGGAGCAGAAGGGATCTCTAAAAGTCATTTAGTCCAACACTGTGCAATGAGCAGGGACATCTTCAGCTAGATCAGGTGGCTCAGAGCCTCATCCAACCTGACCTTGAATGTTTACAGGGATGGGGCTTTTCCCATCTGTTACAGTGTTTCATAACCCAAAAGCCTCTAAACACCACACAGAAGTATGATTGTGGGCATCCACACCTCCTTACCACTACATTCTGGTTTCTGCAGGAATGAAATACACCCATCGTTGGCCAAATGAAGCCTGTGGTACACATCAGCCAGCTCACCAAACCGGGTGACAAGAAGACTGATCCCAGGGCATACCACAACCCACATCTCCGACAGAGCCTTTTCATTTCCTCTTCTGCTTTGAAGGTAAGGTTACCTGGGGCACAGCCAAGAGGCTGAGGAGAGCATTTGTTTCCCTTTTGCTTGGCAGTTCTGAGCATGCATCCAGAGTGCTGTGTCCAGTTCTGGATCCCTTGTTGCAAGAGAAAGAATGAAAATGACAACAAGTTTAGCCCTGTGTTATGAAGATGCTTGGTGTCTGGAGAGCATACTGTATGACAAGAGATGAGAGATGGCTGCAGATGGGTTTCTTCAACCTGGAGAAGTGATAATGGAAAAGGATTTAATTTCTGTCTGCTACGAGTGTAAGTGGATTTGTGGAGAAGATGGAGCCCATCTATGAGGTGTATAGCAAAAATAAAAGAATCAGTTATCAAAAGTCTCAGTAAAAGTAAATCTGACTGGATATAAGGCAGAAAATCTTCACTGTGAGTGTGTCTAAGCACTGGAACAGGGGCCCAGAGAGGCTATGGACTCTCCATAACCAAACTATGGATTGGGTAAATGGTTGGTGAGAGGGTGAAAAAATGTCTGGGCTCAGACAGTGACAATCAGTAGTAACAAGTCCAGATGGCAGACCTTTACTAGTGGCATCCTTCAGGGACTAGTACCGGGCTAATATAATTTATCATGATTGTTAGCAACCAGGGTGATGAGATAGAGCTCACTCCTGGCAATGTTGCAGATGATACCAAATCAGCAGGAGCAGATGCCATGCTAGAGGGTATGACTGCTATTCAGAGGGTTCTAGACAGGTTGACAATAAAAATGGATGACAGGACCGTAACATTCTAGAGAGGCAAATGCCAAGTTACACACAACAGATGGAATTACCCCACACAACAGTGCAGGCCAGGGAATGGCTGGCTGGAAAGCAGATTTGTACAAAAAACCAGGAGGTCCTGGTCAACAAGAATTGAACAACACTCAACAGTGTGTCCTTGTAGTACAGCAGCCGTGTACTGGACTACATTAGTAAGACATTAGTTGGTAGGTAGAAGAGAAATGGTTATCCTCCTATGTTTGCCACTTCCCATAATCTGTATGGAGTGCTGTGTTGAGGTTTGTGTTCCCCAGTAGAAGAGATACTGACAGACAGAAAAATGTTCAAAACTTCACTGAGCAAGGCCCTAAGCAGCCTGTCCTAATTGGCATTGTCTGAGTGGGAAGTTGGACTAGGCCATCTCCCTTGCAGTCTGGATGGCTCCCTGTTTCTATCTCTTGAGTTAAATAAAACTCTGATAAACAGACTGTAATCTCATCTAATTTTGAAGGTGGCCTTGCTCTGAAATAGTTGTCGGACTACATCCAGAAATCCTGCTCAGCCTATGGTAGCCTTTGAACTATGATATTAGTGAGCATCTTTTTTCATTCATCTGCATAAATCCATTGCCATTTAAAATAATCCTGTTAACAGAACATATAAACAGGTCTATGTTAGCCTTTGAACTATGATTCTAGTGAACATCTTTTTTCATTCATCTGCATAAATCTATTGCCATTTAAAATAATCCTGTTAACAGGACATATAAACAAATGGATGCATAAGCAACAGTTTGCTCCTCACTTCCAGTGGCTGGCCCTGTTTGTACTGAAGGAAAGCCCTGAAAGAGGCATGCAACATTGTAATTTGATTTTTGTAATACTTCCAGAGGGATACAGTTCTCCTGGACCTTCTTTGCCATATCTGCCAGCTTTGAGAAGACATCCTGAATAGCTGCAAGCACAATAACATCACAGGAAGCCCATGTTTGAGGCTTGAACTGAACTCTAAACATCCTATGATCGACAAGATGTTGAGCGCTTCCTTATTAACTTACTATCTGTTGAAAACCAGGCTAAGAGCCCACTACCTCAGGAGGAAGTAGTGTCAGCAAAAATAAGCTTCCTCTGTTTTTTCTCGCTTCTGATGAGCAAACTCTTCAGAACTACTTCAGGCACTCAGGAGTGTCAGCTCCACTGACTTCCAATTGGATGTACTCCCTTAAGATGCTTAAGGGGTTCTGAAGATGTTGCATTTTGGAAGGAAAATAAATAGCTCTGCAAGACAAGACAAAGCAGGTTGCAGAGCTGGCAAAGAAAATCCAACAGACATTATGTTGAATCAATTCTTGCCCACATGTTTTCTCTAAAAGTGCTGAGAAATGTTCTGTACCCTTTTCAGCTAAACTGCTTGTGACCTTAACTCATGAGAGTAAGGAGATCCTCTTGCTGACCAGGAATAATTCACCTCTTGTCATGGCCCTGTACTGGTAATTGGAGAGAAGGAGACAAGCAAAGAAAAATTAATTGTTTCATTCATCATAGAAGAAAATTTGGAAGTGAGACAGGGAGGGGAGATGGGAGACTAGACTGAGAGATCTGTAAATTTTTTTCAGATGGTTCCTGGCACAGTAGGCACTTCAAATTAAAAAAAAATAAAAAAAATAAAAAAAATTATCATATTGCTTTTAAGCTAAAAGAGTGTAGATTTAGATGAGATTTAGATGAGATATTTGGAAGAAGTTCTTTCCTGGTGAGACATTAGGACAGGTTGCCCAGGGATGCTGTGACTGCCTTCTCCCAGGAAGTATTCAAGGCCAGGCTGGATGGGGCTTGGAGCAACCTGGTCCAATGGGAGGTGTCCCTTCCCATGCAAGGGGGGATCAAACTAGATGATCTTTAAGGTCCCTTCCAATCTAAAACATTCTATGATTCTGCTGTAATTGTTAACCCACATTTGACAAGCAGTCTTGAAAAATGAGTCTGATATATAATTTCTAAAGCCATGTGCTCCTTCCAAATAATTTTTACACACAGACTTCATAAATATCCAGAGATATCACTCCTCTGCTATGCACCAAGAACAGATTAGTTCAAAGCACCTAATGCAATTAGTATGCTCAGGAGAAGCAAAGATATCTAAGTCGAAGAGAATTCTAAGGCTGTCGATGCTTAATAAGTTATATAATGAAATAAGAATGTATTACATAGGGAGGAGGAAGTCCAAAACAGTGATGATAAAAAAACAAACCAAAGCAAAAAAAACAAACTCTGTAAATAAGAATTTAATTGTATAACACATAAAAAGGAGACTGCAGCATGGAGTCATGCAGCACTCACTGGTGTTTTGTTATTGTCTTTTTTGGAAGTCCTGTATAAGTTTGTGGTTTTTCTCCCATGAGCAACTCAAGCACACAACAGGAAACGATTGAGTTGAGGGGATGAAGTGTCAGGTGGGAGTAGCATGGCAATGCAAAAGATGCAGGGACCTCTGTAAGCACAGCAAAAATACCCAGGCCACCAAGCTCCAGGACAAGAATCCCAGTACTGAACTTCCCTGCCAGCTGAGCAGACAGACTGTGCCTTTAAGCTGAGTGCTCTGTTCATTGCCTACCCAAGGGCTGTGAAGGAGCTGTAGTTTTTGAAAATTTTATCTTGACAGATATCTGAGAGACAATAGCTCCATTTCTTTTTTTTTTTCACACCCTCCCACAAGAGCCCTTCATATTCCCCTACCCCTCTTTTAACATCTAAATATTCTCACTGATGTTTTTCACTTGATAAAGCCTGAGCAAGAACTATCATGTGAACCATCCACAATGATCAAAGTATTCTTAAAGATTATGACAGAGAAGCAACAGCTCTCTTTATGGTGATATTTTGCCTTTATATGATTGCCAGTCTCAGATAAATCCCACACTAGAGTTTCTTTCCCAGTCAGTTTTGAATTTGCCCCTCCCCCTGCACTTCAGTGCTCATAAAAGCATCCTTTCACATAAACACTGAATTCTTTCCAGAGTGTATACCAAAACTTTTCTGTACCCCCTAGGAACTTCCAGTGCACTGATGGTGTTTTTTGCAGCCCTAGTCAACTTTTTCCTTTCCAGTGGCCAAACACTGACTGCAAAATTTCAGATGTTTCCAAAGCTGCCCTTTATTTCTACTTAAAATCAAAGCTCCAGATACAAATAATCTGCAGAATCTTGATGAAAACAATCAAGCCTTGAAGCTGTAGAGGTAGCTTTAATTCTGTGTAAACATCTTCACAGAAAATATCTAGAGATCTCTCTTTAACAGTGTGGAACTGAGATGTCCTTCTGTGATACATCCTACAATGCCACCACCAATAGTACACTGGACATTATATTTTCTGTTACTGCAGAGGCTATGACGACTGCTGGACCATTGCTTGGTAAGGGAATTACTAACACAGGGAAGATTAATTTGGGATCATTATAATCAGTTTCTCCCATTTCCTCTCACCACCTTCATGAGAAACTGGTTACTTAATTTCCAAGAAGGAAAAAAAAAGAGGAAAGGTGGTCTCTGGGATAGCTGAACAAGAATAATATTCAGAACAATAAAATACAAAATTATTTGCTCTGTTTTATGTAAAAAATATAAGAGATAAGATAAGATAAGATAAGATAAGATAAGATAAGATAAGATCCTCTACATGAATGAAGACTCTTAAAATCCTCTCTGGACCTCTCCATCTCTCTAGAGGACCATTTCATTTTTCATCCCAGACAAACCAGCTTTCTTACATGACTGAATTTCACTTATTCCATCTGTCAGAGGACAACATGCCTTGATGAGTTCTTCCTGTCTAAACTCCTGATTAACAGCCAGGTGACAAGTCACTGACAGCCTTGTTATGATGTCAGAGGATGGGAAGTCCATCTCTGTCTCTTTCCATCTTTTTCCCCTGTTATTCAAAAGGGGCCACTTCACCCCTCAGTTGCTCCCACATCCTGTTGGAGCACAGGGGTCTTCAAACCTCTGTGGGGGGTTCTGGCACAAGACAGCAATGCTGGAGTGAACAGACTGTGTAGCTTTGAAACCTACAGGCACAGTTGGCATGAGGTTCTTTTTTAACTCACATCCAATCAACTCACCACCAGACACTTTTCCATCAACAACTAAATACACTGTATTACTAAAAACTCATTTCAGGTTGTAGTCCTGAACATTACTTTTTAAAACCGTGTTCCAATATTTTTTAATCTCATTTGTTTAAAGTTACTTTTAGGAAATATTTTTTGATGTTTTATAAGTGTATTCTTTTAACATCACTTTTTCAAGTTGTGTTTTGATTGTTTTTTTAGTTGCTTTGGTTTAACAGAACTTTTACAAAATACTTCACTTTTTATTAAATCACCTTTATGTTATTGTTAAATTTTTATTTCTCAAGATTTACTGAGTTTATCTACTTTTGAGAAGTAAATAAAAAAAACCCAACAGTCGCAGAGCAAGGTGTGCACCTCTGATGGCCAGTTTCACAATGAAGGTGTGAGATTAATCAGCTAGCATGTGTTACAAATGGTTTGACTCAGACTTGAACTCCTCAAAATATAGTTTCCTTGCAAAAATCAGAGCCTTGTGAACAGAGCCATCTGCTCCCTGAAGTTCTCTTCATGGTGCTGGTCCATGCATAGTTGTCCTGGCAGAGAGTTAGCAGTATAGAATTGTCCAGCAGCTAATTGGTGGTGTTCAACTGGTGATGTACACATGTGCCTCTACAGTCTCTGCTGGGTGACCACGGCAGCTTCTTTCTATTGACTTTCTTCTAGTAACAGGATGATAAATGCTTAACCCTTTTGCACAAAATTTGGATCAAAGTTTTCAACGGGTGGCTCAGTACTGAGTCATTTCTTTCGTCGGTTTTCCCACTGTTCAGGACTGGAGTTGTGATAAAAGTGTAACTACAGCATGAAAAAAAGTAAAAATTTAGCAACAGTGCAAGAAAATATTCCAGTGACAGCCACTCTTTCAGGAGAAAGGAATTAAGTTGAGACTTAGGTAACAAGTCTCACACTTACCCTGTAATCTGCCAGCACAGGCCTATTTGTAGAACAGCTGTGACAATATTTAAATACAGTAATTTTGAGTTTGAATTATAGATGATGTTTTGTGCTTCAACAGATCTCGGTGGCTAAATATTTATCTTTTCATCTTTCAGGTGTCTCCTTTTGTTGGCAAATTTCCAGTTCCCTCTATATTACCTCTCTCCTTTGGAAATACTGCATCGAATAAGGATCTCTCTTTTTCCGAGCTCATCTCCTCTTTCACCTGGCTCCTGTGGTGAAAGTAATTAAGAGCAATTGGTTGCTATAGGAATATTAATATTTATTATTGGTACTGCAGTAATATCCTGAAGCTTCAGCAGCTGCGATATAAATATGTAAGAGTAATAGTGTGACAGTGCCAGCTTGGATTATTACTTTGACCCCAAGATCAAGAACACTACAATCATGTAGACATACTCTGAAAACTGTGAAGTAGGGAACCTTCCAGAAAAAAACTGTAAAATAGAATAACAATCATTTGCATGCAATAGAAATGCAATAATTTTAAGCATCATTTCTCTTGAGAGTATCTCTGGTAACTGGCATCTACAAATCAGTCTTTTGAGAAGTTGAGGAATATGTGTTGTGAGAGTAAAAATCCTCCATTTAAATTTCTTTACCATGGGTCCACATAGTTTCTGCAACTGTGTCACATGCTTCATTCTTCTGAATGTTAGCTTCAATCATCAGGAAAGGTTGTTGTGGCATAAGCATACTAAAGAAGTTTTTTATCTATATATGCCTGGCCTATCAAACCATCATGCTAGAACACTAACTACTAGTATTTTTTATTAAGTATATAAGTTTCCTAGAAGCTATATCTTTTTGAGATAGAATGTGAAGGTGAGATTTGTGGAAGCAGACAGCATCCATCCCACCTTGCTTTGCCTGCTGATGGTAATATCACCTATTTCTGGCCAAGAGTGAAGCAATTTTAAATGCTCCCATTTTAACCTGTTATTTGATCCACAAAGAGAGACAGCATGAAAATTATACCATTGCAGCAGGTCCCATCTTATACACTTTCAAAATAACACAACAGAAAGGCTACTAATAAAATTAATACCTCTAAAAAAAGAGAACATTTTAGGTGTATCAGTTTTTTCAAATCACATTATGGCACCTTGAGGAACAGGAAACATTGTTTCATGGAAATTCCTCTGCCTTCAAAATACTGTCATGCAAAAAGCACTTTGAAGAAAATTTTCACCCACTTTAGTTCATTAGTGAATTTCTACTTATATACACACAGATTAAGAGGATACATACAGTGTATGTGTCTGAGTGTCTATATATTTACCGAAGAGTCAAGATGATTATGGTGAGATCATGGGAAGAAAAGATAATGCATTTTAAATGTATGAAGGGATTTTAAGAAAATTACAAGGCCCAAGCATTCTAATTACCCAGCAAAGACAGAATAAGATGTAATAGGATTAAAGGGACACTGCCAAACTAAATTTTAAAAAACATTTAATTGAAAAATTTCCATGTTATGAAAATTCACACTTTCAATAGCATGTTGTGGTTTTGAGATTGTTTAAAGTTCTCTTGAGAAGGAAATTTTTCTTTCTGTACATTTGGTTTCAGAGGTCATGTAAAAGGTTATATGTTGAATAGTTTATTGGGTATTTACATAAAGAAACCAGAGAAAAAAAAACTTATTCTAATCTGCCAGCTATATCTAAATTTTTGTCTCACTTCCATTTGAACACATGAAATATTTTTAAACAAATGTGGTGTTGTTCAAAAAAAGGAAAAGAGAAATTTGAAGGTACAGTTAGCAGTGAATGTACCTGCTAATGCCTGTGTCCCTGTGATAAAATTTAGGACACATTTAAAAAAAAAAAAATTCATTCTGGATATCTCCTTTTGCAATTTGGGACAGCTGAAAAAGATTAATTTTCAAACTTGTACTACTCAGTTCATTCTGAAAGCGATGTTCCCATTCACAGACTGAGAAAATAGAGGCCCCTAAAATGAATGGTCAGTTTGAAAAACTGTTATCTTTAAAATTTCATAGATTCTTACAAAAGTAACATGTCAGGGAGTTAAGAAGACGTATTCTGTCTCTTCCAGTATTTTTGTTCAAATGTGTCATTTGGTCACAGTAGTTCTTCTGGGGAATGATTGAGTAACTGTGACATTCTAACACAATTGTAAACATCCTCCTTTTTTTCCTACACAGATACAAATCTAGTTTTAAAATTGTGTTATATAAGTGTATTAGCTAGTCTGCTCTAAAAATATAGCTGACAGTTTGAAATGTCCCAGTTAAAAATATTTTTCAGTGATATTAATCTTTCCTGTGGATTATTTCTTGTTTCTCTTGATTTTTTTTCTTATTTTTTTTTTCTTTTTAAAATGCTACAGAAATATTCCACATTTTTGTGTAAGAACAAAGATAAATTCTGAACTTTTTTTTTTTTTTTAAACAGGAAAAATACCTATCATTTTCTAAGCATCTGGAATGTTTTCCTAGAGTAGACCTGCTATCAGATGCTGTTAGGTACTGATGAGAACTGTTTTTCATTCCAAGCACCACTATTCAAAAACCCCCAACTTACTGACAAATATGAAGGAATGCAAATAAAAGCAATATAAATCATTTATGCTTAGATAATATGAGAGCTAGGGATGAGAACAATAAGAACAATGAGCACTAAGGGTCATGTTAGGTAACTGCATGACTAGATGAACTTGCTTATGGAGAAAAATGAAGGCAGGTAGGCACTGCTAGTTTGTCTAAACAAAAGTGCAGTGCCAATAGCATAATAAATGATATGTATTCATAATAAGGAATAAATAATAGACAGAGGTACTGTTTATGGTAATATAACTGGCCATGACTTGAGTATTGCCATAGTCTTAAGATCTTGACTGCACAAGAGGCGTAACAAGGGAAACTTCAACAACGAGATCTTTGGGTAATTACAAAGCAGATGAAGGAAGTCCCATTGCCTGAGGGTAGACTGGGCAATAGTCCAACATTCTAAGTATTTACTGTACAGTTGATTGACATTCTAGGAAATGTTTTAGATGGCAAAGCCAAGATACAAAAATGGACTTCAAAGTTAAAATTGTTGTCCCTGTTCCACTAGAGGTCTGCAGAAAAGTTTCAAGAAAGGACCTTTCTGTGGCTCTCACTTGCAGAAGTAGAGCAGGGATCAAATCTTTGGAGGTAAGATGAACTGTATGTTGCATTACATCCTTTCCATCTCTAATTTTCATGTCTGAGAACATTAATCACTATTGGGTAGAGGTCTAAATCAAAGAAGGGAACTAATGTTTTGTGCAGGCTCAGCACACAATGTTCTAATGTTTATAACTATGTAATTTCCAAACCAAATTTCTTCAAACAAGGTAATGCATCATTCAGAAGTACATTCTCTTTCAGGGGTGATGTTTCAAAATAAAGTTGATTTGAGTTACTGGGGATAAAATGCGTATGAAAAATACCTTAAGTGATGAAAATCACTTTTTCCTTCCTCCTGATTGGATATCTTGGAAAAAAAACCCCAACACGAACAGATGGATTCATTTTTATGAAAGTTTCTAAAACTAATTCAGTCTTGGATTGAAACCGAGCATGAAAAATTTGAGCCCCAAAGGTAATATTTTTTTTGAGAAAGTTATAAATTACTGTGGTTTAGAATTGAAATGCTATTTTCAAGCTTGACAATATCATCACAACCACAGTGCTACATTAACCTGTGTTGTGCAAAGCTGTAGTCATAATAGAAAACCAAATTCTCCTGATTTCAACTGACCTGCAGCAAGTTACTCTGTTAGGAAATATGTCACGCAAACAGAAAACAGTGAATAAGAAAAAGATGAGAGTGAGTAGGACTAGAGAAGAGAAGCAAAAAATAAAGTAAAAGATAGACCAATACAGCCTTTCTCTACCAGTCTTCTATTTCCCCATGGGAGGGTAAGAAGTCTATGGTCATTGTTTGAACACAGCGATGAGATATACAAGACACAGAAATAGTAAAGAGACCAAAAGAAGGTGAAAAATGGAGATAGTAAGCATAAATTATCAAAGAAAGTAATTTTGGATCTCTTTCAAAAATTTCTAGAAGAGTCATCTCTCAATGACAATGCATAAGAGGTCCATTTAAAACCAATTTTTAGAAACCTGCAAAACCATGGCAAAGCTAGAAGTAGGCCGTATTTGCAGAGGAGGAAAATGCGTTCTATAAAAATAAAAAGAATGGAGTAAGAGACACTCTGGAACTGTCCAAGACTGCAGAGTATCTGTTTCTTTTTTTTTTTTTTTTTTTTTTTTTTACCATGTAGAAGGTACCTCTGTTGATGTTTGCCATCCATGACATCACTCTGAAGCAAAGACTCTGGCAGTACCAGCTCCTGCAGAGGCTCCTGAAGCTCTGGGTTTGCCAAAGGTGCCTCAGTGTGACAGTTCTCAGGTTACACAAGTTCTGAAGTAATCATTTATCCAAATTTATCAACTTTTCTTAAATTTGTTGACTGAAGTCTCCTGCCAGGGTTTCTGTGTAAGTATATTTCTCAAAGATTCTTTCAGTGGTTGTCCTTGTTGCTGACCCTGCTGTACAAGACTTACTTCAAAAGCATTTTGGGCAGCAGACTTTGACTGAAACTTGCTCTTGCCTTTACGGTGTAGGTTGGGAGCCTTATCAGTTTTCTTCTGACACCATTTCACTCCCCCCAGAGGTAAAACATGTTCTGTGTCCTGAATTTTCTGCTTGTCTCCAGGCAGTATTCAGTGAAAGACCCCTTAATGAGTTTCAGCTCCAGGTCCTTCTCTTACCTCCTCCCAAAACACCCTCATGGGTTGGGTGTAATTCCCAGTTTTTCCTGTAAAAATCAGTCATCACATTACAAACATCCACTCAGGTTCTGGTTTGGCTGGATAGGAACGAACCATTTGCTGCCCTGTGGCCATAACCTGACAGACAGAAAACAGCAGAAGAAATCGGCCTCCTCTCTCCTTGTGACTGCAGATATTTTTCCTCCTTTCCATATTCTTATTTTAAATAAGCCATCCTTGCCCCTACCTAAGAGGAAAAAAAGTTCAGTGTCTCATCTCACCTGTTATTGTCTTGCTGACATTTAGAGACAAATGTCAAGTTGATAGTGTATCTGGGAGACAAGAGAGGGACATTGTCCTCTGATATTCAAAGTACCTTGATACAAGTACCGTGGCTGCGTGGCCAGCAGGTTGAGGGATGTGATTCTCCCCCTCTACTCTGCTCTTGTGAGACCTCACCTGGAGCACTGTGTCCAGCTCTGGAGTCCCTATTACAAGAAAGACATGGATGTCCTGGAGAAGGGCCACAAGGATGATCAGAGGACTGGAGCACCTCTCCTATGAAGACAGGATGAGAGAGTTGGGGTTATTCAGTCTGGTGAGGATAGGGCTCCAAGGAGACATTAGTGCAGCCTTCCAGCATCTGAAGGGGGGCTACAAGAAAGCAGCTGAGGGAATTTTTAGGATGTCAGGTAGTGATAGGACTAGGGGGAATGGATTCAAACTAGAGGAGGGTAGATTATTCACCATGAGGGTGGTGAGACACTGGAACATGTTGCCCAGAGAGGTGGTGGAAGCTCCATCCCTGGAAGTTTTTAGGGTCAGGCTCTCTGAGCAATCTGATCTACTGGGAAGTGTCCCTGCCCATGGCAGGGGGGTTGGAACTAGATGATCTTAAAGGTCACTTCCAACCCTGAAAATTCCACAAACCAATGAACATTCGTAACATCTTTGCAATATTCTACATGTTATGTATCTTAAAAATTGTGAAAGATACTCAGCTTTTTTCCTTCATTTTTAGCTAATCCTGACCAGATTGTAAAAGCATATATGGCAGTCAAGTTAAGGACATGGATAATAAATCTGATTAAGAGAGTGCTTTGTTCCATAGTTTTCTTCTTCTTGAAGAACATATTTTAGAGCTTAGAGTTAGTTTTAGAGCCATCTCATATCATATAAAAGAAGCCTCACTTAACCCTAAACCTGCCTCATGCAATGAGCATCAGAGAATGGAACTCACAAGCAAACCTCTGGTAGAGTGTGAAGGTCTCTTAAAGACAGAATACTTCTTCAAAATTCAGTGGCTTGAAGATTTTTTTCCATTGGGACAGTTTTCCAAGGATAAATATCTTTGACAAATATGTGCACAGAAAAAAATTAATCTGGAAAAGTTCTGATTCTATAGAAAAACAAAACTCCTTAAAGAGACACATAACTATAAATCTCTACCTGTATATATGTCTAAATAGAAACTGTTTTGTGCTGTCATACATCAATAACCATAAAAATGCATTGTGGGAAAGAGAGGTTGGTTGCTTGAAGTTCTTATTCTGTGTACTAGCTAAAGTTCCCTGGAGAAAATTAGATACTGATGCACAGCTATATTATACTTTATACTGTGGCAACCGTGGTATAGCTCTGTGATGACATCTCTGAGCTGAACACTTTTTGCACCAAAATATATGGGTTTTAATTACTCACAAAGGCTTAGCAACTTCAGGGAGCAAAAGTAATTTTCGGCTTGATTCTTCTGGAAAGCTATAATGAGTCAGGTAATTGTATGCTTGTATGCAGGAATTTTCATCTGTGAGGATGCTTAGTAGGAAAGCTGGGCTAGGGAATACTCTGTGCCACTAGAGAGAATGGATAACCGGGCAGAAAACTTCACAGAACTGTGATGCTCCTTATCTTCCTAGTATGAAAAAACACTGAGAACCCTCCCTGTAGAGTTACTCATTCTTGTAACACAATTCTGTCATTTTAAGGACAGTGCAAAATTCTCAGCATGCTTTATAGTGAAAGATATTTAAGGCTAGGTTGGAATTTCATCTTGAGGGAAGCTTTTAGGGATAATTAAATCAGCTCTGACATAATTTTGGCAAGTGACCTAGGCAGGCAATTAGTAATGTATCCCAAGTTCAACAGCTCTATACCAATACATCCAAAGACAAAGTGGACTTAATTGCTTGCTTTTTCCACATTAAAAACTCTACCACAGATGAAGACTAAGGAACACCAAAGATTTCTTTCAAAATATCCACAGAGTTGATAGAATGACAGACAAAATATCTGACATGAGTTCTATAAGAAAAATACCTTATGTTAAGTAAGTATCTCTTCTGCATAGTGGTCACAATGCCTTAAGTCTGCCTTGATCACAGCTAGTATGTGACCACAGAATCAGGTCTGATAGCCTTGTAATTAAGAGTTTTGAAGACTGAGCAGTCAAAAATTACAGTGGTTATCTACAACAATGGGATCTACATGTCTTGGAACTGAAAACTCAGTCTGTATCGACATCTAGTCACCACTGGATGTATTGAAAGACAAAATAGCTAATCCTAGTACTTCTCTTCAAATGGTTGCATACTTTTTCGTTCACAAATAAAACAAAAGAGGAAAAAAGAACCCAAAATACATATTTTTTTTAAACTGCCACACAATTTGAACTTCACTTTAGGTTGATTATGAGCACCATCCACCAGCTCTACAGGCTTGGGTAGGAATGGCTGGAGAGCTGCCCAGCAAAGAGACACCTGGGAGTGCTGATCAACAGCCAGCTGAACCTGAACCAACAGTGTGCCCAGGCTGCCAAGAAGAAGAATGGCATCCTGGACTGTATAAGGAACAGTGTGACTAGCAGGACCAGAGGGGTGATCTTACCCTTCTACCCAGCCTTGGTGAGGCTGCAGTTTTGGGCACAGCAGTAAAGGAAGGACACTGAGCTGATGGAGAGGGTGCAAAGAAGGGAAATTAGGCTGATTTCACATCTGGGGAACAGGTCTTCTGAGACGAGGTTTAAGGAGCTGGGCCTGTTCAGCCTAGAGAAGAGGATGTTGAAGGGAGATCTTATTGCTCTCTACAAGTACCTGAAAGAAGGTTGTAGTGAGGCTTGACTTTGCCTCTTCTCCCCAGTGATTAGTGATAGGACAAGAGATAAGGAGTTCAAATTGTGCAAGAGGAGTTTCATATTAGATATTGGGAAAAATTCCTTAACTAGAAGAGTGGTGAAGCATTGGAACAAATTGCCCAAGGAGGTGGTGGAGTCGCCATCCCTGGGGCTATTAAAAAAACAGGTAGATGTGGTACTTCAGAAGATGATTTAGTACATAAGGGTGTGTAGGACTGATGGTTGGACTTGATGATCTTGAAGGTCTTTTCCAACCATGATGATTCTTTGATTCTGTGATTCTATGAATTAAGTGTCAAGGTAGGGGCTCTTGTCTGGTGATTATAGATTGTCAGTTCACTTTGATGTAGTGTACTAAGTCTTTTTCTAGAGAGCTAAAAAGGACCTAGTTGCTTCCAATCTTACTTTTGGAACAGGCAGTAAAAGAAAATGTTCTGGAAATACTCAGATTTATGGTTCCATATGGCAGCCTTCATCATGAGAGACTACTTAAGATCTTTCTGCCCTCAGTCTGCTTCCCTTCCTCCCTCATCCCCAGTGCTCTTCAAATTCTTACCAGCCCCTTATCTGTATTCCACTCTAAATTGCAGCTGTTGGTATAATCCTGTTAAAAAGAAAGCAACCTCTTATGGGAATTTTTTTAGTAGAAACACAGAGGTTTTTCTATGTGTGTTAAATAGGTTATTTTGCACACCTGTAGACTAAGCCCACACAAAGAGTGGAATGGATGGATGTGAAGGAATAACTTTTTGGCAAGATGTAAATCACTTGTACTAGCTCTGCCACCAAAGGATTCATAACATGAAAAAGTATATTCATAACACCACTCACAAATAGATTAGCATTTTCCAGTCTTGCACAAAACATGTGTCTTTCCACACAGACTAATAGATTTTTATTGAGTTTTCTGATTGTTCTATTTTATCACTACAGGCAAGCAACAAAGGCATGAACACTTTGATTTAATTGTTTAACAGGTACTACTGCAGTGTTTCAGGTCCCCTTGTGCTACCCTGTATTTAATTAAGAGATTATGAACCACCCCATGCCCGTGAGCTTTCCTTATATGCAGGTGGATGGTACATAATGCTTATTGAATTCCAGCACAAAGTTTGTTTGTCTGTAAATGTACTGTCTTAAGATGGCTCCTCATGCAGCTAAAGTTCAATGTAAAGCTTAACGAAGCTTATCAGCCTGTCTAATGAAGAATATTACCACTCTGTACAGAGCTGGAAAGCACAGAAAAATTTGTCACGGTTTTTTGTCAGACATGAGGAGCACTGAAGCCCAAGCCGAAGTGCAGACTAGAAACTATTGATTTTCATTTGATCTAGTTATGTTGCTCTCTTAAATAAGGAGAGTAAACAGTAGGTAATAGATATGTAAAAGGGAAAACTATGACACTGTTAGTAAAGCTAGGGAGAGAGGGAAGAGAGTGGTTTGCATTTTGGTAGAGTTCAGTCGGAGGCAAAATGAAAGAAGGCTGCTGGTGGACATGTGGTGAGTCCATGTGTTGTGAGTATTAGCACACAAACACATTTTGGTCATCAGAGTTGGGACAGCTGCTGTGCTAGGAACATCCCCCCATTCAGAACTGGGTCCTTCCACTTTTTAAGAATCTACTGTGCTGAGGGGTGCTCATTTAACTTCATTTTTATGATTTCCATTTCAGTTTGAGAAAGGTTGGGATTTGTGTATTTCAGTTTGTCTATTCAAGGATTTTTTTGCGTTTGTTTGTCTACTGCAATACGGTGCTATTTAATGCTATTTGTCACACTCACCTAGTGTTCTTTACAGTTGCTTCTTTTGTGGAGGAATATGGGGTTTTGCTGGGTTTTATGAACATGATTGTTATAAAATGCATTTATTTTTTTATGTTGACCATAATAAGAAGAAAGTTGTGGTTGATGAAATCCATAGGTATTTTAATGAACAAGTGGTTGTTAATAAATTACTGATGAAAATTCCTATAGAATTCTAAGGTTATAGGTCAGATGAAGAAATCATCCTCATGTAGCATAGATGTCCTGCTACATGCAACTCCTTATAAACCTCCTAAGCCAAGATTTTTTTTATTATTATTATTCCTTCAAGAATAACTGCTGATGTCTGTACATGGGAAGTGGTGAAGCTGACAGGAAATGAGAAATAAATGAAATATTTTGCAGTTTGCTCAGCTTTAAAACTTTAATGCTTCCATGTTCTTGTAAGTGAGACTGTGATGGTATCGTATCTGGGTATCATGGATAAAGATATTCAGAATGATGGAAGATGATTTACTGAGAAGTTTTTGAGGGATAGTGTATCTCAAAATAAAAAATGCTCTCTGGTTGTAAAGACACTTTCTGTGTATCCTACATTTAATAGAACCATGCTTATGTCTGATGTGTCTACCTGGATTCCTGTATTGATCTTCATTGGGAAGTGTATAAAAAGCTCTACAGAACTAGTAGTACTGCTTTTTATGGAAGCTCTCTGAGAAGGCATTCAATACTGTATTTGAGATAAAAGGCAGAGAAGCCTATGTCTTTTTTCCTTTATTGTTCTGACTATCAAAAAATCACCTGCCTGTCATGCTGATGCAGCTTTACATGGTGTGTCATTTCCGTAGCTCTTCCTGAATTTAAAGATTCTTACTGTTTTCAGTGAGAGGTAAAATACAACTTATACCTATGTAAACCACAGAAATGTGTCGGAGATGGAAGAACAGGAATGAGACAGGTAGGCTGGGCAGTTCTTCATTGGTTCCTCTCAGTTGACCATTCTCCAGCCTTCATAGGAAAACAGAAAACCACTAGAAATGAGACAAAATTCAAACATCTGTTGTTCAAATGTAAGCAGAGAAAAAAGAGAGGTTATGAAGATGGAAAAAGAGGAATAGAAGGAGAACAGAGAAGCAAGGGAAATACTGAAAAATGTTATATTGTGTCATGACCTGGAGGTCCCACTTCGTGTTTGTGTGCCCTTCTGCAAGCCATTATTTCAAACATTACAGAAGTATAGCCATTAACCTGGGAGCATAAAAATAAACAGATCACTGAGAGATCAGGAGAATCAGATTTACTGTCAGATTTCTGAAAATGCTGGTAAAAACAATCTTTTAAGGAATGAGTATCATAAAAGTGCTTCTTAGTGAAACAGACTTCAACAACAACCATGTCCTACAACACACTTTTAACCCCATCCAAAGACAGGGAGAAATGTCATGGCTAAAAATAGCCTTCAGCATGCTTGATGGCACAAAAAAAGCCACGTCTAGTGGCTGAGGTCCAACATGCCAAAACCTTATTTCAAAACTGCAAAATAGAAAAGAAATAGGGTAAGACTACAGGAGATATTTCACCATTGTGGGATATACCAGCATGACAAAGTCAAAACCATGTAGCCTTCTTTGAATGAGAAGACTGAAGAAGATTCTGAAACTAATGTTCCCCCTTGGGCTTTTTGTCCCTCACGTTCTTGGGATCTTGGTTCCTGATATAACAAACCCTGGAAATATGTGTGCAGCTGCTGGGGCAGAGATATTATTCAGTTGGACAGCAATTTTGGGGATAAAGGCAGTAGGAAGGATCAAGCATCTTCTGGCAGCTATGCAAGGATCACATCACAGGAAGGGTTTTTCCAAACAGTTGGTCAGAGTTCAGCTCCACTCTGCTGACTCTTTGAAAAATTAGCATTGTGATTGCTCACTGGAATTTTTAAGTGTTTTTCCAGGAACATTTAGCCCTTGTATGCAAACACTTTTATCTGAAAAGATGCAGGAAACCTCTTATTTGCTCAGGGAACTCTGGATGCAGAAGGCAAAATTTTTAATGTATCTGTTAGAATCCTTAGGAAAGACAATGAGAGAGACACTAGAAGAGGCAACAACAGCTGATTCTAGGGTTTAACAAGGAACAGGAAAACAGATAAACTATGCAGGTTCTAATGCCCTTGTGGTAACAGTAATATATAACAGACAGAGACAGTAATAATGCTCATTGCTAAATGTTAAGTACCTAAGTACCAATTTCTATCCTAAGTCTTCATTTTCTTTTTTTTTTTTTTAAATTCCAATTTAACCATACTCTATCCATGTAAAGTAATATAATCAGTGACAATTACAGATTTTCTCTAATTGCAGTAAAAGATATTTCCACCCTTTAAAGGAAGGCAATAAGGGGAAATAGTTTACTCCTTTGTTTTTCATTAAGGAATAATCTTTTTTCTTTTTCTTTTTTTTTTTTTTTTTTTTTTTGTTTGTTTGTTTGTTTGTTTTGTTGTTTTTTGTTTGTTTGTTTGTTTGTTTTGTTTTTTTTGTTTTGGATTTTTGTTTTTTTTTTTTCCTTCCCTTTAGCAAGTCTTTTAATGCTTGCATACTTTTCACCAGAGACATGACATTTACTTGCTAGGTGGAGATAGGGAATAAAGAAAAGCTCCTTGTTATGACTTACAAAATCTAGAACATCAGAATTTTGACATTCTCACTAGAAAACCTTTGGAGCCACCAAAAGGTCTTTACATGTTCCCTACATGTTGTGCACATTTTTAGGCTCCCCTAAATGATCACTTCTGTAGTTTTTGAGTCGGTGATAACACTGAACCTTAGCCCATGTCAGAAATAATGGACCATCATCCAGAGGTCTGAACTCCGCCAATGCAGAGACCTGACCCTCATGACAAGGAGTTTTAGGCCACATCAGTGTGTTACCTGTACTCAGTTCACAGGAACAATGAGAGGCTACAGATGATATAATTTACTCCATTATCTGAAATAACAGAGGCTCATGTTGGCGCCCACGTTTTCCCCATAAAATTGTTTTGGTGTGGGAGTCAAGCTACAAGTCCAAGGAAAAAATGTGCCAGAATGTCAATATTGAAATTTTACAAAATCAAATTGTGATGCTGAGGAAATGTCAAAATCATACTCAGCAAACATAAATTGTTTTCTCCCCCAGGATTTGTGTCTTGTTCAGTACACAGGGTGGGCAATGAATAAGGCAGAAGCTGGCAAGAACAGAAGGAGTGTTCTCTGTGTGATCTTAAAAGCTGGACTGGGACCTAGTATGGCTGAGTTTTAGTCCAAATTCAGCTGATTCCTTTCTGCAGGATGTTGGCCAAAAGTGTAATGATCATTAAAAAATACAGGAAAGGTGGATAATATTGGTGAATTCTCCTCAAATCTACTATATCTAAACTTGATTGGAATTCCAACCTAAATTTTCTTTTGATACATTTTTTCCAGATCCATTCTGATACACATTGAAATGGGTCCATTTCTCATAACCAGGAATGCCTGTTAGCAGGCTATTCAGTGCTAATTTGTTGTATACAAGGGGATCAGTCATTCATTTTGTTGCAGCCCTGTCTCCAGGAGCCCTCCCGTCCCAATGTCTCAGCCTTACACTGACACATATTGTAATGTATCTTGATGACCATATGGAGCTGTTCATGGGCAGGCAGAAATCAAGCAGGTCTTAAGCCACTCTAGCCTATGCCAAGATTTCAAGCTGCTCCTGCCTGGCTGTTCCCTAGAAGAATTATGAAAACATTGTAATATTAACTATATCATCCATCTGAGGCCTTGGATAAACAATTTGATCAGGAAGCAGCTCAATCAAGATATCTACATGCATTGTTTAGAGTTACATGCATGCATGCACGATGCACCATAGGCTCATGTTATAACCTTTGGTGAGAGCCCTGCACAAGACCTTGCTAGTTTTTCACCTTGCAGTTGACTGGATCTTGCTATTTTGTAGTATTAGTGAAGAGGAAAACACGTTTCTGTGTTCAATAGTTCTGTCCCTTGTATTTGGAAGAACCCTGGGATCCTCACTGATCTGTGGCTGATGGGAACCACCAGCCAAAATGCTACAGCTGAAGTGAATGACCTTTGCCAACACAGACTTCGTCTTGCAGAACCCAGTGGACAGGGAAAGAGCAAGGGAGCGAGAGACAGCTCCGACAGTAATGGGCTGTAATTGAGTTCTCAGCCTTGCTTTAACTGCCTTGGTGTGATTGCCTGTGAAAATTGCTCTGTTTTACGCTCTTTGTTAGGCTCTGTCAAGCCCCATTTAAAATAATGAGGTCCCTTCACTCACTTTCTCTCTGTAGAGTTCGAAGCAGACACGAGAACTTTCAAAGGAAGAACAAAAACACATGTGTGGAGGAGAGGGAGATGTTGTAAATTACTGATACCCAGGATTCTTGCACAGGTAGTTAGCCAGGTGTGACCTTGACAAAGGACAAATCAAACACACATTATCCAGCCCTTTTAGCTATCGTCTTCTGTTCCCAGGAGGTGCAAATTCATGCTGGATGCCCGATAAAACTGCTGCTCTCTAGCACCTGATCCAGCTCTTTCATCAAGCGTGCGAATCCACAACACACGTATCACAGGAGCAGGGTGGATATAAAGACTAATGGGTCTTAGAAGGCCCTTTATGGAATTCGTGTTTGAATTGGGAGCAAAGGCCATGTGTAGAGAGATGCTGAGCACTCACAGCCATGTATTTCTCCAGGGGAGCTGAAATGCCCACATTTCCCTTTGTGTGGGGGACAGCTCTACCATGAAGTGATTGATCTCAACACCAGGTGTGTGCTGTAACCACAGCTCTTTAGGGTGCAGTAACCTATGTGCCATACAATATCAGTCAGCAGGTCCTGCAACTGCGGAGACTAATGAAAATATATTTTGCCTGTGCAGAACTCCTTTAAATCACCCATGAAAAAAGTATAAAATACGAACATTTTGGATTACAGAAAACCAGTCGTTAAACGTATTTAATGAGGCAAAACATTTTAGAGCCATTCAGTGACATCGGAGTGGTTTAGATATATAAGTTTTCATATGTGTAGATTGTTAAAAAATGCAAAATGTTTTCCTCACTGAAAATACCAATACTCACCCTCCTAGTAAAATGTTTGTTTCAGAAAGCAGTTTCATTTAATTCAATTTTTCTTATTAAAACCATCCCACTAGCTCTACTGCTGGACTAGGCACTAAGAGGATCACTGTTAAAGAAAAACTATATCTTGATTGTGAGGGTTTCATTGTGTTGCTGGAGACAAAGTGCCTTTAAAAAGATTATTCAATCTGAAAATGTGGGAAATAGCTCTAAAACTGTGTGGGGAAAACTAATTTTCTTATAAGTCTTCTTGATTTGAGATTTGGATTTTCTCCAACATTCTACTTGTCAGTAGAGAAGGGAAACTGGAGAAATCAAGTGAGATGACAACCTGAGGTTCAGGGATGTCACTCAGTGGAAACCACTCCTTGGATTCCAGTTTCAAAAGTCTTGCATTGCTGTAAGATCACCCACAAAACACCTGTGATTGGTGGTAATTCCTCTTTAGGAACAAGGCTGGTGAGGAGAGCCTAAGAGGCTACCCAGTGAGTGAATCCACAGAATTTGACTCTTGTTCTTTTTTACTGTGAGAAGGAGGAAAGGAAGTCTGGGCACAGGAGCCCACGAATGTCTGATTTCCTTAGTTGGCTATGATAGACACTCCTTGCACAACACAAAGCCCTATACACGTGCTGTATTTCTCACTGCTGTGTGTGACTCCATACATGTACTGTTGGGAATACATTAATTTCTCACAGCAGGAGCTTTTATATGGCTCAGAACCATTGTTCTGAGACAAAGGTTGACATAAGTTTAATTACTTTTTCCTTTCTGCATGCTAAGATGGTGGAAAACAGAGACAAATCCATCTCAAATCCGTATCCTTACTGATGAAAGCTTCAGGGCTTCAGGGTGGAATGGTCTAATACTTCCAGGCTGAGGAACAAAGAGCCAGTTGATTTGACTCTATCACAGACCTCAGTGCCTCTCACTTTATAAACAGATTTTGAAAGCAAGGTAGATACCCAAATCTCTAAGATACAAATTACCTTTTTTTCTTAGGAATGGGAAGCTAGCAGAAAAGAGCTGAGAGGCCAAAAACCCTCTAGAAAAGACGTAAGTACCTGGCAAACAGAGGCCTGGAAGAATTCATCACATTACACCAGTTCTAGCACTGAGCTTACTTGCAATGTATCATCAAACCATTAGATGTCCCTTTGTGCTTTACAAAGCTCTAGACAGGGCACAGTGCCAGGGGAAAAGAAAAGGGAAAAAAAAAAAAAGTAAAAAAAACCCCACTACACAACAAAAAACCAAAATACTTTTTGCATGTTTGATTTCCCCTACCACCTACTAAAGAAGGAGCGTGCTTCTGCAGTTCATGATACCAACAAACTACATTTGCATTACACTCTCTGAGTTAGGGTCTTGCAAAGTTTAAAAAGAAGTCCAGCTCTGGGATGATGTTTAACTTGATAATCTGCAGTAGGAAATGGTATCCTAAAATATTGATTTAGCAGCAGCACATTGAGCCTGACATAAAACATGACAAGGGGGATGGAAGGGTTTCTCAGAGCTGCTGTGGTCCAGAGGAAGGACCCCCTGTATGGTATTAAATAACATCCTTTCCTCCCAAGGAGCAAGAAGCTGACTTGCCTCTCTTCTGGATGCTTGCTTCTTAAGCCATCTTCTCCTGTGTTATCAGCAGTTTACCACAATCAGCATTTCCCTTAGGTAGAAAGAAGTACAGTTTATTATTTAGTCATAAGTGTAGTTTTATGGTCTCTTAATTGGTGAAGAAACAAGAATTGTTTTCTCTTCCAGCTCTCACCACATGCAGAGCTGCAGGAAGAGGCACAAGGCTGAATATGCAAGAAACCTTGTAATAACTCATTGCTAACAGTTCCCAGAGCTACTGCTTTTCTTCCACACTATTTCTTTTCAGTATTCATTATGTTTTCTTTTTTCTTCCCTTCCCTTTTGCACACTTTTATTTTGCCTTTTCATGAAGATTGAGTTACCAGTTTTCTCACCTTGCTTCTCACTATCTCAGAATCTGATAATATATATTTTATGGCCTTTTCTCCCCTTCTTATGCCCTTCTTCTGTGTATGAGAGAGTGTAGATAAAGCATTGTGAACTTCTGCCTTTTAGTATGGTTTTTATTTGCCTTCTGGATGGTTTTATCCTTACAATTATTTATTATTGGTTGTTTTCATTCCTCAGCATTTCTCTGTGTTGGCATTCAACTTCCTTTACTATACACACCAGTCAGTGAAATTTCTATTCACTGCCCTCTCATAATAGTAATAAAAGGGAGGTAAGATATCTTACTATGTTGTATGTCTTGTGTGTTTTTTAGCATCCTGGGAGGTATCTTTGGCAGTAGTGTTGCTGATAAAATCCGGGAGCCATCAGGTTTGAGACAGAAAATGGTGTTTGTTCTGCAATAAGAGACATTTTTTTTTTCATCTTACTGAGTAGCTTATTCTCAGCTTCTGTGTTGCTTTTTATTAAGAAAATGTTTTGCACTAGTCTTTTTTATTTCACTTATATTGCTTGCATACATTTAAAGCTGATGTTCATCTTGGAGCTTTCTGCATGACAAGATGTATGTGATGTATGTGAATTAAAGATGTCTTTGTAAGAGCTGGAAAGCTGAGAACTATGTGTTCACTTAACATCATCCATTAACTTTTAGGGACATGGGTTGAATTGTGATTTAGAACCAGAGGTAAATTATCTGCCAGTGGTATGTGCTGTGCATTCCTTTGCTCATGTCACCAAAAACTACAGCAGAGGCTATCAGCCAAGCAGCTATGCCAAGGTAACTGAAGAAAGCCCAACAGAGTCTGTCCCACACAAGCAATTTAAAAGTTACGGTTACAAAAAACTGTCAGGGGATGGGAATGAGGCTGCCAATTCCATTTTACCTGAAGCACACCCTGACCTGAGACTTGTCTAAAAAGCTATCCAAGTAACATGCTCTGCCATGAGTCACTGACATATTCTTTAGTGTGAGCATTCAGTGAAGTATCCAGGAAGGAACTTCGAGACTTACCATAACTGTTTGCTGCATCATTTCCTAGGGGAGAGATTCAATACTGTATTATTACTATTGGATTCAATTTAAGAGGCACTTTCTTCTCTCTACAACCAATTATTTCTCAGAGGTGGCTTGACTTTGGCCATATAAGAATCAATCCATATAAGAGCCATTAGCATTGTAACTGCAGACAGATTGCACCTTTGTTATTCTTTGCTTAAAGATTTGTTCTAGGAAGAAGGAAATTTGCATATATAAAAAAAGCAGCCTACCTTCATTTGGAATCATCATATCTCCTTTACTCTAGCCAAATCAGTAGCCAGAAAACAGAACTTAGGCATCTGGGCCATGCTTCTAATAAAAAGGCATTTGCAGAAATGTGAAATGCATTCTGAAGCCCACACTTCAGGGGCTGAGATGAGGGAAGTCTCTTCCGGTAGTCTGAGGCCTCAGTTAGAAATTATGGCTCAGGATCAGAGTCTCCACATGTGTTAACCACTGCTCAAGCTGACTTGTGAGGCAGTGTGGTGTCCAGACAGGTCCTGGGCAACAAGTCTGCTGAGCCATTATCAGAGCAGGGGCAATGCCACAGTGCTGCACTGAATTGCTAACACAAAGTGAAGAAGGGATAACATGGGACCCCATTTTCTTGCAAAACAGATCAGTCTGAGGTTGCAAGGAAATTCTTTTCCTATGGTAACTAGGCCATATAAAGACACAGTCCTACCTTAGGATCTACAAGAAAGATGGGGAGGGGCTTTTTTACAAGGGCCTGTAGTGATAGGACTAGGGGTAATGGCTTTAAACTGGAAGAGGGTAGATTTAGGTTGGACATTAGGAATTAATTCTTCACTAGGAGGGTGTTTAGACGCTGAAAGAGGTTGTCCAGGGAAGCTGTGAATGCCTCCTCCTTGGAAGTGTTCAAGAATAGGTTGGATGGGACTTGGAGCAATCTGGTCTAGCAGGAGGTGTCCCTGCCCATGCAGGGGAATTGGACCTAAAGGATCTTTAAGGTCCCTTCCAACCCAAACCAGTCTGTAATTCTATGATTTGGAGGGAAGAGATTTTCAGGATATAAATTGCTTTCCACTGTAAGAAAGGGGATGTGTGTAGATAGCTGAAGAAGTTGGCAGGCTGCCCTTGAGCTGTTTTGGATTCAGTGAGTTTGGCAGAGCTCTGGGAAGCAAGAGGAGTATGGTGGAGAAATATTTACAAGGATCCACTTAGTCCTTAACTGTAATCTGAATTTCAGTTTGTTTGACATGAATACTGGGGTGGACATGTGGAAGGAACTATTGGGTTCCTATCAGGAAAACCTGGGAAGCAGAAAACATCTAGGGTAAAGGCTTTCTTTTATTTGCTATGAGTCACTTGGCACAATCTTATTTACATGACAAGATGAAAGAGCCTGTCTCTCATGCCTGATCCCAGTTTTAATTAAACTTCGCTCAAAACTCAGTCTCAGTGGTCCTCATGGGAGGCAATGCAGCAGCCTGCAAAAATTATTCAGGGGAGAGATGAGGAGCAGGAGAGTGGTAGAAGTCTCTCTTCTATCTTGTTTATTTTTATACTGCTTTCATCAGCAAAGTACCAGTATGCCTTTTGCTAACACAACAAGCTGCACAATTAGCATCTTGTAAATATGCCTCTTTCTCCTCCCTCCCACCCAATATGCACAGAGGCATTTTGATTTTAGTTAAATAATCTATATGCAGAAATATAAGTTTATAGATCTTCAGTACCTGCTGCTGAAGTGCTAGTGGCTAGTGGCTAAGCCAGAAGCATTCTGGCAACATGAATTATCTTCACACTTACTTCTTTGAAAAAAAAAAAAAAAAAAAAAAAAGAAAAGAAAAAAGAATAGAATTATATATACTGAAAGCTACCAGCGTAGTTAGTTCTGGAAGGGAAGACACAGGAGCAATTTCCTAATAGTGCTGCTGGAAGAGCTACCAACCATGTCAGTATGATAGGTGAGAGGAAAGGGCCAGGCAAATGTGTTTGATAAGTCATGGTGGTGAGTCTTGTCCCAAGGACCCCATCTCCCCCACAGTGGTAAGACAGACACAGGAGTAGGACTGAAATACAGCAAAATGAGAAGCTAGACTACAAAATTCAGCTAAGCAGAGTTTTTTTCCTAGGCCATGAATAAGGGAATATTGTAGGTCTTGTATGTCTGCCTCCTTTGCTGCCATTTGATCTCTAATTGCTGCAGCAGCTTTGATGGGCTATGATCCCCACTGTGGCTTTGAGACAAAGTAAAATATGGGCGAAGTAGGAACTCATAGATTCTGGTACATAATTCATAAAACTTCTCTGTAGAAGATCCAGTGCATGAATTCCAACTCGATGAAATATTCAAAAGAAGATAAATATATTTGCAGGTATTAGACTCCCTGGCACTGAAAATCTCTCAGGACATTGTGCCAGAGAGTTGCCAGCCACGTTAATCACACTGTGCTGTGAGGAACCCACCTCAGGGTGCAGGCTCTGCCAGCTGAGCAGGCACAGAGAGCTATGGGGGACATCAGAACTGCCACACGATGGCCACATGGCCAGGGGCTGGGAAAGGGTTGCAAAGCTTCTGAAGGAGACATGTTTGTGCTCTGAGGGTTTAGGCCCTAGAGTCACCAGGGTGTGAGGCTGGACTGGGGCATTCTGCACATTGCTTTGTGAGAGGACATACAAGAGGGTGAGAAGCCTAGGAAAGCCCCCAGAAAATGTTCCCTCAGGGTGTGCTGGAGTGTGTGAGCCATTGGAGAGAAGGTGACCAGGCACTAGAATGATTCTGAGTGGGCAGGGGAGAGCATCACCCACCAAGCAGGCATTTCCTTTCCTTTCTGGTATATTCAGCCATCACCAAAAGCCCTGTGAGGAAGCCCTCTGGAAATACCTAACATGTGATGGTGGCTGGAAATACATAACATGTGATGGTGGCTGGGAATACCTAACATGTGATGGTGGGGTCTCCCCTGTGTTGTCTGCAGTCACCACTGCTCTCTCAGCACTCATATTTCCCAACCCAGGAGAGGCTCACTTAGGTCCCGCTGACCTTACCTTTGACATCCCAGAGTCCTTCGTGTCATCAGCACCCCCCCAAAACATCCTCACTGAAGACACAGAGGCATACAGTTTACCTTTTTGGGGCAATACAATCTTTAAGTCCTTGCCATGGTAGCCAAGTCCTTTGCACCTCACTCACCAGAAGGTTGTATAAGAGTGTGGAAAGTGTCTTCCTCTTCAATTATGTGGGAATTTTGAGATGATAAAGCTTGTGACCACCTGTCTTTTGTGCTGGGCTAGACAGTTTCTTTCTGTGAGTGTTGTGTCCACTTTCCAAAACTCTGGTAGGAGACTTGCCAAAACACTGTGTTTGGCAGGGGGTGAGAGCTCTTGTGGATGCTAGACAGGAAAGCCATCCAGATGCAAGACAAGAAGGAAAAACAGAGGCCTTTGAGCTATATCTTTTTAGGAGCCAGAAAACAGTAGAGAGTACAGGAGAAAGCAGTATGTCAGGATGGTGTTAAAGGTCATGAGATCCAAGGACTTCTTGGTGTTCAGTTTATGATCTCAGATATACTGAGGGAAAAAATCATGATCATCCTATGCCAGGAATACAGATTCCTTCCAATTCCAATTTTTGTATTTATTTTAGCTCTTTAGCTTGAATTTTTAAGATTGTGCATATAGCTGTTTTCCAGTTTACTTTTTTTGGATGGGAGTTGTGGTGTTCAGATGCAAGGATGAGTCCCTGCAGTGATGACCTCAGCACAGTAATACTGTAGTAATTATAACAAACACAGAATTCCCACTCAGGAGCTAAGTGCATGATTTAGAACAGGATTGACACAACAGAAACTATGGGGATTAATCAAAACTACAGGTGAAAACCAGCTGAAGATACTGACAAAGATTTTACAGGGATCAACACTGACCTATATGTTATACCAATGATACTTAAGGAACTGTTTCTTTGTAGGTTCACTAAGCAGTGATGAAAATGGTTTTCCACTGGAATTCTGGGCAAAAATTCATTGGAGGCTGGAAAAGGTGTCCATATGCAGATAAGGAGTCATAGGGGCATGTATATAACTATGTAGCTGAAATGAACACATTTGAGGAGGCCAGGAAGACATGCTCTGCCTTTAATAGGCAACCAGTGTCCAGAGTAAAGGGCATCAGCTCATTCCTTCTTCTCCAGATGAGTGAAGACTTGAACAAGCAGATAGCTGATACAGAAATGGGATAAATTTCCAATAATTTCACTGTTGATTGGAGAAAATATAAAATTTATACATACTCTGTTTTCTACATTTATATTTTTTCAGGTGGGTTTTTTTTCTTGTTTTCTTTTGTGTGTTTGTTTGTTTGTTTTTAAGTTAAAGTTCTCATTAACCTTACTTTAAATGTCAACCTGCTTTAATCTTCAAATTCCAGCCCTTGGGAGAGGAAAAGCTTTTATAAGGTCAAGAATCAGCTATGATAGAATTGCAATCGATGTCTTCAGGAAGACAAAGACTATCTTAGTTTCTATTTTCTCCTCTTTCATTACTAATGCAGCTGATGGGCCCAGGGTAAAGACAAAGAGAAGGAGAAAATATTGTTGCCAAACATCTTAAAAGGTTTTCATCTGGAGTACTGAGAGTCATTACATTTCCAGAGAGTAGAGAATCATTTGTTTACAACTTCTGTAGTTACATCTTTTTATTAATTGCAGTTGTGAGTTGTTTTATATTATTACACTAGTACCAACAGATCCATAGAGAGACTGTTTACTTTCAAAATGCAGTAAACTGCATGTATACATTAAGATGTTAGCATGCAGACTGCAGGGTACTCCTAAAGACTAATTTAGGTAAAAATAAAGGAAATCAGTCTGCTCAGCCTTTTTCCACAGTCAATAAAGGGAGATAGCTCTTCTAAGCAGGCCAACTCATGGCATTTAACATTAAGTACAACCTCTCTCTCTCCACAGGCTGTAAACTGAGGCTGGCCCTACCCTTCTTAGCATTATTCTTGTAAATAGTCCCATGAATAGAACATTTGTTCACAGAGTGACATTGGGGAAGGTTAAAACCAGCTTTAACAACCAACTGCATTTATAATGGATTAGTTAAACTGCATTAAATCTTTGCACAGCCTCTGGAAAATTGAAGTGAGTAGGCTGAACTCACTGAATCAAGGCTACATTTGTGCTGAAGAAGTATCCATCACCAGGTTTGAATTAAATCAATTACACTTTAAAAACAAATGCTTCGTGGGTTCCCCTTCCCCCCAAGAAATATCATTGTATGGACAACATAACACAAAGTAGATAGCCTGCTGCAAATCTAAATCCTGCTTTTCTGTGCACTAATTTCTGCTACAGACACATCTTGAGAGTCTGAAGCCTCCACCCTGATGCTGCTCATCTGTAATTACAAAGCCCCGGCTGCTGCTGTGGAAATTGCAGAAGGATTTCAGCTGCCAAACTTTGCTGACCAGCTTAGGAAGAGCCATCAAGGTTAATAAACTATCAAAGTAAAGTGATCACTTTTTTACTTCTCTTTTTACTGTGTTCAGAGGGAAATACAGTATCTTGTTTGGCAGACTGTGCCAACTAATGCTTTTCTGCATTTGCCTCAATTAATGGATTTTACTTAAGTGAAACTTTTCCTTTATTGGTCTTTGTATCTGGTCTGGAGAAATTTGGTAGGGGAAGACCAGTTATTTTGTGTGAATCTCAGTATTTTGCTTGTGACTTTAAAAGTATTATCATTTGACAAAAAATATAAATAAAATAACAAATATCAAAGACCTCTGCAGGTCATGCGTGGAGAAAGCTGTTTTTGAAACAGAACTAAGCTGGTATAATTGCAAAGACTTTTGCAGGTCAAAAAAAGTGGTTCATCATCAGATTCACAAGGAACTGCTGCAGACATGAAAAGGAAGTGAAGTGCTGGTCACTGCCAGCTTATTGTCACAGTCCTTTGCTCACAGTTTGCTTGATATTCATCCCTTGTCTTCCCTTCCTTTGACAATCTGGCCATGGAGGAGCATGCATATGTTCACTGTAATAGTTATAGCAGCATTTTTGCTCATCTTATTCTCCTCTGAAAGCTCTCTACATTTCTGAAGAGAGGGAAAATGCTATTTGAAAGGAAACTGATTTAGGATGCCATAAGGTAGGCTGTCTTCCTTGTACAATCCACATCCGTTTACTCATCAGAGAAACGTGAAACAGAAAATACTCTTGTTCACAGAGTGTCTGTTGATAAAAAGGATTTATCTACACAAAATTACAGGTAAAGAGGTTCTCCTCAGAGTTGAGAAGCAGTACCCAGAAAACTTCTGTAAAATTAATTGTCATTGTCTACCTGACATTTGAATTGAACTTAGTATCAGTAGCCAGCAATTCACACACAGGTGTTGAAATTACAGCTCACAGTTGATCATGCACTATTGTGGATCTGGACTTCTCCTGAGCAAAGAGAGTCTTTTCTTTGTTTCAGGTGCTTTAATCCTGAGTAAAAACAAGGTTCAGGACAGAACTGTCAGTCTGACACACTAGGAGACAAGGGAGAACTAAATTGTCTTGGTATTAACAGATCCATCAAGGGCTCACACTGTATCGAGGGTCTGCTCTTGGAGGAGATGTTTTTGAGTATTAGATGTTTTACAAAACACTGATCAATTGCAGGCAAATAAATAAAGTAGCAGATCTGCTTTAAAAAAAAAAAAACACAAAATTGGTAACATGATAAAATATTCAACAAGGCAAACAGAATAAGCTTTAAAAGCGAAGAGGAAGAGGCAAAGTGTCGCATAAATGACATTGCACTAGCTCAGTATTTTGCTTCCCTGCCAGAGTACCTCATGAAGTAAAGGTAGAGTACTGTATTTATACAGACTGTAGGAAAGGGTATTTAGTAGAATACGAATTCAGGTCAGAAGAAAATATGTGACCTGGTTAATTGTTTGGTTAGACAGAAAATAATATTTCTGAGTGCCACTAACATCAGTACACCTGCTAGTTTGATATCTTGCCCTCACTATTATGTCCCAGGTCTTCATATCTTTTGCCTGACATTTTGTGCCACATCCACAAGTCTGGCCACGCAGAAACAGATAGATTCACACACAAAGCAGAAATTATATAACAGGATCAAATAGGGCCTTAGTTTTTGTGCCAGCCCTGATGATGTGTTTTTGTTTTCATAGCTGTTTTGTTATAACCTTGGGGAATGTCATGCTGCTTCTAATTCTACACAGGATTGAGATGAGCTGTCAGTTTCCACCACAAGATAGCATGAATAGCTTTAAAGGGAAAAAGTTCCCACTGAAAATTTGGAAGAACAGTTAAGTGCAAGATCTGCTGCTTTCTACCTAGATACTAAGGTAGGAAACATTCTGGAGGGATTCATTTCACGTGACTTCCATTTGACTAAAGAGCAAAGTTGGATATATCTAATTTAACGACCTTGGCTCCTCTTGTAGCTAATCAAGAATTAGTCAATACACCCAATGGAGACTAAATAGCAATTATTTCTCTCTTTAGCTTTTCTCAGAATATTTTTCAGTAGTCCCAAAAGCCTCTTCCATGATGCATTTTGACCATTCTGAAGAGACATGTTAAGGAGAATTGTCCCTGAGACTTTCTAATTCAGTTAGTCAAAACACATAAAAGTTGGAGAAAGACATTATTAGCATGTACTACAACTGTGTTATTTCTTTCCCCTTGTTCCTAAGTGATGTGAACTGCATACAAATTAAATTCAAACCAGGAAGTGTCAGGAGGATGTGAAATAGCATTATTTGGAACAGAGGAACCAAAGGAAAGTATGCAATGCATCACTAACTGTGGAGAGATACAGCCAGACCTTCAGCTCACCTTTCTTCCAGGGGCAAACACACATCCAGATTCTGCATGGAAAAAAGCAGTTCATCTCTTTCCAGCAAAACACATGGGTGGCTCATGGATTTGGTCAGATTTCTGCAGTATAAAAATATTGTACCATGGCAAATGCCATAAAGGTTCACACTTGCATACTTAGAGCCAGTGCAATAAAAAGTAGACTGAGCTCCACCATCCTATTTTACATTTTACATAAGGTAAGGATACACACACAGAGTTACAGATCCTTGACAACTCAGTAAGCCAGCAGAAGTTAAACATGTATCTCAAAACTAAGATTTATGAGGAATCTGGATTCATTTGCCTCTCTAATTTTTAATTTCTGTCTATTGCCATTACTTTGTACAGATTGGGTCTTACTCCATGAGTGATTTCATCAGTCTTAGGTGAAAAGTTTTGTCCTCAGTGCAGCAAAATATGCAAAATAAGAGCAGAACAATGAAAGAAAGAAAACACATTACTGGGTTCCTGTGGAGTAAGTGAGTACAACTACTGACATTGAAGGTAAGCCAAGATGTCCTGTTGGTTCCTAATGGCCTGTTAGCTGAGCTGAATATCTGACTGGGATAAGAAAGATAAAAATCAAACAGGAACATAGGAATTTGTTCATTAGTCTTGATCAATTTAATTTTCTTTTATATTTGGAAGTCGATAATCTCCTGTGTGGCTCCCAGATAAATTGCACTAAAATGGTATTTTTTGCCTCATTGAAGGCTGGATGTAACTTCAGAGTATCTTGTCTGAGCTCTGGCAGTAAAAGTGTCAGACTGACATTTTTTTGAGCACTTTTGATACATCTTTCATAAAAGGCAGCAAACAGCAGTGGGAATAGGAGTAAGGATAATACTCCCACTTTCCTTTGGCTACAGCCAAAATTAATTTTACATGAGTTTCTTGCTGATGGAGGTGAGCTTAAAGAATATAATTTTTATTATTTACATTCATAGTAACAAGATCAAGTGTGAGAGAGCTAGCATCAAAGATGTTAACAGCTGAAAAGGCTCATAGGTAGATATATATTTTAAGTATGAATGTATGGGAATTAGGGGTACAGCTGCTTTGTGGAGGAGTGTAGTGTTCAACTCAGGCACCGTAACTTACATGGTATTTTTGAGACTGCTTGTTTCTAAATTGAGTCTTTGTCACATGTCAGGTGGGTTATAAAAGGTAGAGACAAGAGGTGCATGTTTTGTATTTGTGCCTTATGAATCAGCTAAAATGAATCTTTAAAAATATTCCAGCACATCAGCACAAATTTTATAACCTGAATATCTTTACCAAGAGAATCCAGGAATTTCTGTTCCATTGACTCTCCATAAAGCTTAATCTCTTAAGTGTTCATGATTTTGAAAGTGGGGCTTAACTTCAGATCCTCAAAGATATTTAGTCCCCAAACTTCTGTCCCTTAGAGTGGAATTACCATAGAGAATATGAACTCTATATCTAAACAAGCAGATGTGGAAATGTTAATCTCTACTATTAGGGACATACGTCCATCTGAAAGTCAATTCAGATTAAAGTAGCAAGTACATTTACGTGTAGGAAATATTCAGAGTAAACCTGTGAATGCAAGCATATTATTCATCACCAGAGAATTCATATGAGTGGGTTTAGTTTGCTGAAATTTTTAATTTGTGTCATGCTTTTATCCTGGTATGATTCACAGTGCTCAGTTAGGTGCTATTTACCTAAATGAAAAATATGTCTTTAATTAATGGTCAAGAAAGGTGACAATCTCTAGAGTTAAGGTCTTTGAGAGCTCAAATACTTAAATTCTAACCACAGTTCATTACACACACTGTCTTTTTGCCACCATATGAAAAAAATAAAAGTGAGTTCTTTTAAATTCTTCTCATCTACATGCAATGCAAGAAGGAATTTATCTTATTTTTATCACTGAAAGAATCAGTGCTGTGTAATGTTATGGGACAGCACTGAATTTTGTAGTGACCTGATAGCTTCTGTCACATAGTGTGGGGCAATTAGGAAGCAATCTAATGTATTTGGTAACTCACATTGTGCTGTGTATGAAAGGGCAGCACCCCTCCTGACCTTGTGCCAATGAGTTTGAACCTCCTTTTTATTGGGTTAATAAAACTAAAAACTTGTCAACGGCTCTAAAAGCATTCATTCTTTTTTAAAGTCCACTCTCTGCATTTCATTTTATGACCTTGTCTGGCAATAAATTAACTCTACAGACTATTAATTGTCATAAGGAAACATTTGTGTATGACTTCAAAGCTATGAATAATGCCTCATAGGCAATAAAAACACAAGGAGGGAGACCCTGGCCCCATGATTTCTACTTTTTTTTTTTTTTTTTTTTTTTTTTTTTCCTCTCCTGCCATGCTGCAAGGAATACCTGTCAGTGAGAGAGACAATATTCATTTGCTCTTCATTCACAGTGTTTCCTTTCTTAACACTGGGTTTGCCTCTGTGGGCATGTGTGGGACACACACGCTGACTGCTGGGATGGGGCCAGCATGGACTGTATGCTGGGTCCACTTTCAATGGCAATTTAAAGCTCTCTAGATGATACCAAAGGACAAGCACTGGCTCATCACCAGAGGGGTATGAGTGGATATGGGATGCTACTGGCTGTTCTGATTCTTGGGAATCTGCATTGGATTTGGCTCAGTGAGAGGAACCCCAGGAGCAACACGTTTGTGGTCTCACTAAGCAGATTTCATAGCAGTACAGAGTTTGTAAGCTGCCTCTTCTGGACCATGTGGACAATTCAGCCCCTTTGGTAAGGGGCACATTAAAGGTCTGGGAATGTTTAAGCCTACATATTCCATCCCTGCATTTAGTGGGTTCCCTGCCTAGCCATACCACAAGTCTTTTCCAACTAATCAGATGTTCAACAAGTTGTAGTGGTGGTCATATGGTCCCTGCATGGCTTTTCTCAAATATCCACTCCCAAACCATGCTGAGGAGGGCCACGGTGAAGGGTCTGTCTAAGGTTCTGGCGTGCAAGGCTTGTCACTGGAGCACTGAGGTTGAGCAAGGAGCCTATATGGCTCATATCATCTCTTGGAGCACACCAGACTGACACCATGCATTTACCTTGAAGTCACCCTCAGCTCAAAGCAAGGCTTGAAAGCAAAACCAAGTTAAAAATATTTATCTACAAAATCCAAAATAAACACCACAGTTACAAAGATTTATAAAGCCATGAGTGACAAAGTGGAAAGAAGACTACATTTAATCTGCTTATCTTGAGATTAAATCTAAAGGTTGGTGTCTTCCCTTGTATCTAGATGACAAGCTGTTAGATACTTTTAAAACTCATTTGGCTAGGGAATCAGTCCTTGGTGACAATCTACACCTTAACTTACATTTATAGAAGATACCCTTGAGCTACAAAAGTGTGTTAGATTTTAAGCCTAACTATTCCCTTCATGTTTTCCTGGAGCTACATGTTGTTTCTTAACTCTCTTTCTCTCTTCATTTCCTGTCTTCAAGGATTATTGACCCTTAATTGATTTTATTTCATATAAATGACATGCACATTTTATACAAACAGACTTTTTCCTGTTCCTTATTGAGCCTAGACATGAGATTACCTAATTACAGAGAGGTGGTGACCAGACTGGATGACTGATCTCCACATCTGGTTTTATGGGATAAAGAACAGACCCAATCTTCTTCTCCATGTATCTTTTACTCTGGTGGTTGGACAAGAATAGCAGCACCTTTCCTTTTGGTTCATTTTGTGGGGA
The DNA here is from genome assembly GCA_023637945.1 of Phaethornis superciliosus. Lineage (NCBI taxonomy): Eukaryota > Metazoa > Chordata > Aves > Apodiformes > Trochilidae > Phaethornis > Phaethornis superciliosus. The sequence continues at coordinate 57,938,247 of JAJQWJ010000001.1, read as the reverse complement.
AAAACAAGAGTTTGTGTCCACTGTACCCTTGATAAAATGACCTACAAATCCAGGGCCATCTCACTGCACACAGAACAAGCACTTACACTGCTGCTTAACCCATGGTTCCCCTTGGGTTGCCTTCTGCCCTGGCTCTGGGCTGCAGTGGTCCTCTACACCAAAGGCGAGCTTAACACAGCAAATTACACCCTTGGTTAAAGTGTGGCCATGTGGAATGGAAAGAGTGGTGGTTGCAGGATCATCCCTGATTTACACGGCCTGCTCTAATATGACTTGGAGAAGAAATTGTGAATTTTCTTCATTTCAGTGAATTCCAGTACATCATTCATTTGGTTTGGAGATAGTTAGAGGCATATTAGTTGCCTTATGTAGGAGAGAGGGTGGGGAGGTAAAATAGTGTATGCCAATTCACTGTACAGAGGCCTTCAAACCAGCTTAAGGAGGAAAGGCTCCAGGGCTCTCTTCATTTCTCTCACTTCAGGGATCTAAAGCCATCTGGATGCCCTAAAGTATTCTGCCTGGTTTCCAGCTGCTGCTTCAGGGTGTCCCATAGGCCCTGAGCCATGTCTGCCAGGCATGTTTCAGATATTTCCAGGGAATTTCAAATGTTCCCGATTGCTTATACTCAGGGGTAGTGAATTAAGTGTTCAGTATCTATCAACACATGCTCTCACTGAGAACAATGACTTTTATTATCTCTATGCCCCTCTCATCATTGTTGTTCTTCTGTCAGCCAAGGACATTCACCAAGATCAGAGCCTGTGTGTGCCCAGAGCTCTGCACAAAGGTAATGAGAAACTGTCTCTATCCCAAAAGTTTGGGGAAAAAAGGTGAAATGTCTTGCCCATGCTTATGCAAGAGATCTTTTTCAGAAATAAAAAAACAAATTCACATCTAAATCCAAACAACAGCTTCCCAGTCTTGACTGTCCTGTTCTAGGGTCCTTTTGACATATCTGCATTATCTTGTCTTCAACAAATATAACATCTTGTGTGACCCAGCATGGACAGTAAAGGAAAGCTGAGTCTGGATCTGTAAAATATAAGCTGAATTAAGACAAAATCAGTCCTGAAATGCAATTATCCCTTTTCCGTTCCTTGAAATATCTCCACTCCCTCTGCCTTTCCCTACCCTCATTTCATGCCACTTAGAGTAAGATTTGTTTTCAAGCAGAAGTAGTGAATTATGGTCATGGTGCTGCAGCCTCTCAGACCCTATACATCACAAGAAGCCCTTTACCAGCAATGTATTGCTAAGAGTATTTTTGCAAAAGCTTCAGCTACTCCATGGGGATTTCTTTACACCACAACAATGCAAGAAGCAGTTCAATATGTTATGGTGCTTGTATAGCTGTGTATGTCTTCTTGTTTCTCTCACTCTTCTCAGACTGTATTTTGGGGACCTAACAGGTGTCAAAACAGGGTGGATTTCTTGGTAATGACTCATATTACCTGCCAAGCAGGAATTTGAACAGAAAGATTTTTTTTTCTACTCTGAGAAACATTGAGGAAACAGCTAACCCTAAATCTCAACTTCGAGGAGTCCCTCTAGGGTGGCCCTGATGTATCTTTGTGTCTTGCTTAAGGCAGAACTACTGCTTCATTTCACAGTTTCACAAGGGGAAAAGACATGATGTATTTACAAGATGCTGCACCGTTGGGCAGTTGTGATTTAATGTTGTGACTGTCAGGATTGCCTACCTTCTGGCAACCACTCTGCCTTCCATCATCTGTCTTTTGCAGCACAGAAGGTCAAGCTCAAGGAAGAGTGACTCTCTGCAAGCAACTGGGTTTGCCTCATGACAAGTCAGGTGCTCAGATGAACTGGTGGCAGGAGATGAGTTCCACAGGCTAAAGGCCTTGCCCAGCAGAAGCATTCTGGACATCCAAACTCATTGAATCCATCACCATGTGGCATACTGTAGACATGAAGCATGGGACATAAATATTTCATCTTAGGGTGTTGTCCACTTTTCCCCTGGCTGCTGGATGTCAGCCTCCTGTGGGACTCCACTGGAGTCAAGCTGTTAGTGCAGGAACAAGCCTGAGATATGTGCCTTGTCAACCTGAGGCTCTGTGAGTTTCTGTTTCCATTTTCCTCTTAAACTGTGAGCCTTTGAATTCCACTCCTTCATAACTGGGAGATGTTAATTCACAGGTCTAGCCACTCAGCATGTGCAACCAGCCACTGCTCCATAGTGAGACAGAAAGAGGCTGAAAAAGAGAAGGGAACAGAGGTAGTTTATTGGGGAAATGTGGGGGAAATGCATCTGAATATAGTAGATGCAGGTAATGAAGGCCCAAGAAATAGGATTTTAAAGTGTGGGATGCTTGCCTTGTGCTGTGCAAACCAAGGCTATTCTTACTTTATTCAGACTGCAGCAGACAGGAAAATCATATCCTGAGAGCCCATATACTACCATCTACTATCATCTTGCTTCACTTCATTTTAACTCGCAAAGCTTACTAAAATATTCTGAAATGTTCTTTTCTTCATACTGAGAATAAACAGAAACAGGGATCAACCTGGGAGGTAGCAATACAATGACAAACCTTTTACCTTCATTTGTTTGGATTATCACCACTTTTAACAACTCAGTATTTTGAAGACTGGGAGTCCACACCAGTTTCACACTGGTTTGTAGCAGAATAGCATGCTCACAGCAGAAGACTGTGATACAGACTGCATTTTTTATGAGTTCTCTGCAAAAAGATGTTTTTGTAGCCTCTCATTCTATTAGATGGTTCAGTCAATGAGATCCTGCTAAGAAGTGCTGACAAAGGGATTCTTATGCTGCATAATGGGAAATACCCTATAGGCAAAACAATTATTCTGACATCTTTACCTGCAAATGACTGACCAGAAAGAACATCTCCAGAAGAGTTTGGCTGTCTGTGCCCTGTAATGTTGTGAAGCTCTGGCTGTTTGCTGTAGTACTTCAGTGGGATGAAAACCTACTTTTGGAAAATACTTGGTCCTAAAGATTTAGTCCTTTGAGTACTTGTTTCTAGCTCTTGGAAACATCTGTATGTAAAGAGGAAAAAAAAAAGGAAAGAGAAAGATTGAAAGATTGCTTGCCTGATGATGCTGTGTTTCAGGAGAAAGCCCAGAAGGGAATCACAGAAAGATGCAAATAAAAATCCTTTTTTTAGAAAAACAAAACAAAACAAAACAAAACAAAACAAAACAAAAAAAACCCACATACAAAACTCAAAGGAAAGTTTAATAGTTGCAAACCAAACTCGAAAAGAGAAACTGAAAAATCAACCAACTGCAAATCAATTATATACAAATGGATAAAGCAAAGACAGAAAGATACAGATCAACTGGTTGGTTTGTTTTGCTTTGCTGTCTCCTGTTGCAGTGGATATGACATGCACATTAGCCTCAGATGAATTCATAATGATCAAGAAAGTCAGTACATGACATGACAAATGAATTATTAATAATAAAGTACAGATTAGAAAGAGTCCCCTGAGCCAAGTGATGAGCAAAGGGTTCAGCACACTGCATTGCCAGGGGGCAACAGGGGTGCAGTTACTGGTCCCAGTCTCTTGTTCACCAGAGATCAGGAGAGAGGATGATCTACACTGCTTGGTTCATGTCTGCAAGGAAGGTAGCTCTTGGCACCATTTAGAACAGATTCCTGCCTAACTGAAATCTGATATTTTGTGGCTTCAGCTAGAGTTTGCATCTTCATGATGTAGAAAAATATCTTTAAGCTGTATGAGTCCTGTGTCCAGTTCTGGGCCCCTCAGTTCAGGAAGGAGATTGAGGTCCTGGAGCAGGTCCAAAGGAGGGCAACCAGGCTGGTGAAGGGACTCCAGCACAAGTCCTGTGAGGAGAGGCTGAGGGAGCTGGGGGTGTTCAGCCTGGAGAAGAGGAGGCTCAGGGGAGACCTCATTGCTCTCTACAACTCCCTGAAAAGAGGGTGTAGCCGGGGGGGGGGGTGTCGGTCTCTTTTCCCAGGCAACTTTCAACAAGACAAGAGGGCATGGACTTAAGTTGTGCCAGGGGAGGTTTAGGTTAGATATTAGAAAGAATTTCTTTATGGAGAAAAGAAAGATCAGCCATTGGAATGGGCTGCCCAGGGATGTAGTGGATTCTCCATCCCTGGAGATATTTAAAAAGAGACTGGATGTGGCACTCAGTGCCATGGTCTGGTAACTGCAGTGGTAGTGGATCAAGGGTTGGACTTGATGATCTCTGAGGTCCCTTCCAACCCAGAAAATTCTATGAATCTATGATTCTATGATAAAAGAAAATGATGAGACAGCAGCTCTGAGCTGATTAGTAAACACACAGGCACACAAGGAAAAGCAACCCAAAGAGATCTTGTGTGTCAACTACAATCTGAAAGAACAGCAGGCATTATAAAACGAGCAGCTGATTATCTACTGTTGTGACACAGGTCCTTCCCCAGATGCAAAAGCTAAGAAACCTGCTTTTCCAAACCAAGTCTACCACATCTCCTAAGCTGGCTGCTGCCAGCTGGGTTCATGGGGCTTGGAGCTCTGCTTTCACTAATCCCTACCACCCCCTGTGGGATGCAAGGGCTTTTGTACTGTGGGGCTTCAAATGACTTTAGAGTTAGCTCAGGATATGTTCTCAAGACCCACTAGGCAACAAATGCATCTCCATTTTCAAAACAAGTTAGGTCTTGTAGAAGGTCACCTGGGAGTTTTATTCTATCCCATGCATCATTGTATCTTCCTTCTGGGATGAGATCTTCCTCCTTCCCCTTCCTAAGAAAAGAACGTAGGAGTGGTTGGGGAAAAGTGAGGGGATTTAAGTACTTTTTTTTGTTCCTTCAGTGATGAAGTTTCTGCTGGAACACCTCTTCTGCTTTCAGCAGTGGTTGTATAAGGCAAGGAAAATAGAGATGCTGTCATCCCACAGTTCCCCTCTCTTTTGAGAATTGGACTTCAAAGAGTGCTGGCAGGAAAGAGTTTGGGGTAATTTGTTTAATTAATATCTCATCTTTGGGTTCTCTATGGATCTCTGAGGTTTAGGTTTCTGTAGTTCTCAGTGAGCAAATTACTATTTTGTCATTTTTTTTACAAAAACTCCCTCGTATCTATAATTCATGGTTTTCAGCAGGTAGTAAAAGCAGTCAGTTGAATTAGCTTTATTTGCTACGTAAAAAAGAACAATGGGTGATGCTGTGCAAGGGTTCTGTGATTGATCTGGGAAAATGCAAGAAAGGGGAGGAACCCAAAGGGTTTGGAAGGGGAAGAAGGGAAACTATGCCTACATGGGGGTAAAAGGGAAGGGATGACCAGGCCTGGGGGTGGGGATACAGTCTGGAGACTGTGGGGGAAGCAGGGCTGCTTCTGTGGCTCTAAATCCTAAATGAAGGGACTCACGTTTTACTTAAATTGGAGAGAAGAGCAATTCTGTTGCCAGTTAACTCAATACAGACATGTTGTCAAAGGCATATCTGTGCTCATGGAAAAGCCACGGTGCTGGCTGCAGCTGCATTTTTAAACAGGGCTCTGTTTCATCGTCCTGAGGGCTAGACTCAGCATGGAGGGCTGGCTTAGGCAGGGAGGATTCAGTTCAAAGACAGAAGTGTCTCCTACTCCTTCTCTGACCTGTCCATGGCTTAACCTGCAGGCAGTGCTGTGTCCTGGGCTCACAGACCATTGCCCCATTGCTCCCCTATATGGGAGTCCTGCACCCCAGACTCAGAGCTCAGCAACGAGCAGCTTTATTTAATTTGCACCCCACTGGCATTAATGAGGGCATAATTTGCAGAGAGCATTTGCCTTGCTGGCCTCTGAACCATCTCTGAGGCAGAGACACATGAAGATCCTGGTGTTGATGAGGGGGGCACAGTCAGCCCAAGCAGTAGGTGGGTGAAATCCAGACAGGGGGTTAAAGGCACACTGCTCAAGTGAAAACATTTCTGATGTGCCTACCACTGGTGTCTACAAATCCAGCCTGATGTTAGTTGCTTTTGTGCATTGAAGCAGCAGCCTCACTACTGTGATGTCTCCCCATGCTTTTATAAATCCTTAGGTGGACAAGAAACATTACTAAACCCTGGGCAAGTCTGCTACACTATTTAACTCTTTTCTGGCTGTGCTCCCACCTCCATCCAGCAGCAAGGAAGGTGAGGCTGGAGCAGAACTGACAAGTCAAGTTTGAGGCCCAAACACCAAGGGCTTTCCTGGCACCAAATTGAACATTTACCCCACCACTGGGGTCTCATAGCTCACATTTCACACACAATGTATTTTTACAAGAAAGGAAACTCCAGACATGGGAACTTACAAGATGTATTGGGTGGTTCTGGACACTTCAGGAGACATGAAATGTTGTTTTTGCTTTTTTTTCAATTTTTTTGCTGACGTTCCTTGGTTCCACCTCATCGGGGACAGTGGGTTCTGGCTGTCTTGTCCTGAAAAGGGATTGAAGCAACAGACCAAGAGGGTGACAAGGACAGAATAAAAGAGCCTTCCTCAGTTTTTCCACAGCAACTTCAGCCCTGTAAAGTCATAGACAGTGCGAGAGGATCTGGGTCAGGCGTGCAGTGCTCATGAGACAGTTCAAGAGACAACACTGTGACATCTCATTCTGTCTCCAAACTTCCTGAGGAACCTGCTGCTGCTGCAGTTCTGTCTCCTGGCCAGACCTGGAAGAGTTAAAACAATCCAGTAGTTCAGAGAAAGGAGTCCCAAGTTACCAACAGCAGCCAATCCTGCACACCAGAGTCAAAGCAGCAACTGGAGTTGTTGCCAGTGAGTTCAAGAGGGAGCAGCAGGCAGTCATTTTACTGCCTTTCATCAGGGGGTGTTTCAGTATTTGTATTTATTTCTTCACTTTTTTTGTCTTTCTCACAATTAAAAAAAAAAAAAAATTGAAAAAGGAGAGAGAAATAAAGGGGATAAAAGGAAGCAGCTCTTGTATTCAATTAAATTTGAAGGTAAGGGAATCAGCATGCAAAGTAACAATAACACATCAAAACAGTAATGGTAACATCTAGTTAAGGCTGTTAAAGTGCTCCTTCAGCTCTGCAGTGGTAAGAAAGGAGTGTGGCAGTTCAGAACTTTGAAAAGGAGCAAAGATTTGTACTTAATTTAAAACCAAACAGCAACAGAAATAAGTTCTCAGGAGACTTAACTTCACTAGTTGAGACGTATTCTTGAACTCAGGAAGCAACAGGAGAGGCTGAGAGATGTCCCAGAGGGGACTTTTGTGTGTGTCCCTTGCCTTCCACAGGTAGAGACAGAGGACGGAACATGATCTTTAACTGTTCAAACTTTTTACAGTAATGGGAAAAACTCATAAATCTAGCCAGGGTGTTTCATCCTGCCATGAGCTTCAATCAACATTCTTGTCTTTCTATCCCTCTGTTGTTCCCCCTGTGTGGCATGCACTGATCCTGGCTTCAGGTGCTGCCAGATGATCACTTTGCCATCCCCAGGTGCCAGGTGCTGCCAGTGCTGGGGATGTCTCATTACTGAACTATCTTTCTAGGTGTCCAGAGATGCCTGAGTTGCCTGTTGCACCATTAGGAAAGGCACAGATCAAGAAAAATTATTCTGTTGAGCTATGTATCCCCTCTTTAAGATCTATTTTCTCACTTTGTTTCTATCTGTCATTTACTTTAGCTCCCACTGAGCTGCTGGTACATTGTCTCTTCCCTGTCAGAGATAATCTGCATTCTTATGGAACTGCCTGTTTCTTTCCACTCCTCATTTATCACTTTTACATCTGCATGGCCAGCAAGAGACATGTTTCCATGCCCAGTGTCTAGAGCAGCAGTTTTCAGCTATTTGGGTTATGAATCCCTAGTTCTCCAGTAGATGTACAAACTAATTTAGAAATTAAATAATGTGCATTTCCTCCACACCTTTCTTTCAATGCCTGTGAAACAGTCTACAGGCAACAGACATTTTGCAAAACATAGTTGAAAACCACCTCTCTATAAAGACCTAAATCTCCTTTAGGTTTCTATGTTTCATATGTTCCCTTTTTCTTCTCATTTTCTTCCCTTTTCTCTTCTTCCTTCTTCCTGCACTGGGTTCTTTTCCTTTTTCCTCTCCCTTACCTACTCTTTTCCACACCTGTTGATGTCTGTCTTTCCTTTTATCTCCATTACTTAAATGGTGGAAAAAAAAAATCTTCATAAGTGCATTGCTTTGCTGGTGAGTGTCTTCACTCCTTTCCATGTCAGGAGTTTTCCTGATGCTCTGAATACTTACTTTCCATGCTGCAGGGACAGAGAGTAGTAACATATGCCAAACCTTGGGCCTAAAGCATCCCAGATCCCACTAAGGACCACTGGTCTGGGAAGGGCAATAACTCACAGCATTCAGCCCTCCATGTAGAAATGGGCCAAACAAATGAGTTTATCTTTGAGAGGGATGTTTAATAGTGATACTGTTTTTCTTGGCCGTAATGCCAAACATTTTTAGGATTTTGTGAATCTCAAAAGTGAGGCACAGTTGTAAGAAGAAATATTTAAAAGGAGAACCTGCTTACTGCTGAGGTTTTCTCTGAAAGACTCATAGATTAATATCACACAACATTCAATTTGTCTGCCTGGGTAAAGGTGGATCCTGAAAGCCTCAGGGCTTTCAAGCCAGGAACTTCACAGTAAGAAAGGCTAATCTAGATGCAATGTTGCCAGTCCAAAACATTCAGAAAAAAGATCTTAGTCCCCCAAAACTCTGAGGTGAACCTTAAAAAATCTCACATCTACAAACATATAATTTTCTAGTTTCTGTTCCTGTGAATCACACACTTTATCACTGCACTCGGGTGCTCCCCCCATGTTTTTAGCTGAAGTTGTGTGCAGGTGAGGTCTGCAAAGGTATATTGAGGACTATATCAGGTCAAGCCCAGAACCTCATTAGTAAAGCAGTGTAGTATTCAACCTGGAGCCAGCCAGCACTCACACCTTTGGGTATGAACACCTCAGCCTCTGCAAATGTGTGTGCATGGGTGTGCCCAGTGATTGCTACACTCTTTCAGCCATCCCAAATGGAATATTGGCAATGCTTCCTTTCCTGCCAGCAATGGGAGATGTTGCCATGGGCTTCAGTCCTGCCTTCTTTCTCCTTTGTATATTTTGCTCTTCATGTCTGCCTTTTTGTCATTATCTAGAGCCTGGAAATAGAAGCAATTCTGTTTGTTTCAGGAGGGCTCCCAACAGATCTAGAGGTCCATAGCAAAGGGAATGTCAAAAGGCTGCAGCATTTGGCCCATGACTTGTCAAAGGCTTACCTGTATGTATTTAACTTTTGGCACTCTGAAGACACATTTCGGGCAACACTTAAGTCAGCTGAACTCCTCACAGAGCACAAAGTGCAGTGCATGCTGAATACATTGCATGATTGCAGCCTGAGGCTATAGACACTCTGGGGCAGGACTTTTCTCTTTGCAGTTATTTCTGTCAGAACAATATCCCACTCAGACTACGTGTTTCCCCTGTCCCCAAAGTGCTTTACAAAACAAACCAGTTCAAGCCATATTTTACAACAGAAGAAGCTGAGAGGCAGGAAAGGTGTGGGGTACTAATGAGTCCTCTCATAAATTCTCCATTGAAGCCCTGTCCCTCTGAAGTGCCTTGAAATCTGGAAGTTTGAACCAGGACAAAACCAATTTTCTTTTTAGTAATTTTACTTCTCAGTTAAATTTCTTCTAAGTAGCTGCTCTTTCTGAAATTAAAAGCATGTTTTTCAGTCAGTGTCTGCTTCTGGGGCTGATATAGTCATCGTTGGAGACTGGTATGCAGAAAGACTTTCTTATACTTACTGCAACAGAAACCAAGGTCACAGCTTGGTTCTGCTAAACTTCTTATGCACCAGAAATGAAAAGGAGGAAGGGGGTCACCACCTACAGACCCTTCTGTGTGGAGGAGTGACAGGTGACTCAAAATGAATCAGACAAAGCATTCCATCCTGTGAGCACCATACTTGGTATAAAGCTGAGGTATCATGAGAGTCAAGTTCTCTTTGTTGATGGTTGGTGTTCTGGGAGGACTCCATCCATTTGTCTGCTTTTGATCCCAATCCATCCATTCCTAAATTCAGCTCCTACCTGCCACTGACTCCAGAAGCCCAGTCTGGACTTCCCTTGGGCCTGCTCTGATGCCTCCATGGTGACATGAGTGTTATTGAGGGGGGGCATGATATTAATTTTTTTATATGTTTGTGCATATTCAGTTGTTTTCTTTGTCATTATTGTTTCATTAAAGCTGTGTAGTTTAGTTTTGAACTCCATAGTCTCCTTTTTTCTTTTTCTTTTCACTTTCTGCAAAGGGGAAAGGGTTAATAGAGAGCATCTGTCATTCCTTTAGTAGCCATCCCAAAGTTAAACCATGACAGAGGTGGTCTTGAAAGTTGTCATACTTCCAGCATTCCTTGTTAATTCAATAAATACAGTGAACCAAAATGTGGTCTTTCAGGACATGGAAGGCTGTTTTATTCCATAAGTGAGAAGCAGGCAAGCAGTCTGGAATCTTGGGCCTTTGATTTTGCCAACAATACACATCATGTCACAGCAAAATGTTCTCTGTCACTGCCAAAGCTTGGGAATGCCTATGATAACTTAAAAATAAATAAATAAAAATATTGCACTGGGTTTCAGTCTGTCCAGGAGACAAATATTTCTTATCTTGTTTGGTTTAATTTTTTTTCCTTGGTGATGTTTGTTTGTTTGGGTTTTTTGTGGTTTGTTTGCTTGGGGGACTCTGGGGGGTTTTTTGGGGGAGGGGGACTGTCGTTTTTTTTTTTTTTTTTTTTTTTTTTTTTTGGACTATCTTTTCCTTTGAAAGTCTGGTATTACCTGAACATACAAATCAGATATATTATGCACTTTAAAAAGGTACATCTTGTCTACGAATAAATTTAGTATAAAATTTGCTGTTCTCCTGAGACTTGAGGAATTAGAAAAAATTCAGCTGCTGACTCAAAAAGAAAAAACCAAACAAACTTAAGGATTTCTAAAGTGTAGACCACATTCTGTTGGTGAAATGCCTGCTGAAAAAGACAGCTCCTTTGTCCTGCTCCTTGGAGTCATAGCATTTCTACCTTCTTAGGTAGAAAATCTTCTTAGGAAGGAATTTGGGTGAGAGAGACTTCAGCTATGATTTCATACACCTTCAAGAAAAATGTTTGCTGCATTGTGATGAAGTTGTTATTGCCAAATTCAAGTAATCTGAAGTTTGAGAAAGCCCTCAAATCATGTATTGGATTAAAAATGACCTTAGATTTTAAAGAGTAAAATAATTTGATCTTTTCTTTCCTTTATCTTATTGTCTGGTTCATGATCTGTTCAGGTTTCTTATTCACTGTTTATCTCACTATATGTGCCAGGTTTTCTGTGTAATAGCTGGGACTATTCAGTCTAATAGTCATGTAGCATGACAGTTCAAGGAGCTAGGATTTGATGAATAAGAGCAGACTTTCCCAAAAGCTGTCACAACTCTGTCATCGGATGAGCTTTGCCAGAAGGTTGAGAGAAGTATTTTTCCCCTTGACTCAGCCCTGGTGAGGCCACACTTGGAATTCTGCATTTTGTTCTGCCTAAGCTGCCCAGTACAAGAGAGACAGGGGCATACTGGAGAGAATCCAATGAAGGACCACAAGGAGAATTAAAGGAAAGAAGGATCTCTCAGGTTTCTCAGGGAGGTCTTGATGTTTGCATTCTTGGAGATACTCAAAAACCATCCAGACACAGTCTTATGAAGCCTGTTCTAGATGGGTATGCTTGAGCAAGGGTGTTGAACAATATGACTTTGAAATCTCCTTTCTAACCTCAATCAACTTGTGACTCAGTGATTTCCCTCTGTTTTTCAAGGTGTGTTCTGTGGCATCTGTGCGCAGCACAGAGTCTCCTTCCTCAGGCATCTTTTGTTCAGTCTCGTGCTCATAGAGGCTAAAACTGAGTAATTTTTCTTCGGTGCATCCTACACATTTAAAAACACTAGTTCACATTGGTACACTTGTGCCAAAGCAGATTCTTTGTACAGCGCAGTCCTCAAGCTGAAATAAGAACAACATTTTTCTTCATAGTTTTAAAAATTCTCACCTTTCTGATCCTTTTCTATAAAGTTAAAAGGATATGATGCACACTGATTCACCTAAGTCATTCTTAGTTCTGCCAGAACCAACAGCCCCAGTTTCTTAATCAAGATGATAAATTCTAACTGATTTTGAAGAAACTAGGATTAATTAGAGAAGGGGAAAATAGCTCCAAAGTTGAAATGCTGCAGTATGAAAAAAAGAAAAAAATTACTAATAGTGAAAAACCAATGTAACACCGCCTACACAGTCATGCAGTACAGGATCTATTACCCACGGCCTCAAATTCAATCAAACAGCTCTCAGAGAGGGACTGACTTAACAAACAAAACCTTATTCAGCTCTGGATTGATGTCATTGATGACATATTTAGTGTCATGGTCACACATTAAGAGAAAACAACAAAATAATGAGAGGTCTGGTTTGCTCAGTCTGAGAGAATAACTCAGGTTTATGCAAGATTTATGATAGTAATGGTAAGTTGAATCTTGCTGTCTGAGCTGAGATATACTAAATTATCTGTGTCCTGGAAAATTAGACTAATGAGAAAAAGTCTGCAATTCATGTGTTTGCTGTGTCAGTGGTCTTATAGGAAACCCATTGCATTCCTATGGACATACCTCAGCAGATTTCAACATGATAAATTTTTTGTGTGCCATGTCTAACTTTTAAAGTAGAGAACATGTATGCTTCACTGGCCTCAGGGAATAAGGCTCAGAGGGCTTATTGGTCCTGGGAAGGGGAACTAGAAAACAGGTCCTTCTCTCCCCTTCCCTGCTTTTTGCTCCCTCCCCTACTCCATCTTCTAACTCTGAAACTATACTACTAATGGCAGAAAATGAAGGGGAGAGAAGAGAAGAAAAAGAGAAGAGAAGAGAAGAGAAGAGAAGAGAAGAGAAGAGAAGAGAAGAGAAGAGAAGAGAGGAGAGGAGAGGAGAGGAGAGGAGAGGAGAGGAGAGGAGAGGAGAGGAGAGGAGAGGAGAGGAGAGGAGAGGAGAGGAGAGGAGAGGAGAGGAGAGGAGAGGAGAGGAGAGGAGAGGAGAGGAGAGGAGAGGAGAGGAGAGGAGAGGAGAGGAGAGGAGAGGAGAGGAGAGGAGAGGAGAGGAGAGGAGAGGAGAGGAGAGGAGAGGAGAGGAGAGGAGAGGAGAGGAGAGGAGAGGAGAGGAGAGGAGAGGAGAGGAGAGGAGAGGAGAGGAGAGGAGAGGAGAGGAGAGGAGAGGAGAGGAGAGGAGAGGAGAGGAGAGAGGAGAGGAGAGGAGAGGAGAGGAGAGGAGAGGAGAGGAGAGGAGAGAAGAGAAGAGAGGAAAAGAGAAGAGAGGAAAAGAGAAGAGAGGAAAAGAGAAAAGGGGAAAAGAGAAGAGAGGAAAAGAGAAGAGAGAAGAAGAGAAGAGAAGAGAAGAGGAGAGAAGAGAGAGAAGAGAAGAGAAGAGAAGAGAAGAGGAGTAACTATTCTCTCAGTTCAGTGAATGGACTTGATGATGGCTTAAAGGAGAGCTGGAGAGTGCACAAGGAAAGTGAATGGGCAGGGGTGGGCAGTACCTTACCTTTGGCAGAAGCCATAGGATTAGCACACCTTTTTTTTGCCTATTACATCTTCATTATGAGTCACTTACCTGCAACCCAGGCTGCACTGATACCAAAGCTCCATCAGCTCATATTTCTAAAGCACCCATTAATTAACTATATGTAATTACATTACCTATAACCTGTTACCCTTGCTTTGGCAGGGGGTTGGACTAGATGGTCTCTAGAGGTCCCTTCCAACCCCAACATTCTATGATTCTATGATTCTATTTCCTACCAGTAGACACACTTATCCTCTCACCTCCAGCACCATGCTTTCTGGAAAATATTTACTTCAAGTGCCACACTAAGTGAGCCACAAGCCTATCATTGTAGCTGACTGGAAAATTCCTGCTTAGTTTAATTTTCCTTCCTGCAGAAGAACTTCCTGTTCTTCAAAAATATAATTCTTCTTCAATACAGTCTAACTGCAATGATGTTGCTATGAAACCACTGATATGCTTGAAAACCTGCCTGAAGATTTTTCCTAACTTCCTACCAGTCCACCTTTTTTGTTGAGTCTCTTCAGCAGAAGTCATATTCCAGTGGACATGGGATGGTTCTGGTTCCTGATTCACTCATTCATCTTAAAACTTTGAAAACCTTATGTCTTTCTTGGCTTAAAATGAAAAAAGCATCCAATCCAGAACCTGAACCCTGTCATAATTTCTGTGTGGAGGTCTATATACTGGTATCCTGTATAACTGAACAATACAAAACACAGACTCCCAGAACCCCTCTTGAATGGAGGACTCCAACACATCAGTGAATGTTTTTAGTATTGTCACAGTCCCACATTAATAATAGCAATAATCATAATCACCTGTTTAAAGAAGACAGAGAATTTCTTTCAGAACCCATAGCTATGTTAGCAATAACTGATTCATTGTGTGTTCTGGAATGATATTTTGCATTCCCTTTTGTCACAGTACAACACTAATTACTACAATTGCATGACTTAAGAAAAAAAACACAGGCTTTCCAGTTACGTATGGGCTTATTTTATTATATTTTAATTTATTTTCTTTAATGTCACTATGGTGTTAGTACATATAACATGTTATTGCAGCTTAAGCAAGAGTCCTGTCCACAAGTTCAGTTAATGATAGCAGACAGCTTAGATGTGTCTATAGAGCATGTTACCCACATTACTGAAAAGCTAAATTTACGTGAAAATCAAGAGAATCAGAGTTAAGCATGTGCAACCTAAGCACACCCGAGAGGGATTTCTTGCTTGAAAGATATATTGGTATATTCTGTATTATGCAGAAACATATTTGTTCTGTAATGGAAACTCTATTTTCATTTCTTTAATGTAACCAAAGAAAATATCTGCACCTAGTAAAGTGTAATCAGATCAACAAAAAACCCAGTACAGACCTAGTAAAACAGCTGAAATGAGAAAAGCTTTGTTATTTCTATTCCATCTCAAGCCAATAGCTCCTAAAACACTTAGGTCCATGGACAACTTGAGAATTCCAGTCAAACCAGTATCACTGCTTGCATGAGGCTGATATATTCAGAGACAGCTGTCATATAAACCAATCACAGTATGGCAATGACAACCCAAGTTATGCCTCTGACAGTGAATGCTTCAATATAACAAAGACTGAAACATAATGAAGCATTTGAGAAGAATGAATTTGAACATAGGACTGACAGTAAAAGTTTATAATGGAAGTATAAGGCAAATTAGATTCAACACATCAGAAATGTTAGTACAGTAAGAACAGAGAAGCCTCAACATTTCCCCTCCCTTCAGAATTTGCATCATGGGCTAGAGTAACAAATTTTTGATTCTGGTGCCTTAGTCCTGGTGCCTTTTTTCATCTCTTTCTAATCTTTGGTTTTCACTGCCACATCAACTTTATAATTTAAGAAGTAGGCCACAAACTACCATTCAGATATTTATCGCCCTCTGCTAAAACAGATTTCTGCCCTGTGCTCCATTACCTGATATATGTTAAGTATCCTGGGTCTGTAACACTGGAGATAATACCAGATGACAGCTGATTTAATTGACACTGGGAATTTGTTGGAAAAAGTGGAGATCAGGGAGGCTGACAGCAGCTTCTGTAGCTAAGAGCTTGACATAGCAGGTGTCTGAGATCCAGCTGTACTGCAATGAAAGTATGAATGACTGCGACTGGATGATTGACCATGAGGACCAGATAGGTTCTGCTAAACAGGCAGAGATTATTGAAAACAAATCAGAAATGTCAGTATAGGGCAGTTTAGTACCACAAGAGGCACCTAAAGATGTGACTGAGCTGTCAGATGAACTAGTCAGTCATGAGTGTGCATGTTCAGCTTCAGTGACACCTGCTACTGTAATTTTCTACAAACTCAGCGAAATTATCTCTTTTCTTGACTCCCTCTGCCAACACACAAAGAACTGTTTGAAAATATGGTTAACACTTGACCTAAAAAAAATGAGCAGTATCGTAGTTATAAACATTAAAAGTTGAAGAAATGAACTCTCTGAGTTGCCATACATGACCCCCACATGGCTGAATGTGTATTTGAGAAGCAACAGAAAGTTGACACCTGTGGCATCTCCACCCTGGGAAATCCAGTGATACTATGTCCATCACAAAGGACAATAACTATTGAACAAAGATGAGGAATGAGGACCACTGGTGAAAAATAAACGAGGCTCAATCATTTTCTGCATCAATTTCTACACTTGGAGCTGTCTCAAACTGACTGCTTTGGAGAAAAATGAGGATTCACAGAAAAAGATATATTTGCTAAAACAAAAGTTTCTCTTATAAAAACATCATCATTCCTATGAAAGTTTTAATTTGATGGTTTCCTAAGCCCAGGATAGAGTTTTAGGTCACACCCAGACATGGAGACGGAGCCAAAAGCCAGAAGCTGTATCTTGATACATATGAGGAAAGAGAATGTGCATCTTTGATATTTTATGCCTTTTTATCATCAAGTTGCCAAATCAGTTTTTTTAAAGAATTTTTAGTATCTACACAAAATGGAACACAAAAATCTGTGTATGTTAGCTGGGTATTTTTTTTTTTTTACTAGTTCAGTTTCACATCTGTATTCTTAATTAGGTGGAAACAGAGTATTTGACTGTTTATGCTTTGGTCTTTGGTGTTTTGGGGAATTTCTCAGTTTCAGAATATTTCCTAAAGGCCAGCCAAAGCAGTCATGGATTACTTCGAGCACCACTGCTTTCTCCCAGATAAGGGTCTCCACAAACAACATTTACAAACATGGTATTGTTGAATGCAAATTAACTTTCTCCTAAGCACTTTGATCTATACCCATCCCCAAGGTGAGCTATGAAGGCTCAAAGAAGCATTAAGGGCAAGTTGTAATTCCTTAGTGAAAATCTTGCTTCATAATCCCTGCAAATGTTAGTTAATGTCTATGTAAAATGGCTATAATACTATTCTTATTTTAAGAGAGAACATGATACTTCTTTGTTGTCTCCTATCACATAAATTGTACTGTTGTGAGGGAGACTTGCATTACCATTCACATCGAAATGTTGGAGCAGATGCAGTTTAAGAACAGTGATCAAGTCCTTAAACTAAATCTGCTTAGCTTGACCTAAATCCTCAGTCACGAAGTATTTGCACAGGGGCAGAAGCCTGCAGACTACAAACAGAGGAGATTTTCCCACTGCTTTGGCTTCTCAAGAGACAAATGAGAAAGAATAACTGTCTCTTTTTCCGGGTGGGTAAAAATGAAATCCCAGTTGTCAACAAGGACTGGAGATATTTGGTTCACACCATGGTATCTGAGGGTGTCTATTCCAGCTCCTCAGTGGGGTCCTCTGAGGACAGTCTAATCTGTTACAGTAACACTGCCATTTCCCTCTAGGGAGACTTGCTACCAGGCAAATGATTTATGTTCTCACCTTCTCTTCGGTAGCTCGAGTTCATCATCCCTGCCATTTCATCCTCATTAGTATTACCTTTCGTTAACCTTGGAAATAGAAATTTGATAAGCTTCAGGAGGATGTTATGTCACAGATGTGATAAAAAACTTGGACAAAGCTTATCAGCTATTAAAAATATTAAGTCTTCTTCATGCTGCTTGCTATGCTCAGTGCATAAAATTCACCCAGAGCCTGGCCCTCAGGCTGGAAGAGAAGGTATTCTGACACCAGAATCAACCTGTTTTGTCTCACAGCTGCCAAGAGTCCTTTATTATTTCTCTCTCCTTTGCTACTTCTGGGATGTCTTTTCCTAAACTATAGAAGTAAAATGTGTCTCAATCTCTGGAAAAATGTTTAAAGGGGAGATTCATGAAGTGTGCCTGGTGGCTTGTCTACATTTATCACTCAAAGTTGACTCTATGGAGAGTTATTGCAGTGTGGGTCATATCTGAGCAGAGGTACATGAGCCATGCACTACTCTTTTTGCAAGCATTCCTTGGTTCTCCAGGTGAGGGAATGACAGGGATGTTGTTCTGACAGAAGGAGTTGTCATGAGTTTCTTGGTCTCTCTGCTTCTGTTTCAGCATTGAGTCTATTTCACTTGAAACCTAAGCCTTCACCTTTTTGGCAAAGTTATAACACAGAGTGTCTTGTTAGAATAGTGAAGGGGGTAAAAAGTGGGAGTTGAGTTATGCAAAGTAGGTTGATGGGTCATGCTGAGGAAACCAAGGAAAACCTCAAGTGTGTTGCCTCTCAGACTTCAAGACTTTTCTGGTTTTATCTTAAAATGTATGTGATGAATTAATTTTTTACCTTTCTTTAAGGGGCTATCCTTTGAAAATCTGCACCTCTGTATAAATTCTAGGATACAGGTAACTTATAATTCGTGATATCTTTGTATCCAGTAAATACTTATGCTGTGTGATATAATGAGGCCCTGACTGGTTCTGTCCAGTCAGAACATAGAGTCCAGTTCTGCCTTTTGGCACGTCTACATAGTAGTTTACATTAATGGTAATGTAAGCCCTTCACATCCGTTCAAAACCTTAAGTAGTATCACACCACTTCATGGTAAATTATTTCTGTCTTTGCACAGAGCAAATTGCAGGTAAATTATTAATAACAATACTTAGATCTTATCTTCAAAGCACTTTACTAACATTAATTAATTCCCGCATTCTGCTAGGCAGGTAGCTGCATTATTACTTACATTCTTTACAAAAAGGGACATTATGACAAAGGCAGGATGAGATCTGCCTGCAGCTACTGCTGGCTAAAGGATGCAAACTACCAGGGGGAGGCAGACGAGCATCCAAGATCAATTAAAATGCTTTACCTCCAGCTATTTGCTATCTTTTCCTGCTGTAGGCCACTGCTTCTGTAGTAGACTGAATGACAGGGTATCTTATAAGGCTCTGCTCCAGTCCTTTCTTTTTAAAGTCTGGCACCTCTTTTTACACCTGCCAGTGAAGTGTGTTGGGCAAAGGAATTAGGAGGTTAAGCTATGTTTGTTGAACCTTGCTCCAAGGTTGGTAATCTTTACCAGCAGAAAGAAGACAGCTAGGGAACCACAGTTTTAACCATTACAGCCAGATTTATTGGAGCTGTATTATTCTACTTCAAATATGGAAGTAGAATTCCAGACAAAAGAGGGGAAAATTGACTTTCAAAAAGAACGGATTTACTTACTTTTTTTTTTTTTTTTTTTTTTTCTAACCTTCCAATATTTCTTACCTGTCTTTAAAAAATTGTTCTGAATTTCCTGTGGAGTATAATTTTTTAAAATATTTTCCTACTGCTACTGCTCTGTCAAAGTATGACAGAAACTTGCCACTGAAATATGATGATATTTGTCTCTTTTCAATAATTAAGGTCATTTACACTGAGCTAATTAGAGTATATTATCCCTTTTTTTGAATTTCATTGATTCCTGGTTTTGTTGATACCCAACAGATTGCTTTATTGTTTTAAAATTAAAGCGTGAACATTACAATAGTGATGTCATGAAAGAATGTGTACACAAAACAGAAATATGAAAAATACATAGGAAGTAGTCCAGACAGAATTTTCAAGTTTCAAACTGAAATTTTGAAATGGGATGCTTAATTGCTTTTTGTTTTAAAAATGTTTCATCCTGTGGAAATACCACAGAACTTGATTATGATTTTTAAAAATACTAAAAATGAGCTTCACACGAAGACTTCTTTTCCAATGAAAACTGTCTGAGAAATGATGTCTAATCAGTCTGACTACATATAGCTGCCAGGATTCTGCTCACACCTCTTGGTAAGTTTTGTTCTCCTTTGAAATTACATGGCCCTGTGTCACCTCCTCCCGTAATGAAGTCTCTATTAACAGCCTCAGGAAAGGAAATCTACACAGCAGTGCCCTCAGAGAATTATAATATTTTCACAGCTCAGAGCTAATCTGCTGGTGGGGCTGGATTTATCCCCCTGAAATTCACCTGTTGGCAGCTACAAAAGCAGAGCTGCTGCATTTTGCAGTCAGGAGTGATGCTGCACCCATTGCCTTCTATGATGCAGTCTTCTTGTATCCAGACCATGGGTCAGAGATGCCTTAATCTGTCCTTTGGCAATGAAAGAATTCTGGGACAACTCTGGTGGCCCAGTTAAATGACTAAAGTTGGGGCAGCTTTGCTGTAATAGCCATGCAACTGAAGCCATTCAACTCTTGGCTGTAGCCATGGAGGAAAATTAAAAAGTCTTCCCTGAACTAGAGATTGATGTGGCCCACCTGTGCGGAGGGCTCAGGAAAGTGTCTGAAAGAGTCTAATTGCTGATAGATATCTACTAATTAGTTACATTTCTGAGGGTCAGCAAACTCAGCCAAAAAAAACTGGGAGGTTCCCACTGGAACACAAATAATTAAGGATCTAGGGAGTAGGTTTTTTTGCAGGTATAATTGCTATGAGGAGTGTGATCTGCCAATTATTTCAGCTCTAACTAGGGAAAGCACAAAGCACATGCCTAAATCCATCCTTCTCCTAGTCAAGCTTTAGTCCATGCCCAAAAAGTAAAGAGCTATCTGTTTGCAAGAAGGCTCAACAAGCAAGGGAAGCCTTGTAGCAGTCAGGGAGATATCTCTCACCTCCAGTGTATCTGGTCCAGATAGCATACCAGGGCTGGAGACGTATCACTTTCAGCGGAGGAAACACAGGTATTTGGAATCAAGCCAAGCCACTGCCTGTCACATCTATGTGTATGTCAGAAGTCACCTAGTAAGAACCTAGAGCTGTGCCTGGTCCCTTAGCAGCTGTCCCAGTCCCTGTTTCACTGGAGTCCATGCTGAATGAAGAGAATACACACTTACTGTTATTAGTTATGCTAAGCATTTTATTACTGGGGAGCTTGGAGGAGGGGGATTTTTTATTTTTTACTAGGACACCTTCTCACACTTTCTGTTTCCTTATTTTAAGGGGCTGTGTGCATGCAGATACACCCTGTGCCAATAACTACTGTTGGGAGACAGCAAGAAAGAGAAAAGCAAAAAACAAGAAATAAAAAAAAAAAAATACACAAAGTTTTAGTTTCCTTGCATTCTTGAGCATAAAGAGTATCTTTATATGACAGGATTTAGGATTTTTGAAGTCACCAGCTACAGACATTACAACAAAGGCAGTGAAATTTCCATCTCCCTGTGTGCCCTGCTAAGACCTCTGCTGCAGCAGTGGGAGGGCACCCACCTACACAATACACTTTGTGTCCATATCCAGGTAGAAGATTTAGGCACCAAACAAATGTAGTTTTGGTGTCATCAACTTTTTCCTGCTCTAAAGTTTAGCTTCATTACGTAATCTTTTCTTATGTCTACAGACAATCACACCATCTTCAGCCCCCCCTCTTTCCAGAAGTTTTTAAGATAGGGAATACACCATGTTTGCTTGGTGTTTGCACCAACAGGATGATTAAATGCTGCTTCTAATATTAAGTTCGGAATGTTTGGCTCTGGGTTTCTCATAATAAAACCATCTGAAATGAAAATCAGGTTCAATAATACATAGTCCTGACTTTATTTTTGTTCACCCAATATCTTTAAGACTGTGTACAAAATCCATACCCAATCACGTTTACTTCTCTGTGAGTGCTGAGCCTCTAAGGAGTATGACAGATCCCAGCCTGATGACCCAAAAGCCCAACTAGCAGTCCACCTGCACTAAGATTTTTACACAGAGGAATAAAGACATCCATCTATCTATACTGAAGCTGAAGCTATGTAAAAATCTCTGTGAATCTATGTAGTTATCCCTCAGAGTCACTTCAAATTTAGTAGTACCCGAGGTACTAAAAGCAAGACTGGTACTTTGAGTCTCAAACAAGCCAGCAAAAGATAAATCGCCAAACTGTGAATCTGTATAATCTCCATTTGATCCCCAGCATGTGGGCTGCTCTTGCATGGCATTGCAAAGAGAAATAGCAGTCACCTGAGAGACAGAGAGAGAAGGGGAGGCACATGGTATGAGGAAAGGAAAACATCATCCCAAGCCATGCTTCAGCCTTATCTTTATGCTTTAGGAGTCCATATGCATTTGGGAGTAAATATGCCTGGGAAAGGTCCTATTCTTGACCAGCCCCTTCTGCTGCCAAAAAAAAGCTGGGCAGCATCAGCGGTCCCACATTTCAAGCTGTGTAGTCAGAACTCTGATTTGTCTCCCATTCCTAATCTCAGTCTAGTGGTGAGGGTAAACAAAAAGCAATTGCTCTCTGTTACTCCCTCCCCCCAGAGGAAGATAAAAGGGGAGTAAGTAGCAGAAGCTTCAAGGTAGAAAGCTAAAACCAGAACAGGTTTAAGACAAAAGGGAAGGAACACTAATAAAAAAACATAAATATATTCAAAACCTGGTTTCAGTGGATGCTGATATGTGTCCAAAAGTCCCTCGTGGCAGAGCCAACTCAGGAAAAGGGGCCAGGGCTCTTCCAAGCAATGGATAGAATCAGATCCTGCAGATCACACGGTGAGCTGAAGACAAAGGGTATGAGCCTCTCTAAAAATGTCCACCAGACAAGCAAATGGAGGATGGAAGGAGGAAGAGGTGGAATTTCTTGCTCTTCTAGCTTTTATAGGCTATGGCAGAAAATATGATGTAATAGTGACCCCTCTCTGTTCTGACCCCACGATCCCCCTGGGCCCTAAACTACATTCTCTCTCAAGGTCCTCATTATTAATGACATAAAATTAGCCTGTGCCCCTCAAACCATAACAAGGCTTGAGTGCCCTGTCTTTTGCATAGGTAGCCTAAAACTTTCAGGTCATCCCTGCCTCAGCAAATGGCTGTATGCATGGGGAAGGAAAGGGAAGAGAAGGCAGCAAGACCAGGCTCCCCACATGCTCAGGCAAGATGTTCTGAACTATTTCCAGGCAGCTGGAATCAACTTAGGCAAAATAGCAGGGTGTGTGGAGTTGAAGCTCAAGGCTTAATCCTAGAATGAAAACACAGTGTAAACATAACTATTCAGAGCTGCAAAGCGTCTGCTCTGCTCAGAAAAAGCCAATGGCAATGCACTGTGCACAAAATAGCTGAATGTAAGTATAGGAAATATTTCAGGGGCATTAGCTGTACATATGCTGTAAAAGCAGCCAAATTAGGTCAAGTAGAACTCCTGCTAGCATGAGTAAACCAGTTCTGGTGTCAAAGCCCATAAAGATGCTCCTGAACTACGCTATGATGTGCTGTGTGTTGTTTTCAGTGTTTTGTTGCTTTGTCAAATGTGCAGCCTCATGCTAGCAGCCCACCAAACCTCAATAGAGCAGGGCAGTGAAGAGTGAGATGCCCTGAAGCCACCATAGGAATAGTCCTTTTCCAGTGATCCAATAGTCTACAGACTTCAGCACTGGGTGTTATAAAACATTCCTTCAAGTGATAAGGACAAAGGGCACTCAATCAGTGTCCATCAGCTTAGATACATTAAAATAAGCATTTGAATATATATAAGCAGACATCACTAGTCCTTTCCACACTGTCCAAATCCATGTTTTTTTACCAGGGGTAATCAATAAAGTCTAAACAAGCGGAGATTATTCCCACTAGCCCCACTTTAAGGCAGGAAAATGAGACAAAGGTTGAGGACATGACTTGGTCCTGGTCACCCTGCAGGCCAGTTACAGAGATGAAAGCAAAGCTGTGATCTCCTGGGTCTCAGCTGTATCTGTCAAACCATAGAATCACAATAACAAGGCAAAGTATTCATCTTGTTTAAACGAGGAAGACAGGCTCAAGTCAAATGGCCAAACACTCTGGCTTGACAGAAAAAAAACCAAAAAAACTAACACAATTGCTTCAAAGCCTAGAAGAAAGCCATCCTATAAGCAAAAAAAATTACCTTTTCCAGAAGGTTTTCCAGAGTCTCTGTTTCTCTCCACTCCTTCACATGCCTGATCAAGAATACAGCCTTCCCTCCCTTTTACCTCCCTTGCACTTCCATGTGTATAAATATTCCTCTCAACTGTCTTATGTAAGAACTTATTTTGGAGCTTAGGCAAGGTCCTATTTTCAGTCATGTCTGGATTCTTTCACCACCATAAAACCATTCTGATCAGAGAGACACTAATAAAGCCTCCTTCCTTTGGTTTAGTTGCTTTTCTCTTCAAGCTCAACAGGGTGCATTGAGCTACATGATGAACATTTACAGCCAACACCAGAAAATAAATGAGGACTGTAGTAGATCCTTGCTTTTTTTGTCTTTCACTCACATTTAAGACAGCATGAAATATAATCCTGGCTGCAGAAAGCAGAAACTAGAGTCCTTTGGTGGTGGACTGGATCCCCAGCCCACCTTTCCTTGGTCTCTAACTGGTCAGCACCTCAAGTGGTACAGACTCTTTCACCTATGTTTCTAAATGCACACAGAGGTGGGAAATACTGTCATGGTCCAGTATGACATGACCCAGCCCAGATGACAGCCAAAGATTTGGACTGGTCCACCTTGCTTTCCAGTCTCCTCAGAGAGAAGCCTAGGAGCAGCTGGATCCAATCCTCCTCCCAGGCCTGAGTTTCCCTTTGAGAGTAACCAAATAATGATGACCCCCTTGGACGGACTGATACCCCTTAATTGGTTTAATGTGAAAAGACACTCAAAGTTTGTATTTCAGTAGAAGATTTAGTTAGAACTATAGAAGGAATAAAAGCATTCAGGCTGATACTAGGATTATTAAATATACTCAGGGAGTGCAATCATAAAGGCTCATTATTTAGATCACAAAAGTCACAATACATGGATGTTAAAGCAGCATAAGCCCAGAAAAAAAAATGTGTTTACTTAATGATGTTTTTAAAGAGGAAGAGGAAGAGGAAGGGGAAGGGGAAGAGGAAGTTAAGAAAGACAGGTAACAGAAAACCACCTGTCCTGGATCCAGTATTGGGCCAGCTAATAGGGGAGGGATAGTGTCAAAGAAACTCCCAAAGCCCATGAATGCAGCCCCTCGTTTTGTAGGCCTGTTTTGCTTAGTAAGCATGGTTGAGATGTATCCAATTGAACAACTGGAGCAGACGTCTGCCCAATTCAATCCCCATCCCTTATTTCTACCTTTGTGTCTAAATGCAGGCCCTTTCCACAGGTATCAGGCAGTCTCTTTGGAATGCTAATCTGTGGGGGAGCTCACAATGGTAGTTTTACACTACCTCCAAAAATACATGTCCAGAGGTCTGGTCCATGACAAATACCCAGTAGTCAGTGAGTGAAGTGAGGGGAGATATCTAGCTCCTACCTCCAGTATATACTAACTTCATTCTTCTCTTCAGTTTTTCCACTTCTATTGCCACCTACTCTTCAATGACATTTTTCAAGTTTCTGAATTGCCCTCAGTTCTCAGGTTTTGGTTCATGGCAGCCTCCGATGTAAAAGGAAATTAATAATGATACACCTGTGAGATTTACAATTGACATCAACTCCTGTGCTTTAAACACCAAAGGCAACAAGCAGTGACAGAAGGGAATGGTGGCAGGGGCTGTCAGTTCTTTCTGAAAAGCAGTTGGCAAAGCATCAGTGATATTTTTCCCAAAGCTCAGCACCCATCATCACCTCCTTCTTCAGCTCCTGGTGAGTGTGAAGGGTCAGGAAGTGGACACAGGCAGGTCAGAACAGTCATGGCAAACTGTAAAAGCATTTCTGTAGCTTTACAATAGATTTAGCTCTGAGATTCTAATGACTGCATCTAGCTGTTTATAAATCTGGAAAAGAGAACCGGGTCAAATCCAAGCATGTCCCTAAGCTTTGCGAAAGAAGGTTCATTCAAGGTGGTTTTGTTTGTTTTCTTTCTTATTGCTGGGAGATTTGGAGCATCAGTATTTGCTGAGAAAGAATGAGATGAGTAGTCAAACAAAAATAACACGATTAGATCTGATTTGGGGAAAATCAGGTGATGAAGGTAGGTCAGGGAAGGATGTGAGATGTTGCAAAAATATTGGAGGAAAGAAACCAGGGAAACATTAATACCAAGTGCAGCCTAGAAGGGACCATGGACTGTGGCTGTAATCAGCGTGCTGAGGAGGAGGGCATTTAACAGTGCCAATGTACCACAAGACACTCAGTGGGGAAGTCAGAAAGGGCCCTGTAGTGGGAGCAGGTCTGGTGCTGTTAATAGGTGACTATTGCTGGTCCCTATGTTAATCTTGGCACCCTGCATCTCAGATGATGATCTAGCTTTTGTTCTCTTTCAAAAATTCTCTCTCAGTAATAGGGTACTACATGCATTTTTAGAGATCATGTCCTTCACTCATAGAATTGGAAAGACTGAACATGAAATAACTATGTTACATGATAGCAGGAAATAAAATAATCTTCCAAAGATCTTAAAAGTAGGAAATATTTGAAAAGACAGATGATCACACCTAAATCTTAAGGTCTCCTTATTGTTAGTGTAGTCTAGCAGAAACTGGGACGAAACTGCACCTGAACTGAAGACCAGAGACAGTAAATTATTACTTTTTTTTTTTTTTTTTTTTTTTTTTTAATTATTAGGAAATTACGAGGGAAATAATGGAAATCTTGTTATTTTGAACTACTTGAAAAAAAGTGTTAGTTCAAGAGCCAAGAACAATCCTACATTAGGAAGACTGGAAGTTAGGCAACAGTTCTTTCCCATGACAGTAGTGGAAAAATGGAGCAGGTTGCTCAGGGAAGTAGCTGAGGCCTCATCATTGGAGATACTCAAAGTGAGGCTTGACAAAGCTGATCTGGTTTAGGATGTCCCTGCTTACTGCAGGGGGGTTGGACTGGTTGATCTTTAGAAGTCCCTTCCAACCCAAATCATCCTAAGATTCTATGATTCTAAGATGTACTGGGTAATTATTTAGCCTCTTACATCTGTCTGAACAGATATTTGAACAAAAAACACTATCATAGACTGGGGGAGTAAGGTTCTTCCCACTGTAAGAGAAAATCAGGTTTGTGACCACCTGAGGAACCTTAATATATGTAAGTTCATGGGACCTGATGAGATGCATCTCAGAGTCCTGAGGGAACTGGTTGATTTAGTTGTGAAGACATTCTCCATGATATTTGAAAAGTCACAGAAGGCAAGTGAAGTCCCTGGTGACTGGAAAAAGGGGATCATTGCACCCATTTTTAAAATGGGTAGAAAGGAAGACCTTGGGAACTACCAAACTTTCAGCCTCACCTCTGTGCCAGGAACATCATAGGACAGATTCTCCTAGAAAGTATTCTAAGGCAGATGGTGGACAGGGAGATGATTCAAAAAAGCCAAGAATAGTTTCACTGTAGGCAAGTCCTGACTGACCAACCAAATGGCCTTCTGTGATGGAGTGATTACATCAGTTGACAAGGAAAGAGCCATACATGTCATCTGTATCAATTACTTTGACACAGTTCCTCACAACACCCTCCCCTCTGAACTGGAGATTTGTGGATTTGATGGGAACACTGTTGAGTGGATGAGGAACTGTTGGATGGTCACATCCAGAGAACAATGGCTTTGTGTCTAGATGGAGACATGTGACAAGTGATGTCCCTCAGGGGTATGTATTGGGACCAATACTATTTAACATTTTCATTAGTGACACAGACAGTGGGATCAAGTGCATTCTCAGCAAGTTTGCAGCTGACACCAAACTGAGTGGTGCAGCTATCATGGCTGCGGGATGGGATGATATCCAGTGGGACCTAAACTAGCCTGAGAAATGGGCCCAGGTGAACCTCGTGGGGTTAAACAAGGCCCAGTGAAAGGTCCTGTGCATGGGGGGGGTGGGGGAGGTAGTTTCCAGTATCAGTACAGACTGGGGCAGTCTTCAGCCCTGCAGAGGACTTGGGGTACTGGTGGATGAAAAGGTGGACACAATCAGACAATGTGTTTTTGCAGCCCAGAAAGCCAAATGTATCCTGGGCTTCATCAAGAGAATTGTGGCCAGAAGGTGAAGGAAGGTGATTCTGCCTCTCTGCTCTGCACTCATGAGATGCCACCTGGAATGCTCTGTCCATTTCTGGTATCCTCAGTACAGGAAAACACAGACCTGTTCAAGCAGGTCAAGAGGAGGGTCACAAAAATTATCAGATGGATGAAACACCTCTCTGATGAGGACAGGCTGAGAGAGCTGGAGTTGTTCAGCCTGGACAAGAAAAGGGTCCACAGAGATCTTACTGTGGACTTCCAATACTGAAAGGGGGCCTATAAGAAAGATGAGACAAACATTTTAGTGGGGCCTGTGGTGATAGGATAAGGGATAATGGCTTTAAACTGAAAGAGGGTAGATTCAGAATAGATATAAGGAAGAATTTTTTTACAGTGAGAATGGTGACACACTGGAACAGATTGTCCAGAGAGGTGATAGAAGACTCAACACTGGGAACATTCAAGGTCAGTCTGGATGGGGCTTTTGCCAACCTGATCAAGTGGAAAATGTCCCTGCTTACTTCAGGAAGGTTGGACTAAATAACCTTATAAGTCCCTTCCAACCCAAACTATTCTATTATTCAATGATTCTATGTTCCTTAACCTCTTGCCTCTACAGAATCACCTTTCCACCTCATTTAAACTGCCATAGGATTATTGAGTTGAGTGAAACTAGGCCAGATTTTACCATCTAGCCATGACTTTTTGTCTAAAAGAAAAAATATTCAATACAGAATTAGTTTCCAAAAGTACTTTTTATTTATACATATATTGGATTTATGTGTTGCTCTCACTTTGAAAAAGAGCAAAGATGAGAAACAAGTCTGCATTTGCACAGTTAAATCAAACTGTAGTTGCAAGCTACAGGGCAAAGTCAGGAGTGGAATAATAGCAGGATCCCATTCTGGAATAGGTGAAGACAAAGAAGGGAAAAGGTAATCTTAGACTCATGTTTATGACAGCTGAACAATAAGAGGCTGCTCTCAGGTATATTTGCATCTGTAGGTGACGGGTGAAGCATATCCATTAACTTGGACAGTGTCTTCATCTAGATTTTAATAATAGCCTTTTGGCTATTCTCCACCTGCCCACCTGGAGGTTTGAAACTTCAGTCAGCACTGAGAGAAGGATGTGCAGAATTCAGACAGAGAGGGGCTCTGCAGGGCATTCTTTCTGTGGCAACAGAGGCAGTTGTGAGGATCAATTGTGCAGCAGTGCTCTGTGCTTACCCTTGAGAAGGGTTAAAACCCATCAGGCCCTTGGATAGCATTATATTTACATGATTTAGGAATATGGCCTTCTTGGCACACAACATAAATGAGATACTGAAATACAGAGAGGCTAAAAGCATTCCTAAAGTCTTAAAGGATTCTTTCAAGACCTGAAGACAAATCCCCTATGGAGAAGAACTCTACAGGTGTTGCTCTGACAACTCTTCTAGTTACTTTCCCAAATTTCCCGGTTTTCTCTAGTGAACTTGTCTTCCTGGAAAGCCTTGATGGGAAAAGACAAGCTGCAAATAGAGCGAGTTGACCCCTGCCAAACCCAGGGAGTGCATAGGAAGCTACACCATCAGTGGCAAGGCATAGCACAGCTAGCATTACCCTCTTTTTCAGAAAGCAAAAAGATAGGGAAATAAATGGAATAAGAAATAACTCTCCTTACTGAAAAAAAAAAAAATGCCCAACACAAAAAGCCAGCATTTGACAAGGTTTCAAAACCTCCTTAGAGACACAAAAAACCTCTGAAATTTCAAAGGAGAAATGTCTTCCGGCTGGCACCTGCTATTTACATGCAGTACCTGCACTTTCCATTAATACAGATAGTGGAAATTCAGTGTGTAATATTTTGTCACAAAAGCAGAACAGGCAGCAGGCTTGAAATTCTTTGAGCCAGCCATAAAAGTGGAAAACTGGCAGCTGCAAACAGAGCATTTCCATAAGCACATTACTGCTTACAAAGAATTGGTGGCTTTTCATCCAGGGCTTAGAAGAGCAAAGATGATACACGCCACAGCAACCCTCATCATTGTGGAGCTGAGTCCTGTTGGCATTTTCCATAGGAATCAGACACAGCAAAGGGAAACTTCACACAGAATCAGACATGCAGGAGAAATATAAAATTGCAAAGGTAACTCAGAACACTCTCTGCTCAGGGTCCTGTCTTCTCTCATCCCTCCCTGTGTTATCTCCTCCAGATCATAAGAATGGCAAAGAAAAACTTTCTATGTTGGTTTAGGCTGAGGCAGAGTTAGTTTTCTTCATACTAGCTAATATGGGACTGTGTTTTGGATTTGTGCTGAAAATAGTGTTGATAATGCAGGGATGTTTTAGTTCCTGCTGAACAGTGCTTACACAGAGCCAAGGCCTTTTCTGCTTCTCACACTGCCCCAAGAGTGAGTAGGCTGGGGAGTATGCAAGAAATTGGAAAGGGACACAGCTGGAACAGCTGACCCCAAGCAGACCAAGGGATATTCCATACCATATGATGTCATGCTCAGCATATAAATATGTGGGAAGAGTAAGGAGGGAGAGGACATTCAGAATGATGGTGTTTGTCTTCCTAAGTTACATGTTGACTGTGATGGAGCCCAGCTTGCCTGGAGATGGGTAAACACCTGCCTACTGATGGAAAGTAGTGAATTAATTCCTTGCTTTGCTTTGATTGTGCATGTGGTGTTTCTTCCACCTATAAAACTGTCTCTATCTCAACGCACAAGTTTTGTCAATTTAGTGTTATAATTCTCTTCCTCATCACCAGGGAGTAAGGAGTTGGGTGATGCTTAGTTTGCTGTCTGGGTTAAACTATGATGCCTATTATGCCTATCTACAAAATGGATTCCACAGGTTTAAAACTTCTTAGATGCATCAAGAAGAGGTTTTTACTGCATTTCCTTTAATAGATAGGCCAAATATTGCATGGGCTCCAGGGACTTAATTTCTCACTTGCCCTTTGATGGGCAGTAGAATAAGAGAAAACATGGGACGAGGTTTTACTATATTCTGTAGATAAATAATTCTCCAGAACTATTAAGATAGTACCTTTTTCTGGAAGCAAATTCATGAGTTCATAAAATTTGCTCTTTTATATCCATTTTGTAGTCACTTTAAAAGACATTAAGACTATAGAGAGGAAGTAATTGAAATTGTTTCAAAAATTGCTTTCAAAAGAGAGAAAAAGTGAAATTGCTTTCAAAAGAGAGACCATATTCAATCAAGCCAACATGCCAACTCAACCTTCCCAAACCTCTCAAGCACTGCTCACACTCCCAGAACTTGCAAAAGAGCAGTAC
Source organism: Phaethornis superciliosus (assembly GCA_023637945.1). NCBI lineage: Eukaryota > Metazoa > Chordata > Aves > Apodiformes > Trochilidae > Phaethornis > Phaethornis superciliosus. The sequence continues at coordinate 57,907,091 of JAJQWJ010000001.1, read as the reverse complement.
CATCAGGCACACCATCATTTTACTGCATTACTGAAATTTGAATTATTTGGGCGGCATGGTGAGTTGGTCTGATAGATGAGGAATTTCATACCTGAAACACCATCTCTCAAGTGGCAGAAGCAGGAAGCCCTGCAGTGCAGGCACAAGTGAAGATTGAGAAGTCTCCCAGGTGCCTCTCAGCAGCCTGCACCTTATTCCTCAGGCCTTTGGCTCACCTCAGCTACATGGGAGCAGACCAGCCTTGTTCTTCGAAAATTTTAAACCTGCTCTACAAAATGTACAGCAACAGTATTATTAGGTTCTTTCAACCCTCTGAGGTGTGAAATTTTCATTCAAGATATGAACCTTGATGCACACCTCCCCCAGGATTCTTCCTTCATATTCCTTGCCCAGGTTTTGCTGTGCAAGTTCAAACAGACAAACCCATGCAAGGTTAAGCATGTGTAGTCAGCTTTCTCACAGATCTCAGATGCAGCCTTTCCTGTTGTATGCATATTTCTCATTCTTCTGCCTCACTGGGCTTATGACCAAACAGGCTCAAACAGCCATATCTTCATATCTTAGGAGTTTCTTCTTTTTTTTCCTGGATCATTGCAAGCAGCTTGAGCTGACAGGTAGATGCAGTCATATAAACGGCTCCCTTAACCTTTTCTTTCATAATGGTCAATTTTAGGTTCTTCCTGCATGGAACAAACTCCCCCAGGTAGCCAGGACAACTTCTTGGAAGGTAAGTTTGTAATTGTGACTCACAGGAAGATGTTAAACAGATGAACAGGGAGGTGACCAGGTCTGACTGAGACTCTGAGGCAGAAAACAGTAAGGAGGTCTAGCATAAGGACTGAAGTGAAAATTAAATATCTTTTAAGATACTGTTTTAAAACTCCTGTTCTTTGAACTGGAGAGCATTTTAGTCAAGCTGAAATTTCTTATAAAGCTATACCAAAGGGGAGTGGGTGAATGATTTTTAAATGCAAGAACAGACACATATCTGTAGAATCATCTGTCTCTGCACTCTCTCATGTGGGGTTGTATTTACAATATCATTTGGGGGGGGAAAGAGGGCTCCTGGGAGTGGACACAACACCACCCAGGAATGATCTGGAAGAACAGATCACCATACTACTGTAGGCACACATGCACAAACACCAGGGCTGTACTTTGTGCTGTGCAATCTCACTCTTGTTCATTTCTTTCTTCTTCTATTTTAATATATAAACCCCTGCCTCCTCCCAGTGAGCTTCCCATGAGGTCTGAATTGGGATCTGCCCTGACAACAACGAGTGAAACCATTATTGAGCAGAAGCTAGTGTGACTCTGGAGTTAATGTTAATCTGTTTGGGTCACCCTGTGGGGAAAGCCAAACACTTTCCCTATGCAGTAACAGCTCAGAGGCTCATTTCTTCAGGCTCCTTTATGGATACTCTGGTACAAGTGGTCCTTGCTCTCTCAGTCTCATGGAAGTCAAGAGGGCTGTCGGGAAAGTGATGCACATCCACACAGAGGAAGAGCTGCAACATCAGCCTCCTTGCTTCTAACACATGCTGGAATCCATTCAGCCACCACATCCATGTTTTACCAGTGGGGTGGCCTTCTCTCTTTGCTCTATTCACCACTTGATCCTCACGCTTTCACATTCTCCTCTCTAATCAGAGAAAACAAAGCTGCACTGTGCCAAATGCTCAGTACTGCACGCTGGCTGGTGGAGCAGTTACCACACCACTCTATAATTAGACATTTTTCAAAGCTTTGCTTCTCCTTCTGTTCCTTTTCCATCCCTCCCTGATAAACCCACTTGCTCCTTTCTCACTGAGGGAGGTGAGTGCTGTGCTCCAGGCATGCATTACTCCCCATTAGTTATCAGTGGGAGTCACAAGAGCACATCAGGGGACGAACAAACCCTTAAGGGAAAGAAACCTTTGACGAAATCCAGCCACCCCATGCTAGGGCTCTGTATGAATTCCAAGCAGTCAGATCTGAAGGAAATGAGGGCATATTTGCCCAAGAACTTCTCTGAAGTACAGAAATGTCTTTTACTCTGTTGGCTCTTTATGTGATGAAAACTTCAGATAAGGCTTGCTTATGAGCAAAATGGCAGAGACAGTAAAGGATGCATTTCATCCCTTTCCTGGGGTTTTGTTTTATTAACAAATTTAAATAATAGTTGAACTTCTCATCTGAACTGTTCCTATGGTTACTCTGAGGAGGCTGTTGCTGTACTGAACTCTATTTTTCTTCACCCAGACAATGATTTCCCTCTTCAATAGCCCAAATGAAATGTCCTAGTCCTACCAAGTCAGTAAGTGGTAGGCAATTTCCTGCTTTGGCTCCAACACCTGAAGAAGGTCAGCTCACAGAAGACTATGAAACAAGCCAGAATTGCACTAATGGAGAATATGTATATAGTTATAGTCAAATAAATAGTCCATTGAAATCTGCAGTTCTTTTTGGTATGAATAAAATGGCATTACAAGGATGCCATCTTTAAGTCATTTGACCATTTAGTCACCCAGAGGGACCTTGACAGGCTTGAGAAGTGGACCCATGCCAGCCTCATAAAGTTCATCAAGGCCAGGTGTAAGGTTCTGCACATGGGTCAGGACAATCCCAACCACAAATACAGGTAGGGCAGAGAATGTATTGAGAACAACCCTGATAAAAATGATCTGGATGTGTTGGTTGATGAGAAGCTCTACATGAGCCAGCAATATGAACGTGCAGCCCTGAAAGCCAACCAGATCCTGGGCTGCATCAAAAGAAGAGTGGACAGTAGGCCAAGGGAGGTGATTCTCCCCCTCTCCTCAGCTCTTGTGAGACCTTGAGACCTCACCTGGAGTACTGTGTCAAGTTCTCAAATCTGTAAAACAGGAAGGACACAGACCTATTGGATGGAGTTCAGAGGAGGGCCACAAAGATCATCAGAGGGCTGGAGCACCTCTGCTATGAGGACAGGCTGAGAGAGTCAAAGCTCTTCAGCCTGCAGAAGTACTAAAAAAGGGCTGTGAAAAAGCATGAACATAGAGCAAGGTGGTTGAAGGCAGACTAGCATGTGATTTGACTAACACTAGTTGAGGGCAGGGTAGCATTGTATTATTCCCAGAAAGAAAGAAAGAAAGAAAGAAACAAACAAACAAACAAACAAACAAACAATAAAAAATAAAAGGAAACAAGCTTTATTTCTTCTTATACTTACTTTATAACTTTATACATTACACCTGAAGTACTTTGGACCTACAGAATGCCTACATTAGCAAATTTTTTGCTTAGGGGCTGCTACCTGAGAAAAATAGGTCTTTCAGCTTCAAAAAAAATGAGAAGAAATTATACAAGGAAGAAGCACTCAGAATTCAATTCTAAGAAACAGAAAAGCTGTCTTTTCATTGAATGTGCCATTTCTTAGAAGAAGAAAAAGCATTTTTCCCTATGGAAGACCAAGTCTAACCTCTGCATCCTGGTGAGCATGTTAAACATAGCTGGACTTGTATATGCAATTGCAGACTAATTAGCAGCCTAATTTATGTCTGACTGAAACATTTACTTTCTTGATTTATATGTGTTCCTAACTGAACACTGAAGTGATCCCATCCCCCTCATTTCTTCCTGTTCCAAATTAAGAGTGAACGACTTCTGTATGGAATGACATGGAATGGATGGCCTTTCACTCAATACACCATCAGGAAAGGGACACTAAACCAAGTGAAGGAACCTCACTAGCTAATCCATACATTAGCTGACATTCACTCAGGTTCAAGGAACAAAGGGGCAAAGGGAACCCCACAGCCTCTGTCATCCCAAGAAAGAGATCAGACAAGAACTTTGTAGGCATCCTTACAGCAACACATCACTTGTGCTGGAGAATCATAGATTCATAGAATTTTCAGGGTTGGAAGGGACCTTAAAGATCACCTAGTTCCAATCCCCCCGCCATGGGCAGGGACACCTCACACTAGATCAGGTTGCTCAGAGCCCTGTCCAGCCTGGCCTTAAAAACTTCCAAGGATGAGGCTTCCACCACCTCTCTGGGCAACCTGTTCCAGTGTCTCACCACTCTCATGGTGAAGAACTTCCTTCTAACATCCAATCTAAATCTACCCTCCTCTAGTTTGAATCCATTCCCCCTAGTCCTGTCACTACTTGACATCCTAAGAAGTTCCTCACCAGCTTTCTTGTAGCGCCCCTTCAGATACTGGAAGGTCTTCTTCAGATACAGAGCCTTCTCCTCTCCAGATTGAATAACCCCAACTCTCTCAGTCTGTCTTCATAGGAGAGGAGAAGTCCTTTTCCTTAGGGCTGTTCTCAAGGCAGTCACTGCCCAGACTATATTGGTTCTTGGTATTGCACTGACCCCGATGTAGGACCTCACACTTGGTCTTGTTGAACTTCATGATGTTGGCATGGGCCCACCTCTCCAGCCTGTCAAGGTCCCTCTGGATGGCATCCCTTCCCTCCAGTGTGTCAACCACACCACACAGCTTGGATTCATCAGTGAACTTGCTGAGGGTGCACTCAATGCCACCATACATGTCACCAACAAAGCTATTAAACAAGAGTGGTCCCAACACTGATCCTTGAGGCACTCCACTTATCACTGTCCTCTACCTGGACATGGACCCATTGACTGCCATTCTTTGAGTGTCCCAATTCAGATGGTCATGAGCCTGATCTTCGCTGACAGTGGGCAGTTCTTCCTTCCAGCCCTTGCTATTGTCTTCTGTGACTTCAGGAGTGTGGCTGGAGCCCTTGCCAGTTAAGACTGAGGTAAAGAAGTAATTGAGAACCTCAGCTTTCTCCATGTCACTTGTCACTAGTTCACCTGTTTCCTTTCTGAGGGCACCAACATCTTCCCCAGTCTTTCTTTTGCCATTAATATACCTGTAGATATTTTTGTTATTCCCTTCCATCTCCCAGGCCTGATTTAGTTCTAACTGAGCTTTGGCTCTTCTAACCAGGTCTCTTGCTGCTTGTACTGCTTCCCTATATGCCCCCCATTTTGGATGTCCTTTCTTCTATTCCTTGTAAAGTTTCTTTTTGTGTGATAGTGTATCCAGGAACTCCTTGTTCATCCAGGCAGGTCTCCTAGCATTCTTTCCTGCCTTCCTCTTCATCGATATACTTTGCTCCTGGACATGGATCAAGAGTAACTCCCTGAACTTCTTTGGAGTTCTTCCAGATTTACATCACACAACTCTGGATTTCAGTGCTCATTTTCTGGATTAAATGGAACAACAGTTCTGATATTCATTCATTCTTCTCATAGAAGAGGATAGCTTTGTTGCATAATTAACATGCCGGTAATTAAGTATTCCAAGATGATGTACTAATTTCTCTCACACACGTTAAAAAATATTATCAGCAGTAATTTCATTAATATCTTTTCTGGTTTAGTTCCCTTTGGGAGTTTCTTAGGCTTTCATTTAGTCTGTCTCTCATTTGACAAATCTTCTCACATTTTCTTTGCTCCTCTGAAAATTTGCTACTGACTAGAAAACTCTGAGTAGCTTGACCCTTTCATATGAACTCAGGGGAATCTTCATTGCCCTTCCTTTTTTGAGACTTTTAAAATGGAAGTTGAAAACTTGCAAGTTGTACTTTATTTTTTTTCCCCCACAGATCTGGGTCTTGATAATTCTTGTGCTGGCAGGATCATTCATGTAGATACACCAAGTAAGGTGAAATTGAGATGGATTTAGGACTGCTGATTACTACCATGGAACTTTAAGAAAGTCATAAAACCATGCTAAGGACAGTATATTTCTTGCTGAGCTCTTTATAGTGGCCTCAGCTCAACTGTAGAGGACTGTAGTATAACGAATGGGTTTTTCTATAGTGATTAAATGCATAAAACAGGATAAATTAGAAGATAGAAGGAGGATGTTTCATCTTAATTTTTGTTCATTTACTTGGCTATTTAAAATATTTTGTACCAAGATAAAACTTTGAGCTCTCTGGCTGAAAATTACCATGCAGAACTTAGTCTGTGCATTTTGCCAGTGGGTTGAAATCTGAACCATATACCTGGGATTCTTGTGATCAACCCTAAAACAGCAATACCCCAATCTTGATGTCTATACAGCAGAAATGCTGCAATGGTTTTAAGTCACAAGCAACACTGTGTTTTTTCTTATACTGTTTCCTTTAGCTTTCTCTCTTTCCCAGCTGGAACACAAGCCTAAAGCACCTGGGTTAGGGATCCAGCCCTGGTAAATCCTTGATTTTAAGTTTCTGAGCAACTGGACACCCTCTCCTGAATTCATTAAGACATAGTCTCACTTGGTTCCTTGCAGTTTGAATATGTGTTAATCACTTAAAAAAGAGCCCCAGTTTATAAGCTGAAATATCAGTATTTAGAGTTTCCCTGATGCCCCTGCTTTATGGGAGTTATCCTGCAAAGAGTGAGGAAGAAGTGATTAGGACATTGAATCATAATTCTAACTCAAGCATTGACCATGACCTGGCACTTCAGCTTGTCCACAGACAATTAATAGATTTGGGGCTGAAAAGATTTTGAGCCTGAAAAGAATAGCTACTCATTCATCACCAAGCCCTGACAGGAGTGTGCATTTCCTAACCCTTTACTTTCTGATGCATTTTACTTTTCATCTGCATTTAATACCCTGTCTGCCTTTCTCTAGGGAAAATGAATATGCCAAAACTGTGCCCATAAAAGCACAATCACAGTGTTTGCTCGCAAAGCAAATTAATGTACCTTAAATTATAAAAACGCAAGGAAAAAAAACATTGAGCATTGTAGCAACAGTATGTGCATAAACTTAAAAAGGAGCAAATCTGTTTTTTTACACTTCTAAGACTAAAAATAAGACTGCAAGCCCAAAACTGATCACAGTTAGGAAGGAAGGAAGGAAGGAAGGAAGGAAGGAAGGAAGGAAGGAAGGAAGGAAGGAAGGAAGGAAGGAAGGAAGGACTGTTCTTTACAATCTCATGTAATATCAGTACACCCAAAGTTTCTTAGGGTTTAAAGTAGTCCTGCTTTGGTGACACTGAGGTTCAGGTGGGCTAATTTATTCTATATGTTGTCTATGTGTTTGAGAGAGGTAATAACTCCTTCCATAGTAAACTTCCTTTATAGAAATATTTATGTATTCTCTTTCAAGTTCTTGGACAGTAATAAATTTCTATCATTTGCTCTGTTTGGGCTTGATGAACAGCCTGTTTTATGTCAAGCTAGATAGCTGGGACTGATGCAAACAAGAATAATAAACCTAAAGTTCTCCTTGTAGATGCTACCCAGTGGAGAAGACTTTTTCCACTTCTTTCATTAGGCTGCAATGGGAACCACAGGCTAAATTGATATTTAATTGTTCCTTTTCACATCCAAAGGTTTTATCTTCAGGACAAGACTGATTTCCTTCAGAACGTGGAAGGATGGGATATGTAGTGTTAAGTTATTACCTGAATTGAGTCACACAAGTTGCCTGTAACTAGAGAAGTTCTGGGTCATGGGAAAACCCCAAAACTTGTATAGAGAAGCTGGATATAACAAAGGAACATATCATTTGTCACAGAGGATTAAGCCATTAGTTCTGTACTTTGTCTGTCATGTATTTTAAGCCAGTTACCCAGGAATAAGACTCTCCCTGGGGTCTAGTCAATTGAAATAAATGCTCTGTGTAGGATAGGGGGTCTCTCTGCTGAAGTGGAGAAAAGGGAGGGAGAGAATCTATGATGAGATCATACAGAATTATTAGTCTGAATAGAAAAAGTAACCCATTGCCTTTTAGGCAGCCTTCCTTTGTTTACTTTTATGCAAATTGCAACATGCCCTCTTTTAATCTGATAGGCATGGAATATTTCCATGGAAACAGTAGGACTCCACTCTCATGCCTGATTACCTTGTCAAGTGAAAATCAATGTGTTGATAACAAGAGAAGCATTCAGAATATTGCTTAGAGACACAGCTTGTGTAAAAGTCTCTGGAGGAGAGCAGTGATCTGCCTTATGCCATCACTGTTCACCTCAGCATGCCCACGACTCCACATTTCTTTCCTTCCTTTCTTCTGTTTAGTTAGTACTGTCCTCAGTTTCACTCCTCACTTTCTCTGCCTGACTTCACACCAATAGTATCCTCCCTGCCTGTGAGGTCATACAGAGAGAGAGAATTGGCAGTGCCTGGAAGTGCTTCAGCTCTACACTCCAGCCAGGATCAGCATCATTCATGTAACTGGGAAATGAAGCTTCTTAATAAATTTAAAAAACAAAACAAAAAAAAACAAAAACCACGAACCAAAAAACCACCAACCTGTGGGAAGCAGACAGAACTATTTAGACATACTTTTTCATGTGCAGACAGGAAAAAAAAAATAAAAAAAATCCACAGATTTCTTGAAGCATATCATCGCCCCGATCTTTTCTCAGCTTATCGTCCACATATCTTAAGCACATATTTTTTTTCTCCAATAAAAACTGGTCAAGATCTTTAGGGGTCTTTCTGTGGAGCATGAACAGACTGAGCATGCATTAGTCACATGCCTCTCCTCAGATGTCCACCTCCCACTGAGGCACTGGAACACATCCCTCTTCACTACTTCCATCTACCTCCAAATATCAAGGTCAAATGTCACTGATGTTACTCTGTCTTCAAGGTAAGTACCAAAGCCAGAAAGGGCCAAGGAAGGAACAGAGGCAGAACTGAGTTGGTGTAAGAATGGAGAGGGACTGTGAGACAGGTTTAGTGAAGGTGTTGATAATCTAAAGGTTGAGAAGGTCCTTTTAGAAAGGTCCATAGCTTTTGTAATAAGAGGCCAGGGCTGGGAGGAGCACAGGCATATATGTGGGGTTGCAGAAAGACCACCACTCCAAGATTTCTTTCCTTGAAGCATTCCCTCTGATGGTAGAAGCTGAGGAAACAGACTTTTAGCACTAGAGACTCCCCTCGGTAGCTCCTGCATGTGGTGCTCTCCCTCCAAATAAGATATTCCCCTGCTACCACCTCTGTGTAGGCAGGAACTCATCTCCTCTTGCCTTCATACCTGCTCTTCACCTACACCCCTGTAGTTTCAGGAGTAGCACAACTTTCATCTTTATTTTTTTAGGTGGCCTCTTGATTCTACAAAGATGGCTTTGTACAAAAGCACTTTTTGGCCTTCAAGGACTATGATGCCAAAGTTAATAACTTAGAAGGGCTTCCAGAATTATACTGACGTATGAGTTTGACCTTTTTCATTAAAACCACTTATCCAGATGCCATAATCAGGTTTTTCTTTTTCCCTTTTCTGGGCTCTTTCCAGTCTTCCATATATTTTTAAGTGTGGCCATCAGAGGAAAGCATAAATAATTCAGACAATGGTGGCAGAAAGGGAACTATTCTACTTGAAAAGGGGACACAGGTGGGAGATGTGTTGTGAGGTTTAAGGATACACCCTGAATTAAAATAAATAAGTGTAGATGAGTTTAGGACCCTGGACTCTTGGATTCCTGGTCCTGTCCTTGAATTGCTACATATCCTCTCTTGTCTTTAACTTGAAGCAAATGTTAAGCTGCAGATAAGGTTTCTAAACTAATCATAAATTACTGTCAATGCTTCCCCTTTGGTTCAGCTAATGGCACAAGTATACACAGCCCAATCTTCCTAAAGCTTTTTTTGAAAAGACATTTACTATTTAAAATTTTTTCATCTTCTCTGTATATGTGTATTACATCTTCCTTTAGCTGCTGTCTGCTGGAGTTTCATTCTACCATCTACTACATACTGTGGCAACACAAAGACATCCTTCTTGCATACCTAACACAAGTGAGAAGCCAGAACAATTTATCTTTCAACATAGTTGCAATGCAAAAAATCAGACGGATAGTTTACTCCTGTCAATCTCACTTCAACATTACAAATTACACTTTCTGTCTGCCTGTCAATCAGGAGCTGTAATGCACATAGGAAGGTGCTTTCTCTTAATGAACAAACATTTCCAGAGTAGGAGAAAGCTGGAGGAACCTGACCAGCCTCACAGTCAGGCAGGGAAGATTTCATGTGACAGAAAGTCATCACCTCAAGACACTGCAGTGCCAATGTAAGACAGCAACAGAAGCACGAACTGGAAATAATGCTAAAGAGAACTCCATGGAGGCCACTGCAGGTCTCCAGATGTACTTTGTCTTGCTGAAGACCACTGCTTTTGATTTACTGTGGCCACCTGCAGCACAATTAGGGAAAAAAACAGGTGATCTTTGTGTGCCCTCTGCAACCCCCCACATCACTGCCATGTGCAGCTCCCAAGTCTGGTCCCAGCAGTGGCATTTCCTTGCACCGGGGAGTGTGCCTCTGTCTTTTGAGGTACCTCAGTTACATCAAGTTGTACATGTACTTTCACATGAAGCAATTAAGCCCTGTTCTGTCATGAGGCAGGTTTATCTTTCCGTGGAATAATTGCAATAATTGCTGGAAATAACCTGGACTATGTTTATACTTTTAAAGTAAAGGTACAGCATTTGGAGCTGGTGGAATATGGCTGGTGTACCATGACTACCTTAGATGTTGGCATTATCAGGGATACTCAGCGTGATAACTCCAAGAGAAATTGTATGGAGGGCAGAGTGGAGTGAAGACACCACAACCATGCACTGTGCCAACAATACCAGCTAACTGCACTTGTGATACCCTGGGCCAACCACCTGCCACCTTTTGACAAAATGTGTCATTAAGATGAACTTTGCTCATTACAATCTCATTATATTATAAAAACACACTCCCATCCCTAAAGCTAATCCCTCCAATGTGCAACCACCCCTCACAGAGCCTACACTCCAGATATTCTCTGGCCTATACCTTTAAATACGAAGGGAGAGAACTTTGCACCAGTCACAATAAAGATATATTTGACTAGAGTCACTCAAGATCCACCTGTTAGATAAAATAGTATAAAATTGTCCAACAGAGGAAAGGGTGTCAGGGAAGATACAATTGGAGGGATACCCCTGACTTCTGGGACCAGTCAAGGGGCTGAGCACCTCTTCCCCCCGATTGGAACACCTCTGAGTAAGATTCAAACATCCAACTGGATTGAGTGCTCCCCCATTCTCTCCCCAGGAATTATATGAATTTCTGTAGAGTCTCTTGATAGTATAAATCTCTATGCTCTCCCACAAGTTTTGGCCTAAGTGCCTCCTCAGGAATTATATGTGGTTTTGCCAGGTTGGGCCCCCCCAGGAAATCTCTATAAAGTACTCAACCTAGGTATTTTGTGTGTGCTTTGCAGACAGTAAATTTATCACCAAAAATCCAAAGAACTTGTATACTGTTGTTTTAATAAATCACACTATTCATTCTATTCATTAACCTGGTGGTGAGAATCTTTACTGGGTGTTACTGAACTCTCGTGTGTTGGTGCTGTAGTTCCTATTAAATATGACTGGATATGTAGTGTGGTGTTAGTAGTGCATCTGGATCCTTGTTTTCTGGCCTACTAAAGATAAACTGCCTAAAACTCAGAATCTAACACCTGACTCTTAACACCTAAGGCATCCCTAAGCTAAACGTCCACTTTCCAGAATCATACATGCATGAAATTTCAGATTGGGAATGTTAGGTCATTAATCCTGAAAGTACTTCTCTGTACATTTCCATTTGAACTCTGCATGTAACAAACTGCCATTTTGACATGTACCAGGATGTTTTTCTGTCACCTCTCTTGGTATAGCAGAGATATCTTGGACCATCTGTAATTTGAGCAGACTGTGTAAATGAACACCAGTGTCACCTTTGATCTGGGTGTGACTGACACTTCTCTACCTCTGGAATTCAGATGGAATGCAACATTCCAGGTGATGTTGATAATGCTATGTTATGCCTATAGCTAGCAGCTAACTGCAGTCTTCCAGTGGGTTAGGCACAGCTTATAAGGTTGTTGATTTATTTAGAATGGTTTAATTAACCTGATAATCAGATTAATTGGCTTTGTTTTTATCAAAGTTAATTAAAATAAATTGTGTTAATATTTCTTTTATGTTCTGCTTCTGCTTAATTATTTGATTTGGCAATTAAAGTGCATAAAATTGGAAAACTGGAAGATTGAAGGATGAGTTCTTTTTCTTTCTCTGGAAATCAGGACCAAGTCTCTGAGGAGTTCTAGAGATGATAGGATCACACAATTGTGAGTCCAAATGACTACACATACATTGAATCATTAGTTACTTTAGCACTTCTGACACCCACCTACAGAGGAAAAATGGGCCACGTTTGGAAAGCTGTTTTGGTACCTAACACTGCATACTGAAGTTTGCTTTTATTTTTCAAAACTATGGATACTTGTCTGTATCTTTAAATATGTTTAAGGTGTAACACCTTTAAAAGTCAGGATCAAATAACTTCCAAGGATGTCAGAAAGCCTGGAACAGAAATGCTTATGAAAGAATGATGTTTCCCAGATGGAAGAAGTTAAATTTATCACATTTTCAATGACATTTTTAATTTTGAAGAGGAAAAAATCTCTCGGCTTTCCTAAATTGAAATATTTGCCAACTCTCCTTTTTTTCTTTTTATTTCATATCAGTTGCCAAATAGGTTGAAATTGAAAGTGTTAATACTTGGGGTAAAAAAGAAGTCTGTTTATACTTTCAGCCAGCTTTGATGTAATCCCACTGGAACCAGAGGAGCTGATGGCATGAAACTGACAGAGGTTGTGGCAGTGCTGAGAACTGTTCTTGTTTTCTTGGCTCTGGGGTTGTCTCCTGACACGGCTGTTGTACCTTCCCAAAGCTGGACAAATATTATTCAACAACATGAAAAAAAAACCCCAAACCTGCAAGTGGTAAATAAATGTTGTATGACCCTCCAGGTATACACTCTGCTTACTTTCTAGATACATTCTGGTGATTTTGTTACCAGGAATGTTCTGCAAGATGGATGCAAGGGAATATAACATAATGGTTATAAAAAGTGAATTTTGAGCTCTCAGGAGGCCTTCATCCTGGAGTTATATTTGGACAGTATAGGAACAGAAACACCTCATTGGTAACCAATCAATGTTTCTGTGAGTCAGTCTGAGCCACATGTGCACAGTCACTCCAGCAGCAGCAGGGGAAATGGCTTTGGAGGGAAAATAGTAGACATTTAGAATCATAGAATCTATGATTTTTGGGTTTGGGTTGGAAGGGACCACTAAAGGTCATGTAGCCCTGCAGAGGGCAGAGACATCTTCAACTGGGCTGCCCAGAGAGTGGGTGGATTCTCCATCACTGGAAGTTTTTAAGATGAGACTGGATGTGGCACTCAGTGTCATGGTCTGGTAACCACAGCAGTAGTGGATCAGGAATTGATGATCTCAAAGGTCCTTTCCAACCCATCTGATTCTATGATTCTATGAACAAGATCAGGTTGCCAAGATCTCAGTCCAACCTGACCTTGAATGTTTCCAGGAATAGGGTTTCTACCACCTCTCTGGGCAACCTGTTCCATTGTCTCATCATAAAACAATTCTTCCTTATATGTAGTCTGAATTTATCCTCTTTTAGTTTAAAACCATTATTCCTTGCCCTATCACTACAGATCCTGCTAAAATGTTTTATCCCATTTTCTTATGGTTTTCTTATAGACCCCTTTCAGTATTGAAAGGCCACAATAATATACCTGTGGAGACACGTGGCTGAACAACTCCAACTCTCTCAGCCTGTCCTCAATGGAAAGTTGTTTCATACCTCTGATAATTTTTGTGTCCCTCCTCTGGACCTGCTCTAACAGGGTCACTTCCTTCTTATGTTGGGGACTCCAGAACTGGACACAGTACTCCAGTGGGGTTTCACCAGAGCAGAGTAGAGATGGAAAATCACCTCCCTTGACCTGCTGGCCACATTTCTTTTGGTGAAGCCAAGAATACAGTTGGCTTTCTGGGCTGCAAGCACACATTGCCTGCTTGTGTCCAGCTTTTGATCCACCAGTATCCCCAAGTCCTTCTCCACAGGGCTGCTCTAAATTCCTGCATCTCCCAGACCATATTGATACCGCTTGCTGTGACCCGTGTGTAGGGCCTGCACCTCACCTTCTTGAACCTCATGATGTTCATACTGCCCTACTTCCCAAGCTTGTCTAGGTTCTTCTGGATGGCATCCTGTCCCTCAGGTATGCCAACTGCACCATTCAGCTTAGTGTTGTTTTCTTTCCATCTATCTTCTGCCATGTTTTTTGCCCCTGAGAGTAAAAGTACTGTGTGGTGTCTGGTCCTTTGGCTGGTTTTAGGGAAGGAAAGAGGCAAAAGAGGCAACTTGCATGTGTGCCTGGCTAATGATGGGGCTGCAGTTGGGAAAAAGTATGAACATACCAGGCTGGGGATGAGTACAGCCATGCCAAGAGCTCAAGCCCAGTCCCAATCTGCAAACATATGTGTAGAAACCAGAGGATGCAGTTCTCCTGGGAGGCACCAAGGGCCTTGTTTGCAGGAGAGACACCACTCAGTAAACATAGAGTGCAACTGGCACGAGGCTTTGATTTTGAATGCTCCCCAGGGGACTGCCTGAGGATGAGTTACACATGGGGCACTGCTCACAGGAAATATTCAAGGAATAATGCATTACTGTGAGGATTACTCAATTAGTTCTCAGACAGCCTGAGAATATGGAGGAGAGGAGAGATTTTAGCAAGTGAGTTATTCATCATAAAACACATCCTCCCCTCCTGCTCAACACACACCAGACTTTACCCAGAAGGTGGCTATTGCATGTGTAATAAAGATGGAGGCACTAAGGCCTTTCATCAACATAGGGCTGCCTTATAGAGTCATCCTGATGATGAATGCTTGAAGCCTGCATGAAAGTACAGTGCAATTACTGCTGAGTAATAGCAGCAGGTGGAGCTTTTCAGCTCCAGCTGGGATGTAAGAGGCAATGGTGAATCAATCAGTGTGGAAAAGACCTTGGTTTGGGAGGGAGGGGAGATATGGGAGGGATTTTTCTTTGAGTAGCCCCTGAATTTAGGGAAGAGAGAGCTTAAATCAGTTAAGAGTGTTATGGGTGACTGGAGTTAAATTTATTGTTCACCAAAGCCCCATCTGAAAGGAAATATTTCTGAGTTCTTTAGAGCAAAGTGGTAGCTATACCTGATTAAACAAGGAGGGAATAAAAGCTCTGACAGGGCAAAGAAGTGAAAGAGTTGAGTACAGATGCTAGAATAATCTCAAATGATTACAGCAAGTGCAGTCTGAAGATCTTCCCCAGAGCTCTGTGATTCCTGGGAAGGCTGCTTTGGATGTCATGAGCTCTGTCAAGGTGAAGTGCCAGAGAAGGAGAGACAATGGGCTCTGATTTTGTTTCAATCAAGGCAGTATTGGGTTTTACATGCTGTTTTCTGCCTCTTTTATGGTGAACATGCCTTACTGCTTAATTTCCAAAAGCATGCCTCTAGGTATAATAAGAAAAGGCTTGGTTTTCAAGGTTTGGCTGGTACTTTCATGGTGAAGAACTGGCCAGCTTTGGCTCATCCAGATGTACCAGGGAAGAAAGGCAATTAAAAACCTGTAGTCTGGGGCACAGTGGGAAGGATTTTTATTGAGCTAACCACTCAGTTCAGCCAAGGCTGAATGCAACCAAAGGAGCAGCTGAAGCCAAACCTGTAAAGGTTGGTGTGTTGAGGCCATCCATGCTCCCTTCCCACCCCACAGTCCCTACCATGGAGAAGGACCAGAGGGGGGCAGAAAGCAACCCTTGAGCTGCTCTACATTTCATATCCTCTGTTGGAAGACCAGCATGGCCATGCTTTGATGGTAGCTGACATATCATGTGTTGGACAGGCTAGTCCAGAGACTGACAGAAAGCTCCTTAAAGTCAGATACTGGGGTAAAGAATAAGAACTTATTTGAGGGGGAAGAAGGAAGGAGAGAGGCCATGGACAAAGCTGATGCCAGACCTTATCAATCTTTCTCTTGAAAATGACAGGTGATACCCATGAAACCTACTTAAAGTTCCTGTGTGTCATAAGGAATATTTTTCCAGAGTCTTGAAAGAAAGGGGACAATTATATATTTTAAAAAGATTCTATTTCTGGTCACCTGTGTTTTAGATGTCTGAGCCGTGTATGTTAGATGACATGTCAGACAGAAACAGCAAATGGAATATTTATTTCTCTGCAGGGAAAAGGCTTGGCCGAAAGCAAAGGAAGCAGAGACTCTCCATTGCTATGGTGCTGACTGGAGATGTGAAATTAAGTCCCATTTGTCACTTTGCTTGGCAGTGGGCTGCCTTGAGAAGAATGACCCTTGCTCAAAGCACAACTTTTGGAGTCTAGAGACAAGTGCCTTGGTCCTGAGTTATGCCACAGGCTATGAACAACTTTTGGAAAGTTGCTTCAATCCTCTGCAACACTGCTTTTCAGTATGTAAAAGAAAAGAAGTGTTAACAAACCTATTCAGAAGGTTATTCCAAGGTTAGGGTAGTGCTAGTGAATCACTTCAGTACCTTATGATTAAAGTTACTGTAAAAATGCTTATTATCATAACTTCAGTCATCTTCAAGTGTTAATACTGGCAGAACGTAGAAAAGTTGCCCTCAAGAATCAGGATGGCCAAATTTAGACAGGCTGAAATGTCAGGCTTGCATCTCACATTATTTTTTCATTAATTTTCTTTTTTTCTTTCTTTTATCAACAGAGAAAAACAGGCAGTGAAGGAACAAAGAAGGAAAAGTCTCTTCTTTCTCCCCATTTCACTGCATATTCCATATGCTTCCCTCTTCACTGCCAGTCTGCTACCTAGGAAAAGATGTGCACAGTGACCTAAGAGCATATCTTACTCTTGGGAAGATACATAAAACAGCATAAATACAGGAGCTCTCTAAAGTAATTTCAAGCAAGACGTGAAACTGCTTAATATTGTAAGTAGTACATGCAGAGGGAAACAATTATTTGGAAATCACTGAGGTTTCCCTTTATTTCTAGCATGTAAATAAGATAGATATGCATTCATAAAGGATAGGTGAGAGAACAGGCCAGATGGACAAACTGGAATTTAAATGGCTCACAGCACACATGGATGACTGGAAGGACTCCTTAGTCTTTGTGATGACACTCAGTGAAAAAAAAAAAAAAAAAAAAAAAAAAAGCAAGCTATAAAATTCCCAGAAGATTCATGGTAATGACAAAGTTTGAATTGCATGGTGTCTCTTAAAGGGAAGGCAGACCCTAAATCACTGGCCTTTACCTCCAACCTTGCTGGAAGGAGAAAAGCTACAAATACAGCTCTGGGAGGAGAGGTCTGCAGCTGCAGAGGAAACCTGAGAATCTCACAGTCCAGTACTCACGCAAAATTCCCCTTTGACTACTACTTTCATGTGCAAAATGAGACCAAAAAGACTCTGATCTTTGTTGCTCTCATTGATGTGCAGCATCAAAAACAAAAACAAACCCCAAAACCAAAAAAACTCCTCTGCAAGTTTGTGTGTGTTTTGTCCCTATATTAATACAGATTGTGGGAATGGATAGAAGAGGATTAACAGTGGCTATCCTCTCTTCAATCTAATCTCCTATTGATGGGGAGACATCACATAGGGACATCTTGGAGGAATTAACACAAATCCTTTTAAAACTCTTCAGTGTCTTCTCCCTTCCCTTCCCCCCTCTCCAGCCCCTTTTCTCTGTGCCCCTTGATGCTGAACTTGTAGCAGAGGATGTGGCCAAGGAGAATCATGGGTAATCAATTAAGATGCAGACTTTTACCATTTGAGATGCATTATCATGGTCCCACCGACACATCCTGAAACACAAACTCGATCTATCACATTGCAAATGAATTCAAAGTGGAAGATTAAAGAGGCAGGGAGGCACACAGTCTCACCATAGAATTCAATTAAAAATTAAAAAAAAAAAAAAAAAAAAAAAAAAAAGGAAGAGAAAAGCATCAAAGTAGGAACAACAGAGAGCAAGCTGGCTCATCTGTAGCCAAACTTTTCTCTCTGTCCTATAATTCTTCCAATGCAGTAAGACCAGCAGATTTAGTTCTGGTAGTCTGAATCATGGACTGGGTGTAAATAAAGCAGGCTTTGTCAGCTTGAAGTGGGATGAACACTCCTCCTCTGTTTTTTCTTTAGCCTCCCCAGAAGAATGTCCCAGGACCAAGCAGATTGGATGCAGGTGTATTTATTTGTTACCTGTAGACATTCTGGGGCAGGAAAGCACTGCACCAACAGGCCAGGTTGAATGTGAGGGAACTGCCAATATACCATGCACCTCATCTTCCACAGTAACAAGTTTCTGAATGACAGACAGTCTACTCTTCTCCAAGGTGGGCTGGTACTTGGCAAAACTCATTTCCCTCACTTCACAGAAGCCAAAGCCACTGTGTGCTAAAAGCAGCAGCGGAACTCTTGTAATTCAGGGAATTTCTCAGAATTAGAGTAGATGCTTTTTCTGCTTTGTTGCTTTTATTCTCATTGCTCCCTTGCTGTGCTACAATGGTTGAGATGGAGATCTTTCCCACCCTGTTCAGCACTCCTCCAAAAGTGCTGCCATAAAGAACAGTTAAAATCAGAAGACATTTTAAATTATGCAAGACATCTCCTCCTCTTCTCTGCATGTTTTCTGCAAACATGTCAGAGCTCTGTATTTCTGAAACTAATAGCATCAATTTTACTTAGAACTACACGTAGACATGGTCAGTATGTAGCCAATTCACAAATGAGACCCCAGTGATCATGGTCCCCATTTATATCTCTGCTCCAGAGCACATCCAAGTTTGGATGTGGAAATGAGAAGACTGAAGGTAGGGAATAAAGCTGACATGATGGATGAGCTTTTACCAACCACAGCAAGGGCTTTGACACCTACTCTGGAAAACTGCTGTCAGCTAAAAACAGTCTCTCATCTCTAACTTTCCATTTAAGAAACACAAGGAATGGTGGTAGGTCTGCAGAGGAACTGCACTAATTATACATCTGTGAGAAACATACGTGTCCTCTTTCTTTGAAATTAAATTGTCATGTAAACCCCACCATTGGGAGCCTCCATGTGTCACAGCCTTGAGCAGCTGAGGCACCAGAGGGAAAGACGACTGCTAGGTTTGCTTGCTTCCCATCTGTTTGCTCATAGAGAGCTGCTTAAGGAGCCCTTCTAGCTGAGACAGGAGACAGATGCACGTAGAAGGTAACAAGGACATGTTGTGGATTCTTTATCAGCCATGCCTTGATTTGAGATTTATTTTAATGCTGGGATTAATTTGATGCTCATGAAAGGGACAGGCTGTCAGCACTGACAAAAGCCTGCCTGACAGCCAGGAGGCACTGAGTGAGTTTTATATACACAGCATTTGCCTGCAATTCTTGTTCCCTGTCTGCAGTACCACCTGCCCTGGTCTCTGCCCCACTGCCCTGCAGCCACCACCAGACCTGATCACCATCCAGGGCAACAGGCACAACCATGCAGTGCCCTTTCTTACCCACATCCATGCAGTGTCCTTACCCAACTCACAGTGCCAGCACAGCCTATGAGCTAGGATCAAGTTACAGATCTGCAAGAATCTGGAAGAAGGGGTATTCAGAAGAAGGGGAAAGAAATTTGGAAAAGTCAATAGCTCAGCTATTCCACCAGTCCCAGTGCCTTCACCTGGAGCCCCCCATTTTGTGACTGACTGAGCTATCTTTCACTGCAGGCAGCGTAACACCCAGACTAGTGATAGTCTGGTTTTTCTGGGTCTCCCTCTTAAAAAGTGGTGCCAAGTTCCTGCAAAAACCTCATCTGGAAGAAGGTGCTGTGGAAAAGCACCTACATACATGCTGATTGAACTGGGAAGATATTATTTTCCTGCTTTTGCTGTAAGTAAATATTTTTACACTGTGCAAGGCAAAACATTTTTGTTGACTTTTTATAAAAGCAATTTCTTGTGTAATTCTGTTTAAGAAAGCCAAATAAGCTTCATCAGGCAGCTCTAGCTTAACTATTTCAGAGAGGTCTGCAACAGGTTACAACAAAGCAAAGGAAGTGCTCAAAATTAGCCTGAAGTAATGTACTTCATATAATCCACTTTGGAAACCTCACTCATTACTACAAGAAATGGCAGATTCTCACAGCCTCTGGGGACATACACAAAATCTTAAACAATACACATCATGCAATGACAAACAGCCATTTATAGAGACCTCAATCCAAATGTCAGCTCTTATTTTTTGCTAGCATCCCCTCAAGGACTTATCCCTGATTTTGCTACCTTTACTGGTGGAGGGGGCCAAAAATACTCTCCCAGTGAAGAGCCTCATCAGGAGTGACTTATGGATTAGGATCTTATGAGAAAAGATCAAGTTCTCTCTTTCCTGTCCTCATCTTTATGGTTCAGCTCTCGTCGGTTAAAAGAGGAATATATAGTATTTTCCCTCAGTTTCAAGAACATTACAGAAACATGTGAAAGACTGCAATATACTGTGTTTTGCTTTAAAAACTGTTGTCAATTAGGACCCATTTTGTTCAATAGTCTCTTTGGTCAACAAAATCCATGCATTTAAAGCATTAACTTTCCGCTGAGAATCTACACAGGTTGAGACCTGGACCATGAATCTTAGTGGAGGGAAGAGAAGAAAGAGGAGACTATTTTTCCTCTGCTTCAGCAAAGTAGCAGAGAGGAAACCCTACTAAAAAAAATCCAGATATAATCCAGCTTTTACCATCTGGAGTGATGCATATGAAAAATAAAGGGCTAGCAAATGAGTTCTTTTAAAAGGAGAACAATACATAGGCTGGACCAGATGCAGCCCTGATGTGGAGGTACTGGCTGTGGGACAGTGTGCTAACTCTCCTGTCTCACCATCGGGAGCAGACATATTTCATCAGGCAGCATTAATGAGGAAAGAGAGGGCTACATCCCTTTTTTATTCTATCCCTGTGAATCAGGAATACTGATCACACTTCACAACCCTGAAAAAAAGCAGTCACTGCTTTTTCCCCCCAACAGAGAGGGGGGAAAAGTACAGCGGAATGCAAAACACATTAAAGATAAAATTACAAGCTTGAAATATGTCATACCCTTATCCTGCTGTCACACAAGGACATCCTGGCAGCAGAGCTCTCTCTTCTTGTAATGGGAACTACAGAGCCACGGAGTGTGGGTTTCTACCTGAAGCTGGGTGTATTTCCATTTCAAAAAACCAATATCCTGGCACTTCTGTTTTCTCAGGGAGGCCTTCACACACCTGAAATCCTTCCATCATCCCAGGAGCAGAGAGAGAAGAAAAAGAATTGCAGGATACATATTTGCATCAATCCAGGCCTGAGCATGAAGACTGATAGTTAAATAGACAAAAGACTACACAATACATAAAGCTGAAAAGCACATGCAGAGAAGATAGTCATGTATTCCCCTACTCCCCTCCTCCCTTCTTTATACATGTGTCTCCTTCTATTCATACATCATATTCTGATGAAAGCAGATATCTAAGACGGATTTTATATCTATCAAAGCTTGTTGTATTGCATTAAGTCATCCCCCAATTTAAAAAACAATATCTCATGCTGGGCCAATCTGTCATTCCCCTCAATACATAAAATTTTCCACTTTTTGAACACCTGGCTGCATCATTAACTCAGAGGCCAGCCAGAAAAAGAAAAAGAAAAGGAAAAGGAAAAAGGAAAAAGGCAAAAAGAAAAATCAAAAAGGAAAAAAGAAAAGTGAAAAAAAGTAAAAAGAAAGGGAAAAAAAGGAAAAGGGCAAAAAGAAAAAGAAAAAGAAAGAAAAAAGAAAAAAAGAAAAAAAGGAAAAAGGAAAAAGAAAAGAGAAAAAAAGAAAAAAGAAGGTTGCCTTAGAGATTCAGAACATTACAGAAATTTGAGGTGGGGTTTTGAAGAAAAATACCCAGAAGTAAACCATTGCTTTCAGAAAGGCTGGGAATAATGCCAGCTGCATGCCAAAAACACACACTTGCATGTGGGAGCATCATCCTGAGGTGTTCAGCTGTTTCGAGAAAACTGTTTCTAATTTAATTTTGAACAGAAAATATTTCAAACTAACTGACCTCTACAAGAAGTTAGAGCCACTCAGGTGGGATAATTACTCTTCCTTCACAGATTTTAGACGTTGCATGTCTTGCAGAGATGACTGGAAGTTCTGCTGTGACAGATAAGTAAATAACCATGAAAAGATGCCCACACACATCCTCTCAGTCTTTCATTCTAAGGGATCTTAGATTCTCCTGCTCTTTCTTCTGTATTTTGGCTTTCACAGCCATGACCTTTACTGTCTGGCCAAAGAAGACCTTTCCTTTAGAGTCAGTTTGTCATCCCTCCTCCCCACCTTGCTCCTGGACAAGTCAAGGTAGCCATAGTAACCTAAAAATAGCTACCAAGGCCCCATTTCATATAAAAGAAAACAGACACTTAAAAAGAAAAAAAAAAAAGGGTTTTTAACCTGGATGATCATCGAAAACCATAACTGTCAAGCAACTTTAACACCTTTAAAAACATTTGAGTGGTCTCTTTTCAAGTCCGTTCTCCCTGACATACTGTGCTATCACTGTCCTATATATATATATATATTTTTATTTATTTATTTATTTATTTTTTTCCTGAGGGGTCATAGGAAGCATCTCAAAAAGCCAAATGTCTCTCACTGATCATCAAACTCATCCATCCATATCATATCCTTTCCCATCTCCTCCTGCAAAGTTACCACCTCCCCACAGTGTTTAATACTACTTTTATAAAATAAAGTTACTTCCCAGCCTCAGGAGCCAGTCCAAAACATCAAGGTCTTGCAGGCTATTGTAGTCAGGAAAAGAAAGATTTGGATGATGGAGACCCACACCTCTGAGCACATTCCTGTTAACTACACTCAGATGCTTTAGAGTCCTGCAGCTTTAGAGGCAGCAGGAAGCAAACCATCAGTTTATCTGCTCACTGCACTGTTACTCTTTGGCTGTTCACCTTCTCACAATCCGTCTTGTCCTCCCTCCCACTTCTCTTTTCACCTTTTCCATAGACCCTTTTTTCCTGTTCTTTACTTTTTTTATATAAAGGGACTGAGATTGATCACTCCCCATGAGTTTTCCTCTTCTTGAGCTGTTGTTCCTAATTATGCTCATGTACCTGTCATCTCAGCAAAGCCTTTCTAATTTAAAAAAAAATCAAAATTATTCCACTGCTTCTCATTTTTTCCCCCACTCAGGATGACACTGTGTGCTTGCCTTTTTGATTTGGAGACTGCAGTCATTGCCAAAGCTCCCTCCTTTCACAAGAAGGTTTAGTGATCCTCTCAAGCAAATAATTAACCAGTTAGACAAAAATTTGGTAAATGTAACACCCAACCTGGGACAATATTTTTCATTTCAAATTTTCAAAGGTTTTAGTCAGCCTAAATAAGTTTCTAATCCCTGTGTCTTTCATTATCCTAAATTGAGTAGAATGAATATTTGTATGGGTAATTAATGAAACAAAAGGACCAGTAATTGTAATCTACTCAAAGACTAGAAGGAATAATACCCATTTAATGGGAGTTTTAAATTTTCCATATGGCATGTGTTAGAAATAAAAAAGAAAAGAAACAAGGCACCATTTCTTAAGATGTCTAGAGAAAAAAAAATACATTCAGTTTTCAAAATTAAGAATGTATGTATTTATAAAGAAACAGATATTATCTTGTCAGAAAGTTATCTCCCCTTTTTCCTTCTGAAAACTAAGAAAAATTTCAATTTTGTGACATGTCTTTTTTTTTGCTTTCTCTGTGGGAATTTATTCAAAAAGAAAAATCCCTGTTTTGGTTCAAAAATCACTTCATTGGAAAAAGCTTCGCAACAAAAACTCACTAATCTCATTTACATTTTAAAAGAAGAAATGTGAATATAAATCCATTATTAGTTCCAGCAGACTTCTCAGGACAAATCAATTCTCAGGGCCAAATTTAACCCTACTATGAACCATGGAATTTAATGAGATAAACTAAAAATCATTGTGAAAGTCTCCTTCGTTTTGCATTTTTTAGCAGCAAGGAAAATGGCATGAATTCCTACCTAGCTGTCAGCAAGACATACAGAAAGTCTCAAGTGTTGAATTTTATTTTTACCTGTATTTTGTACTGAGAGGGCAAATACTATTTTTAAACAGAATTTCTCCCAAAGCACTTCCTTTTTTCCTATTTTAGAAAGAACTGACATTTTCCAGTGCAGTCCCTCCATCCAGATAGCTGCAGGACACTTCAGACCAAGTGTTGTAACATGCCACAGGCTCTGCAGTCACCAGCTAAATGCATGCGCGTCTCCCACAGAGCCAACACCTTTAAAAGTATGTAGGAAACCTCTGTCAATTTAGTCCTTCAGACTGTGAGGCTTCTGCAC
Source organism: Phaethornis superciliosus (assembly GCA_023637945.1). NCBI lineage: Eukaryota > Metazoa > Chordata > Aves > Apodiformes > Trochilidae > Phaethornis > Phaethornis superciliosus. The sequence goes on along the minus strand of JAJQWJ010000001.1, from coordinate 57,882,857 downwards.
CATTTGCAAGGCTGAGACTCTATAAAAACATCTTTTCGGAGTTTTTGCAAAATAGCCCATTGACCTTTTCCCAAGTATTCTCCCAGCTTCCCTGACACTGTGCAAAATAAAACCTTTTCTAGTAGATTCTGCCACCTCTGGCTCAGAGGGGGATTATACAGCACACAGCTGCTCCCCAGACTGGGACCTGCACGATGCTGATGCACTGACACGAGCTGTGATAACTTTTAGGTGTGGTGGTTCCCTGGTTCAGCTTGCAGGGAGCTGGTGGAGATGGAAGTTGTCATGAGAGACAGGTCTGCCCCTGATCACACACTGGTTTCAGGCAGCAACAGTGACCCACGGGTAGAGCTTTGTGTTTGGGTCCTGTAACAAACACAGAATAGCTTTTCTGAGCAGGTATTCAGCTTCATTCTGGCTTCAGGTGAATCATAGAATCATAGAATCAGCTGGGTTGGAAGGGACCTCAGAGATCATCAGGTCCAACCCTTGACCACTATCGCTGTGGTTACCAGACTATGGCACTGAGTGCCACATCCAGTCTCTTTTTAAATATCTCCAGGGACAGAGAATCCACTACTTCCCTGGGCAGCCCATTCCAATGTCTGATCACCCTCTCCGTCAAGAAATTCTTTCTAATATCCAACCTAAACCTCCCCTGGCACAACTTGAGACCATGCCCTCTTGTCTTGTTGAAAGTTGCCTGGGAGAAGAGCCCAACCCCCCCCTGGCTCCAGCCTCCTTTCAGGGAGTTGTAGAGAGCGATGAGGTCTCCCCTGAGCCTCCTCTTCTCCAGGCTGAACACCCCCAGCTCCCTCAGCCTCTCCTCACAGGACTTGTGCTGGAGTCCCTTCACCAGCCTGGTTGCCCTCCTTTGGACCTGCTCCAGGACTTCAGTCTCCTTCCTGAACTGGACACAGGCTTTGCACTGTTGTCTGCCATTCCTTACCAGTAGTTGCCCACTGCTACATACAATTAAGATGCTACTGAACTTCTGAACCTGTCAGCACGGGACAGCAGTGTTGAAAATGTAAGGTGCCTGTATTGAATGACAGGTAATTAGATAGCTGCCAGCCCCAGGGCTTCTTTACAAAGTCTATTTTTTGTTATTATATGTACTAAATAAATTAACTTTGCTTTCTCCCCCTCATAGGAAAATATATAACACAGTTACGTACCACACAGTTTCCACTGTCTTCAGAATAGGTCTTTTGAAATGTTGAAATCAAGATCTTTGGTCCCAACACCACAGTGTTGTCACTGAATTGTTGACAAAAGAGTTGCTTTTTCCAGGGAACAGCTGCTAAAAATAAGGATTTGGCTCACAGGTTGTAAAATGAATGATCATTTTCTAAGCAGCAGGAGGATATTGGAGATCAGTATTCATGGGTTGGGAAGTATGTCAGGCATAGTAAGGAAATGTAGTGCAAAACTTACAGACATCACTGAGATCACAACATCACATTTGATTATCAAGGCAGTGACTAATGGTAGCTAAAGCTAACCTAGAAGGTGAAGGATTTATGTTGTAATCCCAATGCAACCTAAATTGACTTTATTCGTAGAATGCTTTTACAACAGAAGAAAACCTAGTAGGGTCTGACTGTTGGGCAATTTGGAGAGGCAAGATTCTTACTTCCAACACAAAAGGTTGGAGAGGGCATGGAAATAAAAGAAGTGATCAATGGAGGTATGAACCAACCAGCACAAGACTCTCATTACAGTGTTCTGGATGGGAGCTATTGCCCAGCTGCAATTAGAGTGCACTGCTAGTCTTATCAATGATGCAGGATAAACAAGTTCATCAGTCAGCCTGTGGTTCCTTGGGCAAAACTCAGCCACATATGAGGGACTCAGTCATCCAGACACTTTTGCAGCAGTTGCAGGTGATTTACAAGAGCACTAGTGCAGCTGACATACTTCTGTGTCTGAGTAATGTGAATTCACACACATTATCTTTACCCAGTTGCAATGTGCACTTGATCTGGTGAGTCCCTGAAGTCTAGAATAATGTAGTGATGTCCCTTGAGCAAGCCTGCTTTGTCTCCTATCACCTTTGCTATATTTTCCTTGTCAAAAGCCAAAAATCTCTAGTTGTACAAATACATAGCTGCACCTCATGGTGTTGCACACTGCTAACATGGGCATTTGGTTCCCACTGTGGCCAAGGGGTTCATTCTTGTGCTTTTTGAGGGGAATAAAACAATACATCTGCTCATCTTGCTACCCAGTGAAAAGCAAAGACCTTTGAAAAATCTGGGCAGCCAGCACCATCCACAGGCTGTGAGGACACCCCCATCCTCTGACCCCACATAGGGCTAAAAAGCTTTAGTGCTAAAAAGCTTTAATTGACAGAAAGGCCCCACAAGACAGTCTAGAAGCAATTTTGTTGTCCCCTCAGCCTCTGATCAGCCTCTCCCCATGCTATCATGAAAAGCACTTGCAGAGAAATGAGTGCCAGTTCTGGGCAGTGCTTAAGCCTAAAAGAGACAGTTCAGATTTATTACACATTTTTCATTTTCTTCTCCCTGGAAAGACAACTTTAGCAGTTGAGCTTGTTGAACTTTTCAGCCTTTAAAAATGCATGGTGTTTTCATTAATACTCTTACCAAAAACATTTCAGCTACAACTTCTAAAATGTATTCAGGAATAATTCAATGAGTTTCCACATAGTGTAAAAAAGTTCAGTTGAATCTTTAAAAGACCACAGGCATCAAGAAAAACAGGATGGTTTTTATGTTTAAACATAAAATTAACAGAAAGGTAAGGGTACCAGAAAGGAAGGTATTACTTTCTCTGAAGTAAATAACATAAAGGTACAGGATGACTGAACATTGACTTAGATGAGGAGCTCTAAAGAGTTTGTCTTTTTAGCATCAGCATGAAGGTGCTGATCTTTCAGACTCAATTCTAACACCTATTGACATTTTGCCATAGGCTAAACTTACTTCCAATGAATTTTACTCATTAACTACCACTGGCCTAAAACACATCCTTAACTAATCAATTGTCCAGCAGTTTGGACTGAAAATGCATGCAGCCTTTCCTTTTTCATAGGAGACTGAGATGAAATACTCTAATCTTAGAATCTTAGAAGAAAAGAAATTGTGCATGCTGTCTTTATCTGAGCTCCCTACTCATAGAGAACTGGTCATAAGAAAACATGAAATTCTCAAAGATTTGCAAAATCTAAATACAAGGAACAGAGGGACACAGCTTACCTGGTGGTTAAAAGACAGCAAGCAAAAGGAAGGCTGGTACAGAGAGACTGGTACACAAAAGACATCAGCTGTGTTTTATGTCTACCAGAACTTATGGGGTTCTGGGAGGAAGGAGATAGAGAGACCCATTCTGAGCACATGGGCTGTCAGAAAGGGAATGAACCTGCCCATGTGCCCCAAAACATCTGGGACACAGGTCTCAAACCACAATGATTCTTGCTCCCTTTAGGCCTCTTTAGGTAAAATGGTCATTTAAAGTCTGCTTATCTCATTTGCTTCTGGTCTGTAGAGAAAGTTACCTCTGTCTTCTCTCTATGTGACCAAATGATGAAGGCGATTTACACTAATACAGGGCTATTCCTTCAGCTTCTTTGGTGCCACTGTTTCCCTTCAAGAGACATGCACTGTCACATACATGAACTGGTATATGAGTTTGGGAACTAGCTTGGTTTTATTTTTCCCTTTCCCCTGCTAGCCTTCTACTTTGTCAGCAGTGTCTGATCACACAGGTGTATTTGGTTTGTGTCTAAGGATCCTACACCCAAGGGAGAAAAAGGGGTACATAGTTTTTCAGCCCCCACAAAACTATGCTGACTTTACTCCAGAGAACTTTTTATTTTTTGGAGGTATTCAGTGTAGGCTGTCCTTGCATTGACAGGTATTTCTCTTCTGCATGACAAGTCTTTGTTTCTTTAGTGTCACTGACTTTTGAGCCCTTTATAAAAATATTTTTATCCCCTTTCTTCAGGGTTTGTTTGTTTTTTGTTTTTGGGTTTTTTTGGGTTTTTTGGTTTGGTTTGGTTTGTTTGTTTGGGGGGTTTTTGTTTTGTATTTTGTTTGGGTTTTTGTTTTGTTTTTTTTCGCTGCCTTTCAGTTTTTCTCAGTATTTCTACAGTAAACAATGTGTGTAACTCCTTGTAGTCAAGTGGTTTTTTTGCATGATGTAAGAATTCATCAGCCTGGTACATGTATCTCACCTCTGCAAGATGCGTTCTACACCAGTGAAGGAAACAGGGTACGTCTTGTCCTAGGCTTCTTAATCTAATAGCCACACTTACGTTCTCTAGGATTTCACCCTGAGCAGCAGCAGCAGCAATCACAGCCTGCCTGCCTTTCATCTGCCACCAAACAGATTTTAGGCTGCTTTCTGAAGTGAAAAAAACATACTTATGCAATCACACTCTGCCTGTCAACTTGTTTATTATCTCCGTGCATCTAGCACCCCTAACTTTTGAACTCTCTGGTTGATTTCAGCTAAATTAATGCAGGAGCACTCTTCTGAAATACTTTAAGCTCATTTCAACTGCTGCTGATAGTCTTGGAAAAAAAGAGAAAGATACTGTTAACATCCACACAGGAGAGAAACATAAAGAGCGTCTCCTCTAAAGAGGAAAAGTCAATAGACCTTTGCACCTTTAGAAATAGATCCACACGGATTCATGGGTAACTGGGGTGCATTTGATCTGCTGCTCACAGAAAGACTTGCTGAAGACAGATTTGGCTTTGCCCATCCACGGAGCTATGGGGTAGGGTGCCCAAACAATTCCTCTTCTCCAGTCATCCCCTTCACCCTTTGCATTTGCATCCCCGGTTTATTGTGCATTTACACACAGCAGCACCCTCAATTTGCTGATGCATGTAGCTAGGCTAAAGATTAATTTCCCCATGGCAACTGCCTCACCCAAGGGTCTTTCTACCTTTTCTGTTCTTGTAGGCTTGCAGGTGATGATTTCAAACAACCTGTACATCTCACTGTTTTAGCTTTGCTCCAAGACTAAAAGCTTGCAGAAATCTTCCCTCTTTTCTAGTTAATTTAGGCTCTTTTGAGCAGCTGTAGCCAGGAGCTGTGTCTCTCTCCAAAGTTGCCAAAAACCTATGACCACATTTTTCTGCTGTTTTTCCTCAGATCTAAATGTTATCAGTATGGAACAGATTTTGTTGGAGAATGTTTCCCAGGGAAATGTCCTGGGTGCCCAACACATGCCAGTTGTCAGCTTGCCAAAACCATACCCTAAGGCAAGAATTAAACGTAGGCAGATCTAAGTTCCCTGAGAAATTCAGGCCAGAAACAGAGCTGACACAACAAGCAGACAAAAAGATAATTGACATGACCAAGAAAAAGACCTCTTTTCCTAAGTGATGGGAACTGTTTCCATTTCAATGGAAATTTGTTTAGTGTGAAGGTGTAAAAGCCAAAGAAGAGGTTTACTCCTCCCTTGGCTGACATGTGAATGTAGCCTTTCTGTCAGCACTTCTGCTCACCTGAGTTTAAAACCCTTCCAGAATCATTTGGCTTTACAGAAAGACAGAAAAGCAATCTCAAGAGCATTTGGGATCCTTCATCCCTAACCTATGCTCAGAGCTTCTCTGTGCCCTGAAGACATCCTCATGTACAATCATTCTGGCCTCCTGTCCTTGCCAGTATGATCGTTCATATATTTATCCCTGTTATTAGATAATCACCATCTGGTATTTTAGCAGGAACGTCATTAATGCCCAGAAAGTGTAAAAATAGCTCTCTGGACCCAGATCCTTTTGAGATCTGTCACCATCTTTCTGCATAAAAAAATTAATTACTAATACATTTCATTTTTATCATGAGAATATGCACACGCCTGTATTACAATCTCATGAATAGCCATGTCTTCAGTTTGGAAATTTTAGAAGTGTTAAATGTTGGACAACAGCTTATTGTCAGTAACACAACAACCATGTAATTTTTATCAGCTTTTGCCCATTGCTTCGCATACAGTGAAGCAGAATTCAAACTTATTGTACCTTTCATCTGTGATCCCAGTATTTTAGTACTGCAGTGATTTTACCTGCTTCTCTTCACAAAGGACAGATCTCTGTTTTGTTTCAGATGTGGTATTCAGAAACCCCTTGACACCAAGCCGTTGGACAGTTCTGCCACTGTTCTAGGAAAGCTCTGTGAACTGCATACCTCTTTTGAAGCTTAATAGATCAGCATGTCAGATCTTAAGCTTCCTCCTAAACTCAAATGCACTTTTTTCTTGCCAAGATTCTCTTAAAGGCACAGTGTTCCCAATAGAGTCATCTTTTCTTGTGCTCTTGCAAAAGCTGTGCAGTGTTCCCCATCAGTGATGCCTGTCAGTCTTCATCCTGCCTAGATAAAAGGAAGTCCTGGCAACACTAATCCACTGACTTCTGTCAATTTTTCAGCTAGCTCAGTAGTCTTAAAATCCTGTATCTCAACAATTCTACTTCTCTGAATTAAGGGTTTTCATACTATCTTCCAAAGCAGTGAATAGGAAAACCTAAAACTTTTGTCAGGTCTGGATTATGAGGAAAGGATATTGTCTAGAGAACTGGAGTATGTTTTATCATGGATTTTTCTGTCTCCATGACTATTTTTACCTTTTCCTTTAGTCATACCTTTTATCCACAATATTATTAAATCTTTTCTTGGAAAGGATTTCTGATCACACTAATGAATAGCATCTAAGAAAGCTTTTCCTTTTTCTTTCCCAAGCTTTTATGTGCCCTCTGACTCACAGTTCTAGAACTCTCCGCAGTTTTTATTTCTGGATTGGATGTTTTCTTCCTGTGCTTCCCATTCCTTAGCCAACCCCACAAACAGTACCCCACAGGACTGCCTTCCAAGTATAATTTCCATTTTCCCCAGCTCACCACCACCTAGTACTGTCCAGTTTGTCTTCAAGGAGAGGGATTTCTCTTGAAGCACCTGTCCCTGGTAATTCTCTCTCTTCCCTCCCCTGGACTGGATACCTAACTGAGGTATCACTTCCTCCCAGGTGCAGCCAGGTTACACCATTAGCTTCTGACAAGTCTTACATTTACCACTCAGCTCCACAACTCACCTTGATAGAAGCCAGAAAGTTTCACTCCTTTTTTCATCATTCCAAACGTTCAGAAACACCCAATCTAGCAGACGGATCTGTGTATTGACACCAGCTAGCTGATCCTTGACCACCCTGCCAGAAAAACAACCATTCTGCCATTATTAGCATTGAGTAGTGAGGATGAAGCCTTGGTTAAACACTGAAAAACTAATATTGGGCTTTCAGAAGCTACTTTTTAATGATCTTTCACAACCCTCCAGAAAAATCTCATTAGCAGCAGCAGAAACCCTGGAGCTCTGCAGAATACATCTAGCATGTGTCGAAAGAGACCATTAGTTTGCCTCCTGATGAAAGAGGCCCATGAGTCACAGCACAGGAGTCACTTGGGGGCCAGCAGATATTTTGAGAATAGTGGGAAAGGACATCTAAGCAATCGAAGTCAAAACCCAGCAGCAACAGGGAAGTCACAAAAGGAGTAGCTGTAGACATTATGAACTGAGAACAAACAAGCAGAGTGTCAGGTTTAATATTCTTCAGCTTTTGAGGTGAAATGCCAGTTTACATTAATTTGGAGGAAATACCAGCATGCAATACAAAAGTATTTTTGCTACATGAGATCTCTTTGCAGAGAAGAGTTCAGCACCATTGGTATGCACTTGGCCAGAACATGTTCAAAGTTATACTTTCTCTTCTGAAAAAAGCAATGATTTTACTTTTCCAGTGAGCAAAGTTCAAGCAGGAATTATTTTGCCCTCATCCCCTCAGTGCAAGACTAAAACATCCAAATTAATGGGTGTTAAAAATGTCTTCAGGACGTTGCAAATACTTTTCAAATTCTTCTGTTTCAGATTACACTAAAATAATATAGCTAGAGGTGCTGCACCAGGAAAGTGGCTTTTACCTCTGCAAAATCACACTTGAAGTTTTGACCTAAGTGTCTTTTAGACTTACATTCCTCAGGCACCTTTAATTTTAATGATGCTCAGGAACATTTAAGGGACTCAGCACTTGTGTCTCTACGTTCTCACTCTCTACTTCTCTGCCAGAACCAGCCTTCATCTTGTCAAGGGAACCAATTCTTGCTAGGTATGCCCAGCTGACATTTAACTGAATAGAAATAGGGGCTGCTCAGTGTCCTGAAATATCTGCTCACATCTTTTTAGGACTTGCCAGATTTACTTATCCATGATGGGGACTTATTTGAATTGGGACAAATCCTCATATTGATTTTGTTTGAGCTAAGCTGCAACAAGAATGGAATTATTCAGAGATGATGGCTGTCCTGAGGCTCGTTGCTTCTAATTCTCCTATCAGACACATTTCTCCTCAAATTTGGTAATTTTTTAAAATATAAAAGCCACCTTTTCCACAGTCAAAAGAGTAAAATGAAGGCTGAATATTGCACTGTGCAGTGTTAAAGTGTCTCGCACTCAGGTTTCTTGTTATCTTAGCTAGCTTTCAAGCAAGAAGAGAAAAACACTGTACTTATGAAATCTAAATGCCAGAAAGACAAATGAAAGGAATCCCCACCTTATTATCATCTCAAGTTCAGTTGCAAGACATTCAAAGAGCATTTGGGACTGGTGATAACTGCCAGCTTTCTCTGTCTGTTTCCCTGTGTTAAGATCCGTGATATTGTTTTATATTTTTGTTTACGAGGAAAGATCAGCCTCTTACTCAGAACCATTGGCCGAATTACAAAAATAACAGGCTTTATGATTTAAGCAAATTACAAAGATTTATTTTAGGGAAAGGAGACAATAACACTACCTTTAAAAGAAGAAGAATGAAAAAAAAAGAAGTTACCAGAGAAAAGCTGATACAGATAGTTACTATAGCTAAGATGTTAGGCTGTTTCACCCTTTAGTGGCTTCTGGCTTCTGCTGCTGCTACTGCCTGGAGGCGTGGAACCGGGTGGAGGGGTCTGGGCCAGGGTCGTCTTTGCTGTCCCTAGAGAATCATAGAATCATAGAATTGGCTGGGTTGGAAGGGACCTCAGAGATCATCAAGTCCAACCCTTGACCCATCGCTGCAGTGCTAGACTATGGCACTGAGTGCCACATCCAGTCTCTTTTTAAATATCTCCAGGGATGGAGAATCCACCAATTCACCGGGTAGACCATTCCAGTGCCTGATCACTCTCTCTGTAAAGAAATTCTTTCTAATATCTAACCTAAGAAGTCACAGAACCGATTCAGGAAGAGCCGCTTGCTGTGAGAGAAGAGCCGCTTGCTTCTCTGTTTCTTCTTGCAGGATTTTTATAGTCACTCGCAGAAGTTATGGTATAAGCTGCTGCCATTCAGACAGGAAAAGTTGATTCAAGCTTTTCTTCTATCTCGAGAATCGCTTTTTCCTTATTAATCTTTATCAGTCTTTCCTGCTCTGCTAATCCCATTGTCTTTGTTTGGGCCAGGAGGCCAGACAGTTATCAGGTGAGGTAAAGATATGTTAATTAAGTGTTTTCACATATCAACCAGACAGACAAATACTGGTTCAATAGACATTTTTGCATTTTCCAGGCGTTCATATCACCCTGTGAAGCCTGTCCCCTGTAAGAGAGCCACATCGCCACAGATTCACAGAAGCTAGCCTTGGTCATTTTCTACAGTGGTAGTCACCTCCCAAACCTGCCTGTTTGAAGATGTAGGAAGTGAAAAAAGTGGATATGCACAACAGCAGCAGAATGTTAACTAAATCACAAGTGTGTACCTTAGATAGTCTTTGCTTTCTTCATCCAAAGATGATAGCATAGGACACAAACCTGGCACATACCTTCTCCTGTTTTCATTCTAAGCTATTTGAAAGCCCAAAGAAGAGGCTTAAACCTTCCAATGGTAATTAAATGTTTTCTAATCTCATATGCATCTGTGTCTGTGCCCATTGAAAAATATTCCTTGCCTTAGGATGATCTTTCATATTACAAGGTTGGTTTGAACAGAAGTGGAGCTCTCACTTTCATGGGGAGACTGAGGCCATGACTTCTTTTGTTCTCCACTACAACTTTTAGCATCAGTGGGTCAGACTCTCCTGAATGCCATGAACACAGCTATGCACTTACCAGGCTCTCAAGAGAACAAAGAAAGACAGAGTAAATCACTATCTCTGCAGTTGCCAGGGTTCCTTGGATGCTTTGGATGGAAGCATGGCTGACATGGCTTTCCTGTGCTGGCAGGGGCTGAGGGGTCTTCAGTGGCATTCTGTATCAACTCTGCATAGAAGATACTTCTGTCAAACAGAATAAGGAGCCTATTATCAAAACCTGCTTGATCACTGGTGCTTCCTCCATGAACATTCTCTTCTTGCCACTCAAGCTGTATTTCCAGGGTAAAGCTGCTGGCAAGATCATTTTACCTGATTTATCACCTCATTTTGTTAAACCCTAAATATGGATAGAGGCAGGATGAGGGAGAGAAGGTATCCAACACTAAACTATGAGGAAACTATGTTTCCCACCCACACAGCATGTGCCTGAGGAAAAGCAGAGAATAATGAACAGGCCAGCCTTCTTTTAAGGTTTTTTTGTTTTCTTTTTCTGTTTGTTTGGGGTTTTGGGGTTTTTTTAAGTTGGTTCATTGGTTGGTTTGGGGGTCTGGGGAGGGGGGGGTTTGTTTGGTTGGTTGGGTTTTTTTGCTTCTGTAAATAGAAATGGAAGAAAAAAAAAATTCCCTGTTAAATGTTGGATGTTGTACATTCCTCTACATTTATGTTTCAGAACATCTGGCATGTCCTGTGGGAGTTTTTATAGCTCCTCTGTAACTGGGACAGAAAGGAAAAGGAAAATAAAGATATAGCAATGCTCCAGGAATTGGATACCAAATACTCACAAAACACCCACAGCCTTGAGGCTCAGAAGAACAGGATGCAGATTATTTCTTTTTCTGGATCACCTGGAGGGTGCCCACCTACGCAAGCATCTCTGTTTCACCAGGTCCCATTGACCCATGCTCCACCCTCTCATCTCTGAAGTATCATAAACCCAGAGGCTTCACTCTATGCATGGCATTCTGAACCTAGGACTCTTTCCCAGGGATGGGGCCACTAAAATGTGAACAGAAGAATTCCTGCAGTCTGTTCCTTGGGAGGCTGAAATAGTGGATGTATGCAAACTCTTTGGCAAATACACATTTACTACATGTGACTTCTGTGTCTAGAACCAACAGCTTTGTGCAGACAAGAGGTAATATGCAAAGGTTGAACACATAGAGGTTTGTGTAGAAAGACAAAGAGAGAATGCTGTGCAAATACAGATGTGAGCACCTGAGTCCATGATTTCTGTGTACCTATTGAATGTTGCAGTAGTGTGGAAGGAAGCATGCATAGAACTAAATGAGAAATAATGAGAGGGTAGGCTGCTCACCAGCATGAGATAGACAAAAAGAGGAAGAGACATGTTGTCACAGAAGCTAAGGACTGGAAACAAACCAGCCTGCCACAGGAGGGAGAAGATGGTGCACAGGGGTAAAACATAACACTAAAGAGATTTGTAGAGTCTGAGAAGGGACAGTGCCATTAAAGGAATCCTGTTTCCTGGAACAAAGTGGAGTCTGAGTCCATTTGCCCAGCATGTCTCCTGCTTCCTTACAGAGGTTAGGATAGCTGTCTCAAACCCAAAACTTCAGAGTACAGAGGGATTTTTCTTTAAATGAGAAAATTAGCTAGGAACAGACCGAAAGGAAAAATAGAAAAATTGGAATTCATAGAAGCCAGTTTAGAACTATCTCATTAGCAGCACAGGAATTCTGTGGCACACATTTAAGCAGACAAGGGGAAAAGCAGTGTACGCTAATGGTAAGGTATGTGAATTTATATGTAAATATCTTCCAAACACTTCACCAGCCAAGGCTGGAAGAATCAATTAATGGAAATTACAGCCAGCACCAGGGGAAAGCATAGTAGTCTAGATATTACTTACATGCTATTCTGAATACAGCTATACCTAAGAACATGCTTAAGTGTTTCAACAAAACAAGAGTAAAACGCTGTTGTCCATTCAAAGAGACTCTGTAACTAGAGCTATACTCCCAGGACAGCATTAAAAATTATCTGCCACTTTTCCCCATCAAATTTCTTTAAAAAATTTACCCAGATGCATTTAATTTACATGTTACAGACAACCTAATCTATATTCAGAAAAAACACTACGTCCTCCTCAGGTATTAAAATAATTTTCTCTCTCGCCCTGAGATGGAGTCAGACATAAAGGATACAATGACTGTGGTTCCCATTAAAGTGTTAATCTGTAGTACCTGTAGTTCATAGAAGTTTATATACTTTGAAATAAACTGAAACTTTCCCTTCCTGTTCCACTGGTGTTTCATGCTTACTTGCAAATGGTTTTTCTAATTTGGCTTCCAACCCTAAAAAAAAAATTGCAATTTAGAGTTGCTACCTGGAAAGCTTACTTCAATTTCCTGCTCCATCACAGGTTCCCTGTGTGTCTCTCAGAAAGCCACAGAGGCTGGTAGTTAAAAAGATAGGTTTGCTTGTCTTGAAAATATTTTGTAGGTCTTGTATAGTCTATCATATATATATGATAGACTGTATGACTATCTATAATGTATATACAATGATACAGACATACAACCCCCTTGACAGTAGACTATAGTAAATTAAGATTTTTCTGCCTACCACCTATTCAATATGAGCTCTCTCCTGTTTTTGTAACCAACCTCCATGATGAAGTGTTATGATCATTTATAATCTGCTTCTGTACAAAATCAGCTAGTTTTGCCTGAATTGCTACTGTGGGGAAAGTAACAGCTTAAACTGCTATACTTCTACCTATATGCAAAGGACATCTCTGCCTTTGAGACATTGTTATGATCCTTGGTACAAAGAAGACATAGGCAGGATGAGAGCAGACAGGTTAGAATTACTGGAACAATGTATGTTATAAAAATGACCACTGATCAAGACTCAATGTTCTCTTTAGTAGATTGGTTTAATTAATAAAATTGCAGTAAGCAAGGCAGCGCTGGGTGTGGGGGACGAGCAGAATCCTAATCCCTCACGCACACCGGGCAAAGCTCTGGCATTACCTTATATCGAGTACAAATCTATACATATTCATTTCATTATAATATTCATAGTCTGGGCGGAATCTAGGTGGAGTCTTCTTTTTGGGGAGATGTATTGGGGTCTTCCGGGGGTCTTTGGAGGAAGTAAGAAGTCTTCATCAGGCTTGAACTTTTACCCTTTCTTGGTTCTGCTGACTCCTCTGCTGACTCCATTGTGTTTTTGTAAGAGGACATCAGACTTTAACCATCACCATTGTCTCTTATCTGTTTGTAATATCTTTGTGGGTTTTCTTTTGTGTAGTTGTTTGCATTCCCTTTGGTGTCTAGTTAGCCTTTAGCTAACAGGAATTAGTAGTATTAGGGGTTTGCTCTATTTCATTACAAAAGTTTTACTTTATGCTACCTTTAATTTAATTCTTTTCATGAAATTTACTTGGTTAGAAATACAAATTCATCAATATACATTACAATGTACAAGCAAATTGATGTCTGGCATGGAGAAGAAAGAAGATGTACCTAGCCAGTGGTAGAGACAGGACATAGTCAGAAGCTGGTGTGTGTGTCTTGTGTAGGACTGAAGAAGGTGAGGGAAGATGGAGCAAAAAGGGTATTGCAAGAAGGTGGCCAAAGGCTGGGGAAAAGATGATGAGCAGGCATTTGTGATGCTGAGTGGGCATCCCAAGGACAAGAACCATGCCTAAGGGTACAAATTGGGCAAAGAGGTGTTGGCTAAGTGGCTTCACACAAGAATTCAGGCTTAATGACCACTTTTCTTTTGTTGGGATTTTAATCCCCTGGAAGCACAGTCACTGCCAGACACCAGTTGCAATTGCTCTTGCAGAATCCATCAGAAAGGAGGCTCCGCACTATGGCAATGAAGCCTATATAAGCACCATGCTGAAAAAGCAGTTCCTTTCAGAAGAAGGAAACACATTACCGGGAAAAAATCACTTCTCCCAAGATTCTGCAAAAGGACTATTTCTCTACGTGTTATAAGCAGCTGACTCTCCTCTAGACCACTCAGAACTATTCCCAGGTATGTGACTAACATTGGTAGATGGTGCAAAAAGCATCCTTTTTTGGATTTTGTATCAACATATTAATTTTCAATCAAAGCAGCAGCAAGCACTCCGGAAGTAGGGTACATAACAGAACAGAAAACAGCAGAAAATTCCCATTCTAATACATTCTTCCCTAAATAGTTCAGAAATCAGGAAGTCAATTTCAGATGTATCTGAGATGCCTCTTACCCATTACTGGCTTTTTAGTCAGTTCTTTCTCTCTCCTCCAAACGATAAGGTGTGTTTGGAGTCACAGATTACAAGTGGCCTGCTTTTGCTGACAAATATGACTTCCAATGAACTCTCATACTCTGTGTTTTCTTTAGTGAGAACCTTACACCAAACACAGGGACTGTTTCTGAAAAGTGGTTTTAATGAGGTCAGTATCACCACGCAGCATTTGGTTGACACTGTGAAAATATAAGAATGAGCTCTAGTCTTGCAATTAAAAAGACATCTTGTTACCATGTGACATGAAATCTGGTGTCCAACTTCATTCTGCAGGTCCTGGAGGTTTGTGACTGTATGGGAATTGCAGTCTGAAAACAAAACAAAACAAAACAACCAAAAAAAAATTACTGTTTTTCTACTTACTTACACCCTGCATCTGTTACTCTTTCTGCCTGCCCCTACTGCAAATATCTCAGCTACTCCTCTGCACATCCCCAACCCCCTCCCATGTCCCCTGACTCCAATGCTATAACTAGACACTCGTCAACTACTGAAGTTAGTTCAGCCCATGCTTGCAACTCTTGTGCTTCTGCTGAAGCCTTTGTATCAGTGGCAATATTAATCTGAGAGTTCCTTTTTTTTTTTTTCCACAGCTGATAATTTCTTTGAAACTTGGTAGATCCTTGTAATGTCAAGATCTTTTCCCCTTTTTTTGACTTAGGAGTCTTAGGCAGGCAAAGAGACTAATGGACACAGATTTCAGTCACATTTCCTCAGAACCAAGCCTTTAGTGATCCATTAGAGTTGTCAAAGAATGCTTATAAGATCCCAAAAGCTTAAAGAATAGATTGCCAAAAAAGCATCTCAAACCTGTTTCATAATACTTTGTGATTCTGTGGACAAGATTTGTAACATATATTCATACGCAATTGCAAATCTATATAATCTATAGATCTTAATGACCTCTTTTTAGTCTTTGAGAAGGCTAGCTTTCTGCTAGCACATACCTTTTTATGAAGAGATGTGATTGATGTCAGTAAGTGCCCATTGTTCATTTGCTTCAAAATTATTTTCCTAAACCTGAGGAAAAAGAAAGGGCCTTATCCTCTACAATCACATAGGCTGCACAGAGTATAAATATTACTAGTACCTACCCAGCTAGTAACCTGTGCAATGCAGTTTTTCTCCTCTCAATAGAAAATAAATTAGAGTTTTCCACCATGAAATTACCATTCCTCTAAGGATTTCAGTCTTTCAAGTTTAAAGGTGTTCTCCATGACTCTCTCTCTTATAATCATCAGTGTGCATTGATATTTAACTTTTTTCTCCCCTCCTCTTCCATTTGTGCATTATTGCTCACAACTGAAATAAAAAATCGAGGGAAACTCCTCCTGAAGAGAACAGCTAAGTTTCCTACAGAGTCAACTACTGCAGTGCAGACCATTACCCTGACCACCACTCACATACTGGTATGAATGGGAGGAGGGAAGCACAGAAGTTCATCCTACCCTGGAGGCTGTTCTGATTCATGCCAAGAGGCTATCTGAACCAGAAACAGTGTGTGAAGAGCTTATAACTACCCCACTGGGACAGCAGGAAAGGAAGCCCCAGAACTTTGCTGATACTCTAAGGAGAGCTTCCTTCATGGTTGGTTGTGCCCATTCAAGAAATCATCTGGCCCCTGCAGTGTGCAAGAACTCCAAAGGGCTGGTATTACAGCCAATTTGACATTCCACTGCACCTTCCCCTTCCCCTTTGTGCCACATATGAACCCACAAGTGTGCCTGCATGAAGCATTTTATCTTAATCCCAAACTTAGTCAACAGTGTGAGTTGGAAGGAGCAGAGACAGCTCAATGAGCTTGCAAGCAAAACCTTCCTCTCTTCCCTGCAATAACACACCAGAGCTTCAAATCCCCTCACTGCCAGATCAGTGTCTGTGATTTCTTCAAACACACTGCACCTTGTTTTTATTAATGATTTTTTTTTTCTCTTCAGAATGACTGCCTGCCAGAAAATCAAGAACATAAAGCCAACTCAGAGCTTTATGAGCCAAGTCCAAGGAAAACAGCAAGTGTTAGGAGTCATTGTCACCTGCCTACAGAAATAAGGGACTCTGCCTGTGCAGAGACCTGCTAGATACATGCCATCCACCAGTGTCTGCTCCCATTTCTGTCCAAATAGTCAAAGCAAGACTCAGATGCAACTTCTGTCTAACTCCAGCCCCCAGACTTGTAAATCAAAATGATATACAATGAAATGTTACATGGTCACCTTATAATTCTGATTTGCTCTTTACACTTTTTGCGTTAATTTAGGATCTTGAAGTCTTTGGAGTACAGTAAAATTATTTTTTCCAGCTTCTCTCTGTAAAACAAAAAGATGACAAGCTCTGTGCTTGCCAGTGACACCAAAAGGGCTATCAAGGTTTTCTGTTCTTAGCTGGCACCATGGACAACTGAGCTTCTCCTGTCATCTGGAGGCACAGCCTTCAGCTCAACAATTTATGGCAACGCAAAATCAAGCTATAAACTGCAACTGTATAGGATGAGCTTTGTGAGACCTCCAGCAGGAATGGGGGAATGCTTAACCTCAGCAGCAGCCTGAAAGAAAACTTTTCCTTTCAGTAACTCTTAGTTCTCTAAAACTGGGGAGGAATCAAGTAATTGCAAAATTCAAGAGGCTGGTATGCAGAGATGAAATAGCTTCAAACAGTTAAAAGATTTTAAAATTCACAAAACCTTTTCAATTTGGAATCCCTTACTATACTATTTTCATGCCTGAGAACTGCCTCCAGCCAGGAATTAGGATAAGGTTATTCAGATAACACAGTGTTTGAAGTGTCCCACAATGCTAGTGCCTATTGAAGATTTTCCATATGATGCCTATGCACAAGCTTTCATCATTCATTTTGACTAGTGCATGTGATAGGTCTGCCTTGAAGAACAGTAAGAAGAGAGGTGGGGATTTTTGTTGATCAAAAAGAACATTAGCAGTCAGAAGATGATGGAAGAACCATTGACTTTTCCAAAGCATTACAGCTAAAAGAGAAGAAAATTAAAAAGAACAATTTTGTTGAAATCTAATAATAGGCATGTTACTCCTTGGTTTTCATATTATGGCAATTATCATATTTTGTCTACTTAAAGGAGATATCTCACGTTTTCATTTTTAATATCCTAACTAGAAATTAAAAAAGGATCAATAGTTTAGTTGTCAATTGTTCTGAGGCCCAGTCTAATGCCCTAGAAATGGAAAAGCATTCTCAGAAGAAACAGAGATTATGGGGTTTTTTCCCTCAACAGGCAGTGAACTCAAGGCAGAGTGGAAGTTTTGCTGTACCCAAGTGTCCACACTGATGTGAGGGGAGTACCTCTCCCCTCCAGTCCACAGGCCTGCTATTATGGATCCTGCTTCTCAGGGGCTTACCCTCACTTTATGACTTCTGAACTGGGCACAGAAAAAAAAGAACAGAAGCATTTCACAGCACATCACAGATGTGCTTGACACTGGCTGGGAATGCATGGTTAGGGCTGCTACTTTAGTCAGTATCTGTCAGGCTGCGCCAAGGAATTTTGCAGCTAAAACCAAGAGTTGGTAAAACCAGGGTTAAGGCTCTTCAGATATAACAAATTATTGCAAAAGTCAGGTATAATGAAGTCGAGAAGATTTAGCACCTTCTTTAGGGTTTAGAAGTTCATTAAGACTTACATGTATTACTTCTACTATGCAGTCCCTAGCATGAGTTTTTAAATAAATGACATGTGACCTGGTGATCTATAACAAGATAACATACCCATAACTGAGGGCAGAGAGAAATATGCTGCAGAAGGTTTCCACCACTCTTTCCTTGTAAGTTCTGATTTTTTTCCACATTCTGCCTACTAATGCCTATGTGATATATTTTCTTGTTAAGTTTAGAGGAGTTCCAAAGGCAATTAGGAAAATTACCTGCTGTCTTATAGGATATATATTTATTTTTGCTATGCTACTCTGTATCATCACTTGGTACTGACACTATGGCTATCTCTAGCTGCTTCACTTCATATGCTAAGACCATATTCTAAGGTCTGACAGCTACTTAACTGGAGTTAAGCAAGTACTTTACCTATCCCTCAGGAATCAAATCTTTAAATGTTACAAAAGAAAAAAAGATGATCAGTAATGACTTTGAGTTCCTCTGCTTCTCTAGTACCTTTCTTGAAATACTTAAGATAGGCTTGATTAGACTGTAGGCTTAAGTAGACTGCACTGTGAGGAAATATTTTCTAATAATATAGGCACATTTCATAAAAAGTAATTAGTAATTAACTAATATTCCATGGTGGCATTCCTGCAACTGCTACTAGATTCTTTTGATACAGTGGAACATGAGATAATAGGAAAAAAATAATTCAGGTTGTAAGATAGCATTGAAACTGAACAGGCTAAAGACACCTGAGACAACAAGGCCAATTTTCTCCCTGATAATAATTCTGTATAGGAAAATCTCCATGTGAAGGAAATGCAGCAGTTATAGCACAGGGTAGAGCTGTTAGAAAGAGTGTCGCCGTCTCATGTACAAAAAAGTTAGGGAATGACAGCTTCCAGTAACTGCCTAGGCATACTCCAAGAAGATAAAGCATGTGGAGCCAAGATCAAGAGTCAGCAATGAGAATTTCCCTGATGAAGGTCAAAAGCTGCATTACCATTACCCAGAATTTTACAGAAGATCATTTTATCTTGCAGATGAAAAAAAGTAATGACTGCCACTATTGTTGTCAGAGACATACAGTGTGCTGTAGAAATGGTCTCCTCATCCCTTGAAGTCAAGATGAGTTTTATTGTTCAATCAAATAGGCACTGGGACAGATGCTAATGCATGCCAGAGACCACTTGCATCCTTTTACAGCAGAGCTGGGCAGGCCACAAAGACATACCTGGAAAATTTTTGCCATAGCCCAGTTCCAAACAATGAAATAGTTTTATTGTCATCACCATTGTCATCATCATCAGTTCTATTATGAATATCCAATGGATCTTTTGCATATACCCTGTAAGCACCTGTACTAGAAGATACATAGAATCATAGAATTAGCCGGGTTGGAAGGGACCTCAGAGATCATCAAGTCCAACCCTTGACCCACCGGAGCACAGTTGCTAGACCATGGCACTGAGTGCCACATCCAGTCTTTTTTTAAATGTCTCCAGGGACGGAGAATCTACCACCTCACTGGGCAGACCATTCCATTGCCTGATCACCCTCTCTGTAAAGAATTTTTTCCTAATATCTAACCTAAACTTCCCCTGGCACAACTTAAGTCCATGCCCTCTTGTCTTGCTGATAGTTGCCTGGGAAAAGAGACCAAACCCCCCTGGCTCCAGCCTCCTTTCAGGGAGTTGTAGAGAGCGATGAGGTCTCCCCTGAGCCTCCTCTTCTCCAGGCTGAACACCCCCAGCTCCCTCAGCCTCTCCTCACAGGACTTGTGCTGGAGTCCCTTCACCAGCCTGGTTGCCCTCCTTTAGACCTGCTCCAGGACCTCAATCTCCTTCCTGAACTGAGGGGCCCAGAACTGGACACAGGACTCGAGCTGTGGCCTCACCAGGGCTGAGTACAGGGGCAGAATCACCTCCCTGGACCTGCTGGCGACGCTGTTTCTGATACAGGCCAGGATGCCATTGGCTGACAACATATTTACTGTTGCTTTAATAAATTCTTATCAAACTTTAAGCATGTCTGTACCAGGAATTCAAGACTAAATTTTCAGAATGCAAAATTGTATTGTGTGTCCAAATCAAGTTGTTTCAGAAGGCCCAATTTTCCATATGACAAATGCTCAGCTTTTCCTTAGGAGTGCTTTACAATGTCTTACATTCACTATTCACTTCTGAAAATACAATCCCCGATTTCAAGAGTTAGACTAATTCAGCCAAGAATTAGAAACTATTTTAAAAGCATTTGTAATTCCCAGGTCTCAAAACCTACAGTTAAAGACATGCTTTACATTAATATTTCAACTCCGTAGTAAGTTGCTGTCACGGCTTAGTCCCAGCAGATACCAACCAGGCATCCGCTCACTCAATGCCCACCCGTGCTGCGGGACAGGGAGGAGAAAATCCACCTAAAGGTTTGTTAATTGAGACAAGGAGAGGGAGGTTTACATTCCCCAGTTACAGTAAACGGCAAAAACCAGACAGGTTCAGCTTGTGAAGAAAAAAACCCTGATTTAATCTACAAGAAGAAAGAGAAAACATGGCCTCCACCCCTCCGTCAGCCTCCACACCTCCCTTCTCCCCGGGCCCGGATCCCTTCCCTGCCGCCTCCCCCTCAGGGCACAGGGAGGGGCACAGGGACTTCAGGGTCAGTTCCCCACACGCTGTGTCTGCCGCTCCTTCCTCCTCAGGGGGAGGACTCCTCACATTCTTCCCTGTCACGGTTTAACTCTGGCCCGGCAAAACAACAGATTTAAACTGAGTAACAGATTTATATATTAATCTCTCTCTCCTCTGATAAAGGAAAGAGAGAAAGAATAAGGGAGAGAGACTTATAGGTTGGAAACTAAACTACAGAACTTTAATGAAACAGTAATGATAAATAGGAAAAATTACTAAATATATACAAATATACAGGAAAATTGATACCACGTTCCTCCCCCTTTTCCCAATAACTCTCACGTCACCACCGAGGCTGCAGGGCAGCCCTGGGAAAGTCCAGGCTGGAATCCTGGAGTCGGCAGCAGTCAGGAGCTGGAGGCAGGAACACACAGATTCAGGCTGGCACGGATCAGGATCACAGGCACAGGGACGGACGGAATCCTCTCAGGATGCCAAAGGGAGCAGGGAGGAAGAAGGAAGGAGTAGAGGTGTTTGACCCTTGTGATCCCTCAAATTTATACTGAGTATGACGTGTATGGGATGGAATACTCTGTTTGGTCAATTCTGGCATCTATCCTGTCCGGTCCTCCCCAGAGGAGGGTTTCAGGTGGGACCTTGTTGCTCCTTCTGGAAGGCAAAATGTTCCTGAGAGCTGAGCAGTGTCCTTGGCACTGCATGCCAGTCTCTGGATGTAACTATAAACATGGAATATTATCAGTCCTAGAAGCAGACACTGTCTGAGAAACTTGCTGTTAATTTCAGCAAGTGCAACTACTTACAAGAGACTTAGCTGAAAGCAAAAGTACAAACCAGAAATACACCTTTATCCTGGCCTAAACCAGGACATTCCCCCGCTCCAAGGCGGGGTCCCTCTCAGGGGACAGAGTCCTTCAGGAACCCCTGGGACACGAGTCCCTCCCACAGGTGCAGTCCCTCAGGAACTGCTCCAGCCCGGGCTGCACACAGAGTCACGGCTGCTGCGGGAGCAGTCACCTCCTCTGACACCGGCTCCTCCATGGATGCAGATCCACAGCTGCCCCTCTCCACGAATCCCCACAGGCTGCTGCTTCTTGTCTGCCCACCTGTGACACTTCAGGGGATACAGATTCATTTTTACCCCACCGTGCTCCTTCAGGGACTGCTCCGCTCTGCTCCTCCATGGGTTGCAGGGGCACAGCTGCCACCTCACCATGGGCTGTGGGGGAATCTCTGCTTGGGCACTTCTCCCCCCCTCCTTCTTTACTGACCTTGGTGTCTTTCCTCTGGCACTGCTTTCACACCTCCTCCTCTCTGCTCTGCAGGTTTCTTTTTAGATTTTTTGCAGTTTCTTTTTCCCTTTCTTGAATATGTTACTCACAGAGGCACATTCAGCTTCCCATATCTGCTCAGCCTTGGGTAGAGGCAGGCCCAGAATTGGAACTGGAGAAGCATTCCAGCACCTTCTCACAAGAGACACCCCTGTTGCCCCCCCCAGCCTCTACAACACCACTACACTAAACCAAGACAGTGTCCTCGTTCACAAATTGCCTAGTTCATGAAGTCTTCAAGTAGAAGTGGGATGAACCCAAAAAGATGTCCTAGAAATTAGAACCTTCCCTTTTCTCCATAAACACATGCATGACTTCAAGCGTTCATTTCATGAATGCAGATGAGAACAGATATGTCATTTCAGCTCTACAGACCTCAGTGGATACATTTGTTTTGTCTTCTCCCCTCTCCTTCATTTACCTCCTTCACTCTTTTCCTTTTTTCATTTTTCTTTTTCATTTGCCTTTACTTTTCCCCTTTTCCTTTGTCCCTCCTCTTTTTCTTTTTAAATTTTTCTTTTCCTTTTCTTCTTTTCTCTTATTTTCCAGGATCTTGTCTCAGTTGAAAAGTTACTTTGTACTCTCTGAAATAATGATATCTTTTTAAGGTGAAATATCAAGACCCTGAGGAATCTTTTAATGAATGAGACTTGAAACAGTATTTTGTCAGGCTAATTGCATGCTGTAAAGGATTTCAGGTTAAATCTGAAAATGAAAATATATGTGGCTGGAGGTTGCAGTGTTATGTATGAAACCACTAAGAATGTCCTTCTTCATTATTACCTGGCTTATTTCTTTGAGCAAATAATAATAGTCTAATCATCACCCTTGGATATGCATGCAAGTCACTCTGAAGACAACGAGGGTTTTGTATGCATATCCCAGGGCAAGGTTTTGCCTTGTATTTTCAGTGATAAAGAATATTTTAAGCCCATTTGGAATTAATAGTTCACCAAGAGGTCTTTTTTTTTCTTTCTTTCTTGTGGATAAACTAGTAAAAATGTCTAATGTAATAGTGAAATATGTCATTATGGATGGCAGCAAGGCCAATTTAGCAAAAGTGACAGGCTATTGTTCTATTTCTGATTAATTATGAACATAAATCTACATGCCTTTCACCCAGGCTTAGCTGTATGGCTTGAGCACAGTATAGTGATATACTGTTGAAATGCAGTTTGTTCCTTGAGCATGCAACACAACTGAAACATTTAGATTCTGTGTAATGAATCTGCACAACTTTTTTCTTGCTGTGCAAAGCAAGCCATAATTTGATAGTAATAAGAGATTGAAAACACCTGTTATTCACTGTGTTATCTATCTATCTATCTATCTATCTATCTATCTATCTATCTATTCATGTATCTTCCCATCTCACCACCTATCTATCCTTTGTGTCTTTCTCAAAGTACATTTGCTGAGTCTTTGATCAGCTTAGATTTAAATGTCCCAAGTGATAGAGCATGGAGAATTCCCCTCTGATATAACTGTTTCCCACTGTAAATTATTTCGGTGTCGGGAATATACTCTGGTATAAAATAATGTTTGTGGTTTTTTGTTTTCCATCAATTAGTAATGTTACATGGTTATTCAAGCCTGTACAGCCCTATTGCCTATGTGGGTACTCTTCAAGTGTTCACAGGCTGTAACTGCATCATAACCAAGCCCCAGTTATGTATCCCATTTCAGGGTCCACTCTTGCCCATGGCCCATCTCTGACCATTGGTTGATTCCCAGTGTCTGGGCTGGGGCTGACCCAGTGCCCTGCTCTCTGCTTGGAGCTCTAGGATAGGCTCTGCCCTGCCTTATGGCTGTGCCATCAACAACTCTCCTCATCTCCTAGGTTCAGTCCTTCTCTGTGTGTTCTTGGTGCTGTTATGAATGCTAAGTGTAAGAGAATGGGATAATAACTATATTGGGGATGGAGTTCTTAGACAGGTTTGTTGGCCTGTTTTGATCTGCACATGAGATAATGAGATGACATCTACTTTTGGAAAGTCAGAAGCGGATCGGAAACACTGGACTGTCAACACTATTGGACAATGGCAAAACACTGAGAGAACAGGACTGCTGTAACTGCAGTGTGCTTCACTGTACTCATCACTGAGGGACGTCTGGTCCCGGGGATCAGAGGTCCTCCAGGACTGTGCTTCTCTGAATTTCATGAAGATAATGCAGGAGCAGCTCACTTAAGAGGAAATTAATTAGAGTACTGCTGTATAGCTACACTTCCTGAGACAGCTGCACTCCCTTTGTGTGGCTACAACCATTTCTCCACCTTTTGGGCTGGCAGAGGAGATGATTTACGTCTCTCACTATCTCCAAATAGACCTTCACATTACACAGTGATCTAGGAACATGTGCAATTAATTAATCCCATTATGTTGATATTAAACACTGTGAAAAGAGAATGACCAAAGCATTGTCTAGTGGAGCAAAATCTTTCAGAGGACATCAGGTGAGAAATTCCCACAAGACGTTTCAAACTAGAAAAATTGTCCACACAAGACCTGATCAGATTCATTTTAGACAAGTGTAAGGTAATGAATACTGGAAGGAACAATTTAACTACCCATACATACTGATAGAGTCAGAATTAGCAATTATTTCTTAAGAAAAGTGTTCTAGGCTTTATTACAGATCATTCAATGAAGACATCTGCTCTGCGTGCAGAAGCAGCAAATAAGATGTTCTCCTGCAAGGTGAATAGAATGGGCAAAATGATACTGTGCCATTGTATAAAATCCTCTGTACAATGTGTCCTTACTTTGAATATTACATTTACTTTTAGTCACCTCAGCTCAAAGAGAGAAATTGGAAGAGATGGTGAGAAAGGTAAGAGAAAATTATTAGAATCACAGGGAAATATTTCAAATAGAGGGGAAAAAAAATAAAAGAACCAGGTCCATTAATCTGTTTAGGAGAAAAGTGAGATGTGGTAGGGGACAGCTCTCTAAAATACTATATGGTATAGAAAGAAAGCAAAGCATATATTACTGCCTCCATTTTCCTATAATGTAAGTATGTTCAAAGAATGGTTTGTGAAGAACAGCAGGTTCTAAAAGGACACAGTAAAATATCATTGTATACAGAGTAAAATAGTCTGTAATGCCCTGGAATGCAGGATGAAATCACAGCAAGAGGATTCAGGCCCTTATTATCCATTAATTATAGTGACTGTCAATTACAGGAGGGTCCACAACCACTGCAGGAGTGCTCTGAAACTGCTGTCCTATAAATAAGACCAAATCCCTTATAAGAAAGGGTGAAAAGACAGAAAGAGATAAAATTTTCTAACTTGAGATAAAATATCCAGGTCTATAATATATGCATGCTTCAGGGCACTTCCACTAACTCATTGCTGCTGGCAAAAGGGAGAGGATGACACTGTGGCACACAGGATCTTAGAATTTTGCTAATTAAAATTTTAGTCTGCAGCACTGAGCAGAACGTAAGTTCAATTGCACTGCTAGCTGAGAAATAAAATTATCACCAATTCACTGTCAGTTAGTCTCAAAATTCCTAAAATTTTATTTTTCTGTACCTAATAATGTTCTGAATTTAGAATATGACTGTTACTCAGAGCCTGAGAACAAGTGTTGATGAAAAAAAAAAAAAAAAAAAAAAGAAAGAGAAACAAAAGGCGGCTAAAATGCATAATAGGAATAGAGTACTTATTCTTTCTTCTCACAAATTTGGAAGAATTATTTTGCCTAGGAAATCTTCTTGTGTCTAGGCTTCTCCTTGTGTATTTTTTCTGGGACTGTCTTCTACTTTCCTCCTTTTTAGATCCTGGACAGTAATCCTACATCCCCCATTCTGTCTGATTTACATCCCTTGCAATGTTTATCAATGAGACCTACAGTCACACTCATGTTGCTGGGCTTCCATTCAGTTTCTTTGACCATGCAGATTGGACTCTTGGATTCCCAAGTGGAAGCTTAAAGCATTACTACTTTGCCCTATCACAGCAGCTCTGTGCATCTTATTCAGCTCAGAACAGGATTTTTCTTGTTGTTCTCACCAGTGAGGTATCTGATGCCATGTGAGTCCTGAATCACGCTGACCTGTGGGGTGGGAGACCCAGATCAAAGCAAATCCTCACTGAGAATAAATTCATATACATTGAAGTAAGCTGAGGTACATTAGTGCTTGCAACTTCCTGTTGTATATCTGCACTCTACTCACAGCATTTTTACAATTGGTTTGTGGCTCATTTTTTATATGTTTGTTTATTATTCCTAGGAACAGTTTGATTTTTTTCTTTTATAACCACTCTCCTCTGGGAATTTGCCATTCAGATTAGCCATTTAGTACTCATGGCTTCAGTTCAGCAAAACATTTAAGTGCATACCTGTGGCGTAATACTTTACTGAAGTAAACAGGTTTTAAACATGTAGTGACATAAGCTGCTGACACAGTTAGGACTTAATTTTTATATGGACACAGTGCTGCTGAGTTTTTCACTGATGCACAACACAAAGACAAAAATTGTTCCCAGAAGCTTCCAGCCCTGAACTTTAGATACCGTACATTCCTTGAATGTGTTATGGACTTTAACCTGTGTAACCACTGTAGTAGGATGAGGATGAGATGAGCTAAGGTAGTTCTGACTTGTTGATAGGGAAAATTAAGCATCAAACAGTTGCCATCTTCAGCCTTTCTGCTCCAACACCGGAAGCTTATACCATAACCCCTCATGGGCTTTGTACTTGGTTAGATGCACTTTGTATTTCTCTATTCTTCTGTATTTAGGTCTGGAAACTATACCAAAGCATTGCTTCCAAGGATAGACATTTAAACTGAATGATTTGTTGATCAAGGAAAAAAAAAAACATGCTATATTGATGACATGAACATAGAGAATGTGCAAGCTTTTAAGTATGTGCAACAACAGATAATAGCTGTTACAAAGAAGCCTAAACATTACAGTAAAACACTCACTTACATTGCAACATAATTTTGTTCTTGCATAGTTTGGTCTACTATGCAAGTCTACTTTGGTCGACCACCTACTATGTTTCTGTCAGTTAAGCAGTCTCTACTGAGTTTGACATTTTCTCTGGAAAACTTTACTAATTCTGCCATGAGATGAGCAGAAAAGGTTGTACTTCTCTCACACACTGAGCTTTAGATATAGAAAACTGAAATCAGTGTCTTTAATGTATGTTTCATCATATACTTTCCTGACACTGAGAAAGCAGATGCAATAGTTAGGTTACATTCCTACCCTTGCCCTCCTTCCCAGGTTAAAATTTTGAAATTGGAATTGTTCAGAAGGGCCATTATTCTGGGATGGGTCACCTTCTAATTCACTATGGCCAAATTTCTTCATAATTCTTCTATAGCCCATGTATGGAATACCCACTAGTTTTTATGATGAAGTACTTGGACTACCAGGGCCCTTGTCTAGTTATGGTAGTAACTCCTCTCTGGTCCAGAGCAATGAAAATCTCCTTGGTTTAGCTTCCCCTGCAGAATTTTTTCAACAGATCTACTCAAAACATTGTACCTTTGCATTTGCTGTGACACATTGTTCTGGTTTGGGCCAAGATAAAGGTGATTTTCTGGTTTGTACTTTTGCTTTCAGCTAAGTCTCTTGTAAGTAGTTGCACTTGCTGAAATTAACAGCAAGTTTCTCAGACAGTGTCTGCTTCTAGGACTGATAACACTCCATGTTTATAGTTACTGCCAGAGACTGGTGTGCAGAGCCAAGGACACTGCTCATCTCTGAGGAACATTTTACCTTCCAGAAGGAGAAAGGAGGTCCCACCTGAACCCCTCCTTTGGGGAGAACCAGACAAGATAGATGCCAGAATTGACCAGAGTATTCCATCCCATACACGTCATACTTGGTATAAATTCGAGGGATCACAAGGGTCAAACCTTTATTCCTGCCCTTCCTGCCCTTCCTGCCGTTCCTGCTTCCATTCCTCTGCCTGTGGTCCTGATCCGTGCCAGCCTGAATCTGTGTGTTCCTGCCTCCAGTTCCTGACTGCTGCTGACTCCAGGAGTCCAGCCTGGACTTTCCCAGGGTTGCCCTGCAGCCTTGGTGGTGACATGAGAGTTATTGGGGAAAAGGGAGGAGGAACGTGGTATCACTTTTCCTGTATATTTGTATATTTGTATATATTTATTAGTTTTTCCTATTTATCATTACTGTTTCATTAAAGTTCTGTAGTTTAGTTTCCAACCCATAAGTCTCTCTTACTTATTCTCTCTCTTTTCTTTATCAGTGAGGAGAAAGAGATTAATATATAAATCTGTTACTCGGTTTAATTGCTGGGCCAGTGTTAAACCATGACACACATACAAGGAAATACCCCATTAAAATCCTTATGAAGAAGGCACACTCAACGTGCCTAACTGAGGGATTGTATTGCCGTCTCCTCACCGCATGCTGCTTCAGGTGGAGTTAAGCCCTTGCAGAACACCAGGCACTGTTTGCAGGCACCATAACCTTCCTGCTTCACTACAGAGCACACCACAAATGTGTGTGCTGATTCTCAAGGCTCCTTCACACGTGTCAGCCTGGCAGTTCCTCCTTCCACCTCCCAGGGACCGTCTCCCGGCGTTGCCTCTTGCTGCCGCCTCCAGCACCATGGACAGCGGCTTCTCCCACCCCTTCCCTCTCCCCAGCCCCTTTGATGCAGATTCTGATTGGTTTGGGGTTTTGGGGTTTTTTTAGCCGAATGCCTAAACTCATCAGTGATCATCGGGTCTCTGCAAATGTGTGCCTCTCTGGATAAAGTTAGAAGTTAAAGCAAGGCATCCACTAAGTCCGAGTAACATTTAAACTGAATGTTTTTTGTCTTACCACTGTTTTTTTCCACAGTACCTCAGGGTTTGTTTCCTTTTTATCCTTTCTAAAAGGGCACCAGATGCTTTTTTCTTTTTTTTTTTTTTTTTTTTTTTTTTTTTTTTTTTTTTTTTTTTTTTTTTTTTAATGTTGATACAAATGAAAGAAACCGATGGGCTGTGAAAACAGACGCAGCAAGGAACCCTAAGAACAGAGTCTGGCATTCAACGTAAAAGAGATTGGGTATAAGAAGTACAAGAACAACTAATTTGCAAAAAGACTCATCTTTCCTTTTTTTTTCTTAATCCAGAAATAGCCAGTAAGGCAGAATAGCATAGAAGCCCCAGAGAAGTATACTGACCACAGTGGCCAAGAATCCCAAGGAAAGATTTTTTTACAGTGATGTCTCCTTCATAGCATTTATTTTCAAAGCCTGAGCCATAGGCATTTTTCAAATAGATAATTGTCTGCTAGCTAAAAACACAGTTTGCAAATGACTCAAGCTGTTTGTAAATTCAGGTTGGATTGGCAGACTGCATTAGCTAAAATGAACTTAAGAATTATGTAAGGAAGAGGATGGATAAAGCTAAAATCTTTAATTTCAACATTTGCCCCCCCCAAAAAAATGTTGGGGTTTTTTGTTTGTTCTTGGTTTTGTTTGATGTTGTTGTTGTTGTTGTTTTGGGGGGGAGGGTTTGTTTTGGTTTTTTTTTTTTTAATCTTGAAGACTGCTTTGAGTTTGAGTGGAAAAAAATTAATTTTATTTCCCCATTTTCCATTTCAGTTTTAACTAAAATGATAGTTACTGATATTTTTTTTTTTATCTGGTTGAAGAAGAAAATGAGTATGTTTTGGTAAGAACTGATGCATTTTATATTTTGGGTTTTATCTTCTCCACCTAGCAGGACACATTCTCAAAGTCTTTGTTCCCTCTTTCAGAGCCTGAAGAGGAGGACATGGAAATGACAGAGGTAGCTACAAGAGTTAGAAGAATTAGCCAGGAAGAGTCCATTTCCTTGAATGTAGCCAGTAGATCATAAGCAGTAGTAAGACTTCACACAGCACTAACAGTTTCAGCAGACAAACCCTTCTACATCACTTCATCACTTCCCAGCAGTTCTGGGATGACTCTAGAGCTGACACATCAGACTGCGGTTTCTCTGTGTTCAGCACACAGCTATTTGACCCTAGATGTGCACCCAGATTGGCTTCTCCAAGAATAAAACTCCAGGGATAAGTGGGAAGAGCATCAGCAGCTGTGAGTGAATGCAGAACATAACCTGGCTTAGGATCCTGAAGTGCTTGTAAGTTTTATCCTGAGTGATTGTTTTTCCAGTATAGACAAAGTAACCACTTACAGTTAAATATTCATACGACTTCAGTGGAGAAATGTTGCTGTTTCCTTTCATATATTAGACTCTGAATTTCAACTGAGAATGGAGAAAAAAAAGAACACACAACTTTTCAAAATCTTTGAATTACTTGCCTTAATACCTTTATCCCTGTTAACACACGTAGAGCATAAAGATTCACCTGGTCTGTTTCAAAATGTGTATAGGTTGTACTAAGATTCTATAAGAAGGACCACTCAAGGGGAAGTGTATAATAACTCTGGTGGGAAGTCTGTATACTTTAAAAAAAAAAAAAAAAAAACAAAAGAAAGAAAGAAATCTTACAGATTCACTAGCTTACCTCTATGGCTGCATTTAATACTTTGATATAAGCCTTGTAATAGAACAAGTACATGAAGAAGTCAGGCTCTATCCTACAGATCCTGTGTACTGTACAGCTGTAGCTCACTGACTGTTTTTACTTTAGATCGTGGTTGAGACACTGAAGATGAAAGAGTGGGACGTATCTGAGAAGCAAAAAAAGAGGAAAAAAGTAGTGTATAGAAAAGGAAAGGAAGGAAGGAAAAACAGTAGGAAAAAAAAGTTTGATGCTGCATTTGCTGTCTTTTATTGAAAAAGGTAGAAAAGCTGTGCAAAATCACATTCTTTCCTTACCCTGAAAGGTTAGAAGAAATGAAGATGTGATTGTAGCTGGGTCGGAGGAATATGACTCAAGCATTCTGTAGTGTTCAAGGAAAAGAAAAAAAATGGCTCTGTGCAACCAAATATCTCCTGGTGCTGTTCAGAGAACCTCTAGCAGCAGGTCCTATATGCAGCTAAGATGTTGTTAGATTTGCCACAACCTGTGCAACCATCTAGGTATTCTAGCCTAAGTTGCTGAGCTGGTGAAGGACCCGTTCCAGGTCCTTCTGACCTTTCCAGGGCAACTGGATCCTTTCATCAGCCAACTTGTTGGGTTTATTTTGTATTTTTTTTACTTTTAATTTGAACCCAGGGATTTCCCTGCATGTTTGCTGACTATTATTGTTTTGACTCCATACTGGCATGCAATTGCCAGAGTTGTATTTTAAATTTAATAGGTGATGTTTCCTTTGCTGTTAACTTTTATCTTGTTAATAATAGATCCAGATCAACTTGTCATTGAGAAAATGGGCTCCAATATTTCACAACTTATGCAATGGCTTTCTTTCCTTCTCCTTTTATGTCCTATAGTATCTACAGTCTTATTATTTTTATGTTTTGTCCTCCTTATGAGACATCCAGGAAGAACAAAACATACAGCCCTGAATAAATGATTTAGTGACGATAAATTAGTACATGGTCGTGGGCATGCTTACATCTGACAAACATAGAATCATAGAACAATTTTGGCTGGAAAAGACCTTTAGGATCATCAAGTCCAACCATCAGCCCAGCACTTCCAAGTCCACCACTAAACCATGTCCCAGAATACACGTCTTTTAATTGAATTTACATGTGAATTTACACATCTTTTAAATACCTCCAGGAATGGTGACTCCACCACTCCCCTGAGCAGCCTGTTTCAGTGCCTGACAATCCTTTCAGTGTAGACATTTTCCCTAATATGCAATCTAATCCTTCCTCGGTTATTTCCTTTTTTTTTAATCACTCATACCTTGGAAGAAGCAACCAACTCCCACCTCGCTACAACCTCCTCTCAGATATTTGTAGAGAATGGTAAGGTCTCCCCTCAGCCTCCTTTTCTCCAAACTAAATCCCAGTTCCCTCAGCCACTCCTTATAAGACTTGTGCTCTTAGACCCTTTACCAGCTTTGTTGTCCTTTGGGCATGCAAATGATGGTGTGAAAAAACAGCTATGTGCAGCAAATCTGACAGTAATAAAAGTCAGCTAAGCTTCCCTGAAGTCATTCAGGTTTGCATTTGGCCTCTCAACACTAGTTTTTGGCAAAGGAAGTTTCATCTTTGCATTTAAATTAAGCAGGTTGAAGGCTATAATGAGTGTGGCATTTACGTGCACCACTGATGTTTAGTATGTTAGTCTCAATGCTGATTCATCTATGGGTGGTGAAGCCCAATTTCCATCATGTTCCCATCTGGCAAGTGACATCTAAGGACTTCTCCATAGTACAAGGCAGTAATTTCTGTTCAGTTCAGATAGTCACTTAGCATACTTGTGATGGGGCAAATGTAAGTTTCTAATCCCAAGGATACACAGAAGAGTTTATACTCCCCTCAGAAGACAGCTGGTGCCTGCTGGATGAGTGTAAGAACAGCTTTGCAGTTCAGAATACAGTGTCATCCAGCCCTGAGCTCTGCTTTGACTCTTTTCCTTCCCACTTGTGCTTCCCAACAGCCCACTTCCAGGCTGACATTTTTTCTCACTGCTGCTGGTGGCTGCCTTCCTTGCTGTTTGGAAACCCCAAGAGGCATTATGACTGAAGCATGTCAGTGTGATTGACAGGTTTGTACACACAGCGGGCTGGGGCATCCAAGAAGCACTGGTGACAGCTCACAGATATGTGAAGGCAAAAGAATAAGTTGTTTTGGCAGTCTGAGGAGTAAGCAAAACAGGCTTTGGCTTCATCCCATGAGCTTTGGGGAGGCAGTGGGCCAGTCCAGAGTTTGAATTTGGTGCATGGGATTACTGAGATGCATGAAGGGGAGACAAAGAAAGTTGAAAAAATTAGTAGCCATGGGAAAAGAGAGACATTAGATAAGGGGGACAATACAAAGGAAAAGGAAGAAGAAAAAAAGAGAAATAAATTTTAAAAAAAGGAATATTACATCTCCCTCAGCAAAGATGCTAGATATGATCCTTGCTCTTCCCTCCTACTTTGCTCCACCTCAGCACGGAAGCAACGTTTGTCTTTCAAGCTGTTATCACTAACCTCCCCATAAGGGAGAACAGCCTGTTGAGTTTGCACATTTACACAGCAGACCAAATCTCTTTCCTGGTTCCATCAGGAGATTCATATCACTCTTGCTACCTTTCCTAAGAGAACAGTTCTTATGTAGGTCTTATATTTCAGAGAATCATTTTGATTGGAAAAGACCTTTAGGATCATCAAGTCCAACCGTTAACCCAGAACTGCCAAGTCCACCACTAAACCATGTCCCTGGTTACCATGTCTACACATCTGTTAAGTACCTCCAGGGATGGTGACTCCATCACTTCTCTGGTCAGCCTGTTCCAATGTTTCAGTAAAGAAATTTTTCTTACTATCTAATCAAAACCTCCCCTGGCATAGCTTTAGGGAATTTCCTCTTGTCTTATCATGTGTTACTTAGGAAAAGAGACCAACATCCACCTCATTACAATCACCTTGCAGGTAGCTGTGGAGAGTGGTAAGGTCTCCCCTTAGTTTCCTTTCTCCAGATTAACAACCCCAGTCTCTTCAGATGTTCTTTGTAAGACTTGTGCTCTAGACTGTTCACCAGTTTTGTTGCCCTTTGCACATGCTCCAGCACCTCAATGTCTTTTTTGTAATGGGGGCCCAAAACTGAACACAGTATTTAAAGTGCAGCATCACAGGTGCCAAGTCCAGGAGGACAATCAATTCCCTAGTCCTGCTGGCCACACTATTGCTGATACAAGCCATGATGCTGGTGGCCTCCTTGACCACCTGGGTGCACTGCTGGTTCACATTCAGCCACCTGTCAGCCAACACCCCCAGATCCTTTTTTCAGTGTGCAGCTTTCCAGATGCTTTTCCCTCAAGCCTGTAGCTTTGTGTGAGATTGTTGCTACCCAAGTGCAGGATCCTGCATTCAACCTTTTTGAACCTCATACAACTAAACTCAGTCCATAAATCCAACTGCCCATTGATCTGTATTTACTGCATTTCTTCCCTACAAGCAAAAAAACGAGGTCCTGTCCAAGTGATCCAAGTGTCCAGTGCCTTGGCACTATCCCACCAAGTAAATGAATAACATAGTTGACCCCAAAATGAAGTCATTCAAGATGGTAAGCTGGGTATCCAAGTCCACCAAAGCCCATAAGAAAGCTATTGACTCTCTTTTTATGTACTTTCCCTGCTGCAAAATGGAAAAGAGTGACATCTGTTTTCTTCCTTCATTTGATGGAGCCATGTGCATGGGTAGTCCCAAGACATGCAGCCACCTCCAGCTCTGAGCCTGTGGAATAGAAACCAGAAATTTCAAAATAACTGTCCCAGGGTAGCCATGAAACTACCTTGCTCAAATGTTTCCGCTCAGTGGGATGAAATGCTGAAGAGGCAGCCCAGGCAAAAGATTTTTTGGTCCATCTTATCTAATTAGGCTGTAACCTATTGGAGGAAGGGTAGGCTACCACTACAGGCCTTACATGTTAGAGAATTATGATCTCAGTTTTCTGTCTCCTCTGTATTAACTCTTTTTGCCACAGGAGCTACCACTGCATATTTCACAAGATTTTTTAACAACTTATGTTAGGTTTTTGTTTTGTTTTGTTTTTCTCTTTGTCATCAGCAACACCTAAAGACTCATCTGGTATTGGACTTGCACAATGAAATTTTTTTGCACTGGGAGATGCTTTATTTTTGTGCTTTTATCAAGGTCAGACCTGAGAAAGGATTGTGATTTGTCTTCTCTCGTGTCCAAGCTTTGTCATTTTGACATTTGTCTTTGCTGTTTACTGAAATTCACAGAAAACATCAAGCTGTCTCCCATTTACTACCAAGGAGAGTAAATGTGTCAATGGAAATACCTACTTTGTTTTCAGAGAGGTATTTACATCTGGTTTATTTTTTTGTGTAGACATAATCCTTGCACCAGTAAGCAGAGCCCTTGCAGATGCAGGCATGAGTAACTTTAAACTATCAAAGAGTCAGTCTAGACAGGGACTTCCAAAATTATCCATTATCCATTTCTATACTGAATCCTAGAGCACCTTCAATGCCAGCATGTGAGAAGATGCTGTGTTGGGCTGAGTGACCAAAGAAAGGAAAGGCTCTGGGAATGAAGGCATCACCACAGCCTGATTAATGTTGGCCTGTGGTGACATGGGAGTGCAGATCATGGTAGTGGCCACAGCACTGTGCATGCATGAAATGCATGGGTGTCCATGGGGAAGGGAAGCAGAAGCCACTCCTTTGAGGTTCGTGTTTGATCTAGCCCTGCTGTGCCTTAGAAACTAGTCATTCCTTGAGCAGGGTCTTGATGAGTGACATCAGGAACAGCGTGGCCAGCAGGTCCAGGGAAGTGATTCTGCCCCTGTACTCAGCCCTGGTGAGGCCACAGCTCGAGTCCTGTGTCCAGTTCTGGGCCCCTCAGTTCAGGAAGGAGATTGAGGTCCTGGAGCAGGTCTAAAGGAGGGCAACCAGGCTGGTGAAGGGACTCCAGCACAAGTCCTGTGAGGAGAGGCTGAGGGAGCTGGGGGTGTTCAGCCTGGAGAAGAGGAGGCTCAGGGGAGACCTCATCGCTCTCTACAACTCCCTGAAAGAAGGCTGGAGCCAGGGAGGTTTGGTCTCTTTTCCCAGGCAACTATCAGCAAGACAAGAGGGCATGGACTTAAGTTGTGCCAGGGGAAGTTTAGGTTAGATATTAGGAAAAAATTCTTTACAGAGAGGGTGATCAGACATTGGAATGGGCTGCCCAGGGAAGTAGTGGATTCTCCATCCCTGGCGGTTTTTAAGAAGAGACTGGATGTGGCACTCAGTGCCATGGTCTGGTAACCTCAGCGGTAGTGGATCAAGGGTTGGACTTGATGATCTCTGAGGTCCCTTCCAACCCAGCCAATTCTATGATTCTATGATCTCAGAGCTAGGTTTTCCCTGATCCTCTGTTTACACATGTGTATTTATGATGCTGCCTTTTAGGGACCTCTGGTTAGAGATCAGGTGGGTAGATTCCCAAAGAGTGTAGCTTCCTCTATAGGCTTCCTTATTTAAATATATTCATGGAGCTGAGACAATTTTGGATTCACATACAGGTGTGAAACACAACACATATCTTGAAGATTTACTTGGGTCTGGAGATCTCCTTTCTAAGCTATTTGGATCCAAACTAAACTTCCTCCAAGTTTCACAAGTGTCTAGATTTCTGTAGTAAATAGTGAGGAAGCAGGTGTGGAAAGAGTCTGAGACAGTATCAAGTGTGGAGGCAGAATTATAGTTTTAAATAGGATGTTTTTCATGGTTTAGTATGGGAACTCATCAGGAGTAGTAAAGCTCAGAGTTTTGTGTTCAAGGAGAGCCATACCTCACTGATACTGCCAGCAATACACCCCTTCTGTTTCCATAACCTCTATGATAAGACATAGTGTTGTCTAATTGGAAAACTGCTGCTGGACCTGAGAAAGAAGATAGCACTGACTTGGACAACAGAAACTGAGGTGGTGGTTTCAACTTTGCAACAAAAATATAAACAGCTATGCCAAAAAAAGATAATTTTTTGTTTTTTAAATTTTGGTTAAAAAGCATTGGAAGAGGTTGTTCTCTCTGCTCCTTGACATTTCCCTGTTCCTGGAGGAATTCCTATTTAGCCTAATTAGGCACTGTTTCCCCTTCATTTGGGCTCCATAACTCATTAGCTTCCAGCTGGGCAACTCATGATTCTAGGATGTCTAATTACCTTCTTCTAGCAGATATCCTGAATGCCTCTGGTCAAAAAATGCTGATCCAGTCTGTTCAGCTGAGTTGAACTGACCTCAAATGAGTTATGTCATTAGCCTTTTCTAATTTCATCCATTCTTTCTCCTTATTCCCCTTGGTCAAGATCAACATCAAATATGACCTGATATGACAGAACCAAGAATATAATACAGTTGCTATATTAAAGGGGAACACTCACTATCTCTATTGGTCTGCATTATTTTGATAATATCAAGAAATTTGGTTTGAAATTCCTGAGGCTCACAGATGCAGAAGTATCTTTATCTATTTCAGATAACCTCAGATGCCAAGGTTTTTCTCTTTTTTTCCAGGGGTGACATTAAATCCATTTTAATCCGGTATGAGACCCTAATTTAATTTTGAATCCACAGTTAATTTGTCACAGTCACATTCAAGTTTAGCTCAGAGGGATTCAAAGCAAAATGTATAAATTTTTTTTTGTAGATTTGGATAAATACTTCCACACAGATCCAGGCTATAGTGAGTGATTTATTCCATCCTCTTTGTGCTTCAGTTTATTCAGATTTAACTGACTAGTCTCCTTTAAAGAAAAAAAAAGCTTCAGTTGCAAGGACTGAACCTAATTTATTGGTCTACAGAGATAAAATTTTTTGTGCCTAATAAATGCCTTAGTCACAAGATGTCTGCTGTAGTAGGGAAGAATTGCACAGTTCACATTGTTAAAACAGATCAGGATTGAAGTGTTTTGCCGACTTATTAATGACAGGTAGTTAAATTCCAGTCATCAAAACATATATTCAAGATTTAATGTCAGGAATATAACAGAGAAACTGTAAGATCAAAGCCTTATAAAATGTTATTGTAAACTTACAAGTTTCTAAATATCCTTTTACAACTAGTGGAAAAGTTCAAACCCCATATATATATATATGCACAGAATTAAATTTCCAAGGATGGGCTGTGTGGGTTCATCCCCACTCAATTATCAGAACAGATTATCAGTAGCTAGGAATACTTGGGTAAAATACCTCAAGCCTGATCTCTTATATTCCCTCTAAATTCTGTTCTCTCTTTCCAGTAGACCCTTCCTGTCCCTCCTTCCCAAGCTTTATATTGCAATTTCATTCAGACTGCAGAGAATTTTGAAGCAACTCCTTAGAATCATTGCCTTATTTCTCACTGTGATAGACCTATTGTCCCAGACTAAAGGCTTCAGCTAAAGGGTCATTTCCTTATGTGAAAACAAGAGAGATTCACCTTCTCACTAGAACAAGAGCATCTGCCTATTGTCTTCACCAATGAAGACTCCTTTATTCTATCACAGAAAAGTTGAGCACTGGCATTTTGCCACTCACCACCACCAGTTTGCAACACACTCTGGCATTTCAGAGACCTGGAAGTGATGGGGGTTGGATTGTGCTTCAGCTGTAATTGAGACAGTCTTTCTCTAACACTGCTCAGTAGTAGGTCACTCTGAGTATTGAACTGTTACCAATACCTTAAAATGCCTGCTCTGATTGAGACACTGATGGATACAAGAGGTTGTGAAAGGGGGTAGTGTTGCCTTTATGAGAGTAGTAGTAGTATTTCAGGCAGAGATCTGTATTTATGTAGCACTGATAACTTCAGTATCCCAGGGACAGGGCAGTAAATTCCTGCTTGTGGTGTCACCCCAAGCACATCAAATCTGCTTTCCAGATGTGCAAGGTGATACCTAGAAAGGTGGCTTGCTCAAAGGCACACAAATGAAGTCAAATGGGGGATTAGACTGAAAAATGTGTATAAACAAGGGTCTATGATATTTTTCCTTCCAAGATTCTTGGTTTCCAACCTGCAATACATTAAACAGATTAATTTCAAATTAAAGCAGTAGAGATGATGTTAATTTTTAAGGATTTCCACACTGAGGACAGTTTATTGACTTCATTTTTTCATTACTTCACCAAATATTTTGATATGCAGTTGTGAAATTGAGTTTCCTTTGAGCTGTTACATTTCCCCATGAAGCAATTTTTTTTCTTCTGGAGTTAGAAAGTGTGTCAGAAAGACCCTGCCCATGGCATAGACAGAAGACACCATTCTGAGGATAAAATATTTCGGCTTTGTAGCAAAAGTGTTGTCAAAAATCAGTTTTTTCCCTTTATAGAACTTTTGATGGAATGTTATTTCTCTTTGTCCTACTTATTTTAATCTGTGCTTTGTTATTCCTTATTTATAGTGGAATTGGTTAACTCCTGGCTGAAAGATGTTAATCACTTTTAAGTGCACGTGAGTTTATCAGTCATGCAATGCATAAAGTCTTTTTGCTGACATAGATGCAACTTGGTTCCTCTTTCAACAAATAAAATGTCAGATTCAGTTTTTAGAAGGATCAGCTGGTGCAACACACTTTATTATTTCAAGAGATCAATAACTTCATAAGAATAAGCAATGTCTCTCCAAGAAGTTACTGCTGCCTCTTTAGATGCATGTGAATGTGCTCCCTCCCTCCTTCTCTCACTCCAAAACTGGGTTAGCTGATATTTCACCCTGATGTGCCAACAATAGGATAATATGATAGATTAAACCAGGGCAGTCACATTATTATTCCTAAACACTTTTAATTTAATTTTCCTTTTTTTAAATAAACCAAATTTACCTCTGTGGAGGTGTGACACGTCTGATTACACACAGAGACACTGGAAGCATCCATGCTTGGAGAGGGAGAAGGAGAGAGAGAGGAGGGAGATCTGTGCACAACGTGATAAGAGATCAAAGCTAACAGAGCTCCTCAATATTTCTATTAGTAATAATTCAAAAGAGCCTGCATTTCAAATGTGCCTCTGTAACTGCTTTAATTACAGAGATAATAACTCTGAATCTTGGTAAATGAAAAGAGTCAGGGGTCAGTCCTCTAAGCAGCAGAAATTATGGAAATGAAAAAGGCTGGTTAAGGTAAATAATCCTCATAGTCTCCCGCTTCAGTCTGTTTTCAGAGTGCTTGGTTTTCAATTTGTGGGAGAGTAGCTGAGATGTGGAGAGATCTGTGGGTTGGATCTCTTGCAGGAATCAGAGGCAAGTTTTCAAACACATTCTAAACTTTTCCATGGACTTTCTATTTTGCCTTCCTTTGGTAACCTTCGACAACAGCCCTAAAAACAAACTTCAAAGCTTTTTAAAATTTTCTTTTCTCTTGGTAGCATAGGCTTGGTTAGAGCATGTGCCTGTTCTGATGTGCCCCTGTGAGAGCCTATTGCTGGTGATTTCTACAACTTTAATAGCTTATGGGTCACCTTCCCAAAGCACAGTTTGTTTTAAGCATTTCACCCAACTGGAATTCAGTATTTACAAACATTGGAATATTTATCAGCAATGATTCTTTTAAAGATGTTAATGAAGGCAAGACCTTTCACTGTGACTAGGTCTATCCCATGTGAATTTTAAACGGGTAGTAAAGCACAGCACACAGCTTGTTCTTTGGCTGTTGTGTCACCCTTGAGTGTGGGTTAGAAGATGGGAGACAATCAGACTGCCAGCACAAGGGACTGGGATGGTGACAGACTTGCTGCTGGAAGGGCAAAAGGCTTGCATAGGAAAATAATCACAGAAGTGACACCCAGGCAGGGATATGAAATAAGAGGCCAAATGTTGAGGGTTCATAAGTGCCAGGATCCCAATATGTGTTCGGATAAATTTAAGATATTGAAGAATTTAGATCCAAAAGCCAGACTTTGCAGCCCAGGGCTGTGGCTGGTTGTACATACAGAGACAAGCCTGTGTCACACTGCAGCCTGATTCTCAAATGGCTTTGACCTTACAGGTCTCAGATATCCAAGCACATTTTCTGGAAAGCACTTTGAAGCTCATATGAAATCAGGATTTTACCAGCAAGAATGCCATGGAGATGGGATGGTTTGCTTTGTGTGATCTCTGTCTGTGAAAGCAGAGCAGCCACAGATCTGCTCTATCAAGGAGCAGAGCCTCAACAAGCCCTAAAAGTAGTTTCAGGGATACAGAGTACTGGAATGTATTTTGAAATCATCATCATCATCAAATCCATTCCATCCTTTTTTCATATCCAACAGCAGGAGAAAAGGAGAGTCCTATCCTTTCGTAGGTATCTGGTTCTCATTGAAGTCAGTGGTAATAAGGCACATGAACACCTTGGGGCACCAGGCAGTGAGAAAGCATCTCATTGCTTGGTTGCATCTGTGTGGAATACTCACAGCTAAGATGTACATTTCTTTGGCAAGGTTACTTCTAACACCCAGTTCAAAACTAGCTCAAGCAGCACTATTCAGCACTCAGGTCAGTCTTCTGAACACCATGCAGACACTGTGAATGAAATTCTGATCCCAGTAAAGTCCACGTGGCAGTACATACCAGAGATAAAAAGTCACTGTCATCCAGCCTAAAATACAATACTTTAAAAGATGACAGGCAGGCATCAACACAGGAAATCTGTAGGAGGTAATGGTTATGGTCAGACTGCAAAGCTCCACACTCAGGGTCACAGCTGCTGGCTTTGATTTTGGCAATTTCTTAATGCAGAAGGTCCATTTATTTCTTCTGTACTTTCTATCTCTAAGCAGTAAATGGGCCCAGATCAAGTTAGGAATCAATCTTCAGGTCTATTTGGCAAAAATCAAAAGCTCTTCTGTTCTCTTTCCAGTTATTCCATAAAATTTTTTGAAATTTTAGGGATGATTGTACTGATCCTGAGCATTTTTCATCCGAACTCCTATGTATGCAAAATTCAAGTTGGCTTGAGAAATTTTTCTCTCATTGATTTGATTTCTTCTGCTCATGCTCCTGACCTAATTTAGATCAATTTTATTAATAATACAACTGAATTTTTCTGCAGTGCTTTTCAGGCAGACTGTAGAGGTTAAAGTGTTAATTTGTCTGTTTTCTCACACATTTAACATTTCTACACACTAAGAAAAACCTACCTTAATTGCTTCTGAGCCAAGCACTCTGTACGTGGACTGTGTTCATTCAGTTCCAACCTTTAAATGTGTCTGAAAAGCTGAAAGGTGTGGGGTATTTAATGTAGCGTTTTCTTAAAGTGAGGTATACACATTTTTTAATTTTATTTTTTAAATCTTGCATACAAGAAGAATGCTGAATGTTTTATCACACTTGGATTTTGCTTCATATTTGCTACTCCTATTGATGTCTCTCTGTTCAGGGACTACTTTATCCTGTAGTGTTTCTGTGTCAGTAATGTCTATCCATCATGTTTGACTGGCATTTATCACTCTTCTCTCCTAGAGCACTGCTTTATACCCTGTCTTATGCACCTCTTCAGCAAAGGACAAGTGGTTTATCTTCAAACAGAAAAGCAGTAACAAAAGCAGGGAAATGAAAATTAAATGCAGAGATGCTTATCCCATCCTACCTGCTTCCGGAACATTTTGCAGAGACTTGCAGAGGTAGAAAGAATCTTTTTAGTGAATTATGATGAGCTGTAATCAAATACAGAATCTACCTGCTTTAGGTACTTGAATTCAGAGTCTGAACCCAGAGCCTCAGTTCAGAAAGTCTTTCCAGGTCACCTTTCAGAAACTTTGCTGACTGCACTGAAGGTTTAGGAATCCATTTGGGTAGTGGAAATTGTCCCCAGGAAGCAGACAACAGCCTTGTTCAATATTGTATTTTTATGAGATCCTACCCTTCCCCTATAATTTAGAAGGTCAGATTTTCTCCTGGATACTTCCTAATACATATTTTGTATGTCAGCTTTCCTAGGTTCTCCTAGTAAAACCTCCACCACGAGCATATCTAGGCAAAAATGGCCTCTTAACTTATTAATCCAAGGTCTGGCTTTTCTTAATTCTGTAGCAAAATTCTGTGTTTGTATTTATGATACAATCCCATGGGTTTGTTCACTTCTTTCTTAAGACCATTTGTAATGTTTATGGCTCCAATCAATAGCATATGATATTTAGTAGAAAGACAAATAAATGCCAAGTATATACACAGATGTTTGCAGAGTTCTGAATGGGAAATAAGAAACTTTAAGGTACCTAATTGCAGAGTCTTGTGCATCCTACACTTTACCAGGCCTGACTTCCTGCTTTTTTAATGAACTTGTCTGAAAGCTTAGAAAAACAGTATTGTGTTTGCCTCATGACACTATAAGGAGTAGTAGTCTTTAGTCACCAGTTTTCATGAGTAGAGCAAAGGGCACAGTTTTTAATGGAGTGTATGTTTACTGATTGCAAGACTATCATGAACCTTAGGCTCAGAGGCTGACCTCCTGTGAGGGTAACCAAGCTGGTGACTGGATGTTCCTAATTATACCACTTATTTCCCCATTAAGGCACTGGGACCCCGCTGCCTTCAGCACTACACAGGAAAGGAGCAAAGTGACCGGGGGCTCAGAGAACTAAGATGTGAAACAAATGGCTGCACCATGCACGACAGGGAGCACAAGATCAAATCCAAGCTGTTGTACTGCTACACAGACTCTCCTCTCAGTTT
Source organism: Phaethornis superciliosus (assembly GCA_023637945.1). Lineage (NCBI taxonomy): Eukaryota > Metazoa > Chordata > Aves > Apodiformes > Trochilidae > Phaethornis > Phaethornis superciliosus. Next base: position 57,839,737 of record JAJQWJ010000001.1, on the reverse strand, counting down.
GCTAGTATTGTCCAGTCCTTCATGGCAGCTGCCTCTGTCTCCAGCTACTGATAATCTAGTAAGTATAAGTGGATGGAGTGTCAGTATGGCCCAGCTCCTTTGCTTTAAAAGCTGCTTAAATACATGGAGCTTCTGCGGAGCACCGGGGAGAAACTGAGACACGGTGCTGCACCCTGCAATGTATTCAGTCACCTTCTGCCCCAGTCTTCATGTAACTTTGCTCCTCAGGAGCTGCCACATAAGAATCACCACTAATACTGAAGTGCTGCTTCCATTTCACGTTGCTACAACAGACCTAAGATGGAATATTGTAGCTGCCTCAAACTTTCTACAGCCAACACCCTTAAAGGTCGGAACAGTCCCATGGAAGAAGTCCCATTCTTCCATTTCTTGGGTGAGGCAGTTCTAGTGTAGATATAAGAGAAATACACTTTGGGGACCGAAAAAGACCACTATTCACTTAAGAAGACAACACTTAATGGGAAAAAAAGCCTGAATAAGCAAAGCACCAGCCTCTCGCTCTTCTCTGCTCCTGAACATAATGTTTTTTGCTCCCTCTGGTGGCCCTGAACCAGCAGCTCAACGCGTGGCTGCCAAACCTGCTTGCCAGGGGCACTGGGACTCAGTGGGCAGCAGGGTGACCTGCGGGCCTTGTTTTGGCATTGTGCCCTCCCATCCTGTCACGAGGAAATGAAAATAAATTAAAAAAAAAAAAATAAATAAAAAAAATTTAAAAAAAAACCCCAAACCTCACCAAAAAAATTAAAAAAAAACCCACACCAAAACCAAAACAAGAACTGGAAGCACGTATCTGATAACAAGTCACAAGAAATCATGAATATAGAGTTTTACAGTATGTGTCAGGCTTATAAATCTAATGGCTGCTCACTTCAAGGAAAAATTACTTAAAAGAAGAACACAAAGTTCACCCAGAACACACTGGGGCGTGACATGAAAACAGACCCAAGAAGCTCGAGTAAATAAACACTACTATTAAAATAATTTCTTAGCTTGGAGATTTAATCTATTCAGATTTCACCATGGCCATTTCTTCACTGAGCAGTTAAATCTCTGATCCAAAATACAGTCATCTAATTACAGTCACAGGTGATACAAAATCAGGAGGTGTTACAAATCCCAAGGAGAAGAGAGAAGTAATGTAGATTGCATTTAATTCCATGTAGCTTCTTGTACTTTGTCCCGTAACTGTCAAAGCTGAGGAAGAAATAGAGTTTGAAAATAAAGCAAAATTAGATTCAGCCTGGGAAAATGCACACAGGGGAAAACTCATCTGAAACTAAATTTTTTGGAGGAATGGGAAATACTTGAAGAGCTGACTGCTGAGAGATGGATGGTGAGAATGAATAAATGAGTTACAAGGCTGCAGTGCAATGTGCTGAAGGGAGAAGTCAATGTAATTACAAGTTCTCTTCTACCTGAGATTATGCAGTCAGGCAGGAGAGATTAAAAGATCTAATTTGGCCAAAATCAGGCTGGAATTAATTTTGGCCCAAAGTGTGCCCCAGAATACAGAGTTTAGTTAAAACACAGGTAAAGCAGTATTCAACAAAAAATGGCCAACTTTCTGGATTCTCTTCATCACATAACTCAAAATTTCAGGTGGCTGCAATAGGCAGTGCATGCTTCTCATATCCCACAGAGCACAGGATGGGGAAGCACTGAGAGCAGACCATGGACTGCTGGTAATAGAGTTTTCCCAGGGATCCTGTTGTGGCACTTCAAGATAGGGGAGGAAGTGGGTATGGCTCCCACATCCAGAATGAAAGGTAAATTTGAAGTGCATAAGAGGTGCAGGGTGGTGACCTATGGCTAGGGTATGTCTCAGATAAAATAAACATCAAAAAGAGAGGGGGAGATGGATCCCAAGGGTGTGAGATTGTAAAGAAATGACAGGTAGCTGAGCAGAAGATTTGAAGGTCAATTCACATGTAAAAAATGTCCTAGTAGTGAGCTCTAATAGTCTGTTGAATAATCCCAAGGTAAAGCAATGTAATAGGTCATATATATAAAACTCTACAGGTCAAAGTACTAATGAACAGAAAATAAAGGACAATTCTTCAGTGCAGAGAGAAGACAAGGCAAGCTGATATAATCTCTGACTCACATTATTCTGTATCAAAACATCACCAAGCACTCAGGAGTGGGGCCAAATTTAGCCCTGGTAAAAGCAGATTAATCTGTTTAAAAGACAAGAGATAAGATATTGTGGCGATATGCACTGAGCTCCTGACAAGCATTATCACCCAGTAATTCCTGAATCACACATACAAGTTTTAGTTGCTTGTGAGTATTGACAGAGAAATTCAGAATGCAAGATGACCCTCGCTTAGTGGAAAATGTGTTATATCTCTGGATAAGCTAATTCACCGGTTAATTATCTTTATTCCTTAAAACATGCACTTTGCTTCCAGTTTGATTTTTTTTTCCCCTGTCTTCTAACAATTGGATTTCATCACGCATTTGCTAAAGAGCCTTCAAATACTATGCTCCCTGCATAGGCAATGCAGCCTGCAAGCTAATCTCCATGAAGTCAAATTAAAGTATTCAATCCCCAAGAGAGACATGATTTAAAACTCATCCCTCCTGTTGTTTTCTCCTATTGGTTAATTTAAGTAGCTCTCTCTTCAGCATGCTGGCTCTAGTCAATTCTGTTCCTTAGCACCCAACCCTCCAAAGTGGCATTATGTTGGGAAACAAGGGTTTGAAAGTCAGGCACTGCAATTTTCAGTGTTGCAGTGGAAATGCTCTTGGGGACCAGTGCCTTTGCCCTAGGCTTTGGAACTCTAAACAGAACAAGCACTAACTATATATACAGAGCCTACTATATGGACCTTGGCACCTCCACACCAATATTTCAGGAGTGCTGTATTACTTCTGCTACTCCTTTCCTCTAAATCTGAGACCTTGCTCTATACAACATCCCATTGCAAAGAGTATGTATTACCACTATTAACAGATGTTCTAATAGTTTACTAGATAGTGACCCACAAGCAGGAGTCAATGGATTACGAAGAGAAGAGGGTGAAGTAAATTCTGACAGTTTATGAGAGGGTGCAGTGGCACCAGGTTCATAGAAATTCAGCTTTAAATGAGTGCCCATTTAGGTTTCTGCATATTTTCTGGATCTGTTTTGGGAATCACCACAATGTGTAGTTAGCCACCAAAAATCGTCAGGGCCTGCCGTGGGTCTGCAAGATGGGGCAAGAGTGGGTCATTAACTGAAGTAATAGCTGATTCAAGTGGAAATACCTTAAGAGAATTATTTGACTGAAAGCTGTTAGGAGAGCTAGTTCCTTCATGGCTGTGAAGGGGGATGAAGTAGATAGCTGGAAAACCTCAAAAACAAAATTGAAAAAACAGGAATTTGTGGTGGGATATACACAGCCAAGCAATTCACTGGCAGGCCAGAAAGCTTTGGGTTAGAAACAGAAAGGAGAATTATAGGATTTTATAGATGAGTTTTTGATTAACTGTGGTACTAACCAAGCCCAAAAGAGGCTAGTCTGGATCCAGTTCAGAGGCGCCAGAGCTGGGAGACTTAGCCAACTGGTCAGACTGATATGCAGCTCCAGGGAGTGATTCAGCCCAGCTAAGAACTGATTCACCCTCTGGAAGTGCCAAGCTTTTGATTTAGATCTTAGGTAAGACTGACTCACTCACTCCCTGAAGGTGCCTCTCTCCCCAGACATGGAGGACCCACAGCAGACTGGGGGCTAAAAGCCAGCTGGCAGAACTGGGTCTGGCCAGGATTGGTTTTCATTGCAATCTGTCACAAGGAGCTGAGTGTGAAGTCACGTCATCCACACGATGGGACTTTGGGAAAGGGTACTTGCAGGTGCAAGGTGAGACAATGTGGTCCTTTCCAAGGAAACAAAACTCTAGCAAGGGAAGATCCAGAGAAGCTGGACTCCAACAGAAGGAAGCATGTGATGCCCGTTTGCTGGCATAAACACACCAGTCTGCTGAGAGTCCCACTAAAAGCAGATTACAAGGAATGTGTGAATGTCAAAATCTCTATGTACATTTGGCAATTTTATGGCTATTACCAAGCATGTGTTCCTCATCTGGTTCTGAGGAACCAACCTGGGATAGGTTATATCTTGCTAAGCCCAAACCCAAGTTTAGGCATTTATTCTTCATTTAGGAAGAACTACCTGGTTGTTTTCAACTGCTGAAGAGAGCAGCATTTTTTTCCTTTACATATCCTTCTCTTTTGATTCTATGTGTTCTTGAAAGCTATCAGTTTAAATAGACACTGCAGGATGTGGATTCTGGATCTTCATTTGTCCTGCTCTTAGTATAGTGATGGATATCATGATTTAATGGTTAATGCTGTTGTGCAAACTGTTTTGTTATTGCTCATGAGGTGCCACAGGACTCTTTGATGGACAACACAATGACCTTGCAAAAATTATTGGTTTGATGATGTATGAACTGTATGGACAATGGTCAAGTCCAGGGGTTAAATACTGCTTTTTACCTGCTCCATGAAGAGGGTTACCACACAAAAACTATCTTGTAATTATTTCTACAGATAAAACTCATAATGACTTGCTCAATTCTTAATCAATACTTTAAAGGCCTCCTGTTTTATAGAACAGGTAATCAATATTTTATTTATTTTAATAATTTATCCTTTATTACAGAACCAGATGGAGCCCGCGGCACTCTTGTCCTCAAGAAATCAGAGCAAGGAAAAGGTGCCCAGAATCCACATCACCTGGGAATGAAGCCTTGATTTTTCCATTGCCCTGACCATATGTCTGCTACATCTTGGGTTTAATCCCAGGGATTAACCATGCCCTGTGTCCCTACAGCCATTCTGTAATCTTAAAATGGCAGAGATGGGAAGGGGAGGTTATTCTTTCCCCCTTAATATTCTTTTCCCATGGGAGATTCCATCTCACCCTGCTGATGAGCTCACAGCTCTCAAGATACCTTGACATCATTCGCCTGGAGATTTCCCTGGGTGTTGTCTGGACTTAGGGGAAAGGAATTAAATGAAAGGTTCAATCACATTCTTTTCTCTGGAGCAGAAAAGCAGAGTTGTGAGTGACAGGCATCTCAGCTGAAGTGTCTTCTGTGAGTAGCTATGCAAAACAGTCCTTTGCCCTCTTTATGCATGTATTTGTAAATATATATATCCAAATCAAGAAAAAAGACATTTTACCTGAGTTGTAGGTCTGAACTGAGTAGCAGGTAAAACTGGTGAAGAAAATACTAAGGTGTTTTTACAAAGAAACCACCAATCTGCAACAGAGATATGTTTTAAGTCATAAAATCCAGATGATATGAGGTGGTACTTCCCAGGAGTCTAGCCAGGAAAATAACAGGATAAATTTCACTTTTCTAATGCCAGAAGACGGAATACAGTTGCAGACAGTTGCTGAAGGAAAAGATTTTTCAGGATCTGGAATAGGTATCAATCACCTTTGTTCACATTTTTTGTATTGCTCTGGGAAAAATTGAGAGTACCTTTGGATTTATGGTTATTACTAGAAACTCAGCTGGCAGTAGTGTCTAGGAGCTCTTTCTTTCACTCTATCTCTGGCTAAGAAACATAGCCTTCCCCTCTGGAAGCAGCCTTTGCCTTGGCACTCTGTTTCTGCTTGCTTTCTAGACCATCAAGTGATGCAGGACATGCAGGGCAGCCCACTGCATTGCTTCAGCCACTGCGTATGCTTTACACCATTTTTCCCCTGCATGTGCAGAGCTGAGGCTTAACACTTAGTTGTTCTGTTTTATAGTTATTGGCTTTCTTTTCACCCGCTGTTGCGGTTCAGATCTTTGATTTTGTGATTTTGTTTACAAAAAATTGTTATCCCTTGGTCTTGGCTACTTGAGTGACCCTCCTTCATCCTGTGATATACCATAGTAGATGATGTTAGCTGAGTTACTTGGTCCATATTTTTAAGCACAGATTGGACTAGTGGTGTGTGTATAAATACCTGTTTATACACTTCTTTCCACAACACTGTCTTGACAGTATAGAGCCTATATTAGCCTTAAATAGAGATTACAAGACCTATGTCTCTTCTTCCTATCCTGGAAGGCCATGCTGAGAGAAGAGGATGGTTTAAAATACACTTTTTCCATTGATTAAAGGTAAATTACTGTGTAAATGGGAGAGAAGTACTGCTGTTCATTGATACAATAATCTGGGACTACATAATGAACAGCAGGGCTACTGAGTTCAGACTTGACAACTGAAAAGAGTTTTTCTGGGTGGAGATCAAGCCAAAGAAAGGGATCCAGATTCCTCAGGATCTGTTCATGTGTGCAGACAGGTAAATAAGCAGGAGAAGAGGCTAAGGGGAATAAATATGTAAAAGACAGCAGGAGAGCAAAGATAGATGACAGAATGATAAAAGGGAATTAAGAAGATTTTCCATTTAAGAATGCAATGAAAGGTAGAAAACAACTGCAGAGGGAAGAGGAGGAAAGGATTGCAGATACATAAAACAGTGAAAGAGAGTTGGAAATAGAAAGTGCGGAAGAAAAAAAAAGCCTAGGCAGGTTGCTAGAGGTAAGATGTTGAGAGAAATATGTTTAAACAGTTTTATATCACAGGGAAGTCAGATTAAATACAAAGACAACAGAGTAAGGAAGAAATAGTACACTGTATAATGGGAACAGACATAAAGAAGGAAAAAAAGTAAGGGGGAGGAAAAGAAAGACCTAGAGCAACTGAGGCAGAATAAACACATCACTTTTGATTCTTTCACAAGAGACAACAACAAATGTCGGTTCCCTGTAAAACAGGCAAATAGGCAGACAAAAGGGTAAAGTTGGACAGACAGTTTGTTTTCCTCCCAGGCTCAGATTAATCCCACTAGTAGTTAGATGCATGACTATGGTCCCTGAATCCTGGAATGTCATTGCCTTAAACTCACTTCCTAATCCATGGCTAGCAAGAGGGTACCTCCAGAAGGGAATTAGAGTATCCATCTCCTGCTATTGACTGGATGATGAGGATGATAAGACAGGTCTCAGTCGTGTGCTTACCTCTCAAGAAATCTTCCTTACTACCAGACAAGCCTTAACCTCTGCGTCACTCAGACTATTTGTGAAAAGAGACCCCACCTCCAAACTCACAGCCGCTTCTCATTCTCAGAGCGAAGGCTGCTGCAGAGTCCTTTGGCAGGGAAAAATGGAGTCGGTCACACTGCTGCTGCCCTCATTGAGCAATTTTTGTGGAGAAAAAAAAAATATTCAGTAGATGGATCTGCTCAGTCCCAACCTAAGAGGTCACCAGTTAGACCAATTCAAGGCTTCTTCAGAGATAAGAAGACCACATAAACCCACCTATCTGTGGTTGGATGGTTGTAACCAGGACTAGGAGGAAGCGAGTAAGCCCCCTGTGCTTTCTGAACTTGTTTAGGATTTAAGCCTTTTCCAGAAGTGAAAAAAAATGTAGCTGCCACCAATCCCACTAAGTCTGCCTATTGCACATATTGCACATGCTTCCCCTTCAACAGCTCCATCCCGTTCAACAAATCGCTTCATTAGAGTTATTGAGCTTAGGGGAGTAGCAGAGTTATTCTTTCACTTGTCCTTTCCCTATCCGGAGCCTGAGCCTCATAGCGTTTTAAGTCACAACACATGAGACCAGTCAGATACTGACATGGTTTGACAAGCTTTGCTTCTGTGGCATCTCCTTTGTTTGAAACCCTGTCGATTACTTTTTCTTCAACGACATGGGATTACTTCCAACTTTACACCCACAGAGTGATTCATTGACTTCTGAATGGTCTGAAAGCTTCTGAAGATCCTTTCCCAGCATCGTCCCCAAAGGAAAAGGGGTAGGAAGGGGGTGAACAACTTTATTTCTTTTGCTTCCAGAAGTTAAGGACATACTCAAACTTGATTAAGGCTCTCCTTGTGCTTAGTGGAGAGTTTATTAAGAGGGAATAATTGCAGTCAATGTTCAGTTTAGTCTTAATAATGCAGTTGTCTTCCAGTTCCCTTGAGATTTGCCATTCTAGAGGCAGATGATAGTGGTTTTCACAGCATCAAGAGTAAATGTATGCAAATCCCTACATCATTCAGATTAGTCCAGTCCTAATGTACTACTGTAGTCCAGTACTATGCCAGATGGGTTCTTCTAGGTCTAATTCTTACAGAAGCAAAGAAAATATCCATGCAGATGAAGGTTCAGTTCTTCTAATAAGAAAATAGCCTAGTGATACAGTGGAGATGCACAGCTAACCACCTGTTCACCCATAGGTGTACCCATTATACATGGAAAGGATTTCTTTACCTGATAGAAGTGGAAGCTCAGAGGATGGGAAAGATTCAAGTCAATGGAAAAGCTTGTAAAACAGACCTACCTATAGAACAGAAGATATGTACAGTATGTCTGGTTTAGGACAGTAAATAAACAGAGAGGAAATACCTGTCCCAAAAAATGTATAGTCTAGTATTGGTACATTTGTGGCTAATTTGGTTTTTTTAAATCTCTATGGCAACAGAATTTCACAGCTTTAAAGAACACAGTTAAAGTGTAGTGCCTAAATCTATTTATAGAGATGTGTAGGAAACATAGTTAAGAAGAGAGATGGTATATTAATGAGATTGGCTTAGCAACTGAATTTTTGGAATTTAACAACAAAGTGAAAGAGCTGTGAGATAGAAAAGGACCAGTAACACAATAAGGTTTGCAGAGCTCAGAAGCATGTAAATAGTACCTTGTACACAAGGACAGATTTCATCCATGCAGAGACTCATCCATATCAAGACATTTCCACTCTAAAATATCCTTCCCTAGCCTTACTGTGCGAAGAGCTTCTGGAATGGCAGAATCATTCTTACATTTGGAGAGCTGTTCACACAAAATGAGGGAATAGCATATGCATGTGATCTGCTGGTTTTCTACAGAGCTTTGGCACTGATGGCCATTTTCAGGCTGTGTGCTAAAAGTGCATTACTTACACGTTGCAACTACATCAGCATCTGATTTCAAGGCAAAGAAGAAAATTCAGATTTGCTATAATTATCTAGGGTTTTTGAAGCATGCCTTTCTAAAGACTCAAAGAGGAACAGAAATGTTAACACCCAATATGGGCTTTTTAAAAACGATCTGAACGTGTCCCTAAGTCTCTGAGCTGCTTTGAGCTCTCAGAACTACACCATGGTTACCTCCCAGGCTGTTGGTGACTTTGTTTATAAAACTTAATGGTAATTCCTAGGGAGACCAGAGATTAAATTTGGATTGGAAGGACATAGATCTATCAGCCCTAGAAAAGGAAAGATGTTCAGTCTTTTAATTCTCTCTTGACACTATGAAAAAATGGTCTTCCTATTACAGATGAAGATGGGACATTTGTACCATTTCATTTATGTGGTTTTTTGTGGTATTTTATGGCAATGGTGATACTGCTCTCATAGACTCTAACCTGACTTACAGGTTCATTTCCAAGGATCACTTCAGCAGTGGCATCATATGGAAATCAGACAAAACCAGAATTTCCTAATCATGAAGCACCAATGTGGCTTTATCAGTAAAGTGTAGTGAGCTATTTGATCCTGAGCAATGTGCTGTTCACAAGCAGTTCACACAGGTCTCTGACAGGCATATTGGAGATGGCCAACAGGGAGAGGCAGAAGGGAGAACTACTGAATTCCTGGCTTGTGGACTACCTGAAAGGAGCACAGAGAAACAAAGCATCTTTCACTGGTCTACCTAGGACCCAGCTCACTATGCAGAATGAAATGGTGAAATGCCTTGCGAACCACCCACCTGTGATCTGATTTTGAAGTACCCTTCTATTCCCCTCATTTTTTGAGAGTTATAATGTGTGCCAGGAGTTAACAGAATTCTGCAATGTACCCTGCAAGATCAGTGAAACTGGCCCATCTCTTGTATTCTGCTTCACAGAGCAGCCTCAGGTTCTACTACAAGACATAATGCTCTTGTAGTTGGCAAAAGGAAGGAAAACTAAGAAGATTTAAAGTAGAAGGTGAGCGGCACACCAGCAGGCATGACTTTGGGGGAAAAGGGGAAAAGATTGAAAGGTTACAATAAAAACAGGACCATGAGAGTCTAAGAAAAAAATGGATATTTGTGTGGTAGAAATGGAAGAAGCTGCTACTGCCTGGAGCTCATCCCATACACTGCTTGCAGTCTGGCTGTCTGGGCTCAGAGCCAGTTTTGACAAAGCAGCTCTCTGGCCTTGAAGTTGTGAGAGCTCTGTTTGAGAAGCCTTTGTAGGGGTCTGCCATGGCCCATTATCATGTTCTTTGTGACCAGAAACTTATTCACAAGATTAGAAAAGGTACTTACCCCTTCTCCAATACAATGAGACAAATCATTGTTTTAACCATGACACAGTATTTCCAGGTTGGGAAATACGGCCTCTAACTTCCTGACTATGTCCAGAGAAGGATACATTTGTCATTGAAAAATTCTGACGGAAAGTGCTAGTCACACTACAGCTGAAATATTTACCCAAAGAATCACTGTTAATTGAATTCTTTTAAAAAGAAATACAAGGCAACATGTTCAGAATGGGAAGTTATATTTTTCATATAAATTATCTTTTCCAGAGAAAAATGTGTTCCTTTTTTAATGAAAAAATTTTAATCTTAGCTTGCTTCTAATACATTGTTTCCAAGTGATAAACTCACTTTCTGCAGCAGGAATTCTTATGATTCTCTGAGCACGTGTTGTACTATTTTAAGGTATGGACTGCTGTCCTGTTTCTATTATTGGAGTCCTTAGGTTTAGTGACTTCTTCCTGTAGCATTGCTTTCTTTTCTTGTATATTGACTATATTTCCCCATCCTATAGCATCAAGAAATTTCTTCTATGAAGTAGAAATTCATCACTTGGGAACAGTGGAGTATGGCAAAGACCTATGTAATAAATCAGTCACAAGGAAACCATGCCTAACAAGTGTGATCCTGTGATACATAGGTTGCAGTAAGCCCAGAAAGGAGGTGGAAAAACTTCTGCCTCTGTATGCAAGGATGGTAAAACTCAATTTATCACCTTCACTATTTTGCTGTGAGCTGCAAAGAAGTTAAGAAAGAACAGAAGAGCTTGTTCATTAAGATGCAGGACAGAGTTTTATTTACCAAAAAAAAAACCAAAAAAAACCACAACAAACCAAAAAACAACAACAAAAAAAAAACCCCACAACCCAAAATAACCAACCAACCAAAAAACCCACAAAAACAAGCAAAACAAATTAATAAACAAAAAACACAACCATGACAAAACCAAGAAACAGGACAATATGAAAGAAGGCCAGAAAAGACAGAAGTATCAGACATGGAGAGGAAGAGCAAAATGATGTTTTTATAGCATGTGAAAAAAATGCACGCAGGAAGGAAACAGAAAAATCAGTGAAAAGAGAGAGATAAACAGAGAGAACAGTAATGATGGTTTAAGATTGTATCTACTCAACATTTTGCCACAAGAATGAGATGTTAGAGAGTATCAGGGAAGAGGCAATGTGCTGCTTTTGGAGTCAAATACATGGAATGAGTTGGGCTTGCACCTCAGGTTAACAGTTTATAAGTAGACAATATCTCATTACATTAAGAGAAGAACACAGAGATACTTTTATTTGTACCTTCTTTGACTTTTATCCACTAACTCAGTTGCAGTTCAATGTCTCACAAAATCAATCAAGAAAATAAATACAGAACTAGAAAGGTGAAGCAGTGTGTACAGGAATTTTATAAAACAAACCTTTATTTTACATTTTGCTAAGTTCAAAACCCTCTTTTGTTTGGAAAATTCCTTGCCTTTTTCTAAAAAGGAAACAGGTTTAACTCTCAAACATAATATTCAGCTTGATCCAAAATAAAACTTTCCTTCTTTCCAGGTGTTTTTGATATCAATGGTGAACTCATAATTTGTTGCTCATGCCAGCTCAGCTCCACATGCTGTGCAGATCACAAGACAGCACTGAGTGCTTGAGGTGCTGCACACCTTCTTGGAAGGAACAGCTTGTTTAGGAAAGAAGGTATATCAGCAGTAGACAAGTCTCCTCCTCAGTGTCAGGAATATTGTCCCTCTGCATGAAAGAAGGTAGAATTCTCATTAAGCCAGCCTTTCCAACTAGTCCTAGTTGCCCTATTTAGAACCTTCTTCCAACTCAGCACAATCTCAAGAGGCTCTGGTACTTGTCTCTCTGAGATGTTTCCTTCATGTCTTCCAATATGACAGTGTAATTGCCTATATTTCCCTCACAAATATCTTCTAAGACTGAGAAACTGCCAGTAAGTGAACTGAGAGACAAGAAAACAGCTTGGGTGCCATGGACAGGGTGGATGAGAGGTGTCAAACACTTTCCAGTGTTCCTCAGACATTTAAGGTTGGGAGGCTGTTGGAGTTTTTTTGTGTGCTTTCCCCTCCTGGTGCTCTCCTTTCCCATTTGGTAGAAGATGCTTAGACTAGTGAGCAAGTAAATTACAAAGCTGTCAGGACATATTTAGGTAGTCTAAATAGGCTCTGAAATCCAAAGGACTTACAAATACAGATGTCAGGTGCATCTAGGCAGAAAGAAACTTCCTCCTAAGTCCCTGCACTGTTGCCTGTCACATGGGACACAGAGGGCCACCGTGCCCCCACCCAGCATAGAATCATAGAATCATAGAATAGGCTGGGTTGGAAGGGACCTCAGAGATCATCGAGTCCAACCCTTGATCAATTACCATCACAGTCACTAGACCACGGCACTGAGTGCCACATCGAGTCTCTTTTTAAATATCCCCAGGGACGAAGAGTCCACCACCTCCCCAGGCAGCCCGTTCCAATGTCTGATCACCCTTTCTGTGAAAAAATTCTTTCTTATATCCAGTCTGAACTTACCCCGGCACAATTTAAGACCATGCCCTCTTGTCTTACTGAGAGTTGCCTGGGAAAAGAGACCAACCCCCGCCTGGCTCCATCCTCCTTTCAGGTAGTTGTAGAGGGCAATGAGGTCTCCCCTGAGCCTCCTCTTCTCCAGGCTGAACAGCCCCAGCTCCCTCAGCCTCTCCTCGTAGGATCTGTGTTCGAGTCCCTTCACCAGCTTGGTTGCCCTCCTCTGGACCTGTTCGAGGACCTCAATATCCTTCTTGAACTGAGGGGCCCAGAACTGAACACAGTACTCGAGGTGTGGCCTCACCAGGGCTGAGTACAGGGGCAGAATCACCTCCTTGGACCTGCTGGTGACACTGTTTCTGATACAGGCCAGGATGCCATTGGCCTTCTTGGCCACCTGGGCACACTGCTGGCTCATGTTCAGCTTCCTGTCAATCCAGACTCCCAGGTCCCTTTCTGCCTGGCTGCTCTCCAACCACTCTGTCCCCAGTCTGTAGCGCTGCATGGGGTTGCTGTGGCCAAAGTGCAGGACCCGGCACTTGGCCTTGTTGAAGCTCATCCCATTGGAGTCAGCCCATCTCTCCAGTCTGTCTAGGTCTCTCTGCAGAATCCTCCTGCCTTCCAGCTGATCAACACTTCTCCCCAGCTTGGTGTCATCAGCAAACTTGCTGATGATGGACTCAATCCCCTCATCCAAGTCATCGATGAAGATATTGAACAGGACTGGGCCCAGCACTGATCCCTGGGGGACTCCGCTCGTGACCGGCCGCCAACCGGACGCAGCCCCATTCAGCACCACTCTCTGGGCCCGACCCTCCAGCCAATTCTTAACCCAGTGCAGAGTAGGCTTGTCCAAGCTGTGGGCAGCCAGCTTTCTCAGGAGGATGCTGTGGGAGACGGTGTCGAAAGCCTTGCTGAAGTCCAGATAGACCACATCCACAGCCTTCCCCTCATCCACCAGGCGGGTCACCTGATCATAAAAGGAGATCAGGTTGGTCAGACAGGACCTGCCCTTCCTAAACCCGTGCTGGCTGGGTCTGATCCCCTGTCCATCCTGCAGGTGCTGTGTGATTGCTCCCAGGACGATCTGTTCCATAACCCTGCCAGGCACCGAGGTCAGGCTGACAGGCCTGTAGTTTCCCGGGTCTTCCTTCCGGCATGCAGACTTGTGCCTTCCTTCCAAGGGAGGAAATAGCTCCAGGTCCATTGCTCTTCCTTCTCAGGAATCTGGTTGGCAGGATGGGACCACACTTCATAGTATTTCTCCATCCTTTCCCTGTCCCTGCTGGCATCACTTTCATCCCAGGCACTGGATGAGATATGAGGCAAGGCTTCTCAAGAGGGGAGACAAAATTGCATATTTTTTTCCAGGCCATGGGTGAATGATATGGTCTGTGCAAAAACTGAACTGTTCCTGTAAAGGGACTGAGCCTCAGGCAGACGATAAAGAGTGGGAAAGCCACGGAGGAGCATACTTGGCTTCTCTGGAGTTAAAAACAGTGGCTCACTGGTTTTAGATTAGGTTGCCCCCTATTATACCACAAACTCCTAATCTTTCCTTTATGGCAACAGAAATGGCCACGGGAGATTTGCAGATCTCTTGACAAGCAGAGGGGACTGAGGCAATAGCCATTATTGTCTGAGTCTGGAAACCACCTTGTTCCTCTCTCTTTGCCCACATCACACAAGAGTAAAGAACGTTTTCTGATTTTTCTTTTCCCCAGCTTCCTCTGTGGATGTTCCCAAGCATCAGAGGTAGTCTAGTCCTGACAACAAGGACAGAGATCTCTTCTCTCCTGATCCCTCTCCCTGTCAAAGGAGAAAGTCTCTTTTCCAGGACAGGACAAGAAAGACAGTCTGAGGACACCCAAGAGCTCCAGAGTGAGTTGCAGCATCACGGTGCAGATTTTGCTAGAGAGGAACTGTTTCCAATAGATTAGTGAATGGCATCAGCCCTAGGGAAAGGGAATCACCACAGAAAGGCTGTTGACAGAGTTGGTGAGACATATGAAGACATTACAAGACCGGAGACAAAACCACAACCAAACAAGAGGGAGATACGAGGGAGCAAGCTACATGGAAGGGTACAGCCAAATATGTGGGATGAATGAATACAGTACATAGAAATACAGCAGCTCTGTAGGAAAGAAGATAGGAGCTAGAGCAGATCACAAACTGAATATGATTCCACAGTGTTCTGCTGTTTGAAGAAAGCAAACAACCTGCTGAACTGTATAAACAAAAGGATAGCTTGCCAAGCCCACAAAATAATCCTTCCACTTCACTCTGAGTTGCCAGTGAGCCAACCTCAAGAGCTGCTGTTATGCATACCACCTTAGGTGGAAAATTCTAGTAGGGCTTTTAGAAAATCTCCAGGGCCATGGACTTTGTTTAGACATGGTAAACTTCACTAAATGGCAGCTTAGTAGCTGTAATTATGTTCTTAATACCAGCAGCCTCCCCACTGATGATAAATGTTTTTGCATTATAACACCTTACATAAGCATTATGCATTTGTTAGCCAAAAGGAGAGTTTCACACAAAGCATCTAACAAATTATGTTCCCAGTTCAAACAGTTTTACCATAATCACATAACATAATATTTTCTTTTGGTTAAAGCATATAGATGTTTAATAAACTGGGGATATATATTTCAAGCAATGTATTTTTCTTACTCCTAGTCTTTCCTCCAGTGATGATGAATCTTTTTCTCTTCTTCATGAGTGTTTCGGCTGGTGCAGGTTTAAAGCTAGAACATCTCTCAGGTGTTGCATTCAAGAATACTTCCCTAGTTATCAGAAAACTGAACTCAGTTACATATCCTAAGCCCCAGAAATACTAGGTCTCACAGGTCTGCCCTACTTGCAAGTGCATCAAAAGTGTTGCTGTCTCACTGAATAAGCAGACCAGTCTGTGGCCTGTACCCACAAGGCTGAAGAATTGATGCTGCTTTACCTATGCCATTGAGTCTCACTCTGATCTGTTTTCCAATTTTCCACTGCATTTTTTGAGAGAGATTGTTATGAACCCAAGTCAGCGCAGAGGATATCCATCTATCCATTGTACCCATCATTTGAGGCACAGGTGAGATGGTAAATTTCTTCCAGCATGGACTGAAAGAATTTGGTCTATTTATTGTAAAGAAGTATTGCGAGAAAACTTATGCAGATATATAGAAACTTCTGCAAAGAAAGGAATTAAGTTTTGTCCTGGTCCACAATGGTTAGGGTGACAAATAATTGGGAAAAACTTAAAGCAAGACAGAATCATAATAAACATAAATGAAATCACTTTCATTAAAGATAGCAAAGTACTGTATCACTGCAAGTTTTTGCAAAGTATTCTGTTCTCCAAGTGTTTTGAAGAGGACTTTCCCATTCCTATAACTTTCCTGAAAGGCTAAGAAAATTCATAGTTAAAAGTCTTCCTTAGCAAGATACTGGATTTGGAAGACATGGTTGTAGCTGATTCAGAAGCCTCTCTCCTTTGTGAAAGTTAAGTTCCCCACTGATACCTATTCTTTGAAAAATCACCTCCTAACCTATATCAGACAACCCTGAGGACCTTAGCTCTATCTGTACCTTTGAAAATTTCTTCCATGGACAGATGGTCCCAAGGTCTTTAGTAGAACAGAGGCATTTAACTTGCTTCAGTCTCGATGAATGTGGCCTTCGTGCCTGCAGTCTCATTCAATGTCAAGAGACATTCACATCCCAAGGCTCAAATTTCTAAAGGCATTTAGGTTTTCCAACACAGTATTACACAATCCAAACGACTGGGGCACCTAAGGCTTAATTACAAAACTAATTTAGACATAAAGTCCTAAAACTAAAGGGCTTTGAAAGACTACAAGACCTTTTAGGCCCAGATCTTCCAAGAGAGGTATTTAATCTCTATTGCGTTCACTGTAATGAGATGCTAAATGCCAGTAGTTTTCTCTACCTATTTCAAAAATAAGACTGTTTTCTGAACCACATATGTGCTGTTGAAACTATGTCCACTGACCTTTATTTCAATGCCTTCAAAAAAAGCCTCAGAGTCTTTTATTTTTATCAGTCAGCTCTATTAAAAACCTTGGAGCTTGCAATACTTTGTGTAGTAACTCAGAACACAAGATGTTTAGCTTTAGCTGGAGTTTTGGGTTTTTTTGTAAGCTTTGTTTGTTCTCCAGGTTTTATAGAATTTATCAGAATTTATGTTCTTCTACTTGTAAATAAAAACTGAGATGCCATGGCAGTAGATGGTCTATAAATCAGGGGAATAAATAAATAAACCAGGCCTGATTCACTATGCTGAAGGCAGCATATGAAGCTCCTGAATGTTTCGGCTTGTTTTAGCATATCTTTTGGGAGCATTTCTTGAAACAGCTTACTTTGCCTTACACAGTGAATAAAAAGGATTGCAGCTATATTTATTTTTTGTTTTGTTTGGTTGGTTTATCTGGTTTTTAATGTTCTGGTCTTGGAAGCACTAAAAAATTGAGTGTTTTCTAAGCATTAGCAAGGACATTCTATTGACGATTGCTTCTCCAGCTCCAAGATTATCTGTGTCCAGGAGCACAGATGCAGAAGCAGAAGAGCAAAGGACCTCATAAGTCTGCTGGTGCAGAGTCACTTCCAGCACAGGGCATCAAGTGGCAGCTCTGAGAATTATGATGTAAATTACCAGAGTCTCATTTTCAAAAATGTTATGATGCTTTTCATCGATTGCATAACTATTTTCCTGTTCACTCCTCTGTGTTCTGTAGAATTGAGGCTTGCTGCTACCTCCCAGCAGCTATTTGTTTCCATCTGCTCCCTTGAACCTTAGCACCCATTCCAAATCTCAGAAAACATCAGCGTGATTGTTCAGATACTTATGCTGGCACTAAAGCAGCTGTAAAGGAAAAAGCCCTTGTAGTGTTGTTGGGTTTTGTCTGGTTGGGATTTTATTTTTTTAACAGATTTGATTATTAACTCTTGTGGAGGGCAGATCACATAGCTTGAGTGTGGGAAGTGATTTACAGTTTCCAGCTACTCATTACCGTGAAATGCTGACCTGCAAATTTTGCAGGCGTTCCCACAACCTCTGAAGAACTACTCCACCAGGATATAAATACAGCCACTCTGCAGTCTGTGGTACTGGAGTAGCTTTTCAGCTTGTCAGCAAGGAAAGCAGTGTAAATGTTTGGGCACTAGGAGACTAGAGATCTCATATCTTCAAAATTATACACACTTGCATGAAAATAACCTAGACCTGGGCTACGATTTAAGGCCTGTTTCCTAGTTGCACTTCATCTATATAATCCAAGGGTTTAAATGGGATTTTGCTGAGCTTGTGCTGACTCTTTGGTATAGAGAAACTTTCTGTGTGAATCAGCTATTGCTGCTAGCAGTGATTTTGTTCCCTAGATATTTAGATTTATCTTATACATACTGGTTCAGATAATGTGTCAGAGCCATAATGTGCTGGCATGGCATGCTCACGGTAAGTCTTGAAATAATAACAACACACCTGAGCTAATCAGAGGAACAGAACTCCCTTCAGCAGTAGCAGTGTTAAAGGGAAAAGGGCAGTATGGTAACTGACTGTTCTTTCAGGGGTACTGGGTTTTTTCTGCCTACATTACGATTTCTGATAAACACTTTTTTGGTGTTTTGGAACTGGGAAGGCCACAGGGATGGGTCCTGTAAGAAGCTGATGGAAGCTGCTCCCCCAGTTCCAGTCGCTGCTGTGCCTCTCTCCAAGGACAAGCAGATATGGAAGCTGGTTATGCCTGTGCCAGTAACATATTAAAGAAAGAGAAAACAAAACTGCAAAAAAGAGAGGAGAGGAGAGGAGAGGAGAGGAGAGGAGAGGAGAGGAGAGGAGAGGAGAGGAGAGGAGAGGAGAGGAGAGGAGAGGAGAGGAGAGGAGAGGAGAGGAGAGGAGAGGAGAGGAGAGGAGAGGAGAGGAGAGGAGAGGAGAGGAGAGGAGAGGAGAGGAGAGGGAGAGGGAGAGGAGAGGGAGAGGAGAGGGAGAGGAGAGGGAGAGGAGAGGGAGAGGAGAGGAATGCCAGAGAAAAAACACCAAGGTCAGTAAAGAAGGAGGAGGGGGAAAGTGCCCAGAGATTCCCCCACAGCCCATGGTGGAGCAGAGCACAGCAGTCCCAGAAGGAGCACGGTGGGGTAAAAATGAATTTGTATCCCCTGAAGTGTCACAGGTGGGCAGACGAGAAGCAGTAGCCTGTGGGGATTCGTGGAGAGGGGCAGCTGTGGATCTGCATCCATGGAGGAGCCCGTGTCAGAGGAGGTGACTGCTCCCGCAGCAGCCCGGGCTGGAGCAGTTCCTGAGGGACTGCACCTGTGGGAGGGACTCGTGTCCCAGGGGTTCCTGAAGGACTCTGTCCCCTGAGAGGGACCCCGCATCGGAGTGGGGGAAGAATGTGAGGAGTCCTCCCCCTAAGGAGGAAGGAGCGGCAGAAACAGCGTGTGGGGAACTGACCCTGAAGCCCCTGTGCCCTCCCTGTGCCCTGAGGGGGAGGCGGCAGGGAAGGGATCCGGGCCCGGGGAGAAGGGAGGGGTGGAGGCTGACGGAGGGGTGGAGGCCATGTTTTCTCTTTCTTCTTGTAGATTAAATCAGTTTTGTTTTTTCTTCACAAGCTGAACCTGTCTGGTTTTTGCCGTTTACTGTAACTGGGGAATGTAAACCTCTCCCTCCTTGTCTCAATTAACAATCCTTTAGGTGGATTTTCTCCTCCCTGTCCCGCAGCGCGGGTGGGCAATGAGTGAGCAGATGCCTGGTTGGTATTTGCTGGGACTAAACCGTGACATATCCCCAAAATCTTTGTCGCTGGCACAGCATGCTGAGTGGGCTCCAGTCATTGTTACTGAGCTCTTCACTGCTGTCTCACAATGGAGACCTTACTCAGAATTAGGTAAGATGGTCAGATCCTCCCACATTAAAAAAAAAAAAAAAAAAAAAAAAAAAAAAAAAAAAAAAAAAAAATTGAAAAGAGGGAAAACATACATGAGAAATAGCTGCATTGCCAATTTATGCAAGTCAAAAAGTAGTATTAAATTTAACCTCCTACAACACTCTGGAGTTAATTTGGGGACTGTGAGATTTCTAGGAAGAAACACCTGTCTACTCAGGTGTCTAATTCAGCCTACTTTTCTGAATAATTAAACAAAAGGATACTTGGTAAATTGTACTAAACATGTATAAAGAACAAGGAAAAAAATGAATAAAATTTCCTAAAATTAAAAGCTTGAATTAGCAAGTAAGAGGAGGGGAAATAATCTCTGCTCCTCCTGAATTTTTACAGACCTTTTAAGGTTTTTAACTAAAGCCCCAAGGTAACACCAAACATTTTTCTTTGGGAGAATGGGAGAACAAGTTAAGTGCTCAGCTCTGGCTTTGTAACCATATTTACCAAAATTAATCCTGGTTTTTATGACAGAGACAGCATAGATGTAGTTGAGTACAAAGGAATCTGAAAGAGCTGAGAAAGACTAAGACTGAGGGCACTTCAGGAATATACTCTGCAGTGGACAACAGGGCAAGCCTTTCCCTCATCCATTGTTCTCTTTCTGGCTTTTCCAGCAGCAAAGAAGACCATTCAGGTTTTCCTTGAGTCATTTTTCTAGTTCTCTTTCCAGAGTGCAGGTCTGGGAAAGAGCTTAATCTGCGAAATCTTTGAGTGTGGAGCTCCCTGATGCCACCTTATGGGAACCACCCTAACTAAAGCTGGTGAGTGAAATTGCAGTGAAAAGGACCTCCTCCATCCTTGTGTGAGGGCTCTGCTCAAGCATCAGGCACTGGTGGACATGAAGGGGATCCCAAGAGGATGCTGGTGAGACAAGATAGCATATGCCAAAGGAAAGCTCCAAGCTTGGGCCTCTGCCTGCATAAGGTTTAGCAGAGAGATGGGAAAGGGAAGTGATGTGGTAAAGATGGCACATAGGCTTATGCTGCAGGGCATGGATCTTATCTAATGACTGTTACAGAGACTGTTATTTATTGTTGCAATATATTGTCTGTTTTCATGCTTTTCAGGCTTATACCACATTTTGTCTTTCCCACCTGAGCTTGTGTAAAATATCACAAAAGCTGAAACTAAAATTCCATTTAATCCTGGCTTCCAGAACAGCCTTACTCTTACCTGGTAAATATTTATATATGTTTCCCAATAAAGGAAGCAGGTCCAGAATAGGCCGTAGCTAACCTGAGAAGGGGATGGAGAATGTCCCTGAAACAAACTTCCTTTAGGAATATCCTTTTCACTGAAGCATCAGGTGAATCTCCCCTACACAAGCCCTGTTAGATCCATTCCATTTTTGTAAGAAATAGTGTCAAAAAATGCAGATATAGAGTGCACATTCAACCTCAGTGGAAGCAAGACATAGTCTAGCCTTACAGCCAAAGCAGTGTGAGCTCACATTCTGGCTTGATAGCAGATCACAGCCAATATCACCAATGTTTGAAGCAATAGGCAGGATGTGCAATGGGCATGGTGAAGACACACATGCTGTTGCAAGTGGTAGCTAGGAGATGTTTGAGAGCACAGGGTAAATGAGCATGTTATAAACTCTGTTTTCTGTGGCTGGACTTTTCTGCCACCCAGGTTATCTTCCCTAGCAACAGTCACTCTGGTATCCCTACTCAACACCTCCAGCACACCAGTATCAGTGTAAACATGATTTCTGTTGCAATGTGTTTGTAAATCACGTTGTATATAAAGGAAAAATCCATCTTGCCTAAAGTATGGCTCTGTAACAATATATCTGAGTTTTTATGATAGCCAGAATGTCTCTCTTCTCACATGGAGACAGCCATGAGAAATATGGTCACATAGCTCAAGTCCTTGTAGCAAGATCACCAAATATGCCCAGCACCATTCCAGGCTAATTGGGTGGCCAGCTTTTCAGCTCTCCCCAGCAATCTCCCACTGCTTCCAAGTCTGCTACTGGCTTAGAAAGTGCTTGCCCTGTGATCCACTGTTTTGTGTATGTATCTCCCATGAAAGACAAAAATGAAAAAGAAGGATCTGAGCATGCAGAATTGTTCCTCAAATGAAGCTTTAACTAAAGCAGAGATATTAGTAACAGCTTTCACCAGTAAATTTGTTAACAGCTAATAAGGGGATGGAGGAGCCAGCACTGCTGCTTTTGTGTGTTTAGAAAGACAGTCAGCCTCTAGTAAGAGAACGGAGACCAGAAACAAGGCTGCAGTTTTTCTAGTACTCATAAAACTTTTGGCTTGTTAGAGAGAACTGTGGCAAGGTTTAAAGCTAGAACTGTGAGCAACACCACTCCAGCTCAGTAGCATTGCTAAAAAATGTAAGCTGAAACATAGCTATTGCATCTGTAAGTACATACCCTGGGCTCTCAGGGATTCAGCAGCTGCAGGAAGGGTTTGTCACCCAAATAATGTGGAGATTCCTTATAATACCTTGCCCCATGGTCCCAGCTGTGAGATGTGTCACGATGGTAGGCTGGATGTAAGCAAGCAAGGCACAGGGACGGTGTCTGCCTGCAGGGCACTAAATTACTGCAGTATCATCATCTGACAAAAATATAAAGAGATGCTCTTCTGTTACAGCAAAAGGGAAGTGGATAATTGCACCACAGAGACACTTCTGGGATCCAGCCATTTGTAGTTAATCAGAATTATTCATCTGTTTGGTAAACTTTTATTTCTTTTATGACAAGAGGAAAAAATGACTAAGGATGCAGCCAGGAGATACAATAAACACACCAGTCTGGGAGACCAGTGGAGACAAGCTAAGAGAGCATGCAAAGGAGTCATTTAGCAAGCTTGTTTTCAGGTGGAAATGCTGAGTGTAGGAAGTCTGCTGCTGCTCTTAATGTTAAGACTGGTCAATGCATCTCTCATGACGTCCCTGAGATGGATTGTATTTTAATAGCCTTGGCTTCTACAGTGAGCAGCTTAATGCTCAACCTGACGGATGATGCTTTGCTGGAAGGCTGGCAGGTCCTGCCAGGACAGCATCTTGCAGAGGAAGAAGTGTGGTGTCAGCAGCAGGAAGAGTCCAGCTCAAGGTGTCCATGTCTCTTGTATGCATACACACACAGTCTGTGCCCTGAAAATGTTAGCAAAAGGGAGGAGAAAGAAATATTTATAAGCACAGGCAGCCTGTGCTATAGATTTAGCCCTTCACAGCCTAACTGCTACAGATGGAATTTGAACTTTAAAGAGGATCATGGTGGAAACTGACCTCCTCAGTCCACATAGGCAGCAAGACTGGCTGAAATCTGGACAAAGCCAAAAGCAGAAGGGGCCCTAGAGTCTCCATCTGCCCTGCAGGTTATCACATCTGGTTCCCCACTGGGGCATATTCTCACCTGAAGCATTTTCTCTAACCTGATCTTGAAGTTCCCTCAGCAATAAACTGCTGTATCATGGCAGATAAAAATACATAAAATAAATACATAAAATATATGTATATATAAAAATACATAAAAATGAAATTATAAAAATACAGCATGTACTTGCTCATTACCACCCTGAAAGGTATCCATGGACCAAAGGGAACAAGTCTCTGCTGAGGAAGGAGGAGAGATTGTTGATCCAGGCACACCATGCCTGAGGGGTGAATGACAGGCATGTATATGAAAGACCATCTATCTCTCCTACCTGCTGGGCAACACATACCCTGTTGATTTTCCCTCCCCAGAGCAGAATTTTCTTGTTAGAGATTTATGGAAGGAAATAGCATAGGAATTGCAAAGAGAAATACAACAGGTGTCAGGTTAACTACCTTTTGTGTTCTTATGATAGACAGGTTTATTAAATACTTCTAGTCATCAAAGAAGCCCAGAGCAAGGCTCTTACAATGACTGTTATTATGGGGAAAAAAAGTAAATTAATCTTGCTCATATAATCAGAGGGACCTACAGCCTGACTTGATTACTTATTTATTATCTTCATTTCCCGAGGAAACAAGCCTTATGAAATTCTCTTTCTGCCTGATGCTTCCCCACCTAATATCCTGCATAACTTTAAGTCTGCCTAAATTCAACCAACCATTAAGGAGGTTTCAGAGACATGGAGCTCCTATGCCTTTGTAAGAATTGGCGCTGGACAGAGGAAAAGAATCCAAATTAATATTCCCACAGAAGAAAATGTTTCTAAGTGAATTCTACAGTTATCTCATTTGCTTAGCCCACCCATGCAGATCTGCTGCAGAATAATCTTCCCTCTACCTAGCTGCTGATTCAGGGACACTGGGAGGGGAATGTGAGTCCCATGACACAGCCAAGGGGATGGGCAGGCTATGGAAAGCCATGCAAGCGATGACATTGGGAAGACAGGAAGTCAGGGGAAGATGCATAGGAGCAGGGGTATAAATGCAGGTGAACCTTATTAATCCTGCTGCTGTCAGAGCATGGTATTTGTGGTGGTGTCAGCATCAATAGCTGCATCTCAGTCACAGGAGCACAGACTAAAAGACAGCCCTCACCCCAAACAACTGCCCACAAAAAAATTTCCTGCAGTTTTTGTGGAGTCATTTAAGCCTTCTTCCAATGCAGAATTTATCACTGCTCAAAATCAATTGAAGAAACCCATTGGCTTCAGCTGGGCTGTTTCTCAAATCAGGCCCCAGGTTACATATCTTGTTGAATCAAAGACTTGCAGAGTGAAGAAAGGAGTGAGGTAGTGTGTGGTAATTACCCTGCACAGGCATAAGTGGCCATTAAATCTATTTGGATGCCTTGGGTAGGAAAGCAAGCCTGTGAAGTTAAAAAGTGTGTTGATAGTACCACTAACAATCTCAGGAAGTACAGGGCGATATTTCAGATAATGAGGCAATCTTATCTACTTGTCAAAATTAAAACCTGAAAAATTTAAGGACCCTATTGTATTTTGTCTGAAAGAAAAAAGGAGCTAGAAGAGACTTGATTGAGGTATTCATAATTACATAAGAAATAGTGAAAACTAATCAGTCTGTGCTTTTTATATTGCCACATAATGCAAGAACAAGGGGACTCTTAAAATGTAAATTAATAAGCAGCACATTTAGCTTTCAAATATATTTAGTGAATCGTGTTACAATTACAGTATATATAAATAATCCACCAATTTCCATAAAACTATCTGATAAAATTCACCCATAACAATAGTTCATTTCCCAATTCACTTTTCATTATTCTAAATACTTTAGAAACCCAAGGGAAGCTGTGGGCTGGGAATTGAAAAAAGCTGTATATTTAGAACAAATCCAAGGAGCGGACTGACTTGTGCAGCATGTGCTCCCCTTCAGAAATTCACAGTCCTGAAAAGTTAAGGACACTAATGCAGAGGCTGGCTAAAAGGAAGGGAAAAAAGAACCCATATGAGGTAATTTTATGACCATTAGTAAAATTTGTATCTATACAAGCCAAGATAATTGTAATGGTAATCATACCTCATGCTTCAGAGACTGCAGAGACCAGGGAAGCCTTGGAGAGTTTACATTGAAAGGAAAGTTAGAAATGCCTCAGATTATTTAATTTGGTCTTATTGGACATAGCAGAAAAAATATACTTCTATCTCCTTTTAAAAGCTTTTCATTCTTCCTTTCTGAACCAGCTTCTTCCCTGTTGGCTTGACCTGTAATCTGGTATCCCCACTGGCATCTTCAATTTTTTTGTGCCTTTCCCATTTATTTTATGCTTGAATCTTGCTTGTTCCCCCCAGATCTGTTTGACAGTGTCTCAGCCATTCCTCTCTTGTGCTTGTCTCATTCATCCTCAAGGATATCACCTCTCTAGTGTGAAGAAGCTATCCTTGCATCCAGAGTCCTTGGAGAGACTTCACTAGCAATCCCTCCTCCTGACTTTGCTGCTCCCCAAGTAGCATCATCCTGTCTCTTTTCTTTCCATGTGAGCAGTCACCTGCATCACAGGAGCCTTTTCCAACCTTTTTTCTCCAGACTGTCAGTATTTCTGTATCCAAACCTCTCCATGAACACCTATAGGAGTCATGATAATAGAATCAAGCAGGTCAGTCTCATTTTACAGATAATCCACTGTTTTAAAAACTGAATGAAGTGAATAAAAAATCAGAAATGCCTTATGTTGCCCTTTAAATATTTCTAACTTGCTGTGGAATCTGATCACCCCACCTCCTCTTCTTTTCCTGTCCCCCTGCCTTTTTGCTCTTTCGTTGCACAATGATGCTGTGCAGGGCCAGATTCAGATAACCTCTCATGGAGAATTTTAGATGTCTCCACCAAGTGAGGTCTCCACTGATTTCAAATACATAATAACAGGTATGAGAAAATGTCATAAATAAGCCTGAGGTGAAGAATACATGGTGACTCTCCACACTGATGAAGGAATGAGATAGGAAAGAAATTGTGCCCTTTTGCTCACAGCAACACATTGGAGAATAACTGGCAGCAAAGGGATGCTATTCCACTCTCCATGCAAGGAAGATGGAACTATAAACAGATCTTTTTGCTTCCTGACACAGTTACCAAGTTTTCTGAGCCTGCTGCAGAGGGGCTATTGCAAGAAAACTCCTGCCTCTGGTTGCTCCCTTGCTGGAAGAAACAGCCAGGTTGTGAGTTTCTGAGCCAGACAAAGAAGCAGGCCACAAACACACTGATCCATTTAAGCTATTTGCTTTCTGACTACGATAATTGCTTTTAGCTAAGGTTTCATGTGAGCTCAGAGGATCAGCTCTGTGTTTAGAAGAGCTGCTGATGGATCTGAATTGTACTTCTGAACTTAAATCCCCTGAAGAGGAGCTTAGGCACACACTGAGGTGTTCACCATGCCTGGGGATTCTCCTCTGAAAACCCTGGGGTCAGCCTCTTCATGCAGGTCTGAAGGTCTGGATGGTCTGGGAAGAGAGCATGGTCACAGCTTAGCTGAGAGCATAAACATGGCCCAGGATATTTCTCAGGCCCTTCATCTGCTCCTGCATGTATCACTCCCGAGCCAGAGTTTATGTCAAAGCTGTGACAGGGTTCTGAAACCAGGCACTTAGGAAAGCCCTGAGAAATTCATTTTCCCTGTGAGTAAGGTAGTTGACTTTAGGACTCTTCCAAAGAAAGAAAATAATAATTTGAGAACTAAAGGCAGCCATGATAAAGGTACAGAGAATTATGAATAGCAAAAGGAAAGCCAAGAAAGAACAGCTAGTCAGCCCTTTTGGTAATAAAAAATAAGTGGGTGACCATTGAATGAAATTACAAAGCAACACCTTGTGACTGGGTGAAATGTAATGTTGTTTACAAAAGGTGTAATCAAACCCTGATACGCACTGCTCCAGAGACTGAAAGAGATGGCTCCCCTGATTCCAGAAGTGATTCAACATTTATATAAATAAAAAGAACATCTGCAAGGACACTAGCTAAATACAATTACAAGGGCTATCAATCCTCATGCCTTGGGGCATGGTTACCTGCTGAGGTCAGGAAGAAATTTCTTCATGATATAACACTAAAAAGTAAAATGCATTATTGGGCATTGATGGCTATTGGATACCTTATTAGATGGTTCTTTAATCTGTTCCACTATGCAATTCTTCTGTTCCTCCATATCACAAATCACTGAAGCATTTAGGTGTGTGCTTAAATTCCATTTGGAAATCAATAGGGCTTACACATGTGCATGAATGTAAGTGCACAATTAAGTGCTTTCCAGAATAGATGTATTAAGCAGCTACTTAAATTTTTAGATGTATTGAAGTGGTTCTTAGTTCTGCACTGGTGTTTCAGTGCCCAAATTACACACACAAAACCAGTAGAACTTATTGTATTCCATTTGTTGTGAACTGGCTTTGCAGAAACTCCATAGAACAGTGGGCTGCCAGTTCTAAAAAATAACTGCAACCTTTCATCTCAAAACTCCATGAATTTATGACTATAGCTCTACAGTCCGTTCTTACAGATAATCCAATACATATAAAGACATAATCACACTGGTCTAAAATAGAGTCTTCATCTTTGGGCTTTCTTTGGTGTGAACAAAATGAGCTTTTCTATCTGCTATACCTATCTATCTCCTTCCTTATATTTGCATCCTACTGGTTCATCTTGTATTTCTAGGAAAGGTGGCAGCCAGGCATTAAATGTCTCTTTGAAGATTTAAGTTTCCCATTTAAACTTTGAAACCCATCCCTTTTTATCCTCCTTTCTTCTTAGAGGACATATCCCTCAGTCTCAACCACCTTTCATGGTCAGCAGGACTCTGAACACAGGGGAAACACAGTCCTGATCTGATCTCTCTACGTAGTTGAAACTTGGCAGACACTTCCCATGTGCAAAACAGTTTCACTTGTAGAAGGTCATGTGGAAATATAAAGAGAATCTTGAATATTGTTCACAGTCCTCTTCAAACTTTGCTGGTAGGTGAGTAAGGGGTTTGGCAGGAGACCAGAGCAGCTGATGTGGCTGAAGGATAGATGTTACAAAAAACCCAAGTTCTTGCAGCATATAAAGTTAAAAGGCTATTTAAAATCTTGTCATAAAAGTGGGAGAGGTTCCAGTCCTGTAGATCTGTCTTCCCTGTTTTCCTCACTGGACAAACTGCTCCTTGCAAAGGGTCTGCAGCAACTCATGCCCTCATGAGAGGATGGGGTAGTGCCAGCAATGTGCAGCTGGCAGTAATTCTTCCTGCCTGAGGCTGTGTTCAGCCTGAGCAGTGCTCTCAGGGACCTATACACTGACATCAAGGGAATCTTTCTGATGACTTATGGAGGAGCTGGAACTAGGCTTTTGGGGAATACTAAATAATTAAATCAGACCTCGTGTAGAGGGAAAACAGACCTCTAGCACTTAAGAATCATCATTTAATAGCACACAAAAAAGCATAATTTTCAGTCTGTATAGGTATATATTATAGATCTGTGCTAATAAGGAAGACCATAAATTGAGGGGTTTTTCTTAAACAGCTCTCTTTTCCCCCAACCATTAAACATAATAGCAAAGAGGTTGTCTGGTGTAGTCAGACATATATCTTGAATTGCTATTTGCTTCCAGCTTCATTTAAGACAAAACTTAAGCTGCTTAGTTTAAATGCAGTCTTAGATGCCTACAAAAGACTGACTTACAGGAAGTGTTAAACAGATGTTCTACTGAAGTAATTTCTAATTCAGTGATCATAAAGTACCCAGCCTAGTGCCTGTCCAACCAAATAAACTCCTATAACAAAACACCTGGCTTGGTAAATGCAGGAAGAGTACTGGGCATTGACTACTTAGACTTCAGGAAGACTTTCAACACTGTCTCCCACAAGATCCTCCTAGTCAAGCTTTTGAAATAAGAGTTGGAAAGCAGACCGTAAGGTGGTTTGAAAAGAGGCTGAATGGCTGGGCACAAAGAGTGCTGATCTGTGCCACAAAGGGTAGCCCCATGATAGGAAGTAGCAGTGTCCCCCAGGGGTCAATACTGGGGCTGATCCTGTTTAGCATCATTAATGATCTGGATTTTGGGGTAGAGTGTACCCTCAGGAAATCTGCAGTGACACAAAACTGAGAAGAGTGGCTGATGACCACGTTTGTATGCAGAACAACCTTGACAAGCTGGAGAAATGGACTGAAAAGGATCTTGAGAAGTTCTACAAGGGGACCCAAGCACCAGTGAATGCTGGGGACAACCTGTCTGGAAAGCAGCATGGCAGAAAAAGAGTAAGCTGGACTTCAAGTTTAACGTGAGCCAGCAATATATCCTGATGGCAAAGAAGGCTAATGGTATCCTGGGCTGCATTAGGAGGAGTGTTGCCAGTAGGTTGAGAGAGGTGATCTTTTCATTCTACTCTGAACTGGTGAGGCCACATCTGGGGTGGTAGTTCCAGTTCTGGGCTCCTCCATATAAGAGAGCCATGGGTATACACAAGAGAGTCCAGTGAAGTCCACTAAGATGATTATGGGACTGCAGCATCTCTACTTTGATAAAAGGCCTGGAGAGCTGGAACTATCCACCATGGAGAAGAGAAAGTTCAGGGGAATCTCATAAATGTATATAGATACCTGAAAGGAAGATGCAAAGAAGCAGCCAGGCTCATTTCAGTGGTTCCTAGTGACAGAACAAGGGGCATGTGTCCCTTGAAACACAGAAGGATGTCCCTGAACATTGGAAAACAGATTTTTATTGTGAGGGTGGCTGAGCACTGGTACAGGTTGCCCAGGGAGATTGTGAAGTCTTCAAGCTTGGAGATATTCAAAAGCTGGACATGGGCCTGAGGAACCTGCTCTAGGTGGCCCTGCTTGAACAAGGGCAGTGAACAAGATGATCTCTAGAGGTCACTTCCAATCTCAGCCACTCTGTGATAACCAAAAGCCACAGGCAAAATTGCATGTTTTAGCCTAGGTTCTACCATTTAAGCCCCACACAAAAGGGTTTTGAAAACCTTCTAAATTAGTTTCCATGTACTGGAAGATTCCCTCTATCCTCTGGGAAGCTCTAGTTAGAGTATAGTGGGATGGTCCTAGTACATGTAATGTTCTCTATAGTTACAGTAATATGCTGTGGCTCAGAAGTTCCTGAGCTTCTAAACCATTACCATTTCCTATAGTACAATAGGTACACTTATGATTTCCTTTAATGTGGAATTTATAAGGACAGTATACAAAGGTGTACTGAGTGCTTCTGCAGCGTTCATGTTTTTGCAACTCCACTCTGCTCCCATCAGACAGAACTCTACATCCCTTTCCTCTCCAGGTCTCATTTTGTGAAAGGGCTGCAAAAGTCTGTCACTCTCTGGGTTAATGCTCAACACAAGTGGAAGTCTTTATCTCACACGTATGGGACAAATTGGTTTTGAAATGGCTACAAAGGGTCATCAATTCTTCAAACGGACAAAGCATGAGTCTCCCATAAACTGAAACATAGCTGGTGCTGCAAAGATTCATCTGGAGAGGTTATTTTTAGGAACAGGGGGTGTTTTCAAACGTGGGGTTGTAATTTATCACTTCTGGGTTTTGTTAGCAAGGAATTTAGACAGCTTCTGTTACAGCAACCTCGTAAGTCATTTTATCACCACATTTTATTTCTTTGTCTGCTGACATCTCAGCAGCCCTTATACCCTCTTAGTATCACATGGCAGGAAAACAACTGACAAATAAAGAGAAAACATTTATTGTGAACTCACTGGAATTACATATTGCATCTGGGAAGCTTGGATAATGCAGTTCAGTAATAAAACAGAGTCCATTAAAGGTATACAGGCCTCTTACTCTCACTGTGTCTCATCTTCTACTGTATATAGAAGAAGGAATCTGTAAGTGAGTGGATACCCATGAAATCCTATCCAGCTGCTTAGCCATCAGGAAAACATTTTCTGGCTACAGAACAGGCAAGGGTCCTAAGAGGAAGCTTAGGGTAAATGACAGTGTAGCTGGGTCTCATTGCCTTCCTTCCCCCTCAGATATGGGAAGACTTGCACAGATATCTCACCTTAGTTAAACTCCCAGACCTCTGCCTAGCTTGGAGTCATAAGCATCTGCTTGCTCGTAAAGAGATCAGGTCCAGTGAGGTCTTTGAAGATATTTTTTGTTTGTTTGTTTGTTTTTTCTTTTTTTTGTTCAGCTCATCTCTACTGTTGCTAAATAATTAACCACTTATTTGGCAAGCACTTTGTATCTTTTCCTGTATCTCCAACCACATACACAAAGAGAAGGCCAATTTAAAGCGCATTTACCCCTGACCCTCAGAGATTGCCACATGCTCTGAGAGTCAATATATTTTGTTTCTACTGGACTAGAAGAGAAGCAAATTCCAGAGTTTCAGAGCATCAAGGAAAAGCAACATGTAGCCAGAACAGAACAATCTCCAATTTGGAGACTACAAGCAAAAAAGCCCAAGTTTTTTTTTCAATTGCTGTTATGAACAAAAACCATTTTAGGAAGGGAAACCACAGCCCGCAGCTGGAAGGGCTTTGTGAATCAGAGACAACTTCCCAAATTGTTCCTAAAAGCTATTAAAAACTGCACAAGTACAGAAGGGATCTTTCACCCCCTTTGATAACCAAAACAGAGTTAGCAGGCAGCCATGCCCTATCCCAGGCAGATACATCTTAACAGAACAGCCACAAAGCCAGAAGAAGAAGAGTGGGGGAGACAGCCATTCATCCTGTCCCCCTCATCTCTCCCCACATGCTGCAGATCCAGTCTGCAGGAAACAGCTTTTGTAGGACCAGATGAAGATTTTTAATATTTTTGTACTGGAAAATCAAGGTTTAATTTGGTTTGGTTTATTTTAATGAAACAAAGCACTGGTAGGAAATGAATGCTTTCCTGGAGTTTTACATTTTATAGGTCAATCAAACTCCAGGAAAACTGAAGGGCTGTCAAGGAAGGAATTAGTGAAGTGGGAGACATAATTTTTTTTTATTCTGATTACTAAAATTGATAGGAAAATATCGCCAAGGGGAAGGAGAGAATTTTGCTTGCAGATTCCTAGGAAAGTCATCATTTTTTGAAAAGTTTTTTTTTTTGGCAAAGACAATTTCTGTTACTTTTAGAGCCAGCACATCTTCACACCAGCTGCCTCATGTTCTCTTTGATCACATAATGGACGGACAAGAAGGGCAAGCCTGGACAGCAGAGGAATAGCCCTGGAGGTCACACAAATACTTACCTAGCTGAACCTGTCTTTAGTGATTACTACCAAAAAAAAGAAGAGAGCTACTGAAGGACAGCCCCTCCCTGTTCTTTCCAGGATCAGTCAGGATATAGCAACAATATGGTCTAATGAAATCTGTTTAGAAAAATTATCTGCCACCTTTGTTAAGAGGCATTAAATCCAACAAACCAATGATGTCTCAAGTACTGAAAGTTATTTTACGAAGGGTGAAAGATTTACAGAGCTCCAAAGAGTGGCCCAGTCCTTCTCTTCCATCTTTCATTCATCTTTCCAAAAAAAAAAAAACCAAAATCCAAAGGGTGAGGTATATGCATCTTACATCAGTATATAAATACTGTCATTACTGTAATCTTCAGGCTGCATCATTCCCTAATGTCTAAAAACTTTAAAAAGCCAGAAGGAAAGTCACCCTAGAGATAACTTTGCAATTTTTTGTTCTTGCAGAGCCAGTCCTTTCACCTCCAGTCTGAGGCTATTTTTTCTAAGACCAGAGCTGTATGTATTACAAAGGTACCTGTTTCTTACATGGAGCACCTTGGATTTAACAGCAGATTAAGTGTTTCAACTGGTCAAAGCCTCATGGTGATTATGGCTGTCAAGGAGAAAAGCTGTTCTCAGCCTTGAGATAATAAAAGCAGAACATTTCCAAACATTGTACCAAACCCCTTCTTCTTGGTCTGAAAATTGCTCTGTGGAAAGCAATGAAGTACTTAAAGATGAAGTACTTAAAGAAGCCCTTCTGGGTGGCAAACCCACTCTGAGGATGGATCAGTTGGAAGGATTCTCATTCAAAACTGGATTTAACTTCTCTAGCTTTGCTGATTTAGTGAAGTTACTGCTGCTTTTACAACAACAAAAGCAGAACTGGAGACAGTGTGAAATTAATTGGCATTAATGGGAAGTGATTGTTCAGTTTGCCATTCGGTGTGCTTCTAACAATCAATGACAATTGTGGGCAGAGGAATATTCCAATGTTGCTAACAAAGACCTTTATAATACTATTAATCATGCAGTACTAGTTATACTGTAATGTTAGGTGTTCATAAATAAGCAATGCTTCCAGGTTGAATGTTGACTGCTCGGAAGTCCTTGTTTCTCATCACTGGGTTCTATCCAATACTCCTGGCATCTTTTCAGTTTTAAGGAAAGCATCTGTGCTGAGCTACATTGCTCAGGCTACTGGAAGGTCAGAGAGAAGTGCAGGGAACAAGTGGACTGTGTAGGCTATATCCACCTGCCAGTGCAAAAACTAACCCTGGACCAGCCTTATTTGTCTTTTCAAACCACTTCACATCAGATAGCGGGGCTTATGTCAGAGCACAGGAACCCTGTGAGAAGCAAACAGGGGAATTCAGGCTCTCTGGGACAGGATGTGGGAAAGGGTGGTGTGGCATTTGTGACAGCTCCCCTCATCCCTGGGAATTCACAGCATAGTTTTATAGCTGTTCACAGTGAAAACTAAGAACAGTAGGAGAGCAGGGCTAGATAGAAACCTTGGCTTTGGGTGCTTGTATCTGAAGCCAGGATATTGTCCTCACAGAATATTTACCATATATGTAATTAAACCCCTATGTGCCAACTGAACTGGAAATCATGCTGTGTGGTGCCTCTCCTGCCGTCTGAAAGACTGTTAGACAGTTGGCTCTGTTTTGACACAAAAATACAGCCCATCATAGGCCCATTCATCTGTCATCTGTTGCCTACTTGTCTCTTTTCCCATTTAGTTGTGTGCAAGATTAAATGTTTTCCTCCTGCTGCTTGCCTGTTTTGTTTTTGTTTTTTTTTAACGCTGCATTTTCTTTGCTGTTTTTTATGGATCCACAATGAAGTAGCCATACAGTCACATTGCCAGCCATAACCATGGATTGAAGCTATATTAGCTTCAGAAATAAACAGCCATATTCATCTTTTTACTTTCTTTATCATTACAAAGCTAAAATGAACATATTAATCAGACTTCAGTCTCTGGCCCTCTCCCTTCACTTTAAATAACTAGTAGAAGGGCAAAGGGAAAGTTACCAGGCATTGTTATGCATTAGTTACTGTGACATATTAAGCAGAGAGTCAAACTAATGATAGAGTAACACAGCCAAAGAAAATTACCTGTATTATATTGTCATAGATGACTGAGACGCAGTCAGTTACATGTATACAAACCACAGAAATTGTTTAAAGAGCAAGTAATTACAGGGACAGGGGACAGGGAGTTCTAGATAAATACTCTCATGAATTATTTACTGCAATATTGCAGAAGATGTTTTTCCTGAAAATAATTGCAAAAAGTAGCCACAAATCAGGCTATTTGCTGAGGTGGTCTAAAGTAATGAATCTCTATATTTCTTTGCTGGACTATCTGACCCACTCTGGTAATGACAGAAATTCTCATTATGTCCATTTTTACTCATCAGTGCTGAAGAAAACAAAATAAATGTTTATTCAATAATTTAACCTCTATGTGACCCTCTTGATTTTCAAGGAGAAAAAACTCCCAAACTGTCTTCTGCCCTCTTGGTGATTTTGTACAGACCACTTGTTAGTTTCTGAAGTCTGCCTCTTCCTACAAAGCTTCCTCCTTTTCATACAGTGAAAATGATTAGGAAACTTATGAGATCTCTGAGACTATACATGATTCATCATGAGTCATGATGCCTTAATTTTGGAGTACCCTAAACATGATGGTTAAACTAAAATTCCATTTCTTTAAGGAAATAGCTGAGACTGGATTTGCAAATATTTTTAGGCATCAGAAGATTCACAGAAATGCTTAACCGGATTTTTAAAAGTTCCTAGTGTAGTTAGGCAAAGAATTCATATCACAGATGCATAAAAAGCTAGTGCCTAATTTAAGCACACACTCCAGTTCATTCTGTTATCCATGGGATCAGAGAGGTTATTTCAGAAGAAAAGTCAGTTCATCAAATAAGAGTTGAGGATAACATTTTTGTCTCTCCAATAAATGGAGGTGCCCATGCTTCTCTGATTTTAAGTGAGATGAATCACTGCAGCTCACCTGACATCAGTCAAGTTGCTGGAATGTGTAGAAGACTGTTTCTTGACACAAATGTTGGATGTGCCATCTAGGAATGGGGCACAGATGGACTTACTACTCACTAACCAAAGAAACCTGCTCTGTGGTATCTTGGTTAGTGATTCTCCCACTTTGGAAAGTTTTAAGTCTCACTTTGATGAGGTGCTGAGACAATAATAATGGAAGGGTTTTACCAGATGATCCCTGAGGCCCCTTGAAATCTAACATTCTATGACTCTATAAAACAAAACAAAACAAAATAAAAAAAAATAAAAACCAAGAAAGAAATAAAAGAAGAAAAAACAATCAATGAATGAAAATAAACAAACAACAAACAAAAAAACCTTTGATGGCCAACTCTCACTGTAAAATTTACCTCTCAGGCACCTCCACCCATCCATCCTGCATGACCACATATTACCCTGTATGAGATCAGTTTTGGAAAGAAATGGGAAATACCCAGCAAATGTGTATTATGGGATGCTCTTTCTTTGTAATTACTCAGCATAGTTCCCATGCCTCCAGGTCCTGGGCACAGCTTCAGCAGCTTCAGCATGCAGCTCCCAACTGGGTCATGGCCAAAACCAGGCCAAAACAAAATATTTCTGCCCAAATCAGAATTTGCCTTTTCTGGTTTCCTCCTCCCCAGAACCAATGGGGTTAGAGGCCTCTCCTGGGGTGTCTGGGAGCAGGCAGACCCATGGCAGGCTTCAGCGGGTACCCCAATGGACACCTCCTGTTCCTGGCCATCACAACCAGACATCGCTCATGCAGTGCTAGTCACGACACAGACTCTTCTCTCCAGTCTGTCTGCCACTGAAATCATAGTTCTGCAAAATAACCAGAGTATCCCCTGGACAAAAATGAAGTAACCTAGTAACATGGGAAATAATTAAGATTGGGCACAAGCCCGTTGTTCCGTGGACATTGATTTCCTGGGGGAAATCTCTGTATAAAAATGAAGATGTTATATCTTAGAGACACTCTGAAGAAACATCCATCAAAGCTTGAAAAGCGACTCTATTGCTACCAAAATTCATCAGGCTGCATGCCAAACTCCCACTGGCTCTCACCCAGATTCCAAGCTGCCAGAGGAATTATTAGTTTAAAAGTTTCTTTAGATCTTCTCAGCTGCATCTCGATCACCATGTATGTAGATAAGAGTCACAGTTCCTGACAAAGGAGATGGCGTTTGACTTCAGGGCTCCCCGTACTCTTCTAATAATGAAAATTGATAATGGCTGTAATGAGGGTCAGTCGGGGGTTGGTTTTTTCTATTACATCTACTGAAATGAAAATTATCAGAAAACAGTTTTATTTTTATAACAAAAGGTGCAAATTAACATACTTATTCAAGAATTTTTTTAAGAAGTAGGGTCACAATACCAGGTCTACAGAGAAAAACAAAAATATTTTCAAATTATTGAAGTGAAATATTTTTCTTTCACTTGAACCAGTTTTTGTACGAGAAGTGTCTCTCACTATGGATAATATAAGAAGTTTCAATTTTCTCTGTTTTTGATTAGGTTAGGAAAAAACACAAGAATTTTAAAAAAAATAAAATATGTAGTTTCAAGTGTTTCCCACTCAGATAATTGAAGACAAAAGTTCACCAGACCTTATTTACTCAGCTGTAATTTGAGCAACATAAACTTTAGGTACCTCAGCCTGTGATGACCAGAACACCAAAATAGTTACTTTACCTCTTCTGTTTACTATCATATAGTCAAATTTTCTCAAATTGGTATTTGCTGTTCTACATGGGATCTTTCTAGTGGTCCCAAATTACTGTCCTCTGTGAGTTCCTTGCATCCACCTTGATAATACTGTCAGGCAGTCAAATTATGTCTTTATGGAACAGCAAGAATACAAATCAGTGACTGTATGAAAGAACAACAAGCTCTTAACTTTCACAGATTATGAAAAAGAAAAATGAAAAACCTCTCTAGGGTTTGTCTAACAAGCCTAATTCAACAGATAAAACAAGTGTTCTGCTAAGGGAGCTGTGTTCATTACAGCATTAGTTCATTAGAGGTGAGGTGGCAACACTTGTGCTGCACGCAGCTGAATCACGCCCCAGAGCCTCCACAGATATCAGGCAATTGCTCACTCGCCTCCTTGCTGATGGAACAGACACATTGACCTTTGGGCCTGAGCATCCATTAATGCAGAACAGGGCATTTTGGCTCCACTTCAGGATGCTGAGCCTCCCTGCAGCTTGTCTCCTTTGCCATCTCCTTCCTTCCCTGCCTGGGCCACTTAGTCAAGTTGGGTTATCTTGCTCCTGAGTTTCTGTTGTCCAGAAATAAGTCCACAATGATCCACGTCCACCTTTGTGGGGCACTGGATGACTGCACAGATGTTAAGCTGGAGCAAACAGGCACGGTTCTGCTTCTCTTGCTCATGAATGCAAAGCTGTCACAAAGGATCTGAGCTGGTTAAGCACTCACTAATCCACTAGGGAGGCTGGAAGCACAGGCTCAATTTTCTATTTCTTTCCCAAGTGCTGATATTTTGTAAACAGTGTTAGAAACATCACTTAGCAGGGTTTCCTGACTCTTCCCTTTGTAAATCTTAATTTTCAACTTTTACTCATATTTCACCTGCACAGATTTTTCCCATGTAGGATTTTTATCTCCAAACAGCAAATGCATTTTGTAGGTAAATCTTTATTTTAGAAACTGTAGTGTCCCCACCCTTTGGAGACTAATATTCAGTAGAGGTGGCCTTTCCTTCTTCTACTGTTGCCATGGAAAACTGCTCTTACTTGGCAAAGTTGAGCATATGGAACATTTTATTTGTGCTCATTACAGCCTTTTTAGAGCTTGGCTGCTAAATGTTGGGAAGGGTTGTTGGGCCCAGCTCAGGTCTGTAAGTGTTATCCTTGAGGAAGACCAGGGTAAGCTCACTCTGGGACAGGAGAGGCTGAGCCATGCTCCAGCCAGAAGAGCAGGAAAGCAGAGGGCTGGAAGCCTGGTTTTCCTGCCTTCCCAGCATGGAGAAGGAGACAGCAATGTGTCACAGTGCACCTGTGGGAGAGGAATTGATGAGGTCCTGGGGGGAATAAATGCACAGACAGGAGAGCCTGAAGGCCAAAGTGAGAGCAGAGAGAAGCAAGGCAAGAAAAGAGAAGAGAAACCTCCCCCTATGTCTTCTAGTTACCAAGAGTGCTGCTTTCTTTTCTAAATTCCTTATGCTTTTCTTTAGGTTGTGGAGGAAATGTTCCAAAATAACATAAGGTTAGGTCAAACACTTGCTCCGGGACAGCAGTAATATCAAAAAAAATATGCTGTGTTGTGCTATCACCAATTGACATTTGCTTCCTCTGAGACAAATAGTCTCTGAATCACCATCATCCTTCCAGGGGAAAGAATGCATAAAGTAGCTGTGAAGTTGTTATATCTGAAATGTTTAGAAATACTTACTGTTAATAATAACAACAACAATAGTGACAATA
The DNA here is from genome assembly GCA_023637945.1 of Phaethornis superciliosus. Lineage (NCBI taxonomy): Eukaryota > Metazoa > Chordata > Aves > Apodiformes > Trochilidae > Phaethornis > Phaethornis superciliosus. The sequence goes on along the minus strand of JAJQWJ010000001.1, from coordinate 57,800,861 downwards.
GAGAAGCCTCTGTTTTGCATGGTTGACTTTGCTCAGAACATCTGTTTTAATGAGACATCTGCCAGAGAAATAATTTAGCCTGAGGATAATGAATAACTGTTACTTAACTGAGAAAGTATTAGCATAAACTCTGTTTAATGGGGGCACATTTGGCCAGTGAACAGTGATTTCTTGGTACTTATCTAGATGTTTAGTAGTGAAAGTTACCAGCTTGTGGAAAACATAAATAAATTTATTAGTAGTCATATAGTATATAATGTGAATTTTCTGATTGCTTTAGTTTGAAATACCTTAAAGGGACCTTACCAGAGAGAAAACTTGTGGAATCTTTGCAGTAAATACTTGGAAATGCTTGAACACTGATATCACTGAGACTCTTGGTCTCAATTTTTACTATAGAAATTATTAGAATAGGAAGACACAATTTTTTGTATTCCTATTATATATTATTGTTTTGTCTCAGCTGAATCTTTAAATATAGCCATTATGCAGATTAATGTGCACATGCATGTTTAGCACTATTTATTCTGGATTGTTTCATAGATGGGTAAATAAAACATCCAGAGTGACATTTCAGGTAAGGAATTCTGTTCTGATAGTCTCTGTTTAGCAGAATTCCCAACATTTTATAGCTCCTTTATAGATGAGTTTCGGAATTCTGAGACAATTTCATAAAAACTTCAAGTGATGATGGACAAGCACAGTGGTATTTAGTGAACAAAGTTATAGTCACAATTTTTGTAGAATACTGATTGTCCATGCAAGAAGTAAAAGCTTGTTTGTAAGTGATAATGTTATTTGCTTTCAAGGGAGATTAATTCTGCATGTGTGTGTGCATGCTGACTTAATGCCCTGGCTTTAAAAAAATGCTAGCAAACACTATGTTCTTTATGAAATAAACTGAATAATGAGGTTAAATGAGAAACCAGAACAGTGTGATTCTATTTATTTGGCCAGAACTAAGAGTGCAAGTAATGTGAGCCACAGGACCTTTGAACTCTGTGGAAAACTATCTATTATTTTCCTTGAAGAAATTAAATTAATACTGTCTCAGGCAAGATAAGAAAGACTATCATCATATTAGTGAAAGAATTTATTGAATTTAGAAGAATGCCAGATAGTCCTTCCTCTCATGTTTACAGATGTCTTTTCATGGATAAAAAAAGTATAGCTCCTGTCATGTGGTAATTCTAAAGGTAGAAGAGAGCCCTTGGGATCTGGAAGGTTGAAAAGACTTCAGTCACCTATAAGTGGTTGATATCTGGAGCTCTCCAGAGAAATACACACCATTTGATGGGTAATCCTGACATCTGCCTTCATTCTGGAGGCCAGAAATGCTGAGATTCCCATCTGGGAAATATATATATATATATATAAAGGAAATTATTTTGAATGTATTGAACTATCTTGTTTCATATTAGTTGATTGATATATTGATGTAGCAACATATATGTACCCATATATGACCCACTGGTATAGTGTTGAAGTGTTCAGTGAGAATATTTGTTCAGACATATGTTTGAGGAAGACAAGTAGACTCCCTTGTGAGCAAGAATTTTGGGCTCTGATTCATTTGACCTATTTTAGACACCTACACTAAGACAAGATGAATCTGGAGAAGTGAATCATACCCATATCATACCCTCTACTGCTCCAGACTCCTGTTGGAACTGCAGCAGAGTTTCTAAGGGGCTGCTCTCATTTCCTCAAGTTAGAGCACCCCCATAAGGTTTTCCAACAAGTAGGAAGAATAAAAGCCACCTTTGGAACTTTCTAGCATAGCTATGAGGCTTGGAAAAGGGAGGTTCTTGTTGCTGGTGGCTTTTATGACAGCAGTCATTGGCAGTCAGTGACATGACATTGGCAGTTTGCTGAGACAGAGGTACTGCTTTTGGAAAGTAAGACAAATCCTAGAGTCAAAAGACTTAATTCACAAGGACCAAGCCTTTTTTTTTGTGTATGCTTAGGGTCCATCACAAACAGGGAAGTACTAGTTCTTACAGCGCCTGAGGCAGGACTGTGGAAGCTTTGAAATCTACAGGAATGAGATATTTTCGTGGCCTCGAATATAGGCAAATGCTGTCTGCTCAAGAGCTGAGATCAGCACTCACAGGGGACAGTGTCCCCACTCCATGGCACCCCACCTCCCATCAGCATTTCGTGTGAGTGAGCTGGGACAACATTACTTGACAGCACCTCTGAGACAGCTCTAATGGATCACAGCAGTCTGCTTTTAATTCTACTTCTCATCATACTCATTGTCATGCCCAGCTTGGGAAAAATTGCAAAGCAGTTTAGATTGGAAGGGATCTCAGTAGGTCATCAGTTTTGCTCTAAACTGACTTCAGACTTTTGTCAGGTTTCACAAAGCTTTGTCCAGTCAAATTTTCACTGTATCTGTGGATGGGGATTTCAAGCTGTTTCTTGAAATCAACAGCTCTATTCAGTACAGAGACTGTAAACTCATCTGTGTGCAGTCACAGGCTGATTTCTTCATGATCTGGTGCAAAATCACAGATGAAATATTCCAACATACATTTGCATGTTATAAAGCACTATCAAAATTGTTTACAACTAAAAGGTCCAAGAGCAAATGCAGAGAAGGTGTTGCTCTGTATAGATAAAGCACTGGGGGAATTTGCATAATATGACTATTTGGGGAACTGGCACTGAACTGAATTCTTACTTGCTCCAACTTCACATACTTGCTCTTGGCCAGATATCTCAGCCATTTGGCTCAATAGCATTAGTGCAACAGGGACATAAATTACTTCTATTATGTGAAAAGCAAGGGGTGTGCAGTTTCTGAGGGAAGGAATTTTGCTAGCAAGGGACTGAACTTATCTTGGAAAACTCAGATACCAATAAATATAGGTCATTGTGCATACACTAATTATACAAACAGGCTTGAGCACAAAGTTATACCCAGACCACATGATTATTTCATTGTGGTTTGAGGACTCCTTGGACATCTTTGAAATTCTTGCTGGAATTTAAAAACTAGTGCTGTGGGTGGCTGTCTCAGAGGACAGCAAGTCAGACATAAGTTGTCACAGCTGATACAAAGTATTTTTGCCTTAGTTATTTCAAGAACTAACTAAAAATCTTAATTTTATTTTTAACTCTTTCAGCTAACCCCCACAGTTCCTCTGCACCCTTCAGCAACACTGAAGGAAAGTAATTTCATCCAGGATGTGGTTGCTCCTTTGTTACATCCTAAAGTATGTGTGCTTGGATCAGATGGTTCATAGGAATGGCTTTCACTGACCTTGGTCTTGAAGGGACATCACACTTTTTTGTACACTTGTGGACTCTGAGAGGGAGTCTGTGTTCCCAGAACCAAGCTCCCACCTGTAAACCTCTCATTCCAGTCACAGAAGGATCACAGAGCTGGTCAAATTTCTTTATTCCCCTCAACCTCTGACTGATAGAAGGCTCATACACTTTGGCTGCCAACACTACTGAAGTCCATTTGTATCCTGCTTCATTGCACTTTCTCATTCACAGAAGTGATTACTAGACGTGTGTACTTTCTCTGTGGGTCTTCCCACCCCAGTTCTCCCTGGAGCCAGAAGGACAATGCATATTCATATTGAGGAATTAAGATTAACCCTTCATTCTCCCACTGCATTTTCACAAGCATTTTTGGAGATAACAGAGAGGAACCCTCTTCATAAATTTACAAAAAAACACATGACCTTTATAGTAATTTCTTATTCTTTCCATGCCCAGTCAAGAAATATACTTATTAGAATTTTTTTTTTTTTTTTTTGACTGATAATTACTCTGTGTACCCTTAAGAGTTGTAAAATCTCCTTCTAGGGGGCAGTGTGGGATTATATGTACAGTTGCAAACAAAATGGGGTTCTGATCCAGGAAGGGGGTTCTCAAGTGTGATCATGTTACTGCTAAAAACAATAAGAAAAGTAATCTAGAAGGATTGATGGAGGTGCCTTAAGGGACCTCTCTTTTGACAACTCTATAAGTAGATCTTTCTTTTCTAGATGCACACACATAATTTGGGAAGCTTTTTTTTTTTTTCTTTTGATTGAAGTAACCTTTCCACTGTGTGTTTACTCTATAAGTCAACATTCCATCCTCTGTTGCAGGAGCTCAATTCTTTGCTTAAGGTAAGAATAAAAAAGAAACACCCACTGGATCAAAAAGAAACAAGACTGCAGGTCCAAGAGAGACTTGCCCTTGGCATTTCCTCTTGCCCTGCTCCCATTGGCAAGCACGACTATAGGGGCCCACTGTCAGTCTTATGGAAATACATTTCATCTGAAGTAAATGTTACCCGGGATCCACAGAGGCTGTAAAGAAAAATGCTGGTCTTCTGAAGCTTAAAAGAGTGATCTCAGCTGTGGGAAGAGCAATGACAAGTTTTGTGAGGCTTTGCTTGACCTTTCTTCATCTGGACTTTGCTGATCAATGAACACAAAGTGCCCCCCCCCAAAAAAAAAAAAAAAATCCAGTTATAAAGTGATTAAGAATGCTGAACCTGGCAGTCCCCATGACTGGACATATGTGTGTGCCTGGGCTATGTGAAACAAAGGGGCTCCTGCTCATTCTGTGCTGCAGGTGATTGTAAGACAAGATTTTGAGAACTTCAGTTTCCACTTAAGAAAACAAAAAAGCTTCTGGCAAGAGTCGCAGCCATTGTACAGTTAGTCCACCAATAAAAGGAATATATTTCAGGGATGAATTTTAAGCAAGTCAATACATTATAGTACTGATATATTTGAGTTTTTTTAACATTGTTTACCAGTTTTTCACCGGCTATATATTGACGCTAGAAAGCATTTAAAGATAATGGAAAATCAGAAATGAACTCACAGTGCTCTTTCTACAGCAAGCCAGTTTCCAGCTATCTGAGCTAAAGGAAAACCTGTGTAAATTTCCAGTGAGAGGGAATTTTAACACATGTATGATCGTTCCACTGTCTAAGAAATGTAATTAAAGTTACCTGTTTTAACCCATTCACTAAATATGTGCAAAAGCAAGTTGGTGACAGGAGCCCTCATGCCTAAGTCTCTAGCTTAAAAAATATTTTTAATCCAAAACATGTGCTGACTTTTTCTTTTCACCTCAAGGATACGCCCTCTAGCAAACAAGCATAACTAAATTCTCTCCTGAATCATCTTGAGCACCCTTACCTGAGTATTACTGACCCAGAATTCCTCTACCCTGGAATGCTGACACCTTTCCAATTTTTCTGAAAGAACAAGAGAGACTTGGAGAACAAGGAGAGTTAGGAAACCTCTCTCCTGTGTCTCTCTCCACAACAGAAACAGTGGGAAGAAAAACCTGACAACAAATATCTGTTGCCTTTCTTCTACTCTCCCTCCCACTGGTCGTCACCATATGGGAAGGTCCTCCTATTCCACAAAAACTATCTGTGGAAGAGAAAATAATGCATAAATTCCATATTTTAATGGACAAGTGATTAGCAGATTCCCTGTCTTAGTCAGCAGCACAGACTGTAAAAAAAAAATAATAAAAAAAAAATCTCTATGTTGCAGAGCAGGCAGGACTGTAATTATGTACCAGGTACCCCAACTTCTCTGTTTGTGTTAATCCTATGAGTGCATGGCTGACAGAAGACTTTCCATCGAGGCTCAACTGGAGGTGACTGTTGCATTTGGGATGTGAAAGAAACAGGCTTAAACTGAGCCCAAGGAAGCATATCCTGTTGATGGCTAAGTCCTCAGTTATGAAAAGATACAATAAGCAAGAGATACACCCCCCCACACTTCCACTGCACAGGAATAGGAGAGGTAGCTCTACTTGGCAGGGTTTCTTAGAGAAGCCACAGAGGTTTGCTGGCTTCCAAGGAGAAGTTTAGTGTAGTAACATCATCAGTATCCTGGGACAGGAGTGCAGCAGGACTGTCATCAAGCTCTTTCCAAAGGCAGAAAGCTCAGTGCATGAAAACAAATGGTAGTGCTCGAGAATGTCCACTTTCATTTGGAAAACAGTTTTCTTGTGTGGTTTCCAAGGTGTTATTACTACTCCAGCTAAAATAAAAAATATTCAAAATTGATAGCATCCTTTTAATCTCATATCTTAATCTGTTGAGAGCAGTATCTGCCAATGCAGAGAGGAGCAATGGGCTTTTAGGGTAATAATGAAATTACTTGCCCCCGCTGTACTTTTCATCAGTAGATCTCAAAACACTTTACAAGAGGAAGTTAGTTTTACTATTTCTGTTTTATAGAAATACCTCATGTAGTTGATATTACACTCTCTTTTTATGTCTCCATATATTAGGAAAGGATTTTGTTAAGGAACAAAATGTCTTTTCTACTGGGTAAATCACTAGTACGTAATTAAGCTAGCAATGGGATGATGCTCATCAGCAGTTTTAAATAGCCTTTACTCCATATCTTTGGGAATATCACTTTTATAGTCAAATAAGAAAATACACAAAGCATAAGATTTGCATGAGAGCTTTACTTTCTCTTTTATTTCTGTAACTACCAGTAAAACCTTTCCTCCTGGACATGGAAAAATAAATACCTTCAATGCAGAATGTGCAAAAGTCCAGTGAAGTGGCAGAATTTTCTAATGGGTAATTTAGGGATGCACATAACCAGAGCAAAGAGATAGCAGGATTTTATACCAGCTGAAGTTGCATTTTCTGAATTCCTCTTCAGAAACACTTCACTTCTCTGAATCTCTGATTCTGTTAGAGCAATGATCTGTTAAGAGTCTGACATTTTCAAGCACAGAAGAAAAGCACGTTGTTGCTAGTATTCTGAGTGTAATCCACATTTGAGGGCATAGGTTTGATACCCTATATGTACATGATACTGTGTGGTATGTATCTGCACTCAGATAATTTACTGATCCTGGGTACAATTTCTTGGCTTTCAGGGAGTAAATTTACAAGGACTATCTGGTATTTTGAATAAGTATGTCTCTTCTTGTAGGATGGCAGCAGCTTCCTCTTTCAATTCATGTTGTTCAACATTAAAAAAATAAACAAAACAAAGCACCAAAAAACAAACAAACAAACAAAAAATCCCAAAACAAATCCAAAACCCAAAACAAATACCTACAGAAATAACTTCTGCTTTATTGTGAAACACTCACCTCTGCTATTTATAACATGTAAATCATGTAAACCTCCTGACATACTTTTATGTAAACTGTAGGTAAAAGAACACTGAAGGGGATCCCAAAAGCAGGCTCTCTAGATACAGCTTGTGACCTTATGTTCTTTCCCTAATTCCAAGGGCTAATTCATTAAAACAGAAAGAAAAAAAGAAAAAAAATTAATTAATGTCATTATTAAATAACAGATTTTTTTAAAAAATAAAAATTTATTTTTCTCCTCTTTTGAATGCAGTTATTCCCCCACTTAATAAGACTTTTTTCAGAGCATGATTCATTCTATTGGAGTGGTAGAATTTCAAACAGGTATATTCATGCTAACTTTGGACTTTATGTCTCAATACCCATGGCAGTACAGAACTCAATCAAAAATAAAAATTTGATCATGCAGTATCTTGGACCAGTTTTACTGTTTGCTCTAAGCTTAGCATGACTATTGGCATGGTGATAGAAGTGTCAGTGGCTCTATATGAGCTGGAATTAAAGCTATGACAATGGTTTTGCAAACCCTCACTTTTATTTTCTCTCAGAACTTCTTTTCATCCAGATATTTAATTTTCCTTTATAAGGTTCTTATTTAATAATTTTCCCCATTAGTATTGGGGCAGAAACAGAGCACAACTGCACTACAAAGCTATATTATATATCTTCTAGAAGAGTGTATTCTGTAATTGCTGGTGCCATTGCATCTTGGTGACTTCCTACAGAAGTCTGTAGTCATCAGTGATGCAGTGAAGCTCCAGGAGTGGGTGGCACAGAGTAGTGATCAGAGAGGACAAGGCCAAGGGTCCCTGCTTGGACAATGACGTGAGTCTCTTATTCCTCTACCATGTCTGCTAAGCTAACCTCAAGAAACTAATTTGTCTGGCATAGATATCAACCTCCCAAATCCCAAGAGAGGACACAGAAGCTGTACCCTGTGCCTGCCAGCCGAGAGAAATGTGTGATGGGATGTGAGTTCCTGAGCCCAGGATGAGAAACCCACAGGGATGTATCATCCATTAACACCATGCAAAGCATGCCTGCAGATGTGGGACCTGAGAACAGAGTACTAGTGTGGAGAATGTCAGGATGCAGAAGGGTGGTAGGATGCCATATGTTGGCAAGCTGATGATTACCTAACCCATGGTTAGCATGCAGTGTAGGCAGGTTTTATTAGCAAAGTTCAGACCATGATGTGCTAATTAAAGGAGAGGTTATCCTTGTTGCTAAGGAAATCAATGCTTTCTGTACTCCTGCTTCTACCCCAACAAAGCTTTTTCTCAGCTGTCCCTCCAGTTTGCCAGAAAGAGGACTCAAGGCTTGAGAGTACTGCTTCTGTGGTTACAGCACTCCTGTGAGCTGATTTTCAGGACAAGAGTCGTGGCTGAAAGGGATCCCAGGGAAAATATTCTCCATGATATTTGAAAAGTCATGGTAGTCAGGTGAAGTCCCTGGTGACTGGGAGAAGGGACATGTTATACTGATTTTTAAAAAGGGTAATAAGGAGGATGCCAGAAACTACCAATCTCTCAGCCTCACCTCTGTGCTTGTGAAGATCGTGGAGCAATTCTCCTAGAAGGTTTGATAAGGCACATGGATGACAGGAAAGTGATCCAAGACAGCCAGCATGGTGTCACTAAGGGTAAATCTTGCCAGAGAAACCTAGTGGCTTCCTGTGATAAAGTAACTACATCGTTCGATAAGGTATGATCTGTTAATGGGATCTATCTGGATTTTGCAAGGCCCCCACAATATGCTACTCACCAAGTTGGAGAGAGAAGGATTTGATGGGTGGTTTCAGGGTAAATAATTTTGTTTTTTAAGCTCTGTTCTGCTTCTTTGGGGAGTGATGCCATCTGCCAGACTAGATCTGTATGCTTTAAACCTGGTCTGTCAGCTCTTCTGTAAGGCAGAGCTGTACTTAGTGTTTCAGCTAGTCCTATGTAATAGTTTGAAACTTTTATTAGTAAAGAAGTTGGCTACTACCAGAAAGGCATCTTGCTTAGCTTAGTCTCATGAGAAAGCATTCTCTGACTTGTTATTCCTCTATGGTACCACATACTGTGCATAGGCAGCTGCTAGAGACATAAGGATGCATCAACATCAACAGGATAGAAAACTGTATATTGTCAAGTTAATGTGTAAGTGAAAAACAGTCTTCATGGGGTGGTCCATTGCTGGCTGCTAGTCCCACATCAACCCTGTCAATCTTCATTCTCAGTGTGGGATTTACATCAGCCCCAGCTTGGAACTTAAAAGACTGTGTAAAGCATCTTCAAAGCATTTTTTTCTTTCCCTCTGCATCCTCCATGGAAACCCTGTCACCAGCACTACAAATTTTTCTCCTCTGTCACTCTCTCAGGCAATGGCTCTCTGGCTATGACTTTGTTTCTGTGAGATCTCAGAGCCATGACAATTCTGTGTCACGGTGATGGTCAACAATAATAAAATACTCATTAAGAAAAAATTTTCTCTGTCCGTGACAGAAAATAGACAATAGAGCTCTAGATTAACCTACAGCTTCCATTACACTGGACCACTGTATTTTTTTCTTCTTAATTCTTTTATTTCCTGAAGTAATGTCCCTTTAGTTGGCTGCTGTGTCAGAATACATTCCCTTTACTTCATCTTCTCTCCTCCTACCTCAATGCAGACATTGCAGCATCTGGCATTACCCCTCCCTACCAGCTGGTTCACTGCTGCATTCTCTGAGGAATAATTTTCCATTTTCCAGAGGCCCTTGAAGTCACGGACTTTCGCTTCAAACTTTCACCCTCTGAAGACTCTAACCCAAATACAACAATCATTTTTATTTCTCTTAAAAACACACCCTCTCCAGTTTTATTTGGTCTAATTTTTTCATTGCAAACCTGCAATATAATTTTGCTAATTCAAATGTTTCATCTGCTTTGCATCTGCAGAAAGGGGCTGTGAAGCCTCATAACACAAAAGACTTTACATTGGACTTGACACATGAACATCTTGATGCCCCAGACTCATAGCAGAGTCTGGAACCTGCTGCCTGCTGGACACAGATGTGGACTGTTAGACTTTGAATGTTTGGAAGAAAGTTCTGAGAAAAGAAAAGCCAGTGACAGCTGAGCCTAAGTTCTTGCCCTGAATTACTTTGCTTTCCTGTTTTGGTTTTCAGTGTGGTTTGGTGCTTTTTGTTTGTTTGGCTTTGGTTTTTAGGGGGTTTAGGTTTGTGTGTTTCTTTGGGTTGGGTCTTTGTGAGATGTTTTTGTTGTTTGAGGGTTTTTTGTATGGTTTGGCTCAGATTATTTGGTTGGGGTTTTTTTGTTTTGATTTTTTTTTTTTTTTTTTTTAATAATCATTCTGTTGATAAACAGGAGGTAGAAAGGATGAGCCCCTGGTGCTGTGATGAAGGCAGTGTTTTCATTTACATTTTGGGAAGGGGTTCTTGAGTTTACAGGGAGGGGCAAAAGTAGATGCAAATATCCTCAGTGCCTGTTGGGTGAAGAATTGGGAGTGCCCATTGAGGGAGAAAGAGTTGGCATAACTGGGTATTATTAGCCTCAATGAGCAGTGCTCATCAGAAGTTCATCCTGTTTGACACAGTGTTGGTCTGTGATGAAGCCTAGTGCTTCAGTCCTTGCCAAATTAACAGTAAAACAAGATAGACAGACATATCTAAAGACCTTTGCCAATGTTCCAATCATTTTACAATCTCTTGGAACAATCTGCTTGGATGTTAATGCATTTATTGGGGATGCAGACATTAAATAGAATTTGCTTTCAGCATGATCCATACTGGATAATAAAAAGGGTCAGTTCTTTTCAAAAGATGCAAATAACTCAAAGAATTATAAATCATTCTCTACAGTGTATTTTCAAATCAAATATATTAGTTCTTGATTAAACCCTAGTTTAATTTTTACTCAGATTGTTTATTCACAAAATGCCTTCTCCTTTTATGAGAGATCAGATCAGGCTTAGTCCTTTTATCTTAACTTTTTCTTTGGTATGTAACATTTGACTGACTACATCTCACAATCTCAGAGTGGGCAAAAGCCAAGATGTCTGTTTTGTCATTTCCATTTAACTTCTACAGAATTATCTTTATTTTACTCATTAATGTTCCACTGCCTGTCATCACATTCACTGATCTCTCTATTCAAGTTGGTTGGTGATGGGATGGTTTGGCTCAATAGTTAATTACTTATCAAATTAATCAGTACTTTTTCTTGTGAGACACATCTTTAGTGTTATAGAAAGGGTACTGCATTTCCAGGGAGAAGGTTACAAAATTAACTAAAGGTATTTTTAATGTTACACAGATTGGATGAGATTTGTTGAGATAGCCATTCAGAGCACTGGGGAATCTCTAGGCTGCAATTTGGAAAATGTTTTTAGTCTTCTCTGATTCATGCCTATTATCTTATCCCAGATTTCATTTTAATTACTTCCCTCAGTTCTCTGAAACAACAAAGTTTATTCTTTTTTCATCCTTTGTGTTTATTTTTGTATAGGTGTCTGTCTTCGTTGCCCAGTCCCTGCTTTTCTTTCATCATGGTACAATATCCTTGCACTGCCATAGCCTTCTCCCCAACCTCTCCATGGCCCTTTTGTTTTCTCCCTTTCACATTCTCTTAATATTTACTTTTAATTATTCACTTTCGGGGATTTTCATTCAAAGTCCATCTTCTTGATCAGATGTTCCCAAACTCCTCTGGAGTCCAGATCTCTGTCCAGTGTTCCTATTCTACCACCAACCTGTCCTTGCTTATGGCTGGAGCAGTGGCTTCTTGTAATAGGTGTAGAGAAAGGAGCAATAGTGACTCTTACACTGTTGGCAGCCATCCTTCTTTCCATCCATGTGATCTTTCTCATCTAGCAACACCCAACGGCTCTGGAAGACTCCTGATAAAGTCATTGGACTGGCAAACTTACATTTTCCAGCATCCCATTACCACCAATATCATATGAGCTGATAGTTCTGCATAAGATACCAAATGGCTATTAAGATGACATAGTGCCCTAATTAGGTTGGATCTTTTTGTTAAAGGAGAAGATCGTGTTATGGGCATTCTTGATGTTTTTTATATAGTACCACTGAAAAAAAAGGTTGCTAGTTTTCAGTGCCTACAATGACATGAGCATATAAATGTATAGATCTTCAGATGTGAACCAACATTAACAGTGAGTTAAAACTTTTAGACTGCAACTCCCACCAAAGGAAGCCATAGGGTATGAAGAAATAGGCAGTAAAGTTCTTCACTGATTTGCCTGTATTCCACACAATTGTTCTTTATTCTGGCTACCTTTTACTCCTGCCTACCATCCAGATGTTTTCACTTGCACCCATGAATTACTGACTTAACAAATAAAGGGAATCTGGAAACATATGAAGTTAGGTAATGGATCACAACTATAGAAAATAAGTTATCATAACTACAGAAGTATAGAAGCCAGGTTGATATCTTTTTTACCCACTGAAAAAAATATGTCAAACTGGAAAACTTGTTGTGTATCACATACAAATTGCTACTTAAGAACTTGTTACCCAAAGCAATGTTTTCAACTAACTAGTTCTTCTTTACTACTGCATCTTTTAGTTCTCTCTGAGACAATTATTTATGTGATAATCAATTCAGATTATTTAGTTCTTTATTCAGGTAGGGAAATGGAGCAGATTCCTGTCAAATCAGGTACAGATTCAGTGCCTAATGAGACATTCTTCAAGTATATTTTTAGTGGAGATCCTGCAATTCTAGGAAGGGATTCTGCAGCACTCATTCACCAAGTCTCATGGTTCAGAATATAGTGAGACCCTTATTTTGTGTGAATGTGAATGTGATATAAGGTGTTAAGGATCCAGCTACCTGGGGGGTGAGGGGAAGGTTGTTTTGGCTGTTGCTTTTAGAAAGCTGGCAAGTTTATTTGTATGGAATGTGAATAGCATGGTATGAAATTATCTCTCATCCAGAACTACTAAAAGTAACACCTTTAGGTAGTATTTCTTGATAGAGAAGAATATAGCAAGGTTTTCCTAGAATTAAACCAAACCAAAAAACAAAACAAAACAAAAAAATACCAAAGAAACAAACAAAACTCCCCAGAACATTTAAGTGTAGAAATATATGTAGCCATTCTACCTAGTAATCTCTAATAGTGACAAATGGTTGTGCAACTTTGATTCCCACCCATCTTTTGTTCCCATATTTTTCCAGATTGGATCACCTTGCACCATTCTAAATCTCTTAAGAATCTGTCCTTCATTATTGGTTTGTTAGACAAAACCTACCAAAGAAGTTAACAGGACAGACCACTTTTTATAATAAACCAGAGGGTATTTCTGGTATAGATGAAAGCCCCTCTCCTGCAAAGAATAGCCAGCTCAAGGCTTCTCACAACACAGGCAAAATGTAATGTTTCTCTGCCTGAAAGCAGAGGGAGTAAAGATGGGGTTGCTATTGTCATGGAAAAATAATCAGAGACAGACAGACTGTAGACCAGATGAAAATTGTCTGCCACCCATGAGGAAGGTGGGTAGCATGATGCTGGACACAGCACTTCTGGACTGCCCGTCCTCTGCAGTCACAGCAGCCAGCCTGGTCTTCCACAACCCTGGTATAGGAAAAGCAGCCTGCTGGTCCACAGCTTACCTGGTCCACACCTGGGTTTAGTCTGTTGCAAAGGTCTATACGTTACTCTAAAACCTTTCTTGATTTCTCTGGGAAAGCTGTGTGCAGTCTTTAGCATGCCTGTATAGCTTTTTCAGCACCCATAGGTGCTGGGTGGGAGGCTAGAGGTGGGATCCTCAGTCTCGTTCCGAAGAGTCTCAGACTTCCACTGAACCACAGCACTTGCAACTTGCACTGAAAATTCCGGGGCTGATGCAGCTTGAAATCACAAAAACATGTAAATATAATTAATCTCTTTGAGATAATTTTCAGTGGCAAGTAAAGTTCACTTGTTTTCATCTCCCTGTGAGTCCTGTTACACAGCTTTTTTAGAGACCTATCTAATTTCCATTTGTTTGGGGCATACTTTTAAACAGATATGCCAATTAAAAGCTAAATAATTTTTCTCTTTAACAGCCTTAGCCAGTCAAAAAGACATTTATGTCCACATTTTAGTTAGCAGTTACATTCCAGTCTAGTGTACTATTGTGCTCATTTCACCTAAACTTTCTAAGTACATGATGCTCCTCTTTGGGTTCCTTCCTCTTTACCCACTGCCCCCCCCTAGTCCATGATGTACTTTTATTTATGGTGTCTGGTTAGCTTTGGCACTGTCTACCCTCAGGTTTAATTAGCCAATGTACTGCTGATGTGGCTCATAAGGAACTAAGGTCTAGGTCTCAGGAAAACAATAGTTTTGATCAGCAGTTGTCCTGGTTTGGGCCAGGATAGAATTAATTTTCTGTCTTTTAATTTTGCTTTCAGTTGTCTCTTCCAAGTGGCTGTACTTGCTGAAATTATCAGCAGGTTTCTCAGTCACTGTCTGCTTCTAGGACTGATAACACTCGATGTTTATACTTATGTCTAGAGAATGGGCTGCAGAACTAAGGCTATTGCTTGGTTCTGAGGGACATCTTATGCTCTGGAAAGAGAAAAGGAGTAAAGGGGTGACACCTACAACCCTCCTTTAGGGAGGAGTGGACAAGACAGGTGACCAAGATTGTCCAAACACAGTATTCCATCCCATATGCATCATATGGGACCACAAGAGTCAAGCTTCTTCACCTTCACCCTTTCCTTCTTTCTTCACCTGTCCCTGTTTGCTTTGACATCCTGGGAGGATTCCGTCTGTCTGCCTGTGGTCCTGATCCGTGCCAGTCTGTATCTGTGTGTATCTGCCTCCTGCTCCTGCTGACTCCAGGAGTCCAGCCTGGACTTTTCCAGGTCTGCCCTGCAGCCTTGGTGGTGATGTGAGTACTACTGGGGGGAAAGGAAGGAGGATATTTTTCTGTAAATTTGTATAAATTACTAACATTTCCTTTTGTATCATTACTGTTTCATTAAGGCTGTGTAGTTTAGTGTGCACCTTGTAAGTCTCCTTTATTCTCTCTCCTTTCTTTATCAGGGAGAGGAGGGGGATTAATAATTAATAATTAATAGACAGCATCTGTCATTCAGTGAATTGCAGGCCCAGTGTTAAAACTGTGACAGCAGTACTGCTGGCAGATCTCATAACCCCCATAATAGCAACAGGAAGAGGCTAAGAAATGAAGTGTATATTCTACACACCTGCAGAATAGTTTGCTCCAATATCCATCTTAGCCTTGTTGGGGTGACAACACTGTGCAAGGTCTCCAGGCACTTACTGTGGTTGTTTGCCCTTAAGTAGTGCTGAGAGTCATTAGGGATTTTGACACTCAAGTTGGCAGTCTGGTGTTGAAGAATGGATCCTTAAGAAATAAGGTAAGGTTTCAACACTGTCTGCTGACATCTGCTATCTGAAGATCTCATGCTTATTACCCAGGAGGCAGGTGAAATTTCAAAAGAAAAAGATGGAAATTTATTTTTTATCTTTTCTGCTCAGAGAGGAGTAGGTGTGAAGTTAAACTGGTGGGAACAGGTTATTTTTAGTAACGTATTTCTTAGTAATTTCTGTTAAGTACTTTTCCTCCTGCATTTACTCTTCCCAATTCATCCATTTTCAGAAAATAAGTCCGTATCTTTCTGTCCCTGGTGAAATGACACAAACCTAATGGTAGCATGCATATTGCTTTTAGACTCCTAGAGTCAGAAGCCTACTAAGAAGCTGACACATCCTTTTGAAATAACCATCTTCTCCAGAGAAAGGCTGATGCCCAGGGTCTGAACACATTATCTTGTGACTTTTCAACTTGCATTTACAGAAGTAAGGGAAGAAGATCTCAAAAAAGAAGTTATCGATATGTTTGAAAAAAAGAAATAAACGGCAATTACGGAGTTGGGGGACTACTGACCTCACACTCATTGTGTAATCCTGTCATTCAAGGGATGTTCATCACTCCCAATATATGTTGAGATTCTAAGATATAAAGTGCCACTTTCTCACTATACTTGTCCACTATCTTGTGGACAGGCTGAAAAATGTATCTACTGAAATTTTCTTCAAAGGATAACTCTGAAATAATATGTTAAGCACTGGTTATATCAGAGATGAACACTATGCTGAAACTTCATTACACTGCATGTCTGAGGCAGTAAATAACAGTTACTGAAGCAAGGATAAGCCACAACTTACTTTTTTCTAAGTCTAAATCTGCTCAACAGTAGTGAGAGTATAAAAAAATTATTGTGTGCCTCTGTTTTCTCATATATACAACAACTGATCTAGTGAGGTAATGGGGCAGATGGATGGAAATCAAGTAATGAGAGCTGTATCTCCTAGCACTCAATTTGTCATGCAGGTGTCACTTGCATCTAAGCCTTTACTGTGTGTATGCTGGTGGATAGGATTGTCTTCTTCTTCATGCCCTGTTACACTGATTCTGTCAAAACATTCTTCAAGAAATGTAATTCATGAATGCCCCATTAATGAAATTCTTCAAAACTGCTCAGAAGGGAAAATGCCTGTTGTATTCTTTCAGCAAACAAACCCTAAATCTGATGGCAGAATCCTATTCTAACTGTAGCCTACAGAAAATACAAATAAATGCTTTGGGGTGTTTTGAGACCTTCAATGGAATAAAAGACATCTGGGCATTTGATTCATATTCATGCCTACTAGGGTCTTTTTTTCTATAAATGTCATCACTAGAAAGAAACTTGGAAAAAAAAGCTTCCTTCTGTAGGCATTCATAAGCAATGCAGTCAGTACAGTATTGATGCAAAAAAATCTTCATTAAGACTCCATCTTCTCAATTCTTTTTCTATACTATCCAGCCTTACACACAAAAACTACATTAATAGAACACCACTGTGGTTGCAAACTTCAGTACACAAAGCTAGGAAATGATAACTAAATTCTCATATGCAAAAAGAATTTTATACACCTTTTTTCAGATTATATGTTTCCTAATTGCATGATCACAGAGTGATTTCTACCAGATACTTACTTTATTTGATGTACAAAAAGGTCAGGTGCAGACTTCCCACAACTCCAGTATCCAAGCTCTGTTAGCAACATCTGAGTTCTTCATCTAGACAATCTTGGGTTTTATCTTGTATCCCAACTCCCCATCAAATCTCTTTTTTGTTCTCTA
This sequence comes from Phaethornis superciliosus, assembly GCA_023637945.1. Lineage (NCBI taxonomy): Eukaryota > Metazoa > Chordata > Aves > Apodiformes > Trochilidae > Phaethornis > Phaethornis superciliosus. The sequence continues at coordinate 57,783,604 of JAJQWJ010000001.1, read as the reverse complement.
TTTTGCCTCTCACGGAAAAAATTTCCAGTATCCATCACTACCTGGGCTTGAGTAAAGAGAAGCAACCAATTTATAAAAACATGATTTTGCTCCTGCAATGGTGTGTGGAAAAGAAAAAGAAAATATATATTTTTTAATCTATTCCTGTCAGGCAGCAGTAGATGCAAGGCCTGGTAACAATTCAAAGGAGACTAAGACTTCTTAGCTGCTGTGTTAGACTAGTCAAGGAAGAAGCAGAGACCTGATATGACTTTATGATTATAGATCCTTCAAGGATGCAGTTCTTCCCTTTTACCAACTTTCCGCTAAGCACATATGAATTTCTAAAGGCTTACATAAGTAATTTTTTTTTAATACTCACACATTGATGGCATTGTTCCTTATCAGAATTCTGAGAGGATTTCTTAATCCATCACTAGTTTCGAGGCTCCAATTGCTAACCACCCTGTAACCTGTGGCTCAACACCTCTCAAACTTGTCACAGATTATCCTGCAGAAAGAGGACTTGCAACTATTCCTTCATTCCAATGAGCTGCTTGATAAAAAGGGGTAAGGCTCCTATATTACAGCTTAGTAATTGCTTTAGCAAAGGTACCACTGTATTTGGCATAAAACCCATTCTCAAGCAGTAATATAATTTTCACTTCAATATGGGAGAAGGTAAGGAAGTGTAGTAACTCCTGATGATCATCACTTATTTTGCAAGGCTGCTTCTATTTTGTGTTTGGTTATGCTGAGTAAAAGAAGGGGAAAAGTTTCAAAAAGCCATTGGCATCAAGTTTTGTTCTGGAAAGTCTCACAAGTTATTCCCTCTCATTGGAATTGCTGTGATATCAATATATTTGACATAGAAAGAATGAGGCAGCACACTTGGAAAAATTTTCAACATGGACAAAGGGCACCATGCCAGTGTAATTTCCAATTCCGTCACTAAGATTTTGTGTGTTCATTGGAGAAGTGACATTTAAAATTATTTTCTCTTTCTGTAGATGAAATTCCTCTTTTAACTGACTAAAAACCATGCTGCTTTCATTGTAAACTCCACTTGGCCTGGTCATTTTTTTTAGGTGCTGCAGGAACTGTGAATTCTGATGTCATTCATGGTAGTAAAAGCTTATTCTTTTCTTCAGTACACAATCTGATACAGACTGCAATTTTAAAGTAAGTAGTAATGCCAGCACCTGTGTGGTTGCTAGCTCAAAAAATGCAAGTACATAGAGTGTAAAATAGCTATTGAATTGGTTGGGATTTTTTGTATCTGTTGCTGAGTTCCTTCAATGTCACCTTCAGACTTTGAAGCACTGTCCCTGTTCTGGGCTGGCTTTGTCTGCTTGGCCTCTGCTATGTCTGACAGGTTTAGTTTCACCTAAGTATCAAATGGAAAAAAAACCTGCCATGTCAAGATACTGTCTGAATCACGGAATATTCAATTGTTAAGGGACTCCTCTGAAAAAGAGGTGTTTAATGCTGACAGGTTCATTGGCACCAGTATTGGTCTTGCCTTGTTGCCTGACTTTAGGATTAACTACCCTGTAACTGCTGTTGAGACTGGGGAGGATTATCCATCCTTTTGTTACTGAGTGGCACTGAGGAGATGAGGTGACCTTTCCAATTCTTTTGCCAACGTAGCAAGTCCAGATCATAGCTCACAACTTCTCAAATGCCAGGAAGAACATAGAAACTCTGTTTAGCACTAACAGGCTTGTCCAGAGACCTGGATGCAGCTCACCATAACTTCTCAGCCTTGGCAAAGGAACATTTCAGTTTAATCACAGTACACAACCTACTTGTAGCCACTAAAATGAGTTCATGTTTATATGCTTGGCTGTTTAGACTAGGCTCCCTGATAATATTCAGAGGCATATACATATATTTCCACTGTGCAATTGTCCAACAAGGACATTCGTCTGTCATTTTTGCTAAATGCTGGAAAAGATGCTTACTGCTGTGATGGCCAAAAAGCAAATAAACTTGAGTCATTAGAGAGGACCTGGGTTGCATTTTTCCCTCCCTTCATTGGGAAGTAGCAGCTATAATGCATTTCTGTTTCCTAGAGAAATCCTCTAGAAAATATTTATAAGAATTACTCTCTTTGGGAAAAATTATGGAAGTTCTAGGATCTGACTGGTAATTATTGTAATTTATTTTATGGTCTAAAATATTCCCATTTAACTCACTAGGTAGTGATTCTTATAAGTAAGTCTGGGGTTATTTCCTTCCCCACAGTGCCTAATTTTAGTTCAGGTAATTTTTTATACAGATTCTAAAGGACTGATCATTGATACAAAACTTATTCTTAAAAAATTAACAAAAAAAGCCCCCACAAACAAAAATTTTAAAAAAGTCTTGATACCATGCATTATCTTTTAATAGAATCTATGTTTTTATCAGTCAGCTTTCTGGTTTTACTTTGTTTACATTTTATATTTACCTGTTTTTTTTGTATTTTTGTTTTTTGTTTGTTTGGTTGGTTGGTTGGGTTTTTTTGGTCAGACTTACAAGATCTTTAATATAAAATCAGCATAAATGTGGAAAAGGACAGACATGTTACTACTGAAACCCTGGCTGCCTAAGGAAGAAATTCAACCATTCATATGGCACCCTCCAAACATGCCTAACCCATTGTGTTTGAGATATTTGAGCTGAGAGATGATTCTGGCCATAAAGGACATTGCTTGGACTGCATGGAACTTGATGGACATCTTAACAGTTTACCTGATCATAATTAGGCTTACTGTCTGAAAAGGATACTTGACTGTGGGAACAACTCATTTGTCACAGGTATTCTTTAAATAACTCAGCTATTCCTACTTTCTGGCAGAAACCTTCTGTCAGTGATTGAATGAGCCTTCCCACTATCTTCATAATCCTTCAACTACTGTTAGGCCAGTTTTCTTTCTAATTAGCATCCTGACTCTGGGGAAGCCTGTATTGGTAACACTTTCAGAAGTTAATGAAGCTATTCTGAAAACAATTAAACCTTCTATGTATGAGACAAGTGCTTCTAATGGAAACAAAAGCTCTTGTTTTGATCAGGTAGAATACCCTCTTTTGCACCAGAGTAGTGAAAAGTGTCTTTAGATGAATTAAAATCTAAATGTTTAAGGCTAAGTGCAGAGGAGTGATTCTGGGCTTTAATACTTCTAAAAAGGATAGCAGATATTAATTATACAGATCTACAAATCATCTAAGGCTTTTTTAGTCTTATTAGCTTATAAAGCTATATGAAGGCTTATAGTCTCATTAAGCATTCATACTGCCTGGCAAAAAACAAAGAAGTGTAACAAAAGAAACAGAGTATCAAGAGACACACACATTTACACACACACACACTATATCTAGTATTTGAGAGTGAGGTGGTCAAGTAGAAACAATCACTAAAATAGAACTTCATAAAAGTGCTCATACGCGTGTATATATATATATTTATATTCCCAGGACACAGACAGGGACATAAAGTCTAGTTCAGATTCAATACCACTGAAATCAGTGCAGTTACTCCACTGACTTCAGCAAACCTTGATTTAGGCTTAAGAGTACCTGGGTCAGCTTCACCTTGTCAAACAGTGAAGTTTAAAATGATTTTAAATTTTGTTCAGTACTGCTTTCCTTTTCCAGAAGATTCTGGAAAGAGAATGATACATGTTTGTACAGAGTAGTTATGCTACTGTACATTATCCAGAATTTTGCTGCACAACACAGGTGTTAAGATTTCTTCATTAGAGAAATTAAAGTTAATAAAATAAAATAAATAAAGGCTTCAAACACAGCACTTGTTACTTTTTCTCAGTTTGCTGTTATGCACTATTAAGAGCTCTGAAAACATTGCCACTGACTTTATGGAGTATGAAATGAAGTTGTTTCTAAGTTATCAAAAATAGCAATCAACTATTTCTATAAGTTGAAATAAAGTATTGACTTCATCATGGTAGGTCCAGACTTCAAGAAGTACTATCAACCTCAAATCACATTAACTTAAGAAAACTGAAATTGCACCATACTTATTCTGTATATCTTCACTAACTGTTATGGCTTTTAAAGCACTATTTAAAGCAACTGAAAAAAAAAAAAAACCTAGAAAGAAAATAGCCCTTTCCTTCAATTTTTTTTGCTATAGAGCATAACACCATCACAGGTTTTGATATGGATATTTACCTTTTTGTGTCCAAAAGTACAACGGAATTCTGGGAGAAACTGAGACAAAAACACAATATGTTAAAACAGAATATTCTGTTGATTGGCTGAAATCGATTTTGGCATAAATGAGAATTAATTTCTGTTTAATAACTTATTTTCCTTTGCATTCTGAAAATTTTAGGGTTTTATGATGCTTTCTAGTTACTGGAAGGCCAGTTTACCAGTCTTTATTTTTCTTCTGGTTCCTCTAAACCCAGGCAATCTGGATCTTGCTCTGACTTCCTTGGGTTTTGTTGATTTTTCTTTTTTTCTGTTACATGCACAGGAAAATCTCCATTAAATTTTAATTTACTGTCCATTGTGGGTAGCATATGTAACAGAGCTTCCACTTTGCACTCAAGAACGGGGAATTTATTTTACAGCATAGATTAAATTTCACTTATTTCTGAAAGCCTTTTCCTACTACAAAAGATGTTTGGCAGCCTGTTCTGCAGTAGCCCTGTGTTCACTGCAATGGCAGATGAATCTCAAAGGCTGGGACTTGCTTCAGACTTCTGGTCTTGCTCTTCATGCTCTGATACTCTTAAAGAATTGTGCAATTTAGCATCTGTAAATTAAGAGCAGTAATTTATAAACAAAGTGTCACAACCTTCTGTGTTGAAGTGGATCAACTGACACAATTCAGCCAGCCTCCTAAATCAGATTTGAATTTCTGTTCCCCAGGAGAATACCCTGAATGGCTGATTTTACGAAAAGTAGATATTTCATTGACTACACACAACAACAGATCACAGATAACAGCTTTGTCCATGCATCCCTATATCTTGAGTGTCACACAGCAGAGTCAGATGTTGCTAGGTATTTAAAATGCTGATTAACCACAGGAGTGTGCCTGAAGGAAAGGGAACAGAACACCTTCTTGGTTGTCAGGAATGTTTTAGCCTCTATTGCAGCTGGCACATAATGCATTGTTAGAGTACCAAAGTACTTTGCAGTCACTTTCTGAAAAAAGCACTGTATTTTTCCTCAATAGACCGCATAGTAGTTGAATTCAGCAACAACAATGAAGTAAGAATGTAAAAAGAAATAAGTAAGAATGTAAAAAGGACTTCACAGCTGTTAAATGGCATATGATCTTTATGCACTTTTATAAATCAGAATACTTGAGGGTCTTAAACCTCACTTACATGTAAAATGGCTATATTTGGATTTTTTTTTCCATTAAAACCCAGTTAATATTTAAGTGTTTGGAGTCTTATAAACAGACTTAATCCTATTTTGCTTATTGGTGTTCTGGTGTACAGAAAGTACCATAACCTGTTTGAGGTTGTGTACTGTTACACCTTTATTCCAACAATTTAAAAATGAGACCAAACAGTAGTGTGAAAATTGTACATCAGAATAACTTGATCATGTAGCACAATCTCAAAATTTACAAGTTCCTATTGAAACCAGTATGGTTTACATGTTTCTTAATAATAGGACTGTTAAAACTGAGATTTTCAACCTTAAATAACTGCCAATTTTAAAAAAATTATACACTTGACATTACTATAGATTTTGCTTTTTGGTTTTTTTTTTTTTTTTTTTTTTTTTTGTTGTAGTTTGTTTTGGGGTTTTGCTGTTTGTTTTTTAATATAAATAGACCTCTTGCTTCAGAACCTATGTAGCTTCTGGAGAAATCTTCCTTGTTGCTGAATGAAATCTGAAGTGCAAATATTTGCATCTGATTTCTCTTACTGTCCTTGGCATAAGGATCCTTCTGCATTGCTTGTTTACTCTGTGTCCAAAAGCAATTGCCACTTCAGGATTTTCAAGGACAAAGGCTGATGGCGTGATTTTATGATAAATATGAAAAGATCATTCACTTTTAAAATCAGTCTCTGAAAAACTCCATGTTCATAGGTAGTCACTCCTCCTGACCCTGTTAGTTTTTGTAAACTAATGTTAATCATCCTTATCTAGAACCTCTGACAAATGCTGCTCTGAGTCTGGGCAACTTTTGTCCACTCTGTGTGTAAGTCACCAACCTGACACATGAAGTGTAATTTTTAGACATTTTGTTTTGACATGAATTTCTATAATTTGTAATTTGTGGTGAGGTATCAGATAATCCAAATAATATATGCTGCTCTTACAACCTATGAATTTTTGTGGGTACTGAGAGTTCCTTAATCTAATAGCACATAAGAACATTAAGAGCCTGCAGAAACTGTTCAATATTTTGTAGGTTTAGATGCTGACAATTTACTTAAGACATATCACGAGACCAAAAAAAGTGAAACTGCTGAGAACTCTGGTAACAGGCAGTAGACAGTCTGGTTTTATTTATATTGAAGCCATATACAAAATCCTGTTTTCCATACATCCCCAGAAATTCATTCTTTGTGACTGTCACAGTTACAATCCTCCAACAATGCAAGAAAACATTATTACATGAAGGCTGATCCTTTAGCTTCAATTAGGAGAATGGACAAAATCAGTCACTTCAGTATAGCTCATTTCTGAACTGGATTTGCTCATGAAAATAGCTAACACAATAGAGACCAATCTGTATGTTACCATGGCATCTCCAGAAAATAATTCATACCAAAATTAAGCTATTTTTACAGATATGCAGTTTGTTTGTTTCCCAAAATGCTTTTCTAGTTGTCATAATATGTCAAAAATTGCAGGCAGTAACACATGGGATCTCTGGCATGTTCAAGTTTATGATTTACTTCTGCTCATTTGACATCACCCTTGACTAAAGCCTGAGAAGTGGGCACTGCTGGCAGCAGAATATTAAGCTTGATGGCCCAACGTCTTAATTAAATCTATCAAACACTGTCTTACCGTGGGTAACCTGCTCCAGAGTACACAATATGTTGGTACCATACTTCAAAACCTGATTTCTGCCCACAATGAAGCAACTTCTGACCAAGTTATAGCTTTTAAGGAGCTGATGTAACATCACAAAATAGCATCTGTGCTATCTTTTACAGCTCAGCATTTTTTCTCTTAAAATAAGTTCTTATCGTGCTGGGAGAAGAAAATAGTAAATACTGAATAGTATCCCTATTATTACTCCTTCTGATGATGTAGATTGTTACTCAAAGCACGTGTGTACTTTCCTTCCTCTTCCATTCTAAGAATGCATCAATGGCTTTTAAAAATCGGATTGTATGCACATTTGCTCCCCTCCTCTAAATTCTGTTCTCCTTGCACTCCCCTCGAAAATTCAGGCACCCTCTCTGCCCACTCACAGGGTTTATCATGGTCCTCTTAGCACGCTGATGTATTGCAACAACTCATTTTACACTGCTAATGAAGTGAAAGAAAGATGATGAATAAAAACAACAACAACAACAACAACAAAAAGGAGCGTTGATGGTTGTTCTATGCCCACCGCAGGGGAAAAAAACAAAACAAAACAAACTAAAAACTAAAACACATTTATCACTTCACTCTCGGCAGTTACCAGGGCATGATGAAAAGAAACAGCACCGGGACATTTCAGCAAAAAGCTGTGATCTTCATTTCTGACGTGGGCTGTCGAAAGTTGGGTGTCCCATCCAAGTCTGACCGCACCTTCGCCTCGCCGCCAGCACCTGAAAGCAGAGCAGAGGAGAGCCGGGCCGGGCCGGGCCGCCGGTTCTGCTCCTGGCTCTCCCCTCACTTACCAGAGAACTCTGCGGGGCTCTCTGGATGGGACGGAGCCCTCAGGTGCGGCGCCTGGGACGCTCGCTACAGGAGGGCGATAGCCGGCGGCCGGGACACCCCTTGTGCAGGCAGAAGCCGGCGGTCGCCTTCCCCGGCGCGGAGCGGGTTCTCGTCTCACAGCCCCAGCCCGCAGGACGGGTTCGGTGTCACCGTCGCGGCGGGGAGCCGCTGGAAGCCCTACCCTTCTCCTCCCTCCCCCCCACCTCCGCCCGAGCCCAGGTGTAGCGGCCCGGGGAGCCGCGCTGACGGGCGGGCGGGCGGGCAGGCGGCGGTGGCGGCCGCTGCTGGTTGGGCGCTCGGCGCCTGTCGCTGGGCGGCCTGTCAGCGGGCTGGCTCCGCCTCGGCCCCGAGCCTCCGCCCGCCCATGCACAGACATGACACAGACACAGAGTCACTGCAGCTGCTGCTGAGCCCGGGGCAGAGCGGCAGCGGGTACCCCGCTCCCGGCATCCGCGGAACGGCAAGAGGCGGCCGCCCCCGCCTCCGCCTCGGCTCGCCGGGCACAGCGCCGGCGGCGGTCGGGTTTCGGCACCGAGACCCGCAGGGGGCAGCCTGGCACCGGGCGCCGGAGGGATCCGGCGGGGGAAGGCTGGCAGCGGGGAAGGGGCGGGAGGCAAGGAAGGAAGGAAGGGAGGAAGGGGAAGGGGGCAGCCTGGCACTGAGACTCGGAGGCGGTCGCCGGGCACCGGCACGGAGCGAGTCCGGGAGCAGCGCGGCACCCAGCGACCGCTGAGACCGGGCCGGCAGCGGTAGCAGCGGCGGCGGCAGTGCCGGAGGGAGCCTCTCCGCGCTTGACTCCGCGGTGCCGGTGACCTTCCCGCTGCTGCTCGCCGCCCGCCAGGCCGGGGCAAGGCCTCCCTGCAGAGAGTGTGCACCAGGCCCCGGGGAGAGGACAGGAGGCCGGGCCGGAATCCCTCATCGCCCCCGGGTCCTTCTGGCCGCCGGCGGGGCCTGTGCGCCGCGCGGCTCGCCGCCGGGGAGAGGGGCGGGGGAAGGCGAGCGGGACGGACGGACGGGGCCGGGCTGCACTTCAGGACAGCGCCAAGCAGAGAGCCGGCAGGCCCTGGAGAAAGAACTGGGCGGAGGAGGAGGCAGCCACCTCGGCGACGCATCCCGGGAAGCGTGGGGGGGAACCTTCCCGCCGCCCTCCTCCTCCTCCTCCCACCCTCAGCAGCTTCTCGTCCCGTGGAGAGTGGAGCCGCCGGTGCCGCCCCGGCTGGGACCCGCCGGCTGACACCTCCGGAGCACCGGGCTGTGCGAAGGGAGCTGAAGCAGCCCGCCTGGAGCGAAGGAAGGGAAAAGACCGCTTAGAGGTGGGCGCTGAGCGCCCGTCCCGGTGTCCCGGGAGCCACCCGGGGAAGGTAAGTGCCTCGTCGGGTCGCTGCTGCTTTTAGAGGCGAAGGGCGGGGGGGAAGGCAAGAAACAATCGATGAGTTTCTTCCTTCCAGCTGCTCGGGGGACGGGGCATCCGAGTTTCGTAGGGCTGGGGTGGTGGTGATTTTATCTCCTTGGATTTGAATCCCCGTCAGCTCTGGAGTTGCAGAGGTGCGCGGCTGGAGGCACGCCGGTGGCTCTATTGTCACGGAGGGGCACATCCCCCTCACCTCCCCCCCCCCCCCGTCCTCCCCAGCCGAGAGAGGTTACCCCGCCTGACTCGCACCCCGAGTCCCTTTTATTTACACCGCACCCCCACACCCCTCTCCCCATCCCGGGGTGTGTTCCCGCTCCTTGGGGGGCTTCAAGCCGTGTTGGCGATGAAGAAGCGGAGCAGCCGTCCCGCCAAATACCTCTGGCTGTGCAGGAGAGTCCGGGAGAGCCAGGGGCTGCTGCCCGGCAGCTCTAAGGGTGTCAGGGCGTGGGGTGTGAACGCCTTGCCCCTCGGCGTGCTTGCTCCGGGAGCCATCCTGGCTGGACGGGAGGGACTTGCCCGCCTGCTCGCCTCGGAGCTGGAGTTTCTCTAGGACGTTCAGATGGGGAGAGTGGTTTCCCCATCCCCCTTCAGCCTCCTCAGCAAGCTTTCATCCCTGGAAGCTCTCCTTTGGGAAGGCTTCTGCTATCACCTCCTATCCCAGAATTGTGTCATTTAGATCATTAATCCCTACTCACCAGGGGCGAAAAAATAGCAACTTGCGGCCTCTGTGGAGGTGACGTGAAGTTTGGCAATGCCTTATGTAACCCTTTTTGGAGGAATTCCTATCTCTTCCACTGTGCCCAGGTTTGCTTTAGAAAGTGAGTGAATTTTCTTCTCGGTAGAACATCAGACAAGCGATCTTTATTTGTGTTTTCACCTGATTACAATGGTTACTGCTTTGTTCAGCTTGGAACAGCGGTACTGCCAGACAGCAAATAAAGACTACTTTTTGTGGTTTTTCCAGCATGCTTTTTTTTTTTTTTTTTTTTTTCCCACAGAAAATTAGCCTGTGGAAGATTCTGAACAGTTGTTGTAAGGTCTTACCTCCTCATGTATATATTGTACTTGGTTTTCTTAGCACTCTAAAGTTACAACAGGAAACATTCTCACGGCACTGTCGTTTATGTGTTTTGGAAGGTATAGATGCCAAGATGGAAATGACAATGTATCAAATTATTTTTAAACACTGTTACCTTTTAAAATACATTTTCAGTACTAGAAGGCACAGGAAGCACTGAGCTAAACAGAGTACTTTATCAGAACCAGAGCTGGCAATTGCCAACAGGTCAGCACATTTTTTGTAAAGAAATCTTCTGGATACAGATTAATTTTCTTTGTACCACATTAAGTTTTTAAACTTCTTCAGAAATAGAAACAGCAGGAAATTATATAGATGGATTGAAAGGCTGCCTAGTTTCCCTGCAGTTTCAGTAAGTGGTTATGTTTTCTACAGAAAAGCTTCACACAAAAAGGCAGGGTAGTGATTTACCATATATCCTTTTAACTCCTGCTGCAAAGGTACACTAGGGGGACTAGTTTGGGTTGGTTTCTTTTTTTTTTTTTCCATTCAATAGTGAAAATGCACAGACTATTGTAGTAAGACCTATTAAATGAAGGCTTTTTTTATCACCTTTTAGAGCTCTGCCATTATACTGTAAACTTAGCTGAAAAATCACACAGATAAACTCAGGTGATGAGGTCAGGGCAGCAGGTATCTTCTAACACTCATTCTGCTGCCTACTGCAAATGGAGATAGGTTATCAGAAGGTTACTTTACTTAAAAGAATAGAACAAATTAACAAAGAAAACAAAACAAATGTTCTCACTGTGCTGCAGTTTTTTAAAATGCCAAGGTGGACAGGTATCCCTAGGCTTTTTGAAACCTGCTAATTGCTGGTAAGTATTCCAAGTTTGAAATGTGAAATTCTTATTGCTTAGGTGTCCTGTGACGGCCCTGGATCAGCAAGGCTGCAAGTCATGTAGAAGCCGCAGTAACTGCAGAGTCTCTGATGGATAATTGGATTGGTAGGTTATTTGTGTTTTGTTTTTTTTTTTCTGTCTATTTTTTTGGGGTCTTCTAATTGCCTTCTGTTGTAGCAGGTTCCTTTTTTCCAACCTGTTGATGTTTAATGGTCAAATTTTTTTTATTTATATTGTATATTGCATCTTTCCTGTTCAAAATACATACCCTCTTCTCAGTTGCTGGTAAAGAAGAAATTAATGTAAGTATTTTGATATAAGCAAGATTATTTTATATATATATATACACATGAAATATGGTTCACACCTTTTTTGTCTTCTCCATTTAGATGACATAAAAAGGTTATAAGTTTTCTCAGGCCTGGAAAAATATGCACTGGTTTTCTTTGAAGGAGCACTGATAATAATATTGCTAGTATGTTGAATTCTCTATGCCAGCTATTCAGCCTACACAAATTCCAAAGTACGTTCCTCAGAAAGCCAAAGTGCAGAGCAGTGGTGAATGACTGTATGTGTGTTGTCAAAATTAAAATCTGTTGGAGGCTTGATCTGAAATTTCAGTGTGTAGGACTTAAAATTGAGAAAAGTAGTATTCCTTCTGAATGATTTATTTTAGAAAATTGTTAAAACTAAGCATTTCCCATGTGCATTTAAATCACTAAACTGAAGTGATCTTTTGCAGAATGATTTTGAAATAACAGTCCTCCAAACTATTACTGGTGTGACTATTTCTTGCTCAAATGTATATTATTTGTTTTTTTTTTTTTCTGGGTCAATTGTCAATAGATCCTTACTGGAATACTCTGACCTTCTGTCATCTGTCTGTTTTCTTTTTTGTATATGTGCCTTTATAAGAGTAATCTTAAAAAACTGAACACACACATACGTAAAACCACTGAAACCCAAGACATTTTGCCTTATGTTTATATACTTTTTATAAAGGCTAATGTTGGGTAAGATTCATAACTTCACTATAGTCTTTTCACTATATGCTAAACTTGAGCTACATGGAAACTCCTATGATGATGGGAATGCTTGTGTAGATCCAGAACAGCATTCTTTCCCTCCTCCTCCCCCCCTTTTTTTTTTTTTTTTTTTTTTTTTTTTTTCCTTTCTTTCTTTTTTTCTTTTTTTTTCCTGGCTTCTGTGGAAGGCTGTGTTAATGGACTTCTGACAGCCTCGTTAGAAGACTTGCCATGATCTGCATTAGAATAAATTAAAAAAAAATCAACTTTCAGATTTCTGAGACATCTTTTTTCTATAACTTATGAGTGCTGATAACATGAAGATAAAGACATTAGAAAAGGGCATAATGGCCAGTGCAAGTGTACAGTTCATTAATCTTCAAGGGCTTGTCTCCATTCTTTCCAGAGTTAGCTATATTGATTATTTGTGTAATTCTGTGGCTAAAGAACTTTATGAAAAATAGTTTTGTGTAAAGTAACGTACACACATGAGCACAGACACTATTTTTGCTCTCTTACTTGTCTGGGTTTGGTTCATCTTCATTTTGTTGTGAATGCTAGCTTTAAAAAGCAGTCATTGTTCATTATCCCACATGGCATAATTTAAGAGCTGGCAAGTCAGAATTACTATCAGGAAAGGTAATTTTACTTTTCCTTTTTTTGATTTTTCATTGGATAACTAATTTTCTCTTTCTTGTGGTATACCCACCTGAAGATAAGGTTTAAGAAATGAGCTTTGTATTTTGTAGGGTTTCATGACTCTGGTGTCACTTGGCTCAGTGTTTGAAGGTCTCTCATGTGTCTTGTGAAATCTTGATTAATGCATGGATGTAGAAGGAGTAGCAGATAAATTCTATATTATATGTAAGTTGGTGACTCAAAAATCAAGGAGAAAATGTCTAGAAAGGATTATCCTGGCTTTGGCACTCTCTTTGAAGAAAAATTTTCAAGGCTGGAACCCTCATTGAAGTGCCATCTGTGTCAGAATAAGAAGTAGAATGTGTAAATAGTTCTACTACCTGTTATAATTTGCAGATCAGGCCAGTTTGGTCTCACAGTGCTTACAGTAGTATCCACATCACTGCTCTTTCTGGGATATAGCTACTATTTCCACAACAGTGGAGTTAAGTGAGTGGAAAGTAGTCTTACAATTGGCAAGAAGAACCCCATCAATGTCTATCCAATGCTATATCAAAAAGCCAGATGTAATCATGTAAGCCTGACGATGGAGGAAGCTGGAAATGTCAGATGGTGAATGCAGTCTTCCTTTCAAATCTACACATGAGGTAGGCATGTTTGAAAATATTAAATAGATGACTTTTTAAGAGAAAGTTCCCTGTCCTTGTAAGTCTGATCTCTTGACCAGTGTTACAAAGAGACAGATGCCACCACCATACAGCTCTTCTCCAATGCATTTTTGAGTGTTGGTGAGTCAGTTCTGTTACTCCATGTCTACACAAATTTTGCACATGTTGAGCCAGACTCCGTGCATGCTGCCCTGAGGGGACAGCTACTCAAGGTTCAAGTCAATTAATGTTGGCTGGCTTTACTATTTTCCCAGATACCTGTGAAAATTATAGAAATCATAACAATTTAACAATTTTTGATCTGCTGTTTTTTTTTTTTTTTTTTTTAAAAAGCCACCAGTAGCAGTGCTAACACCAGAACCATAGCTTTCTTAAATCAGGAGGACAACAACCATATCAATTTAAACCTACTTTCACATTCTGGCAGTAATACACTCTTACAAGAAGATTTGTGTTCAGCAAAACATGTGTCTTTTTAATCAGCCCCTCGCTTCCTTCGCCAGAAAATTTCTGCTGCTTAAAACTTGCAGGGAAACTGAGTTGCTGCTTTCAGTTGCAGCTTTCAGTAGTTCCTCTGCAGTTTATCCCCAAATGTAATGTTCACATGCAAAATGTGATTGTTTCAATTAAATCATTGTTTTTTGCATTTTATCTCTTGGTAGGCATTTGGCAGCTATGACTTAGGAGTAAGAAAAAACCTAGAAAGCTAGATTTTGTTAGCAGTCTTCATTTAAATACAGATAAGAAGAATGGAGGATTTTATTTTGGAGGGTGAGGAGTAAAAAGAGAGAAAGGGCAGAGAAATGGAAAAAAGAAATTGTGGAATTTAATTTTAAATTTAAAAATAAATAATAAAAAACCCAAACAAAACCCCCCTGCTTTCTTAAAATTCCTAGATGTACTTTTGTACCTGTTTAGGGGCTGTTTAGGGACTGTTTAGGGACTTCAGAATGAACTTGTCTGTTTGCAGAGAACTGTGCTTCTCATCCTAGAATAAAAAGTATTAGTGAATGGTAAAAGCAGTGGGAAGCAAGAAGAATTATGAACTACTTAAGTGAGATGAAGTTTCCAGGTGATATTCAGGTGTCTCAATCCAGCTCCCCCTGGCCAGGTTTGACTTTCCTCCTCTCTCTGACCTGGTGTGCTCCTGAACTGCAGTCACCTCAGTACGAACTTCACTTGGTGATTGCTTTCCCTTCTGTCCTCAGTTAATGCTGCTGCTAATCAATACTGCAAATGGAATTTTATGCTCAGAAATTAGTGGACTTAAATGTATGAATCTGTTTAATTCAATAATTTTCAGGCTGAAGGTACTAAAAAGTGTATGCCACTGGATAGAGATAAGAAGTAAAAATCAACCACTATTAAATACCCAGATATATATTTAGATCTTGTTCTTAAGAATATTAACTTCAATTTGTTTTCTAACAGAAGTGAACACGAGGCTTCCTTTTTTTTTTTTTTTTTTTTTTAAATAGAAAATGGGCTGACATTAACTCTTAGGCTATGCAAGTAGTAGTTAAATTCTGTATTTCTGTTGTCTTCTCTCCAATCCTAAGATAGAGTGTGACTCAGATTTAAACACAGAGGTTATCAGTCATGTAAGACAAGTCTTCTAAGATAAAATGTTGGCTGGCATGCTTGAGTATTCTTAAATAAGATAAAAATAATTCCTGCTGTTTTAAAAAGGTACA
This sequence comes from Phaethornis superciliosus, assembly GCA_023637945.1. Lineage (NCBI taxonomy): Eukaryota > Metazoa > Chordata > Aves > Apodiformes > Trochilidae > Phaethornis > Phaethornis superciliosus. The sequence goes on along the minus strand of JAJQWJ010000001.1, from coordinate 57,768,408 downwards.
ACTGTCTGTATTTTCCAATTTTTAGTGTTGAGAGTACTGTACCACTAGATGCCATTTTATCAAGGTAGAGAACTGGAACATTGAAGAATGAGGTCCCTGTAAAGGCAGACATTTTCTGTTGTTATTAGTGGAATACTTTATTACTTACGTCCTTGATCTTAGTTGTCCAGAGCTCTTTAATATCGACTACATTTATGAGAAGTCTGTTCCTCTTCAGTGACTCTTCCAAGCAGTTGAAATTGGTAGATGATGATCTTGTAAACAATTTTTAGTACTAGGAAATTTGCATATCAACATTAACTTCCACCAAGCAAAGAATGATCAGTTTAAAGAAATAGTAGAAGCTTTTAGTCTGACATGTCTTCCTTCATTGAGATTAATGTTGACCGAATGCAGGATGCTACAAATGGAGAAAGATGGGGGAAAGTTCAATACTGATATTGAGTCCACTCGAAGTCCATAGACTCACTAGTGGATGCCCACCATTTGGTGGTGGGCAGGAAAGGGAGGCTTTTGTACTTGATATTGATTTTATACCAAGTATTTCAGATTCCTGTCTGGAATATAACCAAACCAATAACTTGGTCTGTACTATTACCTCTCAGAGCTGCAATAAAATGTACAAGCTGGGAACATTAGAGATGCAGCAGCCTTCAATTCATTGTCCAGCAATTGCCTTGCAGTTTAGATGACTTTAAGAAGTAACATGAAAAAAATTCACATACTTCCATGGTTGCACTCAGGCCTCATGGGTGAAGAGAAGACTATACCAACAGTGGCTTAAGTTACTACATTTCCTTCTGAACATTGCAGTGTGCCTCCTTCTTCTCTTATTCTCACTGTAGTGCTAGTGCAGCTTAAAATAGTGGCTTCTAGCAAAATTCTGGGGTCATTCAAACCCACATTGTTTAGATTAGCAGTGTATATCTGACACCATTGGAATTTTTCTATATGAAGGCACTCCCTTAGAAAAAATTCTATTGTGGCCAAAATAAGATCACTTTCCAGCTGGCTTGGGCAGTGGAGAATCATGCACAGTATGGCCTTGCAGTCTGGTTATCACTCTTGGAATTTATGGCTCTACTGTTGGTGCTGTTGGCCCTTGCTTTTGCTTGCCACACTGGGGCAGCTAAATCTCAACTTCCCCATACTGACAGTGGTTGCTACTCTCAAGCCAGTGCTTATACCTTGTGCCTGAGGTATATCAAACTGCATCATATACTGGAAACATCTGAAATACTGTTCAGTAAACTTAGGTCTTGATTTTTGTTGCAATCTCAAGGTGGATAACTACACAGCTGATGAATGGGCTGAAAATGTTCCTAACATTTTTTGTTTCGTCATCAAGATGAGCAAAAATAGTAATATTTTCAACTAGCATGTAAGGATTTTAAATTTATTGCAGTGTTTTTCATAGTTAGAGTAACTTGTCCAATTCTCTAGTCTTGAGTGTGTTGTGCAAAGAAGTCCATAGGTTCTTGAATGCTTTACAGTTTGGAGTGACAAGATAACATTATAGAAAGATAAACTGATGCACTGCAGGTGAAGTGATTTGAGCAAAGTTGCCCAAGTGGTTAGTCCAAAAGCAAACTGCAGAACTCTAGTTTGCTGAAAGAGTCACTGTCTTGTGCCTTCTGCTTTAAGCATGTGAAAACACCACTGTCTTTAGCAAGAGCTATTGCTTATATATTTGTGCCTTAGATGATAAAACCAAGTCCCTGATGATACTTGACATATAGCAATTATTTTCATATAAATATACAAACTATATGTACCCCTTAAAACAAACAAAAGTTAATTAACAGCTAGATAAATGACAGACTAACAAATTGTAGAACTTACAGATACTCTTTGTTGATTTAGAGGCAGTGCTGTGACCAACGGAGAAAAGCAGTGTGTTTTACTTCTTAAATATAGAAGATAGTACCACATTTAAAGGAGAAGGAATTAGGAGAATGCTTGAAGTAGTTAATAAATATATCTTTGTAAAGTTTATAGGTTAGTGTTCTTCAAATATACGGAGTTTTATCTATGGCTGAAGAGGGAAACTGGCGCAGGCCACTGTTATTTAGCAAAAGTCACCATAAATGAACATTACGGATACTAGAGTACCCCCTGAATTATTGACACATGTTAGCTAGGTTAAAAGTATGGCACTGTTATTGATGACATCATTCTATGTCAGTTTTGACCAGGGATAAGCATGGGCAGGCACAGCATCTATCATAATGGGCCTCTGCTATGTTTGTATGGCATGTATCCCACTGTGCTGCTAGACAAATTTTTTAAGGGTGAAGGAGTCGAGCAAAATTAAAAGAAACAGTAGAGAGGTGAATCCATATTCAACAGGTGTCTGAAAGTGGCGTGTGTGAAACAAAACAGATTTTTCTCATGTTCTTCTTTTTGTCATAAAGCTTTTTAAATTCTTCATAGCTGAGGTTCTTCCCTTTCTGTTCTGAAACAAAAGGGAAAGGAATAATATATCATATTATACATCAGTAGTGAAGATTTCAGGACCTTCAGGCAGTATCAAGAATTCTCCAAAGTAATTAATTTTGCAGAATATTTTATTTTCTGTGTTGAGTTTTGTTCCTCGGTTTCATTTGTCCTATGATTGGATGCTGGTATATTGTGAAGGCTCTGAGTTTGATTATTTTTATTTTTTTTTCTTCTTTCCTTTCCTTTTCTTCTAGGATTTTGTATTTTAAGTTGCTGTCTATAAAGGTAATATGATTTAGGAAAATATCTTGACTTTTCTGGTTGAAATAGTGGAGTTGCAAATACAGTATAGGAAGCAATTATTTACTCATGCTACTAAAGTGCCTAGGGGCTTTGGTTGAGAGAGGGCTCCCCTCATGCTGGGTGAAGCACAAATATACAGACTCTGCATGTACCTTAAGAGTACTTTATGGAATAGGAAGGCTGGTATAAAACAACCATATAAGACACTGGTGTATGGCTGGTAGTTTTTTGACAGAGTACTGCTTTCAGAGAATCACAGAATGGTTGATGTTGGAAGGAACCTCTGGGGGTCATCTGGTCCACCTCACCTGCAGGGCCACCTAGAGGAGGTCCCACAAGGCTAGGTCCAGATGGCTTTTTAATATTTCCAAAGAGGGAGACTCCACAAGCTCTCTGGGATATCCGTGCCATTCCTCAGTTACCCTCACAGTAAAAAAGTGTTTCCTGATTAGAGGGGAGCCTCCTATGTTTCAGTTTGTGCCCATTGCCTCTGTCGTGTCACTGAAGACCACTGAGAAGATCTGGATCCATGTTCTTTTGTGCCCTTCTTTGAGATACTTATTTTGGATATCCCTTACCCTAGGGATGGGATTTTGGTTTTTGCCCTGCTCTCTTCTCTCAGGATCTGGAACGCCCCCATGGTCACTGCAACTTAGGGGTGTTTTTGACCTTCATGTCTCCTAGGATATTGTCTTCTCTCTTCCATGGGTCAGGAATTGGTCATCAGTGCTCTCCAGGAATATCCCTGATTGCTCATCCCTGGCTGTAGTGTCCTTCTTGCAGATATGGGGCAGTTCAAGTTCTCCATGAGGACCAGGGCCTGTGAATGTGAGGTTGCTTCTTCCTGTTTGTAGAGGGAATCATCCACTTGTTCTTCCTGGTCAGGTCATCTGTAGCTGATGTCCACTGTCATGTCACCCAGACTGATCTGCTCTTTAATCCTTACCCATAAGCTCCCAGTTAGCTCATTATCCATGCCTAGGCAAAGATCCATGCATTCCAGCTGCTCAAATGTATCACATAAAGGGTGATTCCACCTCCCCATTTTTCCAATGTGTCCTTCCTAAAGAATCTATATCCCTCCATTGCAGCACTCTAGTCATACAAGCCATCCTACCATGTCACCATCATCCCAACAGGATCATAGCCATGAAACTGCACACAGGTCACTGATTCCTTGCATTTATTAGCTTCGTGTTTATTCATGCAAAGAACTCATTCCACAAATGATGGATATGATGTTTTTGCCAATATAACTGTGACTATTGTGGCAGCTTCTGCTAGCCAGATTACTTCAGTCACTCTTCACACAGTCAGCAAACATAGCTGGGGTGTCAGAAATGTGTCAGAAATTCTCCAAGTGAGAAACCATTCCATTTTTTTTATTATTTATTTTTTTAGATTGTACCTTTAATCTCAGCAATTCTTCATTGGAGTAATGCTGGCTTATGTATTGATAGTTTTGTTTGTTAAAATGTCTTTGGAAAAAATAAAATCTGTATTCCTATATTATGATCCACTGAAAGCAGTGACACAGGCCAGTTCTGAAAAAGTTCACTGTGGTTCTGGGACACAACTGGTTTTCTCTGTCAAGTTTCATTGATTTTTAATTGATGTAGTGTTTTAAATACATTTATATATTTGACTTGAAAGTGCTAAAATAAAATCTTAAAATAGTATATAACACCAATTTTTTTGAGTAACCAAACAGAAACCTTCAGCAGTGTGGAGACAGATCCCACAGCACCTGCTATGCGATGGTAATTTATGAAGGTGAAATGCATCTAACATGGCAGGAACTGAGTCATTAATCACACAGAGCAAGAAATCCAAGTTCCCTTGTGATTTTGTGTCTTTTTCTTTACCTGTATTCACCATGCATATCTGAGTTTGCAGCACTTTTTTGATTACCAAGAACTCTTTTCTGTTTGGTCTGCTCTGAGTCAGGTACAGCAATCATTTTTAGGACTTAGTATCTTTGATTAATAGATAAAAATAGAATTATGGTGATGTTTCAGTGGATTGGACACTGGTATTCTAGAAGACTAGAGCTAACATTATTAGGAGTGAGAAGCATTTCCAGGAATTCCTTGTAATGCCAACCTGTTTGTAGTGAGAAATCATTGTCTAATTGTTCAGGTTGTCTTGGGTCCATGTTTGGATTCTCTCTGCTTCTATCCCAGGGGGTTGCTAGATGATACCCTCAGATGTTTTCAGTTGGATATTCCTGTCAATGTCAACCTGACAGCCAACTTTGATGCTTTTTTTCTTACCAGATCTCTTGTCTGAGTTGACTATGGTAACCCAGTGCAAATTCTCACTAGTAACCAAGCCATCTGAACTAGGCTGAACAGTGGGAGAACACAAAACCTGTGTTCCTTGTTCTAACTGGCTTCTGTTCCTTTCTCTATTGAGTTCAAGCCCCTAATTTTTCAAGGCCTTACTCAAAACCTCAGTGGGAATGTTTTAGCCAGGTTCACAGGGCTTCAAGGTGGACCCTTAATGAGCTGAATATGAAATACCAAAGTGAAAACTTTGCCACCATTCTTGCTTTACTTTTCCTATCAGCTGTCTCACTGAAGTCAGTGATGCTAGAAGTAGAGTGACTGAAGTACTAACCAATATAGATGAGGATCTGTCAGACTCCTGCTCTTTGAGATTGACTCTCCATCCATCAGCTACCAGTGTTTGCTCTGGTGGTATACTGGCAAGAACACAGTGATACTTGTGGATAACATGGAGTTCTGAGTAGAGATCTCAGCAATGATCTATGTTAGCAGTGTTAGACACCCCTGATGAATGTGAATGTAGCAGGTAATGCTTTGTGATGAATCTTTTTGTGTCTTTCCTGTTAGCTGCAGCTAAAGAGACACAAAGCACCAAAAAAAAAAAAAATTAAAAAAAAAAAAGGGAAAAAAAAAGAAAAAAGGAGATTAAAAAAAAGAAAATGGAATTCTGCAGGGTATGTAATGGCAAACTTAAACAGATGCTTTGTATCTAACAATCCAGCATCTGAACTATGCTGGGCACATGTGGCTTCAGAAATGCAGTAATGTGAACTGCAAAGGAAAACCACTTTGTTCTCAATATGGGTATAAAAGCTTTTCTTATGGTGGTATAGAATAAATAATTGAAGTCTTAGTTTAAGAAAAGCAACAGGAATTTCAGTTGAAAAAGGATCAGTATTGAAAGTAACTGAGGTCCACCAGGATCTCTCACTCTGCACTAACATAGTATTCCTTTGCTGTTATGATACTGCAGAAACTGTTTTGATTACCACTAAGATGGGAATGAAACCACAGTGTACAAAACTGAAGCATCAGGCAGCCATCCATCCATCCATTTTTCTTGCAAATTTGTCATCCTCTTTTCTTGTTTCCTTTCACTGAAACAATGGTTCTTTTATATAGTGGCAGATTAATATTTGCAAATTGTTTTTTAGAAGATGAAATGCACCAGAAAGGTGCTAAGTAGTCTTCCTTTCATTTAGAACTAATTTTCATTCAAGATGTTCTTGTCATGCCTTATACTTGTTGTGAAAAGTGGAGGGGATGTTGTTGTTTTAGTAATTTGGGGCTTACTTGTTTTACTGGCAGAACACAAATATAGATAGGAAAAATTTATCTTTAATTCTATGTCTAGGAGCAGCTTTTTGGTGCAGACAAGGATCTTTATTCCAGAAGCTGCTTAACTATGGGCTGGCATAGAAGTCTATCTGAGATTACTTTTTATATCTAGAATGCAGACTGGGATGTGCTCAGTGCATTTAATTCATCTCTCAAAGCATCACTGAATGTCGAATGTACTTGTAGTTTTTCTTTACTCTCCCTGCATATCTGTAGCCGACAGGTAGACCAAAGTTTTGGATTATTTATGTAAAAACACTGAATATTTAAGTGAAGGATATTTAAGTAACTTAAAGGATTATTTAAGTAACTTGGCAAAGTTAGTGCAAAATTTCTTGCCATTGTTAAACTACAGAGAGGATGAAGAAGTAGTGTGAGAACCTAGTTAAACATGTCTCACCCTCTGTCGCATGTTTATATATAATAAACCAAAAATTAGTGGATGCTCTGAATCTGCTAGGAAAAACTTCCTTGAGGTCATGGTAAGTATGGAATGGAACATTGTCAAATTTCTCATTTCTGAGGTCATTAACTCCTATGTAGACCATTTCTAAGGTTCTTAGTTCTTGATTGGCAAGGAAATGGAGACTCACATATCATTTTTCCATCTGCATGTGTGTCTGTAAAACATTCAGGGGTTCACAAACTGAATACACTGATTAGAAATAAAATGTAAGCTGATACAGTTCTAATTTCTGTAGATACAATTTAGGAGATTGTACTAGGTGTATTGCAGAGCCATTGAGGCTTGCTCCAGCTATAAGGGAATGTAATGGTATGATGCCTGTTGACTTACATTTTGGAACAGGAATTGAATACAGGAACCTGAAAAGCTCCAAGAAATGTTTTCTTTAGCTTTGAGGGGTATTCATTACCTTTTAAGTTTTGCCTTCAGTAGTTGTCTTTATTCAAGTGCTGTTTACTTACTATTAGAAGTGATGCCTTACTTCACAGGACAAATGAAAGACATAGATGGTATTATATCTCTATGCATCTTTTCAATATTATGGGAAATTTCATGTCAGAAAGAAGCACATTTCCCCCTGTGCTAATGTGAAATTGTGTTGTAAGTGAAATCTCTTAATTACTGCTCAGTTTTGCTAAGCTTTTTACTTGAGTCAGCAACTAACTGCTTTGCTGAAAAGTACCATAATTTTGAAGCAGAAATTTAACTCTAAGGTTTTAAACCAATTTCTTCTTCATCATTAAAGGAATAGTGGCTTAGCAGGCAGGAAGAAGAGCATTCTGGTTTTATAAACAATATCCAAGTTCTTCTGTTAGTGAATTAGAACAGCATGTTCATGTTTCTCTTCCACCTCCTCATTGGCTCTCTCACTTCTGCTTTTGCTTCTAGTTTTTGGACCCCACAGCTCACTTTGGAGCTACATTTTTTTACTAATCAAGTTTTGTTGCACATTTTGGAGCAAGTGTGTATATGTATCTCTGAGAAAGAGGGTTGCCTTGAGACCAAATATTTGCTGATGCTAACTGAAAAAAAAAAAAGAAAAATATAAAAAGTTCATGGTAAGCTAGGTGTTTGGGGGTCTTTTTCTACTTATGCATGGAAGTGTATTCTGAAAAGTGTTCTTGGAAATTGAGAAATGTGTGTATCCGTCTGTAGTGATGTCTGTAATTTCAGCAGAGGTGAGGTGATATGATGGCCTATATAAGATTTATGGGCTACTTGGTAAAATCCTTTAGTTGTCTGCTTAGGGTTGCACAGACCTTCAACTTCTCATTTATATGGAATCCAGGTGAAAGTCCTAATTTGTGCTCTGTGAAATTCTAATTTGTACTATGTATAAATTGTGCAATTTTCCTTAACTCTAATCTTCATTTTGAGTTAGCTTCTGCAGCATTTACACACAGTAGTCTGTAATGAATGTCCTGAATATTGTAAGTGAAACTAGTGGTGTTAATTGAGAGTGATTACTCCTTTGTTGCATCCCCAAATGTGTGGTGACTGCTGATAGCTACAGTTGCCCAGCTTCCTTCATGCTTCAGCAGTATTTTCTTGTTTTAGCCACTTGATTTCATTAATCATACCTTTGGATTGTGTGAGTACCTTGGGACAAGTGTAGTTTCTTCATTAGGTATGTGCACCATGGTTAGCACAGCAAAACCATGGGTCTTTGGTGGTGCCTGGCAGTCACAGTCCATCACGTCCAGTGTAGTGCTCAATAATTAAAGCATTACACAGTTGGACAAGACTGGCAGGACTCATTAAAAACATGCTCTTACCCTAAGGTTACTGAATGCACCTTTAAAACATATCCTAGATTCTCCTTTAACAAGTGAAATTTTGCCATTCATAACTACAGGAGACTCTAGCCTTCGGATAGCACTGGTAATAAATAGCTGCAATAATAAAACAAAGGTGGAGGTACTAAAAGCAAAGGGAGGGAGGATGCCAAAACCATTCTGTAATCCTCTGTGATAACGGCCTTAATCCTTGTGTCCCTTGTGATTTATGCACTTGTTTTATTTGTCCTCTTTGACAGAAAGCTTTGTCACTGATGAGATTTGGTAATAGCCTGTTCATTATGATTGTAGTCTCTTATATTCGTGTAATAAAACAAATAATTTGGATCATTTAGTTTATATTATGGTTTTTGCTTATTAAGGTTTAGTCATCCTTGCTATATGCATTTCACCTCTGATTTCACCTTCAGTAGCTTAGATGGAACTAGATAAGGACTTCTTTGTCACTTAGTTCTGTCCCATGGTGATACTATGTAGAAATATCTTCCATTTTATACTTTGATATGTTGGAACACTGGTAAGATATGCAAGTACTGTACCTGAAGTGTATGTATTTGTCGTATTCACACCTTCATGTGAATGTAGGTTGGTAGAACTGGCCACTCTGTATTCGACAAATATTTCAACCAGTAAAGATCTATATTAAGATAAGCAATCTAGAGCAGAGGAAAGAAAATGGAAAAACAGAATTTATTTCTCAATCTTGCCATTTTTACTGCAGCTTCAGTTTTACAATAGTAGATGTAGCAGTGATAGAGTGGCTTATTCCCAGAGCCATGCACTTGAGTAACTGAAGAGAGCACATGTAGAGGACACGTAACATGCTGGAGCAGAGAACTAAGACATTAAGCCATTGCTGATCTATTTTGCATTTTTTGAGGTAGAAAATATATCCAAGAATTTTTCTGGAAAGGAATTTTTTTTTTAGATCAATACAAATAGTGCTTTTACTGTGCTTCTTCTGTGACTGTGCATCTTCTCACTATATTAAAGCATTATCTTTGCTTTTTATCTAAACCCTGGTAATGAAAAAACTTGTTCTAGAATGAGTCTTAGATGTCCTCTAAACCAAGTTGGCTTCCCTGCTGTGACTTCAATAATGCATCATTTCATAAGTTCAGAGGATTTAATGTGTTTTGGGTGAATTTGTGAGTTGCTGTTAGATGGTTAAAGGAAAATAACTATAATGGATTGGATGCAAAGCTGCTTTCCCAGCTTCTTTTTCACTCCGCCCACTAACATGCAGAAGCATCTGTCTGTCATCTCTTTGCTGGCTGCTATGTGTGAGTGCACTTTGACAAACACTTTATGAACAGAGATCTTTGAGAGACCTATGAGACAAAATAACAGTGGTGAGAAATGCAAGTAGTTCTGTCTTACTAGATAGCTATTTGTGCCATAACAAGGGATGCTATAGCAAATATAAACATTTCTATAGCAAATGTTACCCCAGCAAACAAACCTTGTCTAGCTTTACTGAAATACACCACTCTAATTTTATAATGGCTGCTTAGAACTAAAAAAACCAAACCAAACCAAAACAAAAACAAACAAACAAAAAAAACCCCAGGAGATTTTGGCCTTATTCTTCTTATAATCTAGATTTTTTCTTCTGGTAATGTGTCATGAATATATATATTCTGCCTCTTAAGTTATCTGAATACTGTGTAGAGAAGGAAGTTTTTCAAAACTCCCCACAAATCTTTTATCAATAAGGCTACAATTTACAGCATAGTTGAAATCTTAAATGATTTTGGTAATATCATGCAGTTGGAGGACTGTACTCACTTGAAGTGGATGTCATATCTCTCTTTGTCTGGTAAGGAACTGGCAAAAAGGAGATCCAAACATTATTTTGGAGGAATTCTAGAAAAATCTCTAAGACATAACTAAGATGGCTGTTGGGTGCTTAGTTTATGCATGTATTGGTGTGAATGAAATATGTTCCTGGCCTAGTAGAATAAACCAGTATAAATTCTTACTGGTTTCTTTACTATCTACTTGGTTTGCCTTTGTCTATCCAGACTTCCTTATTTTCAACAGTTCATAAGCAAAAAAGTTCATAAAGCTGCAGTGAGATGTGGATGCTGGGTACATGAAAACTTTTATATAGGGTATGAGTATGTACTTCAAGTTGCATGCTGGTTTCAGAGGTTTTTTTTTTTTTAGCATGAAAAATAGTTAAACAGCAAAAGAATTGCAGCTGTGAAAAAACAGCTGCCTTTTTTTTTTTCCCCTGTTCTTCGAGTGTTCTTTTATATACCAGAAGTATGATATTACTTTTCATATTTTAAGTATGCTATTACTCTTCATATTTTAAATCAACTCTTTGCTTGTTTGTCCTGTTATAATGCACTTTGAGGTTAGAAAGATGTGCTGTGTAAAGTCAATCACACTTAAAATCAAACAACCAAAATAAGTTGATACCAATAAAACTCATCCTTTGTCAGGTACGTGATAGACCTGTTTATTGTGAGAACTGTCTTACCTTCTTGGGAAGGTTTTCTCTGCACTAGAACCTCATCCAGTCTGTTTCAATTGGTACAGTCAGTAGTTTCTAGCCACACAGCTCCAGTGGAACCAAAAGGGATGGATCATAGAATCATAGAATCCTAGGGGTTGGAAGGGACCTCGAAAGATCATCTAGTCCAACCCCCCCTGCCAGAGCAGGGCCACCCAGAGTACATCGCCTAGGAACGTGTCCAGGCGGGTTTTGAATGTCTCCAGTGAAGGAGACTCCACAACCCCCCTGGGCAGCCTGTTCCAGGGCTCTGTCACCCTTACAGTAAAAAAAATTTTTTCTAATATTCAACTTGAACCTCCTATGCTCCAATTTACACCCATTATCCCTTGTCCTATCACTGGTCACCACTGAGAAAAGCCTAACTCCATCTCCCTGGCACTCACCCCTTACATATTTGAAAACATTGATGAGGTCACCCCTCAGTCTCCTTTTCTCCAGACTAAAGAGACCCAGCTCCCTCAGCCTTTCCTCATAAGGGAGATGTTCCACTCCCTTAATCATGGATCCACATAGGTAGCTCAGCTATTCAAAGCCCAAGCATTTCATGTGACTGTGTCTCCACTTTAAATGTCTTCACTTAGACATCTGTCCAGATCCCCTTTAACTTAATAAAAGGACTCTCTCTTGCTTGACTGACAGGTTTGCAAGGTTCTTTACTGTACAAATGACTCCTGGTTAGAAGAAAACTTGCCATCCTACTGAAGCCTAGGGACAACATTTCATGGACTTCTCAAAAATACTGTAGTAGTAGTTTGCTTTAACTGAATTAATGTTGCTATGTAAAAAAAAAAATCCCAATATATATATAGTTGTCTGAAGTTTTGACAACCGCAACATGAGTAATCTTTGTTAGAAGGGCGAGAGTTTGGCAGGCTTCCTTGTTCATTTGTGATGTTTATTTTTTTCAGATACACTTCTTTTCTGTTGTGTCCATGTAAGATGCTTTTTGATTTTATTGATTCATTTTGATACATTTTTTTGTATTCAATGTTATTCAAATAGATACACTTCTGTTTTTCTCCTTCTTACAACTATAATATTGAACCTGACTTACGTGCAGAGTGTATTTTATTTTGTATTGTCCATCCTTCAAAATGTTAGCCAGACAGTAAATTCTGGAACGTTTTGTTTTCCCCCTAGGGGTAGTTGCAGAGATTAGCAGGACAAGGAAATAGGGGAAAGCATCTGGAAAGTAATACTTTCCAGATGGATATCCTGTTGAGATATAATAGGAAATGTACTTGGTAATTTTTTGTTGTTTTGTTTTTCAAGAGAGTAGAGTGCAAAAATTTTGCTCTTAATTTCTCAGTCTTCTCATTTTTCTTTTTTTCCTAATGACATGTTTGCCAGTGCCAGGGGAATTAATCTGATCATCTAGCCTGATGGAATCAGCCTGTAGAATTCCAGCAGCTATTCCTTGCTCCAGGAATTAAGAGAACATAAATAATTGCTAAACTCTATCATACACTAAGATTTTGATTCTTTATTTTTAAGATTTTGAGTCATAAAGGTTGTAGCACACTTAATGGCTTAACTCACTGATTATTTTGTCTTGTATTGTCAATTGTGTTTCCTGGTTTTTCCCCAGGTATTTCAGTGGGATGACAATTGATCAGTATGGACTAAAACCACAGACCATTCAGAAAATACAGTATGCAAGTGCCCAGCTTGTGAAAGTACTTAGCATCAATCAAAAATGAAGTTTTATGAGCTCAAACAGTACTGAGATGAGTAGTAGCAAATCTTGAATGGCACAAGCAATCACTGTTTTTTAAGAAAGCTGGAGAATATGGTAGCCTATTTTATTAGTAGCTCTCTGAATGTAGGAGGTCAGTTTGAATTTAAAAATACTTCCCATTTCTCCACACAACAGAAGATAACCATATGCAACAGATGTTCAAAGAATGGAAGTGAGCTAAAAGTTTCAAATTAACTTCTCTGGCAAGAAAAAAACCTATATGCTATTTGGTATTCTTCCCTCTACTGCACTTCTAAAATTCCTTTTTTGCTTTTTGGCAGATTTAGTTTTGTCAGCAAATAAAATTATCTTCCTACAAAGATGACTTATAATTGAAGGAAAAGCACAGAAGAAGTTTAGATTCCTAAAACCTCTTTATTGAGATTTAAAATAATCTGTCTTATCTCTGGAAATAAGCAAATTCTCTTTTCCTGTAAATCTAATCCATTCCTTCTCTAATTCAAGCAGTAACCTGTTATTTTTTTCTGAGCAAGTAAAAATCAATAACTGATGTTGGACAATCTGCTTCCTTGATAAAGAGTCTACTGTTACTTTCCTGCATTGGCAGCACTAAGCTGCAGTACAGCTCCTTTTCTGGTTATAATAAAAGGTGCTTTATAATATCAAATAAGTTTTCAGAGGGACTTTATGATAATTGGTAACCTCATGGTTGACTGAATTATTGTTATAGGAGCTTGAGATAGATGAGAGTAGAGGAGAAAGAAGGACAATTGCAAGACTGGCTAGATCCCAAAGCATTTCAGACTTAAATGTTTTGGTTTTGGGGTAGGTATCTGACTAGAGCCACCCCCAGCTGACATCTGTAGAGTGTGTGGTCAGCTTTCAGCTCTCCCTGAAACTCACTGCTGAAGCATGGATCTCACTCAGCATCCATCTCAGAAGAGCTGTACTCATCTGTTACCTGCAAGAGTTTTATTAGTAGGTAAAACTGCACTGAGACATATTTCTGTGGAATTCTTCTTAGATCCACTGATGCCATTAGTTACTTTTAGCACTGCTAAAAGCGTCAAAATATAAAGGAGTCCAACCCCCCCCAAATTTGTTCTTGAGCTTTTCAGGACACACATGTTTTTTGGTTGTGTTTGGGATTCCTCTCTAAGCTCTGTATTTTCTAGGAATAGCAGTATGTCTAATGCAGTTTTTTCCTCTGGAAACTGATCTCATCCTGATCTAAATTTCACCATTCATTTTGTAAAACTTTGTATTTCGTTCCTTCTGCATGCAGATGTAAAAATGCTTTCTGTTTTGTGTTTCAAACTTTAGAGGGTTGATGAAGAAATAAGTTTGTTTCATAATTGGAGTAACTCCTGGCCTTTTTTCCTCTCTTTTCCCCCTTTTCCCTTTCCCCCCCCCTTTTTTTTTCCTTTTCCTTTTCCTCTTTTAACTTGACATAGAATTAAAAATATTTACTTAGTCTAGACTTGGAATTCAAGAACAGACTGCTGCATTAGCATGTTTGGCCATGTTTTGCTTTCTCTGCCAAGAATTGTTTTTCTGTCTATTAATTGGAAGTGTTGCTGTGCATGCTGAAGTAATAGTAATTTTTACATGCAGAACCAGCACACCAATCAGTAATTAGCCACAAGTTTGACTCCCTGGTGTATTTGTAAAAGTTCATGACTAAGGTTCTGCCTTCATCTTATAGACTCTATTTCCATTTCAAGCTGGTATTAGGAGTGGGAGGTAATTCATTACTATTAGTTCCCTTGTGAGTGGACTCAAGTTAATCAGCATCATACCCTAAAGAAAGGTGGTCTGCTGGGGTGATAAATGGCCTGGACATTGAGTGTGTAAATACTACTTGTGTTTCTGAGTGGGAACTTCTAAAAGATTATTGTGAAATTCTAATCAAAAGGTATCCTTAGTTAATTGTGCATTTTCAAACTATTGATTATATAAATTTCATAAAGTTGATACCTCATGATGTCAAATTGTAGCCTGCTTGGGTGACTGAGGTGTTGTCTTCTTGGAAAAGCTATCTTTACTAATTTACTCAAAACACTGAAGCTGCTGTATGAAAAAAGCAACAGCTTTCACATGTGTTTATACCCAGTGGAAATCTGATGACAAAGCGAAGTGGTTACTGACTTCTTAGATTTCAGATTAAATGATTTTAAAATCATGGCCAGACTGCCTTTCTGGTGATTTCAAGATTATTAAAATCTTCAGATCCATATGTCAAGAATGTTAAGTATCAGTGAATGTCCAGAAAGTGATAAATAACATCACCCTTTGACACACTTGACCACTGATGGTGTGAAAGTGAAGATCTGTAAAAGAAGATTTTTATGAATGAAGTATGAGTGAAAATGTATGTGTGTGTAAGCACCAGAAGAATCAGCCAGACAAAGCAGAACAGTTAAAAACATGGCCTGTGCTGATTACAAAGAGCACCATTCTCTGCACAATATTCCCAGCAGTGAAAATGAGGAATGTGGCTTTCAAGACCAAAAACCTGGGCACTGGTAAGGCTAATACACAGGTGGCTTGTCAGCAGAAGACCCTTCATCCTAGCATGATGAAGGTGGAAAAGGGCTTCAATGTACCACGTGTACCTCTTCCTGGTAGGTCATAAGGCAAACAGACATATATTCCAAGTGAGGAAAAAAATCACTCAGTGCATACCAACTGGCTTAAGATTTCTGAAAACAGAGATTAGAAAGACTTTGAAACTAGGAACCATTTTGTAGCAGGTGATAGTGTCTAACTAGTGTAAAGGAGTCTGAAAGCTGATGGGTCAGCTAAGAGGAACCCCAGGGACGTGGTACAGACTTAACAGCTGTGCAGACTGCTTGTGCACATATATGTTGGTGTTTGTGAGAAGGTAGGCTTGAGCATGTAAATTATTGAAATCTATGAGAGAGTGAGTGCTAGTGGGTATAACAAATTTATTTAGACACTTTGTAAATAAATACCACATTCCCCTTCCGTGAGTTCTTGTATTTTAGAGTAGTTTATGTAAAATATACGGCTTACCATTTCTCAAAATTTCCATCACTAGAGTGGTTATCTTATTCTAGTTTATTCTAGTTCAGTTTAACAGAAGGTGATGTGATAATTTCCAAAAAGGTAGCCTGTGTCAAGAGAAGAAAAATCTGGGAAACTTGTTATTTTGTAAAATGAGTGCTATATTTGGTAAAACTGAATTGTTACTTTTCAGACACAGAAACACTGCTTCTGTGCATAGTATTGTCTTTGCAAGCTTTTGCTGATTTAATTAGAATTAATTTTTTAATAAGTTAATTTCTTTTCATCTTAGGGAAACTTATGTTCTTGTTTCCACACTCTTGATCATTGTAATCCATCCAACTGTGTGTGAACTCTCGATCACCCATAGTGTGCAAACGTGAAAATATGGCAGATAAGGGCTTGCTATGTTGAATAACTTGCTTTTGTAAATTTTGTGTGTGTCACTCAGCATTTTTATTTAACTTTTGGCCTTTTTCTACTGCCAGTCACTGTCATATATGAACATTGTTGAGAGTGATACATCTGTGTAATGAAATCTGTAAGAATCTTTCCAGAGTTTTTGTGCCTTGACCCTTCCTTAGTTGCAGAAAGGGTTTTGTTGGGGCTTTTGTTTGTGTGTGGTTTTTTTACATGTACAGCCCCCTTTCAGGCATCTTGGGAAGTGTTATAAATGATACAGATCCTAACGGTGTGGAGTAAATGCAAAATCAATGCAATCTCTTTTGGATGCCTAATACTCAGATGATTCCGATGAACTGTGGGTATTTTTTATTACTGTCTCTTTTTATCTAAGGTTATTTTGAAATTTCCACTGGCTGGCTTAAATTTGTTCTTTTGTGTAGACCATGCCTAGCTGAAGGATGATGAAACAGTCACTGGTGGAACTGTGTTTGCCTCACTGCCAGTTCTACCTGGACTTTGAGGCAGCAGTAGAGACAGTTCTGGGGGACTCCATGAGAGAGACTTCTCTGCACCTGGGCTTTGAACTGACAATGGGCAAGTCTCTTGCATGCAGGAATGTTTTCTGCCAAGATGGCATAGAAATTTTGGAGAAATTGCTTCCATTTTCTGACCTAATTACAGTTAATTGCAATAATTTTGCCTGGAAGTGATTGATGCAGGGATCAACATGATGTAGCCATGTCATCATTTGTGAGAAAAGGCTGATATTCTCCAGAATGCTAGAAATTGCATGAAAAATATCTGACTGCTTGTGTGTTTGACTGGTGTATTATTTAGAAAACCTTGCACTTTCCTGCTGTACATTGTTTTTTTTACTATATCTCTTCACACTTTCCAGTAGTTCCAGAACCTCTTCCAAGTTTTCTTAGTTCATTGCATCAGAAATGTAGACCGAAGTGATGGAAAAAATAGAACTATAACAACTGTTCTTTTCTTTAGGTATCATTAGAGAGGATATCAGTTGAGCAATGGGGCTAAATGGTGCTCCAGGGTCTCTGTTCCCTTACATTTCATGTTACACTATTCAGCTTTGTATAGCAACTTTGAGTCTCTCTCTAGAACTCCACGCAGGGCATACAGAGTTTGAGAGGTAATACAGGTCCATTTTAGGTACCTCTGAGATTCCAGCAATGTGGCTGGCAGTTTAAGCCAGAATTGTGCTCTGCTGGTAGAAACTACTGTTGAAAAATCATACCAGTTAAGGCAAAGAGGGAAATCAGTGTTGAAATGTTGTGGATACTTTTCTCTGTTTCTTGATTTTGTTATTAATATGTACTGAAATTTATGCAAAATAGAGAGTAAAAATGACAATCCCTGTTGGCCTGGAGTGTTTCAGTTGAGTTTACCACAGTGAAACTCTCATCTTTAGCAGAGCACTTGGCCACTAGAAGAAAATTAATGAAACAATAAACATATGCCTCTAGAAATAATAGAGGCACTGGATCATAACTGTTGAACTGCTAAATTCAAAGATGCAGCAGACATAAAACATGCAAGACCATCAAATTAAAAACAAAGCACTCTATGAAATGTGTAAACTAAGGTAGTCTGTGCAGCTGTTTGTTAAACCCGTTGTGTAGGCATTTCCTGGAGAAGATAGCAAGCAGATATTTTACCTTACAATATAACTTGACTTGACAGCCTGAAACTTTAATGGAACTCACTGTTCTGAAGAATGTTTTGACACTTCAGAATAGACTACTACAGTACTTCTGTATCAAAAATGTAATTTTCTATTTCACAGGCCAGAATGTTTCATTTGGGGCATTTGAGTGGTTGTGACCCTTATCCATGTCTTTCCTTAAAACATTCTGAGACACCTGAAAGACAGGCTTGTTGTTGACCTCATTAGTTGGATTCCATGTTGTGCAATGCAAAGTGGTCATACAAATGCTTGTTGCTTAGTGATTTGTGACAGGAGATATATAAAGCTCAGACAGTAGCAGTGAAATTATGCAAGTGATCTCCTTGTGGTAGATTTCAAATTGCAGAGCATGGTGCAACAATCTGAACAAAATTAGTGTTCAGGGAGGCAGACAGTATAGAAAACCCCTAAGATTAGGGCACAAATATAAATGAGTGGAAACAGGACCTTGCATTAAAGGTTGTGGGGTGCTTTCCAAACTGAGACTCACCACATGTGCTCTCTATAATTATATAAGAAAGCTTTTACTGCTGTCTCTTGAAAATAAAATATTTATAATGTTGTTTTTTTTTCCTGTTTCCCATTGTTCTAAACATTTTTTAAATAGAGAAGTAGAATATTATCTGTTCGTGATCATCCCAAATCCAAGTCTCTACAAGGGTCTGCAATAGTAGGAGAGTTTTTCTTTCCTATTAGTGATTAATGTACTTCTTGGAATAGACAGGAACACATCCTACATTTTCCACAGACTATTAAAGAACTAGCAACATAATTCCTGCCAGTTTGCCCATTCCTGGTGGGTGATAATTATGTTTAGTGGGTAGTAAACACTTCAAGTTGTGAATTTTTTTTTACTGCCCCTAACTCTCTCAGTGGATAGCAGCCAACTTCATCTATTCTTAAAGAACTCCAAGAGAATATGTAAACTTTATAATGAACCTCTATGTAAAGTGCTGTGAAAGAAGCTGTTTTCTCTAAAATAAGTACAAAAGGCCATGGGATTGGAGGGAGAAAAGTGATGGTGATAAACTTCTTTTAGAGGACAAGAAAATTGTTATTGCCTAACTTAATCTGACTTGACTGAGTTTCATTATCCACCTTCAAAGAGGAGCAAAGAGCAAGAAATGGGCTTTTAAGATATTTTCAAAAATCTGTCATGAATTGGCCTCAGATTAATAAATTTGTCTGCAGCTGATGAGTAAGTCAACCTCATAATTTTAGTTAGACAAACAAGTCAGTAGTAATGCTGATTCTCTTGTTCCTTTATGGCTTTCTGAACATAAAACCAGAAACGATGCTCTTAAAGAAGGGAGAAATAAACTATATACCACAATTCTGTATCGTATTTGAACATACTAAGCATGACCCACATTTCCACTGCCTTTCTTGACAGCTGGGTTTCATGGTTTGAGGGGCAGATGTACCTCTGTTCCCTTTCATGTCTCAAAATTTAATCCAATGTCTTTACTTTTGGTGGAATCTCAAAATCCCCTGAGCCTTAGCTCTGGACTATAGTGTATCTGATATTATTTCTTCTTAACTACTGGGCTGAGCTAAGTTCTTGTGCTTTGTTATTTTTTGTCAGAAGCACGTGACCAGTAGTTTACATACTTTTTTCTTGAACAGTTTTAAATACAGAACAAAAGTAGAAGGCAAAGAGTATTTTTAAAGTAACTAATTATCTGCAAGTTGGTTTTTTTTTTTGGGGGGGGGGGGGCGGAGTTTTTTGGGTTTTGTTTGTTTGTTTGTTTGTTTTATTCTAAGCATCACATCTAGATAGATACTACTTTATCTACCAAGCTATATGTATCTTTCTCCCAACCTGGTGAGTATCCTCCAAGAGATACTTCCCAAAACTGCCTGCTCTTCCCTTCCTACTGCAAAGCTTTTTTTAAATTTCTAGAAATGTTGATTGTCTCGTCTAGAGGTCTAGACACCTGGAAATACAGCCAGTCTTATAACTCCTTTAAAGTTTATAATTTGTTCTTTGAATAATTCAGTTTGGAAGGAAGCGCAGGAAGTCCTTTGCTCATGGTACAGCTTATGTTAAGCTACTCAGAAAAAAATATCCTTTTTGCTACTTGGCTGCTAATTCAAGACTACATTAGATGTGAGGAATGTTTTTACAGCAAAGTCCCTGCAAACTTTAAAACAGGTCTTTAAGAATGTTTTAGTTTTCCTCTGTTGTATTTTATGATCCTCTTTTTATTCCCTTCCTTAATTTCTTTCCCTTTCAAGCAGTACTTTCTCGAGTGTTCTTTTCCTGTGATGGGTTAATCAGTTTGCAGCAATGGAAAGACATGCTTTTGCCTAATGACTTTTATTAAGTTGCAGGCAGCTTGAACTGTGTCTGCCTTTCTCTGCCAATATTGATAAACTGGAGAGGGGGGTGCAAGACTCATTGTGGGAAATGAAGCAAAGGAGACAGTGAATTCATGTAACATCTTCCTGCATTGTGGTGTCTTAGGCACATTTTCAAAATGTGTTTGGGAGAATTACATTTCATAGTGTGTGCTGGCAGAGTGTATAAAGACTCTGTAAGATTAAAGGTTTTGGCTTGCAGTACTACAGGTTGGAGATAGCTCTAGCAATGAGGGAAGTGCTTCTAGCTACAGGACACCTGGCAGCTCTCCAAGAAGGTGGGTTTTGTTGTTGGGAAAGGACAGGTACCTATAATGTTTTAAAGTGCATGTGAGGAAGCTGGATTGATGTCTTTTTCACAGTGTGCTTAGATTTTGCAGCACTGCTTTCTCTTTTATGAGCACTAAAACTTGCTTGTGCTTTAGACTAAATGGAAGAAGATGTTTTAGTATTCCAATTACTAGACAAAGCAAAGTTGGCAATGTTCATAGTAAAGAAACTGCTTCTACAGAAGCCTAAAAGGAAAACTGAGGAACTTGGCTCATCATCTGTGCCATTGAAGTGATGTCAGTAAATTACTTTTAAAACATTTAGTATTTGGTCAGCTAAGCTGAAGTGAAAAGCATTACCTGTATACATAGCACTCTGTGAAGCTTTATAATAAGGCAAATAGGAATAGAAATAATTGCTAATCTTGGAGCAATATGAACATTCAAAGAGAGGATTTAGCTGGTACTGTATGATTCATGGCAGTGGCAATGGAGAGGAAAGTAAGGAGATAATTTTGGGAAGCTTCTAGGTTTTATAATGGATTCTTAAAGTAGTGTTCAGCTTTTTTAACAACAACAACAAAAAAGATAAGTGTATTTTCTACTGTTCGGAATGCTGCGCAACCTCCCCTCTCTCTGAGGACAGGAGACATGAAATATTGATGCAGTGGGAGATATTTCTGTAACACCTTTGAGAGAGTACTGTGGGTTAGGTCCTTTCATCCCTTTAATGTCTGATGTGAGTTCTAAAGTACTGTCCCTCAGCCATCCAAGTTGAGTTCCCTTAGGAAGTGGCAACTTCATCAAGTACGGTGGCCGTTTCACTAAATACTCTAATTCAGGCAATAAAAAGGGAAGCTGAAGCTTTCTGGAAGTTGTAGGACTGTATCTGATAAGAAAAAAGGCAAAGCTAAGCTGCTTCAATAAGCAAAAAAATCCCTCACCTCTTTCTCTCTGTTGTCTCAGCTGCCTTGGTAGCTTCAAGGAGCAACAGTCTTACAGCAGAGTTTAAAGTCTCTTTACAGCCTTATGATGTATGTAGATATGTATGAAAATGAAAGTTCAAGATTTGCAGAAGGAAATAAATCTTGTGTCCATTTGCCTTGCAAAATTTCTTATCCACAGTTGGTGAGTGGGAGAGTGTATTTGTTACTGGCAGAGCTTGTCAGATCTATAATATGCAATTGTTTTAAAGAAAGTGGTATTATAATCTGTCTTTCTAGAATGTTTCCCAGTACTGAAAGTTTTAAAACAAATGTACTTAGTTTAGACTGGAGATTTTTGCCAAGATCAATTTTCCTGGCTGGGAGCTGGCAGGGTTATAGCTGTTATTAGATCCTCATTATACTGACAGTATAATGCACAGTTCTTTCAAGACACTGAAACTATTTCTCCTGACCCCTTTATGTGGAAAATTTTGATCTGCCTTTCTATCTTGCTTGTTTAGCAGTACATGATGTAACCTTTTGATTCAAATCAAAGATAACTTTCTGTATTTTTTCATTATATATGTATTTGTATGTATATATATATTTATTATTATTTTATATTCAGTGTCAAATTAATTTTGGGTATATGCAGTGATCCTTGTTTTCAGGGTGAGCTGTTATTTTGCCCTCCTACCTCACACCTCCAGTATGTATGACTTGTGAGTAAGTTTCCATTTCTGCCCTCTCTTCTTTGAAGCTGGCAATCTTATCTGTGTTTCATCCTATGCATATGTGTGTAGCTGCAGTGTGCATGTGCTGTAGAAGCTGTTTACCACAACTTCTTCCAGAGGAAATTATTTATGTAGATGATATGTAATGCCAAGGAACTTTCGCACAAAACAAGATTTCATATCATGTATAGCCATCAAGTATGATTGTCTGCAGATGATCAGTCACATACTGCAATTCTTTTTCAGTTACATGAAGATTTTTTTTACTCCTGGATACCGTAGGGCATGAGAGGATTTTTTTCGGTGATAAAACTGAACTCTATGCTGCACAGATAGAAATGGTTATGAATTATATTTCTATATCATTTTTTACCACGCCATAAGCATAAAAACCAAAGAAACATTTGTTCCTCTGGCCTGTGATGGCTCTGTGACATCTTGGTGAATTTTAACATTTAATCATATGACTAGCCATCATAGTCAGCAAGTAGATTTCCTCATTTTGACCTATTTTATTGATTCCTAGGGAAGGAAAATCTAGACATTAATTCTAATTGACTCTCAGGATTTGGAAAGGTGCCTAGGAAAATGGTTATTCTACACGTTAGGCTATTCATGTGCCTTCATAAATGGCCATAGATTGTGGTTTCACCTACTCTGCTCTATTACAATTCCTTTTCTTATTGTAAACAGGAGGTTTCAAGATAAATTGCAATTTAGTTTAGGTAACAGACAGTTCAACTGAGTTTACTGTTCTGTTTGTAAAGGCAGTATTGGCATGGAAGTCTGTCCCAGATTTTTCTTTTGATAGTGGTTTATTCTAAGTGGGTACTACTAATAATTCTTTGCCCATGAATCTGAGTTGCCTCATGACCTTTCCCCTTCTCCCTCCCTTTATTATAGAAGGGCTGGGGAGGGGGAAGAAATTTCTTCTTGTTCTGATAGGACCCTGAAGATTTGCACTTAGTGCAACAGGAAGAGGACAGGTAAACTTAACTGGCTTTTTTTAGCCACAGGTCAATTTTTGAAGAAGGACAGCTGCTGCACACAGGAACCAAGTGATATATACCCTTAATGTGAGCCCTCTTGGGATGTATGTAAATTAGGACTGTTTATTTTGGGGGGTGTTTTCAGCCTACATTTTATATAATGCTCAAAAGTTAAAATAGGAATCTCATAAGACAAGCTCCAAAATGAGGTTCAGGTGGGAAGGATTCCTTAGGAAGAATATTGGTATGTGCATACCTTAAACAAGTTGGATTCAAGTGTTTCTTCTTGTGCAACAAAAATTTTCTCCATTAGTTCCAAAAGCCTGCGGTTCTTTGCCATGTGTGGAATGGCTGCTCTCTTAAGAGTTCTGTGTTTAAGCTGAGGAGATGTTTTTGCTTCTCTTACTGATTGCTTAAGCCATGACCTGACACCATTGGATAGTGAGGGCCTGAACCCTAGTTCCTCTCTTCCATAGAGATGTTATAGCAGTAAAGACAACTAAGCCACTAAGTGCAGTCAGTGATCCAAGTATAACCCTTAGTGCCTAGACTAATGCTGTCTGAATTAGATTAGTAATCAGACTGATGTTATTTTAGGTCTTTGCTTAAAAATCTTCACTGAAATTATGTAAAGATACAAACCTCAGACAGGAGAGTAATTCCCAGTGACTTGCAGTAGGAATGGAATACCTGATTTGTATCTGTCTGTGAAAATTCCACCTGTTCAGGTTTAAAAGTGTTGTTTCCAGATGGCACTTAAATCACTAAAGTAAAAATTTTTAAAAATAATAAAAGAGGATAATTAACAATCAAACAGGTAATTGTTATTCTGGTGTTGGAAATATAGTTTAAAAAAAAATTCTTGTCCTTCATATTAATGTATAGAAAGAAAAATCAAAGTTGTCGGAAGGCAAATTTTATTAAACCAAAAATTTTATTACAAATTTGCATCATATATGAAGTCTTGAAGCCACAGTTATATTGAGAGAAATACAGGGTGCCTTTGTAATTTAGACTCTGTATTGTGAGGCGTTAAGTCTCTGGAAGAAAGAATGGTAAAACTGACAGTGCCACTGTAATTGCCATGACTTTAATTATGTGCAGATGCTTGCAAGCATACATATATGTATAAGTATATAAAAATATAAAATTTAAGAACATACATGTTTTCCAGTCTTTCACACCTAAGCCAACACGTGAGAACATAATTTAGATTGTCTGACTGCCTATGGATATTGCTGGGGAGAGCCTTGAAGACCGTGAAACACATTCAGGTAATGGCAACGGTGAAGTTATGCAAAGCCATGGTAGATAGAAGCTACAGTTAGGAGATGTGGTTGCAGTGTCTGTGGATAAACAGAACTAGATTTAACTTAGCTAGTCTAGAAACTAACAGACCATAATTTGTGGGTTTTAATAGTGATGGCACTGACTAGCCCAGACGTTCTGGTTCTCGAGTGCTTGGCCGCTAAAACCTGAATGTGCATCTACTCAATGCACATCAGTCCCTTTGTTACAAAGATGTTGCATCTTTTTGTGGCAGAGCTGAGGACTGCTGTAACCCACAATGGAGATGTTTTTGTTCAGCTGTTTTTTTTTTTAAATCCTTCTGGAGGTGCAAATCTTGCCTGTGTCCTTTATCTAAGCATGGTGGCTGGGTGCGAATTTTACTTTCGTTCCGTGAGTTCCAATTCCATGTCCTGAAGCAGTGGGCAGTAAAGGTTAGGCTATTAACTTATGAGCATCAAATCTCTCTCTCTCCCTCAGAGCCAGATCAGGCTCTGAGCCTCACCTGAGAGGCTTTATATTGTGGGCTGCAATTTGTTTTAATTTTCAAGCAATGAATGAGAACACTTGATTACTTCCAGGGTTTTATTCTGGATGCTATAAATTAGAACTATAGCATAGGAATGTAACAAAGAAGTATCCCCTTGAGACGAGGCTTCTATGAAAAATTCATATTGAAGTCAAGGATTACATTCATGAAGAGACTGGGAAACTGAGGCGTATTATTAAACATGTTAATTTTAGAGAACTTACCTTAACTTGGTTAATTCTTTTATGTGGTTACTTTCTCTTCACAATTGAAATACATCAAACCAAGTAGAGCTGTCTTCAGAGCAAGTGTGTTCATACAGCCTCTAAATGTAGTCTACCTAATTTACTTGAATTCCACATGTGTAGTTAATATGGATTAATTTTCCTGAATGTCCCTGGGTAGACAAACCAGTCTTACTGACTCTCATCTGTTCATTGCTAGCACTGAACTTGACCTTGAATGCCTGTCTAATAAGTACTGAGGGAAGTGTTTCTTCATACTATGTACTAGCTCCTGCCTATAGAAGTTAACCAAGTGAAAATGAGTTACCCTTTATCTTCCTGCAGCTGTCAATTCTGTCTTGAATCTGGTGCTTGGCTGAGAATACCAGATTTGCTCCCATGCTCACTGACCTTTCCTCATCAACTTCTGAGGATAAAACTGGGTGGTGAAAGTCTCAATAGAAGGTGGAAAGTAAAAATTACTGCAAAATAAATGTATCTGTTGGATAATTATTTTCTTGATGCACTTTATGTAAGTGCAGACGCATGGTTTAAAAATAAACAACATGAGCATGAGAGATTCTTTGAAGCACAAAGAGAAATAAAATAATGATTGATATATTTACAGAAGTATGATGTGCAGCCCACACAATATCTGATTGCTCTGCGACTGAAGGCCTCTCATATGGAAGCAGGGAGGAAGAACAGCACAGACTCCTTGTTGCAAATACTGCATTTTTGGTTTTTATTACGTTCTGCCTTTTTTTTCAGTATGGGCTTTTTTTTTTTTTCTTTTCAGCAGTAATTCTAAACTAGAGTATCATGTTAATATCAAGGACAGTATATATGTGTAAGCAGGAAGGAGGAGTGGATTTGAAGAAATTGTTTTAGTGATCTTCTAAAAAGGCCCATTTTGAAAAAATCCACATTATTCAATGTTTACATCTTATGCATAGAAGTTTGTCAGATGAACCCTTAGAAGGCTGTGCTTTTGAGGAGGGGGAGGAAGTTCGGGACATTCTTTTGTTAGTATTATTTTAAAATTTCAAGTGCTGAACATAACACTGCTTCGTCAAGGCTTCCTGGCAGTTGTGTGTTCTTAAATGGGTGGTTTGTGGGTTTTTTAAATAAAAAAATAGAGGCTATTAATTTTCTTCACACAGTGAGGTCAAAATAGAACTTTAAAATCAGACTTCCATATAGTTGTAATGTTTACATATTTATACTAAGTATTCTTAAATAAAAATTGTAAGATTCTGAAAGCCAGAACTCTACAGTGGTGCATATTGATCATGTGGAATGGACAGGAGAACCACAAACAATGGCAGTAGTGTGCAACTGGCTTTGTCCTTACTGTGCTTCATTTGAAATGCTCTTTTCAATAGTGTAAAATGACTTCTCCCACTTTTTTTGCTTCAGTTCTTTTTCTCATTCACGTGACTATGTTTCTGTTCCCCAAAGGTTTTATCAGGAACAGAACATAATGTGGCATACAGTGTGTTTATGTTTGTTCTATTTACACGTTTCTTCTATTTGCACCAACTGTCTCAGCAAAGATCTGGGAATAGTTTCTCAGCTGCAGCTGCAGAGGAAGTAAAAAAAAAAAATGTATTTGCGTGTGTCCTATGCAAACGTACTTTTTTAAAAAAAAATTCCATTTCTCAGCATCTGTTATAACAGAAGAGAATTATTTTATTTTAAAAACAGATTTATGGAATCTGGAAAAAAAATTCCCACTGCAAATTTGGGGCAGAATGACTTACAGACTTACTGCAATTAAAGCACTGGATATGTTTAGTTTCCATCTTGTTTAAATTAGTGATGACAATATAATAATTTTGGCAGCTCAAGAAAATACAAAACACATGCTGACTGTACAGTCAGCTGTACAGCTGTACAGGGGTGCTGTAGCAGATATTGCTTGTTGGGCTATTTCTTGCTGTGAATTCCTGACTAGATAAGTAGAGGATGTTACAGCAAGGTGATCTGATGCATCGATAAAGTCCTGCCCTCCATATACTGTTAATGGAACTTAAGAGTCTCTGTAGTTTGCATTCGTCAAAGGACTGTATTACCTTCATCCTCCCAATATGTGTAGTAGTATTGGAATTGCATTGCTAGGTTGGAGAAGGGGCCTGGACTTCATTTCATCACATGTAGATGTTGCTATCTGGCTTTGCTGAAGCATTTTAAATATCCTTTTAAATGTTAGATTTAGTCTTGAAAAAATAATAGATCAACTTTGACTAGTAAAAATATTTGGAGTTTTTCTAAACCTTTTTGTGGAGGCAGAGGCTCTCTAAATCAAATCCCATTTAAGCACTGTTGTGCTATGTGCTGATCACCTTATTTTTAGACTCAACTCTTCTGAAAATAGAAAGAGGAGTATGGGGAGAAAAACAAAAAGTGGCAATAACAAAGATTGCTATTGCTTCCCCTGTTATGAGCAGTTGGTAGATAGGTGGTTACTGAGCTGTCTCTAACACAGATGAAGCTTATTGGTCAAAATCAATTCTGATTATATACACTGTCACCTTTTCCTTTCGATTCTATTTCCAAGTAATGTTCAGCTACTGCAGTCACAGTCTATTTTATTTTATTTTATTTTATAATTTGGGCTACAATCAACACTTTATTTTACTACCAGTTTTTAGTTTGTGAGCTGCTAAGCACAACACTCAGAAATCCCTACCAAAGTCTACACACTCTCATTTTGTGAAAACAATGCTTGCCTGAGCCTAAAAAAAGGAAAGTTCAACCAATAATTAGGGAAAAGGTAGTGTTATGTCATTAAATGGATAGGAAACTGAAACAATTGTAATTTGATCAAACTGTGTAGGTCTTGACCCAGAAAGATAGAACTCGTATCTTCTGGTTCACAGTCTGTTGCTTTTCCTGGAAAATCATCATTGTTTTTAATCATAATCTGTCAGTTAAGAAAGTTAATGAGGAGTTTCTGTGCCACTATAAGTTGCACTAAAGTGTAATTGTAGACAATATGGAAGATCAAACCAGAGAAGGAAGTGCCATTTAACAGCATTTTTATTTGAATTCATTGCTTGATTATTGTAGAAATTTCTATACTTCAGTGCCCAAAGCTGTGCTAGTTCATTCACCTGGTCAAGCAAGCATTTCTATAGTCATTGTCCTGTCTAAGTACTGGATCAAACAGTAGCAGTTTAAACCTTTTAATGTCATATTTGAAATTAATTTTGTCTTTTTTTCTTCAGTAATCCCTCCTGATTGATTACGCATTTTTGAGTGTTTTAAAGCCATGTACTAACTTGTCTGTATAAATACTTCTCATTAGAAAATGCTTTAAAAGTTCTGAATTATGTTTGTTACCATAGCAATACTCTGTTGAAAATTCATAAAATGGCTTTTTAATTTTCTTCCTGCTGTAGGGGAATTCACAAAGCAGATACTAAATCCATTTCAAGTCCAGGGGATTCACCAGGACTGTGTGCATGGGAGACTATGGGAAGAAATGGAAGGAAAAAAATGTCCAAAGTTTAAATCTATTTCTGGAGCACGAGAGGGATCTACAGCGATGGGAAGGCTTGTCTTTTGATTGTATTCTATCTTAGAGTTTGTGGGCAGCTTGTTTAAAAGTTAAAACTAATGTGGAAGAGCAGCACCTGCAGAAGGAATCAGTTGTTTGTCCATTCTTGTTTTACCACGTAAAAGAAGATGTGCATTTCTATTGCTTCCTTTGATCCCTAAGAACTTGAAATGGTGCCACTCTTGGGATTGTGAAAGCACAATAGGCAAAAACTAGGCTCTGAAATTGTCATGCATTGCTAATGTCTCATCAACTGTCTTCATAAATCTGTTTTGAGTAGTCCTCTGTCAATATTTAAATTTTTGTTGGAAAGTCAGCATTTGCAGCCTTCGTAAACAACTGAAACCCCACGTAAAGCTAAATTTTGAATAGCTCTGATTGAGTTTCATCTGAGTTCTCTTCCCAGTTTCAAGGCTAGTAGGAGGCATTGGAAAAGTTTGTCTTGGTTGTGTTCACCTTATTTTGCTGAATATTTCTAGACTTGGCTGGTCAGAGAATGCTGGACAAAAGAAGTCTTGATTAACTGTGTGTGATGTTTCATATTATATTATTGAATACTTCATTTGAGTATTAAATTACCACAGTTATAAGTGTGGTAAGATCTCAGTATTTTAATTTCTTCTATGGAGTATTCCACCTTTTGAAGTCTAAAAGAGCATCTCTTTTAGACTGCCCAATGAAGTGTAGGAGTGTAATGAAGTGGGACAGTATTGGATTTAGGGCAAAATAGCAAGTCAGGTTCAGTATTTTGTCTGTATCAGATGATTACCGAAGTGTAAAACACTGTTACATAGCATAACGTATGTTTTAATTCTCTCGATTGGAAGAGGTAAAGTTTGAGCAAATATCTTAAACCACACTTGCTGTTGCTCCTGTTCCAGCAGTGTATCTTTTTTGAGTGAAAAAAGAAAGACATCTTCCCTTTGTACTAGAAAATTCTATGGAAGGTTTTGTAATGTTTGGTTTATTTAAAGGGTTAATGGAGGCTGGAGGAAAAACATTAAATATTACACTTTACAGAAGTTCCCCAGCTGCTATTAGAATCCATGTGCAAACTGAGAAATGAGATCAGTCATTGCAGCACACTTTTGTGTCAGTTTTAAAATCAGAAGGTTGCTAAAAAAACACTGGATTTTTAAATAGATTCTTCTTATTTACATCTGGGCTTTTGAGTTGCTATGGTTCAGTTCTTCAGGCTCTTAAAGCTCTTGTGATTTGGGAGAAGAAAAACAAATATCAAGCAACTTGTAGTAATTGCAAGAGCTGCAACACTGAGATAACAAAATATTCAGAATGCAATTCCTCTTCACTTAGGCTGTAGTTCTGCAAACACATACACCATGCATTCCCTCTAGTAAAGCAAGTATCCTTGTAGAGAACAGACTACTTTTGATGTTGGAGTTAAACATTTGAAAATGCAGTGCCAGAATCAAAGCCATAGCTATCTAGCCTTTGGTTTTCAGTGCTTGTGGGTATTTCTTCAAGATACCAACAAATTAGTGCACTCTGGTTGTTGGTAGACTTACTGTAACACAGGAAATGTGGGAAATCTGACACTTGATTTATTTCTAGAAAGCCCAGGTGAACTGTTAAATAGTACTCTTATTTAAGAATGTGTAAATCTACAACAAGAAACACAAAGAATAAATGTTGCAAAGTACACACAAATCTAGAAAGTCACTGTGAAAGTTCTAGTAACAGGTTTATTCTTTTCCCCTAATTTTAGTCCATGTAAAATAGAGGAAAACTGCAAGCTGGGATCTGAAAGCTTTAGCTGTGTTCTTTCTGAATCACATATAGCTAGAATTTCTTTCAGTTTCCTAAAGCTGTTCCCAAATCTCCCACCCTACTATAAGCTTTCAGTGGACAATTCCACAGTATCTATCTGTTTCTCTTTGCCTTGAGTTGAGTCAGAATCCAGTTTCTCAGTTTCTTATAAAATAATTATTTCCATCTTCTAACTCTGCAAATGTAATTCTTACTGCAGTTAAGACAGCAGTAGTCTTAATGAGCAGAAGAGTTACTTTTTTTTTTTTTTTTTTTTTTTTATAATGGTGTTACTGCCAGTCCCAGAATTGCAGATCAGAATTACGTCTGTGCTTTTTCTCCAAAAAGCAAAGGTGGGATTCAAAACTGTGGAAATAAGTACTGAGCCTTTATTTTTTGCCTTCCTAATTTTTTAGGATTCAAATTTTTAACTTCACTGTAGTAAAGGCTAAAAGTTACTTCTCACTAAAAAGTACAGATCTACAGTCAGTGGTTTTGTGTACTGTTTGTATAATTTGTAGAAACTGAAGGTCAGGGTTGAAAATCACTATCACCTAGGAGACTTAAGAATAATATAAATGCTTCTCTAAGTATAACACTGAAGATGTCAAATAACAATGTGATCTTTGAAGTGTAAGTACTTCCTTGTTTCAATTGGAGCTCTTACCAATGATGCCAGGAAGGAGGTTTCTGTTTCAGGGTCCATGCTTGAGAGCAAAGGAGATTGAAGAGGGGGAGGAAGGATGGGAATAAAGACTATCTGGATTCTAGATGTTTCTTTTCTGGTCAGACCCCATGAATAATTTAAACTTTGACCCTTCTCAGGAATGAGTAAACACTGTTGCTTATGAACTGCTTCTAGCAGACCTGTGGATGTAATCTTGGGATGGCTGGGGGAGATTATATAAAGAAAAAAAAAAGATAAATGTAATGAGAGGGGAAAAAAGAGTGTGAAAAAGTGAGTAGACCAGGCATCAAGCTAAAATGGGAAGGGAGAAGAATAGAAAAGGACACACAGAAGGCATTTTCAAATTAGCAGATCACTGTCGCTCCTTCTGAGATCTGCAAGTTATTTTTGAGAAAAATGGATGAACTGCAGACCTCTACTTCTTTATTTCTTTAGCTGTTGTTGTAACTCATGCATTTTTCCTACATTTGGCTAGTTTCAAGGTAACAGATTTTGCTGATGTGTGTAAACTCATCAACTGTTTTTTATGCAGAATCCTACATCAGCAAATTGCAAGGGTAAAATTGGTAACGAACATGGTGTATTGAAGACTGATATTCAAATTTTATTAAGAAAATTTCTCTGCTAACAGGACTTGTGTTGAGTTTGTGGTGTTGTTTTATGGAGGTAAATCAAACAAGATGCTGGAATGGGATTCTGTGTTTTGTGTATCTTTATTCTGAACAGTAGAGGCTTGCCTAGTCATAAGTGCTGCACAGTATATAAATGCTGATCATAATAAAACATTACATGAAAATTAAAGTACATAAATGTAAAGGTACCATTAGTACCTTAAAAATGGCTATATTCAAATTGCATAATTCTTCTGAAATTAAATGTGTGACATGGAGTGTCATGGAACCTGTTTTGAAAGCACAAGCCGAATAAGAAACACTTTTCAGTTTATAAAGCGTTTTAAAAGACTGCTAAAGGTACTCTGAGTAGCTATACTGCCAAATTTTTACAAACTGAATCTGAGTATTTTTTAGATAACAAATAGTATGTGCAGGTGCATGTTGGTGTCAGCTTGTGTGTTTACATATATAATGTGTCTGTGTACCTATGTGTTTTACTTTACAGCAGCTCAGTTGTTAACAAATATTATTTTTGAATCAAACAAAATAAAGCTTGCTGTGGCATCCACACAAAATTTATGCTCCTTCTGCTGAAATATTCAACCAACTTAAATTCTAGTGAGACACGCTCCCAGAAATATCTAGGCATTTATTATTCTGTGTTTGATATAATAATTTTGGTAAAGCATGAATGAGGAAGTATATAAAACTGAGCTGAGTTAATTTCAATGTTTATTACAGGTAGGACAGAGGAAAATAACTTTGTCAAAACCAAAAGAATACAATTGCTAAGAGAAATAGCCACTTGTGGTTCAGCTTTTGCCTTTGAAGGAGTTGCATAACAGCATTCCCAACTCCTGGAAACTTGTCCTAGAGAATGCATGTTATTTATTTCTGTATTACCAGCAGGAAAATGTGGTGTGTGCTTTGGAGGGGGCTGTTGGCTATCAGGTGGCTGTTGGATTTTCCCAGGGTAGCTTGTCACGGTTTAATCCCAGCTGGCATCTAAGCACCACACAGCCACTCACTCACTTTGCACCCCACTTCCCTGCCTCTGCTGGGATGGGGAGGAGAATCAAAAAAACCCGAAAACTCCTGGGTTGAGATAAGAACAGTTTAATAACTTATCTAAAATAATAAAAAAAAAAATACCGCTACTAGCGGTAATAATCATTGTATGAAAAGGAAGATTACAAAAAAGAGAGAAAAATAAAACCCAAGGAAAATAAGTGATAAACAATCAACTGCTTACCAATCACAGACCAATGCCCAGTCAGTCCCCATGAAGCAATCAGTTCCTCCCATTTGTGCACCTAAGGGTTTCTGAATAAATCCAACAAATGGACAAAATCTAAATTTTACCTAGTGCCTAGATGATTTTTAATTTGGTTAATTATATTCCAGGCTAGAAATTGTTTCTGGGAAACCATGTGAGGTCTTCTTTACTTAAATTAGTATTTGGTTGTATTACAGCAGTCTTATTTGGGACATTCAGTCTATCCAGGATTTCTGGGAAATTTGTTTCCTAATGCAGGTATGTTTTTATTTTAACCCTGGGAGGAATAGCAGTCTCTAGAAAGTCCTGCTGCTTCAATAGCTGCAAAACTAAGTAGGACAGAGCTACTAAAAGAGACTATTATGCAGAACAGTGACTAGGAGCTCAGCTATATCTTGGGAGTGAGAAGCAGAATTATTCTGGGAAAAAAATTTGTGGACAAGCAAAGAACTTGTTTGTGCTCATAAAATGGTAATCAACAGCATCAGTGAAGTGGGATGTAAACTACTGCAGGACATGGCCACAGTACTTTGCTTTGCATTCGATAATTTGCAAAACAGAGCTTACTTATTTATCACCAGCTCTGTCATACTGCATTTAGCAAGAAAAGGCAATTCGACTTTCTTTTATGGATTGATTTTTACTGCCAGATTCTGAATCCAGGAGTCCTACTTTTCTTTCAGAGGAATTTTCTGATATGCTCTTAATTTGTTTGAAACCATGCAGCCAATTGCTGCTGTTGCTGTTTATTAGATCTGCTGTTTGTGTTTTTAATGAGAATATATATAGCATGTCTTACTCATGTTGAGCACATTATCAATTTTATAATGGGGACTGATTTTTAACCCAAAAGCTAGTCACAGGGATTTCTTGTTACTGTCAATTTATCTAGTGATATGTTTTGATACTTAAGTTAATGCTGTACTAGTTTATAAAGTCTGTAATTGGTTTGTAAACACTGTTGAATCCATTATCCATTATGGCATTATCAGAAATGTATAAGAGAATGAAGGAAGGAGAACATTTTAAATATTGTTCCCTGTTTTCAGGTACTCATATATTTTCAGGAAAACATGTTTTGTTCTTCATTGCTTTTTGGGTGACAATTCTTAAAATGTTTTGATTATGTGACTGCAAGTGTTGAGACTGGGGCTAAGAATTAGGTAATTTAATCTAGGCTCCCTTTCTGACAAAGGTTTGGACCAGAGAATCTTTCAAGGTCCCTTTCACCCTGGGCCATTCTGCAATTCTATATTGCTATACGAATCTTGATAAAAAAATAGTTTTTAATGTTTTCTAGAGTGAAAAAGCAGAGTAGGAAGCACAGTACTTTCTCATCATTTCTGTGTTGGTAACAAAGAAATGGCAGATGTTGGCATGAAGTTTGTACGTGTTGAGGTCTGTTTATACAGTCAAATTTGGAAAGAAGGTGTGCAATAAAATAAGGAAAAGTGGAAAAATAATTTTTCACATGTTCTGTAGGCTTTCACTAAGCTTTAGTCTCTTTTTCTGTACTTTGAAGAACTTCACTTCTGTGCCTCCTAGTAAGTGGTACTTCATCCCCTGGATAGCTTGCATGAGAAATTTAATGAATTTCTAAATAAAAATAAACCAGAATATTTTAGAAGCATCCCTCTGGGGCTAGAGTTCTTTTTTTTTTTTTTTTTTTCTTTTATTCTGTGGAGCATAAGTACTGGCCACCAAATCCAGTCAGTAGCATACTCCAACTCAGGATTGCTATGGTACTGGATTTAAGAGCCCAATTTAACCTTCTTTAAGAGCATGATCATTGGACAAACTAGCTCCAAAAGTGTCTGCTCTGTGGGTTGTACAGAATTTAGAACAAAAGTGAGCTTTCCAGCATACTTTCAACAGTGAGATCTGGGAAAACAGAAAATGAAATCCCAAAGGTTAAGAAAGAGTATGCCCCCATGAGGGTGAGCATTTTGCACGTGCAACCTGTCTTGTGTGGCTGAATGCTCATTAGAATTCACAGAGGTCTGGGTGTCTAAACCGTTGTTTTCCAACATCAGCAGACAAGCAGGAAAAATATGCTAAATATTATACTCACTGGTAAAATTTCCCTCACATCTGTGAGTCTGTTTTATGTGATTTACAACCAGTCTGATCCAAATGGCAGCTCATAGTCCAGCCTTGTCCCTCATCATGCTTCCATTCATCCTTCTGCCCTTTACTTTATGGACAGTGACTGTTCGGGGCTTGAAAGCCAAATGAGTCCCTTGCTATGGAGGCAGCTACTTGGAGCAAAATCTGCCACCACAGCAACACTGGGTAAGAAATTAGGGGTATTAAGTTGTGATGTGCCTCTCACTAGTCACATCTTTGGTGTTGCAGGCAGAGCTTTCCCACTGACAGCATCTCACAACTGGGGCAGAGAAGTATCATAGTTATGATCTGGATGTATAGCTGCATCTAATCATGAAGATTTAAGTTCTGATTCTGTAAACTGCGGTTTGCACTAATCTAATCTGAAAGAAATAGTGATGGAGATAACGAAAGGGATGCTTTTACCTGGATAAAGGAAAACATCTGGCTTTGCACTGGAGACAGCTCATGCAAGACTTTTAAACAATCTCCTTTTTTTTTTCTGTGGATGGGTATCAATGGAGGGATGTGTTGTCTCAACTGAAGAATCACTTGTGATGCCTTCTGATTGGTTTCCACCTCATTCATATATCATTTATTTTATGCTTTACTGTAAGTCCATGAATAGCTCAGTGTGGTAAAAAGAACTAACTGTGTGTTGAAGTGCTTTGATTATAGAGCTAATTATCCTTTATGCTCAGATCTAACCAACAGTCATTTAGACATTTGACAGCAGTGTGCCAAGGTACTGGTAGCACTCTCTGCCTGTACCTTTTGTCTCCTTTCTTCTCTTCTCCCCTGTGTTGCAGCCTTATTGTAGGGTCTTCTTGCTTGTTACCCTCTTTTTCTCATGCTGACCCTTACACTTAAAATTTCTCACCTAATGCATCAGAAAGCTCTCTTACTTTACATATTTGCAAACTGTAACTTGTTTTTCTTGACTGAATTGCTCCTTAAAACACACATCTGCTGCAGCCCGCTGTCACTGTGTGCATGAAAGAATTATGTTAAATATATTAAACTAAAATCTATCTAAGTCAGTGCCTGTACTGTACTGAATATTTAATTTATATTCCTTCATTTTTTTATGTATTTTAAGTTTGCTTGGACAGAGGTCACCTCCTTCAGTGGTTTGCCAAGTGTCATGTAAGTTGATTATGCCTAGTGAATAGTAATAGTATCCTGTTAAATTTTAGCTTTTGCCTTTAATGCTATAACTGTCTTTGGAAAGGGATCAATACAGTAATATTAAACCCTGAGAGAGGCTCCAGTGAAAGAGTTAGGTGTTCTTATCCTGTTGGGCCTCTTTTCTCAACTCTAATCTGCTGTCCTGCCTGGCATAAGCAAAGACTTCTTTTCAAGGGAGATCTGTAACTGAAATGAAGAATTATTACAGATTAGGGCAGAGGTGGCTTGGCAAAGCTGGGTGTGATTAGCATATTGCAGGCTTTTTTTGTACATCCACTGCTGCAGTTTCCTCATTTTGCATAACCCACAAATCAATTTAAAGGTAAATAAATAAATAAATAAAATCTTTAAGTCTTGGTGATTACAGCATTGTTCTGAAAATAATTTTGATGAGATTTACTGGGGATTTTATACTGGTTTTGACCTGGTTCACTAAATTTGGGTTATATTAGCTCACTGACAGTACTTCTCCACAAATAAGTAGTCTTAAAAAAGCAAACTTAAGCCTGTAGATGGAACATTCATTTTTCCCAGTTACCTTCTTTGAACTACTTCAAATTAGCCTACATGTTGCTGGAGTATCTGGTACATGGTATGTGGATGATAGTGTGAAAGACATAAGAATTTTCCATAATGGTATTTTCTAGACTGAAAAAGATATTTTGGGAAGGGGAAAAAAAACATACTGATTTTTTAAAGGTTTTCTCTTGTGTTGTGTAGTCTCCTGAGTAATTATCCTGATAAATAGGGCACCATTTTTTTTTTTTTTTTAATTTGCCAACTGGAGAAGTCCAAAGACTATACGATTAGTGCATAAAGCTATTACGTAAATCTTCTTTGCCCCAGTTTAAGTTAATGCTCTACATGTGGTATGTCTGGTAGGGTGAAAAGAAATGTTCCCTCCTTACCCAAGAGATGCATAGCAGTGCTGCTCTTCATGTGTTTCTGGACTAGGAGATCTGGTCAAGGGGTTTATAAGTACTGAAGCAGTCATTTTGTTTTTTTCATATACAGGGTACAGATGACTCACACCTTCTGTGTTTTAGCACTGACATGAGGCTGTTCTGTAAATAGCACTTGCTCAGAAATAGGACACCTCCCACCCCCATTAGCTATGAAATCAAGGTAATGTAGCTATTTAATTTTAAAATAAAAACCAAGAGCAAATTTCAGTACTACTACAAATCTGGAATTTCATTCTGAGATAAGGTCTTTTTAAAATAAAAACCAAGAGCAAATTTCAGCACTACTACAAATCTGGAATTTCATTCTGAGATAAGGGACCAAGTTTATTTCCAGTTGACAGTAGGCAAATTAACAGTCATCACCTAGGAGATAAAGGGAAAATAAAGAAATCAGGATGGCTAAGACCCAGTGTCAAGATGACTGATAGATGGACAGAGGGTTTTCTTTTTTCTTTCCCTCTGAACAGCATTTCAAGATCTTGCAATGAAACCTGAGAGAAGGGAAGAGTAAGCTTGGTAAAAGTAGTCTACAGGGCAGTGTGCTCTTAGCTGAAGAGTTTGAAATAAATTATGTTATGCTATATGTATTTCTTGTATAGAGTAGTCATGTTGTGACTAAGAATTCCTTGATTACAAAGCTAAGAAAGGAAGAGAGGGTCATGCCTCTACCTCTCACTTGGAAATTCTGGTTTCCTAACTTTTTTACCTGTGATGTGCAATCTGAATGTGGAGCAGCTAAGGTGAACTAACCTAAAACAAGAAAGAAATCAAGAGGGGTAGAATGAAAGGTAAATACAAAGTCCTGCATCTGGGATGGAGTTAAGTAAAAGTCACCGTGAAGTAAGTAAAAGCTGGGGGCAGACTGGATAGAAGATTTTTAGAAAAAGACCTGGGAGCTTGAAAAAAAAATTAATATTGGTCAGCTGTTTACCTTCTAAGCTAAGAAGGCCAATTACGGGCTGGGTTGCATCAGCAGTAGCATAACCAGCAGGATGAGGTAGGTTAGGTGATTATTCTCCTCTATTCAGAGTTTGTGAAACTGCATGTACACTACTGCACTCACTTTTGGGCTCCTGAGCACAAGGAGGCCTTACTTGTATGTGTCCAGTGGAGGGCTCCCCAAATGGTTGGGAGGGGAAATAACCTTCTTGGAGATTTAGAGAATTCTGATACTTAAGCAGGTTAATATGGATAACACGATACCAGGTGCCAGCTGCCTGTGTTGACCCACATGCTTACCCTGTCTCCAGAACCATGTACCTGTGTGTTAGCTTATTTGTTTTTCAGCTGAGCAGTGCAGTATCTCATACCAACTGCATTTCAGCATAGGATAAAAACATGTACAGTGGTAATTTCTCAGCAGTTGGTACAAGTGAGCTACATGCCTCATGGTAGCCTGTGCTTATGTCACAAGTGAGGATTACCCATTTAGTTTTACCTGGCAGCAACACAGCTGCTCTCTGAATCATTCAAGTTCACATGTTAGCATTTTCCTCTTACATTCACTGCCATAAAAGAATGAAAAACGGCTGTTGAAAGCCAGTGATGTGAAGACATGGTTTTGTGTATGAAAATGTACAATGGATTTCAAAGCTACGCAGCTACTGCATGGACCTTCTCTGTTACTTCTTTACACATTTTTTTTGCTAGGTCACCATAGCCCACTTTTGAGTGAGGTTGGAGAGTGTGCCAGTTTCACCAGTTCTTAAACTTTCTTCTCTTTTTTTGGAATTAAGTCAGTGATCCCCTCTGGTGAATGAGATTGTTCCTATTTATAGAATATCCTTTGACACATATTCAGTGCTCAAGTTTGTCACCAATGCAGAAGAGTAGATATCTCTTTAAAGAAAGTCAAAACAGATAGTAAACAGCTTTGTAATTCTAAACATAATGAGAGGATGAGAAAAGAGAAACGAAAACACTAGGCAGAAATGATTGGGTGGTGATTAAAGGTAATCTGCATCTGGTCTGAAAGCTAAATGGATGCTCTGCTATTGTTTCCAGTGAAGATGATAATGTAGACTGTGTAGGGAAAGCAGGATAGCTCTTGGGAAGGGGTGTATATAGAAATGGAAATTACCATTTCTAAGGTGGAAGCAAATCACAAAGAACTTAGTGTGTTCAAACTGAACAGACTTGATAATCCCTACCTCAGAATATTGAAATAACTAGCACATGAAATTGTAGATCGACTGGTTAGCATCTGTTTACAATTTATCAAAAATGGGTGTTTTATATGGCTGGAAATGGGTATATATGGTTTCTCTTTTTCAAAATGGGACAGAGGCATCTGCCAAGCTATAAATTTGTCAGTTTGATCTCAGTACATTATCTTAGAATGTACTTTGAGGGAGGGGATGCTTTACAGGCATGGAGGTGAGCAGCAAATGAGGTGAAATGTGTCATGAATTTACTAGAGAGAGGTTGCACTATACTAACCTGCTGCCTAACATTAAAACTAATTTTTGAGAAAGGATCTGGAGTTCTCATTTATCTGGATTTCAGTAAAACATCTGTTGCATAGGTACATGGGGAAATACTAGTCAAGATTAAACAAAAGTTTAGAATAAGGAATGAAAGGTAGGCAGGAGAAATTGCTGCAATGAATCAATAAGTAAAGCTGAGTACAATGATAGATGGGGGGGAATAATGCTGGAGTAGCTCCAATGTCAGATTTGAAAATATTTTAATGCTTTCTTGGTAGGGAAGTTAACTTCAAAAAAAGACCTCTGAAAGCTGTTGATGATGTGGAGCAGTAGAATACAGGACAGGAGTGCTGGATGGAAAAGTAAGATGAACAGTATGAAACGAAAGATCACGCTGTAATGCAGAATTGTAACACTCTCTTTTTATATGTTTCAAATGCTGTTCCTTGAAAATGACCAAGGAACAGAAAGAATGTCAGAAATGACTGTCAACTGCAAGGTGATTATGAAATGTGACTGTGATATAATCCTAAAGGAGAGCAGATGTGACCTTAAAAAGGATCAGGAAAGGGTTTTTTTGCAAAATAGGGCAATATAAAAACTATTATACTTCTGAACTGCAATACTGGCCTGTAGTGCTATACATCCATAACTCTAAATAACCTATTTAAAAAAGGTGAATTTAATTTGGAAAATAAGAAGAGGGGAGGTACTGCTTTGTCTTGCCTTGTTATTGAAATAGAAGCACAGAAGTGGCATACTGCTCTCTGTGGATATAGTGAGGCAAGAATATGCACAACACTGGGAAGAAATGCTGAAAGGAAGTGCAGTGCCATCCTGGAGGTCTAAAACATGTTGCTCAAAATATTTTGTTGGACTATAAGACATTAATATATTTGATGGTACCATCAAATGAATAAATTTTTCTCTAAAAGATTCAAGATGATATTTTTCAGGTCAGTTATCAAGACTGCTGCCTTAGAGAACTCCCTGGTACAGTTGCATGTTTTCTTAGGATGAATGAGCATTGCTACTTTTGGAGAACAGAAG
Source organism: Phaethornis superciliosus (assembly GCA_023637945.1). Classification (NCBI taxonomy): domain Eukaryota; kingdom Metazoa; phylum Chordata; class Aves; order Apodiformes; family Trochilidae; genus Phaethornis; species Phaethornis superciliosus. Next base: position 57,727,457 of record JAJQWJ010000001.1, on the reverse strand, counting down.
GTTTCTTGCCTTTTCCCACTTGATCTAGTAACAGGAAAAAATTGCAGTTACAAAATTATGATGTTACTTGGCTAGAGATGTAAAAAGTAGATGTTCAGGGCATTATCTGGATAGTTGGTTATTTATTTTGATGTGATTAAGCTAATTTTTTTAAGGATAATGTCATCTTCTAAGAAGTTGTGTGGGAATCTGGTTTGAACCCTGAACTGTAAACAGAACTGAAAGAGTTCTTGACTCTCTTTTTCCTGATGTTCTGATTTGGCATTAATTCAGGACAGTGAGGAAACTCAGATCTCCACTTCCATAATAACATCTCTCAACTAGTGGCTTTTCAGGCCTCTGCCTGGTACCTTCATACAAATCTTCTGGCTTTTATATCAGTAAAGAGTTGTCATAGTTGTGACTGAATTTCTCTCTCTTTTTTCAGTGGTTCAAGTTTTCAATCTCTTTTACTGTCAAAACACTATTTGTTCAGCTAACCACAGCACTCAATAGCATACTGAGCATGGAATTTAAATGTAAAATAGGTTGTTTCATAAACAGCTGAACTAATGAGGACTGATTTTCTATTGAAATGTATCCTGTTATCCTAATTTACCCCTCTACAAAACATTCTCAGATTCTTCTCATATCACCTACTTACTTGGCTGGAGAATTAACAATAGACAGGGTGGTTACTGCAAACCCATTCACATGCTAAAGTGTTGGATAAAGATTGAGGTGTAATTACCTTCCTTCGCTGGGAACACTCACTTTGTTCCCCTTCCTGTGCTTCCATAGTTGCTGATTTCCACAAAACTAGTAGAGAATTTTATCTATTGAAACTGCTGACGCTCTGTCAAATTCAGATGAAATTAGCTAGAAGTTGTGAATGGGGAATACCTAGAGAGAGAAACATTCCTGTTCACAAGAAATGAAGCTGAAGACCTTCAGAGGAAACAAATCTGCAATCAGTTTAGGTCTCAATCAGACCTGATAGAAAAGGTGAAAGCCTCTATCTTTTCCTATCACAAATAATTTTAAAAATCCAGCTCTTGAACGTCTCATGAGGAAAAAAAGGTGATGCAGAAAGCTGTGCATTGCAGGAAAGACAAGTTCTTATTATGTCTCTCCATCTCAGTCCACATGAAAGTGGAGCTGTCCTTTTGTCTGTGCTAGATATTTGCAGGCAAAACACATTTCTTTGGAGACATTCAGATATCCATCTACTTTCAACATTATTTCAGAGGATAGAGGGACTGACAGACTTGTAGATATTCCTAGACAACTGGAAAACACAAATGAGACACACTCTGGAGGTTTATGAAGGACTTTTTTTCCAAATTGGAATTAAATTGTTAGGATCAATTTTTTTTTTTCACTTGCACTATTACTATATAACACTGATGGGACTGATTCAACTGGATCTACTCTTCATTTGGTGATAACTAGGATAAGACAGGTACTTTCTTAGCATTCTGGTTGTCAGAATCTCAATCTACTGATCCATGTTTCTCTAAGCTAACTGAACAACAAAACTGATTGAAAATGGACAGATTTGGAGGTAATTTGGCTTGGTAGTCTTGTTTTCTCTTTTTTTTTTTTCCCCCAAAGTGAAAAAACTGTTGATTTTCCTGTAAAAGTGTTTATGGTACATGGCATACTTAACGCCACAGCTCATATACCCAATGGCTCACATTTCCTGTTTCTAAAAATACACCACATATAGTGTGTATATTTTATAATGCCGAGCCATTTATTGACACACAAGTAACTGTAGTAGGCTTAATATGAATGCAAACTATTCTTATACACAGAATAAGAAGTATACATGTATCATCTTTGCACATGATTCTGTGATTCAGTAGGTGAGGTGGATGGTGTTGGAGGTGCTAATTCAAAAACAGCATGATATGCTCCCAAAAAGTGCAATGCTGTTTAAAAGAACACATTTCTGATATTCTGGATCATTTGAAATGAAAATATTTAAGATAAATTTTGGTTACTCAATTCTCGTTGATTATGCAGGCTGGAAATACTTCCCATATCAGTAGAAGCAGTTAACACAACAACTAAATATTTCTTTTTCTGCATGTTTTTAACTTACTGAAATTACCAAATGATTTGTAGTGATTTATTCAATTCAGATATTTTTTTTTTCTAAGTGTTGGTTGCAGCCAGAATCAGGTAAACAGTAAGGGGGAGAGAGAGAGAATGTGAATAAATGTAGACCTTATCCTTTTGACTGGGTAGGAGCTGGACAGTTGAACAGGGAGGAGGGTTCCTGGTAATCTTTGTGTACTTTCCCCTACAATTCCTGTAACTAAAGTTGTTGGTAATGACAGTCTGTTTGGCTGTAAAGGAAACAGGTATGGATTAGTACACTATAAGACATGATTCTTGTTCTCCTAAATTCTCATCTCACCTCTGCTATAGATTCATTGATGATTCTAAATGATCTTTGATCAACAAGGTTTCCATTTTGTATGGGGGATGTCACTGTCATTCAAAATGTAATGACAGCAGTCAGGAGAGGGTAAAGGAGATGGGTTTCAGCGTAAGCAGAGGAACTGAAGCTTTGTTTTTGAGGCAACGTGTATGTTGCAAGAGAAAGGAATCCATGTTCTGTAGTCTGAGATAAGTATAGAACAGCTACTGTGGAAAATTAATCTTCAGAAATTCACTTGCTTTTAAGAAGCAGGCAAGACAATCAGTCTTGAATGCGGATAGCTCTAAAACAGAATCATTGCTTAAAATCTAGACCAGATTTTGTCTTCTGATGTCTTTGCTGAAACATGGAGAAAACACAGACTTTGGCTTCCTTTGGAAGACTTTTTTTTTTTTTTTTTGATGAAGGGGTTAGATTAAACAGTATATAAATATGAAGAATGCATAAACCTGCATTTTGTTGTGAATTTTGCATGCTTATTGCACTCTTTCCCTTTTATTTGATTTAGTGGACAGCTCTGAATTATTCTAGGAAGAACGGCATTAAATGGTAATGGTGTTTTTCTCCATAGGAATGCTTAAAATAGTCATTGAACTATATATATATTTCTCATGGAAAACTCCAACGTGAAACTAGGCAGGTACTGGGCATTTCTCGAGATCTCACTTTTGTATGTTGCCTTTAGAAACATAAAGGTGGAAATGGAAGATTGTCACAAAAAACCCAAACCAAGCAAACCCTCTCTTCATAGGAAAATGGCAAAATGCAATAAAGGTTACTTGGATAACCTTCATTAGTTATCTCAGTGCAGTGCTGCCATCTTCTCACATCCTGCTTGTGTATTACAAGTGTTAGCCCTAGACAGTCTTTGTTTTCAGTGTTCTTCACTACCTGCTTCACAGTGCTATTTAATCTGTGTACCCTGAGAAGTGTGCACAAACTACAGAGGTACAGTGTAAGACCTTTTCTAGTCTGAGCTTGTTAAAATCACAGGATAGGTGGTCCAAAAATTGAAAGGTCAATGGCTAACTGAACATTTCCAACAGTTTCAGAAGCAAGCAAGACCCATCCTGTAGGGACATGCAGAAGATGTTCCTCCTTGTTGATAGTTCTTGATTTGGAATGAAAGATACCTCCTTTCATATTTGTTAGAAGTTGTCGAACAGATGCTGAAGCTATTACAGACAGCAACAAGTAATTGCACAAGCTTTGTTTCTGTAGGAAATCCTAATTGAAAGCACAGGTGAAGTTTAGTTTTAACAAGGTAGCAGTGTTTATTTTGCTCATGGCATGTTTTTTTTTAGGAAGGATGAAAATATTGTACTTTGTAATGCTTTCCTGAGTTTTATTCTAGATGCATTTTCTGTTTTGTGTTCTGAAAGTACATTTTGTCTTTTTTGATGTTGAACCTCACTCCACCACAATTTTTATTTTAATTTTTATTTTCTTTTCCTGAGAAATCCTTTAAATTCTTTACCATTTTTATAAATAGCTAAAATTGGCTTCATTTGTGTTAGTTCATTTTTTATTGTCTTTGTGGACTGGAATGTGTGTTAAGCTTGTGTAATCCAAAGGTTTTTGGATTACATAGAGACCTAATTGTTTATGCAACCAGACTTTTTAATCATTATACTTATTTGGAATGCATATTTAAAAATACACACTGTATATGGACTGATGCCAGAAGCAACCTCATGCTCACATTGCAGTGTGAGAGGTGATTAATACACAATTCTATATGTGTAATTGTTTATACAAACTATTTTTTTGTCCTTGTAAATATTGATGCTTACTTTTTTTGTGCACTTAAACTGGTAAAGTTTTCCGTCCACCTCCACCTCCCCCCCAAAAAAAAAAACCCAAACTGAAATACTGGTTGCATCCTTCCAGCTCTCAGCTCCCATACTGGGAATTATATAATTGATTTTAGTAGACATTTCTGCTTTTAGATGTAACTCCATTGGTTGAAATACATGGAAGGAAGGATTGTGAGCTAAGCACACATCCCTTTCATTCCCTACTTAAGCCTTAGTATTTGTGTCATAAGTGCTGAGAACTGAACATACATTTGGAGAGAAGAAAGTAACTACACAGACATTCTTTTAAGCCTTTTAATGTAACATCTTTCAAGTACAGCAGCATCTCTAAGGAATGCAGCTGCTTTTATGCATTCATTAGCTTTGCTGAACCTTACTTTACCAGGGCTTTTTGACTTACCAATATTCAAGCTTCTGTGGTAGAAACTGATAATTGCTGTAATGAACTATTTGTAGGAGGCATAGTAATTAATACTGGTAGATTTAAAACCAGGTGACTGAAAGGGCAGTGGGATGGTCTCCACATATGGTAAACAATCTCTGTTAACCCCCAAAATAGCTCTCAAGCAGCTGCTGTGCTTTCAGCTGTTCATCTGGCTGCTATAGAAGAAGTTCTGGGGTTTGAAGGGAATGTTGCTATAACCTGCAGCACCAGGTACCTCTTGCTTAGGCTAAAGGCATGATATGTCAAGTCTGGCTGCAGTTTAGAACAGGGGAAAATTAAAGGTGTCTTTAATCAAGACATGGTGGGGAAGAAACAAGAACAGGAGTGAGCTTCAGATGGCTGTTTTACATCTCTGGTCCTTCTGTTAGCAGTGGAATATCATTTGAGTCAGGAAAGTTGGTCTTTTTCCTCCCCTGTTTTAGAAGTTATTCTTTCAAAGGAGGATGATCCCACACCACCACCCACCCCAGCCTCCTCAAAAATAAGGTCTAGGATTGTGGCATTAAGATGTGAGAAGGAACTGGTTTTTCATGGACAAAAGTACATGTATTAAGAATAAATTAAGGTTATATATTTTCATGTCTACATTATAAGTATTTCTATTTATTTTTTGAAGGTTTTTGTAGAAATATAACCAGGATAAGTGACAGTCACAAATTCATTACTATGAATCAGAGTTTTCTGACTGAAAAAAAAAAAAAAAAGAAAATAAGCCTAAAAAATTATCCTTTGTTCTGAGAGGACTTCTATTTTTAACACCTGTAGCAGTTGTGCTTTCCTAACTTCATGGTTTGGGGAGATTTTGGTAACCTGTGCCAATCTGTGGTTTTCTATCGTTCCAAACTGAATACCCATGTAAACATTTTTACAAAATCATCACCAACAGCTTGCATCCCATTCAGTCTTCTCTTTATAAAGAGAAGACTTTATTCATGTAGATGAACTCTTGGACATTCTTATGATCATATATCAATAGTTATGACACATGATTTCTATTCAGTAAATCAGTTTGATCTTGGAGAGTGCCTGATGCTTCTTTCTACTTTCTTGAAGACTGAAACAAACACATCTCATGCACTCTTAAATGGATGACGCATATGTATGCTGGATGATATACATAATCTGGTCAAGGCATTAGTTTGTCTTTTTTTGTTTCAACAGATCAAAACTGAGCCTCAACTGGGATTTCGTTGTAATTTTATTTTTAAAAAAGTTACTTCTTAGTATCAGGACTGATAAGACATTGTAGAAGAGGAACAAAAAAAGAGGAAAAATAAGAACTAAAGAGTACCGTTTCTCCCAAAGGCAAAGCAAAAATTGTCACACTATCTCATACAAAGTAGGAAAGAAACACTCTAAGGCCAAACCCCATCAGCACAGCAATAAATAAAACCAAAATTATGGTATCTGCTGCAATCTCAAGATTTCGAAGGAAGGACCCATCTCATTTTCCTTTTATCTAACACTAGACATACTGGGGTGGGCGTGCCTGCTTTTAAATCCTATTTGAGAATTGACAGCCTTTTTAACAGTTATAATCTATTTTTTATTAAGGTTTGCAAACCATACAAAAAAAAAAAAAAAAAAAAAGGTATTTTCAAACTGTATTACAGCATGGTTGTAAAAACCATTTAAAATATCAAATGTGCTTTTGGGGTAAAACACATCATGATTTGAATTTAACAATGCCACTGACTGTTCTCCCGCTGACTGTTCTTCCCCCTCACCCCATTTGTCTTCCCCCTTTTTTTTTTTGTCTCTTTAACTTGACTTTACTATAGCAATGGAATTGCCTCATTGGTAAAAAATAATTTTCTCAAGGACCGGTCTCAATCTGTAGTTTCATTTTTGGAAAGTGTGTCTGTGTAGAGCCAGATAAAGTGTATTTTCAGGCTTATTTTGATGATCCAGTTCTGTTCACATCTTCTTTCAGACCTAGTCAAAAGGACTACATCAACAATATGTAATAGTGAGCCTTTTATTATGGGTAGGAGAGATGGAGAAGACACAAGTGCAGTTTTATTTGTAGGTTTAAGGCCAACACTGACCTGTGTTGACAATGCTTGTAAGGTAGCTGCTTTTTCCACTAAAAATCTGAAAAGTATCTTGCAGAAATTTCCATAGTAGACAAATTGGATCAGTTTGAGAATTCAAGATTATGGAACACATAGGAAAGATGGATCATTTTTTAAAATAGTGTGGTATTTCTCCAAGGCAAAGACTTGAAATAAAAATGTGTCCACTATGACACTGCCTGTGTTTTTGTGCATTGTGGTATCATCCCTATTCGGCACACACCTGTGATGCAACAACCTGCTCCATAGTTTGCACTTCATGGTTCACAGCCATTGTCCCCTCAAAGAAGAAAGAAACAGGGTTTTCCTGTGCTCAAAGGAGATTGTGTTTCAAGTGCTGTTCTATTCCCTCAGCTAAGGAGGACATACAGCTCCATCCATGCCAGAAATACTTTGTCTTCAAGACACATTTTGAAAGGGTGCAATGTTAAATATGGCACTGTCAAGGAGAGTTATGGCTACAACATTTATTACTGCTTCTTGCATGAGTGAAGGGACAGGAAACATGCAGTAAAGATGGACAAGAAGTTCTTCTGGCATATGTTAGTGTAGCTGCACTCCCTGATTTTTGTTAGTGGAAGATCCTACCCAGAATGTATAGGTAAGTCATACTCCAAAGGGTCAGCTGAGGTTGTGAGGTAGTTGAACTATTTGAGAGCTTTGTTAAAAAGAAAAGAAAAAAAAAATTGTAACAGCTGTTGGAACTATGGCCTTCCTGCAGTTACTAAACTGAACTGGAAATGAGCCAGCAATTTCAGCTAAAAAGATTTGTATGCAGTTACCATCCTTTTTTAAATTACAGTGATATAACTCCAGTAGTCACAAAAGTGGTATCTATGTTTTGGGATCTCCACCATGGTTGAACTGGCTGCTATCCCACACTAAGAATCAGAAAACTTCTTCCAAAAGCCAGCAGCAGCAGGATGCACCATCTTCTCATCACAGAGAGCTTGTGCAGAGCAGGAGAAGAGGGATGGCAGGTGTCTTCTGCTCAATGCAAAATGCATTGAGATCCCACTGCAAGCTAAAACAGCTTCCTGTATTACCTGTTTCTTTTCCCACCACTTAAAAAAGAGTTTGGAAAAGATTAAAAATAACTGTCTGGAATTTTCTGTTACTCACTTGGGCTCTTCTAGTGCCTATGGTAAACATGATGCAGCCAGCTTTCTAAAAATCTATATCTTGCAAGTAAAGCCCATAATATGTAACTGCAATAGAGAGTATTAGATGGGAATTTCCTAAATTTGCAAATTTTATTGTTAGGGCTCTTGCTGCCATGGCAATGCAATTTGAAGTCTGGCCTCTGAGATTTTGACCATACAACCATCTTGCATCAGCATCATATAAATGCTGAACATCGCCTTGGTCACTGTAAAACAGTACATAATTTTTTCTTTTGCTTAAGTTAGATGGAAAGTTGAAATAAAGAAAGTTGAATAAGAACTACATTTGGAGCTACGTATGGATAGATTGTAGGCAGATAGAATAAACTCTTAGACTCATCAAAGCTTACTGACACTACACACTGGGAGATATTCTTGTGTAATTTCTATAACATTAAAGAGGTCTGCTATGTGCCACTATTGCTACAGTCTTCACCACTGATATGAGGAATCATTAGTTATTTAACTCACTGCAGAAGAGGAACAAATATCCAGGTCTTTTCCAGTGTGTTCTTCCACTGTGTGGTGCAACTGTGCCTATTGCAATGAAGGCAGCTAAAATGGGATCATTATTGCTCTGGGCTTTCAGTGCTTCTCCATTCCCAGAGAGCTGAGCTGTTTTTGATAACAATCTCTTATTTGCTGGGAGATGATAGAAGACTGACTGCTTGAAAAGTCACTCTGTCAATGCTCTAGCTATCTGCAGTGTTTATGTGTCATGCCTAGGGTGTCCTTGCCCCTCAGTCTCTGTATCTAAGTGAGAGTGCTGACAAATGGCTAGAGCATCTATCAAGACCCTTTCAGTATCCTACTCCTCTTTACTTCCTTCTTCATTTTCCTTTATTGCTCTCTCACCTTTTTTTTCCTTTCACTACACCAGAGGATTTAGAAGACTAAAAATGTTTCATTATGTCAAAAAGAAAAAAAAAGAGTAAAGAAGAGGTTGTGTATAAAATTGTACTCAATCAGATGACCTAAAGTAACAACTTAAAAGTAGTTTTTAAAAGCTACAACTTTTTCATTCATTTTTTTCATTTTCAAATTACCTGACTGCTTGCTAGAGTACTTCATTTTCTTTCGAAGTTTCATGCTTGTTTCTCAGTGATACTTTGAAAAGAAACTAGAACTCTTCTGTTGTGTTTAAATGCCTGTATGCGTGATACTCTCCAGTAAATTACGTTTCGGATGCAAAAGGAAGTGAAGAGAGGTCAAAAAAGATAGACAAACTGCTGATGTCTGGAACATGTGGAAAAAGGCAAATTGCTATTCCAGAAAAAAATGCCAAGTATTACATGAAGTTTGGATAATTGAAAAAAGTTACTTAACATTATGAATCTAGTATTTAAGACTACAAGATAAGCAGGTCCAGAAGAGGCAAAAAGCAAGTCTTATTTTCAGGCTGAGCTAAACTAGGTAATTTAGAAATAGAAAGCTGTCTTTGACCCTTAAAAGAACTAGTTCTGCACCATAACACATTTAAATCACCATAACTTTTCCAGTATGTGCTTCCTTCTCCCCTGTTCAAAGTCATTGCTGCTAGGGAGCCTGAAAAGGGGCCTGATTTTCATGGAGTATTGAAGTCTACTTCAGGCAAGCAGGGCCTGCCACTAGGATGCTCACAAGAAGTGATTCAAAAAGCCTTGTCACCTTAGGAATTGTGTATCTCTCTATTATGAAATGTGGTAGCAGAGAATATTGAAGGTTAGACAGAGGTATGCTTGTTGAGATGTAATGCATGAAGGAACACATACAGTTCCTGCTTACAGAGGATTTATGCAATACCATTAATCACTGCACAGCCATTTTCATTGATGTGAAATATCTAGTCATTATTTCAGATTAAGACAAAACAAAAAAACAGGCTTAAAAACTCTAAGTAGTCTGAATAGGTAGAAGTTTTTAAAAATTAATAGTATTTGAAATTACTCAGTAAGTACTATCAGGAGAACTCTGGAATAATCACAGCATAAGAAGCAAACAAATTACTTGTATTCATAGGCACTGTTGCTGTGTAATTATCAAAAGGCTGAGTCAAAACTGAGCAAGTCTGTCAGAAATTCAGCCTGTGTCAGGAAATATTTCCTAACTAATAAATAACATGGCAAAAATCTCCCCTGAAGAAATTACCAGCTCCTTTGCATATCTGAATGATACGTAATGGGAATAAGTGATTACATAGTCAGCAATTGTGTGAGGAAAGACGCCACATTACTCCTTTTATTTTTGGCTATGCCTGAGGTCAGAAGTTTCTTTGTTCTTTCTTTACCTCCCATTAGACCAAACATAGTCTGCTTCTTTTCTCTTAAGGCTCTTTTTTCCTGTCCAACTATTTTTTTTTTGTTTAAATAAAACAAAAATGTCTGTCTGTGTTGCAAACTGGGACTGTGTTGGCTCATTATTATTATTTTCAACACTTGCGTGTTAATGAAATGTTGCCTTATCCTACATTATGATATTTTTCAAAGGAAAAAACCCTCTTTAAAGATGCAGAGTAGTGGAGCCGTAATTTATTGAGTTAAAACTTCAAACAGTAATACTTAATGTACATGCTGTTAAAGTACTAACCCTGCATCAAGTATTTACAGTGTACAAGGCTACTTATATAATAACATGCTTTATTTATCAATGCTTCCACAGTTTTGCACCTACTGCTTTTCAGCTATGGAAAATTCACTCCCTTTGTTTTGCCTTCCCACTTTCCAGTTCTTTGGGGCCAGTGTTATTGCTTGCTTAAAAACTCCTTACTTTTCCATCCAATAAAATGTACATTTAATCCATTCGCTGTAGGTGCTTACAGAAGGAAAATCTTCCATAATTGCATCGAGTGCATGCATGATGTTGGGAGTATAGTTCCTTATCTGGAGGGTATGAACTAGAAGAGTGAACAGAAATGTTTCCCAGATTGCTGTTAACCAGGGGGCTGAACTGTAACAATTCTGTGGTTGCTTCATGGTTATCACTCTGTCATTCACCATAACCATGTGGAATTTCACAGCAACAGCATGGGTAAGACTTGGATGTACATGCATCACAAATCTCTGCCCATTGCCACTGGAGGAAGGGCTCTGCCTGATTTTGGTATTATTGTATGGGGCTCTACTAGTAGAGACTACTGTGTGTGGAAAAGGCAATTAGTTACTGCATTAGTATGAGTAATGACAGATGGCTTTTATTGACTGTGGGATATTAGGTTGCTTTACCCTTTCCCAGTGGTTCATTTCGTAGAAGACAGCAAGAAAAGACTTGCATGACAAGGGTGTTTATACGTTAGTGACATGTAGCTCTTTTTTCCTGTTTAGGAACAGATTTCCCAGATTATTAAAATCCAAGCATGTAGAATGCATAGGGATAATTATTTGATCATAATAATCAAATAGCATATGTTTTCACATGAGACTATGCAGTAAGCTTGCATTTGTGAATGGGATCATATAATTCATCAACTCCCAAGCATGTGGCTTGTGCAGTGAGGGACAACAGTAAGCTTATTGCTAAGAGTTAAGCATCCTATGACTTTTTTCAGTGCCCTGGCCTGGGACCCTAAGCAATGACAATTTTTCCAACTAGTGTAACAAAAATTAATGTGGAAGCCCTATAGAAGGGTAAGATGATTTTGCTTTCAGAAAGCATCTGTTTCTTTCTCATACTCATTGTTTCGCTGATTTCACTCTCTTACATATAGAAAAGCATCAAGATGCTTGGCCATGTGATGGGTCTACAATTACAGTGACAGGAAGGGTAAAAGATGCCAGCTATTAAGTCCTCATCATATCTACTGTTTCTTCCTTGATTGGTGATCACATGGTGTTTTTTTACTTTACCTTTTGTATTCTTTAGGATGTGACAGTGATTGCAATCTTAGCCTTTTCATTCTGTACCATCTCTCTAAGTCAGTAGGCAACTGACTGATTTCCCCGCTGTCCTTCTGCCACCTTGTCTGGGTGGTGTATAGCTCTAATCCTGTTCTTAATCTTCCTGTCACCTTCTCTTAAAGATTTGTTTTTTTCCTTTTTATTTTACAAAATTAGACTCTTGAGCAACTGCATACAGTGAAGTTGTTAACTAGCATATTTGGGAGTGCCCATCAACACGTGACATCCCTTATTCCTTCTTTGACTGTTTCTTTTGGTGCTTTCAGAACACATGCATTTCCATTCATACATCATTCAAGCTAGTCTTTGTAGTACTACTACAGATCTCCACACAATGAGTTGACTGCAGGAGAATAACAACATCCTTGGCCAATGTACATGTGAGTTCCATAATCCCTTTGAATTCCCCAGTGCTTGAGGAGAAGAGATATATCATAAAACCTATAGGTATATTCTCTGTTTCATTGCAACTCAGCCTGAGGAATCACTGCAGTGTTCCCCTCCCCCCCTGACTCTCTCTGGTTAGAAAATACCACTTTAATATTTTGGCACATCCAATGAACTGCCAAGTCCATGTTGCCTTATGACAAGCACTGCACTTGAAGAAATTCCTGTGTTGTGCTTTCTCTGTTTATCTTTTCTGGCCCTTTATTAATTGGAATTAAATTTTTTTGCCTAAAAAATAAGACCTTTGTTTTCTTTGTAGAAGCATAATGAACTAAGAAAAAAAGTAGAAGATACTGATTTCGTTAACTTATATTGTAATTAAATGATCTGAGAGACAGTTGAAGAGTGTGTGTATATTGCACATATAAACAAAGTAGATAATGTATTATGTGGAAAAAATAACTTTTTCTTCTAAAGAGGTTGGAGAATGTTTATTTTTTTTTCCTAAGGGGCATTGTCAGTGCTAGATATGTGAGTCGTAATACCTGTTCTGCATTAAGAGCTAATCTTATGAGAGCAGCTGGCTCACTCGTCTACGATGATGTGATTTTTTGGCTTTGGATTTTTGTTGGGATTACAAGTGTTCTGTTTTTTTGCTTGGTTTGTGTTAGCTGAGTGAATGTTTTCCTAATAAAATTTGTGATGATGGAGTGAAATAAATTGAGTTGCTGCTTAAATTAAAAAAACAAAAAACAAACAAACAAACAAAAAACTAAAAAAATCAAGGGAGGGGGAGAGGTAGTAATAAAAAATTATATTCCATTTTACAGAGGATTTTTGTTTCTTGTTAAAATATGTGAATGATAGAAAGTTACAGGTTTTTTTTCTCTTTACAGATTCTTGTGTACTATGTTTAGCCTTTGCTTTTCCAGGGTTAAGATCACAGCTAGCAAGTCATGAAGTAACCATTCCTTTATTGGAGCAAACTCCTGGTATTTGCCAAACAATACAGAGATGATTGAAAGTGCTATATTAAAAAAAATTCTAAAATTAAAATATAATGGTAAAAGATATTTTTCATGCTTCTACCAGCCCTGTTTCCTTTTACCAAGAGAAGGGGTAACTCGCTGCTGTGACCTTTCCCTTCTCAGACCTATTTTTGTATTATAATTTAGGCCATAGCTTCCTAGAACCTACATATCTGAAGCTAGTTGCTAATTCTAGCTGTATTAATTTTAATTTTGAATTTGAGACAAGGTAAAACCTTATTTTACAAAAGTAATAACTGCATATAACTACTGTTAAAATATCTAAATCTAGAATTTGTGGTATTTTATACAAAATGGGCATTTTTTGTTCATACATTTATAGAACAGTCCAAGTTGGAAGGGACTTCAGAAACTCATCTGATCCAACCTTTCAGAGAAAAGAGACCCTAGATGAGATTATCTAGCATCCTGTCCAGTCACATCTTGTTGAGTCTTCACAAAAGTGGGTCTATTAAAAGGTAGACATCCAACAGTAGCAAAGCAGATTTTAAAAATAAAATTTTTAAATTTAGACTTCAGATGGTTGGACTTGATGATCTCTGAGGTCCCTTCCAACCCGGCTAATTCTATGATTCTATGATAGTATCTGCCTCTAGATTACAACCTTTGAAAAAAATATTTTATTTTGCACCTAAACTATAGTTACCACATTCTGTTCAGCAAAGCTGAAGAGTGACAAAATTATTAGGAATATTTTAAGGTGGATATAATTTGAATCTAGGTTTCCATCTTTTTCTTTATTTTGGATTTTGTTTTCTCTTCTGCCTTCCTAAAAAGCAATGGGGTATGTCTTCACTGTTGCTCTTTCTCTATGAATGATTTGAAGGTAAATGATGCACTCCTTGATTCCAGTAACATTTTCATGTTGCCTAAATGTGAGAAATATGGGGGTCTGCACTAATAATTGTAGTGTCAGAATTAAGTGTGAGTGGGGGAAAAGTATGAACTGAGTTAGCATGTCAAGATGTCCTTGTTCCTTTTTCCATCACTCTAGCTGGGTAATGGAAGATAGTGCTAACCTTATTTTAGTGTTTTTTTTGCAAAACTCCTATTCAGGCTGTAATCTCCCTTTCTGAAATTCTCTGCAAAGGAAAGTCAAATGCTATCTCAGGAAAAGTGGTGTTAGCTCAAGTGCTTAGGATTGTACATATATATATATAAGGTGCCACTTCTTTCTCTTTGTGACCAAAATCTCATATCATTATCTCTGTTACTGTGTCCTAAAAACATGAGCCTTTTAAACAAAGAAGGTAATTTATGAGTGTATTTTCTTAAGAAATTGTGCAAGTTAGTTCAGTAACTCATAAGACCTCACCTACCTCTGTATCTGGAAAGCAAAAATGGAAAACCAAATTGTTTTGTGTTCTCAAATTCTTCACACACAGAAACGTGTTGCTATTCACATGCATAATGCCACCAGTGTTAACTTATATCAGCCCACATAAAACTGGGGGGAAAGAAGAAGGCTATTATTGTAATATCAATTTTTAACTATTGTTGTAAAGTGTGTTGTCAGTGGAAAGGATATCACCAGGTAAGTAGATTCTAGGTTTGTTTTGGACAAGAAAAGGTCAGATCTTTACAGTTCTTATGTTAGAGGCTGTTTCCTTCAGCCCTGCCTGTTCCTCAGCACAGGAAGAACACGTGTCTTCTGATTTTTTAATAACATTGTGCAGAACTGTTTTGCAAATGTTTTCTAATTGCAAGTATAGGATAGTGTTGGAGTTAAACCAGCTCGTTAAACCTGGAATTTATCCCTCAGTACACCTGTGAAGCACTGTGAAAATTTGTCTCTTTTTTTGGAAATGTTACTGCTTTTTTTTTTTTTTCCCCAGAGCTGTAATTCAACACAAAATACTGGGCACATGCCAGATCATATGACTAAAATAGACTTTTTGAAAAAGATTTTGTATCTTTCAATGTTTTAAAATGTTTGAGAGGAAGAAAATGTAGTGACTCTTTTTAAGTGTGACACTGACAGCTTCCTAAAAAAAAAAAAAAAAAAAAAAGCAAAACAAAGCAACAAAGGAGAACTAAGACATGGTGTCTTCTCATTTGTTAACTTTTCACTTGGTACAATGGTCAGCTGTGCTGCTAAAAGAATGCAATAGTAAGTGAGGCAGTCTGAACCTATGTATTCACAGTGAAGTGGGAAAGAAGGTCCAATCGTGTTATGAAGGGTCTGTGGTAGTAAAGCTTCTGAAGAGGAATAACTTCCACTAAAGATGGTAGATTGGTCTTAAGAATAGAATTTTCAGCTCAAGTTGTATAAGCAAGGCACATCAGTCTGCCTTGGTATTCTCTATACCATGGAAGATCAGAATATTTTCTTTCTGGGTAATTTTGGATGGCAAGGTCTACAGGAGCAAGAATTTTGTGTTTTCACACTACTTACCAGACACGATCCTTCCATGGTAAGGCACATAGGCGTATTTGGGCAAGAAGATGTTTCTGCATTGTGAGGAGGAAATACGTAGAAAACTTGGCGTTTGTTTGCACAGTGTTACTTGCACTGTGTGGGGAAGCCAGCCATTCACGTCTAGGATTCAGTGCAACTTCTTTTTCACTGCCTGGCTACATTATGTTTTTCTGCAACTGGCAAATGTGTGTCATTACTTTTTATTGCCCACCGTTGGCAGAGAGATGAATTCATTCTCGCTCGCCTTTCCTTTTCCTTGAAGCATCACGGGCGGTTCTGCTCTTGTCATCTTGCTAAGCAGTGTGACATCTTCTGCCTGGCTGTGGCATTGCAACGCTTCAAGTGTTCTTGCTGAAAAACACACGCAATTGATGGAATTCTATAGCTGACTTTCAAATGGAGCACTCTTCTAGTTGAAACTTCTTTGTTTCCTTGCAAGCATTTAGAACTGCAGCACCAGGATGTGTAATTTCAGTCTGCTCGAGTTGAAAAATTTCTCTGAAGCACTGAAAGTTCAAGTACATCTAATTCCTTTCATTGCCACCTTTGAGGAAATAACTGCTTAGAATTGTAGATTTGAGGGGGCGGAGGGAAAGTGTTGATGTTAAATGTGTACTTTATATTTACCTTGCTTGCCTACTATAAGTGCAAAAGCAGGGAAATGCCCCAAATAAGCTACCTTTATCACATGCCTAATTAGCTGAGTTCTTATACTCCAACATAAGACAGGTTATGAATGAGATGATAAAAAAGGAATTCTTTTATAGCCTAATTTTTAGATGAAGAAAAAAACCTTGCATTTGATCACAGCCATTGATTTTCCTGATGTCACCACAGCCCGTGAATTGTTCCTCATTAATACTGCTCTATGAAATTGGGTTTTTTTCTCCTAGCACATTTTGTGTGGCTTCAGCTTTTTGTGGAGATTGATGCGATACAGCTTTATCCATTTTAATGTAGAGTGGAATCATTGGTGCTGAGAACCCAGTACACAGGCTGCATTCATACAACGTTCTTACAGTAAGGTAATTACAGTCATGTCCCAGCAGCTCAGCATCCATAGCATCCTTCAATGTGCACTCTGGAATGCATCTTCTGTTTTTGTTTCATCCCAAGGGTATCCAGTTTGTGCTCTTTAAGACCCCTCAATCATGCAGCTCAGCCTAGAGTAAGCAGGAATTCTTGGGGAGATTGAGTCAAAAGGCACAAGGTATTCTTCCTCTGAATTACAATGATGGTGTAAACTCACTCATTGACTTTCTCAGATGGAGCTGAAATTGCCTGTTTCACCACAAAGAATGGAGATTGAATTTTTTTGACAAATGTCATGGTAGCTGTGGGGTTTCAGTAGATAGTGTTACTGCTGTTAGCATGCTGAGTGAACTTTTTTTCCCCGTAAACTTTTGAATTTTTATTTGTCCAAGTCTTTCATGTTACTCACACAGTGAAATAATTTCAGATGCTCTTCTCCAAAATCTCTTAGCCTCCCAGGTGGCCCTAAAAGCTAAACAGGAAATCCAGCGTGTAGTTGTGAAAAAATAAATTAAACAAATACACAAAATATGTAGATTTGATTCATTAATCTTTGTTAGTGACACTTAGTATTATTGAGCTACTGTTTTAAAATATTAATGAGGACTGAAGCATTGCTTAGATGAAATATTTTCATTGCAGTTAGGCTTTTTAGATACTTCTACCGTAATTGCTGATGTGCTGCGTAACCTGTAAACTCAATACTCTTTAAATTGTACAGTGGAATAATCGGTGCTGAGAACATAATACACAGGCTTCATTCATTCAAGGTTCTTATAGCAGGCTCAATATTCCTTAAATTCTTCATTGTTTTATTGCAATGACCCAGGGACTCCAAAGATATTTAGATGTTAAGACATTTAATTTAGAGATTCTGGTATCTTAATATCAGGGTATGTTACAAATATTAAAGAAAAAGATCAAGACCTTCGATTAAAGGCTGAGAATATCTTAAAAAAAAAAAACAAATTTGTGTATACTGCTTAAGTATTTTAGTATCCCAAATATTAAAACTATGTTATCTCAAAGAACTATTTAATTGTTTCACAATTTTTCAAGCCATGATAAAATTCCACTATTATTTTTTGTGCAAAATTGCTCCTGAACTCTTTTGTGTAATTACTTGCCAGTATCACTTTAAGGATTAGAACAGTGACATATACAGTGTTTGATCATGTTATTGAATATACCTTTGAAGAGGAAGAAAAATACCTCAAGATGTATTGCACATTCAACATTACTTCTTCAGAAGTGTTTTTGGATACGGAGAAAATATGATTCAACCTATAAAGTTCTGTCTTAGTTCATACTACTGGTTTATATTATTAATCGAAAAGGTCTTAACATGGATCCTTATTTCCATATGAATACTTGGTAAGGTCAGTTGAAATATTAAAGGACCCTACCTTAGTCAAATGAAAACTACTCCAGGCATATATTTATTAAAGGTTATAAAGTTTGTCACCACAGTGTGGATTTGGAAGACAGCGCAATACAGCAGATGCATCTGCTGTCTATCTCCCTAAATCCAAATCAGAAATTTCAAGAGCCATATGATAGCAGCCTGAAATTGTGATTAGTGTCCAGCAGTGGCTTGAACTCTCTTCCAAAAGATAAATGCATTTTCAGTAATGCCTGCAACAGTAGTGCTAACCCCTATAATCCAGCAGCCAGGAGGATGTCACATGTTATGTCAAGTTCAGTTCTTGAAGTTGTATTAGGACTTCAGCTTTCATTTAAAAAAAAAACCCAAACATTAAAAGTTCCTGGTTTTCATAGTCGTAAGTATAGTTTGAGATACGAACTTTCAAAGCTTGCTAATCTAAAGGTGCTATTTAAGAAAATGAGTATCCCCTTCTTTCCCTCCCTCAGGCTGGTCGGGCTTTTTTTTTTCAATTCTGGGACTCCTGAGGTTGTCAGGCTGCTAATGCTTGTTGTTAAAATGACCACTTAGGCAGAAATAAGACATATTACCATAGTTTAAGCGGCATTTTACAGGAACACCATTTTTCCTTGCATACTTTTCATCCAACTATACATTTTTATAGAAATCAGCTCTACTCTCCAATTATCTAAAACTAGTATTTTACATTTTACACTACTAGTATTTTACATTTTAATCCTCAGCAGCCAATAAAAAGGGACAGTCTTCTCAGCCTTTAAAAAAAAACCTTTCCATTAGTCAGAAAAGTAGTTAATATAATATTGGCAGTAGACGAAACTTGTTCTACCAATGTGTCTCCTCATAGCTGTGAGTGACTCTTTGAAAAAAAAGTATTATGTAATTTGTTGTCAAAATCAACCAATCCGTGTGACTCATTATAGCTAATAATAATGTGGGCTATTTTTAATAATACTATGGACTACTTTTGTTGCCCTTCAAATAACTGCATTGTTATGTCCTGTATTTTTTCTTCTGATAGCAAGAAAAAAGTTTTATATGTTTTATTTTTAGAAGTTTGCCAGAATTGTTTTCACATTCATTATATTTTGATGCTGTCTTACTGACAGTTCCCTAGGAGCAACTGGGAAAATTCTTCTGCATAAAATGCAGGGATATGTAGTGATGATTGCTATCTCTTGCAATACCTATTGAGGTAGATCTTATCTTTTTGATGAAACAGTGACCTTGGGGTCAATATCATGATCCCAGCTTCTGGCGCAACTCAATGGACAGCCTGTATTTTATGGCTGTTACATCTGCTGTGTACCTTCGGTTTATATGTCTGGTAGATTCTAAATACCGTGTCCCATGCTGTTATGATAAAACATAATGATACGAGAACACATGAGTCAACCATCTGTAGATAATAAAATAGACATTGCAGCACTAACACTTATATTGCCATAGTCATTGCCTCCAGAGAGCACATCCTGATCTGCTGGCCAGGAGGTGGAGAATACCAATATTCACAGCACTTGGCCCTGTAGAGTGGACTGGCTGAATCTGTGCTGTGTACTGTGCTTTACTTGGATTTCCTTTGAGTCCCAGTACATTAATATGATTCAGAAAAAGTGCCACAGTTCATCGAAGTCATGTCGTGAGGCAAAAGGTAAATGTTCTGTTTCTTGAGGCACTGTGTGGTGGCTGTGCCTGAAGGCAGCGAACCTGCTGAGGCAGTGCTGGGGGATTGTTGGGGTGCTCAGGGAGCAGTCTCATCCATGTTGTCTGGAGGGAATGGTCCCTGTAGTGAATCTACTTCAAAATGTTCCCTGATTCTGTGTCAGAAAAACCTAGCTGACTCACTCTGAAAGCAAGCCCAGAAGCCAAGAGAGGTGTAGAGAACCACAGTAGATCACAGATATGGAACAAGCAAGAGAGCAAAACTCTTAAGCAGTGTTGGTACACAATTGGTTGGACTACCTTTTCCTTAAAATATATTTCACTGTACTGTTTTGTCTTTGGTATTAGTTGAAGTAATGTTTACTTATGTATGCTTGCATAGAGATATATTTAGCATCTTCTAGTTTACAGCTTTTCAGAATTGTTGCAGAAATAAATCTTCAGTATAGAAAACTCAGATGTCTCTCAGAATTCCTTTAATAAATGCAAGTACTGATATTATTAGTTTCAGTTGTTTCTACTTGATTGTCTTACTTTGGTGATGTACTTCCATCCAGTTTGCATCAGTCACAGACTAGAGAGTGAGGAAATCATTCTCCCTAATTCTTCTCCAAGATTCTTAACCAGTCTTTGTCCTACTCTCAGAAGATCCTCTGTTGAAGTTACTAGAGGTTAGCTTTACTTCTGCTCTGGGTTTATAATAATGATTGTCATACAATACAGAAAGAGGCCAATTGTCTTAAAAGATACTAGACAGTAAAAGCAGAGTTAGAAGAAACAGGAAGAGGTGTTCTTCCTCTCTGTTCCCTTCATCTCAAACACAAACCTGTGCAAAGCATGCTCTTGTATTATACGATATTTCCATAACTACACAGTCCTCTACGTCCTTTGATGATCCTTACTATCATCATTATCCTCTCTTCCTTTTGTTAGAAAAGATCTGGCAACCGCTTGCTACCCTGAAAATGATGAGTTATAATGAAATTTAAAGTGGAAATGTTAATTATGTGCATATGAATAAGGTAATTCTTTTCAGTATAATAATTTTCTTTACAAGGGACTTGATAAATATTTTATATTTATTATTTCTGCACCTTCATCTAATTGTGGAATTATAGGAACTTCAGAGAACAATGATGATGATAAGAAAATCAGTACAAAGACTGAAGTTCTCATGCACAGGAACAATGAAATGCTCAGTGAAAATCACAATACTTTGAGGAGATGTGGAGAGACAACACAGAAACCCTTAGCCCACTGCCCTTTTTCAGACAGACCACCCTCCCTCAGGTGGTAGTTTTGAAATTAAGAGTAAAGACCTATCCAAATTACAGATTGATTTGAAAGAAATGTATTCATTTAGCTTTGTGCAGAGGATTGGACTACATGAACCTCCAGAGGTCCCTTCCAACCTAACCTATTCTGTGGTTCTATGGTTCTATTGAAATGCTAACTCCACACATGGAAATTTTGGCTGCTTTAGTAAAGCCTTTTGTCAGTGTCTTCTCTCGAGGCTAGTTTCTACAGCTTTGTTCAGCTTTGATAACACCTTTCATACCCCTTTTGTAATTACATTAAACTCACATGCCATGCTTCTCTAATGCCTACATTAATCTGTGTAGTGCCAAACAAGAAGCCACGAGAAATCTGTATTTATAAATTCCAGTTTATCAAGCCCTTTCCAGTGTTCCAGTGTTCAAGAATAGTCCTATGTGAAATAACCAAAATCCACAGCTGCCACTATTTTAAAAAGTGCCTGACACCATACTATTCTGCAAGAACTTTCCTTCCATGTCAAATAAGGAGTTTGGGGGAGAAGCACCTTTCCCATCAACTTGTATAGAACCCACTTAGCCCTTGAAAAGCCTAGAGAAATGTATAGTCCTTGTAGCCTACCTGGATAGTATAATATTTAAGAGCATATAAATACTGGACCTTGACACACAAAGATTTCAGAAAAAACTTACTTTAAGAAATAGCTAACACCTCTTGGTGCTATATGATGTTCTGCAGTAGCATCAAAAAAGAACTGAGAATAAATAATGTTCTTATGAAGTAGCAGTGTAATCATAGGAAAGGATTTTTCATCTGCTTTTGATCATGGCCATATATATTACGTTTTTTTCCTATTTACTGATGCCTTGATTATTCAAATGTGAAATTCCCAGCATTTATTGGAATTTTCATTTCATCCTTTTAATTTTTATTTAAATTTGATAGACATTTTTGTGGGTTTAGTGAAATACAAGTAATATGTAGTGATGAGGTGAGAACTTTGGTGTTTATATAAAAAATTCAACTCTGCATCTCTTATTTATGACACTTAGTCCATATTTATCATCAATTGATTGCATTTTACTTGGGTTTTTTTATGGTTTGTTTGTTTTTTGGGGTTTTTTGTTGTGGTTGATTTTTTGTTTTGTTTTGTTGGTTCTGTTTTTGAATAGAAGGACTTTTCTTCTTAGAGTCTGGACATGGATTCTTTTGTCAGAGTGGAATGCTTCCAGCAATGATTGTTTTCTCGGTGGCAAAACTTTCTTTTGAATCTTTAATCAATGTCTTCATCAGAGCAGCTTTGTACGTAGAGAATTTTAATGAAGTTTAGAATGTTTTTGAATTAGCAACCAAGAACTTTACCTGAGAAGCAAAGTATTAGCACCAATATTCTTGAGAGGTGTTGTCTGTGTTGGATCTAGCACTCTACTTCTTATTTATATACCCTTTTTTTTCCCCCTTTATTTCTCTGTTATCACATTCACAGAATACCTAGGAAAGGGAATTAATGAATGATAATTAATAGATTCAGCATTTGATTATGAAAGGGAAGCATGATCTGGCATAAAGGCAGGGAGAGCAGTAGTGCATCAACAAACATGTTTTCTTCCAGCCAAGAGCATGTAGCATGTTACTTTTTCATTTCTGTAGGCCTGGATGTGGAAAGATGTGGAACTTTGTCCTTTTTTTTTAAGCCTGAAATTGAGATACATCATAGTGCTATGGTTTGAGTGCAAACTGTGGCTTTAGAGCAGAGTTGCTTTGCTATTACAGCTTTCACTGCTGGTTGGCCGTGAACTCTGATATATTTATAATTCATTAACACTGGGATCTCAAATTCTAAGATACTTTCAGAAAGTATATATAGTGTCTTGCTAGACTTCTGTCATATACAAACCAAGTCAGGCTCTGTTTCATTTTCTTTGAACTCTGGTGAATCCTGAGATAAACTGGGGAGTCAGGAAGTAGTGGTGGTATATGCATATATAGGTGCAGGGGTAGAGTAAAGCAGAGTTTGAAGAACTCATTGGAAAAACAGGTCATAACTACTTTTAAAATAAGTATCATTCTTGAGTTGCAAATAAAATATAAGTAACATTCAAGATTGATCTTTCATGATTGTGTTTCGTTGCTGCTATCTCTTCTTAACTGATAGATTTTTTTTCCTCCCTCATATTAGCAGTGACATTTCAGTGGAGGTTTATAAAATGATTCTTATCTTGTTAATCTTAATTTGTGCTATTTCTTGATAGTATTTTTAAAGTTGTAGGTTCTTCTTTCTTTTCAGCAGTATAGGCTTTGAAGGAACAGGGGATGTCATTAAAATACATAGACAATTATACAAATGTAACATACATATAAAGGAATACATGGGAATGAAAAAGTAAAAGTGTGAAAGCGTATTATTTATTTACTTCCTCCTCTCTGTGACTACTGTCAGGATAGATCCCCATTCCTCTGGTGTTGTTGCTTACACCTGTAAGCTTCTAGAAAGCTTCAATTAACAGGATAGTGAAGGAATTTTCTTTGAGCCATGACACATACTGAGTAAAGATGTTTCAGGATAAAAGGATGTTTCAATTGGAGCAGTTAGCATAGTTCCAAGGCAGAATTAACTTATGCTGTAAACTTCTTGGCTATTTTCTCACTTTTACATAGGACTATTTTCCTGTAAGTAGATGAGAAATCTGGTAGCATTTGGAAACTGCTGTAATCTTTTCCTTTAAGCACCTTCACAAAAATTCTGACTTGGATGCTGAGTCTGAGTTTACTCCAAACCCTTCTTTAAAGTCACAATACCATAGGATTAACAAGTCTGATTCTGAGGGAAGATCTCCAATGCCAAGAAAATTCATAATCCAGGAGCAAAGGGAGCCTTAGATTTGACTCTTTAGCACTTTCTTCCATGGGGAGAAGAGGAAGTTGATGAGAGAAGAGCTGTCATTCTCCTTCAAAATGCTCTTTTCTAAGAACTAGAGCATATTTAGAAAGCGAAGTTTATTTAAATAAAGTTTTACTATTTTTTTTAATTTTCTAATGTTGGGATTATTCCACGTGTTTCCTGTTTGGTACTAAATTAATATGACAAAATCACTGTCACATGACAGTAGGCTTCCATTGATTGGAAGACCAAAGCTGCAAGATAAAAAACTGACTATGAAAGAGTAAACGCATTATCACACCACATTAGCAACATTTTAAAGAAAAACAGACAAATACTGGCCAAGACACTTCTTTTTTCTACAGGGTATTTAGATTTTGAGTCTGCCAAAAAAATGAAAAGTCGCAAGGGATGGATGCTGCATTGACACAGAGCAAAGGGGAAAGCTTTACAGCAGAAGTTGC
Source organism: Phaethornis superciliosus (assembly GCA_023637945.1). Lineage (NCBI taxonomy): Eukaryota > Metazoa > Chordata > Aves > Apodiformes > Trochilidae > Phaethornis > Phaethornis superciliosus. The sequence continues at coordinate 57,703,086 of JAJQWJ010000001.1, read as the reverse complement.
TCATTGACTTTGTAACTGCAAGTGTGGAAAAGCAGAAAGAGTTTGATAACTTTAATTCAAGAAACACATCAAAGCCAAGGCACAGGGTTGGTGTACAAACATATTTTATTGTATATATCATTTCAGTGGCTCTGAAAATAAATGGAAGATTACTGGGACAAGATTAACTGTTACAAATGCAGGGAAATGTATAAAGCATTTGGAAAAGCTTTTTATAGTGGAGCAGTTAAATCTAGTTAATTGAGTTTGATTTTTGTTTTCATAATTACTTTCATTGTTCCACTGAACTCCTGCTGAATGTCTGACATAGTTGAGTTGTCATGCCTTAATTTAAAAAAAATAAATGACTAGAAACTGAGTACCAATGTGATTAGTGTTCTGTTACTTGCTTTAATATATGTGCTGCTTGTACTGGTTGAAAGATGCTTCACACTTAGCTAAGGAAATAATCCTTGACTTTACAACAAAGCAACCATAACAAAGTGATTTATTTAATGGAAGCATATGTAAGGATAACAAACATCATTATTTTTACTATTGCCATGTGGTTAGAAGGTCATGACTAAGTCTTTGTAATGAGAAACCCAATTTATTTTAATTTCCACTGTTGCCTCTCACACAGCCACTGTCCAAGCTAGTAGCCTTTTTAGTGCTATTATCAGTAGTCAGGGATGAGTTGGTCTGAGGTTGCTGTACTGATGTCTGTTGCTCTGTACATGTGCAGTAGGTTTTAGAAATCTTGAAGTGTGTGTATTGTAATAGATTTACCAACAGCAAGACATACATATATGTTGAACATACGGCTAACTTTTGTGGATACCTCTTATTTCATAAAATTTCTAAAGTATAATTATCTGATGCTCTTGGAGCACATTTGGGTACATGAAAAACTGAAGACCAAAGTAGAAGAGTATCCTGAAATACACCTTTTCTGTATCTGCAGCACATGCAGAAAAGGTGGCTCAAGCTGACAATGTTGTGTGGGTCAGTAAGTATATCCAAGGACATTAACATCAGACAACAGATTAAAAGAAGCCAGTGGCTGTTTTTTTGGTCAGTGTCACATCTAGATCCTGTGCTTAAATCATACAATTACTTCCTCATTTTTTCTTTTTTTTCTTTCAACATATTTCATGCTTTGTATTTCTGTGTACAGGTGTTAAGACTGAAAGCTATCAGGAGGAACATTGCAAAGATTTGTGTAAATAAAGTGAATTGTCTTATAGTGTTTGTTATTACTAAAAAGATGAATTTACCTTACAGTGTCACTTCTAAAGTAGCTTCATTTTTAGCTTGCACCTTGAAACTGCTTTTTAAGACCTTTTAGGCAAGTGACAGTCTGCTTCAGTAGGACTGAGGACCAAGGAGCAGTGGATGCTGTAGAGGTCTGAACAGCAGTGGCAAGCTCCTAGGGCAGAAATGTGCACAGCCCTGTCCTGTTCTGTTCTCAGCCCTTGCTCCAGGCACCATTGTCACTTTCCTTTCATGACACTATTAATCTGGCATTTGTTGAGTTGAAAGGAAAATCAAGTCAAAGAACTGCAATACCTTTTTTCAATTTATTTCATGATGGCATATTAGCAAAAATCTTTTTGAGTAAAGCTAATAATGAGTACCTGATGGAGTCCAAAGCATTTACTTTAAGCCTTAAGTTACTTAAGTAACTTTAACATTCATCGATCTTTTATGCAGTTGCTTGTCTAGAGTTTTCACATGATGCATTGTCATGTTTGGAAAAAAATATTCAGCAGATGTGGTGATTTTATGCACTGCAAATTAATCTTTAGGACTCATGGGAAGCTATTCACAACTTTGGGAAGAAAGGGAGACAGTAGAAATTTACTTTTAAAAAAATTTATGACTCCATTATCTTTTAAAGCATCATTTAAAGAAATACCTCAGCATTTCCTAGGGTGATCCATCACAAGCTGATTTTTCTGCTTAGTATTTTCCCAAATGTCCTCCTAGTTAGGCACAGGATGTTCATGAATGAGCAGAATGATTTGGCTGTTTTGTCTGTATGGTGACAATTTGTAGTAAACTGAATTTGCCACATTCCTAGCTTTCTTTTGTGTAGCTGAATTTGAAGTTCAGTGTTGCTCCTTATACTTTCTTATTTTGTTATTCTTTACATTCATGAGGCAGAAAAGCTGGATTTCATCCTCCAGGTCAACCTGTTCAGAAACTTAACTTGCATGGATATTTAAAAGAATATATAGGAAAAATTGAATTGTTTCTTAAATATGCAGCCCCAGGATGAATTAATAATTGATTAATTAATTTTATTTGTTTATCTGGGGTTAAAATATTGTTTCATTAATCAATAAAACACTTAATCAATGATTAATCATTAATTAATTTTAGCAGTGTACTTGTAATAACGTGATTTCACAAATATGCACAGTTTACTCTTACTTTGCTACCTGCGGATTTTACATTGATTAAAGCAGTATGTATCCAGTATCTGTTGCATTACAAGATGTGGCTATTGGAGAATGACTCTGCTTCTGAGGTTTTTCAAAGATTTATTTTTACATGCACAGACTGATGTCAGTGCTCACCATGATGTTAAAGGGAAAACAAAAATTTCCTTTTTAAAGTGAGTGATTCTGGGGACTTTAAAATATACACAGATACAGCAAGATTAAAACAAAAAAGCCAGGAAAACTATCTGTGTTTTTCAAGTAGGCACATAATTCTAATAGTTGTACAAGCTATATGGTGTAAGGAAAAGAAATTATGTGTAGTCATTAACCAAATAGAGTGAATAAAGATAAGAGTTCTCCATGATTCATCCACCAAATGTGTGTCTCTGTCTAACTCAGTGACTCTAATACCACAGTTGTTAATATTAAGTCAGTCTACATATTTTGTGCAAAATCTCTATGGTGAGGCATTCATTGCATTGAAAAGCTGACACAATGGAATGCTTTTTGTGCTGACTCTGCTGACAAATTATAGTCCATTTTATTAGTTGCAAGGTCAGGAGGACTATCACGGCTCTTAAACTGTAGTGTAATAAAGTGGGCTCTATTGAGTGGTCAAAGAACAGCTGTAAGTTTGCCTGATTACTGCAGCTAAGTATCTCCAGCAGCAGAGTTATTTGAACCCATTTCTCTTGTCTATATTCTAATTTTTGCCGTAATTTGATTTCAGAATTGACTTGCTGGAATACGCACGGAGCTGTCGAGCTCAGATCTATTTTCAAGACAGGCAGTAGCCATTGTTAATGTGTCACTGTAGAAATGCTTTAATTGCTGATTTTGGATCTAGTGCTAGTCTAAGCACAAGCCAAAGGCCTCTGTTATTAAACACCTTGTACTACCAGAGCCTGTGTTTCTTTTCCTGTCATTGTTGTAGAGAATTTCTTTTTTTAAAAAACTGAGCTAGATTTGCATGGACTTAATAGCTCCCTTTCCTTCTCCAACATCTCCAGTTTAACACTAGCCTTTCCTCTCTTTTCAAGGAAAAAAGCAAAAGATGTGAAACATTATCTATTCCCTGCATGCCTGCACTGCTGTGGGAATATTCATTTTTCTATGAATAAAAATCATCAGATTATTTTGCCATCTTGGCCTCTATGAAATGCAGAACAATTATTTTAAACAAATTAAGATAGCTTTTCTTTTCCTCTCATAAAAACAGCAGTACTCTCCAGAATCCCTTTTTTCCTCATAGCATACAGTTTAATAAAGCTCCTGATATCCCTTTTCGTGACCAAGGAGCTTCCTTGCCTCTTTTACTCTTTCTCTTCTCCCCTTTTATATAGAAGTTCATCACCATTGCTTTTTGATTAGCAAAGTGGGTCATTTTCATAGCATCCCTCTGCTCCTAAGCTTTACTTTTCATTTTTCAGTTCAGTCTCTTGAGTCTGTGACCACCAAACTTGTTTTATTATTAAATAACCATGGATCATGTTGAAATAATGAATTGTGGTGACCCTGTTCTTAGCCTTGTTCTTTACCTCTTCAGGAACACTAGCATAGTCTACCTTTATGCAGAGAGATAAGCTGTTAAAACATTTTTTCCTTTCCTTTTCAGGGAGTAATATGTGGGAGGCTGTGGACTATTTGCTTCCGACATAGGAACAGCGCTGGGTTGGGAATCTGCACTCCTGAGAGAATGCTGGGAATCTGCAGAGGGCGACGGAAATTCCTGGCTGCCACTCTGACTGTCCTTTTTGTTCCAGCCATTATGTGGATTTATCTGTTTGCTGGGAGTTTTGAAGGTAGGAGGGGAAAAATATTTGGGAGAGGGCATGTTGAATGATTGGTATCAGAGCAGATGAATGCAGCTCAGACATCATAGATTTTATTTAAATAAATCTGGTTTGGCTTGCATAGGAAATAGTTCCCAAGATGCGGATTTCAACAAGGGGTCTTCCTTAGAAGGAACTAATGTTCTTACTGCTGAGAAGGAGGAAATTGCTGGCCCCAAGTATTTGGTTTTCCTCTCATTTTTTAACTTTTTTAACTAACAACAAAACCCCTCACCTTACTAGTTTCCTCTGTTCGTTTCCTAATTTTAAAAAGTTGATCTATCCTATGCCCTGTAAGACTTCTGATCTGCCTTTAATATTATTTAAAAGTGTTTAAAAAAGTGTCTGTGTATGTTTTCCGGATATTCTTTGCACAACTTTTGTTCTTATGGAGCTGTGTCTTAGACCTTGCATGTATTGAAGATATGGGTCACTTGGTCTGATTTTGGGACATGAAACAGGAAGTCTGTCTAGATACAACAGCATGAAGAGCCTATAGTACAAGTCAGAAAAAAGCATGTTTCTTTGCACAGTGGATTTTGCTAGATCATGGTCACCCACCTGCAAGCTTTCTCTTGTCCTGTGGTCAAGTGTGCTGCTGGTCTCTGGACCAAGTAACATGCAGTGGTACCTAATTTGTGGAATGTTGGACGATGGTGGAATTCTGGAGGTGTGGACATAGCAGCAAAGAACTCTGTGAAATATTTTATGAACTTCTGATTTAGTTATATAAATGCCCATAGGGTACAAACCTGCAAACACATGAAGCTTTTTCCTTGCTTTTGTGTGATTATTAGTTCTGGCCACTGTTTTTATGCTTATTGTGCTAGCAGGCTAAACACAGAAAATCAATGAATGCCCATATAATATCTCTTTATATACAATTACTTTGAGTCTGTTTCCCTCTTCTTGGTAATGGGTTGTTAGAGCTGGAATATTCTTCTGTCCTTCCTTCAGGTGGAGATCATCAAGGTCATAGGTGTATTGGCTTGCAGCCAATTTTTAATCAGACTTGGAATAACCACTACTTTTCCTGTTAAATTTTATGATGAGTTATCTGGCCTTAATAATAGCAGCAGTGATACTTCACTTAGGTGAAGATAGAAGATCCTGGATCTCCTATTTTGCTACTTTTTTTTTTTTTTTAAGAAAGGTGTTTCAGCATTTTGAAACTGTTTAAACACTAGTTTACAGTCCAGTAATGTTAAAAAGGCATTGTTTAAAATGTTAATCTTCTTTTATGTGACCTTGACTGACAAACTTGTGGTTTGTTTTAAAACAGAATTGGATTCTAAGTTAAATTACAAGTAAGAACACGTAAAGACTTTAACTGTGTACTACATACATCTTTGAATAAGTTACATGCCAGGTACAAATATTTGCTTATGTAAATTCATTATGTTACTTAAAATTCTGCCTTAATGGCCAGTAACTGTGAGCTCATTCTAGAATGAAACACTTTGGAGTTTCATGTGGAATTGGAAATAAAGGGGTGCTGGCTGCATACTCAAAAAAAAGTGATCTGGCTGGCAGAAAAGTACCGATTTTATTTGGTTTTTAAAAGCTGAGCAAATATAAGCCTCACCTTTTTGCTTTTAGAAGAATATTATTCTGCCTTGTCATAATGACTGTTTTAATTGTATCCACAATTAATAATTGCATGCTGCTTTAAATTCCTTTGTGTGTAAAATCCTTTGTCTTTAAAAAGAACTCAATACACATCCTAAAATTTGCTGCTCAATGGTATTTGAAGTGACTTAAATCTCTCAGTGTGAATTAATCTTAAATGCAAACCAGAGGGCAAAATGCATTACTTGTTAAGGAGACTTGCACTGGGAAAGAGCTGGGAAATATATAAAGTTGTTAACTGTTATTTTTCTGTATCTGGTGGTTTGTTTTTTTTTCTTTTTCATCTATGGCTGTAGAATGATTTAATCTTTGTTGGTTAAAATCAAAGGTAAGTTAAACTATTTATTGTACTAAATTATAGCTTTCATTTTCCTTAATCTAGTAGATACTATGGATGAAGAGTTAAAGCCATATTGTCATTTCATCTGAGTTCTTGTTTTTCACTCCACTATGGTTCACACAAGTTACTTATGTTTTAAGCTCGTTGTGTATACGTGAGCAAAAAAAGTCCCACAACAGCATTTTGCCTTGATTTGAAACCAATAGGAGTGGAGTGTCCTTTCTGTCTCATGGCATTGCTTTCTTTGGTTAAACACAGGCAATTCTAGAAGTTTTAAGTACATTTGGTTTTAGATTCAGGTAAATGGTTCTTGTTAAACTTTTCTCCACTAAGTTAAAGAAATTGTCAGTACCTGATATCTTTGTAAATTCACTCAATTATTCCGGGTGGAAGGGACTTCAGAAATTCTCAGGTTAAACTCCTACTCAACTCAGGATGCACTTTGGGGTCAGGCAAGATTTCATAGGCATTTGGTATTTCCTAGGCATTGGATGATCACGTCTTGAAAACTTCCAAGGACAGGGACTACATGGCCTCCTGGGGCAACTTATGCCACTGCTTGGCTGTCTTCAGGTGGAAGTTTCTCCCAGTATCTTCCTTGCTTTAATTTATATCTGATGTCACTTCTCACCATATACTGCTGTGAAGAGCCTTGCTCTCTGTCTTCTTGCAACTTGCTAATAGGTACTAGGGGGACTATGGATAGGTCACTTCTCCAACCTGAACAAGCCTGGGACAAGCATTTCAGCCCCAGTACAACTTGACAGCTGTATGCTGAACTTCAACAATTTTGTTCTTCTGTTTGCAACTGCAAAGTAGACACAGTATTCCAGATGTGGTCTGATGAGTACCATGTAACTAGGAATAGTCATTTCTCTCAGTCTATTTGCTATGTTCCGTTTGAAACAACCCAGGATGCAATTGACCTTCATCACTGTCTAGGCATGCTTGTGTTAAGGTTGGTCTGCCAGGGTCACAGGTCCTTTCCAGCAGAGCTAGTCCACAGCTTGTGCCATTATGAGAGACTTAGTCCTTCCCAGACACAGGGCTCTCTTCATTCCTTTAGCCTGTCTACCACGTGCCACCCTGGGTGTCACCCTTGCCTGTGGTTGTATTGACTGCAACTCCAGGCTTGATGTCATCTGCAATCTTGACAAGGGTGAGTTCTGATGTCTCCTTTGAGTCACTGATAAAAATATTTAAAAGGACTGATCACAGAATAGATGCTGAGGAACTCAACATGTAACTGACATCCAGACAGAGCATGAAGAAGTAACTATCATGCTTTGAGCCCAACTATTCCAGCTGTTTTTTCACCAACCTAGTACTCCACCTGTAAAATCCCCTCTGTAATACAAAGGGTGCTGTGGGAGACCATATTGAAAGTTGTGCAAAATTCTTGGAAGATTGTATCTACTGGTCATCTCTTATTCACAGATCTAGTGAATTTAATCACAGAAGGAGTCAGGTTGGTCAAGCATGGTTTAAATCATTGTTTGTTATTTCACCATTAGGCCTGGGTATGGTTTCTTTTGAAGATACTACCACATAGCAGTCAAATCACCTCTCAGTCTCTTTTTCACTGAGCTAAGAAGATTGATCTTACTAAGCTGTCATAGCAAAAAAATGTTGTCCTCATTTTTGGTGTGTTATTTTGCAGGGGTTTTTGTTTGTTTGTATGTTTCAGGGCTCTAGAATCAAACATCTCTCTTCAGTATTGATATCTGCAATGCTGTGTCCTAAAATTACATGTTCTTGATGTAATTAGGAGTTATATTACTCATCCATGTGTTTATATCTAGGAACCTAAGTTGCTCATTTGCTATAGCATGACAGAGGGATTGCTTTTTTCAAAATCCTTTATCAACTCTTTGTTACTGAATCTGTAGTATAAAATATGCCCTAATGTAATCAGTTCTCATGTTCTGCTTTTTAAATAGTTTGCAATTATATTGGACAGCATTTTGCTTCATTTTTTGGGTTTTGTTTCTCTTGTCAGAAAGTATATTGCAGCCTGCAACTTCACAGCTGTCACTCAGACACTGCCAGTAAGACTGCCCTTCCCTTTCAATATTCATTGAAGGTGGCATTACCCAAGCTGTGACAGCAACAGCTCCTAAAAGCCTCATTAATGATGAATAAATGTCTATTAAGGTTATGAACTAGAATGTTAAAGATGATTTTGAATATTGTATAGCCTTTGAACGTACTTGGTTACTGCTGTTCTTTTTAATAATGCACAAGTACAGCATAATTTCAGTTATCAGTTACTTTGAATGAAAAAACGAATCGTTCCAACATTCTTAAATTAAATTAAAAGGGCAAGGTAATACAGTAGGAAAGGTGGACTGCATTTAAAATGGAGGAGAAAAAAAAAACAAATAATATGTGATAATATGTGAATTTTCATTAGAAAGAAAATAGCAATTTCAATATCCACAGTATCTCCAGAAATGGCATAATTTTCCAAGCTATATACAGCATTTTCCTATCCCCTTTACGATGAAGGTCATGTAAAATAGAGGCTTGGCGCTGTAATTTGACACTTTCTCTGTAGCTTACTGATTTCTCATGGAAAGTATCCAATATGGTTTTGTGGACTCAGATCCACAGTCATCTCCATTTTGACAGGATAAAAATACCTTTGAGTTACCATTTCTGCATGGGAGATCCACTTGAGGTTGAAATCCCTGAAGTGTCTCTGTAGAGACAGTAACGCAACCTTAAGATGAAAACTTTAGAAGTTACAGGATATCATGCAGGGAGTCTGTCAGGATGCAGAGCTTTTTCTTAACTGCCAGGTTAACATTTCAAAAACAAAGCCTGTCTTCGTTCCTGGGACTTGCTTTCCTCTATTGTCCTTTTTTCACTCGAGTGTTGAACATCATTCTCTGACAGTACATTTTAGTCCAAATAAGCTGTAGAGATGTGACTGAAGCCAGAGTTGGGCAAACACCTCATGAAATACAATAAAGTAAAATGAAAAAAGGATGCAAATACTTATCTTAGTATTTAAATGGATTCACTTTGATGCTGTTTGCATGCTTTTTGTGTATGGTTTCCATAAATATTCTAGTGAATATGTTAATTTGGAAGACTGTCTACATAAACAATGAATATCCGGTTTTAATATTCATGGGAAGCAGATTTTGAGATCATGTTTGTGAATACTTGATTCTGGGAGTTCAGCTTTATCCAATCAAGTGCCAAAAGTTTATCACATGATCTATGTGTGTGATGAAAACTTCCTGAATTTTTAATGCTTGCAATAAGTTGCTCATAGGAACAGGAAAACAAATAATTGCTAAAAGGTCTATCAGATACTTTCAGCTGACAAAGAAACATCAGAAAATAAGCCCTTCACAGCCAATGTAATCAGAAAGGGGTAAAATCTAAAATTGCTTTTTTCATTACAATTCACTCAGTTTGCCGAACTTTATCTGCTGTGTGTCTCAACAGGACTAAAAAGAAAACTTAATCCAGTATCAATTTAAAGTAAAAGGTTTAACCTATTTATTGATCCTGTCTTTTTAATAAAGTTCTGAGAAAAGAAGTCCTGAAAGGGTGCCTCTGCAAGTAAGAAGAATGTTGCTGTGATGAGTGCCTGAAATGGTTTACAAGAGATGTGTTTTACTGGAGTTTGGCTTCATATCATACCCTTCATAAAAACTGATTCTGTGTACATTTCCATCTTGGAGTCAGTGCTGGTGGTTAACTCATATCCTTCTTTTTTCTATCCTTTCTTTTTTTCTAGAGTGTCTGCATTTTTTATTCAGGGATATTACAAGAGTAAAATCAGTCATGATAGCAGAGACCTCAGATTTACGTCAAGTTTTCTAGCTTTATCCTGGAAAACTTGTCTTTCTATGTACCTATGTTGTGATTTGGGTGTGCAGAGTACTGATGAAGCTTGATTCAACTATGCTGTTGACCAGAAGGTTCCTGCTGTGAAAGTTGAGTCTGGGTCACTACTTATCATATTTAGCTTGAAAAGTCAGTGTCCCCACAATTAGATTTTGACTTACAGACATGAGAACCCATATCTGTCAATCATTTCAAAAAAAGAAAACTAACAAGTGAATATGTAAAAATAGAGTTTTACTCCCCACTATATAAAGAAACTGCTTGTGAGCAATGTCTGGAAATTAAGTTGTAACTGTGGCAAAAAGAAAATGGCCTGAGACAAAGTGCGTGAGCCAAAATACGAAATGGTCATGAGAAGCTTTTGGGGGCCTAAGTGTGGCATTAGGGAGGACCATGGAGTTCTTGTTATTCTCAATCACCCTTTCAATTAAACTACTGTCCTGCAGGACAGGTTTATGCTTAATTAATAAGCTCCACCAAATACATTGTAAAGGTATGCATTCAATGGCTTGTCCACTTGGTGTATAAGGAATTGGCTGGATGCTCACACTCAGAAAGTTGTGGTCAATGGCTCAATGTCTAAAAAGGGAGACCAGTGATGAGTGGTGTTCAAGAGTTGGTACTGGGACCTGTGCTGTTTAGCCTCTTTGTTGGTCACATGGACAAGTTTGCTGATGGCACCAATCTGTGTGATCCTGTTGACACACTGGAGGGAAGGCAGGCCATCCAGGGGAATCTTGACAGGCTTGAGAGGGGGGGCTATGCTAATTTCATGAAGTTCAGTAAGGCCAAGTGTAAGGTCCTGCACCTGATTCAGGGCAATCCCAAACACAAATACAGGATTGAGAACAGTCCTGAGAAAAAGGACCTGGGAGGTGTTGATTGATGAGAAGCTCAACATGAGCTGGCAATGTGCACTTGCAGCCCAGAAAGCCAACTGCATCCTGGTCTGCATCAAAAGGAGTGTGGCCAGCAGGTCAGGGAAGGTGATTCTCCCTCTCTTATGAGATCCCATCTCCAACACAAGAACTCGGAGCTCTTGGAGCAAGTTCAGAAGAGGGCCATGAATATGATCAGAGAGCTGGAGCACCTCTTGTATGAGAACAGGCTGAGAGAGTTGAGGTTGTTTAGCCTGGAGAAGGCTCTGGCTCCTTGCAGTGCCTGAAAAAGACTTAGAAGAAAGCTGGGGAGGGACTTTTTACAAGGGCATATAGACATGGGACAAGGGGGAATGTTTTTAAACTGGAAGAGGGTAGATTTAAGTTAGACATTAGGAAGAAATTATTTCCTGTAGGGGTAGTGAGACACTGGAACAAGTTGCCCAGGGAGGTTGAGGGCTTTTTCCTGATTATTCCTCTTTCTCTCTTTCAAAGATGGGTATTTTCTAACTTCATAGTCAAAAATATTTTTCCATAGAAAGACAGAAAAGCAAGATAAGTTGAAATGTCTTGTTTTAAAAAAGCCAGACCCCTAAGAAGTAGTGCTTGACTTTTTGAAAGAAAATATTTAGTTTGGAAGTACACCAGTTTTTCTTGGAGTGCTGGAACTAATGTAGCCTGGCTTACTATGATTGATGTAATGTAACTGATTGATGGTAAAGGTGCTTTTCACACAGTTAGGGCACTTTATAAAATCTAGCTCCCATATGGATCCCCTGGTATCTAAATAAATCTGGAGCCCATGCTGCACTGTATTTCTCAATGGTGAAATGTAAAATACTTCTCATCTGTGTGTCTTTCTGACAATTGTATAAGCTTTATTACTTCTCACTTCCTTCCTTCTAACAAAATAACTTGAAATTAGTCAAGGAACTTTGGGGGCAAACAGGCAAGCAGATCAACAAATGTATATGTAGAGGATGAAAACAATACCTGAAATATGTTTTAAAAAAATTGAAATGAAAAATTCATATTTGATCTGGTGAAAGTTTCAGATGACTGATACTGTTTGATTTTTTTTTTAGCTTATTTGTTAATTTTTTTTTTTCAGATGAGGAAAATTTTTGAAATCAACTCTTTCTTTTTAGACAGCAAATTGCATCTGTAGTGTCTCCCAGTACATTTGAAATTTTATTTTGAATATTTACTTAAACATGGGTAATATCAGAAGGAGAACGAGTCACCTTAAAAATAAATTGAAAGAAATATGTCACACATAATGTATGGCCATTCTTATATTCTGCAAATAATGCTCTGGCATGATTTAGGAAAATCGACTGAGTGTGAAGGTCAATTTCCTTATAGTGGGTGGATGTGTTTTAGGAATGCTTATTTTAAGAGTACCTGTGTCTTCAGACATCTCTTTATTCCCTCTTTTTCCTTTTCAAACATTTTTCAGTCATGAAAACCACTGAATTGTTCACTTGAATAGTTATTTCTCTTCCTTGAAGTTTTACCTCTCTTGTGTTTCTTTGCTTTCTGCAATTCTTGTTTTGAGACTTGAATCTAGGAGACTTTTTAAAGTATATCTAGAGATCTTTGGAGAATTGAGTGAAATGCACAGCCAGCTTTGAAAACATGGGCCAACAGCAATTATCTTGGTTCACTCAACTTTCATAGAATTGCTCAGGATAGGGAAGACCTTCAAGATCACTGAGTCCAGCCTGGTCCTAACCCTATTTTCCTATTCCTCGTGACCCACCACTAACCCATGTCTGCAGGCACCACATCCACGCAATTTTTAAACACATTCAGGTATGAAGACTCAACCACCTCCCTGTGGAGCCCGTTCCAGTGTTTAACAACCCTTTCTGTAAGAAGTTTTTCCTGATATCCAACCTACATCTCCCCTGATGCAACTTGAAGACGTTTCTCCTTGTCCTGTCATCTGTCACCAGTGAGAAAAAACCAGCCCCACTCTCACTACAACCTCCTTTCAGGTATTTGTAAAGAGTGATAAGGTCTCCCTTCAGCCTCCATTTCCCCAGACTATACAGCCCCAACACCCTCAGTTGCTCCTCATAAGGGATGTTTTCCAAACCCCTCACCAGCTTTGTTGCCCTTCTTTGGACTTTCTCCAACACCTCCATGTCCCTTTTTTATTGAGGTGCCCAAAACTGAATGCAGTACTCGACGTGGGGCCTCACCAGTGCTGAGCACAGAGTCAGGATCACTTCCCTACTCCTGCTAGTCACACAGTTTCTGATACAAGCCAGAATGCCTTTGGCCTTCTTGGCCACCTGGGCACATTGCCCAGCTCTTTGGCCCTACCATCCAGCCCTCAAAAAGGATCAAATCAGTTTTAGCTACAAGTTGAGACTGTTTATTGAATTTAAGTAACAAAATTTATTTGAGCACTAGTTTGCCAACCAAATTATTCACGAGATTAAGACTTTTAAACTTATATTTTATCATCCATGTAATTTCAGTTCTCAAAAAACCCCCACAAAATTACTGTACAGTGTTTACAAGTCATCTCTTCAGCATTAAGAAGTGAAATATTTCTCTTACATTTGTTTCATAGAATAATGACATGCAGTGAATTGTATTTAACTAATACTGCAGCTTTAATATTTCAGAATCAGTAAATTTGCTGCCTTTCATGGGACTTAATTTAGCTCAGCTCCATGATTTTCCTTGTTAACTTTAGCAAGAATAATGCTTTCAGATGAATGGGTACTATAAAAGCCTGCTTTTTTACTCTCTACTAATCAAACTGTTATAATGCATATCTCAAGCGGTCTATACTGACAGGACAGAGATGTCTTTTTGTATGAAAATTTAATACACACAGAATGTTTTCTAGGAATATTAACTATAATGGATTTAGCTATTTCTCCTCTTGCTTCATCGCATTACAAACCCAAGGGTTTAAGGTAAAAATCTCAGCAGACAGGTTATATTTTGTAGAATATTCTTACAGGAACCAAGAATACAAATCTCCCTGTACAGCTACATGGAATTATTAATTCCTAAGGCACACTAACTAGCTCTTTGCCAGTATACACAGAGGTAAGTAAATCTGAAAATAACAATTATCTAACGTATTTGAGTTGGACAAAGGTATTAGTTTCATGTTCATGTGCACTTGAGCGGAGATGTGATGAATTAAGTAATCTTCTTGTTGAATGCAAATGCCTTTAGCCAAGTGATTGAAATCTACTATTTGTCTTATTTTATTGTATGACTTTGCCCAAGATCTTCCTCATAGCAACTTGACTTCAGAGCTGTTGGAGGTGCTTCTCAGCTTCTTTCTGAGTTTCTTGCTTTCAGAGATATAAGAGCAGGCTGTACTTCAGTTATTTCAGTCTTTTTTCCCCTCTTCAATTTTAAATATTCTCATATGCCCCCTTTCTCTTCAGCTACCATACTTGCACCTCAGTGATTTGATATTAATAGCAAAGATTAAGCAGTTTCAGCTCATCAGAGAAGAGATATTAATCATCATCAAGTCCAATGAGAAGTTTAATTTTCCATTTCTCTTTTTTCACTAAGCTCTGGCGGCTGTCACTCGCACCGATGTCTGTGGGACATTTAATAATCTGCTACTGAAGATGCATTTCAGTGGTTTCTCTCCTTTTATTTCCTCCGTCAATCTCAGTGAGTTTCATCATTGCAGTCTTTAATTGAAGACTACTGTCAGAAGATGGAGAGAAGAAAATTCCTTCTTAAACAAAGCTAGTTCAGGGATTCATGGGGTTTATTGTATTCAGGAGGAAGATGGATTAAATCAGGATATTGAAAACTATGGGAATTATTGTTTTGGTATGTGGCTTACTACCTGTTCCCTTAGAAAAATGTCATATCCCCCCTGCCCCCATGCCCTGTTTGCATTTACTTATTTATTTATTTGTGCCTCAGAAGTCTGGTTAGCTTTGTTGTGCAATGTGGATGTGGAGCACACTGTATCAGAGGGCTACAAGAAAGAATCCATGTGGGAATCTTTGTGAGTTACACCAGCACAATTAAACTGGTCTGTGTCATTGTTGGAGAGAGCATTACTGCAGTGTAGGAATGGTGCTTGCCAGCTCAGTTAAAACAGCTTCCAAAATGACATATCCACCTGTAAAAGCAGTCGTGTGGGGTTTTATCCTAGCTGGCATGGCAATAGCTGTGTATAATGGCATGTTGTCTTAGACTGGAACAAGTTTATTTTTAGAGAAGACTGAAATGTAAAAAAATTATTTTCTGAGTATTACTGTCACCTATTAAATACAAGAAGATAGTGAAGTGCTGTCTGCATAGATGTTAATGTACAATTTTGCACATCTCACCTATTTAAGGAGGCTGTTTTGTTACTCTCTGAATAGTTTTAAAAGCAGAAACGCTGCATTAGGAGTAGGGTGCTACAGTTTTGTACATCAGAGCAGGACAGATCAGACCAAGACGAAGCAACACAGGGAGGTCAGAACCAAAACCATTAGTGTTCTGTATGTGTCAGACAGACCTCGTGGATTAGATAGTGGATTTTTCAGTTGAACATTGATGTAGCTGATTAATTTGTACAGCACATGCTGTGAAAGCACTTAAGTAAAATTTTAAGCTATTCGTAATTGTGGATATTACTCTTCTTGGATCAGCAGCTCTGGATGCCTGATTTTGAGCCAGTGTTTCTTCTGTATGAAAAACAGGCCCCTTCAAATTTGAAGAGGCTCAAGTTGAGCACCTGAGAACTTCAACCCGGAATCCATCATTAGTTTTTAAAATCTTTGCAGAAACGATGGCTCTCCAGCCCAATCCTTTGCTGTACTGGAGGGGAGGGATTGATTATTCCCTCTTGCCAGGAAGACTCTCATATTGCTGCATTTTTTTTAGCCTCCCAAAAGGCTTCTGTCTACACTGCTCACTTGGGATGAGCCTTGTAATGGCAGTAGGCCTCTAAGTTTTCTACTCGCGGAACCTGAGTTTTATTAAAAATGGCCTTTTAAAAAGAACTTTTTTGCTCTCCACTTTCCGCTTTGGGGAATGAAAACACAGTAGACCAGTAAATCAAGACAAAATGACATTGTCTTAGAAAAAAATTGCTATTACCCATTGCAATTGCTACCACAAAAGGAAGGGCGGAACCTGCCCCCCCCGCATCCCTCAAACAAATCTACAATTAGTACTGCTTTTCTTTTAATTGGCATGATAATTTGTTTTGCAAGTTGACTCAAGGGAGCCAGTTCTAGAATAATATTGTCTATATGAAGCAGAGCATAATGGTATAACTGTATTGTTGTAGTTCAGCATCACATATGTGTAAAAGGATTCAGCGTCATGGAAACATGTATATTATTAACCATTCCAAATTATTATTTTTGGTTTCAAGCTTTTGAAATTACAGGGAACTTTTGTGTCTGAAATTCACTTTAAACATGAAACCTGCCATTCAAACTTACAGATGGATAATTGATATTTGGTAGGCATGAAGTGTTTATTTTTGGATTTGTAACACTGAATCAGTGTTAGAAAGTTGAAGGAAACAACTGAGATTTGTTAAGAGAGAAATTGCTATTACAAGAAATATGGAAAACCTACCTATTTGACCATCTCAAGAGCAAATAGAACTTTAAATGGATAATATGCTAAAGAGAAATATGAAAGTGACCCTGCAGCTGAGGTATTTTTGGTGATAGCAGATGGTACAAGATTATCTTAGGGCTAATTTAAGTCTCTCATACCTTCCTTTATGAGCAGTCTAGCTCAAGAGCAGAGACTTCATATCATCAGAGCCCCAGTAAGACAATTAGTAGTTATGCGGTTAAAAGTAATATCAAGAATGAAGTAACTGAAAGACAATGACCAGAACTTGATGAGGAAGTTATGTTCTGCCTCTGTACTCTATTCAGCAGTTCCAGTTCATCATTTTAAGAAGTAACTACAACACGGAAGAGTTGGGTATTTTCTGTGCATATATAAGAGGACAGGTACAGTTCTGGATGCTGGAACTAAATTAAAGGAATAGTTAAGAGACTGAATTGAAAGTCATTTCAAGATGGCAGGCTGAACTTGAACATGAGATAATGTCTGTGAGAATCCATATTACAGGCAAAACCACATTCCTCTCCACAGAAAACAGCAGAATACTGTTATAAAATTGATGGAGTTGTCAGACAAGGATACTGAAAAGTGTATATGAGGTCTTCAATGCTTCTTCAGATAGGAAAAACAGGGAAAAAAACCCAGAACTTCACAAAAATACAGTAATGTGAGATATTTGAAGTATTAGTTCTGAAGATGTTTATTGAGAAATAAGTGCATCTTAGTACTGTCCTGAAGGTGGAAGGTCAAACCTCTTCTCTGTCTGTTTAAAGAGAGAAAGGTTGATAAATACTGAAAATCTCAGGAAGATGGGGACTGTGTATTGGTATTCAATGCTGCATCCTGACTATAATTTTCATTGCATACAGAAGTGGATTTGATCTGAATATAACAACTTACAGTCTTAAATTGCAGCAGTGGGAGATTTAGGTAGAGTTTGATGAGAGAAGAAGCAGCTTTTAACATAAGGAGTGTGAAGTGTCCCGAGTGATCACAAACACGAGTTCTAGAATCTCCACCATGAGATTTTTTTAAAGCAGGACAGTACAGTGGCATAATAAGTTCAGTGTTTGCAAGTGTAAAGGAAAGCACCTTGGGAGGAATAATCCTAATATACTATAGTGGACTCTAAGGTGATTGTCACTGGACTTTTGCTAGATATTCCTAGGAAAGCTTAATTTGACACTGGAAGGTAGGAGGCAATGTGTATACATCAGTAACCAGAAGCAAAATTTAGTAGACCTTTCTAGTTACTAGAATGGGGGCTTAATTGCATTTTTTCTTTACTTTACCAAACTGAAAGCTATCTAAGTACACAAGACAGAGCACAGATTTTCAGATGAACAGATACTTTTAATACCAAGACAAATGTTTTTGATCAGATCAACACTACATTTAGGATGGAAATTGGAGGAAAATATCTGTTCATCAGATCAGTACACTTCTGGCACAGACTCTCAATGAGATTAATGTAAGTCAAAAATCTCACACTAGTTGTAAGGCAAAACTGGAGCTGTTTAAGAAAGATGCATCAGCATGGGACAACTGGACCCTAGCTCAATAACTGAGAAGGTCCCTTTTAATCCTACATGGTATCTTTGCAAATATATTCCCTTTTTGCTTTGTGGAATGCTTATGGGTTCCACTGAACAGGGAATAATCTTCTTTGCTAGAGAAGGTATATTATTTGAAGATTATATTTTGGCTTCTTCATGGTTTTAAAACACAGTTTTTAAGGATTAAGGCAGCAGAGCTGATTATGTAGTGGGTATTACTTGATGAGGTAATGACATTTGCCTTCTTTACTAAGTACTTTTTGATCTACTGATGAAAACATTATATAGGCTACATAATATTATTGTTGTTATAATGGAATGTTGGAGACTAATTAGCCACACCAACCATTTAGGCAGAGGACGATAGAAGTGTTGATGGAGAAAAAGGAATTCTGTTAAGCTTCAGGAACAGTCTTCTTTTGAGTGACAGTCTCTCTGTGTAATCTGAACTGCTCAAAGCACTTGTGTGGGAAAGTGGATTTCTTTCAAATTGGGTGATTCAGGGAAGGCAATTTGTAAAGAAACACACAGCATGTGTTGAAAAAGCTCTGATCCACCTGTTACGTCTTTGCCTGGCACATTGATTTTCTTCCTGTTATACTTTGTGTCCTGAAGGATACAGAAATGTTCTGCAAAACACAGATTTCATCCTGAGAGATGCTGAGAACCAATAACTTGAGTTTTATTTCTAGAGAGAGAGTGTCCATTATTATGAAACCTAAAGCACTGCACAAGAGGAAAGGTTAAGGTGTGAGGAGTAACACTGTAACATATTGACACATAAGGAGGAATTTTAAAGAGTATAATTATTATATTTGTACTTGACTAAAACACAGGAGCAAACAGACCCAGTCCTGCAAAAAAAAGCGGTGAGGTTGTTCCTAAGTGGCTATAACCTTCATGGCATGGCCAAACCCCATTCAGTCATAGTGAGTGAACATACTGAGGCTACCTGGGTCTCTCACCTTTTCTTAGGTGGAATTGCATTACGTCCTGTTTGACCCAACTTCCATTTATAAGATATAGGTCACCAGTCCACTGATCTCGTTTCCATATGGTTTGGTGATTATTCTAGTCAGATGTCCTTAAAGCCTAGACCTAGACCCATCTTATTTAACATATTTTTTTAACTCATGGTGCTAGATTTATTTTGTCCAAGTCTGTAGCTTTATAACAGGAACACAAGTTAGTCTTTTCAAAGTACATGTTATGTATGGGAGTGATCAGTTAGAATCCTTCTTTTTGCCTCACCTTCCTTTTCATATGCTTTTTCTGCTGCTCATCAAATGTTTTTTTTTTAGCACTGCAAATGTATTCCATGTATAGTAGAAGGAGTTGGAATCTATTCTGAATTTAGTATCAACAGAATAATGAGCAGCATTCTGATGACCAACTCTTTTAACTGATCTTGGGAAAAAAAAAAGATTCTTTCACTTTTCTGATGCAGTTGCAGGATCTTCCAATTGCTGAAACTAGTTTGTATGTAAACCAAATTGCTGAAACAAAAATTGAATATCAAAAAGCTTTTATAAAAGTATGTGTAAATAAGTATGTGTAAAATACAAAGACATGTTCCTGTTTGCCCAGTTGTCTTTGAAAGATATTCACTGCCATTTAAAACTGAGGTAAAGAAAATTCTATTCAAATCATCCATTTCAATATTATTTATAATACTGTAGTTCTTTAGAAAGCTGTTGGTGAAATCTAGTCTATGAGATCCAAGTTTGAGACTGGATAAGGACAAAGAAGGTATCTGTTCACCACAAAGATTGACAGTAACCTTCAAAAGAGCAATGAATCTACAGGAATATTTTTAATATATTTTTTAAAGATTATGACATTAATATGACAAATTGAATCTTTTATAAAATCAGAATGAAACAAAAGGTTACATGAAATCAGTGTTTTTGAGAGTTTGAATATTCACAGGGAAGCCATATAGCCTTCTGGCTTTAATACTTTTATACTGTATTAAATTTGAGGCTGTCTTAAAAAAACAAACAAAACAAACAGTTTCTCTGTCATTAACTGTAGAAAATGAAATAGCTCACTGTTACTTGTCATTTTACGTAGGTGAAGAGTGTCTTGAAACTCTTGTAGAGCACACTAGCTTAAAAAAGGCTTCGTATTCTCTAGATATGGAAGAAAGAATGCCAGAGATCCATTAAAGCTGTTGCTAGGATAAGCAGAATATTACTACATATTTACTAGATACTCAGAGCACCATAATTGTTGTTAGCCATAGAAGTATTTTAATACCTGCGTTTCTTTCAAGCTTACTTTCCATGAAAGTAGAAACATGTCCTAGTTTCTTGTTTTCATGTAACTACAGTTGTCCAGTAGAATATTTATTTAGCAATCTCTTACAAATAGTTGTGCCTGATGTCTTTAATATCTGATTTCTCTGCCCCTAATTCTTTGCTAAAGACTTATTGTGATTCTGTATGTAAGTTTGGCTTCACAGTAGACTAAGAGAAGAACAGTTAATCACATCAAGGAGAAAATATTTAAACACTCAGCAACACTTTTGAAGTTATTATTGGTTCCCCTTTCTTCCAGTTGGCTGCTTTCCAAAGGAGATGCTGCATGAATTCTGACTATCTCAGCTTGGTGGACAAAATTGGAAATTATTTCCAAATATCTTGTTAATTAACAATTCTTAGTAGTTATGATGGCTCTTGTTTCTTTTTTACATTGCTTGCTGGTCTGTTTTGATAAATGGTGCCTCATTTGAGAAATGATGGAGGCAGGTTCTCCTTTTGCTCTCACAGCCTGTCACTTTTCCATGTTCTATTGCTCACTTGACTGCTTATTTGCACTCCTGGTTTTTCTTTCACATTTACGGTTGATTACCCTCTCACTTTCAGCCTCACTCACTCAAAATCCTGTTCCTGTGTTCTTCTTGCACTATGCACTGGTTCAAATATCCCTCAAACTTTTACACTTTCCTCAGTGTTTTCACACCTTGGGTCCTTTCAAGCTTTTTGTGTTGCACTTCTTTTTTTGTACTTCATTTGTGCTCTCTTGTCACACATGTCCAATTTTCTCTATTTTATCACTGAATTCCTGGAGGTGTATTTGCAGTCTGCCTGGAGAGAATAAGGGCTGCTATTCTGGTATTCCTCTAATAGTCTAATGTTCTTTGTTCAACACCAATGATGTTGTGATCAGAACATCTTAACCACTGCTAATTTCCCTCCACATGTACATCATTAATTTTCCTTTTTTAAAAAAAATTATTTTTTAATACATAATCATAATCCCATTTGCTACCCCTTTTTAAAATTGATTCTCACTGGGAAAACAGGGTTTTTTTTGAGATGCAGAACCAAGCAATATTGTTCAGCAAAGTTCAATTGTGTTTTCTGAAAAAATCCCAAGGAGCCTGGAAACCAAGCTAAAAGAGAAGAGTGTTACATCCTCCCAGTTATAATAGACAGGAGCCACTATGGATTTACCTTTCTATACAATAGTGACATTTCAGAATGAAGAAGTCATGCAAATCAGTTGTTTTGCAGTAAGTTGTGTACAGCTTGCCTGTCCATTACTTTCCGATTGTCACAGCTTAAAACTGGGCTGATGGTTAAATGCATGAGAGATGTTCTCTGTGAATTCCTCTCCCTTCCCCTGTAAGGAAAGGAGAGAATAAGGGAGATATATTTACTGGTTGGAAATTAAACAACACAGCTTTAATGAATGAGAAACGATGAGAAGGAAAATAACAAAATATATACATATATATATAGATACATGCAAAACCAGTATTGCGCTCCTCCCCAGTAACCCTCATGTTGCCACTGAGACTGCAGGGCAGGCCTTTGAAAGGTCTCTGACTGGGCTCCTGGAGTCAGCAGCAGACAGGAGCTATATGCAGGGATACATGGATTTATGCAGGGATACATGGATTCAGGAATGCATAGATTGGGACCAAAGGCAGACAAACAGATGGTGGGCTATCAGGGTGCTGCCCGTGGAGGAAGAGATTCTGGCCCTTGTGATACCAAGTATGATGCATATAGGATAGAATACTTCATTTGATCAATTTTGGTCACCTGTCAGGTCCACTCCTCCCCAGAGGACAATTGCAGGTATTACCCCTTTACTCCCTTTTTTTTCCAGAGCATAAGATGTTTTGCAGAACAAGCAGTGGCCATGGTTCTTCATACCATTGTCTAGCAGTAACTATAAACATCAAGTGTTATCAGTCCTAGAGGCAGACACTGACTGAAAAACATGCTGCTAGTTTCAGCAAGTGCACTTACTTAGTAGAGACTTACTAGAAAGAAATTAGTTCTATTTTGGTTCAAACCAGGACACTCCATCCCTTATTTCAAACCATTTTGGTCATGCTTAGGTCACTACTACTGCTTTTTGTCCTCAGATATGCATATATACAGAATATAAGTCCATCCTTCTATACCACAGTTCATTAAGTTAATTTAGTCCATGATTACAGATGTCCATCTGTTTCAGCAGTCTCTCAGGGCAAGGGAGATGGTATGAAAGTTGTCACAGTTCATGTCCACGAGTTGCAGGTTATGGATGTCAGCTTTGAGGAAGTTTCTAGAATCCAGTTGGTGAACCTGGTTCCAATTTCCTCGCCGGAACATTATCCTGAAAAATACTTACTGAACAGTTAGTATTGTACAGCAGGTAATATATGTGGGGCTCAAACCCATGACCCTAACACCAAACAATCCCATGCTCAACCAACTGAGCAAAATTAGGTATTCTCACCAAGAGTTACATTCCCTTGAGATACACATTGCATTTCTTCATTTGCTGTTACCACCTTCCAAGTATATCCAGGCCCTTGAGCAAAAGCAACCTCTCAAATAAGTTTGTCTTTCCGAAATCAGGAAAAACCCACAGTTTTTCCCAACAGATTCCTTTCATGTACTAAAGGGACTTCATCCCCATCTACTGTATGCAGAAGGTCTGACTGATCAGTTGAGATGGATCCCCTGGTGTTAACTAACCAGTTGGCTTGCACCAAGTGCTTACCCCAATTTTTAAAGCTTTCACCACCCATTGCCTTCAGGGTGTATTTTAGCACCCTGATTATATTATCCTGTCTAAATACATGCTTAGCTATACTTAAGATAAAACCCAGCTGACTGCAGTTTCTGTTACTGTATTGGGATTCCTTCTTGAATGATAATTAATTATCCTCTTTATCACTAAATTTCTCCCAACCAGCTTTCCACTTTTTTTTTTTTCTTTTCTTTTTGTAACATACTATTCATCTGTATAGTTTTCTTGCGTCTAGGTTAGTTGCACAAATTTAAATGTTGGTTGGGAACATTTATATTTAGGGCATCCAAAAAAAAAAAAAAAAAAAGTGATTTGAAGTCATCCAGCCAGTTCAGAGTAATGAGAAAAGTACAAGATTTTGAGCCAGTTGAAACTTTCTTCACAAATCCATGCACTGCTTGTATCTGCATAGTGTTTGTGATTTAGCATGTTGGACAAATGCCTCCTAGAAAATATGGCATTGTGGAAAGGTGTTTGTACTTACAGTTAGCTATGTGCCAGATAGTTTTAACATTATTAAATTCTAAATGATGCAACTAGGAATAAGTAAGAGGTAAGATATGATTTTCCTTTATAAAGAGAAGAAGCTCTTTCTCTTTTTAGTCGTCCCAGGCTTGGAAGGGAAGGGTCAGGGGAGAGAAGTGTTATTCTGAGAGAATATTAAAACTCAAAGTACATCTACTTTGCATTTAAAAGCATTGTTGGAACTCTGCACTCATAACCAGTAACTTAAATGCCATTGGTACCTCGGCATCATAGATATTTTGGGATTCCATGTGCAGCCCAAGCTGATACAGCTTCACTGTTGTCAGTTCTTGAATTAGTTAATGAAAACATCTCTGGTGTGTCTGCACTTCACAGCTGCCATGTCACATCCCCAAGGTTATTGATGTAATGTCTAAGGTGATAGTTCTAGTAGCAAAAAAAAAAACAAAACTAAGAGTAGAAGGACTGAAAAAAAACATGGAAAGTTACAGAGGCCTTTCCAAGTGATCCCAGTCACGTATCCACCCAATTATGTCCCATCTCTCAACCAGCAGTGGCTTTGTTCCAGGGAGGTACCTATCTGCTCCTGGTAAGGCCAGAGAGGGTAATTTATCTCCTACCTCCTAGTTCCTGCCATCAGAAATTTGCAAAGGCTTGGGGCAAAAAAAATTCAGCAGAATTCTCGAGTGATTAATTAGTAATTACTGGGTTAATGACTATTAGCAATTACTGGGCATTATTTTGATATCTCTTTGCAGTCAAAGTAGAATTTTGGAAGTCTGAAATGCAATTTGATTTAGAAGATGAAGAATTAAGTATTATTAATGAAGTGCCTACAGATAAGGTCATTTCTCTATAGTGGCAAAATGCTGTCTTTATGAATGATGGAGGTTTAAGCAGATCATCAGAAGCGAAGCACATAATACTTTGGGTGAAAAGGTTAAGAGGGAGGAAAAAGATGTTATTCCCTGTGTATTGCTTGCCTTTGAGTCTTGAAGACAAATGTCTATCCAGAGCAGAAGTGCATGTTATCTGAGGAATAATGAGCAATTTGGGCTTGATAGATAGCAAGCAAAACTGTGTGCATTTTATGCTTCAGCTGCAAAGGTGGAAATCCTATGTACCGGTAAGAAACAACCCTAAATGCACTGTATATGCAATAGCAGAAGGATGCAGTCTGCTGCTAGCTTGTGACCTGGTTTGATTGTTGTTATAATTTTCCCTGCCAGCTGCAGGGATGAAATGCATCTACTTTATTGTACGGGATGACTCCCTCCTCCCCACAGAACCCTGTCAGCTTTCTTGTGGGTCTCTTTCTGGGATGTTGGAGACAAAAATAGATATGTGGCAAGACACCAGGTTGTAGCAAGAGATGATGGCTATCTGGGTATTTGCAACTAAGGTTTTCACAAGTCAGTATCTGTAAAAATGTAACTTTTTTTGTTATTTATTTCTGAGTCTGTGGGATCAAACCATAGTAAAACTTCTGGAAGGGAGTGAGTTATCAGCTCAAGGAAGGGAGGACACTGAGAGACATTTTACTACATAAATCAGAGTGGATCTCTCAATTTTCTTGAAATTTATCAGAAAAGAAAATTCAATACTTTTTTTTTTTTTTTAAACAGTTCTGTTCAGTATTTTAATGAGTATTTAAAAATCTTTAAGGTAATTATTCTCTAAGTCTTACCTATTCTTTCAATTTTGTAGATATTTTTCTTCCTTTAAAAAAAGAAAAAAACCTGATAAATTATAAGAAGATTGATACTTAACTGAGCTCCAGGCTTCTTGGTGAATCCCAGCCTGAAGCTGATAAATGTTATCTCTGGCAATGTAAAGAGTTTTTTCTTTTAATTGAGGTTTTTAAAAATGGGGATATGTTAAAATTTACAAGACAAGGTGATACATAACTGTCATGAATGAATTAAATTCACCCATAGGAAAGCTTCATTACATACCCATTTTCAATATCAGAAAAATAAATACACATTATAACTTTCTCTGTGTGAATGGAAAACCCTTATCTTTTCTTAGTTTGTAAAATAAGAAAATCTAATAGTAAGATAACAAAACTAGGCAGAAAAGGGGAAGAATGTATGTAATTCACTGAATTTTTAAGTATTTTACATTCTTCATTTTTAAAGAATTAATAAATATAATTTGACTGATCATATCTCTTTGGCTAGAAAAAATATCATTTACAATATTGCCAATCCCAAATGTCCTAATATCATGATTTCTGGATAACAAAAGTCATGCCACTGAATTTTTAGTTTTGTTTCTAAAGCAATTCATCATATGTTCTCCTAAAAATAGAAGTCCTCATTTGTAGCCATTTGGGTTATCAATTATTAGATCAGAATTTATAACCGGATAAAAATTTCAAGCTTTCCTTTGGCATTCTATAGAACGAGATCTGTACTTGCTATAAGAAAGAAAACCAAGGCACTGAGCAACATATTCATTCATGAGCAATACATGTACAGCAGGTACATGAACTTGTCATCTAAATAATTGCTCAGTTTTCTTCTTTAGTCTGTCATTTGTTGCAAATTTATTGAAGACAGTCAGAAGGATGATTTGCTGATGAACATCTCATGTAGTACTTGGGATGTGCATAATTTTCTCCTGTTCACTATTTTACTACTTACAGCAGGAGAGTACTGAGTGCTGCATCTCTCTGTCTCTAACTCCAAAATAGGCTTAGGAATCATAGTTTTCAGATAAAAAGTCCAGAGCATGGCAGCTCTTAGGAAATTCTGTGATAAATCACACCAATTTGCTCTGAAATGTGCATCTACTAATGGTTGTGCTGATGTTTGGCAGTTCTATGGAACTTGGCCCCAGATTCTTCTGACAATTGTTTGCTTGTTTACTTAGCTAAAACTCTTGTGAAATATCTGCTTCCTCTCTTGATAGGGTGCCTTCCAATTAAAATGTGGCAGGAGAGAGATTTGGGGATAGACTGCAGGGAATATATTGGGTTAGACCTTGTAACAGTGGTAGAATTGGTGATGTATGGACTGATCCTGACAGCAGCAGGAACTTCAGTGAGGTTTGTCAGCATGCACTTGTCATGATCAGTTATAAACCTCGATAAAAGTAATATGTTAATTGATTTTCAGGCTGCTAAAGTCCTCCTAGTTGTCTGAGCTGAACTTTGTAGGACATCATTGTATTTTGCTTCCAAGTCTGGTGCAGTGAGACAGACTACTTACGTTTTGCTGCAGTGTAACTAAAGCCTATCTTATAGAAATGTATTAATGATTCAAAACATAGAAAATTACTGCTCCTCATGGGAATCATGTGCAATGATTTGTCATGTTCAGTAACAAAAATGTGTACCCTCTTTCTAATTTGAAATTGTCTCACTACAGCTTCCAGTCACTGGTTCTTGCTGTATTGTTCTCCACTAGATTAAAGAGCTCTTCGATACCTGGTATTTTCTTTCTGTGATGGTGCTTACAGTTTAATCAACTCACTTTGCAATCTTCCTTTTTATAAGCTAAACAGATTGTTCTCTTTCAGTTTTGGAAGACTATTTCTTGTCTGCAACTCATTTTCTGACTCTCTTATGAACCCTCACCAGATTTCCTACATGCTTTTAAAACTGCATGTGACAGAAGTAACAGTGGTCATATAAAGTATCATTCTTGTCAGTGCTACAAACAGGGGTACTATGGATCTTTCCTCCTACTCTTTATGCCCACAATTAAACTTCCAAGGACCTCATTACTTAGACCACAATTTCTTTTACAGATTTAGCTCCTGAAGCTCTTTTTCAGCTGCTTATTTATCTACTCTGACTTTCAAGTCTCTTCCATGATCCTTGTTTTGCAAAATACATTGATCTATTTTGTTGATATGGTCTGCAATTTATGTCTCAAAAGTATACCATTGCAGTTAGACACACTAAACTGCATTTTATTGGAGTGCCAGAAGATTGCCATGTCTCTAGCATAATTTATACTATTTAACTTTGTGTTGTATGTGAAGTTCTTTTTTTTTTTTTTATTTTCAAACATCAATGATAAATATGAACCATCATAGTTCCAGTGCCTTTGAGATCCAAGCAGATATTCCTGTTTCAGAACAATGACACCTGTTACTTGCAGTCTGTTTAGCTAGCCAGTTTTTAGTTCATAACATAGAATGCCCTGGTATTGTATTTTTTCAATATGAAATTTGTTATCAGAGTAGACACCTTGCAGATGCCTTAATATATTATATATGTGCATAATCTTTATTTGCCAACTTCAAATCTGATCAAAATATTAAATTTTTAAAAAGCTGTATATCTTCAATTATATTACATAAATTAATTTTCTATCTACTGATTTCTGTATTAACTTTTTCATTACTTTAAGTGCATATAGTTCATCAGTGTAACAGGCCCAAGAGCCATCATGATAATTTTGTCTCCACTTTTTGAGTACTGGCACAAAATAAATACTCCAGTCAATAAAACAGTCTATTCTTTCTGATAGCGATTATGTATTGCTCTTGACTGTTGCCTGGACAAATTCCCTTCTTTATTATTGAGCATGCTGCCTTCCCTTGCTTGTTTAATATGAACCACTGGCTAGAAGACAGAAGGTTCCTCTTAACAATAATCACATTCTAAAATTGTCTACACTGCAACTATCTATATTATGTAAAATCACACCTATTATTTTGTTCAAAAATAAAGATTTTGTAAAATTGCCATCTAAGGAAAAATGTCAGATTGCATTTTAGTTCAAGGACATTTAGGTTTCCATGCATGTAGTGCTTTCCAAGACTTCAGTGTGTGATGAGCTCCTCTTTCCCAACCAGCGTATTAGCTTCCATCCATGAAGTTTCACAAGCTTTGCTTGAGACTTTATACAGTTCTAGCTTGAATAATCTAGCTTTAAGGCCATTTTAAAGGTCCTTAAGGTCCCATTTTAAGCCTGCATTAGAGCATTGTGGGCACAATGGGGTAATTGCATTACAAAGAACCAGAAATATATCTTTGCACAATTATTCTACTATGACTAAAATGACTAAATGGCATGACTAAAATGGCACCTCCAACCACAGATCACTATGAGGCTTCAAAAAGGAAAAATTATGAACCTTTTATAATCTTATCTTCTTTGTTTTTCTAGCGCTCCATGTCTATTTTATCAATGCATATCTTTAAATCTTCCAGATATGACTGAGAAGTCAGTGGCTGTTTTGTAACTTTTATAGCTCTTTAAATTAACAAACCACACAAATTTAGAAAGGAAAACTGAAAAATCTTCAGGCTATGTTACACAAACTGTTCTTCCTTCTACAGTATTGGGGCTTGTGCACCTGACTCACTCCTTGTGAGAATTCCTGTTTAAAAATGGAATGGAATAGCTTTATAGGCATTAGGTGCTACTTACTGCAGTCATGTCACTCTTTCAACACTTCCACTGGTAAGTCTATCTTAGGTTTCCTGGGGACCCAGATGTTTTCACTGGAATTTAGCTTGTAAAGCCCACAGACAGACACCATCTGGACATTGTGTTGTAGTTGTGGCAAGCCTAATATTTTTGTTTGTTAGGATTATGGGATTAGTCTGGCTATTAAATAAAGTGAAACATGCATATTCTAAATAACATTTATATTGCTTCTTGCTTTCTTTGGTTGCAGCTAATGATATTAAAACATAAGGTTTGTGTGATTTAGTAGATTTTGAAACAAATGGCTATTTTGGTGCAATGAGATATGTCAGGAGATTAATGCAGTTTGGCTTTGACTGACTGCACACTGGAAATGTGGTAGAACTGCATTAGATCATGTGCCCTAAACCTTTCTCACACTTACAAATTTCTCTTTGAAACTGCAGAAGTGTAGTCCTTCAGGCAGAGGTCAAGCTGCAGTGCAGATCACTGGACTCTGGGGTGCACATCCTTTAGCTCTGATAGTGCTCTCAGTCCTGCATCAAAATCACTGATATAAAGGGAATTTCTAATAAGCCAAGTAAAAAGACACAGTTGCAGCCTTTTCAATTACACAGGCTACAGGAATTTTTTTTATTGCCTTTTACAAAAACCTGTTCTTCATTTTAAAATATACCGAGACAGAAAATTGGTGGTGATTCTTGCTAGTTATTTCAGGTAATTAGTATTTCTACTCAAAAACTTGTTTCTGTTCTGAAAATTCAGTTTTGAAAATTCAGTTATCAGCCACTGGTTCTTGTACCATTCTTTTGCAATTGGAAGAGCCTTCTTGGAATGAATTTTAGTATTTCTCATAGTTTCTCAAGGATATGGGCAAATTGCCTATTATCTACACTGTTCTTTATCTAAATAGTTTTCAGTCCTTCAGCAGTTTATTTTGAACTACATTTTCTAGCAATTGGGCTGTTCTGCAGCTTGTCTCATAATCCTTCTTATCAAGTTCCTTTTTTAATAAGAATCACCAGAACAGAACATTGTTCCATGTTCTTCATGCATGTGTGTTGTACAAATACACATAGGAAAGTACTGAAGTGTCAAGAATTAAGAGTGTCAAAATGTTTTCATTCTGAATGTCCTTTTTAAGAGGCTTACAATTTTTCAGACTGTGACTGTTCAGGCTAAAATTTCACATTTTTGATGCAAACCCTCTGCAGGAGGATTTCTTATTATTTTTGAAAAATGTTTATTTTACAAGAGAAGGTAATTTACCTTATAAATGTTATTCAATCACTTTTTAAACATTACAGGAAGCTGTTTCATTCTTTGTCCTCATTTTTGCCAAGTCTGAGTTTAAGGAAGTGAGACCTGTTGATATGAGGTTTCTAGTACATTTTTTTTTGCCTAGAAGTTTATATATTTCATGGTGAAGAGTGAATAAAGTGCAAAGGAAGTAGATGACTAAAATTCTGTGCAGTTTAACACAGGACAGGGAATAATGCAGAATGTTAATTGCCTTGTTCCCATGTTATTTTGTGCGAGTGGATGATTTCAAATGGCTTAAGTGGAAAGCTTCTCGTGCTATGGATACAACCTTTCAGAAGGGCAAGTGACTGACATTGGAAAAAAAGACACATTTGAGAATATGAAAGGTATGAAAATCAGGTGTGCAGGGGCAGCAGTACATGACCTGCCATTGTTATTTCAGAACATACTGAGAAGGGGAGCTATTTTAGCAGGAGATCAATATGAGTGTTTTGGTTATGTACTGTAAAAAAATATCTAGAATTGAATTTCAGTGCAAGAAAAGGCTTTGGCGTGTTGTTAATTTAAATGCATAGAAGCCAAGAACTTTTGAGTTACAGCATCTGTGGGAAACATAAGTTGGTAATGTTTTACATACACTTTAGGACATAAATTTCTTAGCATAAGTAGCAATGCAAAACACTACGTATGTTCAAATGGAGAGAGTAACGGAGGCTTTGGGAACTGTGTATGACTTTGAATTTCTGGACTTTAAATTCAGAACCCCAAGACTGCAGTCACTCACAGATGTTTTCCCACTGAATATGTGAAGTGCAGAATGAATTATGTCCTGTCCTAAAATACAAGGCCCTGATTCGGCATAAACTTAAGCGCTTACATAAATTCAAGCATCTAAGTAACCATCATTGCCTGCTGGAACTTCTTCCTCATGTGCTTAATGTGCATGTAAGTTTTTACTGGCCTTAGTTACTGGCATCTTTGAAACACTGTAAACCAAGAAATTAAAATTAACATTTTAGGCAAAATGGAAGCTGGCATGTTTTCAGAATGTTCCATGTTCTTCATGCATGTGTGTTTCAGAAACTTTGGATCTGACAGAACCCTGCCAACACCAAATAGAAGAGAATGGCCTAACAGTGAAGATTTTTGAAATTCTGGTGCGCACACAAGATGCAACATTGGTGCCTTGTCTGGTGCTGGGTAAATGTGTCTTTAGCCAGATGTGTTCCCAGTAATTTGAATAGCTCTGATAGTTGCTGTAAGCTGAGAAACTGTGTGGCAAATAGCATGAGCCCTTGGTCCATAACATAGTTAGGGAAGGGGCACCAGATTGCAGCAAGATAGCTGTACAAGTCACCTCATGTGTGGGTGGAAAGAGAGAAGATCCCATAGGACTGAAGACTGCCACTGTGGTCACCAGCAAGCTCTATTTGTGTTGCAGCTTGCAAAGATACACATTGTCTTCCCACTGACTTTGAAGGCTCTTTAAATTTTCTTGAGGGTCAGTAGCCTTACCTCTCTCCCTCTGCCTCTGCTCCTCAAAGTGCATTTTCTCTCTTAACAGCTAGATTATTGCTGGTTTGCCAGTTTGGCTTCAGATTTCTGAACTCCCTCCTCATTTTGAGCAGCAGAATAGATGAAGGATTCTCTCTGACTGGATGTTTTTGCTTTTAGCTAATATTTAATACTGGCTAAGAATCTAGTTAATTAATATAATGCTGTCTAAGAGTCTTTATGGCCTGTTGATCATCTGATCTCTATGGTGTCTACTCTTATGTGTGCGAAGTGGTTGTTGGCTGTAGTCATAGTAGTGTGTAGTAGAAAGCAATCAGTAGTTTTTACTCTCTCCTTAACTCAGCATTCATCCCTTTGCTGCTCAGAGGCTATGTATCATAAAATAATCTGTGTCTGCTTGATTGATTTATTGTCAGGCCTACAAATGGTTGTGTTCACTTCTGACATGTTTAGTGCTCCAGTTTATAAATACACTGAATTGACTTCCATTTTTTTCTAATCCATCAAATCAGCCTGACCCTTAATAAATAATTTCTCCTTTTTAAAATATGTATGGTCTGAGAACAGATCGGTATTTCCTTGTGTCTTTTGTGACCTTTCTGCTGATGCTTTTTTTTTGTTCTGAAACTTCTAAGGACATACTAGAGTAGTAAAATATAGGTAACTTAGTCTGACCTCTACCTATTTTTAGTAAATGTGGTGATTTAAGAAGCAGCAGTGACTGTGTGGATTGTTTGGGATTTTTTTCAGATCTGTTTTTGTCATTTAGCAAATAGGAAAAGAGGCAGTATCAGTAAATCCAAAGTTTCAGTTCTAATATCAGTGGGTTAGGAATTCTTTCGGAAAATCTTGATGGGTGGTAAGAGAGAAGGGAACTTCTAGGGAACTATTTTTCAGTGTTTCTCTACCTTTAGCAGGGCTGAGTGTATTTTTTAACTCATTTAGAATCTGAGATCTGACATAACCTCGGTATAGCAATTGTGAGAGACTGGTGAACATAGCCAAGTCTTTTGAAACTCATGGTACAAATTTCATGTCAGTGCCTATAATGTCTAGATGCTTTGCCTTTGTTTCCTGTTACACAGTTCATTATAATCTGGTTCCCCTGAATGATTGACAGTTGTTGACCCATGAACTGTGTATGTATCTTCCCACTCTAGACTGCACAACAAATTAAAATTTCATGGATTTGTTCCTGAAGAAAGCTTTCAAGGGTCTTCCTAGCACTCTTCAAAAGGTGCTGATCAAAATCCTCATTAAAACATCAGCTAAGTTCATGTTACCTGTCTAGGTGTCTAAATTGCAACACTGAATTTAAAGAGAGAGATGAACAGCTCAGATCATCTTCTGCCAGGGCAGCCTGACCCCAGTTCCCTCTGTAGCTGCTAAAAGGAGTACGACAGCCTCACAACCTAAATTCAGCAGACTGGAGTTGGCAATCTGAAATAGCCTATGACTACCCTTTCTAGTACATCAACATATGGTAAATATCAGAAGGGAGCTTAAGCCTACCGGGCATACTTACAGAGTTTTTATCTGCCTTCACAGAGGTCAAGAGGGATGGACAAAGCAAGGATAGATGTGCTGCGTGCTCACCAGTAGAGCCAGAATTCTGGACGAGGTCTCTTGCCTCTCTGTGGCATCCTCCTTTCTCCTTTGACACAGTAATGGTACTTTGGCCATGATCTAGCCTTCAGGGATTGGGGAGGAAGAAGTAATAGAGAGGACTGATGAAGCTAGCTAGCTGTTTTATAGTGACTGTAACAGCTGTATGGCAATGTGCTCTTCTGTGGCAGCTGCCAGCAGCAATGCTATTAGTTGCCAAGACAATTGGCAGCAGATGGCTTTGTCCAATTGTGCCACAAAATTCATTTAAACTAAAAAGATGGAGTATTGTACTTGTAGCTGATTCATTACAAGAAAATGAGGCTCCTTGAACGCTGATTTTATAAGTAGTGAATTTCACAATTACAGCTGAGAATCTAACTATTAAATATACCCCCCTTGATAGCCCACCACCATGAACATGCAGAAGTGAGAAAATTTTGGGTTTTTTTTCAGAGATATCAGAAGAAGATTTTCTGTATTTGCTATAGCTGCTTAGTGAACTTTTTAAAGAGGATTCCAACTGTGAAAATTTTTGTCCCATGCTTCTTGATGTGTTTTATTCTCCTGTTACTGTTACAAATCTTTATTTTTGCAGTTGACCTATCATCAAAACAAAATTACACTGCAGTATCTGAGTGAAAGTATATGACATCTGTGGCAACCTTTCAAACGCAATTTTTGGTGCAAAATCACTTGTGCTTAATGTAGCCCTTCTTCCAGTTTTTCTTCTATATAGTAACCAGAATTGTCTTACGAATTTGTGTGGGTCTTCACAGAACTAATTTAGAAAAAAACAATGTAAGAAGGGCAGTATAGAAGGCATCCAGTCTATACTGTTTTTATGCTAACCTGAGCCTTTAAGATTCTGGTATAGATTTACAATTTGTAGTTTTGTTTATAAAATAGTTTAATGAAAGTAATAAAAAGAAATGCAAGAAAGCTATGCTGTTTTTCTGGCAAGAACTATCTTCCTACTGTTCATGCAGCTGCCTGAAGCCAGAGGTTTTCAGTGTAAACACTTTTTGTTTTTCTTGTTTGTTTTTTTTTTCTGATATTTGCTTTAAAAAACAACCATAACAGATTAATATGACTGTTGGCCAATCTCTTTTATAAACTGAAGTAATAAATTGTGGCGCTCAGACTTCCAAAAGAAAGCTTTAAACTTTTTTCTAAAAACTCAAAACATATTTTGCAAAATTCATAATTTGAAGAGAAAAAGCAAATGCATGGTTTTTGATTTAATATGTAATAGTTTTCATACATGCTTTGTGTAAATGCTATTAATACCAAAAGATTTACTGTGCTTTGACATGTTTAGAAAGCTAAACCAGCTGAGCAGTTTTAAATATCCTTAATTCATGTCAGAATTGAATTGCTAATTTAAAAGCTTAATCTTGGCCATCTCATTTTAAAGAGTCTTGGAGACAATTTGACTAGCAATATGTTTTTTAATTCTACCAAAGTGATTTAGGAGGTAGGAAAATAGGCCTGTATGGCAGGCTCAAAAGCATTTGAGAGGTGTAGGAAGACGAGCACAGACTATTTCTAGTTATAAATAAGGAATACCATTCTGAAAATCCTACTTCAGCTCCCAAATTTTATATATGTTAAATTGCTGGCAATTAAAAAATATTACTTGTGGAGTTGTAAAGGAAGGAAAGTGATAAAGGAATTGTGCAATACTGCTGTGGCCCAACCAGTGTCTTTTCTGAGAGAGTGGCACCAGTGTACAATCATTTGTATGTTATCTTGGAAAAACATTTCTAGCATGGAGGCAACTGCACCAGTAAAAAAATCCCTCTGTATTGCTAAAATAAGCTGCTTCCCGACAATGAAATATACTGATGGTGAACATGAGTTTTTTCCAGTGTAATCACATGTACTCACAGTGCTTCCACAAGGATAACAGTTCAGTCAGGGATTAAACATTTTCATACCCCATTTCATGGCTCAGGAAGTCTCCTCGGAAGCTTAGATGTACTTTCTGAAAGCCTGAAGAATCCCCTGAACAATAATTTGGTTGTTAGTTTGTTACCAAAGTAACAGGGCTTTTAATATAGTAATATAAATTCATTGGAGGTTGTTGTTTTGGTTTTGTTGCTGTTTGTTTGGGGGTTTTTTGTTTTTTAAAATACCCTGATTTTTGCTGGGAAAAAGCACTCTTAGGACTTCCTGTTGTATTTTGAGCTGGTGAAGCAAATGGAGAATATTTTCATTTTAATTAATATGATCTTACTTCAGAAGAAATGAATGAGCTGTTCTCCCCAAAATCTTCTTGTTAGTGAACCCTATCTACATTCCACATCCACATAAAGATGTTTCATGCACACAGATTAGATTTGTGAGTCTGCTTGGCATTCTTCACTCAAATTTGAGTAACTGCTGCATGGTGGCTTTGAAAAGCACGAGAAGTTCTGTTCTGATTCTGAGATTTCTGAGCATGGACAGCCTCAGTGTCACTGTGATTAACTGAGCAGCCTGAAACTAGGCTACATTTATCAAAACTCATGCTTAAGAGCTGACTGAAATGCTTTTGTTCTATTACCTGCATAAAGCAAATCATCACTATGGAGGACAAGGCAGTACCCTCTTTCATTTATTAAAATAGGAAAGAGTTCAGATTTCTGTTTTGGCAGCATTTTCACTCTCAGTGTAATAAATGTAAAGCAAAAGTTAAGAACATCTTCAAAGCCAAATTTTTGCACTACAGTGCAGAAATTGGAACTGGACATAACCAAACCCTTTAGTAGCAGCCATTTATATGATCCAGGTTTGTGAGTCACCATCTTCTTTAAGCATCCCTTGCATTTCCTGAGGTTTGGCTGCTTACAGTCTATTGGAAGGTACCTGGCTGTAAGATTGGATTTGTCGTTAGTCTTGGGATAGCATTTTCAAAAGAATATTGTCTCATATTCAAGAGCAAAGCTACGCAGTTCACGCTTTCTTTTAAAAGACTTTTAAGCAATTTGAGTAAGGATAGGTGCCCAACGAGGCACCTACATGAATTGTGGATGCCTGCTCTGACACTCTTCAGTGACTATTTATTTTAAAGGAACGTGCTTCTAAGTCATCTAAGTGATCTTTAAGACCTTATTTTTGTCAAAACAGTAGATAGACATAAAAAAAAATCCAGAGAATAGGATTTCACTGGAAAGTATCAATATAGGTTTGTTTTTTTCAAATTAAATACTCATCTTCATCACCTAAATGAAAACAATTATTATGAGAGCTTACAATGAGTTTACATTGGAAATAGGAATGAGTAACAGGGGAAAAATTACTATTAAAAAGTTTTGATTGCTAGGCTTTTCTTGACAGCTGGGGAATAAATTGATTTCAAATGAAGATTAAAAAATAGATGTGGTAAAGTGAACTGTTCTGGGAAGGAGTTCTCAATGAATTGTCTTAATAATTTTGGACAACTAAATCAGCATTAGGGTTCACCCTCATCTGAATTATGATGAGAATCACCCTTGCTTATTTTATTGAAGTTAGTAAATTTTCTTTTTCTTTTATAGAAAATGCTAGTGAATATGTTACTGCTTGTGGAGAAATGCTCTTTTGTATATACATATCCATTGGCTGAGATTTGTGTTTCATGCTTTGAGTAAGCGTTAGGTACTAAGATCCAGTTTACTAGTTCTCTAGGATTTAATTGTCTGCTGAAACTAGGATAGGTGAATTTGGTAAGAGTAATATATGTGTAATGAGTATGTAATATATGTGTAAGAGTAATATATATCTCTAGATTTCCCTAAAATTTAGTAGTGTGAAGAGTGTGTGATCTTTTTCTTCAACAAATTAACCAGAAGTCTAACAGATATATTTTTCCTTAGTAACATGTAATTTAAGATCACTGTCTGCTATGCTAGTCTTAAACTCAATAGATATTTTTCACATCTTCACCTTAACAGCTCAATTTTTGGGGTTTCATTATGCTTTTTTTCTGGTTCATGTATTCCCTATTCTAAATTGGCTTTGTGCCTCACTTTTGCTATTTTCATTTTACGGAGTAGTATTTGAAATGTGGCCTCAAGTTACTGATTTCCATGTTTCTTCAAGTAGCGCTTCACTGCTCTCTGCATACTCCATTGCCCTAATAGTTTAAGCTCTTTTTTCCTGAAGACACATATAAGCCCATCATTGTACCATCCCCTAGGTTAAAAATTGAAATTCAGTTAGTAAAATAAATCACACTCCCTGTGATTTATTGGTAGCTTTAATTGATATGGTAGGAGTGGTCAGAAAGGGAGCAATTTACAGTCTGCCCTTCATCCTTCCATGTGGAATAGGATGAAAATGTTCATAGACCACTTGAAGGTGCCATTGCCTCACCTGTCCTGACCAGCAGTGGTCATGAAAATCACGTGGATAATTACTGTATTTTCAGTAATGTTGCAGCTGAACTGATATTAATTCCAGGTGGGATTTTTTTTTTTTTTTTCTCAAAAAGCTTTTCATAGACATGTACACAAGGTGCATAGGCCAGTCCCATATGTACCCACCGTAGTGGATCAAGTCCCCAGAGATATGGAAGTGTCTGTTAGTCAGTTTTCCTCGATGTTTTACATGATCCATTTTTACTGAGATCACTGACTGTGTAAGCTTTCAGAGGCCATGCAAGTTTTAGTCCCCTGATCTTTCCATTTTCAGGTGAGACAACAGTACTCAGTATGCATAATAAAGGGTGGGAAGTGGGCACTACTTGGGCAGGCAACATGATGCTCTTTCTTGGAACCATCTTTTTGTTGACCTTGGCTGTCCACAAAGATCCATGTGAATTCTTTTTGGTTCTTTTTTTTTTCATCACAAGCTTACCTCAGTCGCTTTTTTTTGATCTCCCCTAAAAGTTCCTCAGTAATGAATCAGAATCCATGTGCTTCGGAATACAAACCAAGCCTACTACTGTCAGCAATGATTTGTGGCTCCCAGTGGCATAAATTAGTTTCTCTTCTCCTCATGGATTGTACTTCCTGAATCTTCTGAGTGGTATCCCTGCTATTGGCTATGGACAACCCTTCCAACTCTTTCTGAAGATGCAGAAATGTGAGTCTTTTGAATATATCTGCTTTTGGCCCCAGTGAAGCCTTCCAGAGGAGCCAAGCTCAGGAAAGATGTGTGCCACTATTTTTATTGTTGACAGGGTGTAACTGAAGACAGCTTTCCCTGGGGCCCTGGCTCAGCTGGTATAAAAAGTCCATACTCCATGGCTGGACTTGTACTCTTTCTCCTAGGGAACTACTAACTTTCACTGTTCCTTTTTTACTTAAGATTCTAACCTTTGCAGAGCTGTGATAAAAACAAGATTTAAGTGGTTTGCATTAAAAATAGACCATTCTTTATGGCAGTGGGAGAGAGAATTTGGGAGGTCCTTAGGCATGTATTGCAGTCTGTCAGGCCACTGCATCTGCAGGCTGGAATCATTGTTAAGTGTTTCTATTTCAGCTGTTAGTCCTTGCAGGCATGCTTTTTGCTTTGCTTTGTGCTATCACATGTGAGGGAAATGAAGGCAGAAGAACTTCTGCTATTTTGCAGTTTTTCAATGCTCATACTTCAGATCCTTATAATCTTTCCACATAGTACAGTGTGATATGGGATGGGATCTGGATGGCATGGCATAATCAGTATATGTTCCTTAAAGGCCCTCTCTTTTTTAGTACTTCTGCCACCAGTGTGGGCAACAAGAGATGCACAGATTTTTAGGATTTAATTTTTTCGATTTCTGGCCAGGGATTTTGCCTGTAGCAGTTGCTACATCCCTGTGCTCTAAACCAGTAGATATTTGTTTTCTTTCAACCATGCAGCACTAATCCTAAGTGCTGCAGAATGTAATGGTATTTTCCTTACCGTCCTTCTTCATCTACACATACCTTGAGAATTTGGGAATATTTATCTCGGTTAAAGAGAAAATGTGTGAACAGCATGCAGAACATTAAGAAATTATCCTGATTAGTTTTATCCATAAATGCATGATTCTTGTCAATAGACACTCTGCAAAAATGTGTTTTGATAAGTAAAAGGGATTTGTTTTCACTAGGTTTCATTAAATCTTTCTCCTATAAGTAGTCTGTCATAAGTAGATTAAAAAAAAAATTCTGGCTGCTTCACCACTGCATTAAAAACCTGTAGCTGTATCCCTCAGTCATGCCTGTAGCTCCTACCAGCTTGTTTAGATTTATTTACTTCACCAAAAGAAAAGTAAATAGAGAAAGAATAAAGAAATGTAAAATAAATTGAGTGTTAAAAGCACCTCTGTGGAGTCTGCTTTACAGGTTTTATGGTAAAAAGTATTTACTGGTTTGGGGTTTTTTTGGTTTTTTTTCCATGATGGGTATGAAACAGGCAGGATTAAGGAAGGAATCAAACATTCCTGAGGTCACACAGCTGTCTGGAAAACCATCCCATAGCAAGTACAGGAACATCTGAACAACAACTGTTTCAGAGTGCATTTGGTGATTGCTCGCAATAGCCCTTCCAGTATGTCAAAATGACTCCCACCCTCTGCAGACCACTGTTTCACAGAGAATTGTGCCAAGTTGAGCATATACTGAATTTTGCACAATGTTGTAGAATATTTGAAAATAAAGGTTCTAGTTGTTATATTTTAAACTGACTTTATAGATAAATTTCTATCTAATTAAGGGAATCTTCACCTACATTAGGTGAAGTTATTTATGTCTTGAATATTTCTATCACTTCATCCCCTACTTAATTACTTTCATTCTTCCCTAATTGAGTTTAGGGTAATAACTTTGATAACTCAGACACCATCTGGCATGGGAATATAGATTTCTCGAGAAGAAAGCAGCAGAGTTACACTTGAAGTTTAGCTATATATTTTGGTCTCTGTTTTTAAAAGGATTAATAAAAAATGGGCATGAAAATATTGTCATTTCACAATTTTCAAAGAAACACACAGTACACAATATCCAGTGATACCTAACAACAGACTGTACCTGAGCATTCTTTATGTATATTAATTCTCTTAAATAATAATAAAAAATAATAACATGGTTGTAGCTATGTGACTGAGGCTTGAAATTAGGCTTATTTGAACATCTCTTGTGTGCAGCTGATCAAAACCAGTCAGTTAGATTAGATATACCTGGGCTGCTCGGGGCAGAGTTTGGAAGGCAGGAATTTATGAAAATTCATTGCATAAGCATTTTACACTGGTTAATCCATAGAGCAGGATCAACATCAGCCTATTATGAGGGATTATAGTTTGCACAGCCACACGGAGAATGAATACAGATTTTTCAGAAATTTCAAAATGAAGAAGGGAATTGGGGAATGCTGGGCTCTGAAATTAAAGTATTAAGGATCATCAGAACCTGATTAAGAAGCAGAGAAGCATGCTCGAACAAGGGAAGCATAAAAAAAGGGAGGTGGGGGGGGAACGGAAATCAAAAACAAGAAAAGGCACAACTGTGAAATTAAATACATAGTCATTGATACCTGACAGATTTGAAGGTTTATATTCTTGATGGAGTTTAACTTCTGCTTTTCACGTGCTGTAGTGTAACAGCATTGAATTGATGTAACTTTAGATTTATCTGAACAGTTTTTCCTGGAGTCTGGACAGCTTTTTAGTGCCCAGTACAGAGAATATCTTGTTATGTGTATGGTGGAGATATCAGTTAAGGTAGCAGATTTTTCAGTACAAACCATTGCCTGCAGAGTCCTCTCAAGGATAATTCCAACACTAATAAACAAAGAAAAAAATCAATAATTTAAATAATTAGTGACAAATACTCCTTCATTTTGTGTATTTATTTATTTCATATAATACTTTTGTCTTGAAAGTTCTGCTGAAGATTACCACAGGATAGTAAGTGCTCCTCTAAATGCCCAGCAACACAATTGTCTTTGTAAGTGTCCTTCAGAATGAACTGATAACTACACTATCAATACACTATCACAATCATGTCACACGTTCTGGCCTTTCTATTTACCCACCTTAGATGCTGTATGTGCTGTTAAAAACCAACCATTCATTTGAGCAGTCATAATAAAAAACTGTCATTGCTAGTTCAAGGTGTTCAGAAGTCATAATTCATTATATAGAAGATATATACTATATTTTAAAAAAGCTTTTAAGAGCTTTGTCTCGTGATTTTTAAATTGTGACAGGTCATGTTTTCCTCAGCTTTCTCCCACAGAGATGTAAATGAGATCTTGCTGCAAAGGAAATGAACAAGAAAAAAAAACCCACTGATGTTTTTTCTCATATAACTCCCAAGAGTTGACTTTTCAATTTGCATAACTTATTGCAAGACTTTAAATACAATTTTAAGAAGTAGAAATGCTGAACATGGGCAGAAAATTCTTGTGCTTCTCAACATTCCACATTGGAACAAGAGTTAATAACCATCACAAAATCATAGAGTAGACTGCTACTAGACTGGACTACTACTGTGGTCTTCAGGAAAGTCTGCAATGTTACTTTTCCTGTTGATTTGATTTAATCAAATTATACAGGAGAAGAAAGAAAAGCATTTTCTGACAAAATTTCCAGAAAATATTTATGTTTATCAAATAAAATAAATCATCTCCATAGAAAGTGCTAATATAATCTGCTAGTTAGAATTTTAAATACAGGCACATTAAAGATACAGTTTTTCTCAAAAGAGGAGAAAAGACTGTCTCTCAAAACATAAGAAATCACATTCAAATTTTCTGCCAAGTGGAATTTTGCCAAAGGGGACAACATACCTATTATATACTGACAGAAACGTATAATTCTGTTTAGAAGAGCGCATGAATTCTGAGCTGATATAATTCAGTATCTGTATTACTTTAATGTTAGCTAAGACCAGAAGAAGGCATAATTTTAAAAGTATACTTGTTAGTAATACCACAATAAAATGTTCTTATTTTATTATTTATGTCATAATTTAGAAGGGAGAAGCCATGTTTTCTCATTTGCAGTAAAGATGTTTTGGTGCAGCCTTTCTCAGAGGGTAAAGATCAGTGAAGTAAGCAATGTCACTACTGAACCTTAACCTATATCAGTTCTTAACTGCTCATTCCTGCATGTGGATTTGTTCAAGTTAATATGGAATATGTAACTAAAAAGAATTGTTAAGATCCTACCCTTTTCCTAGAACAAGATTGGAGTAGAAAGGGAGAGAAGCTAATTTTTTTTTTCCTGTTATTACTTCTTTTTCAGCTTGACCTTTAAAAGACTTTTACAGTTGCAGCATTTTTTTATGCAGCTGAAGTATTGTTTTTTTCATGTCTGGTTGCTCTTAAGGTATGGGGTTGATTTTGGGTTTTCTAATATGAAATAATTTTAGTCCAGACTTCATGTATTCTGCTTAGACTTTAAGATAACAAAAGATACTTCAAATTCTATAAATGAATAAAGCTATAATTACTCTAACAAAGGACAATGAATACATACTTTAATGAAAGTCTATCAACATATATAAAGGGCAATTGCAAGAGTGTAATTGAACACTACACACATCCATTTGCTCCTGAACACAATACAAGAATTTTTGTTAATGCCTCCACCTTCATCTTCCCTTTAGCCTGAAGCACAAACTTGCCACAGACATCAATTAGTTCATAGTATATGTCACTGTAGGAAGTCTATGGACATCAGCCCTGATCACAGGCTACCTAACAAAACTATCATTAAAAATTCCACAATGTAGTATTTCATATGCACTTATTAAAAAAAGTCTCCCACAATATATTGTACTTTTGAGAGGAATCCAAAAGATAATGAAAATATAGAAAATGGGAAAAAAAAAAAATGTTTATTTGAATACATGCAGATCCCAGGGATATAAACTTAATTTTAGAGCAGTAAGTAAACATGGGTAAGCATGGCTTAACCTCAGTGTCACCCTACAGAAGAACAGTCATACTCTTCAGGATCCTTATTTAGGACACTGAACATACGTTAAGATGTTTCTGTACTCTGAAGCAGAAATGTGAATCAGCCACAAAGCTATACCTCATCTTTTATAAAACAGAATCTTAGTAGGCAGAACATCTAAATCTTGCTGCCAGTTGATAATATTTAACCTTAATAAATTTCTGGCTGCTGAAAAATGAAAATTTCCATTTGCTTGCTACACAGGAAGCTCTGCAGGTTTGAGATGGGGCACAGGGGATATGGCCCACATTCTGACCTACCAAGGTACTGCACTGTGTACATTTGTGGTACAACATAAAAATGAGTAACAACACCATGCTGTATGCATGCAGAATATCCTCAAATATTAGATCTATGTTTTCATCTGTCACTGAGTTTTTCCTTTGACTCACTTGAAATAGGATTATGTTTCTGATATGCAGTCTTTACTTTCTTAACAAAAACAAGAATCTCATCAGGAAAAATAATTTCCTCATGTTTTAGAGGAACTGTATGTCACCAATTGAAATGAAATCTTTATATGCCTGATAAGATGTATTTGATATCAAATCAGTTCTATACATACTTGTATCTTTGTAGAAGGATAATATCTAATAAAACTAGAGCTAGTTAATGCTCATTTAAAATATATTTTAAAAGTAAATATTAAGTAAGCTGATTCAGAAAATAAATTCCATTCTATATATCAGTAGAGTCTCGTCATCAAAAATAGATTTCAGCCCTGTGGTAAATATCTGACCACCCTGAGGCTGGTTCTGAAACCACTGTTTATTTTCATTGGATAAAGTTACTACCTCTGTCACCACAATTAAGAAAATATTTTCTAGTTTGTTTAATTTTGTTGCTCTCTTTTGAGTGTTTTATGGGTTTTTCAGATTTTAATTAGACAAGTATTATTTGATCCAACACAATATGTTGTCCAGCTGTGAGCAAAGTTAGAAAATGTGAAAATATATTTAGAATTCCACTGAACTCCATGAACAAGTCATTGCTATTTAATAACACAGTTGTAACTTTTGCAAATAATTTAACTACTTGACATTAGCTAATTTGTGAATTGTTGTTCTAGGTATGCTTTTAAAAAATTATTATGACTTACTTTATATCTACCATTTTAAAATGGTAGGTATTTCATTTCTGATGTCATAGTAGGGAAATGTAAGCTACCATCTGCATCACTGCTGTTAGGTGTTTTTCTCTCCAAGGTGTGGTAGAAATTTTGCCATATATAGTGCATGATGATCTGTTATGACACTTTTCTTCATGAGGGGGATGGGAAACTAGCTCATGAGTTATTTTATCTCTTGTCAAAAGTGAAGATAAATGTCATAACACTGATCAGCTTTCATGAGTTTCGAATGTGCGGTTATTTGCATTTTCTCTTCACTGTTCTTCAGGACTGAAGTGGCTGGAATGACAGGTA
This sequence comes from Phaethornis superciliosus, assembly GCA_023637945.1. Classification (NCBI taxonomy): domain Eukaryota; kingdom Metazoa; phylum Chordata; class Aves; order Apodiformes; family Trochilidae; genus Phaethornis; species Phaethornis superciliosus. The sequence goes on along the minus strand of JAJQWJ010000001.1, from coordinate 57,658,370 downwards.
CAGCAAATGAAAAATGCTGAGAATGTGTGGGGAAAATAGAAGAGTCAATAATAACTGAAAGTTATTAGTAGCTATGCACTGCTATGTCATCAGTGAAGTAACACTGATGTTATTGCATAACATATTGAACTAGAAATGTAAACTTGCTATATTTCTGCCCGCATGTGTAATCTTCAGATACATTTAGAAAGGGGATAATTATTTTGAGAGTTTGTTCCTTGTTAGTTGCCTTTGCATGTATGTGCTCATATCTGGTTTTGGCTAAAGCTGTGTAAGAATTAAGGTTCTTACAGATCTAGTTCCTGTTAAGGAAGACATAGTGCATTGCAGAATTTGGATTTTTTTATTTACTTACTTATTTATCCTTGATGGTCAGTGAGTATTCAGACAATCTCCTTTTTCAGCAGCATCAGTCAAAATACCAGTGCCTGGTTCTCTGATGGCATCTCTGTGTCAAGGGAGATTAAGGGGAACAAGCTTTGCATCAGGTTTCAGCAGTACCAACCAGGCTGAACTAATACTGCAACATTTCTGTTCATGGGTTGAAAAGCAACTTCTGAGATGGTGTGTAACAGTGCTACCAGGTGACTTCCAGCAATACACATAATTTGTGCAATAGCTAAATTTTAAATCATCACTTAAGAGCTTAAATGCTGGCTTTCAGAGAGTCAAACCACCTGCACTCCCTTAGACCTCCTTTTTGGAAACCCATCTCCCAGATTTAACCAAAGCCAAACTCAGTCATCTTTTGCTTTACTATTCCATGCTGTCTGATAAAAAAACCCCAGTCAGGTCTGTTAATAGTAAGCCTGTGGTGGGCTCTTAAACCAATGCAGTTATACTACATGGGAGGAGGTAGTTGTGTTATGGATTCCATAAAGATCTCCCTCATTCTTTTCCACATTTCCTTATCCATAAAGCTAACGTGCCTATGAACTCCTCTAGTATCAGGCAGACTTGGTCATCCTTTGTCTGTCATATAATTGTGAAAACACCAAGAATTGCACACATAAATACAATCTACACATTCCATGTGTTTATCTGTATTCTTACATGGTTGTGGCTGTGGCTGATGACCAAGAATCACATTCAGGAAGTGAAATTCTGATCTGGAGAAAGTGAGATGAGGAAAAGCTAAAAAGAAAACCACAAAATGATACTCACTATTCCCTTGAAGGAAAGGCCCACATCTGGAGGTCACAGGGAATTAATAGACTGAAGCTGTCCGCTGACATTTCTGCATTTCTTTTAAGGTAACCAGGCTGTCTTCTCCCAAAGTAGCTGTTACAGATTTTCGTGATTGTAAGGAAGCTTAGGTACATATTTTGAGAAATATGCAAATCTCTTCTATAGTATTCTTATTAGAGACACTCTGGTTGAAATGAATGGTTGCATTTTTACTGTTATGCAGCGTTAGTACTTTTTGCTCTAGCTTGTAGATGTCAGTGTGTGTAAGTGCATTTCTTCTGAATGATTGGCCTGATGAGGGTAAAGAATGATATGCAAAGCAGACTCTCTTGCCCAGGTTCCCCAAATCCAAGTGCTGTACAATCAGGAAATGCATTAGAGCATCCATTGTTGCTTCAGCAGGGAAAGTGTGCTTTGCATATGCAAATGCTGCTCAGAAGTTTAACTTAATAATTATCAGCTGGAGTCTCTATTGATGAGCAGCTGAGGCTAATCATCAGCAACACAATCTGAATTAACTACTACTAGGCTTTGATTGAGCATACTTGTCTCAGGCTTGTGGTTCCTGTGGCAATTGTAAAAACCTATAGGTATTTTTATAATCTCTTCTAAGAGTATAGATGATTTTTCCTTGTACTTTCCATACTCTAACAATACTGCAAAATCCTATATTTTAGATTTTTTTCCTTCTTATCTCTTCCAGGGTGTTTTACTGATTCAGAGCCAACATAGAAGAGTTTCAGGCTTTTACATCCCACTGCCATGAATGATAGCCACTGTATAATGTACAGCTGCAGGGATGCATTTGGGCACATGCTTTACCTTGGAGAGCTGTAATGGTTGCCTGCTGTTGATTAGATATTCTGCTATATCAGGGCTTCAGAAGTTAACACCAAGCTCACACCTGAACATAGAGAAATCTCTGGGCATAAGATATCCAAGTGATTAAAGAAAAAAGAGACACAGCTCCTCTGTAGGAAATCTTCAAATTAGCAGATCCTGTTGTCTTCCCTCCCACTTCTACTGTACACCAGGGAAATTCAGCTGGCTACAAATACTTACCCTGCAGATATAATTCATATGCCTTTTCCTAAATGTGCTTTATTATTCACATCACACCCCTACAGTCCCTCCACAGCTTCCCTTCTAATTATTCCCTGCTTGCCCATTCCTATGAATAACCAGTGGCATTCACCCACATTCTGCCATTTAAGGTAGCTAGTAATCCATCCTACTATGAATTTGATTTTTCATTTTGCAGGTGTCACAATTTGTTTAAATTCACTCAGATTGTAACTCTGAAGATTTATAAGGGACTTGCAGCAGGTTTCAGCTTTGGAGCCCAGACAGCCACTGGACAGTGGTTTGCCTCTTCCCTCAGACTGGGGTTGGTAGAGGGGATTCCTTCATGGAAAAGGCAATCAGGCTACCTCAACCCAGCTCCTCTGAGTGCTTAAACTGAGCTGGATGCTTTGCACTGCAGGAGGTAAGAAGTGTTGTGTGACCTTTTGAGTCAGCTAAGTTGTGGGAATGGTGACCTCTAACTGAATGATGATAATGTCTGCAAATGATCTAAAAGGGTTCATTTATTTGTGCCCCCATGTGAACTAATTGCAATGTGCGTGCTGATGACAAAAAGTCATTGCTAAGTGATGGCTGGGCATATTCTCTGTAGAGAAGTGCTTCTGCTAAAAACACTATAGGCAGCACCTCTGAACCTGGATAGGACAGAACCTCTTCTGTAATCAGATTTTCTGCAGTATATTTGCAGAGCACCGTTTTAGGAATTTTTTCTTGCAATACTTGTTTGGTGTCTGAATGAGTCTTCTGAGCTGTCACACTGACAATCTTTACCTGCATGCAAAGCTTTTGGAAAAAGAATAACCTTCCAGTTTAGTGCAAAAAGAGCTGCCATTTCTCCTCTTTCTCCACTCATTCCCCAACTGCTACAAAAGTGTTTTGCCAAAAAAAATCATCCTCTTTACAGGAATGGGACTTGGAGAAAATAACAATTCATCAAGAGCACAGATGGCTTATTGAGAATCTAATAGGTATTAAAACATTATTTTCCCTCGGCATTACTCCTGATATTGATAACGTGTTATCTTTGCCAAGTTCCCCCCTTGGTAACATGTTATCTTTCTCAAGCCAAGTCCCTGATAGTATCTTGTTTTCACTCAGTGCACACTCTGATAAGACTTTATTTTCTTACATCTACAGTCCCAATAGAAAGGCAGGAAATGTTATTTTTAGTCCTTTTCCTGGAGAGGCATATATTTTGCCAAGGCAATGCAAAGCAGGGAAAGAAAGAATGAGAAGATGACAGTAGAAAGAAAAAAAAAAAGCAATCATAATCTAGAAAATGCAATGAACAAATCATTTTAATACTTACAGGCTTTTGTTCTAAATTTGCAGAGAAGCTAAAATAACATTAACTAATAAGCTAATATTTCATTTGAAAAAACCTCAACCTATTAAAAAGAACCACATGCATTTTCAGGAAAGATATATGGTATATTAAGATATTTTTTTTTTACCTGGAATCTTTTATTATTTACCACTCCTATTATCCCTGTTAGAAGTACTGAAATTATTTTCAGCCAAAACACAAACAGCTCCCTGCAGATATGTAAAATGATGCCATCATAGCTAACTGTGACTAGTGTGCAGTTGCTAACTTTTTCTGAGACACAACCCCTTCCTCATTTTGTTTGCAGACCAAATGCACCAATGTGGTGAGTGGTTCTTGGACACTACACTTCATGTAATTGATTAGAAAGACTGGAAGGTGTGTCAAGAACAAAGCAAGGATGTGTAGATAGACAAAGGACAGCTTTATAGTTAATGAAGTCGAATCTGTCCTGGAAAATTGTTTCTGTCTCTACCACTGAGTTAATGTTAATTAAAAAAAGCTATTACAAGTGGCTGCTGCTAATTGTACCATTTTTTCTTTTTTTTTTTTTTTTTCTTCCCCATTTTCTGGGTTTCCAGCTTGCAGACTCTTGCATTACAGAAATGTTAAGCATATACTGTTCATATACAAGTGCTGAAGTTTGTCCTCTGAACAAATGAAGTGCAATAAAGGGGTTACTTATTGAAAAACTCTCAATTGTCCATCCAAACCTGGTATTTTCTTCTGGCATTACTGTCTCCAAACTTCTCTGCCCTGCCTGTAAATAGAGACTGATAGTACCACCTTTTCCTCAAATAGCTTTGAAAAATGAGTCACTGATCCCTATGCCACATTCAAGTATTATAGTGATGAGCATCATAGGCTAATGAGGGAATAAATAAGTCTTTTTTTCTGGGCAGGTTATGAGTGGTCACAAGCTGAATAATGAGCTGAAACAAGCTACTGAACAGCCGTGAGCAACATCCATCCTGAGCACACAGTGATGCCAAGGTTCTTTGGAAATAAAGTGGTGATCATGCAATTAATCAATCTGTCATCAGGCACAAGGGAATGACAGCAAAGTCTGGACAGGAGACTGTCATTATCACAATTCCAAACTTCTGAGTGTTTGAATTTTGTGATGGGTTGGTACCCTGGTTGGATACCAGGTGTCCACCAAGCTGCTTTCACACTCTCTCCTCAGCTGGACAGGACAGAGAAAATAAAACAAAAGGCTCATGGGTGGAGATAAGGGAGATCACTATGCAGTTACCATCATGGGCAAAACAGACTCAGCTTGGGGAAATTGATTTAATCTGTCGCAAGTCAAATGAGAGTAGGCTAATTAAAAAACAAAATCAAATCTTAAAACACCTTCCCTGCCACCCCTTCCTTCTTCCCTGGCTCAGCTTCACTCCTGAATTCTCTACCTCCTCCCCTCAAGCAGCACTGGGGAGTGGGGAACTGGGGTTGCAGTCAGAACATCACACTATGTCTCTGCTGCTCCTTCCCCCTTGCTCTCTTCCCTAGCTCCAGTGTGGTTCCCTCACATCAGAGACAGTCTTCCATGCACTTTTCCAATGTCAGTCCTTCTCATGAACTACAGTTCTTCATGAAATGTTCCTGTGTGGGTCCCTTTTAAGGAGGGCAGTCCAGGAACAGGCTGCTCCAGCATGGATCCCCTGCGGGCTCACAAGTCCTGCCAGAAAACATCCGCCAGCATGGGATCCCCATGGGGTCACAGCTTCCTTCAGGCTCACACCTGCTCTGGTGTGGAATCCTTCACAGGCTGCAGGTGGATTTCTGCTCCACCATGGACCTGCATGGGCTGGAGGGGCACAGTCTATCTCACCGTGGTCTTTACCACAGGATACAGTGGAATCTCTCCTCTGGTGCCCGGAGCACCTCCTCAGCCTTCTTCTTCACTGACCTTGGTGTCTGTATAGTTGTTTCTCTCACTCCTCTCTCTCTGCTGATGTTGTGCAGCAGTTTTTACCCTTCCTAAATATATTATCACAGAAGCACTACCACAGTTGCTGATGGGATTGACTTTGACCAGCAGTGGGTCTGTCTTGGAGCTGGTGGGCATTGGCTCTGTTGGATATGAGTGCAGCTTATAGGTGTTTCTCATAGAAGATGCTTCTGTAGGCCTCCCTGCTATGAAAGTCTTGCCAAACATATACTTTGCAAACTTGATGTTCTGTGGGTGTAGAGCTTTTGTCTATGATAATTTTTATTTCCAGATCGACCGATTGTAAAGGGTGATTTTGTTTAAGGAAAGTACACTGGGAGGGCATCTCCCTGTATATGGGTAATAATGTAATGTCTTGAGTAAGGCTGGTCTGCAGTGGAATTGAATGGCTAAAGTTTGGGATCAGTAATCCATGTTAGCATGTGCTTAAGTACCATTAATAGTGGAAATGAACACAGACTGAGCACTTAAAGCAGAAACTGAAGGGCCTAAGTGCAATTGCTATTGCCTAAGTCCAAGGCTGATGGTTGATGCGCATCTCATGTGGCAATAGTCTCTTCTAACTCATGAATTTAGAACTTATGTTGTAAGTCCCAAATCCTGAAAAGCCAAATCCTGCCTTCAGCATTCTTCCTGTATTATCTTTCAATGGTGTAACTTTTTACCACTGAAACTTGGAAGCATAACTTAAAACTGACTCCTGTCACACTGGACTAAAGGGGGCCTCGGTTCACACATTTGGAATAAATTGCTTAGACTATATTCCACTACTGAGATAGTTATTTGGGCAAGGCTTTCTGATTCCAGCTGAGCTTACACTGCAATGGTTTACAAAAAAGTGCAGGAGAAAATAAATGCCTTGGTGAGTGTGAGAATAGGCACCTTGGGATCCCTTAGCACCTACTTGTGGAGTCATATGTCTTCAAGCAGCAAACTGTTAACAAAAACAACTTCATTCATAACTGCTGATATAACCAGTACCTACCAAAGCATCCAGCTGAGCAGAAGTGCACGGAGTACTAGGTGTTACATTATTAACGCTGAGCTAGAGCTCCAAAAGAAAAGAGATAGTTTATCTGCTTACACAGAGCTTTTATGTCTCCTTAGTCCTGACTGCAGTCTTCTTATTTTACTTTTTCCTTACAGTTCAATGAAGTGCTCTGTAATGGTCTTCACAGGGAAAAATAATTACAGGATGAACTTCAAAAGATTCTGCTCATGGCTTTAACAGGGGGAAATCCATGAGGGTGGTTTCCTGCTATCCCAGTTCTTTTTGCAGAATGTTGTCTTTGGTTAAAATTGTTATATGACTAGTGTTCCAAAAGTGTGCTGATAATATGAATTTTCAACTGTGAACAAATGTGAAATGGAGGAGTGGTGTTTTCTTGTATCTGTTGTCAGACAGGATGAGACACTATCTATGAGTAGCATAACTTGCTCTTATCTAATATCCAACTCTGTTGGATACGAGGGCAGCTTATAGCAGCTTCTCACAGAAGATGCTCCTGTAGGCCTCCCTGCTACTAAAGCCTTGCCAAACATATACTTTGCAAGCTTGATGTTCTGTGGGTGTAGAGTACTCTGTCAGCAGTTAATTTGATATAAAGGCATTACATACTATTAAGAAGGAGATGAGTAATAGCTAAACACATACAAACCTATGGACCTGGCAAAGATGCCACATAACAAGTAATTTTCACTTAAGATAGAAGAAGAAATGTAAACAATTAAGAAAGAAACAAAATCACTCAATGTGCTACACAAGTTTGCCTGCCTCCGCTTGTAAAGAAATTTTAAGCATTTGAGTTCAGATCAGGGTCATCTGAGAAACTCAGGATCCCTGCTTCTGCCTCTGAATTAGGGTGAATTTTTCTTTCCTGTGCTCAGCTTCTTTCTCCCGTGTCCAGCTCTGCATTTAACCTTTGGCTACATTTTGTTTTCTATGTGACTCTTCCTTGTGTTTTAGGCCCAGCCTGTAAGAAAGGACCACACGGCTGCTCACTCCCTCTCCTCCATTTCAGGAAGGCGAGGTGGAAATCCATGTAAAACCCTTGTGAGTAGAGACAAGGATTAGGAGGGTTTCACTCACCAGTTACAGTCACGGGCAAAACAGACTCAGCTGGGGAAAAAAGAAGTCAATTTAATTCGTCATTATTCAAATCAAAACAGGGCAAAGAGAAAGCAAAAGTTAGATTTTAAATACCTTACCCCACACCTCCCTTTTTCCCCAAGCCCAAATTACTTTGTTGCTGATATCTCTACCACCTCTCAGCACCACAGGGGAGCAGGGAGTGGGGTCATCACATTTTGTTTTCTGCCACTCCTTCCTCCTCAGGAATGTTTCCTCTGCTCCAACGTGGGGTCCCTCCCACAGGAGAGAGTCCTTCATGATCCCCTCCAACATGAGTCCCTCTAAGGAGGCACAGTTCTCTCAGGAGCCACATCTCTAATCACATCCTGCTTTGGATGCAGTCACCTCCCCTGATACAGGGTCTTTTATGGCTGCAGGTTCACACCTGCTCCACCGTGTTCCTTCTTGGGCTGCTCCATTGTGCTTCTCCATGGGCTGCAGGGGATATTCTGCCATCTCAGCACAGGATCTAGGAGAACCTCTGCTAAGGCACCTTCTCCCTCTCCTTCCTCACCGACTTTGATATCTCTGCTCCGTCACTGCTCTCTCACCTCTGGTATTGCTCTCCCCTCTCCTTTGGCCTGAGGTTTTATAGTTTCTCCTTTCCCCATCTTTAATCTCTGAGATTATGTTAATCTCAGAGGCACATTCATTATCACTGATCACCTCAGCATTAGCCAGAGGTGGGGCTGGAGTTTCTGGAACTGTGGGAGCTTTCAGCAGCTTCTCACAGAAGCCACCCCTGGGGCCCCTTCCCTGCTACCAAAAACCAGCACATCAAGCCAGAACACTCTTTCCCCACCAGGCTTCCAGTGCCACTGGGTCCTTTTCAGGACTATCTCCTCTCCCAGTCTGATGACTACAAAACTAGGAACTTGGTGTTAATGCTCGTTCTTTTTAGGCTTTCTATGTAAGAAAATTCCACTGCTTCAGTCCCTCTACTTTCCAACAAGCTGTTCTAGATTGCTTTCTGTAGGCTTTATTTCTTCAAATGTCTTAAGATGCTCTGCTTATGTAAGTTTTAATTAAATCTCTTGCCTTAAATACATGTGACTACACAGATGCAGAAACATTCAATAATCCGTAAATTAATAACTTGCATATTATCAAGTTTTCTGATTTGTTGGACATACTGTGATGATAAGCCATTGACTGTTGTCAACCATGGAATAATTATTCAGGTGTGTGCTTGGGTTTTGTTTCAAAGACAGTGGAATTTTATAGGTCATTTTTTTATCCCTTCAATATAGTTATATTAGCACAGGAAGTCTGAAGTAAAAGCCCTGACACAGACAGAAAAGAAATAAAATTGTATCTGAGACTGCAAAGGGCCAAAAATAGAGCAGTAACCCCAAATGAATAATATAAAATAATAGCTTTATTATTATTTATTGCACCATTCAAAAGTGTACTACTTGCTTCAGAGCACAGCAATGTTCCTTGCAGTGTTCCCTAGGAGATCTTTGGTCCCAGAGTCACACAGACCTAGTTATGTGTTATATTATTTTACTTTGATTTAGATTAGATAAAAAGTGCCTAGACATCAGCTCAGAGCAGTCTGCCACTTACTTAAAACTATAATACTCAAGTGCAGTGCAATCACTTTAACTCTTGTACCAAGCAGCACACACAGTCAATCAAATATTAGTGGTTCCTAACATTAGTCCATTTTCTCATTCTTCAAAGGTGAGGTGAAACACACAGTCCCTGCCTTCCCTTGAAAACTGATCTGAAGCAGATCAAGGGTAGCATGTGTTGGTGTTTACCTGCTAGGCAGTAGCTCTCAAGAGATATATTGATATGTCTATACATTTACTGAGGTTAAAATATCACTTTTCCAGTGTGGTAATAGGATAAAATCAAATAGTACCTTGCCACCATCCTTGCCAACTGCAGATGTGAAAAAATTATGAGCTAGACCATCTCAACATTTATGACAAAAATTGATTTCTGAGTCTTAAGATCAAACTCAGTTCACCTTTTCTTTTATACTTTTATTTCAGATGGGTCCTGGAATTGTCACATTATCATTTGCAGCAGTTGGTGTCTTATAAATATACCACATACATCAAAATATACCTGAGAATAATCAGCAATGCTAGTAACAAAACATTACTTGTCCAGCTGTATGAACCCTCAGGAGAACATCCCAGAAAATGTCTTGGACTCAGCACTTCTTAACAAAACATAGATAAATTTTATAGGAAAAAAATGCTTTCAAGTAGTTTTCAGATTTCAGATGAAAAAGCTATATGGTCATATAATTCCTGATGTAATTTCCTTATGGTCTTTTACATGCCAGCAGAAATATGTACTGAGAAGAGAATAGTGGAGTTGTACTGGCATTTCAAGCTCCAGCTGCATAAACGTCTCATAAACATCTCATTAGTTGCTGCAGCTTGCAATCTGAGGCAGTGAGGTGGCATTTATTTCAGTCCCTTTCTCAGGTCAAGTCAAAACTCAATAGTCTGGGAGACTATTAAGCAGGTAATCTTGATTGCAGTGCTGGACACACAGGGGATTGCTCCTCCTAATGTACGCACCAGTAGTAACCACTTACATAGCTTTTATGCAGATGTGATATACATATTCATACAATTTCCAAGAAATGATTAGCATATTCATAACTTTTCTCAGAACTCGTTAACATACATTGCCACCCATTCCCTCATGTATATTACAGCCTCCCAGTGGTCTCTAGTTTCTCTGGTTGTTGTTTTCTTCCTCATCTTCCTCTTCATCACCATGTCCCTTAAATGACCTGCATCATTCTTGTTCCTTACCGGGCAATCCAAAACCACAGAATTATTTTTATCGACTTTTGGTGTTTTTGCCTACTTTAGGAACCTTGAGACATCCCATAGTCTGTTCTCAGAGATAAATTTCCCATAGCAACTACATTCATAGGGTCTTCCAGGCTTGGGATCATAGAATCCAACTGTCATGTCTACTCTACAAAGTTCTCACCTAAACCATATCCCCCAACACCACATGTAAATGACCCTTAAACACACCCAGGGATGGTGACTCAGCCACCTCCCTGGGCAGCCTATTCCAATGTCTGACCACTCTTTCTGTGAATTTTTTTTTCCTAATATCCAGTCTAAAACCTACCCTGTTGCAGCTTGGATCCATTCCCTCTTGTTCTATCACTAATTACCTGTGAGAAGAGAAGAGACCAGCACCAGCCTCTCTACAATGTCCTTTCAGGTAGTCATAGGGAGCAATGAGGTCTTCCCTCAACCTTCTCTTTCTCAGACTTAACAGTCCCAGCTCCTTCAATCATTCTTCATAAGATTTATTCTCCAAGCCCTTCACCAGCTTCATTGCCCTCCTCTGCTCTCACTCCACCATTATTCCATTATTCCATATGTCACTGTCATGCATGTATCCTCTGTAGAACTACATACCACTACAACTGCCATGCACACATACTTTTCTGCTACCGATGGTAGTTAACTAGTAAATTTCCTTTATATTACTTTAAACTACTACTTCACTACCTTTATGAATTGCTCAGTACCTTTTATGGTAGTAATATGAGGAGGTAACAGAACAGAAGGAGAAGAATAGGAAGAGGTAAGTAACATCTGTGTTATACTGGGCATTTGCCAAGTAGGGAGTTATGACTGCCAGTGAAGTCTTTGGCTAGATGTGCATTGTAATTTTAAGTCTGATAACAGAGGTTGGATTTTGTGTGGGTGAGTAGGGGTGCTGTTTTTCTTTTTACCTGAGAGTGTCTACACAAGGCACAGTGTATTGTCCAGTAAGAGGAGTGCAATATCATCACAGTTAAATGAGTTTTAGTCTTCTGAGTTTGGATGTCAGCAACTGAGAAATAACACCATTTCAGTTCTGTGCCTTCCAAGCTGTATGGAGAAAGATAATTCAGTGTTTTATTGCACTTCTAATTGTAGCATGGCTCTGTCCTTAGTGTTGACTTTTCTCTATTGTTGCACCCATGATTGGTAGGCTTTTCAGATCTGTGACTTAAATTTTACTAACTACTTGCTTGAGTGTTCAAGTTCCAAAATACCAGTGGCCAAACTTCAGAATCTGTCTCAAGACATTTTTCAAGCTCAAATTTGTCTGTAAGCTTTGCTAATGATAAAAATGATAAAAAAGAAAATTTTTGTAGGAGAAATTCTACAAATGCAAGCTATCCTATCCAAATGTATTAAAATCAGGATAGCTATTTATATAGATCACAGGAAGTTTATACACCCTTATTACTGAACAATCAAAATTAGAAATAAGGTTTTCATTTCTATAGCTGTTTTTTTCCATGAACTCAGTTTAGAGAACTGCTCACCATTCACGTAAATATTAGAAAATGGACAAGCATAAGCAATTAGCAGGTCTTTATATCAGGGAGATAGTTTCAAATCAGAGGGTGAGAAATGTTCTCATTAACAACAACCGGTAAACAATAACTGCATGATTTTCATTTTCTAAACCACTCAAGCTGCTGTTTGTTGGATAAATCCAAGGGGACTTTCTGTATTGGAGAAATTATTAAATAGCAAACATGTTTTTTAATACCTGCAGGTAGAAATTTTCCGAGAAATACCTTATAATAAGATACTAAAGTATCTTCACCATCTTGCTAATTGTGACACTGGCTAACTCAATCTCTTTTGCTTTGCTTCAAATGGATTTAAATTGAACATTTTTTAATAGTAGTTTCATTTGAAGTTTTATTAAAAAATATATGAAAATATGGTTTCTTTGAAAAGACATCAGCTACATCTCGATTTGATCCTGTAAAATTTGGTAGCCATAATATACTGGGAAGTGATGGTGGAATGTATTGCAATTGTCTTTGGTTATGGACCTTGGTTTCAATTTAATTTTTCTTTTGTATACTTTAGCTCGTTTTTAATGCTGTTTTGAACCAAGAAGATACCTTTTGAAAATATAAATACAATGTTTTTTTAATTACCAGAATACAAATTCTCAGCTAGTATTGTTGAAGCATTTGGGGTTTTTATTTTCAAAATTCCCGTGTTGTCTTTTTCAGACAAAGTACTTTCCAGAATTTGACCCACATGTGTATTTAATGTTTCTGTCCTTCTGATCCTCTTATTTCTCAGCAAGCATATAATGCTGTGTTGCTGAATAAAAACCATCTGTTCCTCACGTGTGAATAAGCTGGGGCTACTGTTTGGCACAAAATGCTAACCAAAACACTGTAGCTTGACTGTGGAGGAAATGGGGAATAAGAAAATTATTTTGTCTTGAATAAGTTTCTAAAATATATTTAACTATATATTAATTACTTCTGAATTAAATCCTTCTGCTCTTGACTGTCTTCCCAGACTTGAGACTGGCAGGCAGCCCTAACCAGAACAAAAGAAACACATGCTTATCTTTTCATGGGGTTTTAAAATTTGTAGGACCTGTCGCTCACAGAACTTCATCATCCATCCAATTTTACCACGGACGTAAGCGTTGCCTTGAAGCCCCGACGCTGCCGAAAATCCGTCTTTGAAACACCTCCCCGCCTCACGATGCTGAAGCATCAGAAGAAAACTCAACTTCCATGTATCTCCTGACAGAAGCCTTTTGTCTCCTTTTCTTGCAGATGGGAAGCCGGTGTCGCTGTCTCCACTGGAATCCCAGCCCCACAGTCCTCGGTACACGGCTCCAAGCCAGCGGGAGAGCTTGGAAGTCCGGATGCGGGAGGTGGAGGAGGAGAACCGGGTGCTCCGCAGGCAGCTCAGCCTGGCACAGAGTCGCGGCCCCTCACACCACCGTGGCAACCACTCCAAAACCTACTCCATGGAAGAGGGGACGGGCGACAGCGAGAGCCTGCGGGCTGGCATCGTGGCGGGGAACAGCTCCGAGTGCGGGCAGCAACCCGCAGTGGAAAAATGTGAGGTAAATAAACAGAGGAAACCTGCTGGAAGCAAACCTTGATGCACCTGATCCTTCAGTGACATTGCAGAACACTCTTTCCTGCCCCCTGAAACTTTCTGCTCAGAAGCCAGCCTCTTAAAGCACTGCTGGGCATGAATTTTTAGATAATCTTTGATTTTATTTTTTTTTTTATTTTTTTTTTAAGCCTGTAAAACTTCTAATCATCTGAATATCTTCTGACTTATTATCTGATTGGAGTTTTTTTTCTTTTTCATTCTTGTCTCCCAAAACCTGTTATAAAAATCAAAGCCTTCTCCCAAGCTGACTTCAATACAACTGTGCTGGTAGAGACCTGTGGCAAACTGCCCCTGTGTGTTTCTGTATTAACTGGAAGTGCCGTAGTGCTTTGAAAAGCTTTATTCCCTTGTTTGTGCAGCCTGTAGTAGAAAATTCAGGGTTTACCATTAATTAAATTATGTCTCATGGAGCCAGCCTGTGCTTTTCAGTCACTTTCAGGTGTGTATCTGGATGATACTGTGGAACTACCTGCTTTGCTTTGCACAAGACATGAACAAGAGGAGGCCTGTTTTAGGGGATTGGTTTGGCATGGTTTTCCCCATTTTATGCCAGTAGTTTTGTAGATCTCATCTTGCTGTTAAGTTGTCAGACACCTGAATAATGACAGTTCCAAATATGGATAGATCCAAAAGAAAAAGTCCATCCTGAAGGCCTTGTGCCAATCCCAACTGCTAAAGATATCAAAAACAATTCCTCCATTTATTTCAACAAGGAGGGTAATACGGTATCACCTTGTATCTTGCTTTCTACCATTGGGAAGATTGAAAGAAAATAAATCAGAGCAAAAAAAGAAGTCCTAATTATATCTTCAAATGAAGTCTATTTCATGGGCAAATATAAAATGTCATTTAAAAGTTAATTATTGCTTTCTACTTGGACATCTTTGTCCATCACTGTGGAAAAAGGAATGAACATTATATTAAGGAGCAGGAAAAGGAGTTGTATGTTTTTCATTTTCCCTCCTCCCAACAGTAAGAATCTGAGTTTCCTCCTTGAAGGCATTTTGGCATTTGTTTTAATAAGGGAAAGTTCATACCATCAATAAGCAAACTTCACTTCTCCCTTATTATCATACCAAGGAGTGATGAGCTGAATCTCAGCTCTTGGTTTTTCAATGTGCCAACCAATTTGGGACGCAAAAATAGCAGCTTGAAGGAGAAATAGTTTAAGGGGCCTTTCAGCTTATAATGTGTTTTGCCAATAAATTTACTTGCTCAGTGGGGTTTAGCATTGTGCTGGAGGCGATGGTTATATAAAATACGAAGCCTCACTTTATTTGCAAGCCCTCTATCACACTGCTTACTATTTTGATAAGAAAATAGATTTTTCTTCTTTTTCTTAAGGAATTCACTCAGTAATTCAGTAGCAGCAATGGAAGTTAGAATTAAACTTCCTTATTACCAGATTTCTAGAGGTCTCATTGTTTATCATGTTACTGTAGATTTTCATTCCATGTTTCCATGAGTGGTATCTTGACTCTATTCACCCTCTGCTTACAGTGCCAATGAAATATTTTTTAGCCTCTCTTGCTGGAATATATCACAACAGGAGACAACAACTTGGGCAGAAAGAGACAACGGTCCTGAGAAGAAGACTGGGGGGAGACAAAAGGAGCTAGAAATAGGTTGTATTTTTATAATGAGGCAGTTCTTTGAGATTTATTGTAGCTGACATTTCATAATCTAATTTGGGACGGTCTTTAATGATGATTAGAACACTTGAAAATGCAGTTACAATGAGTGAACATTAAATATCTGATAAAGGATAATCTGTGTGATAATAACTGTGATCTATATCAAAAAAAAAGTAGGTTTGTTGGATTCCAGATGCTGCTGGCTACTCTGCTGCTTTGCGGGAGAGCTCTACTGAGATTATAAAAGGGACCAGCATTACAATGCAACAATGAGTTCCAATACAAGAGCCTTCTCCCTAGAGAGAGTAGATCCCTTGTCATGCCTTCTCAGTAAGAGGCAATTTTAACACAAACCTTGGAAATATAGGTAATAGTAGTCCATACACAGATGTAGGCACAAATAACAGACTTCAGAAGAGATGCATAATGCTGATGGAAGCTAACTCAATTATGGGACTCTTTGTTATCATCCTATCCCACTATCTTTCCAGTTTGTAACTCCCCAAACTGGGCATTCAGTGTGAATTAAGTGTTCAGTGAAAAATATCTTTAAAAGAGGTTATATATTAGTGTCATGGTTTGAGCCTGACTGATAACAAGGGGCCACACTGCTGCTGACTCCCCCTCCCCCATTACAGGATGGCGAGGAGGAAATCCACTCAGAACCTTGTGGATCAAGACAAAAGCTATGAGGTTTTCACTCACTCATGGGCACAACAGACTCAACCTGGGGAAAAATCAGTTGAATTTATCATTAATCAAATCAAAGCAGAGCAAAGAGAGAACACAAACCAGAGCTTAAATATTTTCCCCCCACCTCCCTTCTTCCCAAGCTGAAAGTACTTCTTTGTTCTTTGGGCCCCCCAGCAGCACAGGGGGACAGGGAGTGGGATTTACAGTCCATATGTCACAGGTTGTTCTCTGCCACTCCTTACTCTTCAGGAAGAAGGATTCCTCACAGTTTTTTCCTACCCCATTGTGGGGATCCTTCCATGGGAAAAAGTCCTTTATGGACCCCTCCAACTTGAGTCCCCCCTGCCAGGCACAGTTCCTCAGGAGCGAATTGCTCCAGCGTGGGCAGCCCACAGAGACACGGACTACTTTGGGAACAGTCCCCTCTGTAGCTGCAGGTCCACAACATCTGTCCCCATGATCCTCCCCAGTCTTCAGGTCCACAGCTTCTCTGCCAGGATTCCTTATGGGCAGCAGGTCCACTGCTCTGCTCTGATTCTGCCTGGGTGCAGGGGACAGGCTGCTGTCTCACCATGGTATATAGAGAAAAATCTCTGCAGGCACCTTCTTCCTCTCCTTCCTCACTGGCTTTGGTCTCTCAGCTACCATGTGTTTCCCCTTCTGGAATGTGTTAATTACAGAGGCACAAGTTTTTGTTCACTGATGGCCTAAGGTGGGGCCAGGCATCTTGGAGCAGGGAGAGCTATTCAGGCTACTTACATGAACCATCCTTGGGGGAAAAAAAGCCCCACATCAACCCAGAACAATTAAAAAGTGGTTAATTAGCAGCACAGTATTTAGTAGGTTAGCAGAATGCTTAACATTTGAAACATCTTAACAAACATATTTTTATCATTAATGTTCTCAACAGTGTTCTGCAATAGGGTGAGGATCCAGAGAACAAGCCTGCACCACTTTAAGCACTGTAAAACACAGGACAAGCAGATGCTGCCTGCCTTGGGGAAATATTTGTAACATGTTTACATTTTTGTAACATGCTTTTAGTATCTCTTAACCACATTCAACAATTATTTTTGAAGAATTAAGTGATTGCAATGAAACACCTGGCTAGTACTACTGGAAAATTATTGAAGTATGAAACACTAAACTAAAGATTATTTTTAGCTATAAGAACTAATTAGAGTTTGTTAAGCTCATTATTTCCCCATTCCAAAAAGTAGCCTGAGGAAGAAAAAAATAACATCTGTTTATCTAGGCCTTGTGTAGTATCTCATACTCTTTGTAATCATGAGATCTAAGGCCCATTTCTTCTTTTGTTTTTGGTTACTTTCTTCCCATTAGTAACACCCAAAATGGATTTACATAAAATACTGCTTTGTGGAACAGTCCTTCCGGGTATTTAGTGGCTAAAGTAATAGTTTCTAAATGGTGATAGCATGCACCTTGTTATTATTTAAACTCTCTTTCTGAAAGAAGCTTAACTTCCTTAAAATGTCTTTCAGTATCTTGGACTACTAGTGCTCCTTAAAATATTATTTAAAATAAAAAATAGTTGTATTTTTCTCCCTTATCCCCAACCTGTAGGAAAACCCAGCTTGATTGACTTCCACAGAATTTTTTTTATCTGTTCATATCTGTACGTATAAACTGGGGGGGGAAATTATTTGGTCTGGAAAGCAAGATGTACCATCATTTAATCTGCTGCTGCAGTGAGTTCCATTGTCTAAAATCAGCTTCAGTGAGTGGTCTTTGTCTGGACTTCTTGCAACATCTACTGGTGAGGAATCTATCAGCTTAAAAAGAACATTCTGAGAGTATAGACACTTTCAAGGAGCACAGCTTAGTCCCATAGTTACTTGTGAATTTCCAGGCTAGCGTCTGTCAACTAGAATTGTCACGGGTTACAAATGGAGGCAGGCAAGTGTAGCATGCAGAGCTTTGGAGTGAGATGTTTGGGGAGATCTGTTGGACCAAGCACACAGCCTGCCACATGGGGAAGGTGCAGGAGTCTCAGCACGTGTGGCTTCACTCCATGGTACCATCAAGTTCATAGGTTGTGTGCATCACATTGTCCAGTCTGGATGGGTTAGGTGTACAGTCCTCTAGCCATCTGCAGATGGAAAATAAGGAATTTGAGAGAGCGGTGGTGCTGCTGACCAATTTCATAAAATGGGAGCTGATGCTTACAGTACTGTACTCCAGAGCATGCATGTTCTTTGCAGTGCTTCCTTCTTCTAGACACTACTGCCTGATCTTAGAAGGATCTGGCTGCAGCCAGCTGCTCTATAGCCAAACAAGCATCAAGAACACTAGCAATAAAACTTTTTTTTCATCAGGAGGCAAACATATGCAGAAAGTTTAGGTTGTTGACCTCATGTTGACTCATCAATTTTCCCGTGGATTTTGTTTAATAGTTGAAAGTTAAACTCAGGAACAGACAGTCTTGCAGCATGCTGCAGGCAAAAGCTTTGGGAAAAAAGGACTAGTTCACAAGTCTCTTTGAGGATTATTGCTCTTTCCTAGAGCTGTTCACAGGCTGCAGTGTGATACTTCATATCAAACACCACATTGAGGCTGAGCAGAAGGTGCATGGATGCCTGTGTCTCCAGCTGGAGGAGGACATGCAGAAGAGCAGCAAGTGCTGTCTTCTCACTGCCCTGTCTGAAGCAGCATTCAAGATGACAGCACCTGCTAGAAGGCAGCTAGGAAAGCATGCTTTTAATTTTACTACAAACTGTTTTAGGAAAAGGAGAACAGATGTGGGGAAGTTCTTGGCAGAACAAAGTCTGATTTTGAGGTGAGAGAAAGGCTGTGAGAAAAGCTTTTCTGGTAAGTAGAGGGAGTATAAAATGATACTGACAGTGATATGACAGTGCTATTCAGTCAAAACCCATAAAAAATGTTTGTATCTGGTCCAGTGTCTTCAGGTGAAGTGTTTAAAGCAGGCATGAAACTATTCTTAGTCAATTTGATTTTAATTCACATTGAAGGGAAGGATCTTAGGTCTTCCAAAAGACCAGAGCAAGACCAGGTGGCAGCCAGAGAGGAGGAAGTGCATGCATTGTCAGGAATCTGTCCACCCATCAGAATCCATCCCCATAAATATGGTATAAACCACTTCTTCAATAGAAGTCATTAATAAGCTGCCTCTGTTCCCCCCATTGTTATCACAAGAGAGAAACATCATAATTTTTTGCAAAGTGCTGAGCATGCTCAACTCCCATGGACTTAAGAAAAATATTAAAATGCTGAATATGTCACAGAGGTGTTGGCAAAGTATCTTGTCTTTCCCACACCTCTTTGGACAGAGAGTTGCCTTATTAATTCAAGTCCACTTAAAAACCTCAGATCTTCATTGTACCTCACCTTCTGTGCACTCTGGGGCTGGAGGCTGCTGCAGTGTTCATGTTGGGGTTGCACAATGGCACAGCCACTTGGCAATTACTTCGTTAATGGATGGGGCTCCAGACTCTTTAGATGTGCCCAACATATGGCACCTCTTGTGTAAATCAGCTTCTCTTGCAAGCCAGATTTTGAGAATCTATGACTATGTGAGGAGGCAGAATTCCTCATTTGTTCTCTGCGTAGTGGGCATTCTGCGGAAAACGAGAGCTGTGTCTGTGAGAAGCCAGCAAACCAAACTTCAAAGGGAAGCCAAATGAGGCTTCCCTGCAGTTTCACTGCTGTGTCCCCAATTGCAGCTTTGAGCTGCCAGCATGGTGAACTCTCCTTCACTTCTGTGACCACTAAGAAATAGAAAAATACAGACGCTGGAGACAAAACTTGCTAAAATTAGTTTTCTTTTGTCCCCAGGGAAGAGCAATGGCTAATTTTAAATCCAGAGAAAAGTAACTTAATGCCTTTTGTCGAATTATTGCTTCCTACCTGTATAATAATGACTAGGGCACCTTTTTCAGTTTTCCTTTTCCTCTTGAAGAGACAAATAAACATCTGCTGCATACTAAAAGGGAAGTAAGAAGGCACAGAATGTGTGAGAATTTACCAAGGTTGCTGGGGTGGGGAGAATGTTTGTGTGGGGATTGTATTTAACTAAACATTGCCACTGCCCAGCACTGTCCATACTAGTAGTCACAGGCAGGGAAGTGACCACCACTTCATGTCCTATTTTATCACTGGGATGCACCCAGCCTCTGGCAAACCAGTTGTCCCACTCATGCTCATCCATCAGAACTTTCTTACCCTCTCCTCAGTAC
Organism: Phaethornis superciliosus; assembly: GCA_023637945.1. Taxonomy (NCBI): domain Eukaryota; kingdom Metazoa; phylum Chordata; class Aves; order Apodiformes; family Trochilidae; genus Phaethornis; species Phaethornis superciliosus. Next base: position 57,638,210 of record JAJQWJ010000001.1, on the reverse strand, counting down.
CTGTCCTTATGACAGAAATAATGCAAAATTTCTAAGAACAAATCTGTTTATAATTATCAGACACAATTAACCGCAGTTCAGAAGGTTCAAGTGTCTGCATGTTTGCATACTCAGAATCTTGTGTGCTGCTAAATGAGTGCGTGTGTACATACACCCACATGTGTGCTCTCAGCTAATAAATGCAATCCTGTTCAACACCTGATGTAATTTAAGTACAGTAATGACTCTGGAATTACGATGGTATTATAACTCAATTAAGGTGTTTTTAACAAACTGCCTCTAGTGGGCTGCAAACAGCTGCAAAACACCCACTCAAATCTTTAATAGTCACCTCACTAAATAATAGCACTGTCATATATGTGCTGTCCTTGGTGAATTATAGAACACAGGAGCAGGCTTTAATTTTTGTTCTTTTTGTTCCTTTTCTCCCACAGACCATCCACGTTGCCATTGTTTGTGCAGGGTACAATGCCAGTCGGGATGTTGTCACACTTGTCAAGTCTGTCTTATTTCACAGGTAATGATATACTTGTGTATTTTATATCTGGTTACGGCTAAATAAGCTCTTTTTACATGTACTGTCTTACTTTAAAAAAGAGTCAGATTCCTTTCCATTGTTGCTATTTCTTTAGAAGGAAGCATGAAATTTATGACCACCACAAACAGATTCATCTATTACCTCTATTGCAAGACAGTATCATTCTATACTATGAAGCATCTGCATACTCATGGATTTTGTAAAATAATATTAATAGTAATAAAACCATTGCATTAGTTTAGCTTACTTCTGGTATCAGTTTATGGCAGAGATGTAGATGGTAATTTGAGAGCTATTCACATGAATACACACTGGTTACTTGGCTATTCCATATTCCCATTTAGACATTCATTTTCAAAGTAAAACTGTTACAGCCAGTATTATTTCATTAAGGTCAGTTTATTTATTCTGACTTTGAAAGACCTACTTGAAGCCCTTCAGAAGGCTTTGCAACCTGGTTTTAGCACATTGAGCACAGTGAGATCCCAAAATCGAGACACATGAAGGCAAAATAGCTAATTGAAGGCAAAATAGTCCATGAAGGAAAAATAGCTAATTCCCTTAATAAACAACATCTCCATAAAATGAGGAATGGTATTAAGCCATGTGTGGGCATTTGTGTATATCCCTTGTCCAGTTTAGTAATATCTCTCACAGGTATTTTCCAACAGCGTTTCAGAAAATGGATCAAAATAGGGAAATGAGAGCCTAATCAGACTGTTTGACTGAAAAGAGTAGTAAAACATGCATAGAGTTTCCTGAGGAGTTAGTTTTAATACACTGCTTTATATTGAATGGTATTTTATACCAGTGAGGATGACTCTTGTTCATGTCACGTACTAATATCTTCCTATAGCTAGCAGGAGTGAGGCATTCCTGTCCCTCACTTGCTTTAGTCCTCTGCTGGAACAGTATTAGTAATTACTCCTTTACAATGGCTTTAGTATACCCTTCTAACTTAAATCCATTTTTGGGAAGCTTTCTAAAAGAATGTAAATGCTTGCCATGTACAGTGTGGAAAGAGATTCAGTAAATATTGTTTAAGAGGTTGGCAGAGTGCAGCTTTCACTATCAAAATACAGATTTTGCAAGTCTTTCCAGAAGAAACACATTCATGTTAGATGAGGGCTAGGAGCATGAAAAACAATTCTAAAATAAACATAACTAAAATAAGACAACAGTAAAAACCTGTATCATACTCTGCTCAATTTTTTTCTGAATGTTAAAATCCTATGAAATTTTAAAACTATATCTGTTTCCAATTAGACTTCTGAATTATTCAGTGTAAACTGACTTTATATTGCAACAATGTGGGGTATTTTGATTGTTGTTTGTAACGGATTTCCTGCAAATACACATCTTTATGGTGACATGAGTTATCCTAGTGGTTAGCTTCTGCTGTTTTTTTCTCCTAGTACTTACATCCATTTTAAGAAGACTTTAATGTAGGTTTCCAAATGTGCTGTAAATAATAGGAATCTCACGGCTCAAAGGTCCAAACAATCTCTTTCTGAGAAAGAAATTAAAGTCCCTATTTTATATAAGCCACTCGTAAACAGTTAGCAAACTTATAAACAATTCTGCCATGTAGTGACAGAGTCTTGTAATTTGGAAATGTTTTTAATTAAAAATATGAAACCAAAATAAAGGGAAGTATTACTGTTTTTTCTAAGTTTTGTGGTTTTGTGCCCTTGTCAAGAACAGTTGCTATTTGACTGGCAGTAATGGTCATCTCAGCAGATGTGATCAAGATGAAGTCCAGTATAGCTAATGAAGCGTTAGGAGCATTAGTTACATTCAAGAGAACCTATCTCACATGTTTGTTCAAAACACACTTAAGAGACAAATCAAAATCCCATTCCTGCCTAGAACTAGCTTTTCTCACTAGGCATTAAATTGTTTGTTAGACAGGGAAAATGTTCTCAAAGAAGAGACAGGGACTCTTACATACATTTCTTATCTTCTAGAAAACACTGACTTTTTAAGCGTCTGTTGATGTTCTGACTACAAGTGCAGAGGGCCATACCTCAGCAATGCTAATTTCTTGGATCTTTATCTTTGGAGGGGAAATGGTGAAGGCAGTTGGAATATAAACAGTAAAGAAACAAGTTGATTTTACAACCAAGTTTCCTTGCAATGGTTGCCACGTGCAAACAGTTTTATCTTGGAAACTGGTATACAAGTAAAAAATTATGATGATTGGAAAGACAGCATCTATTGAATTGTAGGAAAGAAGGATGGAGACATGTCTTGGTACTGCAGTAGGAAGGAGTTAGGAGAGTTATAGGTGGTTGGTTAAGACTGTGGATGTTTCATAACATCAGTAGCAAGTTAAATACCTGATTTAAGGGCCATCAGTGATATAAGACATGTAAATGTCTCTTCTGGAATGTGTGCATCCTAGGTGGCATTGTGCAAATAAGCCAAGCAAAACAGACATTTGAAAGTACTGTTTTCAATGGAGAAGTTTGCTTGTCTCTTGAAGTTGTCTCTTGCAAGAAGCGAATGACCATGCCTCCAAACATGCTGTGAAAGGGACTTTTTTTCCTTTTTTGAAGTTTCTGGTGGTCAGTGTTCAAAGCAAACCTAACAGAGCAGGTGCAGAATTTGCCTGTAATAAGAGTTTAAGAGAATGTATTGTATAATTGAAAGATGCTTGTCTAGAAATTACAGCTATTATTATGTGGTGAGGTACAATGTGGGTTCCCCTTGGGCAGCTGTGCCATCCCACCTGAATCCTGCCCTGCAACAGCCTGAAGATAATCTACTGGTTACACAAATGCTCCCTCAAAGCAACTACACTTAATATTCTTCTCTGTTCCTGCTGCACATCACTTGGTGTTTGTTGCACTGATTTCAGTGAATTTGTCTGAAATGCATGGATGTGTCATGCTTTTATTATCATTTCTTTCTAGTTAAGTAATTAAAGCATGTTTTAGCTGTGCATTTTGATACAAAAAGAGGTACCTGAATTCTTTATTTCTGTACGGAATCTATACTTCTTTAATAGAAAAATTAAGAAAAGGAGAAGAAAAGGAGGCCATGTAAGTCTAATAACCTTCTGTCCATGTATTACCATATTTCTTATACCCTCGACTTTGAGCTAGAGTGCTAGGTAAAGAGGCACAAAAGAGCCAGGGGGTTGGGTCACTAAGAATGAAAACCACAGGAGTTTCTATAGATGGAGTGTCCTATCTCTTCTCTTTTGCATGAACATACAGCAAATCCTGCATATTGGACTTTTCAGTTCTCCCTGGGTCTAAAAAAACCAAGTTTCTGATTCTAGTCATGCCATATATATTGTGAGACTTAGACACTCTATGTGTTCAAACTGTTTGAAAAACTATATCTGTCTTTGGGTTCCAGAGAGTGGGAAGAGTAGAGCATAGGGGTGGGGTGATTGATTCCTTTTAAGAACACCATAGTTCAGAAATATGTTTTATCTCAATGGAAAAGGAGCTTGATTCTAGTTTTGTCTTCAGAAAACGTATTTTCAAGCAGTTTTAACACCCAGTTTGATATAACTGACAGTCTGTTCTCAGAAGGAGATTCAGCCGAGCTGGAATAGTGCAGGGTTTGCAGCTTTGATGAATATGCATTGGCAGTGCTGCACAGAGGGAGGCTTGCAGAATGAGTACTTAGTCCTAGTCTGCAACTTTCCTGCTTTCCTCTTTTAGGCATCTAGTTCCTAATTATGACAGATTTTATAAACCTACTGCAGTGGCGAAAAATCTTCCCTCTGAGCCAGTTTAACACAGCCACGCTCACATCACTGTGTCTTAAGTGCAGCTTAGCTTTATTTTTTCCAAAGCAAAGGACTAAATATTAAAAATTAAAAATATTGGGTCAAATGAACAAAAAGAAGCTCAGGTGCCTTGAAAACAGTGCATACAGTAGTATGCAAGAAGTGCCTGCACTTCGTTCTCAAAATTGAAGCAATGGTCTGTGGCTAATAACTCTCTTTGCAACTTTTGCACCTACTGGTCCAGGTTGCCTGGGTCAAAATGTTTTGTGCTATTTCTGAAAACTGTAGAGCTTAGAACAGCCCGTGAGTTATAGTTTCATATGAAAAGATCATTCCTGTCTCTACTTCAGTTAGTCATTGCTTGAGTAAGAACTAAAATTAATTTTAATTTTGTCTTGTCTTTTCCAAAGACATGCTAAAAACTACGTTTCATTTGGGAATGAAAGAAGGCCAATATTATACTATTTCACCACATCACTGGCAGTTAGGTCATCCTGAGAATCTGTGAAAAGTAACTTCTCTTTTGTGCCAGCTAATACTGGCAGCTTTTAAAATTATTATTATTTTTTCTATTTTGTCCTCCTTCTTTGAAGAAGTCATGGTTACTTCTTTAGCTGTACATTCCATGTGTCCTACAGCATTAGTGGCATCGAAATGGTGATGGAGTTTCATGCTGTAAACAAAACCATTTAAATAAACAAATGCTTTCTATCACAAAGTAGCCTCTTTGCTGTAAGAAGGCTTCTTATAACCCTGAAGTTACACATACATCTAAGCATTTTTAAGAACAGTATATTAAAGTGTGTTATAGATGACATATTAATAATATATATATATTTTTTTAGAACAAGTAGAATAAGACAAACCAGATGAAAATCTAAATCAAATAAAAAGGATGACATGTTATTTTCAAGTAAGAGTCACAAGTCAACACTAGCTGGTAATTAAATCTTATGTAATCTAATGGCTGTATTCCATGGAGACCACTTTGCCTTAATGGAGTTAATTTGAGAATTTAAAACCTTGTCACCATTTCCAACTTTTCTAACATGTCAGTCTGTTTTGCGGGAGATTTTTTTTGGTATGAACTATAAAGCACAAACTGGTTTCCCTGATCCATTTAGATGAATCAATAATACACATTTCTTTTTGTATATACTAGCTCATAACAATAGAGGCATAATGAAGAAAGCAATGTTTTTTAAAAAATCTGACCATGAAATGTCTTATTATTTCCCAAAGTGATACACAAAACAAGAAGATCCCTGAATGAGGCAGCTAGTACATCTTTAGGATGTCTCCAGCATTTTTTGTGGAACATTTTAATCAATACTCGATGTCAAGGGATAAGAAAAATATGTAATGACTGTCACATTAAAATTCTTCCTATATGAAAGAGAGATTGTCATATGGGCATTAAGAAAAAAAAATTCCCAAGCTGCCTTTTATAATTTCTGTTTGAAGTTCTTGTAACCATTTGTTACAGATATAAAAGGTATTGCCTTGTTGTGCTTCCCTTAATAAAGTATAGGTTTTGGAAATAAACTCCCTGGGCTACTGGCCTTTTCATGTTCTTAGAAAATAAAATTCTTGTGTTGCAGAGAGAGAACTGTGCAACCAAGCAGATGCTTTTTGAATTGCTAACAATGACCTGTGGAATAATACAGAAGAGAAGAGTGAGTCTTGGTTCACTACTCCCTTTTCCAATTGTAGCTTTTTGTATTTGACTTTGTGGCCGTGACTACTCAAAAAAAAGTGGGCCACATATGCTTGAGCAAGCAGATCAAAACTCTGATGAAGAATAAGAAGTTTTAAAATGTAGAAATAAGATAGTATGACTTAAAAATTTATAGAAATTGGTACCTTGGATTAGGCTCCTAAATTCATACCCTGACTTAAAATTACTGATTTCATTTTACTAAACTGTATAGGATCTCAGTGAATCTGAAAATGAGAGCATTCAAGTTCCTATATTTAGGCCTATGAGCCTGTATTTAAGCATCCATGCTTGAAAATCTTGGCCAGAATATCTTTTCAGCCCCTTTTATAGAAAGAGATTTAGGAAAACAGATGTGTACTCTTTATGTATGGTTTACTTTGTCACATACTGTTCCAAACTTAAGATGAGTGGAAATATTTTAAGGTATGAAGATTTACAGTTTTCTAATAGAGTGGTTAAAACCTGAGTTTCTACTTGATAGGAAATAACGATATTATGAAATGGCATTCATCTGTATTGAGACATTAGTGCATCAGCATTTTCTCTATAGCAGAAACTGTGAAAAGTTGTAGTTAGTAAAAATTCAGATTAAACTAGATTAAGTGGTATCTTCAGCTTGTGAGAAATCCTCTGGCTATTTCAGTATCTGCTTCTATAGGGAGGAATCTGGAAGACCTGGGGCTCAGATTCAAGGGCTGTCTGTTTGGAAACCCAGGATACTAGAAACCTTGAATTCCAAACATACAAATTCACATGAATACCAGGAGTTTTCCAAAACTATTTTTTAATATAAGTTTCTCAGAATTGTAATTTATTGACCTAATTATTCCATGGTTGCATATACGGTCACCATTTACATTATAGTGTTCTGTAGCTATACAAGATAGAACCAGCCACTGCAGTGTGTTGTTTGCTACTTTAGTGTTCCCAGTGGAAAATCAGTTATACGGGATAATGTATATATTAAAAATAAACATAACACAAATCTATGCTTTGAAATAGAAAAGTTGAAGTGACACACAAAGACTCACACAGAACCACACAGAATTATCATGATTGGAAAAACCTCTAACATTGAGTCCAACCATCAACCCTCAATAAAAAACAAAATTTCACTATGCCCACTAAAGCATGTCCTGAAGTGCCACGTCTACATGTTTTTTGAATACCTACAGGTATTCAAAGTGACTCCATCACCTCCCTAGGCAGCCAATTCCAGTGCCTGACTACTCTTTTAGTAAAGAAATTCTTCATAATATCTAGTCTAAGCCTCCCCTAGTGCAACTTTCAGGCTGTTTCCTCTAGTCTTAATCTTATTTCCATGGGAGGAGAGGCCAACACCTACCTCACTACAACCTCTTGGGTAGTTGGAGAGAGCCATAAGGTCTCCCCTCAGCCTCCTCTTCTCCAAACTAAAAAAACCTTGTTCCCTCAGCCTCTGCCCACAGGACTTGTTCTCTAGACCCTTCACCAGCTTGGTTGCTCTTCTTTGGTTTTACACTCCAGCAACTCAATGTCCTTCTTGTAGTGAGGAGACCAGAACTGAACACATTAATCAAGATGTGGCCTCACTAGTGCTAAGTACGGCGGCACGAACATTTCCCCTCACCTGCTGGCCATGCTATTACTGATCAGGCCAGGATGCTGTTGGCCTTCCTGGCCATCTGAGCACACTTCAGGCTCATATTCAGCCCGGTGTCAACCAGCACCCTCAGGTCCTTCTCTGCCAAGCAGCTTTCCAGCCACTCTGTCCCAGGCCTGTAGTGTTGCCTGGGGTTGTTGTGACCCAAGTGCAGGAGCCACCATTTGGCCTTATTGGACCTCATACAACTAACCTCATCCATCAATACAGCCTGTCCAGGACCCTCTGCAAAGCCTTCCTGTCCTCAAGTGGATCAACACTCCCACCCAACTTGGTGTCACTTGCAAACTTCCTGAGAAAGAATTCAATCCCCGCATCTAGAACGTTGATAAATATAATGAACAAGACAGGCCCCAAAAGCGGGCCCTGGGCCCAGACATCTGTTCAGTTTTCTACTCAGCAAAGAGTACACCTGTCTATGCCATGAACCACCAGCTTCTTTAAGAGAATGATGTGGGAATGATGGTTTCAAAGGCTTTACTAAAGTCCAGGTAGACAACATCCACCACCTTTCCCTCATCTGCTAGGTGGGTCACCTGGTCATAGAAGGAGATCAGATTGGTCAAGCAGGACCTGCTTTTCCTCAACCCATGCTGGCTGGGCCTGATTGCCTGGCTGTCCTGCACATGCCATGTGATTGGACTTAATATGAACCTTTCTATAATTTTCCCTGGGGCCAAAGTCAAACTGATAGGCCTGTAATTCTGAGTCCTCCTTCCAACCCTTCTTGTAGATGCACATCACTTTGGTAAGCCTCCAATTTCCTGGGACCTTCTCTGTTAACCAAGACTGTCCATAAATGATAGAGGATGTCTTGGCAAGCTCCTCCATGAGCTCCCTCAATAGTCAAAGAAAAAGGTCAAGGAATAAAAAAGTAAAAAAGACTACTCACATTTGGAATGAGAAAAGAAGAGGTTTGCGTTGGTCACCACTTTCTCTGAGACTTGATTCCAGGTTCCCTTCACCCCAAGGAAGACGTCCTTGCACTGAAGGACATTCTCTTCTTCCAGAGAATTGGAAAGGACTTGTTGGGTCATCTCATTAACTTCACTGCTATTGCAGAAAACCTCAGCATTGAAACACTTTCCATAGCTTGATCCACCTTCACAACAGGAAGAAATTGGAATTTTCTTTAGCCAGAGAATCCTAGTTTTCCAATTTTATGCCACTCAACTTCCACTGGTAACCTTCAGTGTCTTAAGCTGTTCCTTAAACATCTTCAAAGGCCATGCCATCCTTCCCTGTTACCTACATGAAGGACTCTCAAACCTCTCTCTGGAAGACTCAGGTATCTCCCAGACTTTTTAACCTGTAGCTGCTAAGTGTCTGAAGGACAGCTTTCCACATGGCTGTCCTTTAACTTATGATAGGAAAAATACTGTTTCATTACAGTTATATAAACCTTGCATCCCAAAATGTCTCTCTCCTGGAAAAACAGTAATCTGAAGTATAAAATGTCTGGCATCAAATGGTACAGCAAAATGTCTGAGTCTAATGAAATGTTGCTTTCAGTGGAATCTTTCATGATATTCTTGTTGTCACTCCCCTAATTCTTATAACCAGTGATTCAATTGTGTTGCCAAATAATTATGACATCCCTTTTTCATATGTCCTGAGAAAGTTTCCTCATATCACAAAGTCTCGTATGTATCTTTTATGATGGATACTATTTGAACTTTATTCTTCTGAACTTGTTTACTGAACACTTTGAAGCAATCCGTATCTTTTAGACCCTACATATTGCAGACACCAGAAGAGGTAAAAGATGTCATCTGTGTATATGCTAGTATTGTTACCTTCAGAAGGTCTTCCAGGTTTGAATCTATGCTCTGTTAGCTTCTAGCACCATACTAAACCTCACATTTCAAATAACTAAAGCCTCATCCGGAGTAAAATTTTCTGTGACTGATGCACATTTCGTTGTAGATGTCAGCAGGTCACTTTTCTGTTTTGAGGATGTATTTTTGTAAGTGATAATCTTCTGCTTTGCCTGTGACACATACTTTCCTTCCAGCTGAATCTTCACCATGAGGCTAACAACTTGAAAGAGATTTCTGTGTAGGAGTACAACTACTCCTTTTTTCTTTTTCCCAGTAGGAGCTGAACTAAAGAAAATGTCACCCACTTGTTCCCATTTAAGTTTCATACACTCTGGGTCATTTGGATAAGTATAAACTTCTACTGAACATCTGAGTGTCTTTGTATCAGATTTTTTTCATTTCAACTTGTGTGTTTCATCTTCAAATATTTTATAGCAATTCCATTTAACTAAATGATGGTTTGAAAGAAGATGTGGCTTTCTTGATTTTAACTGTTTTTTATCTTACTATTCTACTTTGCAATATATAGATAAGTGACCCTGGAAAAAAAAAAGGAAAATAAAGTACTAAAGAACACCAGCTGGGTAGTAGACCAACCTGACACCAGACTCAGCCCTTGCTAAGCAGAGTGACCTATGTGCAATGTATATGTTGACATTCAACAGGTTGCCTGGAGATACTGCTTTGCCTTTACTCCATGCCACTGGTGGTGTACTTTGTTTCTTTTGGCCTTTAATAATGAAATGTATTTCCTGGTCACTGCTTTTTCCCTATTTTTTCTTGGCAAGGTGCCTGCTTACTGCAGAATCTGCATGAGCCAGGATGTCCTCTTCTCTCCTGCTGGGCTGGAAGCAGATGTAATTGCTGTCATCTCTTTAGCTTGGCAATGGGACGCTCAGCAGCTGGCAGCCTACACCTATCCCTCTCCTCACTTCAGGGCAAGCTATTTGGAAAGCATGCTGTGGCTTAGTGTTTTGGATACTGTTAAATGCAGGTTAGCTGTGGGTTTATCACACCACCATGACGAGCTCGTATAGGAGGCTTCTAACCAGGCCTTTTCTGCTTTTCCTCTAACCACATAATTTGACCCACAGTGCTCCTGAAGCCAGTACAACAACTTCACTGGCATCCCTAGGAACTGGACTGGATTGTAGGTGCAGTATTTCTAACACTGCAAAATCCAGTCATGTATTGCTTCTCACAGCAATCTGAGAGGTGTGTTATGATTCTGTGAAATATTTTATGCAGTATGTGTTTTCTTGTGGACTTTTCTCAATGAGAAACAGTGTTATTCATCAAAGCAAGAAGAGTATCATTAAAGAGAAAAGCCTATATTGTTCATTAATGCAGGAAATGAAGAAAGAAATAGCCTTCATTTTTTGTGTAAAGCCCAAGAGTGTAATTGAAGTACGTAGCCTGAACTAGCAGATTTCCTTGCTTCTTGTTCATCAGTCATCTTATACTTTAACCAGCATCTGAAGCTAAATGCCTCTCTTTTCACACAGAAAATATCTGTTTACAAGTACACCCAATTACCTTTATAAATATCACAGAAATGAGATTCTACTATTCCACCACAGGGATTAAAGAAAGGTAGAGCCAGTGCTAAAGTCTAATTGAACCATTTTCTTAGCTTTTCAAACTCTGTAAGCTAGGGGTAAACCTGGAAGACAAGAAATCATGACCAACTTCCACTGACAGGTTTTGATACTCCTTTCATAGAAGCTGCGTAAAGAACAGACTTTGTTGCTTTCTCTTCCTCTAAGTAAGAAGCAAGTTTAAGTTATTTAAACATGCTATTTCTAATGTCCAGGTTCACTTAGTATAGAAAAATCCTTACACTTTGTCCAACCTTACAGCTCTTGCTGATACTGGCTTTACACATCTTGGTTTGCAGCTTTTCACTTAACCCAAGTCTAGAACTACGGAGGTGAAACACAATCTAGTATTTTCAAGTAAACTATTTTCTTTCTTCCTGCTGTTCTTCAGCTCTCCTTCCCCTTTAGGAACAAAGATATAGGAAGCTTTACAATTTTCACTCTGTTCACTGGTCCATTAGGTAGAAGGCACTCACATGGAGCATCTAATTTTGGGTTCACAAAGGACAGCTGTTGATACACCAAGTCTGCTTTGTAGGAAAGATGCATGTGAACTCGGTGGTCCTGGACTTTTACCTCATTCAGACACTAATTTTTTAACCTTTCCTTCCACCTGCACTTCTCCACAGACCACTGTTCCTACCACAAAGATAAATTACCAGACTGACCTAGAAACTGAAAGCAATTGCTTTCACAGCTCAAGTCCCCAAAGGGATTAAGTTGGCCTTCTTTTAAGCAGACAGAAGAAGGGACCAAATCTCTAGCTGTTATAAATTGTCACAATCCACTCAAGTCAAAATAACTATATTTATTCACAGCCACCCAGAAACTGACCTAGTATTTCTATTATTGTCATGTTTATTCAAATTGTAAGTGTTTCAGCATTTTGGCCACAGAGCAGGACTCCAGTGAACATCCTATACTCTTGACCTTGAGTCATTAAGGCTTTTTAAGTTCTGATATTGTCCTTTTACAGTAATAATTTGCAACCTTTGAACTAATGCCTTTCTCTCCCTTCTCATATCAGGAGAAACCCACTCCACTTCCACCTCATCGCAGATGCAATTGCCAAGCAGATCCTGGCTACTCTGTTCCAGACGTGGATGGTCCCTGCTGTGCGCATAGACTTCTATGATGCAGATGAGCTCAAGGTAAAAAAAGACAAACACAAATGTTACTCATATACTTCCAATTTTATGCCATCCCTTTTTTACTTAACTGTGTATTGGTGACCTGTGGGAGAACTGATGACTAAAATATTTCTCCCTGGCTAAAACTAATTCTAACCCACGTAATTGTAACCCAAATTACACTTAACTAGAAGACACTGCATGGCTAAAATCAGTGCAGTTTCTCTGCTAAAGGAGTATGTTGTTTGACAGCTTAGAGTTTTACTTGAAATCAAGAGGATTCCAGTTGCCCAAGCTGAATTGCATCTCACCAATTCATGTTTTGCTAAGGATGCTTCTTTCTACTAACAGTGGTGGATTCTAGTTATCTTGTTCAATAAGTCCAAGTTTGTTTCTGAAAACACTCAACTTCCCTGCATTCCTTAAGCATAGATGTGTAACACTGTCAGTACACACACTCTGACAAGGTATCGAGATATTACATTTTTAAATAGCTACCTTTTTTTCATCTGGGTGACCTTTCACATGGAATACATATGAAGAAAGGAGAGCTACAAGTAGAAAAAAAAAATTACTTGCTGAAAGCATAATATAATTACTTATTCATAGTTAGAAAGTTTAAATTAGATCATGAAGGGACAGCATTGAGTTTGAGCTGCATGTTTTTTAGCTGTGGATGTGGAGTGAAGTATGCAGATTTTAGCATTTAGAATTGGTGGCAATAGTTTGTATGACTTATCAGACTGTTCTGAACAGCCCGCTGAAATAAGGAAAAAAACAATTTAGCAAATTGCTGTTCTAATTAAGGAGTATATTCAAAGCACACCATGTTGTAGCATCTTTAGTACAAAAAATTGTAGGAAGAGATGGAAAAGGGAAAAAATTATTATTGAGAAAAATATTTTATTTCTAGCTGTTTTTATTGTTTTATTGATCTTTTTACATTAAGCCATAGGCTGACATTAACCTAATTAGCTAGAGATCTCCCTTCTGTTCTTTGCAGCTTCAAAGTAAGGAGGAGGTTTATTCTTGTGTAAATTTTGTACGTGTCTATATTACAATTGCTTTTCTGCAAATTGAATGGTTTTACAGTGCTTAATTAGCCTCTCAGCTGAGCAAGACAGACCTCTTAGTGTTTTCCTTCTGGTTACTGGGGTATGGTCCAATCTAGTTAAGTAAAGAATAACCAAGAGAGCTTACTTTAGTGATCCTCAGCATGCTGATTTATAGGCAAAATGCTGCAAATATGAGGTTATAGAACAAAGTCTTGTTTTGTACCTCCATCTTTACTCAAGATTGAGTTTTTAAATGGCTAGTGACCTAAAACAACAGCGGACTATCTTGCACGTGACACATGGGCTTTATTTTGGGGACCAATTTCTTACTGTATACAGATATTGAAACATAAACAGATCTTTTCAGGTCTGCTACTCTTCCTCAGAACTCATCATAGTGCATATCAACCAATTTCCCTGCATTTAGTAGCCAAAACCCACAGTATGAAGTAGTACTCAGCACAGGTGGATGTGACAGACATTGCCAAAGGACAGAAAGGAGTTATAAATTTATATGGAGTTATTAAAAGCCAGGTATGATGCTGACTTATATCCAGATTATCCTGCAAGTTTTAACAAAGATGACAGAAGAGCTGTTTACAGAGAGCTGATCTCATTTTTTTCCTAGGTAGCCTCTAGAGAGGATTTAATGTTTTTTTGGGGTTCATGTATTTCACCTGTACCCTTGGGAGCTATGTTATGCTGTCCAGTGTTAGGAAAACAGATCTGATGCTGAAATGTTTACTACAAAGTCTACCTTTCTCTAAAGTGATCTATGAATCTGATGTTACAGTATATACTCAGTTTCAGTTTTATTGACTCTCCATTTTTCTTTTTTAAACCTGTAATCAATACCAAATGCTGACAGTTCAAAGGGTTAAGACTCAACAATAGCTTGGGAATTTTCAGTTTAGCTTTCATTCACCAGTGTTTCATTGTTTTGGAATACATTTTAGCTGTTACAGAAAACATTTCCTTTCATGTTTGTTTTGGTTTGGGCTTTTTTTGTTAGTTTTTTTTTTTTTTTCCTCTTGGGATAAGTATGGGCTTCCAGCCTCTTAGTTCTAATGCAGCATGAACTGCCATGTTAACTTAAGCCCCTTAGCCCTGGGAAAAGCCCTGCTCCTGCTCCTGTTCCTGCTCAAACAGTGGAATGGAGCACATAATGTTAAATCCTCCATAAATAGTATGGATGCTTTTTTGTTTTCAAGTAGCTCTTTAAAATTCAGACAGAACTTTCCACTGGAGAATTAATTTTTTAAAAGGCAGAATTTGGAGACTAAAATATCTGACAATGTTACTTAACATATCCTGCAGTTCTTAAAATGCATGCTGCTTAGCGTAGATTTAGAGTAACCAGTGTCCTGGAGGAAGGTGTAAAAAATACTGCTCTGCAGTAGGTGTTGCTTTCTCTAACATTTCAGATATATCTACTTTGTCTGCTGCTGTGAATAAAGCACGTCAGATGTTGCCTTTAAAATTTAGAGAAGACTTATTTTTCCTTTTGCAAGGAGAGACAGTTGTTCATGTTCATCTTGCATTAAAAAAAGCTTGTGCTCATTCTCTTCCCAGAGGTGGGTGCTGCCAAACTAACACCAACCTGCTTGGAAGAGGGATAGAGTGTAGGAAATTATGGCCAGGTAGAGGTCTATTTTTGCTTGAAGCACATGGGAGGGGATGAGGCAGAAGAGAAGGAGACTTGGCTGTGGAGCTGAGCATTTAGCAACATTTCCAGGAAAAGGGTCAGACACGGTTGACATGGGAGCTCACAGAATATGTTCTTGTAAAAAGCTAGTTTGGTGTTTCTGACAGCCAGTTTTACTAAGACACTTGTTACATCCTCCTATATAACTTGGCCTGTCTCCTCATTGCTTTTCCAATAAACACAAGGGTATGCTGTGCTTAAAAGCTCTCTCTCAGCCTAAAAGCTGTTCAGATTGTGAACTGTACTGCTACTGCAAGTCTCTCCCATTAACTAAACTTGCTACATGCAGTTAGTAATCAGCAATAAGCATCACTGAAGTGTGGGCAGCTGATAATGGTGCCAGTAATTGAGCTGTTCCGTATCTGCAGACCTCATTCCTGTTTTACCCTGTATAACTCTTCCAAATTTATTTGGTCACATATGGCTGTGACTACAAACGGGAAAGTTACTTGGCAATGCAGATTCACTTTATATGATCATATTAGCTGTATTATTCAGCTTTGGTCCTAATGCAGTAGATGTAGCTATTACAGCAATGCATCCCACAAAATGACTGGAAAGTGAAAATTGTCTGCTTTGAACATTAAATAAAAGAAAAAAAACAAAACCGTACCTGTGAAATATTGATCTAAAAGACCCATTACAGCTGTGCCTTGCCAATACTAAGCTGTAGGATGTTTTTTTCACTTCAGTCTTAAATGAAGAAACTCCAGAGCTAACTGTCGAAGATGTGCAACATAAATGCTTAGCTTCTGCACTTCATTATTCAACATGAAATCTCACACCAGTTCGCTCACAAGGAACTATAGGCACTAAACCCATTGTGATCTGCATTGACACAGAGCAGAAGGGACAGCTGATAAGGCAGTACTGTGCGTGTGATGTGTGGAATATGGATGAGGAGAGTTTGTTTTCCCAGATGTTGCCTGACAGACTGCTGACAACATCAGGTGAACTGAGGGAGCAGAAGGTAGACCGAGCAGGTGCCTGCTCTGCTGTGTGTGAATCTTGATGACCCAGATAAATGTAGGCTCGTCATCACTGGTAAAGCAGAAAAGCCAAGTCCTTTAAATAGTTCAGCTCACAAAAGTTCTACAATTGTTCTGTAAACTTGAAGGCAGGGATGGTAGATAGGTTTTTGCAATAGATGAGCATTTGACCTGAAAGTAAAGTGTGAGAAGTTCCATATTTTGCTGCATTAATGGACAGTATTCCAGACTTTTACTGTTCCCAGAAACAACAGATCATAAATCTCACTACCAGTGCCACCTTAGGTGATTTCATATCAGAAATGCTGATGTAGTCTGCACACTCAGTTAAAATCAGTGTTGTGATCCAGGGAGCAAATCTGAGCTGGGAAAATGGATGGCATAAATATCACCTCTGAGTCACTCCTTAGCCACTTCCATTTGAACTGTGAAGGCAGTCCACTTGGTCAGGTGTTGACATCATTTGGTCAGATATATGGGTGAGTGCTATGAGATTTAAGCAAGAAATTAAAGTTTAAGTCTTTAATTATAATTGTAGTGTCGCTGAGTCTCAGGGCTGTGCCTGTGTGGTCTCCCAAATGTAGTTACTAATTCTCAGGGTGGCCAGGCTAGTCGTCTGCATAGATGAGATAAAGGATGGTGTGAGACTGCAGCCCAAGTTGAAACTAGGTGATTGACTGAAGTGCTGACCATATGCACATGAAGTATTTGACAGATTGTTACAGGAGCTCTCCCAGAGGGAATTTCAGACAGTTCTTGAGATTTCGTAAGCAGTCCCTGCTGTGCCTATACCAATTTGTATGCTTCAATGTGTTGATTAACATCCTGGGGAGAGAATCCGGCTGTCTCAGAGATTCCCAGACAGTGCCTGCTGCAAAATGAATTAATTGGGCAACAGTAAAAAAGTTAATAGTAGCAGTTCTTACATGTGTAGAAATGATCATGTAGGACAGTCTTTTGTACATACTTAAGATACTTAAGAAATGCTTTGTTTGTAGGTTAAGATAATCTATACTGATGGATTATGCATGTCCTGCAATGGTTGTGTAGGATCAAAGGCCAGATGGATTATAAAAATTGGACAGAACCAAGTTATAGTGAGTCTGACCAAATCCAACTAATATTGCCCTGCAAGGACTGTTACCATGGAGATTCCCTTCATCATCCAGCTAACAACCAGTTGTCCTGTTTAACAAATTGTATTGTCCATGCAAAAATTACCCCATGCCAGTATCCCCAAAAGGTCTGCTTAAATGTATTAAAAATGTATGCTCTCTTAGTAAGTGTCTGTACAATAAATTACACCAGAAGCAAATCAATGCTGTGAATTTTTTTTTGCTACCATTGGAAGCCTTTCCAAGCAATAATAGCATTGATGTGTGTATCATACAATGGTTTATACCAGTTTTGGAAAGATGTTCCAGGAAAGGCTTCCAACAGAACTGCAGATACCACCTGCTGAACATGGGAGGGAGAAAGCTGACAGTTGTGCATCTGACAATTGGAAAGATGTGACATGATATTTGATGAACAGATTATTATCTCAGTGTTAGTCACATCAACTGCAGATGGTAACAATGGCAGCAGTGTTGATGAAGCCATGAGCAACAAAACTGACCTGGCTTCTCCTGTATTTCACCATATTCCTGATCAAGCACTTCCACTGGATGTTGCAGAATGAACTATCCATAACAATTTAATTTCCCAGGACTAGCTACTAATTTCCCAGAAACTGGCTACTAACTGTCATGGACTGTAAGAGTTAGACTATATTTGCATGACACTGCATGCAGATTACATATTGTTCACAGGCAGTGCATGATTATTTGTTAAGTAGTTCATTGTATGCCTCAGGGACAGACACACAAAGTTATAAAGCAGATGTACACTTCTTTCCTTCCTTTCTTTTCCACTGCAAGATATAATTGCTATTAATGCCATGCAGGATGTGAAGCACAACATCTGTTTATGTGTACATTCATTTATGCAGTGGCAGGTATTCAGCTAAAGTGTTTCTATAGCACTGTGGTTTTGGTCAAATCCTGTCACATATCATGGTCTACTGGACTACTGTGTGTATCAGTGAAATAAGACATACAGACTGTTGTTTCATCCAGATCTTTCCCTTTCTTTTTTAAAGAATGGTATAGTGTTTTTTTCTAATTAAAAAAAAAAAAAAAAAAAAGAGAGAGAGAAAATACAAATTTTTAAACTTTTAGATTCTGAACAGGTTTTCCTAAGTTGCATGGCATGAATGTTTTAGGCCTGAATTTCTGTATTAAAATTGAGGTTTTGTGCATTTGCTAGGGAAGATTCTGAATACTAGACATGAAGTCTCAGGTGATCAAATACACTTGTGGTTGTGACACACTGCTACCATACTAAGAGCAAGGTCTTTTATCCATGGTTTTCAGTACAGATGACTGGACATTAACAGACCAAGTTTTGTAAGACAAGATATTTTCCTTCTGACTGCTTGGAAGGAAATGAATATCCACCAAGAAACAGATAGCAATTCAAACTCCACAGCACAGTGGAACCTTTGTGAAGTGATCAGAATCTATCTGTGCAGACTGAGTAACCTATGTAGTACTTCCTCTGCCCTCTCAGTCTCTCTTTTGCACAAAAAAGCCATGCAACATTATGAATCAAAAATAGATGTGTTTTCCATTATTTTTCAGGCCCAGAATATGAAAAAGTAATTTTATGCAGAATCACATTGGATCTTAAATTTCTGCCTATTCAAAACAGATGGTGATGAAAAAAGGGCTGTGGAAATCAGTGAGGCTGGTCAGAAATTGGTCATGAGAATGGGAGTCATAGTGCTGTTACTGACTTCCAGCAGTTCTCATCTGCTTGGTGACATATAGATTTCACAAGCAGCCTCACCTCTGATGTTGTCTGTGGAAGGATGCAAGATATCAAAGGGGGAATAACTTCTTGCAGTTTTTTGTGGGTTTTACCCTTGGATTTACAAATGCTACCAAGTTTGGAACTGTGAGGATTTGGTATTCTGGGATGAAATCCAGTGTGATGCAAGAAGGTGCAGTATTTTCTGGGCCTCTTTCAGGGGTCCTGGTCTTGCCTACTGTGTTATATTGTGTAGTGCTTCTATACAACTGGCAGTTCCAAAAGAAAGCCTTATGCCTGGCTTGATAAACTGGTTATACTCTTCTACTGTTACTGGTATGGTGGACACTGGAGTCTTAATTTTACAGCTTGACTCTGTTTTGGGCTGCTCCACCTTTTTCTTGACTCTCAGGAATGGCAGTACAGTTACTATGTAGTACCTCTACCAGGATGCCTGGGTATTTGTTCTTTTTCACATATGTGATGTGAGGAATAATGAGCCAACTGTCTTCCACTGCCATCACCCATACTTGTATCATAGTAGCTGACTGTGACACTTGAATAGGAAGGATTCCTGTTTGGTATTCAGCTTCTTAAACACCATTCTTATTGTAGCAGTATGTGCTGTGCCTTCAGAGAAGGCTATTTTAGCAGAGAATGAGAAAAAGATGGATAAGGTAACACGAGATTTTCCAAAAATTATTCAGCTTGACAAAAAATATCCAACATGCCTGGAAAAAAAAAGAAGTTAAAAGACACAGTACCTTGACCTTAGTGCTGCAACTATTTATTGTTGTGCTATGTATCCCCATTACAGCAACTGCTTTCTCAGAACTTTATCATCCATCCATGAGAAGTTGAAGCATTTTGAGGTCTTAACACTTTGATCTGCATAAGGTGCATAGATTGTATGTCCCCTGTACTTTCTGGGAAGAGTTAATAGTCATTCTGTGTTCCGGCACAATTTCTTTTCTTGGCAATAGCAGATAAAACCTGGGAAGACATATAATGACTTATATGGCCTTAGATCTTAATGGCTTTTCACTTTGTCATAAAGACATCTCGCTCTTGTAGGGTATTCAGGTACCAATAGAAGAGTGTTGACAGCTCAAGGCATTTCTAATAGGGATCAGTGCTGGTGTGAACCTGTTATGAAAATGTTTAGTGATCCTTGGTTTTAGATTTCCAAAGAGCTGACGTGTGTGTATTTCCATTTCTGATTGATAAGCTAAAAAAAGAAGAAGCAGGAAGGACTCAAAGAAGATCCGTGATTCACCACTAGGGAGCTGGAACTGTTAGAATTTATCATTGGTAAAGTACTTGGCATTGTCTTGTTTCTGAGAAACAAATGGAATTCAGGGAAGTATTGCATGGTAATACAGATATGAACTTCTTCCCAGAAGGCAGTGGAAGCAGAAAGTATTCTGAAGGACCAGGACTCTGGGAAGAAATATAAAAAGATTATTCGTTGGATGCCACTGATGGTACCTCTTTTTGAATCAACTTGATATGAGGCCATGAATTTCCAAATTGTAAAATTTCATTTCTGTTAGTGGAGATATTGCTTTTCAGGCCAACCTGACTTAATCCTGCAAAATTTTAATTTTTTTGAGGGTGAGATTAGGTTTTCTAGGTCTTACCCTTTCAGCAACAAAGATAAAAACTCAGAAGTGTTCCAATCCCCTGATAAATTTCCCATATACTGTTCCATTACTTCAGGTTTGACCCCTTTTCTGTTGAACATATTCCACAGATTTTAGCTGGTACAGTTGAAAGCCTTTGTAAAATGGTCCTGGCTGTATTGTTTTGATCATCCACTTAGAATCTGTGTTCAGCTGTCTATCTGACTGCATTTTTATCTAATGATTCTTAGGGTAAAATTACCAGATTACACAGAACTAGCTTTACACCAGTGGCCTTAGCCCTCACACCAGAAGTTTCAAAAATAGGTATGACTGCTGCATGGACACTTCCTTTAAATACCACTTATACAAATTCACTGTTACCTGCAGTGTTTGACCAGAATTTAACCAGAACCTAGGCAAGAAGCCAGGCTGGTGTCATGATCATCAGCTCAGTATTTCTAACTTTGGAGGAGCCCACCTTTCTAAATTATATATTTATTTCTTCAGATTGTTTCTCTAGTTAGTGCTGTATTGTTTGAGAGACTTTTATCTCTTTCTAGTAACAAAGAAAAATAATTTTTTTCCCCTACACTGCATTCAGTACTTCTTATGCTTGGTTATTGTTAGTATTGCTTGTTCATAATTGCAATACATTTTATCTTTTGTTATCTTTTTTATCCCAGATGTATTCCTGGAGCTACTTAGGCTCCAGGAGTTTTGATCTATTATAATACTTACAATTGGAGAAAACAACATTGTTTCAGCTTCTTTTTGTTCTCTTGAAGAAATAATTGTGATATAAGAAGTTCCTATTCACCTGGCCTCCAATCCTGCAGGATGAAGAGTGATTTTTTTTTCCTGAAAAATCTTTGTTGTTTATGAAAAATAAGAGAACTAATAATTCTTTATGGGATATGGCATTTACTTCATCGGTGGGTTCCACCCACTAATTGTCTCCTTCTAGGTGCAGCATTTTCAGCTGATCTTCATTCTTGCTCTGACTGTAGAAACAGTAAAAGTTTAGGTCTGAAGAGAGTTGATTTTACTGGCAAGATGGCAGATGATAACTAATGAATTCCTTCTGAATAGAAGAATGGATCCTATTGTTCAAATGTATTTATTGTTTTGTCCTCACATTAGGATGTCAGAGGTCTGGTGAAAGCTACATTCCCACAACCTTTCCATAAATCAAGATTTTCTGCAACTCTGTTTCATTGAGATATATTCTTTTTTTTTCATTAATTTCCAAACAAAACTAGATCTTTCAGTCTTAAGAGGGTGAGAAGTCCTTCCCTCAATATTTTTAGGGTTGATTGAGGTTTATTTTGGACATGATAACTAATATTTTAGACCTGAAGTCTCCTCCATTGTGTGGTTAATAATAGTCACTGTGACCTTCTTTAGTCATTCTTTAAAAAAGGACTCTTGCCCAAAATCCAGTATGGAAAGAAGTCCTACTTCAGATTCCTTTTTGTCACTGAGCTGAGGCTATTGTCTATTCAGCATAACATGTATTTATGCAGGAGATGGTGCTGCTTTTTATTCTGGATAATGCATCTTGATAACACTTGCTTAGTATCCTGACACTGTGCAAAATGCAAATAGGATACTTCTGGACCTTGACCTCAAGAGCTCCATGGAACTTTGCCAAAAATATACAATGGCTGCAGCTAATGTGCATGTATTTGCATAGTTAATAAAATTAAAAAGCTAGCAATTATACTATTTTCATGGACTTACGTCTTCCCTGATGGATTAGTACAAAGAGCTTGTTGATTGAGTTCACTAGCAATCAAAGCATGCAATTGATCTTTCTTATCTTTCCATACAGGTGAAGTGAGAAGGGCAGTCATGAGTTGCTTTTGACTGCTGGCCAAATTCTAGCCATATCTACCTTTCAGTCAGCTTTTAGCAGAGAGGTCTGGCTTCCTGCCATTTCATCTAGTCC
Organism: Phaethornis superciliosus; assembly: GCA_023637945.1. Classification (NCBI taxonomy): domain Eukaryota; kingdom Metazoa; phylum Chordata; class Aves; order Apodiformes; family Trochilidae; genus Phaethornis; species Phaethornis superciliosus. The sequence goes on along the minus strand of JAJQWJ010000001.1, from coordinate 57,615,845 downwards.
AGCTTGTGTGTCGCTTTTCCCTCATTCACTGACAGGGAAAAAAACAAAACAAAACAAAACAAAAAAACAAAAACAAAAAAAGGGTTTATTAGAATACTTGCACTTACACCTCTGCTGGAGGGGTAGGACTGGGAGGCTGGTGTTCACTTTATTTCCCCTGACCTCTCTCAGGATGCTCAGACTGTTGTAGATCCTCCACCCTAGAATGCCACGCTGAAAACAGCTGCAGTTGAATCCCAAGGCCCCAAAGGAACAAGAAACAGAACGGACTGAAACTGGCCAGAGTTTTCTATTCTTCAGTCTCATCTTGCACAAATGAACAGAATAAAACAAAGAGGGTATTCAGCGTGTTGGAGATAGCAAGAAACAGTGGAGAAAATTAAGAATGTCTCAAATGAGAGTAAAGAAAAAGGCTCAGGGTCAGCTGGAAACTGTCTGCTTGAGTTTGGTGGGGGGGGAGGAGGAATGAAAACCTTTTTGGAATAATGCCAGGCAAAAACCTAAGAGGAAGAAGATAGCCCTCAAAGATCCCACGAGGTGAATTACCTTTTGATCATATATTCTCTGATGAAGCGTATTGGAGACTGTCTTGTTGCCAGAGACAAAAACCCATCCATTTTACTGTGTATAGCAGTCTGAAGTTTCATCTGTACAAAGCACATTCGTTCCAAACATGGAGCATGTCTTAACTCTGTGTGCCCTCTGTTAATTTTGTTATTAACAAAGTTGTTTTGAAGAAGCATTCTTAAATCAGGTTTTTCACACTTGTCTGCCCTTTCTGTATATGTGTGTATTGGTGAGAGATCTGGAAAGAAAAAAAGAAAAAGAAGAAAATAAAAACAGGCATTGGCATCAGTCAGACTGTGTACTGTGTTACAGGCTGTGCTACAGAGAATTAATTTGCAGCTGTTCTCCTTTGCTGTATGCTGATGCTGATTTAGGATGTTTTATTTGATCTGCCTTTTTAATATCTAATCTTGCTTTCCAGTTGTGGCTTGCTCCACGGTTTCTGCATTTGCTCTACATTATCCAAGACCCAGAGGTTCAGATAATCATCCATTTCTATCTCAGCCTTTTTGCTCACTCCTGTTTATATCCAGACTTGTTGCATGTATGTGTGGAAGATATCATCTTTTCATAAAGGAAGTGATGAGGCAGAATTCTATTAAAGTCACTAGTGCTTCTGTGACAAGTAAGAACAGCAGCAAAGGCCAGCAGAATTAAAGAATAATACTAGAAAAAATGTATAAATTCCCATCTCCTTACAGTTGTTTCTGAATGTGCATTATTATTTTTTTTTAAATACTCAGGCACCAAAAATTCTGCATCTAGAAAAGTTCTCCAGCTTTGCTAGATTCCTTGTTTCCTTGACAACCATTCAAATAAGTGGTAAGAACTTGGTATGGAAGGGGTATCTCTACAATCAAAATCTGTAAATCACCCAGAAAGAAAAAAAAATTCAAGGTTGATGTTACAAGTTATCCAGCAAACAGTAAGGAAGAGTCTGTTTTCATTTAAATAAAGCTCTTCTGTTACTTTTTGCTGGGTGTATGACAAGGATGGAGCAAAGGCAGTGATTTTCCAAAGGTGACATGCAAGGAGATTTCTTTTGGCATTCCTCCTGAGATTATAACAGGTGACAATGTTCTTCTTCCCAGGCTCTTTGGTCACTCACAATTTCTCTCTCTCTCTTTTTTTTTTTAAATACTTTTTTAGTATTATCTAAAAAATAAATACACCATGCTGAAACCAGCCATGTTATATGTTTAATTTTAACTTGCTATTACCCTCCTTTCTCAATGATTCAGTTAACCCACTCTCAGCAATAGGATGTTGATATTACTCCCCTGTAAGCAAGAGAGTGAGAAGGGGGATCAGTCAGATGTCTCTTCAAAGAGCTTAGACACTGGGACTTAGGGCCAATGTGAAATGGGAAGGATTATCCTGAAGCTAACCCTGATCTGTGCTAGTGCTGCTGGAATTGGGACGCAGTTTTCGTGAATGTGAGAAGAGGTATGGCCAAAAATTCACAGCAGGATTAAGTTCTCCCTGGATGAAATTGATAAACAGCAGTAAGAAAAGCATTGCATCAAGAAAAGTTCCTGTCCTTTTCTAGCAATACAACATTGTTTGTTTTCTCCCAGTTTTAATGCATTGTTTTGAAAAAAAAAAGATCTTAGTAATATGATCGTACTTAAAATGGTGACAGTATTTTCCTCCAGTTTAGAAACAACATGACAGCCCCACTTCCATTACTTTGTCTTAAGTAAAGGTCACGTGATTTAGAAATAAATTATCTTGCTACTTAGAGTGCTCATAGAAGCAGCAAAGTACTAAACAAGTAATGAAAAAGCTGTGAAAACAAATTATCTATTGTGCTTAGGAAGTTATTTATCCAATCTGAGGAAATAACTATTCATATTTTTAACTGATTCACACATCAGAATTTCCAGGGCTGTTTCCAATGCCTGAGCTATTTGTAAGGGCTGCCTGAAGACAGCAGCTACCAAAGAATTTGGGTGGTCTTCCTTCACAGAAATCTCTCCAGCTGTAAATTCTTGCACTGTGTAGATTGCACTGGTTTTCACATAAGTGTCAGATACAATTCAGATACAAATTCTGAAAATCTACACCTTTTATTATGTTGCTGTGGCCTGGAGGTTTGGTTTTGTATTGTTTTACTTTGTTTGACTTTTTTTAAGATCCTTAGTTTATCACCTGACTGATAGGATCTACAGGAAGATGGTGCTTTTGTTGAATTTGGTTAACACAAGTAGATGCTGAATACTTTTGGAAATCCGGGTCTCCATCAAGTCATTCATTACAAAGCCTAATTCAGATTTCTTTTGATTTCAATCAGTATATTCTAGATGCCAGATATTTTTTAAGGCAAAACCTGACATGAAAGCTCCAGGAAGGCAGAATTACCTACAGGCTGACTTCCTTCTCAGCTTCCCCCAGCCTTTTATGTTTTCTGATTCTTACTATTTGCTGCTAGCTGCTTTCCCACCATAGTGATACTGAAGCCTTTAAGTTTGGGTGTTGGCAGAATTTGGGACTGTTTGATCCCATTTATTAGCCCAGCCATGAGAGGGGCATCTTCCACCTCCAGGCTTGCTGTTTCTAAGCCTTGTGCATCAACCCAGCCAATCTGACCTTCAGGCAAGATCCTGACCTTCCTGGTGCTTTTGTGAAGTTAGCTGAGGATATTTTGTGAAGTTAGCTGAGGGGTATTCTGTCATAGCTGAGGATTATTTTGACTGTTTTTTTTTCCCAAGCATACCTAGGAAGATACCACCAATATAGTGAGAAAATCTATGCAGTATTGAAGGGTGCACTTTTCCAGTGTAAAGTGTTTAAGGACTTACTATAAGGGGGAACCTTCATCAGCCAAACTCTTTTCATTTTACCACAGTGAACAAGAAGTAATTTTCAAAAATTTTTTAAGATCAGGGCAGGCTGTGGTGCTATATTCTCTGGAAAAGCAAGGAATTCTGTAAAGAAAATGGAAAAATATGCTATTTAGCAGACAAAAGGGTCTGATAACCTCATGCAAAGTGCCAGAAGTGCACGTGGAAACTAACCCGTGCACCAGTACCTGCTGGGGGCTGCACAGCTGGAAAGCAGCTTGGTAGAAGAGGACCTGGGAGTCTTGGTGGACACCAGATTAAACATGAGCTAGTAATGGGTCCTTGCAACAAAGGTAACTTTGGCTGTATTAGAGAAAGTATTGCTGGCAGGTTGAGGGAAGTGATCCTTCCTTCCCCTCTACTCAGTCCTGGTAGACCACACCAGGAGTGTGGGTCCAGTTCTGGGCTCCTCAGTAAAAGAGAGACATGGACATACTGGGGAGAGTCCAGCCAAGGGCCAAAAAGGTAAAGGGACTGGAGCATCATTCCTGTGAGGAAGGGCTCAGAGTGCTGGGAGTGTTCAGCATGGAGATGAGTGGGGATCACATCAATATATATAAATACCTGCAGGGAGGCAAAGAGGACAGAGCCAGGCCCTTTTTGGAGATACCCAGTTACAGGACAAGGGGCAGTGAGGACAAACACTAAAACACAGGAGATTCCCTCTGAACATCAAAAAACACTTTTTACTGTGAAGGTACCTGAGCATGAGCACAGGCTGATTGCCCAGGGAGATTGTGGAGCCTCTGTCCTTGGAGATATTCAAAAGTCATCTGACATGGCCCTGGAGAACCTGCACTAGGTGGGCATGTTTAAGCAGAGAGCTTGGACCAGGTGACCTCCAGAGGTCCCTTCCAACCTCAACCATTCTGTGATTCTGTGATGCTGTATGCATTGTCTTAATATGTCTGTATGAACTTACTTAATCAGGAAAAGTCAAGATAGGTTTTCTTCTGGAAAGGAGACAGTCCAATCTAGTTAACTGGGAAAGGCTGCATTTGGAAGGGAAATACAGTCTCAGGTTTATGTAGCTGTCTAACTAGTTGAGTTCTGTGTTTAATGGTACTATTTTATATCCCCTTCCAAATCAAGAAGTACATAGAAAGCAGGTTTGTTAAGTTTTTTGTTGACCTTCAGTACTTAAGGGAAGATGGTAAGTAATGAGAGAAACAGGTACAGTCAGAATTCCTCTGCTTCTGTGCTTGCTACTACTTTTATGCACCAGACTCTGTATACATAAACCAGCACTATGGTAAGGCAGCAAATGCATTATCTCTTTTCTTGTGCTTCACCATACTTCTCAGTTTATTGTAACTTAGTAATGTAGCAAAGAGAAGAGTGAGTGCAGCAAAATTTGCAAAAAACCTGCCTAAGCCTGTAAGACTGATGACCATTAAGAACATAAGGTTTCAACAGAAGTGTAATAACAATGGAATTTAATTAATAAGACCTTAGCAAGAATGAAACTGCATCTCATCCTGACATGTAGCTTCAAAGTGCATTTTTCTCCTTACATTCTCTCTCGTATTCTTTTCCACACTTACGCTCATGACTGACACCAATCTTGGCACCCTACTTCTCACATTTGTCTTTTTAAGAGCTGTTTTCTTTGTCTTTACCCCAATGAGGATCCGGTGGCAGCTGTTAGTAAATGCAGAATAGGACACATGGGAAAAAAGGATCCTAACTTTATTTGTATAGTGAAGGGGTCTGTATTAGCCAAGACTACTCAGTGAAATGGGTTTGCTGATCTGGTAGTTGTGTCACAGCAAATATGACCCAAGTGAAATTGGTAGATAGCCAGACCCAAATGAACAGGAGTTGTAGATAAGCTTTAGCACTCTTTGCTACAGGATATTGTGGTTGCTGGAAACTTACAGGAGTTAAAAAATCAACAAATTCACAGATGAAAACTGCATCAAAAGCTGTTAATATAAAAATACCACCTCTGCCTACAAAATTTGACACAAAATGCCAGAGAAAGGGATTATATATAAGGGTGTTACCACTGTAGAATTTCTCTGGGTTTTTTTTATTCTTCAGTAGGCACTGTAAGATTACTTTTAGCATTTTTACTATGTCAGTATGACTCTAGATCTGATCTCTATGGCTGGTCTAGCACAAGGACGTCAAGTGACAGGTTCTGAATGATATGCAGTTTGGGGAAGCAGGGTAAATACTGCTCTGCTGACACCTCAATGTGATAGTCCCTTGCTAGGGCCCCCATGTGGGAAATCTAGGACCATAAATAACTAGAGCTTTCAGAGTTTGGATTTGAAACTGTCTGTCACACTGAGGTTCATTTTTATATAGCTAGAGGCTTAATATTGGCAAGTAACTGGGAGATAGTAACTAGATTTCTCTTCTAAGCACCATGCAAATTACAGAGAGGAAGCAAGAAAGAGTGAATAAGAATGATGGCTCTTGAAACTTGTAAATTAAACCATGCTGGGTGTTACTTCCCTCTAATTTCTTTTACAGTTGTTTATAGCAGAGTGCTAGTAATCCTTGCTTTTATTGCTTCTGGCATTTTGTACTGCAACTTCTGTGGACAACACATACAAAGTATGCATAGACATGTGTAGGTGACAATGACAGTCTGATTGTATATGCAAGTGATTATATATGAATTATATGCACAAACAAGGGAACAGACAAATGGGTTGCAAGAGGAGGTGCCTTTAAAAACAAACAAACAAAAAGCCGCCCAAAAATCAAATACGACAAAAAAAAAAAAAACAAAACAACCCCAAAACAACTTCACATTTAAATTTGCACTGTCTTTTTGGGCTTATTTTAAAATAACCTGTTTTTCCTTCCTTTCCCTTAAAATTTTGCCTTTTTCCTTAAAGCTTTGCTCTAGTACCCTCAGTCTTTTAAATTAACTTAGCAGTGGGTGAAAGCTCTGCCCTGGTACAGGAACCCTGAGACTACAGAAACTGTGTTCAATTTTAAAGGGAAAATAGCAGGTCAGTTTACATTAGCAGAAGCCTTGTTACTTTATATTCTAAGAGAAATCAGCTTTTGTTAACCTGCTTTCAACCATTCTTCCAACTTCCAAATAAAAAGTTTAGGAACCCATTCTGTTATGGGTAGGTTTTCTTCAAGGATTTTGGAGGAATTGAGCTCTCTGTGCTGAAGTTATTTCACATAATGAACTTTACAATACCAGTGAATAGATATGGGCCCATTAAAAAGCAGAATAAATCTCAGTTTTATGAATGCTCTTAGTTTCTGCCTACTGTCTCTGAAGTATAACATGCCAGCACAAATCCTTAAATCTGCCTTACTCAGGTCACCTATAGACAAAATACTAATTGGAGTTAATGGGAGCATGACCTACAGGGAAACTTAAAATCTGGGAATTGTAGTGCATGGCCTTTAAAACACTGAACAAGTGGAGTTTCAGACAGGGCAATAGAAGCATTTCAGAAACTTCTTTGTCTCACTTCCAGCAGTCACTTTGGATATTTGAAAATTTGAGTGTCACAGAAAGAAAAGTAATGTAGATCATATAATGTCCGAGGGCCAGCAGCACAATGAAATATTGAATTTAGTCACCCAGCTTATTTTAGAAGCTGTAGAAAAGTTTTGTTTAGCAATTACTGAAGAAATGTAAATGCTTGGGTTTGCCTCTTCAAAATCCGACAAATAAAATATGTGACCACAAATGTTCTTCCACTTTTGCCACTTTTGAACATGTTCGTGTGATGCCACCAGTTATAAATTACAGGTATAAGTTTTAAGGAAAATTTAAGTTTGTAAGAAACACATTTTTTGCAGTGCTCTGTCCTATTTTCCCGAATGACTTGCATTTTGAAATTCTGACCTCCAAATCTCTAAGAAATAAAAGAATAAAATTATGTCTGTTACTTCTGCTTCAAAGTCAGAAGAATCAGGGAATGGCAAACACAGAAGTTTCGGGTTTGTTTGAAAATGGAAACAGTGTACAATACACCTGAATTTTTTGATTAAAAATAGACTTCTATTTTATCAGGATACATGGACATCTCAGAAGGGATTGTAAAAGGTTGGAAGGGCTCAACTAACTTCAGCTATATTGTGTAAAGCTGTTGCCTCAAAGAACTTTTGAGGTTTTTTCAAGCTTTCAGAAACTCTATTGCATTTCAGAGCTTCTGAAATTAATTTACAACCAGGACTTTAGATGACTGTTTAGATGTCAGTTTAGATGACTGTTTCCACCTGGCATTTTATAGTGTATCGCTGCTACTCATAGATCTTCCACTATTAATAGAAAGTAGTGTCAGGAGGAGTTTGTCTCTCTAATAAAGATTATTTTTCTTCCTCTTTCCCACTTCCCATTTCCTGACAGTCGGAAGTGTCTTGGATCCCCAACAAACACTACTCTGGGATTTACGGGCTGATGAAGTTGGTCCTGACTAAGACTCTGCCTTCCAATCTTGAGCGGGTCATTGTCCTCGACACGGATATAACATTTGCCACTGACATTGCTGAGCTATGGGCTGTCTTTCACAAGTTCAAAGGTATTCTAATGATTTTTAACTGTCTTGTTTTGTGTGTGTGTGGAGAATGGTAAAGGAAACAGCACAACCGAGCTAAAAGAGCTATCTGAGATATTGTTAAATGTTTTCACTCTTTTCAGTCTTCGGTGTTTGAATATAAATGTTCTATTTGTGAGGTCTGTCCTCAACAATGTTCCGCATAGAATGATTGAGAACACTGATTTTATATGGATCTATATATTTGATTGGTCTAATTATTTGGGACAGGCGAGAGCTTTACAATACAATAGATTATAAAGAATTATGAGTATGCTATAGTGACATACTGCTCAAGCTCTTGTTGGTATTCAACACTTAAGAAAAACTTGGTTTTTATTACTTCTATTAATAAATCCTTATTATTATATTTAGTATAACTTTTCTGGGTTGCCACTGAAAATGAATGAAGTTAGGATCATACTTGGACCAGAGAGGAGGATGAAGGGGGCAGATTTATACATGTGAATAGAAATGAGTTACTGCTTGCTCCTCTTTAATGAGTTAAGGGCTCTGAATTTGAAACATCCACCTAGAATAGTTTTCTCTACCTATCCCAATTTTCCACATCTCCTTGAAAAACTCCTTGATAGTTTTACCAAGAAAAGACACTTTCAGAGTAGCTGTGTAAGGCAAGGATCACAAAAAATGTCCCCACTACATTGTCACAAGCCAGAACACTTTCCTGGTGAGCACACTGCTAAAACCTTTTAGTTCTCTGAGTCTCCAGTGTTGGCAACTATTCAGAGTCAGAGACATGCCCTATTGTTCTCCTCTTGCCCTCAGAATATATATTGGAATTCTGGTAAGGATAGAGGCATTCCAGTGTCCTGGTTTGTAGGATACTTACAACCCTATAAAAGAATAGCCTTGAGGCATATCGTCAGCTCTCTTAATCTCAAGCAGAATCAGACTAAAGAAATTGGACTATTTATTTACAGAAGGCAAAATAAACAGCCCTGTTAAAAAGAAGAAAGAAAAAAAGAGCACATTGACTGTACTTACCCCATGCTGAAATCCACAAGGCCATTTTGCCTTTCTCTGTACCCAATGAATGGACAGGAGAAATTATCTTCAACTCTGTGGTGAAGGACTGGGTTCTAGTACTTAGTTCTTGGTGCATTTTATTTCTCCCTTTAGCAGGCTAGAAGTAGTCATCTTCTTACTTAACTATTCACACACTTGGTTCATTATGGAATATAAAGTTTTTCTTCTTCTTCAGGTATTTTTTGTACCTCCTCACCAAATCCTGAGCTGCATATAAACATTTACTTTGACAAACATGAATGTGTGCATGCATGCTGTGCTATTCTACTGGCTCATTGTATACTACTGTCCCATTAATAGTAATATTTTACTGAATATGGTGTATTAGCATGATGTAGAAGACAAAGAAATGTGTAGAGTGCAAAATAGAGAGCAAAATCTGAGTTGAGACAATGAGGGGAATAGTCTCCTTGCTTACATTTTCTTCCATTGTTTCAATGGAAGTCCCTTGCTTTTTACCAAGGAAAGAAATGAAGCAGAAAGACTGCTTGTAAAGAAAGGAACATGTAGCAGAGGCAGGCCTTGGACTGAAAAAAAAAAAAGAGAAAATATGGAAACATGGAGAAGGATAATAACTGATGGTAAAAAAGTGGGTGTAAGTCATTCTCCAGACAGCTAGGCAAGGTTGTTTAGCTGATTAGAGCTGTGAAAAGCTCTGTGAAAAACTTAGACATAGACACAGAATTTCTTTGCTACTGCTAGTCCTCATAACATGCTTATCACAACTCCCAAATGTATGATTTTGTAACTTATCTCATATGTCTTTTTAATCCCAGCTGACCGCTTACTGCCCCACTTTTTTTTTTTTTTTTTTTTTTTTTTTTTATCCCAGCAATCAATTGGTCAGTGTACATCTGCTCATCTTCCAGATGGTCATGTACAAAGAAAGAACCAATGGGACAGTTCTGTAGCCCCATGAATTGAGCAGGGTGGGAGAGGACGTTAGAGGCAAAAATATTCAAAATAGTGATCATGAAAGGTGAGGAGTAGAGGGAAATTAAAGTTCCTCTGTGCAAGCTTGTTCTTCAACCTGTATCAGAGAGTACTGTCCCACTAGGCAAAGACTCAGGGGAACTGGGAGCCTGGAAAGCAAGTGTAAGTAAGTTGGAAAGATACTTTTGCTCTTCTACTGCTTTGTAAAAATTGGTTTAAATAATATGATGATTCTCAGTTGGTCCTCAGTGTCTTATTATTTCACCTGCCAGCATTACAAAAGGTTCAAAGGATGTCTCATGTCCTTAGCCCAAATATTCCTCTAAAAGTTCTATTTTTAAACTGTTTTAAGTCCCTCCCCATTTCTCAGTTACTGGTTTATGAAGTTTTTTGGGGGGACAATCTAGTGTGTTGAAATATTACTTAACACAGAAGAGAAATAAAATTCCTATGAAGGGAAGTTCTGCTCTCCAAAGGAACCTGACACTATACTCCACCTCAGCTTAAAAGGGCAGTTTTAGAACCACAGACTTTCCTTCTAGCAATGTTCAAACACCCAGTTGTTGTCTAGATGTAGCCATTACAAACCTGCTTGAACCAGAATATTGTTTGAGCAAATAGAAGAATTTTTCACATGAGTGCAGGAAAGGCAACAACCACCTTCTGCTGATTGCTGGAGGATAACTGATATTACAGTCCAACACAGCCTCTTCCAATTTACAGCCACACAGACAGAGAAGGTCCTACAGTCTGTGATTCTTTCTGTTCCCAGGAAGACTTTTCTTACCAGTAAAAATAGTGACAAAGAGAGACTAGTATCTCAGATTCTTTTTTTTTTTTTTTTTAACACCACGCCAGGAAGAAACTCAGATTCAGGATTTTCTTGTAATTTAACCAGGTCCAATTTGTTGTGTAGGAAGCCCCACAATATGGTTTAAATAGCACCTGCAATACCCAGTATCCTTATTCTGCGAAGGTTCTTCTTCCTGTTATCTAAAGAGTTCCTGAAAAGATCAAACTCTTACATGGAAGTTTAATATTTTACATGGTAAAGCTATTATTACATTCACTCTGTAGGTGGAAAAAAGGGAATAGGATTCCTTTGTAAATTATTGCTCTTCTGTCCTTTTCTGATAAGCTCTTTGCATACGCCCTTACAATAAATGATCCAACTATTCTGTAACTGAGTGCACAAATGAAGGCCGTACATATGTGATTTTATTTGAAAATCTCTTCTTTGAAGTGGCAACCTTAGGCTTGCTAGAAATTCACACCTCTCTTTGGTACCCTGAAACAGTGTCTCTCAAGCAATGTAACATTTAAAGATCACTCTTAGCAGTTACTGTGGATTGTATATTTATTATTTCTTTTATATGCAAGCTTCAGTCTCTATGCATAAATATGTCTTTGGGAGCCAGTAACTTAAATTCTGGGAGTTAGATCCATCTTTTCAACTGGGATTTGAACATTCCTACTTTTGCCTTATTCTCTTTTGCTCTCCCAAAGATAAGCAGTCTCTTTTTCTAGGACAGATATATATACCTCCAAAATATTGACTTCAAAGGTGTGAGTCCAGAGCCAATCTGGTGAAGATAACCTGTCATGCATGTTTTCTGTGACTTAGTTGACACTTATTATGTTTTCTATTCATCTTTCAATGGATTTTGACAGTTCTAAACTTGAGCAAGCATCTTGCCTAAGGGCAGAAGAGTGGGACTGTAAATCATATGCATTCTTGGCTGAAGTGCAGCAAACTGCTTCAGACAGCAAGGATTAGTGTAACCAATATGCTTTTATCATAGCAATTGTGTGAATTCTTCTGAGAAAAGAACCAGTCTAAAGCTATTCTCTCTGCCATGAGACTTAAAGGTCTTTTTAAAAGCCACATCAGCTAATTGCTTTTAGTTTTGCACACCCAAACACTTAGGATTGAAATGTGGAATTTTTTTCAAACTTTTTTACTTTAACTGCTTGTTAAATATGAATTGTTGAGAGCACTCATTGTAACTAGTACTTGGGACCTGGCTATAACACTCATCATAATTATTTGTGTTCCAGGTTACAGTTTCAGTCAGGATCACAGCCTCTTTGTGCTGGGTGCTGTACAAATACATAGCAAGAGATGGTCTTTGTTCTTTACCTGGTGCCAAGTGACAATTCTGGTGTCCACCTGGTTCCTTTAGCCTATCTGGGAGTCAAAGCTGAGACCCACAAATTAGACAGGAATAATTCCTGTAGAGATCAGTGCTGAGGGAATCTGTGTCAAGTTGAATGCCACCTGTAAAGGCATTATGGTATTTGTAAATACATGTTGTAATTCTGAGGCTATATTGAACAGTGATGTCCCACTACAAGTTAGTCTCACCATCCAGCTATCTGATAATGGTGAATATTTTCTCAGAATCACAGAACTATCATAGTTGGAAAAGACTTCTAAGATCACAGTGTCCACCTATCAACCCAAAAAAAAAAAGAAAAAGAAATCACCATCCCACTATAGCATGTCCTGAAGTGCCTCATCTACACAGTTTTTGAATACCTTCAGGCATGGTGATTCCAACACCTCCCTGAACAGCCAGTTCCAGTGCCTGACTACTCTTTCATAAAGAAATTCTTCATAATATCCATCAGGCTCCTACCCTGGTACAATTTGTAGCCATTTCCTCTTATTCCGTCATTATTTACTTGAGAAAAGAGTCCAACACTCATCTCACTACAACCACCTTCAAGGTAGTTGTGCAGAGCGTTAAGGTCAGCCTCCTCTTCTCTAAATCAAACAATCCCAATTCTCTCACACCCTCCTGTATTTTTAAATATTCTTAAGCCATAGAGACTGGGTAGTACATAGGTAGTATATTTCAAATAACTGTACTTGAAGATTAAGCCATCCAGAGAATATAAGCTACAATTAACGTTCATCTGTGTAAGTCTTTCCTGGAAAGCTGATGAAGGCAACAAAGACAGAATCACCTACTTCCATTAACCAAACATCAAAGAAGGAGAAACGACAACCTTACCAGGAAGACTGAGATTACCATATTATTCATACTTTGCATGAATAAAAACATGCTATAGAAGCTGTTTGCTTTGTATCAGGAGATCAAATAATGATAAAAATCCATACCGACATCCTAAATATCAGAAAAGGTCAACAGCGATTTTGGTGCAGGATCAAGTGCCCTCAGCTGAAGAGAGATTGGCACATAGTCAATCCCAAACTTAAAATTTGCAAACACTCCATACATGGGTGCTTTGGCATATTGCTCTGCAGAACTCCTGAGGTACCAATGCTATTGGTTCCTCATGCTCCTGAGGTTCATGCTATTTTTGCAGCTTCTTCAGGAAAAAGAGCAAACAAACAAAGCAAAAATCACAACCGTCACAAAATTCTGCATCTTATGTAGGTGGTTTAGTAATTATATTCTTACAAGAATCATTATGCCTAAGGTTGTGTTATCAAATGCATGCATAACTTTTCAGTTGTGTGTGAATTTAGTGTGCCAGAAAGTGAGACACTGATGGCACCAGTGAGAGTTAGGCAGTCAGCAGGTGCTATATAAATTTCCCTGAATTTGGCTCTATCAGTGAAACCTCGTTTTAATAAACTACACCTGTCATAGACCTAGCCTCTTCTTCTATAAAGATTGTACTTTTTATAGGTATGCTCTTTTGATGATGATGTAAAACACTCTCTTGTTGCCAAGATTAAAATTTAAAATTTACTGTCACCCATAGCTGAAGTCAGGATTTCAGCCACAGAATTGATTCTGGGCAGGTTCTGTAGTTCAGTCTGTCGGTTTACACTGAGTAAATCATTAAAAGCTTCTACAGATAATCTTGAGTCAGGATCTCTGCAGGCTGACACACTGTTTGTGTTAAATCCCACAGAGATCTTTCTGTTCCTTCTGGTCAGTACAATAGGTTTTCTTTTCTTACTAATGAAGAGGAAGGCATTAACAACATGCACCTTAGTTACTGTATGTAAAAATCCATGATATGAGTCAGTCTTTTTGTGAAAAAAAAACCAAAAACCAGGATCCCATTGTAGCAGAGTGCATTAATAAAATTGTCAGGCAGCTATTAAAATAGCTTGAGATTATCCGAATTTTTATGGGTGTCTAAAAAGGCCGAATGGTACTTGTCTTTGATCATAAAAAGAACATCTGTTAGTTTGTGAAAGACTTCTATAAAAGTGTTTAATGGTTAGACTACAGTACATAGCTCATCATAGGGTTATTTCACAAATTAAATAAATTTTCTGTTTGAAATGGTCCCTGTGGAGACTCTTATCTGCTTAAGATTTTCTATTCCTGATTGTATATCATGGTGTTATCTTCTTTTCTGCTGCAGAAGCTTTGAAGCTTCCTTGATTAAGAATCCTATTTGTTAGCTATAGATGAGAGAAATGTTGGGGTGTGTCTTGCTCTTCTGCCTCATAATGCTGCTGTTATCACCTGTATGGGAAGCTGCAGGAGTGAACAGTGAATTACAGTTTATCTTGGGAAAGAGCCAAAGAAAATAAGGATGTATGATGTTAAAAAAACAGACAAATTTTTAACTGTGATTGGAGGTTAATGTTGTTGATTTTAATTAGGAGGAGATCAAGCAAAGAGATGGGACTTACTGATGCTATGAGCCTACCAGAAAACCACTTCTGCCTCTGCACAGCCTCTTCTGGATAAGCTGACTGTCTGGAAGCCCTTTTTTTCTCACGTATTTTTTTTCCCTTGATTGCAGTTTGTTTTGCCATGATATTCTATTATTGAGGAGGCAGTAGGTAAGAAAGTTGATCTCTGTAAATGAGCTCCAGAGGAGGGAGTTTATTATATGGATCAGCATGTGCACATTCTAGTTTATGGGTTTTAATGTGACAAGAGACATAATCAGAAAATTCAGGTTATGAATTGCTGCCAAATTAGAATGGCTGCAGTTTCTGAAACATCTGTAGTTCTTTTTTAGCTGAACGGTTCTTTATCTGTTTCTGTCACTAGGCATAAATTTTTAGAGGTGAAAGGCCAACAATACATAGAAACTGGGTGTGACTCATAGCGGGGAAGATTCTAAAACAAATTACAAGCAAATAAAAGATTTAGGTTCTTTATTTTTCTATTTTGATTTCCAAAGGATACCCATTGGTCATGTTTTCAAGCTTTTTTTCTATGGGGCCAAGGAATGTTTTAATTACAACTGGAAGCTAGTATTCTTTTGTCATCTTTTGTTTCAACAACTGGACATTTCAGAAAAAAAGCCTATCAAATACTAGAAATAATAAAATCTTGTTGGCAGAAATAAAATTTTGAGGACTTTTTTCTACCTTCTCAATATGAAATTAGTGCTTTCCCTGCATTATTTTTCTCCAGTCTTTGTTACCCTGCCACTCTATTCTACATCTGTCTTTCTGGCTTAGATGCCATGATGTATCAAAAGTCCAAACTAAACATTGTATGACTCACACAGTGTTAAAGTGGAAAACCAGTTTCTGTCCTCTGAGCTCTTTCTCAAAGAGTTAAAGAGACTTTAATTCTATTAATCTCAAATACTCCATCTGAGAAGAATGGACCTTTTTGAATTGCCTCGCAAATATTTATGGAGAGAAATCTGAGCAGAATACAAAATCAGAAGGGCAACATGCATATCCCCATCTCTCTTAACTAGCAGAATCTGTGATTTCCAAAAGCTCAAAAATCCAGCTCCCAGAGGGTAGACATAGGGAGAAAGAACATTTCTGCTTTGTGGTTTTTTTCTTGGCAGTGGAAGAGTGCATTTCTGGGAACAGGGTGCTAGTAGTCTGCGCTGCAGTGAGAACCTATGAGAACAGTGAGTGGGAACAAACTCAGGAGGAAAATTACAATAATCTCGCCATCCCAACTAAAAAGAGGAAATCAATCAGGATCTGCTGTCCACTAATTAAATGTGGGTAGGGATTTCTCCTGCAATCTGTTTACCTTCTCATGCAACTGTAGACATGCCCTCCCTCATATACACTTAGTACCACTGCCTCATCAGCTCTGAATTTGTTTATTATATTAAGAGAGCTATTTAAAAAAAAAACAATCCAGACTGTAATGTCTGCCAGTCTTATTGGGTGGTGCACACAAACTAAGTCCATGTATTCATCCCTCTGGTCACTTACTCTGTGTTCCCTAGGTGACAGTAGACCAGAGCAACTGCATGAGCAGGCAGTGAATTTGGAGGGAGTGGCAACCTGTCCATCATTCCAATTAATAATGTATAATGATGATTTACCTCTGCATATGTGAAAAAGCCAAGCAGATGAGACACATGGGTCATTCACCTAACAAATGGAGTTCATTGTAAGGTTTGATAGTTATATAACTAGGACTAAAGAAAGAATTATATTTAATAGATAGGTTTCCGTGCCTAGGGCCCTCATTCTAATCACATGCAGTCTATCAAGCACATATGCTTTTCACAGTTCTCTGTGACGTGCATTGAAATAACTTGATATTCTGTTTTCTCCCTTTCTGAACTAGGTATTTTCTCTGAGCCTACCTCTTGCTGCATTAGTAATCCATATTTTTAAGGACCTGAGGCCCCGTTTCCAATTACAAAGGTCTCACCTGAGGTTTCACCTTTTTGGTTTCATATTGCAAATCATGTCTGTAATACTGTCCTTGACAGCTCATGGGTTTGCATAGGGTAAAGTGGCATAGGGAATATGTGTCTCACATGCTCAAGATGGAAGGTAGAATGTATTGCCAAGAGGTCTACAGCATGATTATCCCATCATCAGAATGAATGCGTGGTATTGCTCTCTGAACAACCAGGGAAGAAGGAACAGAGTGTACAAAATTAAACCAATTTATTAAATAAGTGTACTAGCTGTGTACAGTGAGCCAGAACTGTGGACAGCTACATGAACTAAAAGTCAGGCATGTAAATGAAGTCAATAGTCAGTTCGATTTTGTGGAAATAGTAGAAACTTCACAGGTTTTGTTTTCTTCAAGCAATCTAGAGAATGAAGTGTGTTTGAATATATTACCTCATATATATTATGAGGTGTATATATATATGTATATATATATGAGGTATATCTATATAAATATATAAATAAATATATATTAAAGTATATATACTTTAACCCTCAAGCTAAAAGAAAGAAGTAGGTATGTCTGTAATGGCCTGCCTCACTCTGCACCTCCCAGGTGTCTTTGTTTTGCTTAAATCTGAAGCTTGCTCTACTCTATGGTCTTTGCAGTGATCTCTAGCTTACATGCATCATAGGCCAAGTAGTTCAATTAAATGAAGGATCTTTTCTCCTACTGACCTTTTCCTTACGGTGTCATTTCTGTGCTTTGAAACGCTGCCTAAAAAAAGATCTTTGTCCTAGCCCTTCCACATACATACCAAGAGTTTCCATATCTTTTCTGTGTTTTTATTTTATTTCTTGAATTTAGTCGCAGTGGCATTCATAGTTTGGGCTAAAGTGTAAAGTGTGGTGGTCTGTAACACCCTCCATTGCACAAGGGCTGGTCCTGAAAGGAATTTGTACCTGAAGGGTAAAATTCATAGCTGCAATAAATGGTGAGCAAGTTTATGTCAGTAAAAGAGATGGACAACTGACATTTTCTGTTAAAGATCTATGCCAGTGTAGGTTTCCTTTGCACTGCCTGAATGCTTAAAAAGGTCTTAAGGTGCTATTCTTGTTTGGGTGCAAGATGAGTCCTGAGTCAACTGCTTCTGGTCCTTGTGGTTCTGGGATTCATTCTGGAGCTGGCACTGAACATTAAAGCAAAACAGCTTCTTGAGAGCCATTAAATACAGTCACAAGTAAGTGAAACCCTGAAGCTACTTAAGACTGTGTTTGGGGATGTGGTGTTTTTTTCTGTCTACTTAGGGACTGGAGCAGCTGTCAAATACGTCCTATTCTAACACACCAAGATAATTTGTCTGATGGGAACAGAGGTGGAAGTATATGGAAAATAAGGTGTTAAAATGTTCAGTAGTGCTGTTGACAAATAGGCCAGGCTGTAAACCATCCCAAGTGTGAGGACCTAGCACATGCTTCCTGCTTCTGCCCTTCTGAGACACAGAACTTTGAACATGAATGAAGCCCTACAGTGAAGTGAGCCATCATACTTTTTCTCCTACAAAGTTGTCCTTGGGTGACTCAATGCTACTGCTTTTCTTTCATCCACACAATATGTCTGCCAGTTTATGCTCACAGCAACTTACTGAAATGCACATCACCCCTGAAACTGGCTCAGGATCCCCTGACTTCATTAATTCATGGCATTATCGTGTCTTCCTGCATATGTTATGTTTAATAGACAGTAATAATATTTCTTCCTGTATGCTTCAGGATACGATTATTTCAGGTGCCAAGTGGCATTCTGTAGGGCTGTCTGCAGGCTTTTTGCCAACCTGCTTCAGAGGCATATTGGCACGAATTTTTACAATATTTGGAGATTCAGGCACTTTCCCAGACTACTAAGAAGTCATGGAATCACAGAATTACAGAAAGTTAGGGCTTGGAAGGGACCTCGAAAGATCATCAAGTCCAGCCCCCTTGCCAGAGCAGGGTCACCTACAGGAGGTCATGGAGGAATTCATCCAGGTGGGATGAATTTCTCCTCGTGTTTATATGGAACCTTGTATGCTCAAGCTTATATCCGTTGCCTCTTTTCTTACCATTGGACATAACTGAGAAGAGCCTGGCACTCCTCCTGGCTCTATCCTTTTACGTATTTGTAAACATTAATGAGGTCACCCCTCATTCTCCTCTTCTTCAAGCTGAAGAGACCCAGCTCCCTCAGCCTTTCCTCACAAGTGAGATTTTCCACTCCCTTAATCATCCTGGAGGCTCTGCACAGGACTCTTTCAAGCAGTGCCTGGTCCTTCTGGAACTGAAGGGCCCAGAACTGGACACAATATTCCAGATGTGGCCTCACCAGAGCAGACTAGAGGGGAGGAGAACCTCTTTCTACCTACTAGCCACCTCCCTTCTAATGCACCCCAGGATGCCATTGGCCTTCTTGGCCACAAGGACACATTGCTAGCTCATAGTCATCCTTCCATCCACCAGCACCCCCAGGTCCCTTTCCTCTTCACTGATCTCCAACAGCTCATTCCCAGACCTGTATTGGTACTTGGGGCTTTTATTACCCCAATGCAAGACTCTACACTTGCCCTTGTTCTAATTCATTACATTTTCCCCTGCCCAACTCTCCAGTCTGTCTAGGTCCCTCTGCATGGCAGCACAGACTTCTGGGGTGTCAGCCACTCCTCCCAGATTTGTGTCATCAGCAAAGTTGCTGAGAAGACTCTCTGTCTCATCATCAAGGTCATTGATAAAGGTATTGAACAGGACCGGACCCAGCACTGATCCTTGAGGGATGCCACTACTCACAGGTCTCCAGATGGACTCTGCACCATTGATCACCACTCTTTGGGCTTTATTGTATAGACAGTTCTTAATCAGTCTCACTGCAGATTCTTCTATCCTGCATTTGCTGACCTTACTCACAAGGAAGTTTTGGGAGATTGTGGCAAAAGCCTTCTGAGGTCAAGGTAGACTACATCCACTGGTCTCCCTGCATCTATCCACTTAGTCACGACATCATAGAAGGCTATCAGATTAGTCAAGCATGATTTCCCCTTGGTAAATCCATGCTGACTACTGATAACCTTCTTCTCTTCTATGTGCTTAGAGATGACTTCCAGAGCAAGCCATTCCATCACTTTTCCAGGGCTGCAGGTGAGGCTGACTGGTCTGTAATTGCCTGGATCTTCCTTTTTGCCCTTTTTGAATATTGGAGTGGCACTGGCTTTTCTCCAGTCCTCAGGCACCTCCTCTGTTTGCCATAATCTTTAAAAAATGATAGAGAGTGGTAGGGTGATAACATCAGCCAGCTCTCTCGGGTACATCCCATCAGGGCCGATGGACTTGTGTATATTCAATTTACATCACTGATCTCTAACCCAACCTTCATTGCCCAGTGGTGAGTCTTCCCTCCTCCAGGCTTTCTCTCTTATGTCCAGGGTCTGGAGTTCACAAGGGTTGGTCATTGGAGCAAAGACTGAAACAAAGAAGTCATTCAGCAACTCTGCCTTCTTTGCATCCTCTGGTATCGGGGCTCCCACCCCATTCAGCGGTGGGCCCACATTTTCCGTATTCTTCCTTTTACTACTGGTGTATTTGAAGAAGCTCTTGTTTCTTTTTACTTCCTCTGCTAGTTTGAGTTCTAAGAGGGCTTTGGCCTTTCTTGTTGCCTTGTTACATTCTCTGAAAACAACCCTATAGTTCTCCCAAGTGACCAGTCCCTTCTTCACAAGCCTTTCTGCAAAAATTCCTTGTTGATTCATGCAGGTCTCTTACCACCTCTACCTGATTTTTCACTCAAGGGAATGCACCTATCTTGGGCTTGAAGGAAGTAATATTTAAAAACTGACCAAGTTTCTTTGGTTCCCTTCTGGAGTCTTAGCCCATGGGATTCCTGCAAGTAGATCCTTAAAGAATCCAAAGTTAGCCCTGCAGAAATCCAAGGTTGTAGTCCTACTTATAGCCCTTCATCTTCCTTGCAAAATACTAAACTCCACCATGTCATGATCGATCACTGTCACCACAGCTGTTTAAAACGTTAACGTCCCCAACCAGAATTTATTTGTTAATACAAGGTCCAGCAGTGCACCTACCCTTGCTGGTTCTTAACTAACTGGATCAGAAAGTTATCATCAATGCACTACAAGAGCAAGAATATTGTTACACTGATGTCCTAAAATCCTGAGAGAGCACATCTTAGCTGATATGAGCTAGCTTTACCAAACACTGGAGTGAACAGAATGATGCTGACATATGAGTAAAGAAGCTTCTGTATTCCCTGATTTACATGAATATTCCTTCCTTGAATGTACAGCTTCTTTTATAGTCTAACTAAAAAAAGAAGTGAATAGTTTGAGGAGTAATCTTTCAACTCTAGATCCCTGGTAGGGGTTATAAGTAAAAAGAGTTGAATGACCTCAGCTAGGTCTGACGTGCATAAAGGCTGAAATGCGTAAGCAGAGCAGCAAAAGGATGCGCTGCTGGACTTCAAGTTTTGGGGCACCTCATCAGAATTAGAAGAGGATCTTTGCAGTTTGTCTGTTCCATTCCATAGTCATAAAATTCTTTTAAACACAATACTGGTTAGTGGACATAGCTGGTATGTCAATGAGAAGACTGTGGGGCTCGAAGGTGGGAGTATTCAGAATACTGAGCAGAAAAGAAGGAATAGGAAAAGGCAGAAATAAGAAGATATCCCAAGTTAGTCAAGATCACTTATCTTGAAACCTATCCAAGATGAGGTAAAAATGTTACTTATTACAGGTAATTTCTGTAAAACTAGATAGAAGCAAGTGTGTGTATCTAGAAATTGTCCACATTTCCTTAGCAGCAGCATCTAATCATAAGAAAAAACTTGCCAAGGAAATAATGATGTACAGAGTAACATTAAGGAGCTAACCCAGCATTTAATTCCCTGTAATTTTGGCCTGCCCTTCTGGCAAGGTGAATAGTGCAGCTATTAACCCCACTGAGCTATAGCTAGCAGTAGTCCTACTGTCATTGTTATCACTTTTTTATTTGTTTTGCTCTACTGTACAAGAAGTCTGCTTGTGGACCAGCACTTCTAGTCCCAGTGTCTAAAAGAGAGTGGTAAGAAGGCTCTGTACACCTGTTGTCATGAAACCTAATGGTTTTCTTCCTGAAGAGTTTTGGTCATTGTAACACCCAGTTTAATCTTCATGGGGGGTAGAAGGGCTGAGAATTACTTATAAAATTGAGAAGAGCAGTGATGAAGCTTCATTCCTGTGATTTTTTTTTTTTTTTTTTCCTTCGGTCTTATGCTATTGCTTTTAAAGGTTCAGTTGCCATAACAACCTAAAGCAGTCCTGTATTACCATAGAAACATGTTGTTGTGGGTGACAGTTTTTATGAGAATCTTTTTTTTCCTTTCTCTTCTCTTCATGTAGAAGGCCACTGGCCTTTCTGCAGGTATATCACAGTGCACCACAGGGTCTCCATGAAGTGTCAGAATGATGTAATGAACAACAAAAAACTTAAATATACTTAAATTCAGGAAGAAAATCTGGGGTCAGGGTTGACTAAGAGCAAAGAAAGAGTAAAAGTAAATTCCTGTTGCTTAACTTAGAGGTCAGAAGTATTTATTGAGCTTAGAGCAGGGCAGGCTAATCAGTTCACATGAGCAAATACACAAACAAAGCTGCAACCAAACAGGAGTTGAAGTTTCTATTACGTACCTGGGACTTAGTATAAAAAACCCCAACTTGTCATGACAATCGTAGTTATCAAAAGACAAGACTACTTTAATGTTCTCTGCATGAGGCTGCTCCTTGAGACTATTCAGAGGCTGAAGTGAGAACTGGTGAATGAGGCAGCCCTCCTCTAAAGCACTGCTTCATGCTGAGAGCTGGGTCCAGCTGCATACTGATGGCCTTGCAAGCTTCAGGTTGTTAGTTCTGACTTGGCAAGCCCTAAATTTTTTTGGATCTGTCTATATTGAGGACTTTCCTTCTCCATGTGTGACATCTTTAACCACTGTGCTCTGCAAAGTCTCTTGACTCTTGACATAAAAGGTAATAGAGCTTTTCCTGTCAAAAATCTGCATCTCCATCTACTTATTACTTGGTTCTCCTAAAGCTGTGGACCACTGGAGTATGTCAGCTCTCCTAACTCCTAACTAGTACAGAATGCATTTTTACAGGTTCATAACTTTATGACAAGCCACACAACTTATTTAGAAAGAGGAAAATGAAGCATAGCTGGTCAGCTGTGGAGATTATTATTGATCGGTATTTTTCTGGGGATGCACAACAACTTCCTGTAATCATTTGCATCAATGATTAAAAAACTTCATTACAGATATGCATGTTTTAAAAAATGTAAAAGCAAGCAGCAGAAATGAATTTCAGACACACTTTATGGTTACTGACCCCTTTGCAAGCCTAGACTCAAGCACCATGAATTTCAGACACACTTTATGGTTACTGACCCCTTTGCAAGCCTAGACAAATCTGCTCTTCCTTCCTGTTATCTCATCCTCAGTTCTCTAGGCTCCATTATGGATTTTTTAGCCCTTCATGGAGTGATGATTAGTGGGAAAAAGGATTTCCTCTCTGCTTTCTGAATGCCTCCCTCCAATCTGTTTAAAGGTGTGACATCCAAGGTGCTCCTTATTCATAACTGTAATGGTACTGGAAACCTCCTCCATGATCTTGAACTTTCCAGATGAGACCTGTTTCATCTAGTGTAATCAAGGTTTTTTGGGTACGATTCCTTCCTTGCTCTTCTTCAGCTCCTTTCTCTAGGCAAGAAGTTTCAAATTAATAAGTCAAAGAGTAAAGTTTAATGTTGTCCTTTTACTTTACAGACTGATGACCTGTTGGCTACTGCTCTGCAGAAAAAAAAAAATGTAGTGAAACTTCAGAGGGACTTTTATATCACCTTGAAATTAGTTCCTGTTTCAATTAAATTACTGAAGACTGACCACCATGCAATGTGATTTCTACTCATTAATCTTACTAACTAGCTACACTGAGTACAAATCCATTCTCTGAACAGTCCATCTGCCTCTAATGTAGAACAGGCTGTCATAGCCTCTTTTTTTTTTTACTAGTCTTGCTGTAAATTCTGCTTCACAGTTTGATTTTATGGCTGAGTTAGAAGATCTTAATTTACTCAAGAGCTGGACTGTGTGTAGATGCTCAAATCTGCCATCTTTTTCATCTCTTTAATAATTAGAAAGCTCACTGTTGGGCAGGACATAAGCATGTGTGGGTTCTTAAAGAGCAATAAGGTCAAACTAAATAATAGACATACTTTAAGCTTTTAAAAATTGCTTTACCTTACCCAGTACTAATGCTAAGGCAGCTGTTACTCCTTATATGAGCTTCATTTTTAATGGAGCCCTCTATATCAACAAATAAACCTTCCTTCAGTTTCACAACTGATTTTTTAAATTCTTTTCCTGTCTTACTTGACTGAGATTGCAGTTTTAAGTGATCTCAGGTAAAGGAGCAAGATTGCAGTCACAGGGAACATGACAGGTATAGATCTAGATATGGAGTATGTACTTGTGCAGAGAGAGCATCTATGGAGATTTCCCTTTCAAACAGAACCAAAGGTAAGGATGATCTGCAGGTTGCAATGTGCTCTTTGCTAGCCATCTGACAAAAGAGAAGTTATCCTAAACCCAGTGTATTCCCCTGGGAGCTTCAGTGTACTGGCAATACAGAACAGATTCACATCATTAGCCTGACCCAGCCAGTACCATTCAAGCATGGGCAGCAATGACTACACTTGAATTCATCAGTGTTTCAGTGACAATAGTTTTTTATGTGCTCCAGGGCTATTTTGTAATTGCAGATTTGACACCAATATTTGAGCTGCCTTGTTTTTCAGGTGTCCTGTAGTTTACAACCCTCTTTCCCATCATCAGGTGTTTTCTATAGAACATCAAAAATGTTAACAGCCTACAGCTGAAGTCCATCTGCAGTTCCTTGCTGGAACACTCTCTCTGTGCTGGCAAGGCACACATCACCAGATACCCAGGTCTGTACTTGACCTTTCCTTGAAAAGCACAAAACTTAGCAGAGACTTATTGGTAAAGGATGGTGTTTAGTGATAGAGTAAATAAAAAACTTGGTACTAGATAAAAATGTCACACAGACATCTAGAACTACGTGTTAATCTGGTATAAATTTACTGAATCATTTCTGTT
Source organism: Phaethornis superciliosus (assembly GCA_023637945.1). Taxonomy (NCBI): domain Eukaryota; kingdom Metazoa; phylum Chordata; class Aves; order Apodiformes; family Trochilidae; genus Phaethornis; species Phaethornis superciliosus. The sequence continues at coordinate 57,591,197 of JAJQWJ010000001.1, read as the reverse complement.
CCAAAATACTAATGGATTAACTATTCTGAGAAACCTTACCCTGGATCAGATACCATCTGTCTTTCCATAGTAAGCTTAAAGTCAGCATAAACTCCAAATCATGTGTTCCAGCTAATGCAATAAAAATGTCATTCTGTGCCCACATTTGGTTAAGTATCAGATTTGCTTTGCTTGGTGATTCAGTCATGAGCAGATCCTGTATACTAATGAACATAGAGCTGTCACTGGAGTGGAGCTTGGACTAACTTTGTTGAAATATATTGCTCTAGGGTACCTTGCTGTGTAGCTCTGACTTTCACATTGAAGGCAGATGGGAATGCTAATTTCTTGGGATGAAGATTGCAAGGCAGAATCTAAAGTAGAAGAAATTTGATTTTAGTGATTCCAAGCTATAATTAGTCTTAATTTATCCCATGGTAGAAGAGGAGGATGTTTAATCATTTCTCTTAACAATATGTAAGGTCTCCAGGCTGTCAAAATTAAGAATTAAAGACTGGGTTAGAAATCTCTGGAAAGTGTGTTGAGACCTGGAAAGCACCTTTCATTATTTTCATCCCCCTGTGGGCAGTGCTTGAAAAAACAATGATAAACTCTTGAGGAAGCTGCAACTAGAGTTCAAAGTAGAGACAGAAAAGTTGTGATTTAAGGCTGAGAGGTTTGGAAGAGGGAAAAAAACCAAACTCATGTCCACCTCTGCAAAAAGACACTTAGGATATGCTTCTAAAGACATCCAAAAGAGCTAATACTTTTTGTTCTAGTCTCTAAAGACTGTCCCTGTCTGGCTTATCTGTCAAGCAAAACATGATCTCTTTCCTAGGAGCTTTGTAGCTCTGGTGCCTTATTCATAGTGGGTCCATTGTCAGAGGAAGGAACTCTTCCAGATGAATCAGGATGAAGTACTATCACAATTGTATTATTAACCCAAAAGCTTGAAGCACCTTTACCAATTACTGATACCCATTTCCTGCCTTGCAATTAGAACCTCTCAGCAATATATTGAAAGCAATGGAGTATCATTCAGCGGGTGCCATGAGTGAAGTTCTAAGTAATTAGTACTAATGATACTTGTGAGGGAAAAGAGGTGTGGCTGAATTACGTTTTCCCCTTATAGACTTAGAATATACACAAACTGAAACTAGTTATTTAATTAGATGTTAGGGTTGTTGCAGAGTTTATGTATTCTAGAGCTGTTGGTGAGGAAGTATATTGTGATAGCAGGACATTATAACCATTTATTCTGAGATCTCACCAAAAGTTTTAATGGAATTGTGTAGGATGAGGTGAAAATCCAGCTTTTAATTACACAACAGTACATACATGAGATGAACTGTGGGATTTGCCTTTTAAGACAGAAGACTTTAGTGAGCAGCAGAGGCCTCCCAGAAGGAATTTTATCTCCTATGCTCAACATAAGACCAAGATAACAGTTCATCCAGGTATGGAGGTTTTTTTCTGAAAAAGAAAAACCTGTGAAACTCTTAAAATCCAAGAAAAAGCTAAAGAACCACACTGTTGGAAAGTGTGAAATACAGATAAATTTGGTGATCATGAGAGAGATGTTATAGCTTTCATGTGGCTGTAAATAGCATGTGATTTGTCTGCTTACGCCTGAGCTCTAGAGTAAGGGTCTCTTTTGTTTATTCCATACACTATAGCCCATGTTATAGTAACACAGCCCTTTCCCTGAAATGTCATTGCAGTATCAAGAGGTGTTGATAAATACTTGCCAAACTGATGTGATTCCTTGTGAATCACAAGATCCCACTACAGGATGGCAAGAAAAACAGATAGATTTGTCTGGCTGTATGGTGCTGTTATGAGGGTGTTTTAGTTGTCCAGTACTCTATGGGTGCTCTGCTGTCCATGTTTACTGTCAGCACTGACCAGAGCTTTTTCTCTCCACATCACTTAAATCTCAAGCCATATTCAGCATTTGAAGAAGGAGAATTTAATTCAAACAGGGGCTCAGTACCAGGGAGCCCCACAAATGAGACTAGAATACTGTCTCTCAGTTCGCATGAAAAGCACAACAGATCATAGCTGTCCCTCTTTATTTTCTAATATACCGCTTTGCACCAGTTTTCACCCCATTCACTATTGCTCTGTTTTGGTTTCTATTCCTCAAGCTTATTAACTTGTGCTTTTTCCGGGAAGATTTTATTTTTATTAGTTCCCTACCCTCGTTCTTATCCCTCTAAATCTCTCTGTAACATTTCTGGTCTGGTGGTGTGTGCAATAGCTCTCAATTTAATGACACCTACACTGGTAATCAGAGTGAATTTTACCCTGCTTTCAGCACTGTTACCATTCAGTTGATCAGCCTCAGCCAAAGAGCACAGAGGAATTTTAGGAGCTCGGTGTATCACGGGTCAGGATTTATGGACCTGGCTGAAGCTCCAAATGAAAAGCATGTATGGTATGAACATGCACTTTTTCTAGCTGTAAAATAACTGCAGGATTCTGTTTTTATTTTCTGTGCCATTCCTCCCTTCAATCTCTTTTTATTTTAAGGTTTAATCCTCTCTTCAGAATTTTCCCAAGTCACAGGTTATTATTATCATGGCCAGTTCAGCCATTCCATTATGAATGCCTCTGATTTTATGCAGAACGTCACTGGAAAGGATGTATCTCTGACCCACCTACACTGCTCACTAAGTCAGCTGCCTTTGAAGTACGTATAATAAACTTCCTCTGATGGCAAAAAGAAAAGCCTCATTAGTTCCAGCCCATATGTGGGAGACACCTCTAATCCACACTCGTTCTGCTTCTTTCTTTTTAATGTGTAACTGTTGATACAGATGACTCTTAGCAGAGTCATGTAGTCTTATGCTGGTGAAATTTTTCCTCCATTTTCCCAACTTTCCTTAAAATTTTCAGTCTCTCACTCAAGGACTGGGTATCATTTATGTGAGGGTCTGCAAAATGTTTGGCAAGAGACTCTAACAAAGAAAACCATGTTCAGTAGGTTGTGATGGCTGAACAAGGCAGACATCTCCTCTCCAGTAGAATCTCCAGACAGATAAAGGTAAAAAAGCTCCAAGATGTTGCATCTATTTAACACTGGCAGGTCTCCTGAAGGGGCTATATGGCAGTGAAAACCAAATAAAACCAAAATGTCAGATGTCTCTGATTATCTCACTTCTTTTTCCTTTGGGTAATTTTCAATCTAAAGTCTATAGCATGACTTAAACCCCTTTGTATACCAACCTTGTTTAAGCTGATCTGCATCCGCATTTCACCTTGCTCACACAGTGAAGTTACTTAAAAGTCTGATCAACCAGACTTGATGTTACCTGTTTGTGGTCTAGATAAGGTGAACTGCAACTTGCATTTGCTTGAAACCAAAGAGTTGTTTCCTGTGATGCCAGTCTGACTTTGTCTAGTGCAGTGTTTTGCACTGGTACAGTGACACCAATGATTAGAATTTGGGTAAATCATTATAGCATGCAAATACTTTTGATGGGGAAAACAAAAATGGTATTTATAGGCAATTCTCTTACTCTCTTACAACATCTGATATTTTCCCTCTTATTAGAAGGTAAGAGGAATTAAGTTACCCAGTAGACAGAAACAATATTCTCATTTACAAGTAAGGTAGGTACTCCTTTTATTTTGGTTTATGTGTGTTTTTTGCTTTTTAAAAAATTAAACATATCAGGTTGTACTGGACCTGGTTGGAAGAGAGTTAATTATCTTCACAGCAGCTCAAATGGTGCTGTGCTTCAGATTTTTGATAAAGCCAATACTGATAGCACACTAATGTTCTAACTTTTGCTGAACAGTGTTTGCACAACATCAAGGCCTTCTGTTTTGTATTCTTCCCACCCAGGGGAGGTTAGGGGATGTTCAGTATGTTGGGAGAGGACACATCCAGGCAGGTGACACCTGAAATAACCAAAGAGATACTCCATACCACACAGTGTCATGCTCAACAATAAAAGGGAAAAGATGAGCCTTGAGGGAGGTAACTATCTTTTGCTCAGGATGCATTTACATCATTTGTTTGGTTTTTTCCCTTCCCTCTTCCACTTACCCTTCACTTTTTAAACACTTCTTTGCTTGTTTTATCTTGACCCCCAATTTTTTTTTTTTGCTTTTATTCTTCCTTTTTCTATTCTCCATCCCATTGAGTAGGACAGAGAGTGAATGAAGGGCTGCGTGGTGCTTAATCTGCCCACCAAGGTTAAGACACAACACACATACCAAAAGCTCTGCTAGTCGGTTATCAGTATGGGATCAGTATGTCTTTATCTCTATGGGATTCTGGCTGGCTGCATAAATGTTTGATAGCTGCCAAAGGAATACCATTTTTGTTGCAGAGCCCCGGCATCAGAAAAGATACGTATAACTGCGCCAGAGAAAGTAGAATTATCATAATTGCTTTCTGCATGCAGGAGGAAAGATCCCATGTGAGCAGAAATATATGGACCTGAAATATTGACTTTGAGAGGTTACTTCCTGAGACATGCCTTAACGGGCATAGCCTGCCATGGCAAACCCCTCAAAGATCAGTATATCTACTTAAAAATCACGATGCTAAAAAAAAAAACAAAAAACAAAAACCAACAAAAAAGTACATAGTAATTGTTTGTGTCTGGATACACTTCCTTGCTTTATTCTTTAAGAAAAGCAGGACAAAAAAAAAAGGTTTTCCCATTGTTATATACTTCTAGCATATGCAATACTAATAAACACCTTAAAAGTATAGTACAGCTCCTGCTCCCTAGCCCCACAGAGAAAGAAAGATACTGGACTGTAGAAACATAATTAATTTACAGGAATTTCATTTTCCAAATTCTTAAGTATGTTTCCAGCCCCTGACATAAAACAGTGTATTAAAAAAATTTCACAGTGTGGTCAAAGTTCCTTGGCAGATATTGTGGGACATTTTGATCCTCTAGCCCAAAATCTGTTTAGCAGGGCACAAATAAGAGCAGTAGGTACTGCAGAGCTTAAAATATATGGGGCATCACTAAACAAAAAAAGCAGTAGTATGGTTATAACACCACTCTTTCCCAAAAAGGAAATGGGGAATTTTTACAATAAGAAATGATTTTTGCCTTTTAATTGGGAGTGCTTCAGAATCCTACCCAGCATACACCTCATTGGAATGAGTTATGTGATTTTAGTCTATGGGAATTATTTGGTAACATATCAAATATGTAATTCTGTGAAGAGAATCACCTCAAAATTCAGAGTAACTGATGTCTGGCATAATCAAGCCTCTGCTACTTTGTCTTTAAAACCTCTTGTTCCCCACTAAATACTCCTTTCCCTTTTTTTTTAACATTGCACAGTAAACTCCATCCAATGATGTCAGCAACTGATCTCATTACTCATTTGGGAGTGTAATTATAAGTGTAAACTGGGGACTTTAGCATGGCCACAAAGAGGTGAAGCTAAGGTAAGAAACCTTGCCACCTCACACGGTTTGTTGATTCAAATCCCTCACTAAATTTAAAATTGAACCTCATGCTGATAGATCCCTTTAGTTCTGGCATGTTCACTGTTCCATTTATTTAAATAGAGTCTTCTCTTGACAGTGTCCTCTCTGTCTACCATTCAAGAAAACAGTATAACTGAAAGCACCTTCTCCAATCTGCTCCTCAAGAAAGATGGAAAGTATGCCCCACCTTTAAGCTAGTATGCAGAGGCATGTGGCATTTGGGGGGGGGGGGGGATTAAACAGGCAAATGTTCTTGGCAGGTAACTCTTGTTGACTTGCCAGTTGCCTAAGAGGAAATGAGTAACCTGCTGACTTTCTCTAGAAAGGGCTTGGGAAGCTACTGAGATAAGCCCAGGATGAAGTGGTGCAAAAGGGCTCTCTCTTTTTAACAGTTTCCTTTATCTTTTACTAGCTATGCTTTTTTATACTGGTAGAATCAGCACTGGGTCTGGGCCCCTAGGAAGAAAAGTTCTTCTTCTGATATCATGTCATAACCCTAAATAAAGACCCCTTGCCAGGGAGAAGCCAGTTTGGCCAGTTATTCAGAATCACTCTTACTAAAATCAGTGTGAGCTGCAGGTGTTCTGACTCCTTCAAGAATCCTGGCTCTCTGAACAGCATTCAAACTCATTCTTCTTTGCAGGTCCCTTATTTTTCTTCTTTATATTTTTATTATTATCTTCTACTCACTCTCCCCAGTAATGTAGCCCTCATAGACCACATGCAGCTGAAGAAGAGGAGGAAAGGCGAAAGGTTTAAGGTAACCAGCTCAGGAGCCATTTTGCCTTTCCCAGTCACTAGCAATGGGTCAAAAGAAGCCTTCCATTATCAGCCTGCCAAAGCTGTAGCTCCTGGTTCAAGACTAGATTCTGCTATGATTAATGAAATGTGTTTAGCAGTCTCATTTGAGGTTTTAATGGTCTGTTAACCGTATTATGGCTTTAGCATACACTTCAATATGATTGATAGCCTATTTGGGAATAGGAAGCAGGGTAGAGGGCTGCTTCGAGGTGTGCACACTGAACAAAGAGAGAAGTGAAAAATAACTTGATAGCTTCTGGAAGTACTGTGTTGATCCTTTAGGATATGTCTCTATGGGGGCCAAAACATGTACATGTACCCCTGTGCTAGTTAGCTGCACTAGTGATGTTCTATGTTGGGCTGATTAGTCCTACTGAGAAGTGACAAAAATACGGAGTGGCAAAGTGCTGCATTAACACAGTTGGGTGGCTTCTGCTACACAAACAAACTGAGATATCTCTGCAAGACACTGCAGTGTGCCAGGTTCATACACCTTTCCTTTTCTGTGTATCTCATCCTTTTCTGAGAGCCATAACATGCTACTGTTCTTCCCTACATTAGCAGTAGGGTAAACACAGATCTCTCTTGAATCAGTCAGTTTCCCGTTTCTTAAGTTTAGTGGGAGGATTGCTGACATGCAGATTGGGACCTTGCTTTGCCTCTTGTTTAGCCAGCCATGAGCCTGAAGGGAATATCTTGCAAGTGAGACAACAACCTTGAGGAGTACCTAGCAAGCATCTACAATTTAAATTTAATGACCTTATTTAGCTAAGTACATAATCATAGGCTGATGTGTAAAAGTTCATGAGTAGTCTCATTGACTTCACCAAGACTGAAACTGATGATGAACTGAAATACAGTACTGAGTTAGGGCTGATAATGTCTGAACCTGTCCTGCCTAATAGATTCAGGGCCAAGTGTTGCTCTCCATCACCATCCTCTTTTATCCCCCCCTCACTGAACAGGATCTGCCAAATATGGTCTTTCCAAATGCAGAGATGTGAAGTACCAACTTCCTCTTAGCCCTTTGATGTTGGAATTTAAGCTGAAGTTTAAGATCATTGAGTTTAGCATTGGGAGAAAGATGGAGCAGTCAGCAAAATGTCACAGGTGACTATGATGAACTACTGCTTCCCATTGGCAAGTGCTGTGGCAGATGATATATGCTGGAGGCTACAGAGCTCAATGATTCCTAGGAAAAAAGTTCTTGCCCCAAACTCATAAATTCTTAACACTAAAATAGTTTTGTAAGTAAACTTCACCAGGTTAAAGGTGTTAGTATCAGGACAGTGGAGCCAGCCAGAAACCGCCAGCTTCCATAGAAACTGAGTTTTAATCTGTCCTCTTTAGCTCAGTTACTGAGCTCTCACATGTCTTAATTGTTAGTATGATAATTTTGATAATTTTTTAAAATTAATGTTATGAATATGTCACTTCTCTGTCCATCTCAACATGCATCTATCAATTTGCTTGTCACCTGTCTATTTATATCACATAAAAGATGTGAACTTTGTCATCCATTTATTCATCTTCCTTAGAATGTTCATGAATTATTCTGGTCATTTAAATGCATCGTAGCATTCATTTTGTGGGTATCTGTTCTTGGTAGCAATAAATCTGTCAGTTTAATTGCTTTCCCTTTAGCCTCAAACTTTTTCTCATTAAGTCAATGAGCAATAATATTATTAAGGATACTAGGGCGGAAAAGTTGTTACTGGTTTTCTTTGAGCTCTTTTATTTAATAAAATGAACTATCTAAATAATAATCCCTCCCTACTGTTTCCTAAATGGTTTTCCTTCTTGTTAGGCACATGGGAGCTTCTGCCTGTTTGCTTTTTAATTAAAAGTAAGTTTTCAGCTACCTCTTTCATCATCAGAATTTTCTGTCACCTTGAAATGAAAGCTCTGGCATTGTCTTTTAAATTATTGAGCACTGGCCGACTGGGGGAGTTCAGTTCAGAGTATACATTAATCTTCTTAACTACTCTCATCAAACTGACTGTCCAGTCTGCTATGGTTTCAGTGTTCCTGTTTGCTGTCTCTCTTTTCTTCATCTACCCACCAATACATATAAAACATGAATATAATCTTTCTGCATGCTGACTAATTACCGAGTTATATATTCTTCGTGTCCTGACATGCTATAAAACATTCCCCAAGGTCGTGTCTGACATGAATAAGTTGGTGTAGAGAGCTTTTCATTTGCCACTTTGTTAGCAGAACTTGGAGTTGAAAGCAGCATTGCTGGGGAGTTACTTCACACCCTCTGGGAAAACATTATATATCTGTTTTGTTTTTTTTTTTTTTTGTTTTTTTTGTTTTTTTTTTTTTTTTTTTTTTAACTTTCAAATTCTCTGATTTGCGAAAGATCTAAAAAATTAATCCTTTAAGCAGGGCTGAACTAATTTGCAATCCTAACAACTATTTAGAATCTTCTGTTGAAGAAAGAAAAAAAGATTAGTGATTTATGCACATTAATGTTGTCAGAGTATTGGCAAACTTCATTGCTCATGAAATAAGTTGCTTAAAATCCATAGCTGGGTTGAGAACAAGAGGAGCAGTTCCACTGGGTGGAACAGCAGGGACCTGGGCTCTGCTTTCCAGCTCTGCCACAATCATACCTGAACATCTTACTGCTTCTGAAGTCCTGGTTGTGGAAGGCAAAAAAAAATTGTTTCCTTTCTGCTTCCCATGGTCTATCTTGCCTAGTCATTATAAGATGTGTATCTGTACAGAACCTAGCACTTTAGAGCACTGAATAACCTACTCCTGTACAAATAAACTGTCCATAGGAATAAATAAATATTTCCCACACCGAGTCCTTTTTACACTGGGAATTCACAGTTCCCTCTGATTTATCTCACGTTTAGTCTCAGCAGAATAGTTGTGCAAGATTTACTGTGAATACGTGAAGTTATAGCTGTCTGGTTTCATTGTGTTTGCTCAGATGCTACGGTGTGCACTCCTGAATGATAACTGTCAGACATTTTAGAGTTCAAATAGTGTCTTATATGAATATCAAATTTAATGCCACACATGATTCTGATACTTTCTTCTCACAGTTTCTTCCCATGAAAGCATCAAATTAGATGTACTCTCACAGCTATCAAGCAGCAATTTACACATCCTGCTATGCCATCCTGCTATAATTCAAAAAATATAGTGGTTGGATCCCTTTGCATTTGGGAAAGTTGTTAGTTTTAATTTAGCTTGCTCTTCTAAGGAACTAAACTTGGGCTGCTATGAACGCAGCAAGAATTCATGAAGCCCAGTTCCCCAAATGGCAGAGCCTCTCTTACACAGCCACATGCTCTGGGGAGTGGGCCTTGGCCAGAGAATGGCTTGCCAGCAAGCCTAGTCTTGGTCTGGCAGCTTTCCTCACCAACTTGCCCAAAATGGGAAAGTGGGAGGTTGTTAATCAAAGCCAACAGCTGGTGTTTCAATGAGAAAACACAGGAAAAATGCTTCATTTGTCTATAGTATAAATTCAGCAAGTCAATTCTGACCTGCTACAAGTTGGAACAGCTCCATTTGGTATAAAAGGAGTCATACCTGCTTATTCTATCTCTGTATTGACTCCTTTGAGTTAATGTGTGTGAATGGAGGGTCTTTGTTCCCCATCACACTGTCTCATGCACCTGAATCCATTACATCAGGAACCAAACCAGCTGCTGTTGCTGATATCTAAGACTACCCTGTTAGTATTTATTTTATTCAGCTGCCTCTCAAAGCCAGCAGTGCTGTATTTGGAGAGCTTGATGGTGCTGGTATTCACCGGTGTTCCCATGAAAGAGCATCTGAGGACACGGGTGCCCATGCAGCAGATCTCATCAACTTTTAATCCAGACACAGGCAATACAGTTTCATTCCCAGGTATGGTCTGCAGTATGAGTTGAAGTTGATAAAAGGAAAAGAGAGCAAATTTCTTGTGCAGAGGTAAAAGGACGAGAGATTTCATAGTGTCGAATCTAGATCAAACTTAATGCTCAAAAATGCTGTACAGTCTGCTATAAACAAAATTTAAAAAAAAAAAAATAAAAAATGAACAAAGTTATGTACTGGATGAAGTTCAAAGTTATGAATCAAATTAGTCATCCTTTTAAAAAGTGATTGACATATTCTGAAAATCTCTATTATTCACAATAACAACCTTAAAAGCTTTTCCACAAGATTCTCTTGTTATCAGCTCCTAAGCAAATTTAACTGTATTATTTTTTACTTTTTTCTTAGACTCTGATTACTTATTAGCCTAACCAAAACATATATATATATAAATATAGGAGGGCTGGATTTTTTTTTTCTTCCCTTTCCAGTCAAATATGACCTGTTTACCAGTCCTATTCAGGAATGTATCTCAATCTGTCACCATGGAGATCATTTGCTGTCACAAATGTAAGATTGTAGAAGTAGTTAATATGTCAGGTAGACCCAGACTAATTATAAAGGAGAAAAATTAAATTTAAAACACACATTTATTGACAATAAGTAATAATGGGGAAGGAAATTAAGCAGCAGCTGAAGATTGTTACATGGTCTAGAAGAAATACATCAAAATTTTTATGAAAGCTACTGTGTGTTTAAATCTCTTTTGGATTATACTGTGGAAACATTTTAATATGTGCAGAATCGTATACCTTATAGCTTGCTTCTGGAATCCACTCTATAATTCTAATATAAAATTCTGTTAGCAGTTCCTTATGCTTATTTCCATGTTTCCCCACATTGGCACATCATACAGTTGCAGGCATGTATATTGTCTTAGTTTCTGTCTCATTCACAGTGACTTACTGATAGAGTATATCCATAAGTTATTAGAATTAGTAAAAGAAGCTTCTTTCTTTGTTACATTCTTCAGTATTGTTAATCTAGCTTCTGATACATATACATATGTGCATGTGTTCAGTTGTGTGATCTAAAGCTCACTGAAATTACTGAATGTCAGGCCGTGGTTTTTATTGCACTTATATTCACTTTCTATTTAATGACTATTTGCTTTGAACATTTGCCAACTTTTTGCTATTCTCAAGAACAAATAATAGGTATGCTATTTCCCAGACAGTAGAGTTGGGAAGAAATAAAAATAATAAGAATACTAATAATGAATCTGTATTATTTGTTTTATCTAGCCTTTTTTCTTTTCTTCATGAAAAGAAAATGTTTATTTTGCTTTGCATAGTGCAGTGGTAATAAGAAAGTTTACCTGGAGATAGATTTCCCTCTTATCTATCATTTAAAGAGACTGTGAAAAGGTTTGGTAGACCTAAAAATCAATTCATTGTACTTTGTTGTTTGATGCATCTGTAATGGATTTTTAAAAATTACTATTTTTTCTATGTTTTGTTATGGCTTGAAATTAAAAGAAAAATCCCAGAAGGATTTATTTGCTTTCTGCAATAAGAAGTAGACATCCAGTAAGGAAAATGGCAACAGCATTATCTTCTGAAGGGAGATATTAAGGATTTGCATTAGTAACCAAATCAGTTCTTCCCTACTGGGTTTTCTTCCAGCCAAGATACTAGTCCAAAAACCAAGGAGTAGCTTGAAACTCTTGCATCCTACTTGACATTGACTAGAGAATTAAGTCCAAAGCCTTGCATTTTTTTCCAGCAACTAGATTATTTTGCTCAATTCTGCAACCAAGCTCAGATGTTCATTTCTCAGAACAGTTTGCTAAATGTGACTTCAAAACACATTTTCATGGAAGCAAAGAAATTTCTCTGATCCACAGTTCAGGCACAAATTCAGTTCTTCTTTAGTACAGTCCATAAAACTCTAGGTATGTCTCTCTCAATTCTCCTATCCCAGGCTAGCTGCATCTCAGAGTTGTTGATATGGGCAATAAGAGAGGCAAAGGATATTTTGGACTTATTGACCCTCACTCAGCAACTCTATCTGCAACGTTAGTTCTCTCTTCTGCTACTGCAGAAAATAAATTTAAGCAGGAAGAGCTGTGTCTTAGGTTACCCCCCCCCCCCCCCCCCAACCTCCCTTCTCTTTGTTTTTCTCAGGGGTCAAAAAATCCTATGTTCTATAGCCACTTCTTCTTTTCTGAGATATTAAGTCTTTTTATTACTTCCCACTATTTTTTGTGTAAAACAAAAAACTGACAGTCCCTTTTCTCTCTGAGTGTCTGCCAGCAGACTGCTAACATTTAGCAAGAGCTCACTGAAGTGCCTGACAGCTTTACATTAAGGAGAATTAAAGTAGTGTAAACTAAAAACAGACCATGGAGGGACCCTACCTTTCTGGTCTGGAAATTGTCCTTGGTCCAGTAACACATTTGCATGACATTGCAGTCATTTTAGCTGGGAGAGAAGAGTGTGCAAGAAGATAACTTTCAAGGTATGTTGATTTATCCTTTAACTCTTGCCAGTGAGTCACTGCTGTTTTGATCATTTTGTTTTTTGAACTGCAGACTCAGTAATAGATTGTAAGAAGCAAACGAAGGGAGGGTTTTTTTTCTCTCTTGCACCAATTTAAAACATAATTTTCATGTTTCATCTGAACAAGGATGATTTAATTAAATACTTTAATCCTGACCACAAATAATTTATGTAGTGGTTCAGAGAGAGAAGCCCAGCATTGTCTTGCCAGCATTTACTTAATCCTGTCGTACCTGCTTGATAATTACTCCCTCAGATCTGTCCTTGCATTATCTATAAAATTAGCTTAGAGGACTTGTAGAAAAAGAGGAGGGGGAAAATACTTCAAATCATGTAGTAGTTTATGATTGCTGTTGAGTCAGCCCTCATTCAGTCTTTGGAGACAAACTTCCCATCTGTTGCAAAATGAAATAACATTAATACTTTGCAGTTTTAAGAACTGATCAGAATCTGATAATGAGATATAGAAGATCTTTTATCCACCTCCAGTACAGATAATGGTCTCTTTTTAATGCCTTAATATCTTAAGTCACATCTTACATAAATCTTCTTTCCCTTCAGTGCATGCATACTCACACATTTCTTTTCCTGCAGCATTGATCTTATAAGCTTAAATGGGAAATTGTTTATTTTCTTTTCATGGAAAGGCAGGAGCTGTGGTTATAACAAATGGAAGGCTGTCCCAGAATTTGATCTATGCCTCGGAGTTTGTTTCCTCCCTCATGCAATTAATGGGCTGAGCCTAAGTGACAGAATTAAGAGCTTTAAATTCAGTCAGAATGTCATATCTTTTTCTAGAAGGAAAAAAAATAGCATTGCATGAGTTGTAGAAGGGGTGTTGTGTCCTTCTATTTTTTGTTTGGCTTTTTTTTTATTATTATGGATGTACAGTTGAAAATGATACCTACATTTCTTTGCCCATTTAGAAAGCACTGGTGACAATCCATATTTTACAGCATTGAACACAGAAAATAAATTAGAAATAAAACAAACTTGTGAAAAAGAAGTTCACTTCTGAAAACCCTTAGGGCATGATAGGGAACAGGTGTAGGTCTAAGCTAAAAGTAGTGATAATGAAATGGGGAATTAAGAGGTGCCTCAGAGGAACACATAAGTCACTATAATAGATGGAGGATGGAACTCAATGGACTAAAATAAAGAATTAATTAGGGTGCATTTGAAATAAAAAAATACTCTGTGCACAGATGACTACACAAGAGTTATTTGGAGCCACCTACAATATATGTTCTTTGTGAAAAGTAAATCCTAGTCAGACCTGTCTGTTTGGGACTATCCGCTTGGATTTTATGAGTGGGTATAATATTTGTACGTGTCCATGAAAATATCCTATGGAAATAAGACATTTTAATAGAATCACAGAATGGCTAAATTTGGAAGAGACAATAAAGATCATCTAGTTCCAAACCTTCTGTCATGGGCAGGGACACCTAGCACTATATCAGGTTGCTCAAAACTCCCTCCAACTTGGCCTTGAACTCTTCCAGGGAGAGGGCAGGCACAGCTTCTTTGGGCAATCTGCTCCAGTGTCTCACCAGCCTCATAGTAAAGAATTTCATTCTAATAGCTAATCCAAATCTCTCCTCTTCCAAGTTTTAACCTTCACCCCTTGCCCTCTTCCTACACACCCATGCAAAAAGAGCAGAGGTGGAAACTAAGGTGAGATACTGAAGGAAAACTTCCACCAATCTACTAAATTATAGAATCTGTCCTCGCTGCTAACAAGCAGTGTACCTTTTATAGAGAGCAGAACAGATTAAGCTGTAAATGTCCCTTTTACTGGATGCTTTTGGAGTCATAAACTGGTGTCCTTACAATTTTGCTTGGGGTGATTTTAGAAATTATTTCCATCATCTCTTCATTACTTTTCCATGACCTGCATTAACAGATCTTATGGGACTCATAGTTCCTCTTACTCTCCATACAGTCATTAGAGTGGGCCAGTGAAGAGAGCTACTGCTAATCCAGATGGCTGTACATTGATATGAACTAGGTAGGCAGTAACTCCTGCTATAAAGGTGATTATTTCTCAGATTAGTTTGTTTGTGTCTAGATTACTGAGCTATGAATTAATTCTTGCAGTGTTAAATCCAGTGGAAGCCAATATTTCATCTCTAGGTTTAACTGGGTCTTCCCAGTATGCAGCCAAAATTGTCATCAGTATCACCCTTATTTGAATTACTGCCTCTCTGATCTTCAAATGCATAATAATGTGTTGCTATTTTTCAATGCTTGAAAAGCAATCTTTTTTTTTAATTTGCTAAAGTATTAAATGTGTTTCTATTGTGAATTGTATTTATTATAGTGCTTAATAGATCTGCAGCATGACTGACAAAAAAGGTGACATCATCTTCCACTACATGGAACAACAGGCTGATAACAAGTCTGTCATGTGATCTCCTGGTGTGAGAGGGATTACTTTTTTTGTCCTCAAGGGAGAAAAAGAGTGAAGCCCTTTGTTTTGTAATACCTTTTTTACACAAAAGAGCTGTACAGATAGGTTGCAGATAATTTTCTTTATCTTACCTCATGTTTGTTCCCTTTTTAAGAGCAAGTACAGTGTGTCATTGAACATCTGTGATTATGAGTTAGTAGGTTAGCCAAGTCCATTTTACAGCTTTCAGTTTTTACAGTGTTTTTCACATTGTCCGGGTGAAGAGGAGAACAAGGAAAGGGAAAGTCACTCAGATTTGACTTGCTCTTCTTAGCCTCTTGTTTATAGAATTCATTGAGATGCCAGGTAGATTCAGAACTCGTAACAGCATTTTATTGCTTCATAAAATAAATCTTGCTTACACTTCATGCATTAGTAGAGATTAAGGGCATTAACTGACACCATAACTTCCTGCACTTTACATGCTTTCCTGCAGGAGTTGCAGCTGGCTTACTGCATTTTGATGTCTTCAAAATTCTTAATACCTTTATGCCTCCCTCTCATTTTATGGTTTATCTTACGTAGACATTTTTGGTATTTGAGATGATGATTTTGATTCTTCTCTTTAGCTTGCAGTCTAAACCTTGTTATAAAAATCACTAAAAAAAGGCAGTTACAATGGGCGCAGAGTAACAAAGGGACATTGCTATTTAAATTGAAATCTAGGTGAAGTTGGTACATGTAACTAACAAAGCAGTTCACTAAAGTTTTTCCAAAGTGCTGATAGGGGCCTTGCCACAACATCCAGGCACTTGAAATTCTGCTGCTAACCTTGCCTACAGATGCTGTTGTTTTGGTCAACTGCCAGGTATTATCAGCTTGTGTCAATTCTGCATCTTGACCCTCCAGCACCTACCTTCTCAGGAGGTCCAAAGAAGTTGCCCTTGTTGCAAGGAAGAGTAGAAAAGGAGACCGTGGGGTGCTAGTGCTACATTTTACATATTAAAGTAGGGTAAGGACCACATGGACAAAAAATGGGAGGGCCTGCTTGCAGTGTTTTCTTCAGCCTGTAGAGGCTTGAAGCAACTTCTATTGCTTAAAAAAAGTGTCTGTAATATATGGCTGCAGACAGCTTCTCGGCGAGGCCATGCTGTTATACATGAGGAATTCAAAATCAATGAGGTTAGAAAGGGAGGGACAATATGCAGGAATGTTCATAACCAAGTAATCCACAGAAGAGGATACTTCTCTAAGAGGGAAAGTTTTGAATTTTTGTCCAGAAACAGCATTTACTTTTTCCATTTTCCTTCTTTATAAGAGCAAGTTTTGGAGTGCTTGTCCATACAAACACTGTTTCAGTATTCTCTTAACTGGATGGATTTGAGGACAGGTTGTTTAAGGGTGCTTTTTTGGGGTCCCATGCAGATGTGTGTCTCCTTCTTTATGGTGTTTGGCTTTTCCCTATATCTATTTCTGTGACTAAAAGGATCTCTGAGTTCTTCTTTGCATCTCTATTGTTACAACACTGTCGAGTGTCAACACACTTCCAAGGTTTCTCTGATTTTATTTGCTACCGAGTCTAAAGTGAACAGGCTCAGTTGAATACACATATGTATGTCCTCTCTGCTTTGTAGCAACAGTGCAGAATATGTCCTTAAAACTGGGTACCAGGAACTTGAATAGTTCACAGACTTCTCTCCTGATCTTCTCTCTTCCTATAGCAGAAAACAGCAATTGACACAGAGTTGAATCCTAGGCTGACAGAGCTTATTTCAAATCACCTGTGTGAGAAGTTTGAACTATACTTTTTCACAGGTGCAGATGACATGGGTCAGGCTGCAAGTTCTTCAGCTTCCAGGAAGAGTACCACAGAGACTTTTCTAAACATTAGGACTCATAGACTTTTGCACTCTTTTTGCTTTTTACCCACAGAATGTCAACATTATCAAGAGAGCAAACTCCCTGTAATGAAGTCCAGGTCTCTCCCCATCTGTCTCACTAAATGCCACTTGGAGCAAGTGCCTTTTCATTTGACAGTAAAATCAATGAATGAAATATTAGAGGCTTGAATGATATGATGTGCAGAATACATTATGGGAGTTGTCATGTTTCAGTGGACATGAAGTCTTGCCCTTTCTTCCCATTATCATCAACATAACTACTTAGTGAAACCTACACCTTCTGCTCGTCTCTTTTCTTTCAGTTTTTAGCTGTAACTTTGGTAACACTAAATTCTCTCTGGCTCAGGGAAGTGTAATAAAATTCTGCACTCTGTGTACTATTGGGGTCACACTTTTCATCTGTCTCAATTAAAGCTAGACTTGCACTAACTAAATAATGAAACAATGGGGGAGCTTAAGCTGATTTTCATAACACCTGATTTTATCCCTTTACTGAGCTGAGACAGCCTTCTTCCTCTTTGTTCTGTGGTTCTTCAGAACAGCAGGAATCAATCAGTGCTAAGACAATAAACAGGAAAAAAAGAGAAATGTCAGTGCTGAGGTGGACTTCAGTTAAACATCCTAAAACCCCTGAAACTATCCACAAAGACTGATTTGCAGAAGACTGAAGAATATGAGGGTCTTATTGTTTTTTCAAAGCCTTACTGAATTGTCCATCAGGAATATTAACCACTTAATTGTCATGTTAGCAAAATGTAGTCAGTATACATGATAAATACATGTAAAAATTACATGTAGTAAACAGCTGTAAATCAACAAAGTAAACATTATCTGAGGCTTACTATCAATTCCTGAGACATTCTGTACTATTCAGCCTTGGAGCTCAAAGTACTGTGTTAGTGGTGGCTACCTTTGTGCCAATCTTAACTCTGTAGTATTAGACAGGGTTATTACCTGCTGGCAAAACTGAATAAAAGCTATATATGATTTCAGGTTGAGTTTATGAGTAGTACATTTTCAGCAAGAGAACATCTCGGCCACTTTGCCCTGTAAATCCAGATGTCTCCAGGGTACAGGTTAAAAGACAGCAAAGGGCACAGAGAAAGAATGGTTGTGTTCAAATTTAAGAATAATGCAGTGCACACTTATTAGGTATTTGCAGTGCTCCATCTCTTGATGAAAAAATAACTTGCAATACTGTGTCTGGATAAAATTTTCCATTCTATTCTCCAGGTTATTCTTTTCCTCTAACATGTACATCCACTTTTTAGCCTCAATGCAGAATCATGCCCTACTTAGCCTGAAGCTCAGCAAAGAGATGACCCATCTGTGACTGCATGGCCAGTCAACATTAGAATAAGGAACAGATCCCAAGATTCTTGAGCTCATTACTGAAGCACGAAGCTTCTGGTACAGGAACTGTTTTGTTGAATCAGGCAGAAGCATCTCCAATTCTGTAGGCTCCAGATGCAAAGCAGCAGGTTGTTGTGTGGTATCAGAGCTCTATCATAGTTCCTGATATAGGAGTAATTGTGCTTAATCGTTAGATGTGAACAAATGTTTGCCGTGTCATCTGACCATCTGATACTAGTGATGCATAAATAATTTTTAGCTATAGTGTTTGTGAGCTTCAACATGTCTTGAAGCCCATGATTAAAAGCGTAAGGTGACCTGTTTACCTATACCAATTGTCAGTATAGTAAGTGCCATCAATAGTGATGGCAGTAAGTCATAGGCAGATGACAGTATATTACTGCAATCTGTGTCTGCTGAAGAGACAGCTCCTGAACTTTTATCCAGAAAAATTTTCATCAGCTAGTAAAGCCACATTGCCAAGGGGAAATACAGAGCTTGTTTATTTTTTAACAGAACTGAAACCAACAAAGGGGAAAAATAATGTCAACAGAGTTGTATTTCAACACCACATACAATAACTCGCCAACCTTTTTCACATTGTCTGACTGCAACCCTTTTCTACTAACCATGGCGCTTTTTTTACTGGTTTGGTTTGGTTGGTTTCTTTACTTGTCACCAGAAAACAAATCCTTTTCATTTCATTCATCTTGGGTTTTTTCCTGCCATTGCCTCTTCATTCTGGGGCTTCTCTGATGATCAGGGACAGTACTTAGTATACATACTTACTGATTTCTTGTTTAAAAAAATCCTGGTGTGTCCATCAATTTAGAATTTTTTTCCCTCTTAAATAAAATGAAAGGGGGTTAATATCTTGCTGTTCCTCTATGACAACTTCCAAAAAGGATATGGAGCTGTGAACAACTTCCATGAACAGTCTCCAGAATATTTGAAAGCTGTACCTCTAAATCATTGCTAATAGGAATAGTTTTCCATTCCAGTGACCACAAATGGCAATTACTGAAACCCAATGAAGTGTAGTGAAGCAGTGGTGTTATCCTCATTTTCCTGAATGGAAGTGAGGAACAAACAGCCAGGTGCTAACCTCTGTTATCCTGGTATGAATCTGAGTTCAGTTTGCTCAGTTAATGGAGGCATCTTAAGGTTTACGTCACTACAGCTGAAACGAACAGCTGCCTAAATGTCAAGAGAGAAGTGAAGAGACATGTCCAGAATCCCAGAGGATGTACCCAAAGTAAATCTATGGCAGAGCAGAATAGAGCATTCAGGGATGTGGTGAGAAAAACTCAGCCATCAGTGGATGCAGTGAGCTGACAGCTGCTCGAAAGACTAGCTGAGTGGGAATTTCTAAATGATTGCTGCCAGTGACACTTTAAGCACTAGGCCACTAAAAAGAACAGAGCCTCTCAGGATCTAAAATAAGTGTTCTGGGTCTTGCAAGTTGTGGCTTGTGGTCACAGATCACCACTCACTTCTTTGGTGACCTGGGAAATGTCACTCTGTCTGCATATGCCTCAGTTTCTCCTGAAGGAGGAGGTCTCTACTTCGTGAAGTGCTAGTAATGAAAGACATTGCATAAATTAGATTATTGGTAACACATTGCAGCCTGCTACTCAGCTCCCCGTTACTGAGACACATTTCACAGATGGGCTTTGTGCCAACAAAAATGTGCATATCAGGACCTTATCCCATTTATAAAATTGGTACAGTTAAAACAGGCAGAGTCATGATGCAGGGACAATTTACTTTCATGCACCCCACATGCTCTTCCAGGGCAGGTTTATTGCATTATCTTTGACAGGGAAAAAAAAAAAAAGAAAAAAAGAAAGCACTTTGTTTGTTCAGTATTTGTGTGTTCCTGCATAGCACAAATTCAAGTCATGGTTTTTATACCTTGTATATTCCTGAAGCTGTAGGCACAGTCATTTAAATTTTTTTTCTTTAAAACAAATGCCTGAATAGTAGAAGTAGTGGTTTTGAATTGTCTTTCTTCACAGGATGTTTTGGTGCTTTCAGAGAAAGAAGTTTATGATTTTGTATGAGTGTGGGCTTTTATATTGTATAAATTAAAAATCAAAAAGGAGACCATGATGAGGAAAAAGGTATCAGGACACAAAATCTTTAACCTGTCATTTGTGTTAACAAATGTGAATAAGAGAGGTGTGTAGTCAGAGCAAGAAGTACATCTTTCTTACCTCCTGCAGTAGCCTGGTTAGGAGAGGATCCCTGTCACCCAAGAGAGGGGTCATGTCAAGTGTCCTATTGCTTTTTATTAGATGTCTGTTCTACTGCTGGGATATTTTGTGTTATAAAAACATAAAAATTGAGATGAAGAAGGACAGGCTCAGCAGCATGTGAAGATGGTATAAGCATCTCTTCTCCTCTGGACTAGCTTACAATTTCACTACGTTTTCAGTGGTCGGACTCATTCTTCACCAGATTCCATGTTAGAGTGCTTTTCTTGACAACATGTTGGGCATATCCTTTCCTGTCAGGTAGAAAACAAACAAAAACTTCTGTGCTTGTTCAAATCATAATGTCTTAAAGTTCTTAAGTTGCTGGCAACACAGAAATTATCAGGGTCATGAAAATGTTTAAAGGGCTGGAACAACTCTCCTTTGAAGGAAGGCTGAGAGAGTTGGGGTTGTTCAGCCTGGAGAAGGCTCTAGGGACACCGTATTGCATCCTTTCAGTACTTAAAGGGGC
Organism: Phaethornis superciliosus; assembly: GCA_023637945.1. Classification (NCBI taxonomy): domain Eukaryota; kingdom Metazoa; phylum Chordata; class Aves; order Apodiformes; family Trochilidae; genus Phaethornis; species Phaethornis superciliosus. The sequence continues at coordinate 57,570,194 of JAJQWJ010000001.1, read as the reverse complement.
CTATAAGAAAGATAGGAACAACCTTTTTAGCAGGGCCTGTAGCAATAGGACAAAGAGTAATGGTTTTAAACTAAAAGAGAGTAGATTTAGTCTAGATAAAAGGAAGAAATCTTTTACAATGGAACAGGTTGCCCAGAGAGGTGGTAAATGCTCCATCCTTAGAAGCATTCAGGTTGGATGGGCTCTGAGTAACTTCTAGCCAAGCATGTCCCTGCTTACTGCAGAGGGGTTGGTCTAGAGGACCTTTAGAGGTCCTTTCCAATCCAAGCCCATCTATGACTATAGAGTCACACAGGAGCCTTGTTGTCATGGGCACACTAAACCTTGCCGTTGTCACAGAAGCCTCAAAAAGTTTTGTTCCAAAGTGAAGTGTTTTTTCTACACTTACTCTTTTATGCTCAGCTGCTGAGAATCCATTTTCCTGAAACTCTGCAGATGAAAGTGCTGCAAATATTAATGATAGGTTTGTTCACTTTGCTGTGGTTTGCTGCACTCCTCACTGTCCTCTTCGTTTTTTTTAACGAGCTCCTTGGAGGAGAGAAGAAGATGCACAGAAACCCAATATATTCTCTTCTTTTGATTGATTTAATTCTTTCATCTTTCCTTATGAAGATGAATCACAGACTTAGCTCCTTACCCAGCCTTTCTCAATCCAATTCAGTATACTTCATCCTCTTTTGTGTATGATTTTGCCTTTTGAATCCTCCCTCCTACCACCTACAAAACACTTGTCACATTTCTTTCTGTACAGACTCTTGCAGAGTTATTCTTCTCTGGCCCAAGTTGCTGTAGCACATCACCTCCTCTGTGTACATCCAGAAGTCAGCTGATACCATTGCTTTAGATCCTTGTTCCAGCATTGCCAGGGTCTTTCTTATTCCTTTCTCCTTCACTGAGTCATCCTAGTCCATCTTATCTTTCCCTGCCCTTGATGTAGTGTATCTACCTTTGTTTCACTTACCTACCCTCCTCTCTTATCAAGTATTCACTGCCTGTTCCATTTCTTCATCTTCTGGAACCAGTGTGCTATCCAGTGTGATGCTTCATTGGGGTATCCTATCCTATCCTATCCTGAGAGTCCTCCAGTACCTTCAGTGAGCTACGCTTTGGCCTCTTTCTCATCCAAATTGCTCCATAATAATTGTCAAAATAATTGTTTCCCTCTATGACCAATTAATCCACTAAGAAGGGATAAGGGGCTGTTAGGAAACAACATACTTGATGCATATGAGATATCAAATAAAACAGCTATACTTATGTGGGAGGCATTTTTCCCTGAAACTTGACTTTTCCACATGGAAAAGAGAAGTTCTTCACAAGAGACACTGCCTTTTCTTACACCAACCTATGTATATACACAAGCATATGTGTATCTCTGCATGTGTGTGTGCCTGGAGGAAAGTATACACATGTGGATGTGTGCCTATACATATAATGCTTATATCTGTTATGTGTGTGCACACCTGCAAAATAAATGCACAGTAAAGGCTAAAGTAGTCAGTTCTGTTGATTACACTGTGTCCTGTCCTATAAGGCATAAGACAAAATGTCATACTGTGTTTCTGAGAACGGGGAGACTTATATCCCAATGCACAGACAAGATTTCATGTGCATATTTTACACTTCAATCATGGTAATTTTTTTTTTTAACTTTATAAAGTAAAATGCAGTGAAATTTTGTGCTTGAAAGATATTTTCAGAGGTAACTTGGGGCATTTGTTGCGTGAGAAGAAAGAGTCTTTTCGGGGGATGAGCGAGGACATATCAGTAGAGAGGAATGAGTTTGGGAGCAGGAAGAAACATGAATTGATACAGACAGGGCAAAAATTGCACAGGGCATCAATAGTGAGGATGAAAAGCCTGAAATTGACAGTGATTTGAAGAGGTGGATGAGAGATGTGGCAGGATAAGTGAAAAATTTTAGAAGCCACATATTTTATATGAACCAGTGAAAGATCAGGGACTGGAAGGTCGTAGAGAAAGGGTCAGTCACTCAAGCAAGACTTAACATGAAGTGCAACACATTCAGCTGGTATCAGTCAGCATAAGTACACTGTTTTCATTGAAGTCATACAGATTTATACCAGCTAAGGATGTGGCCTCTAACATATCTGAAAGGAAGCATGTCTTATGCAGGTTTTTAGGGGCTCAAGAAACCAGGAGAAGGAGAGAAAACTGAAAAAACATTAATGAAATAATTTAACTCCGAGCTGTGCAGAAAATAACCCAGCTCCATTGTACCATTATAGGTTCAGCTAGTCCTAACAATGTTCATCAGACTCACTACCGGCCAATTTAGAAATGTTTCAGCATTCAGAATATGGACCTTTTCCTCTCTTCCCTCCCGTCACCTTTTTATTCTTTATTTCTGTGTCCCATTTTGGGAGCAGAACTCTGCATTTCTCTGGATTCATGCCAAGCTTGAATCTTAAGTTCTCGTTGAGTCCTCCTCCTGTACTTTCAGCTTCCACTGGAATACATGTGTTGCTCTGGCAGGACTTGGATGTGAGTCCAGCATTCTTGTCTGTATAAAGTTCCTGATGATCTAAACCACAGCTGTTAAAGAAGTTAGAAGTATCAAGACAGAGTTTTGCTCCTCCAAAGTGTATAAATTGCTTACTACTTATGTTTTTAAAGACTGGAAAATACTTTGCACTTGCTTTTTGCTTTGGTGGCCTGTACCAAATACAATTAAACCTTGTGAAATAACAACCAGGAGAGCTGTTCTGGAATGAATCTCTCCTGTGATATCAGCTCACTCTTTGGCCATGTGAGACCAAAAGGTGGCACAACATCTCACCCATTCCCACCCCTCCCACATGCCTCTTTATGTTCTCTTTCTGGTAAAATCTGGTGTCCTGAGGACCACGGAAAGTGCAACTCAACCAAAATATTTGCTATGGGACCATTCTTACTATAATTGCAGCGGAGTCATGTGAAAGCCTGTGTAGTGTCTAAAACCAAAAATAACCTAACCCAACAACAAACCAAATCAAAACACATACACGAAAAAGCCTTCCACCAAAGAAGATGATGAAAGTAGCTTTTATAACTAATTTTTTACTACTATTATTATTTGTAATAGCAAAATACCTAAAGGCAAGAGCTGAGGTTAGGGTCATTTGTACCAGAGTCTAGAGAAGATAGAACTCTCTAAAACTGGGAAAAAATTGGAGGAGAATATGAAAGTATTGTTCATAGGCATCAGGATGGTACTGGGCACCAAACAAAACTAACAGATACAAGATTCAACATAAATAAAAGCTGATAATTCTTCAGATGTGTCATGTGCCACAAGGCACTGGAAGCTGGAGGACCACTATTAAGAAGTGCAGCCCTACAGCTGTGCTCCAGACTGCCCAGCTGCTACTCCCTGCTGCTGGAGACAACACAGTACTGGATGGAGCTTCAGCTTGGCCCCATGGCAGTATGCTTTCAGTAGAAACTAGCACACAGTTACTACTTCAGAGGACTTAAATTTGCAGTATGTGAGACAGGCTAAATGGTAAAGGGGTAAAAAGTTATTTATCCCCCTTTTTATTAAGGGAGACTCGAGCAAGAGGCTGTTATGCCACCTGTCCATTGTCACCCAATAAATCGGAGCCAAGGAGCTGAGCTGAGATCTGGAGTCTCCTTCAATGCCTGAATTAGAGGATCATGCTTTCCCCTCCATTAGCCACCAAAAATCTATGTAGTGAAAACAGAATTTAAGACACTGAGTTGTCAGGCTCAGAAGTATCTGTTTTTCCATGGAAACCTCTTCCCAACGACAGCTAGGATTTTGCAAGTGCTTCTCATCATGCGAGGGCTGTCAGGGAGCTGTACCGTGCAAAATGCTGTAGCTGTGCAGCTGCCTTCTGGAGAGTCTTGTCCTGCAGCCAGGCAGCATACAGCCCCATTCCTGACAATCTAGCTGTAATTCTGCCTGCTTGATAATTTTTCACTGTGGTCACGCCAGAATCATAGCCTTGTTTTCTGTTGTCTGGCTGTTAGTGGTGATGTATGAATAAGTAAGAAGGACAGCTTCATTTTCATAAGCTAAGTTGTGCCTGGAGTAACAGCGAGAGGAGTGCACTTAATCATAACTGCAGGGCCAGGGCAGGAAAAAATGACAGAGCTTAGGCTGTTACTTGGTGGTATTTTATTATAATAATCCTTAAAAAGAAGAAACAGGCAACTGAGAATGCTGAATGATTCAAATTCCTTATGGTAGCCACCATGTTCTCATCTGGAAGAGTAACTTGCATAACTGTTTTATGCTTGCCTTATACAAAACGCCATGGTCTTTCTCCTCAGAAAATCTGAATTCAGATTGTGGCCTGGTCAGGGGTAAAATGAAACTGGTGAAAGTTCCTTCAGAACTGCAGGAACCTTGCAGGGAAGGTGTGACGAGTGGCAGAGGGACAGGTTGGGGCTGATGTATGGTGAGGGACCTGTGAGCAAGGAGAGCATTCATTGTGCCTGCATTGTACCTCACCTACTGATGCCTCATTTCTATACCTTCACAGTGCATTTGAAAAAGTAAATAACTAAATTAAATAAGTGGTCATGCTCAGATATTCTGGACATATATTCTCATTTAATAAATTTAAAAAAAATATGAAAGCTTGGAGTAAAACATTATTAGGTATTTGTTGGAAGGGAAAAACATTATTTTATTTTGTTTGAACTTCTAGGTACAAAGGATAATGTGGTGTGAATGGTAGGTATTCTGCATCTGTACTATGTATCACATTGCTTGATATCACTTAAAATGAGGAGGGTTGTACATTTAGATGTGGTTATTTTGCTATCTTCAGATCATAATATTTGAGGATGTTTTCCCAGAAGATGTCAGAATGAAAATGTCTTTTTGGAACCACTACTATTTGCTTTGCAGCTGAAGTTATGTTTTCTTGATCGTTTCTGCCCCAAAGTTAAGATCATAAAAACAAAGTAAAGGGAAATAAAAATACATTCTTGTTTGGCAGAGACAGCAACACCATTCCAGCCTAGAGAAAACAGAAATATAAGTAGAGAAGATAAAAAAAATATTTTCATAACTTTCTCTAAGGTGGCTTGCAAGGCAAGCCATCACATCTGCCTAGTAGGTTTTTAGACACCAGCAAGAGTTACAACAGCCTGACAAGTAGCATAGTGCTCTACCCTAGGACAGTAAATGAACATGTGCACATTCCCAGGCCATTGAAAAGCAAATTAAAGTGTCTTAGCTACCACATTTTATTTTGTCTTTGTGACAAGCTAAGAGGACATGTACAGGCAGTTTTTCTAGCTCAGTTGATTCACAGTAAGTCACATTATCTGATCCATGTATTTAAGCTTACATGATGTTAATTTCTGCTTTCATTCATATCCCATATCAAACCTCAAGGAATGCTGATGAGCACAGGATTTGTTCTGGTGTCTTCAAAAATAAAAGGAAAAGAAGAAGAAAATGATACAGCTACAATAAATACATGTGAACATAATTTCCTGAGCCTCTTCAGTTTATCTTAGCATGAGAAATAACAACTGAGAAATAAGTATTTCTGGGGTTCACTTTCATAACTGAGATTTTTGGATAAGGAGGTGGGAAAGGAAAACTATTAACAAGCAGCAAGGTTTGTTCATATTTTATTGTAAGTAATATGGGGCTAAAATAATGAAAGCAGACTGATGCTCTGTAGTAAGGAAGTTCAGTATCTGCTTCTTGCAAATGGAATTCTGAATCTTTTTGGTTTTTTTTTTCAGTCTTAGCATTACTATCCTGAGAGGGAGCTGTGGACTGCTGGGTTGTGAAATGCTCTGTTAGAATCAACAAGTGTTGGTTTAAATTGTGCTCTTCAGTCTTTTTTGGCTAAGACTTGTTTCAGACAGTTGAGATCCTTTTCATATTTCCTCCTTGTGTGCACCTTCCTTGTGGCACCTCATGCCCTGTGCAGTGTGTTCCATGTGTCTCACAGGTTGAGAGACACTGCAGTTGATCTCTATGAACAAATCATCAGCTGCTTAGGGTGCATCCTCCTCTAACTTGTCACTCCCTTCATTTTCCTTTTGCACTGAACTCTGTTAATATTACCAGTTTTCAGTAGCACCAGTGGGGTGATAAATGTGTGGGAATCTTTGATATAATCCTTTCTGCTTTTCCACCTTCTTAAAAAATAAGTTATGGAGCATAATGTGAAAAAGCAAATATATCAATTATCTATAAAATATAATGGAAAAGGAGAGACAACATTAGAAAATTAAGTCTGGTGAGGACTGGCATGTTGTGATTAAGACAGAATAGGATGATCCTGAACAGTGGTGTGGAGTGGACTTGGTAATCCCTCAAAGTTAATTTCTAGATTGATTTCTGTTCACCCCTTGTATGCATTCATAACATTCTGATTTATTTGTTATATGCACTGGCTACTCATTTCTGCTCATACTGTTTGAAACAGCAGTCAAGAGACATGTGGGAGTTACTGACATTTCACTGAATTAGAGATACCTCAGGAGAGTATCACAGTCATCTGACCTAAGCAGTAGCAACTGTTTAGCTGATTTGTAAATTTTAATTAATCAATTCTGTCTTTATGTCTTGCTTACCAGCCCATCTTGTTTTGAGCCTATGGCAATGATCCTACATAAGTAATCTGTAATGACCATTTAATGTCTGCTGTGACCATACACCCAGTTTTATTGAGCATAGGTGGGATTTGAAAATGTGCCTTCAGAGAATGATGCTAAATTGCGTTCTCCAAAGGCTGCAAAATAATGTCCAGTCCCCGTCTTAAGGCCCTTAGTAAGTGGGTCTTTCTGTCAAAACACCATTCCCTTCCTGGTCTTTGACTTGATCCAAATGCAGTTTTTGTCTTCCCTCCATCCTCTGTTACCAGAGGATCAGTTCAGTTACTTCTCTGATTTGCATTTTATACAGCACATTTCAAGGTAGATAATTAAGTCCTTATCTATATAAACATTCACTTTTCAGTTGATTTTTAAGCAGTACAAACCTTTTAGACACATTTGATTTAAAACACGTTTTAGTCTAGCTGAAACCAGCTGCTAATCAATGTAAGCTAAACCAAAATAAGCCCATCTAAAACTAAAATAATAATTTCTGTGCAGCGTTCCACACAGGCTTACCTAAATGACTTTTATATTACTCTCTTAACTGAAAAGAGTGCAAATTTCTTGTGCAGGTAAACTCTTAGAATATGGTTATTTCCTGGTCAAAAGGGATTTCCTTTGTGAATGAGGAAAAAAAAATCCCTGAAACTAGTGGTGAGGAGCATGGGAAGAGAATAATTTGTTATATTGAGCCTTATTCTTCAATTAAATTATTTCCATCGGCGTATGTACAGATCTTCATATTAGATGATCATTTTACCAACACTTAGTTCTCACTAGGAGGATTTACCATCATTGTATTCCAAAATCAAGCAGCATTCAGATTTGTCTGGGTGATGTATTTTTGTCAGCATGACAAAGGTTTCCACTGTGTTTAATTACTCAGACTAGCCAGGGGAGAAGAAAAGAAATGAGCCCTGCTGAGTTTGCTGTGCCAGGGTTGCATAAGCAGGCACCTTCTGAATGCTTGAAAATAAGCAGGACCCTAGTTTCTTCTGGCTCTTCAAATTTCATGTTTGCTTCCTATTGATTGACTTGTCTTTTGTCTCATGATCTTTTTGCAATTTGCTCATTTCTAGGGCAGCAAGTTCTTGGCTTGGTGGAGAACCAGAGTGATTGGTATTTAGGCAACCTTTGGAAGAATCATCGGCCCTGGCCAGCACTTGGGAGAGGCTACAACACAGGTAGGTCCTGAGGGTTTTCTTGGTCTTAATGTTTGCACTGAGTATGCAAGCAGTCTCCTGGTACACAGCATGGTATGTGGTAATCTGCACCTCCTTTCCAAACCGACTACAAAATTTATCACTTAAAGCAGTAAAAATGATGCATTGTGATGCATTTTGAAGTTTCTGGTCCTGTGGTACTGTGAGAACGGTATGTTCCTTCTGTAAATGGTCTTAAGAGAGGTTGTATGGCATCCTTGGGGGAAGGACAAAGCTTTTCAGCAGTTTGACGAATCCTCAGCACATCTCCTACAAGATTTCTGTCCATGATGAAGCATATGTAGGCCCAGCAAGAGGAAGAGAATAGGTATCAAGGCTCATTTTCTGTAGAGAGGTAAATGGTATTACAAAATGTCAGCCCAATAAAAATATAACTCCTTCAGGACAGCAACAGAGTCATAATTGTCCTAATAAAATGCAAACTACTGGCCATCAATTTCTGCTGCTGTGAGAAAGGAATAAAGGCTCTAGATCAGATAATTTATCAGGTTACGGGAGACAGGTTTTCACACTGATTTGTGTTTGGTATGTGAGAAAACATACCAGGTGCATAAAGAATACACACATACATCTAAATCATTTTGATGCTAGGCTTTAGATGCTGATGCAGTGAGTTAGGTTCCCTCTCTATTTGCAATAAAAGGGCAGAACAGATGGTGAAGCCTCCATTTAGACAAGATTAGTCCATTTAAATATCTGTGCACCATCAGGAAATTATTCACCATACTTGTGTTTTTGCTTTGCAGTAATATATTGGATTGAATTAAACAGACTAAGTAGAAAAAGGATTACACAAGTTACGGTTGGGTCATCTGTATTTCCATATTCTTTTGTATACTTTGGGGGAATCATGCCAGTTTTGGGGAATTTTTATTTCAGCCTTTGTTCTTTAAAAATGTTAGAAAGAATAACAGGTCACAGATAGATATGGGTACAAGATTTTGGCAAAAGAGGTTTGTTTTTTGCTTCCCCGCTTGTCAGAGCAGAATTGGATCTATAAAGGCTTGGGCTGCCCAGCCATCCCCCCTACCTCCAGAAAAAGTAGGGTTTCATGGGTTTCTCCTGAAACTTGAAAGCTTATGTTACACACAACTAATCTTGTTGATGTCAGTTCTGTTCAGTGTAACACCACAAAGCAGTATCTCTTATTCTCCTGAGAGATGACCACCTTTTATAATTACTTTCCTTCTGCTGTATTTTTGCTTTTTGCTTTCTGCCATTTTAATGCTGGCAGAGAGGGAAACGTATCAACCACATAATATTAGAATATCCCAGAAATACATGGTAGGTAGTATCTAAAATTCAATTTTTTAAATAAAAGTATTGTAAAGCTGTAATCTTTACTGTTTTAGCTTACTGTTCTAAATGTTTTACAGAGATACCAAATGTCAATATATCACAAAATTCTTCCACTGAAAGCAAAAATAGGTGAATGTCTGCAATCTTTCACATACATTACATATGTTAATTCTTAGTATGTGTTAGTACATAGCTACCCAGACCATGAATATTCCTGCCCATTGTTTTGGTGGGCTCTCAATTTCTTTTTCCAGACAATTCACCTGTAGTTACAACATTTTTTTTTTAAGAAAGAAAACCAGAAGGTAGGTAATGACTGGAAGATTGACAAGTGATCGTAAGAAGTGGAATGATGATTTTTCAAGTACATAGAATAAGAGGTCACTGAGTGAAACAGTGCAATCTCTGAGAAGTAGCAAAAGATGTTATTGACAGAATCAGCATCATTTACTATAATTTTCTTAATTGAATTCATTGTTTGCCTCAGTAATCTAGCCACAATTGGAGGAATAAATCTCTCAGGGAAGATGAAATACCAAGTGAACTGGAGCTTGCCTGATGTGTTCAGTAAATTAAAATAATTGACACTGAACGCAACACTGGACAAGGTGGATTCTGAAAACTAAATGGAGGGGGGCAGGAAACAAAGGGAATAACTCTCAGCAAACCAAACCACTCATGGAAAACGTGGGCCAGAAAAAGGAAGACTCTGAAATGCAGATAAGGAGAGCAGTACATAGGAACACTAAAAGGCCGCCCCCAAAACCCTGAAACTTTAATGAGCTAAACAAAGCTGGGTCAGGGAGAAGCTTTCAGACAGACTTTGCTCTTGGGAGACTATTTACTACAAGCCTGGGATACAATCCTAAGAAAATGGATTTTTATGTGAGCCACTTCGGCCAGACCCAGCCCTGGCAGATTTGATGCAGAAGCAGTCCTCAAAGTCTAAATTTTTCCACTCCTTCCTCCCAGTTTCTGAAGAAAATACTTTATCTTTTACTCATACTTTTCTATGTCTGAGCCACTCTGGACAACATACAGGTTGGGGGATTCCCAGAAGACAGATACAGTAAAGCCAAAGGTGTGTTTGTTCCTTCTCCTCTGGCTCTTTAAACCCTATAAGCATGTGTGTTCTCCTATTGCTTTGTGCTCAGGCCAAATCTCCTGACAGCCAACACAGATTTTCAAGAAAAGAGTTTGTTGTTTTTCATCCTTCTTCCCTATTTGCACAGGCCGATAATCCAAGTCATACTTTAGTCCATAACAATATAATCTTAGGAAAACCAGAGCAAACTCAGAAGTCAGTTCAATGACAATTTAATTGGTGTTTAAAATGTTTTAGTTAGAACCATTCTTTATTTGAGATAACATTGCCTTGCTCAAGCCATTTTAAACACGGTTCCTTCTATACCCATTTTTTCTGCTCCTCATTGACCAAAACTCAGTAAGCTGCTTAGTCAAATGCTTCTTTTATATATCATCCACTCCATTTTGCTTGTCTACATTGAGATTAACTTTGCAGACTCCTAATACATTAGTTAAAGCACACTTTTCTTTCTGTATAATATATCTGGTCTTTCACTGGCTAAACTGTGCTTTCAAAAGTATTGTCTGCTCTATGAATTTTCTTTTTACAGATGTTAAACTGACAGCTCCAGAATTGTACTGTAGGGTTTGTTCATTTCTGGACTAATAGTCATCTTAGTCCTCAGAAAATATCATATCAAAGACATTCTAAACATAAAAGCTTTTAGTACTATGTCTGCCTTACACTTTCCATCATGATGAAGCATAGCCTTTAAAAGTAGATTCTGGTGACCTGTTACCATGATTTCAGGCCACTTTCTCAAATGGCACAAAACACCTCTGGCTTCTCTGGCTTTAGTGCAGCAAGGTCAATTTGCAGCAGCTGAGATTGGACACCAAGCCTTTCAAATGGAGCTTTAGGGTAAATCTGTGTCTGTAATTTGTGTGCCAAGCGGGGGCATTGTAAAAACTTTGGTCCAGGGTTTTTCAGGCTTCTAGCCTACAGAAGCTTGTCCTGCGGATTAGAGTCTCATCAAGTAGTTGCCCTTCTGCAACTACTAGATACTGTAAGGAGGTGTCTTAACAGCTTAAGTTGAGGATTCATACTCCCACGCTGGGAAATGTCACATTACCAGATTTGTGGATGAGAACAGAAGGGAATGGCTGGCACCTAACGCTTACCAGGCTGAGTGTGCACTGTGCATTATTACTCCCATGTTTGTAATGACTGAGAGAATGCTCAAATGAATCTCTTTCCCTTATTGTTTTCCTGAAAAAAAAAGGACCTATGGAAGATGAATTGGAAATGGGAAGCATATGTTATGTCATTGTTGCATAACATTTAACAATTGTGAATAGTAAAGACAAGCATAGGGCAGACTGTTTTTATGAAATCAGACTAGATCACATCTTGTGCTTCTTTGTGATGATACTGTGCATCTTCAGTGCAGAGAGGAAATTACTAGTGAAGCAGTGGAAAATGAGGCAGTGGTAGTCATGGGACTTCTTGTGGCCCTACCCCTGAGACATGATCTCCCCTTTCATCTGAGCTCCATAGGATTCTACTCACAACACTGTGGTAATGGGTCCTATGTTAAGAAGTGCTGAGCACTTTTCATGTAATCAGACATTTCTATTCTTCAGATATCCTCACAATTGATGCTTTAAATTGTTATTGATGCCTAATTCTGCTACCAAAATACCTCTAGAAGGTTTCTCTCCTTCTAGAAGAGTCAGAATTCCATGTCAGCCATCTGAATATAGCACTAATTTACAAACTAAATTCCACAGATTCTGATTCAAACTAGTGCTTTACTCCATAATGTGAAGAAAGGAGCATAGTCGTTGCTTGAGAGAGGAGGTTTTTCTGAATTGTTTCAATAAATGGAAAAGTCAGAAAACTCATGATTTATAGAATCTTTAAATACCCATCTTCTGGGCTTGACTCAGTTTAGCCGTGTCCTCTCTAAAAGCATTGCGATGTTTCTACCTCCCATTACATAAAATATGAGTCACATTTGGTACAGGAACTGGTATCATCAGGTTTCATTCTAAGTTCAGGACCTTTAGCAAACAGATGAAAAATACATTTTAACAATTAAAAAAAAAAAGAAGTAAATTAAGTCCAACACCAATGTCAGAGGGAAAAGTAGCATTTTCCTCACCTACTCAGTTTCACACTGTACTAGTTTTTTGTATTAGATTATTCCTTCTTTAAGAAACTGTGAGTTCATCCAGCAAATGTTGTTATAGTGCAAAGCATACTCAGACACATGCTTAGGAACACAAAAGATGCATTTGAAGTGCAGGTGTCATGCACATTCTGCAAGTAGTAATTTAGGAAATGCCAACATATTGTTGCTTTTAGGTTCAACAGGAAATGCCATTCTTTTTCTGTCAAGGGTGCAAAGCTAAAATGATGATTCTGCTATTGATGAGCACATCCCTGTCTTCATTGGCTATAATCTGTAACTTGCAGCTAAAACCAAGCTATCTTGAAGCTGACTACCCTCAACAGATAGCTTCCTTGCCAGTCTTTCTCACGCAGTTTCTAAAGCATGTCATGTACCAAGAGCTTGTTACAGCATGCTTGACATTTCTGAAATGAAGGTCAATATGTATTTGATTTGTAAAATGGTGCCTCTCGTTTAGGGAGGCTTAACCATGTAGTAATGACATGGTTATGGCTGAATAACTCTACTGTTCATTGCATTCTGAGATACATCCTTTGCTCTTTGCAGTTGAATCTATCGAACCCTGCAATGACTATCTTTTTCAAAAACAACACCTGGCCTTCTTTGAAACACTGAAAACTTTAATCTCTCATGAAACCTGTGATAAAAATACAGTGGCATTCAGTTTGTACCAGATTCTAGTTTCCATTGTATGGGAGTAAATAAATAGTATTTCTTTTTAGTTTAATATATTGTCATAGTTTGGGGGTTTGTACTGGTCTCACCTGAGTTCATAATTTGAAACTGTCCATGTAGTGTACATAAATAGGATATATATACATAGTATTACAACCTAATTATTAAAGAATCATTCTGAAATGTAGTATTTTTAGCTCTATCAAGACTGTTCTTTATGTGAACATACATAGCTTGATGAGTAATTACATTGTCCAGCACTCTGAAATGTCCTGTCTTTATTGTAGAGGGGCCATCACTGGCAGCTTAAATTTAGATTAAAGACTTGCACATAAAAGCTTAGTAGAGGTATCCAGGTGCCTAAACAGAGAACAAAAACTTCTATTGTATGACAGGAGAACCCCAGTCAAATGCATAGTAATAGTAAAACCAGTACTTTTTCTTCTGAAGTGCAAGTTCACTTTCCAGTTTCTCATTGTGCTCATAAAAGTGACTATGTGAAGACAGTTCCTTTTTGTAGATACAGAAACAGAGGTTTTAGATACAGTCTCAGGGTAAAGAAAGTGGCCTCACAGTTAGACTCTATCTTTGGACCTTAACAGGTAGCCTGGTGCCTGCCACAGAAAGAGGCAGGGTAACTGAGGTGCCCTTCTACACCTTTGTGTGTAAAAGCTGTCACCCCTAAGAATGTGCCAAAAAAACCCAATTGCATTTGGTCATGGTCTAATCGCTCCGTTAGGTGCTATTGGCCACAGAAATCACTATGCTTTAATCATTTATGCATTTAATCAAAAAAAAAAAAAAAAAAAAAAAAAAGAATATTAAGATCTCTGAAGCAGCAGCTCTTTCCTTTCCTTCCCTTCCCCACTGTCTGTCCTATGTCCCTATCTTCAGCTACATCCTGACTGATTTTTCCTGCTGTAGTCTCTGTCCTCCACCTGTCCCTGTCAAACTGAGCTCCACTTCTTAGAGCAGATATATTTTAAAATGTAGATTGAGCTCCTTGTTCAGGTCTAATTTCCACAGATCAAAGGTGAATACTTAGAAATTAATAACATTTGAAGAAAACACTAGAAAATTTTCCATGAAGTTGGGAAAAATGGCCCCCAAAGCTTATCTGTGAGAGAGTCCTGGGATAGTTTGGTCCTCGCTTAGAGGTATCTGCAGGAGAAAATAACATTTCTTAATAAAGGGCTTCCAAATTTAGTAAAAGTTCAGCAAGATCACATGACTGAAAGTTCAAAGACATGTTCAAATTAGAAATAAGGGAAGTATCCTTCATCAGAGTAATTATACATTGGAATAATTTACCAAAGTTTGTGACAGATTATCCAGTATTGCAAATTTTTAAATCAAGACAGTGTTTTTCTATAAGTTATGCTCTAGTTAAAGCACAAATTGATTTTGAAAAATCTTATGGCCTCTGTTATGCAAGAGCTAAAAATTATCCTTTTTGACTTTATCACTTAAATATGTTTTTAACTGAGATTTTGTTTTCCTCTTGGCTGAATTCACCTAGGCACCCAGGCAAAGGAAATCACAGAAAATCTGCTGTGTAGCAACTTACTGCATCTTTAGTATAGAAGGAAGAGAAAAATTCTTAAACCTGGTAGAACTTTCCACATTTCCCCCATGTCACGTGTCTTTTTGAGCCTCATTTTTTAACGTGCTTTATAATAAGATGTGTGCCTGGCCATCTTTTTGTTAGTGTCAACTTGTAGAACCTCTGTCATGACTCCCAGACATGTAGAGAGATGTACAGTGAATAGCTGTTGGGTGATATTTGTTCATTGCAGTGATGAGAGACACACTTTGAGACAGCTCTCCCCTGCCCCATTTAGCTTGGTCATTACTATTGTTCTATAGCATATGGAGGCTGAAACCTTCCTTCTTCTTTCACTTTACTGGTCTGAAGTTAAAGTGTGGTAAGTTGAGGTTTAAAATTTCTGGATTTTTTTCTGAGCAAAAACTTTCCCAGTCTTTTCATGATTTGCCTTTTTGGGGTTTGGGGCTTGGTTTTTTTTTTTTTCTGTCTCCCTGGTTTAACAACTGAGAAGTCCTTTTGAATATTTGCTGTCCACTGACTTTATAAAGTACTTTCTTCACCCTGTGTGCTGGCAAGGGTCACTGACTCCAAAGGCTGTCAGAAGACTGAGGAGCTTTTTAAAACCCATGTAAGGAGTTTCGTCACAGACGATTTCTTCCTGCGTAGAATTCAGGAAACAGAGATTTGAGAAAGATTACTATCCTTTACTGTCTTCCTTGGTACCCAAAGCAAGTAAAGGAGCTGGGTAAAAAGCCAGCTTCCCTCTCTGATTTTGCTAATATTTGTCCTTTTGCCAGCCTTTTCATTGGAGGATTTAGGAATACTCTATAAGGAATTCGGGCTGTAAAAGAGAGTGACTTTGAGCCACTTGGAACCTATATAAGAAAAGGCTGGTAGAGATGGTTTTTCTTTGCTGGCCTCTGAGAGACCTGCAGAATTCTTAAGTCTCTTCCCCGTATTCTGGGAGAAAGGAGGGGAGGTCATTACTTGTCAGGATGGTCTTTCTTAGTCTTCCTGTAAGTTTTATAGCTCGTGTCTGCTCTCCTTTAGACCCATCAGGCTTCTGAATCAAGGCAAGTTTTTTGTGGAGGCCTTCGAGGTTTTAAGAAAGTTGGAGAAATTTCCCCAGAAATGGAAGTCATTAAGAAGAATCTACAAAACATAAGTATCTTTTTTTTCCAAATTGCTCAGGAAGAACACCATCTAAACAACAAAGAATCAATTAGAAAACTAGGAAATTCTGAGCTACAGTCAGAAAGTCTGTAAGACGTTAGAATCATGCTCGACTATGTAGTTCATCTTAATTCTGCCTGAGGAGAAAAAGCATACTTTGGAAGAGGAGAACAAAGAAAATAGAAATGTTCCACTTCATTAAATGGTCATCAGGAAGTGTAAACAAAATGTTTGTAATGCTTCAGGAGGAACCAGGCTCCCAACAGAGCTACTGCACTACATTTCAAAATGCACTCCATTACAGCTTCACTTTCAATACATGTGCAGAGAAAACAAGAGCAATTGCATTCTGTCACCATGCCCCCAGGGACACCCATTTTCCATTTCAAAGCAGCTTCTCAGCCCTTTTCTCTTTTCTGAGATAAAAGTTCAAATCTGGAGTCATAGTTTATTCTCAATTAACACATTGTGGCTCCCTGAAAGTTTTTTACATTGTGAAGGGCTTTTTCAGAGAAAAAGGCTGATGCCTGTCAGTTCATAATTAAATAATGTATACACCAAAAAGGTATGTCAACCTTTTGGTCATACTGTGCTAGAAGCTGTAAGACATACACTGTGCTTTTATTAGACTAATGATATAACTACTCGGATTATGAGCATCAGTTAGATAGATGGTCTATAATCAAGTGAAATAAATGCAGTGATTTTCATCCACATGAAGACTTAGCATCAAGATTCTGAAATGCATGCAGTGACTTGTTGTGGAATTGTGGCTTTAATACAATTTTTTTAATCCCCGAGAGCCATATACTTGTTTTCTTCTGTTGCTTTTGATTCTATGAGTGGAGAGCAGAGGCCACAGCCAGTGCATTTGGGGGTGTGACCCAGTGGATTCCAAGTGTGGTCCTTAGCAAAGTGATCATTTGGGTCTTGGTCCAACAAAGGCATAGTCACATTCCTAGCATTATGCACCGTGTCCACTTCTATTAATTTTAGGCACAAAGAACTGGGATTAAAAGAACATGCATAAGTATTTGCTAGGTGACTAAACAGTCAACATTATCATAGTGCTTCTCCTGGGATACAAGAGCTACAAATTGAGCTTCCAGAACAGAACTCAACTTTTTGGTGCCCGATTTATTTCATAAAACGTAGTAGCTTTCTGTTGTTTGTTCTGCCTTAAATCTCCAGTACAGCTATTAATTGCAGCACATCTCCATCATGTCAGTCCTACTTAACACTGTGTTTTAACAGCAGCAGTCTTGTGGTTTGGTGTGTAGTCTTTTCTGCACTGGTTGGGTATTGTAAAATCCCAGTAATTTTTTTAAAAACTCACTAGTGCTTCATTCTGTATTTTGAAGTGTGTTTTGCCTGTCTCAGATATCGTAGCAGTATCTACTGCCTATATGTCTAGCATTAGTTTTGAAAGAGTTTTTAAACACCTGACAAGGACAGGCTCAGAGATGCTGCTCACATACTATGGCATTGACTCAACAGCTCACAAAACCATCCTGTGCCATCTGAAAGAAGCAGGCAAGGTAGTGCTTACAGAAAATGCAGATCTCTTACTAGCAGCATTTTCTTCCCCACAGCACTGAGTATTTTCCAGCCGCTTTAAAAGGGCCATTGTAATAAATTGATTGAGTTTGAAAGCTTGTCCAATTTCACTATAACTTCTGCAAGTGATTCTGTTCTCTCTTAAAATGTTTCTTATTACTTCCAGATCTACTTAGTATAAATTCCTCTGTGAATCTCAGGAAAAGGCATAGTCTAAGTTCTTGAAGCAAGAGGTGGAGGTACATGGTAGCGTTCTAAGGGAAATTGCTGTTGTTTCTGCAAACTTTCAATTTACTATACAGAAAAATTAAATGAAATATTCTGTTCTGGAGCAAATTAACAAAATAAACCAAACCCAGACTATTTTGCTGATATGTCTTGAAGCATCTATTGAAACAAGTGCTTAGTCTCAAAACATTTGAGAGACAAAGAATTTTATTTGGATTGACTAAAAAATGGGAAATAGACAAGGAATCTACGTGACCCCAGAGTTTTCAGAGACCCCGCTGAGTTTTGTTAGACCCAGAATGAAGCATTTATTTTTCTATTCAGGTCTTGTAATAAAACCCTCATCTTCAACAAGATATTTAATTTGTACAAATAATAAAGTGAGAAAATATTTTAGAATAAGTTGGGTTTTTTTAAAATGTGCCCAAAGAAATTTACAATATTTCCTAACTGAAGTGGTTTTGTCCAAATATGTTAATTTGGAGATTTTTTTTTTTTTTTGACCTGTTTTCTTCAACCTGTTCACCAAATGACTTTGGTTTAGTTTGGTTTGGGGATTAATGTTTACTCTATGTGTCTTGAAATGACATTTTTAATAAACTTTTTTGTTTGCTTGCTTTCTTGTTTTTTGGTTTTCTTGTTTGTTTGAGCAATTTGGAGTATGTCAGGTTTTTGGTAGCTCAAGCAAAGTCCAGTCAAGCAGGAGAAAATGCCATTCAAGTGAGATCTAGCCTAGGACATGTTCCACAGACTTATTAAATAAAGCATTATTTTTCCAAGAGCTCTTTGAGATATTTGCATCTCTGTATATTCCTGAACTGTTTCCTCAGGAACAGAAAAATAGGGTGTTCTGTGGTGATCATAATTTGTTTAATACTCATGAGACATTTGAGTTGCCACTGTTCTCTTTTTGTTTATTTGCTGACAAGCTTTCCCTTTGTTTTTCTCAGGTAGGTTAGGGAACGAAAATGCTGCACTAATCAAAACATGAGAAGTCCCACTGCCTGGGGCCAGATGTTCATAAAATATTCCTTTGATTTTTTTTTTTTTCTTTTTTTTCTCCTCCAGTCTCTTCCTCCCCCAGCATAGCAGCCAGGAGTAAGTCCCTTTTTCCCCTATGTTCAGCTGTATGTCATCTTGAATTTAGTCTGAGAATTCAGTCAATTTGACTCTGACAGAAGGGGCTCCTGAGGCAAATATTTCCCTTATTTAAGACACTTTGCCTGCAAACTCATTGGATATATTGGAGTTAACATTTTCTGTGTTTTCTTTTGGTAACAAAGCAATATAGAAGTAAAACTAAGTGGTCTGTTCTGAAGAAAAGGTAGTTTTTGCTCTGCATGGACTGTTTTAGAAGTTCCCAACACACATGCTTTTGCTTTGTTTTGTACTAAAAAACAATAATCAGGTGAATAGTATTAAATTATCCTCTTAGTAGAAATCTCTTATTCTCACTAATCCTAATGAGTAAATTTTTAAACTTACTATAAATAGCCCCCGGTAGTTATTTTTGTGTCAGCAGTAAATTAGAGCTCCACATTACAAAAAGGCCTAAACAGAGGCTGGACAAAGGTGTTAAACACAAGTCTGTAGCTAAATTAAAGTAGAAATCACATTGAAATCAGTCTTGATTATGGAACATTAAAAGCTTGTAAATATTTTCAATGGCCATGATTGTATCATAATGTAATACATTCTTTCTCAGATATATTCCAGTTTGTCCACCCCATCTGCCTGATTTACTCTTAGCTGCTATCATGATAGCCCCTGAGGACAGCATAATCTCTTTAGCTGCTATGCCATAATCTGCTGCTAGCCTAAGAGTGGAAGATAAAATAATAGGAGCATACTGCACATATTAAAACAATTCCCCTTTTCATTCTCATTCAGGAAGCTCAAAGAAATTAAGAAAAAATGTTTTGTTGTCTACAATTATAAGTACTGTAACATTAGAGTTAACTGAATCTTACAGTTAGTCCTTTTTTTTTCTTAATGAAGAATCTCTTCAATTGCATATCACTATTGCAACAAAGCTGACAGTTCTTGCCAGATGGAAAAAATCCATTTTCAGAGTGGAGTTTGTCCCACTCCATTAATGGCTGAAGTGCAAGGAATCGGCTTCACATTGATCTAGAATTTCAGACAATGCACAAATGCTTCACTTAGAAGCTAATGTATGCACACTACACATTTCAAGTAGGCTTCAGTTATGGCTGGCAGAAATACATAGTAAGGTGTTGTGACAATATATCCCTTTCCAGTCCAAGAGCTGGATGCAGAAAGGTTGACTGAAGATGAAAGGGGATCCCTCCAGTACAGGTTCCAGCATCCTTGGGCACCAGATGGATTGAAACAGAAAACAGAACTAAAATACACACATTTCACTGTTAGAATAAGTTTTTTTTAATATGTGGCAGCACCAGGTTGTACAGGAAACAAATTTGCAATGTCATAGAAACTTAAGACAGAAAAGACCTGGAACCTCCGTTGTTCTATCTCAGAGATAGCGGGATTGTTCCAGGCATATTTGCTAATCTTTGTGTAGTTTAGTTTTTAAATAAATCATTTTATTTACTATTTTTAGGTTATTTCATCACAACACTCTTAGGATATTTTTTCCTAATTATTTAGACTGTATTTCCCTTCTTATTCTTATTACTTTTTGCTTTATCATCTTAAACTTCCTCAAGCCATTTTACTCAGTGCCTGCTTTTTTTCGATTCCATATTCTTCTGTGTAGCTGTTATGTTTCTCTACAGTCACCCAGATTTTAATGTTCTCTTTAAGACCCCTTGTTTAATGTCACTTGCCGATGTTGTCATTACTATTCTGTTCACTTCCCCCTTCCACTAATGAAGATGTGTAACAACACAGAACCTATCATTGCTGTTACAAGGTACTTCCTATCAATCCACTAGGCTGCTGTTCATCAGTTCTCTTCCTTTGTGGTCCTTTGGTTTGTCTTCATTCCCCATGACAGTGCTCTTATCTAAATCTTTCCAAATTAATTTTTCAAGTAAAGTTTGCTGAGACACTGTAGGAAAGGTTTTGCTGATGATTTACTCCAGCTTGATTGTTTCTTCTGTTTTCTTGTTCTACACTAGGGATTTTGTCCAGACAAAAGAAAATCGAGGAGCAGCAATTCATGTTTCTCATGTTTTTCAACTCCAAGTCTGGGCTGTAACCAGAAAAGTTTCAGGGATTGCAGTTAGATGTGTCAAGTGCTTAATTGCTTACTAGGCTGAGTAAGGGGAGATATTTCATCTTACACAGTATGTGTATCACAAGCTGTGTGGCAAGTATTAAGGGACAGATATCACCTGACACACACTGAGCAAAATGTTTTATGTGAGTGACAAAATTCTCTTTGTCTCAGCATTATCTTGACATCAGTCCAGGTAGAAACTCATTTAAACAGTAGGATTTTGGAAGAAACAGATCTCTGTTCATAGTGAAGATGGCAGAAATGGAGTCATACTAGGGAAATCAGGATTGTCTTTCTCTAGTAGACAGTGACTTGACAGGATATCCTCTTGCAGCCTGCAGCTTTTCAGAGTGGGAAGGGACACTTTGGAGTGTTAGGAAGTTCCTTATTTCTTTCTTCGGGATATTGTCTAATTCTCTTTAGAGTGATAATGAACTTTGGATGGAGTTAAGCTCCATTACATGAATCTCCTGTGTTGGCTCATTTTGTAAGGAATAATCCCCAAACTAATCATGTTATAAAGAAATCAAGCTTTATTTGTTAAGGAGGTTACTAGAAATACAGCATCCTTTTCTTGCTCTTCTTCTTCCTAGTTTCACTCATCTTTACCTACTTTAGCCTTCTTCCAAGACTTTGTAACCTAGCATCCATCTGTTTGCCATCTCTCCATTTCTTCTCTCTAGCCTTGGGTTCTCAGGAAAATTTTCTCTTAGTGGCATCTTGAAACTTGAATCCTTTTTTTTTTTTTTTTTCACCTCCTGTGTTACTGTGTTAGCACATGATAAGGACTGTAGTTTCCACTGACAAATCTCAGCTCACATCCTGGTTTTAAATGTTGAGTCAGCACATAGACAGGATGGGCCTTGAACGGCATGTGACATCATGGCTTCTCTTGTTCTCTGCACTGTGTTCTCCTTCAGGGGTTATCTTGCTGCTTCTCGATAAGTTAAGGAAGATGAAATGGGAGCAGATGTGGAGACTCACAGCAGAGCGGGAGTTGATGAGCATGCTCTCCACTTCACTGGCTGACCAGGTGAGTAGGACGTGGTACAACCACTAGTCCATGGGCTGAGGATGGCAAGAAAGGAAAAGGGGTTGAGGTGTGGGGAAAGGCAGAGGAAAGATGCTCTACCTGTAGTCACCATTTGCTGAATCATTCTGGGGAAAATGTAGAAGAGAGGAGTGAAGATTTACTCATGAAGTTTCTCTTACTACACTGATGTTTTACCTCCTCTGCACAGATGATTCATAACATAGACAAATTGGGTTTTCAAGCATTAATTTTCAGTCTTTATTTCTTTAACATAAAAGTCTCCAGACACCAGAAGTCCAAATATATTGTATTTTCCTACTGGTTATTGTCTAAGCATACTTTAGTTTTAGGAGTCCACAGGTATTTCTTTACTGTTTCTGACAGATAAGTCTCAGCAGTCTTTCAAGGTACTCCATGCCACAACACCCCTGTGAAGACAAAAGCACTGCTGGCTCCCTGCCACATCATACAGATTGAGTGCCTATACACAGAAATTCATATTTACTCTTAGTGCTTCCTGTCAGCTCTCCGTTTTAAACCCCAGACCCCTGTTAATGTAGTACTGGACCTGAACCAATAAGTTTTGCTCAACATCTTGAGTGTATTAACTCAATACAGCATCATATTTGGATATTTCTATATGTATCTGAGATACATCTGGCTTATGACCAGTCACCACTAAGGAAGCATGCTGCTTACTGCACACATGGAGATATGCACTTGTGTACAGTATCCTTGCAGAGTGATCCAAAAGCTACTGAAGTTCATTACAATTATTCAGTGTGTTTTCAAACAGATCTTGAGCTGCTGTTTAACACCCGCATGGGGCAAAACCTTGAAGGGTGAACCAAGTTTGCTTACGTCTTACCCTAATACCTTAACCTTATAACTTACTTCTCCTGACTAGATGGCTGCCTAGAGGCATAACCCATTTTGTCCCTTACAGTATAAACTGTTCTCCAGATCTGTCCTACATGCCCTTTCCATGAAATACCTAGAATACTTGCTGCAACAATAGAGTGCTAGCTAAAATACCATGTAGTAATTCACCCTGAAGCAGTGCATAGCCAGGATCACTTTCATCCCCTTATTGAGAAGTGGTGCAGTACTTCCTAAGAGCAGTTAGTTTGCCATTTACTCCATATTACTCTCTCTGGTGATTAGAAAAGGAGTCGCATCTCCTGCCAGCAATATACAAGATATATATTTTGAAAACTTAGATGGAATCCACTAGCAGTGTGTGTCAAGAAGCCTGTTCTTCCAGTTCACATTTACATGTCACTCCTTAGATTGATAGCACCTTCCGTAGCAACAGAATTATGAGGTTAGGTTTGCAGAATTCAGCTTGCATGACCATTTGAATTCTCCCTGTGAGGAGGGAAAGGACAATTAGCTCTGGCAGGGTGTGGGCACATCACTGTAGAAACAGCATACCTGACTGTTCCTCTGTTTGTGTTTGCTAGGATATCTTCAATGCAGTCATCAAACAAAATCCCTTCCTTGTCTACCAGCTCCCCTGTTTCTGGAATGTGCAGCTGTCTGATCACACCCGTTCAGAGCAGTGCTACAGAGATGTGTCTGACCTGAAGGTATGTTTCACAGCAAGTTGGATGTCTCTTTTGGGACACCAAATGTAGAACTCTGCTTTGACAGAAAGCTACAGTCCCTTAAGCAGAGGGGAAACTCAGACGAACCGTTTCTGAGGACACACAAGAGGTGAAGCAATTATGACTTCGGTTTTGTGAATTTTGACTGCTAGAAAAGTCAAAGATGGGTGATGTTGCTGGGTTTGGCATGATGTTAGATGTGCTTCATCTTTTTCCACTCTGTACCTGTTGCCACTTCACCTTACTGCTGCAGTCCTGTTGCTCTCCCAGTTCTTAGCTCTTCCTAGCCAAAGAATACAAAACCCTTTTTTGGGGTGGACCCTAGCTAAAGATGCATTAGCTAAATTTAAAGACCTTGCACACTTCATATTTAGCCTTTGCATACTTAGCCCAGCCACACTGCCACTCTTTTTTCCAGGATTCACCTTGGGGAAAAAAAAGACTGTGTAGAAACCTATTAATTTAATAAAATGAAGCTATAGTATCAGTTTAATAGCACATTTTTCACCATTGTGAAGTAGAAGCAGTAAATCATTACAAAGTAAAAGCAGGATGGATTTGAACAGGTATGGGTAAGTTAACATCAATTGTTCTGGTCTTTTTGAAAGGCCAGACTCTAATGTAGCATGCAGAGAGTTCAGAACTGAAGCTGATTAAGCTTCTACCAGATGTAGAATAAGACTGGCTGGCTAAACAGCAGTAGGCAGATTCACTGAAAGCAGACTAGTGGCATCAAAACACAGTAAATATTATGTAGGTTTGGTGATTGATTTTAAAATTCAATTAAGATTCATATATTTAATTTATGTTTTGAGAAAACTAAAAATGAGGTTTAAAAGAAAAAATGGCAAGGGACCTCTGGAGATCGTGCAAACCTCACTCAAAGCAGAATCAACTTAGATCAGGTTGCTCAGCACCTTGTGCAGTTGGGTGTCAAGTCTCCAATTATAGTGTTGTAGGTTGTTGTTCCACAGTCTCCCCTGTCTCCTGTTCCAGAGTTTGACCACCAGTCCATAGGTGCAATATATTTCCTAAATCTATCCAAATTCTCCATGATGTAACAACTTGTAGAGTAACATCAGGATTGTTCTATATAAACACCAGATACTGAATGAATACAGAAAATCAATCACCCTCGACATATTTATTTCAAAAACTACATTTCCCAAAAGACAGATCTACTTACTTAGGTTAACTGACCTGTCAAAGCTGGTCGGTATCACTTGAATTTCATATGTAAAGTATTCACAACCAACTGTTCAAGCATGGTTCATAGAAGACAGCTTTTAAAGTTAGATCAGTATACTGGTCAGTATGCTGATCACTAAATGTTTTATGATGAATGTCTGTAGGACAGGCTCAGTGCAGAGACTTAAAAGCATCATGGTTTTATGCCTTATAACTAAGTGCTGATCGAGATTTTAGTTCTTTGTTCATGCTGAGGATCACGTATGATGGTAATTGTAAGGCCTGAAAGAAAAGGGGAGATGTACTACCAAGGAAAGACACATACCTTTAGAAGAGAAAACAGATATTGAAGCTAAGAACTGAGGATCTAGGACTTGGTTCAGTTGCCTAAATACAGTTCAAGTCACTGATAGATACTTGCAGATACCCATATGGAACTGGCAGAAACAATACAGGAAACAATGACCTTTTGGCAAGGCATCTGGTAGCAGGCAGGATAATACCAAGGTGCTTCCAGTGTTGCCATACATCTGTATTTAGGGAGTTAAATTGTGATCCTCATGACTGGTTTTGGAGACTGGTTAAGCTCAACTTGGAGTACTACTAGTCAGGCAAATCACTGTTTAGGTTCCAATGACAGTCTTGACTAATCTGCTCCAAGTGTGAGACAGCCAGCTCACATGTGACACCTACAGCAAGCAATTTATAGAAGTATCTTAAAAAATAAATTTAACCTTTTCTTCATTGCTTCTTAACCAATTTATTTTTACAAGCATAACTTAAACTTGGTTGTTTATTACTGTATATTTTGTCACAACATCCATACCGTTACAGCATAGGCGATGAAGTCTAAGATGTATAATATCCTCCACTGGCTTCCTGATGTGGATGTATTTAATTCAACAAGGGATGCAGACACATAAGCAATTTCTTCAGCTGAACTGGACTTATTCACACTGCTAAAATTATCTCCGAAATACTGAACCAGGGCTGAAATTCTTTGCTTTGAAAGAGAGGCCAGAGCCTTATCTACTGCACGTAAGCACCCTGGTTTCAATAAAGCTCTTCCCATATGCAGCAGTTAAAGAACTGGCCCTCGGGCAGCACCGTTTAAAACTCTTCATACAATTTTAAAATAGCATAAACCAATTACAGTTGTGAATTTGCATTATGAAAATTAGTAAAATTTTACTTCTCAAAAGAAACTAGCTGATTTGTTAAGGGGACCTCTCCAAAAAACAACCAATGTTGTTAGCCCAACTTAGAAAATACACTTTTAAAATCACCAACATTAGTAATTTCCACGGCATTTAATATAAATGGTATGACACAACATATTTGGCACATCCTGCATTTCATGGTAAGACTGGAATAAGAAGTGAGGTAAAAGAAACCTTTCAGGGTAAGTGGGAGAAAAAGACAGATTGTGAAGTTTGTGCTGGATGATTAAGAAGGATTGCATAGGAAAGAAGGAAATTCAGGAAAGGATTTAAAATCCAAGGTAAAGGTAGCCCAATCAAGTATTCCTCTGTCAAATCAGACTGCATTCTTCATGTCAGATTGCAAAGGCACTGATTTAATTCCATCATAGTCCACGAAACTTGAGGATTTGTCATCTCTTACACACAACATTGTGTTAAATACACTCAGCCCCCCAGGGCTGGCTGCCATTGGAGGGTGTATGGGTGTGTATGTATATACACCCTTCTTTACTGTTTTGTTTACATTCATGCAAATGTAGGATGACCAGCATACTTTTTGCAGGCCCGTGGAGCACTTGAATATTACATATTTCCTGAAGAGGATGTCTTTTGTCTTTCACATTTGTCTTTTTATGGTCCTTATTAAGTTGCATCTATATGTATTGTATTTATTTATTATTTTATTGTACTGTCTTATGCTAGAGAAGGTCAGATGTCTGACTGCCTAACTCTCCTTCCTTGCTGCAGCTCAGCAGCATATACAAATTTGGAAGGACCTGTGTATGCGGGTATTTTAGAAAAGTGATAAGAAGAATAGAAATATTTACAAAGGTCCGCATTATTATTGACCACTAACTTTATAACCATGTAAATCAACATCAAAATAAGACTACTTTATTATTTGTATTCATCTAAATGTGTACTTACTTCCTGTGTGATACTATATCATGCTGGAGGCTGTGCTCTGCACACCTAGACTGATGTCTGTGGGGTTTGTTTAGCTGTCCGTGGCACATGGAACTAAAACTTACGTAAACAATTACACTTAAAGATATCTTTCTTTCCCCACCCCAAGGGCACCTGGGGTGGATGCTCTGAATCAGTCAAGAATGCCTTGAAATTTTAGTAGAAAACAAGGAAGGGCTGATAGGAAGCATGTGCCCTTTAGTTGTTTTGGCCAGCTGAGCCAGCTGCAGTCTCTAAAGGCCAGAGGTGGTTATTTTTGCATGGCATTTGTTACACCTTGGAGAAACACTCAGGAGTTGTTATTGGAGACTGGCCAAAAGATGTGGAAGTGCTAATAGTCATTCTGTGTAGGCATCCACTTTCTATCTTGCTTATCTTAGCTCCTCACACGGTCCCCAGTAGCTTGCAGTGTCAGTGGACAAGGATGTGTGCTGCAGGACCATGCCTTGCTGAGCTTGGAAGCCTGTAGGGACCTGTCTGGAACTGAGGTTGATTTATGCAATACTTCTGCTGTGTTGGGCCATGTATTTGCTTTCCTTTTTGGTTAATGGTTTGTTCCTGTCTCTAAGGAAATCACAATTACTATTATTTCGCAGAAATCAAATGGCAAGTAAAATCCTGTGAAAGAAGGTAATGAATTGTGAGGCCTCTGACAATGAATCAGGACCTCGTTGAATGAGTCAGTCATGAAGAGAAGTCTGATTGCCAAGATGTTATTTGCATGCAGAGAATCTGGTAATTTACAATAACAAAAATCAGATGCTGGACTCTTCAAAGGGAATGTATCAAATGATTAGAATTTACGCACACCCCAAAAAATACAAGTATTATTTAAATCCCATTGATGGCTTTTCAAAATGGTTTTGAACACAGCTGATTCTGAATTAGGTAGATAAACAATTAACCTCATTAATTCCCCATTCTGAAATTTTGTTATGTGATCTACTGTATTTCTTCCTGGGAATGTCCTCCACACTAGAATGACTTTGTGAGATTGCTTACAAAACCTTAAACAGCTTATTTACTATAAACCAAATACATCATTTCAGATCTGCCTCAAACATGACCTACTGCACTTTTTTCTAGTCCAGTCCCTGAGCTACCCCATACCATCCAAGCACTTCATTACTCATGTGCAGCAGCTCTGCCATTTTGCTGCCTTGTATCTTTTAACACCATCCAAGGAAGAGCTACACTGGAAAGTGTAAGGACTCAAGAGAGTTAAAGACAGAGCATTCGCTTAAATGAACATCACAGTTAGCAAGATGCTTCCAGTCTGCCAAAAAGGGAGTGCTGCTCTATTATAGAGTGTATTAGATTTTAGGGGTGGGATTTTTATGAGTCAGGAGGCCTCTGTTTAGACAGGAGTTGAAGGGAGAGCAGTCAGTCTTTTTGAGGAAAAACTGAGAACTTTGATTAAAAATATGAGACAGGGGAAGTCTGTCAGCTTAGTGCCATAAAGGGGAAGCAGTGATCTGGGGGATAAGGTAATGACTGGGACTATGGGCACCAGATCAGGCAGTGCAGAGATTTGAATTCCTTATCCAAAAAGCAGTGCCTGGACCTCTGGGTTGCTGGCTACTCAAAACTGCAAGTCCTTTCCTCTTCCGTAGGTCAAAAATTGCCCTATGAAACATTCCTGATGACATTTTTGTGAAATATTTGATCCTTTCTGAGGAAACCGGTTATTTTAGTCAAACCCTTCATTTCTTCTAAAACCGAGTTTAGGAATAAAGTTTACAGACATCAGTAAATTAGGTGTAAGTTACACATAGGGTGCTTGTTTGCAAGTGTGACTTGGGGCATACTTAAACTTTTCAGTAACCTGTGCCTGGAAAAAGCCTATGGAGATGGCATTAAAGTGGCACATATAGGTGGCTTTACTTTACAGATTTACTGAACACTTAATTCTTACTGACTTCAGTGGGAGCTATCTGGTTGCCTAAAAAAAGAGTCTATTTTTTAACCAGTAAAGCTCCCTACCTACAAAATACCACTTCTACCTATTTACCTAAATTCTGAAGTGCTCATGGGCTTAATTAAGAATATCTGTTCAGTGCTTTGCAAAATAAAACTTCTTTAGGCTTAAGTTTAAACTTAGTTTATTCAGCCTAGAAAGTAGGGATACAGGTATACAGGATTTTGTAAGAGCTGAAACAGAGTAAGAAATTACCAAGATGTGTTTTTGCCTAAAAAATGGAAGAGATTGTAGTTAAGTAAACATTTGTCCAAATACCTTTTCTGGAGAGAGAAGGTGCATCATGGGGGAAAGTGGATGAATGTACCTATAGAAATAATGTTGTGTTGAAGTTTATTGCTTAACTGTTAGAACATCAGATTCAAGATACTTAATGTCTCCATTAAGAGACAGCTGGTAACCTAAGGAGATTTACTGGGATTTTTTGTTTTCAGTATATTTCCATGCAGATAACCGACCTTAGAACCCCCTCCTACACTCCACCAGCATACAATATCCTCTGTTACCTTCCATCTCAGATCCTACTGCCAGTCTGTGAGGCTTCCACTGTGTCATCATTAGAGTGTTTTGGGTCAGGACCTGGTGAATAAATAGGAACTATCGGCACAGTTAACCTGTTTCATTATGTCACAAATGTATGGAAGTATTCCAGGAAGCTGGCTGAGCATAATCAGTGAGTGGTAACAGTTGCTGATTAACTAGGATGGTATTAACAGAAATGTAGATAGTGCCAAGATGCTTAATGACAACTAACCAAGTGTTAAATAAATGTGGAATTTTATGTTCTGATCTTTTGGTACTTAAATTGCTAAATGAAGATTAAGGGATGTATTTTCCTTAGTTCTCAGGGAACCTTGATCAAGACTGGGAAGGATCTGTGGAACAGTCTGAAGACTAGCACTGTTCCTGAGGTGTCCACAAATGGCACTGAAATTTTATGCATTCTAGCTGCAAGTTTTTTTGTAAGCCAACAGAACTTTGGAACAGCTTAGAAACTTGGAAGGAAAATAGAAAAAGAAATAAACACGGTATTATGGTGCTATTATTCTGGTCTTGGAAAGAAGATGTTATAGTAATGACATTTTTAGTTTCTAGATTTACTTTCATTTTTTAATGTTGAGATAACACTTGCTCAGTCTACAAATAAAGTAGATTCTAAGTTTCACTACTTTTTTCTTCTGATTTCCCTGTAGTCTCATTGTAAATTATTTTTTTGTTCCTTCAATCAATTCACTGTTGCCCACAATAAAGTTTCTAATGAAATGGATGTGGCTTTACCTGTGCAGCCTATTGCCTTTAACTGATTCCTGTGACATGCAGGAATCATTTGTTTGCTGTTTTGTCCTGTACAGCTTCTGCTGTGGCTGATGGTGCAATAGCCACCAAATCAGCCAAATACAGTTGTAACTAAAGGCCAGTCTGTGGGTTGGCAGCAGAAAAAGAGTATGGTCTTTAGATGCAGTGTTGTATGTCAATGGTTAAGAGTCTTGTTGCTTTTTTTAACTTGGTGTTTGGGTTTTTTTATGCTTTCACATATCACATAATATTTTTCTAATCATATTACATTTGAAAAGCAGCCTGATTTTTCACTAGACCTATTTTGTAGTTTTCCTACCACAGATTATCCAGATGGTTGCATAGTTCCTTGATGTTCTTTAGCTGCATTGGAATGTGGTGCCTTTGTTGATTAAAAAGTCAGCTTTTCTGGACAGTCATCAGCTCCATTCAGCTTTCTTCAGTTCACTCCAGGCTCCTCTGACATCTGTATGCATGCAGCATCCTGACATGTTTCAAATCTTATCAGATCTGAGCCACCAGCTAGGCCCTTGACACTTAGCAGCTTTTCCACAAACAACAGATTTTGAAGCACAGCAGCAAAGAGCCTCTATGCTGACAACTGCAGTTGCCTGTCTTTGACATCATCCCCCACTCAACTGGGTGGAGGCATCAGCACTGATCAATACTTGGCTCTGATGTTACACAGTGTGTGTTGATGAGGAATTCCTGCAGCACCAGGGAGCCTGCCCCATAAAAGTTACTGAGTTGGTCACCATTAGCCACTTCTGTGCTCATGGTCCCCAGGGTCAGGGTGCTCAGCAGGCAGATAGGATGCCTGGGAAGCAAAGTTTCCCAAAAGGAAACTCATGTGAAGTATTGAACTAATAGGGAGAACAGAGATCTTTCTTAGCAAGTATTTTGTGTCCCACTCGCCAGCTTCTCAGCTTTCTGTGATCCACTCTTAAAAAGTACAAGTTACCAGCAGTTTCTGTTCTATGTCTGCCTTTAAAAATGGGGACTTGTACTCTATAAAACTCTACAGCAGCCCATTAAGTTCCTTCAGACCTATGCTTCTTTTAACATGTGCTTGGGTTTTTATGCATTTAATAGCATTTGCTGCAGTTATATACAATGGGTGAAATATATCAAATTGTTTTCATACAAAGGAGTTTTGAAGATCCATTTTTCAGTGGAAAAAATCTGTCATCCTAAGTTTATATCCTAATCTACCTAAAGTTCCTTTTGTTTCTGTGGTTTCTTTATGTTGAATCTGTTGAATTCTGTTTGCAGTAACAAATTATTGCACTGCTAAGCTATACTTCCAAACATATGGACAAATGTAAAATGAACGAGCTAAAGAATGTAGCATTACTTGAGAAGAATATCTAGTCCAAGTATTTTTGTCCAAATAATTCCCCAGATTTATACAGCATGTAGGTGCATCATAATCTTGACTTGAAATGTTCCTATAACTGGAAAAATGTATTTGCCCATTTCTAAAGTGATCTTTTTTCCCTACAGTTGCTATTCTGGAACTGCAAGTATGGTTTTCTGACATCTTAGTAGCCTCAGCAGTGAAATCCCAGGAAGGAATAAAGCTATTTAAGTTGGTGTTGAGTGTGCAGAAGAGACTGCCATCGTTTTTAAGGCAGTGTAAATACTCAGTGGAGAAACTGTGTTGTTTGCTTAAGTTAGTACAGGAAGAATTCAGGCTACATCATGCTGCTTCTGCTCCACTCATTCGACAGGAGGTAGCATGATTTCAGAGAGCTGCTTGTTCCTGTGGAGCTGTGCTGCTGGTGTTAAGGGAGCTGTGTTCATCTGCTTCTGTCCTACGTGCTGCACCTCAGCTCTGTGCATTCCCTCCCTCAAATGCAACATTCAGAGCAAAGCAGCAAAGCTTACCTTGCGACCCGCTCAGCCGCTCGTGTTGCAGCTCTGTGGCTGTGTGTTGACACAGTGCCTTCATGCAATTAACTTCATGGATTGAGAGAAGCTCCAGAACTCCTAGCTTGAAAATATTCTGAAGGGAGCCTTATTTTTTTTTTTTTTAAATCTTCTTTAGAAGTCACTGGAATAAAACTGAATAGAAAGCATTTGGTGGTTTTTTTTCTTATGTCTAAAATGTAGCCTCTATAAAAGGAAATAATATTTGCAAGCCACTTCTGGATCCCTCTTAATTATTCCTTAGGGCCCCATTCTTGTTCAGACTGGCAATAGTGCAAAGTTGCCTTGATGTAAATGAGAATCAGACCCTTTTTGTCAGCATCAGAATTAAATCTAGGCCAATGTGAGAGTCATCTCCCATTAGCAGAGACTGCGTATCTACTAGAAATTTGAATTCAAAGGGTGAAGCATTGTACTGCATCTCTGTGTTGTGTGATGCAACTGACATCAGTCTTGTTTAAATGAAGCAATGGTGAAAAGAAAGTCAGGTGAAATTTAATCCTTTCTGAAGGATGTAAAAGGGTGTAGGAATTAATTTCAAGCTTTTTTCTCAATACCTAACCAGAGAAGCTCCTGCATGGCCTGAAGCAATGAATCAATTTCATTAGCAGTTAACAGTCGTGTGGAAGTCTGAGATTAATGTTTAATACCTACATCCCTGCATCCCTTGTACTACCACCTTTTCTCAACAGAGAGCCCACACATAGCCTATCAGGTCTGTGATTAGAGTTATGGCAGCATTTATGAGGTGCTGCATCGCAATGCAGAGCAGCACCCAAACTAAAATGCTCAGATGATCCTTTAGGGGAGTTTCAAAGCACACCACCTGTAGAGTAGGCAGTTACTTGTCAAAGACCTGGCAAAGCCTTCCTTATAAAAGGCAGATCAAAGTCTGTGTAATTCTGGGGTTGGCTTTTTTGGTTTTGTGGTTTGTTTTTTTTTTAAGAGGGCAGCAAACTGAACATAGATAAAAAGAGCAGATAAAGCAAAATCTGAATTCTAACAGCAGGATGTGTTTTCTCTTTTTTTTTTTTTTTTTTTTTTTTTATTTTCCCCTCTGAGGTGATTCACTGGAACTCACCAAAGAAGCTGCGAGTGAAAAACAAGCACGTGGAGTTTTTCCGCAACCTCTACCTGACATTCCTGGAATATGATGGGAATTTGTTGAGACGGGAACTCTTTGGCTGCCCCAGTGAAGCAGATGTTAACAGTGAAAATGTAAGTGATTCACAATTTAAAGGCTGATTCATAAAATGTACAGGTTACATGAAGACTTGGAGAGTTGAGGGTGTCTAGGAAGAGCACTGTGCAAATGATTTAATCTCTCTGTGTCTCAGTTTATCACCTGTAAAATTGTCATAATTAATCTTGCCTTTCCCCTGTTTTTTTTATTGCTATTATTTTTTTTTTCCATCTACCTTACCTCTTCAAAATCTCCAACAAAGGCAACATTATGAGCTGAAAAAGAGGATTTAGACTCTTGATTCCATTAGGCAGTTTTGCAAATCTCACCCTTAGACCTAAAACTGTCCAGAGGAAGGGCTTTTTTCTTGCTGTGTGTTTGCTCATCTTACATTGATTTCAGTTTTGGCTAGTAGATACTAATTCACAAATAATAAAGAAGAAATTAAAATATCAAGACTTCTGGATTTAGGTCTGTGAGGTTTTGCAGTGCTGCAAATTACAGAATGAATTCGTACTTCAAGGTACACATAGTTGTGAGACTCCAGGTTTTTTCTGCACTGCCCCTGACTAAACACAGCAGCATTTATAACAACTGCAATCAGAATCTTTCAGGCAAAGCAAATCCTTTGGAAATGATTGAAACCAAGGTTGTTTACTTACAGATGCTCATATGTGTGTGTATGTCTTAGTACATAGAATTCCAATGTAAAAACTGTTAACCAAAACATTTATACATAGATGTATAGGAATGCTTTGCATGAATGTGATCTCTGAAAATTCCTAGGCCAGGTATCAATTTTGTCTGTGTAATCTGAAAGGAAATGAAAAAGAACCTGTAACATTTTATTGCTATCTTCAAGAAAAAAATCTAAAATATGCAGTGCTCTCTATATAAAAATCAATAAGGCAAAGCTAGTATCACGTACACATTAGTAGTTAAGGAGTAGTTGGCAATCAATAGCATTGTTGAGGCTTGCAGTGTTTCCATTTAGTCTGTGAAAAAAATGACCACAGGAGATGCCATTTCCAGTTTTTTAACCATAGCAGTCAGAGGCTGGATAAATACCTTTTAGCCCAAGCCATGGCTTCCCAGATAGATATTTGACCATCCCACTGCCTTCTGAGGGGAGTGGGGAACAACGAGGAAGTGGAGATAAACATCAACTGGGAGAGACTGGAGCAGGGAGAAGAGAGAGAAAAAGCACAGTGAGAGCATGTGGAGAAAGAAAATTCTCTGCAAAAGTGAGAGGCTTTTAGATAAGTGAACTGAATGTGATAAAAGGCCACTATGATTTTGACTGCCAAAGGCATCAAAATACAATAGACAGTGTAGAGAGTAGGATAGAAAAAGGGGAGTGGGGCAATAAAAAAAAAAAAAAAAAAAAAGACATCAAAACATAACATATCTCTATCCCACTATAAGAGTGCAGATTAAAATAATACTGGAGTCAAAATATATTGTGTGGTTTTCAAGAGCATGAATGCAGTCACAGAATTGTTGCTATATTTTCCTGAGCCCTGTAAATCCTTAATAAACAGATTTATTCCAGGCAACAAGTTGCTGGGGAGCAGTGCACAGTGAATGCAAATTCTTGCTGCTGAAATCGGTAGTCCTGAAAGTTTAAAATGGCTTATTTTACTGAACTTGTATCTAGTTGACAGACACTGGAAATGACTAACTGCTCAAGCCTATTTCTTATTCAAGACAAGTAGAACGCAATATGGTATATGGTATGGCATGTGTCTGAAAAAGAAATGCAACTCATTCTTCCGCTTATTAAAAAAAAAAAAAAAAAAAAAAAAAAAGTTAAAAAAAAACAGACAGGAAATGAAAGATCTAGACATACAAAAATACATGACTCCTCGCCAAGAGATAGCAAAAAGTCATCAGCTTTCAATCAAAATAATAAGATATAGGAAAAAAATCTAACCAGTTAGCTTAAGAGTAGTCACTTAGGAGAAGACATTGCTTTTGAAGACATTGGTTTTAATTAGTTACCCTTGATGTAAGCGCTTCTCTAAACTTGACTGTGTCCTTTTTATTGTAGGATACAAAACCCAAGTTTCAGCTTTTGAAGCTATGAGACTCTAACAACAGGATTATCATGAAAACCACTCTTTCACTCATTCTGTCTGCTACAGCACATACAGTGTCACGGGTGTCCTATTAAAATAAAGTACATTCCCATGATCTATTGCACAATAATCTTCAGAAGCAGAGTATCTTGTAAGGGAACCACTGTTCATCATTCTTCCCAGTACAACAAGTAGGAGGCATGAAGTAGAAATAGCAATTAGCAGGTTCAAAACAAATAGACATTTCACCCACAATGTAATGAATCTTTGAGCAAGAGGTAATGTTGCTGGAAATATACATATGCTCAAAAGTTACTCTTCATGGAAAAAAAAAAATCAGTCAGAAAAATCAATTCAGAATTAGGGGAGCATTCTGAGAAAGCATTTCTGCACATTCACCTTGCTTTTACACTCCTCTGCAGGCAGCCCACAGCTGGAGAAGGGATGCTGGGCTAGATGGAACTTTGGTCTGGCATGGTGCAGCCAAACATTTCAATTAGGATTCCTAAGCATATGTGTTCCATAAAAGGCTAAAATTTCTCCAAATTCCAGTATGTATAAAGTAGGGATTGCTATTTGATTTATCTTAATACCTATTATTTCTCCTTTCTTCTCTAAACTGAGACTAGCAGCCCAAACACAATTGGGCTTTATTACACTAGGCATTGTACGTGGGTAAAAGGTGTTCCTTCATCTGCCTGTGCTTCTCTGCACTGTGGATCAGAGGACAAAATGTTAGAATAGCTCTGTTGGCTTTATAATCAGAGAGAATTACTTAACCACTAAATGCACTGAGCTCTGTTGTGGTGGATGAAGCAGTGGCTTGGTGTGAGCCTTATCACTCACAGTCTGGCTGTATCAGAATCTACCCTTAAGGTCTTGTTTCCAGTATGCCAGCCATTGCTTCTCTACATTTGTAATTATGTTTTATTTAGAATGCAACCTGTAATTAAGGAATCTCATCTGTAATGCAAATATCTGTGAAAAATATCTGAAAAATAGCTGTGAAAAGTGTGGCATGGGTGCTGCTGGGCTGGTTCTGTTACTCTGACACCTCTTTACACTTCCCATCAGTACCGAGATGGCCTTAAAATGAATGTAAATGTATGTATCTTCCCTTTTTACTAACTCTCTACAGTGCCAGAGAGATATAAAGGGGCATTACTTTAAAAGGCAGTCAGCCCTTACATTAGTCTCTTACGTTCTTCCTCTCTGTATGTGTGTGTGTGGATGTATGCTTAAATATGTATGTCTACCTGCTTGTGGAAGAATTAGTATTTTTCTGTTTTCAATGTTTGCTAAGGAAGTATAATACCACAGACTGAATTTTCAGAGGTCTAAAAGCAGTCTTTGGATCTTATCCTCATAGTCCTGATCTAGTCAGTTGCTGATGTCATTTGCACCAAACAGTGATGTTGTTAGGTTCCAAAATGGTAATAGACAGAACAGATATGGCTCAGAAACTGAAATGCCAGAGGCAAAGAAATGGAGACTGGGGATTTTTTTCTGTTTTCTATTTTGGTTTTGGGGTTTTTTTAATGCTTATAGGTCCATCTATGTGCACATACATGTTTCATCCTTCCCTTGAAACATTCAAGCTGAAAGATCCTGTGTTCCAGGGCCAATCTCTGGACAGGAGCCTGCTGCATGCTTCTTGCCATAGAGCAGCACTGTAAGTCCCTTTTGTTCAATACATACTAAAATGATCACACAGGTCAGGGTCTTCTCTGCAAATTGGTGATACAATCAACCCTTCACTTTTTGTGCTGATTCTGGATAGGAAATTCAGGATATGAACCAAAGCCTCCTGTAAACACAGCCAGAATTTGACTCAGGTGGCCTTTGGAGCACATCCATAGTCACTCCGTCTTACTTGTTCTGTGCTATTTCCCCCATCTCACTTTATTTTTTTTGATGCAATGCAGAAGATTTCAGGGAAACTCACGAAGGCAAAGCTCACAGTAATCTCAGATTGGAATGTTTCCTAATGGCCTGTAATGCTTATGTCCAGCATTTCATTCTGAAGGGCCTACTGTAAAGCCTAAAATATTTCACCAGGATCTTCTGTGAACCAGCCTGTCTCTATAGTTACACTATGAGATAGATATTGTAAGCCCGATTTTAGCACACAGGCACACACTTAACCTTTTAGCATGCTCATAAAACTTCTTTCCTGCAGGCAGCTTCTCACCACATACTTCTGCCAAAGCATTAAATCTGAAGGTTGAATGGGGTGTCACCTATAAGTGAAGCCTGTATCCTGATCCAAAGCCAGAGCTTTTGATAAGTGGGAAGTTTATCAGTGATTTTATTCAGTTTTAAGAAAAGGACAGTGCATTCCCACTAGAGAATACTTTCTGAAAGCACATGAGAAAATTCTCTGCAGATTTTTGTAGCCCGATTTTCAAATCAACAACAGAAAGGTACAATGTAAAATATCTAATTCTTCCAGAAAACACTTGCTTAGTTGCATCCTCACTAAATGTGTTTTTACTTATTTACTTTTGGGGTTTTTTTGTGCAAAACCAATGATTTATAATACTAGCAAATGACTGTAATATCCACCAGAAGAGCAGGAGATTCTAGCTGTGAACCACACAGTATAAACTCTACTAACAAATTTAGCAATTTTTGAATGTCTGAAAAAGAGTATGGAAAGGGAGCTTCCAAGTCACTATCAGGGCTTTGAACTTGCAGTCATACTGATGCTTTGAGTGCCCTTTGCTCATGCAGAATTTCAGAATACTGCATCATTTGTAGGACTGGGATTTAAAGTTACTATTTTGACATGGCATAGTCTTTCTCGAGTAATAGCAGATGGTATATGGCAGTTTTGAGGTGAAATCCTGATGTCTCCAACTGTGTTGCTTCTATTATTGTAATTTTCTAATTGCTGAGCTGGTAGCCCATCCTGTTAGTTGCCTGCAAATTGCCATTATACTACTTTCAAATGCTTATAATATTGCTAGATGGGGGTTATGCAGATTGCAATTTTTTTTTTTCATGCTGGTATGCCTCTTTTTTTCTTTTCTCTCATTTTTCAAAAGTGAAACATGGGAGAAGTTTGGGGTGTTTGCCTACACCACAAGTTCTGATGACCTCTTCATGGAAATACTCCATATCTTGCAGAAGGAAAAAAATTTTGGAGAAGGCCCAACTTTGGGGCCAAGAATAGTTCTTTTTTCAATCTTTTCAGACCTTAGGCAAATTACAGTGCTGAAAATCATGGTTTACACATCATCAGTAGTGTTTCCTTTCACTTTGAGGAGGCTCAGATGACTGGAGACTCTTCCTTAGGAGTGTGTATGGGTACATCTGACCAAATTATATATATCCCACTGACACAGCATTCTTCTGAATGCTCCATGCCAGATTCTGTGGACAGTATTGCTGAGAGCAGAAACATATTTGGTCTCTGTTCTGAAAAGCTCATTTGCCTTCACTGATGTCCAGATAGTATAGCAGAGAAAAAATCCAGATTCACATATAAAAGGAATGAAAGCTAGTAAGGAAAGTGTTGAGACAGACATAGGTTCTAGAGAAGAGTGAAGCAGGAAGAGGAAAGCACTGGTGGGTGCCTGTAGGTAGTTTGCAGGCTGCTTAAATAGGGACCGTAGGGCTAGAAACAGGGCTGGGACTTAAACCATGGAACTCGCCACACAAGAAGGAACAGAGCTAGGAACAACCTAAGGAAACAAAAGCAAGGACACTGAACTTGTCAAGGCAGTGTGCTGCAAGGGAAGTCTGAGAACAGCTCAGCCAAGAAGGTTTGGCCGGGAGCTGGGGAAAGGAAATGCAAAGGACAACTAAGATCCGACATCTGCAGCTGAGATCAAGGAAAGTTGTACTTCATATATACAGAATTGTCTGAGATGCTATCTATGCCTAAGGATTGGATTCTTAATTGTGTTGATTATTTGAAGGCTAGATAAGCCATTACTTCTGTTTAGGACTATTAGCTACTTTTAACACGCTGCAGCAAAATTCCTCTCCCTAGGTAGGCTTGCTCAGACACTTATCCCTTTTGTTAGTAGCACAGCTTTGTTTCATATATGGCTTAATTTGACCCACAGCAAATGAACGAAGTTTTATGGCATGGGAGGAATAAAGGCTTAATTGTCATAGAATTCATTTGGCTTTTATTACTAATCACTGGAAAAGCCAGAAGTACTTTATGTAGGTCATCCCAAACAAGACTCAGTGAATGCTTTTTCTTCCCTGCATCATTCTCTGCTTTGTTTATGCCATGCTAAAGGCAACAGTTAATTCACACACTTTGAAAGTGCTAAATGTTGCAATCCGAAATGCCTACTGGTACGAACTGGTAGCTATACAGGAGAAAATTAAACTGCTGCTGTTTATGAACAGATTATAGTTTCATCCTGGGCTGATGTGGGTTTTCATCTCAGCGGCTCAGATGAGTTGATTTTGTGCTATGAATCTTAACTGCACATACTGGGAGAAGGAAAGATGATCTGAAAGTAAAAATTTTCATCCTAGCAGCTCAGTTCCTGTTGTGTTAGCATGATATTGAGTCTTAAGCCTAGTGTCAACTTAAATACTTGATGAGAGATGCCTACGTTATAGGGGTTTTATCTAGACACAAAACATTGTTGGTGTTTTTTTTTTAAACATCACTAATCCCTAAGAAAATACTTCTGATCCTGGATTTTGAGTTGATCTCATATGAGACTAAATCCTGTAGATTTTGGTGGGAAATAAATTGTTTCTGTGATACAGCAGCTGGAAAAAAACAAACAAACAAAAAAACATCCCAAACTTGCTTGCACCAGTAAAAGCCCTAGGAAGGGAGATTTATGAGCAGAATAACCATCTGGCTGGTAAAAGATACCTGTTGTGTACCATGTATCATGTGGGTCTACCATCTATCACACAGATAGAAAACAGCACCTCATCTGATACAAATGTACTAGTCACACAAGTAGACCTGGTAAATCATGATGCTTTACAGTAGAGCTGAATACCTTCTGGTTTGCCTGTGTCTTGATGGCCAGCCTAGCTCCAAGGATTGCTTTTCCTGAGGTGAAGTCTCATCACCTGCAGCTCATTGCTCAGAGAAGTTACTTAGCATATGATTTTTTTATGTATATGTCTCTCTGTTTTGGAATTATGCATGTCATGGCTGCTGGTTTTATTTCTGAAACAAGTTCATGCTAGTGAAATAATTTCTTGTTTCCCACTACAGTATTTCCTAAGAGAACATCTACCATACAAAGTGTGAAAAGAATACAGTTTTCAACTGTAAGAGTGTTTCCTAGAGGTGACATTTCCCACATGCTCAGTGGCAAGTAGCCTTAGCATTGAAAATCTTGTAAAAGCAGTGAATCTTATGCTAAACAGGTATTCTCTTATGAGAATAAACTCTAAGGTTTAGAAGGCTTTGCTATGTTAGGCATATTGTTATAGTAGAGTGGTTCATAAACCTTCTCTTTATCATATCTAGCTGATATGAAGGTCCACATTTTGATGGTGCATGTAAGTAAGCATCTGTTTGCATAGATCTGGCATCATTCTCAGTATGATCTGGCAGATCTGGCAGCATCCTCTTTTTAAGAAGACTGTGTGGGAGCAAACCAAAAATGAAGCTGTAAGTCTGTAAATAATAGATCCATGCAGTATGCATGCTGTAGATTAATCGTATCACTGGGAAAACTTTTATGTGATCATGTAACTGGAAAATATTATGAGGTAACTCAGAGAGAAATGAAAGGTTATACATGTGTCTGTCTTAGCCAGTTCCCTCTTTTGAATGCTGTACACCTTTCACATTCATCATTTTAAATACCTGTGTAAAAGATGGCAGATGACCATGCAATGTACATTTATAGATTGTATGTTCTTCATAATAAAAGATTGCAGATGACCATGCAATATACATTTATAGATTGTATGTTCTTCTTCATAATAAAGTGGAAGTAGCCTTTGTATGTGATACTGGGGCGTGAGGATCTGAATGTATATAGGAAAGGGCCAGGGGGAAGAAACACAAAGAAAATGAGAGAGGGAAAAGGCTCCTTGTACTCCCTGAACCTGTGCAGCACCCAGCTGTTGATCCTGATAATCTGTCCACATCATCCTGTTAGCCCAGTGAGACTGCTTGTGAGCTTACAGCTTTTGCTGGACCAAATACAGAGGGGCTTCCAGTCAGAGGGGAGTTTTCACACAGATAATCAGACACTATTGCATTTCAGTGCCTGTTACCGTTGCAGGACAGGCCCATCCCTAATGCAGCCTCCTTGCTGCATGTGCAATGACAATACTACAGGTCAAATCATAGCCTGTCCTGTGCTGCTTGTCCCACCTGGAGGAGCACACCTTAAGTAAGCTGTGTTGGCCCAGCCTGCAGAGCATCTCTTCTAGGGTTGCCCAGTGGTCTAGGCTTACGCTGTGAGCAGGTAAGGATTGCACAAGTATTCCTGCAACACACTGATGGACCTGAATATCTGACCCTGCCAAATGATGCCCATGTATTAGCTAGTACCTGAAGGAGGGACTTTTAATAAGGCTGTGTAGTGATAGGACAAGGGATAATAGTTTAAAACTGGAAGAGGGTAGATTCAGGTTAGACATTAGGAAGAAATTCTTTAGTGTGAGGGTTATGGGACACCGGAAGAGGTTGCCCAGGGAAGTTGTGGGTACCCTCTCCCTGACAGTGTTCAAAGACAGGTTGAATGGGGCTCAGAGCAACCTGGTCTAGTGGGAGGCATCCCTGCCTGTGTGGTGGGGTTGAAGCTAGATGGTCTTTAAGGTCCCTTCCAACCCAAACCATTCTGTGATTCTATGACATCCTGTGGTTGGCCTGCTTTCACTCAAGTGAAGGGTGCTGGCGGCATAGT
Source organism: Phaethornis superciliosus (assembly GCA_023637945.1). Taxonomy (NCBI): domain Eukaryota; kingdom Metazoa; phylum Chordata; class Aves; order Apodiformes; family Trochilidae; genus Phaethornis; species Phaethornis superciliosus. The sequence continues at coordinate 57,528,156 of JAJQWJ010000001.1, read as the reverse complement.
CTGGAGGAAAGTCAGAGCACACCATGGCCATGGTTCTACTGGGGACTGCTCTCTCCAAGGAGTCTGGACACAACCATCTCATCTCTTCTCTTGGCTCTGCATACAGTACTGAGCATGAGTCATGGGAAGTGGCAGAGAGGACCTCACAGAGCTGCAGGCTATGTCAAGACAGAGACAAAATTGTGACACTAAGAAATGGAGCAGAAGGAGCAAGACCGCCCTTTCCTTGTAGCAAAAGGGATTCTTCCTGCTGCTTCACCTTCATCACCAACTTAGTGACTTGGTGAGCTTCGCCATCAAAATTCTGGGGCCTTTAAGAAGCTGTGAATTCTCCTCTTCCCCCAACTAATGCTCTGTAGCGCAAAGCCATAGTTTATCCCCAAATGTTATTCTGTAATTCATAATTAAGTATTTATATCCTCTTAGCTTGCAGCCTGAATGTAATCTGATAAGCATTCAGTGAATGCTGGGTAAATAGCTGCTGTGAAATTGTAAACTTCTAGCCTGGTCATTTGTAGATAAAGCAGGGTAGTAAGGTACCCCTAAAAAGTTTTTTTACACTGTTTTAATCATTTAAATTTCAATCATCTTTTGATAATTCTGTTAAGGGCATCCAAGTGTCTCTTTTCAAAGAAGAAACAGAAAGATACAATAATATTCTTTTTACTCATTGTCCTAAATATTTGGTTTAATTAAATTATTTTTTGAATGTGATTTGGAAAATAAAGTACAGGCTCAGCTGGATGGTGATTTGTAAAGCAGAATGAATGAAATTCCAAGCAGACATAAAAGAACTCCTGATTTCTATTCTTCCAGAAAAGATCTTGATTTCAATAGAAGTTTTGCCTGAGCAAAGATTTGTCAAGATTCTGACTCTTATCTTTCTAAAAGCAGCCTCTCTTGGGGGTTGTTTTAAGATCTGTGCAGAACAATATCACAGAAGAATGAGAGCTGAATCCAAAACTCATTGAAATCAAAGGAGGTATTTCCATTATTCAAAAGAAGATTATAGAGTGAGGTACAAGAAAATATCAGGAATTATTCCATCAGCCTTCACAGGAGAACATTCAGCTGTAAGCATTATTGTTGATGGGAACCATTATGCTTATAGTTCCAAGAACAACAGCTCTTCTTAACACAGTATTAGACCAAGAAACATGTACTTTTTCCACTTTTTCTTGAAGATGATGAAACTTGTTACTTTAAATCATTCTGAACAAGACAAAAAGAAGAGATTTTTAAATCTAAATGAATGCTTATAATTCAACAACGTATTTGTTGCATGAAACAGTTTTTAAGGCCACTGTGATTTCTATCAAAACTTTTAAACTTCTTATAAAGTTAACATTTTTTATATTTAATGATAAATATGCAATCATATTCTTATAGGATGCTTTCAAGGAATAAAAAATATAAATGATACCTTTATTAATAGCCTACATTTTAGAGCATCACAAACAGAACTCTATTTGACAGGTTAAGACCATATGTCATTTTCATCTTCATTACATTTTGTAGTGCATTTTGCTGCAGATATGACTGATTTTTCCTTTTAAATTCATGCATTTTAAGTAATCTAGCTATATGTTAGGCTTTAAAATAGCATAGTTCAGGGGTGGAACAGGAGAGCTGCAGAGATATTTGGTCGTTTTTTTTCTCATGTCTAGGTGACTCAGGACTGGACTGCTTTGAGATGCCCATTTTGACTTTGAAGGGAGTCTAAAAAATATCTCTTCACTGTCAATCTGCCATCCTTTGGATTTCTCAAACTAGGTATCCAGAACCATTAAGTCCCTTTAAAATCATAGGCTTACTTTTGTCACCTTTGCAGCTGAAAGACTATTTTCACTGCAAATCTGAACTGGTGTAGGTATGTAAATCTCAAGAGATGGAATAATGGGCAGTTAAAAATGTTACTTTTCCAGCTGTCTGCCCTTGCTCCTAGCAGCAGTTGGTTTTCTCCAACACAGGCAGCAGAATGGGAATTCTCAATCCAGCACATAAGCTTAATCTGCTGTCTACAAGCAGTTTGAAACACTGCTTCTAACAATTAATGACATTATTCAATGTGTTGGACCATTAGCTTTAAAACTTGTCGATTATTAAACTTGTGATTGTTCACTGTTTTATTGCTAACCTTGATGTTGAAAGTATGTAATACAGGTAATATATACAACATGCGGACCACAATATAATGATCTGTCTTCCTTATCAAGTTACTTACAAGTGCTTTCTTCTAATCTCTTGCAGGAGCAAAGCTTGGGAAAACCCTGCTACACTATATGTCCCACTTCCACTCCCCATTGCACCATTCTGGAAGTTCCCAGCCTCCTTATTCTCTCTGATTTGCTAAATAATTATAAAGAACTCATCTTCATGCTCTGTCTTTCCTTACAGCTTCAAAAGCAGCTATCAGAGCTGGACGAGGATGACTTATGTTACGAATTTCGTAGAGAACGTTTCACTGTCCATCGCACTCATTTGTATTTTCTGCATTATGAATATGAGCCTGCTGCAGACAATACTGATGTAACACTGGTGGCTCAGCTTTCCATGGACAGGTAGGGATAATCCCTTGTTTGTGAGCCAATGAATGTTTTCTTACAGAAAAATCCAATTATGTAATGCTTTGGGGAGAGGGAAAACTCACTTTTGTAGAAAGTTAGGTGTCAGACTGTAAGACCATTCTTGTAATAGGAGTAGATATGTAGAAGATGTAGATATCACACATGCATCCAGACCAGCTCTGCAGTGCATGCATGAGTATAGAGTACAGAGACTGAATTCTGGAACTGCAGGGTTTGATACTTGTCAGGCATTATTAGTTTATGGAGTTTTTCAGCAACTTAGAAACACAGGAGATGTTTCTAATAGGCTTAGGCAAGTAGTTGTAGGTGACCAACTTTTTACATTAAAATTCATATATTGATTTTTCTCATAGTGAAAATCAAAACTAAACATTTCAGTTTTAAATTGGGAAGTCAAAAGTAACACTCTTCTTAATATGCCAGTGTGAAATGAAAAGTCTCCTTTGAAAGGAGTCAATGCATTTTTATACAAATGTTGATTTTCAGAGTAACATTTCTGGTTTAAGTCTTTTCAAGTTCCAGTACTGATGAAAAGTGAAATTTAACTGGTATTTCATTTGTGAAAAAAAACGAAAAACATTTAATGACAAGTTCCATCCGCCCTTTTCTGATTCCCACCATTGCAATTAATTTGCTGCTTTTCAGAAGTTCTGCAAGTCCAGTGTGGATCAGCCAGCTTTGTAAAATTTTTAATTGTCTGTTTCCTTTTCTCTCCTTGTTCTCAGTTTTAATGTAGCCCAAACTTTTAGTTACTCTTATGAGAGTAGGTTACAGAACAGGTCAGAACTGTTTAAATACTAGCCAGAAACTGGTATTTCATTTAGCAGAGTACATACAGAATACAGCATGAGCCATGAATACTACCACTGCTACACTTGTGTAAAGTGCAGTATTCCCGTCAGAGGAATTCAGGTCAACAGAGCATTTAAAGCATATTTCAAAAATAAACATAAATAAATGAAGGCTATTCTGTTTCACCATGACCTTAACACTTCATCCTGCACATTGAATTATGATTTGCTATGCACATCAGGGTCTGGTCTATTGATTTTTTAAGTGAGAAAACATTTCTTAAGTGTTTACAAATTTTTGAGTAAAAAAATAAAGAAATAATTAAGCCAGACCCTGAACAAATGCCACAGTAAATTAGTAAAGCTGGTCTGTGCGTGTGGTATATTTTCCCTCCAGAACTGAATTCAAAAGAATGAGCTGGGGCTCAGTGCTGATTCACTGGCACTGATGCAAAGTCTGAGCATCTGTTTCCCTTTCTGGATCCTCACTGGAGCACATGTTTTTATTGATAGACAGAACCACACATTTTTATTCAGGAAGAACAGCCCTCCTGATACTGTGCAGGAAAAATCTTCCTCACTTTGTTGGTGTGTTGCTATAAATTATTGATTTGAGTTGGAAATACTTTCTTTCAGCTAAAATCAATAAATAATATCATACCAGAGGACTGTTTAGCTGCTTTGTTTTCTTTCACAGCTTTCAGTTGCTGCTTGCATTTCTTTTCTTTTTTTCTTTTTTTCTCTTTTTTTCTTTTTTTTTTTTTTAATCTTCTTTAAACCACTTTTATTAAACCCCTCAAGTGTAGCTGTAGACATTTAAGAACAGTATCTCAGATGTAAGGTGACATGTACGTAAACAATGTGCTATACACAACATTCTTGTATCGTTCTTTCAAATGAACATCCGAGTTGAGGAAAGGCAAAAAAGCAACTCCCAGTGTCTCCAAGTACAGTCCTGTTGGAGCTGAGACTGAGGCAGGCTTATGTTTGCCTTTGCTTTAGGCTTGGGGAACAGAAGAGAGAGATGCTGTTAGGAGCTATCATTAATATGTTTAGGTAGAAGCTCTGAGACAGATGTCAGCCAGTGTTGTTCCTTATTGGTTGTCACCTTGTATGCTGATGTGACATTTTCTTGGATAATGGCTTGGTTGCATCACTGTGGTTTTCACCCATGACTAGGCAGCTTTTTAAAAGGTGTGTTATGTACCTGAAGTTCAGAAATCAGGGTGGGAGTTACAAAAATGTGAGATGAGGATATGGACAAGGAAAGTCAGGGATAGGCATTACACTGCTTGAAGTCTGGGTGAGAATGAGTTCTCACTTGGTTGATTATTCTTAGGAAGAAAAGTGAAAACAATCAATCTCAAACAACTATGTAATTCTATCAGAATTCTCTTGACTGAAACAGACCTTTAGAAAAAATTGCCAACTAAATTATGTCCTCATTATTATGCTGCACAGGAGTATATTTGTTTTCTCTATAGTCCTTAAGAGATCACATTCATCAAGACTGCTAACAAAACCAAAATAACTTAGTCATGTTGTGCCTAGAAACTCATAATTCTAAGTTTTATGGTCATAGAAGACTATTGTAACAACCTACAGAGAGTAAGTAGATCATGGAGCATCACTCAGCAGTCCCTGTATCAAACTCGTGGAAGTGGAGCGTGTCAATGAGAACAACGCAGCAAAATGGAGTATTCTGAAGGGCACTAAGCTGTCCAGCTGGAAATTTATACCAGCACAACCCAGTTTCCATTTAACTATCATGAAATGCTTTGCAGGCATTATCAGGTGTACCGTTTAAATAAGTTATGTATGCCATTTGTCCACCGCTTGGAATCCTTGAAAGGCATTTTGCTGCATATTTTTGCTAGGCAAGTATTCAATTTTTAAAAGACTGCCCTAAGTCTGAGCACTGATGAATTGGAGTCTACTGATTAATAGGCTTCCACTATGTTGGAAAAAGGCCAAAAAGAAAAGTCTTTTTCTCTGTTTATTATTTGTATAATAAAAAGCCTAAAGCCTTTCCAAAATTCTTAGATCTTTTTTATTGATTTGTGTTTCTAATTCAGCTGTATGTTTCAGGTTGATGATGACTGCTGCTTCAATAATAGATAAAAAGAAAACAATATACCAGGTGTAGACTGGTAAAAGTAATACCTCATATCTAAGACAAAAATATTCTATTGTCTTGGATGTCATTATGATCAGTCAGAAATGCAGGAAAAAGTTATTAATGTTAAATCAAAATATGTGTTTTCTGGTATGAGTATAGCATTCCTTTCTTCTGCAAAGTTTAGGGAGATAGTAAGAAAAGGAAATAATTTTCTCTGATTACAATGATGCAGAAAACTTTTTTTGTATTCTCTATAAAGACTAATAGGAAAAATCTAGTAATGTGTATTTGGATGGGAGAGATGATAACTATGTTGCATAATCTGCTCTTCCTAATTTTTAATAGAATATCTGTCTAGGCTGCATAGTTTTATTTCCCTTTGTGTTAACTCAAGAGGCTTTGTCATCAGTCTTTGCTATATTTTTGTGTGCTATATCATAATCTCTAGACAATTCTCTGTAAATTACATGAAGTGCTTAAACAGTTTTGACCACACTGTGTTTGATTTATGTTTTTGTATAAGAAATTTTGTTATATTTTTCATTAATACTATTGCAACTGGAGAAAGTTTTAAAGTATTTGCATTGATACAAACCAATTTAAGAATTATTTAGTGGAATTTGAGACACTGCTATAACATATACAGATTAGTACTTTAAATGTTGGTTTTGTCTGAAATGTTCTTTTGATACTCTACAGCAATGCCATGTCTCCTCCTCCCTCTCTGCTTACTCCCTGCACATAGTAGATCCCATTTCTATCAATGTGTCATTGCCCTTTCCCTGACAGTGAGTTTTCTTCTAATCCATGCAAATTTTCACATAAGTCAGTGTTCCCTTGACCTGTCATTTTTAACAGCTTTTAAGATTTAAATACCTTATAAAAATCCAGGGAAGGCTTTTCTACATAGGAAGTAAAATGTCCTGTGGGTATGTGCACCATTCTCCCCCACAAGCTTGTAGAAGACCACCATAGTATGTTAGTGTGTGAGAACAGTTTGTCCTGAAGTCTGAACTGGGAGCTAGACACTGGTTAAGGTTACAAGAGACCTGTCCTGTAGGTAGATCCACATGGGCAGATCCTTGCCCATGCTCAAAGCTCCTATTGGATGAAGTCCCATCTTCCATGTGGGTTTTCCTACAGCATCAATGCAACAAGCGGAAGAGATGGCGTTGATTTCATATCTGTGCTATTGCCATCTTAGGCTCCTCCTACTTCAGGGAATGAAGTAGGCACAGGTAAGGCACAGTCCATCTGTCCATAAGGAGGCTTGAACTTAGATGAGATGTATTGTGCTGTAGAAAAATTTGTTGCTTTCGACAGCATATAAAGTGACCCCAGTCTGTCACACTTAGAGGTAGATATCTGCGTTTGATCAGATGAACCCAGGCAAAGAGTCCCAGAGAGACAACCTTTTCTTATTCTCACCCTTCCTCTTTCAGGCTCCAGATGCTTGAAGCCATCTGCAAACACTGGGAAGGTCCAATCAGCCTGGCACTCTATCTTTCTGATGCAGAAGCCCAGCAATTTCTGCGCTATGCCCAGGGCTCAGAAGTGCTCATGAGCCGCCACAATGTCGGATACCATATCGTGTACAAGGAGGGTCAGTTCTACCCTGTGAATCTTCTGAGGAATGTGGCCATGAAGCATATCAGCACACCCTACATGTTTCTGTCTGACATTGACTTCTTGCCCATGTATGGACTCTACGAGTACCTCAGGTAAATGGACAGTGGAAGGATTGACACCTGCATTTTCATCCCCTCCACACTCCACCCTCCTCACATATACCCAAAATGTTACAGGTTGAGCAAATCTTTCTGAAAGAGGCAGCTTTATAGGTATTTAAGGTGTGACAATGCCCAGCAAGGCAAAGGAATTTTTAGGGTGGAGGAAGGGGCTGCAACTAAAGCAGTAAGTAAAGTACTTATGAAAGTAAAGCACTATGGTTCTGAAAGAAAGTGATCAGTTGTAAATGTAAGCCCTGTTAGCCATCAGAATAATTCCATCATCAGCAGAAGAACCAGTTTGAAAATTGAACTGGACTAAGTATTACTAAATGTGCATGAGCATCCTATATTAGCAGAAGTGTGAACCAGGTGATTTCCTTAAACATCACTAGGTCTTAATAATACTGACAGAGCAAACATGCAAAGCATTTGCTGCACTTGTCCCTGTCACACACTCTTAATGCACTGCCGTATCTCAGAAAAAGTATGATAATCTCACCAGATCAAAAATATGACTGCAATGCCAGCACCTCTCAAGGCAAAATAATTAGCATAAGGAAACTGGGAAGAGTAGCCTTAGTGTATACTGTATCATAGTGCATTTGAGCAGGTTTGGCTGAGCAAACTACAGACCTCTGCTCCATTAACTGAGCTTTTTTGAATAAATACCTTTCTCCCCTGCAGAGGTTGGTCATCTGGGGCCAAAACACAGAGCAAGGAGGACACCCTGTGGCCAGGAAGGAGGATTTCAGTTCCTTAGTTTTGCTTTCTGTCTCTTTAATTGGTAAAAGTTGATCAAAGTGTTCCAGTGAGGGTCTGTCTGCAGGTGATCCCTTTTCAGCCCATAGACACGGGGCTTTGGAGTGTAAAGGGAAATACACTTTCCAGAATAATAAACTTAAAGAGGAATTCATTTGTTTCAGGTTTAACAACTAAGTAAGCATCTTCTCACTTCTTCCTCATGTGGCGAATCAATTGCCTTTTCCAATTTAGGAATCCATATACAGAGCCAAACTCACCATGACTTTTAAGACACTGGATTTCAATAACATCATTAAAGTTTTATCACATGGTGTCAGTTTGTTTCCCATTTATTTTGGGGATATTTCTTTTTTACTTCTTTACTTGTATTCGCTTTAGGACTCTAAAATAATTCTGTCTCACACATGTTGGCTGTCTCACGATATATGTAGGGCCAGTTGGTGTTAGCTTTTCTGCATAGTGTTGCATATTGTTGCATTTGTTCAGATTGATGCTGGACACAGCATGGGTAGGTAGCAGCTGCTGATTGTAACTTGTTCCTTCATGATGCTTCACAGTGCACTGATGGGAACCAGAACTAAAAGGAAGGAGAGGGAAGACAGAATAATGTATATACTTGAGATATAGGTGGTTGTAGAACCATAGAAGTAATTCCTGTGGGATGATAATATGTTTTAAGAGTAAATGCACAGTGATTTCACCTACTGGTGCTGTTTCAGAAAGAAAAAAAAAATAAACAAAAAACAACAAGAAAAAAAAACACACAAAAAAACACCACCCCAAAAAAAAAAAAAAAAAAAAAACAAAAAAAAAAAAACCAAAAACCAAACAGCACAGATTTGCACAGAAAGCTTTTGTATCCAAGACTTTGTGTTATTCTAACAGCCTTTTGTGAGGTCAATACCACCTTAAATCCATGAGTTTCTGTCATCTGGGAATATTGAAATTGATAATCTGCTAATACCAGCTGTTTAGAAAGGGACTGGTTTATTTTTCGTGTAGACTAGAGGCTTTAGTTGCTTATTTCAATAATGATTTTTCTGAGCAAAATGGCAGGGAGATTATTTTAAATACAGATACGCTGTATCTTCCTGCATTGACTGTTCCAGCCTCTCTGCCAGTAGCTGATTAGTGCTGTCTACCTGAATGGCAGCAATTCTTTGCTAGAGAGAAATGCAGTCGTTTTCATCTTCATTCCCTCAGACCACCCATAAGCAAACAGAAATAGTGTGGTGTTTCAGGCATCACTTTGTGCCTGAGGAGCCAGACAAGTCCCTCTCACCACGAGTTTGCCAATTTACATATATTGGATATTGTGTCTCTACAGACGATATCTTTTCAGAAAGAAAGGAATTTTGAAAAAAACATTTTCAACATATTTTGAGGGTGGTGTATGCAAAAGGTTACAACCAGTTTTGAAGGAGGAGCTGATGGAACTGATGGTTACTGGTCCCTCTAAGTATCTGTTACTAGAGCTTAGATTTGTGCAAACTGAGCTTTTTCACAGTGGCTAAAACCATTTCAATGCTTTTAATCTCCATCAAAACCCCTTCTAATCTTACATCACTTTTCTGTGAAGTACAAGAAATAAAATATCTAATTTAAAGATTTCTGTTTATGACATTCAGACACTTTCATGGTCTGTGCTGAATCTAGGACTTCTGTCACCTTCCTTCATTAGTTACTGAGGTCATATTGTCATTGACTTTCTGGTTGCTACAAGTGAGCTCTGTGAGTCATCCTGAAGGTTCTTCTAACATAAAATAACTAGACAGGATGCTGATCTACAGTTGTCACAGCTAGCATTAAAGTTTTTTTTGTGACACATTTATATAAAATATGCCCTTCCCTTCCAGTGACACATTTAGCATAAATTGGGACCTGGCATTCAGGCTTTCCACACATCCTGTACCTGTCCCCTGCAACATCAGCTGTGAAGTATTTCTGATTGTGCTTCAGCATCTCAGCAAGAGACATACTACATATTATGCCTGTTGGGTTTTAGCCATGTAGGCTGTGCATTCATTTCATTTGCAGAGAGGAAAAATATTTTAATGAATTTAACTGGACTGACAGCTATCCAGTTCTTACCACAAACTCTGTAGCTACCAGGTCCATTGATTTTGAACTAGCTACTTACCAAGTTCTGATGGTGAAAGATAATTTGAATTCATGGACTCTTTTTTTTTTCTTTCTTTCATAATTTGAATTCAGTGCTTTAGGATTTGGTTGCTAACCTTTCTATGTTTGAGCTTCTCCAGAAATGGCAATAAGGTTACCCTCTGCCTTTCAGTGCTTTAGGATTTGGTTGCTAACCTTTCTGTGTTTGAGCTTCTCCAGAAATGGGAATAAGGTTACCATCTGCCCCCAGTGAGGACAAGACTTTTTGGAAAGGACTATGGAGATCAAAAGATTGATATCAACATGCTGGAGTTTATTCAACCTGTGAGGAGTTTCTTGTGATTTAAGATTCATTTCTCCTATGCTTTGGGAGAAATACAGCTGATCAGTAGATTTAGGCATTTAACCCAATCTTCACTGTATCAAAATGACACACCCTAGATCTGAACACAAAATGCCTGGAAAATGGTTTCCTGGACAACAACAGCAAAGAGAAAGCTTTTCATATAATAACAAATCCTTATTTTGGGGTTTGGGGAAAAGGACAGTTAAAGGAAAATGGATACTGCACTGGTATTACTGAATCAAACCAAAACGAAACAAAACCAAACAAACGAAAACCAAATAAACAAAACAACACAGCTCTCATAGCTCAAGAATTAAGCTATTTACTCAGAGCTAGTTTGCAAAATAACCAGAGGTATTCCTTACAATATATTCCACATATCTTGCAACACCAATAGTGAAATTTTTTCCTATTGCAAGTATCACAGAACCAGTCAACAAGCAAATGACACCTCCACTCAAAGAAGGAAAAAAATTCAGCACAAGAGAAAAGAAAAAGCAGATTTGTTTCCAGGAGGAAGAGTTTTGCTTTTCAGCTGTTTGTCTAAGGAGCAGACCACCAGCCAAGTTACCAGAAGAAAAATGTTGGGTTTTTTCTCTACCAAATCCTCCCTGCCTTTTTCACTTTTCTCGTAGTCTCTGTTATCCTTTGTCACTCAGGTTCAACACCTGGGTGTCTGCACTGATTCCTTTTTCCCTTTACATTGTCCCTTTTGTCATCTATTCCACATTAAAGGCACAGGTTATTTTACTTGGAGGTCAGTGCTGCTGAACTTCTTGACAAAGTGTCTCACCTCCCAGCTCAGTTTTGATGAAACCTGCCAAATATGCACCTCAAATGCTCACATATCTCTCGAGAATATTTCTGCCAAAATTATTCTATGTTATTTTACTCCTAAAGTACCTCCTCTAGTTCCTGTGTTAGACTGCATCCACTACAAGCATCTTTTTTTCAGATCTCTGTTTCTCTCCTCTTAGCTCTTTTCATAAGAACCTGTGATGGTGCAAGTGTTTTCAGCCTCTTTGGTTAGTTTGCTCACTCTGCCTTTTCTTTTCAACAGTTTTGCCATTGACACCCTTATAAATTTGCAGATGACAAGAGTAGAGAGTGTGCAGAAAGGATTACTGATACCCACATCATTTTTGTATTTGTATCCTATACCTTACCAAATGAGTCACATTCTGCCCTAGGTTCAAGACAACTTGCTCTGTCTGACAGTCTTTGCTGTTCCCCTTGCTTGATAGCTACTTCAGTTTTGTTCAACTTCAGACTGTGAACTTTGGTGAGCAAGATTGTTTCCTGCTCTTTAACATTGCCAAGCACATCAAGGCCTTGATTTTCACCTGGGACTTCTGAGCTCTACATCAAAAAAAGAGATGGCAACAGCCATAAATGAAAGCTACTGTCTCCTTGCAGAGCCCAAAGTGTGAACATCACAACAAACATTACCTGCTCCTTCCTAGAACTGAATCCCAAAGCTGTAGTGCTCAAGGAAAATGGTAGATTACAGAGTCCAGAAAGTCTTAGATGTTTTCAGAGAAACTTTGTTACTGTGCCCTGCTTGCAGAGAAAGTGTGAAGGGGAAGAAACATTAAGAGCATTCTAAAGAATGGATTGTTGCACTACTCAGCTATCTGGAAGGGCAAGGAGGCTCATTGTGGAGGAGTCATCTTTTTTTCATACAGATATATTGGCCATTAGTGATGGTAAGGGAGAAGCCAGCATGGAAAGTACAAAAAAGTTATAATAAGAAATCTTTCACTTGTGAAAAGTTCACTGGAATGTGGCAAGGGTTCTTTAAACAATGCAAACTTTGCAGTACGATGCTGAGAACAGATCTTTTTATAGAACAGGCCTATAGGGTAGTGTGAACTCTCTGAAATTCAGATTTTATTAAATAGTTCTGCTCTTCTTTTTCTCTGATGGCAATATAAATGAATTCTACGTATTCTGGGTCTAGAAAAGTGGTTTATTTCTTCCTTCTGTTATTATGACAGTGATCCAAATTCCTTCATCTTATAAAGCTGTAGAGAGTTTGCTGCTTGTCAACGTTGTCCGTGATTGGTTGTTGCAGGAACATAAAAGTCAGGACAGTGAATCTTGTTAAGGGGAACTGACTTTGACAGGGAGAGATATTTCATATGAAGATATTTCATATCTTCATGCGAAATATGAAGATAATGAAAGGAAAATCGAGACAGAGTTATTACTAATGACAAGCATAGTGAGATTCAGTTTGGGGATAGAAAAGTAACTTCTTTTTCTTTGAGTTTTACTTTATCAGGAAAGAATAGACTGAATACCTCATGCAGTCATTGTATAAATTTGCTAAGCTGTTGCTCTCTTGACGTAGTTGTCCTAGGACCCTGTCTGGAGAAGGACCCTATTCTGCAAAATGCAGTACATGCACACACACACTGAAACAGTCTGCACTGAACACCTTGCAGCAAAAGAAGACAAAAAGCAAATTATCTTAGCACATCCAGTGCCTTGATGCATCTGGGTCTTCTCTGCAGAAACAGCCTCTTTGCCCCATGTACAGAGCCAAGCATAAATGAGCTCTGATCTCTGGCCACTACTATACACATGATTAACCATAGTAAAAAAAAATTAAATAATAATACTGCTAATTTACGCTTTTGATTATTTTTACCATGTCCTGTTGCAATGAACCTGTGCCTTGCCTGCAACAAAGACTGACCATCATGGCAATGGTGTTCTTGAGAGCAAGTATCTGATTCACAGTGATGTTGCAGGAAACACAGGGATCTAAAGCAGAGGTAAAAAGTGAGATGGCACAGCATAGCACAGAGAATAGCAAGGCAGAAATGCAGCCAAACTTTCCTGCTCCTCACCTTGTAAAGTCCCACAGAGTCCATTTTTTTAGAACTACCATTGATTGGGCAGCTCTTTCCCATATGTCTAGTAACATTCAACTATATTTATCCTGAAGTAGTGGTCAGTTGCTGTTTTCAGTTAGACACTCAGGGCAGAATTCATCAGTCAAACACAAAAGCTCTTTTTAAACAGTGTTCTTGTCTCTCTTAAAGCATCAGATCAAAAGTCAAGGAAAATATGAAGAACCGCTTGGAATAAAATATGTTACATTTACAGTGCCTGTAACAGACTGCCCATCCTCTGCTCATTTGCTCAGTTTAAACTTTTTCTGCTTGTGTTTGTGGTCTCTATTTGCCAGGAAGTCTGTCATCCAGCTAGACCTGGCTAACACCAAGAAAGCTTTGATTGTACCTGCTTTTGAGACCCTACGCTACCGCCTCTCCTTCCCCAAGTCAAAAGCAGAGCTACTATCTATGTTGGACATGGGAACTCTCTTCACATTCAGGTAATGGAAAGTACTTCTGTTGCAACTGTGTTCATTATCTCGAAATTTCTTTTGTGGTTTTCTGAATATTTAATTTCTCTCTCTCACTGTCAGCTAGCCAGCTCCATTAAGAAACCTATTGGAATTTTTTTTTCCCTTTTTCACAGAGAGATAGGGAACAGAAACACATGTGGATATATACCATCTGTAAGCTCTGCATTTTATCTAGTATTACAGTCCTCTACTGAAGGACTTCAGTTGTTAAATTGAATTGTGTTTATTTTCATCATTTTTATTGCGCTACAAACCATGCGTGACCATTACACTCATGTGCATGTAATTTGTTTTTTGGCTGCCAAATACTGTCTGAATAGCTATGTCCCTTAAGTGACCAAAAATAACTTATCTCTGTTCATTGGTTCACTTCTTTACTGACTTACCAGAAAAACAAATGCAGGCTTGTCATGTGCTCTTTTGAAGTGTGAAACAGCTGCTTAAATAGCTAGAGTTTCTCAGTGCAGAGGTACGAGTGTACTCTGACTAGAAGTTGAGAAGCAAAGAGCACCTAAATTTGGAGCTTCTCACTAAAGCAGACTCCTTTTGTGGCTGTGAACAAGTCCCATCTATTATCTTCCAGACTCTTCAGTTTTAAAATGCAACTACCGTGGCTTAGCTGTCTCTTGGGTGCGTGTGGTAAGGTCTGATTAGCAGACATTTGTAAAGCCTCTCCGTGATGGGAAGAGTACAATATGGCCTTATGATATTGCACAGAGAGGGGCCTGAGGAGACCTGTGTTCTCTTCTTGGCTCCACTGCTGCCCTGCTGGGAGGTGGTATGCGAATCAGTTCACTTTCTTACATTTCTATTCTCCATCTCTGAAATGTAGGTAAAAATGTTCACCTCTCCTTTTTACAGTATTTTGAGATCTAGAGATTAAAAAAAAAATATAAAAAATCTAAGTATTATCCTAGCCAGTGGAGCTCTGTATCACCTCTCCCATCTTTCCTTTACTTTAGAGCTTTCCTCACACTTCTCCAGTTCTCTGTGTTCCACACCTCTCATTGCAGCAGCCACCCTTCCCTTATGTGGCCACATGCAAATGTCATAGGAGGCATCCGGGATGAACCTGGAAAACAAAATTCTGACACTACCTCTGCCTTGAAATAGAAACTTGAGGCAACTGAGAGGCATGCCTCTCTCTGGAAGATTGCTTTGAAGTACTTATACAGCAAGCACCTTTCACTCTTACATCATTCATTAACAGTCAGAGACATACAAATTAACAGGGGATTTGTTGATAGAAGATAATTGTGTCTCCCATAGTTGAAAGAAAATATCTTTCCAGTGGAAAATAATAGATGCTTCATTCCACCAACAATCAAATTTTCATCTTGCACAGCAGTGGCCTTCCACTGCAGATTTTATCTTCAAGATATATAGCATGTGGACATGTTATGTACACAGACAGATTTGCAGATTCTTTCTCAAATCTCACCCAGGCAAAAATCTCCCTGACATCGGTGAGAGTTTTGCCAGAGCAAGGTTAAATAAGAATTGAAGGACATGCAGTCTGTAGCTGGTGTACATATTAATATAGGACACATTTTACAATTGCTTCCCCAGTTTGCTTTGGCTCATTGCATTGCTCAAATTTATCAACAGCCACAAAGCAGTTGTGATCTGGGCTGAGCATTTCTACCTCCACTTTCAAGGTGCTTTAATAACACTGCAATTTGAGGCTGAGCGGGTGGGAGTGAGCTGGGGAGGACTGCTGTGACAGTGATTGCTGAGAGTGCCTGCAGCATCTCAGTCCCTCACACCACATGGTAGATTATAATCTTTCCCTCACTGAAATTGCTTTTGTCACCTCTTTTCCAAATGGTGACCTTTTCTACCCCTGGGCAGCTAAGAAGTACAAAACAGCTCTCAATTACATCCCCCAGACACCACTGGGAGAAAAAGGAAGACATATGAGTATCGATGGCTGGCAAGGTCTGTGGTATGGAAGCCCTCTGTGGCAGCAGGTTGCTCTGTGCCAGCTTGCTGGCTTTGTTTGCAGGTGCTGGCTGTGATTGTGCCTCATGTGGATGTACCCACTCAGTGCCTAGGTAATGGCTGATGGACCACAAATGTACTGCAGACACAGCTTTTAGGCACAAGGAAACCACAGCTGGTAGAAGATGCATCATATTGAGAAAACATCATATTGAGAAAAACATTTGAGAAAACTGATTAACTAAATCACTGACTGCATCCACAATCCAGCAAAATGTTTAAGTATCCAAAAACAGAACTGGGAAAGTTTTTCTTTTACCAACTCATCTCACTGAAGTGGGAAGGTTTGAGGGACAAGGCAGATGGGAAAAGAATCTGAGATGAATAACAGTATAATTTTGCTAACTTTAGCAAAATCTACTATAGTTTTTAAATAAAAGCAACTTATAATGAAAGTAAGTTGAAACATTTTACCCAAAGCAGGGGCAGGGGGGTAAAACTGTGCAGTTGTTTATGCAGATCAATGATTTGGTTTGGATTCATTGAAATACCCATCATTGTTCATAATTTTCACAATGTTCTCCTGGGAGTCAGTCATTGAGGCTGAGTGCATAATCTTGAACTCTCACAGTTCTTGTTTCCAGTCTAATTATTACTTTATAATTAGTGCATAAGCACCTTATTTGGGTGTCCTGTACTCATTTTCCTCTTTGTCCTGACCTTAGCCATCCATTTGTCTTCTTCTTGCGCTCCACTCACATGAGTCACTCTGTAGATGGGAGCAGATAATGTTTAGTATTATTTTGCTTGGTACAACCAGGTCTGTTCCTTCCTTTCTGCTTTGTTTTGTCTCTCCTTTCTCAATTCCATATTTCCTTTCATTGTCACTCCCCATTTTTTTTCCTCCTGGTCAGCATTCTCAATGCACAGAGGTTATACCTGAAGTGGAAAGAAACTGATGGGTTTTTATGATTAGTGCCATGTTCCCCCCCCTGTTTAAAACAGTGGGAGACTGTTACTGGAATAGTAGCAGCATCTGACTGCTTCTCTGCAGGAATCTCTCAATTACCAAAGTTTGTATGGGGTTTTGAAGATATAAATCACTTCGTAAGTGTTTAGTAGTCATTATTATTATTATCATAATTAATTTCAAAATGCCGGAGGTAGGATGTTAGAGATACAGCATCCTTCACAAACCCATATCATTTTAAACTCCATGTCGTGATTGCACTTTATTCCAGCATAGATAGCTGCCCACTAGTGACTGAATAGGTTAGCAACTCATTTCCAAAAAGAACAAGAGAAGGGATAGGCATTTTGGAGATGATTCCAAAGGGCATTAAGGATTGTAAGCATCTTTGTGAATCTGGCCCTAGTTCCTGATAACATCTAGATAACATCACTGTCAGTTTGTTGGTTTTGTTTTTTTTTAAATACAGAATGGCTTTTTTTTTCCCAGGTCCACAAGCCAGATGTCTGAAGGTGATTCAGCCTGTTAACTGTTTAGAAATGCAGCCTTCACTTGTGACCCCAGTCCTACCTTAATAATTCTATCCTCCTGCACTGCTCCTGAACACAGAGAGTCAGAAAAGCTGAACACTTCTCTGTTTTTCTAGTTATGAGCCATATGAATATACAGTCAAAGTGGAAACTCCTAGTTTGTGATTTTATGTCTCTGTTTTTAGCAATGGCCTTAAATGTCACAAGCATTTCTGAAGATCTTAGGTCCTAATTCTTCACATGTTTAATGCTCAAATCCTCTTACTTTAGCACAAGTTACCCCTATGAATTCAATGCATCTTATATTACAAACTGGCAGGATGTTTGTTTTACCCCTTCTGTTACACATATCAGAATTTTGTAATACAGATGGTCTGCTATGCCTTTGTTTCATTATTTAACCTATGAGTCTGCAGAAAGAGCCTGTCTCATTGATTTTTGGAAAGGTGTAAGAAGAATAAGTGGGTGAGATAGTCATTGACCCTGGCACTAATGGGGTGGATTCAAGCTGTGCTTGGAAGGGACCTGCTGTGACCTAAATAAGATTAACAAAGTATAAAGGGATCTTATCCTCCAGATCATATTGATTAACTTACTCGGGATCACATGAGTACCCACAATGCAGAAAGTATGGCAGAAAACCTTTATGTAGTATTTTACTTATTAATTTAATTATGCACTTTGGCTCCTGCCATACTAATAACAGTAATTAATAAAATAGAACATCTACCGAGAGCTGCAGGTGTCTCTCATACAAATTATAAAATCGTATATAAAACAGATCATGAATGTCACTGTGGTGTAGCAGTAACTAATTTTAGGGACCCAATCTGAGCGGCAGGATTTCACACCGATTTTCAAGCACTGATACAGCTGCTTGGTTGCTAGGAACAAGACCCAGCACTTTATAGTGCAGATGAACTGCCTGTGTACTTTGTAATTGTTTCTCACATTAGCATTAGGTAGTGTTTTCACAATATCCTTCACCAACTAGATGTGTTCAAGCACAGAGAAGCTCAGGGAAGCGTGCTGGAAATTGTCCCAGAAATTGCCTCCAATATGTCCTGGAAATGGTAATGTGAACTGTAAGCTAAATGACCTTATTTTTGAGTGTTTCATCTAACAAGTAACATTTTGTTGCCTTGCCAAAATGCATTCTATCTAATTGCCTCCCCACGTCCGTGCCATTTATGTCTGTTTAAGGTATCACGTCTGGACGAAAGGGCATGCGCCAACCAACTTTGCCAAGTGGCGAACGGCCACCACTCCCTACCGTGTTGAGTGGGAGGCAGACTTTGAGCCATACGTTGTTGTGAGGAAGGACTGCCCAGAGTATGACAGGAGGTTTGTTGGATTTGGCTGGAACAAAGTAGCTCACATCATGGAACTGGATGCACAGGTGAGGAAACAATGCCTGCGTATCTCACCCAGAGCCGGGCAGCGGGGTTGTTCAATGAAATCTGCGTTCTGTTGAAAGGCTTCAGGCTTTGTGTCACAAAAGTGCTTGTTTGGCTCCTTAACAAGCTCTTCCTGAGTTGGGAACATTCACTTTAGTCCTCATACAGCATTAAAAGGAGAACTGCATCAGAGCTAGTGTATCTATCAGTGCTGAGAAAGGTGTTGTCTCACAGTGGCACGATGCCCGCAGTGCTCACCTGCTGCCCAACAGCTTGGCTGAGCATTGCTGTGCTTGTTGCCACTCTCATCACCTACTAGGGGATCTATAGACCTAGCTTGACATTTTTTAGCTTAACAGAGGCTGGTGAGTCCCAAATGCTAATTTAGAATTCAAAAAGCAATCTAAATTGAATCCAAGGCAATCAGCTTCAGTTTCTGGCCTGGATTTACAGGGAAGCTCTGTAAAGCCAAGGACTTTACAACTTCCAAAGTCTCTGGCTATGAAGCACACTGCAGAGAATCCAGATACTTAATCCTTGGGCTCCCTACCTCTTGGATTGGTGGCTTGGGATGGAGCTGCTGGACAGAATAAGGATGCAGAAAAAGCACGAGTCCCAGACTGAGAGTTCCAGCTCTCAGAACAGCCAAGGTCCCTGCCACCTACCTAGATCTTAGAGGCTGGCAGTGATTATGGCTCCACGGGAGCCTGGCACTGCTGCCCACTGAAATAGCAGGGTTTGCAGCTCCCTGCTGTTCTTGGATGTCAAGCTAACCACTGTGCTAAACAGCAGGGTCTGGGTCATGGAATTTCGTTTTAGTTTGGGTTTGTTGGGGTTTGTTTGTTTTTTTTTAATTTGGATTTGGTCCCAGTGTTTGAACTAACAAAAAATTAAAAATGAAACCCCATGCTTTTTGGCCATCTGTATCCTCTGATTCTGGCTTCTGGAATATAGCTGATCCTTCGCTGCCCACCTCTTACCAGATTATGTAGAGTAGTACAAAACACGCAGCAAGTTACTGGGAGATTGTGCCTCTGGGGTGTGGGCTGCAGGGTGTTTGCATGCAGACACAGAGAGGGATATTTTCTGTTTTTGCTTACAAAGCCACATATTCACCTTGGGCCTACAGCCACTTGCCCTTTCTTTGCAAAAGGGCATTCCCACCTATTTACTAGGTCCATACCTACTTATTGTGTTGAGAAAAATGTATTACAGGCTATAAAAAAAAATCCATTATATTATTGTTAATAATAATACTTAATTTTCCAATGCACTTTCCAAACACTAATCAATTCACCATTGGTTGTGGAGAGTGCCAGTGTAATGATTTATTATTTTTTTAATCTGAGTAACAAGGCTTATGTTCCCACTGGCAGCTTTTATCTAGTACTCACAAGTTAACTCTTCTGTTCAGAGTCTTTTCTGTTCCTAATCTGCCCAGCATACAGATCCACATGGGGGAAATGGAAACATTTGTCAAAGTTGATCATAGCACAGATATTTTAAATGGTCATTGGATTGGAACTAACTCTGGGGAATTGATTTTCTCACTCTTCCATCCTTTAAAACACTCTGACATTAAAAGAAGTTTTATTTTCTATTATAGCAACATGGTCCTGCTCTCCTAAAAAATCATACTGGCGGGGATGTGGAATTGTGAGATGGCACAGCTGCCTCCCCCTACAGCATTCCTCTGCTTTGGGGTGTCCACAGACCAGCTTGCTGCCAGCTGCTTGGCTGGCTTCATTACCAGCAGTCAGAGCAGCTTCTCAATTGAATTATTTCACTGTTCTTCACAACTGCAGCATCTGTCAAGAGAACTGTTTCAGACTCCTTACCAAGGGCCTGTGCCACTACCATCCTTCGGAGCAGCACAGCCCATGGAGTAATTGTCACTGTTATTCTGGGAGCATGCAGATGTCCACTCAGCTGGATGCTGTACTAATACATAGATAATGACAGTCTCTGTCTGAAGAATTTATACCCTGTGAGGCAGGACAGAGGTTCCTGCAAGTACCTTGCTTTCTCAGCAGACATTTCCTTATAGTAGAGATGGGCCATTAGGAAATCTTTCTACCCACTTTTAGTGACTCTGGAATTAGACTACGAGCAATCCTTTTCCCAGGACTCTTTCAGCATCTTTCAAAGGGGCTTATTAGCAGCAGACTAGTAAGGTTTTAGAAAGCTTTATGTGCCTGAAGGCCTTTTGGAGGGATGGGAGCACTGCTGTGCTGAACAGTTCGCACTGCAGAGCAGAGATGGTCCCTGACCTGCAGGATTACAGGCTTGAGATACAGAGAACAAGGAAAAGGTTGTATGAGGGGCATGTATCTTCCTCTCTAGCTTCAGCTTTTAGTTTTAAGGTCACACAGAGACGTAGTTTGTAGTTTGTAGTTTATCAGCTGTTCTCACTCCATCATGCCAGCCTTTGTTTTTGCATTTTGATCCCTAGTAGTTCTAAGTCTCTTCCAGCTAAATGAGTTCTGCCTGTGAGCATCAGATTATTTTGCTCTTCCTGCACATTTGTCACCCAGAACAGAAGCTCAGAGGTGGCCATTCCCATTTATGACAGCATTGTAATTTGGCACATGGATTTACCACTTTAGCACTGTCTGGTAGGGAACAGGCATTCCTGTAATAAAAAATAAGAAGCCAAACACCTGCATCTGCACCTAGCTGTCCAACACATACTGCTGTTTTATAGGTGTCTCTGGGTCAGCACTGCAGCCTTAGCTGCACTTTCAGCCCACCAATACCACTGCCTGAGATGGGAAATGGATCTACATTGCATTATGCTCACTTTGTTCCAGTTTGTTTGGGCTTCATTTTGGGCTGCATGCTCAAACACTCGGTTTCTGGTAGCATCATAACCCAGCATTTGAATCTTTTCCAGGCTGATCATATTTGGTTATGTGAGGAAATATTTATAGGTGAAACACTCGTTTTTATTAGCACAAGTGTGTTCCCTCTCATAAATCTTGTTCCCTAACAAAATGTTTTTTGAATACTCTGTCTCTGTGCTGCAGATGCTGCACTGCAGTCTTTGCACAGACTCCTAAATCTATGAGCAACTAGACTTTGCAAACCAGGGGAGGTTGTACACACTTTCCTTTAGAGCTATCATGCTTGGTGGCTGTTCCTTCCCTGCCCACTGTCTTCTCCAGAAATTGTAAATGAGTCAATGCAGCAACAGCTGTAAATGGAAATCTCCTGAGGACAACAGGAAATTTTCCTGTGATGTTTTCAAATTTTCTTTGTCATTTGCATCCCATACAGGTCATATTTCTTAAAAAAATTTCATATGAAAAAGACATAGTGTCATAGTAGTTAGGGTAATGTGCTTGGATACAGATACTGGTATTCTCATCCCTTTTCTGCCTACTTTCTTGCAGGAGAAAATATCTGATTCTTTCAGAGCCTACACTGGTGACAAGTTCCAGCTTGTTAAGAATCAGCCTATGGCTAGCTTTGCTCTGATGATCATATATTTAATTATACAAATGGAACAAATCTAACAAATCTCTCTAATGGAGATTTAAATGAACCATCACTTTTTAGCAACAAAAAGTGTCAAATAACTTGGTCAGATAGAAATAAAGAGAATCAATGAAGCAGTTTTAGAGGAGAGGAGAAATTAGCACAGTATCTCATACTTTTTGAATGAGAAGTTAACTTGCATAAAACCTTCCCAAGGCATATGGATTTAGCAGGTCCATTTTCACACATCTATATAAGATACTATATTTTCCCCTCATTTCAGTTTTATAAATAGTTTCGGACAGCCTTGTCACTGTAAGTAGCTTTGTACACAGGCAAAGCAACGTATGTATTGCAGCGGATGCCTTTGTAAATATAGGCTGCTCCAGCATCCCAATCATGATAAATTGTAGGAACCAAAGCCTGCTTTTACATGGACACTTGAGATTCATGCTATGTGCAGTCACAGCTGTGTTACTTGCAAGCCTTCTGATGCAAAATCTCTGTTGCAGGCATAGCTTTTTGTACGATTGCCCCATCATTTGGCGTATACGGAGTAAAACATTTTAAAAGCAAAATCAACCTTTCATAAAACCAGGAAAAAAGTAACTTTAAAAAAAAATTACTTGGCATAACTGTGTGGTTTTGCTGTTTTTGAGAGCCACACAGCTCTGTCACATGATGGAGCATGTTTGCCCATGGAGGATGGTCGGGCATTGGAATGGGCTGCCCAGAGAGGGGGTGGATTCTCCATCCCTGGAGGTTTTTGAGACTGATGTGTCACTCGATGCCATGGTCTGGTAACCATGGCAGTAGTGGATCAAGGGTTGGACTTGATCTCTGAGGTCCTTTCCAACCCATCTGATTCTGTGATATGGGGGCAATGGGTTGCTAAAGGTCTCGGGCACACAATGATGTCTTTCTCCCCCCCAGGAGTACGAGTTCACGGTGCTGCCCAACGCCTACATGATCCACATGCCTCACGCCCCCAGCTTCGACATCACCAAGTTCCGCTCCAACAAGCAATACCGCATCTGTCTCAAGACCCTGAAGGAGGAGTTCCAGCAGGATATGTCGCGCCACTACGGCTTTGCAGCTCTCAAATATCTCACGGCAGAGAACAACAGCTAGCACAGCAGAGCCCCTGGGGTTGAAACGGGGACACCGGAGGGAGGAGACGCTCTAGAGTTCGGGGCCTGGTCTTCAAACTTCGAACTAAGAAATACTTTTCTGTTTTTTATATCCTACCCGACAGTTCTAACAGTAGAAATTCGAAGTGAGGTGTCTTCGGACTGTGCTCATTCATCCCTTCCCTGACTACCCCAGGCCTTTCAGCTTTAGTGCTGGTGAGGTGTCAGCGAGAGGAGCCAGCCCTGCACCCACCGTGCCGCCGGATGGGGGGACTGGGTGAGGGGCTGGGGATGCACTCTGCTCTCCTGACTGCAAGAGCAAAAGACAGACCTTGATAATCTAGGATTTCATGTTGCTATTTAATAATTTGACATGCTTTTTATCTGTAAAGGAAGATCTTCGGGTCGCTGTCCTGTGAATTTCAAATCTGCACTACTCTAAAAGGGAACTTCCACCTGTGAACTTTCACAGGGGCCCTCTTAACATGGATGACCTTGTTAATGCAGGATGAGCCAAAGGTCTGAATTAGCCTTGAAAACAAAGGGGTCGCTCGTACAATACTGCACTCTGGAGAAGGTGTGTTACTGGTTTAGGTGTATACATGATACCAGTTGGTCTTTTATTCTCAAAATAGTTGTTTTATCAAAAAAATCCCTTATACCCAACCCTGCCTTTTCCCCAGTCCTAAATGCTGCTCCTTTCCTTGCCAGGGAAATGTCTCCCTTGTGTTTCTTTATCATCTTCAGTTCTGGTGGTCCAGTAAAGAATATCAGTAGCTCTTCCAGAAAGTGAACAAAACTTGTCAGTGTAAGGTCTGTTTTCACCAGAGCAACTTGTTCATGTATGTCTTGTAAAATAAAGGGCCTGGCTGTAACTCATGTTTTTTAGGCAAGAATTGGATTTTGCCTATAAGACACATTGTGCGGGGGGATATTGATTTCTAGGCTCATTTCAGTGCATGCCCATCCGTGAAGGCATTGAGCCTTGGGCTTTAAGTGGACTTCTTTGCTGAACAGGGATGATAAATGTGGCAACTAGTAGCCTTGGTGCTCTCCTGCTGCCTGCTGCAAGGTCTCAGAACTACTTCGTTAAAGGAGTTTATAATTAAAAGGAGCAGAACTGTTAGGAATAAACTCCCCATTCGAGGGGGAGAAAAGAATGTGGTGGAATCTGAGTGT
The DNA here is from genome assembly GCA_023637945.1 of Phaethornis superciliosus. Classification (NCBI taxonomy): domain Eukaryota; kingdom Metazoa; phylum Chordata; class Aves; order Apodiformes; family Trochilidae; genus Phaethornis; species Phaethornis superciliosus. The sequence goes on along the minus strand of JAJQWJ010000001.1, from coordinate 57,503,699 downwards.
GAGTGTTTGCTTGAACGTGGGCTGGTCAAGTTCACAACTTCAGTACACACAGGAGTATGCTGGAGGGTGGACAGAAATCTAACAAGCAAATTGCAGAAAACAAGACACTGGACTTTTTACCATTTTCTTTATTCTTCAGTATTAATGTTGTGTTTACATGGGATGAAGAGATGAGATTTAATGCACTACCCCTTGCAGGGTTATTTGTAATTTCTGTTGCAATGTTAATAGAGAAAGCAGAAACAACTCAGTGAGAAACGTGTCTGTCTCCCTACCCCAGATCCCCATACAGTGCATATCTATACCACTGCCTGAGTTGGGAAATGGATCCACATTGTGTTCTGCTCACTTTTTTTTCCATTTTGTTTTTCAGCCATTGAACCTCCTGCTTTTCTCCCCACCTCAACCCTCTAGAGCTTGATTTTATTTCTAACCTGACATTTCATGAGAGCTTCTTGTTATGGTGAAAACCACGTGGTTAAACCAGACATTTAAACTACAAATATCAGTTCATCATGCTGTGTATATAAGAAAAGCCAAAAAAGGCAACATCCTCAATGAGAAATAAAACAGGGCAGGAGGCTATGTGTAATTTTCACTTTTTCCCCTGAGAGTGTTGGCTGCATAAGAATACATCACAGCATAATTTTCCAAAGTGCTTTTTTACTGTTCTTAATGGCTTTATGTAAAGATTTACATAAAAAGCTGGGAAGGGCTGGGAAGATATAAACGGAGAGCTCAGTCCTAGCTAAGGTACCAATTTTTTTTTTTAAATAAATCTTAACTCCCCAAGTCCCATATTACTCACCATTAAGGGCCCATGTCACTATGTTTATTGAAAATGAGAAGAACCCTGCAGCGCAGTCCTCTCGATTAGCTGATATGCAGAAATATATCAAAAGCTGATCCTAGAAGAGGCTGATACTAGTTGTACCTACATAAAATCTCCAGTCAGATCTTCAGTGTGACTGCCAGTGTGTTTCATATATATTAAAGGCTTTCATTTCCAGATGTACATTTCTCCTTGGCTTAGCAATGCTGCCCAAGGGCAGACTGGGCTGCCCTGCAGCAGCATAACCTGTAGCACAGATCTGTGCATTGCTCATCTGTGCCATTATCAACATGAATGTTATTCTCTCCTTGCTGCTCTTGAGATGCAAGGTTTCTGGGGCAGCAGGGAGGTAATCCCTTGCTCCTTGCCTGTCTGTCCAGTGAGTCGTGGGACCTTCTGTAAAGGCTTAGGTATGCTGGCTGCAGTGATCATCTCAAAGATTGGCAGTAAGTTGAAAGAGCTCTTTTTTTTTCCTTCCCTTATAGACACTGTACTACTGGCTTGTGTATGTCATGTTTGTCTAAGTGCTACATAATTTGGGAGGTGTGGGACTTGGGTTTTTTAACACATTTCAACCAGTTTACATGATAGCAAATTAGGATTACATATCTGTTTGTAACTGCCAACACCATGAAAAAGCCACCACCACCACCAAAAATCCCCAACTCAGTTATAACACTGTCTTCCAGTCCTCTGCTGTAGTAGGTATTTGCTAGCAACTTTTTTACTTAATTCTCATTTTTCTCCTGAAGTCTTCAAGAAATATCAGATAAACCTGATGACTTAATGCCTTTGATTTCTTCATCTGTTCCACCAACTTCTCTCTTGAGTCTTCAGTCTATGACCTCTCCTTATCTTTGATATTTGGAAAGTGTGAGTCTCTCATTTAGGTATCGCTCCAGCACCCTCCCTGGTGAAGACTGATGCAAATAAATCATTTAGATTGTTGGCAATGTCCTTATTGTCTTTAATTGTTTCTTCTACTTATTGTTGGGGGTGTCCTACTGGTTATCTTGGGTTTTTTGCTTTTGGTGTACTGAGCAAATGTGTATTTTCAGTTTTAACTTTCTACTATTTGCTCTTCTAATTCACTCTTAGCTTGTTCAAACTCCACCTTCACTATTACATACCTCCCTTTCAGCTTTACAAAGTTTTGATTTCCACTCTCTGAAGGTTTCTTGTTTGACCTGAATACCTTAAAATTTCCAGTCTAGTCATACCAGCATTTTCTTGTCCTTGTCTTCCATTTATCTAAGGGATATCATACTTCATGGCTATTTTTAAGCTCTTTCCATTTTTAACCTGAGGATTTACATTTTTCTTTTTATTTAGGGCCACTGATTCCTTCTTTAAAAGAAAAAAAGAAAAAGAAAAAGTGGTTTTGTTTGTAAATTTTTATATCAAATATCACCCTACTAGGTTCTGCAGATTTTCTCTTTAACTCTCCACAATGCTGACCTTTCCCTCATCAATAGATGAGAGATAAAATCCTAAAAAATAATTTTGTTTGTTTAATTTAGGCTGTTATCTTGACCCATTTTGTTCTCTGTCTCCCTTTTCCCTCTCCACTCCAAAATTTTGACATGTGAGTCACTGCAAACTTTTCATACCTGTGAGCCCCACCTCCAGAGCCTGATCTGTGTATTTCCCAGCACCTTCTGACATCCAACCACATTACAGACATAATTATTATTGCAAATATTAATCTGCTGCCTGGCACACATTCCTAGTATTTTTATTTTCATGCTTATCCATTTGATGCAAAATACTTAACAAGTTTAAATTCTGGGCAAAGCATTCACTGTTATTTAAAGTTTTATCGTAACCCTTAATATGTTTCCATTACTCTCTGTTGTCACAGTACAAATCTTTAAAAGTTTGGCTGTAGTTTTCATCCTATCATCTTCTGACAGAGTCATCTACCATTTGCCTACCTGGCAGACCTCAAAATTGTCATTGTTTATCCCAACTAGTCCTTAGTACCTATCTGATTTCTTTTTTCCAAGGCCTACTTTCAGTAATTATTTCCAGCCTTGCTAGTTTCGAGTGTGAGCAATCTGGTTCCACTTCATAATTTGCAATTTTTATTCTACTTGTAATCATCATCTTGGACTTGGTGACATAAAGGAATTAGCAGCTATACCTGCAGTTCCATCACTTTTGTTAGACTGAACATCAGATATGCTCACATTTTTCCTAAATTTCTGATTTTTTTACCTGGGAGGCTTTGTATGGTTTGTATGTGGATCATAAACTGCATTTTCATTTTAGTGATACAATTGGAGGCACTTTTGTAGAGTTATTTGGACTATCTGTTGTGGCAGAGTAAGCCCTATGTTAATGGGAAAAGCACAAAAAGCTTGTCAAAATTGTAGCTACTGTTTCTCTCCACAGGGGAAAATAACACCCTAGCACAGCTTAACAGTTTTGTAAATTATTTTCTGGTACGAATAATCTTACCTCATCCAATTAAATATGAAAAATACATTTTTAATGTTTTCATTTTTACATGCATTTCTATCCAGAAGATAATGAGTTTCCTTCTCTATCTTGCCAGTTTCCCCCATTACTCCAGCCTGCCTAATAGCCCCATCTGTTTTTGGCTGAGAAAGATTAATGACCAGCAGCACTGGGAGTCCTGGCAAATCAGCAGAGATATTACTCTTAGGCATTGCACAGGACATTTCCTTCCCGCTCTGCCAGAGACTCCCTGGGTGTTCCTCGGGTTTCAGTGCAGCTACAGGAAAACACTGCAAGTTCAGCAAGTGGGGTGAGCATTGATATTTATGAATTTCAGCAAGGTCTAATACATTAGATGGTGAGAGTGGAAAAAAAATAAAATAGAATGTGTCATTGTTAGCTCAACAAATTTTTCAATTTTTTCGGAAAAGAAAGTGGCTTCTGCAACTTCAGTGAGTGCGTCTGGAACAAATAAGTAATCACTCGTAGACAGTGTCAGCCAATAACATAGTAATTCCTCTGTAGTATTGAAAATGCAGAAACATTGATGGCTAAATGGAGTAATTTTTACAGTAATAATTCATATGTATATTTAAATGGTTTGTTTAGATCCAAACAGGTGAACTGGGGATTGTTTGCAGATTGTTACTTTAGCTCACAATATAAAATTCAGTTTGGGAAAACTGGTTGAGCACAGCAAATTACAGCTCAGGAAATGCTTACAAATCTGCATTTAGAAATACCTTGCTTCTATTTTTTTTATTTTTTTTTCCCCTCACTAGTTATATATTCCCAGAACAAGTTACTGAATCCTTGAGAATTTCGACAGAAGCTATGGACATGTCAGTTGGCTGGAACACCTTCCTTTTATGGATATTTGGGATCTGGGGTTTGTTTGCTCTGCAGAGTAGATTTGTTAGGATCACTTGAAAAAAATAATCTGGAAATTGGAAAGCCAGCCAAATATTTGTTTGAATGTATTTGTCCAGACATGTTAATGGGTACTGCAATGGAAGTGTTAGCTGATTGAGGGTGTCAGGATGCAAAAGATCTTAAATGCAGACTAAGAGCACAGTATCTTTTCAGTCATTCTGTGTCATGTTTTACCTTCAAAGGATGAAAAGAGTTTCCCTTCTCTCAGCTAATTACTTTCTATAATGTTAAAATGCTCTAAATCTCTGCAACGTGGATTCATGGGAAGTCACTGTGCAGGTGACAAAATGCTGCTTTTTTTTCTCCATAGAATCATAGAATCTGCTGAGTTGGAAGGGACAGATCAAGTCCATTACCATGAGATAAAAGATTTGAATCCAAAATAAATCTTTCTGATATGGGGGAAATTCTCCACTCAGGTATGTAGACACCACTCCTACCAAACATATTCAAGAAGAAGTCCCCAAACACGAGACCAAGTAATTCAAGCCAAGTTAAGCCTATTCCTCAATATTCTGTCAATGTAATTCTCAGACAACGGATGTGTGAATTTTCAACATTAGCCATTGTATCACAAGACTCCTGCAAAATCTTCAAAATTAGTCCTGTGAAAGTCAGAGGATCTGAAATTTTACGTTGCTGATGGAGGTGGTGATTTGCTAATACAATTTCTTTCCATCCCTGGTACCTGTGTAGTAGGACATAGCTTCTACACTGTTGTTTGCTGAGTGTTTTTTTAGAGGACTTCTTCATTCTATGCACTGAGTAGATGGTACTCAGGGAGTGAAGGGGCTGGGTGACACTTCTTTCTACTTTTATTCTCATTGAGCTTTCCATAATATGATATTGATTTCCATAATACACCTTGATTCTGAGCAAAGCCAGACTGTTGTACTTTTTTTCTTTTTTTTTTTTTTTTTTTTTTTTTTTTTTCCAAAGGATAGGTTTAAACTGTGATTTAGGAAAAACATTATCCCCCATGCTCTCAGGCTTTCTGAGCAGAACACCTGCAGTTCTGATCTGCAGGCTTTTCTTGTGTGGAAGGATCATAGGGGTCTGATGGAAATTACACACTCGGAGGTCTTGTAGCGCTCGCTCTCATCCTATGAATGCTAACAGCTGAACATGCAAGAATGATGAATCCCAGCTCTGCCAAAGTATCTCCATCTCAGGGTGCACTCTAAAAGCTATCAGCAGCTTGTCAGGTAAGCAGAGAAAAGGTGGAGTAAATAATGAGGGGAGGGGAGGAATGAGGAGGTTGTTTTAAATAGCTAAATTTCCAGAGGAATGAGAAAAGCAAAAGCATTCTGAGGTGTCTCAGAAGATCTGTTTGTAAGATCTCTGGGTTGGACTAAACTCATTCTGGATTTTTGGCACGTCTTACCCAACACTGGCCAGTGTGGCCCACCTGTAGTAAATTCTGTGGGTTTTAAAATTTATGTAAGTAAGACAGCACTGAGATTAAACCATTCTCGGCTCAAAGATGTTTAATTTGTTTCAGTCTTTTGGATTCCCACATTGCCTCTTTTGTGCTACTTAAAAAAAAAAAAAAAAAAGAAAGAAAGAAAAAAAAAAAACGAGAGAGAGAGAGAGAGAGCATAGCAGTTTGATAACAGTATGAATCTGACTACCCAGCCTTTTAAAATTGTCAGCACTGGGGTCAATGGTGGGGGCAAAGCTGGAGTTAGTGAAGTTCGTGGAAGTTCTTATTTTGATCTGCCTATAGAACCATTGTTCCAGCATCACTCACCAGTGATGCTATAAGGAAAGGAAAATCTACCCAGTGCTGACTGATCCATGAACTCTTCATCCAGTCAGAACTAAGCACCAACAGCAGGAAGGAAGCTGCAGCACCGTCTGCTTTGAGTTTTTAGTTGAGTTCACTAGGAGATCCATTATTCTGATGACAGACTTTGCTGAGCTATTGTGCATTTTAGATGTATATTCACCATCAGTGACACAGGCCCCTTGGGGGTTGATAAGAGATGGAACTCAGCAGGTTGCTGGTTCAGAATGAGAACAAGAGATGAGTGTTTTTTCCCTCAACACCTTGCTCTGTGTTTACTAGTTATATTAGCACCAATTAATTTAGATGGTCTAAGACTCAGTGGTCATGCAGTGTAGTACACATCTGCTGTCTGTGTTGATAACAGGGAAGATAAATGAAATTATGCTTTCTGTCCATAACATCAATGAATATTCATCAATGACTATCATACATGTTCATGTGGCTCACCGAGAGTTTACATCTCTTACTTTTCACTGTCAGGATTAAAAAATAGCAAAAGCAATCCAAAAGAAACCCATGAGTTCTATAAGAACACACGAGGATTTACATTCACAGAGAGTCAATGCAAAATACCCAAGATGACCTGCTAGCTTTTGTCATGAATGCAGAGAATGCAGGCATCATCATCATCTTCTTTCTGACTATACTTCACATAGCAAAAGAAGTGTATGTAATAAGAACAACTCCCAGAAACAGATCACCCAAGAACCAAATATTTTATTGGATTTTTTTGCATTTATTTTGTATTTCTTATGTGAAATTAACAGCTTACACAACTTTTTTTTTCCTTTTTTAAGCTTCTACATCAAAATCAAAAATATTACAGCATTATCTGGGATGAAGAATAGAAGTGAAGGGTCATTGAGATGTCCTCAGCACCACTTCAGTGCAGAGAAAGCCTTTCCTGTAATCTGAGGGATTTTTCTTTCCTTTGTGCCATCACAGGTTTTATTTTTATCTTAGCAGTGTCTTTTCTAGTATGAAAGACCCCTGGCTGGTGCTAGACCACTGTGCAAGTTCATTACTAAAGCAATATCAATACACTATGTTTCCAACAGGGCACCTCAACACAAATGTATTCTATGAGGCTTTTTTTCCAGTTTTAATCTTCAAGCCTACACCTGAAAGAAAAATGCAGCCACTTCAAGCTGTAAGAATGGAATCACCATGGAGGGGTTTTTGTTTTAACATATTAATTTTGTTCAAACTTTTCTGTCCATTACACCCATATGCCTTCCAGAAAAATACTGTTTTAAGAGGAAGAAAGTAATTGCAAATAATCCAATGGGGCTGAAATCAGTAACATTTATGAAGATCAGTAACCTACTCAAACCAGAAGTTTTAGCACAAGTTTTTACAATGTACAAATTTGCTTCAATTTCTGTAGGGCTGTTTCAGAAACCTTCTTCTGCCAGCCCATTCTTCGGTTCCCCACTTTTTCTCCACATTCCCAATCTGCTGCACCTCTAGATTCATGTTTTAAACAGCTTTAGGTAGAAGTTGGCAGGTACTTTAAAGACAGTATAGATAGTTTCCACAGTGCTGATTGTTGGTTCTAACTATTACATAGTTAGATCATCTCTCCATTCCTGGCTTCTTTTAACCAGCAAGAACTCATTTTAAAAATAAGAGAAAAACAAATAGTTGGGCTTCTGGGAGATAGGAGAGTGAGAGACTTAGGCCTGTAGTGCCAAAGCAAGATCAGGTTGCTTAGGATCTGACAAGTTTCAAAAAGCTGGTAGCCATGCATAAGATGGCAATGGTGACTGTGTAGCTCTTGAAGCAGCAATTACTTTAGAAGACTTAACATAGATAATTTGGCCTGAAGCCATAAGTTTTGCTGTTCACATTTCTGTTCACCTAAGCCCTACATCACCCTCTGCTCCCTAGCTTCACAGAAAACATTACAGTACTGGTGGGTCCCACATAGGTAGGTGCATTGGATGTATACCTGCCCCAAGTTACTTGGGAAAAATCTGGGCCAGTGAGCATCATTCTTGAAGCTTTCACGTACTCAATTAAGACTGCAATTGTCAAAAATCCCCTGGAAACTAAGCAGTAAGTGCTGCAAGGCTATTTCCTTAATATTAGCTGACAAACTTGGAAACAGCAGTCACGATGATGGAAAACATGTGGACAGATCAGCTATGGAATGGGAATGATTTGTAGACTCCAGGGACTGTGGTGCATGTTGTGACAGCCAGGAAAGCACTAATTTTCAGCACAAGGCTGTGGGCTCCATAATGATAGTTAAAATATTACCCCTGGGCATTACTGGTTGTTATGCAATGTTTGTTGCTCAGAGTTATCACTGTGCAGCTCTGCCAAGAGCAGGAGCAGTGTTTGCAATGTGTCAGCCAGCATTTCTCCAAAAGTGCCCTAAGAAATCTGTAAGAAAGAATGGAAAAACAAACAAACAAACAGCGACAACAGCCTTTCACATCTCTTTCTTCTTACCACACAAATCTCATTCCTTTTCTATCATGACCAAGGTGATTCTACATTCTCCAGGGGAAAAGTGGGATGTCACGGCCTTTAAGGTGAACAATGCATAAAACAAGGCTTGTCATTTTCTTGCAATGGTGGCACTTAAGAGTTCTGAATCTCCTGCTCACCACCCTATCAGTATGTTCTCTGACTGGCTGGCCTTCTGCTTCAACTAATACTAAACCTTCTTGTTTGGTTGTTTTTTTTTTTCCCCCCAGGTTGACGAAAGGTCCTTAAGAAGTAATTTCAGGAGGGGGGGGGGGGAAAAGTGTTTTTTTTCCTTCTGCTTCCCCATCTCCTAAGTGCCTCCCCCTCCAGGGATAAACTGAGGCCACCTGTATTTAACACTTAATTTATAAATATGCTTCCACCCACATGTAAATTTTCTAGGTGACAATTTCATTGGGGAAAATGCTGTTGAGATTGTGTGTACAAGATAAATGGCTTGTAAATATAAAAAAAAAAAAAAAAAAAAAAAAAAAGTTACTTTTCAATTGTGCAATAAAATTGTGAAATAATCCTCAGTTCCTTTCCAGTGTCTGACTTGACATAGCCTGGTTTCAGGAGCATACTGGCTGTTATTTCTTCAAACGAAAACAAAACAAGAAAGGTTATGAACTATTTTGATTTCTTCTTTTAGATTTTTGTTACTTTTTAATTTTGAATTACCATGAACTTTATTCTGGTTTATTCCTCCAACCCTGGTTCAATCACCCACATTAGTACAAGGCTGTGCCCACTGTGCCCACCTGAAGGCAGGTGAGTCATTATCTGCTCAGTTAATAATTTGTTTATCTGCTTTACTTGACCTTGATCTACTTCCTGCTTTTGGCTTTCTGTAATCAAAGACAAGGCTTTGGCAGATGAGGGACATTTATTCAGCTCATATTTAAGTAAGACAACAAGCAGGTGGGGACTCTATCATGAATGGTCCCCACCACAGCACCACCACCACCACCGAAGCTAAACCCAGCCAACAGGTTAGTAAGGCAAATGCTTTGTCTGAGGGGAGGGTGCATGGATTTACCATTGTATGGGAGCCCTTCTCTTTACAATAGGAAAAAAATATGTGCCCAAAACTAGAAGCCTTCACATTTCTATTAATTAACCCCTGCTTATAGGTTTTTCAGGGACTCTGAGTTGCAACTGTAAGGGAATCTCCCATAATGTCACTTGCAGTTGGTACATCCTTTAGGACTGAGTAGAACCATAGAACTACAGCTTTCTCCCTCCCTCCCTGCTTGGTGGCATGAGGCATCTCTCCAGAACTTCATTATCAGCAAAGGAGCTAAAGTGAAGAACTTTATTATCAAATAAGTAAAAATGAGAAGATGGGTCAGCTGCATAATCATTGGATTCATTGTTTTGGTTTTTTTTTTTAACCAAAATTCAAACAAAGAGTCTAGTATAAAAGTGTGTTTGCTGGAGATGTCAGCACAGAATTTTAGATTTGTAGGGTCATCATAAATAACAAGATGTCCCTGGATGCAGGGTATGGACAGAGGGCTGCCTGAGTTCAAGAAGCATTTGTATGGTGCTCTCAAGCACATGGAATGATTCTGAGGGGACCCTACATAGGGCCAGGAATTGGACTTGTGGATCCCGATGGATCCCTTCCAACTCAGCATATTCTATTAGTCAATGAATATGAACAAAAAATAGTGTTAGTTGGGAAACTAGTTGAATTTATTATTTTTTTCAGATGATTACAGAATGAAATGGATTTTATGTGATGCAGGAATGGACTGGGAGTCCAAAAAGGGTTAGAAAGCTATGGATCCGTTACCAGCAATGTAAATACTTGGAAAAGTATATATCCATATAAACAGGTAGGAAAAGAATTCAAAGAAAATGAAGGTGAAAGGCTGGAAATGTATAGGTAGGAGTTCTTTAAGCTGAACTCTGCAATCACTGGAGAGAAAGACAGGTAGACCTCCCATTAATTCCCCGACTTTGCAGCAGGGCAAAGCTGGTTTGCACTGGGAAATGAATGACTGAGCAGGTGCAAGAAGTGAATAGCATTAACTGTGTAAATAGCAGCTGATTTTCAATAATCAGGCTCTCATAAGGGATCCTTTGCCTCTGCCATTTCCGTATTACCCACAACCCTTCCTATCCATCCACCTTTGACAAATCAGTAATAAAGAACAGAGCTTCATTTAGGATTTATGTTCAATGTTAATGCTCCAAGACAGTTGCAGTAGGATGAATTGCAGTTTATTTACCTTGGGGTCACAAGTTAGGTGTTATCAAAAGGGGACAAGTTGAGCTCCCAAGACTGAGGTGCTGGATGGGGCACTACCCACTTTCTTTACTAAATCTCCTTCAGGCTCACTCTTTGATTTCTGGTGGTCTTTGTGTAATCATCTTCACTTTCAAGCTGCTTTAAAAAAATAGTTAGCTAGTGGCTGGGTCATATGGGCAGATATGGGATGTGTGTGTTTACTGCCTTGGGATTTGATGTGTAGCTCAAGATCCAGGTGTTTTGCTGGCGTTGTTAATGAGAATTTGGCCACAATCTTAGCCACTGAAATGGCATTAAAGAGGATCTTCTATCTCCCTAGTTGGCTACCTGGCTTTCTGTCTCACGTTTCCACAGACCGGACTGGGCTACCATTTCCTCATTTCCATATATATCACACAGTCCCTACTTTTATCTTCACAGGCAAATTATACCTCAAGAGTAACTATTACAGGATGGTCATGTGAAACATTTGTCCCCATATGGTCAATGTAAGATACTGAGTGTCTGTGGGGAAAAGAGAAATTAACGTCTTAATTCATGTATCAAAAATTGGATTTCATAGCCCAGGCACTGGGAGACTGAAAACTTTAGTCTTGGTAATTTTGTATTTGATAAAAGCACTGCATAGGTCTAGCAAAGCCAAAGGGGAACAGCAGCTGCCCTGCCCAAATACTGCTGTGGTAAAGGCTGTAATATCTGCTGGTCACTAAATTGCCTTTGTATGCCAAGAGAGAAGTAGGGTTTTGCTGACATTCACCTCTCGGTCTGGCTTCAGAGCTGGAAATTCCAGGTGGTAAATGGCAACAATGTCTCATTGCAGGCTTTGGTGATAGGACATTCATGTTGAGTTCTGATTTTTAAGATTAATTTTCCAATTATAAATGCTGTACACATTTTTTTTTTTAACAAAAACCAGCATTTTGAAGTAGCCACCAGGGAGAAAGATGAACAGCCCTAAATGGGTTCAATTCATCCTCTCCTTCAGGGCATAACAATAGCTCTTAGAAGAAATTGTTCCTCTTTCCTGAGCTGCATAGGCAAGTGTGAGGCTTTCATACACAGCTGCCTTTTCTTTATCATGCCCTTGGATTATTCTTTCACTTAATGGCTCTCATGTGGCTCTTGCTGAGAATCTCTCCTTCATGTTGTTTCTGGGGAGCAGCCCATGTGTTACCACCATCTCAGCACTTCTGCTAGACCCAAGTCCTCGTCCCTTCTTCAGCTGATTAAATGCTTTCTTGGCTCTGAGGGAGCACATGTGAACACCCAGGTACCTACTCACTTCCTACTCAGCTTGAGCAATGTTTGCAGCAACAGGTTTTCGGTAAAGAAATTGGAAGGTCTGTACTTCTGCTATATATTTCTGATGTGTCTTCTGATCCAGGGGAAGTTGGTAAAGTCAGGCCTGTCTATCATGGTTAGCTGATAAAATCATTAGGTAGCTTTAAGAAACCAAGAAACACCCCTAGACTCAAAGGCAAACTCCTTATTCAGATTGTAGGCTTATCATAGATGTTTTTTAATTACCCAGAATGTTGTTTGCCTCACATATTTAATAACAGTAACTCAGCAAGTTTAATATCCTGTAACTAATTCTTTGATTGATGTTGTATTTCTCCAAACAGTGTGCTTGCCTCCAGGCATGCATGAAACATGAGCTGTAGGGACTTCAGGAGCTGCCCATGCCCCATTGAGCAACCTGCCAAGTGCTGCTAAAAGCTCTTATCTCAGGGTGGGTGTGTGGATATTTGGTGGTCACCTGGGAGACTTCATAATCCCCAGTCCCTACGTGCTGACAGCTGAGTTGCAAGACACTCCTCAATCATGTTTATTTCCCTTTGACCGAAGACTGAGAAGATAATTTTCTCTTCGGTCTTCAATCTTTTGCTGAGAAACCCAACGTGGCTCATTTAGAATTTCTGTATTTCATTCAGAAACTTCTTCAAATGCAGGTGGTGTTCTTCGTTTCTCAGGGCAACACCCACGTTGTCCTATACTGACATCTTTAGAGGCTTCTGCAAGGAAATCAATCCTCAAAGGTGCACCTAAAGCAAAGCAAATATGAGATGCTCCACTAGCATGTATCACTCCATCTGCTTCCAAAATTACTTTAATAGGGGAATAAGCATCACAGTTCAGGAGGCTTCTGTACTGTTCCATCAAACAGCCAAGACAGCTTTCAAAGATCAGAAATGTGACTTCATAATGACAGTATTTATTTACTTATTAAGATTATTTTTTTTAAAAGCCCAATGCTACCCATTCTTAAGCCTTAAGCTCCCCCTTGGAGCTCAGTTCTCATTTTAGTGCCAATATCTTCAGCCTTTCTTCTCTTCTGTTTGTATTTTTCCAGGACGCAGTGGCTTATCAGGTAGCAAGGCTGTGTTTTCATATGGGTAGGCTGGAAGCCTGCAAACCACAGGATACTTCAAGTGTGGGAAGAAAAACTGCCATGGCAAATTCCTCCTTGCTCTCTATATGCTACTGCCCTCCCAGAGATGATTTTTGCACAATGAGGTGCTGCAGGCTGGTAGAGAGGGTGGGAACTTGGAGGTTGTTTCATTGAGGATCAGTGTTTTCCTTAGGATAACTCCAAAGAAAGGGATCAGAGGGACAAATCTGTGTCACTCTGTCCCCATGCAGTGAACCTGTTAGTGCAGCATGGTCATTCTTGTGCTTTCCAGCATAGCAGGGGTGTTTGGTATGGGAGGTTGAAGAGGTTTGTTGTTGAGAGCTTCCTTTTCTTACAGAGAATCACCTGTTTACAGGAATGTCTGCCAATACACGATCTGGTTTCATTTTTTTCTTCAGTTCACCCTGCAGAGAGGATCAGCTTATTCTGAGCAATGGAAACAATCCACCAGCTCTGCTCATTCCAATTAAGTGTGAGGCATAGTACCTTAACATTAAAAGTCACTTAAAATAACAACAGGGTGTTTAATTTTCAGCTGGAGATTGTAAAAGTCACACGACACCTACTCCCCTCAGTTACATTGCCAGGTCTCTGACTTCTTTTGTTGTATCTGTCCTCTGTGACATGGCAAGGAGCAGCCACAGCCCTCACCCTGAGCTGGGGGACTGCTCCCTTCATGTCTCTGCCTGTCAGGAAAAGCAGGAACCATGAGCTGGGGGCCCCTTCCAGCTGGGTTTCTCGAGTTTGGTGGTTATTGCTCCTGAATCTTTGTGAAATGTTTGTTTCCTGAGAAACAGATTTAAACTGCATGGTTCATTGATTTGATTATGAAAAGTGATTAGTATGGCAGTGAAAACTTGTTAGTCAAAGATTTTTAACCCAGCTGCTCCTGGGGAAAAAAAAAATCAGATGGGATTTTGCTGTTGATTCCAGCACTTAGTGCAGTTTGCTTTACAAGCTGTTGCTAAGCTTAAAGGCAGCTTAAATGCTGGAGCATTTGGTTACTGGAAAGGAAAATTTTTCAGCCTGTGTCACATCTGTACTTGACTTTGACTAGAAGAGAAAGCTGCAAAGTCATATTTGTGCACATTATGAGATGAGAAATATGTGACTGGATCCCTCATTTTGAGGCAGAGCTGCCATGCAAAGTTTTCTGGTTCTCTTTGAGGGAAAACAAGGAAGCAGTGGACCACCAGCTGCCAGGATGGGCAGCACTGGGGGGATGGATTCCAAAGATGAATGAGGCCTTTGGAGGTACTTGAACTCCTATCCCACCTCTGGAGTTCAGGAGGTGGGATCAAAAGAAGCAGCAAATACTGAAGCCATGCACCAAAGGTCGTAACACTTGGTGTCCCCTGAACATACATCTTCCAGGTACCTAAAGTTCTGTGATGTACAAAAGGGGCTTGGTCCATTTTAGAATTGCCTGAAGTAGGCTGAGGTTAACTGGCTTGTAAATGTGTCAGTAACACACACCTACTCTATCCCCCACTGAAAAAAACCCAAACAAACCAAACAAACAAATAAAAAGAAACAAACAAAAAAAATCAACCAGCTAGCAACTAGATGAAATGCCTCAGTTGTTCTAAAATCCATATTTTACATGGGTGAAAGGCTTCTAAATGTTATCTCCAGGCTTTTCTACAGAAAAGAAAAAAAAAAAAAGACGCAGGATTTACCAGAGAATTAAGTTCCTGCAGCCTGGCTGCTTTATCTTTGCTGTACAGAAGAGACTTGCTCCAGTCTAGAGGAAATGCTAGAGGAACAAGAGTAAGGAAACTCGTAAGGGTCTTGTCCTGTATCTTCACCAGACACCTGGAGATAAAAATTCCCTATTCCTGTGTGCCATCATCTACTGAGAGACTGGTGCAATTATGTGATTAGTGGATCATAGAGCACCAGACAGGTGTAGGCCAGAAAAAAAAAAAAAATTGGAGTAATGCAGGGGTCTTTCCTGGCATTTCCCTTTTTAACATTTTTTTTCAGTGACTTGGAGGAGGTGACAAAATGCATATTCATCATGCTCACCACAAAGCTGGGGTGCCAGCTGGCAGTGGCCATACAGCAGGACCTAAACAGGCTGAGGGCACGGGCTAACAAAAACCTTAGGAAATTCAACAAGAATGAGTGTCAGGTGCTGCAGCTGGGAAGAGCCTGGGACTGCCTGCCTGCCTGAGGGACGTCTCTGCTGAAAAGACCCCAAGGGCCCTGGTGAGCAGGGAGATGAGCATGAACCAGCAGCAATCATGGCAGCAGGAATTGCCACCAGCCTCTAGGGCTGTATCAACAGCAGCACAGCCAACAAGGTCAAGGGAAGGGATTATCCCACTCTACACAGCACTCCAGAAGCCACATCTGAAATATTCCCATTTTGGGGCCCATACACTGATAAAGAGCAGGGAGTTCAGGGTAAGGCCTTCAAATTAATTAGGGACTGGAGCTCTTGCTCTGTGAGGAGCAGATGGGGAAGCTGGGCTTGCTCTGTCTGGGGAAAGTAAGGTTTCAGGGGGACCTAACCACAGCCTCCTTGTATCTAGTAGGAGGCTATAAAGAAGATGTAGCTAGGCTCTTCACAGCCAGGCTCTTTAATTTTGGAAACAAGTGACAAGAGAGGCAATATCCTGGAAGGATGACCCAGAACTGTAGCTGCTAGGTGGCTAAATTATCACCCACCTCTGCCCTGTTAGTCTGGACTGCAGTTCTGTTTGGCATCTTTCTGAAGGCACTGTTGGTGTCAAGCTGCCCAGACCAGTGCCAAAGGCTTCCCCAGGCATGCTCTGAAGAGACATAGAAATCATGTAGCACAAAACTGCTTATCATTCATCTTCCTCAGGGCTGAAAGCAGGTGGATAGTAATTCAGGTGATTGTGCATAGCAAGTGACACAGGAAAGACAATTGTAAGGGCTGAAAGACCAATACAAATAAAAATGGTGTATGTGTTAGCATTGAGACAAACACATAACCACTCATGAGAAGTTATATGTGGTGCTTTATTTGAGGCCTCAGGAACCAGGGGTATGCACCCAAAAACCATACAATGCGGCTGTAATTTATCCCTGAAAATTTCACAATCTAATTACATATTCAACAGATTACAACATTTCTTAATACATATTCATGCGTAGATTACTTCATCGATAGATTAAGGCATCAGTCCCTTTGCGCTTGCGTGGTTCCCTCTGGTGGTCTTCAGGTGGTCCTCAGGATGAAGTAAATAGTCTTCCTTACTGTGCCCTTTTCACCTCTTTCTCTTGGATAATGTCCATCTGGTGTTGGGCAACTTCCAATGTGATTAATGTGAATTTTACTGCCAACTTTCTCTTATCTCTACTTAACTCACTCTGGTATGCACAGTCCCATCCTTATCTTGCTACCTAACGAGGTACCAATAAATCTTGAATACATGGTTTTCTATACCATTCTTTACAAGGTAAAATTTTTACATGTTTCCACACTTGTATATTTCTAACTCTAATTCTAAAATAATCAATTCTAAAACAATCAGATTTGGAATATATTTCTTTTACTTTCTTTCTATCCCAACATTTGTATTGAATGAGTTGGCCTTAGAGGTCCCCGTTTCCCTACATCAGGACTCACAGAGCTGTTTGGAATTTTATCAGTGAAAGTACGAGCACAAACTGGACTATAGCATAGTAAGTCTGAAAACAAGAAATTCCCCATTTAAATCACGGTTTTCAGGCAGCATGGGGACTGATGCTGGCAGGCAGGGCCAGCCTGATTTCTCTCCCGGGTGAGGCTGTGTGTGTGTGGGCTGGCATTGCCCTCTGCTGGCTGCTGCTCCGGGTGGGAGATGCTGGGCACATGGGGAGGCACGGGGATTTTCAGGACTTTTCCAGGTTTTCTTGCCATACTCATCACTGTCTCTCCTTCCCTCTGCATGACACATAGCCCAGTGGCACCTCTGCATTCCTGCTCCTCTGTCAGGGTCCAGCTTCAGCCTTCTTTAAATGACACTTCGTTAACGCTTAATTTTCTCCTCTGGGTGTAGTTTTGGTCTTTTCTTCCTTCTCTCTCAGTACAAAAGTTTTTGCCCCTTTGTGTAAAGGACATCACTGCCCACTGTGCTAGCAGCTGTGTGGAAATCCTAGCCTGGGTTTTTAGCAAATCAGCTACCAAATTATAACCATTGCAGTGTAAAATTCTGAATACACAGGGCAGGATGCCTTTGGAGGCAGTCAGGAAACTGAAAGAGCTTTCTATCAGTATTATTTACTTTAATTGTACTGGTTAATGTCTTTCTTTCTTCTCTTGGCTAAGTTTCTGGGGCACTATTCCCTGATGAGCACCAGACCATCAATTTGTCTCATTGCATTAAAAAAAGAACAAAGCTCACAGCCTTAAGTAGTTTTTAGTGCTTTCCCCATCTTACATTACACAAACTGTGTATTGCAGTCTTTCTCTTGGAGATCTGGAATCTTCCCAGGAGAATATGGATCTCTTGAACAAGGTAGAGGAATGAAATGTAGTGAATTAAGAAAATTAATTTAGAAAGAGAGAAGGGAAAAGGATGGTGAGAAGTTATTTCTTGTAATACTAGTAACTTGTGCTCAGAGCGGGATAATTAATACTACTGGCTCTGGTTCTCTCCAGTGACATATTGCAGACACCTCTGACTGGCAGAGTAACTAAACATTGGGAGAAAGAGTAGCCATGAAAACAGAGTATTGCTCATAGCAAGTGCGACCAATAGATACTGTTTATCAATAAATAGTGATCAGTTCTTAGTGGGGCTGGCACAACAGACACAACAATTAGCACCAAAATATACACTCTTGTCTGTGGCAGGTCTTGAAACAGAAAGAATGACAGAGTTAGGTTTGTTCAGCCTTGAGAAAAGAAGCTTTATGGGAGACCTTATTGCCATGTTCCAATACTTAGAGTGACTACCAAGAAGGTGGAAACTCCCTTGTACAAGGAGTCACATGGAGAAGATGAAGGGTAATGGGTGCAAGTTAATCCTGGGGAGATCCCTGTTGAACATCAGAAGAAAATTTTCACTGTGAGAACAGTTGGACATTGGAATTATCTCCCCAGGGAGTTATTATTGGAATTATCTTCCCAGGGAAGTGGTGGATTCCTCAATATTGCACAATTTTAAGACTTAGCTTGACAAGGTGCTGGGCCATCTCATCTAAACCATGTCCCTACCTAGAAAGGTTGGACCAGATGATCCTTGATGTCCCTTCCAATCTGGCATGCTATGATTCTGTGAAACTGAGACAAGAAGCAAAGACCTAGGAGAATAGCAGGAGATGAAAAGAATCTGAAAAACACCTAGAAACACTACTTGCAAAGGATTGTGTAGGATGCTCAACAGGGATGGGACCACCGTAGGTGAAGATTCTTGCTGGATGGGTATCAGCAAGGTCCAGAAAAGCTGTATCAGCATGGTCCAGGATCTTGGAGTTAGAGAGACATGGGGATAAAACCTGTTATTTACCTCTCGCTCAGAGGATTATCATGAAACTTTGAAATGAAACACAGGTCAGTGGCCTAAGTGGGAAGAGGTGCCTTATACATTTCCCAGTTGTAAGGAAAATGCTGCAGGGGGAGGCAGAAACCCCTAATGTGAGCATGAAACCCCCTGGCTTCCGTATCTGGCACTGCTGTATATCTGGATCATGCTCCTGCCAGCTGAGCAGAAGATACAGGATTAGTTGATCTCTTCATCCAAGTATTTAGCACAATCTCCTCTGCTGGACATAAGCTGATGGCCCTTGGGAATGCAACAACAGAAAATATGGCTCATAATCTTAAAGTCCCTTGGTTAAGGTGTACTGCTCTTAGCTCAGCACCTCTCTTTCATGACTCCCTCTGTGACCTGGATTTGTGGAGAATCAGAAGGTCCTTCTCATGAATAATGTTGAAAAGGAATCAGTGCTTTACTCTGTGTTATTTTGCACTCAAGATGATTGGCAAAACCACCAAAATTATGGATGGTAAATCATGTAGAACTTGAGAAGGGGCTCCCTGAAACTTTACTCTGAAGGGTCAGCAGTAGAGTGATGCTAATCTAGTTTGAAAACAGCTGATCCCCTCAAAAAATCAGGAGTAATGATTATTATTATTTTTTTAATCTGAAACTTTATCTGCCTGTTTCCTGCTGCATTTTGGGTTGTTTATAGTTTCATCAAAGACAACAGTTTCATCCGGAGGTCCACCCACTTACATTGTGCATTATTGCCTGTGCTCTCTGAGAGCAAGGGGAAGAAGGAGGAAAAAGAAGCTATGGTTAATTATAGCCACTCTTCTGCCACTAGAGACTCCTGGAAAATATCAGTCACCTTCCTGAGTACCTCACAGCAACTATAAGAGGTTTAACAACCCAAATGAGGTGAAAGGCTGTATTAGGTAGAGAGAAATCTCTGAGGATATATTGGAAACACTTGAGGGAGGGAAAGTAATACGTCAGACTGATGTTATGTTTGGAGATAAGGTTAACAGAGATGTTCTTAGCAAAGGACCCACGGACTGAACATCTATTCCCCTGGGAGTGTGGGCCTGCTTTTTCTTGTGTGTCTGATAACTTGAGAAGCCCAGTCTGGAGCATGGAAATGGCCAAATGAACTTCAGAACTTGCACACTTACGCCCAACAGTACATGGAGCATAGTATTTCATCCACCTGCTTTAGACTCAGACCAGAGGATAAAAGTTCTTCTGATGTTAAGCCTTTTCTGTGTGTTGTATCTGCTAGCAGGTGGCAGTCCATACCCATCATCTTTGGAGAGTTCTGTGCCAGGACAAGGAGGACATTTCTGGGACAAGGTGCCCAGGGGAGTTTGTGCTGCTGCTTGTGTGGTGGAAGCAAAAAGATACACTCAAGTTTGGGCAGCCAAGTCCTCTTAGAATAATTGGTCTGGAGCTTTGTGTGTGTCGGGGGGGAATAAGGGAATTCTTTGGGAAGAACAGGGCTCAGGATATGTTGACATGTGTCAAGATGCAAGGTCACTTTTTTATGGACTGGGCAAGTTCCAGGGAGCCCTTTTTTGGTCCTTTTTCTCAATTTCCTTCCTCTGAAAAAGAAAAGGATATCAGACTCATTTCCCCTGCCTATCATTCTCTCTTGCATGCACAGGTGACACTGCTTTAGATCAGGGTGTCCCAAGCTCTTTATATCATTTACATCCAGGGTGATCAGATGATCTGCAGACACCATGAAGCTGCAAGCACTTTAAGCAGTGTTTACAACATGTTTTACAAAGGTTGTTCTGGTAATGCCCTGTGGGGGATCTGAGTCAGTCAGGCTTGTCAAGGAGCCAAATGAACCAATTCCTGTCTGTACAGCCAGCCCAAAGAAAATGCATTATAGCATAGCCAGGTTACCTGGTACAGTTGACAGAAACTTTACCCATGCTTGGAATAAAAAAATAAGAGCCCTGCAATGGGCTTGGCTGAAGGACATATCAGCCTGGAAGTGTAAATATACTTTGTGATGCTCTCTAGAGACCTTGAGTAACTTGACTTGCTACAGGCTGTGTATCTAAATTGCAGTTGTTGGTTCTGGATATTTTTGTGGGTAACCCAATGTGATCAATGTATATATTTTTAGCCTGCAAAAAAAGGCAATGCTCTTCAGTGAGACAAAAAAAAAAAACAAAACCAAACCAAAACAAAATGTTTAATCCTATGTGAAAGAATGGTGTTTTTAACAGAGGTTTCCACTTCATTTGTCACAGTGTCACATTTATCTTTCTGTTCCGGGAATGCACATCATTTCAGAAAGGTGAAGAAAAAAGTTGTCTTAGGAAGTGATGTCTTTTGCTCCAAATGCTATAGTTAGCTAAATGTCACCTCTAGAAACATTGTAATTCCAGTTATTGGTTATATGGGAATATTTTTGAGAATTTGATTTGCTTAAATATGTCTTTGTGCCCATAATCTTAGATCCTAACATTGCCCTTTCAAAATGCCAAATGCAACAGCTTGGATCATTAGCGCACTTTGAATTCTCTTATTTGGGTCGTGCAAATGTGACTCGTGTTCTTTAGACAGATACTTTCATACTGTGGGGAGAGTGGGGTGAGAAAGGGGGATAATATTTTAAATATTGTAGGACAATTTTGATATCATGTATAGTGTTGCAACTCCACTGAAACCTAATAGACCTTAATTGACATGAAAAAGTGAAACTTAAAAGAAGCTTAATTGACATGAAACATTTCCCCAGATGAGAGAAGTTTATCATTAATCCATTTTTCCATTTTTCTCTTTGAAATTTCATTTCCCCTGCAATATGTCTTATCAAGCTGGCTCACTACACACTTGACTTTGAGTTATATTTCTTCTCTAAGAACTTAACTTTATCCTGGGTGATTCCATACAGAAATGCCACTGAGGAAGAGGCAGAGCTTTAGGCAGCTTCCTCCCAGTCTCCACAGGCTTGCCACCTAGCCAGTCAGGCTGCATGACTGCCAGGGCTGCAGGGAGATGCTTCACTGATCTCTGTGGGATTGGCAAAGCCTCCCAGCCTCTGCTATGTGTTGAGTTTTCTCTCATTTTGGATCTCTTCTCAATTCCCCAGTGCAGTTTGTAATGAAAGTGATGCTAATCTGTTGCCACAGTTCTCGACAGAGTAATTGTTTTTTGTCTGAAAGCTTTGGGATGGGGAAATGGAAGGGCATAAATGGGGCTCTAGCAGAGACGACAGTAAGATAAAACAGCAAGATTAAATGCAAGTGAGAAAGAGAGGAGAAAGAATGGCTTTTGAAGAGTGGAAATGTGTGTGAGGGCAAAGCAGAGAGGAAAGGCAAAAGGACCATCGAGAAGGACCAAAAGAAACATAGAGATTGAAAAGCAGCAGTATGGGATGCCACAAGAAGCGACAAAAAATAAGTGGTCAAATATAAGGAAAAACAACACCAGATTGAGTTAATTAAAATCATATTCCAACAAAAATTTTAATGTCAAAGTGCCACCAATCACTGTCAATAACGCTAGTCTATGTTGTGTTGCTTATCATTGGTGTAAACATACACACCAGGATGGATACTTCCAGCATTATTTTTTATCACACACCTTTAAATAATATGTATATGTTGCCTTCTATGTATACATTGATAGAGGGAGAGCATTTGCTCTGCAGCTATCATATACTCTGTTGAAATGACATATCATAATTGCATTGTGCCTGGTAACACATGCAAACAGAGAAGCCAAACTAAGATTTCACTGACAACCTTAACTTTGGCATTCCCAGGTTTCAAATGCTTGAGTTTGCAACCTTGATGTTTTTAACATAGGTTTTTTTTTTTTCTCTGCAATTGTAAACAATACTTTCCATTTCTCTGATGTATTCTGCCCAAGAATTTGATAGTGTTCTATAAACATTTTCGTGATTAGTCATGCCAGTGGCCTTGTAAAGTAAGTCACTGTTTCCATTTTTTCAGCTTTTGAAATGGATACATGCAGAGATCAGGCCATACTGAGAGCCACACAGGATGTCGGTGGATCAGAAGTGACAATCTCTGACTTCTGCTTCCTGGCCCGTGTTTTGACCTTCAACCACACTTCTTTTTCAGCTCAAAACATTCTTTTAAAGATCACAGCATTACATTTGTGACTCTGCCTAAGGCCACCTCTCATCCACAGTAAGTCTGTGGATACTCATTAGCCACTAGCATCCCCAGTCAGCCTAAGGTTCACTGTGAAGGGCCACATGAATATTTTATAATAAAATGGATTGGAAAAATTTGGATAATACAGGTGAGGTCTTCTTTAGGAGCTATCTGAATTACTAATGAAAGAGCATCATTAAATTCTTATTACCTCAGTTTAAATTTGATCTCCTTGAAATAGTTTCTTATGTGTCCATCAGCAGAGGTCTTCTGTGCATCGTGTTGCCTTTTGATAGATCAGTCTCTATTGGTGAGCTAATTACTTATGTTTTCATCCTGCCTGGTAAACAGATCTCTCCTTGTTCTTATCACAGTTCACACTTCACTTGTTTTCCAGTAGACTGCTTTATTTCTTCTGTTAAGACATAAAGGCCTCTTCTTCTAAAGCAAAAGATAAAAAGCCTTAAAAGCAAGTCTAAACTGAAAATGTATAGTCCTTTGGCTCTGTACAGGCAAAATACTTCATGAATCCTAAGCAAACAAATCTTCACTCTGCCTGTAATCACTCACCTTTTAACCTTGCTCCTCTTCCTATGGCCTTGCATCTTATTTTCACTGGTTCCCATTTCCTAAGAGGTTTCAATAGTGTTTCCATCTCTAAATGCCTTCACAGAGCTTCTCCAGACCATCTGTGTTGGTTTTGGCTGAGATAGATGTTAGTTTTCTTCACAGTAACTAGTATGGAGTCATGTTTTGGATTTGTGCTGAAAACAGTGTTGATAATACAGAGATGTTTCAGGTACTACTGAGCAGTGCCTACACACATCCAAGGCCTTTTCTGTTTCTCATCCCAACCCAACAGCAAGTAGGCTTGAGGTGCACAAGAAGTTAGCAGAAGACACAGCTGTGACACCTGACCCCAGCTGAACAAAGAGATATTCCTTATTATATGGTGTCATGCTCGGTATATAAATCTGGGGGAAGAAGGAAGGGACAGGACATTCAGAATGATGGTGTTTGTCTTCCTAAGTAACAGTTATGTGTTTTGGAGCCCAGCTTGCCTGAGATAGGTGAGCACCTGCCCACCAATGGTGAATGAATTCCTTGTTTTGCTCTCTTTGTGCATGTGGCTTTTGCTTTTACTCTTAAAATTTCTGGATTTCAACCCACAAGTTTTTCTACTTTTACCCTTCTGTTTCTCTACCTGGAGGCAGTAAGCAAGCTGTGTGAGGCTCAGTTGCTGGCTGGGGTTAAACCACAACACCATCTTCCTCAGCTGTCTCCTAGAACAGATCTTTCTCCTGTCTAGACCCAGCCAGTTGGTTGGATACCTTTCCAGAACACAGAACAGCATTTGAAGTCGCTCTGATTAGCCAGTGCTAGTAGCAGCAGCAAAAGGAGCTGGACTGCATCTTATGAATATGTCTAGCATGAAGAATAGGAGTGTGTGTCACCTCAGCCCCCAGCCAGCAGTGGCCCTGCTCCACAATTGCAAAACACTTTGTGAAAATCATTCTTCCTTGAAGCTTTTTCTGAAACAGACCTTTCCTGACATTGTGTCTCTTCTGTCATCTTTGCATCCTCCGTCATGTGAATTGGACTGATGGATAGGCTGATAGTGTAAAGCAGCCTTTGCTGAAATAAGGGGTAGATTGAGGTAAAAATCCTGATGTCAGGATCATATTTCTATCTGTGTGCTTTGGAGTTTCTGACTTTTCTCCACCTGATGATGAACATCAGGAGGAGGAAAAGGAGGTGTAGGAAGCCCTCCCTCCCCCGCTTTCATTAGGGGAAGAATGCTTAGTGTGCAGTAAATTTCTCATATTTCCAACTCATTCTGGAGCACATTTGCCAAGGTTTAAGAGTTATAGGTCCATAAGTCAAACACCTTGCAAAATAGGTGCCATTATTCTCCTGTTTTTCACCTGAGCTTGTAAGTAGGCCCCATATATCTTTGGGTCACTATGCAGCACCGATTTCTTCCATGTTGTATTCTGTTCCCTTATGTCAATTAAACTCCAGGATGGAGGTGATATATGAATGTATTTCATCAAAATAATCACACCTGGAGCCTGGTGATAGTTCTCCAACAACAGCTGTGTCACAGATACAGCATGCCAGGAGGTGGCATCAGAACTTGCTCTGGTTGTACCCAGCTGATCCTATGGGCAACACCATGACTACTTCAACACAGCAGATACATCAGCATCTATCATGTTAGACTCGTGGCCCACATCCTGCCACTGATCCAGTGCCCAGGTGCTCCAGAGCATGCCTCTTGCCTTGCAGCCACACACATAAGAGAAACATTCCCATCTCTGCCTCATGGTAGGAGAACCAAGGTACTGTCAGGGTCATTCACCTACTCAGAGGATTCATTTTGAGGATTAAGTCTGGCTAGGAAGACTAGGGATCCATCAGACAAGCAGAGATGAAGAAAAGAGGCATTCAATGTTGTAGGGTTTTTTTTCCCCTAAATCTTTAATAATACTGATAGACCCTCAGCTGTGTACTCTGACACGGAGGGCCGTGACGTGGAAGCATTTCTTTACTAAAATGTAGTCAAACACTCTAACAGGCTTCCTAGAGAGGTGGCTCATGCCTATCAGTATTTTAGAGGCATTTGGACAATGACCTAAATAATATTATAAATATGATAATAATATAAATATAACCTAAATAATAATATAAATTAAAGTTAAAACCAAAAGTTTTAACTTTTGGTCAGACCTGAAATGGTCTGGCAGTTGGACCAAATGATTACTGTACATCCCTTCCAGCTAAGCTACTGTCTCCTACTCTACTTTTTCATTGGGAGGGTGGTTGACTACTGGAACAGATTGCCCAGATAAGTAGTAGAGTCTCTATCCTTCAGGATATCAGAAACCCAAGAAAGCATGGCCCTGAGCTGCTTTTCTGCTCTAGGCAACCCCAGCCTGAGCAGGAGAGCTGAACAAGGCCATCTCCATAGGCATCTTTCAAACTCAGCAGCTTGCTGTGCCTCTATGGGTCATGCAAAGCTCTTGGGCTGGGGTCTGGCTGCAGATTTCTTCCCTCAGTGTCAGTGTTAAAGTGACCTGTAAACTGCTTTCATTTTCTTAGAAATAGAAAGTAGCAGTATTTTCCCTCAGCACAGACTCATCTTGCTTTAGATATTTGAGTTTTCATGTTAGATGAAAGCTTATGGCCCAGTGTGTGCACTTATCTATTGATTTTTAGTGATGTTGCTGTTGGGGTTTTCTGTACTGTTATGGCTGGTGGGGAAATTCTCATCCTCCCTGGTATGGTGTGCTTCTCTGAGCCTTGTACCTGACACCAGGTCACATTAAGAGGGAGAATGCTCACTTGGGTCTTCTACATGCTCACTGGCTTTCTAGCAGGTTGTGAACTGAATATTAAGCTTGTGCCTGCCGTTCTGTCTGGCATTACCCCAAAACAGCACCATAGTTTTTCCAAAGTGCAGTGACTTTTTCCAGGGCCTTTTAGCATTTTTCCACTGTACCAGCTCTCTGAGAGATCTGACACAGAGGTCAAAGGGCTTAATGAGTCAGACAATGAAAAAAAACTGCTCACATTACCATAGGACTGTATAACCTTGTCTTATCTGATAGTCTTCAGCCAACAAGTAGTACCACTTGACCAGCTGGTTAAATGCTCTTTATCAACCCTATACTGCCCAAGACAAGTTGTTTAAAGACCAAAGATGCCTCCTGTATTAAGGATGGTGGAGGCCATGTCCCAGGGTTGTTCTGCAGTGTTATCACCACTAATTCCTGCAGCCTTGAAGGAAGAGAAACAGGACAAATCAGCCCAAGCCTCACTGTACCCAGGGCCTACAGGGACAGAGGCTGCAATTAAAGAGGAGACCTCAATGATTTCTACCCAGACATAAAAGATCTTGTCAGCAGTAAGGATGTCCGGGCAGAGCGCTGCCTTTCCCAGAAGTGGGAAGGAAGATGGTGATGCTCCAGCAAGCCCTGAACTGTAGGCAGCCACCAGGCAGGCCTGGTACACGTGCTCAACTTCTAACATCAGCTGATTAGGGGACTCCATGAGACCTCATCATAGAGGCTGTCCCACCTCATCAGCTGCAACACTTGCACCTCCTCAGCCAGCCAGGTTGGCACACCAGCTGAGTTGGCTCCTGCACCCTGAGCATGGGAACACTGGGGAGCTTGAATCTGATGGCATTCTTGCCCATGTGATGCACCCTCAGCAGAGGTAGTGTCCAACCCAGAAGTTGTGAACAAGGGAGGTGGAAGAGATACAAGGACCAGCTTAGCCCTATTCAGATAGCTGGGCATTGCAGAGGTCTATTTTGAGACCTTCAACTTTTCTTGCTTTCCAGTTTTGGCATATATAAGGTGAGGTTTCTTGCCTGTATTGTCCTGGGATAATTCAGAAGGCTCAGTACCATTTAGCTATCCCTTGACTTTGCATGGGTGCACTCCTACCCAGTTTTGATCACTCTTGTGTAAGAGAGCATGCAAGTAATCCTAAGCAACCATCCTGAGCAGGGGACACAGGCAGAATAGAGAGTAAGGACCTAGTTCCTAGCTCAGGGTTGTGAAGAACAGAAGAGATCAACTGGGAAGTCATTCTTAGGGCAAATCTTGGGGTTTTTTTGAGATATTTCCCTATCTATCTCCTACCTTACTTTCTGCAGTAATATCCTATTAGCTCCTAACTGAGCCCCTAAAGGATGTTACAGATGGGTGCAGTGTGATGATTAGAAGAATCCTAGCCAGGGATGACAAGCCAATATGTATGCACATCTCTGGCAGGAACTTGCAGAGGATCCTGCTCCTTCCAGCACAGATGTGATGGGGCAGTCTTCCCATCACTGTACAGATAAAGACATTCATATGTTCCTGGAAGCTATACTTGGTAATGAGTTTCCCAAGTAATGGTAGTGGTGTGGAGGGAGGTTGCTAGCACTGATCTTCTCTGCCATTGTAGAAGATAATCACAGAATCAAAGAACTGTCATAGTTGGAAAAAAACTCTTAAGATCACTGCATCCAACAGTCAACCCCCCCCCCCATCCTAAAATAAATAAATCCTATTTATCTCTATCTGAAGTGGCCATAAAAATTGCAAATGTTTGGATTTGTTTTTTTTTTCACCTCTCAAGTGGAGAATGGTAACCTCCAGAATAGGCTACTCAGCGTGGATACACTACTGCTTGCTGTTATGGCAGTATAAGGAGCACTCAGCTATATGCATAGAGTGAAAAAGTGGAGAGAAGAAGGAAAAAATCCTTGAAGGAGGAAAGATCTTGTGGCTGGCAGTGAAAGATAGCCATCAAGGGATGAAAGTAGGTGCTCTCAGTGAAAATGCCATCTAGCAAGAAGAAAAAACCTTCTTGTCCTGTATGGAGTTTACAGTAGAGCTTTGGTAAAAATCCTGCACCTCTAAAGCATCCTTGCAGGAGCACTGCAGGAGCAGGTGGGGAGCTAGGGTCACCCCATGTCTGAGGGGGGTTCTTTAGGCACTTTTACAGGGACAGCCTTCAGTCATGACCACAGGGGACAGTGTGTCTGTAACCTCTCCTCAGCATTAATTCACACAGGTGAATTAATCAGCACAGGCTGGCTCTCAGGTGGAGATGTTTGCAAGAAAGAGATGACTCTAGCCTCAAAAGCTAAAAGCTGGTGATTAACAGTAATTCACACCCTTCACCCCAACTAATCTGGGAAAGAGAAACTGATATGATAAATGGCTAGAGAAAGCACAATTGCAAATACATTAAGGATTTTATGTGAGGAGAATAAGAAACTTATTAACACATACAAAAAGTTCATTAAAATGAGACAGCAGGAAATAACAGACCAATGTTTCAAGCCTTTCAAGCTGTCATTCCCCATTCAACTGGAGCCTGTAGTAGAAAAATAATGCTCCTTTTTTTCTTTCAAATGAGTTTTCACTCCTATCTGTGTCCAGTTCTGGGCCCCTCAGTTCAGGAAGGAGATTGAGGTGCTGGAGCAGGTCCAAAGGAGGGCAACCAGGCTGGTGAAGGGACTCCAGCACAAGTCCTGTGAGGAGAGGCTGAGGGAGCTGGGGGTGTTCAGCCTGGAGAAGAGGAGGCTCAGGGGAGACCTCATCGCTCTCTACAACTCCCTGAAAGGAGGCTGGAGCCAGGGGGGGTTGGGCTCTTTTCCCAGGCAACTTTCAACAAGACAAGAGGGCATGGTCTTAAGTTGTGCCAGGGGAAGTTTAGGTTGGATATTAGAAAGAATTTCTTTACAGAGAGGTTGATCAGGCACTGGAATGGGCTGCCCAGGGAAGTAGTGGATTCTCTGTCCCTGGAGATATTTAAAAAGAGACTGGATGTGGCACTCAGTGCCATGGGCTGGTAACCACAGTGGTAGTGGATCAAGGGTTGGACCTGATGATCTCTGAGGTCCCATCCAACCCAGCTGATTCTATGATTCTATTCTATCTTTTTCTATTCTGTGATACTTCATAAGTACCTGCATTGAATGCCACAATTATTTTAGCTTTGTCTAGTAGTTAAATAAAGTTACATATACAGTCACATTCAGTAATTCAGTAGATGTATGTGGATGGTAGTGAAATTTTGGTAGTTAGCAGAAGGTTTAGTATCTCTAGAAACTTGAATCATCTAGAGAAACAAGAATTTTTGCTAGGGAGGCTAAGAGTGAGATGAAAAGATTGCTCAAGACTTTGCTGTTATCTCTTAAGTGTACATGGAGATAGCAAACTCATCTTCTATCAGAGTCCCAAATGACAGATAAAATCCATCCCTGGTTTGTTTGATAGTGCAGACCCAGTATTTTGCCACACACAAATATCCAAGAATGATGGATTCATGCTTGGTCACCAGGCATAGCAGGAGGTGCATGCTTGCACTGCAGTTCCAGTGTTCTTGGTCATGGTAACTAAACCCAATTCATCACCAGAGCTGGGCAAAAGTTTTCATTTGAGTATGGCACCATGAGCCTATGTGTCAGACTGCATTAAATAACTCCTGAGAACTGAATTGGCCAAGCTGGCATGGACACAGGGCAAAGACTGAAAGGTACCCAAGCCCACCTGGCTACCACAGCTCTCCCTCTGCTTTCCACAGCAGTGGTCTAGGAATCCTTGTGCCATTTTACTCACTGGCTTGGTAATATGTCACTTCTTGGATCAACTCCTCAAGGCACTTTGAGGACAAGACCCCAGATGGGGATTGGCAGCTGCAATCCAGACTTACCCTTTGCCCTCATGGCAAAGGCAGTGCCAAGGGCAACATGGGCTGTGCACAACAGCCACCTTTGCCCACAAACACCTTCTGGGTCTTCCTTATTAAAGGGCTTAAGGAGCAGAACTGAAAACACTGATTATGTTTCTTGATGGCCAAAAAAAGGCAATGATCATTACTCAGATGCGAGTCTGAGGAGCACTTTGCTAGGGCCATAGTAACCAAAAATGGCTGTCTAGAGTCTAGCTTCTCAGAGTATGTTTAAGCACCTTAAAAAGGATGTCGATTTTGGTGTGGGGTTTTTTGTTGTTTTTTGTTTTTTTTTTAAAGGGGAATATATAATATATAACTTGATGTTTCCACAAACAAGGCATCAGAATGAAAAATAACTCTAGAAATGGCACCATGGTTTGTAAAGCTTTCTTCCAGGCTGAGGTGAAAAAATAAATTGAGGTTAACAACAGAAGGCAGAAAAGTGGAGAGGCAGGAAATTAAACCTCACTGCTCTCAGCACTTAGGGGAAAAAATTAATAGCATTTTGTTCTGTAGCAAACATTTTTCACAATAGCTCCTAGTGAATATCAGCCACAGATATATTGCTTTATCAGAGAGCTGGCAAGCGACAACACAAAGAGCACTGATGGGAATGCAGAGATGGAAAAATAAGCAAAAAGTATTCTGGCTTGTATCTTAAGTGTGTATAAGGTATTACCGCGGTATCTAATTATAGGCTGTGCAGGAAGTAACAGCTATAGTTAAGGTTTCTTGGTATTCTTATCTGCATGACTTGGGTTGCTTTCAATGTCAATTGATTGTTTAAGCTGCTGTGCTCCATGGTAGGTATCTGCCTCTAGCTGAATATATTCCAGAGTCAGCCCAACTATTTCAACTCTTTTCCAGGAAAAAAGGAAGGGATGTAATCCTGGACCTTTAGCAATCCTAATTAAACTTTTGCAGCTTTTTTTTCTCCTTTTTCTCCTTTTTCTCCCTTTTCTCCCTTTTTTTCTCCCTTTTTTTCTCCCTTTTTTTCTCCCTTTTTTTCTCCCTTTTTTTCTCCCTTTTTTTCTCCCTTCTTTTCTCCCTTCTTTTCTCCCTTCTTTTCTCCCTTCTTTTCTCCCTTCTTTTCTCCCTTCTTTTCTCCCTTCTTTTCTCCCTTCTTTTCTCCCTTCTTTTCTCCCTTCTTTTCTCCCTTCTTTTCTCCCTTCTTTTCTCCCTTCTTTTCTCCCTTTTTTTCTCCCTTCTTTTCTCCCTTTTTTTCTCCCTTCTTTTCTCCCTTTTTTTCTCCCTTCTTTTCTCCCTTTTTTTCTCCCTTCTTTTCTCCCTTTTTTTCTCCCTTTTTTTCTCCCTTTTTTTCTCCCTTTTTTTCTCCCTTTTTTTCTCCCTTTTTTTCTCCCTTTTTTTCTCCCTTCTTTTCTCCCTTCTTTTCTCCCTTTTCTCCCTTCTTTTCTCCCTTCTTTTCTCCCTTCTTTTCTCCCTTCTTTTCTCCCTTCTTTTCTCCCTTCTTTTCTCCCTTCTTTTCTCCCTTCTTTTCTCCCTTCTTTTCTCCCTTCTTTTCTCCCTTCTTTTCTCCCTTCTTTTCTCCCTTCTTTTCTCCCTTCTTTTCTCCCTTCTTTTCTCCCTTCTTTTCTCCCTTTTCTCCCTTCTTTTCTCCCTTCTTTTCTCCCTTCTTTTCTCCCTTCTTTTCTCCCTTCTTTTCTCCCTTCTTTTCTCCCTTCTTTTCTCCCTTTTCTCCCTTCTTTTCTCCCTTCTTTTCTCCCTTCTTTTCTCCCTTCTTTTCTCCCTTCTTTTCTCCCTTCTTTTCTCCCTTCTTTTCTCCCTTCTTTTCTCCCTTCTTTTCTCCCTTTTCTCCTTTTTCTCCTCTTTCTTCATTTTTTAATCTGCACTTAAAGTTATACTTTTGTAAATTTTTATATTATTGTTGACACCCACAGTTACTGACATGGTCATAGTTTAATACTAACAGAGAGTGATGGGGTGACACTCGCATCAGTGCCTATCAAGAAGCCAAGGACAGAACCATAGGCTGCTCAAAACAAGAACAAGTCAGACTGTCATGGGGAGTTGAATGGAACCTCATAGGGGCTGAATGTACAACAGCCTGATGGGGCTGGTTTTTGGCTTATGATAAACAGAGACCCCTCCAAAAGTGACCAAGCCACATCTTGCCTCCACACAACTCCCTGCTTCCCCCTCTGCATAGGGCTCTCATTTGACATTGAAAAAACAAATCAACAGGGACACCTCTCACTATAAACCCAGTTTTAGATCAATTTACGCTCTGGAAATTACTAGAGGAGATGCCAAGAGATATTTTGATTGTGATCTTTGTCTAACTGAGCACAAAGGAATCCCTCCTTAACAGCTATTCAAACCTGAATAATAATGTGCCCGAAGTTTTACCCACACAGAACTGGCTGTGGTGACTGATTCTGCTGACAACACAAGTTTGCTGCAGATTTCCAGCATGAGCGGGGAGCCCCAGACAGGTTTGTGAGCCCCATCTCACCAAACAGTGGTGTGATATGGATGAGTTTTCTAGCCAGAATACTGCTATTCTAGGAGGCAGGAACAACCCCCTTCAGTAACATCTCTGCAGGTGCCATGGCTTCTCCCCACAGCCCTACCAAACTATAGGGACCCCCACAGCCACAGAGGTGGCTGAATGGCTTTTCCTTATCAGTATTTCTCCTCAAGATGACTATCACAGTCCTGCCTTCCCCAGGACCCACCGGCTTTCTGTAGATAGCAAACTCCAAGAAGAGGTGATTGAGGGGAGACCTTATTGCCCTCTACAGCTACCTGAAAGGAGGCTGTAGTGAGGCAGGTGATAGGACAAGAGGGTAATGAGTCAAAGTTGTGTTGGGGGAGGTTCAAGTTAGATATTAGGAAAAATTTCTTCATAGAAAGTGTGGTGAAGCACTGGAACAGGTTGCCTACGGAGTGTCATCACCTTCCCTGGAGGTATTCAAAAAAGGGGTAGATGTGGTGTTTCAGGACATAATTTAGTGGTTAAGGCAGTTTAGGCCTGATTGTTGGACTCAATGATCTCAAAGGTCCTTTCCAACCATAATGATTCTATGATTCTAACTAGTTTGCCAGCTCCCAATTCCTCATTACATCCAAACAGAATGTCCCAAAGCATCTTTCTTTCTCTTCACTGTTTGGCCTGTCTCTTAAGGATAATAACATGTTTTATCTGGTAACAGCTACAACAAGAAGTTTTTTTGCCAGGATTGCATTTGGCCTAATACACATATACAGTAATTCCAAGAAGCTTTTTGTTGTAGCTGTAAAACTACTAGTTTACCAAATGCAGTCCTGGCAAATTTCTATTGAAATAAACATGGTTGTGCTAACTGTGTATTTGCTCCAATTCCTTCACTGGTCTGCCAGCAATCATTATATGATAAGTTTTGGTACATGGAAAGTGAAACAAAAGGGTATCGGGGGAAAAAAATGTGGTTTTGTCTTCTGAGGAACTGATCATTGTTTGGGAATGACCTGCGTACATTTAAGCATCTTAACCTGAACTGTTTAACAAAACAAAACAAAAAAACAACAAAAATATGCAAATCCAAACAAACAAAAGTGAAATACGATGCTACTACTACTACTACTATCATTGCTCTTTTATATATTTTTTTTCTCATTTATAGCTCTCAGGAGTCAGTGGAAATCCATGAGAGATAATAGTCAAGTTGAAAAGCCATCCCTGCTTTGGGGACTACCCATAACTTCATGCTCTCCTTGGCTGACATGTTGGCAGCTGCAGCCCAGCTGCAGATCTGTTTTCAGCTTGAGTTTGATAATGCACCTTGGAATAATTTATTTGTAAAAGCTGAGGACTTCCTACTCCTTTAAAAAGTCTTATGGGTCCACAGACAAGTGCTGCCTCCTGTCATGAGCTCACCCTTGGTTAACCATCTTGCTTACAGTGGGTGAGAAGTAATTTTGACTGCAAAATGTTTGAAGGATACAAAACTGTTTGGGATCTGCAGTGGTTTTTATGCAAGAGGATGAGTGATTGCAGACCCATGGGAAAGCAATTACCTCATTCATGTCCAAAATTTGAAGCTTTTGAAATATGCCCCAAGAGAACCAGCCCTCAATGTTGTTGTCACAATGGGGTTTTCCCCACCTAAAAATCAACAGCTGCCCAGTGTCAGTGATGGGCATTGAGCCCAATCATGCCTGTTGTATCCCCTGGGGAAACAATCATCTCAGTCAGATCTGTGGTTGTGGTGAATGTCTCCAGGAGGGACCTCCTGTCACTGGAGGTTAGATTAGTTCAGTGAAAGTGCTGAAGGAGCTTACAACCTTGTGAGAAGCTGTGAGGCTCTTGGAAGAGAGCTGACTATGTGCTTGCAAAGATGGACATAGGGCAAAAACTAGACAAATAACTTACTTTGACCTAAAGGAAATTTCCAGGAAAGGTGCCTTGCTGGGTGTCCTTTTGGAGACAAGCAAGATGAACTGACCATAGAGAATGGATAAGCTGATATGCTTCTAGGAGTAAGAAAGGTTGAAAACTTTTGCTGTGCCATAAATTGTAGTAATCCATGGACTGCTAGCCAAAAACTAGTGTATGTAGCTCATTACTCTTTTCCTGACTGTCAAAAAAACTGTATTTAGTGTAGAACAATAATTTATGTGTGTCATCATTGAATAACTTAAGTTCACAGCATACTTATTTCCAAATAACTTCTTTGAGTGCATATAATTAAAGACAGACTGCAAATGTTAAGTCCTAGGCAAGGTCTGTTTCTCAGTTTGTATCAGTGTCTGCTTTTCTGGATTTCCTGAAGAAGGATAGGGAGAATACAAGTAGCAGTCAAAAGGGAAAGCTGAGGTAAGGGTGGGCTTTAAAAAACTCCAGGAGTCTTACTGTCCTCATACTGACTTTTGCTACGTTATCAAAAAGGAGATTCTCCCTTTAACAAAGCTACCTGGCTTTCAGGGTCAGGATTTGGTTTAAGGACCAAATTTTTTTGCAAGCCTTTGTCTTGACAAAGGAGATCTTGGGTCTGGGAGCACCATTTGTGGCTGTGCTCACCTCAATGCTCAGCCATTTAATGCTACTTACTTTAGCCTAGAGCAAATCTGGGACTCCAGTGAGCAATTGTTTTTCATACCTGTTTGGGCAGTACTGTTCTGCCCACTCCATATTCGGTTTCTTTCCCTGCCTGGAAGGGGGAAGACGTTGTAAGCTCCGAATGTAGCACAAATTGTTGGTTTAAATCTCAGAAACTGCATTTGAATGAAAAAGTGTGTTTTCTAGTTGCCACTAGATGGTGCCTCCTGATTGCGGAGAAAATAGCGGCGGTCATCCAGGAAACCAAGCAGCAGGGAAAGCTAAGGGGATGGATTGGTGAGCGGATTTCGGGAGTGGAGAGGGGTCGGCCCCCGCCGGGTGGGGAGTGGAGAGTGGGTGGGACACGAGTGGGAAGAGCTGTCCCGCAGAAATGCCAGTGGAAGTGAGTTTGTTTTCTTAT
Source organism: Phaethornis superciliosus (assembly GCA_023637945.1). Classification (NCBI taxonomy): domain Eukaryota; kingdom Metazoa; phylum Chordata; class Aves; order Apodiformes; family Trochilidae; genus Phaethornis; species Phaethornis superciliosus. The sequence continues at coordinate 57,468,262 of JAJQWJ010000001.1, read as the reverse complement.
TTAAAAGGCATAACTATGGAAGAATTAACCTCTGTGTTATGTGAGCTCCCTCCAATAAGAAAATATACTTCGGAGTGAAAAGATAAGTTTTGAATTAGTATAGCCTGTGCTTTCTCTCCTTTTAGCATAGAAGGAAATTCAGTCACTTATGCTTGCAAGAATCATAGAATCATAGAACTGGCTGGGTTGGAAGGGACCTCAGAGATCATCAAGTCCAACCCTTGATCCACTGCTGCTGTGGTTACTGGCACTGAGTGCCACATCCAGTCTCTTTTTAAATATCTCCAGGGATGGAGAATCCACTGCTTCCCTGGGCAGCCCATTCCAATGCCTGATCAACCTCTCTGTAAAGAAATTCTCTCTAATGTCCAACCTAAACCTCCCCTGGCACAACTTAAGACCATGCCCTCTTGTCTTGTTGAAAGTTGCCTGGGAGAAGAGCCCAACCCCCCCCTGGCTCCAGCCTCCTTTCAGGGAGTTGTAGAGAGCGATGAGGTCTCCCCTGAGCCTCCTCTTCTCCAGGCTGAACACCCCCAGCTCCCTCAGCCTCTCCTCACAGGACTTGTGCTGGAGTCCCTTCACCAGCCTGGTTGCCCTCCTTTGGACCTGCTCCAGCACCTCAATCTCCTTCCTGAACTGAGGGGCCCAGAACTGGACACAGGACTCGAGCTGTGGCCTCACCAGGGCTGAGTACAGGGGCAGAATCACTTCCCTGGACCTGCTGGCCACGCTGTTCCTGATACAGGCCAGGATGCCATTGGCCTTCTTGGATACCTGGGCACACTGTTGGCTTATGTTAGCTTCCTGTCAATCCAGACTCCAAGGTCTCTCTCTGTCTGCCTGCTCTCCAACCACTCTGTCCCCAGCCTGTTGAAAGGGACCTTAAAGATCATCTAGTTCCAAATCCCCTGCCCTGAGCAGGGTAACCTCCTATTAGACCAGGCTGCTCAACACCCTATCCAACCTGGCCTTGAGTAATCCCAGGCAAAGGGCAGCCACAGCTTCTCTGGGCAGCCTGAGCCAGTGTCTTTCCACCCTCACAGGAAAGATTTTTTTCCTAGTATCTAATCTAAGTCTATCCTCTTCCAGTTTAAACCCATGACCCTTTTCCTATCACTCCATGCCCTTGTAAAAAGTCCCCCCCCCAGCTTTCCTCTAGGTCCCCTTCAGGTACTGGAAGGCCACTAAAAGGTCTTCACAGAACCTTCTCTTCTCCAGGCAGAACAACCCCAACTCTCAACCTGTCTTCATAGGAGAGGTGCTCCAGCCCTATGGTCATCTTCACAGCCCTCCTCTGAACTTCAACAGCTCCACATCTTTCTTGTGTTGGTCACAGTACTCCAGGTGGGGTCTCAGAAATCCATGCAATTAGGCTAATCACAGGTGGGGAAGTGATCCCTGCCTTCTGCAGCCTGTAAGTGATCTGAAGGACTAATGTTATTCAATTGATAAACCAAGTGTGGAGAAAAATATCCTAAGGGTCCTGGGGTTCAGTTATATTTGAAGTAGCACTATTAGCTAAAACAAAGCAAGTAAAATATGAGGATTACCCCCCTCATCAAGAAAATAAAATAAAAATTTTGCCCTCTGAGCAGCTTAAGCATAATCATATGGTTTTTTAGATTTTAAAATAATATTTTTATTTCCTTCATGCATAAGGCTCACCTCTGTCATATTTTCAGTTTTTCTTTAAAAAATTTAAAGCCTAGAGCCTTTATTTGTTAAAATAAATAATATAAATTAAGTCAGACTAGCCCTGAGTTGTGTCTTAGATGCATATTACAAGTCTGGCTTCTGGATGCATGTGCCTATGCAGAGTGAACAATGAAAGCAACAATATAGAATGATACACACCAAAGAGACTGACTCACGTGTAGATTTACCAGAAGGGCCACGATGAGTTCACATTTCTACTGTCACAGTCCCCTGGTTCTCTGTTGCAGCTCTGTTCATGTTGTCCTTGTTAAAGGAGGAACCAGGGAGAGGATGAATGCCCAGGAGGGGAAGAGCAGCATTGGCCCCTGCCTTCATGTTCTCATCAGGTCTGAGTCTGCCTGAGGGCTGTATTGTCAGATAACCCCCTCTAAGAGGGATTACCTATATCAATGAGTTTATCCAAGGACTACAAGTGAAGCCAAACTGGTGTCTGTTGCTTGTCTGAATGAGAAGTACATCTGCAAAATACATGAATATTTGACCATGTTCTCACTGTACCAATGTTCAGCTCTGTTCTAAATCCCGACTTATTTTTTCTCCCATTTTTTTCAATTAATCCAGTAAAATAGGAATATTCTTCTGCTATTGTAATCATACTGCTAAAATAAGCTTGCTTTCTGTTAGGGAAAGCCTTGCTTCCAAGACACATCATTCTCTACCACCATGTTTCAGTGCTATGGCTTATGCCAAGGCTTGTGGGGAAGAGAAGCCAGGTCTAGAAGCCCTTGAGGGAAGGGTGTGCACTTTCCTGCAGTACGAATGCAAAGACAGGATGTTACTATGTTTAGCTTGGGTTCCTCTTGGCAATAAAACATTTTCCATAAAATATCTTCCATAAACTCCAGGTGGACCTTTGAAATCCTGTCCAGAATACTATGATTCCAAATAAAAAATGCAGTGAAAAATCAAGACACTGTGTAGCACATTGGGAACATACAATGTGAAAATACCTAAAGCTCAGAAAATTAATTGGTTTGAGTAATAAGAAGCAACTCTGCAATTAACAAGTCAGTAAAACGATAACCTGTAAAACAGTAATGCTCTCACACCTTGTTAAGACTGAGTATTTTTATGTCATTGCCCTATGGTGCCTACATTTCAAAAAAAAGATAAGTGGTGCTAGGAGATATCTGGGAATGTTTAAGAGTCTAATTCAGGAAAATGTATGTAGAAAAAAATTGTTGCTTAGTTTGCTGGTATGAAAATGTGCAGTGGAAGTCTGCAAAGCCCTTAGTCTACTGCTAGATGGCTCTCTAACCTAAGAGAAAATTCTGATACGCAGTTGTCGGCACCTAAACAGAGACCAGGTCTGACTAAAAATTGAGTTCCAGCTCCCAACAGTGAGGATAATTGATTAAAGGGATGACTAATTGCAGGGAGGACATGAGGACTTTTTGACTGAAATCTTGATTAAAAACCTGACTCTCATTCTCAAAATGCTTTATATCCCAAAGATGGGTTCCAGGCCCAGTGCAGAAATGTCAAAAGATACTGTTCTGTGAAGGGCAAACTTCAGTCTCTGGAATAAAGCAATTGTAGAAGAACTTCTAAGTTGGTAAGAGGTACAAGTGTGCAGATCACTTAGGACTTTTTAGGGCTTTTTAAAAATGCAACACAGGTGAGACTGAGGTGAGATATATAAGCTTAGACAGCGATACCAGGCACCAGAAAGCATGTGCACACGGGTGTTCACTGGAGGTGAGTGAAGCAGAGGAGGCAGCACAAGTCTTCTGCTGTGCCTTGCTGGTTTTACACTGGCATTACGCCTGCTGTGAGAAGTCAGCCTAAGATCCCTAGGGCTGCATTATCTCTGGGTCTGGTTTTCCATGAAGCATGAAGTACTAAAAGGAGCTGCTGCTGTCTGAGATCTTTACTAAAAGCTTGGTATTACTCTCCCTCCATTGCAAGGGCAAGGATTATCTTGTGAGCTCACTGGTTTGGGTACCATAGGTAGGGCACTTGCATTCCTTCACTCACCTTGAGGAGTGTGTTGATGCTAAGTCCTATATGACTATAGTCCATGAATTGTTTTCTTCCATGTCTTCCCTTTTTGGAGTTCAGAACTCCTTGCTTGCCTCAGGTGCATATTTGTAGCTGAGTTTGCACACCTATAATTATAAATGAAGGTAGTAGCATATCCCAGAAGGAGGTATTCAAATTGTATTGGCTTGCAAATAAAGGTGTAACTGGTAAGGCTTAGTTGTATAGTTGCTTCCCTCAGACTAGAACGAGAGGCAGTGTTTCTCATGCAGAGCTGTTGTAGTGAGTGGAAAAATCAGCTGGAGTGAACAGGAACCATTGAAGTCTATGCCACTTTGATGGACATCTTCTGAGATTCCCTGAACAACTGAGTTCTCAGCTGCGCTGGTAATACTTCAGAGCATCCTTCTCTGTCTGCAGAACAGGACTGAGTCTGGCTTACTCAAAAAGGCTTACTGTATCTCTCCAGTCAGTTGTCTGTTACAGTCTCTGGCTAAAACAGACAAATTTTGTAGGGAATTGTGGGGTCTATGAATGCATCCATGTTGGGTGTTATTCTTAAGAACAACAGGCTCAGAGAAAAACAGGAGTAACTTTGAAAAGTGCAGGCCCTAATTTCAGTTAACTTGTGGTTCTGTGGTGTTTACATCAAATAAGGTCCTATAATTCTCCCAGAAGAGCTCTGCTCTGTGGTCATAAGCAAGACATGATGCCAAAGCATACTTCCAGACATCTTTGAAATTCATGCTCACAAAAAAACCCTCTGAAATATTACACTTGCAGATGTACTACCTTGATTGCTCTTTGTGAGAGTTGCAGAGACCTGAGCAGCTCCTCCAGCTGTTGACAGCCAAAAAGGAGCACAGCTGTTGGTGTTCCTTGGGAGACATTGCAAGAGATGCAGCAGCTGTCTGGTGAATCTGGTCTGAAGACTAGATGAGGTCTTTGGAGAAACTGAGATTCCCTGACTCTTCAGTTAAGCAGAATAGAGCACAAGAGGCCTCTTGTGATGCAGTAACCACTATGTTAAATGGATTTTCTTGGCACTGCTGCATCCTGAAAGATAACAGATACAATGACCGGACACCTGAGATGGAAACTTCACTGCTTTCTTCCACTGATGGTTGAAAATTTACCTCAGTGATGTTTCTGAGCCTCTGTAGCTTCCAGGTGATGTAAGTCTTACCTATTCAATCACAGGAACACTCAGTGGATTTTCATATTTAAGTCTCGCACATATATTCTGTCTTCATTGAGTTTATGAAGAAGCTCAGCTTCTGAACCATTTGCATCTATCTGCAAAAACATCTTATTGCAGAGACTCAGCTCACTCCATGGCATGAATAATGCAGAAGAATTGCTCTGTTGAAGCTGGCTTCATTGTCAGTTTAAGCTGAACATGAATAATTAAAGACATTTTCTTTCCAGAGACAGGAACAGCTGCCATCTAATCTGTTTAACCCCATTTGCCTTCTCACGTTTCTCCTAAAGTTTGCTAAAGCCCCTGTGCTTAGCTATGCTATAGAGGAATGCATCAAATTCATTTGGGGTTTTTCACTTGCTTGAGGTTGTGTCACAAATCATCTTGCTATGCTCATTAAGCAAGCCTAAACCAGGGCTAGTTATAATTATTGTGTGCACACCATTTGTCTCTCCCTTTAACTATTTGGTTGCTGTCTCCCTGCAGGACTCTACTGGAACTTCACCAGTAGATTACTGGTCTGCTAGGAAGTACCTTCACAAAGCTAATCCTTCCATTATTAAGACATGTCAAGAAATTAAATATTGAAGTAATTGGTGTGAAAAATATGGAATTAATAGCCTGACAGTTAGGTCTTCAAAGCTATAACTGACTTCCCTGCGGAGCTTGCACAGAGTTAGTCCCATTAGGTGAGGGAAGGAGACCTTTGGGGAAGTGATGTCTATCTCCTGGGTTTGATTTTTGTTTTGTTTTTTTTTGTTTTGTTAATAGTACATGTTGCTTTGAAATCATGGGAGCTGGCCTGATAAGCTTAATTTATCTCTTCATTTGGAAAGTCATTGTTTATGCTTATCTATTCTTAAATAGTATTGTATATGAAGGGCGAGTACGTGTGTCGGATATTCTAATTAGATGTGAGGTCCACAATTAGGTAAACAAAGGGAGGAGGGATTTTGTTCTGAGGTCTGATATGGGAGTGTTTAGAAATCATTAAAAGGATCTGTAAAATGTTCACTCTAAGAACCATTCAGGAGCATTTAGAGTAACTGTATTTGCCCAGCTATATTCTTTTTGATATAGTAATTTCATCTATATACTTGCAAATTTTATATCTTTAAAGTGTCTGTAAACTTGGGAGTGTATTATGTATGATAATTAGCATATCTTAAAATGACTTCTTATTTCCTAGCTTTTTCCACAGAAATCTTGTTCTTTTTTGGGTTTTAAGTCCCTCTGTATTTGATGCTTCTTTATTTCCTCTTTATTTTTTTAAGAAGTCTGTGCCAACACATTTCTCTCCATGGCAGAGAATTTGTCCAGCAAGAAATGCACTATATTCTTGGAAAATTCATAAAATAAATATGATTTGAGTAATAAAAATTGTACTTGGAGATAGAACTGTTCTGCATATTATATGTGCTGACTGAATTACACTCTTGTTTTCACTTACTTTAAGCAATGGAGTTTGATCAGCAGGTTACTATTCCAGATATTTAATCTGTCTCTGAAAATAGTTTTCTTGAAGTGAGCAAAGGAAGCTGGTCTTTATCCTTCCAGAAACATTCTTCTGGAAATAAAATGTTTTGTATTTTCAATACCACAATGAATTTGTATGGATTCTGTGGAGATGCTGGCTTATATCATAGTAGAGGTTAGACTGTTCTATCGTGTTATGGGAAGCAGAAGAACAAAGTTCTGTGCAACTGGCTCTATGGCACCTGTTGGAGGAAAGCTGTAATGATTCACAACCTGTGTGTTCCTCGTATCTTATTGGTACACTTCAGAACTGCTGAGGGTTTTTTTGCCAAAACTTTTCTTACCTGCAGCTGTAAATTTGGCTCTCACATCCCAGATTGGATGTGTTTTGTGTCATGGCTTTGACCCTGTGAAATTAGTAGGATGGTATGAGATTTCTGCTTTTTTAAAGAAAAATCTGAAATAATGAGCAAATATGGTCCAGAGTTAGAACTAAATGACTGGAGCAGGGAAATTGGAATGATCCGAGATCCAGTCACTGTTACAGTACCACAACCTTCTGTGTTTGATGACCTGGTGGCCTGGCCATGGTGAATGGAGGTACTGCTGAGCTACCTGGTCTTTTGTTGGCTACAACCACACAGGAATCTCAACCAATGCAACCACAATTGCATCTCATGTTCACTTTATGGTGCACAGGGCTCTGGTGAGAAGGGCCAAGCTTGGAGCTTCCTTCACAGGGTGCTCCAAAGGAGTGGGGCTCCTACCAGTGACATTTGATAGGAATCTAGAAAAGGTTCACTTTTCCAGCCCTCTTGCCAAAGGCAGATATTTTAAGGAAGCATCACAAAATATTTGATATCTGATTGAGTCATTAATTAAGCATACCAGTTTAAAGCTTTTTTTTTAAAAAAACACATCTGTCCAAAGCTTTCTCTGATGTCTCAGATGTCTTCACCTTATCCTGAGTTGGAAATTTTAGATAGTTTCAAGCAGCTCATTTATTGAAAGCAGCAAATTAGCTGAGCAAAAGGCACTTAGGAACCTAGTGAGAGAAATAAAGCTTACACATGAGATCTTTGATCCTAACATCTGAATCGTAAATAACCCCAAAGAGACCAGGGCAATCTGCCTCTTCAGCAGCTGTGCCAGTGAGGCAGAGAGATAAGTGTTCAGCTGGGCATGTTGCAGGTCCAAAAGTTATTTGCAGCCCACACAGCCTGAGCTGTCTCCCCAGCTCTTGCTGAAACCTTTTTGCTGGCCTTCAGGAACTGCTCGAGTTGTTACTCTCTAGTCAGTAAGTTGGTGGGAAGTGAATAAAGCTGCAGAAGTCATCCCACAAAATATAAAAAGATGGACTATCAAAGCACTAGAGATACAATAATTGCTATAAGGCAGGTTGTGAGTAAAGTTCTTCCCATCACTGTTTCTTTGCTCTTTTTAATGTGAGGCTTTTTTGATGTATCATGTCTGTTTCTACTCCTCAGCTCTGGTCGGTGTGTAACAGACTAAATTCTATTCAGCTGTGGGGAAGCCACCTGAAGCCACTGCTGTCACTGCAGGTTGGATAATGTTGGGTACCCCTCACAGTTCAGTGCTCTTTTCCAGTAGATGGAAAAGAAAGCCTAAAATCTCAGAAAGCCTGATCTGAGAAAGAGATCACATAGGTAACTGCTGGGCTGTTCATCAAGAGAAATTCTTGAGTTTTGAATGCGGTCCTTCAAACAAAGTAGTACTAAAACTGGTACATTCATTTTGCACATGTGGCTTAGCTTTTGGTTGCCTGTCCTTGTCCATACAGCAGATCTGAAGATGTGACTGTGCTAATGTGTCAGGTACAATTGCTAGCAGGAGATGTCACAACTTGAAAGGATAAATCTCCAGTGATATTCTAAAGGTGTTCGAGTCCCCTTTAATCTTTATCATTGGTTGAGAACAATGTTTAACAGTAAGAAAACTTTAGTATTTTTTATGGCAAGCCTTTGTTCTTCTTGTCTTTTACATTCTCCTAGGCTGAGCTAAGCCCTAGCAGGGAGGTGGCAGTGAGCAGGGAAACAGGCTCAGGCTATGCTTGTTAGCCAAGTAGGATCACCTGTTTGCAGCTGTGTTTATTCCTTCAAAAGAAAGTCTTATCAAGACTCAGGAATGTAGTAATACAATCTGTAACTTCACAGGCCTCTCAGAGGCTACAGAAAGTGGGCTCTGAGAGGCAGCATAGAAAGCAAAGTGGACACTAGCATAGGATATGGCATGAACAGGCTTCTGTCTCAGGAGCTGCCTTTTAAAGCCCTCCCTGGTATATGTGGAATGGGGCACAGAGTGAGCATCAGGGTCTCCAGATCTGCTCTACTTCTCTCTTGAACTTCAAGAAGCACTCAGCTGCTTGGTAACAGCTACAGAGCTCTCACATGCTGATCTAACACTGCTCTCTTATGGCAGGCTAAATTTCAGGAGTGAATGATAATGCTAATCAATCCCTTCAGCCTGACACTGCCTGTACTACAACCTGAAGTGTGGATTCTTATTCAGGAAGTGTTTGATAAGAGCTCAGCTTAGACTCCCAAAGCCAGACAGCATCTTTGCATCACTTAGTCAGAAATCCTGTTCCTTACAGGCTGTCCAACTTCACCACTCTAAGCTCAGACTACCCATTGAGTGATCATAGTAACTACTGAAACCAGTATTTATCAACTACTTTGACCCAATAGCTCCATAAACAATAAGTTTTTCACTTGGATTTGGAGGCAGGATTGATTGCCTTATTGTTATTCTCAGTAGTTGAGCCATGAGACTGTTTTCCTTTCATCTGGAAGGGCTGGCCTGCAAAGATGAGTGTTTTTATGAAGGCTGTACCTCCAATGTTTCAATTTTCTCCTCCCATCACCCTCTGCAAATAGATGGAGCAAAGTCTGCAAATGTGTTATGATAGATGCTTTAATGCAAAGTGCATTAGCACTCATGAACAAATGAAATCTTTCACACTGACCCATGTCTAAGAATTAGCCATGTGTCAATTTTTTTCTCAAAGTTGATGGAAGTCATCTAGAAACAGCAGAAGCAAACCAAGCTGGAGAAACCATAAATATATTGGTTATCTGTTTCTTATTCACAAGGTGGGGGAGGCAGAAAAATCTGGTGCTGAAATTATTAACCTGACTGTGTGGTTCCCAGAGACAACTCCCTGTAGCTGCAGCAGATGTCTGTATTTGCATGACATGCAGCAGCTCCTTCCTCATGGCAGCAGCCAGCTCTGACTGCCATGGTGTTGGTAGGCAGGAAGCAGCTCTGTGAAGTTTGCTCAGTGCTGATTTACTGAGGTGCAGCTCAATAGTACAGTAAAGGCCTTCAATCATAGTGAAAGGCAAGGAATTCCCTGCAGGTAACCTGTAAGGGTTTGGCTCTGAGAACAGCTTACTTTCAGATTAAAGATTAATTTTCTCTGATGGGTTCCATGGAGACAAATGAACCCAAATGAGTGAACATATATTGCTCGTTTAGCAACACAATCAATAGCTGTCATTTCCATGGTAAACCCATTGAGGGAAAGACTAGAATCTGTCTTCCACTCTGCTCTCTTTTTCCTGTCTTATGCTACTCAGTAGTGACAAAGTGTCTTGTCCACGGTGAGGAAAGAGGAGTTATCAGTTTCCTTCTTGTCATTCTCTTGAAAAGTCAGGTACAAAAAGGTCAGAATTCCTCCTGATAGTGAGACTTAAGAAGCTGCTTTTTTAAAGGTTGTCCATTTGTAGCTGCTCTTCCCAGGTACATCTCTAGGACACTAATCTCTTCCATGCTCTCTTCTCTAGTACTATTCCTGGATGTTCTGTTCTTTCCTTACCAGCAAGACCCAGTGCTACACACACCTTGCCTAGCTTGACCCTGGTATACATGAAGGAGACAGCAGCTCTGAGTCCATTCTCCTGTCCTGCCCACTCCTGGCCTATCCCACCAGTGGCAGGCAAAATACACTCAACAGGCAAATAGTGTCTAAAAATGTGGTAATGTATGACACACAACATTGATCCTTGTCATCAGTAGCCACCATTTGTATTCCTGTAGTACTAAATTCCCACCCAGAAGCAGCAGAATGTAGCCAATGTGACAGGACAAAGTAACCTGAGGAGAGGAATTGTTGTGCCTTTTGGCCTCCAAGGGTGAAGCTGAGGTGGTTCCAGAAGCCTGATGCCCAAAGCCAAAGCTGTATCCCAAAGTCTGTTACTCTGGAGAGTGCTGTAGTAACCCAAAAGTCACTCCTAATGCATGCAGCTCTATGTCCTACTGTCTTCCTGTGCTGAGAGGGGTTGTCACTTCTTGAAGGTGTATATATATGTATATATATATATTCACGTGAGCAGGCTGCTGTTTGTTTTCTCCTCCAGGAACTCAGTGTGGGAACTGATGAAGGGGGAAAGGAGAGGACACTGAGAATCTGACCCCTCATTTTCAGGGGACAGAAGTATATATTGGCTTAGAAGCATCAGTAGAAAATCAGTCCAACTCAAGCCAAGATGCATCTCAACATTTTAGTTCCTGGGTCTATTTTATTTGAGATTCATGGAAATGTAACAGTATCTGACACCCTTGGAGAGTGATTGAGGTTGTTAAGCAGTTTTTGAAAATACGAGAAAAAAAATTTACTTATTTATTATATCTCGTTCTGCTGTTCACATCTCCTTCAGGGAACTTGGTCAGCAGCTTAAAGTTTGGAAAGCTCAAAGGAGAGAAGGTAAAATTCAAAGCCTAAGAGGCATACCTAGCACTGATATGATTTGTGGCTCCCCTTGAAAATGGAGTTACTGAACAACATTGCCTGGAGGAGCTTTAGTATCAGGAAAATCTATAGCACATTATTCTGGCTTGTAAAAATGGCAGTAGAAAAAAAGTTAACCAGTCTGAAAACCACCTATTGACCCTCAAAACTTTCTACTTTGTTTCATTACAGCAGGTTTTGCATTCACATTGAACAATCTCTGTATAGCTCCCACCTAGCTGTTAGATCTTAAACCAAGATAACCTGATTTGGATGATCTAGAAGATCTGACTGATCTATAAATTCGGTCACTCATTTGAAGAACCATTTGATTCAATATTTCTTAGTCTTTGCTCTAGACTTTAAAGTTTAATTAATATATCATTTCAGAGACAGCATGTTTTAGGAGATGTTTCTTCTAGCTATGGGAGTGGAGTGTTCAGGTGTCAGTCAGTTGGACACCCCCTCAACGAAATAATTAAATTCCTTATAGTATTTGAATTAGATCAGGATTAAGTCAATTAGTCAAACTGGTAGCTTATCCATGTCCATGGAGTTCCTCAGAATGCACTAATGCAGTATTTTTTTTCAGTTTATTTCTCATTAATAAAAGTATTAAACATAGGCTGAAACATTATTGCCCTGTATCACATTTCAGAATGATAACAGGAGTTTAGAAAACATTCAGTGAAAAATACGGAAAATATCCTAGCCTTCACCCTGTGGGAATAATTTTCTAGGCTGTTGAATTTATTTTTCTATTTTAAAATTTAAATGTAGCCAATATCCTTCAGGCTCATTGCAATCTAAATTTATAATATAGATGTGTGTGTGTATGTGCACACGCCCCCACATGAGCTCAATTTTTTTCTTTTGGGCGCCTTATTTTTGACATTTTTGCAAAGATAATATTAGTCTCTCTACATTTAGCTCTGAGATGGAACACTAACACATTCCACTGTGATAGCAGCTTTGTTTCCCCTCTCAGGAGGGTAAGAATGCATTTGCCTGAATCAGAAATCCAAAGTGTATTTTATTTGATCTCTTTCTGATCCAAAATTTCTGAAGGTTTTGTGTGCAACTGTTCCTAAACTTTTGTAAAAGTCTTGTGAATAAACAGATATGGATTTTTTTTTTCCAAACTCTCCCTGACGGTAGGATGATACTGCTGGCAAGTTCTGCTCTAAGACTAGACAAAAAAACCCCAGTGTGAGACCTTTTAAATGCGTGCTCATCAGCACCATGAGCTGATTTCCTGAGCAGCATAAGTGTCTTCTCTAATGGTGGTCCCTGCAATATATAGAGCTCTTCTCCAGTGTGGTGAAGTCCTTTTGGAGACTGCCCATATGAGGTGTACTGATAACATTCAAACCCACACTCTAGATATTAGCTAACCTATATTTCTTGTGAACTAAGTTACAGTGAACTGTAAGGCATTTGTCAGATCTCTGCTCCAATTTACTTTATTACACTATTTGACCGTATAGCCTTGTAGGTTAATAGAAAGGTCTATAGTCTAAAAGCAGTTTTTGAGAAAAGCTGCATCTTTTAAAAGTATGTTGGATGCAAGGTCTCTGCTTCAGTGGCAGCCAGGTTATCATGGTATGTTGCAACATGTAATGAGGAGGCTATTCCTTTGGCGAGACCTATGTGATCAATTAAGTTGACACCCTCATTGAATATGTCCTTCTGCCTTAATAGCTATCTTCATCAGACTGTTCAAGAATTTGAAACACTGTGTGGTTTAATTTCTGGATGCACTTTACTCATTTGATGCCATTTCTTAAGTATAGGAATTGGTACTTGTGCTGAAAAGTCAAGTGTTCCTCTCCAGTAAATAAGCTGAGATTTATAAATAAAGACCAGACTGAAAAAAACAACCAGAGCTTTGGTTTTCCTGAAGTGTGCTATTTAAAAAAAAAAAAAAAAAAAAAAAAAAGAGAGAGAGAGATCAAGAGATCTAGGGAATGCTGTAGCATTTCATTCTAGTCTTTACCTGTTCCACTGAGAATTCATTGCGCTTCTCTCAGAGATAAATCAGAGAATTAGTGGTTTGGTGCTGCAGGTAAGAGCAGCTAATGAGTTTCTAAACCTGTTTCTGAAAATTTGCTCATTGCTAGAGTGAGCAAGGTAAGGTGGAGGGTCCCTTTAAGACAACTATATTTTTATGATCTTCCTCATGGATGAAGCCCTGCCCTGTGAAATAATCAATATGTCAGTTACAAATCTGTAACTGACATATTGACTGTTTTTAAAAATGGAGCAGAGGATTTCAGAGAGAACTTCAATAAAAAAGGATTAAAAGCCCCTCTAATGCTTTTTACTTGGCATTTCATCATATCCAAAACCCTTGTCCATTGAAAACTAGAACAGGAAAAGTAGCTATTCAATATCAAATTCATCAAAAAGAAATTTTTGGCTATTTTATTGGAAATATTTTTCTTCAGGGCATTTGAATTTATCTGAAATCCAGAGAAACCTTGTGAGAGTAGCAAGAGACCTGTTTCATGACAACACACCTCTTCAGTGGACTGAGAGTCTTGGCCAAATTTATCCAGTGAGGACTACTAAAGCGGTTCTTCCCTGAGGAAATTTTGAAGTTTTTCCTTTTGACAGGTAATATATTTGGGTTAGATCCTGAATCAATTACCTTGGATTTCTTTACTGCCATCCAGCCTGTACAATTGGCAGAGCTCTTTGCAAATATTGAGCAAAACTCTTTAAAACAACATCTGGAAGTTGATTTTGATCCAATAGAAAAAAGTGCAATATATGTCATAGTAGAACTGACTTAATGCAAATTTTGTAGACTTCTTCTGATCTCAGCCTGCTGTATTAGCTGGGCATTTCACATCAGTCAAAAGGAATTTGCTGTGGAACATGTCTGTAAGTTTTACTGACAAATTAAACAACACAGCCAAACTGTGGTCTTCCTCTTCCCTGAAAAACATGGATAGAAATGTTGGGAGCAAAATCCTTTATTCTTCCAGCCAAACAGATTTGATTTTACAGTTGAGACTGCATCATGCTGTGCTAATATAATTTACCAAGCACACAATGCTAAGAAAGAACAACATGAGGTAGAAGAAAATCAGATCCTTTCTAGTTTCTGCAAAAGAAGAAGAGTATGAAGAAGAAGAAGAGTATATTTCAAAATGAAATTAAAAGTCATCTAGTTTTGTTCCTTGAAGCAACAAATTAATTACTGGAGAAGGAGGTGGTTACACAACAGGATTATATTTTTCTGCTGTAGACAGAAGAGTAGTGAATCAGGGCAACAGAAATGCTGTCAGGAAAATGGTAGGGGAGGCAGAAGGTGACTCTTTTTCCAACCAAGGAATTTGCATTTGAGTAGTTTCATAATTCTCTGTTGTTGGCTGGAGTTGTATCATACACAGTACTGGCCTTGGGTGTGTTCACTGCTTCCCTCTGTAAAAGAGACAGAGAATCACCTCAGGACCATGATAGTTTAAGAGCTAACCTCCTGCAGTAACTGTATGTCTCTTGGCTACTAGACCTGAACATCTCACATGCTGGCATGCAGTTTTCATAGTGTTATTTCATATACTATACCTCAGTAGAAAATGTTTTAGCCTAATTCTAAGGGGTGGGTCATTTTCTTAAAGAGTGAAAAATGCTGTGGTGTTATTCTTCTCTCTGTTGTTAGTTGTTGGTGGGGTTTGAACCAAGGCTGTTGGAGCCCTGTAGGGCCTAGATGTTTTTCTGGCAGACTAGAAGACCTTTAAGATGTAACAAGTGACCTGTTTGACCCAATATTTTCTCACATTCAGCTGCATGGGTTAAGTAGGGTTTATATGGATTCATATTTTTTAAAAAAACTTAAATGTAAAAGAATTGGGACCATCGGGTCAATGAGGTCTTCTTTCAAGTGAGAGCAAAGTCTGTTAAATTCCCTCACATCTTACAGGCACAAGACAACTGTTGGGGAATGCTTAATCTGCCTCATCTCTGATGACCAGATACTTGGCACTCTATGGTGTCTTCTAGGACGTTATGGAATGCTTTTCTATTACAGTACTTGAGAACTGATGTATCCAGATGGCCCAGAACAGTAAGAGTCAGCCTTAGGAGACTTTCTGAGGGTAGGAACAGGGGAGCTATCTGCACAGATGCCCAAACAACCACCAGCCAAGACATTGTTGCCTGAGGGATGTTTTCTCAACAGGAGAGTGTTTTCAACGATGTATTAAGGGCAACACTGCCTTCATGAGAGAGCAGGATGGTTCAGGAAGAATTGGCTGCTGTTTAAGCAGGCTGCATTCCCTTCTAGCCACAACCTGCTAACCAAGCATTGATAGTGCACCAGAGCACTTCACTGACAGATCTGGAATATGCCTTCAGTTCAGATATGATGCCAGAGAAACCTTCTTTGTTGTTTCACCAGCTGTGAAGGGAAAAAAGGGTAGACAGTACTGTCCTTCTTTTTTTAAATAATATTGCCTGTGTCCATGTCAGTCTCCAAACCTAAATGTGTTTAAATGTTTTAGACTAACTGAAGTATCTGCAGAAATTGTTTCATGTATGCACCTGAATGCTTACCTCCCATCAGTATCTGAGACTAAATCTTGTCTAAATCTCAGCGTTTTCAGCAAACTGTTAGGCGTAGTTTATAATTTTGAAGGACTGTTAGAAAGATCACCATTTTGCAGAAATACCATCTTATTACATGCAAATGAGCTGGCAGACCCCTTTCCAGTTTTTCCCTGAGCCATGGATTAGACATTTGATATGCAGCAACAGGGACTCTCCTTACGGTGTGTCAGAACTGATTACCTGCTGTAATCTCTGTACTGCAAAACCTGCCAATTTTTCTAATCTGTTGACATGAAAAATACATCCTCTCAGCTTTGACAGCTATAAAGCAGAGAGCAGAGGTGTTCTGGTATCAGGCAGGTTCAAACTCAACAGTTGGTGGCAGGACAGACTTGACACCCTGTTACAAATGGGAGAGCAGAAGGTAGTTTGAGATTTTCCACAAGTTTGAGGTAGCAGGAGTTTAGGATTTTTTATTAGGTGAATCACAAGGTTAGATTGTGTGGTATTTAATGACACCTGATCATTAGCCAATTAAGTGACTTGGAAAAACCTGTTACAGTCAAACAGTGACTTGGTGGAATATTTGAGAATGGTACATTTCACACTAGACTTAGGACAATTTCTTAAATCGAGTTACACATGCACAAAGACACAAATGCAGAGGATCTTAAATCACAGGCACACAAATACAGAGGATAACATATGATTTAAATTTTCTCCTTTGTAAATTCTAATGAATTGCTGGTACCAAATGATCCTTAAACTTTGCAAAATCTGATTATAGTGAATTACTCTTCTTCTTTATCGGCATTTACCAGTAGATTATTTGTGAACTCCTCAAAATCTATCCTGAGAGGCATCCCAGCTCAGGTTAAACCCAATGCTAGAGAGATGAACGGTGATTTTAAAAATCCACAGGATCACTAAAGTTAAAATATCAAGAAAAACTTGAAAATTATCTGACATTCATGAAAATGCCTGCATCATTTACAAATAAGGACAGAGTTCGCTTCCTGGAACGAGATGGAAAACTACCAGGTCCTGTGGTGTATGTTTTAGCAATCTGTAGATGACCCAGGAAAAGAAAAGAATATGGAGGTGAGAATTTGACCCTTGCATCCCTGAGAGTCTGAGCTGCAGCTCAGCACAATGGGAAGGAACCTCACCATTGTGTTCCACCTCACACCAGAAAATCTGCAAGCAAGAGTGGCAACAATTTACTGTTTTAACAGCCACCTGATATTTATCCATTAGCTTTGCTACAATATTCTACATTTATAATCCAATATAGTGCAGAAAAGCCCCATTAATAATTTTTAAAAATGTTGTATAGAAAACTGTGTGTGTGAGAGAGAAGTAAAGGGTCCAATGAGCTGCCAGTCCTGAGATTTTCCCCAGGAGCGCTGTGCTGTTTATTGTGGATATTTATTCCTCTTTTTGCTGGTATGTGTGTGGTGATAAGAGTAGATTTTTCCTCAGCCTTGGGGTCTTCTTGGCTGAATTTTTTATGCTGAATCCATCTGCTCTCTTTTCACTGTTTCCCAGTTGTTCAGTTTTTCTATTCTGATCTATTTCTAACCCAGCTGTTACCTGAACAATCATGCAATGTTCATTGCACTTTGTGTTTACCTATACATACCCCCCCACCATCTACCTTTTCCTTCTATATGTGTTCCTTCCCACACAAAGGTCTCTTCACCCGTTGTTTTACAGAACTCTCCTTTCCTTACTCACCCCTCTTGGTTCCCCAACAATTCTCAAGCTGGACACCACAATGATGTTGCACTGCAGGAACTCTTAATGAAAGACCTTTGCACAGTACAAAGGGAAGTGAGCACTTTCTCTGTTCTGCTTGGCTCGACTTTGACTTTGGCAGCCACAAAGAGAGGGCAAAGTTTTCAGGGATAATGAGGTTTTCAAAGGTGCTAGAACCTTAGTGCCTGGAAGCTTGGCTAGGGAAGACCTTGACTAAGGAAAACCTCAGTGTTTGAAATCAGGCAAGAGGCTGATTGGTTGCACGATCTGAGTTGGTTCATGACAAGAACAATGTCTGTTTCCTCAACCAGTAATGAGAATTCTAAAGCATCCCTGGTCATTGCTGTGACCCAGGAGGAACATTTGGTAATCCTGAAAGGGTTAACACTTGAAGGAACTGCAGGTGAGAAGTGATGTGGTGGTGCTCATGGATGTGTGGCTCCCAGCAGGCTCTGCTACCTAAAGAGGGGGTGCAAAACACCAAAGGAAATGCTCCATTTGTTGGGGGAAGTGGGTGGAATAGCAGTTCAATGCCCAAGGAAGAAAACTGCAGTACTGTGAAAACTTCGTAGAAAAGGAAACTCACTAGTAGTTTGGGCTGCAAGAACTAGGTTCAGTAACTCAAAGGATCAAACATCTCTGTCGCTGCAGGAAATATACTCAGCCTGCCTGTTCTTCTGTTGGATTTTGCTCTGCTTTTTGTTTTTTCTGTCTTTAGGCCTTTGAGAGTCAGGAACTACCACAGTGTCATGTGGCTGTTTAAATAAAGGCTTCTGCTAGGCTATGTAGAGAGTGGTGTTGGCACTGGCACAGGAGAGATGGTGTTCAATAAAAAGGATTTGATATTTGACCCAGCACCTCTACCCATCTGAATTCCTCATCCCCATTTGCCAACAGACAGAGAGACCTGTGGCCTCAGAGCTGTCAAGAAATTCCCCTGCTTGCACATCCTCAACAGATCAATAGAGTCTCAGCACAAAGCAGTTACAACAAAGTGGAAGAAAAAAAACCTGTCAGTGAGTCAGCAGTGGTTTGGGAATTGGGGAGGAGGAAATCCACGTTATAAAGTATAGCGAGGGGGTGGCATGCAGCTGCCCAGAAGATTATTTCTGCAAACTGGTATTGCAAATAATAAATACCTATTAAGGTTGGAGAGCAATGTTTTGGGTACTGCTGTGACTGGGCTTGAATGCTTGAAGTAACTTTACAGCAAGTGTCTTAGAATGGTTTTCCAAGGCCCTGCTGTGTGAACACGATTTAAACTGCTCAGAGGAGCTTCCCAGTTCACTGTGAAAGATGCTGATATTCTATCACGTCTTCATTGCTCTAAGCAGCCTCACATGTTTCCAGGTTACATGCAAACATAGTACTGCACAAAAACCTTTTTTTCCTTGATCCCATTGGCTGAATTCCTGGTTCAACAAGAGACTGTTCCATTTTGAAGTGTTTAACCAAGTCTCAGCTTCAACTGGGCTGGAAGGCATGAGTCCAGAACAGTTAAGAATCTGGTCATGCAGCTTTGGGCTTAGGAGATTAAACTCCTCATTGATTGATTGATCATTGATTGACTGATTGACCAAAACATTACAGACCTGAATTCATGATTCCCTGTTGAATCTTGAAGAATTATTCAGTTTGCCTTTCCTACAGCTACCTTCTGTGAATGCACTTTTTCTTCTGTAGTGTGAAAAGAGTTATTGACTGGCTTCAAGGCAAAAGCCACATCTCAATTACACATGGGGGGGAACCAATATAAGAGAAGTTGATTAGTAGTTGCATTATATTCACAGTAGTGTAAGTTTTGTGCTGATGAAGAAACCATCCTAGAAGGGAGGTATGTGTTACAAATGCTACATAACTGCCAAAACATTTATCTGTGAGATGTGTAATGAAACCACATTTCTTAAGTTTCCTTTGCCTGTGTTCTGTTGATGGTCTAGCACCACTGATGACAAATGGAAGCCAAGTGGCATTTGCATGAGTAAGAGATTTGATTAAATGGCTTCCACTGTCTGAAAACAGTACCTTAAATTACTTTATCATGTGGTTATTGTCATTTTTCTCCTCATTTCTCTTTGCTGGCTTCTTCTTTTCAAGATATGCCTTGATAAATTGTAACATTACTTCTTGGAAGCCCATTGACTCCTGCTGCTCATTCTCCTGACATAAAATTGTAATAGATCTTTTGCTTTAGTGTGTTAAACATCAGACAGGTGTTCTCTCTACAGCTCTCCCCCACTGCAATTTCATTGATTTACAACCCAGCTACCTTAACTTACAGCATGAGAGTGGAGCTTTTGCAACCACAGATTAAAATCTGGACTTGGTTGACTTGTCCATTCTTTCTGAATAGCTGTTTTCAGTTGCATATAGTTTCAATAGTGAGGTCATTTCAGCTCAGGCTTTCTGAAACACAGCAAAAACTCTTATAGTCTGGCAGTATTTGTGTAGCAGTCAAAAACAGCATTGTTGCTCCAATTGAAACAGCACAGACCCCAGTGGGGGGGGGTCTTTCTCTGTGCTCTTCTTGGGGTACCCATTGAATGCCAATATAAAGCAAAAGGTGACTGCACTTTACTATTGCTACAGGACCTACCAGACAAAATTTTAATTGAAAGACTTCATGTAAAGCATTGATGTTCTTTATTAATGATGCTACAACAGTGGCTTTGCTGATAATGTCCCTACCAGAGGTTTGCCAGCTAGAATTGGGGATGGGTAAGTGTTTGTATTTTCTCATCTGCATTTTATTTTGTTGCTGATGATAACTGAGACAGAAGCCTCTACCAGTTGATAGCTGCAGCCACATTCCAGTGGCAACATTTTGGCATGATAATGAAAAAGTCACTTGGGACAGCAGGACTGAAATACCTGTGTGGGTACTTGTAGCTTAGTTACATCTAATCTAATAAATTATGCATGTCCAGGAGTGTCCCTGACTACTGAGGCCAACTGGCATGGAGTGGCTTCTTTCTGTGACAGTAAATACTGCTGGATCACAAAACAGCATGGCTTGTACAGGCTGACTACTGGGAAGAGTCCCAGCAAGACCCTAATCACTGAAGCAGGCGCCGGGAAGGTTGATGAGTGTCCTAGTGGAGTTGGCAAGAAAAGTGCACCTAGAATTGTCCTGTAGTCAAAGATCCTGCCTACGGCCCATTTACCTCATGGAAACAGACCTGCACTGCCTGAGTATGGACGATTTGCAGGGCTACTGATGATTCCAGGTGTGAAAATAGTGCTCCTGGATGCTGGCGATCGTATGGAGCTGCAGCTATTTCTTGAGATGAAAAAGCAGCATTTGTTTTGGTAGATTATATGCTGTGAATTGTTTTCTCAGCCTAATTAAAAATTTAAAACAAGAGAAGGAAAAAGTCAAATGTGATGTAACTGGCAAAAATACACACTGAGATACGAATAGTGTTGCCCAAAATACATCGTGTTTGAACCACGAGAACAGAGATGCTGCGAACCAGGCTCTGTAATATCTTGCTTTCTTCTGCACTTGGCATTATTTCCCCTTTGTGATACAAACCCTAGTGTCTGTATAAGCTAGCACACTCCCAGCAAGTGGGAAATCTACTCCTCCTGCCATCTGCTCTCTTGCATGAATAATTAGGAGGAGGAAACAGGACAATGCTCAGGAAGAGAGAGCAGTAGAGAGCAGGCTAATGCAGAGAGAGTATTTCCCATCAAAACTAGTGGCAGGCTGTGGGGAGGGAGGTGGGGGGAGATGGATTTCCAGCCTTAGGCAAGTGCAGCTTGCAGTGACTGAGGCTGTCTGTAAAATAACCAGCAGTGCTTGGAGCGGGAGAGCTGGAAGGGGGGGGAGCAGCACTCCTTTTCCTGGAAACACTGTCCTGGCAAAGGAGCTTGGGCCACGCCAGCACTGCCAGCAGGCACACTGGATTTCTTCAGTCTGTCACTGCAGCTCACCACTCCTCTGTGACCTTTGAGGTATTCTGCATAGGCTGGACAGCAGGACTGAAGAAGTGGTCCCATGAAGAACAAACCTACTCTCAGAGCACCTTGTTTGTGTTCTCTATGTCTTGCATGCAGTTGATCCATTTCCCTTTGCAGTTATCAGCCTTGTGACAGCCTTTATGTCTTGGAGCAAGAGATCTGCACTCCACATGGTGGTGTGGGATACTCCAGAAACAAGTACCAAAGGTGTCCCCCATGACATGACTCTCATGCTAACATTGACTGTTCACACAGAGGGAAATATTAATACCATTGCAAGAAATCTGGGTCTCCAGCTGTAGCTCTGGTTTATGTGCAGAGGGCTCATGGCTGAATGAAAGATTTTTATCATCCACATATCTTACTGATTGCAAAGTTATTTTTTCTTTTGAGGAAACCTAGAACAACAGAAGTACAAGACCACAAATTCTCATCTCATTCTTCCAGTGAAAAGATTTGTAAACCACCTTATAGGCAATTAAAGAAGCCAATGCTATCCCAATACTTGACTCAATAAAATTCTTCAAAATAGCTAATCCAGCAAGTTTATAGCTATTTCATTGCATATGCCATACTCAGCATTTTGGCTTTTTCCCAGTAAACGTTGAAATGAAAATGTGGAATATGACACTGAGTTGCTTCTTCCCGGTCATCAGTAAGGGCAAGGCATGAGCACAGCTGCCACAAATTGTCAGTGCCATTGTAGGTAATATATTATAGGCACAGCATGAACCATGCACCACTGTGTTCTGGTCCCAGAGCTGTGGCAACAGGCTGTGAATGCAAGACCAAAAATGCTGGGCTCTGTGTAAGATTGTTGTAACCTCTTCTTTGAGTGGAGGATTTTGCTTGTATCGGAGATAAGAGTGACAAACACTGGGACACTGGGAGGTTAGGGATGCAGTTCCTTGCTGCTTTGTCTCTAGGAGCTATTCCAATATGCTCTGCAAAAGAATAACCTCAACTCCATTTGCACGTGCAGGCATAGAAATTATTGTATTGACATTTCATGCTCTAGTAATGACATTTTCACTCCTTGCCTCAGCCATGTAACTTCTCCACATATTTAACCACACACATAGTGCATGCACGCACGCCTGTTTTTGTAACATACAGTTTGAAAGCCCTGTTTCAGGGGAAATAGTTTTATAATTTTGTGTGTATTTTTTTTAATCCCCTCTTGTGGCGAGACTTTTCCCCAAGTGTCCAGCTATGTTTTCAACGTGTGGCAAATCTGTCTCGGGACAAGCTTTGAAATTCTGTATATTAACCATGCACCTGTTAGCAGGGGAAAAATATGAGGAATCCTCCCCCTGAGGAGGAAAAAGCAGCAGAAACAGCATGTGGGGAACTGACCCTGAATCCCCCCTAACCTTCCCTGTGCCTCAGTGATCCGGGACTGGGAAGAAGGGAGGGGTGGGAAGAAGGTATTAAACTATGGCTATGTTTTTCTCTTTCTCCTTGTAGATGAAAATAGTTTCTTTTCCTTCCCAAGCTGAACCTGTCTGGTTTTTGGCTGTTCCTGTAATTGGGGAATGCAAACCTCCCTCTCCTTGTCTTGATTAATGAACCTTAAAGTGGATTTTCTCCTCCCTGTCCCATGGTGGAGGTGAGCGGTGAGGGAGATTGACACCAGCTGGGCCCAAACCATGACACCCCCCTTGAAGCAGAAGGTGTTTTGGTTTATATTTCTCCTTCTTAACAACTGGCAGCACGTAATCTGGGACAGTGTCTGTCTAGTGACCACAGTGAGCTTCCTTGTAGTGTAATGGATTGAAGCCTGGAGGACTTAAAGACATGTCAGAAGTCATTACAATATGGGAGCTTCATCCGCCCACAGCGGTTCATGTTGATCCTTTTAACTTTCACTACAGTAAAGAATCCTTGGGTGTTTTCCTTCTCTCTAATTAAAGCAGACAGAAGACTTCTCTGGGAGGCTCTGTGTCTGTTGAATTTCACACATTGCTTTATTTGAGTAAACAGACCCCATGAATATATATGAAGAAGTCCCAGCACAAATAAATCATTGCAGCTCTCTTCAGAAAACATAAACCTTTCTAAGGGTTTTATTGGTAGTGCTTAGCATGTGGTTTGCACTGGGGATGTATTGCTAGGTGGCCTCTAAGTCAAATGTTGAAGAACAGAATGGGTAAAGATCGCCCAGTAATGCTCACAAGGAAAGGCCAGGTGCTATTGCTATAACATTTGGTGATCTTGGTGTTTTCTTTTTTTCCCTGTGGGATCTCTGTGTTTCAGTAGGACCTACTGAACCAGAGAAAAGGAACGAAGCTTATGTGGGAAACACCAACTGACTGAGATGTTTAGGGCATTTGGGAAAGAGTACTGGATCTGGAGGCTGGAAGGAATGGTCATCCAGAGAGACCTTGACAGGCTTGAGAGGTGGGCCATTGCCAACCTCCTGAAGTTCAATAAAGCCAAGTGCAAGGTCCTGCACCTGGGCCAGGGCAATCCCAAAGACAAATACAGGTTGGACAGAAAATGGATTGAGAACAGTCCTGAGGAGAAGGACTTGGGGGTGTTGGCTGATGAGAAGCTCAATATGAGCCTGCAATGGGCACTTGCACCCCAGAAAGCCAACTGTATCCTGGGCTGCATTGAAAGCAGCATGGCCAGCAGGTCAAGGGAGGTCATACTCCCCCCTCCTTAGCTCTCATGAGACCCCACCTCGAGTTCTGTGTTCAGTTCTAGAGTTCCCAACACAGGAAGGACATGGAGCTCTTGAACAGGGTCCAGAGAGGGACCATGAAGACAGGCTGAAAGGGTTGGAGTTGTTCTGCCTGGAGAAGAGAAGGCTCTGTGAAGACCTGTTAGTGGCCTTCCAGTACCTGAAGGGGCCTACAAGAAAGCTGGGAAGGGGCTTTTCATAAGGGAGGGTAGTGACAGGACAAGGGGTAATGGTTTTAAACTTGAAAAGGATAGATTTAGATTAGATACTAGGAAAAAATTCTTTCCTATAAGGGTGGTGAGATACTGGAACAGGTTGTCCAGGGAAGTTGTGGATGCTCCTCCCTGGAAACGTTCAAGCACAGGTTGGATGGGCTTTGAGCATCCTGGTCTCGTGGGGAGTGTCCCTGCCCATAGCAGGGGGTTTGGAACTGGGTAATCTTTAAGGTCCCTTCCAACACTAGCCATTCCATGATTCTAAACCATGGGTTTTCTGGTAACCTATTTTATAGTTTCATTTGACAACCTTGTAAGTAGCATCTCATTTGATTCCTTTACCACTTTGAAGAGTGCTGTATTTAAAAACAGTTGTTTCTTGCCCATTGCAGACTCCTATTTGAAATGATTCCATAGGATGTGTGCACTTGTGAAATAACATATTCTCTCACCTTCTACACATAGCAAAGCTTAAATCACCCCCAAATGAGAGAAGCCTACATGGCTACACCAGGGTCCTTCCATGTCACCTACCCTCCACTGTTTCATTGCTCCCTTTCCTGCACAATTTCCCCTCCTACTCCATAGTTCATCCCCTTCCTCATTCCTCCCACCTCAGCCTGCCCATTGTAATGTCCTCGGGTTTGTGATGATGTTAAATGTGCCTCTGTCCAGAGAACAGGGGGATTGCCATGGCTGCTGAAGCTCAAGAGCTGAGGTCTTCGCATCATGCAGAAAAATGTGTCCGTCCATCCTGCCTATCCCATTTCTTTCAAGAAAATCCTTTCACACTTTATTTTGCTTTTCTAAGGACTTTCCTCTCTAAAGACAGTGAAGGGACAGGCCATTTTATAAAACAGCAAGGTTTAGTTGCCAGAATTCATCATCCCATCCATAACCTTCCCATAACAACAGGGGCACCTTGACATTAAAAACCTGAAATTAACACATAATCAGAATGTGGTGTTTAAAAGGAGGAGAGGGACACCTCAGCAAAGTTTGTATCTAAAATCTAGTTTGCTTTTCTTAATCACTCTGAACTTCAATTTTCTACTACAAATACTGCAAAGATATTAGTGAGATCTTGTAATAGAGTACTGCTTTGGACTTCAAACCTCAGTAGAAAAGGCAGCAAGCCAGACTATGGCCTTAGGGGACAAGGGACAAAAATTATCAGGCAAATATTGCCTGTATTGTAGTGCTACAGAACCAAAGGAGAAAACTGCTTCTTATAGCTGATGCAAAGTGCAAGTTTGAAGGCTACTTGTGGTTGTTTAAGAAAGAAAGAACAGCAGGACCTAGAGTGGGACCTTTGCTGCCATTAAATTATTTCATTGCTAATAAAATTCAACATTGGTTGAGCTTTAGAGGAGAGGAAGAAAAAGCATTTCTCCTTTCAACTGAGAGCAACTTGATTGGGGTGACTGAGACAGATGTGGGTCTGATTATGGCTGGATTTTTTAGATTAGTAATAATTAATTGTCAAGTAGCTACTCAGAAGGTCAAGGAGGGAAGGAGAGTTCTAAGGCAAACTGTGAAAATTATTCCTAAGTTCACAAGTTATTTGTGACTAAGAGGATATGGTCCTAAACTGTGACTACAGAGTCTGTAGTGAATACTATTAGATTGATTGACTGGCCTCAGGGTACAGCCTTTATCATTTCAGGCAGAACATTAGATAATAAAAATGGAAAACTGTTTAGAAAAGATGAACTTTCTGGCATGATATATGGGGGTAAGTGTAAAAATAAGATTTTATTGTGCAGTAATAAGTCTCAAAAATATGCCTAAAATACTGAAAAGCATCAAGAATTCAGTGTGATTACAGTAACCCAGAAATAACATTAAAGTTGGTGAAATAGAAACTTTCTTTTCTTCTCTTTCTGCTTAGGTTCTGTTCCAGACAGGGTAAGACTTTACAAATTAGGCTTGTTTTGAAAGTAGTCACAGGTGTGTGTCTAATCTTCCGGGTATTTTTTACCTGACTTTGTGCCCATGTTTAGCTGATGTCACCATTTTTAAAACTAAATGCATTTAGAATTTGTATAATGTCATTTAAGTGTGTAGGTATGCTTTTTTGCAGCTCCAAAGATCAGATCCCAGTTTCTCTTCTTCATATATTGAGGCTTTTCCTTTATATAAATCCTGAGGGAAGGAAATCTGGACAGACCTGAGAGATGGAGATAGCTTCTCCCACACCAAGTTGTCCAAGGGACTTAATGGATTCCAGCATAGGATTTTCCATTTCACTTTTTAGTAGCTGATCTCACTTCTCATCCAAAAGTGCCTGAGCTTTTATAAGCAGATTTCTGGTCAAAAATGTTGTGTTTCTTTTTCATTTGCCCTAGGGGACACCGTTAAGTCAGTGCTGTAAACACATGGCTATGGCCAGCGTTGTACAGCAGTGATCCTCAGAGACATCCCAACAGCTACATGGGGTATCTGCTATTGTGAAATCTCCTGCTTTTTCTATGCTTCAGCTCCTTAAATTATAGATCTGTGGAATTGGTGGAGAATGTCTAAGCCTGAGAAAAAGCTCAGAAGCATTCTTGAAGTCTGTGAAGGCATTTATTTTGGTTATCATAGATATATATCACTTACCCCACAACCAGTGCTCATGCAAACCATGTTCCACAGCAAGACAGTGCCTCCAAATCCAAGGTCACTTTGTCCTTGAATATTCTCTAGGAAAGAAAACCCACTGTGTTTTCTAGAAAACTGCTATAGGGTGGTTTCCTCCATCACAGTCTCTGGTTCTTTTTGTAGTTGCCTGGCAACCAGGGAATGGGAGAGGAGAAGGAGGATGGGAGAGCATGAAGGCACCTGCAGAAGCAAATTATCTGTAGCAAACTGCTTGACCAAATCAGCTCTTGGTTCTCCTGAACTACCCCATTGCAAGATGTCATCTGCCCTGTCCCTTTTTAGATGATTGTCTGCTGAAGGAGAGGATGATAATCCTGCTTTAATTTTACAGGAGATTTTCCCTAATATGAAATCTTTGGCGATGCCAGAAGTATTCTTCTTAATGGGAATAAGTGAGGTTAGAGACAAGATTTGGTCAGGTAAGTGAGGTTAGAGACAAATTTGGTCAGTGCACAGATGTTGCCTGTGGTGTCTTCACTACACCATTTGATTGAGCAATGCCCCTTGGCTTAAAGGAAGCCAAAGAAGAATTCGACTTGGCTGTGTGTTTAAACAAGATATTTGGCCTCAGATTTTGTACCAGATGTTCTCTCCAGTTGTCAAAAGGGCGAAAAATTCCAGAAGATGAAGTAGTGTTTCTCATTCAAGAAGGCAAACAAACAAAAATAGCAAAAGTCTCCATCTCCAGTTAGCTATGTGGAATGTATGATTTGCAGTTCAGATGAAAATAATTTTAGAGACAACATAGATGTGAGATAAAGTGGTCAAAGCTGTGCTCAGTAAGTTACAGGTTTCTGACATGAATCTAACTTTCTGATGGGTGTCTTGGCCATTGGTCATCCATTTAAGCTTTAGCCCAATGTTGCAGGAGTCTCTTTACAGGAGAGTAATTTATACAGGAGATATAAAGATGGTGTCTCTTCTGAATAGGTGATACAGGCAGTGCACTTACTTTCTGCTCTGGAGAGGACCCAGAGGTGAATGTCCAGTTGGCTTCTTCAAGTTCAAGCCCTCTGTTTCCTGCATTCTAAATGAGTGCCTTAACTTCAGTATATTTGCTATTCTGACATAGAGTTAGGATATGTCTCTCTCTTTTCTAACCTTTGGGAGAGTGAAACCTTTCTCATCAGGAAAAAGCAGTATTTTTTCACCTTGGAAACTTCTACAGCCTAGGAACAGTGTTTTGCCAAGTATAGCAGGTGATATGGTAAAGGTATGGTGTACTTGTATTTTTGAAGTTAATTGCTATTAAACAGATTCTCATTCAAATGCCTCATGGAAAAAATATGATATTTGTGTTTTCTTGTGTTAGAATAGCATAGTGGGGTAAAAAAATGCCTTTTAAAGTCCTCATATTGCTATGGTGTTTGAAATGACAAGAAGTCACTGCAACCAATAAACATATTATAGAAAAATGTTATTGAAATAAGAATGTCAGTCAAAAAAATTATTTGTGGGTTTGTTGTAATTTTGGGTTTTTTTCCTAGATTAAGACAAGATATCTAGAAGTCTTCAAAAGTTCATTAAAATCACAAGTCACAACTGTTGAAGAGTGTTAAATAATTTTACTTAGGACCATGTTTGGGACACTGAAAGATGGGATGGTAACAGGCTTCTTATAGAGACCACTATACATATATACAGTAGCACTGAATCTCCAGGAAAATGCCTGTCTGACTAGGTAAAATATAGCTCATCCCAAAGGCATTTCACTTCACAGAGTAACATCCCAGACACTTCCAAAGATCCCCTTCCTATTCTGCTATGCATTGTCCTTTTCCTTTTTCTCTCTTTCCAACACTGTCCTCTGTTCCTCAGATTTATTTCTCTGGAACCTGCCCCTTGGATGTCTCTGCTGCTATTACACCATCCCAAGAGCATGTCTGCCAAGCTGGCAGCTGTTAGAGAGGGTGTCACAATATATTCAGCATGACAAAATGCTCAGCTCAACCTCTCATCTCTGCCACACACGGTGGCTCCAAAACAAGCTGAGATGGCTTGTGTGCAGCCTGACCCACTGCTACAATGTCACTAGGTAATAAATGCTTTTTGCAAGATTTTGGCAGGATACTGGGAAGGGCGGTGAGGGGACACAAAAAGAAATAGGCAGACTCATTTGCAAATGGATAACCAATCAAAGTCTTTTTTTTTTTTTTTATACTCCATTATTAGTAACCTATAGAAGTGTTACCCAGGCATGAGGAAGAAGATCAACATCACCAGCTCACTGGGCTGAAATATTCCCCCAACATCCCAAGTCAGGCAGACTGACAATAATCAGTCTTCAGTCCCAAAGGGTAAAAAGAACATCAGACTAATAGGTATTTGTCTTGAAAATGCATACTTGTTATTAGTGGTTTTTTTCATGATTTCTGGAAGTTTGGATCCCTGTAGTATGCTTGCTTTTATCTTGGCCAGTGTATGTTTGGAGTACACTATGCACAGCAACACAGTGGTGATCTCTCCCTAAATTTCCCAGTTTCTTCTTGTTTTCTTCTCTAAACACAGTTCCTCTCATCTGGGGATGAATCAGGGGTGAAGGAGGCAGAGGTGAACTTTCACAGTTTACTCCATTTGCCTGTGTGTTTAATTTTCTCAAATTTGGAGACTGTTCCCATTTATTATTCCAACCCTTCAAAGGGGGATTATGTCCAGAGAAGCATAATTTCATATAAACAAACCAAGGCTTCCAATGGCAATAAATTCTCTGATCAAAACTAATTATGAGGAAGGAGAAATCTTCCATGTAAGCTATGAAGCCTTCTGAAATATTTCCAAAAAGCATTCTTTGTTTTCATCAAAAAGTACCTCAGCTATTTCAACTGAAAAAAGCCCAGAAGATTTCACTGAAAAATTTCTTTCAAATAGTGATTTTTCTTAGAAGGCTTGCAACAGAATAAATGTTCAGCTTGGAAAAAGAATTTACAGAGAGAACCAGCTTTGATGGAAAAAATTCAACAATCCTACCAAGGATTTAATTCCTGCAGAACTTCAGTAGCCTGTCTTCCACTTGCTCAGCTTGTCAGCTTCCTCTGTTCATCCTGCTTTTTGTCTTGCCATTTTGTTTTATTATTTGCTTTAATTAATTTTTTGGGCAGTGTTTAATTAATTTCTATGAGCAGTGTTTTGGATCCCTCTTCCTTTTCTCCCCCCCCCCCCCACACACACACTGTAAAAGTTGTCATTTTTGGTGTCACTGCACCATGGAGTCACGACCTGCCTTTCAATCCAATGCTTGCCTGCAATGGAGCCTCCTGCCACTTCTCCCACCCTGCTTCCCATGGGGTTATGTGCTACTTGTGCCACTTCTGTGATTGCTCTGTGGGGCTCTCAGCTGAGCTCCTCTCACCAGAAGTAAATTCATATTAATGCTGAGAGAGTTGGCTTGTGCCCTCTTTAGCCAAAGCTTTCCTCCTGATTATTAAACCCTTTGTCAGGGAGGCTTTGGTGCTAGGAATTAACTTGAACGGAATTTGATAACCAAGGGCCATATTAATGATGTGGAGCTCTCCATTGAAGAGCTCCCCCACTCCCCAGCATCTCCTGAATTTTGAGCAGGTTCTCTAGTTGTCATGGAAACAACCTAATTTGCTCTTTTTGTGATTTAAGTAAGCACCATGTAAAAACTCTTCAATAAATGATGCTAAAACATCCTGAGTTTTGGAAGTGACATCGGGCAACTTGCCACATGGCTTAATTTAATTGCTCTGAAGCTATCACCAAGTGCATAATTCAAGATTTCCTTTAACACAAAAGCTCTTAAAAGTTTGGATGGTTGCAAGGGACAGAGGAAGGGGGAGAATGGATGCCATTCTTCGAAAGTGAAGCATTTTCAGGAGCAGGAAGACTATTTTGTCCCTTTTTGTGGTAGAAAAATCTGTAACAGACAAAGGCAAAAACTTGGTCAAGACTCTTACTTTTTCTCTCCTTAGATCACCTTGAACTTGGTGGGAAGGGCAAAAGCATCCACCATGCCTATTCCCTATGCTCCTGGAGAAGACAGCGTGGCTCTTCATCCTGCATCAGGGCTGTGACAGAGGCAGGCAATTTAGCAGGGGACAATAACTGCGTGTTGTCCCAGCTTCCTGGTACTCCTTCACCATGAAGGCAGTGCCAAAAGAAAGACATTTCCTTTAGGAAAACCATTTCCTTTTCACAAGTGGTCTGCCTTTGCAGTACCAGCCTTTTTGCTGGGACTTGGGCTTGACTTGAGCATCATGTCCTGGCTGCCTTAAGGATCTAAGGGCTACCCAGCCAGTCAGTGCTGGGAGAGGAGCCACACGGAGAGCTGGTGGAGGAGTTGCTTGAAAGAGCTTGGGCTCTAGTGCAAATTTGAACCTCACATTTTTATCATAGTAGTTATATAGACTCTGCTGAGTCAATATTAGCACAGGGGAAGATGAGGGGAAAGGGTGTTCTTGGACTCTGATGCACACAGGCTCCTACAAGGGAAGAAGAATGGCTTCTTCCTCCTGCCTATTGATTTTTCAGTTATGGTGGAACGATCTGTTTGTTTGTAAATACTGTGCACGTGAACATGTATTAGTAATAGCTTTCAATATTGCTGTGTATTAGCATTAAAAAGCTTTGCAGGCTGTTTGGTCCGACCTGGGTGTTGTCCCACTTAGCTCCTCCACTTCTAGCACTGGTCCCATAACAAAAAACTCTTCAGGCAAATCAGGTGGTCTGGGGCTTGACATGGACCAGTGGTGGTTCTGTTAAGGGAAGCTGCAGTGGTCTGTAACTACTCAAAGAAAGCATCACCTGAAGAAAAAAGCAGTGTTCATTTTGGAAATAAGGTTTCTCAGAAAATACAGGGGTAGTTCATTGTCACTACAGATTTCTGATAGGGGAAAAAAAAATAAAAAAAATCTCTTCCATCCTTTGGGTGTCCGAACTGATGGGATGACAGAGCAGTTGCTGAGCAGAAGATACCATGACACAAGACAGACTCTCCCGTTTCCTAGTGGTCTGCTTATCTTGTCACTCCCTCCTGCAAAGTGGTTTAATTCTTGACTCATGTCTTGCATCCAGAAAAGCAGCAACGTGTTTGATGTGCTGCAGTATGGCTTTGCCTGGCAGAAATCCCTGCATCCAGGGAGATGGTTATGACTCTTCAGCAGGGAAATACTGCGTTGCAGGCTGGGGGTGGATGCACTACAATAAAAAGGGAATGCCATGGCTTCAGGGGGAAGAGGAGAAGAAGGGCAGAATGGGAAATACAAATGGGTAATCTTAGGTCTCCTTTGCAGGAGAGTGACAGATTCTGGTTTCTTTACCCGCCTCTCTTTGATAAAAGCCTGCCAGTGAGGGTAAAGCCTGTGACACCAGAGCCTGCACACCCTTGTTGTTTTACTAAATTATTCATCCTGTTCCTGCGATAATATAGTTATAAGGAGGAGCCTAATTGAATTTACTGTCTGGCTTTGGCCAATAGGGTGATAAGGATCCAGCAGAATGGGATGACGGTGAATCCTGCTGGCGTGCTGTGAATGTGAAGCAGCAGGGACTGGCAGTGTGTGTGCAGGAGGGAAAGTGAATCAGTCCAGGAGCCCCGGATTAGCAGCCTGAGGAAAGGTAAGGGAGAGAATGGGAACGGGATTTGCCAGAATCATATACTGACCCTGTGCTGCAAGGGTGTTTTTGTTCATAGGAAAGCTCTCTGCAGGCAATGTTTTCCTGCGGGGTTTTGAGGGAACAGGAATGTGTGTGGCAGCACTTGCACAGTGCATGTAGCATGTGCCTTTGTCTTTATATGTGCTGCACACATTGCGTGTTCATTGTGGATGTCTGCATGGAGATGCCTGTGTTTTGTGTGGATAGAGCAGCAACGTACAATGCCCGTGAAATAAAAAGGCAATGAGGGAAGCCAGAAGGGGGAAATTACCTCATGGGCAGTGCAGGGAATACAGTAGTGCTTTCTGGTTTGATTGAAAATGGAAATGCTGAGGTTCTTAATGATCTGTTTGCAAACAAAAAAAGAGGAAGTGGTGTGTGCACCCGTCTGGGTATGTCAAACCTTCAGTGAGATGTGAAAATGGGAAAGAGGAGGTCAGACTGGAGCATTAGTCATTGCAGGTGGAGATAAATTGCAAGCAATCTGTGTAATCGGATTCTCTAACATGGAGAGTGCAAGTGAGTGGGAAAAATGGATTAATCCTATCTGATGAGCCAGTTACACCTGGAAAGCACGAGCAGGACCAAGGGGAGAGGACCAAGGGGGAGGACCAAGACAAGGTCATCCAACTGGTTAGAAGAACTGATGATAAAACTGTCCTGTTTACCTGCTGCTGAAGTTATAACCTACTGAGTTGCTTTCCCAAATTTGCTATCTGCCTTTTAATGATGCAAAGAAAGGGTGAGAACCTCCCAGGATGAGGTTAGAACCTGCAAATTAATGTTAGATGGGAGAGCAGGAGCAAATCAAGAAAATTAGCCTCCTTTTGTTTCACTGCCTTTGCTCTGATAACAAGTGATTGCTAAACAGACTGGGCAGACTGGGGGAGCTGGATTACAAGTGTGCCATGTGGCATTAAGTCGTTTAGACAGAGAATGTTGGTTGCAGTGATGATGCTATAGTCACACTTCTGAAGCCTAAACCTTTGCAAGCCTTTAAGGCAAGGCTGTTCTGAGCTGAGAAACCTTAGCCCAGTCACTAACTGGAGAAGGGATCACAGCTTGGTGTAAGGCATTAACAGGTTTAGCTGCTTCTCGTGTGTTTTCAGCACCACATTTAAAGCCACGATCCAGAGAAAAGCACTGTTGAGACAACAATGTGAGATATTGCTCACCTGTGGATATGTCATCTCAGCTGGAAACTAACCCAGAATGAGTGCAGAGGGATTCTGCTTGCTCAGAAAGCAATAGCCAGAGGCTCCCTCAAAAAAAAGAGCAGTAGGGAATAAAGTCCCACCTGGAGAAACAAAAAAAACCAATTTGTCTTGGATTAACAAAATGTGTTTGCCCCAGGGAAGAACCAACCTCAAATAAGTTCTCCTTCCTCTCTGACATCAAATCTCTTAAATTAGGGGTTAAATATCGCCTCCCAAAACTCCTTTCTTTTCTGTGGTTTTCTTACATGGCCAAAGATGGGAAAACAGAAACAGGATGTACATTTGCACCAGAAAGCACCTCCCTGATCATGTCCACCCTCTGCCCATGAGCTCTCCTGAAGTCTCTGGGATGTGCTGCTGGGCATGGTGGGCTCCTCTCTCTCTCACACTTTGTGCATGTGCCTGAGGCCAGACCAAAGGGGCACTCTCTGGCACAAGTACAAAGAGGCTTCAGCTTCCAGAGGATGTTTGTATTTGATGATGGAAAACACAAAGAGAACATGCTGTAGACTGCCATAGGATGGTCCCACACTCACCTTATCTTACCTGGCATAGCTGACTCACAAACAAGTCTAGGGGCATCTACATAAAGCTAATAGGGTCTTGTCTCTTGATTTCTCATGCCTTAGCTATTCTAAGTTAGAAAAAGCATGGTGCTGGTTGAATTTGACTCCAGCTTTCAGAACAATTGCAACAGAGTGAGATCAGCAATGAAGCAAACCAAGCCTTACCATCTGAAAATTAACTTCCCACTGTAATAAACCTCTCTCCCTCAGAAAAAGAGAAAATCTTTAATAACTTACTTATTTACATACACCAAGAGGCTGCATAGCTTCCAGGTGCAGAGCAAGAGGTTTTTACTGCACAAGGAGCAGGCACTCGGCACACCTGGAAGCTCCATCTTTTTAAGCATCAGTGGATGCCGTTTGCACTTGCCTGTCCTGGGACACAGACATGTTCCCTGGGAGAGGCAGATGGGGGGGTTGTCAGGAGGAGCATCCCTCTGATGCTGTGGCAGCAGTAGCCTGGCACTCGCTGGCAGCGTTTATCGCCAGTCGGGTGACTGCATTGTTTGCTTCTGCCCTCAGCGCCAACAGCGAGGCTCAGGTATGGGCAAAATGCCAGAGTGTTCCCAGGGAAGTTTACGTCATTACCCATTCACTGATGCCAGAGACTGTGCTGGAAACCTGAGGTTGATTTTGCCATTTATTGCCCAGATAATTAATTCATGCAATGATGTCATTTTTCTGGGTGGAGGTTGGGAAGTTATGTACTCCAGTAATGAGGGGCGTGATGGGATGCAAAACTTCTGCTCCTTGTTGGTATTAATGCTGACTACAACAAACTAAGCACAGTGTTCTCCACACCATCCTTCCTTCCTAGAAAGGGCAGAAAATGTACCATTTTTCTCTGAATCTCCAATCTTCCCCTTCTTTTTTTCTTATTTTTTTATCCTTTCTTTTTTTCTTTTTGTTTTTTCTTCTGCTTTTTTCCCCTTTTCTTTGTCTGCCTTCTTTCTTCTTTTTTCCTTCTTTCTTCTTTCCTCTTCTTTCTTCTTTCTCATTTCTTCTTCTTTCTTCTACTTTCCCCTTTCTTCTTTCTTCTTTCCTCTTCTTTCTCCTTTCTCCTTTCTTCTCCTCTCCCCTTTCCCTTTTCCCCTTTTTTCTTTCTTCTTTCTTCTTTCTTCTTTCTTCTTCCTTCTTTCTTCTTTCTTCTTTCTTTCTTCTTTCTTCTTTCTTCTTTTTCTCCTTTCTTCTTCTTCCTTCATCTTTGCTTCAGCAAATTAAGCCCTAGAGGATTGAAACATAGTTCCTTTAGCTTTCTTATCTCCATAATAAGGATTGTTGTTTTAAATTTAACTTAACTCAGGTCTTTTTCACCTTGCAAATTTCATTCCATTTTCCAAAAATTCCTTGTACTTATTTCATTTACTTTGTACTTTCCAGCTAGAAAAATACCTGATTATCCTTCTTTAAAAATATATACAAATTTTAAAAAGCAAGTTTGCTTCTTATTACACAGCAACATACACACATTGTGGCATTTTCCCTTAGAGGACGCTGCCCTGTCTACAGGGGTGTAGGTTCAGTTTTTAATCAGACTGGAAAATCTCAGGAATGCCAGGCTGTCAGGTTTTGCAGTAAATACTCTAGGATGTTTTATACTTTTTTGAAATTTTTAGGCTAAAACCCCCTTTCCTGTCACTTTAATAGCTAAGCAAATAAGCACAGAATTCCCAGAGGAGCATAAGAAGCACCGCCCTGGCCCAGATACAATTCTTACCTGATAAAGTTGCAGCAACTTGATCTTATAATCTATTGGTAAGTGAAACTACTAACTCAAAATATCAAACAAGACACCCAGGGCATTTTTGGAGCTTCCAAACAGCATCACTACTCTGCCTCCTGTATTCCTCCCCCTTGCTCACTCCAGTATTTCTCTTCTCCCCTCAGGCCTCCTTGTTTTCAGCTGGTTTGCATCCTCAGAGGTGTACAAAGCCCTGGATCATAAGTTTTCAAAGAGACTCGGTAAGACTAAATGGAAACCTTCCAATTTCTAGATATGAATGCTATTTGTGGGATAAAATGGTTTCCTTTCTGCTCGAGCAGTGGGAAAGTCATGCTATTGCTCCGTTCTGGGTAATTTTTCACTTCTTCCCATACTTCATGGCTTGTAGTGGTATTCCTCTACCTCATATAGAGAATAGAAAATGTCAAAGATTTTTTGTTGCGTGTTGACAAAGAGCAGAGATCTGATTAGAAATTGTATCAGATCTGTTATTGGTTCAGCAGTGTAGAGTCATATCTATAATATGGTTATCAAGGAAAACTAAGTGATTATGCAGAACTTGCAATGTCTGTAATAATGGCTGTGAGGTTCCAGACATTTATCTATTGTCTGTTTAATGAGAAATAATCCTACTGTGTCTGGGCAAGGGTAAAGCGTGACTTGGTTGCCATTAGCAGACTACACTGGCCACAAAAGAGGTGGCCCAGGGCAAGTACTTGTAATTAAGGCTCTGCTTATAAAGGGGGTAAAAAATAATGAGCTGGCCTTGGAAAAGCAGGAGAAAGAGGCTGCAATATGGCTTCCAGGGTGGTAATGGTCTTCTGTCCTGGTGACAACAATCTGTTGCAAAGGGATGAATTCTGCATTGCAACCAGTGACACAAAAGGGAAGAAAAGATTGTCTGCTTCCCAGGGTGACCCATGCTGGGCTGTCATGGGGGGAAACAAAACAGATGGGATGAGGAAGGGAAGCCCTCTTTTCCAGGCTTCCTGAAACTGGGATTATTGCCTTCAAATCACTTCTGAGATAGTTTTAAAAGGCACATTACATCTTGCTGTAAACAACCATGCTGGGATGTGAATAAGACAGGCAGCTCCTGTGTTGTACTCTACTCCAGCCTGAAGAACATCAGCAGTATTATCTTCCCATGGGTCTAAAAAAGAAGTCTGAGTTTATACTGAAGAGAGGAATATGATGGGAATAGAGAAACAAGTGAAGACCTGCACAAAGAGGGGGAAAGGAGGTGAACAAAATAGGAGAGAGGGGTGTTCTTTTTTTGGAAGAAGGAAATTTCTTTTTTGCCAAGATTTGTAGGGTTTGGCTGCCTTCTTTCCTGCCCTCAGCACAAACCGGTGCCAACACTTTTTCCCTATATACTTCAGCTGGGAAGCATGGATTCCCTATTTCTTTTCACGCACAGGAACAAACACACACACACATTCTTTTAAAAGATGGCAATCAGTGTCTTCTGCCAGGTCTTCATGGTTTGAAATGGCTGTTTGTTCAGCTCCCTCAAGTGTAAAAAGTGTTTTATCTCAGACCCTAAGTTTTCAGTTACAGTTCACTTTTACATATTTTGCAGTTTAATTTTACATCTCATGGCACAAATACAGAAGGAAATATTTTTAACTTGCTGGTTCTAGCCCTTTAAAATCACAAAGCTGTTTAAGAAAGTATACTAATAAGCTACTTTTCAGTAGAAGTGATAGCTAAAACAATTCACTTTACTTGCAGCAGGATAAGAGGTTAATTGATGTATCTTTTCCATCCAAGTGCATGGAGAAAGTCCCACTCCACTGGGA
Organism: Phaethornis superciliosus; assembly: GCA_023637945.1. Classification (NCBI taxonomy): domain Eukaryota; kingdom Metazoa; phylum Chordata; class Aves; order Apodiformes; family Trochilidae; genus Phaethornis; species Phaethornis superciliosus. The sequence continues at coordinate 57,430,396 of JAJQWJ010000001.1, read as the reverse complement.
CACAGGACTTCCAAGCATGGTGGAAAAAACAAGCCAGAAATGTGTACACCATACCTCTTATGTAGCCAATGCAAAATATTTTTAATCTAGAAGGACTGATAGACTTTTGCCTGCAATGAATTAACTTCATAAGCAAATAGCAGCATATTTACATAGGGCTATTGGAGAAGCAAAACCAAGAGCAGCAAAACATTCAGCTCTGAGATGATTCAGACCTTTAAAATTTGCTCCTTAAAATATAGTAACACTCCTTTTTTAGATAATATATGTTGTTTTTAATATATGGTATCCTTACCCTGCTTGGTTGGCATCTTTTGTACAGTACAATGAACATACCCACTACTCTGTCATCTTCCTCCCCCACTTTGATCTGTAACTTGCTGGGTTTAGAGTAAGGCTGAGCAGCCCTGAGATACATTGCAGCCCAGGAACATGTCAAAGACCTTCTGGGCTGCAGAAACACTTTTTCTTGACTCCACAGAACAAGCTAATAAACTCTGGGAGAAGATGCTAGAAAATACAGATCTTTCTTGGATAAAGGAGTCAAGAAATTCAGTTTTCTCATGCCACTTATTGGCACAGCACAGTTTTTTTTTAACCACAGCTTCAGTATAGTGAACAAAAAATGGAAATTTGGAATGAGGAATGTTCACATGGTCATGGTGATGATGGACTGGGTGTTTCTGTCTCAGAGTCACTGCATGCATCTCTGATGCCCTGTGTCCATCACAGGCAGCTGCCAGGGGCTGCAGGCACAACATGTGGTCAGGGAAACATACCCAGCACCCAGCTGATTTCTGAAGTCAGCTTAACAAAACTAAATCATGTGAAAAGTTAGAAAGCATTTATTCTTTTTTTAGCCCTGAAGTTTTTGGGTTTGCTGCTTAAGGATGAGAGTCTGTGCCTGTATTTTCTTTCTGGTTGCTAAAGCATTAATGAGCTTTGGTGAGAGGGGTTGGCTTAAACACTGCACTCCCTCCATCAGCTGAAGGCTGCTGTATTTAGATTGCTGCATATATCTAAAATAGGCCTGTGTGTAGTTAATCTTGTGGGCAGGCTTTCTTACTTCAACAGCCTTATGAAGTTTCTTTTAGCAGGAGAGAGAGGAGCAGGCAAAATGGGGGGGGGGAGAGAGGAGTGCCGTTTTGTAACAAAACTGAAAGGGGCTGTCAGGAATTAATATGAAGGTTATCCTGGTTTACTCTGGGCAACCTTAATAATTCAACAGAGCTCTTTAGTCAGGGTTTCCCCTGCTGTTTCATGTATGAGAGTTTCTTGAGGCCATTCAATGTGACAGCTCCTAAGAAATACAAGGCATAGGAGGGGATGGTGCCTGTCAAGAGCATGAGCTGACAGTCCCTATTAACGTGCAGGGAGGCTTTTCCCAGGAAAATCCTTTGATGTCTCCAACTCTTGGTCACAGGTCACAGGCCTCTGGCTTTACATGTCATGCCTCTGTCTGGAAAGAAAGTGCAGACTCTTTTGCTGAGCCCCATGGTCAGGCTGTGTAATTATTGTTCCCTCCCTAGGAGCGGAAAGAACAGGACAGTGCCTTTAATCACCCTGGGGCAGTTGCAGATCTTCTGAAGTCACTGGCTGGGATCTCTCACAGAATTCATGTCAGCCATCCAAGATAATCTTGGAATGGAGAGGTTCGGATCCAAGCTCCAAACTTTTTTTTAAATTTTAGCCAGAATCCCACTGAAGTTGATGTAAATTTTGCTTGAGCTGATACGGAATGAGTTGACTTTCTGTGTTCTGAGAAAGCTGCCAGTTAAATAATTAGCATTGCAAGCTTTTCTGTACGCTCCGTTTTGCTAACTTGCACACAATATAGGAGTCTGGTAAAAGTTCCAGTAAAAGTAATGCAGTAATCAGAGAAATAAATATATGACATGATCTATATTGCTGTGGCATTTCATATTTCGGATGGTAAAGTTTTGAGGCCATCTTTTGTTGCCTGGAATAAGTAACAACAGTAACATGCTGTTAAGCTCATAATACTCCTTCAACCTTACTAAGTAGTGAGCCAGTGATATTTCAGTGCAGCATCTCTCCACTGGAAGACCAAAGCTCAGCATCTGTGAGACAGGCTTTGGAAATGCCATCTTTGAAATTTTGCTTGGAAAAGAAAGCTTATGAAGGAATGGAATATTTGATACAACATTTACACGCTGCTGCTTGCTAGCAAAGAAAGCATGGTAGGCTGTGGCTGGCAGCACACCCAGGGGATAGGTTCTGCCATGGGGTTCAGTGGTGAATGGGCAGAGTGAGGGCAGGACCAAAGCTGAAAAGCCAGCTGCTCTCTCCTGCACTGTTTCCCAGTGTCTCTTGTTCAGCCTTCAACGTAGGTCAAACTGGAAAAGTAGCTCAGGTGGAGATTGCTGCCAGGCACTGACCAGCCCTGCAGATGGGGCACTGGCAGCAGCTGCTGCTCAAGATCTCCCTGCCCAGGAGACAGCTGCTGCTTTACAGCCTGAACCTCTGAGCTGTACTGGGGTGTTTAGGCAAGTGTCTTCATGTTGGGGCATCATATGGCCGTGCAGTTGGGAGATCATCACAGGTGATGATCATGTCACAGGTGATGATCACTCAGTTTCTCAGGGAGCTGCTGCTTTGCTGTTGTTGCAGCAGCAATGGCTTAGATACAGGGCTAGTCTGGACTACACTTTTTTGGACCACACTAGTTTTTACAAACTGGCTCTGGAGTTGGCTTTTGAACCAGCTACGACAAGCACAGCAAGAGTTACTGGGAGAAACCACACAGACTGCACTACATGGGAGGCCAAGCTCAACGATCCTCATCTTCAAATCTGTTTGATTTTGTACAAGTGCTCTGCAGTGCTTTAGTAGTAATTGAAGAGATCCAAAGCAATTATTCTCTTTGAGAAATGAGATAGTAATGATGGGAGCTAAAGAGTCCAAGTGATTAGGCTGATAGTAGTGAAGGATTTCCGTGTATTTGTTATCATGTAGTATAGATTATTAGTGCTCACAATATGACCTTCTCTTGTACTGGTTTTACATGTGGATTTCCATATGATATGATATAACCAGGTTTCTTTCTGCAGCTTTTAGGAAAATACATGTGAATGTGCAAGGGTCTATCACCAGCATGTGAAGGTGACCCACTCCTTCTATGGCACTGAGTTACCAGGTTTTCATAACCCCATCATTCACTGGGTCAGTTTTGGGTGCTGTGTTTGCATTGGAGTAGACAGGAAAGGGGACAGAGATCCTTGTGTCTAAACTGGCTTATTTATAAAAGATCACCCACGCACTACTTTCTTACACTATTAATGTCTTCTGGGTACACAGAACAATCTTTGCAGTCATCAGCTCTGAATCTGGACTCTTAGCAGCTCTAATCTGAGCTCAGAACATGCTACATTCTTCCATGTTAAAAACTAATATGTTTTTCGGGTAGATTTAATTTTAAACAGCTGATATACTTACTTTGTATATAAAAAAACAACTCTGCAACCTGTATTTGTATCATTGCACATCTCAGTCTTTCTCAAACTTGACCCAGTTTAACCTTTCCGTGTTTTTTTTAACAGAAATATCATACAATCAAGCAGACTAAGGTGCAAAGTAATTAAGTGACTTAGTCAAAGTAGAGTACACTGGAAAAAAAAATACTGTGAGAAAGGAAACACTGCTTCTGTCCACAAAACCTTAAGTTTGTGTGCAGTCTTGAAGTATAGAATAATATTTTGTGTGTTTTTACACACTGACCACCCTACTACAACATGCCAAATGATCAGCCCTGCACTTTTTATTAAGCCTATGTGCTTAAGAATATGCAAGTGTATATACAAGTGTATATACAAAAGATATGCAAGTGTATGCAAGTGTAAGCACAGGCAGGATTTCTCTTGCCGTCTCTACAGGGGGATGCCACACTCCATGAGCATGTAGCTCTGCAAAGCTTTAGGGAATAAACGTGCTTCCTCAGTCTGCTGTAGTTAACATCCTGCCATCCATGTCAGCTTCTGATATTTTGAAGCTAAGAAGTTGTGCCCTGAGATTTTCTAGGGTTTTTTGGTTTTCTTTTTGTTTTTACCACTTCTGTGACTGTGTAGAGATGACAAAGTGATGAAGTGGTTACAAGCTGGCCAGTTTCAACACACAAGGTTTTAAACCCAATGGCTTTTATGAAACTGAGGGCACTGGGTCTGGGCAAGAGCTGAAAATAAACCCAGTAGAGAAAGACTGCTCTCTAGCTATTGCTCAGAGTTCTGCTGAGTTTGTTTTGGACTCTTCAGCTAACTTTACAATCTAATCTTGGATACATCATTTTACCACTGTAAAAATGGCTTTTGTCAGTAAGCTTCACTCATGTGGGGCTACACCACTTAGCTCTGATTAAACACAGGCTGTCCCACAGAGGAAAAGGAAGATTTAGCAATCCTGCTTCTATCATTAAGGCATCATATAATTATACATCAATAGCGACTGCTTACCTGTCCTGCTAGTCAGGACACAAATGCAGAGAGGGAGGCCCCGGTGTGGCTCTCAGGTACCTTCTGTCTGAGTTTTTGTAGGATGTCCCCATTTTTCTTCTGCCTGCTGCAATGCTCATGCTCTCTGTAACTGGTTGGTCATGCTGTATTTGTCTATGTACCCTGTAAGAGCTCACACCAACATGTGAGGCTCAAGTTCCTCCCACTGCACCCAGCTGGGGCTGCCCAGCTGCAGAGCTTCACATGCTCTCCCTTCCCCTTTTCTCCATCATTCTTTCCTTTCCAGGCTTGGGGAAGAAGCTCTGCAAATGTGAGAGAACGAGAATAGCTGTGTGGATCAATCCCAGTTATATTTCCCATCACAAAATGCTTCTAAGAACTACACTTTTTCCGCCAAGAAAGCTTTCTTTTTTTTCCCCCACTCATGGTGGCTGCGTATTTGCCAACTCTTGAAAGGTTTGGGTTTTTAAATAAGGCTGGCCAATTTTGTAATCCTTAAAAGTTTTGTAATTCAGCTATTGATCAGCAGGGGAACCAGAGCTGTTGGCCAGTAGAAGCTGCTCATGCTTGGTTCAGTGGTGCAGCATGCAGGGGTGTGAGCTGAGCTTTAAAGCATCACTTCACTCTACAATATTAAGCTTGTCTTTCTACATGAAGAAGCCAAGGTACTGATACTGGTGTTAAGTGATCTTTCCCCAGGCTGATGGCAGAGAACTCTATTAAAATAATGTTGTGCTTTACTTCCATGTCTGTGCCCAGTCCACTATCCTACTCCCTCAGGACTTTGAATCCAGGATCTGTTCCAGTTCCCACAGTCAAGAATTACATTTACTGATGCATTTTTGCCTGAACATAGTTTCTGGCATTTAGAACCAATTATGGAGGGCTCCTACACCATCCAGCATGAATGCAAAAACTGGGTAGGCCAGCAGAGGGGAACCAGGAGAGAAGACAACTTGAGAAAGAACAATTAGCAAAATAATTGCAGAAATAACATATCATTATTTTTTTTTAAACATACTTTCTAATTATAACAATGCACCTCTGGTGACACAGCTTTCTGTCAACACAGCATCTCTACAGAGCTGGCATAACTTCTTAAATGGCAATTGAAACCTGTCCAGATGCTTTATTTAAGGAAGCAAAGCACCTGCCCCCTGATTGTCCTGCACAAGCTCCTGCTGGCACCATGAGTATCTTTGGCTTGCAGCTCCAACCTGCAACCCTGTTAGAGCAGGATCCCATGGACATCTTGAGGTTGCAGCTGGGAAGCAGGCACTGACAACAGTGCAAAGACTGGAGAGCTCAGTCCAGCTCTGGGAGAGGGAATTGCCACCATTGCTGGGGTGAGAAGTGTGTGGGTACTTGGTGAGAGAAAAAGGGACACATTATGCAAGCCCACACATCTTTTTATTTGTCTCCATGTGATCCATGGCAATCATGCAAAAAGTGATGAAATATACCTCCTGGAAATGCTCAGCACAGTTTGAGTTGGTCATCACAGGGCTTGAGACAGATATAGCTGTCTGAATCTCTACAGTGCTCCAGATGGTCTTTTGATCCCTCTTTTTTTCCTCTGCTTTAGGGGGAATAGCCAAGCCAGTCAATCCCCTACCACTTCTACTTTATATGAAAGACTTTGGCATCAAGCTATCTTACCTTTGTGTCCGAGACCTTCCCCAGAGTGCTGTAAAACATTGTCTTTCTCTTGTATCATCAAAACAAATCAGTAAGGGAGCTCGAATCCTCAGCTTATTCTTCTCTCTTTATTAAGTGCTGCTACATGAGATGGCTATCTGTGGTTAGAAAGCAAATCAGCACCTTACTGCAAAAAGGCAAATCACAGGATTTTATTTCTACAGATACCTGCTGTTCATAGCATCAGGTTAAGTAAATTTCAAGTATTATAAGGAGTTCCTTGCTGTATAGGAATAATCTGCGAAACTGGTGTGTAGTGAAGAGGGGAGAGAAAGGGTGGATGCAAATGGTAGCAGAACTTAGATGGAATATACTAGCACTACAGATGGTTAGAAGACTTCAGACGTTTGAAGGAATGCTTTTTAACCTCCAGAAACATAGAACATTTGGGAAAGAAGTTGAATTTTTGTGGCATTTTAAGATGAGTTAGAAACATTGATACAAGATTTGCAGAGTTGTGTTAAAAGATTGTTATCTGGAAATATGGAATCCATTTTTGGCTTATAAATATATGAAAAGTAACAGAATTTGTGCTCCAAACAGAAAATCCTTCTTATAATAATTTGTTAATTACAAGTTATCTATCTGTTGTATATCATGGCATTGTAGCAGATTGTTCCTTTCCTTCCATGACCTGGAGCACTTTATTTCCTATCCCCACCCCCTAACATATATAGTTAACTCTTTCGTAACAAAATATTCTGTTCACCTGCATTTTGAACAATCAGTCTGTTGTGGCAGAACTGAAATATAGTAGAAAAAAAATGGCATAGGGATGCAAAAGAGCAAGTGATCATGGTGGATTTGATGGTGGACTGTTCCGTAGATGAGGAATTGGTTGGGTGGCAGCATCATGGGGGTAGTGGTCAACGTCTTGACGTCTAGCTGGTGACCAGTGACAAGTGGTATACCTCAGTGGACTGTATTGGGATACTGTTTAATATCTTCATTAGTGACATAGACCGTGGGATCAAGTGCACCCTCAGCAAGTTTGCAGACGACACCAAGCTGAGGGGTGTGGTTGACATACCTGAGGGATGGGATGACATCCAGAGGGACTTAGACAAGCTTGAGAAGTGGACCCATGTGAACATCATGATATTCAGCAAGGCCCAGAGCAAGGTTCTGCATGTGAGTCAGGGCAATTCCTGGTATCAGTACAGGTTGGGGAATGTAAAGGATTGAGAGCAGCCCTGCAGAGAAGGACTTGATGTTACTGGCAGATGGGTAAGGCAATGAGTTAGGGTTAGGGATCAAAAGAAGTATATCCAGCAGGTCAAGGGAGGTGATTCTCCTCCTCTGCTCTCGTGAGACTCCACCTGGAGTACTCTATCCAATTCTGGAGTCTCCAACACAAGAGGGACATGGGGCTGTTGGAACAAGTCCATAGTAGGACTATAAAAATGATCAGAGGGTCAGAACACTTCTCCTGTGAGCAAAAGCTCAGAGTTGAAGTTGTTCAGCCTGGAGAAGAGAAGGCTCTGGGGAAACCTTATAGAAGTCTTCCAATACCTGAAGGGTGTCTACAAGAAAGCTGGGGAGCAACTTTTCAGGATATGCAGTGGTAGGAGAAGGAGCAATGATTTTAAAATGGAAGAGGGCAGATTCAGATTAGATATTAGGAAGGACTTCTTTCCCGTGAGGGTGGTGAGACACTGGAACAGGTTGCCCAGAGAAATAGTAAAAGTCCCATGCCTGGAAACAGTCAACATCCAGTTGGACAGAGCTCTGATCTAATCGAAGATGTCTTTGCTCACTGCAGAGCTGTTTGACTAGATGACCTTTAAAGCTCCTTTCAACTCTAATCAATCTATGGTTCTATGATAATCAAGACAGGAGCCCCATTAATACTTGGAAGGCTGTGGCAGTTTCCTCTGACAACCTCTGAGTTCTCAGTCCCTGAGGCATCTTTCATCTGGGAGAGCCCTAATGTGTATTGGCAGGCCCTACATGTTAAATACATCCTGTTTCTTGATTTTATTCGGATCAGCACTCTTCAAAGCAACACATCTCTCAGCTGAAGGAAATCCCCACTCTATCAATGGCGTGTCTGGTGCTGCTTTCACTCTTATCACCATGAAATCAGGACTTGTATGGTTACTGCAGGAAATTTAGAGGATGTCTCACAAACACACAACATGAATTGCGTCAGGTCCAAAGCTGTAAAGGAAAAAGACGGGGGCTTCAGCGCCCTGCTTGCTTCCTTCTTACAGTGTCATCTGTTTAATATGCAGAGCATTTATCTCTACAAATTCTTTGGTTTGGACTGCTGTCTCCTGGTTTTCTTTTATGTAACCGTAAGGAGCCACTTTGGCATGTGTGTAAGTATTACCCTTAATGGAAGCATTAGTGTCACTATTGCTTAGGATGGGAATGACCACAATGCCCTAGGGAAATAAGAAATGGAGAGTTTGCCAACTCAACTGACTTTCAGATGGAGATGACTCAATAGTATTTGAGGATTAGCACAGGATTTCTTCTCTCTGTGCTGCCTGCTCCAGCTGATCTGGGTCTGGCTTTGCTGATAAGCAAGTATTGATATTGAACAGAGACAGGCCACAAAAGGCCTCCCTAAGCTCATTGACAAGGGGATATTACCACTGAGACACCACTGTGTCTGCTAGGGTGCCAAAAGGATTACCACTGTGAGAATAAAATGAGGAAATAGTGTATTGTTTCCATAAAGTAGCACATCATAATTTCTTCTTGAGGGTATTAAAGCCATGGAGTATTATAATAATACTCAGATTTATTTTACACTGGAAGATTTTTCACTATTGTTCATAGCATTAGTCATCTTCCTTTGCAATCTACTTGAAAGCCTGATGATCTTAAAATGACATTTTGTCATTTTAGAGTCTTTTCTTCCTTCTTCTTTTCCTTGCCATTATGAAATAATAAGTAAAAGAGGAAAGAAAATAACTTATTTTCTGTGCTGGGTATAACTCTTGGTAAACAGCCCTGTTTGCACTCTGTTTAGTATGCACATACCCATACCCATTATTTTCAGGACCAGATAAGGACCCTGTGGTAAAATTGCTATATAGAAAACAGTGATAGCTTTGGAAACTTTAAAAAAAAAATTAAAAATTAAAAAAACATTTAAAAATTTTTGTAAAACATAGACTTTTCCAGTTTAATAGCCGCACAAGAAAGTAGAGGAGATCTACAGGAATCCAGCAATAAGACGAGAGAGCCATTGCACCTTTCTATGTATCAGTGGCTTAATGAAGAATGTTGAAGATTGTGAAGTGATCCATTTCTGACAAGGAGACCTCCTGACCTCCTAAGGATCTCCCTAAACAGAGAAACTGGATGCACAAGACATTAGCTTCTTGCAAAAATCCTTCAAGAGTACGTTGCCAAAGGAAATCACTGCTGCTGTGAAAAGTAATAAAAGACTTGGGAAGCAATTGAATTCCTGATGAAAAACAGTCTAACACAGCCCCAGGAATCCAGGTTCTGAGCAGCATCACTGTGTGGACAATGTGCTCTCTCTACTGCCCTGCAGTTGCAGGGTCCTGACCAGATGTTTCAAAGAGACAGCATGGCCCTGATAGTGTCAGGCATAGCAGATAGACAATTTTCAGAAGTCTCTGTGGAACTGGCATGCACAAATCACCTCTGATTTTAGGTTGAATTTGTGCTGTAATCTTACATGCTTCAGAAAACTTCTGACGGTGTCTATGTTAGAGATGTGTTTTGTTGCTATGCTTGAGAAAGCTCTCTGGAAACTGAACTTAGGCATGGAAACACTTTGCTTTTCTGGTTTTGGGACATCATGCAGTCTTTTCAATACATCCATTTGTTTTATATGCAAAATAATCTTTTTTTATAAAACGGAAGGGAGGGTGGTGAGGTATTCTTTCTTTTTTCTTTTTTTTTTTAACTCCTATTTTTTTAATTTCCTGATTTATGAAATTTCACATGAAAAATACCAAAAAATGTTTGAACGTGTGAACCTCTTGAGTTGAGAACTGCAGCAAGTGAGGGAAAAGCCCAGCAAAATTTCTAATTAATTTTAGAACTAATTGTTTTATTTTGCTTTGAATTTGTCCCAAGAAATACGAAGCTATGCCAAGCTTGGGAATGTTGAAACCAGAGTAAAACACTGAAGATGTATTTTCAAAAAGAGGGAAGTGAGAGCTTATTTATTATTATCACCAATGTGGAGAACCATCCTACTGGATTTGGAGCTCCCTAACACAGCTGTTCCTCCACCTAAGTCCGCTCCCACATTTGTACCAATATACCTGAAGGCAGAAAGGAACCTGTGGGAATATTTTAAAATGTGGATATATTCCGTAGTCTATCCACAAAAGGATGTGAGGGGTACCACTAAGTGGCCATTGGCAGGTAAAGAGCATCCCTTGATCTTTTCCTCTGCCTCTGGGCAGAAGTAAGTGTGCCCTTAAGGTGAGGTAGGAGGATAATCTCTCCACATTGGTTTTCTATCTTGCTGCCCCCAGCATTGCTCAATTGTGTCTGCCAAGAGCAGGAAGCAGATACAGGCTGGTGTGATCAGTCCATTAGCTGATGGCATGGATAACAAGCTCAGGAGAAATCCAAGTACAGTTCACAGATATTAGCCAGTTGAGTTTGGTTCCCTCCTGATGCCACCGCACATTAGAAAGTAACGCAGCAAGAGGTTTAATTGAACATTTTGTTCTTGTTTTCTAACACACGTCAACAGGTTTGCTGAGATAATTTGTGTCTCTGTGGAGTATATGCTTGAGAAAAAGCAGGTAGGTGCCTGGCTGCTGTCAACGTGCTGAGGGAATAGGTTGCTTACCCTCCCATGCCCTTCCAAAAATATCAGCCAGGAAGGGTAACTGCATGTTAGTGAGGGGCTGACAGTGCCAGCCTCTTTGCTGTTGTTTTCAAGGTCATCTCTAACTGACCTTTCCTTTGCTTCATTTAGTTGCTCACATCACTTCTCATTGCTGGAATTTCCGTGTGTTCCCACACTGTCTTTTGTTAAGTCAATTCCTGCTTATTTCCTCCCTTTTCTGCTTGTGCCGCCTTCTCCTCTTCCTCCTCTCCCCCTTCACTCCTGCCTTCTCGCTTCTCTTAAAACCCACTCATTCTCCTTTAGCTTGTTCATTATTTCCCTACCATGAAATATAAGCCAGCTCTCTGATCTGCAGCTCCATGGCCCAGATGCCCACTGTTTTCCCAGATAGTTTTCAGGAGCAGCTGTTCCACACAGCAGTAGTCTACTTCTGCATGGTGGGAGGCATCTGCTCTACTGCAGCTTGAGGAATGCAACAGGAGCTGCTGCCTCTCCTGGAAGCAGCCTGTGGGCTGTATATCAGCTGTGCAAAGTGCTACAGACCTTCCCCTGAGCAGTTTTGTGCCTGGCCCATCATTAAGTAGGTGATTTGTCTCCATGCAAGCAGTAGAAAGACACTGGTGTACACAGTGGCAAAGTATAGCTTGGTGGTTGTAGAGCCAGCAGCTCTCCTACCTGTGGCTCTGGAGTGACACCATACCACTTAGCAGATTTGTCTTGCTTCTGAAAGAGATGTTGCCTCCTGGCTTTGTCACATTTACAGCCTCGCTTGCCTGCTAGGGCAGGATCTGTACTTACAGCAGGTGAATGCCATGCTGCATGAGAGCTGCATGCCATGGGAGCTGTGCAGAGACAGATTTGACCTGATGTGCTAAGACCTCAGGATGTCCACAAGGATCTTCTAACAGCAGGAAAATGAGGTCCTAACCTACTCAAGCTGTGCCTGTATGAAAACACTTGCTGCTGAAAATTAAAAGCATGTGTAGATGATGCAGAAGGAGACAATAAGGTTTTCTAGTAAGCAAAGGAATCTGCTGGCAGCTTAGACTGCTCACATTGCAGAGAAGATCTCTGGTGGCACTAAAGACAACCAATAAAATCTATAACAGCAAAGCCACCAATAACTCCATTATTAAAAAAAAAATAATAAAATTCTATTTAATTACATTGCCCAACTCATTAGGAAAATTTATATAATGAGAGGAGGACAGTCTGTGCCTTTGCTTTGACAGACCCAAAATCAAAATTCCTGGTAGGTTTACCATCCCCTATCCTGAGTGGATAGGAGTGTTACTCTCTGCCATACTTGTGTCATCCTGTTTAAATTTAGTCTCTGTGTGCTTTGCTGGAGGGAGATTTCCCTGTGACATCATCAGTTGCTTAGGTTTTCTCTCCTTCCTTCCCAAGCCAACAGCTTGCAGCTCAGTCTTCCCAGCAAGGAGAGGCAGTGCCAGACAGCAGAGGGAAAGGCCAGCCTCCATGCAGCATCCCAAACTCTCTGAACAAGAGAGTTTTGCCAGGTCCCATTGCCTCCCAAGCAACATCATCTACTACCAAACCATGATGGAAAAAATGTTGGGGGAGTGTAAATATTGCTGTTTAAAATTGTCCTGGAGGCAAATGGTCAGGGCTTTTCAATAAATGTAATACATTTTTTATTGTAAGTGGTACCCAGAAGGGTACTATTTGGGAAGCCCAGCTGTGAAGGAAACCTGTGTGTCTTCCAAGCATGTCTCAGGGTACTCTGACCCTTCCCAGCTCTGGGACATCCTATGCCACATTCCTCTCCACCCTTCTTAGACAGTGCAGGGCAGAGAAGAGACATTTTCCCATCTCTTTACTTGCTAGGCAAGGAGCCCATGTTCCTCTGGAGTGTGAAAAGCCCACAGAGGAGGAACTAGCCACACAAGCACATGGCAGTGAAGCAGAAACACTTACAGGAGTTTGCAAACCCTGCTGGATCCTGTCCCAAGGCTTCTGGCTGGGACAGTGTTGCCTCCCATGACTCTGCCAGAGCAGGGTTACAGAGCTCTCTCTGATGCTGTGCAAAGAATATAAGGGGAGGGAGTTTCATGCTAAAACTGCTTCCCCCAAGACTGGTAATAAATTGCATCCCACCTCATGCCAAGGTCCTCCAAGAGCACATGCCTAGTTGCTGTACACAGTAACAAGTAATCTGGAGTCCTTCTAGCAGTAAACAGCTCACTAGGATGCCCCTCTTAAACAGGACCAAACCTACTCTTGAGTAGACTGTCATTAAAGTGAGGAGATTTTTGTTATTTCTCTTATGCAAGGTAGAAAGCACAGGTTCCTGAATGCAGCACATTTTCACCCAGCACAATGTATGCAATTGCCCCAAAGTCTTTGAAGGCTCTACAACTCTGATCATCCTGGGCAGGTAAAAGTGGATGGCTCTGTTCTGCTCATGATTCCTGGATAATATATATTACCTGCTTCTTGGAACAACTGCTGCATAAACAGACCCTGCTACTGAAGCACTCACTAGTGCATGCATTTGCTGATGTTGTGAAGTCACCGAGCATGCCAGGACTGGGCGGGAAGTCAGCACAATGCCTCAAGATACATTATCGACTGTAAATGTGGCAGGAAGTCATTAAAGATTTCCTGAGCTGTTCCCTGGGAAAAGACTACCTCCAGGCTCTGGCAAATCCAGAGTGTTTGTACTGCCAGGGCTAAGAAATCAAAAGAAAAATTGCACTAATAAAATGGTGTCAGCAGCTTCAGTAGGGAGACCTCTGCTCCAGAATGATTACCTGTGCCCACAGGGTCAGGCTGGTGATGGATGATGAGATTTGGGGGACTTGTGCCAAGGGGCTATTTGTAGCTCACTTACTCCAGCCAGTCTCATCCCAGCCTCCTTTTAAGGCTCTAGGGACTAAGAGGGGTACAGACACAGACTGGTCTGAATTCGTTGTCTCCAAAGCCCTGGAGGTGAAAATAAATGGCATCTTATTTTCAGAAGGCTATTTGCTTGTTCCATGAGCTCTCAGCTACAGATCCACAAGAATCACAGACACCAAGCTCTTCCCTAGGAGAAAAAGACAATTTCCTGTCACCAGGAGGAAATCAGAGGCTGGGACAAGAACTTAGGCACTGATGGAGGACAAAGCAGGCAGGCCAAGGCAAGGAGCCTCAGCTTTTGTAGGGAACTTGTTCAAAAAGATATGAAGGGGATTGGGACATGGACTGACATAGACATGAGGAATTCATGTGACTTGTCTCCCTTGATGTATGGAGTAACTCTCACTTTTGTAGCTGCAGATATGTCTGTCTTGAAAAACATTTATATTTTGAGAGCAATATATTTCTATCTTTTTTTTCCCCTTAAATCTCAACAGTCAGTTTCTGGTCGAGACTCAAAGGCTGTCTTGGGGAGGTACTCGGAAATCTCGTTTCTGGGCTGTGCCTTCAGGTAAAAAATACATATTAAAAAAAAAAAAAAAGATAACTGTACTAACTGTGAGGTAATTTAACTGCTGAAAAGCTTAATGTTATGGGTAAAAAAATAAAAAAGTTATCATATTATGGTCAAGGGAAACAGCCAAATAGTTACATTTTACAGTGATCATTTTCTCACTGGAAAAGGTGAGCAGAGTAAGAGTAAAAAAATACTAAAAAAAAAAAGTTAAGATTATACAGCCAAACTTTCAGTTGTGGGTACCTGCAAAATCCTACCAGTGAACCTGTAAAATCTTGTAGTCTGCTGTGTCTAGAACTACTAGCATGCACCTTGCTAAGTCTAATTCTGAGTGCAGAGAACAGCAGGGACAGAACCAAGCAGTTTGAAGCAGCCCCTGAACTCGATCGTGATGTGTATGAGGATTTTTCCACTATTTATTTTCTACATGCTATTTCAGTTTAGGACATATGTTCCCTAAATACAGAGCCTTGATTACAAGACTTCCAAAGATGACACAACTTTTTATGCTGTTGGATCATATGCTGCTTATTCTGTAACAGGTGTATTATGTGTGTTATGTCTAACACAGAAAATATTACAATTTAAAAAGATGCATCATCAGAATCTGTAAACAAAATAGTTCATGAACATTAACAGAATCAAAGAATATTTAGGTTGGAAGATCTCCAAGATCATCCAGTCCAACCTTTGCCCAACACCACAGTCAACTACTAAACCATGTCCTTAATGACCAAGTCCAAATGCCTTTTAATACCTCCAGGGATGGTGACTCCACCCCTGTCCGGGGCAGGCCATTCCAATGCCTGACAGCCCTCTCAGTGAAAAAAATTTTTCCTAACATCTAGCCTTAACCTCCCAATTAAGCTTTGTTCTTTTAAAAATTATAATTTACAATCAGAATTATTTTTCTTTTCCCACAGTGTGTGGTTATAGAAATATTAGCCTCTAGGCTAGTGTAAGTTGGTCTTCCCTAACTAGAAAAAAAGTTTTTGGGATATGAGGCAGTCCATAGTGCTTTCTCCTATCTGTTTGGCTGTACCAGCATGCTGCATAGTGCCCACTTAAATGGCTAAAAGTGTTTTTCTTGTCTGAAACTCACAGCTTGTCTCTCACATATATGGATTCTCTTTCCACAGGAGAGAAAGAAAATACAGCTGTAAAACAAAGAGACATTTCTTCAGCAGGATTTCAAGGGGGAAAGCCTTCCTGCCAGGACTGCACAGAGCTAGGCTACATTCTCCCAGAAACATTCCCTGGGACTGGTGACACCATTCTTCAGACTCGGTCTTGCTGAGGAGGTTTCCACACAACGCTCCAACAATGAATTTCCTCCGGCGGCGTCTCTCAGACAGTAGTTTCGTGGCAAATTTGCCCAATGGCTACATGATGGACTTGCAGAGGCCTGAGAGCTCCACAAGCTCCCCTGCTTCTCCTGCCATGGAGAGAAAGCACCCGCAGCCACCTCAACCTTCTCACTCCCCTTCTGCTGGCACCAGCATCTTCAGCTCCATCTCCAGTGCCATGAAGCAAACCACGCAAGCAGCTGCAGGACTAATTGACCACTCGGCCAGCCCCACACCACCTGTGGTCCAGAAACCCAAGATCCTCCTGGTGATCGATGATGCACACACAGACTGGTAAGTATCAAGGCCTCCCTGCTGCCTTCAGCTCCACAAAGTCTGGAGGACATGAGGGATCTATGGGTCATGGGCTATCTTCAGGTGGTTAAGGAGGTACTTTCACATCGAGGTCACCAGATCTGGCCCTAAGTCAGTGTCTTTCCAGTGAACTGTGCAAATGCCATCTTCCATGGAAAAAATATTCAATATATGAGCACACTTACCTGAGCTGTCATGTCTAGCAATGGTCTTAAGAAGTTGTAGCTGAAGGTGAGTTAGTGGTGTTGTCCAGAACCTTAGCATACTGTTTGCGCCGCCTCTAAAAGTGAAAAGGGACTCAGTTTCTGCAGCTCTCAGTCTCTCTTGAGCTTTACTCTGTCTGAAAACTTCTAAATAAATTACTTTTAGAGAACCCAAGCCTACTACTGCCAATAGCAATGATTGGAGTTCACTTGCTCGTCAAGGGACGTTCAATTGCTAAACATAGTGGCTATTGGAAAAAGGGTCTCAGGTTCAGTCAAGCCTCTAATTTGTCTTGTTCATGCAGGTCTCTGTTTCTATACAGAAGTTTGAAGGTTTGTTTCCTGTGATACTGGGCAGCTGAGGGCACTTTCTAAAGGGTAGGACAACATGTCTTCCAAAACATTACATAAGTGACTTACTGCTTGCTGTGTGCTCCTTCTCAAAGCTGGCTGGTTTAGAAAGCTTTAGGCCATCTGGCCAAGAGACCTATTTGGTAAGAAAATCCAGAGCATGTGCTGGGGAGGTGTTCATAGTTTTGTCTGCCAGCTTGTCACACCACAGAAAAAAAGGAGAGGGTAGCAAGGGCAAGTGGACCATATTGAAGACTTGAAAATGGAAGTAGTTGCATTACCAGGACTTGGCCAAGGGAGTTTATTTTATTGTTCTTTCCATCCCATGCCACTCTCCAGTCAAGTTGTCACCTCTGACCTTCTCTGCTTTCCCGGGAGAGTCAGGACAAGGTGGGACCTGCCCCATCAGGTGTTTCTTCACAGAGCAAGAGCTTAGCTCTTGGTTAAAAAGGTGCAACAGCTGAGTGCAACTAGGTCAGACTTCTTCAGTCAGCTTGAAATGAGAGCAAAGGCAGTGGGATTTTTCTAGAACCCAACTTTTTAACAGAGTGAGAAAGCTCCTGATAATGTGGTCATTGTATCCAACATCTCACAGACCTGGTGTTTTCTGACAGAGCAGCAGCCATTTAACACCAGATAGTTCAATAGTCAATACCAGTCTGGCTCACACTTCATGTCTCTTTCCTAGGTGCACCTGCAAGTCTCCCAGTAGGCTGTTGCTCAACACCCTTCAACTCTGCTTAGGGTTTTTGCAGTTCCTTGAAGATGCTGCCAGGTGGCAGTCCCTTAACATATCATCCTCCAGCAGGGGATGGGAGTGCCTCTGATGCACAGCTTTAGCATCTGGGGCTTAGCCACCACTGCTTAGTCTAAACATTGTAATCAGAGAGGAAAGCCCTAGCTCAAAGGCCAATCTATTTTTTTTTCCTGCGATTAATGGTGCTGAAGGTAGCCTGGGCATGGGAAATTACAGGGAGGGGTTAGACTCTGTTCCAGTGTTTTCATGTTGGAAAATACACACTGCATTCAAATCCCTGCCTTTATATCTCCCAGCTGCTGTTCTCTCATCCAGATTTCACAGTTGGTGAGCTGAGCTTGCCTGAAGAGCAGCAGCTGGGGGATACAAAGAGGATGTATGGCTACTCGTGCTCCCTTCACTCCTACACTCGTGTGCAAACACTCCACACATCCTGCTGTCTTGACTGTCCCTCTGCTGTCTATAGCTAAGCATGCTAAACTGTGACAGGGGGATCTTTTCATTCCTCCTATCCTCTCTCCCCAGGCCTGCAGATATCAAATAATGCTGCTTGCAAAGGCTCCCTGCCTTCATTCTCTCTAAAGCTGTGAAAGCACCAAACGGAATTAACGTATGCATTCATGACCATATCCTGACATGGTTATGACTGGAAACCCAAGGAAACAACACTGATAATATCTGCCTGCCACAGATTTCCATGGCTCTTTGTAGCATGGACAGGAACACATGTC
Organism: Phaethornis superciliosus; assembly: GCA_023637945.1. NCBI lineage: Eukaryota > Metazoa > Chordata > Aves > Apodiformes > Trochilidae > Phaethornis > Phaethornis superciliosus. Next base: position 57,412,298 of record JAJQWJ010000001.1, on the reverse strand, counting down.
TAGAAACTTCCACAGGCTGAAGGTATCACGTGGCCCTTTCTCAGAGAGCATACCAATGCAGCCACTCCACCGTGCCACGAGTGATACTTGGCAGCTGATTTTTGTGTCTCCAGGAAACTTGGTGAGCCCTTGAGAGCAGCACTGGAGAGCAGTGGCTTCAGGGCTCTGTGGATGTTTATTCTTGGTGAGGTACTCCTGAGCAATGCCAGTCATCTCGGCCACAGCCAAGGTGTTATGTGAGCTCCAGGTGACCAGCCTGAGGCAGCAGTGTTTGCCTTGTGAGAGCAGAGCTGAAGAAGCTGGTTGTCCTGGGGTTCTGACTGTTCACTCTGCATCACATAAGGAATTGTTGACCCTCCCAGACTTTGGAGGGTGAACAACAGCCTGTTGTTACTGCTGTGCTGGTGATTTTGTGTTTGGAAGAAGCATTGCGTTTACAACTCATTTCACCTCTGCCTTTCTGGTCCTTGATGCTTGTGAAAGCTTTGCATTTGGTTTTCAAGAAACCCTTCCCTTCTCTTTTTGAAACAGTTAACTCTTCTAGAAAGAAAACCCCAAGGAAAAACTACTGAAGCACTACCTCTAGTTTAAGGATGGGGTCCTTCCACAATGCTTCCTCCCTCACAGCAAGTTACACAGGGTTTACAACAAGGACCAGCTTGTTCACAGACAGGAAGGGTGAGAGACAGTGAAATCTGTCATTTGATTTCTCTTCTCTAAATGAAAACACTTTCTCATAATTGGAGACTGTAGCAATATTGCCAAGCCAGACATTAATTTATCATCACTGTTTGTATTAGAGCAGAGGCAAAGAGCTGCAGTTGTGGGTTAGGATGAAGTGTTTCAAAAGTGTGTGATGAAACATCCTAACAACCCGAATAGGCGAGCGCCTGTTGAATGCATTTTGAAGTGACAAATGGCAATCCTTTTTATTTTTAAGGAGCTACTCTGTGTCTGATGGCACAGTACAGCACTCAGCTTTGCTCAAAGGTCTGGAGGAAGCCAAGAGCATCCATGGGAATCCATGGCCTGTCTTCCTCCATAAAATCCTTGCCACTCTTGACACACAATGTGCTGTGCTTTATTCCAAAGACAAAATACTATAAAAATAATGTGAGCCCCACAGAATAAGATCAGCTGCTTTCTGCATTAGCATTTTCAGCAGTAAAATAAAGGTAACTTCTATTAAAAGCAAGGGAACTCACCCAGCTTTCTTTTAAAGTGGCAATGTTTTGATGGATTTTTCCATCCTTCTCCAAACTCCAGCTCCAGCACACTGCAAGGAAGCACACAGCAAATCTGTCACATGCAGGGTGTGCACAAGAGGAAAACCCTATCTGTATAGCTTCCCCCTACCCTTGGCTTTGACAGGCAGCCCTCAGAGTTTCCCACAGCAGGGACAGTATTCCACACTAGGAAAAAACTCTGCTTTTCTTCAGTCATTGATGGTACATATCTCATCCGAGTAGCCTCCCCCTGGAGAATAAGGCACCTTCTTGTGGGCTGGGCAAACAGTATCTGTGTCTCAGGAGACTTCAAAAAACTCAACCCACAACACACCTACAGCAGCTGCCAGAAACAGGGAGCTCAGAGTTGGAGACAAGCACAGGCACAGACATGCAAACACAGCAGAAGTGAGTGGGACCATGAGGAGGAAGGGGGTGGCAGGACTCCATGTAATGGCAGGCGGGCCAGCTCCAGCGACCCAGCCTCAGCCAGGAGGAAAACATCCCACCTCTGGCAACCCTCTCACCCAACGTGCTGTTAAGTAAAATCATGCTCTTGCTGGATTGAATTTTTCAGCAGATCAAACAGGATTTAGTACTGTGAAATGCTGACCTCCATCCTCTGCAAAAGCACTCAGCTTTCCAGTCTTAATGCTTTGTGTTTCACCAGCTAATTTGGGAAGTGACCAGGCACAGCAAAGACAACATGTGCTAAAAACATTGCTTTCTGGAACAGACAGCACAACAAAATTGTTCTTTTTCATTTGTTAGGTATCTTGATTGCACTTGTGAAATGGTTAGTGACACTTTTCAAACCCCTTGGTGTGTTCTCACCAAACTTCAGGCTCTTTTGTGTGCTAAAAATGTTACACAGTGCCTTGCACAAAACACACGTGCCCTATGTGTGACAGTTCTATAAGCAAGAATTGTGCCATTTTTCACAGAAAAAAAAATCCACACGGAGAGGATATTTTACACTACAGAAAATTGCATTGTTGTTCTCCTATTTATTTTATAGACAAATCTGCCTGAACACACTGCTTCCAAAAATCTGAACATGAAGGAAGAGAAAAGCTGTGATTAATACTGAATGAAATCCTCTTATGAAATCTGAAATGGTTCTTTGTATAACAGTGATTTCATGATTCAGGTCTAATTACAGTCTGACCTGATAAGATTACTATTTCATATTGTTCAGAGGAAATTATCAGCCCATTTTTATTATAAAAAACTAGCTTTACCTCTGATAATACATTAAAATATTGCATTATTGAATATTATTATAATTATTAATATCAAATATATAATTTGCAAAAAAATATAATTGTGCAAATAATAAAAGTCTACTAGAAAATTTTAGTAACATGGGACTTCTTAAATTTTTTTTTTTTTTTCCCAAGGAATTCCTTTTCAAAAATATTCAATGAGTGTCATGAGTCATTTCATGCTTTTAGTAGCCTGAAGAAGATATAATAAGGATCCCATTCAGGGGAATATTTCTCTACCTAACTCAAATATAACGAAGTTCTGAAAAAGCTATGGATATTAATTTCTTTATCATTTCTTTTTACTACTATTATTATACTGAACTGACGCTTCAGACTTGACCTCTGGGATTTGGAAGTTTTGATGAGAAACTCAACAGCATCTAATATGATGGTAACTGCCAATGAATTACAATTAATTACCTTTATTCTAGAGAGGTGACCTTTTAAGATTTCACAAGTTCTGTGCAGTTGTGCAGCTATAATTTGAAAAAGTTTACAAGTAAAATTTATGTTTTCTCAAAACAATAGTTTTCTGTCTAAAAGCTTCAATTTTATTAATTTGGCTATTTCTCCCTGGGGCAGAATGTTTCAATTGCTATAATTCACGCCAAGTGTGACTTGAGGACAACATGGAATTTTAGGGAAAGAGGAGGCAAGTTTGTGTAAAACATGTGTATGAGAGCTCAGGCACTTGGAAGCAGCATGAAGAATTTCTGTATTCTCTAATATATAGTCAAAGGGGTGAAAAGAAGGTAAGGCTGTCAAAGATATTCAATAAATTGCATTTATCACATCACTTTCCAACCTGGTTTAGGTATATCACCATCATATCTGCCTGTATTTTTGTTCTGCATACGTAAAGCAGCTTGGGATCTAGTCCTCCGAAATGAAAGGTGATACAGAAATGAAAGGATTAGTATCATTACAAAAATAGACACAAGGAATATGGAAAGCATTCCCCGCCAGGTTATAAATATGCTAATGCAAGTCAAATCTGGGACCTTGATTACTTTACCAGAGTTCCTGTAAATGCATAGAATTTAACCTCAGAATGTCCTGCCTAGTCTTGTACGTATTTTTTAAAAATTAAAAATCCCTCAGATGTGCTTCTGAAGACCTGTGAGCCAGTTTTCTTGTGCTTTAGAGCCAGCAGCCCTGCCTCAGTGTTAGTTCAAGTCAGCCCCTTCTCCTTGAGTTCAGGGAGGGCAGAAGTAGCTGGAACAAAATATTGCACAATCCTCAACAAAATGATACCCCTGGAAAACAGCTCCAGGCCATACCGTCTAGATTTAGCAATGTGGAAATACTCCAGAAATGTACAATTTTTGATAATACACAAAATAAAATTGCTGCCTCATGATGTACTTAAAGCAGTCCCCCACCTTCACCCCCACCCTGCAGCTCTTTGTGGCCAGGAGGAATGTGACCACGATGTAGCCTGGGTGGGGGACCAGACCTACAGCAAAGTGTCCTTCCTAACCTGACAGCTCAGAGAAGCACAAAAAGCTCTGCCCAAAAGAAATAGTCTTGTAAGTACTAGTGCTGCTTGTCTGTGGGGGGAGCGTGGCTTTGATTACACTCATTTCATGAGCAGGAGGTGGCACTGGAAGATGCTGGGAGGCCAGTATTGTGTGGGACTCTGTAGTTCCTTGACTAGAAAGAGCTGCCTGAATGGTTGTGTCTGCAATCATTAATGTGCTGGTGGCTTGCCAACCCAGGTCTCCCCTGAAAAACAGCCTTTGGTTCGCTGAGAGAAAGGGAGGACTCACAAAAGATGATTTACAAAAACCCTTCTCCTTCCCTTCCTGCCCTAAAGCTTCCTTTTCTGTGTGCATTCAAGCACAAAAAATCCTTCCAGCCACGGAGGGTGGGACTTCAGTCCTCATCAAGGACCTCACCACTTTATCCCCCCTCCCCAAAAATAACCAACATAAACCCACAAAACCCAATGCCACCATTACAGCCTGATGCAAACATCTTCAGCAGAGACATTTCTTTCCTTGGTGTGATCCATAACTAATACAGGATTTGCGTGACAGTAACTGGAGTAGGCTGGGTCTTGTGGTGGTTCTCAGAGGGCAACAAAGATGTTCTGTTCCCATGACCCAGGCTTGGATACCAAGAACCAACCTGCAGAACAGCTAAGATGGCCCTCGATTAGGTGGCTTCAGGTGCTGACAGCACCAAGACCAAGGTGATCTCATCCCAGGGAGGCACAGGGCTTAGTGCAGCAATTGTGCACCCTGGGGCTGGAGCTGAAACTTTTGTGGAGCTTCTGGTAAAGTATTGGTGTCTTCAGGGCTATCATATGACTCAACCTAAAACTTAGTAGTTCCTCTTGGCCCATCCCTGTCTCTCTGTACAGTGCAGGTACCCTTTCCTTCTTTCTGCCCTTGCCTCTTGTCTGTTTAACTTGAAATTCAGAACTTGTTTTCTGAGGTGTTGAAATACACACCCATCGTGCTCATCCACCAACTTTAGCATCCTGACTGCCCCCTCCCCTGGCCCAAGGTACAGAATAAACATCAAGTACCACCTAGTCTATCCCACAGATGAAGAGAGCACAGAGTTCTCAGCCCAAAGCAGATGTGGACAAAACCTCCAACAGGTTGCAGACCTCAGCATTTTTTTGAGTCATTTTTCAATGCCCTATGCCCTGGGCAGTCAGGACTTGACCATCAAAAAGTCTTTACTATTTGCAGCTGGGAACTGCTAAATTGGGAAGAACAGGTGAATTAGTTGAGGGCTGATCCCTTGAAAGGAAAACCTTCCTTGTTTTCACCCCTGAAGAAAAAAAAGGGCACAAATACAACCTCTCCTCCCCCTTCCCCTCCCCACTGTCTTTATAGTGTGGAGGGGCTGGGCAGTAGGGATTGAGGCATTCCAGCAGCTGCTGGCCAGTATCCTGGAAACTGCCTCCTTTTTCCCAGTCCCAGCCCCTTTTATGAAGGAGACAATGTGGACATACAGTGAGTGCCTTGTGCATCACTTGGGCCCCCAGGCCCTTTGACATGGGGATTTCATACAGTGGCTGACCCCTCCCTCCCTGAGGTCACCCCCCCACACGCAGTTCAGGAGGTTGCAGCCTTGCCTTTTCCAGCACTGATCCAGAAAGAAAATACATGCTTTATTTTCTCAAGGGGCTTGAAAGAAGTATGTGTAATGTGATTCCAGGGAAATAATTCAGTTAATTTCAGAATTTACCCATGAATCCCTTTTGGTTTACTTACCTGTAAACCTACTCCTCCTTCTTTCTTCCACCCACTGCCTTGCCCACTTCTCCCCAAGAGTCCCGCACGTCTCCCCACTCCTCAGCATGTTTTGCTCTGGCCTCTTTACAGAGTAAGAAAGGCTGCTTCCTGATCCAGAGGAGAAATAGTCCCCATCCAAAGTGGCTTGGCTTCCTTTGCTTGTATCTTGCTCCAGTAGCACAAGCTCAGTCAGAGGATTTGGAGGAATTTGCTATTTCAACATCCCAGTGCCCCTCTTCAGCATGCTTTCAGTGGTAGTGAGCCCATTTCTGGGGTGAAGGTACAAGCTTGCTCCTGAGCCTGTAGCTTAAGGCCTCTGTCAAACAGAGATGCCCAAAAAAGGGTATTTGGGTTCAAGATTATTTGTTCATTTGAAGGATGGCTTCTAAGTTACTCCAAGAAAGCAATTGCATTTTACTACACTGGCTCCACTGAGGTCTCTCACAGTAATATTTGAGCTATATCTCTTTGATTTCTTCCTCTCTCAGCAAATTGTTTCATATAGGAACACAATTTACAGGGTACCCTGAAGAAGCCCCATGAATTTAACAGAAAATATCATACTGTCTTCAAGGCTGAATGTGTCATAACCTCTGCTTCAGCCAGCTAATGGACCTGCAGGAAGAAGCTTTAACATTTGCATTCCTGATGTCTGTGTTTCCATAGACCCAGAGGAAAACACTAATGCAGTCCTCTGAAGAAGCTTGGGTATGCTTCTTTGCACTGAGAGAAAAAAGGGGGAGAGAGAGAAGAAATAACTCCAGGAGACATGCTGCTTCTGCTGGATTCCATGCTGATGGGTTGGGCACCCATTGCACCTCCTCTTGTTTTAGAAAGAGAACATGGGAGGTGTAAATGGTTAGGTAATGTACTGAGAGAAACTGCAAGCTGAAAGTCACTGTGCTGCCCATCCTGGAAGCCCCTTCTCCAGAAAGTTGCCTCTCTTGTGCCATGGTTAGCCCATGGTGCAGGAGCAGTGGAGAGGTGCAGGCTGGCAAAAGCTCCAGGACCTGTGGCCCATTGACCCAGCTCCACTTCCCCTGGGGTTTGTGATAGGTGAGACTTCAACAGGTGACTTGGAAGCCCTGGAGGACTAAATCTCTGTGTTTGCATTTAGCATTGTGTTTGCATTATTATGAAGATGCCAATTTGGGCAGCCCTCTCATGGGTGCAGTACAAGCTGTCCCCACTGTCAGTGACACCAAAGGAATAAACTTTGATATTTGAGTGTCTCACAGGTGTGTTTGCTGTCTTGGATCAGTGCAGGCATCCCTTGCTCAGACAGATGCTTTGCAAACACTTAAGAGCACTAAGGTTATACATGGGCTTTCTGTGAATCACCTCTTATGTAGATAATTGGAAGAGAATTGGAAAATTATTTTCCCTGATGCTGTCAAGAATGCACTCCCTATCTGACTGAAAATCACATATTCCTCCAGCCATGGTGTCTGAGTGAGACTGGGAGCATTTTGTGGCAGCTCTGGAAAATAAGCTTTTTTTCTTTCCAAATTAATTCATAAGAAGAGGTATCAGATTTCTTGTGGCTCTCTAATCATATCAGGGCTGAGGCAGAAAGCATAAGTTGTTTTCATGATGCTCTTGCACCCAGAAAACATGTCCTTTTCCAGACCACGTGGCTTCTTCATGGCAAAGACAGGAGGGCTCAAGAGAAGCTATCTCCCTGGAAGCCAGGCTAGATATTTTGGCTGTTTATTATGGTGCTTCCTCCCTCCCAGCCACTGTGGCCACAATGAAATGCATTGCCTAGCACTGTAAATCCTACCCAGGAACCACTCTTGAACACAGTCCTGCAGTTTTCTTCAGTCAAAACATGTTTACATGCTAATTTACAGAGATCACAGCAACCACACCATCCCATCTGCATCCTGCCTGGCCAGATTATAACACTGTGCTTTGGCAGGTTGAACATCTGACATGCTTTAAAATAAAGGGAAGGGCAGGCAGGCAGTGGTCAGTGCTGCAGGCTGCCTGGGAAATGGGGTGGGTTCATGTGGGATTAGGCAAGCAGTTCCCTTCCTGGGGCAATGAGCCACTCCTCTGATCTGCTGGCAGTTTGGCTGCATTGGAGGTCAATGGGGACACTTCTAAAGGCTTCCCAGAAAGGCTTTTTGACTGGTCTTCTGGGTGCCATTCCCCTGCTGCATGACACGCTGTTTAGATAACCCTGCAGTATGTCACTTCACTATGGCAGAAGACTGGGAAACCTTGTTCAGGGAGTTTGGGCTCATCCACAGATCTCTTGCAGTCTCACTTGCCACAAGTATCCATCTTTCTTTCTCCTGCCAGACCAGCATGGTCTTCCTTCCCTCCATCTTACATCCCATACCCTACAGTAGGAACCAGACACCATTTCATGCATCACAGAGTACTGACCAAAAGACTCCCTGTTACAACAGACGTATCATGATGTTTCTGCAGCATCAGCAACAAATCCATCTTGCTTGAAATTTCAGGGGCTCTGGGGTGAGGCCAAAGCAATTTTTCATTTCAACATAATAGCCTGTGCTGCCCAGGGGTTCCAGAACCCCAGGTGTGAATTGAAAACATCAGTCCATCCATTTCAGAGATGATCCAGTAAGAATTGTTTCATTCTTACACTGAACTGTGTCAAAATTGATGGGCTGACCAAAATATTTGGCTGCAAATTGCTGAGCACCTGTACTCTTCAGAGACACTCAGAGCAGGTTAAGCCTCCTGAGGAGCTGGCTTTGAAAGAAAGTGATATATTGTGCTGTTAAAAGCAAGTTATCTGACACACAGGGTAAAACAACCTATGTGGAAAAAGGGATAAGAACGAGAGACTCCGCTGTGTCTAAGGTCAAGGTCCTTTGCTTGTCTCCAAGAACTCCTGATGTGGGATAGGACTGATCTGTGTGACTCTCCAAGAGCAGAACCAGCACTGTAGAGATGGGGAGAGCATTTCTTTAACCATTCTTTAACTCATTTCCCAAAAAAGGCAGTGGAAGCTTCATTGCTCTCTCTGTACTGGGGTGAAAACTGTGGTTAATCACACTTCATTACAAGCTGAAGCAAAGCAACACCAAGGAGTTTGTAACCAGCTGGTGAAGAAAGAGGAGAGGCCATAGTGGGAGGAGGAGCATTTCATAAATGTGGATAAGGAATATATGTTATGAGCATGCTGGGAATAAAAACAAGCTTGTACCAATGAATAGTGAGCCTCAAATTTCAGACTGCTCGACTTAAAGCTTGTTCCAGTTTTTGAGAAGTCACTGGTTCCAGCAATATCCCCAATGTTTAGGAGCAAGGAATGTTGCCAGACCCTCCTCTAGATGGAAATTTCCTCCAGAAATACGATGGAATTATTAAGTGTATTTAGTATTCCTCTTTATTGTTAGAGTCATGATGTCTCGGCTTGTCTTCTGAGTTGCTGTTTTATATCCAATGCTCATAAATACAAAATGGCCACATTTTATCCTGGACAGGAGTTGTTTGAGTCACTTGGTCTTGGTCACCCCTGGCTGCTATAGTGTCTCTCACTAACATCTATGTAGAGGTCTTTTTCACACCATGACGACTGATGACGATAGATGCCATCTGGGAAGGGAAGCGTGATATGGCCTTCACATACTCTCATTAAAGTGAAGTGGAAAACTTCTGATGTTCTGAATGTCTTTTTTCTAATAAAAATGGAAAGTTTTGACTGAGTTTTGAGCCAGGATGACAAAACAAAACAACTTTTTAATTTACATTTCACATTGTTGAGGGAAAGAAGTATTCAGCTGAAAACTGGTGTATTTCAGCCATGGGGAAACTTGCCTTTCTACTGTCTGTCCTTTTTTTATTGGAACATATAGGCACATAGTAAAAATGTGAGCCAGTTTCCTTTTTTTGCTAATACTATAAAATAGGCAGCAAAGCCGGCTTCTTCTCATTTTCCTTTACTTCTTTCCTCTGTCCTGTCTTTGCCAGTTGGAAACAGAATGCATGGAGTTACTTTGTCTCTGGAAATAGCTCTTGCAGGGCTTAACTGTGTTTTAAATGCTTTCCAAATTGAAGGGAGTTTTGGAACCTACATGGTCTTATGGAAGTTTTAGGGGGGAGGTCTGAAGAAATAAATTCATGTTTTCCTGTGTCATGCTTGTTTGGCAAGGAGAAAAATCGGGGAGAAATTTCGCAAGGGATATTATACTGGCTATTTTCTCCCTGACTTATATCTATATAAGGGACATTATACACAGATATGAAGAAAGAAAGCTAGAATTGCTGGCTTTTGTCCTAGGTTTTCTTTTCCAGCATTTCTGTCATTCTTATGCTCTTCACAGTCAACCCATCCTTCTGGAAGTTTGGTTTGCATAGCCAAGGCAGCTAGTAGCAGAGGTGATGGAAGGTGTAAATCCTTCTCAGGATGCCGCTCAACTCCAAAGCAAAGAGTTTCTTGGTTCAGGAGAAGAGATCCTTCATGAGTGACACTGTAGATGCAGATCCAGCTTCACAGAATCACTGAACTGTCAAAGTTGGAAACCACCTCTAAGATCAGCACGTCCGACTGTCAACATCAACATATGCCCCCCAGATAACATATATAGATTAGTATCTGTATCACCCACTAGAGCATGTTCTAAAGTGCCTCATCTACACTGTTTTTAAATACTTCTAGAGATGGTGATTTGACCACTTCTTTGGACAGCCCATTCCAAGGCCTAACTACTTTCTTAGTGAAGAAAGTCTTCCTCATATCTAGTCTAAACCTTCCCTGGTGTAACTTCAGGCCATTTCCTTCAGTCTCTGGGCCATTTCCTCTGTTTCTCTACATCAGTAGCAGAAACAAAGAGGCAGAAACAAAGCAAAGCAGGTCAATAGCAAGAGAGCAAGTCAAGTACTTCAGCTGTGATGATAAAGATCCTTGCTCAACATCAGATAACGTTTCTGATGCAGTGCCCTATCTTGTTCTCTTTCTTTAGCAGAATAAAGAGTGGCTATTAAACAAGGAATAGCAAGGAATAATTGATTAGAGTTGTTGCTCTGGAAAAGATTAGGAGAGCATTTGGGTTTCAGTTTGAAAATAAAATTAAAAAGTCATAAGACTTGAAGGAATTTTCCAATGTGGTTTTCATCTGGTTTGGCAGGTTTCTCCTGGAGAAGAGGAGTCTGAAAGAAGAGAGGAATTAGGAAAACATATTGTGACCCGGATATAAATTCTTTAGCAAAAGGGGAAATGTAGAGCAAAACAGTATGCAGTGAAAGCCAAAAATCTTCTTTAACCATGCCTGTCTCATTTCTTCTGCAGGGCCAAGTATTTCCAGGGGAAGAGGGTGAATGGAGAATTTGATATTCGAGTGGAACAGGTCAGTGACAAATGAATTTGGGTCTAAGAAATGTATATGGACAAAACTGAGGTCTTAATGGTAGATAATTCATGGATATTATAGAGAAGAAAGGAGACAATGAGAAATTTTTAGACCTGTCCATTTTATACAATTATGGGAGCCATAAATGAAAATATCTTATTGAGCCACCCCTTCACCCCCCCTACCTTGGCAGAATTGGTCCCTATTTCACCTTAAAATGATATTTTATGTTTTGGGGATGGGACTATAATTTGTTCTATTGAAAGACAACCTGGCAGCTCTATGACTGTGCCTGAAAAGGTGCAAAAGTTGGTATGCCACAGTACCTGCTGGTGATGTTATGTTTCACATGTGTACTATATGAGATTAAAACTTTTGGTTTTAAGTGTGCAAAATAACTATATGTGCCAATATATTCTTATCTGTTGAAAGTCCATAGGAACAGTGAGGAGGCTCATGGCCTGTTTTCTGATCTGCTCTGCAGGGCAATTAACAAACCCCCCATTTCTCTGTTAGCCCTGGCAGTAGTCATGTCTTTCAGTGGAAAACTCTTCACACTGGGGGCTGTCCCCTCCTCTCTGTGCTGGTGCAGTATCTGTCAAAAGGAAGTCCCAGTACTGACTGCGACTTTGGATGCTATTGTCAATGAGAAACAATTATTAATAATCCTCTGCAGGTGCCTAACTTGAAATCAGACATAAGAAGAGAGAGATGTAGACAGTGGCTAGTGATCGTGAAGGAGTCATATGCTTGTTTTATACTCGTTAGTGCAATAGAATTCCTTAGGTGGGTGAAAAAAGCTGTTGACTGTTGTTTGAATTACCTTATATTTTTTGTCTTTACATAGCTGGTGATTCTGCATCGTGTGTGTGTACACGGATGTGTGTATATATGGAAGCATTAATGTAGTGTTTGAAAACCTTCTTAGGACACATTGCCCCTGACAAGGTGTTCCTTCTTTTTCTAAAAGAGTGCTGTCCAGTTGCCTAGGACTATATAAGGCAATGTTTGAGACAGAAAAGTTAGCAGGTCATTATTTTTGCAACTGTTATGCTATGAACATTTTCCTCTTTCTATTGATAACACACTTGTTAGTACTGGCTGGTATGAACTAGAACAATTCTCACACTTTCCTATCAAACTCTATTTTAATGGCTGCCTCAGAGAATAGGAAAAAGAAAAAAAATAATCACATATTTCACATAGAAGCGTGGAATCAAATAAAAATTATCTTTCAAGGCTCTGCTTCAGCCCATCCCACCATTCAAAACAGGATTAGCTTCAAAGCTAGACCTGGCACTCTTCAAAATGACCTATTGATTCTTTCCTTAACCTCCAGCCTCTGCCTTTCACCTCCCGGTTCTTCTTCCCCAAGATTATTTCACTTGACGTCCTTATAAAGACACTATCTTCAAAAAGCTGGATAGAGGAAGAAGTGGAGTCCTGATCCCTAATGGGTTAAACCCAAGAATGACCCTTTTCACTGTCACCAGGTAGCTTATCCCCATGGACTCTTTCAGTGGGACTCTCCCAGACTGTCTCTTGAATTATATTCTGAATGTCCATTGATGAGAAGAGGCACAAAACTGCACCAAGCAGTTGTCAGAGGAATGCAAGACATATGAGATCCTGCTGTCTTGCTCTGTCTATCCCTCACACCCAGCACTGTGGAAGGTATTGGCTGATGTCAGCCCAATTGGAGAAACAGGCAGAAGTTTCAAGATACAGAGGTTCTGCAAGAGGTGAATTCAGTTCATTTTAAACACTGGAAATCTGCAGGGAAGAGAGGGTTTAAATCCTACCCTGCTTCTCAGGGAGCTGCTTCTATTAAGCCTTGCCTTTTACAAAAATAGGTTTCATGAGCTCTCAAAGAAGGTTTTCCTGTTCTTTAGCACAGAAATTAATTGCATGACCTTGATACAACCCCCTAGCCCTTCTTCTTCATCTATATTCATTAATTCTATGTGGAGTCAAGAGACCCTGTGGGCACTGCCTGGTGCTAGTGAGTAGGGGAGCTGTCAGGATCACTGGGGTGGGCACCCCCTCTTCAGTATCTGCTGTCTCTTGTCATTCATTAAAATGAACACAAGGCCTTACTTCGGTTTCACCTTTGTTCCTTCTCTCCTGATCTTCAGTATAACACTGAAAACATATTTATTAATAGGCTTTGGAGGCTCTGGGATTCATTATTGTTCATCCTTGTGTGAAACCCAGCATGCAGCACCACAGCTTCCTCCCTGATGGCTGCAGGAGGAGAGGCACGGGGTTGAAAGAGTGCTGGGTGCCATGGGGAGCAAGTGGAAATGCTCTCCTGGCTCAGGGCCCCTATTTTTTTTTATTTTTTTTTTTTAAGGCAGTTTGTATTGCATTGGGGTTGTTTAGATATTTTTCCACTACAAGTGCTTCTGTAGCAGTGATAGTCATTCATAAGGCTGAAGGAAACACCAATCAAAAACTGAAAATCTATTTGACCTATTCTCTTTAAAACCCTGATGGATTAAGTTTTACTCAGTGTGGGTAAACCCCTAAGCTTTCAGGAGCAGCTGAGTCTAAAAATACTACCACTATAAAAATAAGGTTTTTAGATTTTGATCCATGTTCTTGCTTCACTTGACTTGTGATCTTTATCTTCGAGAACTGCAATGTATACATCTCCTGTTCTCTTCTCTGGAAATACAAATGTTAGAGAAAGTCTTTTAGAAATTAAAATTGTAAGTTTGAATACGTGGTTCCTCTAAGATTAAAGAAGAATCTTTAAGTGCCACAGGAGTTGACCACATTGCTTTTCACCTCTCCCCAAAATAATTTTGCTTTTATCTTCTTGGTCTTCGCTGGCCAGAGGACAGGAGGCATTAGGAAACAGAGTAGAAACATAAAGAGGAAAAATTGTACCACAGGCTTACACTCTGTCAAAGTTTTTCCATCACTAGAGGCAACTGGCAGTAATTCAGCACCACCTTTCCCATCCTCTCTGCCCAGTCCCAGAGAAATATAATCCTTTCACACTCTAAGGATTTCATATGACTCTGGGGTATCCCAAATGGATCATAACATGCCCCAGGTGGGGGTCTCCTTAGGCATTAAGCATATCCCATGGACAAAGGGCATCCCTCTATGTGGCCATGCATCCCCAGCACACTAAGATACTGGATCAAGAGGGCAGGAGAGCTGGAGCTGGGACCCAGGCAACCACAGACCCATCGGACACACTGTGACACTGTGGGTCATGACCCAGTGGAATACTTGGCATCTGTATGGGAGAGAAATGTCCACAAAGCAGGAGCTGTGAGGAGCAGTTTCATTGGGATGACCATGGAGACCTGACTTATCAGAGGAGGCTGAAATAGTTGCATTTGTTTATCCTCCTAAAAAAGAGGCTAAAGGAGTCATGTCTGCTTTCAACAAATAAACTGCTTTAAGAAAGTATTTTGGGACATGGTGCCTGTAGTAGCAAGGGGTTGAACTCTGTGGCTCTGGTGGTCTTTTCCAGTCCTGTGCCTTGTGTTGACTGATGAGAGCACAGGGGGGAGAGAGGAGAGCACAGACTCAGCAGGCAAGAGCAAGCAGCAATTTTAGAGAGTCTGCCACTTTCAGACTACAGTTCCTTCAGGTTCTTCCTAGATGCATTTCAATATATCCACAGACATCTTTCCTGGCATTAGCTAATTGATGGTGGAGAGGGGTGAAAAAGGTGAAGAAGAGGTGATGAGGCCAAAAGGTTAACCTGAATTTTTTATTCTTGCTGCTTGTCCCCCAGTCTCCTTCCCACCATTTCCTGCTGTGACGAGGTGGGTCTGTCTGCCTGTCTGACACGCATTCTTCTTGCACAGCTCATTCACTTGTTCCTGCTGCCTGCTTTATTTTCAGGGAGTGATTATTCAGTGAACTCCTATGTACATGCTTCTGGAAAAGTCTTGTGGTATAGATTATGACTCCATTGGCAGCACTGTCAGGAAAAAAGTTGTACTTGGCACTCACAGAAGATAATTGTAACACAAATCATGAATTCCAGCTCTATTGTACTTCCTGTCCTAAAGTGATATTTTCATGTGCGGCATAAAGTGGTCCTTTCAAAAGGTAGTGTCTGATAGGCCCACATGTGATGAGAGGAAAATTAGCCTCTCCTCAAATAACTGTGCAATTTTTATTCATTATATGTTTAGGGATTTTTTTTTCCCAGCTGAAAGCCAGAGAGCAGCTCAAGAACAGCAGCAGCAGTTCTCATGGCTTTGCCACATGCAAGCACTTAGAAACCATGAATAAACAGAACCAGAGAAACATCAAGAATGACTCAAAAATAATTTATTTCCTAAATAAATAATATCTTTGATTTTTTTGTTTGTTCTTTTGTTTCCCTTTGGCTTTTGGAGGCTTATCGAGTTCATGTTTTTTGAGCTGTTTCCTGGGATCAAAAGGTTTAGAGCTCAAATTTTCAGGCAGTCGCACAGCTTCTGAAAAGAAACTTTAAGATACCATTCCCAATGCCATCAGAGATAATGCAACAAAAGGCACCCAAACCAGTCAAGGCATTTGGAACTTCAGCATCAGTGCTCTCTGTAGGCCAGGAGCATGCATCCTAGATTCAGAACTTGTGAAGAGCAATTGTGGGAGCTCCCCTTGGAGCTGCACAGCAGGATCCTCTTCCCAGCTAGGCCCTTTCTGCCCTTTCCTCCCAGCAAGCAATCCTAATACTGGGGGCAGGTGGGGAGCAAGGCACCTCCCCAGGGGACAATGTCTCAGCAAAGGGACACAGGATATCAGGGTGTGCAATCTCTAATTCTGCATGCATGTGTGCGCCAAGCATGCATAGCCCAAACTTCACCCCTGTTCTCATTCATTCTGCCTGTGCAGGATTTAGAGACTGCTTTTCTCCTCCCTGAAATGCTTGTGAGGGTTGTCATGAAATATGCTGTTACAGGAATGCAGTCTAGTGTCTGCCAAAGTCTTTTTTTCCTTTTATGTATTGGAAGATCTACCAAAAACTATAAAATCCACTGAGGAATATATATGATTTGATTAGACATTAGTAATTCCTCATGCCAAGTGCCTAAACCGTGACACAGACCAGCCTGTTCTTCTCACTGCGTTCTGTGTCAAGGGACAGGGGGAGAAAATCAGATGTATAGTGATAACTGATGAGGAGTTTCAGGAGCAAGCCTGGGAAAATGGAGAGCCTTCATCAGAGCACAGTAGGTGGGTAGGGAAGAGCCAAGGGAGACATGGATGCTGAGGGCATCCAGCCATATGAGAGATCCAAACAACCTCCAAGCCATCTGTGAGTTCAGTGCTACAAGCTGAACCCATCTTCCCTCACACCTGTGGCTGGTCAGAATAACTACCAAATTCAATGGGATCCTGATGGAGGTACTCCACATAGCCTGATGGAAATCTATATCCTGTAGTGGTAGCTCAGTACTGTGATTTATGGGGTGGACTAACACCCCAAAATGCCAGTGTGGGTGTGTGTGGCAGCATATGACCTGTTGCATTAGGGAAAGTGCAAAGGTTCCCTGGCAGCTCTAAAACCCCCTCTGCTATTCTTGTGCATATGCAGAAGATATTCAAATGGGGATCTCTGTGCAAATAGTCACACAAAAGTATAATATAACTTTGTGTCTTCATTTTAAGCAGTAACCAACCTGAGTAGCTTTAAGTTAGGTCATGGACAGATAAGAGCTTAATAAGTTCAGTAGCTCGCAGAAAATACTGATGCGCTTGTCATTGCATGGTCACGCTAAACCTGCTTGCCTTAAGAAAACTCACCCACAGTGTCCCCAAAACACAAACCCCAAAGCCTGTCCTTCACCCCCTAGTCCTGCATTCCCGTGTCATGCTGAAGATGAGCAGTGCCTTAGCATTTTGTCAAGGAACAAATTGAGATGCTTTCCTGAGGTTCCCCCTTGACAGGCAGGGTGAAGTTTAGTAAAGACAGCTGCCAGATACCAAAGTTATGACAGGATGGTTAAAGCTGGAAAGCACATCTAGATTTTTCCAAGGCTAATATCCTTCTCAGATAAGGTCACCTCAAGCAGGCTGACACCACAGTCAATAATGTTTTTAGTATTTCAAGGGATGGGGACTCCACAGCCTCTCTGGGCAACCTGTTGCAGTATTTGATCACCACTACAGTAAAAAGTTTGGGTTTTTTTCTGATGTTTTCATGGGATGTAGCATGTTTCAGCCTATGCCCGTTGCCCCTTTTCCTTTCCCTGAGCACCACTGAGACTCCCTTCAAGTTTTTATAAACTTTGACAAATTCCTCCTGTGAGTAGCAGCCATCAATGGTAGATGCACAAGGAGAGGAACTGAGGATAAGTTAGAGCAGATCTCAACTAGAATGTGAGTTAAAAAGAAAGACACTGATGCATGCATGACAAACCCATGATGGAACATACAAACAATAGTATTATACATAAGATGAGTGGCCTGATCCTTCCAGCCTACTCAAGGATGGTCAGGTCTCTGCTGAAGGATCATAGTGAGTTTGAACCACCATAGCTCAAGAAAATTGCTGACCTGACAGAGAGGATGCCAGTGACAGCAACAGCTTTGACCACTGTGCTGCAAAAGACATCACCTACAGGAAAACCTTGCAAGAATGGGGTTGATTTTGTCTATGGAAAGAAGAAAGAAAGAAGAGTAAGTCTTCAGGGAGTAAGCCTTCAGGCTCTCCAGAAGGAAGTAATAGACAAAAAAAATACATGCTTGAAAACTAAGAGGAGAGATTTAAGGTGGACATTGGGAAAACTTTCCACAGCTGTTCAGGCATGGATTGCCTTAGGAGTTCCTCATCTGTGTAAGACAGAAGAAGGTTATTTAGTATCTTCACACAATGGGAAAGCTGGAATTCATCTGGCCTCAGGCAAGAGAAACAGACTATGACATGTCTTGAAGTTCTTTCTTCCTACCTTTCTGTTGTTTGAAGAAACATGCTTACTGTGTCCAGTTCTGTGCTCACTGTGTCTTTACTGTGTCCAGTTCTGGGCCCCTCAGTTCAGGAAGGAGATTGAGGTCCTGGCACAGGTCCAAAGGAGGGCAACCAGGCTGGTGAAGGGACTCCAGCACAAGTCCTGTGAGGAGAGGCTGAGGGAGCTGGGGGTGTTCAGCCTGGAGAAGAGGAGGCTCAGGGGAGACCTCATCGCTCTCTACAACTCCCTGAAAGGAGGCTGGAGCCAGGGGGGGGTTGGGCTCTTTTCCCAGGCAACTTTCAGCAAGACAAGAGGGCATGGTCTCAAGTTGTGCCAGGGGAAGTTTAGGTTGGATATTAGAAAGAATTTCTTTACAGAGTGGGTGATCAGACATTGGAATGGGCTGCCCAGGGAAGTAGTGGATTCTCAGTGCCATGGGCTGGTAACCGCAGTGGTAGTGGATCAAGGGTTGGACTTGATGATCTCTGAGGTCCCTTCCAACCCATCCAATTCTATGATTCTATGATTCTATGCTCAAAAACCACCTAGAACATACACCTCTAATGAAGCGTTGGCTATCAAGCCAGACATTTCTACTATCATGTAATTTAAAATGAAAAAATCCTCCTTGTTTTATTATTAGCAAACAAAACCAGAAATTCTAAAATAGCTCACCCAAAAGATCTCCAGCACTTCAACAACATTGGTAGGAGAAACTGAGAGTACCTTATGATTTAGTCTAAATGATCTGGAGAGATTTCTGAACCTGAATACCTGAAATACACATTTTTAATGGAACTATCCTTAAAGTATCTGTGGCATTCTCTCAGATTTGGGCCTCTCAGAAGTACAAAATATTTCTACTCCCACAGTCTGTATTAGGTTATTCTTCAAGAAGGATTGTGTCACGTTTGTAACACGTGGTTCACTCTCGCCCTAAATGTTTTTGCAGCCACTGGCACCGTTGCAGTGCAAGTATAAAACACCATCAGGCTAATGTAATACCTTCTTATATTCAGTGAGTCCTAATGCAAACGATTCTGCTCTCCTGTTTTATGCATAGCTACCTGTCACTCTGTCTGCATGGTCTGCTTTCAAAGACCTCTTTGTCTGCAAGGTAAACTCAGGCTGGAGATGATCTCAGACTTGAAATCCCAGCCAAGGAAAGTCATCGGGCTACAAAACCCACAAAGTTAAAAATACAGGGAGCACTGGAAAATCAACAGGAAACAATTTCTGCTGACTGAAGTTTCTTCCAAACACCAGCTAGCAGTGGCCTGTCGGGTGGGATAAAGCAGCTACATGAAAGCAGCAAAGGTTCTTAATCTAGTCAGTTAAAGCAGAAGCCAATGCCAGGAAAAGACCTGGATTGTGATTGTTTGTGATTGTATAGTTGGGACTTTTGCTGGTCAGGTGCTGCTCTGGGCTTGCTGAGTCCCCCAAGCATTCTCTCTATTCCCCACTCCTTGCTGGGGTGTCCTGGACAATGGCTGCCAAAGGGCATTTCTCCCTTTCTTCTGGCTCTTGACATTAGCAAGCCTGAAATTGGTCCTGGCAGTTTGGTATGAAGGACTTACCAGCTCGAGGGATTCTCAGGCCTCTTGGGATGTCAGGTGCCTGAACACCACTTTGTTTGGTCTGACTGCCTTAGGCAACGCCTGTCAGACAAGCTTACTTAGATTGTAAGTACCAGCCACCAAATGAAGGTTGCCCAGTTTCACCCCTAGCAAAGCAAAATATTAAGCTCTTTAGCACAAAACCATTCTGGAGAAAAAGTAACAAAAGAAAAGCAGACCTAAAACTTCCCTCTCTTGCTCAGGCTATCACTTGTATCCCTCAGGTGCAGAAGCTGAAGGTCCAGGTCAGTAACACCCTACTTTCAGAGTGGGACATCTCTGAGGTTCAGACAGTTGCAGAGGTGGGGAAGCCACCCTTTCATGTCCCCTGTCTTTAGGTTCTCTCCAGCCCCATGTAAACTAGCAAGCAGTCATGCTGGGTCCCACTGGCCTTGACCCATTGAGGAGCTCAATAATGGTACCCAGAGCACCAGGTATTGCCAGATTTGTTCAGGGTAGACTCTCCTCTCCCTACATCTATTGAGATTTTTATTTAATGTATAAAAGGCAGATGCCTTTAAGAGGTACATATTGTCATATTTCTCATTCCATATGACTATTGAAGAAACATGGCTGTGGCCAAGGCAGCAGTGTCCAATCTCATAAAGAAAGTCTAGCTTGTCATCTGAACTACTGCCATTTCCTCTCTGTGTGTGTGTGTGTGAAGTAGGATTTATTTCTTGGCAACAGGAATCTTCACCCTCCTTTCATTGTAACTGAGAGTTAGAATGATGTAAGACCATGTAAAAGTGTTGCTTTGAAAAGTTTACACAGAGCCGCAGACGTGAAATCTCATTACATCACCAGGTCACCAGTCCATGGTCGTTGCTTTAAAATTATGTGGATTTAAGAAAAAATAAAGCTGGAAGAGACTTTTTCATTTGTCTTCTGGCCTCTGAGCCTCTACAGGTGCACTAGTTCTCCATTAGAAGTTTTTTCCATGCATTCATGAGGACAAAACCTGCATTTTTTTAGGTTGTTTTTTCTCTTTTTTTTTTTTCTGTATAATGTGTCATAATGTTCATGGCACCATCTTTTGGTTCTGCCTGGTGGATGGGTCAGAAGAACATTAAATAGTGCAATAAAATCAGAAGCACTAGCAACACTGTCTGAACATTCTGACACGAGACAGCCACCAGTTAGAAGATGATTTTACTGCTGCCCAATCTCCATCACTGAGTCTGAAAGAAATGCATTAACGGGAAGTGGGGGAAAAGGACAGTTTTAAAAGGGAGAAGACTAAACTTTCAGAAACTGAAGCCTGATTGTTTATATATGCAGGCACTAATTTAATATAGGATACTGAAGCCATACAAGTATGTTTGCATTGTGCTGAAAAGGGAGGTCTGGCACGTCTGAATAACAGTCGAGTCTAGCTTAAAGGCTACTCATTGCTGGAAAGAGCAAAGTTATGATTTGGAGCCTAAAATGAGAGCTGGTCAGCTACTCTTGCCATAATTTTCCTCCTCACTGTGTCCAGAGATCATTGAGTCTCACTGGCACTCTGGTCTGATCACACCTCTCACCCAGTTAATCTCTCTGATTTGTGTCCTAGCCTTCACTTACACCCTCTGCAGTCATAATTGTCTTTTGCACATTGTCTTTTGTTCCTCATAGCTTAAATATTCCTCAACAGCATTCCCAGCCTTGCAAGTTGAACCTTTAAAAAACCATTTATGTTTTTTAATAATTGAGAATACTGTTAATAGCTTACCCAGTTTTTCTAACCCTTTAATAGCTAATATCTTAATAAGTAAACTGCATCATGTATTTGGTTTTTTTCTGCTTATCACCTTCCTGAAGCATAATGAGGGTTTTTAGCTGTTTAGGAAAGTTTAAATCTTTTGTGTTAGGGTTATGGTTGGCCAGTGGCACAACAGCCAACTCAGGTATAATTTTAAATGGATGTTTCCAAGTGGAAACTTGGAATTTGAATTCAAATTACCTTACCTCTTTTTATTATTATTATTATTATTATTATTATTATTATTATTATTATTATTATTATTATTCTTTCCTGTGTACGTTTTTCAGCTTGCTCATTCTTAATTCCTTCAGTACTTATTACTGCACTAAGCCTAATCCATTATACTTGTACACCTCAAGTGTGGAAGCTGTAAATACTTCTGCAGGGCAAATCAGCTGTAATTGAATCTCCCATTGCCTCGAGGGAAAAAATAAAATAAAATTTAAAAAAAAAATAAGGAAAGGCACATTCCAGACAAAGAAAATTCCACGAGTTTGTGTCTCTGCTGTAACACTCTGTCCTTTTGTTCTGCTCCAGGCTGAGTTCTCCGAGCTGAACCTGGCTGCTTATGTCACGGGAGGCTGCATGGTGGACATGCAGGTCATGAGGAATGGCACCAAGGTGGTAAGGTGAGGAGCACCAGCTGGGCTGGAAAACGGAGCTTTCTGGAGCAATGCTGAGGCAAGCAGGATGACCTCAGGGTCTGACTGGTACCTGAACTAGGGCAGTGTAGTCCTGATGACTTCAATGCCTCCTAACTCATGTGGGTTTGTACAGTGGCACATTTATGGCACAGGCACAGTCACAGTTTCCAGTCAAGACCCTTCATGCAACCACAGGGGTCTCCATTTGGGGGCCTTTTTAGTCTCAGACGTCCTAGTAAAAGTGACAGCACATCTTTCTTTCCCTTAGTTTTTCTCTCCTTTGTCCACTAACCCTCAGTGTAACAGTGTCTAACAATGATGAACGTACCTGTGTCAGGTGCTTGTAATAGTCACGAAGTCTTTCCATGATCCTGATCCTCAGAGCCTATTTTGCTTCTGAAATGCCACTGTTTTTACCAGTAATTCCCAATGCTCTATCCTTGCCCTGTGGTGTATCTGAGAGGGGACACCATATCTCTGTTGGGTGGGGATGTCTGTCCCTAGCATTACTTCAAAATTGCAGTCATTCCAAGCAGACTCTTGTCCTGAGCAATGTGTTCCCTGTCATGCACCCAATTGTCTCTCTGAAAATGTTGTTCCCCTTCTTTTTGACATCTGAGTCCCTGCAATTCAGAGTTTATGTTAGATGCATTCTTACTGGTGATATATAAAGAGCAATGTAAATCATCAAATCTGTATGCTGGCAAAATGCCTCAATTTACATAGCCCTGATATTACCTTTCACCCTTTTATCCCCAAGCCTAGATCTTTATGAGTTTCTGCCACTACAGCTTCCAGCTCTATGTTTCAGCTCTGTTACAATGTCTTTTTCTTGTTCTTGTTGAACTCTCATTGTAATTTCAAATCTATTTTTTTAGCCTCCCTACTTCTTCTTGTATGATACCTTCATGCTATTCAGTATTTATGGTATCTTCAAGTTCAGTACTTTTTACACATTTAATCACACTTTTATCTGTTCACTTCTGGTTCAAAAATAGGGACACGTAATCTAGCATGCAGGTATATTTTTGAAAGGGTTTACTAAAACAGCTGAAAAATGTCATTTCTGAGCATGCTGGCCTCATTTTTATTTCTCAAGATGACATTTCCAGTCCAAATAGTGCAAAGCAACACTTGTCACTGTCAATTAGCTATGACTGTGGTCCATCAATTAATTTCAGGTCTTGACAGCTCTTAGTACATCCACAAGTCCTCATTCATTCTTTGGTATAATTTCACAAGTCCTTGCTAAAAACTTTAAAGGTTGAGTCTGTTATATCCATTTGCTGTCTCTCATCACACGAATGTCTGTTTCCCACTGAAACAAAGTGTATGTCCCATGAATAAGCCACTGGAGTATCCATCAGACAGCACACGGTGCTAATGCACTCTTATGTTCCCTTGCTCAAGTTGCTGGAAGGTTTCCCAAGAACCATTTCCTAGGTTGATCACATCTTCATTTTCCTTCCTGGGCCTTTTCTCCCAGAGCCATTCATATGTCTGGTAGAAAGATCTTGAGGTATTAAAACGAAACTGAAGACAAAATTTATTTCACAAGAGTGTCTGGGGCATGGTGTTCATGATTGTACTTGCAGTAAATACACAGGTATCACAGTGAGCCTTTTTGAATGCTTATATATATATATAAATGCATAGGGTTTTATGAATCACATTAGTTCAGAGTTTTTCTTGTTTTAAGGATATATGCATTTGTGTAGCGGGAGGTGGATTTGGAAAATCCATACCTAGATATCCAGTTTACATGGCATGTGTTGTCTATGGTTTGTTGTCATCCTTACAAGCAACAGCTATTTATTTACACTCTTAGCTGATGAGTCTCTGTCCTGGACAGCTCAGCAAGTTTAAGGGCTCAGGCCAGCCAGCTTCCCCAACCACTCCTACCACTTCTTTAGAAGTTACAGAAATAAAAAGTCTTCTTCACCTTAGAAGGTGAATTATGGAGCATTCTAATACTGAGCTGTATGGAGACCCCTCAGACCACCCACAAGGATGCAGCTGACTTCCTACTCCCCCAGGTCCCCCATGTGCTCCCTGGCCACAGACCACAGCGCCCAGCCACAGGGAGATGCCATGTGGAATACTCTCTGCTCACATTGTGTCCCAACCCTGGTGGGGTTGGTTTTTTTGGATGCGTCCCAACCCTGTGGCATCTTTTTTTCCATTACTTATTAGGCCTCTGTTAATTTTTAAGCAAAAGATTCAGTCACAATTCAGAATGTTTCTAGATGGTCATCACAGGTTTTCAACATTTTGAATACTTGGAAGACCCACTGACAAGTTTTAGGAAGGAAATATGACAGCATCTTGCTAACAGACACATTTGAGATTGTCCCCTGTGGGAACCCTGCCTTCTTGACTCTCCTCTTCAAAGCAAAAGCAACAGAACATGGCACTTTAGTCAAAAGACAGAATATACTACGGACAAGTGCATTTGAAATAAGTATTTCTAACAGCAACAATAAAAATAAAAACAACAGCAATAATAATCAAGTAAGCACTAGGCTATTCTTTCCAACTTCAAATTATGCTAATTGAGAAACTATCCAGCAATATATTGGCCTATTAGATTCTGTGATTTTGAAGAAGGTCTCCTAGTTCTTTCTTTATTGCATATTTGAATCAAGTTCGTTCTTTCTTTGATGATTCCTTCATCCTTTCTAACACCTTGGAGTTATTGCATTCTTTTGGTCTCTTTTTCAATTGATTTGAACTGCACCAGGAAAGAACTGTGGTTCTAAGAAGAACTTTAGAAACATAATTTTCTACTAAAGAAAGGGATACAGAAGTATACAGCCCTCCATGACTATTACCCTGTGTCTTGAATCAAGTAAGTTAGCAAACAACATAACAGAAACCAGACATTACTTTGCTTGCCTGATTTTTCAAACAAGTGTGGCTCATAGAGTTTGCTTTTACAATCTGGGTCTCAACCTCCTCTTATTTTAGCTACTAAGGTTGCACATCTGTAGAATTGGGTGATGAGGGGTTTGATGGTCTCAGTGAAATGTGCTACCAGGCAAAAGACAATCTAACAAACCTTAAAAAGTGCATGTTTTTTCTGTGCTACTCCACTGTAACATATGATGGCTCCATCAGCCTATTCCGAATATTTTCTTCAGAGTTAGAAGAAAAAGAACTGGCTGTGAAGTATCTCAGGTGGTCCCTAGCAAGCACTGTCCTCTTTCATACACATAACATGTGTCCTGACTGAGGACTGAGCAGGGAGATGAGCTGGGCACTGGATAGCAGTGTGTTCAGCCAGGACTGGTGAGGAAGAATCTCCTACATGTTGGTCCGTGTTACACCAGCACTTCCTTAGGTAAAATTGGTGCCAGAGTTCCTCCAGCAAAAAATTAAATACGGGGAGCACAATGTGGCACTTATTCATCCCAAAGTATCCCTCAACATCTTAGATAAAGAAACCCTTTCAAGAGAGAAAAGGAATCATTTCTGAGTGCAATGGCTGGACAACAAAACAGTGTGAAAAAAACAAGTGTAGGTTGATGCCTGCTTTTAAAACCCTTGGGTGGATGCTTCATCCTCCTTCCAGAGCATCCACAGTTTCCTTTTGCACAGGTCTATGCACACACAGTGAACTGTCTGGAACCTAATTTACCTGAGAAAGCTCTTGGACTGTGTAGCCCCTGCTGGGAATAGGCATAAGGAATGGGATTTTCATTTTCACTTGTCTTCATTTCTCTGAAGGGCTCTTCATAGCAATGTTTCCACAGTGTAAAGAGGCCGTCAGTGCTGGCACTGCACCCACTCTGAGGTGCATTTATACTTTCAGGATATTATAAAAGTGTCTTAGTATAAATGAGAATTTGGGCTGTCTCTGCTTCTGACAACACTTAGACTCCCAAACGATGATCTCAGACTCTGCATTAGATTAAATGCAGTCCTGTGTCTGCCTCTTGGGCTCTACAAGCCTTCAGCTATTAATTCCAGTAGATGTGGGAATAAGGCAGGGGTATGTTGAAAACCTGGACAGCTTTTTTACACAGGGAATACTAATGTCTTTTGGAGAATTTCAGACTTTTAAGGATATAAATTAATCATGCACCAGACCTCTCTCATCTCCTGTTTCCCCATGAAGCTGGCTTTTTTGCCACTGGGGCTCATCATCCAAGGCAAAAAGCACATTTTGGTGTGTCTGCATGGGGCCCACCACAGTGGTGACCATACCACTTACATTGTGGTATGCAGACCCTCTGTAATACCACAGCACTGACAACACCTGATGGACTGGGATATGCCCAGGGTCTGAAACAGGGAAGGCCATGCATGAAGCAAGTGGGAAGGGGTGACAAAACTGGCAGCAAAGCACAGAGGAATTGAGCACCATGGACAAAGCCTTTTACAGGGAAAGATCTGTGCCAGGGAGTGCTGTTTAGTCCTACAGGCCTGAATTTGGCCAGTGTGTATAAGAAAGTGTCTCACCCCACTCACCCTGGCTGATACACCCATATCACAAACACTTGTGGTGTGGCTACTGAATGCTCTGATTACCCCATAAAAGCCCATGCATTCCTTTAATTAACAGTGACTTCCCCGGTGCTGGGGGGGAAAATCATCCAGTTCAGTGATTTAGATTAGATATTAGGAAGAAGTTCTTCACCATGATGGTGGTGAGACACTGGAACAGGTTGCCCAGAGAGGTGGTGGAAGCTCCATCTCTGGAAGTGTTCAAGGCCAGGCTGGATGGGGCTCTGAGCAACCTGATCTAGTGGGAGGTGTCCCTGCCCATGGCAGGGGGGATGGAACTAGATGATCTTAAAGGTCCCATCCAACCCTGAAAATTCTATGATTCTATGATTATACCATGCTTTGTACTCTGACAACAGGACAGCAGCCTGTTGAATCACCATCTCAAATAGACCAGCACCTGAAAGCATTGCTTTCCCAAATCAGATTTTTGCAGTTCAAGCTGCAGCACTATCACTAAATGAGTAAACAAATCTTTTTACATGAGGGGAGCAGGGAAGAAACTAGCCAGGCCAGCAGCAGGTGTTTTCCCACTCTTCAGACCTTGCAGACCCCAGGAGATGTACTCTGACTAGAAAAGCTCTGCCTGCTCCAAGGTGCAAGAGGACAGTGAGGATACTGACCCGTTTCCACCACACCTTTCTTCATCCCAGTGGGTTCACCCACCTTGCAGGGCCACTGACAAGTTACTTCCTACAAAAAACATTTGGGTTTTCACACCTACAGAGGCCATGGTTTACCACCACACAGTAGCTGCGCATTGCTAGGAGATTAATCTTTTTTAAAAAACATTAAACCATTTTAAAATAGTTTAAAACTTGAAGAAAAGGTTTAAAACTTGAAGAGAGGAGATTTAGGTTAGACCTTAGGAAGAAATTCTTTAATTTGAGGGTGGTGAGACACCGGCACAGGTTGCCCAAGGGAACTGAAGCTTCTCCCTCCCTGGAAGTGTTCAAAGCCAGGTTGGATGGGACTTCGAACAACCTGGTCTGGTGGGAGATGTCCCTACCCATGCAAGGGGGTTGGGACTAGATGATCTGTAAGGTGCCTTCCAACCCAAACCACTCTATGATACTATGATTCTTGTCTATAGAGGACAAGATCTGGTGGCTTCTTGCAGGGGCTTCTACAGGGTGCATTTCAAGGGAGGTCATGGGAGTAGCTGCTGCCCTTGCAAACTGATGTGGGACATGTTGGTTGGGTGGGACATGTTGGTAGGCAGGCAGTCACATTCCAGCTTCTTGTCTTCTAGAAAGCTTCTGTCAAAGAGGACCCCTGTTCTTTTAAACTTAACTCTTGATCTAATGGGAGGGGTCTTTTTTTAGGATGTCTTTTTTTTGTTTGTTTTGGTTTTGGTTTTATTTTTGTTTCTTCCAAACCGAATTTCTGAAAATTTCTGCAAAGATGCAGATGGGAGGAAAAAAATGGGAGAAACTGACTGTGTGAGTTTAGGGTGAGTTTAGGTTTCTAGAAGCCAGATGGAAAAATATGTTGAGCATGTGGTTCTCCCAGAATTCACAGAATGTGCCATACAGTATCGTACAATATGTGCTGTGTATTTAACACTGAGCAACATTTGGGCAATATATATTTGTATTCATTGCATGGCAATCTGTAAAGGTAATGGAGAAGTGTGTGTAACAGCTTGTAAGATTTTGAAAGTGTACTTGAAGCAAAATGCCAGCATGCCAAATGACTGCTTTCCTCACTGAAGTACCCTGCAGGGACAATGTGCTGGGACAAGGTGAAAATAAGCTGGACCTTGGCAAGCTGCAGTCACACATGAAGCAATTTAACACCTCCAGTAGACCTTTAGAGACAAAGAAATTATTGGGGGATGGGGGGATGGGTGAATAAATTCCCATCACCTAACATCTCCATCTTCTTCACCTGCCTGCCCTTTTCTTTTTTTTCTTTTTTTTTTTTTCTTTTTCTTTTTTCTTTTCGAGCAGAAACTAAAAACAAGAAGTTGGGATGTGCTTCTTTATGCATTTATTCTCAGATGCTTCCATCTCAGCTCCTGCTGCTAAACAGCTGCTTGGAGGCCTGCTTCTCCCTTCAGGGCTTACTGATCTCCCAGATGAATAATCTCCCCCTTCACCTCCCCAGCAGCTGGCTCCCAGCCGACGTGCAGGCAGGATGCTGACAGTTATTGGGAAAACATTTGGCATGCAGGCAGCTGCTAGAAAGTCAAAGTCAATCTGAGCAGACCAGGGTGGAGAACTTCTCGGAGACTAAACTACTCCCTGGCCCTTTTTGAGTTCACAGTCATTCTTTCCAGTAAGAAATGTGCTGCCAGGGCCTAGAGCACTCATTAATTAGTTAATCCTGGACTGAATGCAAGAATGATTAAAGACTGCTATAGATTGTTACAGTCTTGATCAGCTTTTTTTTTTTTTTTTTTTTTCCCCAATCCTGCCCTAATTTGTTTCCTTTCTACATGAGTTTCTGCTAAAGCTTCTTCGAGGGAATGGCAAACAGAGAAGTGAAGGGCCAGGGGCTTGCTGCACGTGCACTATACTGGTCAAGAGGGATCTTCATTAATGACCTGATATTGGCACAGAATGCAGCCTCAACAAGTTCATGGGTGGCAGCAAGCTGAAGGATGGGGAATGATACATAAGCTGGAGGGCAGAGCTGCCACTCAGAGGGACCTCATGGGGTAATGGGCCAACAGAAACCTCATGGAAGGCAGTGAGGACAATCACAAAGTCTTGCAGAGAGGAAGGAATTACTTCAGTTCTGCTGGGGAGAAAACAGTTCTGCACAGAAGGTCCTGGAGGTCCTATGTGCCCTTGTGTGGGAGAAATCCAATTGCTCACTAGGTGATAGTAGTAAGTGTGTAGCTGTTGAGACACTATTCACATCTGTAGTACTGTGTCCAGCTGGGAGCTACCCAGTCAAAAAAGGCAACAACACACTGGAATGAGATGGGTGAAATGCCACCAGACTCATTGAGTTGGACCAAAGACATTGAAGGAGAGATCGAGAGATGGTTTGTTCAGTCTGTAAGAAGTTGAGGGTGATCCATCTGTAGCCACCAGGCAAGTAAGAGCAGGGCATAGAGAAGATGGAGCCAAACTCTTCTTGAAAGCTTACAGTGAAAGGAAAAGTAATCACAAGTCAAAGCAGGTGGAATCCCAATGAGACAGCAGGAAAAACCCAAACCCTTTTTCCCCATCAGATTTCTTTCATGTACCACAGTCATTTTATCCACATGTACTATGTATATGTAGAAGGTCTGACTGAGCAGAACCAGCTGGGCTGATGGGCCTCCTGGTGTTAACCAACCAGGTGGCTTGTGCTGAATGTTTCCTCCAATTGTTAAATTTTCCACCACCCATTGAATTGTCCATTGTTCTGTTCAATTATCCCTGAGGTTGGTGCATGAGTTTTAAAAAACTTCCACAGTGAGGGTGGTCAAATATTGGAACAAGTGCCCATAGAGACATAGAGATATTAAACTTCGGTAAAGTTCAAAATTTAGCTAGACAAGATCTTGTTAAACCTAATGTCACCTTAAAGTTAGGCCTGCGACAAGCAGTGTGTTAGGCTAGATGATCTCCAGAAATCCTTTCTAACCTAGATTAGCCTGTGACTTTATTCTGTGATGTTCAAAAGTACTCAGATCACTTTTTGTGGCAGGTTTGGGTCACAAGCATTTTGAAGGCAAGCTGCTGTTGGCAAGTGTGTTTGTTACTACTTTGAGATACTAGCTGGGTCCACGTGCTTTTCCTTGTCAATGCTGATCCATAAATTAAAATATATGGCAGAGTTGGAGATTGCCACAGTACAGTTTGGAGAGTGTGTAACATGCAATTGTTATGGCTCATTGACCATGGGTCTTTCTTACTGAGAAATAATTCAGAGCATCTTCCAGGTTTTCCTCATCTGCCTGTGGGGGTACTGGACCTACTGCAACTGTGATTCCTGGTTCCAGCTCCTTTTGCTACACTGATTTACCTCACACCCCATGGTTTTTCCCCAGCCATTCTCTATTACAGTGCCCCAAACAACCTCCTCCTTCTCCAGCCAGTGAGGCCACTTTTTATTCACTGTTGCTTTCTTGTTTCTATAAAACCAGCTCTCCATTACCTTATTCATATAAGTCATCACATCCGTTCTTTCTTTGAATAAATTCAGCAGGTTTTACTTCTTTCTGTGGAAAACATGATGTAAGGTTTTGACAAAAACGAGATTTTTTTTTTTCCTAGCAAATTTCCCATTTTACCATGACATCCAACATCTAACATCATGTTAGGTGAAAATCTCACAGATTTTTTATTGCTTCTCAGTAACCTAATAATAATACTATGAACAACTAAATGAGCATAAAAAGAGCTTATTCCTATTTGTAAATGTAATTTTCTATTACCTCTGACACCTGAGTCACTGCCTAGCTGGAAGGATTTTTGCACATCTCAGGGAGCTGCATCCAGTTATGGCTTTGATGTGTGCCTCAGAAGCTTCCCTGAAGGCTCCATTAATTGCTGGTAATGAAAAGCTGGTTGGAATGTATTGCTTAATTATGCACCTTTCTTCCTCTCTCTGTCATGCCAAGCAGATAGGACAGGCTCTGGAACAGAACTAAAGTCAAAATGTGTTGATTACTGGGAAGTGTCAGAAAACTATGTAAAGCCTTCTTTAACAATGAAGGGTAGACAGAACCTGAAGTGAGGATGTGCTTCTTCAGTGTCCAAGGAAGGTCTTTATCTATTGACATGAAGGGCAAAATGTCTTCAAGACTGGCACCCTTTATAAAGAATCCTATTTATCCTATAGAACCTATCCTTCTCCCATAGCCCAGGCAACAAGCTCTCCAAACCCATCATGGTGCTAAAGTGTCGAGCTCATCTCCCCTTTGACTCCAGATGATTATTCCCAGTGAAAGGTGGAAGGGATCACTAAAAGGTATTTTAACAACACAATCAATTCTTTTGCGTTGTTTTCTCTTTTCACCAAAGCTCTTGGTGCTTCCCTGAGAAAAGCTGGAGGACCAGGAAGCAAACCAGAGTTATGCCTAGATGCAGAAGTAAGAAATAGGAAATGTCTTTAAGATATGAAACCTCCCAGCAGAATTTTTTTTCATCATATTCATAGAATCATAGAATGTCAGGTTGGAAAGGATCTCAAAGATCATCTGGTCCAGCCTTTCTAATATTGTTGTTTATATGATAAGTCTCACCACTCCGTTGAGCTGAGACTTAAAACTTTCCGAAGTGAGGGAATCCGCCACTTTCTCCTGGGACAGCATTCTAATGTCTGACATGTTCTAATGTCCTGAAAAAATTTCCTCTTGTGTTCAATTGGAATCTTGCCAGGAGCAACTTCTGCCCATTGCCCCTTGTCTTGTCCATGGGACTTGTTGTAAAAAAGGAGTCTCTATTTTCTTAGAATCCCCCCCCCCTTTAAGTCCTGAAACATCATAATAAGGTCTCACTTAAGCCTTCTCTTCTCAAGACTGAACAGAGGCAGTATTCTCTATCACATTCACGGTGGCTGGGGACCTGCTTTCTCTAGGGAAATGTTATCAATGACCTTCTCAGGGCTGACTCTCTTCTCATTATTAGAGAAGTTAGACACATGACCACCAGAATAGATACTGCTCCTTAACTTCCATACTTGAAATGAGGAATCTCTAAATTTGTTTTATATTTCCTCATTTCTGATCAAACTATTTCCAAGACAGCGAATGTTGTCGTAGATTTAAGCTTGAACGAGTTGAACTTAAGAAAATATATTCTGTGGTCAGATCTCTTCCTATTAGGTATTTTTATACTGGTTTGTCTCTCAAGCATAGTTTTACCACTAAGAAAGAAAGAAAAAAGCGACTGCTAAGATGCATTGAAACAAGTTGAAAAAGAGTTAGTTAAATGAAAATAAGTAGTTTGCACTGCAGTGTCAGAGTCCAGGCTCAGGACTGTCAGCACTGGAATCTTCCTAGCCAGAGATTTTTCATCACCTGGGGCTGACTGACTGGAAATCAATGGCCAACCTCAGTTCCCAGGAGGAGAGGTAGGCTGAGTGGCTGTCATGTGCCTTGGCTGGCTTCTGGGACAAGGAGGCAGCCACTGCCATAGGGATCTGTGGGAGTCTGATTCACTCTGGAGGTGGCTGGTTTGGTCGTGCATCAGCCAAGAGCACTGAAAGGGCACACACGTGCTGTGTGTGGCAGGGGCCATCACCTGTGGCAAGATGAGCTGAAAGGAAAGCACTTTGGCATTCCAGAGGCAAGTGAAATCTCACCAGGCATTTCAACCTGAAAATTAAACTTTTGCAGTCTACTGGATTATTTTTATAAAAAAGACCCAACAAAATATTCTTGTAATTCTGAACCAGTTTGGGAACATGCTACATGTATTTTAGTGGTCTTCATTCTGCCAGGAAGAGCTAGGAGCCAAATTCTAAATGAGAATTGAGTTTCCAGGGTCTGAGAAAAGGCTTCTGTAGAAGGGTTGTGGCCAAAGATGGGCTCCAGGTTTCTCCTGAAAGCTTTATCCATCTGTCTATCATGCTAAGGAAGATTCACACCTTCAGGTGTCCGACATGCAGTCCAGGATGGGCACCACATCAATGTGGAGAGCTCAGCTTATTAGCAACATGTTTTAAATCTGTGATTTACTTTTAGAATCATAGAACTGTTTTTAATGGAAAAGAGCTTTAAGATCAAGTCCAATCATTAATCTAGCATTGCCAAGTCCACCAAACTTGTATGCCATGTCCAGCAAGTGAGTTCCACTTATCTATCCCATCCCTAGATGTTTGAATGGACTCTCTTGTGTTCTGTTACCAAGCCCATTCCCATGACCTGTCTTTAACAGGGAAGGGAAGGGAAGGAGAAAGGGAAAAAGGAAGGGAAGGGAAAAAGGAAGGGAAGGGAAAAAGGAAGGGAAGGGAAGGGAAGGGAAGGGAAGGGAATGCTGACATTGCTCTCGTGGTCCTGCCCAACTCCAGTGCTGGAATCCTTAGTACAGCAAGGGCTACTGAGTTTGAATTAATCAAAGTTTTTGGTAACAGTGTTTCAAATGCTGGATTTATGCCTAACCTGTCTACCTGGCTGGGATTTCAATTGTCTTTCAATGTTACTGGGTTGGAGTAAATTAGCTGTTTCAAGTATAAGGAATGCTATGTTAATGGGAATGAGAATAGCTTGCAAATTTTATTTTCGAGCAAAAAAAGCAAGAATTCTCATGTGAAGGAACTAAAGTCTTTTCTCTGAAGTTCCTTGGTAACCCCAGTTGCTCAGTTTTTACATCACCACACCTACCATGACTATTCATTTCCCTTTTGCTTCCTTTCATCCTTCCTAGCCCCTCACCTCACATTCTGCCACTGGTCTCAGTTTATCCATTACAGTCTCACAGACTCCGGGGCTCTCCAGCTGATGTTTATTCCCAGCTAGTCCCAGGCCCTGCACTCCTCTACCATGCTCTCAGTATCCATGGGAACATCCTCATTGTCCCTTGCTTCAAAACAGGGATTCAGTGTCCACCTTCACTTTAGAGATTCACTCCTCATCTGCTGTGTGGGAGTGAGCTTGCCCTGCCTTCCTACACAATACAGAGTTTGAGAATAGGCTTTTCTACATTAATTCTGTATTCTTGTGTCTATCGTCTAAGCTGAAAAACTCTCCCTTTGCCAGAATCTCTATAAAGACAAGAGCTTTTTTCTTTTTTTTTTTTTTTTTCTTTTTTCCTAAACTTTTGGCTGGCAGAAGGAAAGCCACTGAAGGCAGTTTCCCAGCCATTATGTGTCCTTCGCCCCTCACCCCCAGCCTGGGCTGTCCAAGTTCATTCTCATGATTCCTCCCAACCAAAGCCCCACATCCCCACCCTGGGGTGTTGGGGGAGCTGTTAAAGGGCAAATTCTGCTGCTTTCTCTGGAGAGACCAGGGCAATGGTCTGTACCACCACCAGGCAACCCTGGTAAGTGCTGTTCTCTGAGTCAAGTCTGGAGTAAGACCTGAGCTGTAATAGGAAACAATTTCTCTTTCCTGTGCTCAAAAAGAGGAAGGGAAGGAAGGGAAGGAAGGGAGGAAAGGGAAGGAAGGGAGGAAAGGGAAGGAAGGGAGGGAGGGAGGGAGGGAGGGAGGGAGGGAGGAAGGAAGGAAGGAAGGAAGGAAGGAAGGAAGGAAGGAAGGAAGGAAGGAAGGAAGGAAGGAAGGATGGATTTGTATTCATGTGCTGTTCCTCAGCAGGGGGTCACTCCTTGCCTCACCCCCATTGACACCAGGGAGGTCCATAAATCAGATGCACAGTGATAGCACATCCTTCCCAATGCATCTCACTGCTGGAGGAAACCACCACCTTTGGTGCCAAGTACATTAAGGAACATTACTGGGTTTAAAAATACTCCATGGGAGGAAATGACAACAATTTCAAAGCTTGGCCACTTGCATCACAAAAGCAGAGCGTGCTCCTCGCCATGTTTCAGGCGATAACAAAAGCCCAAGGCCAACAAACCAAATGAACAGCTTCAAAACAACAAAGCTGTGCTGGGGTTTGTACACAGTGTTTGTTGCCACAATCTGGCCCAGAGTTGCCATCTCGGATTTCCCTGCCAGAATGATGGAAATATAAATAGGGGCTATAAAACCAAAGTATTTCCAGCTCATACATCCAAAGGATAGAAATTATAGTCTCTTAGGCAAGGAAAATTTTCAAGGGTAGTGAGGTAATGGGACCTGGTTACAGAGCTCATTTCTCTGAAAAACTTTAATACAGCATGGAAATTTTTCCAATGTCCTTGATGCAACCTCTGTTAAACTATAAAATAACCCCAGGTTTCAGTGGAAAAGCCCCTTCCGTGCCTTCGAGAATGAACTGCTGAGCTCCATTTTGGAAACTGTTTCTTTCCAGCTGCTGTTTCCAGAGATTTCCGAATGGCTTCGAAGACACAGCATCAGCAAGGAATGATACCTGAAAGATAACCCATTGCCTATTGGCTTACCTAGAAAGGGCCTCACTTTTCTGTGCATTTGCTGAGATCTGCTGCTGTTGAACTGTAGGATTTTTGGCTCCAGTCTTGCTAAATAATATTCTGGAAGTCCATGCCATGAATCACAGCACTGGATGAGGGGCTCTGCTCATTTGATTAATTGCATTGCTGTGCCTGCCCTTTATTTGTTGTCTCATAGCCATAAGAGCCTGGGATGTGTTGCGTATGGAGTAAACTGATTAAAGGGGGAATGTATGTCAATGCATGGATGCATACCACAGCTCTTTGAAATCCCTCATGATCTTCCCACCCACTGGGCATTGCCTCAGTATCGAGTCCAATTGTCAAGAAACAAACTTGCTCCCTCATCTGTGTCACACATTGCAATGAGCTTGCCAAATAAAGCCAAGCTTTTAGGAAGAAAAGAGAATCCCCCCACCAGCAAATTTATGACCCTTGGCTCCGCTCACGGTTCATTCCTGTGCATGCCTGAGCAACATGGAAACTGCAGCAAATCTCTTTGGCCTGTTTCTACACTTTCACACTCACTGCTTTGTTAGATGTTTCCTTTTTTTGATGACTGGGGTTTTTGGTTTGGTTTGTTACCTTCTAATGCAAGCAACCCGTGATGAGAGGCACAGAGAAGAACAAGGCGTGTTAATGAATGGGGAAGGATGGCGAAGAAATGGGGGGAGGCTAGAAGTGTGGCTGAGGGTTTGAAAGAAAATAAAAAAACATCACTCACCTCATCTCTTCCAGGTCCTTTAAGCCTGACTTTGTCCTGATCCGGCAGCATGCCTACAGCATGGCACTGGGAGAAGACTTCCGCAGCCTCATCATTGGCCTCCAGTATGGGGGCACCCACACGGTCAACTCCCTTTACTCCATCTACAACTTCTGCAGCAAGCCCTGGGTGGTAAGTGACAACACAGCTCTACTGCATGCCCACACTTGCAAAGCACCAATAAAGCACAAAACTCAGATTCCAGCCTGCTCCGGAGGAATTTGTCTCTTTAGATTAAAACCACTAGATAAACAACTTTAGGAATCCAGCTGGCAAATTTGTGGGGAAAAAAAAAAGAACAAAACCTAGAAACACTACTCTTTTATCAGCTCCCAGTAATATCAAGATCTCATTTCCTCACTCTGAATAGGACATTTCACCTGTCCTAAACGCTGAGGTTTCACAAACAGCCAACAATAACATCTAGGTTTCTTGTAAGGAAGAGCAGGTGAATAGTAATAGATTAATAATGGCAGATCAATAGTATCAGGTCTCTGTCCTGATCAAAACATGGTAAAAATACCTTAAAAGAAACACGAAGATTCACTGTTTAGAGGGCATCTGAACTGCTTTATTTCTGGCATCCTTTATCAGATGTACACTTCTTGTCTCCAGCCTAAATCTCCTTCAGATTACCTGTTTCTTGCAGAAGTGCAACCTACACTTGTTTCTTTTCTGACTTTTTCTGAATGTCTCTTTGTTGTGAGGAAATCAGTTGACAAGAAAAGCAAGCGAGGAAGAGATGATTTCTTCAACAGCTAGGTATAAGAAAAAAGGAAACACAAACTAAGACAGACCTTGGAAAAAGGCACACAAAAAGGGGAAAACGTGGAGAGTTTCAGCAATTTCAGAAGAAAATACAAAACTATCAGAAAGTCTTGGCTTACTGAGCCCGACAGACTGAACCTTGGAAACACCTTGGGCTGAGTCAGATTCGGAGGGGAACAGGACAGTGTTTCAATATTTTGCACTAGGACTTCGGTTCACCCATTCTTTAAACTTTGTTAAGTTCACCTGGAAATCTCAGAAAACCTTTAAAAATATTGTCAGTGGCTTGTCTCAGCCCCAGATCAAAGTTTGTAATAATTCCCCAGACTTGTTTTAGGACTATCTCTAAGTCAGCAGGACCTGCAGGACAGCCAGAAGAATAAAGCTGGACATCAGGATCCACAAGATCAAGGCTGGCTTTTGTAGCACCTGTAGGAAGAAGTCAGATGTTGACAAATTTTTAGAGTCCACATCTGAGTCTTCCAAGCAGTTTCATCTTGAAGTGTCCTCCCTGATCACTAATGCTACCAGGATGGAAATTTCTCTGCATTGCTCTAGGTGTGAAGCAGGGAGCTACAAGCTACAGGGATGTGAGAAGGTGATGGGACTTTTCAGTATGCCCTCCACAAAAAACTTTTAGATACTTTTTTAGGAATTCCCCTTACTCGTTGCATAAATAGAGCTTGGGATGAAATGTTATATTTATAGGAAGACTTAACCATCCTCCCCACTACCTAATTAAGTCTTTCTTGTTTTTTTTTCCATGGAATAAATATGCTACTAGTTTTCAGTGTGTTGACTGGTAGTTTTAATCCAGAAGTTGTCTGCAATGACTCAGACTTTTAGTTCCATGACTATGCAGTGTTGGATTTAACTCTCTTCTTACCGAAAAGGTATCAGTGTTACAAACATACTCTTCACAGTTCTCATCCTTTTCATGACATCTGAGGCATTTGTTAAGATCAAAAGCAGGGTCCTGTGCTTTCCAAAAATGCTCTAGTGAGTTATGAGTAGTGAGAAAAATCTCACCTTTTCCACCAGTGTATAGGTGAATGATGTACATTTGTTCTCAGTCTGCATTTGAATGAGGAGGGCTGCTGGAAACAGGAAAGGGAGGAAGAGATGGATCAAGTACCAGGCTCAATACAACACAGTCAGTCCCTACAGTAGTTCTGACATGCACAAATGTGTTGACCCCCGTGACCAGACAAAACACTCCAAAGCTACACTGACTTTTGCTGAGGAAGACAAATCATGGGGTCTATTCTGTCTGATTTTGGGGTGGGGGTGAAGACAGTCAGGGCTTGGTTGATATTTTTCAACTCCTGTTTGGTAATTATGTTTGTGAGGGAACTAAAACAAAAGAAAACAAATTCATCACAGGAGGTGGGGGGGTGGGATTTAAAATAAATAAAATTAAAAGAAAAAAAAAAGCAGAGCTGGCAAGGCAGTATGGGAGTAATTGGACTGTATTGTACTAATCTGCAAGTAATTGGACTCTAGCTAATCTGGGTCCGGTTGTACCATGTTTTCCTCACGGGGAATATAGCTGGTTCAGGCAAGCTTCCTGGAGGAGTCAAGAAACCCCTTTATAAACACTTGAAACAGGTTTGCAGAATGCCTCCTTTCCCCACTGCCCCCACACCAACCCACACCTGCAATGCACAAAGGAATCTCAGAGCTTGGATGGGATCTGAGCTGATATTTAGCACCACTGACATTTTACCAGGCTGAAACTCAGGTAGAGATTGCAGGGGGCCATTTGAGGGCAGGAAGTTTTCACTGGCAGCAGAATCAGAAAATTTTGAAATGAGAGATAGGGACAGAGCACTTCAGTGCTTGTTCCACTCTGATTGCAAAACATACATCTTGAAATGAGGTATCTATCTGCTTAGCAAAAATTACTGGAAACATTTTGGAAGTAGAAAACAGTTGACATACATGAAGAAATGAAATTAAATACCCCTGGGAAATGTGCTTTTCACTCTCTCTTTTTATTTTTTTCCAAAAATGGTTCCAGGCCATAGAAATGTTTGTGGAGTGGGATCTAAGTGAGGCTCTTTTTCCTTGGCAATTTGCACCAATGTTTGTTCTCAGCAAATCTAATTACAATCAGCTGAGTTTGGGCTTAAGTTTACTCAATCATGCAGCCCCATTTTTAAATGACATTTGCCAGGTTTCCAGTACTGCAATACACAAATTTCTTCTAAGTTTAAAATTTGCCCTAAACATGGACACAGTTTGAAACAGGCATTTTTGACAGAAAACCAAAATATTTGGTTGATCTCACATACAGATAAACCTCTAAGAAATCTAAGTTTTAAGATGAATGTAGAATTATTGAGAAATAAAGCTACAAGCACCCTAAACACAATGCTTCAATCACTAATTATAATTGTTGTATTGTACAAGTTAGAGTAAAAAAACCTGGGAACAATGTTCAGAGTATTATTGATATTACATACAGTTAATTCCTGTTATATCTAGACACCCTTTGCTTCTAAATAACTGCAGGGAATATGAAGTCTTGAAGATAATAATCTACAGATTACAAGACACTTCCAGTATATAACCTCTGTGACGATCCTAGCACTTCAAAAATATGCAAAAGCCCTTGAGACCCTCTGAATGTGTTTTGTTATTTCTCTGTAAATACTACCTGCAGGTAAATCCCACGTCCAACCAGCACAGCAAGATATTTCACTTAAAATCCAGCCTGTGCCACATTGCCATGCCCCATGTTTTGTTCTATGGTCTGGATACCATCTCTATAAAACCAGTGGAGCCATGGAAAGTAAGAACTCATACTAAAATGTGGAAGAGACATTTATATCTAGCTGATCTGCTGGCAGTGACATTCCTACCCACCCAAAACGCATCGGGAGGTGCTGCTTGAGCTCTCCTGTCAGGTTTCTAGGAGGCTGCTGCAACATGGATGTCTCTTTGTGTCTCTTTGTTCATATCATACCCCTAACAAATGACAAAAAACAAAAACAAACAAACAAACAAACCCCAAAAACCAATACAAAATACAAAACAAAACAAAAAAAAAAAAAAGAAGAGAACTGCCCCATGAGGTTCAATACCAACGCCAGACTTTTTTGGCCCATTAAGGAGGCTTCCAGATGTCTGAGTCCCTCATCTGTCTAGCTGAATTTTTTTGCCAACAGTCAAGAGCTGTATGCTTCAAAAGGAAGCCCAAAGAACAAGTCAGGATGCTGTCTGTCAGCTGCACCATCACTCCAGTTATTTTCTTTGAGCTGTTTTCCCAGAATAACCATATGATGTCTCAATATCACAGTGCCCATGGTTGGACAGGGCTGCATGCATGTGCAGCAAGGGGTGTGTGCTTTTCCCAGCCATAGTATTTTTCCTCCTCTCCCTGTATTTGTCTCATTTGGTTTAACTTTCAGACCCTGTTTGCTCACATTGCTAGTCAAAACAGGGCTTTATTTTTCTTCTCTGGGATTTGCAGGGCTAGTGCAAGTAGTTAAGAGAAGCAAGCTGGCCTCCTTCCCCGACATCAATACCATCCTTGCCAACAATAATTATTCTACATGGGCAGTTTTTTCTGATCTGCTGTTGCATGTGAGGGGGTGGTGGTATTAATGATTGGACATGCCACCTCTTGGTGTTTTCTGGGTTTTCTAAAATGCCACATTTTGACCTACAAGATTAAGAAAAGGATTCTTTGCATTTGTCTCCAACTCTGCTGGCAGCTACCCCTTCAGCATGTGGCCTGGGGCTGGCACACACCTTGCAGCCTAATTTTTTTTGCACACTGGCTGCATTTTT
The DNA here is from genome assembly GCA_023637945.1 of Phaethornis superciliosus. Classification (NCBI taxonomy): domain Eukaryota; kingdom Metazoa; phylum Chordata; class Aves; order Apodiformes; family Trochilidae; genus Phaethornis; species Phaethornis superciliosus. Next base: position 57,371,518 of record JAJQWJ010000001.1, on the reverse strand, counting down.
GGTTCTACATCCCTATCACACCTTCACTCCCAAAGAGGCATTTCTTCTCCAATACCAAGTGAAGTTACAACTTCTTATACAGAAATGCCTTTACTTAGACTAGCCCTAAGTGTGACAAGATCCTTAAGGTAGGTACTTGGTAGAAAACATTCTCAGTAGCTCTCTCTCACCTTCAATTTAACCTTCGGGTTGCAACGTGGTACAATTACTGGCCTCAGCTGTTGCTCAGAAGTGTTCAAAACATGTATGATCATGTAGCTGATGCTACTGGGAAGAAAGGGGACTTTGTTTCCCTTCCCTTGTTCCCTAAATGTCTGTCTCCTTCCCTTAATCTCTTTGTTACCTCCCTCAGGTGACACAGGTGAAACAAAGGTCTCCTTCAAGATGAACGAATCCCTAGCTTTGATGGGGAACTTGAATGAACTTATGTGCAGGATTTGCAGTGAGATTTGGCCCAGACTGGAGGCTTTTATTAATTTAACATGTTTTTATCAAATTCCAGGGCACTTGGAAACTAAATTCAGTTTCTAAATTACTTTGCAAATAGGACATAATTGTCTCCATTCAGTCACACCTACCAGCTGGGCAGGAACCAGAATTCTTACCTGTGGAGGAATCCCCAATCATTTTATTTTCTTAAAATCCCTGAATATCATCAAACTTCTTTATCCAGCTTTATATCCCCTTCTGCAAGGCTGGCAATCTAACCACTTCAACAGCACTTCCAGTTCAGAATTGTCCATGGTAACAGAGAGAGAATGCAGAATGGCTGGAGGTGTGAGTGAAGAAAATACAAGGTGCTTCTGAGTCCTGAGATCCAGAAGGTTACTGGTGTGCATGTGGAGATATATATAGAGAGAGATATGTGTATATATATATACACACACACACATACATATACATATATATATATATTCATCTCAACTCTTATTCTCTTATGTAAAACAGACCTGCTTCAGCAACATTTCTGTCATGGTTATTAAGTTTCTCTCATATAGTTTTGGGGGTTTTTTCTAGCTGTTCAATGATAAATTGAACAGGGGGGATGCAGACAATGGTCAGAATAATCTGCTTGCTTCCAAGAATGAAAAAGAGTTTATAATAGTGCCAACAGTGGTGATAATGGTGAAATGTATACAAACTGACAGGCTGGGACAATGGCAAATGTTTGCCCTGGTATGTGAATTACCAGCACTGTTGGTTTCCCCATTGATGTTACATACTGCTATCTCTAGATAACCTCCTCACAGGCTAGTGCATCCCTCAGACCTCACTGGTGGATGGGACAGTGATATCAGATGAGGTCCCCTTTCTCCTGCCATGCATAGATTTTTGTTGGGAGACCTTTGGTTCATAATAAATATCAGTGGGTTCATATTTCCTTGGTTTAACACTCAGATCAGGTAGCACGGGCAATCCTCTCTAGTGATCACTGTCCCCTAGCAATTCTCCTTCTCTTCAGCTTTGACTTGGCTGTTGGGCAGAAATCCAAGGGGGAGCTTTGATTTATTGTCTATGCTCAGGAGTGGTGATGCTGATTTCCTGCCTGGTCAGTCCTCTGAGCCCTTGGCTCTGTTAAAAAGGGCCACCACCCCCACTTCTCCCCAGCCACATTTGGAAAGCAAAGCTTGTTCATAGCAAATGTGTAACTACACCCAAATTGATCCACTTCTGGATTTTGAACCTCTTCTCCACTCTCTTAGTCCAAGGTTTGTGTACAAAAGCTGTTTGGCCCTGGGTAAATACTGCAAATTTTCTTGCTGCTCTCAGGTCAAGAAAGCAAGGTGGGAAGGACATAATACTGTGTTTCTTTCATCTCCTTCACCAGTATCAGAATATTTTGCAAGCACTTACCTGTTTTACAATAAGCCACTTACATCCACTGTGTCTGTTTTTTTGTTCCCACTCTCTTACCCCAAGTTCTCTCAGCTCATTAAAATCTTCAACTCGCTGGGTCCTGAGAAGTTCCCCCTCGTGGAGCAAACTTTCTTCCCAAGCCATAAGCAGATGGTGAGTACCTTTGCTTTCTTTTGACAATAGTGTGGATGGGGGAGAAGCAACAAATGTGAACTGGGCACAAGAGATGGTAGTGGGGATTGGAGGAAGAGTCTCAATTTTACTTATGGAGAAGTACTAGCTTAAAAGCAATATGCAAAAAGCACTGCTCAGGAATCTTTTTGCTTTCTTGCCCAGCCCTCCCCCAGACCATGTATGAACCCTGAAAAAGTGAACAAGAACAAAACCAAAACAAAAATCAATCATAAAATCTAGTCAACATAAGCTCATCCCTTAGAGCAAGGAATCACTTTATATAGATAAGGTGGATTTTCTTACATTCTTAGAATTGCTTAAAATATGTTGATAATTTCAGACATGGACTATAAAGGATGTTTGTTTCACAATGTTGATTTTCTTGGCTTGTCACGTGGTTGCCATCCATGAAACATTTATCAGCCTGACTAGGTACTCAAAGCAAACTGGAGTTCTTGAAAAAGAGTTTGTTTCAGCTTGTATTGTTTCCTTTGCACAGTGGTCTGGGGTTTGGTCTTCCTGTCAACAACTAAACACTCATTGCCCCATGTGACTTCTGGGCACCGTACCAAACTCTTAGGGCACCTTCCAAAGAGATCTATGTAGGTGTTTTTAGTCCTGGAGAACACAGCAAAGTGAGTGGTTTTGTTTAAAACTTTTCGTGTCTCTTGCTTTCCCTGAGTTAAGGCATTGGCTAGTCCTTCATGAGTTTTTGCTCCCAACTTATATCTGTGAAGAAGTGGCTCTTTTTACCTAACTGAGGCTTTGATGAGATCCTGTGTGAACCATGACCACCCCCCTCCATCTGAGCCACTGGCTGCCTGAGCTTATTTCCTACACTTGATTGTGAACTCAAGCAGGATCAGCAGCCCGAAGGTTAGGGTTGCTGAGATGTCAAATTAGGGCCCTGTTTTTCTCACACACCTTCTACAACACCGTGGGTCAACCACAGTGCACAGTGTGGTGTAGGCACCTAGTGGGAGCTTCAAAAATCAACCCCATCTAGATTTTTGTGCAAAATTCCCCTGGTACTCACAAGGTACCTGAAGACCATGACTTGTTGGTCCTTCATCTCTCTGTTCTCTACCTGTGCTTGTTGGTCCTTCATCTCTCTGTTCTCTACCTGTGCTGTGCGGGTAACAGCACTTGACAGGCACATCATGAAGGGTAAGTACGGTCACAAGTGCTGTGAAGCACTCCAGTTATGCAGTGGTGGAAGTTGTATAATTGTTGAAGTGATAAAGAAACAGATGGTCCTTAGACATGATATGGGAGGTTTGTTGCAGATTTTTAAGACAAATTAGTTGATTAAATTCTGCTGCATTTAATTCCCATTGATTTATAAAGAGAGGTTTGTGACATATATAATGCTTGAGCACAGCTGTGGCTTTAACCATCTCTTCAGGAACAGTATTTTGGGGAGACTTGATTGAGGTTTTCATTACAAAAACACTAGCTAGCACTTTCAGCATTATTTTCCTGTCTGGAAATCTGATTCTTCATTTCTTAACATTTACCAGCACAGCAATTTTGTTTAGTATAACACTGATCTTAATTTCACATGTTTGTCATCTTTATGACTTGGAAAGGCTATTGCTTACTTCCAAAAGGAATTTTTTAAACTGCAGATAATCAAATCTGAACACAAACACTATTATTGATATGGAAGCTTGAGTAATCTGGTTTAAGTCAATCACTTTCCAAACATTTATACAAGCAACAAATCCAAATGGGCAACTTCAGGGTGGATCTTCACATTGTCCTGGGCTGTGAGAGGCTAACAGGACAGGTGCTTAAGCCAAGAAAGCTCCCTTGCAGTCACAACTCCATGAAGAACCTGTGAAAGCTGCTTGGCCATGGTGTTATCAGCTTCTCCATGTGTCAGTCAGGAAAATAATGGTGCCCCTTTCCCTCTGTTTTCCTCCCTTTCCTGGAGGTGATTTCAAGCTGTACCAGTTAGCACTCATAAAACACACTGTGGTCCTTTGAGGGCTGACCCCCTGGCAGTGTTTATAACTACTGTTATGGTTTTACCTCTTTGCAATGTGATATACTTCAAGCAATTAAGTCCTCACAAGGAGATCCTCATTCTTCTACATCCAAAACTTTCCAAAGCTTACTTTGGATTAAACATAGAACAGATTTCGAAATGTTTCATTCTTTTCAACCTTGTAGACAACGGAGATTTTCCTACAGCAAAAGTGAGATACAGGAAATTCCTAACAGTAGATCCATTTCTGTGAGCATTTTAGTTTAGTTGAAAATGCTTTACCAGAAGTTTCACTCCCTGATAACAGGGCATTTTTAACCAGCCTTAAACTGTAAACCGAAGGAAAGGACACAAGGTTCTGACATTTCACGGTTGCAAAGCTGGGAGAGATGAATCTTTTTTTCCCTCTGCCACGGGCATGTACCTTTCAACCCTCCCCGTAGGGATCAGTTTACTGGAAATAAAAGCAATCTGGCAACAGCTCTTCTGAGGCCCTGCTGGTGCTACCTGACAGCCATAATGACAGCCTTGCTCTGTAGTGACCCCCTATGGCCAGTTAACAAGAGGGATACATTACCTACAAAGGGGATTTTTTTGCCTCTCCTTTGGCTTAAAAAGAGGGACTGCTAGAGGGATGTCTTTGCCAAAGAGGAAGAATTGCCAGAGGTGAAATACCTGCTTTGGGCCCAATAAAATGGTACCGAGAAAGGGAAGGAAATGAATAAATCTGCTTGCAAATCCATCTGTGTACATTTGAAGTGGATAGAAATGAATATAAGTGAAGCAGAGACAGAATGTCTGTGATAGAAATAAAACCACTTTACTGTTTAGAATAAAAGGACACTATAAAAAGTGAACATTATGCAACATTACCTTAAAAGACAATATACATTCACTGAATATAAAATTTATAAATAACATGGAGGAAAACTGTAAACAGTGCTAGAAAATTTAGCAACAAATACATTCCTTCTGGACAAGATTTTTCACACGGGTCTGGTTCCCTCCCCAAGTTTCCATGACTATCAGGAACAGCAGAGTGGCTCTATGAAGGAAGGACAGCATCAGAGAGAAGCAGCAGCCAGTACAGGCAAAGCAGCAGCAAATGCTTAGTGGATTTTTAAGATTTTTCTCAAGACTGGTAGCCCCAAGGGCAACTTATTCTTAAAAAATAAATTTAAAAAAAATGAGTTCCCTATATTTCTTTTTCTGATTTTCTGAGCCATAAAACACATTATAAGTGAGATGTACTTTCAGAGACATCTGAAAGACTGGAAAATTGTTTCCATGAAGGCCTTTACTTCAGTCTTTACTGTAAAAAAGACAACTGTATGTTTCCCATTGCCCTGAGGTAATATTTTGCTCCAGCCAAATATGAATGGGATATGGTGATATATTTAGGTTTTAGAATAGTCCTAAATAAAGGACCACGTGACTCTTCAAAATATGGGAAATTTAGGCCTTAAATGGCAGTTTTGTTCCATACATAGGAGAGGGAAAGCTGCCCAGAAGATGACTTTATTCTAGGTACTCCTTGCACAGATCTCCTCTGGCTCTCTACCCCCTCCATTTTGGAAAACGGAAATCAAACCAAATCTTTCCCAAGCCTTCACTGTATTTTTCAATTTATTTTTTTTTTTTTAATTCTAAAAGGGGAAACACTCTCAAGCAAATAAGGAAAAAAAGTTTATAAATAAGAAAGGAAACAGGAAGAGTCTAGAAATGAGATATGCATTTTTAAAAGTATTTTTAATAATCCTGGTATACCTAAAGCACTGGGAAGGGGAGAGGAAGCTCTCATCATGTACATGTCCAAAGGTCAAGCTCACGTGAACTGTGCCATTGACAGTTCCTCTGGCCTTAACTTATGGGGTGAAGTGAGGAGCACGTCAGAGATGACAGGAAGATACTTGTGCTGCTGCAAGCCCTTGTATGCTCCATAGCCTAACATTATGGGGAGAACTTGTGATCTGCCTCCTCACATCTCCATGCCTGGTGTTCCCACATCTTGTATGGCCTCCTGTAATGAGGGAGAGAGCTTTGTCTGCTGGCAGGCAGAAGTGACTTAGCGAGACACAAGAAAAGAGAACAGACAGAAAGGAAGAAGTCTTTGAGTCTGATTTAGAGCCTGTTCAATCCATTTAATGGCTCCCTCCCATTTCAAGGGAGCCTTCAGTCAGGTTCTTAATGCAAGCACAAGCTAAAGCTTAGCCCATGAAATTCATGTCCCTGATAGCATGCACAGAAACAAAATTAAGAAGCCTCCCAAAAGAAATGTATTTTTACTGGATTCTTTCCCCTCCTTTTGGCTCCACATTTTTAAAAGCCTTAAAAACTCTTTCTTTACACAGCAAGGGGAAAGATTTGCTATCAAACACACACCCCTGCTTTCTGCATCTCAGAAATATTTTACCGTCTGCAATACAAAATGGGAATACACTTCACTTTCTGGTAATGCATCTGCTGTTTTGTTGTTTACAAAGCACATAGCTACATTATATCCTACTTAGGGACACAAGTCCTCATAGCATTAGAATGCAAATATTTTCACAATAATTTGAGTGCAATACTGTGATGTTTCAGCTAGCTAAATGAATCAGTGACAGGTAAAATACGCAGAACTGCGGTTTCATGAAAATTCAAACCAACGCTTCACTGCATCGAGGGGCGTTTTCATTTAGCCTTCCAAAGCCACGAAAAATGGTGGCAACTCAAAGAGAGGTCAAGCTTTTTCAAGTCTCCTTGAGCATGAGGAGGGCCATCTCCAGCAATGCCAACTCCACAGGATGCCAATGGCGAGGATGGCGAAGCCGGTTCCACTCTGCCCTCAGTGACCCTCAGAGATTTTGTCAGCCACGCACGGGTCACGGGGAGATTGCTCCACTGTGCCCAAAGCCCAACCCTGTGCTCTGCCAAAAGGGGCAACACTGACCCACTGCCTGCTCCTGTGATGGGTGCTGTGAAACACCCTACTCTCCCTCTCATCTCCAACCCATGATTTATTTAGGAGTAGTCACAGGGAAGAGGACTTCTGAAAAGTGTTCCAAGCCTGAATCACAGGAAAATCCAACAGACTTTCAATGTGTTTTGTGCTGTGTTGCTACTCAGAGCAGCTGAAAAAATATACACAGCTGACCTAAGCACCTCTTACATCAACTCTTTGAAAATGCCCTTTAAAGCTCACGTTGAAAATGAAGTTATTGAAAATGAAGTTACGTAGGTTTTGCTGCAACAATTAATCTGGTAAATGGGGCATTTCAGGGGATGTAGGTCCAGCAGCATGCAAGGAATCTAAAGACACATCAGGATTCGTCTCTGACACCCTTTCCTTCCCACCCAACAAAGAGGCTCCAAACAACTCTGGTAATTGAGGTCACTGACTGTAAAATGCTGTATTGCCCCAGGCTGGAAATCACTGCAACACTTTTTCCTGCTGGTGGCAGCTCTGCTTTCTAAGTGGAATGAACTGAAGATATATGGAAACTTAAGATAAATAATCATAATAATACAAAACTGAAGTTAAGCATAATCTTCTCCCTTCCCAAGCCCTCCCCATCCAAAACTCAGTCACCCATTTTGTCAGAACCCCTTCTTCACCATCATTAAAACTTAAAATACTTTTATTTGATAAGAAAAATTATATTATAGTTTTCTTAATTAAAAAAAAAAAAAAAAAAAAAAAAAGAAAAAAACTTCTCCAGTCGACAGCAAAGCACAAGACAGCAAGGCTCCTCCTCCCACATCAGTGCAGGGCATGGTATGAGAGTGCATGCACAGAGCTATGCTTAAACAGTGCATAGAGGGAAACACAGCACTTGACACAGAAGGAATCCTCTGGGCAGATGAAACTTTATGATCCTGCACAGCACTTATCAGGAGACCACTTTTTCTTGCCTAGCCCCCACACACACTTCCTCTCACAAAATCAACAAATGCAGCTAGTGTAGCTGCAGGGGAGGAACCACGGTGCAAGGAGGTACAGAGGAAACAATGACTGTAGCCACTGCAGATACACTGGAGCTTCAATATCTTGAAAACAACTCACTGACTCGGAATGTCAATATTTCTGTCTTTAAAACACAATCAAACCATTCTGTTGTTTATAATACCAAAAACAAAATTCCATGTCCTGTCAAAAATAGCTTATGTCATTAAGTGTATATACATCTTAGTTCAGCAAAACACTATTTTGGCAATAGATTTATTTTTTTTATAGTAAGAGCTCTAGTAAGTCTCCCCTTTCCCTCTTCCATGTGATCGATTGACAGTTGATATTTTTGCAAGTTTGGCTTAAGGAAGTCACAAACTGGTTTTGCTGTTGAAGCTAAGCTGCAAAATTTCAGGGGCCAATGCTGCTTAAAACAGTATGGCACAGCATTTCCTTTGCTCTGCTGTAGGTGGATTTACCTCCCTGAACATAGGGGAAGGGGCTTTTGTTTTTTAAACAACAACAAAGATACAAAATACTCTCTCTGTGTTGTTGCTTTCACACTGTGACTGAATTAGCTAGGAAAATAAGTCAATAATGCTTTTACCAGATGATGTGGTCAGACACACCAGGTGAATTCTCCCACTGTTGGAGTCACATTGCCAGTCTCTCCCATAGAGGAGGATTTCTTTTGGACGTCATTTTTTCCAGAGTTTAGGCTGGGTTTCTTTTCAGTGTGTTTCATTTGCCAATCTGATTAATGAAACCTGTTTTTCTTCAAATAGATGTGTCTAAGTATTTTCAGCACTTGGTGCATGAGGAGGGGTGAGGGGAAGCGAGCGTATAGAAGAGTACAGTGCCTAATTGGCATAGTTTTTAGATTTTTGTTTTCCTAAAAAAATAGAGATTATATTGCTACAGCTAATGATACGTGTAAGAGAGCAAGAGCTCCAATCTTTTTTTTTTTTTTTTTTTTTTTTTCCTCCCATTTTTCCCTCTGGTGTGCAAAAGTAAGCTCCCAAATGTCGTCTGATCAAAATGAGTGGTATCAAAAAATGGAAAATGTGATTACAAATTCAGTAAGGTAGTACAGATTTTTTTTCTCTCCTTTCTGTTTGTTTTGTTGTTTGGTTGTGGTTTTTTTTCCTTTTCTTTTTTAAGTGTTCGAAGTGCTAAAATTTGCATGAAAACAGGCACTAATTTCATTGTCATCATCATGATCTGGTAAGAGTTAGTGTCCAAAGGAAGATCAGCCACAAGTAAGGGAGAGGGGAGATAAGGAAGGGGTAGTGTGCTCAGGGATCTGTGGCATTGATTATCGTTTTATCTGGAGGTGCCCATCCTCTATACCAGCTGCAGTAACCTTCCACCCTCTGGATGCAGGCATAGTGCTTTGCTTGGTATCCTGAGTGGCCGAAGTTGGAGAGCATGTCTGTCCAAATACACTCATTCTTGGAGGTGGCAAAGCAGGGCAGATAGTAGCAGGGCCTAATCTGCAATTGTAAAGAACAATCAGGTAAGGTGACATGGAAAAACAGCATTATATAAAATGTCTTTTTACCAGAGACAAGGGATTTAAAATTCCACTCCCTCAAATCTTGCTTATTTACCCAAAATTCAGCCTCTGTTCAGAAAACACATAAGCATGGTCTTACTTTCACATACACAGGTAATTACAGAGTCAAAAGGGCTTTTCAGGTGCAGAAAAGTTGAGCTCATGTCTATGTTTTTGCAGGCCTGGGGCCATGAGCAAAAACCTTAGTGCCAGTGCCAGGCTGTGAGGTTTTAAGCACTTAAAATGTTTTCACAGGAAAAAAGCTGGACATATCTGGCCAAGCCTCCAATAGATGATTTCATTAACCTGCTAAGGATTCTGCATAGATTCTGGAAGCCTTCTCCAAACCCAATTAACTCCAACAGTGCATTAAAAAGGCTCTGCATTTTATTCGATTTTCTCCGGTCTAAACACTAAAGCTGAGCTTTACTTTTTCGCTGTAAGAATTGTTGTTCTGCATTTCTCACTGGCAGTTCACCAGCAGCATCGGTACTCCTAGCCAGGGGAAACAGAATTCTAGGGTCTGAATGTTTTAACACCACCTAATCAGAGATGCACATACCTTGCATCCACAGCCCAGATGATAGCGATGATTCAGGCCTTTCCGCTGGGACAGAGTCAGTCGGTCCCATTTCTCATACCAGTTGCACAGCCCAGTGTACACCTTCCCTTCATACACACGGCCTTTAGAACAGAGACATGGTCACACGTTAGCACTTCTCAGCTCAAGTACTTCTCTCGTTTCCTGAGATTGCTAATGATCTCAATATGTTTGGCTCCAGTCATTGCTCAGCAACTGCTTTCGTTTTATTAACTGGTTGAGGAATCTCTGGCCAGAAGATTACAGAACTTTTCTAAGTTGGGAGTGTGGTGCCAGCTGTAAGCACCAGCAACAACATGCAGGTGAGTATTGCTGTCTAACTCCTCTCAATAACAGAGAAAAGTGAATTGACACCCTCACAAGAAACATGACTTGGCAACACCTACATCTCTGTCTTCTTGCATCCCCCCACCTCAGCAGCCTGTATTTCTCCAGCTCATTCCAAAAGGAATCTTCCATTTCTGGTGCAGCAGAGTAGCAACCCATTCCCTGTGACAGACATGCCAGCTCAGGTATGTTTTGACAGCTGTGGACTGTCATACAGCATATTTGTCACAACATGGCTTAGTATAACAGATATGTTAGGAATGAGAGGGAAATCTATAAAGTGAAATGACTCTCAGCATTAAAGAGTACTGAACACCAAAATACCGTTGGGCCACCACTTGGGAAGTTGCTTATAGATCTGTCTAACAGCTGTCCATGTCCTTAGCAGGTGTATATATAGAACAGAAGACATTTTGATTATTGTAAGTACATTATCCTTTACCTGTAATCAGATATTGGTACTTGTTGACTTCCAGCTTGACTCCACAAAGGCTCTCAGAGGCTTCTGTGTAGATATACTGAACATGTGGCATTATCTGGAAGCCCCTGTACATCTAGAGGAAGAATAAAAATGCTTTAAGATAGCTTAAGATGGTAACATTTCATTTAGATTCTTTATAATCTACATTCCTAGACCGTGGTGGCAAGCAGTGAGCTTCTGGCATTTACAAGAGTGAAGAACTAATGTCACTAACTGGACTCTGAGGGAAATCTCACCAAATCTGCTGGTAAAGCAGAATATCCACCTGCTAAGAAGCCATCACAATTCAGCACAGGGACCACTTTTTCCCACTCACATTAGTTCCAGTGGCACTGAGTAAGCAAAGTGCCAACACTGCAAGCTCTGCCAACATCCTGAGCAATTTTTCCCCCCTTATATAGCTCATAATTAGGGAGAAATTAAATTAGTTCAAGTTTGGAATCTTTCTCCTTCATGTTATTTAAACAATTTCTTCCAAACCAAGGTTTTTTTTTCTTTTAAACAATGACCCTATTTTCTAGTGTTGCTGCTGTAAGGGTTTCAAACCTTTGGCACTTGATCCAAGTCACCAAGCCAGACACCTTCTTCTCAAACCCTTACATAGGCAACTTCTGCTGACCTCAGCATGGATTTAGTGTTTCTCTAACTAAATGAATGCAGAAATAGAATTCTAACACATCCCTAAATTTAGCCCAGTGCTGATGGGCACCATGGAGAAAAATACCATGTATACATAATACCCTTATACTCCTTCCCTTTTTTCATAATCTTTCTTACGGTTCAGTTTAATTGACATATGAACCCACAGATACTCTGGCAGTTGGATTCAGCTAGAAATTAGCATGTGTCCCTGTCTGACCTGACAGTACAACTGCAATTTAGGAAAACTCACATCCACTTGCTAGTAGCATAATGAAGTCTGTGCACAGGAATGCAACAACTGCTGCATGCCAGTAAAAAATAGCCTATTTTTGAAATATTGACAATTATTTTCTTAAAAATTCCATTTTAAAAATTTGCTTATCTTTTCAAAGCATTCAGTTTATTTTTTTCCTCATCAACTGTATTAGTTACCAACTTTTAAAAGTTAAAGGAAAATGTAAGAGTCAGAGAGAATCACAGTTTTATAGCACTTCCCAGACTATCCTTTTCTCTGACAGTTTTACTGAAAGCGAAATCCATATTCAGTTAAAACGTAAATATTTAAGTGAGGCAAAAGAAGAAAACAATAATAAATAAACAATCCAGAGCTGTAGATCCTTGCTGCTCTGTCACCTAATTTGTAGTATTTTTCTCCACAAAAAAAAAATAGTATTCTATTTTTTTAAGTCCTCTATTATTCCAGGGTATTTCACTAGTCCCCCACCTCCTTTAAAAACAACAAACCTTTTTCTTTCTGAAACAAAGAAAATTCTGGAAGAAAATTTCTGAAAGAAAGAGATGTCTATAAATATCTGAAGGGTGGGTGTAAGGAAGATAAGTCAGACTCTTTCCAGTGGTACACAGTGACAGGACAAGGGGCAATTGACACAAGTTAGAACATCAGAAGTTCCACCTAAACATGAGGAAAATCTTCCTTACTCTAAGGGTGACAATGCACTGGCACAGGCTGCCCAGAAACACTGTGGAGTCCTCTTCTCTGGAGGCATTCAAAACCCACCTGGATGTGTTCCTGTGAAATGTGCTCGAGGTGACCCTGCTCTAGCAGGGGGCTGGACTAGATGATCTCTAGAGGTTCCTTCCAACTGCAATAATTCTGTGAATGTCTGTTGATTTAATGGATTTTATGGTAGGCCCAGATACTGCATGTCAAAATATAAAAAACTACTACTAACTCTGCTTATGCTGGGAGGTCAGGCTATCTTCTGGGCATCCATGGACTGTCTGCCAGGGTTTTTTTCTCCCTAGTTACGTTACTCCAAACAACATAATCTTATGATAGTATCACAATTCAGTAATAGCACTGCTGTGTACAGTAAAAGACATGCTCAAGGGTTTGCATTTTCGAGCATTCCCTCTACACTCAGCAAATATGCAAGGAAAGCATTTTTTAAAATTAGTCATACTGTATCAACAAAAACTCACAGATCATATTTGGAATATATCATTGTGTCCATACGTGAGCACAGTCTTTCAGTGAATATAGAAAAGCTGAACCTTGCCTAATCTCTGCTTTATCCCTGCAATTTTCTTGGTATGATCTACTCAGATTTTCCAATTATGCTCAAGATAGTTGGAGATTTAGGTTCTGGCACAAGCACCCTGTCTGTCCTTTCATGAATTATTTAGCCCTCAAGAGACTTCTGCTCCTTCTCTGTAGAACAGCTCTGCCTCACTTCCCAAGGCTACTGTGAGGAAAGTCACATAGATTCAAGATCATGCATTCAGACCTTATTCTAGTTGGTGTCACACCAAGAAGCTATGATAACAATATCTAACCAGATAAGACTACCTCAGATAACAGCTGGGGCTGCCCAGCCTCTCCAGGCAGCACATTATCTACAGTTCAGAGAGCTGTGTGCTGTGCATGTGCAGAACAAGAGATCTGTCACTCCAGGTAGTGTTGGGCTTATCAAGCAGCTGTGCTACAAGGTCTACACATGCAGAGGCACACTTCAAGCCTACTCTCTCTCCTTGCTACAAAGGGCTACAAACTAGATTAATCAGTTCTCCGAAAAAGTTCTCAGGCCCTTCCTATAGGACCCTTACAGTCATCACTCCTCCCACCTTCTGCACCATCAAGTTCAACCTGACAATCTCTGAAGTAAGCAGTGATGCTGAACTGGTGTTTGGTTTTCAACTCCTGGATCTAATTTGTTGTTCTCATTACTACCAGGGACACCACTGTCAGGGCTACTGAAGGAAGCAAGTTCAGCCTCCCAAAAAGCACTTCAGCTTACCCCTCAGTGACCTCCCGTGGATGCTAGCAATTGTCACACTGGCTGACCCAGTGCTGGGAGCAGACAGGGCCTTCCTCATCCTCTGATGACTAAAGAAAATTCCGCATGACCTTGGTTCTCAGTGGAGGGAAAAAAAAAACACTCGGCAAGGGGGAATCTTCTACAGATGCTCTCTTTCAAAACAAAAAACAATACCTTAACCATTATTTTTGGATACACAAAATATCCTGAAAGTGCTATTAGACCAGTCAGAAGAAAACCAACCATAAAGCTAGGCTCTCTCCTAACTGCTACCCTTGGAGTCCTCCTGTCACCACAAAAGTGTATTTTCAGAAGCATAATGACAGGGAACAAAGTATTAGCAAGCATCACATGGTGGTGTCTGCTACTGCTGCTCTATTTCCAGCTGTGTCAGCATTCCCCTTAGCAGCCCCCATATTGCCTCAGAAATGTACATGCAAAGCCTGTGGTGGTTCCTGCTGCATGATAAACTTCACTTTGTGATACAATATTCCTCCCTCTCACCAGCCCATATGAGGTCACACTAGATACCAAGGCTTGGAATCATCTCTCCTGACCTTCAGCTACCTAAAATTTAGGCAATCCATATGCATTAGACACCCTCTCCAGTCAAACACCAAGAACAGGCACCTCCAGAACAGCTCAGCCCATCCTAAAATAGCTGTCTACAACTGGTGGGCTGAATTACACTTAGGTGGTTGCTGTCTCTCTCCATTGACAATCAAGAGAGCAGAAAAGACTCAGCACCTTATTTTAGTCTGTCTAAAATTAAACTAAATTAATCCCACCCCACTTCTTTCCCCTCGGGACTATCAGGTTTCACCCCCTAGACTCATTTTACAGATTAGCAACAACCCAAGGAAAGCCTCTTTGCTTCTGACAGCCTGTGCAGAGTGCTGCCATGGTCAACCACAACTGTTTGTGAACATGGAGCAGAAATATCTTATTTCCTTGTTTCCTTTGCAGTTTCCTGAAATAGGTTTGGGCCATTCTCAGAATGCACTGGAGCATCACAGAACGTTCAGGAGTTAGATCAGTCCAGTGTAGGTTTCTGACACATGATCCTGAAATACTCTTAAATTATTTGAGAAAGCAGTGGGGAAAGGCAGAGGGTGCTTGAAAAAGCACAAGGCCTTTTCAGACAACAAACCTGAATGCTAGAAAACCTGGTATTGTTCTGTTCTTGAGAGCTGACCTTGTGCTCCATTTCCGGCCCTAATCTGGTTTAGTTGTGACATTCAGCAACAAGTGAGAGCAAGAATCAGTCACAGGAAACTCCAGAGAACCCATGAAAGAAATGCAAAGATTGATTGTTGCCTTTAAGGCTTCTCAATGCTTTTCACAGACAATTTAGTACACACTGACAGACTCAGTAGCTTGTTTATTTTACATCTGCAAGTCCAGACGGTTTTATAGGTGGACAAACCCACTAACATACTAGTTTTATCTTCAGAGTTGTTCCCATGCACCTGTGCAGAGCCATAGGGCTCCAAAGTTTTCTTTTCAGCAGGACAGTCAGCTTTCATCAGGATGAGCAATGGAGAAATTTGCTGAATCATTGTGAGCTTCCCTACTGCATGGAGCTGAATCCCTCTTTATACTGAAGTCTCTAGGCTTAGCAAAAAGATAGACTTCAAAGAAAACTCTTGGTTTGTTTAATGAGACGTATGTCCTCCAGACATTCCAGTTTTACTCAGCACTTTGACTACTTCAGGTTCCTTCCTGCCAAAGGTCACAGTTAAATGTGCACTGCAACATCTCACCAGCCCACCAGCTATGTAGCAGGCATAGAGGCAGTGTGACCAATGTACTAGATCCCCTTCAAAATAACTCTTGCTTTTGTTGGACGTGTAGCTTCCTAATGAAACGCTGTGGAAATGCCTTTGCAAAAACACAATTATTTTCTCTTGTGGTCTTGGCACCAGGATGTTACAGATTGCTGCAGTAGCTGCTGTAAACATCCTGGCCTTGTGCTGCAGAATAACCCAAAAAAATCCAAACAACCCAAAACAAACCCATAAAACAAAAAATAGGGCAGACTCAGTTGTCTGATATGATGGTGTCGCCTGACAGTAGAGTGGCTGCTGCTTCATTCAGCGTGCTCACCTTGCCTGGGCTTATGCTCCTCCCATACCAAGAAACACATAGAAGTCTTTCCTATTTGTAGAAGGGACTCTGCTTCAGGCTCCTTCACCAGAGAAGAAATGCTTAATGTGGTCCCAGAGACCTCTGACACTGCAGCTCACTGGCTATCAGAGCAGGCTCCATCATTAGTCAGGAACGAGGCTAGCATCATGGTTGATTAATGGGCATCAATTCCTTTTGGGGACAACTAGGTCCCCAAAATGTTATTCTAGATCACCACTGGACCTTGGTCATGGTCATATGTTAGAAAGGAAGCACCAAACTCTCAGAATAGTAGCAGGGAAAGTAAGGGTCTTGGGCAGATGAGGATGAAATCAGAGGAAGAGAAGTTGTTGAAGCCACTGCAGCATGTAGATGTTAAGTAGTTTTGTGAAGTGGGATACACTGGCTGAGATAGAGTGACAAAGCTGTCCAAGGACAGCACAGAGTGCTGCAAGCCTGATGAAGCCAGGGACTGCCACCAAGAAGTTAAAATAAAATTTAAAAAAATAAAGGTGTGGCAACATTGTCTCACTGCTGCCAACACAGCCAGTTGCCTTTCTTACAAGTTAAGCAACAAATACATGTTTCCTTAAAGAAAAACTTTCAAGATGAAAGAAATTGGTAAGCGTAACACCTCACACTGTCTTATTCAAAGTGTAAGCATCCCACTCCAGGGGCAGAGCCATGCCAGGACCAGATCTGGCTCCGTGTGCGGTTTTGCGACAGCTTCTGAAACGGGCTTTGCATCTCCTCCTCCCGGCTTTCATCCTTAGCTATAAACTGCTTTATAAAGGCAGTTACTGTTATGAGGCAGGCAAGTGACTGGTTTTTTTCTGAACCTTTACTTTGTCTAATATGTTTCAGATTTCTGCAGTCTCTGCCAAGCTGTTCCATTCCCTTTCTTTTTTTTTTTTTTTTTTTTTTTTTTTTTAATAAGACATAAACTGGAATGGCATAGCCAAGAAAAACAATCTAGGGCTGATTTTTAGCATTACATAACAAGGAAAAAAATAAAAATAAAAAATCCTAGAGTCCAAAGCAGCAGGTTGAGTGCAGTTTGTGCAGCAAAGAATTAGAGCTCTGAAGAGAGCAACTAGAGAAACCAAGCAACTGGTGCAGACAATCTACTTTATTTCAGCTCACAGTCAATACTTCATAGCTCTAAGCTGATGATATGTGGAAAGCTACAGTGTTTGGTTTAGCTTTATATGACGAGCTCACTATACAAGTTTTGTTTGTTCTGTATGTGGCAAAAAAAATTCCATGATTCTAACTGGTGGTCAAAAGGCTGCAGGGAAAGGAGATATGAAAGACAACTCTTCCCAAGACTAGCAGACCCCCTATCACCACCACATTTTGAATTTAATGAAAGTGCTGCGTGGGAAAACTTGCACTTCCACATTCTAACACTGTGTGTGTTGAACAGAAATAGGCCTCCAGTAGGCTTCTCTAGGTATCTGGCATCTTTTACTACCAGAAGTTTTAAAAATAAAGGAAGAATGCAGGTATCAAGCACAGGATGCCAGGAATAACCTCTTCCTGCTCCTTTCCCCTCTCCAGGCAAATTTCTACCACATTTGCTGGTTACATTCCATTCTGGCTGACCAATACAAAAAGTTGAGGTCCTGTTATTTTAAGTATGCAAACTCTATTTGTTGTTACATATAAATTAGAATCATTATCATATCTACAAGTCTATGTGGAATGTCTGCAAATGTACCTTCATCTGCTTGACTGTGTATCGCATCGTTCCAAATGGTCCATCTTTCATGAGCTTCTTCCCCACAACTTTAGCTCGGATCACTGTCATGAGAGAGCAGAAACACAACAAGTTGTATACAACTTCACACAACATTTAGGCTAGCCCCTCCACTTCAATTAAGCCACTTAGAAAAATTATTCTGTAAAAGAAAACAAAACTCCAGGCCAAATTTGCTCTCAATTTATTTTAAATCTCATACACAAAGGCATGGAAAATGGGATGCCAAAGCAAGTATTTATTTAGAAATCCACTTGTCTGTGAAGAAGAGGCATTATTTACGTTGAGATCTCACTGAAATCTGCAAACTGACTACAGCTGGGACCAAACCAGGTTAAAATCTTTGCACCAAGCCACTGGGATGAAGCTTGTAGTTAATGTCTTAACTCTCAACATACAAAATTATGTTCAACAAATTACTACTTTGAAATTGGTCTTCAGGTACCCAATGCAGCTTCTGTTTCCCAATAACCAGCGAAATACAGTAGAGTGCACTGGAACATCCCATATCCAGACACTTGCTACGGCTGCCACCTTTCAGATACCACAAAACCCCCAACAAATGGCTACTGTGCAAAACCAGATTGTTCA
Organism: Phaethornis superciliosus; assembly: GCA_023637945.1. NCBI lineage: Eukaryota > Metazoa > Chordata > Aves > Apodiformes > Trochilidae > Phaethornis > Phaethornis superciliosus. The sequence goes on along the minus strand of JAJQWJ010000001.1, from coordinate 57,353,207 downwards.
GCAAACAGCAAATCTTCAGTGAAAGCTGCCAGGCCAGACAGAAACCATCTGGAAGACAAACTAAAGGTGACCCATCAGACCACATGTACACTGCCCTTTATTTCTTCATGGATGCCAAGGGGAAGGACGTATGCACACAGTATCCAGCCTGACACAGACACCTCTGTTGTACCAGAGACACAACACAGCAATGCCAACTGAGCCCAAGCTGTAACAGATAAGGATTTAGAAGTCACTCAGATGGATCTAGTGGGTTGTTTACAGTCAGTGCTTAATTATGAGCTCTCCTGCTCATGTATTTTTGGGACAGTCCACAAAAAACGTACTGCTCCATCAGTCCTCTCTGTAAAAGTTCTATCCATCAGTTCTGCAGTAGAGGAGCAAAGCTTAGTGACATCATGCAAGAAACACAAATGGCTTCATTTTTACAAAGGCTGCAGAATAGGAGATTGGAGAAGACAAAAAAATTCCATAAAAATACCCAAGAACACCACCACCCCCCTGCTTTCACAGCAACCTACTGCATCATTCTGCGTTATGCTGAATGTATCATATTAATGCATCACAGAAAACCACTCAGTAAAAAGCACAAAGGCATGGAAGGGAGACAAAGAGGTGGAAGTGCTACTTTGCAAGCAGGGAAACTTAATGAGTTAATATTTGCATTATAACACTATAAAAAGGCAGCAACAAAGTTGAGGGATATGTTTTGCTACACAGGCATCTCATTGCATCTTAGCTCATTTAGGTTTCAAACAGCCGTAAGAGCCCACTGGAATAAATGGGGAAAAGAGGAGGCTAGAAGTTTTTGTGCATTGCCTAGACCAAATTAATGAAGCAAAAAGCTTGTCCCAGCTTTCTGAATAATCTGAAGAACAGATCTAAAGGAAGAGGCAGGTCTGGTTATACACACCAGGTTCCTGGAACTTATTCCATGAGGATGGTGTGAAATGAAGACAAGCTCACTCTGCTCTGATTTATATCCTGTGCTTCAGCCAGACTTGTCAAATAAATTTTAAGCTAGGTAAGACAGCCTTGCTGGCTTTGATTCAAAGGACCAACAAAACCTTCATTCACTGGATGTCAAACTTCATTCTTAATTCTTTTTTTCAAGCTTCTATTATCCAATGGCAGTAAATGCCAGTAAGATTTTATTAATTCTGCTATTTAACAAGTTGTACAGACTTCAATTTACTCCCTTCTTCAAAATTTATTAGCTACACTGAAGCATATCCTTGAGGACTGCAAATATCTTAAAAGAACTAAGTTCTTCCATTTGTTGCCACCAACCACCACAACCATCAGTGAAGCTACAAAAATCCCAGACTGCCTAAGACTCAACGAGAAAGAACACAATTTCTTTGAGGCTTTGTGAATTCCAGGGCACTTCACTGATGTTGGAGTCTATAGCAAAGAATGTCAAAAGTATAACCTTCATCTATTTGACACACTGAAGTTGAAAAAACAGGTCTTTGCTCAACACATCTGAACTTGGCAACAAAATTTTCTATCTTATTGACACTGATAAGAAATACACTACAAGGCAATACTGCAAAATGCTAGAGCTTCCAAAGAAGAACACAGCATAAAAGCTGACAGGCACGTTCCCAATTGCTGACAAAATATCTAAAAGTCCATTTTCTTCATGTACCTCAGTGCTATCTTGGCAGCCTTTTAACTTCTAGTTAAGAGTAGCACAGCTACTTCAGAAAGAAACCAACTTTGATTTATGGACTAATCAACAGCTTCACCACAGGACCAAAGATTCAAAATTAGCATCTATGCTAGCTCATAACAGCATCCCAATTTCAGCTAATGCTAACCTTACAAGCTGGTAGAAGGATCTGTGACTAGACTAAAGTCCCTGTATTTTCAGATTATTGTTGCTCTGTACAGTTGGTACAAACCATCAATAGCAAATTCACAGAGTAAAAACTATGAAATATCTTTATGTGGGCTGGCATTTCAAGCCTTCTGTAAATAGAGCAAGCCCTCTGTATCTTGGAGATGTTGCCTTTATCACTCACATGGTAACTTTTCTAGGCGAGTTCCTTCCTATACCAAAAAGCTAGGAACAAACAAAGAACCCTCCTGCTTCATTTTTTCCCATTTAAAAGAAAAGGTCAAGTTGCTCACCAAGGAGCAGAGAATACTCCAGCTTAAGTTTACACCCTTTATTTTGTGAGACTGAAATCCCACCCCCTGAGGATTAAATGCTTCTGGATAACTGGAGAAAAATGCTGGAGGGACAAGACTGCTCAGAGGTTGCTCTTGCATGGCCAGTTTCATCAACCTAAGCCTTCCTGCATGACAGCAACTTGGAAATTTGCCCAGAACCAAGGTCCAAGCTGCAGCTCTGAAGCCACCCATTTCCCAGTTGCTGTCTTTGTTCTTTCAAATAGCCACTCACCAGTCATACTGCTGGACCACCCTTCACACCTGGTCAGAAGATAAAGAACATTGTTCCTAACTGAGCAAGAGTCATGCATACTTGCCAGAGGAACAGCCTCAGTAAAGTATCAGACATGTATAGTATTTCTGCTGCAAATTCAGTCCATGTTATGCTAATGAAGCCAACTATTTACTTCTGAGGACTCCCTACTGCTTGAGCAAAATGAGGCAAAAGGTGCTGTGACTGCTCCCCTGAACTCCTTCCCTCTCCCTAAAGCTCTATTACAGTCCTGCTATTAGTGATGGGAAACTTTATCCCACACAAGTGGTCACTAAAATAGCTGCATATTTTTAAACCACAGTCCCTTTGAAGTACTGCCTATGAAAATACTCTAAGATGAATGTTTCTCAGTACTTTGGGGTTTCAGGTCGGGTCACTTTGTGGGACTGGAGCAGTTGGCAAGGTCTCATGAGTGACTTGTAATTATTTATGAAAAGTTAAATTAGATGAGGATATAAATCTTGATAAGATAAGCATGGCAGCCACACTATGATTCAAAGAGAAGAAAACATAAGAGCTGCCTCTCAACATTTGACATGATTTTAAAAATGAACAAGAGAACAGAGAGAAACAAAACTGGATATATGGTTGGTATTATTAAAAAAAAATTAAGAAAATAATAACCTGCTGTGTTTGAGGATTCAAGAAACACATACAACAATGCATCACAAATGGTAAATACATTTCTCGTTTCCCTTGCTTTATTTTTTTAATATAAACTAGACTGGTTCTTAGGAAAACAGAGATGGCTCAGATTTGCCACAGCTGCAAATAGCTAATGTTTTGTATCACACTGGCACCTCTAGTGTGGTACAAACTGCCTGCATAATGCATACAAAAATTACATCTTTTTCCAAATGGCACTGGATGAGGTCTTATAAAAAGCAAACAAATGAGAACGGTGGGAAAGGCCCTATATGCACTTTTATTTACCCAAATGCACACATTTTACCTTTATCCCTGGCCATTTCCTCAAAGATTCATAGGAAGAATAGGCCTAAATGTGAGACAGGGAACAGAAGAGGACACTGGCTTTAGAGCTGAGATGGCAGAAGGCATTCTTTTCACGAGGCAAGGAGCAGACAAATAGGCAATGACTGATGTGAGGGAAGTGGACATGTGAGATTAAGGTAAGCATTTGCCAAGCTGAGGAAACAACATGGTGAAAAGACTTGTAATTACCAAGTCATTTCATCCAGGCAGACACTAGCTACCACACGTGTAGTAGCTCTTTTTCTCAACTGAAAAGCAAAGGCATCAACCCCAGCCTGTGTCCCTTATGTGGGCCACCCCCTATCACAAACCTCACCTTCCCTTAAGGCGAGGGCAATGCTACCTGCTCAAGCTACCACCGCAAATGCAGCTGCAGTGCCCACCTGCACCATGAGAAGCTGCTGCTTCTCATCCGAGTAATCTGGTTGTCATCCATAAAGAGTATTTCAAGTGGAGGCACACACCCTCTAAAGACCAGGATTTTCTCCAAACCCATTTCCCTTGTGGCTAATTTTTTATGAACAGTAAGAAATGTTACATTTAACATTGTTTCAGACATTTTTTTTAATAGGTGTGCAATATGAGTGTTTTTAAGTGAGAGGTTTGACTGAGATGCATGCCCAATGCATTTAAGTAAGTGAAAGATGTAGAGGATTCATGTTCTTTACCAGTGGAGACACAGGGGACAAGTTATTTTCCTGGTCCCTTCTTTGACATTCACATAGTGGCAAAGTAAAATATATGGGGGCCAGCAAGATCACCAGGAGGCTGAAGAAAGGCTCCTTCTATCCTTATGGCATGAACACATCAGGAACTGGAGAGCAAAACCAGCTCCCAGCAGGATGGTGCACTTGGAAATGCTGCCTTAACACTAGACACAGGACATGCCGCAGAGGAGGCTGCCATTTTATTCATTCAAATACCAGGGCTCTTTGCAAGAGCAATTTAATGAGAACTTTTTAGCAAACTTACATCTCTCTCATACAGCCCATCTCACAAAAACTCCTTACTGTGTTGGCACATGCTGAAAGGGTCACATCACGTAGGGCTAAGGCAGCTTGTATATTTAAGAGTCCTGAGCGTAACTAGCATACTAGGTATAAACTAATATAAGGTATTAGCTTATTCTGGGATTTATTGTGGTGGTGTGTGATAACCTGGTCCAGGAAGGATGCTTTTACATATAGATTGTCTAACATTGGTGCTGCTAAATAGACAGAATTGCTGGGTCTGTCTTGCTCTCTCCCCATGAGCTGCACTCCTCTTCCCACTCCCCCTGCCTGATCTGTTAGCAATTATTATCAACTCTTACTCTCCCTAAAAGAGAACCATAACTTTGAGAACAGAGAACCAGTCCTTTGGACTACAAGTCTGGCCCAGCTATATGCAGCCTCTTGGGAATCTCTCCTAAATTGCTTGATGGCATTAGGTTTGTATGAAAAGCAAGTGGGTGGTGCCTGCTCTGGAAAGGGGACAAGAAAACAAACTCTCATCCATTCCTCAACTTCCACAGCAAAGCAGAATGGAGGGGGAAATGTTGATGACAACTGGGGATTCATGAAAAGGGGAAAAAACTGATGTAAGCATCCAGTCTGTTTGATGATATGTCTATACTGAACATCACCTCCTTCTACTTAACAAAAATAATATTCTTTTACAAAATAGAATATAGAATTTGAAAGCTTCTTGCAAAGAAGAAGGCTGAAAAAGTACAATAGAGGAGCTTTATTTTCCATTGTTCCACCACAACCTCCAAAGCCACATGAGAAAGCAAACCTTTTGCTTTGTCTTAGAAGCAGCCAAATCCAGCTATGCTGCTACACAGCATAACCAGAAAACCTCATCAAGAATGAAGAGAAAAAAAAGTTAGTGAAGTAAGCAGTTTGTTGCTGGCTGCCTTCTTCTCATACTCTTCACCAACAAACTAGATTTCACTACTGACAATCCAAATCTTGACCTCTTGCCTTTTCAAAGCACTCTGAAAACCACTGATGGAGAAAGAGCACCTTGACATCAGTCACCTCCACAAGTTAAGACAGTTGCCACATAAATACCATGTTGGAAAGGACCTGCACTTACTTCTACAAGTATGTTGGAATATTAACAATAAAAATCTAAATAAAAAACAGGAAGGCAAGACTCCTAGACAGGTTGGACCAGATGATCCTTGAGGTCCCTTCCAACCTAGCATTCTAGGATTCTATTATGATAATAGCATCTTTCCTTTCCATTTTCTAACCAGAACTGTAGTATTTACTTTTAGCCTTTGTTTTACAGATCAAAAAAACATTCCCTGTGGCATCAGAAGGCCATTTGAAGGCCACACAAAAAAGTGGAAGGCAATTAGATGGCTTCACCCAGGCCCAACCTCTGTCCAAAACAAGTGATCACAACTGCAGTTGCTAATTATTAATCTGGTTTCCTATCCCTGAACACTCCCATTTGCATAACAAGCTGAACTGGTTGACTTCCAACCCAGCAAAATAAGGAGTGATACAACTCTTTCACACAAGACTACTCTTCCATCAGACCTCCCATCACTTCAAATCATATAAACTGCTCGAGAAGGGCTTTACTTAGGAGAAAGTTAAACCTCCCAGAAAGACCACAAACTAAAGACGCAAGGTTGCATAAAGCAAGCAGAACTTGTTTTCTGCTTGGCATTTCACCTTTACCTTATTAACTATATACAAATTTTTTTATGGCAGCAGCAGTAAGCTTTTTTCTCCTTTCCATATCATGCATCTCACCCTCTGGCAGCCCAAGATCCTTCTGAAATTAGAATCAGAGAGAAAGGAGAGATCTTTGTTAGGTAAGAAACTACAAATTCTCTTTTACATATTTCATTCAGGTTCTGATATACAATTTGGTTGAATACTTTTCAGCTGCCCAGCACTGCCTCTGCATCTGACTGGTATTAGCTCCCTTGGCTTTCTCATCATACACAGATGGTCTGTTTGGAGGATAAAGGAAAGGCTGAAAGGAGGAGGAATAAAGGAGGGTTCTAAAATGCATTTATACCCATTTACAAGTAGAATTTTCTAGATTCATGTGTAGAGGGCACATTGTGTGCCAAGGGAGACTAGCTTCAGGAATGCCTTGTGATAAACACAGAGAAGCTGAAGAAACAATTTTATTTAACAATTAAAAACCATCTATTGTTACTAGCTATTACACCCACTAAGCTCAGGGAAGCCAGGAGAGGCCCAAGAGATTAGCTAGAACAGGGACAGTGTAGCTAGCTGAGTCACAAGAGTGTATACATCACTAAATTAGTCTCACACCTTTTGTCAGTAGAACATTCTAGGTTTGCCACAGATGCAAACAAGCAGAGACACCACAGACTGCATAAAGAGCATGCCTACAACTTTGAGAAACTTCTGGTAAAATAAAAAGAGGGACCAATGTCATTCCTGCCAAGTAGCCACTTCTCCGTCTCCTTTTTGGCAGGCTTTTCTTTGCACCTAAATATTTTTTAACTAGTTATGGAAAGCTAGAAATCAAAAGCCAATAGGCAAGCATCAGTGAAGAAAGGAAAAGTGATGCAAACGGAGGGAGGAGAAGGGAGTGCCACATAAGCAGAGTACATTAGGGGGGTCACCTTGCATCTCACTCCAAGGGATGTTTTCAGCAGAGTGCATTGTGCCTCATTTTGTGCCTCTAACAACTGCCAAAGAACAAACTGCTTTTAGCCAGGGTTAGCAGTGTTGGAAAGATGGTTGTCAAAACCAACACACAAAAGCATTTCCAAAGCCAGCATACAACAGTGGATAAAAATAACAAGCATATGACTCAAAGCTGGTCAGGCAATGAGCATCTCAAAGCACCTTTTCCATTTTCATTTGGTCTCCATACGACTTGCACAGTAAAGTTTAACTCAGTCCTTACTTCCAGATCAAGTACTTCTAGACACAGCACATACAGGATGAGAGGACACAGACAAGACTCTGGTTTCTCATAGCTCTTTGCAGTTGTTCAAAGGAGCCACGGGTCTAAGTTTTCCACTGAGAGAATATGGCAAAGCTGAAGTGAGACCAATTAGGGGCAAATGGAAACCATATGCCATTTTAATGAAACAAGGCGCTGGTGTGCATGGCTTACTGCTGCAGGAGCATTTACTGCCTGAAAGGAATGTGCTTCTGGCATTGATCGTTTCCCAAGCCATCAAGTGAGCATTAACATGGAAAGCAAATTGGAGCATATGGTGAGAGATTAATTGCCTTCCGAAGTACAGTTAGGGGAGCAGCCTCTGCAGGGAGAAAACACGTCCTTTGCCTCTGATTTAGTGATACAGTTGCAAGTGAGGCTGATCTTCCATTTCCGCAGATGATAAACTCTAAGAATGAGAGCTAGAGTGGTAACAACAGATTGAGTGGTATTTTAACAAACCTGCTACAATCACAGCTATTCTGTTCTGATTCTCATGGGGCTGATGTTTACTCCCTTATGTCCTTGGGCACTGCTTAAAAACTAAAGTACTGTTGATCCTAAGCAAGGGAAATATAGAGTCCTGAAATGCAATGCCTGCTGCTGCAAGTACTCAAACAATGGTGCTTTTAGGTGTACATCAAAATGGGTACACAGTGAGGAAAGATGGTTGAGGCTGAAGAGGCCATACAGACTCATCCTTTTAACCATTTTTACTTTTTAACTTCACATCTCCCAGATGTCTCAGTTCTTAGCCTGCCAAGCTCTAGATAAGTTATTCTAAGGGGATATGGTCATTGTTTCTGCAAGCTGTTCTGTCACAATTTGAGATCTAGTTCTCAGAACAAAACCATTATCTTCACCAAGCTAGACAAGAGACAGCTCACAAGAGAAAAGGGGAAAAGATGCCCTGACCCAGCACTCAGTCATATATACAGTGAATGTCCAGAGCTTAACTTGACTTTATGCTTCACATGACAGAAAGAAACTTGCAGATAGATAGATACACACACAGCACTGGCATGTCTTGGCTCCTCAGTGCTGGATTTCATATGTGGGACATCAGGAGTTAACACCTGTAATAAATCCATCAAGGTATTTATCAGGGAGGCAATAGAAAACTCTTGACCCAAATCTGCCTTTTTATTAGTCTTCCTTAACCCACTGTGCAACCCATGAATGCACTGGGACCTCACACCCAAATGGTCCAACAGGAGGAGGAAGGAGTCCTACTAAAGAGAACATCTGAAAGCAATTTTCTTCTGTGCATTCGAAACAGGGCAGCTCTGACAGCCCATGGAAACCTTTCAATGCAGAGAGTATCAAAAGCCACAAGCCTGGACACTCCCTGCTTCAGCAACTTACTTCAGAGGGCTCTCCTTGCTTCAGCACCTCGCCCAGCTGGGACTGAAGCCAGCATTCTGTGAGGAGGCTGCACTCCACTGATCACATGGTTTACATTCAATTTTGCACGTAGGAGCTAGAGAGGAAGAACTGTTTGGGAACATGTATAGATTTCAAGGGTACTGGGTGGGCCTGCAAATTCCTTCCTGCATTAGAAAACTTGCATTAAATTGACAGGCTAAGCAGCTGTCCAAGCCAAAGAGGTATACATATTTAACGAGGTCAGGTCTATGTGCTGCTCTGCTGATCCTATTTGCACAGGACTTAGTACTACTGAGGCCTGCCTGACCCTTTAACTAAACCTGCATTCAAACAATGTCTCCTGTGAAAAGTCAGTACCTTTGCACACCATTCTTAAGCCATTATAAATTGTTCAGAAGCTGACAGTCCCTGCAGACTGCTCACTCGCACTAGAGGTGTCCATGACAAAACTCTGGTTTATCATAATGCATAAGGAATTTACTAATTGTCCATTTTATTAATGTCTAGTATGTAATCACAATAATTGGTACTATGTAGCTGAGCTACATGAAGAATTTTACCCAAGAGTCTGAGCACCATGTAAAGACTTAGGTGTAGCACTGGGATCCCCATTCAGTGTTTGTTAAAGCAAGTGGAAAACCTCCCCAAGTCCCGAATCAGCCTCATGTATCACAATTCCCAGTCAGACTACAGGTCAAGCTCAGGGCAAACCTCACAATGACCAATTTTCTCATCTATCCAAAACTTTCCAGGATCCCCTGTCTAAACTGTGTTCCAAAACAGTTGTGTTGATTTATTATTAAGGTACCAAAAAAACCCCAAAAAAGACACCTCATGTCTACAAACATCTATACACAACAACTCTCCACAAGTAACACAAATACTACAGACTGCACATCCTCTGGCTCTGAAGACACAGGATTTTCCCTGTGCAATAACAAAGAACACTGACAGTAGGAAGGGCAGGCAGAGACTGCACAGTTACCTTTGTTCTTCAAGCAGTTTTCTCAAGAACACCCTGATTGTCCTGACAGACTGGCCAAAGCTGTTCCACAGAAAATGCAGAGGAGAGAGAAAAAGTACAACCATCTCATTCTTTTATTATCCAAATTTCCTTCATACAAATCTTCAATTAAAATTTCATGTTCATGAACAACCTATTAGGCAATAATCAGAAGAGATTTTCAGAAGTTGTGTGTCACTTCTTGGATGCTTCCAATGAAATATTAATGAAATAGTACTCTTAGCAAAAATCTGTCTAAGCACAGAGAATACTACTGAATGGCTGACAGTCCCTGTCTACCACCAATTGTTGACTTTTTTTTTTTTTTGCACAACACTTAAACAAATCCAGGGCTAATCTATACTGTTTTATTCCTTGTCGGTACTGCTAATTAGTGAGGTATTATATGAAAATTCTCAAGTCTAACAATATGAATCAGAGAGATTTATTTAAAGTGAACCTACCACTCAGTTCATCTGTTCTACTGGCATCTGAAAGCCTCATAAGGTATTCTTACTAAAAACTTTCATAAAATTTCAGTTTGGGGGAGGTAAGTCTGCTTTCTGCTAACACTTCTTAGGTCATGTAACTTCTTAATAAAAAACCCCAACGAAAAGTCACAAGATATGGTTGGATATCATGGCACAATGATTGCTATTTCTGAATGCTCTAAGGTCCATTAACTGTTTTGGGAGGCAGAAGCTCTCTAGACACTGGGCTGCTGAATGTTTTACATATAAGGGTAATCATTTCTAGGGTATACACCAAGGCTGACTGCTTCCTGCCCGTCTAGGCCTCCTGAGACATTGAACAGGAACAATTTGGACAAAATAATGAAGCACCCTCCCAAGAGTCACCTTTTCAGGGCTCCAGTTAAGCTCATACCTGGAACACAGGTGTAACATGCTTAAACATTGCCAGGGAGGGAACTAACACAAACACAAGGGGAAATACTTCGTCTCAGTTCAGAGGCAGCAGCACAACCTCAAACTTGTTTGTTCCTTAATGCAGCAAACCCAAGGAGAACTGCCCATTGCCAAGGACTGGAGCAAGCAAACAGTATGTGGAAGTGTTTTAATGGGAATTCTCAGCATTCAAAAAAAGCTAACTATAAACCCCAGAGGACTAATAAAGTGGAACCTCTCCCAGCTTGAGAGGTACTGTGTAATATGATCAAAATCAGCACTTCCAGAAGGGGAGGCTGTTACTTGTAAACCATCAGGGATAGGATTGGTAGAAATGTTTCTGGAAATGCTTTTTTCCCCATCAAGAAACATGGTTTGACTTAGTCACAAATTTCTAAGGAAAGCACCAACTTCAGCAAAATTGGGTTTTGTCTTCTGAGAAAAAAAAGAGACCTGTCTTCACCCCAAATCAGCATTTCTTCTCCACAACACTATAAGACTAAAGGGTTGATGTGAAATGACACCTTCTTTCAAAATAGGTATTTTGAATTAACCCTTCTAAATGTTAGATTTGGATGCATTCCAGAAAATTCCATGCTGAAGACCGGTATTTTCATTTTCCCTTCACATTTCAGACTGAATAGATTTTCCTCCTTTGAAAATTCTCCATGGAACAGAAATTCTGATCCTCTACAGTGAGTTTCTAGACTTTTCTTTCACTGTATAAATCAGAGGTGACAATAAGCAGCTCTAATGACAGAAGCAAGAGTAAATTCCATTTCCCCCCTCATTTTTCAGAAGTACCAAGTAAATTCACACCCATGAGAACTTCAGGTGCAGAGAACTAGTATTATTTCAAAAAGTAAGCCATTATCCCTATGATCTCAAAGAGTATCTTAACTAAAATAAGCATTCAGCATCAGGGATCAGTCATTTAATTCACTGTGCCAACAAAAGTCTGTCAACACTGCAGACTTAAAATGAACGTAGACATACTAGAGCTATCTTTAAAAAGCGACTTAGGGTACCACACACTAATTTAACCTGTTCCTCAAGTAAAAAGTTGGCCTGCTGAGTGCTTGTTCTTTGAGACTACAGGCAACTCAGCAAGTCAACCCTGAGAAAAATGCCTTCCTACTCTCTTTTTCCCTTTCTAACCATTTCCAACATTTTGCAGTAGCATTGTCTGATTGCAGGCCACTTCCTGAAGCTGTTTCCTTCAACTGCCTGTTGAACGCAGTGGGAATCTTCCCACTGGTTTTAACTGGAGCAGGATCAGGCCCTAAATAAGTAGTGGTGGAATCCCTAAACTTACAAACTGAACAGCTGTCTCTGCCCTTCCAAAAGAGGGAAAGTTATTCCTGCAGCTGTTTTCCCCTAAGTGCCTTCTCTCCGAACTGTTAACAGGACTGGAGGGAGGGGGAGAAGGTGGAATTTTAATAACCCATTAAAAAGGAGCATGGGCCATTGCTCAGCAGCTCTTTCAGTTCTGCTCAAGCAGGGTCACTGCTGCCAGGCTCAGACAGTCCTTAGGGCACGGGAAAAGTCGTCTTCTTGTTTTCACATCTCATTCACAGAATGGATAACGAGGGGGAGGGAGGAATCAGCTTTTGGGTTAATTAGCACCATGAACAGACAGCTGCATTATCATTAAAAGTTCAAGAAGTCATTAGGGTCATCACTGAACTGCAAGATGTACACACATCAACACGAGGCACACGTCTAAGCCTGGATTTTTAGCAGCCTTGCTTGGCTCTGATTTTCCACTACCCTAACACTTTGAGTCAAGAACACTGAACTGTTGTAGCTCTAAGAAGAAGGCAGAACTACAAAGGCCCTCCCTCTGAATAGTAATTGTTCATCCCACTGGAACTGCTTAATTTCACACTTAATATATCAACTAAGAATAGTTACACAGCTTTTTTTTCCCCCCTCCCCCCGAGAAAATCAGAAGTGTGGCATAACAATGTGTAGTTTCATCTCAGTTTCTAATATTCTGTGGGATGAACAGAACCAGTTAACAACACCAGACTATTGGTGGACACTGTTCTTTCCACAAGCAAGGCAGATGAGGTAGTGCAAGTGCATATTAGCAAATCCAGAAATGAGCATGTATGAATAATAAAAGATAAAACCCCTAAAATTACAAGGACTGCTATTAATAAGGTTTGCAGCAGTGCTAGCCTCAGAGAGTCACAAGTTGGCTTAAAAGCAAAACCAACAAATTATCCAACTATGCAAAACAGCCACAGATTACATTCTCTGTGCCACAGTTCACAGTAATATTTGCTAGTAAGGGATTTTAGCAAAAATGCAGCAAGACAAGTAAGGATTCCCCTGCCACCTTCAAAACAGGGCAGTGAAGAAATACAACCTTGAATAGTTGAAGCATTACTGGCTTCTACAGAAATCAGACTGGCACTGCCTGGTCCTGCCAGCTGTAGCTTTGCTGCCAAAACTTTCTACAACCAAAATGGGGCTGAAGCAACTATCACTACACTGAAATCTCACCAAAATGTTATTTTCTTTTTGGGTGAAAAGAACACAGATCCTACTTGCTCCTTCTGCTAAACTGGTGGGCAAACACGTAGCTAATTCCACTCAGTCCTCAGCCTTTGCCAAAGGAAATAACTCTGGGAATACAGGGAAAAGGGATTTTTTTGTTGTTGTTGGTTTTATTTTAACCATTATTGCTCTGTGGATTCCAGTGTACACTGGATGTCCCCACTACTGAATTTCAGTATGTTTATGACAATACTTACTGTTGCAGCAACTCTAGTGGAGATGTTCTTATAAGGAAAGAATGGAATAGAGATATATAACCCAAAATTCAGAAACAGCATGCATCAGCATTTTGGTTCTAATTGACCAAGTTAAGATGGCTGCAGCAAGCTCTTATGGATTTCATCAGTGAACGAAGTCCTGGTGAGCTAAGAAGCTCCTCTTAGAAAACTTTAATTCTTTCCCTCCCATTCAGGACTATGGATACTTTTTGGAACAAAAAAATGCCTTTTCCATATTTTTCTATGGTGTAACCTGGTGGTGCTGCTGCCTCAACTCACCACCACAATAAACTTTCAGTACCAACTCTGGTCAATGTTTCCTTGTCAATATATATTGAGGAATATAAACCAGAAGGAATCCCGCTATGTGCCGACCTTATGATGGCTTGATGAACAAATACAGAGCCTGCACAAAAATGAACCCCCAGCTGTTCCAAAACAACTATCACCCTGGGACCCTGTTCTGTTCACTCTCCTGTCCTGTCAAAAGGCAATCTAGTCAGGATATGTGTTGGCAACATCATCAAATTCAGAAGAGGAGAGCTTTAAACAGTGCAAAGGACAAACTTAACGTCAGTGGCCCAAGCTTCCATACCACATAAAAAGACAAACAGGAAAACAGCTTGAGACAGAAGGGGAAGAAAAACCCAGTGCTTCCCTTTACCCTACCTCTTCCAACAGCCATTAGTACTGGAGGAAATCAGTATGACAGAAGGGCATTCAGAAACAAACATGGTATCTTGCCCTGACAGGAAGGAACCTATTGGCTTGAAAACTTTCCGGTACTAGTGAAAGCTTTGTTTTCCATCCAGCCAAATGCACAGGTGCTGTCTGCTTCTTTCAGTCTACACTGTTTCTTCAAGCAATTTCAACATGGTATAGGAATACAGGCCAGTAACTACCTGCTTCCCACCTTGCTTGCTGTTTTTTCAAGAGTCAGTCTGTTGGAAAGGACAGGTCTCCTTGGGATCAAGCTGGCAGAGCTACTCCAGCACGCTTCTGCTAAATCATACAACAAAGAGAGATGTAGGGCTCAGCTGTGGGGCTCTGTAACACATGGATTTATTACTCCTAGCTTTATAGTCCCACAGTTATTTGGTGTCAGGAGAATCCTCAGAACAAAATATAAATACATTTATGATTCCTATCCTGTTGGTCTCCTAGTCAAAAAGAAAGAAAGCAAACCAGAATACACTGGGAAACTCAAGAGATAGCTGCAACTTAAGAGTGCATGTGGGAGGTAATTAGATATTCATAAGGATAACAAAAATAGACTCTCCAAAGTTAAAATAATAAATGCATTCCAATAATTTTGGAAGGAACTTAAAATTGCAGGGTTTGAATCAATCTCTTAACTACAAGGGATTAGGATGACAGACTATCCCACATCAGGCTTCTGGGGTGTATATTTCCTCAGCATCAGAACACCAGCCTGGCTGGATAATGCGTATGACTGTCACAGGTTCTGCTGCAGGGTGCTTGTTACAAGTTAAGATTTTAAAGGCATCATGCTGATAAGGGTCTTTGGCTACTTGCCACCAGGCCTAGTGGAGTTTCTCCTTGAGTGGATAATATTCCATTAAAAACTTTGTGACAATATGGGGTCTCTTGAAGTGACACCTTGGAGTTCTGTCTGATCCTGTCAAAACCTGTATTTCTGTGCTTCTCTGTAAAGCTGCAAACTGTTACACTGTGGGGGAAAAGCAGCACAGCTGCTTAATTCTATTGAAAATATACTGCTTGTACAGAAGATGGAAACTGACTTACTGAAGTCTCCCTTTTATCTTGATCCTTTCAGGAAATAACCAACTAAATCCTTAATCTCTCACCCCCTTAGGAAAAAAAAAGAAAAGAAAAAAAAAAAGAAAAAAAAAGAAAAAGAAAAAAAAAGAAAAAGAAAAAAAAAAGAAAAAGAAAAAAAAAGAAAAAAAAAAAGAAGAAGAAAAAAAAAAGAAAAAGAAAAAAAAAAAGAAAAAAAAAAGAAAAAGAAAAAAAGAAAAAGAAAAAAAAAGAAAAAGAAAAAAAAAGAAGAAAAAGAAAAAGAAAAAAAAAGAAAAAGAAAAAAAAAGAAAAAGAAAAAAAAAGAAAAAGAAAAAAAAAGAAAAAGAAAAAAAAAGAAAAAGAAAAAAAAAGAAAAAGGGGACAGGTGCTGCTCTTCATATTCAGAGACATAAACCAAAGGGGCTAAGAACTCACCCTTACCCCCAGCACAGTCCTTTCCAGTACTGAGGTTCTTGCATAGGAACTGGTGCTCTTGTCTTCCCACGCTTCTCTGTGTTTGTGATTTTTGCCCTGCAGGATGCTAAGGGAGGGCCTGGTATTTTGTGGCTATTGAAGTACTGTACATGATGGCTACATAAGTGCCCCAGGGGTCACTTAGCTGTTTTATTTCCTCTTGGACTGATCCTCTTCACCAGTTCATTTAAGGCATTCATTACTGCAAGTGCTATACTTTTCCATGTAGTGTGGTCGCTCAACTACTGTCTCCTGTTCCTTCTTAAACCTCTTTTCCTCACCCTCCCTCCTCCCAAATACCAGAAATTTTTCAGCTTTTAGCTCCACGCCATATGTAGTGTATAATTTATTGGAGGAAATTGTTTACTTAGAAACAGGCCTCTGTAACCTAGTCCAGAGGTGAGTACGATAAACAGGGAGACTGTTCCATTCTTAAAGGACTCACTCCCTTTTCTCAGGGAAATTTAAAGCAGGGGACCCAGCAACCCTGAAGCAAAGAAAGGACTCTGCAATCACACTTCACACGAGAGTGGCTGAAGGTGGTTTCATACTGTCACCTCAATATACTTGAGTCTGCAATCTGCATTTCTCTCTTTCTTTTTTTTTTTTTTTTTCCTTATCCACTTCTCATTTTCATAGGAAAGGGAAGCAGGATATTTATAGCAGAAGAAGCAGGAAGTAGGAAACAGGGGTGGGTGTTTGGAAAGTGTATAAAGGGCTTGGAACTAGGGTCAGCCTGGAACTCCTTTCCCCAAAGAACACAGAGCTTAAGGAGAAATCTCCGGGGAATAGCTGGCTTTATACAGATATCCTTTGGCTCTCTTCTCCTCCTCTACCTGTTGCTGTTCAAGCACCAGCTATTTCCTGTCTTTCAAAGTCAAGTGGAAGTTTTCCATTCTGTGGTTTTCCTGTCTTGGTCCAAGTAAACATATTTTTGCCCTTATATTTTAACTGTTTGGAGACCAACATTGAAATCTTCTCACTAGGGGGAGAGCTTCCTATTTACAACTGATGCAAGAGATTTGAGAGGGTTGATTAGATGTCAGAGGAGAAAGATTTTTACTTTTTCATGTATTCACTGATCACAAGAGACTGAACTTTTCTAAACCAATGCTTCAGTATGTTTCTATACAGAATTAACAGACTAACCTAATGCCAGCAGACCTCCCTGCAGGCTGCACTACAGTAACACCCAATACAGAGGGAAACATGGAGAAAAGGAAACAGATGTTGAAGTCCCCATACTGTAATTACAGTACAGCATGAGGGAGTTAAAATTCATGTCCTTGAATATAGGCCAGCAGGAGCTTGGGTAATTTTCAACATGGCCCTGTAGGATAGCAGTACTTCTCTTTCCTATTTGCCATTGTAGGATTTATTTTTTTTTTATTAACTATCAGGGAGCAAGAAGTAATAATGTGTTACCTTCATGCTGTTCCACCTGGGGTAGCTATTACAGTCCATGCAAGCATTGTGCAAATTCCACGCAATTTCTGTCCACTTTGCTGAAGTACCAGTGATCGTGCAGGCAAGCAGAAACCTGGACCATTTCACACCAAAATCAAGGAATTAAGGAGGAAAAAAAACAAACCATGGTGCCTCTTTTTCATCCTTGGCCTTTTACACATACCCCCCTTGATCTCCCCAATAAAATAGTTCTAAGCTCTCAAGAACCAGGATTACAATGCACTGACACTTTAACAGATGGGTAACTAAGGAAAGCTATGGATTTTTTTATTAGTGTGCATTTTTGTCCAGAATCAATAACAAATAGGTGTTGAACAGTAATTGATCTGCTGTTTGCAGACTCTCTTTTTATCTCTTGTCTGTAGTGGGTCAAGTTACTACCTTCCATATATCGAAAGAACCTTTTGACAGTTTGCTACATCAAGCTTAATTTCATTTGCTTCTCCTGGTGAGCAATCTGCATCATGTTCCAGCTAAGCTTTAGCTTCCTTACAGCTCACCTGATGAAAATAAAAGGAGGCCCACGCCCCTGCAACTAGCACTTCTCCAAGGCCATTTGAAAGAACTCTGCATTCTTCTGAATGAAGGAAGGCAACAGCTTGGCTACAGTCCAGTTAGAGGAAAGGGTGTGTGCCCTGTCCATGGGCAGTCTCTGCAGCCTGTTTTTTTCAAAGCCTACACCTCAATTGCCAGGCAGAAAATAAATATGCTAAAGGCTGTTAGAGATCAATCAGTAGAGCACTGGGTTGTTTTATGCGAGTTCTACTACCTGTGTATTTTGTGCAGGCACAGAGCCCATTCAGATTCCTGGATGGATTAGATTCAGCTTGGGGACACCCCACATAATTTCAGATGAGGTGGCATTCTGTGTGTCATAGGTAATAGTTCTTAGTATGAGCAATCTGTACCTCATTCTGCATCAATACTTCCATACATCTCTCCAGTAATTCTCCTCTTCTCCTTATACTCCAAGACTAGTATTTGAAGGGCGTTTCCCACTCCTGCAGCTCCTAAATACCTGCTCCCATTACCAGCTTCCCACTGAGCCTATTTCTGTGAGCATCCTCTTCCCCAACTTGTAACAAAGATGGAAGTTTTCAGACCTGAGCCCACTGACAGACCACTATCTCTCCCGCAGCACAACCCAAGTTGACAGTGGCCTCTCAGACATTCTCCCATAGCCTGCTCTCAGCTGGCTCCTGGCTCATTTCAGTCCCAGGAGTCTCCCAAATCAACTCCTTTCTTCCTGAAATGAAAATGAGATTCTACATCTCAGGAGTATGTTGGTGATAGTCGATGAGGTCTGATGTTATGTTTTGCATATTCATCTCTCTCCTGTTTAACTTGAGTTTTATTGTCTGTATACTGTTTCTAAGGGCTGAAATTGCCCTTTGGAAAGGTCTTGTATAAACACTACCAGGAATCTGGACTATTCATAGTCAACATTTATTTTACCAGCACACAACTCAAGAGACTTCTATCTTGTTTCCAAAAGACCCACAGAGTATTTTCTAGCTGGCAGAAATGTTGAATAAATAAAATAATCAGGGTTGTGTAAAACTACTTGCATTTTTATGTTATTAGACATCATCAGTTACTGCACCAAGTCTTCACTCTGGTCCCTCAAGGGGAATACCTCATATTACAGTAGAAGGTTCACTTTTTTTAGCAGTAGTTTTAAGCTCTCTGGTGTTTCTAGCATTCGTCTCAGAAACCTGAAACCATAAAGTCCAATCGAGCTCAGATACAAGATGGTGAAATACAACTGAGACCAGCAACTTTACTCAAGTCATGAGGTTGGTCCAGTATTGATAGCTGGGCCAGATTTTAGATCTAGTGTAAGAGGGTAAGCACACCTTGGTGTCATTTGCCTCAGGGCCAGAACCAGCTATTTCACTATTCTGAAATAGGAGAAATTTGAAATTCACCAGTTAACATTCTTTTCTCAAATTATTCCAAAGAAAATCCGTTTTAACCCTGGTTTAAAGAAGGAATAGCTCACTATTGGCATATAACACAAGTAGGAGAGTCACTGATGGGCTGAGCACTGTTCATTTGGCACACTCTTAGAGAAAGTGATCTGGGTTAATAAATCCCCACCCGTGTGCCTCCCTCCTCTCTACCCCGAGCCCCGAGTTACCAAAAAGATTAACCTTCTGCTCAGATATTTTCAACAAGGACCAGAAAGATGAAGAAACATTAAGACAGTCTTGCAACAGTTCCAAATGCAGTCAGCTACTCTGATCAGCCTTGCCTCAGAGAAGCCTATGTAAGGTATAGCTAGCCTGAAGAGCAGTAACAGCCCATTAAAGCTATACCAGTAACACTTCAAGTGTCACATGTGGAGGTTCTTCACAGGCTTAGATAAGCCACAATAGGCCTTTAAGAAGAGCTAAAGAGCTCTGCATTTGCTTAACAAATCGGTGCTTAAAGGCCCAGTTTTCCTTTATCTTTTACACTACTGTGATTTTACTGGTATCATTTAAGTTGTTCCAGATTTGTAATGCGAAGAACAGAATTATAGCCTGAAAGTCTACAGCAATAAGCAGCACACCAGAGCAAAAGCCTCTTCATCTTCATCTTGAACCAGAAAAAAAAAAAGTCATCATTAAAGGAAATGCAACCACATGCACTCCAGACATATTAGGACTGAAATTAGTTCCCCAGCTTAGTCTTGCTCAGAGCTGGCAAGTAAAGCATACTTGGCTTTGCCTGTAACTCGAACCAAGCTGTCCTCTCAGGTTTAATAGTTCTTATGAACTTCCAGGGAGCATCCGGTAGAAGTTTCATTTAATGACAAGACCTCCCGGCCAGACCAAACAAATTCCTTTCTTCACTGATGCATGTTTGGTTTGGTTGAGCTACATAAGAGCACCACATGGTACAGGAGCTCTGGGAAAAAATAAGTATGACTGCAGACAATATTGTTACATCAGAAACCTATGCTTTCAGCTCAATATCTTTAACATTCAATTAAGGGCAAGGTGACTCACTGAGTGCTTCTACTGAAGATTCTTGGTTCCACCCACTATGAGTGTCAGTGGGATTATCCATGAGTACAGAGATCCAGTTCATCAGGTGCCAATCCAGTTGCCATTTCTAAGAGACTCTGAAAGGCTTGGGCTAACCGCATTTAGTGTCTTGGAAAATGTGAAGTCCACTGATGAAGCTGAGAATGGATGTGTCACCCTGTGCCACTTCTACAGGCAAACAACCAAATGGGCTTATCTTGTAAAACAGACATGAACAAAGCAGGCCCTTTCCTGCCCCAGATGAAAGCTTTTGCTAAGCTAAAAAATAACTTCCCACCAGCCCACTGCTGCCCAGAAACATTAGAGGAGCCGTTGGCAGGTGGAGAGTTCAAGAACAGGTGGGAAACCAGTAAAAAATAAGAAAGAAAGTAATGTGTACATAAAGCAAGAAGCTTTAAGACTCAGGGTTGGAACATCTGGGTCTCTGATGCCTCAGCACTCCTGATGGAGTTGCTTCCTGCAGGAAACCTGGAATAAGCAGATGCAGTAGTAACAAGATACCAGAGGAGCCTACATAACATTCTGCACTACATCTTTTGTAACTTCCACTACATTTTTTAACACATATATTTAGAGAGATGACCAACTCCATATCCCAAAAGGTGATCTCTCTACTCTGCTAGGGACCTGAATTGCAAATATCCAACAAAACCAACAAATAACCAAGTTCTATTTCCACTTCTATTAAATAGGACAAGACAGTTTAGACTGTCATCTTTCTGCCAAAAGACATGACCAGGCACAAGGAACACCCTTTTCCACCACATTTTTGCCATGGACATTGGAATTCCATAAAAGTTAAACAAATCTCCTCAGTTTCCCCCCAAGTAAAATGGAACACACTGTACTTTCTACTACTATTATTATTTTAAGTTTCACAGGGCATTTCTTGGATTTCCTGCTTTGGAAATGTCTCAAAGGGAAGTCCAGTCTAAAAATGACCCACATCATTGCTTCCTCAACCAAAGTATGACTCCAAAGTTGATACAACACTTGTGCAGCCATTATCATATGTAGCTCAAATTTGTTTGAAATTCATCTAAACTCAAAGGACTGGTATATTAACAAACGAGCTGCTTTATTTTAACTTCTGGCTTAATTTGGTATGTATCTGCCTTAAAGGACAAGATAGAAAATGTAATCTCACTACAGAGTATAGGTAAAGGCAAAAAAATGCACCCTCAAAATTTCATGTATGATCAAGTTGTTCTGCCTGTCTCCTAACTAAGTTCATTAGTGATAAGGTGGAATGATCAGTTTAAGAAAACCAGTGAAAGAAAAAAAGAAGAAAAGTTTTCAATTAGATGCTTAGAGTTTGGGATAAACAAGTTCGCAAGCTTTCTCCTTTTCTGCCATCTCTTGTTATTCCCATATGACATTCCCAGTTCAAAGGAGGATAGGCACTGCAGGTGTTGTGAATTCAGTGCTACAGGAATGACAGGATGTAGGAATGAATGGCTTCCTTAACACCAAGGGACCCCAAGAGCTTACCCTCATCTCCCCTAAGCTTGCCAATTCCTACTCACCAGGAGTGAGGTTATTTAGAATGGAGAGGGGCACCAACCACTGGCATCTTTGCTGAAACAGCCAGTTCTTCCCCCAACACAAACTAGAGAAAGGAATGTTATTTCAAGCTCCTTTGAACTTGAGTAAGAGACAGCCAGTAGTGCCATAGCACTTTTCTGAAGTATATGCACAAGATAAAAGCGAGATAGGTGTGGAGAAAGTACTTTATCACTCAGACTGGTTTGTCAAAATCCAGCATGCAATTTCACATATTTTTCTACCTTTTTTTATTATTATTTATGAGAAGGTTGGGCAGAGGGGGCCAGGCAGAAGGTGTTTTTTCTAAACCTGTGAATGCAAGATTCAGCAGCCAAGCTCAAAAGTTCCTGCTGCTCCTGCAAAAAAAAGAACAAACAAGCCCTTTTCATGTCAGCTATGTCCAACTAGAAATCTCACAGCTTCATCACAATGGAATAGAACATGCCTCGTGTGTGTTCTTTCAAAAGGTCTCTAAATTCAAACAAAAGAAAAATATTCACATCTGGAAGGGGTTGTAAGCAGAGGGCAGGAGGAGAGGAAGCAAAGTTCAGATGGCAAATCATAGCAGTTGCTGTTTATCTTGCTGTCTGTCTAATTATTGTACTGCCTGTTCTGGCACTCACCTATCCATTTAAAGAAAGCAAGCCAAGAGTTAAAACAGCAATTCTATTATTGATTGACCTCATAGGGCCAGATGAGGCACACCTCTCCACTTCTGCTCCATTCATCATGCTAGAACACTCAGGCTGAGTGAAAAGACCCCTTGTGACTAGTCTGGCAGTAGTTCCTCTCCCCCCACCTCCTACTACCCTCTCTTTTTACTAATAAAATTAAAAAAAAAAAAAAACACGGTTATTGTTGTGTATAGAGTTCAAGCTTTTTTTAGAAGACCGCAAGCTTCACTTTCCAAAAACATATTAAAATCCTGCCCTTTCCAATGGGTTTATTTGAGCACCAAATAAACTTCAACAACTTTTAATGACTGCAGAGGTAGGAGGCTGCATAGGAACTCCGCCACAGGAAGATCAAGAATTAATGTCTAGTGACATCAGATCAAAGAAGATAAGAACAAACTTGAGGGAAAGACTTCACTAAGTAGGCATGAAAGACCAACAGTAAGAGTTTACATTACACTCCTCAAGTCAAAGTTTTCTTCTTCAACAACATTCAGCGCTTGGGAAGATGAAAAGCCTTTCCTAGGCTGCCACCTAGCTAGTTAATTTCTTGTATTGTTTTAGGAGCTATTTTAAAAAGCTCTTCGGTCCAGCCTTTACTGCATTGACTCCTCCCTTTTGAGCTGGTATTTTGTCAGGAGTTTTAAGAGCGATAAAAACTTGCTGCCAAGTCCCTTTCTTCCCCACAATGTGTTTTATAACCCAGCGTGTAGTTTAGTCTGTCTAAACACTGCACTAGTACACTGCCATCAGTTTCCATGGAGATGATTAACTCCTCCAGAACCAGAAAGCTCTACTGTGCTTTTTGCCCTTTCAGTGCATGAAGAACGTGACAGCCTTTACTAAAACCAACCTGCAGAAACATCACATTTTCCAGACAGTTCTAGCAAATGTAAGGATTTACTTTTGCTTCAATCTGTCACAGAGAACTGCAGTCCTAACCAAACTTGCATTTAAATCATCTACTAGAATGAGTTTCCCTTCCCCTTGTGCTTCTTCTCCTTTGCATTGCAGTGAGGTCTGAAGGCATGACAGCCCCACTGGCACAAACTTTTTTACCCATTCTATCTCAGAGCAAAGCCGAGGCATGAGATACAATCAACAGTCCAGAAGAGAGAGAGATGAAGATTACTTTTGAACTCAACCAAAATTAAGAGTAGAAAAAACAAAAACTTTTTGCCCTAGAGTTTAGGAGCACTGTTACATGATACTTCATCAGTTACCACACTCTTAGTCACTTATGCATTCAGCAAAAATATACTGCCAGTGAGTATTCATAAAAAAAATTTATTTAACACAATTTTTAAAAGTTGAAATAAACTGAAAACCACCCCTTAATCTAGTTTAACAGGACCTAATCAGAGCAAGAAAGTAGATCTTCTCCCAAAATGCCGCTAATGAAGGCCATATGCTGTCATCAGCTTTAGTTGTGGAAAATGGTTTCTCAGTCTCACTTTAACAGAAAGGACAATCTCCCTGGCTCTTGCCACTTTGATGGCACACTTTTTCATCCCAACTATGAAAACGGCAACATAACTTTGAATACTGAAGTTTCCTGGAAGAATTCCCCACTATAAAACTATTTTTAAATATTTTCCAGGCTAGCATCACTGAAACTAACTGTAACCTTCCTAGCACTTTTAACATGTAATGGGTTTTTTGGCATTTGAGAGCAGAGACACTATATAAACTAGAGATGAATAGCCAGGCAAAACTGTAGTTTCTGTGGACGAGTTAAAGGCAAAGAGAGATAATTTTTTTGCCAGTAAGCTTGGTTAACTTGAAACAGCCGCTGGCAGGGCTGATAGCAAGGGGTGCAATATCTACCACAGTGAGAATTATTTTTATTTGACTTACACAGCAGTTGCCAGAAGGCTTTCTTTGCAGACTTCACTTGGAGTCAGCACTGTGTGGGTACCAGCAGTGCAAAGTCCCCCAGCCCCTTTTACACTGTACTAAGACAATCTACAGAGGTGCAATAAGACTTCACTTCTGCAGCCCACTGACAGCACTTATTTACCATTATGTGGATGTATGTCAACGTATTAACTCAAAAGGACACCACTAATTGATTTCATATACTTTGCCACAGATACTTTGCAAGCAGTAACCGTATTTGGTTAACCACCCTTGGCTACAAACAAACCAAAGAACTTGAGACTAGAGTTTCCATTACTTCCTTCTCAGATATTTTAGGTGTTCCCCTTGTCCTCAAGCTAAAGTTAGCGTAGTGAAGACCCCTGGGGATGCTAAAACCCACAGCTCAGAACATCAGACTGAATCCAATAAAAACTGTTTCAACTTTTCAAAGTGCTTGCATGTTCACACACATCCCACAGCTGCACAAATCCCAATGGAACATGCAGAAAGCACAGACACTTATTACCTGCTTCTCCAGCCCTTCCTGAAGTTACCAGCCCAGCATCACAAGCTTATGTTAGCCGCACCTTCCCACACCAACCACTACAGGCAGTCTCCTGGCTTGGGGGAACTCATCCTATCATTTGTCACCGGGACGGGTTGCAGAGAAAACTGGCTATCCACACCTACAACTGTTTTTTTCCCTCACTGTAGGAAACAAGCCACTCTTACTGACTTCTTCAAAGTCTTTCCTGGAGGGGCTTGCTCCCCGCCACCTCTCTGGAGGGCTGGGCAAGGGTCTGCCACCACACACCTCTTACCGACCCAGGCATCTGCAGCAGCTACAGGCAGAGCCATGACTATCTTGGAAGGCCAGGTACACCTGTACCGCTTTAACCTTCCTCACTTCTCTTTTCACTCTGGGTCGGTGTGGACGGACTGGAGGAGGGGAGGGAACACACACAGCCCGACGGCTGCTCGCACCCCATTAGGGTCCGGCAGAACTTTCCAGAGGTGCAGGCTTCGTACCGGCGGGGCAGGTGCCACCTCCCCGTGCCAATGGCCTCGGCTATCCCCGGGGAACCCTCCCCAAGTCCCGAGTAGCTGAAGGTCGAGGAGAGTCCTTTTCCCCGCCTCACTTACCGATGTCGGAGTTGCAGAAGGCATCCTGCGGGTGGATGGGGACGCAAGTGCAAGCCTCCACCACCAAGTCCCGCAGGCTCCAGCTGCAGAGGAAGACGACGAGGAAACTCAGCCACGCCGTCATCTTGCCCCTACACCCCCCTTCCCGAGGCGCCTTCCTCACTTCTGCCGAGCAGGAGGGCAGCCGCTGGGGTTGTTCCCCCTGACTTTATCCGCGCTTCCTAACAGCCCGCGCGTTGAGACTGACGGACTGTCTGACGGACGGACTGACTGACTGACCGACTGACGGACTGACTGACTGACTGACTCTTCACACTGACACCCCACCTCCACCCTCTCTCTCTCTCTTCCTCTCACTGGCGTCGGCAGCGCAGCCTTAGTGAGAGAAGGTTGCGTGCCTGGCGAAGGGCAGGGGCAATTCGGCAGCTCCGAGCGGTACCGAGCGAAGGAGTGCGGTGCCGAGGAGAGCGGAACCGCGCTGGGGAGCGGCGGGCCGGTGCGGGGAGTTATAGCCTCGATCGCGCCCTCTCGGGCTCCGGGGGCGCCGCCGCCCCCGACCAATGGGAGCCCCGCATTACCTCATCGGCGGGAGAGGCCGGCGGGGAGAGGCGGGGCCGTGGCTGCAGCGCCTTATACGGCATGGCGCGCGGGGCGGGCGGGCCGTTGGCCGGCGGTTGGGCGCCCTGCGGCCGGTGGCGCAGGTAGCGGCGGCGGAGGGGGGGGGCGGAGGAAAAGTTCCCTAATACACAGGCACACTCACGCCATACACACATTCGCACCCTCCTCCTCTGCCGCCGAGGGGGTTCAGACTTTTTAAAAACTATCTGTACCGCCCGAAAAGAGTCGGTAGTCGGGTGCGGAGCCGTGGAAGTGCCGCCGGCACCCGGCTCAGGACCTGCCTCCCCCTTAGCAAGTGCCTCTCGGCGCCTTAGGGTGTGAAGAGGCAGCGGGTTGTTGTTGGCTGGGAAAGCTTAGGCTGTTTCCCTTGGAAGCAGCTCGGCTGTCTGCAAGCTGGATTTGAAGCTGCGGGAGGGGACAGAGTATTGTGAAGGGCTTTTCAGTATGCGATCAGAAAACGGTAGAGAAGTGCGGTGTGTTGGTTCTTTCCTTCTTTCCAGAGGCAGTGAAAAGAGGATGGAGGAAAAAAAAAAAAGGACAAGACCTGAACTATAAACCAGGATTTCATCCTCCAGTTTTTTCACACTGCTCGAACAGTCCTTCTGTCACCCTACCACTACCACCCATCGCTTCCCCTCCTCAGGGCTTTCGGTCAGCAAAGGGGTCATAAATTTATAAGCTGAGCTGGAAGAAGCAGTGCTGTATCCACCCAGGCACTCCCAACATTTAATCTCAAAGTGTATTTTAGCAGAGCAGCTTTAGTGGAATTTATAGAAAAATCCTGTTTGTTTTGTTTTCCCTTATCCCCTTTCAGAGCTGTAATTTCTGTCAGCTGCAGAAATGTAAATGTTATAGAAGAGCTGGGACTGGAAGGAAGGAGATTGCCAGCTGCAAGATATAGGCAGCCTTGTTATCCTGCAAAGGGGACTGAGGAGTGATTAATCACAGTATCAAACCAGTGTGCATAATGTCAGAGGACTTTCCATGGGGTTTACAAGACTTAAGCATGTCTAGTTATAAATTATGCTGGTATTAAAGGCCAGGCACCAGCTGTCCTAAATTTTTAAATAGTCAGCTAAGTCTTGAGATTTACAATTCTGCTCCATCTGGGTGAAGCGCGGCCTGCCTACACCTTTTCTTTAATCATACCGTCCATATAAAATTCAAACCTTCAATTTTATGGAAACACGGGCTTTATTTGGAGCCTTGGTACACAAAGCCTCAAGTTGGGTGTTGCTGGAGAGATCGCTTTGCCTTATTGTGCATCAAATCCCAGCCCGTGTAAGGGGGATAATACTGATGGGAGCTTCGCAGGAATGTGTATTAGTGAACACAGTGAAAAAAATTAGGTAGCAATGAGGTACTAACAGGTCATGAAAGTACATATGAGGCAGGGTATTAAACAGGACATTCGATTTAGACACATCAGTGTCTGAATTGTTGAGCTTCAAATTGGAAAACTGAGAAGCGCTGTGCAAACAATTCCTTAGGTACTTGGACTGTCTGCTCAAGGTGCTACAGCTGAAGTTGAATCTGTCAGATTGGACTGACATTTCAGCCTCACTGGGTGTAAACAAGGAATAACTCCATTGACCTCACCAGAGCAACACAAAAGAAAACTGAGGTGTATATGGCACTTTCAATTTTTCTCTGGTGTTGTTAAATGTTTGGTATCACCAGCATCATGATACACCTTGTCTAACAACATCTCAGATCAGTATCTGAGAGAAGTGGAGTTATTCCATAACCTGACACTGGTGTAAATAAGTAAGATTTAGGCACAACTAGACACACAACTAGATTATAATCACAGCTCCAAAACCACCTCCTTGCATTCTCTGGACAAGTTACTCTTTCTTCATTTCTATAATAACATGTTTCCTGCATGTTCTGAGGACTAACAAGCTGAATGCTTTGTAATAAACTTTAAAGATGTTTGGGCTGTGTGAATGGTAAGACTGACTATAATACACAGATGTGGGACACATTCAGAGGAAACTGAAAAACAAAGCATTTAGTCATCTTCTCAGATGTCTGAAAAGGGAGAGAAAGGGGGCTAGAAATTACTGGAAGTAAAGTTTACAGCCAGGCTGACCCAGCTTGTTGAAGTAACATGGCATTTGTGCTGTTTACAGGATCTAGTTCACTTTTCAGATAATAACCCAGAGAAGTAATCTGCAATTACTTTTCAGGATGAAAAAAGAGTGCCACAGCTTGATCCAGTGGCAGGGCACATCTGCTTTGAAGGGATGGTGTGCAGGCTGGCTGTGGGTCAAAGCTTTCTACTGTCTTTTATACCAATGTTTGAGAGCTGATCCAGAATTTTTTTTAATGCATGTATTAGCATTGCCTGGAGTAGTAGTAACTGTGTGCAGCCAATTAGGACCTAGTAGGGATCCAGGTTGTTCAAGCAAGAATGGATGCTGTACAATAATAACAATATTTATTTGCCAAGTGAAAGGTGCATTTCATATAAAGAAACCAGAGTGCTTTATTTTTGTAAATCTCAGGAAAACAATACTCAGGAAAGTTCAGTTTGGCCAGTGGCTGCTAGGAGGCTTTGGTTAAATTATTTAACCTGACTGCATATTCATTTTATCATCTTTGAATAGAAATATTGTATCTTATCATCTGACAATATCTATTACATATTCGATACTAGCCTCTCTCCTTTGAGACCTACTAGTAAAGTGTACTCTGGAAGAGCTAAGCAAGGGCTGTGAGTGCTTATTTAAAATAGAAAAATTTTATAATAGGATTAAAGTAACACAGAAAGTCTATGAAGGGACTGAAAGGAGAATTCCATCTGAATTCCTGCTCTGTGTCCTGTCTGTGTTGGAGAAAATGCAAAGGAAAAAATAAAAACTGTAATTCATCTACTTTGCCTAGATAAAACTTTAAAAGCCTTATATGGCCATAAAAATGTCCTGAGAGCTGAGAGAGAAGGAGAAAATAAAGACCCTGATCTTCATGTGAGAAAAATACAGTTCATATTTGGTTAATGTCACCAGATAAAGAAATGTGTGTTACTTCAGTCCTCCACCAAGAACACACTGTTAAACACAATTAAGGATCTCTCTGCTTTACCGGGCAGCCACACCATTTCATGCTGTGATCTTGTCGGGTCCCCCAAGCTAGGCATGACTGGGCTGGGTCAATAGTTGGTGTGAAAATTCCCAGGGAAAGCCATGTCCTGCAGGTGTTGTCTGAGCAAAGTGACCTTCTTCCCTCCCTCCTGCATCAATGTGTGGAGACAGTGCTAGGGGGCACTGCGCTGCAAGGGATGGCCGCGGTTTTTGCAGATGTAGCCAAATTTCTTGAAGCATCTAAAGAACCCACTCTTTGCAAAAGGAGAGATGTTAAGCTGGGTCTCTTAATTGGAAACTACCTTATGTTTCCATCCATACTGCAGTGTATTGCACTAACATAATTTTCTCTGCACAAGTCCTGGTTGTGGTAGAAAGGACCATCCCAGAGTGAGCTGCAGAGACTGACATAAAAAGCACTTTGGGATATTCCTTCAAGAGGCATAAGGTGTTGCTGTAAATGAACTAAAGGCATATTCACTTCCCCTCTGATCACAGTTCATTGTGAGGGATTCTGGGCATTGGCAGAAAGCTGCCTCTGAGCTGACACAAGCACCTGTAAGTAGTACAGAAGAGCACCAAAATACAGGAACTGCTGGTCAAAAAAAAAAAAACCCAACAGAGAGAGAGAGAGGAAAGAAATGCAGAAAGAAAGGAAGAGTGGGAAAGAGGGAGAAAGAGAGGAAGAAACACCCCTACAACTACTACCTCCAGAGAAAAAAACACTGACGTGTAGTGGCTGAAAACACTCCAGCTCATGATCAGACCTCAGATGCCTTAAACTGAAGATGGCATGAATGAAATCAGGAGACTTCACTCTGCAGTTCAAACAGTCCTGCCATCTGCATGGATAATATATTAATTTTAAAAGCTTCTGCAGTATGGACATTTTTCCATTTTATAACTTTTCCACAATAACTTGCTGGATTCATGAGCGGAGGCCTGCCATTAACACTCTGAATTGTCCAGCTGCCAAGTTGCTCAAAAGCCTCTTCTTGTCCTAAAAACTTATCTCAAAGTTGACAATCCTTGTATCTTTTATGCCAGCTCAACATCCCACCCTCTAGGAGATATCATTGTTTTTCTGCTTTTATGCAGCAGGAGGGAAAGGATGGGTTCTTTTCGGAGTCATCTGATGTCCTTTTCTTACAGCACAGTTCCACCATGTCATAGGGCAGTACAGAATGGTCATGCATTGCATTACCAAAAGATTCTTATATTTCCTGACTATCTGTTTCTTTTTCAAAATGTCTGCTTTTCCTGACATTGTCCTTTAAGAATACTGTTTTGTTTAAAATGTTCTATTTGCTATGATTTCTGAGTGTGAAAAAGGTTGGGGAAAAAAAAAAAACAACCTCTTCCATTAATGCATTGTATCAGTGAACTTCATATGCTACTTAAAATAAGAAGACTTTTTTTCAAAAAATGTCTTTGATTCTATAAATACAGATGAAAAAAAATCATTTGATCTCTTTCTCTGGGGTTGCAGAGGAATTATGTCACCTTCCTGTCTGCAAGCCAGGCGTAGGTAATACTCTAACTCATTTCCAAGTTTTTAATTAGAGGTACACCATTACACTTTCATCAGCTCTAACTGTTCTATGTTGTGTTCAGTGTTCATGGATCCTTTACAGACTGTGCTTACAGAGAGCACCCAGCCTGGGAGCAGACCATAGGCACCATGTATGGCCAGGAGTATGATATGAAGGATTGTGGAATATTAAATCATTCTCTTGGTCATGTGGGGATCCTCCAGTCAGACTGTGATGTGGCATCAGCTTCAGAAGAGCAACCAGGAGGTATCCTTTAACAGCCTTATCAAGCTGCAAATGTTTCCTGCACATGACTGCACTCTTTGGCCCCAATCCAACAAAACACTAAGGCACATGTTCAACTTGAAGCACACAAGATGCTCTACTGAAGTCAACAGGACCGTTTACATGCACGAAGTTAAATATAAGCTTAAGTGCATTTCTGGATCTGGGCCAAAGGGCTCAGTACCATGCAGGGTTCAAGCCAGGAGGCTGTGATTAGATGGTCTAAGTCTGTGGGGAGGACATGATGTGATTTGCTTGGCTCTACCTGCCTGTTGCTTCATTCCAAGCAATTAATTTTCTCTCATTTTTGTTTAGAACAAGCTTTTCCATTTCTCTTGCTTTGCTTTCATGCTGCTGAAGCCATTTCCAAATTGAAGTTTTGTTTTTCTTTTTTAAACCCTTCTAAACTGCATCAATAGCTTTAAGTGACTGAACAAAGGGATTGCAAATAGACAAAGTGCTTCAAATCGTAACAAGAGCTGGTGTTCCCAGAGCTTTGGAGGCTGGCACTAAGCAGAGAAGAGAGTGAGAGCGATTGAAAATCACTCTTCTGTTGTTCCTTTGTATGAACTGGTTTCTGGCTTATGCAATGCACAGTAATTAAAATGACTGGAATGCCTCACATTTTTAAGAGAGCTTTAAGGCAGCTCTGTGGCATTGTGGCCAGCAGAGTTCATGTGCAGATTCACGGCTGCAATCGAGGTTTGACGTTGCCATCAGCATAACTTAAAGAAGACAATATCTCTGTAGAGGCCTTGAATGGGAGTTTGGGGAAGAAGAGCTAGACAGAAAACAGACTCTGCATCAGCTCTAAGAGCAGCTATGGACCAAACCTTCCTTTCCATGAGACAAGAGCCCAAAGGTTGGTGTGGTCATCAGAGATCTCATTGCTTTTTTTCACTGTAGCCTTAATGTCTTGCCCAAATTCGAGTGTGGAGCTGTACTTACACATTCTTTACCTCTCATTATAGTATCAGTTACTCTTAGTGATTTCTCCTAGGTCCAGAAAACATCTCTTTCCATGGGTGAGGGTTTGTGTTTCAGTACTGGTCACTGCAGTTGCTGGGTGTATTTGTGGGAGTCCAAACAGCTCCCCGGTGTTTATCAAACACAAGGCCTGGCAGACTGGCAAGTCCTTCTGCTCACAG
The DNA here is from genome assembly GCA_023637945.1 of Phaethornis superciliosus. NCBI lineage: Eukaryota > Metazoa > Chordata > Aves > Apodiformes > Trochilidae > Phaethornis > Phaethornis superciliosus. The sequence goes on along the minus strand of JAJQWJ010000001.1, from coordinate 57,321,133 downwards.
TGGGTCACTCTCCCTGCAATTAGGTTTACTCTGCTTGGCAGTGGTGAAGCAATATCTTGCTGCTTTTCAGTTCTCCTGCTATGGTCCAGAATTTAATTTTCTTATTTTCCATTTCTGTCATTGCAAGTGTCTGGCCACTGCATTCCTGGTCATCTCTTAAGAGGTGGCCTCGCTTCTCACAGTGATGAATGGCCCCAGAGGGGCAGGGGAGCTGAGTCCAGCCTCCCTCAGGAGGGGAGCTGGAGGATATGATGGCCTGAGGATTTTGGCATGTTGAGCAACCAGGTCTTTCTCCCCTCACCTCTCTGCCTCTCACAAGCCTTCTGAGGACACAGACGGAGCCTTCTCCCTCAGATTCCAGCATAATCTTTTCCCCTTTTCTCCCGCACATCAGAGAACACAGAGACTCAGCAGTTTCCACAACTCTGTGTGAGTGTAGGGAAGCAGAGAAAGATCCCAGACAGAAGGCAGTGATCCTGTATCTCTTCAGAGATACTATCCTGAGACCAGCAGAGCTGAAGTCCTGCCATATCCAGTGAGCCAGCTGGTCCCTGGGATGTGCCACTGGTTTTAGAGCATGCTGGAATCCTCTGAAACTGCCATATGTGTGAAAAGCAGAAAGAGCAGCACCAAGGGGGTGGCATTCCTCTTTTTGTTACATTAATGAGCATGGAGACAGTATTTGGCTGTCAGGTCTGCAGGAAGGGTCTTCTTTTTACCTTCAGAACAGGTGCAGGTGCAGGAGTTACTGTCTCATGCCTCTCCCTATGCAACATGCAAAAACTTCCTACCCGAATACGCCAGTGACTTCAGACTCATGGTCCAACTCTTAACTAATTTCTCACCTGAAAGTTCAAATAAAGGTGTTAGTTACGAGAACAGTCTCTAATGATGAAGGTAGTGTCCCAGCAGGGAACAAATTTAGCAGTGCCTGTCATGCATGTCAGCACATGGCTGTCAAAAGTGGGAAACCTTGGCACAGGATTTTTTTAAAATCTAAACTGACTTTTTCCATGCTTTTGTTCCTGCGTTTCTAAATCAATGCTGTATTCTAAACAACAGCTGACTGCTCACTTATGGCAGGGCCTTCCCACACAGACTCAAGGTCCCAGCCAGTAGAAGCTGGGGAATTCCTGATGTGAGTTTTCATGGACAGATCTCTTTCTTCTCTAGAGCAAAAGTCAGCTCTTCTGTTTCCTCACTCTTTTGGAATTTTTCTCCATAAATTTTGGAGTACAGTGTGAGACAAAAGATGAGGCGATGGTAGATCTGCAGCCTGGAGTAAGGACTCTGTCATTTGTTTATTCTCTCACTCTTCCTGAGTGAAGAGCAATACATACCTCAAAGGACCTTTTCATGTTGGCAGTGTGAGTTCCACACCTAATGTATTAACGTCAGGAGTGAAAAGATCAGGGTTTGATTTAGCACAGATGTGCGAAAATAGTATTTTTGCTTCACTGAAGACAAAGGTAACAATCTACTGCCCTCATTTCCCTCTCCGTTAACCTGAAGCCCCTGAGCTATCACTTAGCTGTGCCTGTGTGCTTCTGAGGAGTGTTTCACTGGGGTGATACAGAAGTATGAAAAGACATCACACTGTAGCTACAGAACCTTTCTGTTCGTTTAATGAAGCAGCCTTGGTTTCCATTTCACTGCAAGTGACAACAGGTATTGTGCAGGAAGAATTAATCTGTAACCAGACACAGCATGGCTGGAGGTGAAGACATAAAAAAGGAACAGAGTAAACTTCCTCCACTTTTCCTCTGCACTGTATAAAAGTATCTTTACCAGGCACAGTGGGGCTAGGATCGTGATCACATGATTTATTAGCAGAAGCTTAAAAAAACATTGTCATATACCAATAGAGTTCAACTCCTTTTTATTTTAACTCAGTTTGTCACATTAGCAACACGATAGCTTACCCTGGGGGTCTTCATCTGAAAGGGAGGCTTATGGTGTGGATAAATGTACTTGCACACCACAAGTACTATCTAGAAAGGACTTCAAACAAATAGCAGAGTTAGCAATGAGAACTACCCAGAGCTGGCAGGAACCAAGAAAGTGTCAAATATATATATGGATTGCATATAAGGAGTTGAACTATCACAGTACCAAAGCTTGAACATGCACCCTGAGCAAGAAAACACTTCTCTGTAGCTCTGCTCTTAGTGACAGTGCCACCAAATCTCTCCCAGGGTGTTGGTCAAGTGTTTTGCTGTGGGAGCCTGGACTGCTCCAGTGCAGTGGTTCAGCACAAATGCTGAGAGGCTGTAGAGGTACTGAATATTTTTAGTAGTAGGAGGTGTCCAACACTAGCTTAGTACAACACATTCTCCCCTACACTGATTAAATGATCTATTGCTGAAGAAAATCTTCTCCCACTGATACTTGCATGAAGACAGGCTTGTTTCTAGGAATTTATTGTCTCAAAGAAACAGAATCATTAAAAAGAGCACAGCCTGCCTCATGGAAGGAGAAGAAGCAGCTGAGAATGGGAGGTTTTTACTTCATTTGAAGTTGGTCTTCCCATACAGAATAAACTTTCACCTCTGAACATCATATATAATGGCAACTTAGCCTAGAGGGGCTAGTATAGCATTAGCTGTGCATGGCTGTAAACGAATAGTGCCACAGAGAGCTGACTGGAGGAAGCAAAATTTTATTCCCAGGGAATGCATTTCTTTCTCTTCCCTGTGGAGACAGAACCTAGCTCCTTAACTTAGACAATGCCTCCAACTCCCCTCAGATGTTTCAACATGTAACAGTGCAATTACTTTAATTTTTTTTTTTTCTGAAAGGACAAGCAGACATAGCCACTCATAGCCACTATTTTGAGAAGAGGCTTCTGAGGATAGGAAAAAGAAGGAGAAAAAGCAGGTGCTGCAAAAAAGCCTTTCTCCCATCAGGCATTTTTCGGAAGGAGAAGGGAGGGTAGTTTTTAAAAGCTATGCCTATGGCTTTAAAGCCACGTGTGGAAAGGATAGTTCTCAAAGGATTCCCTTCATCGGATTCTGCCAAAGATAACCTGTCCCTCTGTAATTCATTCCATGTCCTATTCTAAGGCCATGTGCTCTGGTCACATAAAGATTTACAGTCTCAGGTTTACTGGCCTCAGAGAATCTAAAAGAATGATGCAAGAAATCATGTTCCATGATAACTGAGGCCTCACACAGCCACACTTTCTAAAGACTGCTTCTAACTCAATATATGGCCTCCCGAGGGCTTTGTAAGCCCTTCTAGGAAAGAGGGAAGGAGGGGAGAAGGGGGAGCTGCTGATCATTGCCATATGTGAGAAGCATCCCTGCCTGCACATGGGTGTGACATCCATGTTATCGCAGAGGCTGAGCTCTGCATAGCCCCCCCTGTTTCCTGTTTCCAGTAAGCAACTTGCTGCTGGAGCAGGAATCCCATATCACACTGTACTGCAGTTAAAAAAATGGAAAATTGTGGCCAGTGGAGGGGAAAGGGGTGGGGGAAATCCTCTTAAATATCCTTGTAGGATGTCTCAGCAGGGATACGAGCCAGGAGTCCTTCGAGGCAGTAGAATAAGTGGGAGTTTAGCAAACAACCATTTTCTGTCTTTGACTGGTGTTCCTCAGAGACCTCAGCACTCCGGTTCTCAGAGCTAATATTAGCTATTTGTGGTTGGCCTGTTCCTAATGTCCCTTTCCTATCTCTCACACTCATTGAACCTTGGGATACTCTCTGTGGGCTGACAGATGACGTGAAAACCTCTAATCCATGGGTCAAATATCAAAAATGAAGTGGGATCAGGAAACTGGAAGCACAATTTGCTTTTTTCCAAATAAGGGAGATACAGTCATATTAGAAGTTCTTAGCATACCAAGTTTCTGTGTGTGTGTGTGTTGGTTTTTTTTTAAGTATATGAGGGGAATGACTTATTCTTGAAAATTTTATGGTAACCACCAAAGATGTTATCATCCCATGGACACTGCCTTTCCTATGCAGACTATGACTGACATGCTTTCATTAGTTATTGGCACTGCTCTTCTGTAGGAAAACCAAAACCACATTGTCCCAAACAGTGTACTAATACAAAACAGGCAGGGTGAGTCCCTGCCAAAGGGCACAGAGTACATGTTAGAGAAGGTTCAAAATTAACAAAGTGGCAATAAAGCCATGAAGTCAGGAGTGAAGGAGTTTGCAGCATATGGCATTCATAATGCAGATGCCATGTCTGAGTCTTACCTGCTTTACACTCCTTTGATGATTTGATGTCAATGCTTTGTCTTTCACCAAAGTTGCTATAGTCTGTGATGAATGTGATGTCTGGAGTAACCATAGGGTACATAAGGAAGGTATGATGATAGCATGACTCCTCCTATTTCAGCCAAATTTCCCAGAAACATGAGAAACAGGTGGCACTTTTTCTTGCCCTAAATTTCTTCCAGATTCTGTCTCCTTATCCTCTCTACATACGAATCTGTAGAGGATGCTCTGCAGACCCAAAGTGTATGTTCCAAGTGATGTGTGTGTGGGACTAGGGACAGTAGAAGGGAATATGGACCTGTAAGGGATCTGTAAGACATGCTGGCTCCACTCTGCAAGAAAACTAAGTCCAGGGGCTGAGAGTCAGATCAGTAACCTAATTTTCAACTGATAGCTTTGAGAAGGCATTGAGTCAGGTGAGTAATGCTGGGAAGCTGTTTAGGAAATGAAAAATGTCATTATTATGTCCCTCAAGGACTGGAGAGAACTATGCCTTGAGCTGACAGAGGCCAGATTTATCTTATTAATTGGGCAGACAGCCCTTGTTTTGTGATGGACCAGAAATAAAAGGCTGACTAGGATATCATGGATAAGACTGCCTGTAGCACTCTGATCTGGCTGGCAGGAAGCAGTCAGTCTGCATGTAAAATGGAGCTCATGAGCTACTGGTCGTTGCTCTTCTTCCCATGTCACAGGGAATAACTTCCCAGGTGAAGTTATGCTGCATGAGAAATTTTTACCATTCTACCAGTTGAACCTGGTGGGACCCAGGCAGGACACTGTAGTCAGCATGACTGGTACCAGGGGCACAGGCTGCTTGTAGTAGGAGAAGCCCAGCAGTGAGCAGAGCACATGTGGGGACACAGGGGCCATCTCAGGTTGTCTCTGGCTTCCCACAGATTCTGGGGAGCTCTGGTAATTGCTGAAGATCCCTTTAATTTTTAAAAGCAGCGTTGGCAGATTGTTTCATTTTCAGACTGAGCTAGGGCTTGTCCTGAAGGAAACGCACACACTCACACACACACACCCCCCATCTTCAAGTTTTCCTAATAATCACTGGGGAGATGGACACAATCATGTGAGTCCTTGAAACTCTATCTGCTTTGGAGGAGTAGCGGGTGTGGTGCCGTGGGCATGGCCAGATATATGTGTTTCCCTTCACAGAGAACATCACTGTCCTCCATAGACTGAATATCAACAAAATCCTTCCTGTGGGGACTTCCAGCTCTGCCTGAGCCAGCAGTAAATTCCTTTGAGGCTGAGACTAAGAAAACTGGAATCCTGGGAGGACCTTGGTACAGGCCCAAAACCTTTTCCACTGAACCTTCCCAAAATATGGTTTCTCTGACCCAGGAATGTGAGCTCTGTAACAATGGCAAAGCTGGAGTCCTAGACCATTGGCATTAGCCAGTATTAGCTCATTACTTCTTTGTGTTCCGTCTGTCTCATCTAATGTGAAAATAATTGTCCCTCTGGGATTCAGACTTTCTGTCCCATTTTTGTGGAGCAATTGGCACAATGTGATGCTAGTATTTGAGTGGGGTGCTACCTCCATATAAACAAATAAATTTTTTAAAATAGTGGGACTTCTAGGTTTTCTGTTTACCACTTTCTGAGTTGATTACTTTGGAGTGAATAATCACAAAGCATCTGGGTTAGCACAGCAAAGATAACAACTGCTGTGGCCAGGAAATGGCTGAGAAGGGGAAAACCAGGGGCTGGCACACAAATTGCTGTAGTGCAATGGAAGAGAAACCATTAAATGGTATGGAGTGGATGAAGTTGGAGAGAGCGGAAGGGTGGCTACATATCAAAGAGCTCTGGAAGAAAATTGCATTTGATCCAAGGGAGGTGAAAGTCCAGTCCTTCAAACCCAGGACAGCTGAACACCCTAACTACAGGACCTACCAGATGCTTCCTCACTTGCCAGACCTCGTGTATTTGTGTTCTGCTCCTCAACATCTGCTTATCTTTTTTATGGAAGTAGTGCCTACCAGTTGTCACCCTCTGCACAAACCAATTGAAAAATCTGGCTCCCCTACTGTGACAAGTTTCCTGCACATTTTTTGTGCTTCCATGCATGATGCAATTTTTCTGAACATCTGCAGACTTTCCCTTTAAATGCAGAAGTTCTAGTGGGATGTAACACCTCTTGGAGCAAATGCATTCCCCAGAAGTCTTCCCTGTGATGTTGTGGCCCCAGTTGTCAACACTCTTCCCCTTCAAAGATGGAGAATGCAATCCAGGCCTCCCTCCCCTGCCTGTGGTATCTCTGAAGCAGTGAGCCACCAACATTCCAGGAAGGGAATGTTAAGAATGGGAAGAAAGAATAGCAGCAACACACTGGGTTCCAGGCATGTTTAGTTTGCAGGTGCTGGTGTATGTTTAGGGCAACTACTTGCACCAAAACTGATGGAGATAAGGCAGAATGATGCAGCTGCAGCCAGCTCCTAGGGGTTCTCTTCCTTCCAAAGCACTCAGCTCCACATCACACCACTTCTACTTACTGATTTTTCTGCCTCTTCCTACCTGCCAAAGTAGGAGGGTGGCTATTTTAGGCAAATCTTCCCTCCAGGGTGAGGAAAAAAGCAGATAAAAAACAGCCAAGTGGTGCACTCTTCTTACACTCTTTCTTGCATCCTGAACCAGACTCACAGACTGACACAAGTGAGCTTATTCACTGGTGCCCACATTAAATGCTCACAAGTGCTGAAGGGGGGCAAGGCTGTCAGGGCTATTGCCAACTCTTTAGAGCAGCTAAACAGGACAGGAGTTTTGGGTTTTGCCTTTTTTTTTCCCCCAGATGAGAGTGTGGCCAACAACCCCTTTAAACTCTCCTCCACCCCCAAACAGCTGTTCTGCCAAAGGGTGGAGAAGCAGACCTCCTGATTGAGGGTGGAGTAGTTTGAAGGGGAGGAAAGCAGTGACTTCACTTTTTATTAAGTAATAGCAGAGCAGGGTGTGCGTCACTGTGAAAAACAAGACTTTGGGTGGGGGCAAAGGCTCTGGGCAGCATCTTATGCATGGAGCCTTCCCCTTTGTGGGAAAGAAGCAAAACACAACACTCTGAAGAGGGAATTCAGGAAGTCAAAGATGAAGTAGGTTAGATACCTTATAATCCCATTTAAGGGGATCCAGGAGGAGCACCAAGGTGAAAGGGCATGTAACATGGTGAAGGTGGTTTGGGCTCGACTTCAGGAAACACTTTTCTCCAGGAGGGCTGGAGGTGTATGGGAACAAATCAAGTCCATGTGAACAGAACAGCATGGGAATAGATTCAAGTACATGTGAATTAAATGGGAGTGAAGGAACAAGCTGGACACAGTTCTGCATCTGGCCCTTGGCCAGGGTGAGGCAGGGCAGCATCCGCAAAGTGCTTGCTGTCTGCTTAGCCTGTAACCTGGTCAGCCTTGGCTGGAGCATCAGTACCACCACAGTTCAAAATGCCCTGCAGCTTTCTCTTACTCATGTCATTGGCCTGGGCTCTGTAAAGAGTCTGAAACTCTTGGAGAGTACCTGGCTTGTCCCTTCCATGGTGCCGACACACTATTTATTATGCAAAGGGGGCAGCTCTGACAGTTTTCATGCCAGGGAGGATCCTTTCCCTGGCAAGAGACTTCTTGTAGACAGAGCAGAGGTCCTCAGGCAGCACATGGGGGTCAACTTCCATGGGAGCAGACAGCACTAGGGTCCTGGTATAAATACCATGGGCGATGATGGCAGAATAAACAAAGGTGTCTTTCACAGAGAGTTAGCCACAAGAGAACTGCTGTTTTCAGGCTGGTAACAGCCTCTTCTCCATCTTGTGCTAGTGAACCAGTGTCATAGAATCACAGAATGTTAGGGTTTGGAAGGGACCTCTAGAGATCATCTAGTCCAACCCCCCTGCCAAAGAAGGACCACCTAGGGCAGGCTGCCCAGGATGCATCCAGGTGGGTTTTGAAAGTCTCTGGAGAAAGAGATGCCACAACCTCTCTGAGCAGCCTGTGACTGCTCCATCACCCTCACAGTAAAAAAGTTTCTCCTCCCCATAATATCTGATTCTGTCTTCCCAAATCATCATTTCCCTGCAGCTGACTTCTGCAGGGCTGTATGAGCAGCCTCAGACCAGTCTGCAGCTGCATTCCCATCTCCCTGATTCAGCTGGCTCCTACCAGTCCTGACTGCTACTGAAAGACTCCCTTAGCCTTGGAAGCAGTCTGGTAAGTTAGAGATCATTCCAGGCTGTTATCACCATCATAGGACTCAAAAGTGGCCTTAGATTCCAAAGGCTGCAAGTGTAACAAACATTTTCATTCTGCTATACTGTTTATATTGATGGGAAAGCACAGCCTTCAGAGCACAAACCCAGCTTATCTGGCCATCAGAACAGAAGCTGTTCCACATGAGGCTATGGGCTGGCTGTAAAAAATTCTGCTTGATGGCTGTGGGAAATGCTGATGGCATGACAGCAGGGTACCTCTGGCCCTGCTTACAGTGAGGATATAAACAAAGCTACTTCTTTTGTCTCCTCATCCTCACAGGTGAAACTCAGAACACCTTGACACCATCCTTCCAGAGACATGACAGTGTGGGGCACATCCACCTAGCATTCCTCTAGCTAGCACAGGTACTGAAGTGTAGCCCATTGGCAGTGTCATGTGCTTCACTTGGTGAATATTTACCCAGGATCTTGCCTGGGCACGTTTGACCTGTCTTGAACTTCAGGCTGTTGTGTTTTCTGCCACTGAAATAAGTTCTTTTACATCTGGTTCCTCCACACCTTTACATACTGGAACCATGGTGAGCATATCTCAGACACAGACAACAATTCAGGCTCTCCTTAGGCATAAAAAACTGCCAGGCTGTTCAGTGCTCAGGCCCTTTATCTTTTTCCTACATATAAACTGAAACCCCAGTTTTGTGGTACCTAGCTCCCAATGAATCCTCCTACGACACAGAGACTCACCAAGTCTGCAAAGACCTCAAACACCAACAATAAGCCCCACTCCTGCCTCAAAAGCATGAGAGGGAAAAGATGAAAAATGAAGGAAGCAATAAATGTACCCTATCTGACAGGCTGATTGACAGCTGCAAGGGCAGTTCAGTTTCTAAGGGCCACTAATATGCAGAATGTTACCTTCCAACTCCTAACCTGAGAAAATTAAATTAACTGAGTGTTCAGAGAGCTTTACTTCTTTGCTCACAGGTCATAAGTGGCTTAGCAAAACAGCACTGTTTTGGAAAAGAAAAGGACAAAGAAACATAAATAAAACTACAATATTTGCCAGAGTCCTCTCTCCTCGCTCGCTGACGTAACTGCAAGAGCAGACCTTTGCCTCCCACTGCTCTAGAAAAGTTCCACTCACAGCTGACAATTTAAGGGCTTCACCACTCACCTCCTGAGAAGCAAACATTTCTTCAGAGCTGGAGGTGAGCAGGAATAGGAATCTCTGGCCAGAACCTCTGGTTTGCTGCTTCTTGCAGCCATTTAGTTCTGGTAGTGGCTTCTCTTAGTGGCTCCAGCTAACCATAACCCACCATCTATGAGCCACTCCTCAGTGGGTCCTGGCTTTTTGTTGATCAAGGGTGACTTCTTAAACTTCCCTGACCCCTTAGTTCACTGTATTTTTACATCTCAAAACTGCAAATGATCCCATGAAGATAAGGGTGGTCACCTACTGTGGGCACTGCTAGTCCTAGCTTTTCATGCTTACTAACATTCACATTATCCTCATTTTTGTAATGAGATTACTGTTGTTTTCTTACACAAATCTTCCCATATGTGCTAGCACTTAAAAATCAGAATTTACACACATTAGGCCTGCCTCTAGAGTTCTTCAGCTCCTTTTTTCTCCAACTGAGGCCAGCAGAGCAGTCATGACCTTCTAGTTTATAATCCCTCTGAGCCTCCTTGCTGGCACAGTAACAGAACATAAGGGGAAACATGGTGTCCAGGTTAATTCTTTGTGTCTTGTGAGCAGCCTGAGCATCTCACCAGGCTTCACCAAAAAATAGTAATTCTCCTGTATAAGCCTCTAGACAGTCCTCTGTTTGTAACAATTGAATATCTGTGCCACAAACAAATGAAGTCAGAAAAGTCTGAGAGATATTAATGTGTTTGTGACTTGTTCCAATTCTTTTCCATACCTTCCCTGTTTTCTTGGGGTGGGCAATAGTCTCTTCTCACACCAGGGAATTAGTAACACTAATGACTGGATGTATCAGCCCTGCATGCTGAGCATGACTCACAAAGTCACTGTGGCCCTAGCAGCTGAGAGCAACAATGAATTGTGCTCCCAGTTACACTTTTTGGCCACTGGAGCCCAGAACAAGGGCAATGATGTCATCTCCATAGGCTTACTGTGGAAGTAATGTACACAACACTACAAGCTCTCTGTGATCTATGACTTCCACATTAATGTAACTTGGGGCATATATACACTAGTAGTTGCCAGAGCTGAGAATAAGTCATTTGGAACAGATTATTTTACTTCAGGCTTTTAACAAGAATACTTCTCAGTCCCAACAGGCTAGTTATGGAACGGTAATACCTAGCTCAGTGTTGAGCTATATCATTTAGCCAAGAACTCACCTACAAAGACAACAGTTTGGAATGTAGAAATGGGCAGACAAGAATCCTTCTTAGACATAGCTTACATTTTTCCAACAATGAGCCGTTGTTGCAACTATTTACATTTAAAAAAAAAAAAAAAAAAAGGTTCTGAGGCAAAGAAATTATTACCAGCCATTTCAAGAATATTACTTTGAAACCTTTTGTGCACTTGTATTTGAACAAGGTTTGTCTCCATTAGCCCCTGAGTGGAGGGGGAGGTGTTGTTCCTCCCTCTCAAAAGCGTGTTACATGCATTTAGGGGTCCATCAAAGGAGCCAGTGCAAGAGGGCATGTAAAGGCTGAGCACAGGGTGACGTTGCAATCAGAGGCCAGTCGGTGGGTCACACAGACAAGCTCGTAGCAGCTTTCAGCTATCTCGTGTGTGTGCTGATAACCATGGCCACAGAGTTCATGGCAAAGCTATTAGCAAGCACCCTCTCCCAGGGAACTGCAGCCCAAGCTCAGCTCTGAGCTTCTGCAGCTACACTGCTGTTGGCACCCAGCTCAGGTGGCCTGAACTTAACCATGGGTGGGACTCCCAGAGCCCCTGTCCCCTTTCTGCATGGAAAGCTGTGCCAATGGTGGCAGCTTCCTGCTTTATCAAACTCCTCCCTAATGTCCTGCCAGGTGGCTTGCGGGTACCTCTGGTGACAAGGTCTGCTCTGGGCCCCTTTCATCATCTGCTGGGTAAAGCCAGGGTTCCTCTGCCCAGCAAAACAGGGGAAGCCCTGAGGATTCATAGCACGAAATCTTATCTCAAGGGAAAAAAACAGAGGCTTGTGTGTAGAGGCTTGTTGAACTACGCATTCCTGTAATAGTTTCCCAACGTTGAGTACCAATGGGACAGTCACACACTTCACTGCGTGTTCCCAACAAGCTGGAACCTTTATCTGCTGGGCAAGCTGGGGCTGGAGCACTGCCAGCCTTCCTGGAGACCAGCTGTGACCCCCCGGGTTCCTGTGCCTCTGCACTGGGCAGTAGATTGGCGGAAGCTGGTGCAAAGCTGCCTGTCCGATTAAATTTGTTATTTTGCAAAAGGATTTAGCATTGTTTGCTGGCTATTACTAAAGAAAAATCCTAAGCTGCTGCTTTAACCTGTGCTAAACCTTTCACGGGGTGAAAGAATCTGGTTCCTTTTCTTCCAAGTTGTAAACAAGGAGCAGAAACCTAAGTAAAGACGCAGAAAACAAACCAAGTTTTGAAAATATTATTACCTTTGTTTTACTTTCCAATTAAAAAAAAAAAAAAATTCCTGTCTTAAAAGGCTGCCAAATAAGAAAGGTTACTGGACTTAGCTTCTGAAAAAAATCTGACAAGGGGTCATGGGCCAATAATCCAGCTCCCACACATACCTTCTGTCTCTTCAAGGATGTACTAGAAAGTCCATCCAGGAGGGCCTGTAGAATATAAAGTCAATGAGAGATGTCCACATGTTTCATTTTTTTTCTTGTACATAGACATCAAAGGAAGCCAAATCAAACAAACCACTTATTCCAAAACAAGCTTTCTATATGCAAGATTTGTTTTGGTATAATTGAGTTTATTGCTGACTATTAGTTAAAATAATAAAATGTTATCTGTCAAGAAAGTTTTAGGGCAGCAGGGACTGGTAGGCTACAATAGAATATGACTTTAAAAATATAGTTCGAGCACAAAAAATATGCTGAATTACTATTTGGTTTTAAAGCCCCTAAGTGCCTATTGGAGGAGCCCTTAGAAGGGCTGCCCCTGAAGTTTTAATTCTTCTTCTTTGAACCCTTCCCTGTAGGCAATTTCCCAGGATTCTTGCCACAGAATTTCTGCAATTAAAATCTTACTATTTCATACCTAGTTTTACCCTTCTGCTCAGTGGACAGACGTAGATCTTCTCTAGTACACAGGATTCAAACCATGCTCTGAGAGCAGAATGACTAAAACTCCTTCTAAGCTCATGACATTTAGTAAGATATATCTAACTGCTTCAGAAACATCAACAAATATGTTTTCACACCCCTACAGTGGATATTATGTATTTTGTATATGAGGAGCTGCCTGCTGAAAGGGCAAAGATTTTGAGTACCTGGTATAGAATAGCAAGTACTTGGATTTTCCCAATTTCTAGTGGTTCTGTTCTAAAAATAGGACCAGGGAATCATTTCATATAAAAAATAACCCTTTGGGGCCGCAGAGAACAGTCAAGGACTGGAAGGTGTGTCATGCATTCAGAAATCAAGGGATAGCCATGTCACCATCCCCTGTAGGAAATGTGGCACCAAGTAACTTCACCAGCATCACTCTGGAGCAGTGTGGCAGTGTCAGGGGCACCAGCCAGCTCTGTGAGGCCACAGTCCATTTCTTCAGTCCCATGGTGATTCTTACTCTTTCTGGAGACCCCTGCCCCCTCTGGTGACTACCACCATTTGTTTTCCCCAAAAGGGGATACTGTAGAAACCTGTTGGAATGCTTTCACAGCCATGAGAAGCCTGCAGAGCAGTTCCCTTCTGCCCATAGACCAAGGGTGTGGAGAAACAATAGTCTGTGCACTTTGAAATGAAGACAGCATCATAAGCCATCTGCACAAATGTTGCCTGGGTAACTTTAATCTAGGATTTCCTAGAGTTTTAAGTGCTTGACTCCACAACCATTACAATTTTTTAATGCGGGGGGTTTTTGTGTGTGATAGAAGAATGAGTGAGGGAAGAGATAGCTGTTTGGGTAATGCCAAGGGTTGGAAAAATGCTTTCTCCTTTACCTTTATGCTAGATTATTTTGAGATAAAGGAATCTGGAATGCTTGCCAGCAAAGGCTCTGCACTGTCAGAAGCTGATTGCTGTAGACTGCAGAGCTGAACTGGCTGTTGGTTACTCACAGGACAGTTTGCCCATGCAAAGTGTTATTTTCTATTGGGAATGAGATGGTTGCACAGGCTCCTTCCTAACCCATGACCACTGCAATTATGTGAATCAGTGACTATTGGACTCACAAAGCATGAATGACAGACTTTGCTGCATATTACTAAAATTTTTTTTTTTTTTTTTTTTTTTTGTAAGCAGAAATATATTAAAAGAGGTGACAGTTCTTCTTCAAGTACAGCCATCACTGGGATGGTCTGGGAGATGCCATTACTGACTTCTACACTGGTCTGTCTATCTCTGACTGATAGAGCCCAGTCCCAGACATAAGTTTTAAAAGTCTCAGGGGCATTCTGACAGCTGCACGATACATAGGATATCCACACATCTCCTGTTTCCTTACCTGAAACCATGTCAGTGGAGGATGGTACAGCACTGTCATCTGCTTTGCTTATATTCCTGTGCACTGAAATAACTCTTCACCAGTTTCATGTATTGGCTTTAGTGAAGGTCCATGTAACCACAGTGGCACAGACCTAGCTACAAGATGGGCCAAAACCTAGAGCACAAAGTCTATCTCTTGTGAAGTTCACTAAAATAACAGATTCAGACTCCATCCTTGAAATCAACTTTTCTGAATTCCTTCTCTCATTGCATGTGATCCAAGATCCTCATTCTCGTTTCTTAAGCTCAGAGTATCTGTGTCTTCCTGCTTGCAGTATTACCCCAGTCTACTTATGATTTATTGGAAATATCTTCTGAGACTCATACTTTTTTCTTTGTACTATGCTGTTTTCTCCTCTCCCACCCCAGAATCTATGAGAGAGACTCAGCTGCAGCCAACTATCTGTCCTAAAAGTCCCATGCAGTGGAAAGTCATTGTGGGACACACTGTATTGAGGCAAAGTGAGAGCAATCCACTTTCTGAAAGGTTATCTGCAGTTAGCAGAGAGGGTGGACATCCAAGCTAATCTTGCACCATAACAGCCCCACTTATTTTGAGCAATGTCACTTCTTGTCAAAAAAGGTCCTGTTAAGTGGCATCTGCGTCATTAAAGCTGTGTGTTAGCATACATGGAAGATTTTCTATAATTTTTCTACCTGAAACAGGTAGCTTTTTTTTCCCATACAATGTGCAGCTTTCTCATTTTCCTTCCAGAAGCTTTCAAAAGCTCCCACCAACATTTTTCCACACAGTTTGATATGACACATCCTTAATCTAGGTGGGGGTGTTTTGCTATTATAGCTGACTTTATAGTCTGCAAGATACTGAAAAGCAAGCTTGTTACTTGGGTTTTCTGTAATAACCTCTGCCTAGATATTTCCGTTTTAGTGATAATAATAGCCATAAAGATAATAATGCAAATAGCGGGAGCAATGATAACTATAAGGTGAGTGGTAGAATTACTCTTGAAATCAGCCTTAAATTTGAACAAAATATAGTAATATCCCTTCTAGAGAAGCCAGAAGCACTCTCCTCTTGCAGGATGAAAGGACCTGAGGAATGTGCTGGCTGGCACTGAATCCCTGTCCTCTTGGGCCTTTAATGGGTTTCCTGCTCCTGTAAGTTCAAAGAGCAATTACAGTCTCCGGCAAAAGTACAGCAAATGGAAAACAGATTCTTTGGCTTTCACTAAAATGCCAGGAGAATAAGTAACCAAAAGATGGAGGACTTGAAGTCCCTTTATTGCAGCAGTTCACTGAGCTGAAGGGAAATTTCCCTTCCCTCACCCCCAAGGCCAGAGAAAGTCCCTACAACGGGTGGTGGGAACCCACTGACAAAGCTAGGTTCCCACCTGGCTCCCTGGAAGGGCTTATCTTGGAGGAGAAACATGATACCAGACTGCTGGAAACTGCCTCCAGAGTCCAGCTCCTTCATCTCTTGGTTGGGTGGCTGTTTTGTGCCTGTAGTTATCCGAGAGGAACAAAAGCAAGGTTTGGGAAGATGGGAGGGTGGCAAGGGCAGGGCAGCTTTCTTCACCACAGCAAATCATTGTAAGGCTCTATGGAGGTATCTACTTAATATGAGGCAGCTGGAGAGGGGCTAACTGAGGTACCAGTCTTGGCTATCACCAGCCTGACAGTGCTGACACTTGGTAGCTCATCCACAGAAAACAGCCACGTGCCCTCTGCAGAGAATGACTAGTTGTGAAGAGAAGTGGTGGAATATGGGGGAGAAAGGCCCTCAGACCCAGGATAATCCTTCCAGAGATCTGCTGGATGTATGTATCACAGAGGGGGTAATATATTAAGACAGACTAGTGGGCATGAGTGCTGAATCATAGAATCATAGAATTGGCTGGGTTGGAAGGGACCTCAGAGATCATCAGGTCCAACCCTTGACCGCTACCGCTTCAGTTACCAGCCCATGGCACTGAGTGCCACATCCAGTCTCTTTTTAAATATCTCCAGGGACGGAGAATCCACTACTTCCCTGGGCAGCCCATTCCAATGTCTGATCACCCTCTCCATAAAGAAATTCTTTCTAATATCCAACCTAAACCTCCCCTGGCACAACTTGAGACCATGCCCTCTTGTCTTGCTGAAAGTTGCCTGGGAGAAGAGCCCAACCCCCCCCTGGCTCCAGCCTCCTTTCAGGGAGTTGTAGAGAGCGATGAGGTCTCCCCTGAGCCTCCTCTTCTCCAGGCTGAACACCCCCAGCTCCCTCAGCCTCTCCTCACAGGACTTGTGCTGGAGTCCCTTCACCAGCCTGGTTGCCCTCCTTTGGACCTGCTCCAGGACCTCAATCTCCTTCCTGAACTGAGGGGCCCAGAGACCTCTTGTGATAGAGCAGCACTGCCCAAGAATTTCCTCAGGGTTTTTGCAGTCGAGCACGTAAGGCTAAAAATGAAATGCACAGGCAAGGTGCAACAGGACTATATTTAGGACCAGAGGAGCATGTGGGTTTTTTTCAGATCAAGACTTTAAGTATAAATATAAATTTTAAAAAATTATGTATAGCCCAGGGTTAATTAACAAAAGGTAGTGTAAGTACACAGTCTATATAAAAGGCATCCTTGCATAGTTCTTCTCTCTTACACCTGACTCTAGGAAATGCATTTCTCTGATCAGTAGCACTTGCAGGATTAACAGACCACAGCACCAATGTGTTGTGAGAGAGGTTTCTCTTCCCTCTGAGAAGAGCTATTGCTTTACCAGTAGGTTTCTGGTTTGATATTCAGTAAACTGTGCCATAGAGGGGAAACTAAATAAGCCTGTCTGATGTGAAAAGCCCTTCAAGTTGCTTTGCATCATGTTTCCTTTCCACCTCAGATTACTTGAGATTAAATCCTATCATGGATGGCAGAGAGAAATAACTAACAAGTCTGAGCATCAGCAATAATGACAACTTTGTGCTCAAACAAGGGTGCTTAGTATCCAGTAATGGTACAAGTAGGTCACCCAACCAGCTTAGCAACCAGAGGAGTTCTCCATTAGAACTTAATTCTGGCACTGTTCAATCATACCAGGCAAGTATGGGATATAGCTCAAATATGCAGTTTCCCAGGTGCAGAGTGGAAACTGTATCCTCATAATTACAGAGTTGTGATGTAATAATTACTAAAGATTTCCTTGGTGATCTTACATTACAAATTGATGCTTCCTCTAGCTTTCCCTACAGTCTACAGAGGAAGAAGGAATCTGTTCTCTCCTTACCATACGGATGTGTAGTTCCTCTTAACCTACCAGGAAGCAAAAAGAAACTGAACCCTAAAGAGGAGTGTCAAGGAAGAGATGAATGAATAAAAGGTCCCCTTATAAGAGCTCTGATCTGGATGTATGAAGTTGTTTTCATCTCTGACCTCTTGCTTGGATATGAAATATCAGAATACTGAGCCATGCAGATTTGGTTAGGGAATGTTTGGTGTTTGTTATTTTTTTTTTTGTCCCCTTCTTTTCACACCACTGAGAAGGACTTGCAGCCAAAGCAAAATTAAAAATGTATCAATTTAATTTTTTTCACTTTTTGAACATCCAGTCTATTGGGGTTTTTTCACTTTTTTTCACATCCAGTCTATCGGGGGTGGAGAGAAAAGGCTATTGTAATTAAATATTATGACAGAATGAAAAATAATTTTTTCCTAGAAGAGGATATTTTCAGTTAACAAGGTAAGATGAAAGTGGCCTTTTCACACTACCTTTTGTTGGATCTGTAGACATTAACTACCAGCATCATCTTCATTGCTTCCCTACCTCAGGCCTCATCCCTTCTCATTAAACTGCACAGTCAATTTAAATTACAGTTTCTGTAGGTAAGGGAAGAAGGAAAGTCAGGATGGGAAGTGTAACAGTTTTGGAGCTGACAATACAACAGAACCACCTTTCCATGGATGCCTAATTCCTGTTTGAACAAGTTCTTTTCTTTATAAATCCCATACTGACACATACAGTTTATTTTTATTAATCAATATTAATTAATTTAGGAAACATTTCTCCCAATATTGCTTTAGAAATGTCCAATAATGATAAAACTCTGCTACCTTCTGGGCACTTCAGTGCCAAAGCTGGAACAAAGGATTTCTAGGTGGGCTGGAAATCAGCTGGACTCTAAGACTGAAAGACTAACAACCATCAAAAGTTTAGCATCTGTTCACAGCCAGTAACAAATGGTGTGCTCCAGAGACTGGTTCTGCTGTCCATATAGTTCAGTCTTCAGCAACAACCTGGATCACACAGAAGTGAACTCTCAGCATATCTGTGGAAGATGCAAAATTATGACAGCAGACTGACACAATAAATGACATCTTAATCTGTGAGGGACCTCAAAAACCTAAGAACTATGTCAACAGAAACTTCTTGGAAGTTCTGCACCTGAAGTGGGATGACTCCCTGCATCCCTACACGCTGAAAGTGAACAGGCTGAGTAACAGCACTGCTGAAAAGTATCAGGAGGTAACAGTGAACACCAGACAGAATGAGCTGCTGGTAGTGTTCACTGCATTAAAAGAACATGGCTAGCAGATCTAGGAAAGTTATTTTCCCTGCTGCCTGACACTGGTGAGGCTGTGTGTGACACTATCCAGTTTAGAGACTCTTCATTTCGGAGGGATGTGAAGAAACTGGGAAATGTCCAGCAAAAGGCTACAGGAATGGTCAGAGCACATGATAAGCAAGGGTATGTGGAGGCATCATGGCTTGTTTAGGCAGGTGAAGGGAAGGCTTGTCTCAAAGCCTACAACTACCTGAAGGGTGATTACAAACACAACACGTACACACTCTCCTCAGTAGTGTCAGATGTTACAGCAGGGAATAACAGCCACAGAGTGTGGCCTGGGATGTTAGCCTTGACATTAAGAAAAAAAATCCTGTACAGATAGTGCAGCATTGGAACAGATAGCCCGCAGAGGTCATAGAATATCCAATTTAGGCAGTTTTCTGCACTCAGCTATTCAAAGCTAGGGCTGACCTAATGATGTGCTGGCAGTAGTACTTCTGTGGATAAGTGGGTAGACTAGATGACTTCTGCAGCTGTTGCAATCACAATATCTATTGTTCTGTGATTCTTCATGGTCATTAGTCAGTGGATTTGACTAGGGTATTTCCCAAATTTCACTGCCCAGATAGATAATTTCCTAGCCCAGAGTTAGGTCATTGCATACCTGGCAGCCATTTTTCCTCTAAATTACAGTGAGCAGCATTAGAGTTCAATTTCCTCATGCCCTGCACCATGATTGTCATTTATTTTGATGACCATAGGTTGGCTGTTGAACATGCTTAGGTACAACTTGTGATGTTGGTTCATTTGGAGTAGAATTGGGGTCAGCTGCACAATCAATGTCTTTTCTCTAATTGGTCCTCACCAGGCAGTAGCCTGGGATTTTAAAAGTTTACATTTAAACCAGGTCTTGAGAGCAAGCTTGAACCCATTCTTGATGGGTCAAGACAACTTTCAGAATTTCTTCTTGGTCCTGAGAAGCTATAAAGACATTTTCAGAAGTATCCATCCATAATGAAGAGATGTCATCCAAAAATCCTGGAGCAAGAGACAAACTGCCTTCAAATAATATTTTGTCATCTAAAACATCTCTGGAAGCTCATGTCTATGTCCTAGATATATGTATAATATCTATCGTGAAAATTGCACTTATTCAGGTGACAGGAATGCAAGAATTATTTCTTTGATCTGGTAGTTAAAATGCTAATATTATGTCCACTTTTTTACCAGTCTATTCTCTTTACCAAAGAATAGTATCCTGTGAGAATCCTTGCTACATACACAGACTGATGACAAACAGCCAACTGTCTCTAAATCTGGTGACAGCCAGATCACAGCCCACAGTTAATAATCCTTTAGCTGAAGAGTCTGGGTGGTACCAAGGAAAAACCCACTAACAAAGGGTTGCATTTTTACAAAGAATGCAATAGTTTTACTCCACTGTTCATGACAAATGAATCACAAGGAGTCAGAGAACCGCTAGTTAATTTGTAATAATATTTGTGAATCAGAAGAGGGACAGCCTTGTGGTTAAGGCTGGATTGACATTCAGGATGTCTGGGTCCAATTCCTAGTCTAGCATAGATTTTCCTTTGTAAGTATTGGCAGACTGCTTAATATCTCATGCTTAGTTCCTTGCCTACAATTTTTTTCCTTTCTTTGACTTTTTGGCTGTCTGATCTGTTTTACTTCTAAGTATTTCTGTAGTTTCTGACATCCAGGAAAGTACAGAATAACATGTATGATGTAACAAATTGTGCCTTGAGCTGCAAATATCTCTAAATAGAGCCCACAGGCTGGACGTGCATGTAATTGAAGAAACCACCTGGACAAGTGACTGCTTAGCAAACACAGAGACTGCTTGCAAAAGTCATTGTTTGTGATGAATTATGTTAAATGCCTGCTGCTACTTTTATCATTGAAATGAGTACCAGCACAGACATCATTACTACCATTTCATAGAAACTAATTTTAATTAAAGGCATAGGTTTCCATTGGTTTTTATATCACCTGCACTCTAGCAAAAAACCCCAAGTATTTCTTTTGTGAAACAGGAATTTTGTTTTTGACATTTTAAAATATTCTTTACAAATTGCAACATTCAAATGCTTACTAGCAATATCTCTCAGGGCTGATACCTCAGGTTTTCAACATATAACACAGTTTTAAAGTTGACCTAACTTCTGATTTGGTTGGTTTCTAGCTTGAAATTTTCAGAGGTTGATTGAAATGTCAAGAAGACACAAAAACAAATAAGGACATAATTATCTCTGTTTTACTGCATAATTTCAGGACTTTCTTGGCATCAGTAGGTCTAGATTGGAAGAAAGAAAATCAAGTATAAACTGACATTTTATTCACTTGGATCTTTGGACCCTAGACTGGGATGGATCCTAGGGTATTAGAACAAGAAAAAAAATATCTATTTCTTCTACCAACATAGTTATACATCCTTACAGACTTGTTAAAAGCTGTCCCAAAAAAGGTAAAACATAGATACATAAAGGGGATTCAATTAACAAATTTTGCCAGCTCATGGGTGGGTCTGGAATCAGAGAGAGAAGGTGGATACAGAAGTGGAAGAGGGAAGTGGGTACAAAGTCACTGAGAGAAAAATACTGATGAAAAAAGCTTCTGTATTCCTGTCGGAAGTTCAATAATCAGGGGAAAATCCATTACACAGAGTATATGAGTTTTCACACTAAACAAGGAAGACAGTGTCCACTATGTCCAGCAGTGTAGGCAGGTGAACTTACTTTTTCCCTTCATTGAAAATGATCTGTGCAAGCCAGGCATCTTTCACTCTTAACTGGGTGAAGCCGTGGGTTGGGGTTAGTGGGACAATTTCTGGTTTGGGAAACAGCATGACCTGGAAAGGTCTTGAACAGTACAAAAGGGCAGCAAGAACCAGAGAACCCAGTGCAGCTTTGCCCTCTACAGAAGATAAGAATGATTGAGTGGAAAAAAACTGCACACACTTTAGCTCTGCCTGCAACACTGAGAGCAACCCCGTGCTGAGCACTTGTCCCAGCAGTGGTCATTGTGCTCAAAAAATTGCAGCTCTTCATTACATTCAGCTCTGAATGCAGCCCTGCTACCATATTCAGGAGTCTGCTTTTCATGAAGCTCTGCCTGTGGAGTTATAAGCCACAAATCCCAAGGGAAACAGGAGCAAGCCCCTAGAGAAGTTTATCCAAATGAGTGGTAGGAGGTGATGGACTCAATGAGTTTCCTAAGATTTGCTCTAGGGGGGCAAGGAAGGCTTATAGAGCCCTTTATCAAGCATGTTGAACTCTGAAAAAGATGAAGGATAACAGGCCCTCTGCAATTTTCCAAAATTTACCAAAATCTGTCCTATCAGTTGGCTGCTCTTCTACGGCTTATGAGCTGGTGAGGACTTTTTCCCCTAAAGTCTCTCAAGCCATTAAGAAGGTAAATGTTCCTGGAAAGTACCGTTCTCCCTCTTGTTTAGTTATATTCAGAAATTAGGCATATTCTAGAGGCGAAGAATCAGTCTAAAGAAAAGCTAAAGTTTTAAACCCCTCCTGCATTATTCTGGGCTGGCAGCAAAATGTTGCAGCTTGATTTCTAAGACTCCAACAAACACCAGCTGAATCTCCCACCTCAAAAGATGGGAAAACAAGAACTGATGGTTTCATCTGAAAGCTCAGCCTCTCTGCTGCCATATGGTGAATCTGATGATTTACCAAAACAGCACATTAATGAAGAAAGGGAAGACTGTGAAAATAAACAGAAAAATGTCCTATAAAAACAGTGTAGTGTAAGGGCTAGATTAACCAATTAGCCCTCTCCTATAACACAACCATCATTTCAAGCCTGCTCAGTTTTTGAAGAAGCAAATGCTAGTGCTGATGTAGAGAAACTGCTTGCACTTTCTGCTGCTCTGTGGCTCAGACTGTCACCCTGGCTTTGGCAGACCACACAGCATAATTCAGGCCACTTCTGCCAGTCACTTTGAGCCCATTAACCATTCCTACAGGTCATTGCAGCTGGCAGCCTGCACTAACTTTGACAGTCACTTCTTCAGTAACTTTTTAACAAGAACATTCACAGCTTAAGGTGTTCCAAGTCTTCCTGACCACATTCAAATAAATAAAAAAATAAAATAAAATTAAAAAAGAATTTTTAAAAAGGACACGAAAAACCCCACAAGCAAAAAACAAAACCAAAAATTAAAAAAAAAAAAAAAAAAAAAAAACCCACAAAAAAATCCCCCCAAAACCAAACTTAGCTACTGTGATGATAAAACTTCATGAGCCAACTGAACAAACTCAGTCCTACCAATTAGTTCCTCTCAGGTGCTTCCCAAGATGGTGAGAGAAGACACTGCCCCCAAGACTCACCTCTCCTCAACATACAGGTCTTCACCATCATCAAACTTCAGTTTTTCTATTTTGCTCACAAATCAAGCCTGCTTCAGTAGTTCCAAGCTGGCCATTGTTGGCATTATCTCCAATGTCTATAAACCAGAGTAAACTCATTCCTGCCATTCTCCATCACGGAAAATGACACTTACTTGCTGAGTAGTAGGCAAAGGACATACAGTGTTTTTCACAGACTTACATATTTCTACCAGCCTTCAGAAACCACTCACCAAGGCTGGCTTCAAGCATGAGACCTCACTCCTGTCATTCCTAGGCTGACCATTTTTATTCCTCACTTGATTTTAAGTCTTATTCCTCAGATTTCAGAATGTCACAGAAGATAAACAGATACCGTAAAGGGCCAAGATGGGGAAAAGATGCTTATTAACCTTTGCTAATAAGCAGCCATCAGAAATTAATCTCTGTCAAAGCAGCATTGTTTTGACTTAGACTCTGAAGTACACTGCAGCAGCTTGGTCAGGGGCTGGCCTCATCCTGCCTTGAATGTAAACATGCCTGA
The DNA here is from genome assembly GCA_023637945.1 of Phaethornis superciliosus. Classification (NCBI taxonomy): domain Eukaryota; kingdom Metazoa; phylum Chordata; class Aves; order Apodiformes; family Trochilidae; genus Phaethornis; species Phaethornis superciliosus. Next base: position 57,297,636 of record JAJQWJ010000001.1, on the reverse strand, counting down.
TGCTTCTATTACCACATGTTTTGGGAATCATCAACAGCTCTTGGAAAGCAAGAGGAAAGAGATGACTGAGAGGCTGCTGGCATGCTCCTTAAGCTGATGTCATCTTAGAGCTCTGGGTGCACACACTTAGTCACACAGACACACAGCTACCAGTCACCAAAGTTTTGATATGGCTGAAAAGTTAAATTAGTTATTTTTGGCTGGAGAGCTCTCTCTCTCCCTCTCAGGCTTGCTGTGTTGCTTTCTGGGTACAGCTGGCAAGGAAGCCTCTCCCTCTGGAGCACCAAACATCCAAACACCAGGATAAATCTGTCAGGGAGCAACACGAGCAGGGTTGCTCCTTAAACAGAGGTGAGCCAGAGCCAAGCAAGAACTTTGCCTGCCATGTTTCAGTCTCACAGTGCTAGAGAGAGGTAAGCAGGACAGACCCAGAGGTGATGGACAGGTCCAACCAAAAGTTTAGGTCAAACTGCAGTATAATGGTGATGAAACAGTGCTGAGGTCAAGCCAGGAAGTCAGTCAGTAGATGAATAGAATCAGGCAGGCCCAGTCATCATCAGACAGGTCCATAGTGACAAAGATCAAGCCAGGAGAAGCCAATCCATAAGCTGAGGTCTAGTTCAATGGGCTTCGTAGCAGAGGCATGGCTTTGGGTTTACAGGAGACCAATTCTCTTCCATCATAGCTCAAGCAAGGAGGCAAAAGCCCAACGCTGAGCTTAAATAGATCTCCTGGGCCCATGGGTGAGACATCTGCATCATTACAGCCATTAATGATTTTGTCTCTGACAAAAACAGAGGGTCCATGTAGGCTGGGATTATCTTGTATATACTACCTTCCAGGTGTTGACTCCTTAACCATGTGGTAAATGACATTTCTGCTTCACTGTAATCAACTCATTTAATCATACCTCCCTGCTGTCTCTCACTGGGATGATTTTTCTTCTCTAAATCCGGTCGCAGAGATCCCATTGGCTTCACTCTCCAGTATTTTCCAGTCTTTGTGGCTCACATTAGACTTGCAGATGCTCAGGAATAAGTTGCTGGTTTATGTAACTGAGACAGGTTTCTCCCTAGTTTAGACTCAAAGGAGATACACCTGGATTTATGTTACGCTGCAGTTAGGTATTTTACTGTATTATATATTCTCCTGTGTATCCTGTGGAGGATGCATCAGCTAATAAACAGAGGAATACAATCAGGCTGAAAACACCAGATTTCTTTTGAAGTGACAGAATGAATGTTTATTATGCAACTTTATTTACTTCCCTTATGCTTAAGCAACTACATGCCAATCCTTGATTACTAGATCACATACTGTGGGATTTTTTCACAGGTTTTCTGAATCATTTAATAACTGTTTCTGACTGAATGAACCGATACCCCTTCATAATTTTTTGTCCACTGTGTCTTGAAGTGAGAATTGTTCTTTTACTCATGGGCATTTCAGTTGTCCTCATTGCTGAATTTTCACAAATGGTAATTAGTGTACATCCAAAACATCTTTTCCAGCTAAGGGAAGATTATCAAGGAGATTTATAGATGTAAAACTAAGCTGGTAAGAGATTAAGTTCAAAAGTATGTACTATATTTGAGTGTCTTAAGTGAGATACCATAGACCTTTTTTTTTCTGTCTGTGTAGCACTGTTTAGCATTTTATATAATCATAGAGAAGTTTCCACTGACTTCAGCTGCAACTATGACTGCCTGGCACTTGGATTAGTAAAGATAAGAGCTGTTAGGTCACAAGACATGCCATTTTTATGGACCTATATATACCTTTGACTCAGTTATCCCTGTAATTAGTCCAATAATTCAGGATTACCCAAAGTATAAAGCAAGTAGTCTAGGAAGGCAGTTAGCCTCGATTTGAAGACCTCAAGAGATAAAGAGCTGATGATTTGCTTGGGTGAATTTTTGAAGGGTGATTAATTACTCTCACCGTTAAAACTTAATGCCAAATTCCTCATCTGGATCTGCCTAGCTTCAGCTCACAGACATAGGTTTTTACTTTATTTTTCTCTACTGGATTAAAGATTCTTTTTACAGATGGTATTTACTCTTTAGAAACATATTTCTAACCTATATTCAAGTCACATGTCAAAATATTTGGTAGGCAACTCACTGATAGACTCGTTCTACAGCTCCTAAAAAATTTCAGTTTCTCTCTTCCACACCAATTTTTAAGTGTCTTTTTCTTTTTTTTTTTAAGATTTTTATCAGAATTTTATTTGGACTTTTTGGTACAGTTCAGGACAGAACCAATTCACTAAGATGTCTTTCAGCTGCCTTAATCATCAAAGTGCCCTTTCTTTTTCTGCTACTCTCTGACTCATAATTTATGCATTTTCCAATTTTTAGTAGAAATTAAGCGGGGGTCTTGCAAACAATATCCTCCTTAATTCTGTATTTAGCCCCAGAGCAGGTCTACCTGGAGGACCTTTCTGGAGAAGATCTGTGGAAAAAATACTTAATAAGCATGTAATTGAAGACTGATTCATATTGCTTATGCACAAGGAAGGAAAATGAAGGTCACGTTTCCTATATTTTGAGTGCTTAACTTTTTGACCTTAATAAGGTCCTTTTAACATGATATATGGGCATGGTGATTCCTAGGCTTACCACAAAGCAAACTGGAAAAAAAATTCCCTCTGGCAACATGACTCACCAAGGCTGGCACTTTGACCTGCACTTTATGAAGAGCAGACCTGTTTACATTCATCACCTGTGGCTGTATGGATGTCTTTGCAAATATTTTCTGCTAGCAGAGAACTGGTGACACTGAGGACATTTAAAATCCACTCAGGGTTCTGACAGGAAAAGGTCAGAGTGGAGACAGGCTTTCTTTCCCTCTTCCTTCATGTTCAACTTTATCTTCATACTGAGCTTGTTCTATCGTGGCTCTTTAGGCAAGTCCCATTCTCCTCATGTAGTTGTTTTTAGCATCTGTCCTATTCTTCCCTGTTTTAAACATCTTGCCCACTGAATCCCAGTGTTTGTCAACAGTGCCACTGGCCTTGGCTGATGCATTTATCTTTGGTCTTCAGTCCATGCTCTCTCCCCTCACTGCCAGTACTCTGTCTTTCTGCTTATTTCTTCTGACAGGCTCCTTCCCCAGACATCTTGTTCATTCACAGTGTACCCCTTTATTTCATACTTTATTTCATACTTTCCACACCCTGCTCATCCTTGGTCCATAGCTTCTTACCCAGCCACTCCTTGCCTTCCTCATTGCTGCAAATCAGAGCACATCTGTACACTCTCTCCACACAGACCTTCTGTCCCATTGGTCTCCATATATTTGCTCTTGACTCTCACCCTTATTGTTACCCAGCCAGATCTCCTTTTTTTTTTTTTTTTTTTTTTATAGCAGTATTCAATCCCAGTGTCACCACTTGACTTTCTATAGCTCCCTGTTCAAATACAGTCCTTCTCCTGAGGGCTGCTTCTTGGTTTCTCTACATTGGAACCATGGCTTTCACTGGCCCAGCATAGAAAGGAGGGGACAGAGATGCAAAAACATCAGCATGTAGTAGGACATCCCATCAGCTTTTAAAGACAATAAATAAGTATCTGTCCGTGTGAAAACTCTTACCATGCTGTAAATTTAAGGCAAATTTAAGGTAGTTTAGTTTCCTTTTATTGCTGTGAGTTGACCCCCCATTTATGCAGAATAAGAATAAACACTAATAATGGCTAAGTATGAGTTCACACAAAGTTAATTTCTTCCCTGTATTTGTTTCTTGGTGTTTCCACACCCACATCGGGTGGAAACTCTCCCTTCTTCACACTGCCTTCTACCTATAGCACCTGAGACTTGCAGTTGCAGGGGAAGGTCTTGGTGAGCCTCTGCCCTTCAGCAACCTGCAGCACAGACAGACACTTTGATAGGCTTGGGAAGATCTTTGGCAAGACTGTTCTTAGCAGGTGCTAACTACAGGTACCAGAAGTTTGAAACTTGACCAAATTTGGACAAATTTTCATTAGGACAAAGAAATTCAAGGACTGATACACTTCAGTGACATTTTTCATAGCTGGAATTGTCCCTGGGAAGCAGTCACAGGTATCCTTCACTATGGGCCATCCTTTCTTTGCTTATATGTGTGAATCACAGAATTAGCCAGGTTGGAAAGGATCTCTGAGACAATCAAGTCCAACCCTTAATCCACTACCACTGTGGGTACCAGACCATGGCACTGAGTGCCACATTCAGTCTCTTCTTAAAAACCTCCAGGGACAGAGAATCCACCACCCCCTGGGTTGCCCATTCCAGTGCCCAAATGTATATGTCTGGTTTACCCTAACTTGCCTCTATATTGTTGGTGGAATATTTCAGTCTGAATGGTTTGTTTCATTCTTATTCATGCCTACTAAGTCTTCTTATTTATATCTTATTAATGTCTATAAACATCTGAGGGGTGGATGTCCGGAAGAAGAGGCCGATCTCTTTTCAGTGGTGCCCAGTAATAGGACAAGGAGTAATAGGTCTAAGCTAGAACATAGGAAGCTCCATCTCAACATGAGGAGAAACTTCTTTACTGTGAAAGTGACAAAGCACTGGCACAGGCTGCCCAGAGAGGCTGTGGAGTCTCCTTCTCTGGAGACTTTCACAACCCACCTGGATACGTTCCTGTGCAGCCTACCCTAGGTGATCCTGCTTTGGCAGGGGGGCTGGACTAGATGCTCTCTAGAGGTCCCTTCCCAGTGCCTAACATTCTATGATTCCACAAGTCTATGGTCACCAGACAGCATTTTTTTCAAAAAGTAAATTAGGACCTTGCAGTCAGTTATAGGCAGACTAATATCACCAACCCTCTGTCACTGCTGCAGTGTTAGAGATGACTGTGATCAGCCACAGAGACCTGATGTCATGTCTGCATGGAACCTGCTCATACAAGATATTGTAAAACATATGTACCATTCAAAATATATAGATATTTACGTAGTTCAGTCTACTGGAAACAAAGAACAAATTGCAATTACATCCATACAATCTCTAACAGACACATGTGTGATCTAAAAATAAAATAACAAAATATTAATATGCCTGAGCACTAAACATTCTACGTATATGCAAGCCCAGGATTGTTTTCAAGCATGCACTTAGACTAATATATATTAGCCTAGCATAAAGCTGGGTTGAGTGATAGGAAACACATGTTTCTTGGTACTTGTGGTTGCACAATGGTATAAAAAGAGTCCTGACATTCTATAGGTCTCTGGACAATTCTGCTATTGATGTGTTGTGAGTCACTGCAAACAGACCATCGTATGTTTCTGAATCACTTCCTGCTCAAGGGGTTCCTCCGCTTCTTCCAGAGATTGTATGGTGAGGAGGAATTTAGTGGGATAAAGCCCTGGAGACCCATTCTAAATGCTTTCCCTTTCCCTTCATTTCTCTGCAACTGAATGACTCAGAGAGGGGATGACACCTTGAACCTATGTCATTATTTCCTTGTTGGGATGGGAGAACCCTCTGGGCAATCCAGAAGGAGATTTAATTTTATGTTTTATTTTCATGATAACCCTTTTGTTTCACTCTGATTTATTTTTTGGTGTTGGCATTTTGAGATTTATAGAGTTTGGGGGGAAAAGGGTTTGGGATTTAGAAGCTATGTAGCGATAAAATAAAGTGTGTTTCACCTATGTTCAATCCAGTTGCTATACTTTCTCTCTGTCCCAAAAGTATTAAGGCTCAGACAACAGGAATAATTATGAGATGCATAAGTAGCCCTGAGGCCTAAGTAAGTTTACAATTATTAATGCTCGTAACTAGCTGCCCTGAAACTCCTGGAGCATTCATATGTGCTTCTATAAGATCTGCACTGTTTGGTGGTATTCTGACAAGAGAGAGACTGCAATCCTAGCAGAAGATAGCAGGTCGACCATTACAAAATTAGAAGTGTGTGATTTAGAATGTACCAATAGTACTGCTTTGCATGAAAATTAATGCCAGTAGACTGTTTTAACATATTTTCATGGAGAAAAAAATCTGCATTTAAGGGAAATTAAATCTTCTCCTTCTATTTAAAATGCTCCTGCTATCATTTGACATTTCCACTAGAAAATTCTGTCTTGATGATATGTTTTGCCAAAAAGATAAGCCACTGGGAATTGCAGAAACCTTGCATTTCATGTACTTTCTGATTTGCTTTTCCCAAGCTATACTGGACTGATACGTGATCTTTTGGCAAATCAGTGTTGTGATGAAAGCACAATCAGTTTCTGAGTACTTGCACAATTATCTTGATTGCAAGAGATGATTATCCTGAATGATGTTCTTTCCCACTCAATGACAGTAAACACTATTCCTGAATGAGCTGTGTTTGTCATTCAGAAAAGAGTGATCATATCTGAAAGAAGGTTGATCTTGTCCTATTTCAATGCATAACTCAGGCTGTGATCAAAGCTGCTGCTGCTGCCACTTGCTTTAGGAAAGCCTCTTCAAAGTACAATTCTCCATATATATCTTCACCAGCAAAAACACAATACAGGGTGCCAGATACCTGTATGGAGCAGAGTAACTAATACTCAATTGGTTTCTCTACCCTGTAGAGTTGCATGGACCTACCCAAAATCCCCCTTTGGTGCAAAACCCGGCACAACTGCCGATTAGCACCACTGAGTTTTGTTAATTCTTACAGTGCCATAATGTAGGATGCAGATGTCTCAGCCAGCTATGATTGTCCCCTGCTTGAGACCTTCCCGAGCAAAATAATTGCCCTTTTGAGCTCCATCTGTCCGGCCCTTCTAAAAAGAGAAGTCACCTATGTTTTCAGAGCTCAAATGCCCATTTGTTACAGCAATGTCATGAATTCAAGGCTACCCTTTCAGATCTCACTACTGCTTGCAGCTGTGGGGTTTTCGTCTTTCTGGGTTTTGTTGGCTTTCTTTTTTTTTTCTAGTGTGTATGTATAGATCATCTTCTTTGCTTTCATGTAGGAGTGGATGGCTCCAGAACCTCAGTTCTTAAAGATTTGTTTTACATCGTCTGATTCTTTGTAGATGTGCCAGGCTTTGGTGTTATCAGTTCCTAACACTTTCTTACTTCTTCATATATTTGCTGGAGGAAATATTTGTAACTGATAAACCACTCATCTTCTACATAATCCCATAATTTAACACTGCTAAATGCAGGTCACAGCTAGCCTCCTTACTCTGTGGTTTCTTATTTTTATGTTGCTTTCTACCAGCCTGTTGTACTCAGTATACATTTGAACTAGCAACAAAATTTCCCATACTGAGCTTCCCCACAAAGTGCTTAAGCTCAGATCCACTCAAGTGCAGTGCTGTGATAGCTGTTAGCTGTGCCAGGCACCTAGGTCTAACAAAAAGAGGTATGAACACCTTCACAACTGTCTAGTAAGGCTGTCTCTGAAATAAATACCTCTTTTCTCAGACATTAAGAAATTTATGCCAGACAACATCAGCTGACCAACTATTCCCATGCCATGGGAGTTTTCATTTGACTGGCCTGTGCTTTCAGCATATGTGACAAGCCTTAACAGGTTCCCATTCCCTTGGAAGATATCCTTGAACTCTTTTTCAATTGTTTTGATCTTCTGATCTTATGCCTCTTTGGTGTGTTACCTCTTTAATGAGATAAAGGGAGTGGCATGTTTTTATTCAAGGATAGTTTTTTTCCCCTTGGTGTGATTATAAATTGTGTTTCTCCCAATTTGCTAATTGCCCATGAGTTTAGTCACAACTCCAATAGGAATTAACTCGCCACAGTAAATCCTGAGCTTCGCCTATTTATGGTCAACTGCCTATGGTTTTTCTTCCCATGCTAACTTGCACATTCTCTGCAATGCTTCAGCTTGCAACAAAGTCCACATTCAAGGCAAAGGCATCTCACTTGTTTTCATCTGTTTTCAAGATGATAGTGCTTTAATCCTCTGCAGCACAGCTCACCGGTCCCATAAAGAGTCATCTGAGGACGTGATGCTATTGTCCTCTTTGTCCATGCTGGGGAGGCTCTTGGAAAGTGATAGAAATTACTGTGGTTCACGAAGGTTTTTCCAAATACCAGCCATTGTCCTGACATGTGTTGTTTGTAGATGTGTGTGCTGCTTTATGAGGACAGCAGCTCCATGCCCAATGTACCATTCTGCTGCCAGTCTCTTGTCCCGTAACAGTTTACATCCTTTGTGCCATGATACCACTGTCTTCTGTAGGTTTTAGTCTGAATTAAGTAAGTTCTTTTGGCTGGCAAATTTTAACTGCATTTCCAAAAAAATAACTCCAGTTCCTCCAGTAGATTGTGACTTCTTTGTCTCCAGTTCCAGCCATGTTTGCTCTCTTCCTAGAGTCCTAGCTCCTCAAAATCAAGGAGCTTGGCTATTCAACCCCCTGACAACCACAAACTCTGCTGCATTTTTGCCTAACTATTGCACAGCTTAGTGACATATGGTTCACATGTTTCATTTTTATGTGGAATCCAGTATTCTTCACATTCCTGTGATACAATGTCCTGGTGAGCCTCAGATGTCAGGCTTAATTCAAAACTATTAGAAACATCCAGTACTTCAGCACTAGCTATTGTCAAAAATAAAGCCACCACTGACTGTCATAGAAGCATCCAGCTGACAAGTCACTTAGCATCACTTCCCACAACCACTGAGGGCCACATACTAGCAGTGGAGGCTAGAAGGACACAGGATGTCCACATGACTGTGCACAATCACTGAAGACCATTGCTCAGCATCTTAGGGCAAATCAGGCCCCTCCTTTTCCTTGGTCCCCAGTATCTGCTTTAAAGAAAGCTCTGTTTAAAGTTTCTCCAATTACCCTCCCTCTATAATTCCAGAGAGCACCAGTTCCAGTAAGATGAAGTTTGTATTGGCTCCATTCTTCCAGTCAGAGCATTTTCTTAGCTTTTTTTTCCTATGATTACCAGGGAGTTGCTCAAAATCAGTTTCATTCAAAGGCTAGGATTCACCTAACCAAATGCAGATAGGTATCCTGTAGATGTGTATTACATGGGTGTGTATATTTGCCCTGGTCATCAGCACTGTCTTTGTCATCAGTGGGGAGAAATACAAACAGCACTGGAGAGCAGCTATTCTCAGCCTGAGGTACATATCACAAATAGTTTGGACAAATTAGGCTCCAAAACCTCTAGTTTTCTCCACCTCTAGTTTGTCCAGACTGGCTGCTGCAGATGTAAACTGAGATTCATGGGTGCCTAATGTGAGGTGAGAGGTATCTCACTGAAGAAATATGACAGAGGCCGGCTTTGTTCAGTCTCTCATTTCCAGCTCCATCAGTGAGCAGCATAAAGCTGGGCACAGGAGTGGGATATACCTAGACTTTATAAAGCTCTTCAAGCTTTGATCATGGAAGAAAAGGAGAGTGCAACAAGAGCAATTTCTCAAGAAAGGATGCAGTGGCTGAAGGATGCAGCTGTTGAAGGATGGAGCTACTGATTTCCAGTGTGCCAAGTTTCTGCCTCTAAGTGCAATCTTAGACTTAATGCCAGGTGCATCAAATATTACTGACAATTTCCTGACACTCCTCAGAGACAAAAAAGTGCATAAAATTGCCCCACTGAAAATCAAAGCAAGGCTTGTGTTGTACCGGTAGCAGTGTCACAGGAAGTTGTGCCTTTTCAACTCAGTAGACAAAAGCCAGAGGTCTGCCAAATTTGTTAACTGTGGGAAAAGAGTTGCAGAAGAGACCTCAAGGTAGTAAAGGCTGATCTACATATAAAATATGCAGCAGGCAGACTTGCAATGGTTCAGCACACGTTCTAGGCTGACCAAGAGATACAGAACCTTTCTAGCACAGCACCCAGCTCCAGATGATATATTCTTATCCACAGGGGCAGCTGTTTCAGGCTGGGTACTCTGTGGTCAAGGGTGGTGATGTTACTGTCATCTGGGAGGGGTGTAGTGTGCAGGCAGGCACTTGCATCCTGCCTCGCCAGAGAGGTTACCATAAGAGCTGTTGCCTTTTGACCTTCCCCATGAATCTGTGCTGACCAAGGCTGCGTAGCCCTCAGCTGGTATGCAGCTCCTCCAAAATAATCTCTTGTTTGCCTGTGAACGCCATCCCCACTGATCAGTTTCCAGCTGGTTTATATTGATTTAGCTTAACTCAATGCAAGTGTTTTGCATGTAGAAAAGGCTCCGTGAGTGTTCCCATGAGGTCTAAATCAGTTCCTCTGCTCTTTAAATCCTATTGTCACTCGTGTGTAGCTTTCCTATACTCAATACATGCCTATTCCTGGGGGGAACAATTGCCAGGGGCTTAATTTTAGAGAGGAATGCTCACCCTGCTGTCTGGGAATGAAGCCTGGCGTAGCCAACTTCAAAGACCAGACAGATTTGTTGTTGAGCTTAAAAGACATCTTCCCCTTGACTGGGATTTGCTATTGTATCTCTTTTGCTCTCATCTTCCCTTTCAGTGCATGGCAGGGATCAGGTGCTTCCCAGACTCTTTTTGTCTTTGGAACATTTAGAATTCACATATTAGGTGCTACCAAATTCTCAGCTCTGCCTCTTGCCTGCTGAATGCCCCAGAGGTGACTGGGGATGTGGTGGGTTTGACAGTGTCTGTGCTTAAAGAATTCACCATTGGGCTCTTCTGTTTACACCAAGCCCTAGCACTCAGACAACACAGACCTAAAAGAAGGGTTATTTTTAATTCTAATAAACTAGTGCTGAAGGAGAGAGTTCTTTGCCTTTTTCCTTCACTTCACATCAGAATCTTAGTGCTAACAAAGGATTTCACACCAAATATAATAAAAGGATGAGTTATTTTTCCTGTGCGCCTGTTGTTTTTCTGACAGGCATATGTGTTTGTTTATTTTTAGATTATAAAATGCAATTATCATGTTCTCTGAAGTACACATGTAAAATTAAAAACATGTTGAGCCAACTTGCTGCTTAATTTATGTTAATTAAACTATTCAATGGGAAGGATGTTCCTGGCTATGTTGCTTCAGTGGGGTCTGGATTTTATTCTTGTCTCTGCCACAGATTGCCTGTTTGATTCATGGCAAGTCACTTCATCTCCCTATATTTCAGTTCTTCAGTGATAATTCTCCTTCATCTTTTCTGTTTTGACTGTAAAATCTTGAAGATGGGTTTATTTTGCACAGCATTCAGCATACTATACAGTAATTTCTAATTGTACATATTGATAATGACATCTTTTCTCTAACAAAAAACACCTCTGCAAGTCCTTCCAAGTGCACAGATTTGCAAACAAATATACTTTCCACCACACCCAGACAGGCAGTAAGTCAGACCTCTGCCAGATCATGCTCAAAACTGAGTTTTCATTACTGGAAATATGCTGGTCTTGGGTTTCCAAACCCCGGGCTTTTACTCTGGAAGTCCAGAACTCATCTTCAAGAAGAACTTAGTTCTTTCATTGCATCCTTAAACTTCATTTGAATTAAGAAGTGTGTGAAATCTCAGCAGGAGTTTTACTAGAGATCAGGTCCAGCCCTGTGGGTTAGGTAAGACAGAAACTACAGCTTGAGCACGCTTGGCCGGCATGCCTGGGAAAAGTCAGTATTGTGTGAATGGCTGAAGGACCTGCTTTGCTGTGATGGTTTCTCACAACTCCATCTGTTGGAGTATCAGTCTCAGAATAGATTGGAGAGGATCTACCCCTAATTAGCCTGGTAATTACTGAGGAGCAGTGATGATTTTCAGTCACAACTTGCTGGTCGCCTTCCCGCTACACCCGCACACACCTGCTCTCCTGTTCATTCCACCGGTCATGTTTTGCCTGGATGTTTGCCTTGTGGTTTTGTACAATGCTTCGTACACTGAAGCACTTTGTGCACACCTTGGCACTTAAGCTGGCAGCCCCAGAGCAGCAGTAGTTACCAGAGCAGGTGCCCTCGGTTTTCAGTCAGTGATGGCTTTAGACAAATAATTTTCTCAAACCAATCAGCTCTATGGAACCCTAGAACTAAGCCCTTATTTTTCCATATCTGGGAACTTGGGCTATATTTGCAGTGAAAAGGGTGTGAAAGAGTTAATGCACGATAGGATTATGCTGTTACTTTATTACTTGACAGCATTTAGACAGACTGATTTTCATCACGGTCAGTATAAGCCCCTTATTAAGACTACAGTATCCATGGAGCTTCCTCCCTTCCTGCTGCATGTGTCTGCCCAAGAACAAAGACCAGGTCAGCTCTACAATTTTTCTACCTGCACAAAGTCTTAATGCAGGCACACTAAAACCCCTCTCTTCACTTGACATACATTCCATCATCTTCTGCAACTGGAACTGAGACACTGAACATGAGCGTGAACATGCTGCCAACACACATGCCAGTTTTAGGCCCCATATTCCAAATGGACTTTCCCTAAATGACATATTTCCCACAGCCAACCTGGCAACAAGGCTCCATGCTCCAAATATGACTCAAAGGGACAAAGTGCCACTGGCTTGTCTGATCACGTTCACAGGGAGGAGCTGGTGTGGATAGCAATAGCACTCAAATTTCTTCATGTCATTTGGAGACAGTATAAACCCCACTCATTATAAAAAATACACAGTTTAAATCTGCCCTGCTCATTGCTGGATACATTTTCCCAACAGCATTGTAAGCAACATGATGCAACTCATCCTGCTCATGAACATAGTCCTGTGGTAGACCTCTCTTCCTGGCTATCCCTTGGGAGAAAAATTCTGGCCACCATCTGAGACTCCTGAGACAGATCAGACTAATGAGCCTGAAATAGAGGTCACTCAAGTTCATAGCTGGTTCAGTCTACACCTGGGTATTAAATTCTTCACATCTCTGGTTCCCATCAATAAGCTGTAAGCAAAGGAGAGCAGTAGACACCAAGGATAAAAGTGTCCATGGGCATCTGACTGCTGTAGCACTCACACTGAAGTAAAGCAAATACCCTTTGCTTCACCCTATTTAGCCATTCACTTGCAAATCACACTTATCCCATGCAGCCATTTCTGTTTTAATTTCTTCCTTCAGATTCACTGAAAAATTCTCCCTCACTCTTTCCATAAACTCAGCAGTCTGTGTTTTGTTGAAGTTATATGTCAGATGTTAGCTTAGCCAGTGATTAATACAGCTCTTGGAAAGGTCAGCTTTGAATCTGACTGCCAAGTTTACCTACCTCTCCGGGCAACTCCTTATACCTCTTCTCTTCTCTTCAAAACTTATTTGCAGTTGTAAAAAATTAAAACTGATATGCTACTTTCTATCTTGAAGGCACATTAATTGTAACCTCACTCTGGGTGTTGGGAGATGTTTTGAGGCTGTGCTTGGAGAAAAAGGACCTGTTTAATCCACCTCTCACACAGATTGCTCGCAGCTCTGAAAATCTGATCTCTGGCTGTCTGTCTAGTTCTGTGTCCCAGCTAACCACTTCTCAAAACAGGCCAGTGCATCTGAGGAACTGAATTTAATATAACCATTGTCATATATTGGTGAGGACACAGAAGGATCACATCAAGTTTTACAAACAAACTGAAGGGTCATCAATCTTTTTCACTCCCAAGACAGGGAAGTCTTTGTAAGCTTGGACAAGCAGTCTCATCATGTTAAAATTTAAAGCTGTTTTGTTCATATAGTGCACAGTTTAGCTTGTCCCATTTCTGTCTGGGCTTCTGTGTGTGCAGTGTCACCAAGGAAGAAGCTCTGCTCTCAATCAACAAATGCAAAATAACACTTTTGATAGGTAATATTCTAAGGAATTTGATCTTGGAGCCTCTCGCATGGAGAAATAGAGTTTAGTGCAATCCAATTTTGCCTGTGAGTGTTTTTGTTTTCTTGTTCCTTTTGAAGTGAAAGAGGAAATGTGGGAAATATTTCTAAATTACACATGCACCAGAGTGACAGAAGAAACCCAGAAACAGATAAAGACCAACAGCTGGAACATATTGTGGTACAAGGAAGCAATTAGCTTATGGCATAAAAGAATGAAATCACATATAGAAATTATTTGTGTCTCCGTAGCATTACCTTGGCAACCTGGAAACTCTGGGACAAATGAGACCCATGGTGCCAGGCCAGAACTAGTGTGGTACAGTGATGTGCCACCCTGGAGGGAATAGTCCCAGCCTTTCCTTAATGCTCTTGTCTGAAATCTTGCAGATATATGGGAAGAGATGAGAGGGAAGAAAGGACTGGCTGGTTCCCTTCTCTCCAGGCTTTCCCAGCACTGCTTCAAGTTCCCGGAAGAGTTTGCTTCTCCCTGCCATAGGGAAACCTTGAAGCAGCTTTGGTTCATGTTCCCCTGGGACCTTTTGTCATAAGCTCCCCTCCTACTCTAGATCAGCTTCAGCTTTGGACATGATAGGCCATCCTCACAGGATTGCTTAAAAGTTGCATCATCAAACAATAAACCAGTGAAAATACCTCAGGGTGGGAGAGAAAATAGAGATACACATTCTTTACCAGATATTGCAAAAGAAACTCTAGCCTCATCAAAATGAATGAGCTTTCCTCCCATTGCCTTCAGTGCAGCCAGGACTCTACGTGTGAGATGCCAAGCTGCCATAGCAATGAGTTCAGGATAGCATTAGCCACATGAAGTCAGATGGCTGGACTGATGGATGTAATCAAATTTCCTGCCTTGGTTACAGTTTTACTATCCAAAGCCTCAATTTAATCAGCAGTCATACTCATACCAGGATTTGTTTCAGGAGGGACTCCATTTACCAATCTCAGTTTCTGAGAGCTGGTTAATCCTTTCATGGGGCAGGGCTTGTATATCATGCCTCATAAACTCCCTATGTGAGGGTTTAGGAAAAAAGGACAGGATTTGTCATAAATGCTCTGCAAGCGTGTCTTCACAGCAGGCCCAGAGATACCCAACCAGATGGCTTCACCCCATTAATTTCTCACAGGTGGAGACCAAGGTCCAAAAATACATAGCAGCCAGATTCACGTATGCTAAACCTCCTGCTCTCACCCTAGAAAGGTCTGGGAACAGAAACACCTGAGTTGTCCCTGTATAAGCCATTTGCTTGTGGCTTTTTTGCCACATCCAACACGCCTGACATTTCCCAGCCCCAAACTGATGAGCCTTCATCTCATGATGCACTTCATTGAACCTATGGATCCAGAGGATCTCCACGCAGTGCTCAACTCTGTGGAGCAGACGTGCCAGCTCTGGTCTCACTGAGGTTATGGAAAATTTCCCTGTGTACAAAGGGTCACAGCAGCATTCTTTGTGCTTTTGGGAACCCCTCCCACCAAGGCCTATGGCTAGCCCTGTGTGGTGCAGGAGCAGTTTAAAATAACTTCATTTAGAGAGCTCCATGGAAATCCCCTGCCAGTCACCCTCCTCACGTGCTTTTTGTTCTGAGAATCAACAGGCCTCAAAGAGCGGTCTCAGAAGAGGCCACATCTGTACAGAGTTTGCTTTCATCCCCACAAGGGTTCCCAAACAATGCCAGTGCCAGCCGGAGGTTTGCTGAATGGTAGGAGAACCAAAGGCTTTCTGTTCATCCATTAAAACCTTGTGAGTCAAAATTAAGAGGACAGGAGTGGGAGCTTTGGAGCTTTTAGAGGCTGTGGTTTCTCACAAATGCCTAAAGCCAAATACTAATGAGAAAGTTAAAAAAAAAAAAAAAAAAGTCTGCAACCCATCACCGCAGCAATGCCACAATTAGAGACAAATCCAGCTTGCACTGCTTTACATTTATGATGCAGACAAACTAATTTAGCTAATGAGGGCTGTCTACAAAACCAATATGAAATAGTACTCTTTTCTCAAGGTCCAGTACCAGAGATTCTTGCTCCTGAAGTCCAAAAGAGCACAGACACACAGCCTGGACACCTGCTACTCTCCAAGCATGGAATAGCTGAAGAACCTATTCATGGGAAGCTTTGAACATTTTCTTCATTGTCCCACCCACAACTGATGAGTGAAAACCTATCAGTTGAGAAGTCCACAAGGATAAGTGTATACAAAACTCTCTTTCATTTCAGAATTTTAAAGCAAACACAAGAACAAGTGAGAAAGCCCAACTGGCTTCTCCCATTTGTGACTCAATATGGTGATAGACACTTTGTATATATAAATATAAATAGTAGGCCTAAACAGATTGCTGTATGATTTAGCTTCTTGAAGAGAACAAGCATTTTTTGTCAGTGCAAAGATTTTTTTTTGTTGCTGTTGTTTCAAAGGAACTCCCACTCTCCTGAAGTTTGGTCTTTATATTTTGGTAGCAACTGTTTGTGCAGCACAGCATTTCTGAGATACCGGCACTGTGTCCCTGAGAAATAAAGGCAAAACCACTCTAAAAGGCTTCAGCAAACAGTTTTGGAAAATAATTTAATGGCATGAAGTATGATGGGAAGAAAAAAGGAGGTAGAATTATACTAGGGAAACAAGTACCCATCTTCCCATACTAGTTTTAGACTCTGCCTGTGAGCAAGCAGGATGCAGTGATGAAAGGACAACATATTTGGTGACAACAGGTAACATAGGCAAGTGATGCCTCTGCTCCTCTTGCCTCACCACCAAAGTGCCAGGCACGAACTCCCCTGCTGAGCCCAATTCCCTTCTTTTGGGCACATTCCCATTCACTTCTATGTGGGTTTCTGCTCCCATTCTAAAATCCTACCTGGATCCCATGACAGCTTCAGTAATGTGCCTGGGAAAGAAACAAATACCTTCCTTTACTGGGCGTGGAGCAGCTCAGCTCACATTTGTCTCATTTATCCTAGAGAAATGGAGATATTGCCTCACAGATGAAATCAACTCAGGTCTCCACCTCTTTTTCCAGTAAAGGGTAAACCTTTTCTCTCTAGACAAAACAGAAGTGGGCTCACAGAGACCGCAGCATCCTTTGCTGCTCCTCGGCCAAGCTAAAGAAGAGTGTCTATGTGTTACTCCAAAAGGAATTTCTCTGCTTCCTGCTGCTTGCCATTCCTGGCTGCTGCAGCCTGTGGTACATCAGTGTGTGTGCTCAGCTGGGGAAGAATGCCTCTGACCAAGGTGGTGGTTGTGAGATGAAAAAACACAGTGGTTTCTTCTGTCTTCTTCTGAATGCATTCACTTCAGGAGCCCCTTTCTCATTACAGCTGGGAAAGGTGTAAACAGAAGCCAGG
Source organism: Phaethornis superciliosus (assembly GCA_023637945.1). NCBI lineage: Eukaryota > Metazoa > Chordata > Aves > Apodiformes > Trochilidae > Phaethornis > Phaethornis superciliosus. The sequence goes on along the minus strand of JAJQWJ010000001.1, from coordinate 57,280,584 downwards.
CCCAGCTGAAAATAACTCTGCCTAGGTCCCATGTGCAGCCTTTTTGACTTTTTGACTTCTAATGGTAAAGCCCTGAGGTTTCAGACAAAGTTTTCAGATAGGATCGTCACACAGGATGTCCACTGAGTAAGTTTCTTCCATTCCAGTGGAAGCTCTAATGGCTTTAACAAACAGGTGGAGCAGGATCCTATCTCATGACAAAAGCCACAAGAGGGAGACAAATACCCATATGGTGTCATAGTGGGCTTATGCCCATAAGCCCCGGGCAGGAAAAGGTTTTCTCAGCTCTTGAGGGGTTTCAAGGTTTCAGATTGTTTTCCTAACCCAAAGACAGAAACTCTAAAAGCCTGAAGGATGAAACGTGGAGAAATAAAATGCCTGTCAGTGAAGCTTCCCTTTTCCATTTTGGAAGCATTTCCTTTCCCCTTTGAATCAAAGTTAAAAAAAAATCCATTAGTGCCAATTCGCAGAATCATTGACACATGATACTTTCAGCTTCAAAAATATGAAGTTTGCACTTTGAGACCTCATTTTCTTCTCCAAAGAACTGCTGAATTTGGAGAGATGGTGAAATGGAGCCTTCCCTACAGCTTTTGGCTCGTCCCAAACCCATGTAATTTGAAAGTTCCTAAGAAATCTCAAGAGACACAGAGCAAATTCAATCATAGGATACAATGGTTGTCGTTCATGTCCTCAGTGTCTCTGCCATGAGGCAAAAATTAGTCTGGATAAACACAGAAGATTTTTATCTTGAGAAAGAAATTTGAATTTGTGAAGAACCAACACAAGGATGTAATATGAGCAAGGCTCATAAGTGGCCCCCACCTGTTCTTGGTGCCTACAAAAGATGCCACAAAAGTTTCAGGGTTCATAAGAGCTGCTGCCAGTGTTCAATTCCATGTACAGCCTACAGAGGTAGGTGCAAGGAATAGGGCTTGGAGACACTTACTTCTCACATATATGTCTCAGAGAAAAAAAACAAACAAAAAAAACCCCAAAAAAAACAGTGGATGTGTATCTCTCTGTTAGACCATATTAGTGAAGCATTTCAATTCCTGCATGAGTTCAAACCACTATAAATAAGATCTTGCTGTAAAATAGTACAAGCTGGGCTCATAGCATAAACATATCTAAGATGAGGTAATACCTGATTTACCAGGTCAGTGGAAAAAACAAATAATTGTGTCAATATCTGTGGCTGTAGGTCAAAAATGTATCCAGTATGAATTTGGTCTGAAAAAGGTAGACAGTGGAAATTATTGTATGGGAATGGTATGCAATATGGCTGCATGTGACAGACCACTGACTGATCTGTGCCACCAAAATAAAACACTGATGCGAGAACATAGAAAGATAGGGCATAATGTCAGAAAAAAAAAAAAAAAAATACTTTCTAACAAGTAGCAAACCATACAGTGCCAGGCCCGTTCTCTGGAAACTCTGGCATGGTCCAGCCCCAGCTGTGTTATCAAACTCTCTTAGCCTGCAGAGTATCCTGTGGGGTATGGTTGCAGACTTATGCTGGTTTCCATCTTGTGCTTGGGAATTATTAGGGAGAAGGCTATTTGTCATGAGCCAGAATCTGCCAGAGATCAATCTAACAATTTAACAGTACAGGCAACTCAGGGGCGTTGTCCTTGCTATGTCATTTCTCTATTTACTTGTGTAGATATATCCTGAGATGCCAGCTGCAGGGTGATACTTCCCATATTTCTCATTCTTCTCTATGTCCAAAGTCTCTTATGCTCTAATCAAGACTACTAGCTGTGCTTTTTAAAAATATAAAATTAAACCAGGAATCTTTTTTTAAAAAGTTCAACTGACTGTCTGGCTCTCTGTACTGCTATTTCTATAGCTCTGAGTGCTGAAGAATGGCAAGAAGGAAGGAGGTGGTGATCCATTGCCCAACAGCTTTCAGGAGCCCTGAGAATTATTTCAGATGTTCCAGTGGACCATAATATCCTGTTCCCTGGAGCATCCATGGTTCATTGCTTGTGGCCCTCCTCCTGCCAGCATCTGACATGGCAATATCAGCCAAGGCTGCACAGGGTCATTGGCACAATTACAGCAGGGTGACAATTACAATGAAACACCAGAGCCATTTCTGTGTCAGGCAGAATATTTCTCAATGAATGTTCTAATAAGCCCAGGGCCCACTGCTCATTTTACACTGACACAATTGCACCATTCTCAAATGTGCTGCAGAAGGCTGTGAAATCAAACCCAAGCCCTTGGAGTAATGTGTAGTTCTCCCAGACTTTGCAGTCAGGGCGTGCAGATTCACTTTATGTGCAAGCTGGGTGAGAACCATCTTCATTTTGACATTTGGAGAAAGGAAAACACCTGCAGCAGACTGCATGGTGAGGTCAGAGAGCAGCAGTAACAGGGGAATGGTTGGCTTCTGTGAGGCCAAATTACTCCTCTGGTGTCTCTTGCTGGTGGTTGTTTTCCACCGTGAAGTTCAGAGAAGTTTTGTTCTCTCCAAAGAAAGCCCATGCTGCTCCTTTTGAAATCAGCAAGAACTCAGAGGTTGCCCCAAAAAGAGGGAGCCAAAACTGAATGAAGAGAGCGAGCTCTGTCAGCCAGCGTCTTGTGAACCTTGGGGGTTCTTGGAAGAGAAACAGCTCTGAAGACTCCAGCACAACCCCATAAAGCTTTTTTTTTTTTTTTTTCCCTCTCTTTCCTTTATCTACTACCACAGCTTAGGTGCTACAGTTTTTCCAAAGGTAACTCATATTAGTGTATAAATCTGTTATTCAGTTTAAATCTGTTATTCGTCCGGGACAGTGTTAAGTCGTGACAAAAAGAAAATTCCTAGAGAGTTCACCACCCTTCCAGCAACTGGTGTTCACCATCTCTCCCTGTGCAGTGTGTTTATGCAGGGAATGGAGTTTTCTGACTACAGAAAAACACAGCAAGATGAACCCAATTCAGGTCAGGAATGTGGGGCTGAGGAAACTCAAGAGTTTCTTCTTCTTTTCCACCACATCCAGCAAAAAAATATTTAAACAGTTTTTCAACATCAGGAGCTGGAGGATTATATTGCCCCTCCTAGACATCAAGGGAAGACAAGAGGGTCCCAAAAGGCAACACAGAAAAATACTGGATAAGTGAACACCATGCATTAAGAAATTAAACTTTTCTACTAATTCATAAAAACCCTTAAAAAACTTGCTTGTATTTTAAGACGTGATTTACTGCTAGATATTTGTGTGAATACAAGCACACACATGCACATATACACACATGCTATATTACTTCTCTGCTGGTTTGAATATATTTGTATAATTCTCACACTTGAAGCTCCAAGAGAATGAGAATAATAGCAAGTGCTCACATTCTTACCCTCCAAATGCTGAGGGAGACCACTGGAAACTCAGAAGCATACTGTCTCAAATAAAGGAGAAGTGAAATCACATTAGAGGTAGAATTAGAGACAAAAAAAATCCAGTTTGTGCTTAACCCTTTCCACTTGCTTCTGTGACCAGTTCTAACCACAGCAAGTGTTAGGAGCGCTGAAACATTGGTTTGTGGTTTGTTCACTCAAGGATGTGGAGAATAAGTCATGTTGATGTTGGGTTTTCTTTTCCTTTTTTTGTGTTGTGGTTTTTAGAAGCAATGATAGCTAAAGTTAATTTTTACTGCCCTGAAGGATCATTGAACCCATCAAGGCACTGCTAACTTCAGTTACTCATACAAAGTAACTTACACTGTATCTCTCTCTATTTACTTACAATGTTCATTCCCATCTGATGCTGGAGGTCTCAGCTCAGTGCTAAATGGAATGAACTAAACCATTTTAAATGTAATTCTTTGTTTTGCTCTCATTCCTGGTCCTCCCATTGCTCTCACAGATATCCCCTTTAAATTGTTGAATGTTTCTTCTCACCCAAAACCTTCTAATCAGAAGCCTCATCCTTCCATATTCTTTATGCCCCCCCTAAAGCCTTGCACTTGTTCTCTAAAACTTTGGCCTCTAGCCTTACAGTGCTTTGCATTAATTGTGTTAATTTATTCCCATTTGATCCGGTAAAATTCCCTCACAGGCTACCCAAACTACTGTGGTCTAAACCATCCACTTCTCCCTTGCACTCATTTGATCACCCCAGCTCAGTAATGAGCTGCAAAACTTAACTCATCCCAAAATGATATGTTGTGCCCACATTCCCTAGAAGGTGCACTGCTGTACTCTAGCTGCCATCCTATTGATCAATCACCATGCTGCTTCAGAACCTACCTTGTACAGTACTGGCTTGAGCTAACCATCACTGAAATCCCTGTCACAAATATCTCAACACCTTTCTCACCATAACGCCTACCTCCTCTTTCCTCCAAATATCCCTGAGGATAGCTACTCCTGCTCAGGGTTTACTTCATCTGGCTTGGAAGCATAGGACCTCTTTCTCCATCTAATTAACTTTTCTTCATTGTCCTATAATTATAATGCAGTAATGCATACAGACATACAAGTTTTAAAGGACTCCTTTTTAAAGGAATTCATATCACATCTTTAAAAAGCACAGATCTTAAAGCTGGCAACTCTTATTTTTTAACATGTTCTCCCATCCTTGCTCGTTGTTCCTTACACTATTCCTGATCTGGTAAACAGCAGAGAGGAGGGACTTGTCTTTTGTAGTTATTGGCCTCCACAAACTTACATGGAGCCACAGTATGAATCCACTGAGTGAGCCATTCTGCATGAAGTCAGTGATTACAACAGCTCATGAATAAATGACTAATAGGGAACACTACTGCTTCTCCTCAGTATTTCATTATACAGCCCTGACTTTGCTATGCCTGGCAAGGCTGGCATGCAATCAGCACTGCTCTTCAACTCAGATTTTCAGTAAGATAGCTCCATAAACACAATGACATCATGTCATTACATCATCACTTTCCTGTAGGTTTGAATCAACTTGCTTGCTTTTATGGGAAATCATATATATTCACTGCTCTTCCAACTTAATTGACACCAGGGAAGTGCCACACACATTACTTTCAACATTATCTCTCAAGTTCATGAGCAACATTCCCATTACCCATTGGGTACCCACCCAAGGCAGACTTTGCCATCATGCAAGTAAATGCAGCTAAATAAACAGAAAAATCAGTTTTAGAGTGTAAAAGCTTAAAAAGTTTTCAGCAGTACTTCTGGGGGCAGAGTGAAGGAAAAATTACAGTACCTTGTGCTATGGGGCTTCACAGTCATAGATGCTATAGCAATAAAATACTGATGCTGAGAGATTAAAGTTTTCATGTCTCCATCTCACATCTCCCCAAATTCTTCCTAATATTATCCATCATGTCCTTGTAGCCTGGACTACTGATTTTAGTATTGACTGGCAAGGCTTTGCAAAAGAAAGAACACTGGAAACTGCAAGGGCATCGTATGTGATAAGGTGGATAATGCAAACTAATGCACAAAACTAAACATGGCAGATGGAACAAAAAAAAAAAAAAACGACTTTCCACATTGTTTATGGACTACAAGGCAATACACAAAATTACAGAACTAAGAGCAGCATCTCTCTTGAGGGGAAACTGAAGAGTAGAAAGCACTGTATTTATGTAATAGGTTATGTATTAGGTTTCATCTAAGGTTCCTCCTTACAGATCAGTTTATATCCAACTCTGTTCTACTGCTTCACCAGCAATAAATATGGAAAACATTCATATATTTACAAGAAGTATCAAAAATCTCACTATTTATTGGAAAGGAGAGGAAAGTGTCACAGTTTACAGCCATGTGTTTTCAAATAGAGGCTAATACCAGCGCTCACTTTTACACATTGGTGCCAAAATACTGATTAACTGCAAAGTGATCTTTGCAGTGCTACTACACAGAGAGTAGAGACCTTAAAATCAGCGGCTAAAATTATATTCTTTGGGCCACCAGTGTTGTAAAATGGAAATAACCCCCTGACTCTCCCTTCGCTACAACCAGAGGTGACTTTGCTGAGTTTCTAGTTCAGGATGCAAACTCCAGCTGGGCTCTAAACAGGCATCTTAATACATCAAGTTCTAGACACATATGTAAAGCTTTTCATCTCAAGGCTTCTGTGGGACAACATCTGGAAACACATACATAACATTTCAGTTCAAAGGGTTTAGTTATGCATATGAACTAACACCCCATGTCTGATCAGTGAGCAAGCTGCAGTGCTACAGTCCCATCCCAAAACCCACAGACGTCATCTATACCAACCCTGTCAACAGTTCATGCACATTTTTAAAGCATCAAAGTGTTTCCCCCCATCTTTCCAAGAAAAAAAGAGCCCTTACAACACATAAACAAACACATAGAAAGACACAGACATATTTCTTTGCATGAGTTCAGTAAAAACATGCTTTTCTTATTAAACTCTAGTGCTATCCTGTGATTCTAAGCATTTTCTTTCCCAGGAAATCTATGACTAAGTATGTGTAAGTACTTGTCTCAGGGTTCTGCCCTCATGGTGGCTGTGGCCACCCCCAAAACTTCTCACCACCTATGTGTGTGAATTGCCTCATAACCATGTATATAATACATTCTCCCTTCATTCAGCTTCCCTGTCCACCTGGGTGCTTGCCAAGTACTCTGTCTGGCTACCTTACTAGCAACAGAAACGGGACTTGAGTCCCAGTAAGATTCTGGTGGGAAGTATCTCCCCTGAATAAAGTGGAGTTCAGCTCATTTTGACAACTTCAGCAAGGGCTTCCTAGCTTCATTATTGGGCGTCTGTGGGTTCTGGTTTCTTTATTCTTGTGGACTACCGAGAGCTTTTGGTTCCATAGGACTTCATCCCAAACTTAAGGGTGATCCATTGTCACTAGATAAACCCATTATAAAATGCATCTGAGTGTATGTGCCACTCTCCTTCATTACTTCCTCTGTAAGTCAGGTTTATGTATTTGGAAATCTGGTGAGGTTTCTGTGGCAGAAGCAAATTCCTGGAAAACCATGCTCCGGCCTTTCCATGGAGCTGCAGCTTTCCCAGAAAGGCTTCCCCTCATTCAAAGTCTGGACCTGTGTTTTACCTCAAGACACCCGTGCTATGGCCAGGCCAAGCAACTTGTGACTAGCATGCTCTCACATCAGCTGGTGACCCTTGCCAGGATAAGGCCAAGCCTTACCAAGAAATCTGAGCTTATGTTTCCAAGAAGCAAAGAGAAAGGGAGAGGTCTGAGCAGAACGTTGTCATTGCCGGTGATTTCTTCCAGGCTAGCAGTAAATTTGGGTTGTTTATTGGATCCCAAACTTTCTTTGGATGTACACAGGAAAACAGATGCTTCCCAGTCCAGGACCCCATGTTCGAGCCAGGTTCCCTCAGCAAAAGCTTCAGGTAGGGTACACAAACAGGGCAGCAGGGACATCGCTTCCTGCCTCTGGCTGCTTTCAGCTGGTGAGAGAATATTATCTATCCCACACACTTCTTTGGCCTCCTTGCCAGGGTATCAGGCCAGCTCACAGCATGCAGCTTGCTCTTCCTGTGCAGTAGGAAGAAGCTGCTGCCTCTGCTCACAAACAGGGAACAGAGGGCAGGACTTGCAAATGCTTGGGCTCAAACAGTGTGCATGAGGCACGGATGGCAGAGCCAGGAGGTGAGCCAGGTCCCCCAGAGCCTGGGCAGGTGGGTCCCCTAACTACTAGGTTACCTTTCAGCTTCCAGCATTAAAGGCCTGGGACAGTCCATCTACAGCCCTGTCTGCTCAGGTCCAGTCTTCCATTTGATTCATTTATGCCAGCAACAAATTAAGTTTCAGGCTTTTACAACAACTTAGAGGTAAAGGGAAAATAGAGCACAGACTCACATGCCTGGCCATATGATTAACTATGGGGCTTCAGGATGGCCACGCATCACAGTCTCTTGCTTTTTCTTTTGAAAGAGCAGGTGCTGGTCTTTGCCTGTGCCAGGATTGTGATTTATTTCAGCTGTGTGCCCTTCTGTGGTCTGAAGAGGATCCTTCAGCTTTCTGTCTGAAGAAGGTTCTTGCTAGAGATGCAGGTTGTTTGAGAACATGAGGAACTCGTTGTTCCCCTCTCCTGTGACATTGCTTTATATAAGCAGCTGAATAGCAAACCATATCAGTGTTCCTTGGTAATTTTGTTATTTATAGTGAGCTGCCACAGATGGAGACTGCAGCACCATTCTATCTTTAGGGCATTGTGCCCGCCCATCCATACAAACAATTGGTAATTAGCACAAGAACAATTTGTTTATCTACTCTTAAACTTAAATAAATAGAAGAGCTATTTATCTGTCAAAATTCAACTCCTTCCTCTTGCCAGATCTCCAGGTTAACTGCTTAATGAATAGAGTTCATCGTTCATTGCTTCAGCCATTTAGGTAAAGGCAAAAGTGTCTTTTAAATTTCTTCCCATTAAAGAAAATTAAATATGCAATACAAAACAACAGTTATGTAGCAAAGAGATAGTACTTAGGTCACAAGAATCAGGAGCACAGGACAAGATTAAGATCACAGGAATGTCAAGCAGAGGTGTAGAAATGGACCAGCTGGTAGGCAGGGAAGGTGTGGTGCATTTATCCTGGTTATTCCTGGCACTTCCTACCAGTCCAGCCACCCAGCTCCCAGCCAATCACTCCAAGTGAATTCTTGTATGAGACTGAAACTGAGGAATAGAAGACAGAGATGATACATGAGTTCTCCAAGTAAAATCCCACATATGCACTAGGATGTACTTCATGCTCACATGGCAGGACCCTGCCCAATGTAAACACCATACAAGCCAGGGAGAAGACATGACATAATTTTTTCTATTTTTATTGCTGATCCCAACGCTTCTTTGTTCTCTTTTATGCTCTACCCCCACCCCTGAAGTCAGAGAAGAGAGAAAGAGGCTTTATGAATAGAGGGACTTTGTGAGTTGTACCCAAAGGCTGGCCCCTCTCTCCTTGCCCCCACCACTGCTGATGGGAGAGAAATGGGAGCTGCTGAGAAACTGCTCACACTCACTTTAAAGGCCAAAACTGTCTGTGTGGAAAATAACAAACAGCCCTTGTCTTTCTCACAATTCAGATGTTTCAGCAGGCAGGCAGGTGCAGCTTTTTTCACACACATATGAATGTACACGCATCCATATGTGTAGGGTGGGAAAAGCAAAGGGAAAAAATAAGGTTTTAGAGGTTACTGCTATAAGGAAGTAAAAGTGGGTCAGATCTGAGGAATTCTGCCAGGCCTCCATTTCTGATTATATGGGTCCCAGTAAAGAGCTACTTGCTTACTGTCCTACCCCCTGGACAATCTTTATTTGACCTTTTCATCCTACCATCAGCATCCAGGAAGGGGATAAAAGCTACTAAATAAAAGTAAACTGTTTAAAATACAATGCCTGGGAAGAAATACTAATGAGGAACTCCTTTTGTCTTTCAGCTCACAACTCTGAATTTCCCTGTAGTGGTTAAGCTGGGGCATGCTCACGCTGGAATGGGGAAGGTAAGTAAACAAACAATATGTATAGCTCAGAAAACAGACATATATGTGGCACAGCATTCTTGGGGTCATACATGGTGTGTTGCCAGCCAGAGAAGGGGTTAACTTCCCTACAGTCTATCTGGGTTTTGCTCTGTGTTCCTGTGGGAGAAAAGGCCTTTTTCCTCTGTCACGCACTTGGAGACAGGCAATGGCATTGGTTTGGAAGCTGTCTGGGATGCAGGAAGGGGGGTTGTGAAAAGTGGGGGGAAAGCTGGCTGGGCTGAAGTCATTAGGCTCATCTTTTATATATTTTCTCGTCTCCTGGAAGTGGTAATGTTGTTTATTCAAGCACCTGTAATATGCAGCTACACCCCATAGCTCTCACAATGGGGAGCAGAGGCACTGGTCCTTTTGAGTGCATTATGATGACCTTATTCAATAAAACAGGAGCCCTTCAGTTATTTTTTAGCTCCTTGCAAGGAAGAACAAGACCTTACAAAGCAGAGTGGCTGGTTGCCTGCCAAGGAATCCTGAAAAACAGTTCACTCCCCAGAAGGACCTGTTTGTTTTTCTCAGGCTCTCTGGGATCTTTATTCCCCCAGTGAATTAAGAGGCCCCTATTTCTTGGGGTGACTGGGCTCCCCTTTCAGGGAGGCATCACCAGCACCCTCCTGCTGCAGTTGAGCCTCTTCTTTCTTGAATGTAGCTTTTAAAAAAACATCTCTTATTGGTCTAAAGCTTGATTTTTTCAGAAGTAGGAATTCTGATTGTTTAGAAGTATTCTGATATATCATCTCTACCAAATGAGTGGTACATCAACTTCACAACTAATACTCCTGTCACAGTGCTTCCCTGGAGCAGACAGACCTTCTCCCAGCTGCACACTCTCTTTGCCTGAAAATTATATATAGATATGCCAGACCTAAGTCTGGGGCAGCTTGTTTGCACTTTGCAAACAGAGGTCCTCTCTGGCTTCCAGGGTTGTCCATGGAAGTTCTCACAAGCTTTCCTGCTTTGGTTGCAATCTTCCCCTGTCTGGATGGTAGCTGCCAGAGAGGAAGTGGGCTCAGATCCTTGGGCCAGTGGTGGAGTTGGCTTTCAGCATCAAAGAACAAGCATTTAAATAAGCAGGAAATGTTTGTTAAAATATTGGTGCTGCTTATGATAAACAGGCAGAGGTGTCACTGAATTAGAGTACATGTGGACAGCCCAGAGATGCTTGTAGAGTGAGCATGAACCACTGAACATGTCCCTAGGAAGGATTTCATTAGCAAAATCCAACCAGGACTAACCAAGAGGAAAAAACCTCGCCCTGAGTGAAAGGTTTCAAGTAATCTTGGATCTCTCTGAATGTTCTGCAGCTTCAGCTGTAATGGAGGGAGGGCTTTGTGTGTTTCTTTCATGCTCAGTGAATCTTTGGTAGCTACAAAAATGAGGGAAGAATCACATAAAAATACCCCAATCTTAACAGTGTTTCCAGACAAAACTGTTATCAGAATATTTACCTGATGTTTTCAGCACTAGATACCAGATCTTCTTTCACCCCTTACTTTTCTTCCTATTTTATTCTTTAATAATGTTGTTTTTTTGCTGGAGGAGCATTTCTATTCAAACTCCAGGCACAATTGTACACAGTGGTACAAGGGGGTTACGTAGGAAGTTGTTCCAGATGAAGATAGGCTGACAGCCAGCATCTTAGAAGAAAGACTTGGTCTGGGGCCAAGTTTACTTTAGTCCATTATGAAATTAGGGAGTACTAGCAAAGTCTGGATGTGGATTTGGACACAGAATTTCAACACTGCTCTGCTCTGTAGATGGGAAAGGTACAGGAAGGAAGGGTTGTTGACCTTATAGTTGTAGTTTGGGTCTTTCTCCAGACAGAAGTAGCCTGAAGGAAAGTTGAGGTTGATTATATTAACCTTCTTGAAGTCCCCCTGCATTTCATTGCATAGAGAGAAAAACGAAATAAAAATAAAAATTAAAAAAAAAAAACGAGAGAAAGGGAAATAAAGAATAAGTCATTTGGTTTAAAAGACAAGCAACAGGAATCTGAATTATTTTATTTTTAAGACAATAGGATTCAAGCCCATGTGGGCCTGACAGAAAGAAACCATAGAAGGAATACAGATATGCAGAACTATGGGTAGATTACAAAATTAACACCTATAGTTTAAAAAAATAATAATTCAACAACCAATTATGTCATTCAGAAGAGGGGAGTTTCCCAGAGACATAATGGTGGTTTTAACCATCATAATGTAAAAGCAATAATCAGTGATGATAAGGAGACTACAGAAAACTGAATAATTCCATTTCATTGGTCTTCAGAAGTAGCAGGAAATTATCAGATCTTTAGTTGTAAAATATATGAAATATGAAAGAGGTGTGCTTTGGATTTAGATGAGTGTAAGAAAATAAGTGTTAATAAAGCACCTGCACTGGGTCATGTCTTGCAGTGACTGAAGAAACAAAGGATACAATAACCAACCTATTAGCCAAAGTACACATGAAAGTATTAAAAATAGTACTTACAGCAACAAACAATCCCAAGATAACGAGCCATGTACTTGTACCTGTAATGGGTACTTCAAAGGATATGAGCATTCAGATTACAATCTCATTAGCAGCAGAAATTGTCAAGGAAGTACTTATATTTTTCTTGCTATTAATGATAAAATCACATGCAGTGGGAGGCACCAAGACTTAAAAGAAAGAGCAAAGATGGGAAGTCCAGAAAATGTTATTCTTCATTTGTACCAAGGCAGTGGCCAGGAGCCAGAAAAACTCCAGTCACAGAAAAGGCCTCTTCCCCAAAGACTTCCACCTTTGTCTTGCAGGCAGATTTGTATCATTTCACAGTTCTTCAGTTTTTCTGCATTACAGATGAAAGGGATTATAATGATTACCTGATATTTACTGCTAATTCCTGTTCATAAGGCTGCTGTCACCAAAAGAAGTGATGAGTGTTTATTATTTTGCAGCAATAATAAGTAGAAAGAGCATAAGTATAATAGTCAGGCTTTCATTTTCACATATCCTTTCTTTTCACAACATTTTCATAAAACTCACCACATTTTTTAATCAGAGGGCTGAACAGAGAATCCTCTGCTAAAATTAAAAATAGCCATGTTAGGACTTGGAAGAAACAGGCTCTATTAACTGTCTTTAATTTGGTAGTGCTTGATGAGTGCATGTAAGGTGCAGGTGGAGATGAAGAAAATGTATTTGCAATAGAAAGCATCATTTGAAAGTTCTATTGAAGAATCCAGAAACAACAGCCTCTCTGTTGAGTGAACAGAGGCACAAGGAATAGCCTTCACCCAGAGAGACAAAGGGGTCCCAGACAATCTTCTCATCTAAAAACAGGATATCTGTCACTCAGGCCTTCCCATGACTGTCATTATGCCCCTTCCAAAATTTGAAGTCACTCCATATCTCACTGGCACTGGAAGATCATAACAAATGCTCTATGTGCTGCTGCTCTAATACAATCACCACAAATACAATATCTGTAAAAATATTATTTAGACAATGATTTATAATGGACTTGGCAAGAAGGACCTTTCTCACGTTGTATTTAAGTTTCTCAGGCTCATGGGATCAACAATACTCAAAAACTCTTTCAGAGAAACCATGGATGAACAACTGAAAGGAGACGTCCTTCCCTGCACAGAACTGAACTGCCGTTCACCCAGCAGTTTCTAAAGGTCAAGGAATTTTTAAGGACTGTACAATTTAAGCCTACCTACCCCAGACATGGTTGGGAGTCTCTACTGAACAGGGTGAGAAGTACAGTGAGAAAGGATGTTCACTTCTTCCTGCTCCAGATCTCATAATGCCAGAGCCCGTGGAAAAGAATAAAGCTCTGAGTGTGTTCATATCTGCCATTTGTGTGCTAACATGACCCTGAAGTGCCCTAGAAACAGAGCCCAGCACTGCAAATTCACTCAAAGAACCTCTTCACCTCTTCCTGATCAGATCATGAGAAGGAAAGAACTGCCAGATCTGCAGAGAGGAAAACCAGTATCTGCTCATGTGGTTTTATAGATATTTATATGCATTTAGTAAATACATATATATTGCAACTCTTACTTTATTTTTAGACCTCTCTAATTAGGCCAGTTTAAGAGTAACCTCCTGTCCCCTCCTGCCCCATAATTATGAAAACACCTCCCCCATACAAATCCTGTCTCAGATGAATTTATTACATTGTAGAAGAAAAACTTGCTGTTCATAATAATGTTGTCAGAGTTATTTTCTCTCCTACTGGATGGGAAAGACTTCTCTTCTTTTTTTTTATCCTTTTTTTTTTTTTCCCTTGGTATAAATATAGCACAAACTAAACAGAGACACTCTGTAATGTAAAAATACTGCAAGCTTTTTATCAGGAAGGACAGCTCGTCACCTTGTCTCTCTCGGGACTGGAAATAGAATTTTCCAAAAGTGAGAGCTTTGAAAACCCAGCGTGCCAAAGAGGAAAGGAAGGGGAAAGGGCTGTCTTGGTTTGTCAAGGAACAAATATTTCTTTTACAGAGGACAAATAATAACTTGACATGTAACATTCACAACAGAGCAGCCCAGTCGCTACATTGCCACTGACTCACGGGCGAGGAGGTACCACCCAGATTGAAAATAGCAAAAGCATCCCCGTTTCTTGCACATCAATCTGGAACTTTTTGCTGAACATAGAACACGGTGACTGACCCAGGACACCAGGGACCAAAGCTGCCAAGACCTGGAGCTGAGAGCAGCTCTTCATTAGAAAGTGAGAAGGCACTACAAAGCTTAGTGCGTTAAAGGCACATCTGGAGAACTTCAATTTGAAGATTATAGGGAAATTATTAGTAGGCTTTGTTGTGTCTTTATTATTTTGAGGTGGGTCAAAGTTAGGCCTAAAATGAATGCTTGTCTCTTGGATCAGGTATTTTCTGAGCAGGGAAGTGTAATTTGGGGTAGAAGGAAAGACTCAGGAAGCCCTCTGTGCAGGAACCTCATGTCCCAAAATGGAGAAGTCATTACAGAAATGGTAACCACAGGTCAATACTGTCAAAAGATTCACAGACTTTGTGTGGCCATGCCAGTCCTTCTGGAGGAAAACACTCAAGACATTTTCACAAGCCTACCAAGACTCAGTTACAGACCATGGTGCCAAGCCTGGCCCTGGCTCAGCCTTGGACACCTTACCTTCCAGCTGAACCTGCCTCTAACCCCAGTTTGGACACAGAAACTGCTTTTGCAAGCCATCTCCAGAGTGGTGTGTGTTTAAACTGTGAGGCAGATTTAAATCTGGATGACACTCAGAGAGGCAAGGCTGGGCAATCCCCAGAAAATTATTGTAATTATGCCACTTTGGCTGACTTTTTTCACATGGCCATGTAACTTAGAGAAGTAAAAGGGGACTATGAGGCAATACCTAGCAGTGCTTAGGCTAAAGGTGGGAGAGGAATGCTGTAGCCCTTCTACCCTGGTGTTCAGGAGCATCTGGGATATATGACAGACAGTAGATTTGGCAACCACAAGACACAGGAAGTAGAAATCTCTGCCCAGGTCCTTCACTGGAGGAGCCCGTGCTCACACAGAAAGCAGGAGTGGCTCAGACTGCCTGGGAAATATACACAGTGGGTTTTTAACAGTGCCAGGACCCACTCTTCAAAACCCTGTCTTGCAGGACGGCCTCAAAAGAAGGTCCACAGCAGGCATGGGACAAAAGTATTTCTTCCTGATCTTTCCTTCAGCCTGTTCTCCAGTCAAGAGCCTGTAAGATCAATGCCTCTTAGGCAAGCTGAGGATGGGAACAGCCACCAGCTGCAGGTCATGTAGTATCAGCTTTTGGGATGCCACCATCTGGGTGGCAAAGGGACAGTCACATGAGCTTGTCTCCAGAGATCCAGTCAGACTCCCCTCACCACAGAATCACAGAATCAGACAGGTTGGAAAGGACCTCTCCAACTCTTGATCCACTACTGCCGAGGTTACCAGACCATGGCACTGAGTGCCACATCCAGTCTCTTCTTAAAAACCTCCAGGGATGGAGAATTCACCACCTCCCTGGGCAGCCCATTCCAGTGCCTCATCACCCTCTCTGTAAAGAATTTTTTCCTAATATCTAACCTAAACTTCCCCTGGCAAAGCTTAAGACCATGCCCTCTTGTCCTACTGATAGTTACTTGGGAGAAGAGAGCAATAGGGAGCATGCTAGGGCACAGCTGGTGCTTGGGTTAGAGAAGAGAGCCAGTAGGGAGGCAGGGACTCTCCTGGTGAGCTTTCTTACTCAGAAAAGGCATTTGTCAATACATTGACCCAAACTCTTCACAACAGATCACTAAAACTCTACAGCAAACAGCAACTGATGGCTCCAGAATGAGTCTATTGCTGCTCAAACAGCCAGCACAGCTAAGCAAACAGGCTGCCAGGGCAAGGGCTGTGTTTGCATTCACTATTTGCACTCCTCTACACAGCAAATGGGATATTGCATTTATCCTAAGAAGGGTGGAAAAAAAAAAAAAAAGAGAGACAGAAAGGGAGAGAGAGAAAAATGGCTTCCTGTCGGTCCCTTTTCCAACTTCTTTTCTGAGTTTCATACATTGGCCGTCCTGCCATTTTAGAAGACAGATTTATCCCTTATTAGGTAAATTGGTAAGTGTTTGCTCTAGAATGATATTTAATAGCCCCTTCTTAAATAATGCCCTCTGGCATCACATGACATCCACCCTGGCTTTGGTTATCTCTAGGTTTTTCTTCTCCTGTTAAAAGAATGGATATTTTATTGACATGTAAAAGGGTTACAAAGCAGGAGGAAATGAATTATACAAATTTTAAAAGTAGAAAGCTAATAAAATGCTGGACTTGGTAGATAAGGCAGGAAAATAAATCTAATTTGACTGTAACTCGAGTGCTTCCTGTTCATGAAGTAATAGCCATACCCTGGACTAAACCAACATTAACCCAGGACACGGCTGTTATTTTGTCAGATTTGGCTGTCTCTAACAATTAAAAAATGGTGGCTCAGATTTCAGCTTTGGTGTGGTGAATATTTTGGTGCCTGGTGGGAAATAAGGCCTAATATCCTACGAGTGGACCTGTGTGAGGTGCTTTCTGTGAAAAGTCCATGGGAAGGGCTCTGCCATGGGTCAGGCAAGATGGCAGAGCTGCTTCCTGAGGACTGCAGTGGTGTAGCACTGTGGGAATCATCTTTGTTTTTCATTTCTTACTTTGTGTCCTTGCCAGGTGTTTCCACCACCCCCCCTTTAGCTATTTACCCAGACAGTCCCAGTCCTCGGGCCCATTGAAGAAAAATCTTCAAGTGCTTTCCCTCTTCCCACAGGGAGAGGATGATGAAGAGGAGAAAGAAATTGGCCCTTCCTTTCCATAGCATGTCGTATTTTTGAGGAAAAATTTAATTTAACAAGATGATCATTCATCTCCTTTTTAACAGTAGCAATACAGTCCAATTCCAACCTGGAGAGGCAAGCAGAAACCTTTCCTCTGCCTCTGGGACAAATGTTCCTGGTCTGGGAATGTAAATGTTTCACCCGAAGCCCAGATACATCTCCCACACAAGCACAGCATTTTGTTTCAGCTCAAATAAATGTCCTTGTTCCAAGGAGGTCATTCTATAATAGCTTCTGCCTTTTCCCATTGCCAAAAGGGTCTGGGAGAACGTCGTAAGCCTGTGCATCACCACCCCATGCAGTCCCTCCCGTGTTCATCCCATCTGGGTGGGACTGTCTCACTTGATGTCATTCAACCCAGATCTGTCCTTATCAGTGCTACAGATACCCAGCCCCTTAGCAGCAAACTCTCCCCATGTGAAGTGCTTCCCTTTCCTGCTCCCCTGTCACCTCCAGGGCTTTTCTACCACCTCACCCTGCCCTGCCATGTCAGGAGCAGCCAGCATTACAGACAGCCCCATTCAGACAGAGGCAGCAACACAGCCCAGAGCAAGGCTGCTCCTCTTGGATGATGTGCAGTGGTTACCTTTATATTTCCCCTTTGTGTTCATTAATTTCTTTCTTTTTTTTCTCTACATTCCCACCCCTCGGATGACTGCTGTCTTCCTCAGCTCCTTTTCTCAGCAGTCCCTGAATAGCATGAGAACCTTAGCCATAGCAAAAGGAGGGAGGACTAGGGGTATTTGAAGTTCAGCAAATGGAGAAGCAAAGACCAGGCTTTATTTCTTCTTATTCAGGCTTCTAGAAATGGTTACAAGTCAAACTTTTCACCTTCCCCACAACCTAACCAATTCTCAAGAGCTTTCCTGCACCAGGATGTGGCTGTATCTTTGGCTTCTGTCATGAATTGTGCTTACAGAAAACCATCAAAACAGAATACAGCAGGTTAGAAACAATCTTGTCCTCTATTCACTAGTGAAGATGGCTCCTGCCCTCTCATGGCTGAGGCAGATATGTAAAGCCACTTGTTTGTTCTTTGCAAAGAAACACCAAATACCATCACAGGCGTTTCCTACAGCTGGCTCCACATAGTCTGGCATCACCTTCCTTTAACACACACACACTGACGCATCTGGGAAACTCTTCTGGAGCAGACTGACCAGTTGGCACCAGCAAGGAGACACTTAGCAAATGGGGCTTGCAATTCCCCACTGTGGTCTCAAAGTGTTAGCAAATTACAAAGTGTAGGTAATATGTAAAGAAAGTCACTCACTTGTTCACCCTTTTCACATAAAGTGTGTGAATGTTGGTCTTTTTTCTGCCAGTTAATCCACCCTTCCTGCATCTGTCCTGTTCGGAGGGACAAGAATTGCATGGGTTTTTCTGATGCACAGAGCAATTGACTAAAGGCTGGGGAAGGTAATATGAATGAAGCAAAGTTGTCCACTGTGTCACTGTGTTCTTTCTACCACCTTGTTCAGTTTTACTGTCCCAGATCAATTAGCTTTTGCAGAGATTCAATCATATCACTGGAATTTCCAGCGTTTGGTCCTTTTCCTTTTTTTTTTTTGTTTTTGTTTTTAATAAGATACAGAGCATTTCTCATAACTGAATACAAATCCTGGAGAAGCCAACTTCTCAGAAAATCTTCGGCTCACAGGCCACTGCCCTCTCATTTCCAAGTGCGACTCAAGTCTGACACCCAACCAGCTGTACCACACACGCGTCCATGGCATCATACTTACACAAATGTCCCTGAGAATCACAAGGTCCCCCAGAGACATCCTTTGCCTTCAGAGTTTGCTTCCATCCAGGACATCTTTACTGCTCCTCAAAGAGAGTCTGGAAGGGGGTAAAGTGAAATGCCAGGGAACTGAAGCTTAGAGGTGGCAGACAACTAGCTCTCTTGTTGATTTCCTGGCATTGGTTTCTATTTCCTGACCACCCAAAATACTCTGTTTTCATCCATCACAACATGGGAAACAGCAGTTCCAATGTTTGAATGCAGTAATGCCCCTTAAGAGATCAAATATTTTTCTGAAGTACCATAAAAGCAAAGATCATTAGCAAGAGCCATCTGTCTTCTTGGTGCCAGGTTTATCAGGGCTTCTGCATGAGGAAGGAGAAAGGAGCTGATTTACTCTGGGCTGGGTTGATCTGGGGAACTTCTCTAAATCACACAATCCCTGCTCTGTCCTCAGCTCCATCTGTGGGGTGGTTTGTAACTGACATTGTGCTATTTAGGCACAGAGATAGATGAGATGACTTCTGTTCCTTTTTTTTTTTTTTTTCTTTTTTTTTTCTTTTTTGTTTTTTCCCTCATCACTTTTTCACGGGATTTTGGCAATAAAGGTGAAAGTTGAGAACCAGCACGACTTCCGGGACGTGGCCAGCATAGTAGCCATGGCAAAAACCTATGCCACCACTGAGCCCTTCATTGACTCCAAGTACGACATCCGAATCCAGAAAATCGGCAGCAACTACAAGGCTTACATGTGAGTGTGGGGCTATGACAGAGTGAGGCAGGGAAGTGGAGGGGAAATGGTGCTGTGGATGTGATTCAGTCAGTGCCTGCTCTGGGCAGGAGTAAGAAGCTGACCTAATTTCCTTGAAGAATAGCCCTACTGTTCCCCTCCCACCTCATCTACCAATTACCTTCTCCATTACTCGCCATCAACTCATTGTTTCCAGAAGGTAAATCTCTCTTCTGAGATTCAGTTAGTTCCCACTATACCAACTGTTCTCTACCATTACCTATCACCTCTCCCTTCTGTTGTGGAAGGTCTCATCTTTCCCATCTAAACCTTTCACCTCCCAAATACTCTCCAGTGGGAACAGAACCTACTGAAAAAGGGTTGCACCAACTGCAAATCATGGAGTCCTACAGTGTCCAACCCATGGCAACACTCATCATCTCCCAAGCTGGAGATCACAGCACTACAAGCACACAAGCACACAAGAACACAAGAAGCACACAACACCTGGGTACAAATAGCCTTATCCTGGCCAGCATGCAGGATTTCCATAGGCATTTTGCATGTGTAGTCCTTGAAGAGTAGAAAGAAGGGAGAGGAGACAAATTTCTGTGGGTGCTCCAAAGCTCGTCCCCACCCTGTCGAGTAGCAAGGGCAGTGGCATGAAGGCAACACTCAACACTGCTATGCTTAAGAATATTTAAAAGCATTCAGGCAAACTTCAGTAGTCATCAAGCTCAATTAAAGATGTAACCAGATGTGTCAGCAAGACACCTGTTTCTTCTTACTGAAAACCAGCAGATGAGAAAAGCCAAACAGCACAGCTTCTCCAGGAGCTCCTTGTCCAGCCATAAAATTCTGGACAAGTAGACAGCTCCAGCAGCACATTCTTCAGGTCACCAGGTAAATTTCATGTTACCTAACACCCACAGCACTGTGAGTTTTAGATCCATGTTGACAAACCCCCAGGCCATAGTTCTGGTACAGCATTGTTAAATAAGATAATCAAATGTACACAATCACATATTTTTCATCTATAGCTGCCTAAAATTCCCAGTTGGACTCCTAGCACAGAGGTGATTAAGTAAACTAGATAATGACTGAGTCGCATTCTTCATGGGAAGGATTTAAGCGACACTCAGCTACTTCATGTGAACTCAATGAGAGAAAACTTGTTTTAAATATGATCAGGTCAACAATAGAACAGTTGCCTAATATTACATTAACATCTCAGGGAGCCTGGCTCAAGTTGCCCAAAGGAAGGAAGGTATAAAGTATCAATTAAAATTCCCTGTTCTTGCCAACCTACCCAGCCTTGTCTCCAGAGCCTGGTCCCAGCCAGCCTGTAAGTGAAACAAAGGCCCAGTTAGCCTGACCATATCCTCTCCCCATTTATTATATTCACACTCACCACACACTCATCCAAACAGGGATCAGAAATAATACCAGATGACTGAGCAAAGAAAGCAGTCACACTAAGAGCTAATCCCATTTGGGAATATAGCTGCGCAAATTGTTTGCTAAATGAAGAATATTTTTGCACGAAAACAGCCATGGAAGGGAAACACCTTAATGAGAAATTAAGTTTATTAACAAAAAAAAGCAAACAGTGAAATTCACCTGGTGACTTGCTAACAGAAGGTTGACTAATACTGAGAGAGCCATTTATGGATATACGCTTGGAAGAGAGGCACCATCAGTCCCATCAGGGGCTGTTCCTTCTGTCCTGGCATCAGACAGAATAGAAGGTTATTTCTATGGTATTAATAAGTCCCCACTATGTCCAAGGACATAGGTAAAAGCACCCCAAATATCAAAGCTCTCACCGGTGTCTCAAATGGAAGACTGAAATTGTTAGTCATGCTAGCAAATCTCAGCCATTAAGGCAATTACAGCATCTGCAGTAGCGTCATACTACATGAATTGCTTTCATCTGTGAGCCATGGAGTCTACCCAGTATTTTTATACCTTCACCCACACATATAGACTTTAAAAGCCCCTTCCTTCTGAGAAAAGGCTGTGTACCAAATCCTCCAGAATATGTTTACTTTGCAGTAAGCATCTGCCAGAGGGAGGATGCTGCTGGGTGACTCATGCATTCCTCCCTGCCCCAGATGTTCAATGCACTTCCTTCCAGCCCATGACCCAAGGCTTGAGTTCAGTTTCCCATTGACTTCAGTGCAGTGACTCCAGATTTACAGTACTAACAAACACCTACTTAGCCCATGCCTTGGGCCAGTCTCAGAAGAGCAGATAAGCAGCATGTGATACATGCCTAAAATTCCACTAAGCGTATTTGACCGTCATTGTAATACTGGTGAAGAGAAAATACAAATAATGCTCACGTGACAGGGGAAAACAAGGCAGAAATTATACTTTCACCCTTGCTCCACCTGGGGACAAACAGAGGGATCATTTCCATTTAAGACTCATGAAATGTTCACCTTCCATGAAGCCAGCAGCTGCTGACTTTCAGGAGTGGAATATTTCTTGCCTTCAGCATTTAAGAAGAGGGTAACATCCTTTCCTTTCTAATTTCATGAGTGTCACTTCTGATTTTGTCACCTCAAATGCAGTTCAGTATTCTCTACAGGGGCTACAACTTCATCTGTGTTTAAACTACTGTTACTTTTAAACTGAAATGGCCCAGATGGGAGAGAGGTTGTATAGGTAGATGAGTATAGGTTGAAAACAGCCCACAATCTGCTCATCTATTCATTTGTCCTAAGAAATGCTGAAGGCATTTTGATCATACATATCTGCTTGATCTACTGATCTCTAATACCCTGAGATCCTTTCCTTTGAGATGCTGACCATACACTGATGCAGCTCCCTGGCATTAATATGGTTGGAAGCACTTCAACTTTCAGTCCCTAGAGAAAGGGAGTTTGAGGCAGGGCATCTTTACGGAAGATCTTTAGATTCGGTCTCCTTTTCCACCTCGGGTTTAACACAAAAATTTAAAGCAGAAGAAGTTGGTGGCACACTTCACATCTGAAATGTAGGGAAAAGAATCATCATGAGGGAGGCTGTGGTGTAGGAAATTGGTGACTGGTGTAGAGGGTTTCAAATGAAGCTTTTCCATATAAAACCAGTAAAATTCTCTAATAGGAAAGTTATGGATACAGCTGAAAGAAATATTTTACATCTTATGCCCCATGTGGGATGGAGATAGGTAGATACAAACAGGGCAAACCAGTCAGCCCAAGGGTCAGAACAGAGTTCTTATTTTGAGAGCTTGCCCACATCAAATTTCCTTGAAAAAGCGAATAGCTGTGGTTTGGTTTGCTTAGGGATGACACAAGTATTTACACTTGGTATGCCAGGTACATTTTCTGAACACTGATATCCAGTCTTCATTAATCAGACTCCGGGAGTTCTCATCAGTAATAATGGGATTCTGGATGCCATCTGCCACTGCACAGGAATTTTCTGAACCTAAGTGTAAAAGAGTAGTTCTTCCCATTACAGAACTGAAAAACATAATGCTAAGAATCCCATGTCAAAGGAAAAAGAGAGGTTGAGGGCTAAACATTGACCTTTCAGGACATGAAAAAGTTCGTAACAATCAAAGCCTGAGGAGGAATCCATACGTCTGCTTAGAAAGTAAGGCAGGAAAATGGACATTGGGTGAAGGGAAGCAAGGACAAGAGTCATCCATCTGGAAACAGAGTTATTCGATGCAGTAATCATGTTCCTTTGGCCCAACTCACACTCCTTTATATATGGGCTACAAAGACCATTTAAATTGCACAGCAGCTATACATATCACTTTAGAAGAGAAATGGGAAAAGGACACCAAGCTATCCCTCACCAGAATGAAGAGGAAACTTAGGTAGACAGGTGTACAGGTTTACAGTCTAGCAATACATCAATATTACCACTGCTACTCATAGTTTTGCAAGTTCAGAGCCTTTTTTCCACACCATGTGAAAAAGGTGAGAGGACTGGTAGAGAGTGTTCCCACAACCTCATACTGAAATGTGGGATTACACTTCATACTCCCCTCCTAAATCTCTACCTAAATCTCCTGTAACACGGAGGTGCTCCCTGGATATAGCCTGTCTGCTTGTTGATTTGTGCTAGCTTATACACTACCCCAAGGTTATCTGTGCAGTGTTGCAACAGGCTGCCCAAGGTCTGCTCTGGGACTAAAGTCAAGAAAAGGAATTTTTTCAGCCCTTGATGGATGATGATAAAACCCAGGATTTGCCAGCAACAGTACTTTTTCTGGAACTTAACCATCAGTTGCAGCTAACAAGACTCCAACCATTTTGCAGTTATTAATTGCAATAATTAATTTTGTCCAGATACAGTGAACTAAAGATATGTCAATGAAATGTCAGTGAAAAGAGGGTTCAATAGTATTTTTTATGACACCAGTACAATTGAAGTCAAAGTTAGGGAGACCCACAGTGTCATAGCTGACATTTGTGAAGCTGCTCGGGCAGATGTTTACCTGGAGAGTTGCTCTTTCACAGATGGAGGATGCAGAACACACAAGTGATTATTTCAGAGATCTTCTACAGCCATTTCAGCTCTCCTGGGTCTGAGATTTAAGAAAGAAAGTACTGACAGAGCTTGATGTGTGCAAAAGATTCCTTGGAGGTTTCCCTGTCTAA
Organism: Phaethornis superciliosus; assembly: GCA_023637945.1. Taxonomy (NCBI): domain Eukaryota; kingdom Metazoa; phylum Chordata; class Aves; order Apodiformes; family Trochilidae; genus Phaethornis; species Phaethornis superciliosus. Next base: position 57,256,683 of record JAJQWJ010000001.1, on the reverse strand, counting down.
CTCCTCATTCAGTCTTTCATGAGTCTGAACAACATATTCTGTATGGCATGTTGTTGGGGTAGGATTTGTAAAGGCTTCTGTGAGGAAGCTGCTCACCTCATCACCTCCTGTACAAGCAGTGAGTCAAGAATGAGGACTACAGTATGAGGGAGGATGGGGCAGGAATGTATTTGCATGTTCAGGTTATGCTTTTGGTTTGTTTTCCTAGGAGGACGTCCATCTCTGGCAACTGGAAGGCAAACACAGGTTCCGCGATGCTAGAACAGATTGCAATGACAGAGAGGTAAGGAAGAGGGTTTCAGGACAGTGTTAGCTTTTTTGGGGTTAGAAGGGAGGAATTGTGTCACAGATTTTGGTTGACTGAGAGAACTGGTGAGAGAGGTCTCCCGGGAGGCTAGATAAAGAAGTTTAAAAGACTGAGTGTTTCCTTAAAAAAATAGTAAGGGCACAAAGGCAAACTGTCCTATTTTGGAGAACAGGCTAGAAGTACAGCTAGAGACCAGCATTGCTAAATCATTAGATCTTTAGTGAATATAGCCACAGGAAACAAGACCAGCATACTAAGGTCAAGCACACAAGCACAAACATGTAGGGATAAAATCAGAAAGGTCACAGCACCAAACAAGAAGTAACAAGAAGTTATTCTAAGTACATTACTAATGAGAGGCAGACACAGAAAAGTGTTCTGCTTCTTTCAGTTGAAGTACTGGAAATTCTTCTTTGCATTAGTCTCAAAAAAGTAAAAGTGGACATGGGTGTTTTTTAATGAAGTTCTTCTCCTTGCTGAACAAGACAGAAAGAACTGCCTCAATCATCTTGCAGACTAAAATTTGCAAATGGTATTTCCATGTATTCAAATTACTGTGATATTTGCTAATATTGTCACTGCTTGACATTGTTGATTCATGATAACTCAAATTTTGCTGTAACTCCCAAACCTTATTCTACAGAATTGCTGTCAGTCACTTGCCCTTCATCCTATTTTTTAATGAGATTATTCATAGATTCATAGAATCCATAGATTATATATAGGCCCTCTTTCCTAATGAATCTAAGATTTTATTCATGTTATACCTCCAATTTGTCAGGATCATGTTTAATCTGACTCTGCCCAGGTTTGGGAGAAGACAGGAGATAGAGCATATTTGAAGAAAGATAGTAATGAGCTGGAAAGAGGCCAAAGGACAATAAAGAAAATGCTCAGAGAACAAAATATAATCAGTCTATGAGGAAAGAATGCAACACTTGCTTATGTAGTTTTCCTCCTTTTTTAGTTAGCAGGCCACCAATATTTTTCAAGTAGAGGTGAAGACTCATGCATAATGAATATATGACTCTTGTGCAGAGGTTCACTTTCCTTCGTTAGTTGTCACAGAGCAGAAGTTGTCACAAGCTGAACATGACTTCATCTGAAAAATGAAAAAATCCCAAAAACTTAAAGGGCATAAGCTCTAAAAATATGTAAAAAGCTGCTAATAGGTTATTACTCTTCATGTTACTTGTACAATAGTGTAAGACACATTTGGCTTAAATCATAGCAGAAAAGGCTTATTTGAACATTTGCTTTATTTCCTAAGGATATCATAGCACAGAAACGGATTAATTGGAGTAGATGGAGAAGCCTTGTCCTCTTTCAGAACAGATTTTGAAAAAAGTCTTCTCTTTTGGGTAACAGAGTTTTCCTTTCTGCACCTTTAGTTCTCTTGGGAAGGTAACTCTGCAAAACCCTCAATAGGATCGTGGGAATTGGATATTATTATGCATCCTGCTTGTTTATGACACAGCTAGAACTTCCATCCAGCCTGCCATGCTGCCCTCTGAAAGTCCATTTTATATATGTAGCACCACAGTTCACCATTTTAGACTTATCCAACTATATATGCAACAAATCCCATTGATATGTGTGAGAGTCATCAGTGCATGCAAAAAGTCAGGAGTGTGCTGAAATGCTCTGATGAGTAGGAGCACCCTGAAGTACATACTGTAATGAGTAGTAGCCCAAAGGATTGACATATTCAGGTAATACTAGGAAAAATAGCAGTAAATCCTCTACAGGTATAACCCCTGATGCATATACATAAATATGCTCTTCTGTCCCAGAGCACTTCTTTCCCATTCCAGCAGCCCTGGTGCCTCCCAGTGCTCACCTAGGACCAGCAATATTGAAGTCACATAGCTGTCAGGGTGTCTGCAATGGGCAGGAGTTCCCTGAGCCTGGCTGTGAAACCCAGACACCTAGGGAAGTCCTTCCAGGAAGAGAGGAGTTTCCTATGATGGTGCCCCTGAGTGTGGGGCCACAGCAGTGCCAAAGGGGGGCTGGCAGTGCCTGGATCCTGACAGGATGCATTATTCTCCTCCTTCTGACTCCCCCCCTGGTTCTCTCTTCCTCAGAGAGGCTGTGTTGAACGTGCTTGGTTTCTTCATTAGGGCTAAGAGAGCACTAGTAGACCTGCAAGCCATATTCTTGCTTCTTCCTGCAGACATTGTGTTCACACAGGCTGATCATTATATTGTCAGACTATGGGGACTCTGGCTGGCTTCAAGGATGTAAACTTGTCCTTTGGCCAGAACAGCTCTTTTCCCAGTCCCTGTAGGGTCTGCAAAATGTCACTGTTTTCACGAGACTGTGGCCTTCCCTCCCCTCCCTGCATCTTGTCTTAGCCCTGCTTACAGATCTGCTGTTCAGAGATTATTATTTTTATTGAAATGGTTGGGACTGCAGCACAGCTGCACAGGAAATAAAACCAGGCCCCCTCGTTCCCTGCTCCTTTCCACAGCAGGGGGATGCAGTCCCCCCGTAATACTCCTCTTGTTATTCTCTCTTCTCCTCCAACACCAGGATAGCTCGGGGGGCACCAACTCACGTTCCCATCCTGGGACAGGTGGAGAAAAGGGCTTCAGCCTGTAACTTCCCCTCTAACCAAGCAGTGTCTTGTCCATGTGATAGGACAGCCTGGATAGGACCAGGGGTGGGGGGGACAGAAGGGAGGAAGAAGACTATAAAAGGATGAAATTGTGACAATAAATTGTAAAAAGCAGGAGTCCCTGGGTTACAGATCAGGGAGGGAATGGCTACTCTTTGCTAAATTCTGCACTCCCTTTCTGATCCTATTCCAGCCTCAATGTGCAGGATATCTTATCAGGAGAAAGCTGCCTGCATAATGGAGAGGTTTCAGGCAAAGCCAATACAAACGCTAAGGGGCCAACACTACAGGGAGATGAAATGAGCTAAATATTTATAGCTTGGCTAAATTACAACCAACTCGAGATCTGATGTAAATACCAAGGAGGGAAATAAACATTTTAAGGTGGCTTTGAGGGCAGGATTGAAGCACTCTGACATTAAAGGAAACCTTAGGTGAGATTCTTTTTTTTTTTTTTTTTTTTTCCCCCCATCTCCTGTGCAAGGTAGGGAGGCAATGACCCAGCAAAGCATATGAAGTCTGTCTTATGATGAAAAGGGCTCCTGAATCTCTTTACCTTCCTATGGGCAGTGGGATGGGTGTCTGTATTTGGTGGGCTACCCAACAACAGCTAAACCTAGGCCGTGCTTCTGTGGTTTCTGCAGGTACAGACTCTGGGCGGACGCCTGCGCAGAAATGTTTGGAGGTCTTGACATCTGCGCTGTCAAAGCTGTCCACAGCAAAGATGGAAAAGACTATATCATTGAGGTGAGAGCATGGGGAACAGGGATGCAAGTGTCTCCTTTGGGAAGTATATCTGCAAACACGCTTCCTCAGAGTTCACATGCACCAGCGTGCTCCCTTAACCCTGCGTGCAGGGTCCATCTGTCAGTGCTCCTCTGTGCCCACCTGTATACCCCAAGCTGTGGCCCACTGATAATCAAGAAACTGAATTAGAGTCCCAGCTAAACTGGCAGACATGCAGTAAGGTGTAAGGGTTGATGTGCATTGGCCACCACAGCCTTCCAGCTGATAAATCCCTAGAGAACCTTAGGAGCATGGGACAGACGTGAAGCTGCCTTATTATCGAGCACATAACAGCCTGCAAGTGTTTCTGGAAATATCCAAAGTTTGGTGTGTCTCAGTGTATGATTGGCCCAGTACCATCCTTCACAGTCTAAGCACTTCGAAAGCCAGTGCATCTCTGGTAGCTGCTAGTAGGCATTAACAGCATCATGAATAAACATGCTCATATTCAGCCCATCCTGAATTCAGGTGCCAAATGATGCTAGTGCATTTGTCATGTTAATCTCCTCCCATTACCCACACAGAGGTCGACCACGTGATTCAGTCCATTAAGAATTCAGTCCAAATGGACCTGTCTTTCTCCCAGTCACTTTAAAGGGATCCTCAATAACAAAACTCCCAGCTGCCAATTTAGAAGAGTAAAATGAATGGTGAGAGTGAAGCAATAAGGTCTGTAAGTAGCAGGAACAAGTTAATTTAAAAAACAGGTGTATTTTCTAATATCTTTTGCCCAGACATAATTCATTACAGTAACAGACCAGCAAGACAAAGCACCACAGACCTACTGTAGGCAGCACAGAATACAAACTTTTGTGTTCAGAGCTGGAAGACTGTAGCTCTGAGAGCTAAAGTTCTACATGTTCCTCGCCAGACCAGGAGGCAGATGTGGGTGTGGGGTAAATAGCACACTCAGGTCATTCTAACAGGGCAGAATAGGAAAAGCTGGCCAGAAAATCAAAGTGGAAACTTAAGAGATGCTCTGGGGGAGAGAAAATCTGGCAAGTAAGCAAGTGCCTCTGTCACTATGGGACTCAAGAAAGCACAGCATCTGACCTGCTGTAAACTCTACCAACACAGGCCAGCAGAGGAAGATGAGCAGAGCCAGCCTATGGCTTCATGCAGGGGTGCTGACACACTGGAAAGCTATGTGTGGGAGAGCAGTCCCACCCGCTCAGGGTTGGGATGCTGATGAGAACCACATGAGCCCTCCAGTGACTGCACATTCTTGCATTATGTATCTGCTCCCCGGGGAGCTGTGACCTGTCAAAGGCCATGTGACACAAGCACACTGCCAGCAACAAAATGCTGGTGAGCCTCTGCCTTTCCTGAAGTGCTGGGACCCTGGCAGGTGGGTCTGCTCCTGTGTGCAATTCATTAGCACCTCAAAGAGCATCCTCCAGAGCAGACTGTCTGGCGGTCATGCACTTTTATGTTTATATGCACGTGTAGCTGGGAAAGGAAGGGCAAGAAAACAGCCTTGCTAGAGATGACTGTAAGGACATTTGGACTCTGTCCATACATGGTCAGACATGAAATGTGGATTTCATATCCCTGTATCTATTCTTGTCTATAAGCCTATGAACGTGCACACATGGCTTATTCTGTGCTTAAGGATTATATGCTTCTGTCTGAGTATACCTCTGCGTATTCACATCTGTCCTTGTGTGTGACTGACTGGATGTAAAGCATATCCATAGGATAACAGCCATCATCAGCTTGCACACAGCAAAATGCATACCAATATTTCTCTTTCTGAGACCAAAGTAAAAAGCAACAGATCTAATATGGTACAAATCAGAAGACACACATCAGCTTCAGAAGGGTCATGCTGAATTAGTGCAGTGGTGAACCTGATTGAGAGGCCTGATGTACCAACATCTAGGAAGCACTCAGATGCCAGGCTGATGCACGTTGTAGGGAAAGGAATAGAGTAATGCAATACAAAGAACAGAACAAAACTAAACAGTCACCTTTCGTGATTTATGCAGAGCTGAAAGAGATGCTGACAATTAATTCATTTCCTCCAGCCTACTTCCTGGGGTAATTTTCTTGGTCAGAAACTGATCGTTTATTTTGCTTTTTTCTTTTGATTGTGGGGAAAAAAAAAACCCACATTATTTGACCATGCAACAGTTGTATTTTTCTTGGTGAGAAGGAAAAGTGTGCTGTGACATTTTTACAAGAAAGCACACCTAAATGGGCTGAACAACTAAGGAATATGCACAATGCAATTGTAGGCAGTAATTAATTTTCGAAATGCAAAGCAGTTCTCCAGGAAAGATTCATAGAGGTAGTGATGGGCAGTTCTGTCACCTGAGATTTACCACAGTGGTTGGTTGCAAACAGAATCAGATTAACACAGATGAGTCACCAGCACAGCACAAGAGTAATCTTGCACTCAGGGTATTTGCTCTTACTTGAACTTCACTTTCTTTTCTTTTCCCATGACAAACAGCAGAATTTCCATGGCTTATACTGAAAACATTGAAGAAATCACCAGATTTCTTCAAAATTTTATTTTAATGAAACACCTGTGAATTTAGTGGTAAATGCAGGTACATTTTTTTCCTCTGCTTTAAAAAACTTTGTAACTTGAGGGGGATATTCAGCAAGAATAGTCAGCACTTGATCAGAAGGTCAGATCCTCAAAACACTGCAAGTCCAGTACCACTGTCATCAGACAGATTCTCAAAAGAGCTCAGCAGTATGTATGGTTTAATAATCTACACGCTTTTTTTTTTTTTTTTTTTTATCTAACCATTGTCCACACATCTACTAGGCTGACAAATATGGAGCAAGTGTTGGGCAAATAAAATGACCTATGAGATTTATTCTTCAGCTAAGCCCTACCTGCCATCCACTTAAGCTGTGTTATTAGACACACTTGCCATGCAAGAATCTCTGCCCATCTCTTCAGCACCGCCTTATCATTTCTTTTGATATGTCTAATCATCTGCTTCCTTCCTTCCCTAAAAATCACCTAACACTCTGCTCTTGAACATCAGAGCATGGAATAACAAGTCCAGCCTTCAGGCCTCAGCATCAGATAGGCACAGGGGGAGGAGCAGGATGGGGTTTTCCTGAGTCTCTTCTCTCCCCAGCTGCTTTCCGCTCCCTCCTCACACACCTTATCAGGCAGCAGCAGCTGCATCAGGAGCAGCCACTGACCTTGGGCAGCTACAAAGGCCAGGTCCATATGTGCTGATGTCTTCTTGTCTTGCCCAGATGTTCTGTGATCTCCCCAGGAAGAGATGAGTGCAGTCTGCCTGTGATTCACATATTCCGCTCAGCTGTTTGATTTATTTCAGCACTAACATTTGTATCTGCCCCATTGCAGAGTAATTCCCCTTTCCCAGGGGACAGGCAAGGTGGCATTCCACGTGCCTTTTCAGTTCAGTGTCAACCAGCTGTGTTGTTTTGCCCACAGAACTCACTGCCATTTTCAAAGGCCTGCCCTTTTACGTGTGCTTGTTCCCTTCTCAATCTGCAGCCTCCCACAGCTCATGGTCCCCTGCCAAACCCTACACAGCAGGACAGCAGATCATCTCATCTCTGGTGCACCTTCACTGCTTCAAGTGGGACCTGCTCCAGAGTTCATCCCCCCTTGTGCCTTTTATAAAGCAGCATCTTCCCTTTCCTCCCCAGCCAGTGTTGCCACAGAAAGAGGGGAAAACAGTACTTAAGATGGGGAAATGAAGGATTAGGGGTGTTTTGACCAGAGCTGTATCCCTGTTTTTCTCAGAGAGGTTTTCAGGAGCTTCGTTTGGCTTGCCGGGCTGAACGCAGAGCAAGGGCATCATCTGGTGGTCAGACAGGTCCCTCGCATGGTGCCCTGGCAGGGAGCTGGGACCTCTTTTCTCATGCCTGAACTGGAACTGTCAAATAAAATGGAAACGTTTTTAAGGTGGGAGTGGAGGGCAACCTACACAGGAACCTGCTGGATGGTCCCCAGGAGCCCCTGGATAGTGAAACACAGGTGGGAACAGGCTGTTCCCCAACACTGCCAGGAAAGAGCTCTGTTCCTTGCCTCATTTTTTAATAGAAGTGAACAGTGGAATGAAAAGCCTCTTTGTCTATTTAGCTGAGCACTGGCACCTAATTTTCAAACCTCCTTCTTTCACACCCTGGTTCAGGCAGGCTATGTATATAAACACCAACTCTATCTTCATGAGAACCCCACTTAAAACTTCCTGAGAAGCTTCTCTAGTGTTTATATGAGTCACCTATAGAAATTAATCCAAATTAATATTTTGCAAGACTAGAATACAAACTCAGTGAACCCACCTCACTGATTTCCACTACTTCAAATCTTAAAAAAAAAAAAAAAGGTGCAAAACTTTCCATTTCACTCCATGAGTGGACTCTTGCAGCCTTGACAGGGTGGAGTGCACTTCAATTGTTATCTGAGCTTGAGTCAGTGCCTTTTTTGAGCAATGCAGCCTTTAACTCTCCATTTCCAGGGGTTTTAATGTTCAGTTTAAAATAAAAGCAAAATAAAATAAACTATTCCAACCCTGATATTTTGGTACGATTACATTCACTCCAGCTGAATCTTAACTTCATCATAGTGTAGTTCTTCCTGTGGGATTTAGCTAATGTTTGGAAAGCACTTGATTTATGATGAACTGTTGAAAATTATGTTAAGGGATCCTAAACAGCTGAGGGTCTGCTGTGTTTTCATTACTATTGTTGTTGTCAGACCATTTCTTACCTCAAAGATTCTTTGACAATTCTTCTCCTATCCCCACAGTCCTGATTCTCAACTCATGTCAGCACAGTTGTAGTACTTCCTTGGGAAGCAGTCATACCACAACAGTATCAAAAAGACAAGCAGAGAATAAGTTTACTTTCCTGCACTGGGTGCTGTTGTTTCAGTGACATCCAATTCATTACACATCTGTGGTGTTTATTTCCCCCCTCAGGGTGCAGGGCTTTGCATTGATTAATCCCAAATGTTTCCTGGTTTCCTCCAGTCCCTGCTGCTCTCACCTCCTCAGGCTTTGGTACATGGTGATTTCCCTTCTCCCGTGGCCCTTTCTGCTGCAAATGACACCCCCAAATATTGAGACAATTCCAGAGACCTCATCCATGAGAGCCATCTCAGCAGGACGTGTAAAGAAGAAAGTTTATGTGTAGTTGATTTAGAAAGTCTCCAATCACCAGAAGTCTTGGCCTGGCTTCCAAGGTGCAAAGGGAATGGAGAGAAGGGGAAAGTACATGCCATTTCCAAAAAAAACTAAGAAAAATTCCACACCTAGGAAAACCAATCCTGTTTTAGCCTGGAGGGGAGTGTTGGCTATAGGTGTTGGCAAGGATGTGGAGACACAAAACAGGTTAATGTGAGAGATGAGTTGAAACAGGTATCTGTGGCCAGGAAACCTCCTTACTAATTGGTGTTTTTCCCTCCTGTGGCAGGTGATGGACAGCTCAATGCCCCTGATTGGGGAGCACGTAGAAGAGGACAGACAACTTATAGCTGACCTGGTTGTTTCCAAAATGACTCAGCTTGTCAGCACTGCTGGATCTACACCATCACCTCTGAGGCCTTGGGTATGGATGAACAGAGACCTTATGGCCAAGTTGTTTTCCTAAACTTTTTCTCTCTCATGTCTCCTTGTGAGTGTCAGGCAGTCAGACAACACAGAGATTTGAACAGTCCCATATAGGAGTGTATTGGATAGATTAATTCCTACTCTTCTAAAGAAGTCTCTCAGATTCTTTGAAGTGGGTAACCCTGAGGGTGAGCATCTCACTTCCTTCCTCTCCTTCCATATAACTGACATCACGGAAGTATTGTGGTCCATATATTTAGATATTCTGGCTTGTTAAATTCATAGTCACATTGAAGACAGAGATTTTTAGAGGTTCTTGTAATGCCCAACTTCATTTCCATCTAAGGCCATACCTCAGGATAGGTTTCATTCCAGTTTTTGCATTCCTGATGAAAATCTGTTCCTCCAAGAATGGAAAGTGGGAATCTCCACCAAGAGTTGTTCCTTACTGCAGCCTTTCTTCTCTGGAGATGCCCTTCATCATCTTCATCAAGAAGAGGATTGACAAATGCTGAGTTCATATAAGAATCTGTCATTTTTGCAGTTTAACTGCCCCCTTAGTGTTTCTCATTCATTTTGAGTATCAAATGCATCTAAGATTCGTGCCACATTTCCTAGTGGCAGTTCTGTATACATGAAACACACCAGAGCATCATCTCTGTCTGCAGGTGTATTTGCTGCACCTCTTTCAGTATCTAGCCATGCATGAGGGTTTGAGGACAACAAATAAATACAAAAGAAAGGACAGGAGATAAACAAGCTGAGGGATAATGTTGGCTGCAGTGCATTGGAACAGTTTCCATTTCCAGTTGAGACCAAAAAATGGTATAAAGCACTTAATGGATCTCAGCCTTTGCCATATGACAACCCATTCCTGCCAAACCAGGTCCCAAGAATGGAGTGTATTCAGGATAAGTCCAAAGCCAGTTTCATCTAGAGTGAGAGGGTAAACATTTAATAGACACTAAGAATGCTTTAAGGCAGGGAAAGCAATATGGAAAGGATAGGATTTACTCTGGCCAAAGTGGAATCAACAGCTGCCATCTGAAATAGCCAAGATATACTGTATGAACTAGGAGCAAAGGGGAAGCCAGAAGAAATTAAGAATATGGACAGATGCATCTGTTTGCTATGTCTGTGATATACTGGTACAGGACTGGATTGGATTGGATTACAACAGACATAGAATAGGGTGAAAATAAGAACAAAACAAGTGGTCTTGGAGGGACAGGATATCAAATTGAAAAGTTAAATAAGAAACGGTCTTCATCAAGGATATAACCTACAAATATGTACACAAAATCAAGAAAATTAAAACCACACATGTTAACTAGAGTGTTTTCCTATAAAGGCCTTGGTACAACAAACACTGCAGAAACTGCCAAGATACAAATAATAACATAATGCTATAGCACGTAGTTTTGGCACACATATGTGCAGAGAGAAACAATTATATGTGGGGCTGGTGAGATGCAGAACTAAAATTCCAGGTGAAGACTTACACAGAAGGAAGTAAAAAAACAATTCTGAATACAAGGACAGCAGTACTGAGTACATAGAAATATGGACCCTTGGATAACCTATGGGTATGCATAGAATATCTATATATATTATTGGAGCTGTCTGTACCAGTGTCTGGATCAAGAAAAACTGAGAAATTGGGAAACTGAGTGCAGAGCATTGGCAGAGCTGGAAGAAGCAACAAGTTATAATAATGTGAGACTATGGCTATCAAGAAGCAATTTAAAATAGCATCGTAGGACAGCAGTTCAAAAAATCTCCATCTCTGTAAGTGTCTGTTTCCTGGCACTGCAAAATCCAAGTACACACTTTAACCTAGCTTTAAGAAACACCAAGGTACAAATTCAGAAAGCTAGTATGTACCATTAGGCTTGATGACAATGGTACAATATATCCCATTAGGCTTGATCCCAAGAGACAGTTGGGATACCAAATCGTAATGGTATGACACAAGCAGTTATAAAATATGATTTTAATAAAATGAGAAAATTAATCAACTCCCTAGCATTAAAAGGAAAACTGTATGGATGCAGTGTGAGAGACCATTGTTTTCCAGAATGCATATATGAACTTCTGATCTGCTTCTAAGACAGAAATTCAAGAAATAAACTTATAGACCTAAGTGACAAAGTGATAGAGGATGTTCAAGACAAAAAAAAAAAAAATCTTCCAAATTTGGAAATCTGACATTTAAGAAGACCTTTATGCACCATCATTCAAGTAAAAACCGCAAATGTAAAAAGGATAGAAAACTATTTTGAAGAGCAGATAGAGCAAGGAAACAAATTATTTGAGCTCATCAGAAGATGGAACGTTATCAAAGAACTGGTGGGCTCTGTGGATCATCCAAAATTAAGAGAAAGAAGGAAAAACAGGGACAGTGTTGTGACTCCAGTAAATATAATTGCTGAATGTGGGAAACTTCTTAAACTAGATATATTTTTTTCCTGATCAGAAAGACAGGGGTAAGAACAGTGATAACCGATATTTTTAAAAATTATTAAGCCCCCAGGCCCAGATGGCTACATCCAATGAACTGAATTTAGGAAATGACTAAGCTGCCAAGAAAAAAATTTGCAATTTCATTAGAAACAGTTATTGCTCCAGAGGATTGGTATACAATAAATACAAAATATGTGTTTTAGAAGTTGTAAGAGTAACATAGAAAAATGTAGACAAGGAAGTCAGGGATCTTACATATTATCTCAGACAATAATTTAAAGAATATTACAGAAGACCAATAAACCAACAAAACCACAGATTAAAAGCATACACCACATTTATTTTTTTAAAAAAGAAAAATGTCCAATTAATTTTATTTTATTTTCCCCCATTTCTTTAAAAATTCTTTCATAAAGTAGTAGATAACAGGCAATCAGTCAAAATAATGTAGCTAGACTGTCAAAAAGCCTTAGGTAAGGTAGCAGACAAGAGCTATTAAAATAAGCAAGTAGGGAGGGGCTCCAAGGCAAAGTTTAATTGCAGAGCAGAAGCCTTGGTTAGCTGTAGGCAACCACAGAACTGAAGAGAAGATCTGATTCCCTTTCTTTGGCTGGTCTAATCAGGACATCTCACAGTATTACGGCAGTAAATTTCCACCAACACTGAGGCAAGGTTTAGTGTACCAAGCCATGTAGGATTGAAGTTGTGAATGGAAAATTCCCAGATTCTCCTCCCCATCCATTTGCAAGCCCCACATACACAGTGTAACAGATGGGCTGACAACCTCATCACCTTTATGTTAGACAGTTGGAACTTGTTTCAGTGTTTCTAACTATGAAACATTTCTTCCCATTTCCAGAATCACTTAGCTCATTCTTCTGACATTCCAGGAGCCTTGAAGACCCTTTTATCATTGTGTTCTCCATATAAATAATCCGGCATGTACCAACCTATCTGTCTCCAGCTTCCCCCGCTTTCAAAAACAATTTTGTGCAATAGGCTTACTCAGACTTTTGTTAACCTTGGACCAGCCCTCCGTGCAACAGTTCTGTGTTGCCTAATCTGTTTATTAAAATAGCTGTCAAAAATAAACAGTGAGAGAGAAGAAAGTGCAGATGGCACAAAGCTATTTGCATTAGTCAGTAGCAGGGATGGCAGTGAAGAACATCTGACAGAGCTATGTATGTTAAGTCACCACAACAGCAAATGAAACTCTACGTGGAAGACTGAAAGGTAAGCTAAACTGAGGGTAGAGAGAGGGAGAACATGATCTCTAGAACTTGCCAGGGGCATTACCCATGGCCCTTGAGAACGATGTCACAAAGAGGCTAACAAAAACCATTGCTCGGTATGTGGCTGTGTTGACAAGAGGGAAGCAGGAAATTAGGATGCAGGAGAAATGAGCTGGTGATGTATAGAGAACCCAGATACTGCTTCATCTGGAATAACATTAGCAGATCTGCCTCTGGTGTCTGCAGAAGGAATCACAAAGCTGGGAAAGAGAAGGGGGTGATGAAAACAATTAGGGGCCTGGAAACATTCCCATGCAGGGACCAATGGGATTCAGTCTCTTGGCTTTATAAAGGAGGTGAAGGAGAGAGAGTTCAGTAAAGGTTTGCAAAATAACAAATGGCCTAGTGAGGGCAGGCTCAGAAGGAAGCAGTGGAGTCAAGAAATGGGAAAGGCAGTGAGGCTGAGAATTGAGCAAGGCTCAAAGGGTCTGGGCCTAAATATCAAAACAGAGTATCTGGAACTTTTGCAAAGATTTTGTGAAGCAGATAATAAGCTTCATGTTTCAGGGCTGAAGCAGGCCCTTGCTTATTAGCAATCAAGAGAAGACCCCTCAGGGTATAGAGATGATTACTCCATAGATGTTTCCACGGTTCATCTGTCCTTCCTTTGAAACATCTGGTGCTGGCAACTGTCCCAAATGGGAGATGGGACTAAGAGACCCCCCCAGGCCTGATACATTTGGTAGTTTCAATTGCCTAAAAAACATTCTAAACTGTAACTTCATTGTTATTCCCTGCAAGCAAACAACTTCTGTGCTCTTTATTACTCAGCTCTCTGTTTTAATCCCATAAGAGTTTACCAGCCAGATGCTGCATGTGTGTGTGTATTTAAGGAACACTTCATGACTCCGCAGTTCCTGTATTACCTCAGGGCTTCTCTTTGGGGACTCTGTATTGACTGGAATGGCTTTTTTCCCCTCTAGCCTCCACAAGCTCAGCCTGCATCAATTAAATCTCAGATTGGACCTCAGCTTGGACAACTGTCCCAACCACGGCCTCCTCCCCAAGGTACAGTTCTTTGTGGTCCCTGGCAGTGTGGACTGTGAGACATACTGGTTTTCCTTCTAAATAAAAGCTATCAAGGTAAAGATTTTACTCATTGTTCCAATTCACTGAAAAGTAGACAGCAAATTCAGTGTGCTGTTAAAGCAGCTGCTGTCATATTCCACAGCAGCTCAGAAAGAAAGGTGAAATTTTTACTACAGATCCAGTTGACACACATGGTATGATTTAGCTCTGTGGGCAAGACTGCTTCGAGTGGCATGGTCAATATATATAATATATATATTATATTTCCAGCCAAAAAATGTATTTGTGTTTGCTCAAAGCTGTAGCAATACAGGTGCTAAGAAGTGACAGGAAGATGCTGATGCTGTCAGGCTTGGAACAGACTGACACAGAACATAACGATGCCAGGATCCTTAATCTTTCTGCCCAGGTGATACCCTGTCAGTGAGAGCACTCCCAGCTCCTGCTGACAGCAGAGGCAGGTTTGACCAGTGTGGTTAGTCAGAACAACAGATTTGGTTTACTGCCCTGATTTACACCAACATTAAGAAGTATAGGGCTGCCCAATAGGTACCCACACCACACCAACCTCTCAATTCACATAACCAGTAAGACCCTGCATCTTGCCACCTTGTCCTTTCCTTTCTCCACCCTAACTTCCTACCAAATTAACACCTTAACACAAATTACAATTTCCTCATCAGTGACATTTTTGCTGTATCCAAAATTTGGTATTTCTGATACCAAATGCATCTCTGTAATCTTGGCATTAGGCACTGTTACTCATACAATGATCAAGGAGCTGCTGGTCTCGCAGGAAATTACTCCCTCACCTATCTGAAGTTTTTTATCAGATAACTCTCCCTGTACCACCTGTGAAATCCAGCCAGCCCTCACAATGCTACCTGTAACTTCTGACAGCTTCTAACAGTGTTATCTGCCATGTCTCATAGTTTCTCATGTCACATCCAGTCTTCCACATCCTCCTCAGTTTAGAACTTGCTACTAACAAGGCTGAAGCCACTGCAGATAATGCTGGAACAGATGTATGCATAATGACAGGGTGCACAGTTTAAGATCAAAATGCTAGGCCTATGAAGGGACTGCTGACCTAAACCAGCAGATTCAATTCAGCTTTTATTGTCTGCAGAGAGTTGGGTCTCCAGTGACTCTTCCTTCTCAGTGCTGGTAGTTCTTGCCAAGGATGAGAAATATTAGTTGCAAGGAAAACTAGAGCATGTTGAAGTGACTCCCTCTGGGGAGAGTAACAGGGGCTCTTTAGTGCTGAAGGTGGTAGGGAAATGGACTACTCTAGAGTCATGGAAATGACACCAGTATTAAACCTATAAAAGAGGTTGTTCTTTATCCTTTTGCATGAAGCTACTCCAAAGAGTCTCTCCCCTTAGTAAAACCCATTCTTCCATATATAGATGCTCCCTGCTTGTTCACCACAGGCACTTCCTCACGTTCATACACATCCTTTTCAGGTGGACCACGCCAGCCTCAGGGATCTCAGTCCCCACGGACAAACGCACCCCCACAGCAGCGGCTCTCTCCCCAAGGACAGCAGCCTCAGAGTCCCCAGTCCACATCACCTCAGCAGCAAAGGTCACCTGGATCTCCACAGCAAGTCCGATCAGCAACTGGGTCCTCTCCAGTCCAGGCTTCCAAGGCAGGAATGTTTCCTCCACAGCAGCCAAGACCTCCTGCTCAAGGCCGGGCTCCTAACCAGCCAAGCCCCACTGAAACGTCCAAGCAGCAAGCCACCCCACACCCACATCTCAAGTAGGTGCTCTGTTAAACTGCTGATACTTACAGATACTATAAAAGACTGGCCAAAAAGTACCCTGACCTGATATGGAGAACATATCACCTGTTGTCAGGCAGGGGGAGGGACAGAGGTCTGGACAGCTGTCAGTGCCTTCAGAGGGTATGGGATAACAGGCTGCCATTGACCTTTTGATAGAAGAGCAATTGCACTTGAAAACCCTAAGATTTCATACTCTTGCTCTTCATTGTTAATTGTGTGCTCTACCCCAGACATATCAATGCAACAACTCCCTTCCCAGCAGGGCATAAACTCCTTACAGGCTGTAATCAGCATATTGTGGGTCAGCACACTCAACAAGAATCATTCCTGACTGCAGGAGGTCCCCACAATTTACACAAACTTGAAGAAATCACATAAAGTTCTCTAGCAGGCAATGTTTTCCAACTGGGGGCAAAAAGGCAGCGAAGAGAGTGAGGACAGGAAGTAGAAGTGTCATTACTCAATATATAAAACTCTAGATGGTGACTGTATGTTTAAGTGTTTTTCTGGAGCAGAGCACACCACTGTATTACTGTGGATCTTTTGTAGTAGCCTTTGTTGACACCCTTCATGGAGCACATCTGGCTGGAACCATGGCAGGAAAGACTGGCAAAGCAATGGTTTTTGTTGACATAAGAGAAAACTGGTATGAACAGGCCAAAAAAACCATATAGGATAGGAATCAGAAGACAGTTTCTAGGCAGCAGGGGAGTGATGCTCTGAAACAGGCTTTCAGTGATGATTAGCAAGAGCAGCATACTTAAGGATCAAAATGTTGGTGCTAAGGACGCAGTCACCACTAAACATATTTTAAGTACTTTAATTCAGAGTTTGGTCTTGCCCTGAATGCCTAGTGCTGATGAGGAGAAACCATTCACTGAAAAATCAGGGTAGCAGGGAAAATTGGGAGATTTACTTCAAAATCACAGACCTGATACTAGCAGATATACACCCAGCAGGAGCTGTTTGGGCAACAGAAATATTTGTGTAACACAGCACGGAGCAGAGATGCCAGGGAGAGTAGGCAACAGCATGCATTGCAGGAGACTTGGCTACAACTTGCCAAACCTCTCATGCTCTCACATCTGAGATGTGACCATTATTTGCAGTATGCCTGACGAGAGACAGGTGACCCTCAGTATGAATCCATTCTCCTGTATTAGCAGAAAAATGACTTCACTGTTTCTACAACAGTTGCACCAAACAGAAATTCCATACTTTTAGCTGGATGTTTTCACAAACACTCCCAGGTCTGGACAGTGATATTGGAGCTACTTCCCCATACTCCATCCTCTTTCACCTCTGCCTCCCCTGTTCCACCATGTCAGCATATGAAGATTCTCCTCACTAACGTCTCCTTTTATCCTTAAATTTGTCTGTGTCATGGAACACAGAGCATCAGTAACTATCTTTGAACTATCACCTTCTGCTGCTGAGTCTCAACTGTGTTTTCCCTTTCAGCAAATCACAGTCCCTGACAAACACCTTCAACATATCTGAATCATCTCAGAGGGGAAATCCCAACGAAGATGAAGCAAAAGCTGAGACCATCCGCAACCTGAGGAAATCATTTGCTAGCCTGTTTTCTGATTAACAGCCCTGCAGCTGATCTACCCTCTTATCAGCCCTCACTCTTCATATCAACATACCTGATGTCATCTTGGAATACCTTCAGTAGTACCCAGTGATTTACAACTAACAGCTGGGCAAAGGGAATTTAGAAGACTACAGTTGTTTTAATACAAAGAAAATATTCTAATAATGGTCTGAAAAGTGACTGCACAAAAGTGGCACTATTTCATTGGGGTTTGTGCATAAGCAGAACCCCATCTGTTCAAATGACTGAGCTGTAAAGCAAATTCTACTCTTGCTAACCCCTGTGGAGTCAACACAGTTATGACAGTGAAAACTAGATTTCCATTTGTATATAGTCAATGTAATTGCTAACTCCCAACTTACTGAATCCTTGTTGAGGTCAAGCAAAAAAAAAGGCTTATTTCAGAAACAGATGTGCAAAGATGGAGTCAGGAATAAGTATTCATTGACCAACACAGTCAGCATGCTCGAGCATGGAAACACAGTGAACTGTGGAAGTTGGTGTTACCAACTTTATTTATAAAGTCACTTTTCAGAGCAAAACTACATTGAAGTTAATTACGGTACCAGACATCAGTAAGCACCAAAGATCACATGAGCAGGTCATCCAGCTGGACTGCTGGTTTGTTCCAGATCACTCTGCTTGTAGCTGATAAAATGTCTGTTTCATGCCTTGCATTTATGTCCCCTGCACGTGATTCCTGAGTTCTGAGAGAAAAATGTCATGTTCTAACCCTGTACCCTTAGCTCAAAAATAACCTGAGAAACGGGCCTTCCACACAAAAAAACAACTTCTTCCCCTGCCCCTGGAAACACCAGAGTTCACATTCACAGTTCACACGAATTCCAGACAAAACCCAGCTAAACTCCAAGCACTTTGGTGACTTGGTCACATCTGGCTAAGTACGTCCCCCAGGAACATGCTTAATTAATAGCAGAGCTGATGAAGTGCACATATTTGTGTGCTGAGTGTTCCATAACATCGAATGGAGAGAGAGATGGAGTGAAATCCTGTCTCTCTCTCCTTGAACTCCCATTGCCTTCAGTGGGGTGAGTGCAAAATGAATGCAAGGTGACAAACCTGCAGCAGAACAGAACAGGAAAACTGTCCTTCACAAATAAGATGAGCTGGGGTCCATCCAGAGACACCAAGCCATGGGAGGGCATGTATGAGATTGCCCCAAGCAGGGCATGATCAGTATTAGTCCTCCCTGACCACCCTCAAGAATTATTCTGGAAGAAAAGACAGAGATGGATCTTTGCCAGGTGTTTTTCCTCTAACCTGTAATGCCCAACAAAGAATGAAGCTGTGTTTGAGCACATATACCAGAATTGGGACATGGCAAAGACCAGGCATGACACAAGCTAATGCACGATTCAAAAAAAAAACAAAAACAAAAACACAAAACAAAAAAAAAACAAACCAAAACCCTCCCTAGGTAAATCAGTGCACCTACAGCTATTTCTACCAGCTGTGAAAGTAACTCTTGCTAGTTCTGTTTGTAACATACCTAATCCAGGCAGCACCAGTCCCCATCTCACCTTCTCAACTTCTGTCAAGTACTTTAGTAACAAGCCATGCATATAGCTTCAGTGAAGGACATTTGGCTTTGTGTTTCCCTTAGCAACTTCATACTGATGACTCTTAGCAATGCCAAGGGAGGCAGGGAGGTCAGTAAGATAAACACACCTGAGCCAATGGCCCAAATCGCTGTCTCACTTAAAAACAGAGAGCCCCAAAGCAGCAAAAGCAACAGCAGCATCTGCCATCCAGAATTTTATGATTCACTGGTGGGAATAAAGCCAAACAAGCCATTCCTTCCTGCACAGCACCTGTAATGAACATCTAAATTCAATGCAGTCATCTGGACCTTGTATGACCTATCCCTGGAGCAGGCCTTTACACATATAATGGCTTTTGTGACCCGTGCACTTCCAGGAAAATAACAGCAAAGCTTTTCCAGCTTAGAAGACTCTCAAGAGACTCATCTGGATCAACGATTTATACCTCAGATTAATTATTATGGAACCACCCTATTCCCTCATTGGGTTTTTTTTTCAGTTCTGTGTTGTCTTTTCAGGTATGCTAAACAGTTTACAACGTAGCATCATAAATACTTCATTGTCTGAGGGAAAAAACAGACTCTGCTCTCTTGCTGTCTTCAGAAGCAATAAAAGAGTGACAAATGGCCTTGAGCAAGCACTGTTCCACTGGCAAGAACAATAGCAGATTAATCAGCTCCATTATATTGAGAGGAGGTAATACAAACCTGGTGGGAGAGGGTTTCCTTCTGTCACACTTCCTTCAGCATGGTTTATGCCTTTCCCTACTAAATAGTAACCAGAGATGCAAAAGACAGAAGTTTACCACCAGAATCCTCAATTGCTCTGTCCCCTAAATGCTTTTACATCTCTCTTACCAACACAACTCATACAAAAAAATAAGTAACTGGAGACCAGTATGGTATAACCCCATAAACTGACCCCAGTTCATCACTGAAACCACAACAGTTGGATCACTTGCTGATGCTGCACTTGAACACAGCAGGGCTGTCCTCCAATGGAGCAGAGTTAACAGGATAGCAATGTTGACCTGACATCCAGCAGTGACTCAGATCTCTTCATTTGCCCACAGCTCCCAGCCGTTGTCTTTCACAGGACAAGCAGACACAACAGCATCTCTCCTCCTCCTTGCTCCAGTTTGCAAAAACAAGCAAAAGCAACACACTCCCATCTTCACTTGGTTATTTCTATGGTTCCTGAAAAGCATTTCCAAAGTTCTATCCATAGAACTGCTTTAATGAAAATACTGATGTACCAAAATGAATCAAAATAATAAAAACTCAATACCTACAAATGTTCCAACAATACACTTCAATCTACAACTATAATGCTCACATACTAGTTGCTGGGCTAGCAGGAGAAGTACAGATACATCAGGATATATTTAGGTTATCACCTGTGATGCAGGGTTTCTACTCCAAAATCCCTACAATCTAAGAAAGTCAGAGGGTCAATACAAGGAGCATAGTCTCCATTTTATGAATGGGGAACCCAAGAAGTACCTAAATACAACAGCTGAAATTAAGGGCACTAAGGAGGCAGTGGACAAGCTGGTGAATAAAAGCCACATTTAAACCACAGGGCAGACATGTCCTACAGCATGCCTGGGAATATTTGTCACTCAGTTCTAAACACCAAGCACCTGATCAGACTCTCCCTTTTGTCCTCCATGCTTCAGGGGTTTTTTTGACTCATGGAAGCCAGGAAACATGAACAGATTTGTACATTTGGACCCCCCCAAGAAGAAGCAGAGAGACAGCTAAGACACCCACCTGGAAAATTAACTTGCATTTTACTCTTCAGATACAGGCGAAGAAACTACTTGACTTTCTTGTAAAATCTAGGTGTGAAATTTCAAGAGGAATGTCACTTACTTTCCCATGCAACTAGAAGTCTTGTATAAAGCTGAAGTTCAGAATAGCTGTCCTGCTCTAACACCACCAGAGGTATTTTCTTCTCTTTCACTGATCACAGGCCTTAACATTCTGCACCTTACCCAGCTGCTTCATGTCATTAGCCAAAATTTCAAGAATTAGATAAAACAATAAATAGAAAAGCCAAGGACAATAGTTCCAATTTCCAAGTGACAGTAGCAACCCCTACAGTGCTGGATACAGATGAACAATACAGGTGAGAAATGCCCATCTTCAGCCAGGTCATCTTTTGTGATTTCTCTTCTATAGAGTTTGCGAACAACAATGCTCATAGCTGGCTTAGAAACTGATGAAAATAAGCAGATGGTTTTCAAATGTTTCCTCTGCTTTGTATTTTCATTTTACACTGCTGGCCCCAAGACATTCACTTTCATATTTCAAACCCATTTTATGGATACAGGAAACTACTAATTAGGGAAATTGACAGTTCAGGTAAAATCAGGTTCCTTTATCTTTGACTCATGATACCTTTACTAAAATGTGAAGAAACACAGAAAGTGAAGGGATATCTTTAGGTTACTTAGTGGTATATCTGTAAAAAGGCTGAATTAATTTATTAAAAAACAAATGTTTAAATGACAAATGACATAAACACAACCTGTGGCATTAGCCTGGCAGAAGTATGATGAGGTTGTCTTCATGGCAGAGAAGACTCAACTCCAGAGCAGCATGGGACATGCCAGCAGAGCAAGTTATGTGATTGTCATCAAAGCACAGGTACTATAAGTACCATTAGCACCACAAAATTAATGTATCACACACACAGTAAGATAAGTGTTCCCAGAAATACTTTGAAAAAATTGAAAGAAGCTATAAATTGTCAGTTAAAGCTGTGGAACCTTATATGAATTATATGGATTTCTGAGGGGCAAGACTACAACACTGCAAATTTCTCTTTTTCTTTTTGTAGTCAGTGGAAAAGAAAGAATCACTAAGCTCTGAGAGGCTTAACTATAGACTCAAGTGAAAATTCTGTTGGAACAAGGTAATTCAAACAGTGCAGGCAAGTGTTAAAAATTAAGGCTAATTTTGACATAGAAGGGAAACCACTGTCCCCCAACTCTTGTCAATAGATACTCCCGAGTGTTAAATCATGGCAGGATTTGCACTGGCATGCCATTTCTTTTAAGCAGAAAAGGCAAGAAAGAAGAAATACAACTTTTGACAGCAAAATAAAGTATTTTACTTCCACTGGTGTTAATGGCAAAACTTTCTGACTCTACTGAAGTTAACTGATTTTTATACAAAATGAGAAGATGAATCGCTGAAAAAGCACACAAGAATTACTGACTAAATAGCTTGTATTTAATAGGAAATGTCATTCCATTTCCACTTCTGGAATTTCAAGATTTTAGAAATAATACCAGCTGTCACAACAGTCATCAGTACCATTTACACATGTAAAGAAACACTGAGATCAATCCATCTTGAAAAAAAATAAGTAAGAAATGAGAAGTTCTAGCAATGTTTAGTCATTCCAGTCTTCCTTTAATTGAGTTCCAGCATCAGTCTGCAGATTTCACAAGGAGATTTGGTTAATAACAGTGGTCTTGTCAATTGCTCATTAGTTGATAACATTTGAAAGGTGCTTATTCAACACACCTCCTCTTGGCAAGAAATATTTTGATACTAAAGTAATGGAATTAAATGGAATTTACTGCAGTAAAGTGAGAACTCATTCTGCTTCTCCTGTGATACTGTTTCCATTGCAACCTATTTAATTCCTTCAGCAAGTCAGGCCTGAGGAAAGGTTAATTTTTGCACCAGTTTTAGTTCACAGTAAATATAGCCATGTACTACAGCTCCTTATTTGTAAAGTCAAAGAGAAAGACAAAAATTTTGCTGCTGGTTCTTTGTAAAATTGTTCTGCTTCTGTTCAGAATTCTGAGTTGCACCGTAGCATGACTTTACTCAGTTTGTAAAAGATATTGATTTGTGTTCTAATATTTCCATTGTAAAGAAAATCCCTTCCCTGTATTCTTTGTGTATTAAGCAACAATACAAAAATGCTTTTTACCTAATAAAACATTAAAGGAAGAGGGAAACATTATCTTTGACATTTTCTACAAACTCATATCTACCGTAACAATGGTAGCATCCTATTCTAGATAGAACACGGTAGATATTTTTGTTAATAAAGATTATTAGCCACATAGATTTGAAACATCGTTTTTCCTGGCAATTTAATAAAACTCTTCAAATAAGACAGATAAGGATAGGGTTTGCATTTAAAGTGCTCTTTATCTGATGCAGCAAATAGTTGGCTGGTCTCCTTCTGGTCTCTAAGTAGCACTTCACAAATAATTAAAGGGGTGGGAAGCAGAGCAACATGTTCTAAACTGTAGCTCTTTTTGAAACAAACTCTAGTGCCAGGTGGTACAGTACTACCAGAGCATAAAACAAACCCAGCCTTTCTGGTGGAAACATGCACACCTGGTTCTTGCCACAATGTGAAGAGAAGGCAGATGTTAGTGCCTGGGATTTTAAATCTCCTGCAGTTAGAAAGCAAGCTCGGGGACTAGAAAACCCAGAGAGAAAAAGCAGCAATCAAATGAACGCACGGCGAATGTCCATGGGGCGGCCTCGGCTGGGTCTGGGTGTAAACCTGTCATTGGGACCAGCTCGTCCTGGAAGTGTAGGATTTGCTCCAGGCAAGGAACCAATCGGATCAAAATGTGGTCTGAATGGAGGAAATTGGCCTGGTGCTTCTCCTGAGCCAGGAATGAGCGAGTTAATTGGGTCTCCAGCATACGGAAGTGTTGGTCTCTCATCATATTCTCCACCAATGATCATTGGGGGATAGATTGGGTTTGATGGAAATGGGTTGGGAGGAAAAGGATTAGGATAGAATGGGTTGGGATGAAAGGGGATTGGGTGAGGTGTAGGGGGCAGAAACATCATGTGTCTCCATCTCAAGGCCTCTTTCTTCTGTTTCAACTTTTTCTTGTATAGCTGCAGAGAGAAATAAAGGCATTTTAAAGCTGTGCAAGAGCTTTGTGCTCCAGCTTCAGCAACTGCATTCAGTTCTGCAGCACTTCTCAGAACAGCACTCCTCATCAATCTCAAAACCCAGAACAGGCAATTCTGCCTGCCAAAGACCAAACACAGCATCTCTGGAAGACCCCTAACCCACAATCTGAGCATGCATCACATAACTTGATGCTGTTTTTTCTTACTGTGACCCAAATTCAATATGTATTCACAAATACCACACTTTAACTTGAAGTTACTGCCTCCCCAAGTCTATGTTTCATCCTTAGTTTAAGGAAACAAATTTCAGAGAGGTTATATTTAAAAGCCACCTACTTCTTTCCAGTCTGTGTCACGAGGCCTTGCAATAGGATCTACAAAAAGAGGCAAAACATTAATATAATTCTTAAAAATAATTTGAAAAATAAATATTTAAGTAGCATGCATAACACAGATACCCACAGCTCTGTCAGAACTTGCAGAACAATCAAGGGACTGAAAAACAGCTTGAGTTAATATGTTTTTCATAAAGATAACACTTCTTAAAAAGCTCCAGGTAATGTACTTGCACACCTATTCAGGATAAAGCATCACGTCCACAAGTTACTAAGTAGAGAAAGCCCAGAAGCACCGTCTCCATCTTTGACAGCACTTTCCTTATCACCTTATTTCTTCAAACTCTTGTGAGGAATTATTGGAGGAGTATCTCTTCCCACCACTTCCCAGAATCTGCAATAGCTGGTACATCAAGGTAGCCAGAAAATCAGGTGGAAACAAGGGGAGTCTGCATCACACAATGCTAAGAAACATATGGTCCAGTAGTAATGGCATAGCAGACTGCCATTAGTTTTCATGGCAAAAAAGCAAGCCTCCACCCAAGTTACACCTGACCAACTGTACTGCTTAGCATCATAAGTGAGTGCATTTTCCAAGCGTATAAAAATCAGAAGTGATTGCCTGAGCAGCCTTTTATCAAAATATGTCAGCCCTAATCCCCCTGTACATGCAGGAATGTAATGAGAAAAACATGTGTCTCAACATTACCTCGGAAATCTCTCAGATACATAAACCTCCAGAGCAGCTGGTCATTTGAAGCTGTGTAAAGGTCACGGCAAACAGCAGAAAGAGAGATGAGTGAACGCACATCCAGGAGTCTGAAAATCCGAAGCTTGAGCTCAAGAGGAAGGACCACTAACCCAAACACATCTGGCAAGTTCAGAGCTACAAAGAAAATAGAAGCATTACCTAAGTGGTGCAGAGTTTATCTCTAAAGACCCTAAAAGAAAGAACGGAAATTATAATCTTCCCCTTAAATCATTTGCCTTTGATGCCCGAGTTACACTGCTTTTCCCGGAAAGTCTTGTGACGTGACTTCTTATAAAACACATCACTTGCAACTCTTAAGTACATTAGAGAATGCACAAAATAGGGAAAATTGCACTCCATACTGACCACTATTGGCCACTACATGCCTGAGAAAAATTCCACCCACCTAACTATGTTTATAGGCCACAGAACAAAGGAATAGAGAAAGAAAAAAAGACCTGCCCAATTTCACAAGCCCACAAAAAACACAAAGACCACGCTTCACATAAAGCCTTCCAATACTGAAGTCTAGAGGAAATATCATTGAACAGTCTTCAGAACAGAAAGCTGAGACCTTTTATGGCAATACTTATGTAGAGAAAGTCTGGCTTCCTACTGTACCACAAACACCAGCTTGGGTTACTTCCTACCATCCTTTCCAAGCCCTCAATTACCAGTTACTGAGAAGATCATTCCTGGGGTTAGACTTCCAAATATGATGCTATATAAATTTTCCTGCTTTGACAAAGAAATGGATCAAAACTACAGAACCCCCACCACAAAATTATTGTGGTATGATTTTCAAAATACTGAGTGTGGAAAACAGTCATTCCAGTCTCTTAAATGAGAATACAGCAAATAAAAATTAAAACCAGGAAATAATTAAAATCTTCAGAGATAAAAATATTCATACAATCACTTTGGAATGTATGAAATACTTTATGTTTAAGCTTTCTATATCCATCACTGAACAGCTGTTTCTAACACTTTTCATTCCAGGCTTTAGATATACCTCCTTCCTTCCATACTCAAAAAATAAGTATCAGCTCTAATTGTAAATACTTTCTCTCACCTTGTCGGGCAGCAGCCAGGAGAGAGTAAACCAGCTGGTCTTTAAAGAGGCGAGATAGTTTCTGAAGGTCTTTGTAAACACCTGCAACCTTTTCTACAAAGAAGAGAAGTAAAAGGCTTAACTTCAGAGAGCTATAATGCAAAAACTGTGTAAAACCAAGAGAACTATGGTCTTCTTCTAACAAAACATTAATCTGCATGTAATCTTGATAGAAGCACCTCTTCAGCTACAGTGTAATAATCATGCAATAACTACAGTTCATAGAATCATAGAATTGGCTGGGTTGGAAGGGACCTCAGAGATCATCAAGTCCAACCCTTGACCACTACCGCTGCAGTTACCAGCCCATGGCACTGAGTGCCACATCCAGTCTCTTTTTAAATATCTCCAGGGATGGAGAATCCACCACTTCCCTGGGCAGCCCATTCCAATGTCTGATCACCCTCTCCGTAAAGAAATTCTTTCTAATATCCAACCTGAACTTCCCCTGGCACAACTTAAGACCATGCCCTCTTGTCTTGTTGAAAGTTGCCTGGGAAAAGAGCCCAACCCCCCCCTGGCTCCAGCCTCCTTTCAGGGAGTTGTAGAGAGCGATGAGGTCTCCCCTGAGCCTCCTCTTCTCCAGGCTGAACACCCCCAGCTCCCTCAGCCTCTCCTCACAGGACTTGTGCTGGAGTCCCTTCACCAGCCTGGTTGCCCTCCTTTGGACCTGCTCCAGGACCTCAATCTCCTTCCTGAACTGAGGGGCCCAGAACTGGACACAGGACTCGAGGTGTGGCCTCACCAGGGCTGAGTACAGGGGCAGTTCCATAGTGAGGTCAGGCCCTCCTTTGGCCTTAAAAAGCACCATTAAGAGAAGTACTTAAATACTTAAAAAACAACTGACTGAGCTTCCTCTGTCAGATTTCAAAGCTCATGTGTAACACGCAGATATATTGTAAATGCTTGCAATATTAATTTTTCTGAAATATTTTTTTTCATGTTGTTCTCTAAAGAAACAGGAGTCAGAAAACTCCCCTGCTATACATGACACACTGCACTCTTCAGTTATTCTACTAAAGCCTTTCAACTAAAATTATACATCAGCAACTGGGGGCTTCCCATGATACACTGTAGGACACCAAGTCAACCTCGACTGTCAACAAAGCAGTGCATGCATACTTCAGGGAACAACAGCCTAGTTGGGTCTGTGCTCACAAGGATCCACACCTATCTGCTCTTGTTCCCACCATAGTTTTCCCTCCAGTTTTGGCATTCTGGAAAAAACGTGTGATCAGCATATCTTCTCTGACAAAAAAAAAAAAAAAAAAATTATCATGTTCCATCAGCTTCTAAAGTCCTAAACTGCCTGGGGGGCAGAGGGTTGGTATAACACTTTCATTGCTGAATCACAGAGATTCATACATATGCTTAGGACTTCACAAATAACAGGCATATGGGCCACAGGCTGACTGGCTTTGCAGGGTTTTTTCCTTAGGCAGTTATTCCCATATATTCAAACTCTTTCAAATGCAAAATGTGAGTAAATGACTACACTATGAATTCCTTTTACCATAAAGCTGCTACTCATCCAAATGGTAACATTTTTATTCTTTTTCACTCTTCTTTATCTATTTGGTCCTCTATTGAAGTACATCCTTCCTTATTTTTCAGTTTACTACTATAAATATCATAGCTCAAACATACCTGGCTCCTGAAAGCAAACAAAAGATGATGGCAATAGCTGTATTCTCTTAACACCTTTAATCTCTTTGTTGATTTTTAATGTTGCTGCAAATAAAAGAAAAAAAATAAATTTTTAAAACACTCTAAGAGATGACAAAGGTCACTTCATTACTGTCTTACCCTTCAAAGGTGTTTTACTTTCCTCTCTTACCAGACTCCCTCTAGGAAAATACCCAACTAATAATCATGGCATAATCAGTTACAAGTTTAATAAATAAACATTAAAATTTTAATCAAAGTTCTCTTGAAATTAAAACCAAGTCCCAACTCAATATTGGTTCTGCAAAAATGTGGAATTGTTCAAATGCTAAATAAAAATAAAATTTTCAAAAAAAAAAACCCCGACCAAAATTACAAAAAACGAAACAAAAACAAAAACCCACCTAGTGATATGGTGTCAAAAGCTAGACTTCTCTAAATTTTCTGAACTGAACAGCTTAAATTAAATACAATATTTGATACCATACTTAAACTGTTAGTGTGCTACAGGAAAGGTTACATATTAAAGCTAAAGAATATATATACTGGGAGTTGTTTATAAGTCTTGCAAAGCACAGGCAACAAGACAAAATACTGTAGCTGGAGCAACAGTTCCATCATCCAGCTCCAACATCTACCTTTTTAAATGTCTGGCAATGTTTACCAGAGTTCCTATGAAATCAGAGAAGCAGCAGAGTTTTACAACATTGCAATGAAAAGGCCAGCTGAATCCCCTAAGGACTGATATGATTAGAGTGAGGAAAACAGTTAACATGGAGACAGGAAATGCCAAGAATATTCAGCACCAAGAAGTGGCATCTCTGGAAGCTCAGCAACCTGGATAATAAAGGTGCAGTTCTGAATGTGCTTTTATGCACTCTGTTTAAGTTTTCTCTTGCTAAACAATGATGATATTTAGCAATGTACAAGTTTTTAGGATAAAAACCTGACCAACTTACCATTTATAGCAACAAGTTCTCCCAAAGGCACACAAGTCAAACCAGCAGAACCTTCTTCACAAAGGGGATGTGTGTACTGTAGTTTATAAACACCATTCCCTCTCCACTTCTCCGGCATGGACACTGCCTTGGCTTCTGTTCCCTAAAACCACAGGGATAACACATTGCCATACTTTAGCCATGTTCCAAGACTGAGGGGTGAAAAAAAGAGAAATAGGGTAACAAATGCCAGCATGATGCTTGCAATTCAACTTTTATTTTAGCACCAATGCACATAATTTCACTATTTTATACCATTTTCACTAAACAGACAGCAAATCTAAGGTGAAGTTTAGTTATTTTCTGTCCTATCCCAATTGCTGAGAGGAAAGGTGCTTGAGTGAGCACTCATACCTATTTCTCTGAGACATTTTATTCTGTCATTCCAGCATTCTGACAGCTCCTACACATATGCTGATTCGCTGCATGAAAAATATCTTACTGCACATTTTCTATGAACTTACAATTTCTTGACAGGACTTGAAAATCACACCTTGAAAGTAACCTGAAAAGTCTGAGTAGACTAACAATTTTCTCTTTCAATTTCAGTATAAAAAGGCTCAGATGGAATCATGGAGGGGGATACAACATAACCATAAATACTAGTAGACTCTTTTTACCCTTAAATCTGCACAACAGTTATCTCTACTTCCAAGCCTACTCACTCACATAAACTTTCTTCCCAGTGGCAAATGTATTCTTCATACAGTATTTCAGGGTATAGGAATGCAGTTAGCTTCGAGGATTTACTAAATTAATGCTGGTCAAGCTGACACTTAAACTGACCCCCCCTCACGTGCTAAGTCAGCCTTACAGAAAAAAAAAATTAAACACCTGTCTTGAGGGCAAGTCTTTTTTTGCATGTTCACCACATAGTAGCAAATACATAATGCAAATCTGAAAATCTAAGAGGGAAAGGTGAATTCACACATGCTAGGAAGGTCCTGCCACAGGTACTCAAGTACAATACCTCTGTAGGTTAAGCAGAGCCAAAGCCTAACTGAACTCAGTTGAAGTTAAAACAAAACTGAAGACATTTTGGCAGACCTGGGCCTTAGCCTTAGCCACTGTTTAAACAGTATACCATTGAGATCACACTGATGCTTCAGACTATGCTCCAAAGAACTGTGTAAGCACATCTACACAAGCTCCATGGTATAATGCAGAAAGAGGAGTTTATCAGCTGGGTCACAGTAAGGCTGAGGACTAAAAGCAATACATGGATAGGCCTCATCTCACACCTAAAAATTGCTCCAGTCTTCAGCCTGGAGCAGTCTTACTGGTCAGAAAAATTAAAACAGCTGATACTGTGGCAGCTCCATCTGTTGACTGGCATATGCAGAGGCAGAAGCAAATCTTCAGGAGCACCTTCAATCCCACAATCCCATGACATTCCACAGATTTCTCAATCTGCTCAAGGATTTTCCTGATTGGTTGTGCACCTACCTGAGGTACATAGCCTGCCTCCATCATGAGAAGATGCACCAGAACGATCAAGGCATCAGTGGCACTTGTACACTCAGCAGAAAGGTAGAGCATCTCTAAGGAATGTGGTATTTCACCATCCGCAGCTTCACTGCACAGCATGGGTTCTGAGGGATAGGAACCTGTGCCTTCTTCCAGGTCAGCATCTTCTGGGACCAATCCAGAAGGAAATTCTAGGCTGGGTCCTGCCTTCAAGGGACAGCAGAACACTTTTGTTCAGAAAATTACACCTCTATATACATCAGCATTATTTGTCTGCTTACTCCAGTCCCATGGACACCAAGTCTATTCTACCAACTTCTGGGCAAGTTTAACAGACTCATTTCAGCACCTTTTTCCACCATCCCAGATGGAGACTGGAATTATACACATAGCATCTGTATTTTTGGTATTTATATAAGGGTCTGTTACTTGAAAACAGAAAGCTAATAATACATTAAGCCTTCTTCAGAAATTTCACAACATAAACAGGAATAATTTACTCACTGTAGTACCACCATTTAAGTATATAGCTAACATGCATGGCAAGAAACCAAAATGATAACTTGGACCTATAAACACAATTGAATTGAATGGGGGGGGAAAAAAAAATATCAATGGAGTATATCTGCTGACACTTGAAGAACAATGTAGTTCCACTGTGGCTTTCTTTCTTCCATCAAAATAAAGCTGTATTATTACATTTAATTATAAAATTGCCATTAAAAAAAATAATGAATGAAAATTGCATGCAGATTTACCTAGGGGAAGGGTTAGGAAATAGAAAAAACAATCTAAAGGAGCTGTAGCTACTACTCCCCTAGATCCATGCCCAACAGCAGAAGACAACTTTACATTTGTATGAGGCTGGCATGGCCACCCACCTGTGGAACCTCTCCTCCCTCACTAACAGCAGTGGACACAGCCCCAGTCAAGCATACATTTTCAGGCTCATAAAGCTCTTCTACAAGGACTCTTAATTACTGAGAAAGTTTCCTGCCATCTTTCACCACAGTTTTGGAGGAAGATGTGAGGATCTTTCAATTTGCCTTCAATTATTAAATAAATATGAAACAGAAGTAGCAGAGCTTACTGTGGTCTGACTGGCAACATCAGGAGCTTGCACACCCATAGCACCATGGAAGGATTTTTGCTCCTGACAAGAATCAATGGAACAGTGGTCCAACTATTTTCTTTCATCACTTGCAATTCTTTTTATCTTATCTTTCACACATTAAAACAAGGCTTTAAAAGACCTCCCAAGGGCTGCATCAAGGGACATTTTGTATTTGAAGCCTGTTCCAAAACAAAAAAACTACTCTGAATGAATGTTAGAGGACAATTTCCTCTCAGTGTCTCAAGCTGCTGGCTGAAACAGACAGGACTGTATAAAAAGATGCCACCAGGCTGCACCTGCAGTCTTTTCTAGGAAGACTTAACTAACCACTAACTCAATTAACACCCAACAGCAGGTGGGAACTTAACTACTGCATGTACTGTCACATAGGAAACAAATCAGAGTAATATGAAAAAATGTACCTACCAGCTGGTAGGTACAAAGCATACAGGGTAATACACCTGTGAAGCACGAGGCAGGAGCTTTCTCAGCAGCACAAGACAGACCAGCCTCACACTACAGCAGCCTGCCTGTTATAACCCATTAAAAACAAATCATGCACTCATCTTGTGAGTGGTGTTTCTGAAAGGCAGTGCCTGTTGCATTTGTTCCGTACCTACAACCAGTTTTCTCAAGAACTGGGGCAGGTAAGAAAAACACTCCTAACTTTCCTATAGGTAGCACATGTTCCAGCAAAGGTATTCACTCCTGTAAAAGTGTCAGACCTGAAAAATCTCGAGATCTCAGAACTAGCTTCAGTGTCACAGCTAATATACAATGAATAGATACAAATTTGAACCCAAATATCTGGCACTATGTATTACACAAGAAATCAAGAAATCATATTCTGAAGATATTATCTACTGTACAAAACCAGACACAGTAAGATACTTTCTTTTATGCCTTGTGTTGTACAGAGCAATACCCATGTACTTACTCTCTCATCACTCTTCTGAACTTCCACCCCAGCTTTCTGGTTATCAGATTGCTCATTCTGCTCTTCTTTTGGGCTGCTGGCCTGACTTTGGTTTGGAATCAAGGTGGATGGCTCATGACCATTTTGAAGTGGGGGAGGAGGAGGAGAAGGAAATAGGTTGGGTTGTCCATCTGCTTCTTCTAGTAACAAGCATATCAGATCACCAGAAACAATCCCGTATGAAGCTAAGGTCTTCTGATCTTCTGTGAGAGCATCTTTTCTGTTCAATGTTATTGAAAACTTGGTATCAGAACTGCAAAACAGCAAAAAAAAAAAAAAAAAAGAAAAAAGGAAACCTAGTTGGCTGGCCTTTGGTAACTGCACAGAAAGGTATAGTTAAAAAAGCATACTGTATATTATTTTAGTACTATGCCCGGGGTTTTAATTCATTAAAAATGAGCTATATAGAGAATCATAGAATCGGCTGGGTTGGAAGGGACCTCAGAGATCATCAGGTCCAACCCTTGATCCACTACCGCTGTGGTTACCAGCCCATGGCACTGAGTGCCACATCCAGTCTCTTTTTAAATATCTCCAGGGACGGAGAATCCACTACTTCCCTGGGCAGCCCATTCCAATGTCTGATCACCCTCTCTGTAAAGAAATTCTTTCTAATATCCAACCTAAACCTCCCCTGGCACAACTTAAGTCCATGCCCTCTTGTCTTGCTGATAGTTGCCTGGGAAAAGAGACCAAGAGACCAACCCCCCCCTGGCTCCAGCCTCCTTTCAGGGAGTTGTAGAGAGCGATGAGGTCTCCCCTGAGCCTCCTCTTCTCCAGGCTGAACACCCCCAGCTCCCTCAGCCTCTCCTCACAGGGCTTGTGCTGGAGTCCCTTCACCAGCCTGGTTGCCCTCCTTTGGACCTGCTCCAGGACCTCAATAAACATGGTAAGAAATTATTTCCCCCATATTTCTCTCCAAGAATGTCTTAAGTAGTTGTAGCTGCTTGGTATGTATAACTTCATTTGCAGTAATTAATGATGGTGTTTCAGACTCAGCCATCCTGCTTCCTGATTGAGCAAAATATTCAACAGGTAAGCAGCTGGCCTACAGCATGCTAACTGCAAATGAGAGAAGACAAAAACCAACAACAAAACAAAACCCGAACACGAAATCAGCTATGGAGTATCCTCTACAAAGCAGACCCAGGTGAGAAGACACAGGGTAACTTCAGATTTCTCTTTGCTACGTTCCTATGCAGAACAGTGCGATGCTATCAGATCAGTGCGATGCTATCAGATAGGCGTTTGACCGGTGAAACCTTAGTACCTCCTACCTACTGAAAGGCTTGTGAATACAAAAGCTTCAACCAGCATCAGCAAAAAGAGCCCCTTTTGTAAGGGGCTTTTTAAACGGATTTTGAAGACTTGACTCGCCTACAAAAGCTGACATAAATAAATAAATCGTGAAATTTAAACCCAGAGGCTGTCTAAGAAACCTGAAAGAACTGTAAAACCCACACCCGGCCGCCATTCTTATAACGCCAAGACCTCAGGGGCATTTATGTCACCCACATTTCGCAGCTGAAAAGCTTCCCCAAGTTTCACTTTCCCCATCGCTTTTCACTTTGCCGGGAAGCAAAACTCTTCGGAGGCCGCCCCACCCCCGCCGAGGCCTCGCTAAGCCTTCCACCAGCTTGGGTAACGGGTTCATGTGAAAAACCAACCGGGCCGTCACCTCTCACCCCGCGGGGACGTGTGACCCAGCCCCGCGGCGGGACGGGGCTACCAACCGCTCCCCCCCTGCGCAACGCGGGCCTCCCCCTCGGCCTTTTCGCACCTTCTAGCCCGGCCAGCGGAGGAGCCGCACACTCCGTATCCCCGGCCGGCCCCCGCCGTCCCCTTCCCTCTCCTTCCCCGCTCTGGCACCACCGGAGCCCGCCCGCCAGAGGGCAGCGGCACCAACGGGGCGACAGGGAGCGGGAAGAAGGCTCCTCCACCCCCCCCACACACTCGTGGTACGGTCCCGCCGGCCCGGCCCGGCCCGACCCGCCTCCTCCCCTCCTCACCCCCCCCCCCATCCGCCCTCTCGATGGTTGGCTCCGCACGCTACCTGTACCCCCAGGCAGGCAGCAAGGCCCGGCGCAGCTGCGCGCGCAGCTCCCCGAGCGTTGGCTCCGCCCCCTCCACCTCCAGCGGCGCCGTTCGCTTCTGCACCCGCACGCGAAGTTTCATGGCGGCGGCGGCGGCGGCGTCCCCGCGCCCACCCCGCGCCGCCCCGGCTGGCGGCGAAGCTGACTGACGATGGTGGCGATGCCGGTGGTGGCGGCGGCGGCGGCGGAGCGGGCGCAAAGGCTGCCGGGGCGTGTCGTTGTTTTGGTTGCAGCGGCTCCGCCTCAGCCCTTACGGCCCCGCCCCGCATCGGCCCCGCCGTAGCGCGCATGGTGGGACCCGACCCGCCCCGCCGCGACGCCGTCGCTGATTGGGTCTTGGGGTTGTGCCCGCGCATGCGCAGGAGCTTCTCGCGTACTGCGTCACGTACCGGCACCCCCTCCTTGTATTCTCGCGTTTGGCGGTTGGCAGCCGTTGCGGCCGTTTCGTTCCCTCAGTGGCCGGTTCCCTCAGTTTGCTGCTGTTGTTCCGCGGGTGTTATCCCCCTCAGCGGTATAGCCCCGCTGGGCCTGTAAGGCCACTGCAGGCCAGTGGACTGTGTGTCCAGAGCATTTAGAGAAGAAAGTCGTTTTTTAAGGCACACTACCGAAAGTTCATTCAGCTAAGTGGTTTTAACGTCAAATAATCTCACCACAAAGGCTGTCACAAATTTGACTCCCCAATGGCTTAAGTTCCTCTTTATATGCCATGCTGGAAATAAAAGTTCTCTCCGCTCCGTAGGCCTCGGGAAGTGTACTCAGAACTTCACGTGGATGTACACACAGTAGAAGAGTAGTGCTGATGGAATTGCAAAAGCCACAATTGACAGTTTTTACATTGTTTGACTAATTATCTTAAATTTTAGGGAGCAGTGAGTTCAGAGGTAACTTAAACAATGCTTATTTTCAGATTATCTTGGTTTTCCTTCTAACAATACAATTTGCTTAACCTCTCATCTCTCCACACAGGTAATAATATGAGAAATAGGAGGTGCAGGAAAAATTGAGGTACTTTCTAGGAATAAAATACTAAAATAACAGGAAAGTTAACGTGAAATACCTCACTTGCAAAGCTCACACCAAGTACGTGTACTTACTGTGGCACTCGTCACATTGCTTAAACTTACAGGATCAGCCCTAGCTGTGCTTAGGGAGCCAGTCAGAAAAAGGAGGAGAAAAAGTGAGAAAAATTCTGTTCTGCTGGTGAAACTTCTTTTATGCCATCTGGACATGGTCACTCAGCATGTTTTGTCCTCTAGTGTTGTCCCTGTCTCAGCCACCTCTTGTGTTCCCACTGGCTCTGGGCTGCTTCATCTGTCCTCTTCAGGAAAAGCAGAGGAGGCCTCCCTAGCATGAGAAATGTTCATGGATAGCATCGTGATGTTTCGAGCAGAAACACCATTTCAGTATCTTGGACAAGCTACAGTAATTGTGTGAAATAAAATAGTTCAGTTTCTCAGGAACTGGCTGTAGTACTCATTAAGTAACCAGCTACACCAGTTACAAGTGAGCTGGCATTCTGCTAATTTTTCCTTTGAATTTTATGAGTCATGCCACAATGTAAGGTTAAAGACATTTTCCACACAGCATTAAACAGAAAAGCTCCTAAGAAAAAAACATGATGAAAGGCCAAAACATTTTCCACAGCTTTCAACTTTGCCTATGCAAATTTCAAATGACCCAAAAACACCATCATTTTTTCCCCACACACATCTTTGTGAAAGGGCTGTTATTTGATGAGTAACATTTTTTTTGCTCCACCATTTTCGTTTTGTTTTAATCTGCAGGCAGAGAGCTAAAAGCCAAGCATATAATTGCCCCCAGGCTGGGAAGGCACTCTATCAAAATAGTACAAGAAATGTGTGTGCTTATGAGCTTGAAGAAATTGTTATATAGAGAAAAAAAAATTACTTTCAGCAATGGCAGGGGGTTTTTTTAGACTAATTCGTTTGAAGAATATATAATATGGTGACAAAAGAAAGCTCCTTATCAGCATGAAGTAGTTAAGTGTGGTTATTAAAGGCAACGTGGTGTTTCAACTCACAATACTTTACTGAGGGCTTTTCTTCCCCACATAGTCAGTGTACAACACAAGCAATAGAATCCATTCCATTAAAGAAATTAAAGCCTATTGATTGTCTTAGTGGTTTTTCTGGAAAAATCTGAAACTTAATATAGCTGTAGTCCTGTTGACCTGCAGTCAGCTTCCCATGGCAGAGGAGAACTATAAAAAGTCAAGGTCTCTGGGGTTCAGTTACATACCTCATGGAATTTATTTTTTTCTCCTGAAAGCAGAGTGTAGTAATAAAGCTGTGATCCAGTGGACCTTTTGCATTGTTTTTCTTTCTGTATTTGTCACTACAAAGACCGAATTTTTATAACACGTATAAATAAATATATCTATGTGTATATATTCTTACAATACTGATATTTTGAAGTACCAGGGTCACACTGAAAGATGTGGGTGGAACGGGAGAGATAAGGATATGAAGGCTGGAGTATCACCAGGAGGTCTGTGAAAATCTGAAGTACCATTTTAAAGCTCTGTAGCTAATCCATGGAGTGGAGCTTTACTTTACACCATTTAAAGTTGGCTTTTTACAGAGGACCCTAAAGTGGCATTGGAAGTTTGCTCTCATGGCTCTTCTCTGTTTCTGGTAAAAGTCTTGGTCATATGGAGCAAAGAACTTTTCAGTGGGTTTTCTGGGGTCTGCCAGACTGCTTCAGACCTTTCTAGCTACCAGCATGCTCTCTTGGATTTATATATTTCTTGCAAGAGCAAAAGTCTTCGAAGTGGCACATCAAAGGTGGAGTTTGATACCTTTGCACTAGCAAACCAAAATCACATTTTTCTGGGTAGTAAAAAGAGGCTCCACCCATGGAGGAAGATTCCCTATGTCTTGTGATTAACCAAGAGGTCAGATTTTTCTTAGTGAGATTACTGCATCCACCTTCCAGGAATCTATTGTGACTTGTTATGGGATTGCCATTTTTGCAAAGACGGAGTAGGGGGTGCTTAGGTTGAAAGAGTGTCTCATCCCCTGTCAGCTCCACAAAAGTAACTGAATGGTTGTACAAGTGACCAGTGAGCTGGAAGAAAAGCAGAAAAGAAATTTTAGAGCCTACTGAAGGATTTGGGTCTGAATCTGGGCAGATCTCAGACAAATAATTCCTGTTGCATTCCTGTTCAAGGTTTCAGTATCTCTTACTTGTCCCTTGTCTCTTTGGGACCAGCTTAACAGCACCCTTACAATTCTTAACAACAAGATCAAGAAAGCTGATTTTTAAATTACTTTTTATTTTTGCTAACTGGACTTCGGTAAAAATGAACCTAGTAGTCCTGGCTGTGCTGCTAGAATTGGGCAGTTAGTGGGGTCAGCAACGTGAACTCAGCAGATCCAAAGAGTAGAACATGTTCATTTTCTATCAGCTCATCAGACAACTGCTTCCCAAAATAGTTATCCATTGTTAAGAGATTCTTTGTAGGCATTGCAGCTGTGTTATTTATTTTGCAGCCTGGCACAGATTAAGAGTTCTCTGGCAACTCTGCTCCAAGGCTTTGAAAGCCTTTATGAAAGGCATCAGTAGGCAATCCATGCTCAGGAAAAGCTGTGGCAGCAAAACCTCTGAAAGAGGGGAGTAGAGGAGTGGGGGGAACTGCTAGACCTACTCACAAATATAACTCATGGAGCAGGGGTGGTAGATTTCTTCTATGGATTCTGCCTGAAGACTTCATTGAGCTAGATCACCTGCTACCTCATGAGTTTGGAAGTAGACAGAATTGCTTTCCAGACTGTATGGAGGAAACCATGATCAGGAGTTTTTTGGAGGTTTTCTTTTTTGTATTTCCAATGGTTTTGGAGAGGTGGAGATCACCTCTTTTATGTCATTTAGCAAACTCTTGCATGTGTAATTTGCTGGTCTCTTTAAGCCTTCCTGCCAATATATATCTCTTATAAACCATACAGATCTTCTATTCCTTTTTCCTCAGAGGTGGTTTTCCATTGGATTGTCAGTGCATAGGAAGGGTTAAAATCTCGAAGCTATTGAGTCCTTGATTTCATATTGTTGAGTGAGCTGCAGAAAGCCTACCTGTTCCTAAGCATGGTGCAGAGTAACTAGAAACAATGGAGCGAGGCAGAAACTGAGAATCCAGTCCCATTCCTGTGACACCAGCAGAGATTATTGTGGAACTGAAGTGCTCTTTCTGGATTTCAGGTTGGGTAGGCACTATATTTGCTATCATGTCTGAGAACTGTTTCCTTACTTAGTTTGTTAACTACTGAGGTTTCTTTTCTGAATTTTCTTTTAAGTGAAAGAACTTTTTTCTGTGGGCTGCAAGTAGAGAGGTTTGTACAGGACTAAGGCAAAACAAGGAAAAAGTTCTTTTTCAGACATAATCTGTTTCACAGGTTGGTCAGTTAAAGATAGTCAGTGTTTGTATGGGTGTGTTAAACCAGTACAAGACAATGATAGTGACTTTTTTTTTATTTGCATCAGGTGCTTTCTTAGTTCTTAGGCAGATTTCAGCTGTAATCTTTACTGCAAGTTTTATTTAAAGTTTTTGTAGGCTGTTCACAAAGGAGAAACCACCTGTGGTATCTACAGACTCGTAAGTAGAGTA
Source organism: Phaethornis superciliosus (assembly GCA_023637945.1). Lineage (NCBI taxonomy): Eukaryota > Metazoa > Chordata > Aves > Apodiformes > Trochilidae > Phaethornis > Phaethornis superciliosus. The sequence continues at coordinate 57,217,654 of JAJQWJ010000001.1, read as the reverse complement.
CTTCATTAGGGTGAGACAGGTACTCAGACTGAAACAAAGGAGGTTTTCATCCTTTTTCTCTGCTTACTGGAATACGCTATCTCTGGAAAAACAAAAGAATTAAGAGAATGATTTACATCAAGGAATTGCTTGGTGCATGCTCAGTTACTGGAGATAAAAAAGAGAGCAATTTGTCTGCCATGTATTGTCACTGACAATGCAATTGGCATCTCTGATTTACTATCAGGCCATTGACAATTTCCATCTCCTTAGCTCTGTCTGTCTCAGTCATCTGACTGGCATTGTACAATCAATCCTAGCATCTGACAGAGGAGTGGGGCATTGATGAAACCAATACCAGCCTTGGTCTGAAAAAAAAAGCTGAGGATATCAGCCTTGTTGGTCTGAGAAAGTGATATGAAATGTTACCTTTTTTTATTGCCATAGCAGTTCAGTTGTTGTTCTTTCAGCTTCTCACCTGGCGTATTTTTAAGATGCAAACAAGAACATGAAAGTGAAAAAGTATTGTAGTGACTAAAATTACTGATTTTTTTTTCCTCAGTGTGAATGAAAGTGAATGAGAATGAGGTACCTCACCTGCATCAATGCTTCTAAGTAGTCTTGCTAGATAAGAATCTAGAAAATATCTATGTACTTTAATGATAGGAAATTCTGTCTTTCTGGGTATATATTGATTTTTAATTGACCCTTAGTAATCAGGATAGAAAGTAGCATGTTTGCAAAGAAATCTAGGACACTTTTTGAAAAAATCTCAAGATTTGTGACTCCAGGTGGCTGTTCTGCCTACTATAGCATTGCTACCTTAAGTAATTATTTATTTTGAGTCACTTAAAATAGAGAAAATTTTAATAGTGTAAGAACTAGAGACAGAACAGCTCATTAAAAGGGGAATTTTCAAAATTTGTCACAATGTGAACCATGTTTTCAGAATGTTTTTTCTTTGAACCACTTTTTCTTGGTAGTATCTTGGGGTAATTAGTAAGGGTTGCTCAGAGAACCAAGCAATACTTATGTCTGTCTTATAGTTCAGAAATCCACCAAAAAGCAGTATTTTATGCAGTACTGGTAGATCTTGGGTTTGCAAACACTTGGAGGCTGATCTGATATTAATTACAACACAGAAGACTATCAAAGTGTGTTGAGGTTTGGGTCTTTGTGGTGGAGGGGAAGGTTTGTGGGTTTTAAAGTGCTTTTATATGTTTTATGGCAGATTATGGGATAAATTGTCCAAGACAATATGGTACTCACTAGAAATCCTGGAGTTACCTTACAGATTGGGATATTTGAGAAACCATCAAGGCCCTTTTGCTACTTATTATTTAAAATGGATTTGTACGTAGACAGGTACCACAATCACAGTCAGACATGACAGAAAAGGGTGTGCCACACTTCTTGGTGGTAAGGCCAGAGAAAAATTGCCACAGAACCCTAATAAACAATTTCCTAATGCAGCACTGAGAAGTCTTGGAAGCTGTCTTGAGAAACAGTATTTTTATTTCTAAGAAACTGAGCAGTGGATGTCATTGGTAGTGAAAATCAGGATGAATGCAAGAACTTTGAACAAAGAAACCTGAAAGTCTAACAGAAAGAAATAATTTTGCCACAGCTTTTGTGAATCTGTGTTATGTGGTTATGTCCCACCACACAGTGTCTCACAGTCGAGCTTTGCACTGATACTGTTCTGCAGATTCATGCCAGGACACTCTTCTCTGTTCCTGCATGGTAACTGTATTATTCTCATGCTTGATTTTAATTTACCCTTGCTTTTCCTTCTCTTGTGACCTGACTTACATAATCTTATGTGTCAGTGTTTATAGTAAGTCAAAAGTTTTTGCATAGTCAGATTTTGTAGTGAGGTCTACTGCATTTTATTTGATCAGCTGATGTAGCTGAAAACCTTTTGAATTTGCAAATCCAGTATGCCCTAGGTCCTGTGTATATAAAAAGGTCTCTCCTCCTGTAGAGCAGAAGGAGACTCCTGATACTCTGTGGCTGTCATTGCTCTGCCACGTTCACTCTGTAGGAGGTGGGACAGATGGTAAAACAAACCACAGAACAGTGAAGCAGAACCATTCGGTCTCACCAACAGCTAATGCCTACCAAAGTGCTATCCTAGCAAGCAAAATCTGTCTGCTCCCACACTGACTGCTCCAGACAGTAAAATCATTGGCTAAACCTCTCCTGACTATCCACCCGTGTCTTTGTTTCAATGAGGGAATAGATGGATGCAGATTTTTTTGCAGCTCATGGTGTGTCTCATTTATGACATGATTGCATCATAAATGTTGTTAACAGGTCCCTGTGACGAAGGTGAGAAGATGCTGCAGACATGGTATGCTTTCCTGCTGTGTTGGCTGTCCTTGGGGCTTGAAGCTAATCCTGGTCTGAAAGTGAGGATTACTCAGAAGGGGCTGGACTATGGTATGTCTAACACTGCCAAAGTTCATTTATGATAAACATGCTGTGCATAGAAGTTCCTTAATAAAGGTGCCATGTACAAACGAGCTCCTTAAATATTGAAATGCCTCACACCAGGGACACTCTTTTCTTCTTCTCCCACTTTTTTTCTTTCTTTTTGTGCACCCCATTTGTTAACTTGTCCTTGCATTAGTGATTGCGTTCTACAGTCCAACAGCATTTCTACTATATTCCTCAGATTAGTCTACTTTCTTAGAACCAGAAGCAGGTGGTCATATACTTGCATCTCCTTAAAAGGGCAAAAAACCTGAATGAAAATACTATATTTGATTGAAGATAATAAGTCATAATTGGGAAAAAAAAAGCTTACAATTTTTGAACAGGCAAGATAGAACCTGCATGTACAATTCTTTCAAAAACAGTATGCCATAATTTTGCCCCTTAATGTAGTATTAGTAGTTTCCATTGTATACTTTCTTTATTCTTTCAATTCTCTTACCTAACACTTATTCCACAGGTGTGGAGGACACACAATATAATTTCATTTGTTTACAGAATTAATATTATTAGTAAAGGTTAACAAAACAGCAATTCAATAAAGGCTGGGTCATGCTAAGTATTAATCGTCATGTATGCACTGAACATGCTGACAGGTAAACAATGGACTTGGGAGATGAAAAGTAGAACTCAGGGTTTACGCCTTTGAGAAGAAAGAAAAGATCAGGTCCACTTATTTCTGTGTATAAGCATTGTTTTAAAGGCTTTGAGAAGTTGAGAAGTGCAGGGCAAACATCAGTCACCTCAACCAGAACTGATCTCCAAATCTTCTTAAGACACACAGAAGAAACTGCTCCCAAGAGATCGCTCATGCCTGTGGAAATGAGAATTCAGCCTGGTATTTCTTAGTGTGAGCTCACTTCTTGTGACATTCGGCATGCCCTTCAAGTGCTGAACAGAGTAAGTTTGCACACCCCTGCATTAGGAGTAAGAACAGACATTAACTGAGCACCTCCCAAGGGTATTTTTTGAATTTGAAGAGCATGTTGCCTGTCTCATCTTCTCTCTTAAGATGAGATTTTCAGGCTGAGGAAATAGATCCTGACTGCTGCAAGAACTTTGTGAGGAATTTCAGACCACTGACTGCTTTCACTGGCAGACATAAGAGAGCTTTAAATTATTTCAGTCAGGGCCCATATGTAGCTTTGGAGGCAGGAATTTCCAGGGAATCATAATTTACCTCTCCTTCCTAAAAGATGCATTGTATGAAAAGGTATTCCAGTGCAGAGGTGTCACTGATTTCAATTATTTGCTTTTCTAAGGCACTACAGTCTAGTGGAGAAAAAATAGATATTTTTTGTAATCAGCAAGGGTGAGGCCAGAAGCTAGAGAAAACTCATGCCAAAAACATCTTAAAGAAGCACATCATTCAGTATTTTAGTTTTAGCAGCGTCCTTGTCAAAGATAAGCAAAAAGAAGGGAGACAAAAGGAGCCTGGGATTTAAAGATTTCTGTTGTTGATAGCTGTGTGTATTCTCAATACCCAAGTAGCACTGAAACTGAGGTTCCTTGAAGCAAAGCGAGAAGGTAAGGAAATAAGAGATCTGCTGTATTCTGTGATGGGTAAGGTACAGTGGCAAAACATACGTACTCTGAAAGAGATAAGAAAAAAAAATTTCAAAGGATTGTCTTTAAACCTCAAACAACTTCCTGCACACGAGCAACAATCCAGGTAGTTCCACATTTGACATAGCAGCACTTTGGATATGTGTATCACACTTTCTCTCTAAGTAAAGATGGCATATAGAAGTCAGCTTGCTACTTCCTAACTGGCTTTTTCATTCAACAGATGTGAAATAATCTGAGGTAAAGGTGATGACTGAGTCTTTCCCAAGGCTTCCCACATTATCAGTGTTGTGAAGGATGTGTAACAGTTTCAGAAAGCTGCCAAGAGTTTTAGAATATGAAACACAACTCAGGGACAAGTTTATCTTGGTTAAATGATTTGTGTAGGAGGCAACCATTTATAAATGGTTGTATTAAGTAGTTGGAAGGTCTTCTAGGTAAGGTTTTAAGAATCAGAAGGTTTTATGAACTATATTAGAAGTGGTTAGATTATTTGGGTATATATCTGGACCATTGAGTGCCTGAATTCAGTCTACAAGGCATATGGTTTTCTCTGTCCCTTTACAGGCAGGAGGATTGGGATGGAGCTCCTGAAGCAATCAGTACTGAAGGAGACCTTCCCAAGCTGGAGTGGGCAGGAGAGTTTCTCAGTTGTTAATGTCAACTATGTAGTTTCAAGGTAAGTAAAGGAAATACATTTTAAAGGTTTAGTATGAAACGTCTTATTGTATTGTTACTGCATAGTAATAATTATGCAACTGTTTCTTTTTGTCTGTGAAAAACTTTAATGGTTCTTCTAACTCTGCTTCCATTGCCCCAACACTGTTTTTTTAAGTACTTCTTTCTACCACACTCAGAGATGAGCTTTAGAAAACTTCTGAGGGAGCACCTTGGGTGACTTTTCCAGCTGGTTCACCTCAGAGTTTGACAAACGTAAGCATGGCTATGACACAGCAAGGGAAATGGGTCAGAAAGAGGGAAGAATGGGCATTATTAAGTCTGTCACTATGAAGGACTGTAGCAATGAAAGTAATTTGTTTGTGTTTGGTGAGAAAAAGTTGATAAAGGGATAAGATGAAAATGTGTGCAAGGGGACAGTGTGTCTGGGCTGGCATGGCAGGAAGATAACTTTTACAGAATACTTTTGGATAGATTTACAGTGGTAAATGAACATTTTGATTGAATAGGGCTTGGTAGGGCTTGATCATTGTACCAGGAGCAACCAGTAGAACAAGTCGTAAAAAAACTTTTTTAAAAGTTTTAACAGTAAAAAAAAAATTGTTTCCTACAATTTCTTGAAATGAGGAGACTAATATAAAAAGTTTTTCTACAGCCTTCAATCCTATCTACCAGTTAAATGTTTCCCAGAAAAACATAAACTTCTGGTCTTGTAATATTGTTATCAAACCACATTCTGCTGCCTGGCAGCATTTTACTGCATTTTCCTTACAAATTACCCAGAACAAGAAAATAATCTGAGAGACTTCATACTTTCTGCTGGATAGGGCCTTCATCCTTTATCTACACCTAGTCTTTTCCTAATATCCTGCTTTCTGGCAGGCTTTGTTGTATTATAGCATGCCTTCAAGTTTAATCCCTTTACATCTGAGGGAGCTGTGTTTAGACAGTCTGGAGAAGAGGACACTATCAGAGTGGGGGTGCGTGTGTCTTACTGCATCTTCCACTCTCTGGTAATTATAGAGAATCTGGAGACAGATTCTTCCAGGAGCTACACAGTGTAGGGATCATGAGCAACAGACATAAATTACATCAAGAAAAGTTCAAATTAGAAGTTGGGGAAAAATGGTATGTAGCACCAAGAACAAGGTCCCAGACAGGTAGGGGAATATCCATCCCTGGTGGTTTTCAACACTCAAGTTGGCAGAGCCCCTGAATTGGCCCACTTTTGAGTAGGGGGTTGAACCAGAAAAGCTCCTGAGGTCCCATTCCAACATAAATTATCATATGATCTTCAAAACCCCAATTCATTCTCCCAACCATAATTCTTGAAACTGGCTATCTTCCCAGGATATTCTGATTTTAGCACGCTGCAAACAAGATTACTAAAGGCAGCCTTCCTACTGCACAAGATGTTATTGGAAAATTATGATCATTTTAACTAAAAGTAGCTGGTGCCTTCTGCCCCAGGGAAAGTAAATTAAAAGCAGTTGTTTCAGAGATCTTTGCCAGATACCAAGAAACAATGAGGAATGTGTATTATATGGTAAGATTACAACTGGTATCTTTACAATGTTCAGCTCAGTTCAACACACCCACTTGCAAGACACTATCTTTGAGTATCAGAAACATTTGTTTTGCCAAGGAAATCTTCAAGTAAGATTATGTTCAGAAAAACTGATTCTCTCCAGAGACTTTTGCTGAGGCAAGGGAGGGGATACAGAATGGGGAAAGAGAAGCTTTTGTGTTCTTCAGCAAATCCTAGGATTCAGACAACCTGTATTTATTTATAGATGTAGCATCTGGGTTTAACACACAAACTTACTTTCCCCCAGCAACCACATTTCACTTTAAGGAGTCTATTTTTCTCCCAAAGGGAGATTTTTGTTTTAGCCATACATCCCTCTTCCCTGAGCAGACATCAAGGATTCTTTTTCTGAGGATGCTACTAAGTGGAATGGTATCACTGTCTTTGTTTCCTAAGATATACAAAGAGTCAATCAGTTCTAATAAATTCTTTTACAGAAACACAGACTTTACTTTTTATAGCAGAAGGGTTTTCAGTGATCAGATGTCCTTTTACTCTTTTAATATGCAGTCTAATATCCCCGTTTCTGTCTTCTGCAGACTCAGAATTAATGCTGTAGATTTCCCAGAAACTTCTGCTTCCTTTGTTCCTGGCACTGGCATTCTCCTGTCAGTGGCACACGCTTCTGCTACGATCAGTGCAGACTGGAGGATGAACGCGTGGCTGCTGTAAGTATTGCACAGTGTTGTGCAGGTGCAGGAGACAGTTCTGGGAGAAGATTTGCAAATGAAACTCAGAAATCTAATTGGTACTTCTTGTTTTTCAGGTCACATACTTTATCACTTAATAACAATCTATGTGATTAAACTGCTTAAGAAGGAAACGTGCCTTTACCAACTGATGTTTTTTTCTTTTTTATTATTTTACCCTACAGGTTGTCTCTTTGGGAAGTGTCAGGCCAGATATCTGCTAGCATGCTCAGTTTGTCTAGGCTGTATATTGCATGGCATTTCATTAATATTTAGGACCCCAGAATTTTCAATGGCCACATTTGTTACTTTCTTTGTACAGTATAACTGGAAGGTTGACCCTATAACTAACAATCTCTTTGCTGGTACAGTGTATATCATATTCTGAAGTGCAACTACTAAAGGAATCCCACAATCTACTAAAGGCACTCACAATCCCAGACATTCAGAACTCCAGAAACTCCACAAATCAGATAGCTATGAAAACTGGCATAGTTTCATGAGCCTCTGCAGTATGGGGTTATCTTCAATGACATGATTGCATGCTGATTTTCCCACTCTTTTTTATCTCAGCATTTTTACTATAGAATTTTAATACTATATTCTAAATTTTCTTGGGGGTGGGGGAGTGCTAAAGCTTCTGGGCCATCAGAAAAGTTTGCAAGGTGCTAATCTCTACAATTTGAGTTCATCAATCAACTAGTTATAGCAGTAGGTGTTGCTCTATTTGCAAGCCAGATAGCACAGCAAGATTGATCACCAAGCTGCAAGTCTCATAGCATGTCCTGATTCCAAAGGAAGAAAGACATGCAGTTTAACATTTAACCAGTCTTATCCCTGGTGGCTGGAAATTGCTGTCACTGTGCCTCCAGCCTGTCTGTTGTTCCTTCTGTGATACCAGTAGTGTGGGGAAAAAATCCTGTGTTTGGCAGGGCAGATCAGCTATTCCCAAACACAAAGCCACCTCTTCTTCTTGCTGAAGGATAAGGACCTGGGCATAATCTGGAGAGACCCCACATGTATAAAACTTCAGTGACTTCACAGACAGCAAGGGATGCAGGGAGCTGATATGCAGGAGTTGGCAGAGCAGATTGTGGTGGAGGTGGTAAAAGCCAGCTTTGACGTAGCTCAGGGAATGAAGGATTTTTCTTGCCTTTCTCAGGGGCAAAAGCAACAATCCATGCTGATGCGTTCAATGTGATGTTTTGTGAACAGCTGTAGGTTTAGACAGAAGCAGAATATGCCCTACTTCTCCTTCCCTCCCTTCCTTAGTCTTACGTGTTGCTTTCTTCATAGCAGATTTAGAGGGGGAAGCTGAAAATGAACTTTCCATCGATAACCCACTCTTCCTGGGCTGTTTCCAGGGTCAGTAAAATGGGTCTGATCACAGCTTTTCAGTTGTGATAGTGTTATCCCTGAATTTCCTGGTTTCATTGTAGCCCTCCTGTCTGCCGTGTCCTAAAGCACTCTGCTGGCCACAAAATCTTCTGGCAGACTCTTTGCTCCTGGAAGTCTGGAGCTGAGACCCTGCCTCAGTGAATCAGGATTCCTCCTGAAGAATAGCAGATATAAGGATTAAGAAACAGAGGACCAGAGGAGAAGCTGGGCTTCTCCCCATCTCCCAAGCAGTCCAAAAAGGGAGAAGGAAGGCTGAGATCCTTTTGTGATGGTCCCTGTCACTGAAGCATGGGTAATCCTAGGTTAGAAGGGTCTCTGGAAGCCTTTCCTGTCCAACCTCCTGCTCCAAACAGAGCAGTCAGCAGACTAGATCAGATCACCCATCTAGTGGTCTTGTTTAACCAAGGATGGCAATGCCACAACCCCTCCAAGTAACCTGTCCCAACATTGCAGAACCCTCTCAGAAAAATTTCTAATGTCTTTTGGGATGGGGGTTTGTTTGGGGACTGGAAAATAAGGGTCTGAAGAGTTGTGCTTTCCCCAGGTATCCACTTCATGGGCATAGACTGAAGGTTGGTTCAAAATGGTAGTAGTGGTGGTAGAAGGGACTTTGTGACTAGTCTATGGTTTGAGGCTGGGTCAGGATTAAACTTTTGGTATTACCTCTTTCCCCAGGGTATTTGCTTAGCCTGAAAAGTAAAGAAGAAAGCTGAGATAATCATGGTTTGAGATTCTTACAGGGCTGGGCTCTTTCTCCATAGTATAGTACTGCCGCTGTAGTCATGCCTAAGAAAAGAAAACCTGAATAATCAGAATGAAGGGGTGAAAAGTGGTATTTTGAGTGCCAGTTCTGTTATGAGGATAAATAAGGGTTTTACAAATCTATTCTAACATCCATTCAGCTGCTTCTATTCTGCTTGGTTGTTCTACATATTCTACAACTCCTAACCATACTCCTTAATTTGCTGGAATTTAGGTATACGACTGGTGTTGTTGGAGTCTTAGAAGGGATTTTTACAGAAAGGAGACAGGATGAATGGCTTTGGGGCAGGACAAAGAGTGGGCAAATGTATGTATTTAAAGGATTATTGTTACAGGAAAGAGTAAAGTTGAACAATTGCACAGCTGAGAGCTGATGGATTATATATTTCTTAGCTGAATGGCTTCTGCTGCTGAAGTCCCAGAGCCCTTCTGCCATGAAGGACTGAAATGTCTTGTGTTGCTCTGAAATTGTCGCAATTTTGCAAACTTGTCAGATCCTGCACAACACTGAAACATTCATGTCCTGGAAACTCATGCATGTAACCTATTTATGAATACCAGGCATGTCCCTAATCTACTTTAATCTCTAGAAAAAAACATTCTTCATTCTAGATGATAGAGACAAAAAGTCCTTTCAAACTTGATTTACAGGTAGTTTTTTTAACTCTTCCACTAAAGCAGATGTTTCATTAACTCAGCCTGGATTTCTTTTTTTTTCTGAGCAGCAAAGACCAAGGAGGAATTACTGTGTCCATCTCAGGACTGTTTATTGCAGTTATCTTCAAGCTGTCACGGGATAGCTCAGGCCACTTGTCCGTGTTGCTAGACAACTGCCAGATGAGCATTAATAGTGTAAAAATAAAGTTACATGGAGGATCTAGGTATGTACATTAGATTTCCTAATTAATCTGTGGGGAGAAGCTGGAAGGGCCACTTTTCAAATTTTGACTTTTATGCATCCAGCTAGGGGATACTACTAATCAATGAAGACTATAAAAATAGATTTTTAAAGGTCTGGTTTCAAAACCAGGCTCCTTTGATGATTTTGTGAATGCAGTTAATCTATACTTCTTTGTGCATGTGCCAACAAATGAACTGACTAAACATACTGCATATGAAAAAATGCCATTTGGGCACATTAAAGAATACAAGATTGGAGGCTAAGGTTTGAAGATACAAAGGCAGTCTCGACTGATTATGCCTCTTGACAAGCTGACCTGCAATTTCAGAAGAAAACTTTAAAAAACAGAATATGAAACAGTGCTTATAGTTCTCTTTTTGGTTTTCTAGAATTTTTTTTTGTCTTACTTGAAAACAAAAGGTGGCTAATTGAGTGTTGTTTATCAACACATTAAGATGAATATTCACTGCTTTGCAGATTGCCTTCTAAGTAGCTTAAAAAAGATTAAAGAGATTAAAAACCCCTGGCATTTGTCTGAGATTCAGAAATTAATAAAACCAGTCAACTGCATAGTCTACTGGTATCACTGTACTTGTGTCTCATTAATATCACATTGATGTTCCAGTCTGCTAGACTTTATATTTGAAAGACTTCACCCCATTATTAAAATTCATTGTGTTAATTTCCTTTCCTCCAGCTGGATCTACAGTTTTCTGTCTGGCTATCTTAAGAAGCCTGTTCAGACCCAGTTGGATAAAAATGTAAGTTGCAAAGACAGTTTCAGCTAGTGAAGGGGGGAGTTGCATACAACCCTTACATTACTGACTCATTTCTCTTTTCATATAGCTGTGCCTATATATCAAATACAAAATACAAATGATGGATGCACAGCTAAGAAACCATACAGGTGAGTTGTTTATAATAGCTTGCAAGAACCTTTCATTAAAAAATCTTCAACAGTACTGTCTGATAAAATGCCCCCTGTTGTTGTGTAAAACATTTGGTGTCTTCAACGCTGGTGTGCAAAAAAAATGTCCTGGTGTCAGCTTACAAAGTGCTTAGTAGTATTTACCAGTATTTCACTAATCATATGGGAGTGTTTAGTTCTATTGTGCAAACACATAACAAAAAAGAGGACTCTGTCCTGGATACTCCTTTCATTGCATGGGAGAGATTTTTGAGAAGTTGTTCAGTTGTGGACAAGAGAGAGAACACGGAGAACAAGACCTAAAATAAGAGTAATCAGTGATTTCTCCAGAAGGGATGCTCTCACTTTTCCCCTTATAACAAGTTTTTTTATTTTCTTCCTCCTTCTCCCACCATTCTTCTTCAGAGTCACCTTTAACTAAACCATACCTTTAACTAAAATATAACTGTTTGTGATGTATTTTTGTAATAGCAGCTGTTTTGTTTTGTCCATCATTCTTCTAGTGTTAAGCAAGATTGATGCCTTTGCACAGATAGACTATTCCCTAGTTAGTTCTCCAGCAGTCTTCAAATCACACGTTAACTTGGATTTGAAGGTAATTGTCTTTAATATCTGTGTGCTTTCTAAGACTCTTCTGATTCTCTGTTGTGTTGCTTCATTTTTTTTCCAGTACATTCTTACTCAGCCTCTCCAATATTTAATTATAAAAGCAATAAATCATTTGACATTTTGAGTAAAAGTTGTTATGGAAACCAGATATGGTTGTTTATTTAATAGATTAACTGCATTTGTTAATTAACCAAGGCTGTTATTCAGAATTAAAATCTTTGACAGATGAAACCCTTCAGAGGTGCTTGATAAACAGCATGAAAGTGTTCTTTTGATACACAGCTCTTCCACTGCTTCTTGATCTTCAGTTGTTACTAGTAATATATAATCCATGGTGGCTACCAATGGGATTGCAATCCAAAGCATTTGCTTTGAGATGATTCAGTACCTGTTTATGTACAAGTCACATCCCAAAAAAAGACTTTTCACAGAGAGCCCTTTAGCAGCACACAGAAGTTCCTTCCTTACCTATTTTTCATCTTTGTTGGCAAGAGATATCTCAGCAATGTCCAGCTTTTCCAGCAGCCTTAATGATCCTCATAATTCAGAGCATCCCTGTGGCTCTTAGAACTGACTTCACTTAAGAAAGATGCACTAGAGCTATGGCTGAAACTATTCCTCTTGGTTATTTTGTTAGAGCAACTTTTACCATGCACAAATCACACTCTGCAAGCAGGATATACCTAGCTTAAGAGTACTGAACAATTATTATTATTTATCAGCTACTGTAGCTAACTAGAACTTACAGGATAAAGTTCACCATGCTGACACCCTGATAGGACACCAAATAAGTCTTTGTCAGACAGTGATTAATCAGTTAAGAAAGTAATTGCTCTTCAGTACTCCTTGGAGCAGGCTGATTCTTGATAGTTATGAGTTGCCATCTTCCAGTTCTCAACATTTTTCTTTATAGCTTTTCACATAAATATTTTTCCTGTGGAATTGTTCAGCTACTAACCATTACAGTGTCAGCAATTACATTACTTCCTGTCTGTTCTTGTTTTCCTTACTGTTCTGTCTTTCATGGTCGGAGCTCCCATACCTTCTCGTGTTTTAAGAATTATTTTCTTAGTACAACTCAACCAAGGTCCCACACCTTTGCATACCTTTGCATATTAGGTCATGGAGGACTTGCAGCTGGAACAAGACTTAAGAGTTAGGTAGTATAAAACCCTCTTTTTTGTCCCTGTCCCAACCAACTTCCAGTGCTTTTGGAGCATGCCAGAAGATTTTCTTGAAATGCCACCCTCAGAATGAAATTAACAGATGTGTCTTTGCCACAGGAGAAAGAAAACTGTGGTCCAGAAGATTATTTTCTGTGTGTGTGTCTCATAGCTGGAGTTCAGAATACTCAGTTGAATTCTCAAAGTAAAACTCTGACAAGATGATGGTCAGATTTTCTCTGTGATTCCTGTACTTTTCCAAAAGGGCATGAATTTGCTGATTTTCACAACATAACACAAGCTCGTCTGCTTTCTTTGGGTTTTCTTTAATCAATCTTTTCTCATGTTAGGAAGAATGATTTCTCTTCAACTACTGCTAGTGCATTCTGACAGCTACAAATGCTTATAACTAGAAATACTTGATAATGATTCTTTGCAGGGCACAGTCTATCCAGTAGGAAATCACACAGACCCTCCCTTTGTGCCAGCTCCATTTAGTCTGCCAAACCAGTATGATTCTATGATCTACCTGGGAGTTTCCAGTTATTTTCTTAAATCTGCTTCACTGGCTTACTACAGAGCAGGGGCCTTTAACATCATTATCTCCGAAGAGGTGAGTATAATTTGCATGTAATAGAATTATTAGTATTAGCATGGTTAGTCAGCAGAGGGGACTAACACTTTATGTTTGGTGTTCTACTATTTGTAGGAAGGATTTGTGACATTCATTCTGTATATTATCCTTTAAAATAGTCAAAGTCAAACTCAGACCTAAGTCTGAACTTCGTGGCAGCTCTAGGCAAGGAATGGTAATATGAGCATCACACAGTTAGAGTGCAAGGAGTTGCAGAAAGAATAAAAATTAAAACTTCCCTCTGCATGGATTCCACATAGGAAAGGAAAGGGCAAGGCAGGAAAAAGCATACTGGAGCCACATTCTCCTGCAGAGGGTCCCACAACAAATGCATTGGCTGTGTTGGGAGCTAGAATAAACACTCAGACTTAACAGAGCATCCAAATGAGACAAGAAGCAGCTACAAGGAAACCAAACTTTCAGCTCTGGATGAAGAACATGCAATACTTCTCTTGGAAATGCTGTTTCCATGCTGGCATTAGTAGTTAGAATTTCCAAGAAGTTTTGCTAACTGCAACAGTGCTAATAGGGTTATTATAAAAATGGATGACACAAATATCACTGGCAAACATCATAGTATCATAGAATCATTTTGGTTTAGCCTTTAAGATCAATTCCAGCTGTTCCCCAGCACAAACAAGTCCACCACTAAACTATGACCCTAAACACCCCCTGCACATCTTTTAAAGTCCTCCAGGGATGGTGACTCCACCACTTCCCTGGGCAGCCTGCTCCAGTGTCTAACAACCCTTTTTGTGAAGCAAACAGTGGCCATCACAGTGGTCAGAATCAAAAGGGCAAATGAATTTTTTTGAGTCCTGCCACTGACAGATTCAGTATAAGAAAGTCCCAAATGCAGGAAGTAAGCAGGATGCCATTTTTGTTCTTTCAAAGAATAATGCTTGTTCACTGGTACATGTTTCTGAAGCATAGATATGAAAAATCTGTCTCTCTTTGTCCCACAGAGCCCTGTGGGTTTCCCAGGAATCAGTCCGTGGCAAGGGCAATCGTAATATGGATTATCTAAAACTAAAGAGTATATGCTGGGTTTTTTTCCCAAGAAAAACCTCTTTTTCAAGCTGATATAATGATATAATTTATTACATCTGTTTACAGCTTGCTACTACTTTTTACCTGAGTACTGCCTTGCTCAAAGATTTTGTTCCTGAGGTAAGTACTTCTACTTATACAGACCTTTTAAGGAAGAACAGCAGATAGTGTATCTTATAGATATTGTCTGTGCAAAAGTTTGGGGGAGAAAAGGAAACTGAGCAGCCTTATGATTAACATCCATATCTGTCCCATCAAGACTTATGCTTTTCCTAACTATATCACACTTTAGCCATTCTCTGCCCCTCTAAGTGATGAATTTACTCTCAGTCTCTGGAACAGTTATAATATCTAAAGTGGGAGACATCTGTGAGATCACTCTCTTTTTTAATCCTGTTCAAGGCAAATGGTATCTCTGCTACTGGTAGCCTAAATTCCCCATGCAAAGATTTATCATTACTGGAGATTATGGGAATATTTACTATAAATACATGAAATATTCAATCTGTGGCATTGCAAACTAAAGTTTTGTCCTCTAGAAGTTTCTCTGTTTTTCAAAAGACTGTCTCCTTTGGAAGGCTGCTTCTTTTCCAAATACTTTATATTGTTAGGGCTATTATTATTACTCAAATCACTCGTTCCCCTCATTTCTTGAGCTTGTAGTGCTAATCCTCTCTTCTTGAAATACATTTTCCAGGAACAACCTTTAAATTATTTCTCTATGTAAGTTCAATATCTGTGAGACAAGAATTTCATCATTTGTTCTATCATTTCTGAAACTCAGAATATATGCAATTCTTATTTCGTCATTTCAGTTGGTATAATTAAAATTAAGTATTTTTTAATACAGGTTAATTAACAAGAGAACTAGTATTACAACTTATTATGGTGCAGCCACAGAAACTGTAGCTTAAGAAAAGCTTCTCTGTGCTCAGACTGTTTTTCCTCTGGAATTCCACAGTTTTCTCTGAGTTATGTAACAGCATTCCCGGTGCTGCTGAAGCTGATGGCTACATCACCACCTGCAGTCACTTTAAACATGGACAGATGCATCCTACAAATCACTGGTTGTGTAGAAGTGCATGCTGTTCTGCCAAATTCTACCACCCAGTACATCTTTACAGGGAATGTAGTAAGTATCTTGAGCTCAATTATAACATTCAGTTCTAGAGCTGAAAAAAAATCACACAGTAGTCTTCCAAATGCTCAGACAGTCATAGGGATCATCATAAAATAGCATAAACTGGTCTGCCACAAATGTGCATACTTTTCTGTTGTAGGGAAACACAAAGAGGAAACATGCACCACTCATTTTAGAATTTAGAATAGGTGGAGAGAGCTACTTATAAAAGCCTTTTTTTCCATGTGGGAGACTGAGTGATAATTCAAGAATAAATTGTAACATATAAAAGTGTGATTATCTGATTCCCACTCTTCCTAACTTGTTTCTTATAAAGTAGTTCACTGTGTCCCCAGACATCTTTTCATTACCATGTGAACTACTTATGTCAGCCATGCAGGGACTTAAATTATCCTAATGATAAAGAGGCAATAAGGGCAGTATTATCACTACACTCACACAACCTCAGTTGCTGGCAGAAAGAGACAAATTCGCAGATGATTTAACTATCTATGTGTATTGGCCAAATAACAAGTTTAGACATTGTGTTTTCAGTCACAAAAGTAATTGCATGTGCATATCTAAGAGAGTACCTGTCTGTATGTGTAGTCACAGAAGATTGTTCTGTTTTTTCCCTGCAGACAGCCAGTACCAGAGCCAATTTGACAATAACCAAGCAGAAGTTGGTTATCTCATTACTCCTGAAGAGGTAACGAAGGAAAATTCAGAAAGAAACATTAATGATCTCAACATTTGAGGACACAACAGAACTTGGGTGTCAGCCTGGCAGTGCTTGTTTCTCCATGATAAAAGCAAATTAGTCACCTTCTTTCTCACAAAGGTGCTAAGCTACTTTTGACTTGGTTGGTCTAAATCTTGCAGGTGACTTATAATAATAATGTGGGAAATCATGTGTCTTGCACAACGTGATACCACTCTTTTCTGTAGGCTAAATGCTTTCCCAGATTACAGTATTCCTACAGTATTGGTTATCTGAAAGGCATGTGCTTCAGTCAGTGCTGATGTTGAAGAATGAAGTTCAGTAGTTTATTCAAAACCCTTTAGTTGTTGCTGTCATGCCATGTCTGAGCATCACAACCAGAACTGCCAGAGTGCAAACACTGCACTGGAGCACTGTAACGAGCTCTCTGGATGCCTGCACAGGAGAGGAAGGGAAAAGTGAGGCTGCCTAGCACATACCACAACAGCAGACACCATGCCATCAAACAGATGAGTCTAGGAAAGTGTCTATAGTTTGAAGCAAAGCTCAGAGCTTTTTAAATTTTGCATAGATCTTTGTAGTTTTGTGATTACCTACAGCTGCAGGTGTTCTCAGCTGTCTTTACAGCAAATTTTATTCACACTTTAAGATGGCTCCTTCCTCCTGTAGTGCATCAGGTGGGTAAAAGTGCACACTTTCAGGTAAGTAGTCCACATCAGTGTTTCTTTTCATTATCTCTATACTCCAAGTTGGGGCAGAATTCCAGAATATATTATATTTTTTAAGCTATTAAATTTTCGTCAAAGAAAAATGAGAGCAGTTTTTTCTTAATTTTGGTCACTGGAACTTTTTAACAGGCAAATAGGACTTACAGTGATCAGAGTCTGTCAGTATAAGTTTAAGAAATAATGTTGCCACTCACAGCTTTTGACACAATAATGTGTTTTTCTGTTCCTCAAAATATTGGTTTTGCTCAGGATTATATTTACAGTGTTTTGAGGATACATTACAGGCATCAATGGAAAAAGCTAAGAAACCGTCATGGTTAGGAATAGCTATGAATTTATTCAAATCACAATGAACATTTGAGGAATGTGTAGTTCAGCCATTGTAGAAAATGCCAATTCAGAAAAAAAATTATTTCCGAAGTCTCATAGTGGCAGTCCAGGACTACACATGACTGTAGGTAGAGATTATTATCAGAAAGATCCAGTGATAATACAACTCATGTGCCAGTTGTGATGATAAAAAATCTGTTGGGAATCACAGAGTCTTTGGCAAAGCTTAATGTGTGAATCAGCATGAAATCAGTATGCAGTTCCACAAAGAAATATTCAAGCAGTGTGCATAACTTGCACCTTCATCCTTTCTAGTGACTTCTTTTTGCTTCTTTTCCTCAGTCTCCAGTTCTCTCTCCTGAATCCCATTCTTGGCTTCTCTGAGGTAAGTTGATGGTTTCAGTGCCTAGAAAATGTAGGTGAGCCCTTTAGAAATAAAGGAAATTAGTCTGAACGTGTTGCTGGACAGTTCTTGTTCTGTCTTGGGTATATCATCTGCCACTCCTCTTTCTGCTTTAAAATAGCATATTCTCTGCATTTTGTTTTCTTTCTAGTATGAGGAAATACCTCTTTGGAGTGTTGCTTTTTTTTTTTTTTTTTTTTTTTTTTTTATCAGAGACTCCAAATATTGTAGAGTTATTACTGTGTAACATTAGTTGAAGCAAAGAGAAAAGTGTGCCTGGGTCTTCATGACCTATCAAGCCATCACAGTTGATTCTGCTCACTTTTGTGTCCAGCAGCACAATGTCATACATGGGGCTGGCACCTCTCCTGGTTGTTCCTGACAGCCAGCCTGAATTCACAGCTGGACTGAGCAGGCAGTGAATACAAACTCAGTCTTAATCCACATTTCAGGAAGTATCTTTAATTTTTTCAGCCAAATATCATAAAAAGAAACACCATGCCACTGCTTAGATCATTTGTTGTAAACTGAGAAGTGTGACACCCCAGCAGCTCAGTCCAACCTACATTTTTAAGTGAAGGGAGGAGGACACTAAGCACAGTGGCATAAGACAGAGCACCAGGAGAGGGCCATTCTTGCCACCCAGAAAGTAGTTCACTTCTGAGAACTGAGTCATGGCAACTGAAATGAGGTTGAACTGGTTTCATTCCTAAAGTTAAGGTTCTACTCAGGTACTGAAAAGAAAAGAAAAGAAAAGAAAAGAAAAGAAAAGAAAAGAAAAGAAAAGAAAAGAAAAGAAAAGAAAAGAAAAAGAAAGAAAAGAAAAGAAAAGAAAAAGAAAGAAAAGAAGAGAAAAGAAAAGAAAAGAAAAGAAAAGAAAAGAAAAGAAAAGAAAAGAAAAGAAAAGAAAAGAAAAGAGACGAACAGAAAAACCACCCCAACCTTAAATTTAACATACTGCAAGAAAAATTTACATCTTTTTGCCATGTGTATTTTGCAATATTCAGCTGCAATTTAAACCAAAAAATGTCTTTTCTTTACAGAGATTTTCTCTGCCGAGCTCTGTTCCGATTTTTCAATTGTTTTAATATTAATCCACTTCTAATCTTTCATCTCTCCTATCAAGATGCAATCCTACATTCATGAGGCACTAGTCACCAAATGTGTTTTCCTTACAGCAGATGTCACTTATGGAGAATTTTCTGTCTCACACTTTACGGAGTGCAGTGATCCCAGTAATCAATGGTAAGGATTGTGGCCAGTTCCTGAGCACAGCTGGTGGGAAAGCAAAAATGAAACCATAAAACAGTGGCCAGCTTTAAAGACACTGTTCTGGGAACTTTTCTGTGTGTTTGGCTACACCTGGACAGGTCTGCACTGTTCTGGATTGCAGTCCTGGTCCCTCAGTCTTGGCTCCATTCCACACACTAGGCTTGGGTTTCCTTTTCACTGGATGCAGTGTGGCAGCAGAGCTGAGACATACTTGAGTCTTGTCCTGACACAGTCAAGCCATGATCAGAGGATGGCCCATACTGGGGAGGTGCAGAAGCACCCTTGCATCCTGAGGCTTCAGGTGAGAAAGAAGAAAAAAGGTGGAAAAGGTGGAAAAAGCAGGTGGAAACACCTCTGGTAAACAGAGGCGAAGAGACTGGTGAGGAAGGAAGTAAGCTGTTGATGAGGAGAAAAGAAAGAGAATAAGAGGGAGGGGTGCAAAAGTAAAATGCTTTTAAAAGCAAATAGGAAGAGAGCTTGGGCTTTAAGAAACTTAAAGGTAGATGAGAATAAGAGAGACCAACAGGATTACAGGTTCATGGGGGGAATAAACCAACCAACCAACCAAGCAAAGAAAACAAAAAAACCAAAAACCAACCAACCAAAGAAAACAAAAAAACCAACCAACCAAAGAAAACAAAAAAAACCAAACACCAACCAGCCCAAAAAAACAAACAAAAAACAAAAAAACCCCAAACCAAAATAAATTAAAAAAAAAAAAAAAGGAAGATTGAGATTAAATCGGAGTGGAAAAGAGTAGAAACCATATCTTGTGGGGCAGATATCTGGAGAGGAACAAAAGCAGGCATATCCCAGTATCAGCTGAGAGATGCAACTTTTTACAGGAGTTTTTTCTTTTTTGCAAATATGAACAGTAGCTCCCTTGGGAGGCACAAGGATGCTGATTTTTAAAAAATGACAAAACAAATAGGGTTTACTGAAAAAGGTGCTTCTGAAATGCATTTTATTATTACTTTCAAATTTATTCATACTTGTCCTCTTCTGAAGATAAACTAGGAAAAGGATTTCCTCTTCTTCACGTGGCCCACACTACCTTGACTGGACCCATAATAAAAATGAATCAGGTGAGAAGCTAGATTTTTTGCTAAAGAATATTGCTACTTTTTCAGGTTTGTCCACTTGTGAGTGTTCCTGTGTTGGGCAGATCTAAATGTTGATAAGTTCTCACTACTCTGACCATTCTTGAGGAAGGCATATAGGCAACTTGAGTGTCTCTGTGGTGTTACTCAGGTTGTATTGGAAGGTTGTATTAACTTATATCAGAGCCCATTCCTGCTCTAAAGGTAACTAAAGTTCAGGAGGCACATAGCCACAATGTCTGCTGCCCTGCTGTAGTCTCGTAGTACTGACCCTAAATATGTCTCTATGAAATTTAAGGTCATTTTATATGTTCTTTTTCCCTCAGGGTCATCTGCTGGTTTCCACTGATGTTCACTACAAACATGAGGAAGAGGGAGATGAGGGCCTCCACAGTCACTCCTAATGCCTCTTTACCTTTAAGCAATAAGAGTAGGAAAATGTAGTTTCCTTCTCTTGGCTTCTAGGGAGTAGAAGCTATAGTTAGAAGCATGGGGGGGGGTTTCACTATTTTAAATGTTTTATTAAAACTTCTTAATCTTTTCACAAACTGAATCTGTTGGGGTTAGTACAGGGAGAGTAGCTGACAGTATGCTTTAGAAAACTCATTGCAGCCTGATGAGTGACTGATTCTTGTCACTAGAATTACAGGTATCACATTTTATTAATTTCAGAAACCTGTTCTTGCATTATTCAGTTTATATCCATCAGTTAACAAAACTTTGTGTATGGAAAGAAACCTTAGTCTTTGTAAAAAATGTCACAATTTTTCCCTTTGCAACTGGATACCTAGAGTGGGAACAGATTTCAAAAAAAACAATGAATTATAATCAAATTATGGAATCATATAATCTAGTCCAGACCCTGACTCAAAACAGGACTAGTTAGATCAGGTTACTGAGGGCTGTGTCCAGTAGTCTTGAACCCCTCCAAGGATGGAGGTTCCACAACCTCTCTGGAGAACCTGTGCCACTGTTCAGCTGCCTTCACAGTAGGAGCTCTAATCAGTATTTCCCATGTTCAAACTTGTTCGTATCACCACACTCTTCTAAGAAAAGTCTGGCTCCATTTTCTCTGTATTCCTTGATAAAAAGTTGTAGACAACAAAAAGGTCTTTCAAGCCCTCTCTTCTCCAAGCTGAAGGAAGAAGCCTGATGTCTCAGACTTTCTTGTAGATCATGTTCTCCCATCCCCTTGACAGCACCTGCTGGACTTGATCCAGGATATCAATATCCTTCTTGTGCTGGGAAGGCCAAACGGGACAGTACTCCATATGCAAGGGTCAGACAGCAGGGAAGGACCTGTACCTGCAGACTTGTTTTCAACTTATTGTCTATTAGGACTCCCAGGTCCTTCTTTTGGTCAGAGCTGCTTTCTAAACAGCCACCAGTCTTTACTGCTGCAAGGAGTTATTCCCTCCCAGATGCAAGGCTTCACACTTACTTTATATCATTCCTGTCAGTTTGTCCATCTTGTCCGTGTTTCTCAGAAAAGAAACCCTGCCCTGCATCATGTTGACTGCTCCCCCCAGTTTGGTATAATTCACAAACTAGTTGAGAGTGCACCCTGTCCCTTCATCCAGTTGGCATTAAACAGCATTGGTCACATTACTAATTCCTTGTGGGACCTCCACTAGTTACTGGTCAACAGCTGTACTTAACTGATCACAGATCTTTGACTCTTTGACTCTGGCACTACTTTTCCACCTACCCTCTCCAACCCATAGATCACCACTAGATGATGAGGCTAAAGGAGACTGTGTCCAAGGCATTGCTGAAATCAAGATATAGAACATCCACTGTCCTCTCCTTGTCCACAATACCAGTCAACTCATAAAATTAAAAATTAAGTTTGTTAGGAATGGTCTCTCCTTGAAAAACCCATGCTGGCTTCTTCCAGTCACCTTATCCTTCCTGTGCTTTTGACATAGCTTCTAATACATTTTGCTCCATAACCTTCCCAGAGGTGAGATTGACTTTTCTGGTTCATCCTCCCTGACCTTCTTAAAGACAGGTATGATGTCTGCCTTTTTCCAGTCATGAGGAACCTCTATCGAGTGCCATGACAATTTGAAGATATGTTATGGATAGACAGCATCTCCACAATGAGATCAGCCACCTGCAGATGCACCCTGTCTGCTCCCATGAATATGTGTATGCCCAAGTGTGTTAAATGATTCTGAACTCTGTCTTACTCTGCTGTAAGTGCTGTCTCACTCCCACAGACTCCACCAGGAGCTCAGCAACCTGGGAGGACAGGGGACAAGTCCTGCTAGTAAAAATAACCTTTCCTATGTCTCTTTTCACTAGTTCCCTGGCCCACTGAGCACATTCTCCCTAGACTTCCTTTTGCTACCTATGTATCTACAGAAACCTTTCCTCTTGCTCTTCACCTCCAAAACTAATTTCAGCTCTAACTGAGCTTTGGCATTCCTGACTTCATTCCTACATGTGCAAGCATTGTAGTTCCTTCTTTCCAAGGTCTGGTCTCAGCTTCCATCTTCTGTGTGCTGCCTTTTTTTTTTTTTCTTGAGTTCACTCAGGAGCTCCATGTTCATCCATGCTGGCCTTCTGCCATAGTTGCTCAATTGTCTGAACATTGTAGTGAACCATTCTGATGCTCTAAGGCAGCTGCCCTTGAAGATTAGCCAGTTCTTCTGGGCCTCTGCTCTCCAGGGCAATTTCCCACAGATCCTGCCAAGCAACTCCCTGAAATCTGTTCATCTGAAGTCTATGCCTATAATTTCCTTCTTTGTCTTGCTCACTCCTCTGAGGATCTGAAACTTCAGTCTCATGCTCACTGCAGCCAAGGCTGCCCTTAGCCTTTACATCATCCAGCAGGTCTCTCTTTGTGAATAGCTGCAGGTCTTAAAGGGTATCAATGTCCAAATAATTCTGTACCTGTAAAACGGAGCTGGAAGCTTTCTTTTGTCATCTCTCATTCAATTAGGAGATATTACAAGTGCATGGAAAGGAAAACTAATCTACAAATGTCTTCCTACAGGAAGTTCAGTTGCAACTTGAGACAGTAACATAGCTTGTGTTTGATTTTTATCTGAATCAGTTTATCTAGCTGGCTGTGACAGTTTTGTACTTAAAAAAAGCATCCTGAAAACAGAGAGCGGCTTCCAAATCAGGGCTTCCAATTAATTATATTCTGTTGTAGGCGAAGAGTGACTAGAAAAACAATGGGAGATGAAGAACCCAAGAGGAATGGAGTTTTTTTAATAGTTTGGTATCCCTCATCGGTAACACTTCAGGCACTTCCTTCTGCCTGTTTGAGGGAGAATGCATGAGATAAAGGAAAAAATAAAATCAAAGCCTTGGTGCTCATCTCTTCACTTTTCCAATGGGATGTACTCTGGGACCAACCAGAGTGCCAGGGCGGAATGGGGCTTCTAAGATAGGAGCCATGGCTAAGCACAACACTGCCCCTTAGGCTCCAGTCCTCTGGCTGTTGTTCACAAAGTGATGATTTTGTCCTCAGTTTCTCTGAGAACCAAAGGGGATGCTCTATACACCAAGAGTTCCCCTGTACCATCCTATACTTATGTACCAATCACTATACTCTTTTTGGTATGATGTTGTT
This sequence comes from Phaethornis superciliosus, assembly GCA_023637945.1. Taxonomy (NCBI): domain Eukaryota; kingdom Metazoa; phylum Chordata; class Aves; order Apodiformes; family Trochilidae; genus Phaethornis; species Phaethornis superciliosus. The sequence continues at coordinate 57,193,953 of JAJQWJ010000001.1, read as the reverse complement.
TCCCAGTTGGCAGGACAACAGAAATTGCACTTGTCCATCCATGAGCTGCAAACTAAAGCACATGGAAAAAGGGGAGAATTGGAAAGCTAAGGAAAGGGGACCACTGGAGCACTGTGCCAAAGGCAACAACTGGAATCATGCAAAGTCAAAATGATCTGCAGAGGTGCAGCAGCAAGTCTCCAGTGACTGCTACACTGATAAGCACCAGATTTATATTGGGTAAAAAGAACTGCTATATCCCCTTTAGCTTATAGATTGAACCAAATACTTGCTGGCTCAACAAATAAAATTGAAATAAAACATTCATTTTAGAGGCTCTTTTTAACACCTTAAAAAGCGAAAAGTTTGGATGTAGAAACTGTAGCATATCTGAGTGTGCCATTTGAATATGTCTGTAAGCAGATAATTTGGCTTTTACTTCTATATTTGTAGAAAGAAATTATGAAACTGTTCTGGAAGCCTTACTGTGCCTTTGTTAATTTTTGCTGAAAGTTTTATCTACAGTGGATAGTACTCTGTTAGAGGAACCATAAAATATTAAAAGGAAATTATGAGGATAAGCTGATACAGTTTTCATATGATCCAGTTGTTTATAAATCTTGGAGATTTATGTGGATGGAAACAGTAGAGATTTTCCTGTGCTTTGAAGGAACTGCAGAATTTGGGAAAAAAAAATTAAAGGAAATTATGTAAATTATGTAACTGTGGGTGTGATTTTATTTATCCTCAATTACCAGAGATATAAATAATGAAATTATTATGCATGTGACTCCCTGTGGTGAATATTAAATCTGTGTAAAGCATGAGTATTTTTTGACTGACTGACAAATGTCTCTGCCCTTTTCTATTCATGGATTGCACAATGAAGTGACTCAGATCATCCAGCAAAGTGCTCCACACTTAAGAGAGCTTGCTTGGTTTATATGCAAGATAATTGATTAAATCACCTCCTTGACAAGCCAAGGAGTACTGGATAGCTAAAGTAATGGTTAATTGGATTAGCAAGCAGAAGAAATAGAAAATATTGACTGCAAGGACTTAATACTATATATTTGCACCATATATATAAACTATTGTATATATATGCTATAATATAAATATTATATAAATTATTATTTTCTGTATCCTGAGAGAGTTCAGAACAGAGGGATCTAGAGAGATGGTTTTGATCTGTTTTTCTAGCAGTGGCACATTGATTTGCTTGTTTCACAATACAGACCTGGCTATGGGTACCAGTCCTGTGGAGCTACTGTAACAGAGTCTTCACTGGGGTTTCTTTTGGGGCCCATCTGAAAAGTCAGTGCTGAAAGAGCATTCCAAAAAGGCAGCAGCACCACGCTGAGCACCCCCACCCAACAGTTTACACTGCCCTCTGCTTTGTCCCCTAATGAAATTAGAATGGGAGATTTAGCCGGGGACACCCAAAAGAGTTTGGGATGTGATTATCAGGGAGACCACTCCCTGAGTGATACTGCTGAAGGTGGCAGCAATTGGCTCCCTTCAAGGTCACAGCTCTTTCCTTTAAAAGACAGGGTGGTGGCTGTGGAGGATTTTCCCTGCAGCATCCTCAGCCCCGTGGCCTGGTACAGCAGGGGTCTTCTCTTCAACCTTCGGAGGAGAGGTATGGTAAAAAATATGTTGTGATTATCTTCAGTGTAGAATGGCTTTGTTGGGGAGAGAGAGATATAGCTAAATCCAGCTAAATTTTGAGGTTTTAAGCTATGAGAACTATGCCTACATCAAAGACACAACTCCTTTTAGTACTTTGTTTTGGTTCTACACATGAAGTGTGTTGTGTTCACCTCTCAATTTCTGTCAGTTAAAAAGAAGATATTAGTCATACAAAAAGTCTAAGGTTTTAAGTGGGATTACCTCAAACTGTTACACAAAAATTAAGTTATGCCGTAATTTTGCAGTTTGCTTAAATTGTGATCATAACTGAAAATATTTTAGAGGTTTAAGATAGATTGTTGCCTCTGATAACAAAACATCTATCGAAAGATGCAGCAACATCAAAACAAATTTTCAGGTCTTAGGGGAGAGGCAATTGTCTTTTTCTAGATGATTTCATCCCAGCTCTGCAACAGCCCTGTGGTAATGAGAGAAATCTTTTACATAAATGTAATGCTAGAAAAGACTGTCATGTATTTTCAGGTGTCCATAATGCAATGTAGTGGGAGGAAACAAGGAAAAACTTATAATTTGACCTGTTTGCTATTCTTGCTGTGAATCTCAGATAACTCCACAGAGGAGTATTCTCAGCCCCAGGGGAAAAAAAAAAAATAAAAAAATCACTTACTGTATTCAGTACCAATTTTAAATTCTCCATCCAAGTGGCTTCTGTCACTCCCCATGGAAGACCTTACTGGCAGCAACAGCTTCTGACTTCCACACTGCCTGCAGCCCCTGGTTCATACTCAGCTCCATCCCAGTTTCTCAATTGAAAACCAGTCAGGAAAGATCTTGGGATCTTCCTTTGCTTCACTCATACATTACTGCTGTGGTAAAACCTGTTGGGCTGCTTAGGACCATGCATGAGAAGGCAGGGAGACCCAAGTGATCATCCACTGTAAAGCCCACCCAGTACAGAGGAAATGGTAGGACACGATCTTGGGTTAACAAAAGCTATAATCATTGGTGCCACCCCTAAGTTTTCTTGGTTGTGGGTTTCTGCTTGGTTTTTTGGGTTGGGATGTGTTGGGGGGGCATGCATGCAGCTGGATTTTTTTAATGGCATCGAAGCAAGTGACAGATCTTGCTAAGTTGCCATTAGTAGAATTTACTGTCAGAAAATATATTGTCTCTGGTTATTGAGATGTTATTTGCTGGCATCTTCCATAAGATGGGTATCTTTCAAAAAGCAAGTGTGTCTTTAGGACCAAGTTCTCTTTTTGAATAATGACCAGGAGGTGTGGGGGCTCCCCAGTTAATTGAAGGATGACCCCACAACCATACAGTGGCTACCACTGGCACATGGTATAAGTTTAACTTGCCTACTTTGGCCCACCTCTAATGTAGACATTGAATAGGAGGAGGATTATCATTCCCCACTGGGCCCTCTATTTTAAGACAGATGTGCCCCTCTCCTCTCTAAAGATGACTGTCTTTGATGGGAGACCTAACTTTTGAATGTCTCTAACTAAATAAAACCAGTGGCACTCAAGTATATTGAGGAAAGAAAATCTTCTGTGAATCAGTTATTAATTTGTCCTGGACATTAAGTCACTGTTCCAGACTTTGAGTATCCCCTTAAAATTTTCTGAGAGCAGATAAAAAAGCAGAATCCATTTCTGATGAGCTCTAATGAATAAAAAAAAAAATAAAAAATAGATAAAGCAGACTTTTGGATTTGTTTCAAGCATTTTCCTTCTTCCCCAGAAGACACTGAAAAGGATCCTTGGGTGCTTGGAGTAAGAAATATAACCATATCATAAGCAAGATTTGTTTAATATGACTGAAAGATAAGCAAAAAGAAACATCTATTGGACCGTGAAGTTTGCAAGGAGAGTTTTTGGATACAATTTAATGTATTTATGTAGACCAGGGGATATGAAAACTGTCTGCTGGCACAAAATTATTTTCTTTTGTTAACTGTCAGGAGAGGCTTCTTAAAGTTGTGGCTAAGATCTTACTGAGTGGTTTCTAAAGTGGTGGTTTCTGTGTCTAACTAAATGAACTGATCAGGTTTTCAAAAGTGCTAAGATCAAGTGATGTCTGTTGAAACACCAGGGGGCACTGAGAACTCCATGTATTTTGGGAAAACTTAAGCTGATTTCACTAGCTAGAGTGAAGGAAAATAAAGAAATAAAGAAATAAAAATTCAGCGCATCTTCCCTTTCAACAGGGTATGTGTAGGTGGATGTATCCCAAGTGCTTTCTGTGTTCCAACAGTGAGTAAGCTGTCTTTTCTCCTCTAACCTGAGAAGCTCTATTTCCAGAAGAGTCTGTGCAGAATGGGTTCCTTCTCCAGTTGTTGGGCTTCCCACCTTCTCCATTCTGGAGGGAAAGCTGGTGTCACAACAGCTCACTCTAGGGGAGGGAAAAGGGAGTCCAACTATCACATGACAGCGTGAACTCTTACCATCATTATAAATATTTATTGACAGGTCCTGTAAAACCAAGGAAGATGGTGAAGTTTTGCTGTTCTCTCCTCCTCTTCAGTTTGCTGAGTGGGCAGCTCAATGCCAACCCTGGACTCAAAGTGAGGATCACCCAGAAGGGGTTGGATTATGGTATGTGTGATGTTTTGAGGAACTGCTGGATTCATATTGCATTGAATCCTGCTCTGACAGGTGTAGGGAAGCAAGGGCAGTGATAGAAAATAATCTGATCACAGGCTATAAAGAAAATAAATGTTTAGGAGCACAATATAATGGACACAGTATTGACAGCATTGTACACCATATGAAGGTTCATTTGATTTCAGATATTGAATCAGTAATTTCAACTCTTCCCATGACTAGGAGTGAGACCTGAAATAGCACTGCTGGGTCTCAAATGAGATGCCCTCTTCTTTCTGACTTTGTGTCCATCCCATCTCCTAAGCCAGAAGTATATTAAGTATAAACTCCCAGGAGGTATCAAAGGCAATTGAACTAAACACTGTTTTCTTGTAGCCAAGGAGGTTGGGCTGGAAATTCTGAAGCAGAACATGGAGAAGGAACATTTCCCTGATTTGAGTGGCTATGAGAAATATGGGCTTGGTAATGTTAAATATAACATCTCAAGGTAAGTATTCTCTCCAGAGGCAATTTGTGTTGGAAATTGTGCTGTGTTTTATGTTCACCCTGACACGAGAAATACCAGCTTTGCTTTTTCTTTTCTCCCCCCTGTCTCCCGCATGCTCTAGGATACATGTCACTGCTGTTGAATTCCCCAGTGCTTCCATCTCCCTCATACCTGGGACTGGGATAAAACTGATGATTACAAATGCTTCTCTAACTATCGACATGAACTGGAGCATCAGGACCTGGATATTGTATGTACAGCCTCTTGTGTTCCGAGATTTCTCTTGATGTAGAATAGAACTGAAAGAGAAAAATACAAAGTTTAGTTTTTCTTGTGACCTCTTCATTGCAAAAGTGCTCTGTAACAGCTAGCAGCAGTAACCCAGGAGTACAGACTGCTCCTTCTCCACAGGTCTGCTGGTGGGAGGCAGCCCCTGCCCCCTCAGCCATGAGCACTGATAAAGAGCCCATGGCTGAGAAGCACCTCTGCAAATGATGCTCTAACTGAATGCTGTTACTGTCCAGCCTGCCAGCTAATAATACGTTTAGAAAAATTGTGGTACAGGGGATCACAGTCCAGTATAATAAACCCAGCTGCACTGGGACTGTGACCCCTGTACCCCTCTAACCCTGTTAGAAACCTCTAAAGAGGATTTTCACAGATCACTCACAATGGAGTGTTGAACATCTTGATCCAAAATAACACAGCTTCACCATATCAGAGCTGATTTTCAGCACAGGATGCCAAACCCCTGGGAGGGGGGGGGAAGAGGGCACAGAACCCATTGGGGCACTTCAGACCCTGAGCTTGTGTGGACCCTCCTCAGACATCAATAGATTAGATCCCAAAGCAGCTCTCATGCCTTATCTTATATCAGCCATATTCCACTTTTCTCTGTTCTGAGTGCAGGTCTGGTAGTGGGAACAAAATACTTTAATGTAGCGAATTGCCTGTTTTCCCAAATCCATAATTTTCCAAAGCTCTGGAAATCTGTGTGGTATACTCGATTCTTTGCAGACATACTAGAATCTATTTCTGCTATGAGCAATGCAAATACAAGTATTCAGATAAACAGCTTCATCTTCAATGAACAGAAACCAGTCTGTTTAAGAATTAATTGAGTCTTGAATGGTCATTTATTTATTTTTACTTTATACAGCAAAGACAGTGGGAGAAGCACAGTGTACATTTCAAAGGTGTTTGTTACTGCAATTTTTTCAACACCCCTGGATAAGATGGATTATAAATCAATATCACTTGCCAGCTGTCGGACAAGTTCTGGTGATATAGACCTCAAGCTGAATGGAAAAAAGGGGTAAGTGGAAGAGATCTGTATATACACTGTGAGAAAATAACTGTCAATGAATGTCAGCTTCATGAAATAGGGTACCTATTTTTGTGGATGTAGTCACCACAGGTGAGAATCAAGGGCCCTAACCAAGTGTTAAATTGTCCTTCTCCTTGTGTCGAGGATAAATACAGAAGTTCTGGTCAGATCAAATAATCCCTGGTGCTTTTTCAGCACTCACTTCTTCCCAAATACCACCCTATAATTCAACTCTAGGTAGAAATCACATTCTTGGACCATGCTGTAAGTACTCCTAGTCACAGTGATATCAAAACTGAACAGAAGCAGACTGCTGCTCTCTGTTCTGTCTATGGTTACAACTCTGTTCTGTATGATTTGAATGTTTTCTTGTATTTCTCTGAGTCTGAACACAACTCTAGTCACCTGGCTTTAGGTTAGATTATTTGTTTGTTTGCATCTTTTTATTTCTGTTGGAAGTTCCTAGTGCAGAGACTACTTATTTATACAGTGTTTGTATATTCATCAGTGTGGTAACACGAAGAATTCTTCATTCCTAAAATCGAATCTACCCAGGCTGAGATGCCTAATGGCAAAATTATCTCCTTTTAAGTGGTGCCTTTCTGATAGCTGTTACATTTCAGAAAGCTCCCTCGAGTACTAGACTATCACACACCATGCCCCAGAGGCCATTAAATTCATGTTCTGCTGAGATATCTGATTTCCTGTTAATGACTGAAGTCCTTCACCCATTAATTGCTTTCTTCCTTTCCTCTAGCTTCCTGCATAACTTCTTTATCAAGTATCTGAAGAAACCCATTCACAGGACCTTGGTCACTAACGTAAGCCTTTTGAATTGTGTAGGGAAGAGCTTTAAGGAATATGATTTTTAAAGCCCGTGCTGTCAGCTTGGCAAAGGAAGGACTAGAAATATAATAGAGTCCTACTCTGGTGCCATCAGCACAGTGACAATTTTGCTAGCCAGAAATGCATCCAGATACAGTGTTAAGTTCATGGTCAAGCTATTGACTAGTCCATAGCATTAGTAGAGCCAGAAAATGTGGTTATTTTCCCATTTCAAGTAGAATCAGTCTCTGTCTGTGCACCTACAGGCATCCTGAATTTTGGGTAATTTTTATATTCAGCAGGTAAAGTGTACATTGGATGATGTACAGTGACGTTACAGTACCTTACCTGATAGAATGACATATTTAAACATCATCACATCAAAGTAGTGCATAGTTCTGATGACAACCTGCCCAGGGCCTCTGAAGGAGACAGAGCTTAAGATATCTGTGATTCTGCCCCAGAAGAGGAACTTCTCCGGTGAGACCTATGTGACATCCCTTTCTCCTCCTTGGCGCTATTAAGGCTGTGGTTTTGTCACCCCCCTCAGGCTGCCTTTGGCAACTTCCCACTTTGCTCCCCAAAGGTAGCTCTGACTTGGAACACACTTAAAATGCACCAAGAAGAACCCGTTAGCTGAAGAAAAAGTAGTTTGTGTTTTGACAAATAAATGCTTCAATGTGTATCACATAAGCAGAAGTTTAATAGCACACAACAGTTGCTTACTGGTCCACACTAATCAGGCCATAACTTGAGTATATTTTTATACAGTCATGTCCCAACATCAGATCTGGGATCCAGCTGATGGATGAAAACCTCCAATCACTGAGTGGTGAGTCACTAGTGGTATCTTTTCCTTTGCTTTATCTCTCCTGTTAGGTAAAATTCCAGTTTCCTTAAAACCAGGGGGTCAGCAAAGCCTCCAAGAGCAGTAGCAGGCCCCATAGTCTTTCTGCTCCTTGCATATAGGATCACAGTTAAATAAAGAAAGGGCTAGTTGAACAAGTTGGCTTCCTGAGAAGCCAAGGACTTGGGAGTGATTGTGAACTTGCAAATGTGGCAGAGTGGACCTCTGTTGTCAGAAATGGCATTTAGAGGCCACATAGCACTGGTGTTAAGGCAGACCGCCCTTCCCTTCCCTTCCCTTCCCTTCCCTTCCCTTCCCTTCCCTTCCCTTCCCTTCCCTTCCCTTCCCTTCCCTTCCCTTCCCTTCCCTTCCCTTCCCTTCCCTTCCCTTCCCTTCCCTTCCCTTCCCTTCCCTTCCCTTCCCTTCCCTTCCCTTCCCTTCCTTTCCTCTTCCCCTTTGCCTTCCCCTTCCCCTTCCCCTTCCCCTTCCTCTTCCTCTTCCTCTTCCTCTTCCTCTTCCTTCCTTACCTCCTGCTCTCCTAGCCTGCCTGGAAATTTAAGTCTTACTTGGCAATTTTTCAGACCTGCCAAAGTCAAAATGAAGAAGCTCCTTTGTAAAAAACTTACAATTTTAAACATTTTGGGTTAGATTTACAAGAATTTAAGGCATCCAAAGTGCTAGGCAGACACCATGTTCCAAACAGAAGTACCTCAGCAGATCAGGCACCCACCTTTTCTGGGAAAGTATTTGCAAGTTAGAGGCACTTTGGATGCTCTCAGAACTGCTTGACAAGGAATCCTGCCACCTCCTTATGCCCTGAAGCACTGGTATGGCCATTTCCTTTTTCTAATTAGACCAAATTTACCTTTTTCACAGTGACAAAACATTAGACAAACGAAAGATGGTGTTTTAAAGAAGGTACTGGTGGAAACTTCAAGCCTTAGGTCAGAATGCATGTTAGCAGGTCCCTGGCTGGTTTTTTTTGCTACTGTTTGGAACAACTTGTGTCATTCTCCTTCAAGAAGTGCCTTTATCTTGAGTGTACATAAAATTCCTTCTGTTCTTTTTGGAATACTGTGTAATTTTATTTACCACTCTTACAGTCCTAACACCAATTGATGATTTGGCTGAAATAGACTACTCCTTAAATAGCCTGCCAGCAGTAGTTCGACCATTCATTAACCTGGACTTAAAGGTAACTGCCTGTAGTGCTATTTGACAAGATTCCTGTGGGTTTTATCATAGTATGATACCCTTTTTAAGAACAACGTGATTACCTTCTAAACATCAAGATTCAGTGTCTGAGAAGTCAGACATTTCAAAGCACTATTGCATTTGTTACTGTAATAATTTTAATGATCCTGTCTTGAAATTAATTATTTAAAAGCCACATCTAGTATTTTTGGTTTTTGTTTGGTCTTTTTTTTGCTTTGTTATTGAATCAGATCAGATCTGGAACTTGTCTTCACCCGCTTGAGAGCACGCAGGCATGCATTGCATAGCCTATGTTCTCATTTACACACCAAATTAATAGCTTAAGCAAGGGAAAGGAGAGTCACATTGTCTGCAGACACTTTAAAGTTGTATTTTGATTTGGGTTTTTTGTTTTTCTTTGTTTTGTTTTATTTTCTCTCTGGTAATAACTTTCAGGGCACAGTCTACCCGACTGGGAACTACACTGGTCCCCCCTACGTGGCAGCTCCCTTCACTATCCCAGACCAAAGGGACTCCATGCTCTACCTTGCCTTTTCTGAGTATTTCTTCCAGACCTCCTCGTTTGCTTACTACACTGCAGGAGCCTTCAATGTCACCATTGCAGAGGAGGTGAGTAGAAGACAGAGACAGAGGAGTGAGGTCAGGGTGGCTCAGGTCATCCAGGATGGGGATTTGGCTTGCCAGTTGTCATTACAGGTGGCAGTGTAAAGTTGCTAATTGGGCTGTGAAGTCCTGAGACAATAGATCAGAAACACAAGGCCACTGTTAAGCTCCTTTATTATGCTTTATATAGATGCCTCAGGCCAGAGCACCCAGTTCCACTGGTACTAAATACTGGCAGTTTTACTACAAAAAAAAAATAATTAAAAAAAAAAAAAAAGAAAAATTGTTTTCTATACCTGAGACATAGGCTTCTCTGAGAAGGAAAAAGGGAATACTCTAGGGATTTTACAAGCCTCAGTGGCTGATTTCTAAGGGGTCTTTACAGACTGAAAGTACTACAGGAGCCATGGCATTAAAGGATATAAGAAAGCACAATGGCTTGGAGCCTAAAATATTTTTTTATCCTGTCTCCAGGAGGCTCAGTAAGTCCATAAGCCTCTAGATTCAGCCCAAACTATAATGATATTAATCATCTACTTTCCCAGGAAGCATTTTGGTATATATTATTGGGAATCAGCTTTAAGTGTACTAAGTTCTTCAAGAATGTTTCTGAAAGGTACAAAATCAAAGATTCATTGAAATGACAGTACTAATGAATTTAGATAAAAGCTGACCATGAAGGTTAAATCTGGTGAACCCATTTCTTTTCTGATTTATTTTTTCTTCTCCAGACTTGCAGCTATTACAATATAAGCACAGAGATATTTGGCAGTATCATCCCTGAGGTGAGTATCTTTATTTCCACAAACTCTTAGGAAACCACTTGGTGTGGGTGTCAGACACCTCACTGCTGGTGTATCCCAGAGGCTGGTAAGGCTTGCTTGCTTGCTGGTAAGCTTCTTGCTTGCTTGAAAGCATCTTATGCTAGCAGCTATCCTTAACCTCATCCTAGCAAACTACTACGTCAAAATAATTGCTTCAAGAATGAGAAAATGCAGTATTCTGACCTGTTCTACAAGAAAAGCATTTTCCTGTATCTCTCTCTCTTTTTTTTTTCTTTTTTCTTTTTTCTTTTTTTTTTTTTTTTTTTTTTTTTTTTTTGTCTTGGAACCTTACAGGTAGCCAAATATTCAGTCACACCCAACCCAGTGATGCTAAAGATAATGGCAACTGAAATACCTATCATCAGCTTAGAGCAAGACTCCTTCACAGTAGAGATTGAAGGCTCCATGGAGGTGTTTGCTGTTCTGCCAGACTCAACCACCCAGTCATTGTTCACAATTAACATAGTAAGTACAACAAACAAGGTGATGTTTTAACAGAGGGTTAAATGTTTGTTCCTTTCTTCTGTTTAAAATCTGTACAAGAAACACAGTGCCAGGTATGCAGCACTAAAACATTCAGATTCCCCTTAAGTTACAGATGGTACCTCTGTGGCCTCTACTTAACCCAGGGACCATTTCTGTGGTGAAGAACATTTTCCTATAAATGACAATAATCCAAGCATATAATGACTCTGACTAATCACAGTTTTGTTCTCTGGAATGACAGTTCTGCAGGCATGAGTTGTGCCTCTTGGCAACCTGATCATGTAACTAAAAGTGTCTTTGACTAGTGAAATCTTATTACCCACATTTCTTCTTCTCAGTGCCTTTTGGGCAAGCAGACATTTACTCTGTGCAGCCTTGCATCAGCCATGGGTTAGGGAGGAAGCTGCAGCTGCACAAAACAACTATATGTAACTGGGATGGTTTTTCTATCTTTGTGACTAATTCACAGCAAAGACCCATCTTTTTTGTGTCTGGTAACCCATGTTTTTTTCCTTCTGCAGACAGCCAACACCAGCATTGCTCTGAATGTATTTGACCAAAAATTGATGGGCTCACTATGTTTGAACAGGTAATTCAACCTGGGATGGAAAGGATTCCCAAACATTTGCCAAATGGTGTTAGCAATCCCAGCATTAGCAGTTTAGGCAAGTGATGAGATAACTATGAATGTGTTTCCCTGGTGTGTTCATCTCCATTAGATTCTGTCATTCTCTTAGTGGCTGTACTTGTTGTACAGTTTAGAGGAGTCAGAAAGCTTCAACGTGACAATTGCCACAGTTCCTGAGGGACTCCTCACCAGCTGGGGATTGCTGCAGGGCAGTAAGTGGGCTTCACAGGATCACAGAAGGCCAGGTTGGAAGGGACCCCAAGGATCATCTGGTCCAACCATTCTCTGCTCCTGACATCTACTCCTCTTGCACTTATTACTCCTGTTATGTCTATTCCTATTACAAGAAGGACATGGACGTGCTGGAGTGTGTCCAGAGAAGGGTCACAAGGATGATGAGAGGGCTGGAGCACCTCTCCTATGAAGACAGGATGAGAGAGTTGGGATTACTCAGCCTGGAGAAGAGAAGGCTCTGAGGAGACCTTATTGCAGCCTTCCAGTATCTGAAGGGGTCCTAATAAGAAAGCTGGTGAGGGACTTTTTAGGATGTCAGGTAGTGACAGGACTAGAGGGAATGGATTCAAACTAGAGGAGGATAGATTTAGATTGGATGTTAGAAGGAAGTTCTTCACCATGAGGGTGGTGAGACACTGGAACAGGTTGCCCAGAGAGGTGGTGGAAGCCTCATCCCTGGATATTTTTAAGGCCAGGCTCTGAGCAACCTGATCTAGTGAGAGGTGTCCCTGCCCATGGTAGGGGAGTTGGAACTAGATGATCTTAAAGGTCCCTTCCAACCCAATTCTATGATTCTACTCTCCTCTCTGAGCTAGATAAATGAAGTGTGCAGGGCAGTTTTGAGGGCCATGAATCATCAAAGCTTCCTTCATCCCCTTCCAGCTGGGAAGATCCAACTGCTTTCTAGGTCACCTGTGCCACTGAAGAAGTGCAGAGGGGTCCAGGACACAGTAAAGAATCTGGACCCCTGCTCCTGCCCTACACTGGTATTCTTAATAGCAGAGATTCATCAGATGAAGCACTGCAGCTTCCACAGGTCAGAAAGCTGGAGACCAGAGGCTTGGCCATTTAGACATCTAACATGTCACATGTTATCAAGAGAAGTTCTGTATACCAGGACCTCACATTAAGGAACTGGAACACTGGTTTCTCAACACTCCCTTGGCAAAACAGCTTTAGGGTGAAGATTATGCAGGTTGTCAGGGCACAAAGATGTTAGGAATTTAAAGAGGATAGCGCTCTTAGCATTTTTTCCAGCAACATTCAGAGAGAAAAATGAGAGGTGTGCTAAGACCTGGGATACTGGCCCTGTGGAAACTCAGAAATCATGTTTTGACTATGTTTGGATACTTGAATATGTACTGGATACATTTTCTGAATTTGGGAACAGAGACATTAGCAACACAGCCAGCAGCAGCAGTACCATATGATGAAGAGAATTTTTCTTCCCTCCCTAGTAAGAGTGACATCCAAGCATTATGTAGATGTACCAAGATGCTTGCAAAATATCTGAAAGGCTGCAAGTCCTTGATATAAGACCTTTCCCTGTAAATTCAGTTGTCAGTAGAATTTCCAAAACACTGGAATTATGTAAATCTATTGCTTCCAAAGCCTCTTTACAGATATTTCCTAAGGCCTGGAGCTCTATAGCAGTGACCACACATGACTAGAATAATGTGTTTTTATCCTTTGCAGTGACTCATCTTGTTTCACTTCTTCCCCTCAGGCTCCAATTCTCCCTAGCCTACTCCAATGTTGGCTTTTTTGAGGTAAGTGGGTAGTTTAAACACATAAGAAATGCAAACGAGGAGTATCAGTGATATCAATGCTGAATAATAAGCAGCTAAATTTTATTTGTATTTCTAAATCATTTGGCTTCATGGCTGGGTGGCTCTTATCCTATCTACTGTCAGCCACCTCCCTGCTGTGGACTTAAAAAGTATATTCTTTGGGGCCAGTTAGTACACTGAAAATTAGATATTGCACAGTTCCCTTGAGTGGTGCATCACATTTCATCAGTTAAGCAGAGAGTTCTCTCAAACTGGAACAGTGAAACACACAGTAGTAAGCAGAACAAAGCAGTGTTCTCTCTGAGCAATCAGACACACAACTCAGGCAGAGGCACTTCACATGGTGCAGCCATGCTCAGCACAGATCCTCAGATTGACAGCAGGGAATGGGAGTCCAAATAAGCAGTTGTAGGCTCACAGGCAACCCCCCTGCTTCCTCAGAGAGCCATTTCTGAGTGGCTGAGGGGAAAGGATTAAAACTGTTCTGGTCCTGCTTTGCTATTGGTGATGATTTATCTAACAACTAAAGGAAACAGACTGTTCTAAATGCAAATGTTGTCCAAGCATGATAAAAGCTATTTACATTGAAATGCAAATCTCACTTCTTTTGCATCATTCTGGAGACTTAAGATGCAAAGTTTACCTGAACTTATGGCTCTTTGGGGCCAAATGAGAGCTGGAAGTTGAACACAAGTCTACTGACTCAACCCAGGATTAGGACTTGACTGTTCTGCTGCCACCAGTCATCGATGGCTAACTCAGTTTTCTTATCTGTGGCAGATCTCACTTCTGGAGAACATCCTCTCTTACATCTTACAGACTGAAGTCATTCCGTCAGCTAATGGTAAGGCTGTGTTTCTAAGCTAAAATGTTCCAGCAGAGTGGGTGATTCTAGGAACTACTACTGACTTTCTACTCAAGTTTCCAGTTCCTATTGAGTTGAGTGGAAAATGACCATCAGCCAGTAAGCAGTGGAAGGAGGAGATCAGATTGTAGGGTTGTAAGTGTGCCCTCTCACTGACACTGGTCTCCAAAAAGAATTTGGAAATTCAGAATTTATATGCCTTTGTCTCTCTCAAGTTGGCCCTGATGCATTAGTGAGACATATGTCTCTCTAGCCTGCACACCTGCCTGAGGCCACTCTGTGTGACATATATTCCTTTTTCTCAGACCACCACAGGACTTTTGCCTCTCATAAATCTTTTTTGAGTCTCTGGAGGGAGATGTAGCCTTGTTCCAGCCCTCTGTACTGGGATGAATTTCACTTTTCTTAATTACTGGATTAAAATCAGAACAAGTTCTAATGATGCCATAGGTCATTAGGGACAAATCACGGAGTGTGCAACATGTAGAGCATGAAATGGTTTGACTGCAACACCGCCAAGAGAAAAGCATTTGTAACTCTGTCACCCATAGCTATGGGGCATTGTATATACATCCCAGGACTGGATGTGAAGGCTAAGGGGTGAAATGTAAATGACTTAGAAATATCTGGACAAATAGAGTTGTTCAAGGGTAGATATCCATTATCTGTTCAATGCATACCTAATCATCGTGTTTGGTTTTTGTTTTTTTTTTCCTTTAAGCTAAACTGTCAAAAGGATTCCCTCTTCCCAATCTTGCTAATGTGACTTTGACAAGACCACACATTACAATTGTACAGGTGAGATTTTGATGCTCTCATGAAAAAGCCATTCTTGGGTGTTTTTTTTCTTTCACTAGGTATTCATTCCACTTCTGTCTGTACAAGAAACTTGATGGATTTGAGCTAGTTAAGCAGAAAAGCTCTGCATTTAAATGAGATATGTAATAATAGTAAAATCCTATAAGAAGCAAAATTCTCTTTCTTTGAGAGGAAAAGATAGAACTTAATTAATTATACAAACAGAGACTAATCAAATGCACAGCTTGCCTGGCCTTGCAAGTTGCAGTTAAGAGTGAAACCAGGTTTACCTTCAGCATTTCATTGCAGTCTGGCCAGTCAAATCAGATTAGAGATATCACTATCCATGCAGTCCTGATGGATTTTACAGGAATAGCTGAAAGATGAGAGGGAGGCAAATTCTATTTTGTACACCTAGGATGACTGGATTTTGTTAATATTTGGTGATAATGGCTGTGGCTATTAGTCAAAAGTAGTTAGCAAGCTCTCAGAAAATACTATTTCCCTTCCAGTTATTCTTCCATGAATCACACTGTATTCTGTGCCTCTCACAACAGCCCTTTGAACATACAAAACTTTACTACACAGTCAAGGGCACTGCTGACAAACAAACTCCCCCAAAATGAGAAGCCTGTTAAATTTCCCCACTTTTTTACCTACTTCTCGGTGTTTTTCAGCTGCCCCCAAAACAGTCTCAAAAAGCTCAGGAAAGAAACACAAAGGGTTTTTCAATTGCTTGGAGATTTCTGTCAGTGGCCACTGTAATGACCTTATTGACCAGTTATAACTGAAGGATTTTAGTGGTTCTGTGGCACTCATTCCCAGCCTCACCTTCTCTAATCTGCCTCCTCATCAGTAACTGCAAAGGAGAGGGGGCACAGGAGAATTGCTGTATCCTAGTGATATGAATGGGACTGGTATTTGAAAGCTAATTCTATAGCCTCCACTTTCAATCAATGAGAAGAAAGACAATTCTTCCCACTTTTCAGACATAACCACATAAATCTGTGAAGAGCTGCTTTCTGCAGGTTACAGTCATTTTTGTTGGAAAAGAGCTTTAAGACCAGGAGGCCAGCCATTCAAAGTTCTTTGCTCTATATGCACTGACAGTGGGGAAGCCTTAATGACAGGTTTAGAGTAGATGGCTCATTCTTAAATGGCTCAAATTAGGTAAAAAATAATCCCACCTTGTGGTGATTGCCTAGTTGCCCCATGCCTCAGTTGATCTTTCTTGTGTAGGCTGTATGATCTAAAGATGCCCATTCAGTTGCTAGCATGTTGCAAAGGGACAGCACCCAGGGAAAGATGGGGCTCTTCTGCAAAGTTCAAAGGACAGATTTATTAAATATGTTACTTCCTAGGTCCAGCTGCTTCCAGAAGATTTTCTGATCTCTAACACCAAGTTTTGATTGAAATTAAAAACAAACAAACAAACAAACAAAAAAACCCTATAATTTCATAGCACTTCAGTGACTGTTCTTCTCCCCACAGGGATACCTGTTGATTTCTACTGATGTTCACTACAAACACTAAAGGAGAAGAGAGATCATTTGTTAAGCATGAACTTCAAATCAAAGATGTGACTCTGAAGGCTAGAAACTGTCCTGGTCTGCTGCAATGTGTAACTTCAGCTCTGGCAAGAGCAATGCCATTCTGGTTGGGGCTGAGGAGGGGATGCAGGGAGGCAAAGAAATGTGATGGAATGGTTAGGTTGTACAGTGGAGAAAAACATATGCCACAATGCTTGACATTATTTATTCTGGAGTTTAACTGATGCAAAAATGTTTTTAAGATTAAGGCCTCTCTTGAAATAAAATATTGTTTATACACTTCCAGAAAGGTTCTGCTGTCTCTCAAAAGAAGAAAAGTACATTGCCAAAATGCTGCTAGGGCAGGCATGACTGCTAATCTGTTTCTGCTATAAAGACCTTAACTTCCTTTTGAACACGGTGCACTGAGTATGAAGTGTGCCCTCTCCAGAACCACGTGAGACTAGGAACTGTCCCAAATACAACAGGAACTAAAATTGTGGCAGTGTCTTAACATAAATCTTAACAAAGACAAAGAAGAGAGACGAAGTGGCACTACTGCCTTTGATAGTCCCTTTCCCCATGTGACTCTTCAAATCCTATGTCTGTCATGTCTCCCTTGCAGCATGTTCCTGTGTAAGTCTTCCAAGTCTAATCCTCCAACATTTTTATCAGGGTTTCTCTGAATTAAAATAATTAGGGATACTTTGCTTCTTCCTTCCTTTTGGTATGTTGTCTTTCTACCTTTCTTTCTCCTCCTTCTTTTTCAGCACTTTATTGTTGTGCAAATCTGAGCACAAGTCTGCAGAGGGCTGCACCTGCCCTGCAATGTTCATGTGCTTATTCTTCAGCCAAACTTGCCTGGGAAGCTGGTTTAGGCCTCACAAATTATCATCAACAGAAGAGGAACACGGTCTGCCATGCCACAGCCTGCTCTGCGCTGCCACTTTTGTGAGCCCCAAACCACCCATGCACAAATCCCCATCTGCTGGGTGGGATGCTCAGATCCTGGCCACCCCCACACCTCTCACTCCTCCACAGGAGTCCTTCCCAAGCCAAAGCTCTACAGCAAAAAGCTGTTCGCCTCACGCTGAGAAATAAAATTGATGATGGGGTGCAGGAGGCACCCAAATGCCCCACAGGCCAAAACTACCCAATCTCCAGGGGAATCATAGAATCATAGAATTGGCTGGGTTGGAAGGGACCTCTGAGATCATCAAGTCCAACCCTTGATCCACTACCGCTGTGGTTACCAGCCCATGGCACTGAGTGCCACATCCAGTCTCTTTTTAAATATCTCCAGGGACAGAGAATCCACTACTTCCCTGGGCAGCCCATTCCAATGTCTGATCACCCTCTCCGTAAAGAAATTCTTTCTAATATCCAACCTGAACTTCCCCTGGCACAACTTAAGTCCATGCCCTCTCGTCTTGTTGAAAGTTGCCTGGGAAAAGAGCCCAACCCCCCCCTGGCTCCAGCCTCCTTTCAGGGAGTTGTAGAGAGCGATGAGGTCTCCCCTGAGCCTCCTCTTCTCCAGGCTGAACACCCCCAGCTCCCTCAGCCTCTCCTCACAGGACTTGTGCTGGAGTCCCTTCACCAGCCTGGTTGCCCTCCTTTGGACCTGCTCCAGGACCTCAATCTCCTTCCTGAACTGAGGGGCCCAGAACTGGACACAGTAAATGAATGGCATGAACAGAGCTTTCATTAGTCAAAGGCACATGAAAAGAACATTTGTTTACTGCTACAAAGCCAGTCCAAAGGTCCTGTGGGGTGTGAGGGAGGAAGAACAAACCCCACCAGATTCCTTCACCCCACCAGGGTGCAGACCCGTGCTCCAACCATGTACACCAACATGTACACAGAACAGAGGTAGACATTAGGAAAAAATTCTTTCCTGTGAGGGTGGTGGGACGCTGGCACAGGTTGCCCAGGGAAGCTGTGGCCGCACGTTCCCTGGAAGTGTTCAAGGCCAGGTTGGATGGGGCTTGGAGCAACCTGGTCCAGTGAGAGATGTCCCTGCACATGCAGGAGGGTTGGAACTAGGTGATTTTAAGGTCCACTCCAACCCAAACCATTCTATGTTTCTATGTTTTTTTTATTTATTGTGTATTTGCACAAATATGGGGTGCTCAGGGGTAATCCACAAGGCTAAACCACCGGTGTCACAAAGCTCTCTACACTGATACACATTTGTTCAGCCTGCTCCACTGAACTAATACACATAAGACTGGAGTAAATGGCCTGAAGTTGCATCAGGGGAGGTTTAGATGAGATATTAGGAAGAATTTCTTTCCTGAGAGAGTACTTAAGTTTTGGAAGGGGCTGTCCAGGGAGGTGGTGGAGTCACCATCCCTGGAAGTATTTAAAAACCATGTAGATGGGGCACTTCAGGATATGCTCTAGTGGGCATAGTGATACAGATATTGATAAATACATTTTATTCATTTTATTGACAGGGGATGTTGATAGTTGGACACAGCAAAGGTTGCTTAGAGGTCTTTTCCAACCATGATAACTCTGTGATTCTGCGATACTCGTGGTTATTCTACTTTGATTCACCAGTGAATAACTTGCTTCAGTTTAAAACTCCAGTACACACGGAATTTATGGTGCATGCTCAGTGTGCAGGGGTCTCCACTTGGAGGTGGGCAGCCCAAGCCCCTGAGGTGAGGTTTCCATATTACAATGACATTATAATGAGCACAGGTTACATCCGTACAGCAACCCGCGCAATTTCCCCACGTTTGAAGCAAAGCCCACACGTCCACGCCTTCACGTTTCTTCTTTTCACAGCGGGGTCACCGCCTCCCACAAAACCTTTGTAACTTTTTACGACTCTTTCCTCCGTGCTCAGTGAAATCTCCGCCTCCACAGGGAACGCCCGGGGGCGCTGCCAGTCCTACCCCCGCTGAGGAAGTTTGACCCTCGGCAGCTCCTGTCCGCGGAGCTGAGGCACCCTGACCCTCGGCGGCTTCCGTCGGTTCCCGCCGTTGGCCGAGTGCCGTTGGCAGCGCTGAGGAGGAGGAGGAGGCTCCGCCGCCGCCATGAGCCGCAGCTACAACGATGAGCTGCAGTACTTGGACAAGATCGACAAGAACTGCTGGCGGATCAAGAAGGGCTTCGTGCCCAACATGCACGTGAGTGGCAGAGGGAGGGCTGGGCTCAACCGGGAACCCTTGGGTGCCCCGGGGGGTGAGGGGCGGCCCACCTGAAGGGGAGGGGGGGAGAGGGGAGGAATGGCGCTGCCCGGCCCTGCCCTGCCTGCCTCGTTGCCGGCCGCCCTGACAACTCTTCCCTCCCCGCAGGTGGAGGGTGTTTTCTACGTAAACGACCCGCTGGAGAAGCTGATGTTCGAGGAGCTGCGCAATGCCTGCCGTGGCGGAGGTGAGTCCGGGAAGGTTGAGGGGATAACGGGGAGGCGGGAAGAAGCAAGGAGGGGGCCTGCAGACATACCCCAGCCCTTCAGGCTCTCCTTACTGTCGTCTCGGAGACCTCCCTGAGCCCCTGGGGTCACACCACGCGGGCTGGCGACTGTGAAGTACCAGGGGGGCAGTGGGGAGGGTTCTGTTGGATGTCCCAGCTGGGGCGTCTGGAGAAGGGGGAAACAGGGATGAGGTTTTTTCACCTTGCCAGCTCCTGCGGCCTGGTGAGCAGCACAGTGGTGTGACCTGCAGCCGTAGCATGTCCTGTGCCCGGATAAGATGGGTGGGCACCGAGTTGATGGCTGCCTGTCGCAACGAAGGACAGGGAGACGGTTTGATGCAAACCAAATTCCGTTTATTGGCACTTTCACATACGGTTATATACCTTTATTCTTATCATCACATAGGTGTTGAAAGTTACTCAGCTGGTTAGTTACTGCTAACGTGACATTACCTGACACTACTTGATTGGTTAATTAAAGATCCTGGCCTAATAAGGAGGTCCGGTAATTACCTAATGCTTAGCAAGTTTTATTATCATTACCGTTAACCTTGCTTCTCATCACTTTCTTAGGTTATCTTATGCTATTCCCACTTAACAAGGAGCCATGTCTCCATGATATCTCATGGTTACGTCTAGAACTTTGCCATGGCTTAAGTGATAACCAATTTGTTTCTACTAATTGTTCTGTGCTAACGGCACATGCTAAATTTGCTTCTTGCATATCCACAGCTGCCCTCTGTGCCATCGAGCATTCCCTGAATGCCTGTGCCTAAAGTTTATTTTCTTGGGGGCTGTAGCCTGGGCTTCTCTGGTTTGAGGCAGGGGCACAGGACTGGGTCCAGATCTGTGAGCTGGGCTGGTGGTAACACCACACTTCTGTTGTTAGCACTGATTACTCTGCACAGATCAGTCTTCATACAGCAGAGCTAGGACTTCAGTTGTAATGGCCTATTTAATGAAACTGCAGATTGTGATATTGTTTATACCAGGTTAGAATACTTGTTGTTGACTGATTTTTGATTTGCCACTGTTTTCAGCAACCTCTCTAGAAAGTGCTTTGTTGTGATTACCAGATTGTTTACTTTGTTTTTTTCTTTATCTTTTCCAGGTGCAGGTGGCTTTTTGCCTGCCATGAAACAGATTGGGAATGTGGCTGCATTACCTGGCATCGTTCATGTAAGTATTTGCTCTGAAAATTTGCTCTTTTTCTGTTCTTATCTGCCAGGATTATTACCTTCCAAGTGGAAACTCTGTTGTGGGAAGGAATCGAGACCAAAACATTTTGTTTGTTGAGAATCTGTCTCTGAGTAAGCAGAACTTACAAGGGCAAGCTATGAAACTAAGTTACCAGAACAACAAGTGTCCATTAAACCATATTCACTGCTTTTTGACTTGAAGCTTTTCCAGCATTGCTTTGTGTTGTTCCAGTTTGCCTGAGTCACCTTTCCCCCAACACTTGTATTGTCTGTTGGCTTTGAATTTCCTCTGCTGACCTGGAATGCATGAAAAAATGGAAACAGAGCAGGAGGGGACAGTGTTGTCTGTTGACTGTCCCTGCCCTGGTGCTTGTAGTGAGCCTTCCCCTTATGTAAACACTCTTTTCCTTTGTCTCAGGCATTTTTGGCAACAAAGTATCAGATATGGTGATGACAGAGGAGGAAAATAGTTCACCCTGTCACTTTTCAAGAAGTGCTAAGTGCAATGTGAAAATTATCTTTTTCATGTCTGATGTTGCAGATATTAAAAAGTAACAAATTAACAGAATTTCCTTTTTCTAATTGTTCATGGTTGCTTGGCAAAAGTAAGAAATTTCTGGCTGTAGTAAAAGGCAGCCATCACACTGTTAAAATGCCTTAATGGTCAACTGAAAAGGGAGTAAGTTAGGATAGTAACAGCATATTAAAATGGGAATTTTGGCTGGTAGTTTGTAGGAGAGATGTGTCTATTCAAATCTTCAGGCTTTATTTTCAAATCTTCAATTTTTTGTTTCCAAAGCAAGAGATTTCTTGGTGATGGCAAGGGGAGGTGTAAGAAGCACAAAATGCCACTGAAAAATGCTTTTCTTTTTAATGGATGATAAATACATGGGAAAGTTCCAGTTTCTGACACCTTTCTGGGTGTATGGACTTTTTGTTTATTTGCATAAATGTGGAGCTCTATTTGTGGTTTCCTAATCTAAACTTGCCAGGCTAGATATACTTTGAACTTACAGAGCTGTGTAGAAGCACACACTGGTATTCTCTAACTAGTAATTATATGAAAAAGTTCAATAAAAAGAGTTCTTCTGTAAATAAAATGACTTGCCACCTATCTTGTCCTATCCTCTCAAGATATCATTGTAAAAGGATGGCCTTTTTCAGCCTACAGGGTGCAGTCTTCAGTCAGTGTTTGATGACAGCTAAAAAGAGAAAACACTGACTGCTCTACAATTCTATTCCATAGCACTGAACTCTTCCCTTGTTACATTTACAGTATTTAAATATTGCAGCTGTCCCTAGTGGAACTCTAAAAACAAACCTTTTGCCTCTTATGTCCCTACTTATAATCTATTGCCTGCTTAGGGTTTGAATGCAAGAACTCTGAACCCAAGAAAAAGCCAGGTTAGAATTCAGTTTTCAATCACAACTCTTACATTTAGGTATTTAAGCTCCTCCTAAGTTTGATTGAGATCTTGGTCAATAGAGCCAAGAGGGCTGCTCAGCTGACCTGCCACTGAGTGTTTCTTTCAGAGTGAGATGTGCTCTCTGCTCTCTGACTGCCTGTCCTGTAACTGCAGGAATTTAGATACTTCACCTGAATCAATGGGTTTACTCCATCTACATCTAAACATCCATTCTCTTTTTGGTATGTTTGCAAGCGTGGCAACCATTACCACAAGACAAAGTGTAACAAAGGTGACTGTGCAGCATAGGGTTTCATAAAAGTTTAAAATTTCCTTCATTCTCTTTCAGAGATCAATAGGCCTTCCAGATGTCCATTCTGGCTATGGGTTTGCCATTGGCAACATGGCTGCCTTTGACATGAATGATCCTGAAGCAGTGGTGTCACCAGGTAAGGATAAGGATTGGGAGCTAATGGATGCATAGTTCTCACACTCAAAATCTTGATTCTTTATAGAGCAGATGGTTACACTGAAAATATTTAAATACTACAGAGAGAATTGCCCTTGTCTTTTAGGGTTGGGTTCCTGAGATCCCTCAGTTTCGAAGGAGAACACAAAACTTTGAACTTGGGTTTTGCCAAGACTGTTTTCTTTGAGCTGTATTTGGAAATAGGCTTTGAGAATATTTCTACACTTTATTAAAAAGCTGACCTTAGAATGTGCATGTCGTTTTAATAAACACCTGGATCTTTAATTACTAGTTGTTTGGAGATGTTTTTGTGGTAGAGAAAAGTGATATTCACATTTCAGGTTTGCTTCAAGCTGTTTTGGTGTTCCTGATTGACTTAAACCCAAGATCTCTTAGTCTGGTAGCCCTCCTCTGACACTAGTTAATACCAGAACTTTCATATTAATGGTGCTCTTTCACATTAGGTCTTTCCCTGAAGTAGTTATTTTTATTAAATTTTTAAAAATTTAGCAAAATGCTGTGCACTTTAATATTCCTTGTAAGTATTTACCATTTATTATAGCTAGTTATTTATTCCAGTGGAGATTCAAAAAGGACTTGCTCTCAGGGACTTGGTTTCAAGCATATCTTACATCCAGGAGCCATTCTGGGATCTGTCTCTTCTGACCTGAGGCAGAACAGGAGCATCCTGTACTTTCTGAGGACAGTATATTTTAAAGTTGTGTCTACTTCCCTTTGGCTACTTGCTGAAGCAACTTTGTAAACACAGAGCTCTGCAGACAATTAATTGTACAGCTTGGTCTGTAGAGCTCATGCTTGAGACTGCAGAACTGTCTGGTTTGGAGGTTTTTTAAGAGTTTTTGAGTTTTTCTCTGCAAGACTACATTTTTTGCTGTCTTGAATTCTGAGGATTTCTGTTACTCTATTAAGTTTAATGGAGTTCTGCTTTTTTCCCCAATGTTTTGCCAGAAAGAAGGACAAAGATCATAGCATTCAGTACACAGTCCCTGTCAGCAGAAATCCTGGTTTAAGATGAATATTCAACAAGTGCTCACCATCAGCACACTTTCTTTATTAACCTCATGGCTTTTTCTACACTTGCAGGTGGTGTCGGATTTGACATCAACTGTGGTGTCCGCTTGCTGCGTACAAATTTGGATGAAAGTGATGTGCAGCCTGTGAAGGAGCAGCTTGCCCAGGCTATGTTTGATCACATTCCTGTTGGTGTTGGCTCCAAGGGTGTCATCCCCATGAATGCTAAGTAAGAGAATGACTTGGTGTGTGCATCACTGGACATCTCTGGGGCATCTCTGGTATTCATTTTGATGAAAGATTTATAAGTGGGAGACTTCAAGAAAGAAAAAGTAATTCTAAACCTCCTTCCATTCTTTCTGCATGTGCCCTTCACCAGGAGGACTTGCATAGTCATCAGTGCAGTCAGATCTTTCTTCCCCCATTTAAAACCCTGAAATAGCTAAAAGGTTTTGATAGGTTCTGATTTCTTTGACAGAAAACTTCCCTGGACCTAAAGGTATTATTTGAAAGGGATGAGAGAGAAAATAGGATATTCCCCTCACAAAAAAGAGGGAAAAGTGGTGCCCTTCCTAAAGTCAATATATTTGCAGAGCTTGATTTTCATGAAGTATTAAGAAGTTGGACTGGTTGTTAGGGGACTTGGGGGCTGATCATAAAACTATAGAATAATAGATGGGATCTCTTGAGGTAATCTTATCCAACTCCCTGTACAAAGGAGGGCTAACTCTGAAGGTAGGTCTAATGACAAATTTACATAGAGCTGCTCATATCCACTGGAGTTTTTAGCATTTTTAAAGATAACACTCGTGTTCAATAATTGCAGGGATTTGGAAGAGGCACTAGAGATGGGTGTGGACTGGTCTCTCCGGGAAGGCTATGCCTGGGCAGAGGACAAGGAGCACTGTGAGGAATATGGGAGAATGCTGCAGGCTGACCCCAACAAGGTCTCCTCAAGAGCAAAGAAGAGGGGCCTGCCTCAGGTAATGTTATGTTCCAGAAAGGTTGTAAGTGCACAGGGTTCAAATGTAAAGGTTAGCACATAGTTCTCTACTTTTGGGTCTTTTCCTGAAACTCTGCCTACTGGTTCTGGGCTGGGGCAGAGGTGAGATGATGGGGCTGTTTCTGAATAATTCTTGACAGAGTTGTAACAAGGAAGCCATACCAGGTGTACCCAAGGTCCCTGGGACCATCAGCTTTTCATCAGCTAATGCCTGACACTGGAATTCATGTTTGGTGGCATTTCTGCATCCAGATTATAGTTTTATTTTTAAGAGACAGGCAAGTTATTCTGCAGCTTTTCCCTTTGTTTGCTCAGCAAATTAATAGCAGGCAAGGAAGGATATCATAATAAGTAGAACTAGCTCATAATACTGAATTGCAGTCAAAGATTTCTATATATAGTCTCATTGCTTTGGGTTGAACACTTCTGAGATGGCTATACTAATGCTAGCATTTGCAAATCTTTCTTTTTTATAACTTCTTGAGTTCTATGACTTGTGGTGCTGCAAGGTTATGGCATTTTAACCTCAAAATAATCTTAGGTCCTTAATTTTCACATTCACCTTTCAAAGAAGTCATCTTAATGGAGATGAAAAAATTTGAAGATTGGAAATGGAATATCATGCTTTAAGCTACTGAAAGGTTTTGAATTCTTAATGAACAGGGTGTTGTAACCTCCGTGTGGTGTTGCAACAAAGTAGAAGACTATATGTGTGCCATGCCTATAGAAATTGATGAATTCTCAATAATCTGTATTCTTCCTGTCTTTCATCTCAGCCTAAATAAGCTGGATAAAAGTGTCAGCACAGTCTGTAGATCCTGGTCCTCTTGTTTAATTGTAGTCTTCCAGCAGTAAAAATATATTGCAGTTCAGTAGTATATGATTAACTATAATTTAATATTATTAAAATATTAAATTAAATTATTATTATATAAACAAGCATGTGTGGGATTTATGCATATCCAGCACACATTATAGCCATTTTAAATGTAAACCATTTCCAGGCTTATGGTTTATAACATGTTTAATTTATGTTATAAACCCAAAAAAAGAGGACAGTGATGGTGGCGTGTTGTACTTCCTTCCAGTTTATATAGGGATTTTTTTTTGGTTTGGTTTGTTTTTTTCCTGGAAAAGCCTTACTAATACCCAGACCTTGCTATAGCAAATTGCCCTTATTCCCATGGCTCTCCCCCCGTGCTCCCAGGAGCTCTTTTTCTAGCAGTGTGTGATGAGTGTGTTGTGATTGGCAGCTGGGGACTCTGGGAGCCGGCAATCACTACGCCGAGATCCAGGTGGTGGATGAGATTTACAATGAGTATGCTGCCAGGAAGATGGGCATCGACCACAAAGGGCAGGTGTGTGTGATGATCCACAGTGGCAGCAGAGGCCTGGGCCACCAGGTTGCTACAGGTACGATCTGAGTGGGGTGGGTACCTGGAGTGAAGCAAACTGCAGCGTGGTTTCGTCATCGGCAGTAAACTGCAGCACCAAAGAGCATTTCTTAGTCTGTTCTGACAGGGCTGGCCTTGAATTTTGTCTGCTTGATCTTGAGTGTGTTCTCAAGCCTCTTAGAAGTCAGTTTAAAACCAATGCACGAATTGTCTTTAGTCATGCAGAGAATTCAGCTTGCTATTACACATCCACGTAGAGGTGGCAGAAGATGGAGCGAAGGAAATTCTAATTATGTAATAGAATTCTCATTTATTTTTTTAACTATTAAAGTGGTCAAATGCTGGAACAGATTTACTTAGAGAGGTTATAGAACTTGTGTCATTGGAAATGCTCAAAACTTGGCTGAGTAAGACCTGGAGCATCCTGATATAGCTGGAGCTGCTTTGAACACAACTTCCAGAAGTCCCTTCCAAACTAAATTATGCTATAATCAAGACAGCATGGAGATTTTCACTGAATCCTGTTTGTTTGAGGAGCTGTCTTTGTATGTGTTTGCTGAGGACAGTGAGTCCATAATGTCTGGTGTAACAGAGGCAAGCATTCCTGCAGCAGAAAAAGACTAAATTGTTGTGTCCTGAAAAAGTGCTACTTCTGCATTTATTGTTTTGAACCTGACTCAAGTGTTTACATTATTAGAAGTTACTAGTAAGTTTAACTGCTTTTGTCCAAGTGGAGAATTCTTTTTGATATACCTGATCCTCTTAACTTTTCTTTCTAAAAGTTATATTGGGGAATGCTGTTTGCAAACAATTGATGATGTTCTGCCACAGATTTGCTTTTGCATTTGAGAAGAATCCATAGGTTTGTCCATGGGGCAGATGCAGTCAGTTTTCAAATATAAACTACAGACCACAGTGTTCTTCTCACACACTGAAACATAGTGAAGAATTAACCTAGGCTTACCATGTTGATTTCCCAGATGCATTGGTGGCTATGGAAAAAGCCATGAAACGGGACAAAATCATAGTGAATGATCGGCAGCTGGCATGTGCCAGGATTGCTTCTGCAGAGGGACAGGATTACCTGAAGGGAATGGCAGCTGCTGGGAACTATGCATGGGTCAACCGCTCTTCTATGACTTTTCTAACAAGACAGGTAGGAGCAGAGTTGTCTCTGAAAATCTTTTGGTACACACCTCATTCTTTATCCCAGACACATGGAACACGGAGTAGCTGAAGTAAAAAACATGATTTTCAGTTTTGTGCTTTTTAAGCTGTGTTTGCTGGAGAGACTCACACGAAGCTGCAGTCATGGCAGTCCATCTAAAACCACTCAACACCATTGGATTCTATTTGCAGAAGCCACTTAAGCAATATTTTTGAAAATGCTTTGACCTGGAAGAAGACCATACAAGAAAATTAGTTTTACACTGCTGAAGCCATCTTTTCACAGTTGCAAGAATTAGTCTAGTTGGGATCTGACTGAATTCCAGTACTAAAGCTGCCAATGGGCAGATAAACAATGTAGGCAGTGCTGTTTTGTCTCACCTGGCACTGTTGCATTCACTGCCATTGTGGATGAATATGACTGAAGTTTCTTACCTGCCATGCCAAGTGTTAAGGTCAGTCTTATCAGTAAGAAACACTCTGTTCCTTCTAATTCCTAAACAGACTGTAACTGCTGTGTACATGTAGAAGATCTATCTCTATGTATTTCACATCCTGATTTGCTGTCTTCTTAGGCCTTTGCCAAAGTCTTCAACACAACCCCAGATGACCTTGATATGCATGTTATCTATGATGTGTCTCACAACATTGCCAAAGTGGAGCAACATGTAGTAGATGGAAAGGAGCGGACTCTGCTGGTGCACAGAAAGGGATCAACCAGGGCCTTCCCTCCTCACCATCCTCTTATTGCTGTCGACTATCAAGTAAGTTGCTGTTGGAGAAGGAAATCAGAAGAGATTTCTATATGAATCAGCCTATTTCAGGGTCCCAAACAGAGACCTAAATGCTTGGAGCTTGTTTTTTGAGCTAATGGCACTGGAATCCTAGTGGGATGGCAGTATCTGCTGGTCTGTGTGTTTGATCTTAGCAACACTGAGCTCCCTTTTCTGCTCCACACCTACAAGGGTTAGAAAGTTGTGAAGGGAAATGAGTGTTTCATACCTGGGACAGGCTTCTGTGATTTGCCTTGTCTGTCTGTTGGATGCAGGTCTTTCCATCTGCTGGTGTGCATCTTTCAGTGCAGGTAGCACTCCAGAATCCTTGATATCAGGCACCCAAGGCAGAGATGCTCTGAGGGAGTGTGAACCTGACCTTTCCTGGATATATATTTCCCCTGAAACTTAATTATTACGAAT
Organism: Phaethornis superciliosus; assembly: GCA_023637945.1. Taxonomy (NCBI): domain Eukaryota; kingdom Metazoa; phylum Chordata; class Aves; order Apodiformes; family Trochilidae; genus Phaethornis; species Phaethornis superciliosus. The sequence continues at coordinate 57,165,184 of JAJQWJ010000001.1, read as the reverse complement.
TAGGTTTTTTAGACTTCTTGTGAATTAATACTTTTCATTCACAGCTGACTGGACAGCCTGTTTTGATCGGCGGGACTATGGGCACCTGTAGCTATGTTCTTACTGGAACAGAGCAAGGCATGACTGAAACCTTTGGAACTACTTGCCATGGAGCTGTAAGTCAAAATGTTATTTCAGGAAGGGCTTGGAATGGGACTGTCACGTAGAAGACAAGGTTTCTCAAGGTTTATCCAGTATGGTTAGCCAGTATGTGATTCATCTTTTGGAGAACAGAAGCTGAGTGTGGCCTTGCCACAGTAATCTCAGCCTGGGAGAACTACAGGCTAGAAGTCTTCTTTGTCCTTTACTGTGTAGTTTTCACTCCTTCTGCAGAAAATTTAGATGGTGCTATACACAAGGCACATATGTTAGACTGAAGATGTGGCTGATGGGGTCCTTTTACCAAATTCTGGTATCTCTGAGCTAACAAGAAGGATTAACTGGGCTTAAGCTGTCCATATAAAACTCCTCAATTGTTAGAAGAAGATAGTAAATAGGATGATTGAGGAAGATAAATAGCAGTAAGACTCTTGAACGCTCTCTGATGTGTTTTTGATAAAAAGACACTTCTAGACATGTATTTTATACACATGGAACTTTCCTAGCCATCATAACAGATGTGTGATTTTTGCAGGAGCCCATCACCTGAAGTATAAATTAATTCCCCAATTTGTGGCTCACTGTGGTCTGTACTCTCAGCCATTCTGGGCTTACTTATGTAAATACTTAGTTATAATGTAATATACTTATTTACTGATAATGTAACAATGTTTTTCTTGAACAAGAGAGTTCTATTTCCAAATGGCTACAAAAAATAAAGCTAACAAAACTATTCTTTAGGGTCGTGCACTGTCTCGAGCCAAATCTCGACGTAACTTGGACTTCCAGGATGTATTGGACAAGTTGGCTGACATGGGCATTGCCATCCGTGTTGCTTCTCCCAAACTGGTCATGGAAGAAGTGAGTTTAATACTTCATTATCTTAGAGGGAAAAGGGAGTCTTGCTCCCTGGCTGGATGACTTTCTCTGACTGGATTTTTGCAGTGCTAAGTGGTTGCTAATACTCTAAATATACAGCTGGTATGATTTCAGATAAAACTACTCCCCCCCTTTTTTTTTTTTAAATAATGTGAGTCCTCTTTCCCTGGAGTCCTGCTGAAAGGGGAGGTTCCTGTTTGAGAAGACTGGGGGTTGGGGTTATGCTTTTTCCTTTTCTGCCTGGCACTAGGGATAATTACGGTTGATCCTGAGAAGTCTTCCTGTGATCATACATAAGTAGTTACATTTAATGGATTCTCCTCTTCTCTTCTTCTCTTCTCTATTCTCTCAACTCAAACGTACTTTACAGTGCAGCTGCCATGTGTATGAGATAACCCTCCTCTTTTAAGATGAATTCCTGTATTTGCTCAAGAAGAAAACTCTCAAATGACTAGAATACTTTGCACATTAGGACTTCAGTTTGTTTGCATTAACATGACAGAATGTCTTTTCTGCTCACAACCTTACTCATGCAAGCGTGTTAATTGCTTGAAACTATGGTGTTATGGGTGTTGGTGTTGTACAAACATGTTGATAGCATTAAAATCTCTATTTAAAAGCAGCTTCCTTTTCAGATTGCTGGAGGGACAAGCTGTAGCGTTCAACCCTGATTCCTGCCACTAAGGGGCAGTGAAGATAACTCTTAAAGGCTATATGTAAGGAGGAAGCTGGAGTGACTTCCTGCCACATACGGAGCCTTGACATTCTTACATGCTGGTGAACTGGGTTACCTTAGAATATAGGCAAAACTGAACCAAAGTAGCTATTAATTTACCTGAAACATGAGAGAGTATTTGGAAAGTCAGGTGTCTCAGGTTTCTTAGATAATGTAAGGTGGCCACTTTCTCAGCATGTTCACCTGCTTCTGCACTCTCCATTCATATGATTCTGTTTTTGTGAAGAAGGAGTGTCAAAAGCCTGTATCTAACTTCCTGTGACTTTGGGTGATTTATAGTTTTTGGTTCGGTTTTTTTTTCTCTCTTTCCCCTCCAGGCACCAGAGTCTTACAAGAATGTGACAGATGTGGTTAACACCTGCCATGCAGCTGGCATCAGCAAGAAAGCCATTAAACTGAGACCTATTGCTGTTATAAAAGGCTAGGAATTGACAACAGAAGAAACACAACAGCATCTCCAGGCCTTACACAAAGCTGACTATGATCATCATCTTCCCACACCTCTTGGACTCTTCAGGATGCTTGGATATGTCATCCCTGTTCTGGAAACAACAGCTGAGGATCTTTTAACCACTTCTAGGCATACTTAATACCCACCCCTTGTTATGTGGTGTTCTTTTCTTGGGAGGAAAGGGCAAAGCCATGAGTAAGTCTTTATTTCTTACATACAGTCCCTCCCCCATTTGCCTGATATTTCCACAGGCAGGACTTCAGACTTGCTGAATCACCACCAATTGCTGTGCTGCAAGACCACCTCCATCAGCAAAGATGGCTTCTGAACCAGGCCTACTGTCCCCACACCTAGGTGCCTCTCGCTGCATACAGAAGTACTCTGATAGGCAGGATATGGTGCTTCTGGGCAGGGAGAGGTTGCTCTGTTTGCAGATAATGCCTGGTCTGTGTTGTTGCATGTTTCATGGCAGTTGGGTAAGAAATCTGGGGCTGGGAGTAGTCTCCCACTTGGGTGAGAGGGATTGCCCCTTTCCCCTGCCCTCTCCCGTTTAGCAGCACCCGGTGTACTTGGCTCAGTAGAAGCAGGTGTTCCACAGTCTCCTGAAAATGCTATTAAGGACTGAGGATTTTGCCTTGAGAGGTTTTGTTTGCTCAGTAAAAGTTGTACCTTAACAACTTACAGATGTGCAAATCCAACACGTAAAAGTTGTATTGGATGATATTGCACTCTGTGTCCTACAGCTCTGGTTTAAATGAGTCCAGTTGCAGGGTCAGACCCAGTACAACATGGCTTCTGATGTTTCTTTTACATCCATTAATCAGGACTGGAGGGGAAACTGACCATCCCCACTGGATCTTTTTGAGGACTAATAATAAAATGGGAAGATGGATGCTGCAGTCTATCTGTGTCCTGTTTATTCAGTGGTTAAAATGTCTGTTGTCCACTCTGAAGTATGAATGTGAGCTCTGGAAACTCATCTCATGTTGTTGTGATCTGGCAAAGAAATGTGCAGATGACAGGATTTCTTGCAGGATTCAAGAGAAGGGCAATGCAGTGCTGTTTTCTCAGTTTGATTATGACAAGAGTCCCTGCCCATGCCGGGTGGGGCAGAACTAGATGATCTTTAAGGTTCCTTCCAACGCAAACCCTTCTGTAATTCTACAAAGAGTATGACAGCTTTATTTTTCCGGGATCCCGGTGGGGTCCCCCTCCTTGGATAGGGGATGGAGCCTGCTGTAGGTGTTTGTGCAGACACAAGGGGGCGGCTGGAGGAAAATCGAACCTCAGAGGAAGAGTGGAGCCTTTCCAGGGACTCGTGTAAAAGGAGCAGATTGTGATTGATGGACTTGAGTTTCTTTTGATGAAACATCCCTTTAAGTTTAGGATCTGAGAAACCTCTTGATCTGAGGAGGCATAATGACATTTTGCCATCTTAATGACTTCAGTGCTTACAGGTTTCTTAAGTTCAAATTCTGTATTTGCTGCAGATTCAGAAGCAGCACATGCAGTAGTAGTTACTGCTGTGAGTCTTTCTGGGTCTGACTTTACAGACAGTCTCATGTCTTCCCGTGCTTTCTCGAGTGGAATTGTTCCAGATTGCTATCTGAGGTCTTAGACACATTTGCTGAATTTCAAATAAAAATTAATTCCCTTAGAAATGTGAATTAGCTTTCAGTAACTGAAAGACAAATTGTTGGTCTCAAATCTGCAGAAATGCACATTCTTGCAGAAGTTTCTATCTGTAAACACTTCAGACTCTGTGGAATCCAAGGGAACCTTCAAAAATCAATATTTAAATTAAAGACACATTTCTCAAACATAAGTCTTTGGACTTTTACCTACTATTGCTATTAAGCAAAAAATTTCAGTTTTTTACAAGCAGAAAGATGCTACCTGAAGCTTCTTCTGATCACCAGCATTCATGCACTGGCAATCAAAAATGCACAAAGTGCTGCCAGATTTGGTTTCCTGTTGGAAAGCTGGGACTAATTTTGGTTACGCATTGTGTTGTATTGAGGAGAGTGCTTGTTCCTAACCACCTAAAAAAGAGTAAAAATGTAAGATATATCTCTGTTCTTTACTTAAACATAGATGTGTTTCTAATTAAGGTTTCTGATAGCAAATAGGGCTACGCATCAGCTTTTTTTAATACATATTAACAAAAAAATTGATAGATGGGCAGGGCATGCAGTATTAATATGCTGAAATACAGGTGGGTTTGCATCTCAGCAACACCAAAGAGCCAGTGTGGTTATAGAAACATCTCTGCTTCCATGCAAGGTTACTGAGAACTCAACAGTACCTGTTGGTGTATGATGTATGGTACCTCAGAGGTGTACAGCAGCTCCAGTCCCACAGCAGGCACTCATTTGTTCCCTGACTAACTAGTCAAATCAGTCATCTGTTTGCAGCAGCAGGTTTGCTGGCCCTGGGGCTTGCACAGGGTGTCTGCATGAAGTCTGCCTTCAGCCAGGGGGTTCAAGTTTCTTTTTAGTGAGAACAAATAGCTCACTGCATTTGTCTCACTCTCTGCTGGAGAGGAAGATAACTGAACTTAGAGATTGGGCCTGCCAAAACAGAGCTACTGCCTCTGGGAAGTTGCTACTTACCACCTCTGGTGGTGGCTTCAGTGGTCCCTTCTGTTTCTCTGTTCTTACAGGGGTTGTTGCTAGTGACAGTCTCGTCTTGTGCAGTGACAGTGACCATGGCCAAGTGCTTCCTCTCTTGCCCAAGGCTGTGGTGTGTCCTCTCTTGCTGTTGTGGTGTTCCCAGAGGCTTGTGCAGGTGCTGTTCCTGTCAGAGTCCAGCAGTGCTGCAGGCTGGGGACCTGTACATCATTCACTGCCTGTAAGGATGGCAGAGCTGGCGTGCAGCTGATGGCCTCCTGCTCTCTGAGACTTGGTCAAATGTTGTGCTTTCCAGGGCTCCCCAACTTCCCTAACTCAGCTTCCCCCATGGGAAACCAGGACCCAGCAAGGTTCATGCTTGCACCGTGATCTGCTGAGCTCTGTTTGTGCTTTATTTGCACACCCTGATGGTTGGGAGCCCAGTGTCTAACCTGTGTCACGTTGTCACGGTTTAACACTGGCCCGGCCGAATAACAGATTTAAACTGAATAAGAGATTTATATATTAATCTCTCCTCACTGATAAAGAAAAGAGAGAGAATAAGGAAGAGAGACTTATGGGTTGGAAACTAAATTACACAACTTTAATGAAACAGTAATGATAAATAGAAAAAAATTACTAAATATATACAAATATACAGGAAAATTGATACCACGTTCCTCCCTTCCTTTTCCCCAATAACTCTCACGTCACCACTGAGGCTGCAGGGCAGCCCTGGGGAAGTCCAGGCTGGAATCCTGGAGTCAGCAGCAGTCAGGAGCTGGGGGCAGGAACACACAGATTCAGGCTGGCAGGGATCAGGACCACAGGCAGAGGAACGGATGGAATCCTCCCAGGATGCCGAAGCAAAAACCGGGAACAGGTGAGGAAGGAAAGCAGGAAGGGCAGGAAGAAGGGTTTGACCCTTGTGATCCCTCAAATTTATACTGAGTATGATGTGTATGGGATGGAATACTCTGTTTGGTCAGTTCTGACATCTATCTTGTCCGGTCCTCCCCAAAGGAGGGGTTCAGGTGGGACCTCGTTGCTCCTTCTGGAAGGTAAAATGTTCCTCAGAGCTGAGCAGTGTCCTTGGCTCTGCACACCAGTCTCTGGCTGTAACTATAAACATGGAGTGTTATCAGTCCTAGAAGCAGACACTGTCTGAGAAACTTGCTGTTAATTTCAGCAAGTGCAACTACTTACAAAAGACTTAGTTGAAAGCAAAAGTACAAACCAGAAAATCACCTTTATCCTGGCCCAAAGCAGGACACACGTTTATCACCATCCTAAGTCTCTTGGGAGGTTTTTTTGGGTTTTTTTGTTTTTTTCCTCTCTCCTCTCCCTACTTTAAGCATGGCTCCACACACCCGGTTCCTCCTCCGCTGGTGGTCCCAAGCCGGTGTTCTGGCCCAGGAGGAACAAGTGATCTCTGACACATCTCTGGCACAGGCACCCCCCCGGCCTCTCCTCCGCTCTCCTTTGTTCCTCTCAAACATAAACACACTTAACTGGCCTCTTCTCTCCTCCCTCCACCCCCCAGTCTTCAAAGCGATCAGACAAAGCAATATCCCTCCCGCAGCATGTGCCAGCACGCTCCTTCCCTTGCAGGAGGGAAGGTTTCAGTCAAGCAGCCAGCCCTGTCAGGCCCGGGCATTTGCTTTGCCCTCTTGAGCCCTGTCCTAGCCGTGGGAGTTTTGATCCCCAGAGCCTTTGGTTTTCCGCCCAAAGAGGTAGCAGTGGGAGGCGTGGGGTGGAAAAGTGGGAATCCTGCAACTCCCCAGCCAGGGTGATACTGGCAGCAGGTGCTTTGCCCCCTGCACTGTGGGAGGAAGAGGAAGATGGTAGCTTCCTATCACCCGCAAAACACCTGTAGTAATGCTGTTTCTGGTGGATTTCTTTTGGTTTGGTTTGTTTTTTTAAATTACAATATGTAACAGGAGGGTCCTGCAGTGGTGGAGGGGAGGGCTGGGGATGAGTGCTGAGAGGTGTCCGAGCCAAGGGAAGTACAGAGCAAAGGACACAAAGGGACACAAAGCCCCCGACCTCCTCAGGTGGGTATGGAACTCGGCCTCCTCACTCACTGACCAAGCAATCCCCACCCAGCATGAGGGGCTGCTGCTGCTGCTGCTGCTGCTGTCGGCATTCGTGGTGCTGAGAACATCCCTGTTTTATTGTGCCCTCCTTCCCAACGCTCAGGAGACTGCTTCAGTTCACATTGCATATAAAATTCAGAAACCAAAACAATCACTGGTCTTAATTGCAGAGATTAGGACCAGGAAAGGGAAATGGAGTCATCTGCCAGCACTTAATCTAACATTTATTAGCTGAGCAAAAGACACTCAAGGGCCGGGCTGCCCTCCCTTAAGATACTGAGGTGTTTGAGTCAGCGTTGTGATGGAGCCTGCTCCTAAAAAGAGGTGCCAGGCACAGCCTGAGCTCCCCACATTCCCCCACCCCAGCTGTGCTACAGGCAGCAACCTGCTTTCTGCTTGGGCTCAGCTTTGCTAGCAGGCTCTTGGAAAGGAGAGGGAAGCATTTTCCTCCTTTCTCTTTTCCCTCGGTGCCTGAGGGAACTGGGGCACTGACCCCTTTTTTTCTCCCTTTGCAAGTTGTGCCTCACATCCAGGAGGGGAGATGGGACCTCAGGCTCTTCCCCTCTACCTTCTCAGCCCCAGTGTGGGGTGGAAGTGATGTAGGTCCAGTTTTCTGGTCAGTTCTGTTTCTGTAGATCAGGGTTTTTTTTCTTTTTCCCTGTGAAGTGCAAGCCCGGGGAACCTGTTCCTCTGTCATGCATCAGGGGGAGAAGAAGAAATAAATGGGGAGGGGACCCCTGTGGGCACCCAAGGGGAGGGTGAGGTGCAGCTCCCACAGGGGTAGGTGGATGTGGTGATGGGTGTGTGTGCAATGAAGTCCAAGCCCCGATGCATTACAGCAGCAGCTCATTACCTGAGGCAATTAAGCAGTAAGAGATTATAAAACCTGAGCACTCTCCTAGGGAAGAGCCACTCCGGGGAGAACAGCAGGCTGATAGCAGTGCTGAATATACACACTTGAGGACTAGACATTAAGGTTTTATGACAAAATTTGAGGGGGAAAGGAAGAAGATGAAAAGCAGTCAAACACATCACTGAGAATAGCAGAGAAGAATCTTGGACCTCTGAGCCCTGTCTGGCCTTCAGCATATAAGGGATTGCATGAAGCTTGGCCTTAGCTCTTCTATATCAGCAGGAGCACCCAAGGGTGCTTCTGCCCCAAATTATTGCCCTTCAGCCTCCAGAGCAGAGGGAAGGACATAGCCCAGCCAACAAAACCCTCCTAAGCCCTATGGGCAGCAGCATCCACCCTGGGCAAACAACCATAAGGTCTTTGGGTTACAGCAGTGGGGTTTTGGGATACCAGCACCAAGCTTTGTTTCAGTAGCCAGCAGGTAGCAGGCTCCAGGCTGTACTGCTAAAAAAAGAATAATCAAATCCCATGATTTTAAATTACCCTTTTTGCAGTTTCAGCAGAAGGAAAAGGTGGGTTTCACGGCTGGAGGAATGTCTTGCCAATAAATTACCTGGTTACCCAGCTCTTGACTTTTAAAAGTTGTGACCTGTTTGTGCTTTTAATCTTTAAAAAAAAAAAAAAAAAAAAAAAAAAAAAAAAAAAGCTCGTTGTGGTTATTTTGTTTTTGACTAGTGCTTATTATAGTTGGGCTATAAATTCAAGGCATTCACAGACAAGTTATCAAGCTTTATAATCATAGGTACACTGATCGGTTCCTCCACTGTTTCCCTGCCAAATCCTTAACCACTTCTTGGATGAGGAAGAAAAAAGTATCATTGTATATTATTTTTTTCCTGGAGGCTGTTTAGACTGTAGCTGTTGCTCTGGGATTTTCTCCATTCAGCTCTAATAGGAGTGATTTTTATCAGGCAGGTACAGAAAGGACTGTGATGAGCACTTTCTTCCCCATTTTGATTTTTTGTGGATATTTTGAGTACTTTCTTCTCCATTTTGAGTATCCGTGTGTCGAGCCTAGCTCAAGAAGGACTTTGCTTCCTTCCCAACATATGCCTGCATGTGTCTGCAGGGCTGAAACCCCACCACAGTGGGGGGGACAGAGCCCTGAGGTGAAGGGGAAATCTCTACCCATGGAAGCCTCTTTGCCTGGCCAAAGTTGTGGGGCTGTGCTGGCAAGAGGATGCCTTTGGGTGCAGGCAGGGCTGTGCAGGCAGCACTGGATGCTCTCCTCTTCTAGGAGCTCACAAAGCTAATAGGCTCCTCTGTAGCACAGAAACCCACCCAGAGAAGGGGTCTGAGGGGAAAAGGGGGGCTGCAGCACCTGTAAGGCAGACAGCGAGGCTGTGGAGGGGCAAGAAGGGAGGGAAAGAGATCCTTGCTCACAGGGACACGATGTGCCAGGAGCTGCCTGCTGCTCTGAAGAGGGTTTGTCCTTTCTGTTCCCACCATCCCTCCCCAAAAATCCCATTAGTTTAGGAGACATGCAGGCTTCTGTCTGCTGCTCCTGCCAGACCCCACGAGCAGTTCCTTTAATGGTCAGTGGATGAGGCAGAAGTTTTATCTTGACTGAGAAACATGAAGCCTTGTTTATGAGACAAATATTCGTTTCCTTGTTTCTTGGGTAGGAATTCAAACTATTTGATGATTATCAATAGCAGCCAAGAGCACCACTGTCTTTTCCTCTGTGTTCCTCTGGCAGAAAGTGAATGCTCCATCACAGACCAGTATCTGGAGAGAAAAGCCATAAGACTGAGGCATTCGAGAACATCTCTGGAGAACAGCTTTCAGCACTCTTACCCACCATGGACTTGTACCAAGACACTTCATCTTCCAATGTCTTGGTGCCCTATCTGTTCATTTCCAGATATCACTTCCTTTACTCTCACTTTCTATCAGTCTTTTTTATTAAAATACATATATCTGATACATATATCTGATTCAGTACCTCTGCATGTCCATGCTCAGTGCCAGCCCTGCAGGCATGCAGCAGCCCTGTGTGCCTGTGTTCCCTTGCATCTTGTGGTACCACTGGAGGGGTTGGTTCATTCCTGTGATAATCTAAACTGAAAGCAGAAGAGCTTGTAAGCTGTTCAGAGTTTCAAGTAGTCACTTCAAAACTTAGAAAAGCTTTTTGTAGTCCTCTGGCTACAAAGCAGAGCTTCTGAGTGAGTTCCTAACCTTGCGTTCAGTGCAGGTGAGGTGCCTAAATTCCTCTGTGCTGTAAGGATACAGAATCTAGACTTGTGTGAAATGCTAAATGTGCCACCTTGCTTTTGCTACCTGCATGCATTCATATGCTAAGAGACAGAAGCTGAGAGAGCATCGCTTCGCTCAAGTGGATGTTTGGGTTCCACTCTTTTCATCACAAGGAGGGTGGAGACAAACTCTGGTTCCCAACATACAAAACCCCACTGAGCAACTCTGTCTAGGAGCAGCTTTGACTTCTCTTTGCTAGCAGGCTGAAGCTAGGAGAGGTTGAGACACGGACAAGAAGTGCTAGGAGGGCAGTCTATGAGGCCCAAATTGTCCTCTGCCACCTGCAGCATGCCCAGGAGCTGAACAAGCTGATGGGGAAAGTCACTGTTTCTCAAGAAAGTTCTGACTGAGCACTCTGTACTGCTGCCCAAAACACCAGCCATGAGGCAAGTAGATCAGTGAGGAAGAAATCTGAGCTCATAGCCAGGTTAGTCCTAATCTTAATGCCAACTGCAGAAGCAGGGAACTCTTCTAGGGGTCTTCCCACCATAATTCTACGAGGCTGTCTCAGCAGAGACCAGTGTCACTTGGAGCAGGACATTCAGGAGAAGGGTCTAGGGCAGTCCTGGAGGATTTGTGTCCACCTTTATCTAGATTCCAGATATGTTCTAGCAAGTTAAAGCTTTTGGACATCTTCAGTTGTGCAGACAGCCAGCAAAGGCTCTTGGAAGCGTTCTCCTGAAGATCCCAGTGTGAGGTCAGACATTCCCCTGTCTCCTTTGCCTACAAGACTAACATCAAGTGTGGAGGAGTGGTGACTAGACTGGATGCTGAGGTTTAAAATGATAATCTGATACAATTAAAAAATATAAACTGTAAGAGAAAATAATCCAGTGGCAGCTCCTGGCTGGTTCCAGCTCTCTCTGCATAAAGGGATTAAAGTTGTGCAAAAGGTAGCCTCAAGCAGGGAGGTTTCCATCAATGGCCTAAATTATCTCCCTCTTGCAACCCCCTGGTGCCAGCAGTTTTCCAGGGCAAGCTGGAGTGCCATGGGGTGGTTTTATACCAGCAGATTTTCTTTCTTTCTTTCTGATAAAGCATATTTGACTCATCCAGACTTCACATCAAATTCAGGGTTAGTTGGGAAGGTGGGAAAGAATGGTGGACCAGAGAAAGGGACAGCATTTTACTGACATTTTCAGCAGCAAATATTTCATCAATGTGTATCAGCACGTGGGGTTCCATTTTGCTATACTTTGTGAGGGACTTAAAAAAATCTGGAGATCAAACCAAAGCAGTGCATTTCAAGGGAAGAAAACATTTAAGGGAGGCCTTTGGTTCCAGTGGGAAAACAAAACAAAAACCCAAGCCCTTGTGGATCAACTGGAAATTATTTTCTTCTCCAGCTACTCCTGTTTGCCAGGGAAATGAGAAATTAATATTGCACTGTAAGGAATGAGAGGAGCCCCAAGGCCTCCCCAGCCCTGAGTCAGCTGCTGTGTGAGGGCAAGAAGACACCTCCATCATCTTCCCAGAAGGTAGGACACCCCGTGATGGTTCTCCCTCACAACAGTGTCCCCTCAGCTCTGCCTTCATCACCTCTGCCTGCCTTCCTCCCATCACCAGGGAAGGCCTGGCCTCCATGGCACCCCCAGGGGTGAGAGCCTGGATCCAGTTTGCTTTGTGTTCCACCCACCTTTCACATCACCCAGCAGACCCACCTCCCCCTTCCCCTGACTTTGGTGACTCAGCCAAAGAATTTTAATCTCCATGGTCTGTGTGTAGTTGTAAAATATAATACCAATGGACTTGGGCTTGTTTATCCCAAAGCCATGAAACTGTCGTCAGAAGAAAGCGATACGTACTACTGAGGGGAAAAAAACGTGTTCCTGCTGGGGAGGATGTGACTGGAAGGCGGCACTTCAAATGGAAATTTCCCTGTTTGAAGTGGATTTGGTTTTCATCTCTGCACCTCTCTTTTCTTTTGCACGGGGACAGCAAGGACCCACAGGTTGTGTCAGTGGGAGGGTAAGAAGGTTTCCACCACCTGGCTGCAGGTGCCCTCAATGGTCATGGGAGCCCTGGAGAAATGGTGGCTTGGGATGGAGGGGCTCCTGAGGCCCAGCTTGGGAAGCACCTCAGCCTCTGCCCTTCTACCCCATGTCTGCAGCCCAGGAACCCTCCACATCTGACCAGCACTGAGCATGGGGGAATCTGCCCAGGCAAACACTGAGCATTTTGTAGGCATTTCAGATCAAATCACAAGGTCTTCCCCTTCCTTCAAAGACATCTGAAGCCTAAAAGAAGCAGATCAAACATGTAAATTTCAACTGAGATTAATCATACATTTGCAACTGGAGGGGGGAAAAAGAAAAAATAAAAAAAGCCATTAAGGTTTGACTGCATTAACTATGCCCGTGGGGGTCCTTCTTTGTCTTTGCATGTGATGATACTTCATGAGATACTAGTTCTGGTTCCACCAGATCTCTAGAAAAGCCTTAGAGGCTTCAGGAAACTCTGCAAATGCATTTCAGGAGGAGGCAGACAAGGAGAAGGGAAGTGTCGGCACCGCTTCCTTGAAGCACTGGAGCAGCCTTTGTTGGGTGGCTGGAGGCTACTGCTTGGCTCCCGGATTTCAAACAGGTATAATTATCACTTGGATAGGGTTCAGGACTCAGAGGGAGCTGCCAAACCTTTCATGAGAGGTTTGTCCCACTGAATCTAGGATTTAAAAACTAGAAAGAAAGGAGGGGTATGATTTAACCATGTAGGTATTGTCTCTCATCCATAATGCGCTAGGTAGAATATACTCATTGCACTTTCCAATATCCTGTCTTATGCAATCTTTCCCTTTGGAGCACTTATGCTGTATATTTTTATATATAACCTGGCTGAAACCAAGAAGTACTGGAAATTTCTCTATAAAGTCTAGTCTTCCAAGAATTCCATACCATCAAAAAAAAAATAGCATATGATCTTCCTCACTGACTCTACAATGCTTCTGAGCTTTTCTACTTTACCTTATGAAGTGCCTTTCCTTAAAACTCTCCAGGTAAATCCTAAATCAAATGGATTTTTAGTTGCAGTTTTCATTGTGTGAATGCACTAAACCTTCAGATCTGCCAAGGCACTCTCTTAATCATTGCCATCAAATCACTGTCATGCTTCCAGTATTAAAAGTTAGGGCTGTCTGTAAAGAGGTGAATTTATTCAGGAGGAAAAAACCCCTCAATTTTACCTCCATTTTGCAGGCATAGTCCAATACAAATACATTTTCACAGTATATTGATCTGTATCATTTCAAACTGAAAATGGCCTTCAGAAATATTTACATCATAAACATCGTCTTACATGTAAAACAATTTAGACTTCCTTCTTGGGAAAAAAAATCCCTGAGACTGTGCATGTGCTCTTAATGCAGCCTTCCTAGTAGGCCTACAGGGATGAAACTTTGGGATCCTTTCCCAGCACGTCAACAGGCATCTCCTTTAACTCATTCTAAACTCTTTTTTTTCCCAACTGTTCCTGTCCAGCTGCTCTCTGCAAAAGCCTGCTCCACATACTGCCACACTGCCCTCTTGCTCTCACCTGATCCTCATTCTGCATGACCATCCCCTGCCCAGCCACAGCTCCTGATATCCATCACTATAATTACACAATAGCTTTAGGAAGTTTTGTGGTCGTGACTAGGTGAAGAAATTACCTAAATTATGATTTTTTTTCACCAAAGATGCAAATGTGAAATATGCTCTTTAAGACTATGATTTCAGTAAAATTTCAGTAGTTTGCGGAAAACAACCAATCATAAAAATGTTCTACAAAAAAAAAAAAAAAATTTAAAACATTTAAATGCAACAGTTTTTTCAATCACTAAGCCAGCATATTTCACTCATCTCTGAAGACACTTACAATTGCATGATGATGGCATCACCACCATTTTCTTACCCTTTCAACACAAGCTCCCCTAGCACAGGCAGATACATCTTGTCACCCTTACAAAGCTTGCTTTTAGCAAAAATCAAGCCAGCTGGTAACTGAATGACCTTCTCAGACAGGGAGCTGTAAACAACATTTAATAACCTTATGCTTTATGGGCTTGTTAACATAAATGGAACTTCTGAATCTTTCATAGCACTGCAAAATGCAAAGCTGTGGAGCATGCCACACATAAAGAGAGGCAAAGGCCCTGCAATTGAACAGCATGTCATGCCAGCATCCTGCAGGTGCTCAGCTTTCATCTGTCCTGACTGTGCCACCACTGCTTGCGTGGGGCATGGGTGCTGTGAACCAAGGGTTCAGCATGACCCAGCCACGTTGGGAGTGTATGGCTGGGGCACTGCAGGCAGTGATGGTGGAACTGGAGAAGGCTTTTCCTGGCTTTTTGCCTGGCATCAGCAACAGCTAGGATTAGTTGGCAGGAGAGTGCTGATGGCAAGGAGGATGCTGGTGGCATCATTGGCGTGACAGACTGACAGAAGGATTTCTTTGTCCCCTTGCTGTGCCTATAAGGTATGAGAATAGGATGGGTTGGGATGGAGTAGAGTATAGAGTAGAGTAGAGTAGAGTAGGGAGTAGAGTAGGAGTGGAGTAGAGCGGAGGAGAAAAGAGGAGAGGAGAGGAGAGGAGAGGAGAGGAGAGGAGAGGAGAGGAGAGGAGAGGAGAGGAGAGGAGAGGAGAGGAGAGGAGAGGAGAGGAGAGGAGAGGAGAGGAGAGGAGAGGAGAGGAGAGGAGAGGAGAGGAGAGGAGAGGAGAGGAGAGGAGAGGAGAGGAGAGGAGAGGAGAGGAGAGGAGAGGAGAGGAGAGGAGAGGAGAGGAGAGGAGAGGAGAGGAGAGGAGAGGAGAGGAGAGGAGAGGAGAGGAGAGGAGAGGAGAGGAGAGGAGAGGAGAGGAGAGGAGAGGAGAGGAGAGGAGGGAAGAGGAGAGAAGAGAAGAGAAGAGAAGAGAAGAGAAGAGAAGAGAAGAGAAGAGAAGAGAAGAGAAGAGAAGAGAAGAGAAGAGAAGAGAAGAGAAGAGAAGAGAAGAGAAGAGAAGAGAAGAGAAGAGAAGAGAAGAGGTGCAGGTGCCAGCTCTGCAATATCAGAGTTGGGTAAGGTCCAAGGGAGATGTATCCATGAGTGTAGGGGACACAGGCACTTCCATTCATACAGGGGACAAGCAGCCCAGTAAGGTCCTAGCAGCACCACGGCTGCCACCAGTTCCTGGTGAAGTGGTATAGAGGCAGCCTGGTGAGATATTCCAGTGCAATTGGGGCAGCATCTCCTGGTGTTCCCAGCACAGAGGCCAGAGGAGGGCCATGCTGTTGTTGAAACAGAGGGAAAATGTAGAGCTGAATTGATCTGGTTTTATCACTTGGCTCCTGACTGCAGGTGGGCTGAGCTCTGTGATCATCTCCTTGGCTCCCCAGCTAGAGCACAGCCTGCTCATAGCTGCTCAGCGCTTTGATAAGGAGTATGCCTGGAGGTGTTTTGCAATGATGAACAAGAAAAGATGAATGAGAAGAGATGGGAGGCAGATAAACGTGGTGTGTTTGAGGCAGACAGACTCACTCATCATCATGCAAATGCTGTGGTCTCAGCCATTTCTGCACAATGGCTGGTGGTAAAATCATAATTCTTTTTTTCTGTATGTGCTGGGTTGTTGGGGGTTTGATGGTTTTTTTTGTTTTGGGTTTTTTTTCAGTTTTGCTTACTAAAGAGTTCCCTGCCCACCTCCTGCCATGCTGCTGGGAGGCATCTTCATCAACAGCTGTATGTAGTGTGATCAGCAGAGAGGTATTAACAAGATGAGATGCTAAAGTCAGGCTGCTGTACGAGAAGGACAAAACATACACAGCCAGGAGATGTCCTTTGCCTTTTCCTTGACAGGAAAGAGAAAAGAATAATGATGACTGATGGAGAATGGCAGAATGTAAAGAAAGTGGGCATTATCACCATCATGTAAGTGAGAAAAGCCTCCAAGAGGCAAAACTGAGGCCTCCCCAAAGTCATGGAATCCCTGGGCTAAAAGTGCAAAGCTCCAAGGGCAGAAGCACTGCTCCCTCCCAGTGGAGGTTAAACATGCCAGAAGGAGGGAGGGAGCATACTCTAAGCATTGTTTCCATTGGAAAGCAGGCCAAAAAAAAATGCTAATGGACTTTGTCAGATTTTCAAAGTGTAGGATTGTATGAGGCTTCTGGTCTCCTCAGGAAACACCAAACATCAGAGCTCTGCTCCAGCACTGGGTAGTTGGTAGCCTGACCTTTCCAGCAGGTACCCGTGCACTTACCATGTTCCTTAGGAAAGAATAGTTCTTGTATAAGCCACGACAAATAAAGTGAAAGCAATCAAACCAACCTATTCTTGTGGGGTTTTGTCTGAAGTGCATCCAAGAAACTCAGTCTCTGCACATTTCTAGCTAGGGAGTTATTCTAACCCATTCCTGAGTTGGGTTTTAGTTGTTGCTCACTTGATTTTTCAACTTAGTTTCCAACTGGGCAAATGTTTTTTTTCTTCTAAGGCTGTACCTCACTGTCAGTCTAGAGTTCTCAATCTTTATTCTCACTCTCAGCCCGGGCCTGGTGGAGGCAACTATCCATACCCCTCAAATACTCAAGTATCTTCCATGGTGCTGGTGATACCCTGTGTGCACGTTGCATGCTCAGGACAAGTTCTGTCAATAAGTGTGATAACCAAGTGTTAATTTGATTTCAGTGAGAGATTTGTACATGTAAAGCCCCTGTGGTAAGCCCCCTGTGGTAAGCAGAGTGCTACATCACTCCAAATATCACCTTGTGTCTTTTCCCAGGATCGCTTTTTGAGTTGGATTTTTAAATTGAATTTTTTTTTTTTTTTTTGAGTAATAGAAGGGGGCAAGGATACTGCCGTGTGAATGCTAAAACAGGACCTGTTAAATCCTTCCTTTGAGAGGTAGTTTCCACCTGAACATCCACCTAGGCGGTGGTAGCCCACTACCACCCAAGCACACCTGAGTGCTGGGTCCCAGACTCACCAGCTAGCTCAGATCTCAAGCCCAGAGGCCTGATCATGCAGCATGGGTATCAGTGGGTAGGGGGGTAAGGACACACCAGTGATAAAAAGAAGTGTTTCTTTCACTCCTGAAAAGCACAACCAGTCTCTTGCACAGCACACTGAATGAACATGCTGATCCCTATGGTCTTGTCTCAGGGTGGCTGACTCCTAACATACTCAGCCAGCTCTGGAGCATCTTCTGAGCAGTGCCACCTTGTTAGCCTGCTGTGAATTCCATGTTTGGCAGTCTGTGTTCAATTCCCCAGCATCCTAGCATGAGCACCCTGTGTTGGATCCACCATTAGATCCATCATACAGAGGTACACTGAGACATGGAGAGAGAGACATCTGACTTTAGAAACACCTTCACTCCTCTCATTTTGTCTCTCAGCAGGGGCAACATGAAGAATTTTCCATCTGCCATTGGCATCCACTTGAGAGGCTCTCTTCCAAATCTTTTGGATCTTGTGTTGTCTCCTTCCCAAGCATGTTGGTGACAAATATTTTCAAAGATTCATTTTTCTGTGGACATTCCTTTTTCACTTATTCCAGTGAGATAAACCAGCCCTGAATTGTTTTACTGCCTGAACACGACTTTTCTATAGTGCCCTCTGGTTTTCTTTGGCCATGTTATTGACACTGTGTAATATAACATAAAAGGAGTGTGGATAGGCTTTTACAAAGAAATCAGCTACATAGCTATTAGAGGATTAAAAACAATCCCATGGCCAGGATTACACATCTTTAAAATGCTGATAATATCAAGGAGCAAATGGATTTGTAATTTAATGGCAGAAGAGGAAAGACTTCAGATGTGTGGGTTTTTTCCACATTTGATAGAAAGATTAAAGTGCCTACATTTGGTGTGCAGGAGTTTGATAAATCTGTAGCACGGGTGCCTACAGATATCGGCGTTCCTGTACGTAGTGATTGTGCCACATGGAGAGAATTCTTCTGGTCAACATTTTTATTTAAACTTTAATTCTCAGGGTGACAAGTTGGATCAATTTCTGCTTTCAAAGTCTGATAATGATACACTTTAGAAGCTTTGAAGAAAACCTTTGTCTAGACAGAAGCAGCTTAAAAAAGCTTTTGAAACGTAGCATTCGCTTGAAACATTTGTTGATGCCTTTAGGATGCACTGACCTGTATTTGGGAAATCTTGAGCTGTTTTCTACTTCCATGTGCTAAAAGTGTGCAAGAGGGTTGCATGACAACAGGAACTGCTAGAAATAAAATGTACACCTTTCCTTTTTCCCAAAGACAGAATTTTCTTTTAATTCAGAAATTAATCTTCCTAGGAGGTAACAATCATTCTGGTAATTTTTTATTTCCAGTGTGTTGGTTTGATTTGGATCTTTATTGTCATTCCATGTGCATTAGCTGCTTTTCATCTTCAAATCACTTTTCAAACAAATATGTGCTCCACAGAGTTCATTTCAGGTACTCTGAGGAAATGTATATTTTTCATAGTAACAAAGATTTAATCTCTGCTTTAAGAGAGAAATGCAATTCAGGATTACTGACACAGTTACCAGCAGCCCTACCATGTTTCCAGAAATCTCAAAACAGAAGCATAGATCTCTTGTCAGAGACCATAAAGGGAAGGAAAAAAAAGCTAAAAATAATGGATAAAAATCAGACATTCAGACCACTACCTTGCCTTTTCCCCCTCTCTTGGATAATAAATACAAATACACACCCAAAAATGAATGCTTCATCTCTGGATCCTTTGAGATAACTGCCCAGGTAACCTCTACATTTTGGGGTCTGGGAAACAATCCCTGCAAAAGTAACAGCCCTTAGAAAAACAAAATACTCATTAGAAAAGGAAGCTGCTCACTGGGTAAATAATAAAGAATGAAGCCTGTGACTGACACTGATATTTTCAACAGCACTGCTTCTGTACGGTCAGGCAGAGCAAATAATTTGTAGCAAGTTGTTTGGACAATTTACTTATGTTTTTTCCATTTTTTGAACTGTGAGTACTTTGCCTCAGTTTGTTTGGTTTTCAAGGTTGCAATTTAAGAAACGATAATTAGGTTCAGAGCTCCAGCAATACCTAGACCCATATGTGGACTGCAAGTACTTGAAGGCAGTAGCTAAAAGCTAAATAGCTAGATATAATAACATTATATAATGCTACATATAATTTATAATAATATTATATAATAAATTCCCAAACACTGAAATTGTTCAAATATTCAGATTTGTGTGCTAGAAATCAGCAGAGTAATTTTGATTGGATGCTCACAGCACAAACCTACCCATTATGTAGATTTAAAATTCAAAATTAAAATTTAGTTTCCTGGATAACAGTGCATACTTATTTCCTACCCATCTTCTTTATTCTTCCTGCAAATTCACTAATTCTACAAAGAGGCCTGTCCCATTTGTTATCAATTGAAAGTGAAAAATAAAAAAAATTCAGCCAGGATTAATTCAATTTTTTATTTAAATGAAATTTATGGACAAGTTTTGAGGTATTTGATCAATATTTGTTCTTATTTATATATGAGAAATTTTTTTTTCAGGTGTTCAGTCATCACAACATGAAGGAAAGACAAAAAGATATAAAACCATTTTATCAGTTTGAGGCAAAAAAAGAAAAGTTTGAAAGGTCTGTGGAAAGTGTATGGGTAAGAAGCAACATATCCCATAGTCAGAATGGGATTTAAGCACATAGCTAAGTGTTATTTAATTATGGCCTTGAAAAAGGAATATTTTAGAGAAATTTGAAGACAAATTCATATTTTAAGTTTAAAGGTATTCCATATATTTTGAGATATTAAGAAGTCCTTTCTTTGAAAAAGTAATGCAATATTCTAAAGAGAAGGAGAAATACCTACATTTCCATGAAGATGTAAATGGATATATTTAATGTTACCATTTTTGTACACACAAGTATCTAATCACTACATGAACATGTTTCTAAGCATATAATCTCTGACCTGTCAAAAAGACAAAAGATCATTTTGTCTACAAACTCAATTTTCAGAAGAAAAAAACAAAAAACCAAAACACACAACAGCAACAACAACACTCAAATAAACAAACAAAAAAAACCCTAAGGAGGCTGGCAACATTTTTTCAGTGTCATGAGTGGAGCCTTGCTTTTGAAAGTATAGATTTATAGAGTTCTGTTTCCCTCTTCCTAGCAAAAAATGTCAGATTTTCTTTTCCTGAAAAATTATCCTTTAAATAATCACCACATATCTAGTGTCCAATGTATGAGTTGCTTCTTTCACTTTGTTGCTGCAAAAGAAATTAATTTCCAAATATAACCTCATTTATATCTTTAAAATTGTCTTTTTGGAAAAAGAAGTATTTCTGTGAGTTTTTCTAAGTATTTCAAGAAAAGCTATTTTATCTAAATCTTACCTTTCCCAGTCCAAGAGTTTGCAACTCAGTGCATCTCAGGTTATCAGTCAGGAAAAATAGGCAATAAAATTTACAGGAGAAATCAAGAGAAAGGAAAGGGGAATTTCATAGAATTGATCTATCTTGTTTTGCTGTCTCATTGAGTGAAAGGCAGAATTAAACAGACAGAGAGAATAAAAGCTGCATTAAAAGGAGAATGCAAATGTTGCTCCAGTTTTACCAATCCAAAGGAACTTCAGTAGCACAGATGAAGAATCCTGAGACTTATTTGTTTGCTTGCAAATCATCTTTAGGTTTTGTATGAACACCGTTTAAAGTTTTTTGAGACTGAAAATACCTTTTTTTTTTCTACAGCTGTTTTTCCTTTTCCTTGTAGTTATTTTCATCTCTAGAAAAATCCCCAGGGTTTTAGATTAGGTTTTCAGCTGAACTTGAAAGCTTCTGTCTCCAGTGATGCCATGCCTGTCTCCTCGAGTTCACTGTATGGGGATGAAACTGAAGAGGTTTTAGACTCTCCATCACTGTTGCATTCCCGCAGGGGACCAGGACTGGGAGTTTCCAGGAGCTCCTTGGCAGAGAGCTTTTCCTTACTGTTAGTCCCTAGGGGATGGCAGTCCAGCAAGCTCTGGAGGTGTTTGATGTAGCTTATTGCAGCTCTCAGGGTCTCCACTTTGCTGAGGCGTTTGTCAGCAAACTCCTTGGGCAGGTGCTCCCTCAGACGCGTGTAGCCCTCGTTCACGCAGCGCACCCGCTGCCTTTCTCTCTCGTTCCTCTTCCGAATGAAGGCAGGCTCAAAGGAATAGTCATAGATGCCCACGTAGCCAGGGAATGGGACGTAGGAGATGCCACCTGAGTGCCCACTGTAGCCTTGCTCCCAGTAAGAAGGGTCCAGGCGGAAGGGAACCCCAAAGGGCTCTCTCAGGGGGATGCCGTGGGGATGCGCCTGGCTGTTAGACAGGAACGTCGCTCTTGGAAATGCAATCCTTTTTAATAGTCCATCGTCATCTTTATTGCTGTCCATGCTTCTGTTTGGTTGTTTGGTGTTTTGTTTTGTTTTTTTTTTTTTCACCAGTGAAATTTGGCTTCCAAATCTTGTATCAGTTCAAGCAAAGGGGAAACATTTGTACAGGTACTCTGCCCCGCAGGCTGCGATTTCCTCCTGTGGTGGATAAAAACGCAGATCTCAAAGCACTGCTAACGACACATGAAGTCCACTCTGTGCCTTGAAATCAGCTCTAAGCCTTCTTGGTTTTATAGATGTAAGATGTCAGCTAATTTGCAGACAGGTTGTGAGGACCATCACTCCACACTTGAAACACTTTTATTCCTCTGATCTTCATATTTCAAAAGATAATAAGAGGGTTTCTCTGTATTCCTTTTCTCCCCACTGAAAATTATGACCATGAGACTTAATGCCAAACATAAATAATCTTCCAGGCTCTAAACACTTCTCATGTATTGTAATCCACAATATCGTTTGATATAATTGTCTCCAAAAGATGGGTAATTTGCAAAGTTTACAGGTATCTTCAAAGTTTTGGCAGAACTCCTCTCTTTCAGGAACCAAGGATCTTCTGTCATCTGAAAACTACCCAAAGGCTTTTCACAATGAAATCCAAAAGACAACTGCAAGCTTTGTTGTTTCGGCTGCTCTGGTTTAACTGAAACAGCTCACAAGTCGTTTGCAAAAGTTATATGGTGTGTCTCTGGCTTTCTGAGGAAGCTGAGAAATCTTCAAAGGAAAGAGTGCTCTCTTGTGGTTGCAAGTCACGTAAGATCGAGAAAAGGTATGTGCAAGAATAAGAGAAAAACTCTTTTCTTTGCCCAAAGAGAGTCTTTCTCAAGAACTGTGAGTTTCAAAATGTGTACATGAGCCTTTAAAAAAAATCTCCAACAGCCTACACGTTTCTGCTCATGTCATGAATGTTCTGGTCATCACTATGTGCACCTGGCTCAAAAAAACCCAACCAACCAACCAACCAACCAAAAAACACGAAAATACAAAGGGTATACCCTGATTGCCTCCTGTGTAACTTTTACTAGTTGTTTACATAGATATTGGCTTACCTTATGACTTGCTTTCACAGTGCTTTAACTGGGGAGCTGAAAATCCCTGCTGGGTGTGCCAGATCTGTGCTGCATCCTCCAGTTTGTGTCGTTTGCTAACGAGAAGAGACAGACAAAAGATAAGGACTTCTGGCAATACATGGGCATAATGGCATAATGTCCTGATCCATGCTTTTCCTCTAAAATACCCTGTTATGTTAGGATCAGCTTCTGCAGTAACTGGAGGGTCTTTGACTTCTCCCATATTGTTTTTCAAGAGCCTCATAGTTATAATTTTTTTCTGAAAACACATCTTCACAGAAAACTGAATTTCTTCTTTCTTTTCTTTTTTTTTTTTTTTTTTTTTTTTTTTTTTTCTTTCCCGTTTGAGGAATTGAGCGTTTGGTCTGGGAGAGCTGTAGGAAGGCACAGGTGGATGTGAAAAATTTCAGGTGCGTAGGCTCTATTAAAACTGTTCTTTTGCTCAAAGTGAAAGTTTCCACCCTGTTCAGTCTTTGATGCCAAACTGCCTCAGAAGCATGAGTGACTGAGACAACATCCTCCACTCTGAGAAAGACATCTATGTCTCTGCTGAGTCAGAAACCAGCAGCAATGATCTCAGTGTGCATTTTCAAGCCTGCCTTTCTATCTTTGCTGGACTATTCTGAAGCCTGAAAAAACTGCAGTCATCTTCAAAGTATGATGAACATACTGGCAGCCCATTCCAGACAGAGTGAGAACAATTGTGGACTCTGGTTTAGGATAAGCACCAAAATGTCTCAAAAGCCAGGGCAACTATGCATCTACTTTTGCTTCTGTTGCTAATACTGCCAATCAAAAGCTGATGTTTGAAGCTGAAGGTTTTGTATCATTACCAGATAGTTAGATAATGTGTTTCATGAGGGGTTGAGATCTTCTACAGTAACAACTAAATGTCTTTCTAAAATATGTGCCGTAGGTCAGATGGAAGGTGTGGGTGTGAGGCAAGGATTACTGGGGAACACTCCAGATATGTACAACTCATTTCAGATCAAATAATCAAGGAGGTCTTTCTGCCATTAAAAGAAATCTTTGGAAATGGTTGAACAGTACGGGCTTTTCACTTGTACTACAACCCGTTGTCCAACAGAAATGTTCTCAGAAATGAGTGCTTAAATGAAAACAGGTCATTCATTGCAGCACTAAGGTAGGCAAGGGCTTAACTTTTTCTTAAAACAAAGAGGATATTGGCCTCTAAGCAAGTAGCAGAAATAGGAAAAGGACATTTGATTTGTGTTACCATTAGATTGAAAACCCTGCCCTCGGGCAGTATTTCTGTAAGGAAGTGTAAGCATGCCTCCGGGGGAGGCATCTCAGGTGCCAGCATGTATCACAGCTCTCCCTGACCTTGCCAGAAGCCTAGCCATGTTCAAAAGGCAGGATTACATTTCAGTTCTGTCATGCAAATGCACTATTCCATGCTGCCAGACCACTTCTCTGTGTTTACTGTAAATGCAGGTCACTGGCACTTCCCAGAGTGACAGAATTGCACCTGTGCTAAACAGACATCCACTCTGTCCTACAGAAAAATCCATGCTGTTAATCATTTAGAGAAATACATGAAGAAAAATTACAGGCAAATGTTCTATGTTAATCTGAATGACTGAAGCTCATCTTATAGCAAATGGACTCGGCAGTCTGATTTTGTTTGTGTGCAGGAGAAGTAAGAAAATATGCCACAGGTTTTTGTTGGGCATCGTATCTTGTTGACAATCTAACACCACTGCCTCAGAAAGCAGGGCACCTGCACAAGGCCAACACACCTGGCATCCCACCAGTGGTCCTTGTCAGGAATGTGAGTAGGATTAAAGGAATGTGGCATTCTTGTACTGACTTCTGCAAAAAGCAGCCTCTTCTCAACGTGTCTGCACATGCAGACTCAGTGGAAGTAGCAGGACAGGCCAACCAAAGAGAAAGGTTAATACCCATTCTTTTTAATTTTAAGATATGGATAATTTTACTACATTCATAATTTTACTAAGACAAGCCTTTGATCTTCTTTCTTCATTTTTCCAATTAACTCCTCTTCACAACTTTGCCTGGATGATGTTTTGACTCCAGAATGCAGTATCCTACAAGCTGATATGAATCAGATGGTTTGGTTTGCTTTCCAGGTAGTAAAATTCAGGTGTTATTCACTGCACTAGAAGGATAGTTGTACTGTTTATATCTATATTTTATATTTTGCTTTGGATTGTTCTTTGGAAGGGTTGGGCTCTGTATTGTTTACAAATTTGTATTGAATATAAAGTTTAAGTGGGGACACTAGGACGTTCCTTACATACTCCATTGACTGTGACATTTGAACAGGTTCCCTTCCTTCTCTTTTTCCTTTTATTTCACTGTTTGCTCTTGCACTTCACTAATATCCAGACAAAATGAACAGAAAATAATTCCAACATACCTAAAAATAAAACACTGAGGCATCTTCCTCCCATATATAGCTCCGTTATGGATCCAATTGCATATCTCATAACACAATACCAACAGGAATGTAATCTTTGTACAAAAGAATGCTCAACTTGTTCACACTCCCACAAGAATCATGAATAACACTCCTGACATTACACAGTGATTGCTTTGAATGACTTTGAATTAGTCAAAGCAACAGATTCTCCTTGACAGCATGTCATTCTGTCTGAAAAGAGAGTGATGAGTAGAAATATTGTAGTAGAAACACAAGAGTCATCCAAACACATGCAAGTCCACCTACTTCACAACAGATGATGTCTCAACTATTTTTATCTATGAACACATTACTGAGAAGGAAGAAGAAAATACATCAGGAGTTTCAAAAGAAACCTTCTCAACATTGTGCATTTGTTATATTTTACTGTGCAGTAACTATATGAAATTCTAGTATTTATTATACATATCTGCATTGCTGCAATTTATTAACAGATATAAAACTGTGAAATTAACAGTTCCTCTTATTAACTGCACACCACAGAATTACAGTAGTAATTGCAATTTAGACAGAGATCTAGGGAATCCAGGACTGAATAGCTTTGTGCCTCTTTGCTCCTGTTGTATCTGTAAGAATGGGCCATCTCTTTCCAGATCTACAGCTAACAGTGAGAGCTGCACCTAAACCACCCAGTTTTCATGCATAATAGGGGCCAGCAAAGTGCTGACAAGCCAGTAAAAAGTGGTGAGAAATTTTTATTTTTGATATTGAAACAGCTGGCTTCAAGCATTGCTTTTTGTGTAATCTTTCCTCAGTTGAATTATTCCCTGAGAAAGAATTTATGGGCAGGTTTGCAGAGAACACAGAGGATGGAGGTGCAGGCAGGGCCCAGCAGGGACTGCTGCTCATGCTACAGAGGATGACTGAAGCGTGCTTAAGGCATTTCTTTCCTCCCATGGTTTCATGAGTCTCCCTTATCTTTCAGTGCATCTCCATGACATCTGAAGAAAACTTGAAAAATAGCTCTGTAATTTGTTCCATACGCAGAAAGTACTGCTATAAATGTCAATAAACTAAGCTTTCAGGGGACATAGTGTAGTTGGCTTATCAAAACACTTCACATATAATACAAGTGTCTGGTATATAAAAAAACATCCTCCCTTGCAGAAGGAGCAGTTCTCAAATGTCTTTTATCACAATACCTTGGGCATGCAGAGTACATCTCTGTAGACACAGATTAACTTCTTATTCAGTGACACTTCATATTATCATTGGCTTCCTTTGATACTTGTGCTTTAAACTGGTAGTTAAGATATAAGTCGTTCAAGGGAGTAAAGTAACTACAAAAAAAAGCTGGAATCTCAGAGGACTCATGTTTGACAGTAGGAAAAACACTCTTATCAGCATACAACTACATAAAATCTGGTTTATACACTCAAAGTATTATTTCCAGCTCAGATAGTTCAACAGCACAATGATTTCAGTGACAGGGCAGTTCTGTGGTGCAATTACACTATCATAATTGGCATTAAGACAAGCTGAGAGATAACCCAGGCTTTCAGGACAAAACTGAGAGGATTTGTAAGGATCGCATCTGAAAATGGAAAGTGCCCATCTCCTGTGTGCTGGTGAATGCAATGTGAAGAGAGTTTTGAGACTGTAAACATTTGTTCATGGTTAAAGACCATCTGGCTTAGTGGAGACCAGAAGAGATTGTGGAATATGCAGTAAACTAACTGAAGTTGTTCTTTTGATCACAAATGTCAAGAAACCTGTATTTACTTTACTTATGTGTAGTCCTCTAGAAGTTATCTATTTAGACTAAACTAACCACACAGGTCCCAGACACATAGTCCCCATTGACACAGGGAGGCAGCTCCAAAGGGAATTCTCACACATCTCAGACACCTTCCTCAGGACAGGATGAAGCATGCTCTGCAGCAGCCCATTCCTCTTCTTCAGCTACAGACAGAGCTTGAAGAACTAGCATATACAAGGTGCCTAACTTTCCCACAACTAAAGCCAAACAAGAAGAGGATGTTCCCACACCTAGAGGAACCGATGCATTTGTACTGAATTGAAATGACCTTTCCAGGTCCTACACTTTGGGTCTTCAGAATAAAAAAGCAGCAGGCAGAAAAATACCTGAAGTTTCCTTCTGTGCAGGCGTCCTGTCAAGGGATGTCTCATTTAATGAGGTATCGTTTGAGTGTCAGGCACGATCAAGTTACAGAAGTGAGTTAGGGTGTTTCAGGAAACAGCTGTTCAACCCAGCACTGAGGGAACATCCAGATTGATTTGAGCAGCGTACGCGAGGAACATCCACATGTCACAGGCAATAGCGAGCTACAAAACTACTTGTGCACATCAAGAGATTCCTTGCTGATGTAACCTTAGCCAGACTTGTCCATGTGAGCCATAAATCATCGATAATTGAACAGCAGCTGATGTTCAGAAAGTAGATGGGGAAGTAGGGGCTGAAAGTACCATGAGGCCATGAAAGGTAACCCTGTAATGACAAGGGCACGATGACAACAGAGAGATAGTCGGGCCTAATGTGTGGAAAACCAGGAGCAACCAAGAGAAGAGTGAAACCAGGGGCTGAACACTAAGGGCTTTCTGCCGGCCAGGCAAGCCGGGGATGACACCTTACGACAGGACGGAGGTGCTCCTCCTAAAAAGGGGAGAACCACCGTGACCCAAACCACCGTGACCCAAACTGCCGTGTAGCTTGTGTGTAGCTTGGAAAGTGGAGGCACTCCAGAGCCACTGGCTGGTGTCGACGCCTGCCAGGCCCGGTGTTCCGCCAGCAGAAACAATCTGGACACATCACAGGGAGGTGGCGGTGAAAGGGACTCAGTCACCGCCGAGAAGGCTGCTGCCGAGCCCTGCGGCGGCATTAAAGGGAGCTGGCACGGGCAGCGGGCCCGGGGAGCCGCCAGGGAGTCAGAAACAGCTCGGTCTGACGCGGTACCGGGAAGGCCTCACGGACACCCCTTCAGCCCAGACCCGGACCGGCCCCCGGAGCTCGGCCCTGTCACGGACCCCGCCGAGAAGCTGCCGAGCCCCGGGGCGGTGGCGCCGCTTCCTGGATGTGGCGGGCGGCGGCGGAAGCGGCCGCCGTCTCCCTCCCGCCGCCATCACCGCCTCCCTCTCCCGCCTGCGCCTCCTCCTCCTCCTCCTCTCCGGGCCCCCGCCCGCCGCCGGACCCGCGCCGCTCGGGGCCCCGCCCATGAGGCGGTGGCGGTGTTTGCGGCCGGGCCGGGGTCGTGGCTGGGGCCGGGGCAGGAGCCTGCCGGAGGGGCGGCGGCGGCGGCGGGCCGGGGCTGACGGGCCCTGATGCGGCTGCGGCCGCAGCCGCTCCGCCGCCGGGAGAGCCCCCGCCCCGGCGCCGGGTCCCATGCACCCCAGGTGAGCGCCCTCGGGGCCGGGGGCGGCGGGCGGGGTGGGAGCCGGAGACGTCAGGCCTTGCGACGGCGGCCCGCACCTCAGAGGAGGGGGCGAGGAGGGGAGCGGGGTCCCTAAAAGCCTTCATCGCCTCCCGCAGCTCCCGAGGTTTGGCCCCGATGCTTCGCCGCTCCTCCGAGCCGGGGCGAGGGTGGGGGGATCCCTCTCCCCCACCCCGGGCATCGCCTTCCTCGGCAGCCTTTTGGGTCGGGGGGCGGAGTGGCCCCCGCCGGGTACCCGCAGCCCTCGCATCGCCCCCGCAAAGCGTCCCTGGGGGCGGGCGGGGCTGCCGAGAAGGGTGGGAGTGTGGTTGATGCAAAACACTGGGCAGGAGCGAGATGGAAGTCAGCGGTTCCATTTGTGCGGCTCAGGCCTTCGGGTTAACTTGGGGGCGAGTTTAGCGTATTTGGGATTTTTTTTTTTATTTATTTATTTTTTTCTTTCTTTCGTGGCTAGCGGTATCTTTCGGTATCGGAGTGGCAATCCAAGCCCCGGCTCTCCATCAGTCCTGCAGAGCTTGGGCCTGCTGCTTGCAGGGAGCATCCCAGAGACTGGGGTCAGCGTGGCAGCCTTTCGGTCCTGTTACCGGGATTGTGACAGCTGTGGGGACAACCGGGCTTCCTGGCCCTGAGAATTGGCGATTGAGAGCCCTCCTGTGTGCCTGAGTGCCAGGATGGGCAGAGCTAAGGCCAGGTCAAGAGCTTGCAGAGTTCTTAAGTGGGAAAGTGACCCCGCTCTCTGTGGTGTCTCCATCCCCACAAATGGTTTAGGATGCATATGCAGCTTGAGACCCCCGAGGATAAATGTGCCCAAAGTTGGCTTGGTTTGTACCAAGGCTTGAGCATTTGGGTTGTTGGGCAGTCCTGTGGTTTTTTGCAACTCTACAGCCATTTGTGGTGTGCACCTACTTGTGTGTAGCTTGAAAGGTGGAGGCACTCCAGAGCCACTGGCTGATTGCTGAGAAATAAGATGTCATCCACAATGCCAGGTCTTGATACGATAGGAACATGTGCCACCTCTGCAGAACCAGACTGAGGCAGCCTGTTAAAACTCTCTGAAATGGCTATTCTGCTGGGGTGACTCTTGTCACTGTCTGCCTGGTTTGAGTGGATGTTGAATTACAGGATTGGTAAGATTAGCAGTTGTATGTAATGTTTCCTCCTCCTCTCCCCTGTTTTTTGAACACGAATGTGGTGTCCAGAAGTCACGAAATAAAAATCAGATGTTGAGTAGTTGTGACATTCAGCTTTCAAATTGATCTGTGTTCACAATACTTTAATCACAGTGTGTTTGACTACAAGGAGGGAGACTTTGTTCTCTGGATAGCAAGGAAAAGGCTGTGGTCTGACTTGTCTTTTAAGTATTGGTTATTGCTATCTAATACAATCCATATGTATTGATCAGTATAGGATCACAGTGTCACAGTGCTTTATGCTGAGATTTTATATATCAGTATCTGATTTTGAGTTTGTTTTGCTCAGCCCTTCCTCTCCACAGTACAGTCAGTAATCAGGAATGCCCTTGCTTCTGTTTTTCTTTCTTTTTCCCCTCCCCCTCTCGATTCCCTGCTCTCCAGAATGAATGAAATGAACTTGAGTCCTGTGGGGATGGACCAGCTGACTTCATCCTCTGTGAGCAATGCCTTGCCCATCTCTGGGAGTCACTTGGGATTGGCAGCCTCACCCACTCATAATGCCATACCACCACCAGGTAATGGGGAAAGCTCCCACAAAGGCTCATGCTGTTTTTTACTGTCACAAGAATGTTTGTAACTGTGTAGCAGTGCTTGCTCTGAGAGAAGCTCATGGCTTCTGCAGGTAATGAAGTGATGTAGAATTGGGGAGGGTAAACCATAAACTGTTGCTTATGTGGGCAAAACAAAAGGGATGTGTTTTTACAAGGCTTAATGGGAGTCTCATTTTGTGCTAATGGGGTGGTTTCACTGTGGGTGGTAGCAGAATCCTTTGGAATACAAACAGTAGCTGCAAATCTGTCTTCATCTATGTCTCTCACTCAGGTGAAAATAATGACGTTTTCATTTGTAAAAAGCCTAGCTCTTTTTTCAGGGGGCCATCCAGACAAAAGTCCACCACAACTGTAAAGTAGAAGCAGTCCCTACATATTGTATGCAGAAAGGATCTAGCCCCATCAGGGCATGCCTGTCAGTGCTGTGATAGCTGTGATTCTTTGAAGCTTGCCACCTTACTTTGACAGTGTCATACTCTTCTTCCATAGGGAATTCCTGAGGAATTAGTAACTTCTTTGTTAGCTTGTGTGTTCATAAGCTCAAGTAGTTCCATTACCTTTAAATGGGCATTTTTTCTTGCAGGCTTACCTGTTGCTATTCCAAACTTGGGCCCCTCCTTGAGTTCCTTGCCCTCTGCTCTGTCTCTGATGCTCCCAATGGGTATTGGGGATCGAGGAGTGATGTGTGGTATACCAGAGAGAAACTACACCCTACCTCCACCACCATACCCTCACCTGGAGAGCAGCTATTTCAGACACATTCTACCTGGTAAGTGGTCTGGTGCTGATAGATGGGAACAGAGAGAGAAATTCTTTTAAGAGCCACCTGTTTCTTCCCTGAAACAGGCAAGACTGACTGTTTTGGAGAGCTATAAATTGCTGGGGTTTGGAGTCTGTTGTCTCATTTACACACCTTTACCTTCAGGTCTCTATTTCTGTATATGTATGTGAAGAGAATTGCAAGGTATTTTGTATTTAAACCAAGCCCCCTGGTCCTTTGTTTTTAAGATCAACAGAAAGCAAAGCATGCCTGGTTTCTATCTCAAATTTCTTTAATTTTGAAACAGCTGGCTGATTTTGTTTTTTTTTTTTAATCCTGTAGTCTGAACCAGTACTGAGTATATGTATCTTACATGTCATCCAGTGAATGTTGGTGTGTTCAGCCTAGGTTAGGAAAAGAAATACAGCAGCCTAGATATTGTCAGCTACCTGGTGACTATTGCCAACTGTTTAGGAGTAACCTTTCCTACTGCATGTACATTCCTGTCCATGCTGTGGGCAAAGACAGTGCATTTGAGGGGGCAGTGCATTTGAGGGGACAGTGCATTTGAGGGGACAGTGCATTTGAGGAAGGAAGGTATTTGACATCTTCTGAGCTGCAATACTTTATGCATAATTGTATTTTTTCTTTCTAATCTGTTTGATGTGTAGATTGATGTTTCACAGGACTCTTCCATCAGTCATGTTACTGCCTTCAAATGTCCACCTTGTTCAAGCCACAGGGCAGCATAGCATGCAGCAATATTTGATGCAGCTGATTAAATTAAACTATCCATTTCTTGGCTAAGCTATTTTCAGAGGGGTTATGCTGTAGATGGAGTACCCACGATGCACACTTGCAATAATGGGTGTGTTTGGGTAGCAAGCTTTTTCAGAACAAATGGCTAACAGGGTTCAAGGCCAAAAAGCAATGTGCTGACTCACATCTCAGAGAATCTGCAAGATCTGTCTGTCTCTGCTGGAAGTACTGTTTACTTGAATGTGCTGATACATTTCTTCCAAGGATTTTTTTTTGGTTTTGTACAACAAGTGAAGTTGGTAGTTAGTAAAGACAGATTAGTGTTTCATTATATCTTTAATTCGAGGGTTGTCTGATATTGAGGATCTTTCCAGAATTACCAGAAAAGATGTTAGGACTTGTGATTTAAATTTAACTGGGCTATCATTCTAGGAGAAATAGCATGCTTTTCATCTAAGGAAAGAGAGCTGATGACTCAAGATACCTGTGAAAGACTTTATCAATGTCCTTCAGAATTGCAGTTGATGGTCTCCAAGATGGTCAGCCGTGTCACTTGGTCTTAGAGGAAGGAAATAGTAATTGTTAAAACTAAAATACCAGAGAAAAAAGGGTGTAGGCTGGAGAATCGTTTCTGCTTCTTGTAGAAAAGATGGGAGGGGGTGTTTATCAAATGTTAGATTTCACTCAAAGTCTTTCCTACTCCTTGATCTGTTTCTTGAGAATGAAAAATTACACCTAAAACATGAAGAGCCTCTTTCAGATTCGGTCTCTGTACTGAGAGCATCTTAGGTTAGATGCTGCCAAAATGTTGGCTGGTCGGTTTTACAATAACTAGAGATTTGTTCTGTGTTTGTTGTTAAACGATACTTTGACCTGACTGTTGAGTTGGCATGTTTGTGAGCTGTGCTTCAGAATTAGTGGGTTTTAATTGGACACAATTGAACATGTCTTCAGGGATCTAGATCTTCGTGTTCTGTGCTGCGATGGTGGGGTATTTCTGTTCAAGTTTTGAAAACTGATGTCATCTCACTCTTTATCTTTCTCCTTCTCATTTTATTAGGTATCTTATCTTACTTGGCTGACAGACCTCCACCTCAGTACATCCATCCCAACGCTATAAATGTCGATGGCAATCCAGCATTGTCAGTCTCCAGCAATCCCTCGGCCCTAGATCCCTACCAGCCCAGTGGAACTGTAGGGCTGGAACCAGGGATTGTCTCCATGGACTCCCGCACAGTGAACACCCACGGCCCTCAAAATCTGCATCCTAGTGACAGCCACGAGGTTGCACTGGATTCTACAATCACTATGGAGAGTGTTTCGAGGGTTACTAGCCCCATCTCCACAGATGGTATGGCAGAAGAGCTTACAATGGATGATGTAGCCGGGGATCACTCCCAGCTCCCAAACGGCTCCCGGAGCCACGAACCTTTATCCGTAGACACGGTGGGGGGTAACCTGACATCAGACGCCGTGGGACATGGCGGCGTCATTCCCATTCACGGTAGCACTTTGGAACTCCCTGTTGTCATGGAGCCCGACCACATGGCCGGGCGGGTGACGGGAATCTCTGACAGCACACTAAATGACTCCATTCACACTGTGGCCATGAGCACCAACTCCGTGAGCGTGGCTCTCTCTACCTCACACAACCTCGCTTCCCTGGACTCGGTAGCCTTGCACGAAGTAGGCCTCAGCCTCGAGCCGGTGGCGGTGTCTTCCATGAATCAGGAAGTAGCCATGGGGCCGAGTCACGTGGATGTGTCTGCAGACAATCTTGCCTTTGTGCCATCCTCTCTGCAAATGGAAGACTCCAACTCGAACAAGGAGAACATGGCAACCTTGTTTACCATATGTGAGTGGGCATTTCCTGCTTTCCTGGGGGAGGGCTCGTTATGTAGCTTTTGTCTGGTAGGCTGTTCTGGTGTCATTCTCACCATCTCCCATGTTGCTTTGAATTTGGAACTTGGATTCTTAAAGTGTTAGACTCATAGAATGTTAGAGGTTGGAAGGGACCTCTAGAGATCATCTTAGGATCACTTAGGGCAGGCCACACAAGGATGCATCCAGGTGGGTTTTGAAAGTCTCCAGAGAAGGAGACTCCACAACCTCTCTGGGCAGCCTGTGCCAGTGCTCCATCACCCTTGCAGTGAAGAAGATTCTCCTCATATCGAGGTGGAACTTGCTATGTTCTAGCTTAAACCATTATTCCTTGTCCTATTGCTGGGCACATTCTCTGCCTTTTATGAATATTATGATGCTATAATTTGCAATGAGCCTTGTTTTTCAGTCACATCACAAATGAGTACCCTTGCTCCATTAAAAAAGCCTCAATAAACACCACCAGCAGCCATACATTTTATCAAGCTAGTATAGTTGTTGAGTATGATGTTACGTGATTTTGCAAAATTTTTATTGAACCATGAACAATCATCCTGAAAATGTTGTTCCTCAACAGGACCTGCTGGAAAAAAGAGCAGAGAGAGGGGGCAGTTTTTAGTATTTATTGTTATCAAAGGACTTCAGCTGAGAGGTTAGTTCATCTCCTGTGAAGAGAGGAGCACTGGACATCCCTCTCTTCTCAATCCTGTCATTGTTAAAGGGGTGGTGTTTGAGACCTGTGTTGGAGAGATTTGAACTTCCACTCACAGCATGTCTGGCTTTCTGCCACTGAAGCTTGAGGGCAGGTTTTGTATTTGATTTTATTAGTTGTGTGAACTGCTTCTGCACCCAGTCTGGCTCTACAATAGCTGTAGCCTGTGGAACTCCTTTAAGAAATGGAAAGAATTCGTACCTTGGTTAGCAATGGGAGAGGTCCAGTCTAGTGCAAAGTATCTTGTGAGACATTTGAATTCAACTTTTATTGTGTGGGATAAAATATAACTTAAAATCAGGAGGGTGTAGAACTGTAGAACACGTAGGGGAAGAGTTGATGCACTCGTAAGTTCAAACAAGGATTTGTTGCGTGTTGAGCAAATAATTTAATGATCAGAATACTACAACAGCCAACGCGCTTGTGGTGGAATCATTTACTCACATAAATGAAATTTTATGTGCCAGTTTATTGTCACTATACTTAAAATTGTCCTAAGCTGTTTCCCAGAGGATGCTCCTCATTGGTAGGATGTTATAATGGCTTTTGCATGGCTAATGCTTTTTTTTGATTTGCAAAAGAGATCTTTGACTTGGAAATGTTTAAATTTTAACTTTTTATTGTTGTATTTAAACTTCTCATGAATAAAATATGAATTTGTGTCCAGAGAGGTAACAGCAATGAGGAGGAGTTGGTTTAGAACCTCTGGGTTGTATGGCTTGGATTTTTCTCACAATAAAGGTAATTTCATTTATGATCAGAGAGAAAATGGCTCATTGTCAGTATTACTGGCAGCTCTGGGGTGACTACCATCCATTTTGCATTAGTTTTGATGAAGAGTGAACTCTGTCCCATTGCTAGATTGCCCCTGTAGGGGTAGACTGGAGTCTAGAAGATTAATTTCCCATCAGGAAGGCAGGTGGAAATCCTGGTGTTTGATCTGAATTGGATAGGAACAATGAAATGTACATCGGTGCCCATCTGACTGTAATAATATGGTTCATACTTTTCCAAAGAAAAGGTAGTTAAACCAGATAGAAGCAGCCTTTGGCAGGAGCTGGGCTGAATCATACTGGCAGGGGGCTGACTGCACTGTGGTGGCTGTTGCTGATTTTTGAATCCCTGTTGTCCCTTCCCCTCTCTGCAGGGTGCACACTGTGTGACAAGGCGTATCCATCAGACTGCCCGGATCATGGCCCCGTCACCTTTATCCCTGACACCCCCATCGAGAGCCGAGCCAGGATTTCTCTCCCTAAGCAGCTTGTCCTCCGGCAGTCTATCATGGGAGCTGAAGCAGGTAAGAATCAGATTACTCTGTATTTCTGTGCAGCAGTTTAAAATACACTCACTGCCTGAAATCCAAAACCATAGGGATTTCAATGTGGGAAAGAAACACTGCAATGGAGAGGTGGTGTCCTTTTCTGTAATCACCCTGACTTACATTATGCAAGAGCTTCCTGTCCTCTGGTTATTGCTTAGACTTCAGCTGGACTCTAGGGGTGCTGCCACAGAGTGTTACTGAAATGCTTCATAAGGTCAAGCACCAGCAAGGTATGGTGTTTATTTTTATCATGTGCTAAACAGCCCAGGCACAGCTTTGATAAGAGAACATTACAGGAATTTGGAGTTTGGGGAAAGATAACAATTAGAAATAATGGAGATTTCCATCTGCTTGTTCATTAGCTTGGTTTGCTACCTATGGGTCTTCTGGATGCTCTCCTTGGTATACTGATCACAAGTGCTTCTTCCCCCCTGTCCCTATTTACATTTGGCACGCGACCTTGTCACTGGATGTGGACCACTGGATGTGGTATTTCGTGCCACTGTCACCTGGAAATCGAAGAGTGCAGTACAGTACCCTAAGGATCTGAAGGCTAGAGAAGAATGTGATCATTGGCTTGCTTAGTGATGCTGCTTGTTGAGAATAGATTACATCTGTTCTTTTCCAGCTGCATTAGTTTCCAGTTTATTCCTAAAAGCTATGCAGTGTATTCGTGTAAACCTATATATATAAATGTTTAATAATAAATAATATACACGCAGGAATCCCTCTGCCCATGACAGAAATGCAGCTGCCTCTGGGGAGAAATGCAGAAGCTGCTTAACAATGCCCAGCAACAATTCTGGAAATTCCTGGGGATTAGGTAGGCGAAATGTAGTTCCTGAAACTAGTATTTTCTGCTTCTGCAGAAAGTGCCATGAAAACTTGAATTGGTTCAAGTGGCTAGGATCTTAGTTTTATAGAGTACTGGAAAGTAAATTACTTGCTTTTGGCAAACAAAATAAATATTTGTAATTACAACAAAGCGGCTCCCAATAGCGTCATGTGGTGGTGGTGGTTCTTGTCTCTGCCTTAGGTGTGTTTTACATGTGAATTAGAAGCTTTGATGATCTTAAGCCTAGATATTACCCCTGCAGCCTTATCTCATAAACCTCCCGCCTCTTTGCTATGCATAATGAATTGTTTAAATGATTGATTTCTGCAGATTTTGGTTTTCTGATGATAGGTGTGTGGACACGAGAAACCATTCCTGTAAGGACTTGTTTTGGACCTTTGATCGGGCAGCAGAGCCATTCTCTGGAGGTGGCTGACTGGACAGACAAAGCAGCCAGTCACATCTGGAAGGTCAGTGGATATTCTGACTTGCACAGGCTCTGCAGGCATGCCCTGATCTGGTGAAAGCCACCTCATGACGCAGCAGCTTTAGGATTATCATCCTTGCCAAAACTCAAAATTAATGCAGTTTGATTGTTTAATACTTCAGAGCAGCATGGGAGAGCTGTATACCATGTAACATGCTGGTAATCAATCCTGAAGTACAACAAACTTCTTTAATGCCTTTTCGTTTAAAGGCTTTATGTGGTTTCCAGTATTTTTGTGGTGTTGCTGCAGAGATTGTATGTGAATTACTAGGCAGCACTCGTTTGTTTTGTATCATTGCATATTGAAAGTTCCCCAGGTGATAGTTTGTTGTAGGAATGCTGCTTTAAAGCCTTTTCTTTCACACCATTTCATGCTGAGAAGGTAAAACTGATCTATATAAATAGAACATGTACTGTTGTTTGCCCAGATATTATTATTCACAAAACTTGTAAGAAAAGCAGCCAAGTGCATTTTTGCTGGGAGCTAAAGATGTTTTGTGGCAAAGATGCTTATAAAGGGCTTTCCAAGCCTCCTGGGTTGCAGAGAGGTCACGACTTCTGTGTGAAGGGCAAAGCAAGGAGTAAGGATGTGGTCTTGGCAGTGGAGACCTCCTGGCTTGTTCTAGGTAAACAGATCCTCTTAAAGAAAGAAGCTTGTTTGTTGCTGTGTTTTTTCCTAAGAGTGCATTTGTTTTTCCTGGTAGATCTATCACAGTGGTGTGCTGGAGTTCTGCATCATTACGACTGATGAAAATGAGTGCAACTGGATGATGTTTGTACGCAAAGCCAGGTGAGAACCTCAGGTACTGTGTTAAGCAGCTTAAGAGTCTGATCTGCAGGCTCATAGGAGCCTGTGCTGGAGAACATGCAAACGTGCACTGCTGTGCTGACTGCCCAGATAGGTAATGAGCTTGGGACCAAGGGACATTCAGAAGTTGTTGTCTTGACTTCTTGGTTGAATGGTGAGAATGAAACAGCACAGAGTAGAGAATGTTACCGGGGAACCAGTGTGCATGCAGTAGTAAAACAGCCCCAAACCTGCCTGCATACTTTGTTTCCCATCTTGTAAAGCTTTAAATGAGGTTCTTCTTATATTAACCAAAGCTTTAAATGAGGTTCTTATATTAACCTGCTGTGTATTAGCTTGTTATTGCCTTCCCTGTGTCCCATCCCTTTCGGATACATCTGTGAAGATGACATAGACTGTCTTTTTCATTTTAATACTTCATTATCAAAGTGTCGCTGGCTTCTTTTGGCCAAATTCCAAGCTCTTACAGCTCTCAAGAGCTGTCCTTTTCAGTCTTTCTGGAGCCTGTCATGAAAACTGTCCAGACTAGCTTCAGTATTTTCTTCATACCTGGTCCACTGAGAAGGCTGAGCCTCTGTTGTTGCTCTGTGACACAAAGTAGGTTTCCTCTGCAATTAATTTCATTGCTCCCAATATGCAGGAGTCAATAAGTTAATGCTTGAGCTCTTACTGCAGCAGGGCAGAGCTTTTTTTTATGTCAGATACTGAGAACAAATATATGGAAGCTATACCTTCAGAGGATGAATTATCACATCTTGGTAATGCTTTTCAAGCGTTATTTGTTCAGATAATTTTGCTTTAAGATTTTACTGCTATTTATTTCTCCCTCATGTGTTCTCTATTACTTAAGGCAGTTAATATGAGAAATATGTATATATTTGTAGTTCCTTAAGGGATCATAAGCTCTCTTCTCTCATCCCACTCCAATATCTATTAATAACTTTCTCATCTAGATATCACAGTGGTGTTAAAAATGTATCATTTGGTGGAACAGCTTTGTTCTCAAGGTCCAGTTCTCCTTTCCTTTAATAAGGGACAGAAGTGACAGACATGGAATTGTTTTACAATGTGCTGACAAGCATCAAGATTCTCTCATTACCTATTGCCAGGAATTTGCTGGGGTTTTTTCTCTCTCTCAAAAAAAGACATTCTTTCTGGAGGGCTTTTTTTCATAAGTCATTATTGCTGTAGGACCCGAGAAGAGCAGAACCTGGTAGCTTATCCTCACGATGGAAAAATTTACTTTTGCACCTCTCAGGACATCCCACCTGAACACGAGCTTCTCTTTTATTACAGTCGGGATTATGCACGACAGCTTGGTAAGTAAATGCTCATCTTTACTGTCTTTGCAGGGAATGCTTAGCTTGAGTTCTCTTTTAGTGCCATCTCTGGGCACAGTGACTTGGGAGTGCATTATGTTCCTTCTTTGGTCCTAGTAGTGCACATTACAGTTGTATTTCATGGCTGCAGAAGTGCCATAGTTTTAAACAAACATTTCACTATCTAATTCCACTGATCAGGACTAAAAGATGGCAGTTTCTAAGAAAAAGGGTTGGTTTTCTGTTGCTCATTCATCTGGTGCTAAGGGAGTTGGGCTAGCTGAAGATTTTCCTGCGCTTCTTTTCCTTTGGTTGTGATGGTTTACATTGGTGGATCTAGGTTCAAAACCATTCCAAAGTCTGACCCCCCACCAAAACATTTGAAATGACCAACCTAACAGAGTTGAAAAGCACTGGAGCTGAAAGGAGCTGGGGTGAAAACCTCTACAGCTGGCTTTGCTGCCACAGACAAAGTGTTAACATGGCTCACGCTCTTAGGCCTTGCTGTGCCTCATTAAAAGTGACACTTTTTGTGCCCAAAGGTGTCCCCGAACATCCGGACGTGCACATCTGCCACTGTGGGAAGGAATGCCCTTCTTATGCCGACTTCAAGGCCCACCTGAGCAGCCACATTCACAACCACCTCCCCATCCAGGGGCACAGCAGCAGCCACGGGCCAGGCCACGGCAAGGAAAGGAAGTGGAAATGTTCCATGTGCCCCCAGGCTTTCATCTCCCCTTCCAAGCTCCACGTCCACTTCATGGGGCACATGGGCATGAAGCCGCACAAGTGCGATTTCTGTAGCAAAGCTTTCAGTGATCCTAGCAACTTAAGGACACACCTCAAGATACACACAGGTAAGAGCTTGGGACTTTGTAAGAGATGCCTGTGCAGGCATTGGGGTAGGACATGCTTTCTCTGATACCTTGGACAGCTGGCAGGGCATAGCTCGTGTCCATAAATCTAAGTTTTTAGAAACAGAATCATAGAAGGGTTTGGGTTGGAAGAGGCCTTTCAAAATCACCTAGTCCAACCCCTCTGCTTTGGGCAGGGATATCTTTCACTAGATGAGGTCCCTCAAAGCCCCATCCAACCTGACCTTGAATGATTCCATGGCTTCTCTAGGCAACATGTTCCAGTGTCTCACCACCCTCATGGTAAAAAAATTTATTCTTAATGTCCAATCTAAATCTGTTCTCTTTCGGTGTATAACCATTGCCCCTTGTCCTGTCACTACAGGCCTTGGTAAAAAGTCTCCATCTTCCTTACAAGCCCCCTTTAAGTATTAAAAGGCCACAACAGAGTCTCCCCGGAGCCTTCTCTTCTCCAGGCTGAACAGCCCCAACTCTCTCAGCCATTCTTCAGAGAGGTGCTTCAGCCCTCTGCTCATTTTCATGGCCCTCCTTTGGACTCACTCTTAACAAGTCCACGTTTTGTACTGCGGACCCCAGAACTGGATGCAGGAGTCCAGGTGGGATCTCACAAGATTAGAGTAGAGTGGAAGAATCACCTCCCTTGACCTGCCTTTCTAAGAATGGCAGGTCCATCTTGACTATCCACAGGAATATTCTATACTCCATATCAAGCCCGACTAAATCCCGGGCAGTGCCTGAGGGAGCTGATGGCCATAGGATAGGACTGTGCTGAGTTCAGTGATGTGGATGATTACAGAACTCTATGTAGACCTGTGTTCTGGCTGATTGTGCCATGACTAAGCATTTGATGAGTTGAAGTTTATTATGGTTGGGAAGAAGTGTCAGCCTTTGTCTGGGAGACAGAGACCCTTTGTTCCCACACAGCAGATCCTGTGCTGGGAGCTGTAATAAAACACGGGTTCCCTTCTGATTATGAGAAATAGCTGAGGAGATCTGAGTACTTGCAGTGTGGACAGCTGGCCACTTAAATATAGGCCTGAGTTCTTGCCTCCCTTTCCTACTTTATTTTTCATCTTGAGCAAATGGCACAAGACTGGTGACAAGATTGGTGACTGTGGTGTTAGACTTATGTAGATAAGGTTTAGCAAACTTAAGTCTGAACATGCTGTTGACTTCCATGGTAATTTGGATATAGAATTGTAGAAACAGAATGGTTTGAGTTGGAAGTGACCTTTAAAGGTCATCTAGTCCCAGTACCCCTGAGAAGGGTGTCTTCAACTAGATCAGGCTGCTCAGAGCCATGTCCAACCTGACCTTGAATGTTTCCAGGGATGGGGCTTCTACCACCTCTCTGGGCAACGTGTTCCAGAGTTTCCTAGCCCTCATTGTAGAAAAAATGCCTTCCCTGTGTCTCTCGTCTAAGTTTACCTTCTTTTAGTTTAGAACCATTACTCAATGTCCTCTCACAACACACCCTGCTAAAAAGTTGGTCCCTGTAGACACAGAATCTGTAGAGATAAAGAAAGAATTGCCAGAATATCAGTGAATGAGAGCTAACAGAGGAAAATAGTGAAGGATTTTGCAGCTGTATAAGGAGAGAGGGAATAAGAAGAGGCATAGATTTAACACAGAGTGAAGACAGGAGAAGAGGGTGAAAGTCAAGTACATTCCAGCAACAGACAACGTATTTTTGCCTTTATTTTTATTCTTTCAGTAAGGTTGAAATAGCTGTTGGGAATCAAGGAATACAAATCATATTGCTGGAAGGGCAATAAAATTAGTGCACTTGAGTCATGCATAGGAAGCTGCAGCTTCAGTATTGAAGAATTTTAGTAAAATGACAAAGTACAAATGTAGGACACATTTGCCACACTTGCCAGCATAGGATACTCAACGGGATGGAGATTTAAGTGGTTTTCAAACTTAGTGCAAATTCAGTGGTTTGCAGCAGTTTTGAACTAATAATAGAAGAGTTGCAGATAAGTGGGAAATGTGATAAAACAATTTACCGAAGAGCCAGTGAGCTTTGTACATGTGTTTGTTGGATAAAAGAACTTGTTTTTGCTAGATAAAGGCAATGTGGTGCATCAAGTGTGGTTGGGCTCTGGTAAGGCATCAGATAGAGTTCCTGTGGTAAATTAGTGGAGATGGGCATGTACTCATGTGCAGTAACTAGATGGCCACTGTAGTTACTATTAAAAGGGAAGCTATAATTATTTTTACTGAAGAATTATCTTGGATAAGCCTCATTGTGTTAAATGTTTGCCTTAATTATGGAATCACGGAATCATTAAGGTTGGAAAAGACCTCTAAGATCAGCCATCAGCCCAACACTGCTATGCCAACTCAACCATGTCCTGATGTGCCATGTCTACACGTTTTTGGAACACCTCCAGGGATGGTGACTTCACCACTTCCCTGGGCAGTCTCTTTGCTGGAAGACTACTGGTTGGTGTAGACAAGAAGCAGACATTCTGTCTTACAGGAAGGGTGGAATCAGTGTTTAGAAGGACAAAGTGCAGAACTGTACATGAAGTGCAGAACATCACATGAAGGGCTCGGTGGTTGCAAGCATTAGCGGGGAGTTTTTACCTTGGGGGCATGGGATGGAAAACTTTGGGAATGATGGAATCAAGTCATACTCCTGTTTCTTTGCATAGCTACATCTAGATTGTAACTAGGTAGGGCTTTACACTGAGTCTGAAGGAACTGCAGAAGGGAACAAGTCCTGTTCACAGAGAAGCTGCCTTCAGAATACAACTTATTTTTTCAGAAGTGGTCAGGCTTGTTTGCTTACTGTACTTCTTGGGACACTGACTGTCAATTTGTGGGTGTACATATGCACTCCTAGGCCAGAAGAATTATCGTTGTACCCTGTGTGACAAATCATTCACCCAGAAGGCTCACCTGGAATCACACATGGTCATCCACACGGGGGAGAAGAACCTGAAGTGCGATTACTGTGAAAAGCTGTTCATGCGGAGGCAGGACCTCAAGCAGCACGTACTTACTCACACACAGTAAGTGATCTCACAGGGTGTCTTGGGATCTGGGTGGCCAGTGCAATAAATAATGAAGCTGAACAGCCCCAGAGAGAATCTCCAGGTTGCAAATAGTTTGACTTAGGGAGTGCAGGTTCATCTTCTAAAATGACACTGAAGTCTATCTGGAAAAATTCTTGGTTCCTAGCTAAAGTTGTGCTATTCTAGTGTTTGCAGTATTTTAATGACATGGTAAATTCCAGGTATGCACCTTGTCTTGTGAAATGGCATTCCCCAGTGTTCCTCACTCTGAAGAGAGTTTAGCTGATTTAGTTAGTTCTGCTGAGAACTCTTCCCACAGCCCAACATGACGATGAAAACTCATGCACTCTTCAATGCTATTCTCACCAAGCAGCTGCTCAGTGAAGCCTCCTCCTGTCTTTGCACCTCTTTGCAGCCAGCCCCAGATCCTACCTCCTCCCAGGTCTCACTTTTGCACTTGGTCTCTGATTCCTCCTGCAAGGGAGGCACCAAAGGTCAGGGCTGATCCCACCCCAGGTTCTCATCCCACCCCAAGTCTCTCCCAACCCCTCAGCATTCTGCTGGGCCAGATCTTTCCTTTTGCTGCAGCAGTCTCTCCATCCTGTTTAATTACTCCCAGTCCAAGGTACTCCCTTAAAGGCCACTTGTCCAGAGCCAGTCCTTCTTTTTATTTTGTTTTCAGCATCTGATTCTTCTGCTCTGCATCAATTGCTGCTTTTTTCACTCCCTAGGAGACAGCATAGTGCAGCTAGCATGAGCAAGAGGCAGACTTGCTTTGCTGCTTAATCTTGCAGACAGTGCCAGGAGCACTACTGCTGGGAGGTGTTTTGCACACTCATCTACAGAATGCAGCTTGAAGTCTGGGAAGCCTCTGCTTAGGTTTTACAGACAGGGATATTAACACTCAGCAGCTTTGTTTTCTTTTTGTCCCATAACTCCCCACCCCAGTAGATACAGGATGGGAGGAAGGAGCCTGGCCTTTCCACCATGGCAACATCTCTGCCCTTGCCAAAACATGGAGCTTAACAACAGTTTAGTCTTACTCAAAAAAATAAACAAAACCCCTGTAGAATTCTTCAGTAATTTACCATTGGAAAGAAAAATGGTTGCAAACTAGCAGTTAATCCATAAAGCCTGCTGGTTTTGCCAACTGTGTTGGAGGGGGGGGGCAGAGAAGAGGGGCTTTGTGAACATACTATATGAGAGAAAACAGCAGAATTTACGCTTCAGTGCATTTTTGTGCTATTGTGCATTTAGTGCTATTTCTGTTCTGCTTCTCCTTCAAGTATACTGAGAGTAAGACAGGAGTAAAACTGGCTATTTCACACTTGCTGTCACCACCACACCACTAGTTAATGCTACCACACCACTAGTTAATGCCATATCAGCTGCCTTGCTGCTGGAGCAAACTGTAACTTTTTCATGTCTTGCAGAGAAAGGCAGATCAAGTGCCCCAAGTGTGACAAGCTGTTTCTGAGGACAAATCACCTGAAGAAGCATCTCAATTCACATGAAGGAAAGAGGGACTATGTCTGTGAAAAATGCTCCAAGGCTTATCTAACCAAATATCACCTCACTCGCCACTTGAAAATATGTAAAGGCCCCACATCCAGCCTGTCAGCCCCAGAGGAAGAAGAGGAAGATGAGTCAGAGGAGGAATTAATAGACTCTATGAGGACTGAAGGATGTAGGATTAAC
Source organism: Phaethornis superciliosus (assembly GCA_023637945.1). NCBI lineage: Eukaryota > Metazoa > Chordata > Aves > Apodiformes > Trochilidae > Phaethornis > Phaethornis superciliosus. Next base: position 57,120,615 of record JAJQWJ010000001.1, on the reverse strand, counting down.
AATGGAGTCTATTCAGCAGGTGATGCCCTGTCTGGACACAAATGAAGAAAAAAAGAGAAGGAAATTTTCTTGGATGCTACAATTAAGGAAGGAAAAAACCCCTGCTTCCTTGTTTCTCCAATTAACAGCACATGTCAAATGAGGTTTTCCTTCTGTTTCAGACTTCACACTACCACTGCTTAGTAAACTCTGTAGCCAAATCTCATTGAATGAGCACGGGTCAGGCACGTACATGTGAAGAGTTGCGAAGAAGGAAATGCAAGGCATGAAGATTTTTTTTCACACCGTTCATACTTCTTTTCCAAATCACTCAGATTAATCCATCCAGTGCTGATACATGACAAATCTTGCATAGCCCTTTGACTAAAGAGCCACAAACCAGAAGAGTGACTGCAGGGACCTGTAAGCCAGCTATCCTGAACTGCCAAACCCATGACAGTAAGAAAAACAAACAAAAGATGGTGGTGGCAGTTGATGTATTTTGCTTTTTAACTGAAGGATGTGGTTTGACACAAAGCAAAGACTTGCCAATGCTCAGGTTTCCTTCTTTGGAGAGTTAAAAGAAAAAAAAAAAAAAAAAAAAAAGCTTTGGTTTTATGTAACAAAAAAGCCAGTGAAATCAGCATTTGCAGACAAAGCACTTACTCACTACATAAAATCAAACACTGGCTTTTGGAGAACACTTACTGCCTCTTCTCTCTCTATTTCACTAGTACATGTAAGCAGATGAAGAGGTAAAGACTATAGATTCAATAAGGGAGAGGCTTACAGATGATCAGGCAGTGTTTACAGTATTCTTGTGCTGTAAACTTTTTACCACCTAGAATGAGGGAAGGGTTTGCTGCTAACATTATTTATGGAATGAAGATGATGTATTTCATTCGGTTGTTTTCTTTTGAAAAAATTAAAAATGTGGCTCTTTTCTAATGTTTTTACAATATTTACACATTATGAAAGAAAAAGATTCCTATTTCTGGTAGTGATGCTGAGAGAAATAACACTGCTATCATCATCTGCTTCTCCCAAGCTTTCCTGGGACAATGTATGTGCTGGAGCATCTCCACAACCAGTTGCAGCTAAGAACCAGTCTTTAAACCTTGTAGATTTGTTGTGTGGCCCTTGTGGTGGTGCTGAAAAAGAACAGTAAATTAAGCCCTGTTCTCTGAGAAGGTCAGTGGAGGTTCCCTTGTGAAAAAGAGGCTCCAGTTCTTGCCATAAGTGGCCTAAGGTCAGCTGTACCTCTCCTTGTACTGTCCACTGTACATATTCCACAGTATGTCCTAGAGAGCTCCCTGGGATCTTCAAACCTGAAAATGCACAGTGTTTGTCCTCTGTGTGAATAAAAAGCTCCAGAAACGCTAAAGGATTTTGCTTAGTCAAGGGGAAGATGGGTTGCTTGCAGTAACACAATTGTGTCTTAAAAAGCAACTTCTAGAGCCAGTGGGAAGTAATACCAGAGATAACAAAAATGACTACCCTCAAAGTGCTTAACAGAAAACTTTTATTTCAAATGAAAGCTTTGAAAACTTTGCAGATTTTCAGTGGAGAGCAAGTGAAGAGAGGTGGTTCTGATGTCTTCACCTTCTTAAACTTAACAAAAACAGTTGTTCATTTGTTGTCCAAACATTGCTCGGTAATGCTTGGCAAAGGATTGAGGCAGGAATCCCAGTATATCCAAAATATTCTTGGTTCCTGCAGAGCCATGCTATACATCTGTCACCAGACTAGAAACAGCTACTTAACTTCAGTGGACAGGGGGGAACCCTACAGCCCTGCCTTTTCCCTCTCTGCAGTTTGTACTCCTACAGCTGATCTGCTTCACCTCATCAGGATGGGTTACATTCAGCTAGGGATTGGAAGCAGTGGTTAAGATCTTGTCAACTATTTGCACTAACACTACAGATGCTTTGATACCAGAGGTGTTTGATACCCAGGGCATTTTTGCAGCAGCAGCACTTTAACAGACAGACATCTTCCAGTATGTGCCAAGGGAAGCACTTCAGGAGAAGATGAGTAGCATTTGCCTTCTGGCTTGGGGTAAGGCACGTGGGGTGTTAACTTTAAATGTGAAGAAGTTGTTAAGAGTCAATTCCTTGACTAGTTTCCTGATGCTGTTAACAAAGCATTTAAGCCAGTGGTTAGGCTGATACTCAGTCTTCTGTGCCTTCAGGAAGAAATGCCTGGGAGGAGCTAAGTAACAGGGACAGCTTTCACTAGTGGCAGTGACCAGATGACATCCCTACCCTCCCGACCTAGTCCTAACACGCTCTCACCCTCCTTGTTTCAGTTCAAATTCTTTTTGAAGAAAAACCCAATACACATGTAACATTAAAAAGCTTCAGGTACTATAGAACAAGGGAAGAGGAACCCTTGATTCTCATGGAATAGATCTGGGATATTTCTGGTTTGATATTGATTATTTTAAGCGTTACAAATACATTTCAAGATTCTATTTGGGGACTCAACCTTACTGCCCAAGAAATACTCTTTAAAAAGTTACATAGAAGAACTTCTAAAATCTGTATTAGAAATCTGTAAATCCAGTCTCAAATTAAGGATAAATACCTATTTACATTTGTCATTTCATTCAGCATTTGTTTATTTACTACACAGCTGCTGTCTGAAGTATGTTTTCTGATGCCCTTGGAAGATTTTACCTTCTTTGCAGTACTCAAACTTCAGGTAGCAGCAGAACGCTTTTTTTTTTTTTTCCCCTAGTGATTATTTCATTTAAGATAATCAACTTTACACATAGTAGCCCCTGTTTCAGCCCCTGTTTCAGCCCCTGTTTCAGCCCCTGTTATCGCAGGCAAAAGCAAGTGATCTAATCTTTCAAAGCTGGAAACAGAGGCAGGAACTTAGAGCTACTGAGTTAGAGTGTAACCACATCACCCTGTTTTTTAGAGATGATGCAGCCTGTAGACTGGAAAACACTGGAGTACTTTCTATGAACTCTCACCAAACAGGAGGACTTGTAAGATGCACATTAGTCGGAGTCCCATTAATGAGTTGGATGACGTGACGTTTGGTCCATCATGATTCCATTGGTGTCTCTGAATTGGTGCTGCTGCTGCCAGCTGTGGAGCTGCAAGGCACAGAGCTGGCACTGGCCAGAACAAGTCTCTCTCTGTTTCCAAACACTTCATTCACTGCAACCAAGATCAGAGATTGCTCACTTCTTTATTGTGCCAGGGACAAGCGCGGTACAGCAGGTACATACAGAACGATGAACACCACAGAATGGAAATCCTGTCCTGGTGCAGTTTCAAAGTTTTTCCCCTTACCCCAAATAGGGCGTCAAATCTTTACCTATCAGAACGATCTCCTGCATATGATATTTAAATTACAAGTCCTGTTATTTCTCCTATAGATTAGAATTTTCCCTGTGCATGATTCCTGTACCTAAGTACTGTGAAACGGGTGAGCCCGGTAGAGCAAAATAATTAAGTTTAAATAATGTATTCCAGTTTTAGTCTTTCTGTTTTCCACCAAACTCTTAAAAGCCTTCTCCAAAAATTCATGCCGTTTTAGGTACATGTAGCTATGACAACTGATCAAAATCATCCTCACTTCTATTCCTACAGGCACTCAAGAATGTGATATTACACCAGGAAAATTAAGAAAAAAGTAAAACATAGGTACTATAAGAAATCAAGTATTATATGTACTTCAGCTACAAGAACATAAGTCATGTGACAAAAGCATCTCCAAAACTCCACATTTTTGGAAGCAGAAAATATGAACGCATTTGCAGTCTTGGGATATTTAAAAATATTAATCTACCGTTTTTCTCAGCCACAAGACATTACTGAATATACAAGTACACCCTGGAGGCATGGGGAAGAGAACCATAAGAGTCAAAGAAATGAGACTTACCTGCAGAAACCTTGCTTATATCCCAAACACGAAGCCCCTCTTGCTCTCCTCCAAAGGCAAAAACAAATGGGAAGTCAGGGCAGCAGGCAGCACAGAACAGAACACCCTGGAGGGAGGCAGAAAGAGGAGGATTTTTCTAAAATTTATCATCCTAAAATGAATTTGGCATCTGAAAATACTTCCACCATGCAAGTTTTAACAAATGCAAGCTCTATACGTTCCCTGAAACTTATTCTGCAAAGACACAAAATTGAAGCCAAGATCTGTAAATTATAAACAGTAAAGGATATCTTGGCCTCAAATCAGGCAGATGCACCTCAGAGTACCAACAGTTCCACTCAGAACACTGCATGTGGTATTTAGGATTGAGGCTTTGAAGAAGTCTGCCAAATACATGTTGGATTGAATACTGCACTGTAACAGTGCAGAGCATGATTTATCCAGAATACATAGATGCAATTATTTTTTTTTCCCTAAATGATACTACAGTATGTAAAACAAGATTCAAGTTGGACAAAAAAGATGATGCAGACATAGTTCATATAGGCACCTTCTTGGAATCAAGAAATGAGTATTTACCATTTTCATATTCCTGGAATGGATTAAACTTGGTCTGTCACCCAGGATATCCCAGATTTTCACAAATTTGTCAGCAGATGATGTCACAAGGCACCCTTTGATCTGACTGCTTAGTTGTAGCCCTGGAAGATTTAAGAGTGCAGCAGTGTGAGAGCCCCAGGTACCCACTGTTTCACAGAGATGAGGTTACATTCTGAAGTGAAGTCAGGAGAAAAAAGCTAATATTCTCCTTGCACTAAACTCTGTGCCAGAACAAAGAAGCAAAAAGTTACAAAAGTTTCATGCTGCTACTGTGCCCTATAGTGAGAGCAAGCTGACTGCATGCAGGCCTATTTTATTTCTCAGTCCTACAACAGCATTGCAAAGATGCAATAGCAAGTTCTGCTTCTTGCTTCACATAATCTGGCTTCCCCAGGTAGTTCTTGTCATTAATTTGCCAAAGAACATCTCTTTTTCATAGAATATGAATCCCAGAGTGGCTTGGGTTGGAAGGGCCATCTACTCCAACCTCCCTGCCAAGAGCAGGGATGCCTCTTATTTAGATAAGGTTGCTCAGGGCCTCATCCAACCTGGCCTTGGACACTTCCAGGGAGGGGACAGCCACAACTCCTCTGGGCAACCTGTTCCAGTGTCTCACCACCCGTGTACTAAAGAACTTCTTCCTAATATCCAATCTAAACCTATTGTCCTTCATTTCCCCTTGTCCTAATACTGGACACTCTTATGAAAAGTCTCTCTCCAGCCTTCTTGTAGGGAAGGTATATTCATATACTATTGTATATTCATATGATCTCATTTTAGGCACCAATCTGTGCTTCAAGTTACTATTTAGAAGCTTCTACACTTAACAAATAATTAAAGTAGCCTAAAGGAGGCAGTGTGAAAACCTTACCATATGCCATACCTAAATCATCTCCAGAGTAAATGTCAGTATAAAATAATTATGGCTAGAGGAAATAAACATTGTAGTTCATTCTCCTGGATGAGATTGCATAGTGTTTGTTCTTCCTCACTCAAAAAACACATGGAGTGTGTCCCAAGAGAACAGATCTGTTTTGACATGTTTATACGTGGTATTCACTGAGAAAAGCTCACTGCTGTTAAAATACTTCACTTACAATGGCTTCTCAGCAGAGATTCATTTCATATGCCAGCTACCCCTCAGATGTGCCTCACCACTGGGGACAAACACAACACACACACTATTTACCTGACACCTCTTCATCATGAGCTTTCAGAGTAAACAGTGGCTTATCAGAACGAGCATCCAGACAGTACACAAAGCCATCCTCTGTGCTTGCCTAAGGAAACCACAACATTTGAAAAACAGAGGTTGTCACTCATTTGGCAAAAAGCTTCTATGAAATAGTACTCGTCCTCTAGTAAACCCCTGTGATTGGAGACAGACTTCCACTGCTTCTTGGGAAGACATATCAGAGTACACAGTTCTGCATCCCTGAAGTCAGACTCCATCCAGCTGGTGCCTTCCTTGGAAGTCATAATCCTATCCAAATTTCCCAAATTGTATGTTGAAGATGGCTGCACCACTAAGCTTGGCTTTTTTATATGGCAGTGAAATACAGAGTCTTCAGTCTCTTAAAAGTCAGCTCAAACTTTCTGGAGCCATCCTGTGGCTTCATAGTCCTTTACAAAGCTAAGGGTGATTCAGCTGAGAGATGTACAGCATAAACTAAAGAGAACTGAGTGACTGCTTTTGTTGGCTGTACACACAAAGCAACAGAGAACTAGACAGACAGCCACTGAGATAATAATTTTGTATTTTTTTTTCAATTCTGATAATAATGTAGACAAACCAAGACATTTTTAACTCTATACCAAAGGGGGGCGTCTAGCACTGACTTGAAACACTAAATTAATATTCAGGCTTTTAGTTCTAATTAGCTACTTGTCAGATGAATAGGAAATATAACCCAGCCACAGAACACAAACAGTGCAGCAAAGAAGCCATCTATGGCATGAAAATCTATCAGCATAAATTGCTTTTCTATTGTAACAATGAAGATACCAAAAAAGTAGCTGGTCTTGATACACGTGTTGAAAAAACTACCTAAAACCATCTTCCCACACTGCATTTTTAAAATAAGCAATGCCAACAGTCCTAGCTGTCCATCAGGTCCATGATGTGATTCAGAAACATTATGAACACAGTAATACAGTGTAAATGAAATGGCAACACAAGAGCATGTACTCACTAAGAAATTACAAGGGGAAAAATTATTCCAGATTACTCTTTCAACCTGACCACTAAACCTCCACGTTCGATGGTTATCTTCTGGGTTTCTGCAATCATAGAGCACAGCTGATCTATGGGAAAAAAGGGGTGGGAAATTAAGAAGAGAAATAAAATAATGGTAGAATACTTCATGAAGTTAGTTTTATCACTGGCATCTACAGAAGGTCCATGTAAATTACTAATTAAAAACTAAAAAGAAAACACTTCCACTATTTACTCTTCTAACGCAGTAACAGAAGAAAATTTCTAAGATAAGAACAAGCTTTTTCCATATGACTGAAAGTTTCATCTTGTCTACAAAGAAACATTCTATTTAACTGAACAAAGCTCACATTTGCTCAATACACGAGACACTTACCATACAGGAGACCATAATTATGCAAATATATCACTTAATTATGAACAGACTTCAGACTTCAGTAAAGTCAAGTAATGACTGTTCAAAAAAACACACTAAATAGGAAATGAATTTGTGATACACATGCAAACGTTTTCAAATATGCTTTAATAAAAAAATAATAAATTAATCTTTACAAGTGATTAGGGAAATGTTGCTCTAAAGAGGAGAAATAGCAGATGGGAATTAGTGAGTTCTTTGGCATTTTTTACAGGCTTGTGCTTAGCACAGTGATGGCAGAATCTGTCCCTACTCAAAAAGCTCCTGGATGCAAATTCAAGAAAGGAGCAGTGATGTCACTCTCCCACACAATTTACATCCACAGTGTGACCCAATCCCACTCTATCCTATAATTAAAGGCAAAGAAATGTGATCTAGATTGCTCAGTTCTTTTCCCAGTCATTTTACAACAACTTTCAACATCCAACTTTTAGGTTACAAAAGCACCTGCTAGAGTTCATTGAACAGCCTGTGGTCCTGGGAAGCTTTACAGGAAAAGTCCACAAAGGCAGTCTACTAATTTATAGATACTTCCCTGGTTTATAGGTGACTGTGGGACCAAAGGGATAGCTAAAAAGGGATCAGTAAGCTGGTCTCAGTGTTTGAAATATTTTCTTACTTTTAAAGAAGGAAGCCAAGCAGGAAGAAAGTGGAGAAAAGCAGGTTCCTAACAACAACCCAACTGTTTTCTCTGACACTTGGACTTAGGCAGATGCAGCAAGAGCATAAGACAAGCCAGGGAACATAAAGGCTTGGATAGATTGAGAAGTCTTTAAAGACTTTAGCACAAGGACAAAGCCTTAAAAGCAAAACACATAAAATCATGGTTATAGAACAAAATTTAAAAGCTACCTCTGGGGAGATGGGAGAATAGAGGGGAAGGTTTTTTTGTTTGGCAAGGCTTGTAAAAACTGGCACTGACAGAGCTACTCAAGTGTGCAGACACAAACCACTCCAGCATCTCCAAGCTACAGTCACAGATGATGTGTTAGGCTTTGGCTATGGCATGCCTATCAGCAGAGGCTGTTGGGAGTGGACTGAGATTTTGAAGGTCCCTTATGCCCCCACCCTGGTCTTATTTGGCAAAACCTGGATAAGTTTTCATGGGAAGGACCAGTTACACCCAGCACAGAAAATGTCAGTCCAACTAGTTAAAGGATTTGGCAAGTCCTGAGAAAGAGGTAAGGAAAACTACATTTTGGCATCATGCAAACCTGGCTACCTTACTGGAAAAAAAAACCCAAACAAGATAGCATTACTCAAATTTGGCATGGCTGTAAACAGTAAGCATGAAAAGAAAAACATGAGCTAACTTAACAGGCTGAATTCAATACTAATACCCCCTCCCTAGGTGTAACAGTTGACAATATTACCCTGACATACTTATCATAAGATCCAGAAATAAGGGTCTGAGTTTCAAATGGATGAAATTGTAGTGTCTGGACCTAGATAACAGAAGATTTTGTTTTTAAAAATAAGCATTTAGATATAACACACATATACAGGAACTTCCAACAAACAGAGCATAACTCCTCCCTCTCCACAACCAACCCCCCAAAAGCCCTCCTATTAAGCTTGTTGATACTCATCAGGTTTCTCATAAAACAGTGTAAAAGATGTATTTATTTTTATTTCAAACACCCCCTATCCAGTGGAAACAAGATATTTTCCAATATAATTTAACTGATCAGAACCACATGCCCCCTTTCTGCCCTAGAGCTTAAAATGTTAAGCTGGAGGAGGTAAAAAAATAGCTGCTTCCAGTTTGGGGGAAAATGCAGATGATGGAAAAAAATGGAAGTCAGGAGGCCAGTGACTCTGTTAATAGCAAAATAAGGTTATAGCTATTAATAACTAAATTTCACATTTTAATTACTATGAGAAGAATTTCTGAAGTATACATCACTATGGTATTTTAGTATCATTTATTTTAAACTCTTCTTACCCAGAACAAACTGTAACTGACACTCATTGTTTCTTTAAGAGTGTTACAGTTTGACCTATGCTCAGAGACCTGTTTGTAGCTTTTAAGCACTATTAGGATTTCCTACCATCAGGGCTTTCACAAAACAGGCACTTTAAAAATGGCTGTAAATATTTTCAATCTTTCTAATGGATAAGTCAAATAACATCTTTAAAAGCAAATATAGTAGTGTTCACCAAAGCAACTAATTCAGAACTTCAAAGAATTCCGCACACTTCTTAGAAAAATTACAGAATTGTTGTTCTAAGGGTTCACTACTAAGCAGCTAATGAAATACTGCTGTTATTTTCCTCTGGTTTACATTGGAAGAAACACAGCAACTATTATATACCTTGTCTGTATGTAGCATCAGGCTGGCTGCTGGCTTACCCACAGACATATCCCACAGAATCACAGTATTGTCAGCAGATGCACTTGCTAAAACATTCCTGAAAATGGATTAAAAAAAAAAAAAGTGTTAAAAATCTTTACACACATACAAATGGTCCAAAATCCCAAATACATACAGAGTCTGGCTCTGAGATCAAGTGCACTCTGGTACATAGACAGTCTATCTCCTTGAAGGTAATTCTAAGTTACAAGTAAAGCCTACAGACAGGCTTATTGCTTTATATTAATACAACACATATAATAATAATTATCAGTTTTGCTTCTATTTCCCCCACACTTCACCTAAAATACCATTTATTGAAAGATTTCTTGAACAAACAAAGCATGAAAGGCTTTTAAGTGCTTCCTTCCCTTTGACATTAAGGTAGTATTTTAAACGTACCTATACAACTTATTTTTATTTGTATACACATACAGCCAAGAGCCAGACAAACCTGGTTTTAAATATTTTGCTCTCTAGTATCTGAGTGTTTAAATCTGTCATAGAATGCTGAAACAGCTAACATGTTAGTTACTGCACAGACCCCACATTTCAACTTGACCAGTTGTGTTCAAGCAATACACACACAGTTTAGTTTAATTAGAAAACACTCAAAACATTCCCAGAGGCCTGTCAAATACACACCACAATTGCTACCATTGGTCTTAAAAGCAGAACATGTGGTTTCTGATTGAAACCGCTCCCCCTATACTACCTTTTCCCCCCTTTTTTAATAATGAAATATTTCTGACTGAAAGTGCTAACATTCTCCTGGAAAAACTGTTCTCCCAAGCAATGTTACAGTCGAAAGTAAAGCAAATGCATAGTGAAGGCTATGAGAACATTTTACAGTAAAATCATTATGACCTACAGGCAGAAAGTTGTTTGCAAAGAGCTTTCACAATATGTCTTGCTTAAAAAAAGCAAACCAACAATAAAACACTGAAATAAAGCTGCTCCAAGGAGTTCCTTATTTTGCCCCTAAGCCTCCCACTTCAAGGCTGATTTTATTTCCTGAAAGACTGACCAGTTTTGATGAGTTTGTAACTCAGCATATTGCAGAATTCCTGACACTTAACTACTGAAGCCATAATTTTTGTGACTTGTGTCTATCACCAGACAACCATTACTAGGTACATGAAAGCTACTCTTTTGTAACACTAATGGAATGATCACAACTACACTTTTAAATTATGCATATGCAAATTATCCATAATTTAAAAACAACAGGCAATGCACTGTAAATTAAGAGTGCATTTTATATACATTTATTGCATGTTTATGTGAGTGTTTCCTTCTTCAGCATCTAGATAACAAAGCATTATAAGTGTAGGCTTAGAACTGCTGATCAGGAAGGAGTAAGCACAGTTGATTGTGTGTGTCTTCAGAGTCATATATGACAGCAGGAAAAAAATGCTAAAGAAGTCAGCCTGTGTCTAAGTGGAACAGTTTTATGGCCCATGCTGAGGATCCTCTGACAGCTGAACTGTTAAACACCACCCAAAAGACAAGAAATAAAAACCCAGCATCATCTTTATTTTAGTCAGGACATTGTCCTTGACCTCTCCCCCAGGATGGCTCAGTTTTGTGTTGTTTCAATAGCAGCACTTCATTGCTCATTAATTCAGGCAATGGGTCTCTCTGCCTAGGAAAACCCAGAGGTCAGAAATATTTCTGTAACTGTGCTCCTGGGGCTTTTACACTCCTTTTTCTGTTTACAGCTCTGGGGCAAAAGCCAGGGAAAAAACCCAAAACCGCATAGCACGGACTTCCTCTTATAAATCTACTTCTCTCCATGCAAACAGTGTTTTAGGTCATTGGCAGATTGGAACAGATCAGAGCAGCCCTCATGCTTCTCCAATTTGTGCATCTGACTTAAATGTAGCCAATACATCAAATGGCTTAGACCCACCTTAGCTCTGTCTAGGTTTTTAAAAAAATATCAAGATTCCTAGTTACCAAAAAAAAAAATAGAGGTGCCTGTGTATTTTTGAGAACTGCTTCCTTTCAGCATAGCCTCCAAATTCAATGTTATACTACATAAGATTTTAGATATGTGTGAAAAATGTATGCCTAATTAAGTATACAAATTTATCACCACCCACTTTTATTCACTTATTCTTTTACCTGCTTTGTTTATTCCATGAAAGATCAAGCACAGCATCAGTATGTCCTTTCACTGTCTCTTCAGAAGACAAATTCTGTGTATGCAGACACAACAATTGAAAATTACAGCTTCCACAGAAATCAAGCATTACAATGCATTATTATGAACTCCTTAAAGCCATGTTTTAAATTATCCTCACTTCCTGCAACAAGGCTTTTGATAGAACTTTCTCTGCAGTACCTGCACCTTGCTTCCTATGCCACATCTCAGGTTGCTCCATCCACAGCTGGTTACTCCCTTCAGGCTAGCAGAAGAAATGTCATTGCCTCCAGCTAATGTGAAGTTTCTTTGGCTTCTTTCTGAATACTCCTGGCAGTTCACTCTGCCTCCTCACAATTAACTGAGCCTTAGGTCCTGGTAACTGCCAGCTGTCACAAATTCTAATTTAAAATGGTTAAGCTTTAAAGTTTACTGGGACAGGAATTGGAAACCACCTATAAACCACCCCACTCCTGTTCCTTAATTCCAGTGTTTAATTATCCACACAGAAAACCATTAACATTTCAAATTAAGGTAACATTTATATCTTCAACAGCAGTTCTGGTAACTTGTTGATTTTCAGAAGGCAGTTTCACAGAACAAATTCCCCTTCCAAACTTATCCTTCCTATTGTCTTTAAAACCAGGTCTGAGAGCTCAGGAAGTAAACCCCCTTCACAATTAAAGAGGGTGGTTCCTTAGATGACTAATGCTGAGTGCTCCTTCATATGGAAAATCAAGATTAGCTGTATACTCCACATTGACCTTCCCTACTTTAAGGAGTCTTTAAGCACTTCCTGAAGCATCTACTATAGGCAAAATCAAAAAGATTTATGCTATTTTCCATACTTGTTTTACATGCCAAGGCCAGTTTACAAGGCGTGTTTTGGAGAAAACAAGAAATTCAGGCACACAGTGAGGGTCAGATTCATCTCACACAAGTTAGCATCCAGTTTACACCTCAGCCTTCCTCTTTGGTAGTTTAAGTTTTCTCTACATTCCTCTAAAAGAAACTCAGCTATCCTCTCTGGCTGTCTTGGTGCATTCACCTTAGACAAGCTCGATAACAATCTTAAAATATGCTTAAATTTTAGACAGATAAAGCTAACAGAGGTGAATCCTGAGTATTTTTTTTAGTGTCAACCTGATCCTCTGTTGCTCAATGCCTTTTCAACTCTGAGTCACAGGGAAACACTAATTTTAACCTGCCACAGATTGCCATGAGATTGTCTTCTGCAACCTGCCTAAACACCATCTTTCAACATGACAGATGGGATTAAACCAGATTATCTATGATTTTTTCACTGAGGGGAAAAAAAAGTATATAACATTGTTCCTGCTCTAACTTTCCTTCATCCAGTAAAATAAACCATTCTGCAATACTTACTTTCTTTCCTTTCTTTTTCTTTTTCTCTTTCTTGCTTCCAAGAGAAAAGACTGGTTCTAAGGATTCTACTATATCAAGGTCCCAAATGTCAATAACTGGGGTCATGTTACCCACTGCAACATAATTTCCTACAAGGAGAAACCCAAATACAGTCACATTTATTTAGAGTTACAAAGCAGCGTATTTGGTAAGCCACCTCTTGCTTGTTTCTTTGATTAATAAAAACTTGTACTTATATGCCAGAATATTTTATTTGAGTATACTTGATGTTTAATACTGACAATGAATAATTTTAAACTGTCAACTGACAGCGTATGTTTCCAGAAAAAAATTTTACTTAATCTCCAATACACTCCTCCTTCAGTAAAAGATATATCAAGTTCAACATTTTGTCTGTTCCTTTAAGAAAAAAAAGAAGCAAGCAAACCCCACATCCCTTGTGGTATGGAAAAAATATCTATAAAACACAAGAAAAAGCTTAAAATTTACATAGATTTATATAAAATTTTTGCTGTATTTTACAGTTAATCAACTGCATTGGCCATAATGAGTTTGGAAAAAAGCAACCTTCATTTGCAAAGAAAAATAAGGCAGATTAAAGAAGAGCTTGCTCTGGTCTGCTAATTAACAGTAACTTAATTATTTGTAATAAAACCAGTGTTTTAGTCATATCATTTGTTATGGCAGCATCGGATAGATGACTGTATCACCAAACTAAAAAATAGATTCTCAGTTTTCCAACTGAATATCTTGGGTTTATTTCTATTTGCACCACCGGAGGAAATTATTCAGTAGCAACTTCACATTTATATACTTTTCAAAGAAAAAAATATTTAACTGGACATTTGCGGTATCATTTGTAATTTACCTGGTGATTCATCAGGATTAGGATCAAAATTCAACCACTCCAGACATAGAGGGTAAGCAGGCAAGAGAATATCATGATGTACATAAAATGAGTTCTCTTCATGATTATAAACTGGAAAAAAAAAAAGAATGTACAAGACATGAGTGAAGAGGAAAAGCAAACAGCTGTAAACAGTTCACTTTTGCAAAAGGCAAATGTGGCAAACACTACATTCACAGGGAAATCTAGAATGCAAATTCACAGTGTCATCAGAGATCTAGTACAAAGGCCAGAGCCTCCACATACTAATATTATGCCTCACAGAATTACACAAACATTCTCCCATGTATTTCAGATAAAGAAGTGACAAGCTCAGCAAAGCTTACACACTTGATTCCTACCATGCTGTGCTACTTTGTTTGTAAGATCACTTCAAAATAGATGCTCCGTAGCCGTAATGCCAGGTTACGTTAAGGAAGGTTTAGACATTTGTTCTACAGAATCAGAAACTAAAAAAAATATTGAAAAATTCCAGATGCAATCAAAGGGTCAACAGTTTTCAAATTAGAGGAAGCTGGAGACTTGAGATGAAGTTAGCTCTAGCAGGCTGTAACTAAGACAGAGGAAGAATTTTATGGTATATGGCAAAGCAACCAAATACACCAAACGTAGAACTCCCTTTAGCCAGCTTTTTTTCTCTTCAGAGAAAGGCAGAACTTACTAACTGGATAGCAGTTAAGATGTTTTATTTTAATATGATAGTATTATACACACAAAATCGCTGTCCTGTTAAGTGTACATGACAAATGTTCAGATACTAACTAAAGTCTTCAGTTAACTAAGTAGTCTTTGTAATTAACTAAGAGCTACCCAAAGCTACAAACTGCAGAAGCCTCTGCTATTGTTTTCTAGATTTATACAGATGCTGCTATCTGAAGAGATACCTTCAAACAATTTGGTCTTGTTGTTTTCTTAAAAGAGAATAACTTGCTCTCAGAAACATGTACCTAGCAGAAGCAGCCAGAAACGTCCCTCCGAAGAGCCACCATAAGAAACATACAGAAACATTCCTTTTCTACAACAGAAAAATCTTGTACATAGTAAAACTAAACCCATCTCTAGAACAAGTGGTATTCAAACCTTCTTAAGGATTATCTCTTCTAAAACTAAGATGATGAAGGTGCTGATATCTCTATTCCCAGCAGTGAAAAGCACACTTAAACGAAGCAAGGAAAAAAGGAAAGAAAAGCAAACAAAAACCCCTCACAAAACCAACAAACCACCAGAGGAAGCTTGTAAAATATGGAAAGTAACCATTTGGAAGCAAGATTGTGTGTTCAGAGAATATAAATGCTGTAATACTTTCCAAGTGTCACTAGGAATGAAATAATAAAAGGAGATACTATACAGCCTGATAAAGGCACACTATTGTTTAAATAACAGCAACTCCACATTAAACACTCCTGTTCTGGAAACTGGCTAAAACACTGTAATGTAGGAAAGAGGACAAAACACACAGGGCAAATGGGGAGACAAAAAAACTTTCAAAAATAGGTCCTACTCCCTCTACACAGCCATATGGAACAGGATAGGCAACATATATTCCCTAAGTTCACTGTAAGTAAGAAATCCTGTATTACCTACCATGAACCTCCAAACTACAGTAGTCTTTATCAACTCTGCCACAAAGGACAAGATTGTCACTGGGCTTAATCAGAAAGTCCTCCTGTTCATATTGATCCTGAACAGCAAAAGGAGAGGACAACAGATGTTAGGTAAAGCACACACATGTACAAAACTACAGATGTTCCAAAAGTTGAATCAGCCAGAACTTTTAACCAGAACTGAAAACACTCAAAACCCAACACCCTTCTGCCCACCTGCCTGAAACATCTTTTGGTGGTAAACAAGGGAAGACAGGAATTAGACTCAATCATAGGAAGACTGAATAGTTATTATAAAAACTGAAGGACTAATTTTGTGGACCTAGGTGGATTTACAGCAATGTTTAATTACCAAATATGAAGCCATCTTCTGAGGCTACCATGATGCAGCACTGCATTCCTGAACCACTGCCAGGAGCCCACATACAGAGTTTATTTCCCTTGTGCTCTCAGGCCTTCAGCACTTGATGTAGCATAACAACTCCTTTGCACAATAAGCATGTTGTAACTGCTGTTCACATCCAGCAGACAATTCCAGAGCATTAAAGCATTGTCTACTTTCTGGAAAATATTTCCAGAAAAGTACTGCCCACAGCTATACTGGGCATTCAGTTGTACCTACCAGAACACATCGCATCTGATTTTCATTGTTACTGAGGAATGAAAGGCATTCAGGGTATTTTTATTAGTGTAAAAGAAATGCACATAAAAGTTAATAGCCCTACTCAAACAGAGTACCATCCTTCAATTAAACAACCCATACAAGACATCCTGGACTTCTTTTGTAAGCTTTTAATTTATTTTTTATTCACTTCAAGCATCTTTTCAATATTTGAGTTCTATCAAATACTGCACTTCTTCAAATTAATCAACTTAAGGCTGTGCAGTATTTAGTCTTCAACAGAACTAGTAGTAAATACCAAAAGGCAACATAAAATCCATGATGAAGGACTAAGAAATGTTCTCCTTCAGAATCTGAGGAAAGGACTTGTGTGTAGTGAGAAAAAGAGGTTTACTTTTTTATGCTTGGAAGAAAATTAGTTTTTCTGACACTGAATAAATGCAGCTCACATTCTCCCTGAACAGCCATGCAAATACCTCTTTGACTTTTAAAGTATTTCTCTCCTCTCCTGGTGCACAGGAGCAAGAAAAATCAACCAGTTAGTGGAGCACAAAGAAAACACATAGTGTCCCAAAGAGCACTTGCCAAGTGAACTCACTTTAAAGGTAAGACTTATGCCTTTCTCCTTGAAACTTTCTTACAGTATGTGAAAGCACCAGCACAGATCCCTATCTGAGATGAAGTTTGACAAAGTCCCCTGACACACTAACCAGCTGTTGCAGTAGAAGCCAATAGCTGCTGGTTTCTTTCAACCTCACTAGCTTTACAAAGTATCCAAAATAGTATTAAAAGGACAGGACCCAGAAAAATTTCATAATCTTTATGCTGAGGTCTTAAAAATTCACTTACTCCATCACCCTGCCCCAGATGATCAGGCTCTCCTGGTTACACTCTCTCTCCTCATCCACCCTCCTCTGCAAATGATATCTGTAATCTCTCCATACAAACTAAGTCAATCACAAATTACAATCTGTCCTTCTGAACTAAACTTTGGGATATGCTCTGTAATCTCTCCATTGCTTTTCTGAGGAGGCACCCAGTATTCAATCCAAGGTAGTACTGATGTTAAGTAGTGTAGGATTACCTCTTGTCTTGCACACTGGATCCCTATTCACTAGAAAAAGAGAAACAAGCAGTTTCTGGGTCTTACTTGACAGGTGAAAAGCCCTCTCAACATAAAGAAGAACAGGGAGTAAATAAGGAGCCAGTTCACCTTAATATCAGACTTAAAATGCACATATAGAGTGGAGTGCACAAAGCAACTTGAAGAGTTCTGTCTGACTGAAAATCCAACAAACCCTTGGAAAAGGACTGCAAGCACCTACAGATCCTAAGGCTGTCAACTAGGCAAAATTTAACTGACTTTTAAGTTTATGCTATTTAAGATATTTAACATTTTTATAGTACTTACAGTCGTTTTCAGAGTGATGTAAGGATCATGATCATTGCTCCCATATACTGTCAAAGCAGCCAAGGAATCTCCAAGTTTTAAATCACCTAGATGGGATTTTCAGAAAATTTTTTATACATGATAAAATGTATAAACTTCAGTGATAGGTGAAGTTATCCTGTATCGATACCTACATTGCAAAATATCAGAAGTGGGCTAAATGAGCTTCCAAGTCCCAGATATAACCTCATCAAGCTGAATTGCTTAGAGCTCTCACCAACTTCTGCTTTGCTCCAGCACTACAGCAGGGGGAGTGACAATCTTTCCAACACTGCTCTACATTCTGGTGTCAGGAGTTGGACACTGAATTGTTCCTTACTAAATAAACCACATAAAAAACTGGGACAAGAAAATAATTTAAAATGTGAATTTCCAGCATCAACAAGAAGTGTAAGAGGTTCTTCACTTACACTGCATATCTGACATATAAATTTTTCTTACCTGTGCGCTCCTCTTCATCATAATTTTCCAAATCATATTCATCCAGTTCATCATCAGACAGGTCTTCATTTTTATGAGAAGATTTAGGTCTGTCAGGAACAGCTGCATTTGTGCTATGTGCCATCTGGCCTTCATCACTACCACCAGCAGCATCCCTGTTTAAAGATAGGCAGCCCTGAGAAACAAAGTAATTTAGAATGCTTCCAGGCAATTGCTGAGGGGATTGCTAACAAGATTTCAGCACACATTTCAGGCTGTTCACATCAGTCTCAAGACTTTATGGCAAGGATTTGGAAACCTATTCACTCCCTTACTACCTTTTCCCAACATACAAGACACCGCTATTATCAAGATTCCAGAGCTTTTCCTTGAAAAGTTTTAATTGACAAAATGTAGCAAAAATTTGGCTTGACAGAGCTGAACTGTCTAAATACCTTTCTCTGACCCTACTTTTGCAGATACAATGCCCTCAGCCTCAGTTCTGTGTCTTCACAGGTGTTCAATTCTTTTACTTTCCCCACTCACAGGCTCTGTCATGCACGATGACAAGCATTGCTTCAAGATTTTTAGGACCTTATTTTCTCATATTTCCCACAGTAACATTAGAAGACAAAAAAACCCCTAGAGTTCATTAGGTAGGGACATACTGCACATTACTTCTTATAGGGTAAACTGCAACATCTAGAAAACTTGGAACTTTTGTGTTTCCATATGCAAGGAATTCAGGAGAAGGAAGTGTAAATTAAACACTGGCTAACAGACATCTCTGATCCCTCAATGAAGCACGCTCCATAAAAACTCATTGCTGATGAATACACTGTATTTCTGTCTTTCTGCACAGAAAACACTCAGGCCACAATAAGCCAAGTAATTTCTCACAGGTATTTTCAAAAGTAAATACCAGAAACCTATTTTTATAATCTGTTAATTTTACTGAATATTTTGTATTATCATAAAAAAGATGACAAGGTCTTTGCACAGGAAAAAAAAATACTGATGCTGTAACAAATTCTATAAAGTACCAGATGTTATAAAGAGTTCATAATCCCTTTGGTTGTTATGGATGATCTCTAGATTTCCATGCTGAAGCTTAGCAGAATGCATAATTACTAACAAACAACACCATAAATCTTTCCATGTTTTTGAAATTGCAAGAGAAAGGAATCCATTCAAAAAATCAAAAGTTCACACTTTCCTATAAAGGAAAAAGAAGTAACACCACAGAAAACAGAAATATTAAACATAACTTGTTAAGAAATTAACTTAAAGTAAGAATCTTCCAAATGCTGAAGATTATTTTGGAATAATTGATAAACAGAAACAGAACAAACCACATTCTGTACAAAAACAGTTTGGCAATAAAGTCACAAATCCACCTAACAAAAATCAGATGGATAATATAAACCCAACTACAAAAGTTATTACTGCTACCTGTTGCATGTGTTGAACCATACACACTATGGTATAAGCACACATCCTACATACCTGAAGCAGAATGAAGTCTAAATTTATGACCAAATCTAGCTAAAAGAGGTCAGAAAGTAGCCTCACTACATCACCTTTTTCTAGGCAAAAGAAAGCCATTTCTCTACTGTCTTCCTTGGATTATGTTTCCTAAATCTGTCACTTGTTACACTTTTCATAAGTTTATTTACCTTTTCCTTAGAAGCAGAGCAGCAAAACTTAGGGCAAATACACAACTAAGGACATTCAGTGCTGAGTGGAGTCATGATGTTTCCCATTTCATATGTGAACCATATATACACGTTTGAGCAATGTTTTTTTTTTTTTTTGACAAAGCATAAGTACAAAGTCATTCTGATCTCCTCTGTGGCTGCCAGACTCACTTAGCCCTCAGCATCCCTTTTTTCACAGTCAGTTTGGGATTTTCACCTGGCTTTGCCAGGAATACAAAGTACCAAACTCTTCTGGTTCTCACCTGCCTTTGTACAGCAGAGATAAATCAATGCCCCTCAGTTCAGGAAGGAGATTGAGGTGCTGGAGCAGGTCCAGAGAAGAGCAAGGAGGCTGTGAAGGGACTCCAGCACAAGTCCTGTGAGGAGAGGCTGAGGGAGCTGGGGGTGTTCAGCCTGGAGAAGAGGAGGCTCAGGGGAGACCTCATCGCTCTCTACAACTCCCTGAAAGGAGGCTGGAGCCAGGGGGGGGTTGGGCTCTTTTCCCAGGCAACTACCAGCAAGATGAGAGGGCATGGTCTTAAGTTGTGCCAGGGGAGGTTTAGGTTGGATATTAGAAAGAATTTCTTCATGAAGAGGGTGATCAGACATTGGAATGGGCTGCCCAGGGAAGTAGTGGATTCTCCGTCCCTGGAGATATTTAAAAAGAGACTGGATGTGGCACTCAGTGCCATGGGCTGGTAACCGCAGCGGTAGTGGATCAAGGGTTGGACTTGATGATCTCTGAGGTCCCTTCCAACCCAGCTGATTCTATGATTCTATGTTGAGCCGTGTCCGGCCGTCCCGTCCCCGCCCCGCTCCCCAGTCCCGGCACCCTCAGCTCACCCCACTCTATCCTGGGCCTCCTCGATGAGGCGGTTCAGCATCTCCTCGCTCAGCTGCACCTGCGGGGCGGACACGGAGAGGGGTGAGGACGGCGGGGGGAGCGGCGGGGGCGGCGATGGGGGTGGGGGAATGGGGTGTCCCTCAGCCCCGGCCCTTCCCCCCCCACTCCCCCTCCACCCTCACCTTGTCCGGAGTTTCCTTGGCAACGCCGCAGCGCACC
This sequence comes from Phaethornis superciliosus, assembly GCA_023637945.1. Classification (NCBI taxonomy): domain Eukaryota; kingdom Metazoa; phylum Chordata; class Aves; order Apodiformes; family Trochilidae; genus Phaethornis; species Phaethornis superciliosus. Next base: position 57,099,860 of record JAJQWJ010000001.1, on the reverse strand, counting down.
CAGGCGGCGCACGTCACGGGGCAGCTCATGGCGGCGACACGGTACCGAGAAGCACGTGCGGGCGGCCACGGGCGCGCTCGGAGTGACGTCACGGACCGGGGGGGGGTGGAGGGGAGTTGTCTGTGTGTGTGTATCTCCGCCCCTGCAACGGCAGTGGAGATCGGGAGGGGCGGAAACGGAGAGCGTCATCTCCGAGCGCCGGGAAAGCCCGGAAGGAAGGGAGAAGCGTGGCTAAGGGGTAAAGGGACAGAGGGCGGTCCGCGGGTCCCGACCGGGGGGGAGGCGGAGCCTCGGTAAGGGGCGGAGCCTCGGTAAGGAGCGGAGCCTCAGAAAGGGGCGGGGCCTCGGTAAGGAGCGGAGCCTCAGAAAGGGGCGGGACCTCTGTAAGGGGCGGAGCCTCGGTAAGGAGCGGGGCCTCGGTAAGGAGCGGGGCCTCGGTAAGGGGCGGGGCCTCGGTAAGGAGCGGGGCCTCGGTAAGGGGCGGGGCCTCGGTAAGGAGCCTCGGTAAGGGGCGGGGCTTCGGTAAGGGGCGGGGCCTCGGTAAGGAGCGGGGCCTCGGTAAGGAGCGGGGCCTCAGAAAGGGGCGGAGCCTGAGAAAGGGGCGGAGCTTGTGGGGGCGGGGCCTCCGCGTCCGTTGAAGAGGAGGCGCGAGAGGGGCCGTTATGTCCTCACCTCAACCGCCGTCCCTGTCAGGGAAGGGCTGGCCTGAGGAGAACGCTCCCGTTCTGACTGAACGTGCGCGGAGGTTGCTCCCGTTTTTTTGTGAAATTAATTGCTGAAGGGTGCTCAGTCGCTCCTCTGAATTAGTCCCTGCTGTTGGCGCTGGATGCCTGGGTTGTTTATAGCTGGGGTTGGGAGCAACTGGAGCTCCGAGACCCGTTTAATAGCAGCAATTAATGCTTCGACGTGGAATAGGTCCTTGTGGAACTTCTAGCTGCTCGGGTGAAACAACGCCCTCCCTGCCTCACCTTCAGACTCTGCAAATCCTTGGTTTCCCCCTCTGGGTCATAGCTTCCTGGCTTGTGAAGAGAGCCCTACTTCCACTTTGGCTCTGAAATATCCCAGCAGAGTTCCACTAAAATTTAAAGTTTAGAAAAACCTTTTTGTTACCATGTCTAAAATCTCGTAGAAAGAAACCAATGCCCAGAGCCGATGTCATAAGGGAGCTGCAGGAAGCTGTGGATAACTGGTATCTTCACAGGTGGTCCTGCTTTTTGCTCTGCCAAACGTAAGTGTCCTATAATAGCTACCTCATTAAAGCAGAGAAAATGGTTAAAATGCCACCTGGAATATGCAGGAAGGGAGCCTCTTACTAACACGCAGAAATCACTGCTGTTGCCATCACTGAAATCTTAATTCGGGGCATAACTTCAATTTGCATAGACGGAAAGCTGAAGTTAAGGGAAGAGGCATTTTTCATGGTAAAGCTCAAGGACTCAGCAACCAAACTTCAGCGTGGCAGGTAGGATGTCTACATTATTTGAGCCACGTTTGTGCCACAGCACTGCATTATTTTATCCTGATTCTTGCGTGGTAATGCTGAGAGAAATAAATATCTACTAAAATATTACTACCTGTTCACTACCTTGTTTATTTCACTCACTTGCTGCATTTTTCCTTAATGCAGATGCAAACTTACCAAGGCAAAAGCTGTATCCTTCTATCTGGCCCTTGTACTGCCCTGTAGCATGAGCATCCTTGGGGTCTAGATAATTACCAGTCTTGTATGTTGGTGTGTCTGCTTTTTTGTTGGGCTGTTATTATTAATATTTTGGTCGCCTTCTCTTACAGCATTCCAGAAGTCCTTCTTGTCCTCCCATACACAAGTTGGCTACGGTCTAACTGTAAGTCTTCAGATTCTGAGGAAAGTTTTGTGTAAACACATGCTATACCCAAAGGACAGGCAGAGGGAAGTGGTTACTTTCCAGTGAGTGTGGTTCCTCTGTATGTTTGGGGTTTTTGTTTTCTTTTTTTTTTCCCTTTTTTTTTTTCTTTTTTCCAAAATGTACATTTTAGAGCATGGAGGTTTCCACAACAAACATTTGAGCCAGACTTGTTTTTATCAGAGGAATACCCAGAGGGGGCACACATGCTCTAGCTTTCCTCCCACATTGTACATAATCACAAAATAGCAGCATACTGTAGTAAGGCTCAAAAGCAGAAGCACCAAAAAAAGAGATTCAGAGAAGAAGGAAGGAAAGATAATAGGTAGCAACCATGCATATGGGTATTGCAGCTTAGAGAACTGCAGTTACTAGCAGTAATTGTTCTTCTCTTTTTAGAGCCAGTTAATAAATGCTGGGTGATTCCAACACTTCATCACACACTTGCTGATGATGTGAAACTGAATCTCAGGGTTTTCTTAAGAAAACCTGTTCTCTTAAGTATATTGTTGTTCCACGGTGCCTTGGCAATCAGAGAGATGAGGTTGAAAGTGTGGTGCCTCAGGCATGATGCTCCCTGCAGACACCTGAGATGGTAACTGAGTTCTGGTGCAGTACAACCCACTCACCCCAAGGGATCAGCCAGGATGACTGGAAGGTCATAACACACCGGTAAATAAGTGGTCTTCTTGGTATTTAGTGTCCAAAGATGACTCAACAACAGAGATGTGAGGCTTGGGAAAGATAGAAGTTGTTAATTTTTTTTTATTTGGTTTAAAATCTTGGAGAAATTTTGTAATAAACACAAAGAGCTCTCCTGCTCAGGAGCAAGGCTGGATAGCTGACATAAGTCTGAATTTCTGCTAGGTGGAATAAATGGCCGTGAAGGATACATGCAGCAGGTGACAAGGACTCAAAAGGCTGTCTCAGGAAGGGTATGAGGATGAAGTTCAGATCCTGTGGGAAAAAAGGTCTCTGACCAGAAGAATTTCCACCAAACATCCTCATGCAAGTCTGTTTTGGACTGATCTTGGGCCTCTTCTAAAAGCAAGCTTCTAAAACTTAAAGGTTTCGTTTTATTTTTTTTCTCATCAGAGCTCAGTCAGACACAGCAGTATTTCTTCTCCAGAGCTGGTTTGTACCTTGAATCCCTCTTAGACCAATTTCTTGTCTGCTGATGAGCAGTTAAATTCCTTTTTTTCCTTAGACACCTCAGCAAAGTAAGGCAACTACTCAACTGTAGTGATTTTCACTGTTTCAGTTCAGTCATAGAGTCTGGTGTCAGAAACTTCTGCCTGAAAAGGCACAAAAACAGGAGCCCTGTTTCTGGATTCACATTTGAGCCATGCTGACTCACTGCTTTTCACCTAAGGATGCAAGAGCCTCAATTCTCATCAACAGAAGTGTGTGTTCAAAGTGGCATAAATATTTGGAAAGGTTCAGCTGGATCAAGTTACTTCACTAAGCAGAGTAAACTTGTTCTGATGTGGATTTATCAGGTCAAGAAAAGCGGGCCAGTGGGAAAAGTCAATGGCTTCTCCAAAAAGATGGTCCCACTTCTTTTTTAAGGGATATTTCAAGGTGCCCAGATTGCTACGGTCCTCCACACTTAGTAAAGGTGGAGACAGAAGAGGGCTGGTTGGTGAAGAAGTGATGCTGAAGAAGCTGGTGCCAGCAGGCTCTCCAATAACTCTCTGGAAACTTGACAAGCTCCAGTGTCAAAGGCTCTGCAGTATTTTGGCATACCTGAAATCATGAAACTGTCAGAGACACCATAAACATTCCCAAAATGACAGCTGGAAGGTACTAAAAGGCCATGAAAATGTTCATACTGTGAATCATGGAAGATGTAAGCAAGAAAACAAAGAGAATTCTGTGTGTTTTGAGAGAAGTTATGCTGTAGGCTATGCTGTAGGTCAGGTTCAGATGAGAAGAGATGAAAGGGATTGATACACAGGCATGGCATCTGACTCAAAAAAAAGTATTTCTCTTTCTTCAAATGAGATGCAAAATATTAATTTGCAGTCCCAGAGAGGCTGAACAGCAGAAAGCAAAGTCACAACTTCAAGAAATCCTCTAACTTAAGAAAGAAAGGAAGGAGTACTTAAGAGTGGCTTTGAAACACCAAGGGCAGCCATAAAAATCCTCAAGGTTGCCTTTTGATTCTTTATTTGCATTCCCCGTGTGTTTCTGTGAAATACAGACCGTGAATAGTGGGAAGAAACCAAAGGAAGATCACATCTCAGTAGGGCAGCATCTTGTCAAGGGAGACTACTTTTGCACACAGCAGCATAGCCTGGAGGGAAGAACTCTTGAACTGATAGCCAGGCATAAAGTTAAGTTTTCAGGTAGTTCAAACAAAGCTGCTTTGGTTTTCTTTCATCCATGAGCTCCTTAAGGAGTTCTCTGGGAGAGCATCAACCTCCTCACTTTCAAAGATAAAGCATCATTGTGCTAAGGATTGTTGTCCCAGATCTTAAGTATTGCTTCTGGTGCTCTTTGCTTCACTTTATGGAATAAACCAGATCTGTCACTTATCTTTTAACTATGTCTAGTAATAGGTGTGATCACAGTGTGAACCAGGTGCACTTTATAAAGACATGAAATCTCTAATTGGGATACAGTGGATGTATTATTAGGGCAGAGGGGAATGCTTCTGGTGCATCTGCTTCCCCAAAATGTGTGCTAAGAGCTTGGGAGTGAGAGTCCCATTATCCCAGCAATGACTGCTGGCAGATACTACTGGAACCCACATAAAGGAAGGGAAACAAATACCATCAGTGCCCTCTCAGCAAGCTAGAGGAAAGATGGCTGGTTATGGAGAGTAGTCACATTTGTCACAGATAGCCAATAGCTAAAAATTAACTTTAAATGCATTGGTCTACCCGGATGCAGGAAAGTTGAGAGGAAATGAGTCACATGGGAGAGGAAGAACCAAGATACACATGAAGGTAGAACACAGCCAAGGACCTAGCAAGCTGTTCTTGGGCAACTCACACAGAGAAAATGAAGGAAGTTGAAAAGAAGTATAGGATGATACAACATGCTTAGGATTTACTAGGAAAATAAAATCAGTAAACATATGGGTATGGGAAGAAAAACAACTGTCTGTGCTCCTTGTGCTGGGATTCAGCCAAGTTATGTGAGTTCTGCCCCGTAATCCTTATTCTCACAGCTGGCAGGAAGTGGGGGGCTGGATGCTCCCTCCAGGCATGGCTGCAGCCTCCAGCTCCAGGTTTTGCTTACCAGAGGTCCACAGCAGCAGCCCACACTTGGGTGATCACCAAGAGAAGTGGCACATATGCATGGGGCAGAGCTATATGATGTCTGTGAGGGCAGATGGACACATCAAACCAGCTGAGGACTCTCACCTCTCCAGCACCATGGGAGCAATGGGAGACATTAGGGTCGGTATTTGTCTTAGTGGTGGCACAGATTTATTTTGTCTGTGTCTAAGTATATTGCTCACTACTAGTTACTTCAAATATTTGTTATTCCAGGGGAAGACTCCAACAGAAGCCACTGAGCTTTGTGAAGCAGAGACGCTGATGAACTCTAGGTTGACGCTGATGAAGGATGGTAGCCAAGCTGTAGGGTTGTGCTGAGCATGACAGCCTCTGCACAGGTTCTCAGACATCATTTACCTCGTAGTCTTGCCTCTTCATAGGAAATTTTAGGGACAGTCAGCCCACACACCTACTCTGGAAGTTATCCTTCAAAAGTTCATTAGACAAAACTAAAGCTGCTGCAGAAATGTTCATTAAAACATAAGGCTCTGTTGACATGGGAAAATTTATCTGATACTGCTACACACCTGTGCCTGTATAAATAAGCCACTATGCAGATTTTAAAAAAAAAATATTTTATGTTGTTTAAATGTTACTGTTACTTTCTAAGTAGTCAGACAAAGAATGGTCTTTTTTATGTTACACAGATGCCTCTGCTTCTGGGTCCATCAGCAGATTTTCATCAAGCACTTCTGACAGTGCTTTTGCCTCAAGACAAAGTCTGTGGCTCCTCTAACTGAGCCCTAGGATGTAGCCAGTGGTTGTTCAGACATTACTGCTCATTTCTGTCCTGTGGTGGAGAAAAAACAGCAGTGGGCCAGACTGTCCTAAACCTTAATTGTTTCAGTGAACATGTGCCATAGCCCTCAGTCTTTACATGCTAGGATTGTCCAGAGAAACCTCAAAAATGTGAACTGATTGTAGCAAAAGCATAGGTGAGTGAGAGAGCCCAGAGAAATGGTCTTAACAAGTGTGGCTGAACTTCCCTGTTTTTCTGAGTGACGAGTTAATTTGGATGCCCAGAAACATTGTTTCTAAACGGTTCCAGTATCCTCAGTTAGGAAAGGAGACAGATCATGCAGATGACACCAAGTTAGGTGGGAGTGTTGATCCGCATGAGGATAGGGAGGTTCTACAGAGAGACTTGGATAGACTGCATTGATGGACCAATGTCATTAGTATGAGCTTCAACAAGGCCAAGTGCCAGGTCCTGTACTCTGGACAGTCACCAAGTCTGATGCAAGTGGTGTCTCACTCCAACAACTCATACACAGGCCATACTTGAAAGGATTTTACCACCTTTTGCCTCCTGGATCAACCTTTTTTCTTAGTAATCTGATATATATTTTGAAGAAAGGACTTGGCTCCAAATCCAGTAAAATGTACAAGACAGAAAAAAGTGCAAATTAATTTTAAAATTGAGGAAGGAAACGCTAAAATAAAAAATATTTTTTCAAAGCTTGCTTTTTATGCTTATGCCAAAGTTAACCAGATCTCTATTTTCTTCTGACCTCTTTGATACACCCAACAACTTATTTGTATGCACTTGTAGTGATGTGTAAAAAGAAGCAAGCTTCCAGCCTTTCAGGTCTTCATGCATCCAAACTGTCTGGCTACAATGCATTTGCAGACACTTTATTTTAAGCACCACAGCTCTCCATTCCCAGGTCTTACATGCCCATTTTTTGCCAGATCAGGGCTCAGAGAAAAGCTTTTGGGAACAGCCGCTGTGCGGGCAGCAGCGTCTGGGGGAAAACAGAACCAGGGTCCTGAACACGTGTGTTTTCTGGTAGACTGTTCTTGGGAGAACCCCACTCCTGCTGCTGTCTGAAGTACATTGAGAAACACCTGAAGAGGAGAAGAAACAACAAACACACTCACAGCAGCCATTTCCTAGGCTAGAAAACAATGGAATTTTTATTGAACAGAGATGGCTCATAAACACACTCAAAGGAGTTCCACCTGCTGTTCATCAATATTCATTGCCATCTGATAATAACCTATGGGGGCAGCTGTATAAAACAGGAATAAAATACCAAATTGCTATATTCATTAATAACTTTGCCTTCCAATTACAGAACTGTATGTTATTTAAAGTCTGAAAATAGACTACAATTGTTAGCATTTAAACCAAACCTTTATGATAACAAATATACAAAAAAAGGCAGTCAATATATTAAACATTTAAATCAATAGCATACATTTCCCAGAGGTAAACACTGAGCAAACAAAGCCACCAATGCTGTTCAGAAATCAGGTAAAAGTTTCAAGGTCAAGCTCCAAACACTGTAGCTTTCCTAAAGCCGTAGTGGTACTACACTTTTATCTAGCCTCTACATTGAAAACTACTTAGCATGAACATTTGAAGATAAAACATTGTCTATCTGGCAGGAAATTGGAACTTTCTGAAGTCCTCATCGTATTTATATCAAAGCACCTGCAGAAACAGAGGGCAGTAGGAGTTAAGCACTTCATTTTGCAAGGCTGAGGTTTTAGTTCTGTAGATGAGGGCAGCAGCATCCTCGTACCAAACACGAATTCCAGCACTGACAAAAGAGGAGTATTGGCCTGACAAATGGTATGAAGAATCAGCCTTGCAACTTGTGCTAAACAGAACGGGACTGCATACCTGCCTATGTACTGAAAGCCTGTGCTACTTCTACTGCACAGAAAAAGACTCCTTCAGTAGTTGATCTAATGCCTGAGTTTGAAAGCTTGGGATCCATACATACGCTCAAAAATAATGTGACAAATTTACTATCAATAAAAACGTGTTTTAATGCCAACAGCTAATAAAAGTTCATATTGCAATATTGCTCACAACATAAATGTACAATTTGCACAAACCATGGCTCTTCAACATGAATATTTTGCAAGCTACAATATATATATATATATAATATGTATAATCTCTTTTCTTAAAGAATTATAGGCCAGAGTGCATGCAAAGAATTTCAAAGCAGTAACACAACAGGAGCAATCACTTGTTTACAGGTTATTGAAACCATTTGATACAGAAACACTGGGTTATTAGATAACAGGCAGACAGGTATCTACTAGGTATATGCACACTGCTTTTTGTGGACCTTCCCATGTTATGCCAGAAGTATAGGTTCCTATGAAAGACTGATCCAAATAAGGGCTCTGAATGTTCTCCACACTCTTTGATGATAAATTATTTCGTTGAAGCTGACAGCGAAGGAGGCACTTGTCCTTTAGCCAGGAGTGGAAGCAAGCAATCTTCTTTATAGCCAACTTCTGTTCCAGTTCCTGCTCCTTCGTTTCTAAGCAGTGAGTGGTGAGCATCTATCCATCCTATGTTTTGGTTGGTCCCAAGCAGTCTCCTGCAGCTTTTACAGGTGGAAACCAAAGACTGGAGAACCTGAATCTCCTAAAGAGCAGTGCACAGCACTGCCACCCTTCTGGTCAGATATGTACAAGGAATGACATGTGTCCTCTGGTTTAAAATTTACATAGAGTATATACAAATAAAGCTATTCTATCAAGGTGCAAGTTTATTATTCTCTGGTATGTTCCAACGAAGATTTTTTAAAAACCTTTACATAGAGCCACCAGGAGAGTTTACATAAACATTGACATTTTGTCATAGTTCCTTACATAGGCTTCATTCTGTGAGCTCCAGAAGAGAAACTCGGGTTACTTTGCCTTGGAGTTCTGCCTATGCACAGGAGTGAGTTTGGTAGACTACGGTCATGTCTCATACAATTTGCTTGACTTCAATACATTTTTAACTGGGGTGAACTGGAGCCAGGAGGGTTTTTTCTCCCAGGAAGTCATCGATCTCTATGAAACGAGGCAGTACTTGTAACTGGGCATCAGGGGGAGGCTTATAGTTCATGTGCCCAGTCCAGCGTTCTCCTCACTTTTGATAGGACTGTGGTATGTGAAGCTAGTACAATCTGGATATGTTTGGAAGTCCTTGACACTATTTTACACTAGCTGACAGTAAGCAGTGCCCTCAGAGAAACTTTAAAAAAAAAAAAAAAGACCAAATGTAATCTATTAAAGAGTAAGCATCAGACTGATCCACTGAACAGATGGGTATGGAATGCAACTTGTCTAAAATTAGAATGGTTGATGTTTTCTTAGGCACGTCTAAATTCATAAAATATTTCCCACCCCACACAGGCCTCATTCTGCAGCATGTAAATATATGATGCTTCTAATATTGCATTGGAAATGCAAAGGCTGTGATCAATGAGCAGAAGGCAAGCCTACCCTCTCACATTTCTCTTCAGCAAAAAAACCTCAAAATTGTGCAACTAACTCATGCAACGTAAGTACATACTTATGATCCCTGCTGAAGCAGGATTTGGCCTTCAGCCTTTCTGGTGTACCAACCACAACTGTGCAGATGACTGGATGGGAATTTCTATCTGCTAGTGCATTGAAAAAACAAACACACAGCTTTGCAGCCACTCCATTAAAGATTTTCAGTGACTTCATGAAAATGACCAGATTTTAACAAGTACATGTTCTGCATCATGGGTGTTAAGTTTCTCAAAAATCTCTCCCAGTACCACTTTGTAACTTGATTATAAGAAGGTATTTGGAGCTTCGCAGATGTACTCTCAAGCTAAGGAACATATTTTACACTAGAAACAAAGACATATCCATTTTTACTTTTTCAGAATAAAACAACACTAAAAACCTCAACCTGCTGGTTTCACACATTGCTCTGACTTTGTACAGCATCAACAAATTGACATCAAGCAATGGCAAATGAATTGTAATCTCACTGGAGATTTTAAAAGAATCTGCATCTAGAGTGGGCTTCAAGATAACTTAAGGTGCACTCAGAGAAGATGCTTTTAGAGTTTCCCCAATGTTTAGCCTAAAGACCTGACTGGGTGAAAGAACATGTAGAGCTTTCTAATCTTCCTGAGCAAATACAATATACTCAAGGGGAAATTATGTTCATTTTTAAAACAACAGTTTAAAAAAAATAGAAGAAACTAAATACAAATACACATTTAAAAGTAATATTCAAGTTGTGGACATGGTGGGCAAAAGCTGCCACTTCAAATTATGACTGAGCTCCTCTATTTTTAATACATTCCCTTCTGCATTGCTTCACAGTGTCATAAGTCAGTGTCTTCAGTGGAATGTTTTGCTCTGGAACACTAACAGCCTGAAACAGGCAATTTTCAAAAGCATCTCACAGACTTAGACTGACATCTTTGAATGAGCTACAGATGTCTAGCTGCCTTTTTGAGGAAAAACATTTGAGTCCAGAAACATTTGTATTACTTAGCTATACTCCTTCATTGTTGAAAAATATCTGCCATCCTGTTGTTTATACTCTCAGTGCTGCTAGCTCAACATTCACAAACGGAAAGGGGAAGGGGAAGAATGTTTCACCTGTGTTGTTAACTTCAGGTGATCTCAGATATGCCAGTGAAGCCACAAACCAATATTTAAATTACATCTGTGGAGTGGAGGACAATATATCTGTGTTTGTTGATGACTACTGTTGGGTTGTGTCATCTTTCATTTGTTTCTCCATAAAAAGTGAAAATAAAGTGAAACCTTATAAAGCCCTAGCAATGGACAGTAACAAACAGAACTACTCTGCTAGGGGAAAAAACAACAACAAACTCACAATGAATTTTACAAATGCAAAACAATTATGACCATTGCTGGGTTTATATTGCATAAATTCAACGTCTGTCAAAAAGCTTCAAAAAAATCAAGATTAGCTCACTGGTTCAGCACCATCCAAGAAACCATTTTATTTCTGGCACACCCTTCCCTCAAAATTTTTCTCCTCTATTTTTGAGTTCAAAGACACCTTAGAGACAAGAAGGAGCAGACATGAAGAGGGAGGAAAGAAGGAAAGAGTTGTGCCATGGACAGTGGTAGCCCTTCTGTCTTTTTACGATTCTCATGCTGGGATTTCCCCACTCAGCTGTTCTTTTCAGTGGTAAACATCAAGATACAAGCCCAGCCCTTCAGCAGTGGATGACAGCGGAAAGATCTATTCCCCATTTAAAGATCAAGATTGTGCTTTCTAATAAAAAGTATGCATTTAACTTGGAAAATATGAGGAGCAAAGACTTCAAAGGTGACATACTGTGAGAGAGTTGGAAAACAGACCTAATCCACAGACTAGAAAAATCAATGAAAAGGCTTCCAGCAATTTTAATGGGGCAAATTTCATCACGCTTTCGTGTTTGGTATGTGAATGAAGTTATGGTACAATCTTAACTTGTGTTTTTCCTGGAACATTCAAACATCCTTCATTTAACATGTAAATTATTTCTTAAACCTCCTCTCAAATATTTATAAATGCTAAACTAGATACAAAGTGAAACCTGTCTGGGAAAGCAGAGCAGAGGGAGGGTTAGCTGTGCTAATGGATATTGCATTAATGCTTAGCATCAAGGAGGGCTGACTGCCATTAACAAGAAATCTCATTACAAACATGATTTCACGCCTCATAACATATCCCGTAGGTCTATTTACTGTCCATCTCTCTCTCTTCAAACATATAAACACACAAAGATAACTATGGACAGAAAATCTAAAGCATTTCATATGCTTAGCCTTTTCTTCCCAACAAAAGTCCCAACCAACACAAACCAAAAATCACCAAGAAGTAGAAAATGCACAGCTGGGATGATACAGAAGGAAGTATCTTACAATGCCACTTCTGTTCTGAATGGCTTAAGATGCTTTCCAGAGTTCAACCTAATCAATACCTTGCCCTGAGGATAACACGCACAAATGGTATTACAAGCAGCTTGCAGATGAGTGGGACTGAGGGACACTCTAGTAGCCCAGCTGTTACTGGGGGGTGGTGGGTGTGTGTGAGAATATTTTATCTCCTGTGGGGTTTTTTATCTGCTGCTCTTCATTCTATTATGCTTACTAAAAAAAAGTGGAGAAGAGCCTTGACCTTATCTTGGAGCTGCAAACAGGAGAGCTCCATTACTCAACCTTCCAAATAATGCTGAAGATAACATTAGAAGGAATGCCCTGCATTGCAGAGAGTGGGATTAATTTATTTATTGTCTGTGTAGCGCCCAGGCACCCATGTTCCCCACTGGTACAGCACCTATGGCTGTACAGCAGCCACAACACTCAAGAGATATATGGACAGGATGGGACTTAAACAGGTCAGGTTTTTCTAGAAGTGGAATTTAGCCAGGAATACGCAGTCAAAACACTCTCTTTTAGTCCTTCTATTCTTCAGTGCATAAATATAAACTTGCAGCTCAAGGAGGACTGCTCATTTTACCACGTCCCCAAATGGCACAAAAATTGCAAGGTAAATATCAGTTCCCAAGGTGTTAAACAGACTGTCCCAAATGTGTCTATCAGTGGCCTACCCAGGCTTGAGCAGGTTAGGCAGGTATTCCATCAAGTGGATGCTGGGCAAGTATTTTTCATGCCGATGAGGCTCCAGAGGCTTCTTGTGCTCCTTTCTACCTTCTGCCCAAGTGAGGCACAGCCAGTGCTGGGGTGACAAGGGGTTTTCAATCCTGCTCAGGAGCAAATCTCAGCCCACAGATGTGCTGTGAGCTCTTTAAAAGCTAAACAGAGCTAAGAGAACCAGATTTTGGAAAGGCTCACCTGAAAGCCTCGCAAGCAGTAAGCTGTAGAATAGTGAATTTATGCACTGCTGGGAAGGGAAAAAGGGTAAGGCTGGACTCTCTTAAACCTGTGTCTTGAACAAGTCCAGATGTTTTGAATCATGTTAATCCCTTCCTGCCAGAACATATGAGGTGTTAAGTCTTTGACCTTAATTAATTAAAATGACCTCCCTAAGGCACTTTTTTTTTCTAAGGGGGCTGTCCTTTTTTCTGTGTCTGGGCATCTCTATTTTCTAATGTGGCTTATTTTAAACCGTGAAAGATTTCTGACTGGCTATTTCAGAGAGTTGTTTTCCCTATCTTTGTTTGGTTTAGAAAGGCAATAAGGAATAAGATTGCTTCTCACTGTGCTGGGCACAGCTGAGTAATGGAAGTTTTAATGAAAACACAGCAGCAGAGATGATGGGAAGTGGAAAGACCAAAGTTAACCACACACAAAGGGGTTCAAGCAAATTCATTCTTGCAGCTGCAGCAGTGGAGATATTTGTAATGACGAAAATACCAATTGCTAGAGCACCTCAGCCATATCTGAGTGGTGGGACTGAGCAAACCCTCTGTGTGAGCACTGAAGAGACCAGAGCCAAAAGGGGATGGTTGGGGATGCTGAACAAACGGTGGGAGATGGGGATGCTTCCTCCTCTCCTCCTGCGTTGTCTTCATTCTTTTGATTTTATAGGAACTCCAAGTTGGAGAACAAATGAAGCAGGAAAGAGGGAACATTATATCTCTGGAATCCAAGGCAAAAAGAGAGACTTTCTAATTCTTCACCTAATCCTCTTCACTTAACGAGACCTCTTCATTAGCATGTCATCCAATAAACATGTCCCTAATCTAAGCATGCCTGTTCACACAGTGTCATCACCTCTGCAGGATTAAAGAACAAAACTGTAAGCCCAAACAAGGATGAAAAAACAGTCCAGGCACAGCACAAAACCCATCATCTATCAAGACTACTGACTTGAGAACGTGAAATACCACATTTTGAGCCACCTGCATACATCTAAGAGAAACAAGCACTAGGCCATCCACAGCTATTCCATGCAAGAAGCCTCGAACCAAGCTGAAATAATGAGTTTAATGGCAACAAAAATAAATTTAATACTTTCCTCCTCTCCCCATTGAGCTTGCTTTTCTAGTTCTTAGGCTTTCTGAGGGCAGCTGACAAATGCCTGTCAGCTTCAGCAAGTTTCCAGATATTCCTTCTGCTTTGGGCACTGCATTCGTAAGGTTTTTCAGCAGTGGTCTCACTGAGGCCATGGAACACCAGTGCAAAGCTGAAGTCTCAGCTTTGGTTTTTTTTTTTTCCCTTGGAGACCAGTTATAAATGGTAGGCCAGGTGCAATTCTCCTGGAATGTGATAATCTGGTCAGAGCAGACAGCTTCAGTTTTCACTCACTGAAGATAATGGGCCTTACCTCAAAATAAATGCCAAGTTAAAAACTAGTATTACTATTGTTATAAATGTATAGAAGATATGACTGGAAGTGCTGCAATTCAGAGATACAAATGTTGTATTTAGAAGCAGACATCTAAAATTAGTGATGTTCTCATCTATGGGGTTTCAGATATTGTTTGAATGCTATTTCAAGGCTAACTTTCTGCAAGCTAGTTTATTAAGTATTAGGACAAATCCTAAGCAGCTTTTGAAATGCTTGTATGTTTCAACATCTCTGGGCCAGAGGATGAAAGAAACATCAGGCCCTTCATTTCTGGAAATGATTTGCAGAGCCTCACATGAAAGACACATTGTCAAATAAACTAAATTCCAAGTCTTTGACTTTAGGTAACTCTCGTTCATTAAAAAGAAAATAAAATCTTCAACTGACTTCAGAGGAAGCTTTAATGAATGCAGGCTTCAGGATGTCACTTTTCAGCAATAATTTTAAGACAGAGCCAGCTCCTGAAGGACACTGACTACCTGCACCCAACTTTGATGTGTTCCGCAGGTCCTGAGCTTCTCCTACAATTTAACCCATAGACAAGAATACTAGGAATGAGTTCTTCTCTAGGCTGACCTGAACCTTGCCTTCGGTATGTGGATGTTTGAACTTTTATCACTACCCATGATAAAAGTGTTTTCCTGAACATAAAAAACAGGGTCCTGCATGCTTGAGTCCCCATACAGCCACTCGCACTGCATGCCATAACAGAACCCTCCTCTGATTTTAGGAGTAAGAAGAGATGCCCTTTCTTTTTACACACTGCACCACCTCAGAGCAGTTTATTTCAGTACAAATTGAAGAGTTCCCTTTTCCTTTTAATCTTCAAAGACCAGCACATTGTGCCACGCTCTGAAACAAAAAGTAGAATTTCCAAACACCCCTGCACAGCACACGCTCAGCCCATCCAGGACTCGGTGCAAGGTTTGGCATGAAGCCAGTGGATGTGCAATACCAAAAGAGTCAGTGTCGAAAGCAGCATGTGGAGGAGTCAGCAAGGAGCTCCTGTTAGCGCCAGAAGAAGCCTGGAAACCAAGCTTTCACACCTCTTTAAAGCTGTTTCCTCTGTCTTTAACAGACATTTGCACAAATCTACTCCGAAGCTGAGACCAAGAGAGCAAAAGTTTTAGCTGGGGAGAGAAAAAAAAAAAAAAAAGAAATCTTAGCCATTAGGAAGCTGGCATTTTTCCAGAAAGGAGAGCATCTGGCTACCAGCTGTGTTTGGAGGACAGGAGTAAGGAATAGATATGAGGAAAATCTGAGAAACAAGCAGACAGTGCTGAAATTTGTTGTGAAAAGCATACCAGCCTTTCTCTGGTCCTTTGCCCTCTCCTCCTACATTCCCCATCCTTTTCTCTTACCAGCTCTCGGGCCAATTATTGGAAAATAGCCCATTCAGAAGAATGTTCGGGCTTGAAAAAAGATCCAATGGGGCTCGAGAGTAAAAAAAAAAACAAAACAAACCCTAAAAACCCCAAAACAACTCGGAAGTGTAGAAACAGCACATGACGCAAAATGGAAATGTAAAGAAATTCTGGAAACTAAGGGAGGACTTTGTAAAGGAGCAGAGGGAAAGATCTGCCCTGAGGCAAGGGCACGATGCCTCAAATATTACAGTAGTGGATTACAATCAAAAAGACAGATGGGAAGGAAACAGCCCTTCACTCATTACAGGCTGGAAACTTATGATTAAAAAAAAGAGAAAAAATCACAAGTTGTACTAAAGGCGTATGTGTTCCATTTCACCTAGATTTGAGGCAATATTTCTCTTCAGAAGTTGTTAATTATTTCAGCTCATACACAGACTAAAGAAGCAGAAGGCTTTTTTATTTTCTAAGGTGGCAGCAAATCTCTAAAAAAATGCTAATAAAATGCTCTGATGGAAAGAGCCTTATCTGATAGGGATCATATTCATGGGCACCCACTGAAACTCACACTGCTTTTTAGATTAAATTGACAACAGAACCCTTCCCCCACAGCTCCAGATTAATGGAATGAGAATCCACGCATGAAGCCACATGTAATAAACCTTGGAGATTATGAAACAGACTAGAAGACAGGATCAGAATTGCAATTGATCTTGATGAGCTGGGGAAATTGCCCCAATTAAAGCAGAAAAAAATTAACAATGACAACTTGAAAGCATTATACTTTAAAAGGTGTAGTAAGCGAATGCACAAATGAAAATGGGAACTCCTGAGAAAGCAGCAGTCTATCACCTAGGAATGGTAACGGAGGACAGACAAGATAGAAGTCAGCAATGGGATGTTCTTGTAGAAAATACTCTGGGATATATTTTTTATATGCTTTACATAAACCACAGGACACAGTTTTGCTTTGCTTTGCTTCTTACTGCACAAAACCCCTGCTGGAGGGGGTATTGCATTCTGGGAAAACTGGGAAGTCATGAGGTGAATGACAGCAAATATCAGAGACCTAGAAAATACTAGCAAAGGAGCTAATGAGGAAATTCGGATTAATTTATCTCATACATAACATAAACTTTTAAGTAGATCTTGTAAGATCCTGTTCTTCCTATCTGTCAGGGTTTGAAGGAAAAGAGGCTTGACTTGCAAGTTCCAAATGGTCTCTTGGGAAAACCTTTGTGGGTGTTTAAGATAATGGATTCCTGTCACTGGGCACTTCAAGAGCATTTGTCAAACTCTGGTCTGTGTATCCACAAAGTTCTGCTGACTGCTTCCAGGAGAAATGAACGCCAGGGCTACACAGGGCTTTCTCTTCTGAAAAAAGTGATGGGGGTCAGAGGTCAAAAAAGAATCAGAAAAGTCATGATTCCTTTTCCCAAAGGCTCCTTTCAGTGATATATCTATGACTTTGGCATAACCAGTGCTTTGAAGGGCAGCAGTTATTCTATTATAAATCAAGAGCCACAATCCCTGAAACACCTTTGAAGGACAGCTTCTTGAGTCTTCTGCTCTCCTACCATTTGCTAGACACGACCAAAACAGACCTCGTGTGGATCTCATGTTTTCTGTCACGCTCAAACACCCAGAAGACTCACAAGTCCCTAAAAGTGCAATAGGGCACACAAATGTGTGGGCTGATGCAGCTCTGGTGGCAGAATTCTGCAGTGTGTTTGGAGGCAGCTGCTCTCTGTTGCTAGAGCCTTTGATTCGTATTTGCCTTCGCATACCCAAGCATGGTGACCACTCTGTTCACACACAGCCACCAAGGGACATATTAAGCCCTTTGTCTCCAAAAGAAAACCAGTACACATTACCACAGATACTGTCAGCTCATCAGAAGGATGACTAGCACGGGTTCATCAGCATTTCCTTCCTAATGAGTCCCAGGTAGGTTCCTACAAATGCTCAAAGGACATCACCTTCCAGGGGCAGCTGGATTTCTACATCCCCTGACTAAAGCACAGTTAGTCTTCGAGCTTGAAAGGGGGGCACAAGCCCCATGGCCACTGTTATAGCATTAGATGCCACCCAGCCTACCAACAGGTAGACCTGTGGGCACATTTCCCACAAAAAGTTATTTTGCCTATGAATACATGCATACACAACTCCCGCTGACTTAGTTGGGCACTGCGCATGTATCCAAGGGAAGAGTTTTAATATAATTGTTATTATTTGAAAAACTTTTCTATTTTAAACCATGAAGCTGCAGGGTGTGGTCTGCTCCTATCTATTATCATTGGCATGGAAGGATGGGTTTCCCTGGATGAGAAGGCACAGCAAATGACATTAAGTACCCCTGTGTGTTGTCATTGCATCAACCATGGTCTCATTTCTCTGAGATCACAACATTCACACAGAAGTTGCCATTACCTAAATGTTCCAGACAACACATTGTGTGAACATCTACTATGCAGAAAAAATAAATCTAATTGACTGACATGCTGTGTCTCTACAAAATTAGTAGCAGTTTAGACATTTTTGTAATTTGTTTTAGAAACTGTAGGAGCTTCGAAAAACCAAGCACACAGGAAGATTTACACCTTGAAGTCATAAAACAGTTTCCTACTGTGCTGATAACTAAAGCCAAAACTGTTCTCCAAGCATGCCAGAAGCTATCAACATGGAAAAGCACCAAACATTCATACTTCAACAAAAGTACAAGAGGTTAGCATGCACTGTCAAAATAAAACTTCTGAAATCTGTGAACTGGGTACAGCTTCTGAATGGCATGCTAGAAAAGAAATTCATAAATGTAACTTTGCCATGGAAAAGGCAACACCTTTGACTACTTCTTACTGTGGTTTTCAGAGATGGAGCATCAGGAATGTTGTGGCACATAGCAGATTTGTCTTGCTAACAATATGCTGCAAAATAAATGAAGCTTTGACATTAAATCACACCCCCTCATCCCACCCTACCCAAACCCTGCATTGTAGATAACCTATACATTCTCAGGATACAGTGAGAAATCTCATTCTATAGTACATATTTAATTATAATTTAAAAAAACTATAACTTGGACACAATCTCTGGCCAGTAGCAAAGTATCATTACTGAAGTAAAGGTCTGTTATTCCTTCACTATAACAAGCAGAAATCAGCATCTCAAGAAGGTCTCCAGGGGTATTGTATCACAACCAATCGCAGCAAATAAAAAAATATGCTAATTTCAAAAATGAAGTTTGACAAGAAATAACACTGCATTTGTCTTGGCGAAATGAAGCACAAATGTAACATTTCACAGGTACAGTTTCCATGCAAATGCATGTTGAGTTTGTCATTGCTTTTAACCTCAAATCATGAGTAGCATGCAGGTCTCCTGCCCCCACCCCCCCTTCCCCAACTACTGTATTAGAGATAGTCTGGGTAATGTACCTCTTTGGTGTAACCATAGCCTGTTAGGCAAGATTATACCACCCTAGGAAAGAATACAAGCAAAACTTGATCATAAGTATGTTTACACAATGTACATTTTACCATTAAAAAAAAAAAACAACAAACGGAACATGTTACATAGATTCTCAAACACAGCTCTGTCAAAAATGAAATTTTAAGCTTAAGAAATAGTTTTTAAACTACAAGGCCACCCCATTATTTTTTTATGAACAATTTAAAAAGTTCCCACCCTAAAAATCTGCCAGTATATTTCCTCAGCTGTAACAGTCTTACCCACTCTCTAATACAGTTGATCTTTGCTTGACAGCAACAACAGTTCTTACATTTCTTAAATGCACGAGATAATGGACTCCAGGATAAATATAGTTCTTAAATGTGTAAGACTGGAACAAATCCTCCTTGAATGATTAATTGGTCAATTAGAGTGTTGCCCCACACCACCGCTCAGGCAGGGGCTTCTGCTGTTCACTGATGTGAGTTCTGGCATCAAGCTCCACAACTACACACGTGTGTTCAGAATTCAAGTACAACAGTGATTCGCTGGATACTCCTGTATCCCATTTGCTCAAAAACATGGAGGAGCTTTGTTTTCTGTAGTCCCTCATCCAAACGGGGCTGCAGCCCCAGCGCAGAACCTTTGGCCCACACAGAACTATTTGGATGCGAAGTAGAATTTTGTAATTTTTTTTTGCTTTTTTGCTTTTTTTTTCCAATCGTTTAAGCAACTGCAACAGGTTTCAGCAACTGCAACAGCAGACTTAGCTTGCAGGGTCTTTATTGGAGGGTAACCATCTTCCTCAGGTTTACACAATGGAGCCCTTTGAAGAAGACAAATGAATTGACTGAATCCTTGTGGCCAACGTCCTCTGTAAGTCCTGGAGTACGTTTTGACCAGAGGTTTCTCCGTTCTTGTCGTACAACAGCTGTTTGAAAGCTTCGTTTTCAATGAGGACCATCATATTTTTTAGGAAGTAGCCTTCGCAATAGGAAGATAGTTCTGTGACTCCGAGAAACTACAAGAAGGGAAATTAAAGAAAGATAAGCATTCTGATAAAACCCTCTCCATAAGTACAGTCTGTAAGGGCTGCACACAAACAAATACACATGCTAAGCCTTTCAGACAGGCACTGTAATGCTTACAGACATATATGTGTGGAGGGGAAGGAGTTAATCAAACAGCCTTTTATGCTAATGATTCTGGTAGCAATTCTATGTTATGAGGCCCTGGTTGTTAAGGAAACAAACTTCCAGGGGCTGAAGCTTTACTCCCTTGGAAATTGGTGGGAGTTTTACCACAGAGTTCACCAGATCCGTGATTTGATGCTACAAGTTACACCCTAAAATTACATGCTTGGGAAAACATCCTACAGACCAAGCTTCATGAAGGCCACCCCTAGCAAGGATGGGAGACATGACTGCAGAAACCTGTCATGCGAAGTTTCATGCTTTGAGGAACCTTTGGAGGAGAAATGGAGGTTTGTAGAGCATGTGGTTTGGGGCAGTCAGTACCTCCCTTACATGGGATGCTGTTTTGGGGCTAGCAGGCAGGGATACTCTAATGAGTGAGCAAACCTTAAGTGACCCATACTGGTCCTTGGATGGGTGACCTGTACTGCTCATCACCCCCAAATAGATCCTGTGATCATAGGAAGAGTAGAATATGTGTAATTATAGCCAAACAAGTACAGAGAGGAATTCTCAGCTCATCCTCCTGCCCAAGTAAGCTCCTGCTAGGTCCGAGCTCTCAGTAAAATGGAAACCTTTGGCTGTAAGGTGCAGCTTGAAGGGCCAGAACTGCTGGGGCATTTCATAGCTTTGGGTCCAGACTGGAATAACTACGCAGCAGTGATGCCCACCATCAGCTTAACATCACGCTCAGAACAAAGAATGGAAATTGTTAAAAAAGAAAAAACAAAACAAAATAACAAAAACAAACAAACAAAAAACAGAATAGGGCTAGGTAGGACCCACCTTCCTGAGGAAAATTAAGGAATTTTATTTGATTTCAAACCATGCAAGTTTTCATCAAATCATGACTGCATTATTTTGCAGACGGATGAAGTAGCATATGTGTGAATTTGTACTCTACCATTCATCCTAATTCACTATTTCAATGTATTCAAAACACTGAGGAAATAATAGACTTTTATTTTTCACACTTTCTGAGGCTCAGATTGCAATCTGTGCAAGTACTGAACGCTTTAGGGAAAAACTCCAAATTTGTTGGGAGTTTGGGGACATTCATGTGAAAAACTACTGGTATCTAGTGGTAAGTACTCTAATCACCATTATAAATACAACTTGCCCAGTTATTTTTTTCTTTTTGGAAGTAAAGAACAGTGACAAAGGCTTTGTAAAATGAAATCCTTTAAGTGATACTCATCAAATACCTGCCTTTTTAGATGTTGCAATTTTAAGAATGGAAAGTCTTAAAGGGATGCCACAGATTATTTTAATACTCTCAATTTAGCTTTTAAATGCTAAATGTGGCCAAATCCACACTGTCTCCCCTTTTTTCACCTCTCTACCCCATACTCTCAATCTCTTGTTTTTATAGCTCCTTTTACACAGCTGACGACCCTGATAAATGCTGTTCTACAACCTAGACCCCCACCATACATAGCTTTCCAAATCCATGCTCTCTTCATGCTCTGCTTCCACCAAGTCCTCTTTTTCTCTCAGGCATGATTACTGTGCTCCAAGTGCCTGTGGGCTTAAGTACTCATTTGGAAAAGCAGGTCTCAGCATCACCTGAGTTCCTGCAGATGCAGCTGAGTTTGCTGTTCAGCAAAGTACTAGACTTGTACAAGTATGAGGACTAGAAATGGTATCTACAATAGAAGCAAGTTATTCAAAACCTGCTCCTCCCTGATACAGGGGTTCCTGGCTTCGGTGCTTGCTCACCTTATTCCCATCCTCACTGGGGTCTAACACAAGCTTCTTCCACTCTTCAGAGAGCAACATGGAAAGGCAGATGGTCGGCTGGCAAGTTGCGCTTCAACTGCTTGTGAGCAGCCTCGGCTCATCAGGACCATCTGGCCTCTTTTGCCACTTATCATTATCTTGCATTCACATAGCAAATACGTGAAGCTACTGTGTGATGGGAACACTCTGGGCAGAATGATCTGTGCTCAGATTAATCACCTGCAAATCACACAGACTGGGAGCAAAAAGATGGAATGTCTTCTCGCCTTTGCTGACAGCATAAATAGAGATGTATCTGAATTAGCTCTAAATGTGACTTCAGGTCCTGGAAACCTTCTAGCTACAGCAGTATGAAGCTTGTCCCTGGTAATTTACTGGAAGTGGGGTAAATTAGCCCATGCAGAGCTCTAGGGTGATGTGGCTTAACCAGTTCCAGAAGTCAAGATTTCATTCACAGCTCGCTTGGCTACCTCTGCAATACACTACCCACGTCAATGCAAATGTGGTCCTGTCCATAAAAGCCTCTCAAACACACTATTTCCATGTACTCCACTGGGACGTACAGGCACAGAAAATTTACAGGCTGGGGCCCTTGTAAGCAAAAGAAGAGCTGGATTTAGTCACTTGGTTTGTTAAGTCACCGCATTGGCAGTGTACAAGTTCCTCAGACAGGTCTAAAACTATTTAAAAACTTTCTTCAATCAGGATGGAAGTAACAGAAATTTAAAAAAAAAAATTTTAAAAAACTTAAAAATTATTCATTTTACCTTTAGTAATAGTAATACAAACGGAGAAATTCCCACAAGGTAGAAGATACATCAAATATTTTTCAGGAGATTCTTGCACTGATGATTTTTTCCCATTTACAATAAATGGACCTGCAGATGCACCTCATTCCTTATTCACTTTATATGTGGAACTTCGTGATATTTCACACACCAATTGTGCGTTATCTGCACATCAAGACCTAACAGTACTACTCCTGATAACAGGAATGAAGGTCAGATCTGCAGGGGTTTGGAGCAATCTGCAGGATTACTTTGTTCAATCAGACCTCCATGTCACATTGCACTATTTCGTCTTTCATACAGACCATGTAAGTTATAGGAAAAAAAAACATCTAAAGAATGCTTTAAGAATATTTCATTACAACTACTTGTTTATCATTTTGATGCTCCAAGTGAAAGTCTAACTACTAAGCATACAAGAGGAGGAGAAAACCTGAAACTAATCAATGTGGCAACCACCCCCAATGAGCAAAACCAGGTTTTCTAGGTCAAAAAATGCCATGCTTTTATGCCTAATGACTTAGGCCACCTTGCAAGCTAAGTAAATTATTTGATTCCAATGAGAAGCTGTGAATCTCTCCTCATCAAGACATAAAATTCTCATTACCAGCCTCACACAGCTCTGAGATGTTGCACTTTGACAACATGGTATTTTTATATTGACACCAGCACTGAGTATATCACCCCAGTGGGCTTTTGGCAGAAGCAAAAAGGAAATTGTAATGGGAAAATGCAGCCTGGAAGGTGAAAGTGAAGCGTCTTATTCACCTGGGTCATTTCTGTTGAATAACCAGCAGTTTGGATTACCTGATAAGGGCCAGGTCTGCATGTACATGGTGGTACACACAAACTGAGTTTGAACTGCTTCGTGAGAAGTTGTCACTGGTATTCTTATCTACAAGATTTAGGACTGTCACTATACTGGATACGTATTAGCCATTCACTCCTAGTAAATGAATGATAAATTTTAAATGCAGAACAAACACTAAGCATGTGATAAATGTATCACTGCTTACCATAAAACTGATCTACGATTATTATGACAGACACATAACATGCAAGCAGATGTGGTTATTTTTACCTTGGCATGATTATAAATATCCACGCAGTTTTCTGTATTAATGCTTTTTGCACAAATGATCTCACAATGTCGTTGTAAAGCTTCAAGCTGGAAAAATTTAGCAGCAGAGAGAAGCTAAAAAAAAAAGAGGCAAGGAAAAAAATAGTCAAAACTGCTGAGCGATACAGAATCAGAGCTTCTTTCTTTACAGTTTCATTATAGCTTTTTCTCTGCTCCTGCTTCAGTTAGCACAAAAATACTAACAGTCTGAATGAGAAGGTTGCTTGCTTGCTTCAACCCTTTGCAATCCCCTCTAGATCATACTAGGAGAAGCTGTACACCACAGGCTGCTCCGATCCACGTGCTGACTTTGGAATGGGGTGTGGGGTGGTGAGAGAAAGAAAAAGGAAATGGTGGCTTGGAGAGTCTTTGGTCACTTTGCCAACATGACTCTGCATGGAGGGATCTGCAGTTACATTCCAGGCAAAAAGGGTTCTGATTCAAGTGTTTTCCAAGCTCTGGCTGAAACAGAGCACCTGGGCTGGATGTGGAGATGTCAGCAGAAGGGCCAGGACAAAACGTATAGAGGAATTTAAAGCAGATGATGATGACAACCCTGGTCAGACTTAAAAACCTACAGAGGCAATAAACCTCTAATCTCTCATCTCAGCAGGCTCAAGAAGTGGAGTCAGATCTCCATATGCTCCTTGCTAGCAGTAAGGCCATGGGCACTGTCTGGCTCCATGTCACTTCAAGGAGTGGGTGCACTGTGGGATACACAATGCAAAGGTGGGAACCACCTTGGTGTCAGACACTGCCTAGTTAAGACTCATTTTAGTGTCATATGTCTGTATCACTGTACTACCATGGCTCTCCAGCCACCAGGACTCAAGCTCTCTCTTTGGTCTTGCACCCACCCTTTGGATATACAACCTGGACTGGCACTACCTTGGGATTTCTGAACGTCAGTGTAGACGGTGGGAATAACCTGAAGACTGTGGAGTGAAAATGGCTTAAATTTTGAGTTCTCACAATTTCAGCAGTGATGAGATCTCCCCTATTGTCCCCTTTCTGTCATTTTACAGAAGGGAAAAAGGAATTTAATTTTCTGTCTTTCCATGGTAGGTCATTGGCTCTGTCTCTCTGTTCTGGTTTAGGAAGCAAGCTGTTTCTTCATGGCTTGAAACCTTGCTCTAACCCAACAAGGTATCAGGCCAAGCTGTTCAGGTGTTTAAGCCTTTATACATCCCTTCTCATCTAGGAGTGCATGATAAAAAGCTATCCTGTGAATCCCAAAAAGGCTCTCATGCCACTAGGTAAGAGCACAAGGGAACAAAACTCTTGAAACTTCCATGACATTATTCTGACTTCTCTTATGCAGTCCACTCCAGCTCTGCTTTAATCCCATAAATAAATCCAAGTGCTGGAAATCTGCAGTGCTGATGTGATAGCAGCCAGCTGGCCCCAATTATAAATTGCAGCAAGATTTCTGTGGAGTATTTCTGGTGCTTCTTGTTATCATATTTGTAATAAGGCAAGTTGCTAAATGCAGTTTTGAAAGATAAAGCCAAATCCTATTCCAGCTGCCTCTGTGGCTCAAGCAGTCACGTGCTGGTTTGTAATTACTTTAAACTGTGAGGAACCATGGCTAGATCTGTTATCAACAGATCAATCAATCAGTCATACATTTTTGAGTCAGAGAAGTTTTGAGATGTCACGAAAGTAGAGCAAGCAGCCAGCTGAACTGCAGCACAAGCTTTTTAACAGCCTAGGTGATAACACTGATCTCTATAAAGACACTGCACTGTCTAGCCTAAGTCTCCTTATTTCAGAAAGGGTAAGAAATTCAGGAGCTTCTTTTAAAACGAAGAGTAAAACAGAGAATCGGTGACCTTCTCCTATAATGCACAGAAAGTCAGCATGGGTATGTTTAGTTAAAAATCTGTGTTGGAAAAGAGTAATCTCAGTCCTGACCAGTTTCATTCCCTGGCTCCCAGCAGGGTTGATACTGATATACCTGTAGCAATCAAAATTGATTCACCCTGGTCACTCGTACCCCAGAGAAGAGTCACTTCCAATTTCTGGTAAGCAAAAGTTCATTAAAAGCCAAGCCTTGCATGGATGCCCCAGACAGTACGTAGGGTCACAGGGACAGAGTAATGAAGGCAACAATAAAACATCATGGTGGCAGACTATAATCTGTGCACTGATGATTACCAGCTGTTTAACTAGCTCTGATTTTACTATTTACTGTCCTGTATTCTTTTTCACTGCTATAATTTGGTGATTGTCAACAGGAAACCTCCCTGAATGACTATCAAGAATTTGCTCAAGTATCTCTTAGTTCTGTTTAGTCAGAGTCGTTTGACTGATTTATTGGGAAGAGAGTGGATGACTCAACATCCACACAGGTTATGGATGTATGGCTCCGCTGAAGGCTCAGGCAGCTCCAGTTGGCTTGGTTTGCCTTTCACCAGTGGACACAAAGGCACTGGATGTTGTGCAAGCAGTGAGAAAGGGCTAAAGAAGTCTCAATATCAGGGAACAACTCTAGGATTTATTCAGAAAATTTGACAGCCCCATGCTTGGAATGGAACTATGACTCCAGTGGTATTTTTCCCATGCTAAAGCCAGGAAAATTCCTCAAGAGTTCTCCCAAGGGAAGAACCAAATGGGATGCTTTTACACTGCTGAGATAGTTCTGGACACATAAACCTAAGCAAATTAGTCAAAAGTAAGAGTGGGGCAGAGAGCTTACTAACCCAGCTGGAGCTGAGCACCTCACCTTCCAGGCCACGAGAGAGAGAGAGGATGGTCTACTATGCTGCTGAGAGCCACTTCCAGATTTTGCTAACATCAGCTTTGAAAGCTTCTTTGAAAGACCCTCTCAAAGGACGTTTCTATTTCAGACACTTTTTTTTTTCAGATGATCTTAATTTTTCTACTCTTCTCTGACAGTCAACTTCACACTGGCAGAAGTTACCACAATGAGCAACTGACAGAGGAGACTCTCTCCTGTAGGACAGCCTGGGCACTTTGGGCAAGACAGTGCTGGCTCTTATAGGAGTGCTCACATCTTGCCCAATGGCCAAGTGCCCTTGGGTGAATGAAACACAGATCACTCAGCATTTTTCCCACTGCAATTAAGATAAATGTCTCTTACCTCCATAATTTCATTATTTTTAATCAGGAGTGACTCTGCACCTCCATAATAAAGATACTGCATAACCAGCTGAAATAAAACAGAGGAAGTGTTTATGAAAAGCAATCTAAGACATCAGAGAACAAGAGAGTGCTGTAAAGATTGTAGGCAATACCTGAGTCTCTCCAACACCACCAAGGACTTGTAGATAAAACTGGCTCAAACCTCCTGATTTCAAGTTGTATTTGGTTACTGTCTCTCTATAAACAGTTCAATGTGTCTTTCACACAGACAGTCTAACATCTCAGCTCTCACCAGCCACACTGAATGGACTTTCTGGTGAGCTCCAAACAGTTTGCAGGAAGCTGATTAATTAATTCTGAATTTTCAATGTATTTTCCAGTATCTTCAGTACACTATTGATTCAGGAAAATACAGCCTATATAGGGGTTATTCCCTTAATCCTTCCCTGGCAATGGCACCCCCACCTTCACCTAGCTCTGTGTGGGCATGCATGGATGATGAGAAGGAGTGAGGAGGCTTTGCACTGTAATAGGAGCCAGCTAAATCCCTCTGCAGTGATCTTCCAATAATCCTAAAGTTATAGTAGGCAGCTGGGAATTATTAAGAGCTGATAGGTGGAACTGCCTGAGCTCTGACACTAAAATAAAGGGAAGCATATA
Organism: Phaethornis superciliosus; assembly: GCA_023637945.1. NCBI lineage: Eukaryota > Metazoa > Chordata > Aves > Apodiformes > Trochilidae > Phaethornis > Phaethornis superciliosus. Next base: position 57,072,215 of record JAJQWJ010000001.1, on the reverse strand, counting down.
TAGCACATATATGCTGCAGATACAGAAAGCAAGCTCTATGTTTTCATGGAAAAAAAAATGATTCAACAATACTGCTAAGGAAGGCAATGAACTGTGTCTCTTCCAAGCAGTTTATTAAATACAGAAAGAGCCAACAAGAGAAAAAAGTATCAAGACATGCACTGTTTTGTCTATATAGCCTGTATAAGTGACACACAAACTACTGTATCTAGCCAGCTCTGACATTTCCAATCAACAGCACTCTGCAGCTTAGTGTATGAATGCAGGTGAAGCCCCTGCTCATAAAACCACTTCTCAGACCTACATGTTCCCCACATACATAGGTACTAATTTGGACAGGGCACGTATGATGTTCCTATCACATGTTCCATTCAAATTCAATGTAAGCACTGATTTTACCTGAAAGATGGGGTACTTCACATAGTTGATCTCAATACAAGTGCTATCAGACGAGGGCTTGCTAGACAGCAATGCTTTAAACCTAAATAAAAAGGAGTGAGATGAAATACCAGCCCAATTACCTCTGAAAAAGTATGGCAAAAGAGAAGGACAGCATCAGCTCTTGCAAAAACAGTACACTGAAATGAATGGATTTGTCACTGAAAAGCATCAAGATTTAGACACTGATATAAAATAAAATTCAAACCAAAAGGAATTTCGAATCTCTTTTAGAAGATTTCACTTGGTTTTTCTTCTGTGATTTTATCTGTATTTTTCAAAAGTTTCAAAGTATATGAGAAATTCAGGCACTGTAATGATGCATATCACAAAACAAAAATTAATCCTTTTTTTTAGGAAGACCTACAACATTTAAAAAACACACACCACCTTTTTTGAAGGAGATAAAATTTTGGCCTATGCCCATTATACCATTTAAAAAAAATGTTTTGCAACAAAAAATTCAAACAGCTCCACTAAAACTCTTCTCTACAGGTTTAATACACTTGAGTAAGAATGGGCAGGAGAGAAAATTGGATAGATTGCTGTTCTGTGATTATCAAAACCTGAAATTCAGAGGTAAGTTTCAAGAAAAAGAAACAACCCACATTTTATGTTAGTATTTGCAGATTTATGTGAGACACGTACATATATAGTAATCTATTTCTCAAAACCAGATATTCCCACTTGATCAGAAGGTGAAAATAGGAAAAGCACTGTCAGAAACATCTAACCTTGTACTTCCTCTTTTTGATAATTTATCTGACCTTCTAGCAGTAGTGCAAAATTTCTCAGCAAAGTCTTTGCTTGGCACTAACCTTTTCCATAACACAACTACATCTTGTTAAATAAAATATGGATAATGACTTATTTGCATTTGCTTATGTCAAACTCTATTATGAACAAACATTAGTAGGTTTAAAGTTTGGTAGGTTTAAACTTTGTACCTCTACCAATATGTTCTAAACCAAAATATCCATTTCTTAAATGAAGACAGAGTCAGGTACTGCAGTTGCTTTATGCTGTGGGTTGGCAGCACATGTAACATCAATTCCCACATTTCTCAAACTATCTAAACTTGGAGGCTTGTCCTTGCCACATCTTGAGGCCCAGGTAATTTTGTTTAAGAAGACACTTTGAATTACAAAGCTGTGTAAAAATAAATTTTATGAGCAAGATTAGGGTTGAGTTGAGCTGGGCAACCTATGTCTAGACTTCTGAGCACAGGGAACAAACAGACTCTAAATACTGCCTTTGGATACAGCTTGATACATTTTGTAGTTATATGATTTTATTTTAAAAACATCAAATGCTGTCAATGAATTGGGTGATAGCAACTTGTTTTTCCTGGAGACTGCCTACACTGATGAAAGGCAGGATTCAGCCACTTAGGGGATAAATGATTATTAGATTAAGAGCTGGACGCAGCAACAAGCCCCACGCAAATGTGCCTCAGTGGAATGAAGGCAGATGCATGGCCAGAAGCATGGATCATTTGCTGAGTGAGAATCTAGTGATGGGAGAACTTGTTAAACATCCTGCAGATTAACCAGAAACAAGCTGTTGAGATTTTCTCCTTAAGAAGAACTTGAAGACTGAACCATTAGCCCTCACAGAATCTTAAGAGCAGCAACAAAAACAAAACCACAAAGTCCAATTCTATTTTTGTTAAAAACTAGACATCTCTCTATTTTACCTTGGTGATGCAGTAAACAGCAACACTCTATGAGCATAAAATGGTCTCCCTTCCACCAGAAATGTAACATCTGACATCTCTTTGTTGTTGAGAAAATGAGGATCTAGAATGACAAAAAAAAAAGAAGAAAAAAATCCAAACAGTAACTTTAGTTTGAAAGCAGTCATGAATGTACAGAGGGTTTTCCGGTTTTAAGAAAAGAGGACAATTGTATAAAAGGATATTGTTTTTAATGAGTAAAGCCCATAGAGCTATTTTGGACAGGCAGAGACAGAGCCCGTCCAGACAGCCACGTGGAGTTCAGACTGAGGGAATTCAAAGCTTTGAAGTCTGTGATGACCTTTGCTGAGACAACAGCCCCCTGTCCTCCCTGTGAGGAGCTGGCACAGCCTCCCAGCTCTGCTACCCAAAGCAAACTGCAGCTGAATGGATGCTGGAGGGCCCTAAGCACATTTGTACCCTATTACACCCCTCTCCCTGTGTGGGGAAGTCTTCTTGGCAAGGGTAAGAATATTGCTCGGGTCTTCTGAAAAATGTTCTGGAAAATCACTCAGGTCTTCTCTCGGTCACATTCAAACAACCCAGGTTTCATCAGCAGGGTTGGGAGAGCTTTGCCATCGTGGTATCACCTGCAGCCAGATGCAGTGGTTTGAAATGTGGACAGACTTCTTTGCTCCAGGCCCAGGCTCAGATCAGCAACAGAGACTTTGCAGATTTACAGTCCCAGTCTAACCCTTCTTGTGGGAGTTTCAGGACAGGCTAAGTTTGGGGCCATTTCTTTTTCTAGTTCTTCCTTTGAAACTTGTTCTCTCTGACTTGTTTTTTCTCTGACCTGCCTCCCCCCCATCTCCCAAGCCAGCAACACAAACTTTCCACAGCTCTCCTTGGAGAACCAAGTATCTTCAAGTCCTACTTACCTAGGCGAGAGGTCTGCTTGCGCTTAATTTCAACAAGTTTAGGAATAGGGTAGGGTCCATAGCAATGAGTGAAAATGACAGAGAGCTGCTGGCTGATGACTTCGTTCTACACAAAAGAAAACAAACATGCAATGTAAGCTTAGTATGCAAGGTACAATCAGTATGCAAAGGAGATGTTACCTTGTTCTCAAGAGCTGCCTCTTTTGAAGCTGAAGAATGTGATTGCTAAAGCTTTATTAAAAATCAGAGCTTAGGATTATCAGGATTTGTTAGAAACTGCAATTTTCATTTACTTGATTGCTATATCTCCTGTAGGAATCAATTAGTATGAAAAGTCCTCTCCTTGGAGCAGAGCTCTTCTTTTACTAACAAACTCCATAGCTCCTGTTCCCTCTGTAGAAACAAAGCCCCTTGACAATAGCAATTTCCTTTTATTTGCAGATTTAGTGTACTGGAAAATTACTTTTTGCCATTCTTTAGAAAATGGTCAATGGTCACTTTTTAGAAAACCAGAGCTACAGACAGATTTCATGGCACAGTCTGCATGCATTCTCAAGTGCAACACTCTCACAAATAGGCCCTCCCTTATGGAGTGACTGAAGTATCACAGCCTGCCACTGAACCTCCTCATTCAATCCCAAATATTTCGTTAATGTGCTCGTACACCTCTGGCACTGGCCAGGGCACCAGTGTCCCGAGGAAGCCAACCACGTCTGGTCCACAACCTTACCCATTTCTGCTCAGATTCTGGGGGCAAGGCACCCACAAGATGCTTTCTAAAGCACCTAAGCAACTTGAATATTTGTACTCCTAAGCTGCAAGGATAGTGAAGTGGTCATAGCCAAAAGCAAAGATTTTAAAGCTTTGGCAAATTTTATCCCACACTTTGCTGATAACCAGAGCAGGTCTAGCCAAATTCAGTGATGTCACACAGTCAATTCATGACAACATCTTTTAACTACCTTGTTGGTTGGTGATTCCCTTGCACAGCAGGAAACTGTGAAAAGGTAAAGCACTTAGACATGAGATGGTCCAAGGCCAAGGAAATAAGCAAATGAGGGACAAAAAAATCTTAATATAAAATTTTGAGTAGATGCTACCCTAAAAATATCCCCAGGCTTACAGAGCAGAAATTGAAGCTTTCCTTTTCTCTGAGCACATTCCGGATCAGTTCTACCAGCAGTGCTTCTTAAATCCCCTGAGGGACAAGGAGGAATGACAGAGATCCTGCAGTGACTCCCTTACTGCATCTACTCAAATGGGGTGGGAAAGGGTAGAGCTGTGCTCTCACAGACACACGCTGATGTCAAAGGAAATGACAGGAGCTCGCCCGCAGGCAGGATTTGGCTCCTATTACTACGTCAGATGTAGCATAGAAAGAAATGCTAAGATAGAGAAATACTGATACTAAGAGACACCATTTAGCATGGCACAGGGACCAACCCTTGGAGAGGGGCTCACTGCTGTGGCTCTGAGAAAAGGAGGCAGTCTCACACAGGGAGCATCTCCTCTGTTCAGCACCTTCCAGTCAGAGCTCTGCAAAGCGCTTCACAGAGGTAATGAATCACAGGGTGAAGAGAAAGGAAAGATTTAAGGCCAGATTTAAAGGAGGAAGTGACTCAGCCGCCGGGAGGGCTTGGGGGAAGAGCTCTAGACAGACAAGACAGAAAGAGCAATTGCCTCTCTGCTTGGAAGGGCTGCGCCGAAGCGCTGCGGCCGACTGAGTCAGCCAGGGAGGAGCACGTCCTGGGGGATGCTGATTAGCAGCAGGGCAGCTCCCAGTTGGATCCAGCAGACTCTAAGAAAGTCTGTAAATACAATAGGAGATGTATTCTGTGGTTGAGAGCAGAGAGAAGCTTCTGGAGAGGAGAGGCATAACTGGAAGAGAAATGCTCACCTTTACTTGGAGTGAATAAAAGCAGAGTAACTGCACTGAGGAGGAGAGCCTCTGGTGCCGAATCTGGTGGAGTGCCCAGGTCCTGTCCGTCACTGTGGTTCTAGTGGGTCCTGTGGTTCTAGTGGGTCTGTGAACTCACCCGTTCCAGCCACAGCTGTGCCTGAGCAGTAGCTTTGTGGCAATACATACGCGTCAATAAAGGCAATGCATCTCCTCCTTTCAGGAACGCCTATGGGAACGGGTTGTTGGGAAGTCTGAATATCAACCTTTCAGCACCTTGTGAGAAGCTGAAGGTCTCACGCACAGGTCTGAGCCACAGCACCAGGTACCAGGACATCCAGGTGCATAGACAGCCAGGGAAGAATGGGCCAATACCAGTCATAGAAGTGTGAGAAGGAAATCCCTGCTCGTAAGTCCAACCAACATGATGGATGGGCCACACATGCAGACTGCCCTACACAAGTGATGCACTTCCACCTCCTTGGGCACAACCCCATTATAAAGCCTGCATCCATTGTGCCTGCGGGCACTATCCCCATAATAAAGCTACCTTGACACTGACTGCCCACGAGCTTGTGAAAAACGTGGTGTAAACTAAGATCTTGTTAGCTCAACATGTTCACATAAGACACAGAACCTAAGACACAGAACAGAGAAAAGAGAGTCTAGGATGGATGGATCAAAGAAAGCAGGGCCATCAAACAGGTAGTGCCTCAATACACTGCAGAGCTTCCGAGCTCCAGTGCAGGATACCACTCTCATTTGGCAGAGAGGAGGTTGGAGACCTTTGCCTTCAGTTGATAATATTAAGTACTTAAAACATATGACACTGAAAGACCAAGAAATCTGGTCTGCTAGAAAGCTGAAGGATGAGCTCATTTAGAGTCATTATTAACAGCAGCAAGTTTTGTCCCCAAGACACAGGGAGGGGAGCAAGTGAGCTATTGCAGCAGATCAAGCTTGCCTCCCACACCACTCTGCACACAGCCAAATTTGCAGGTCTTTGGTACTGAATCTGCTCCCCACACAGCCTCTGCTGGCTTTCCAAATAAACCAGGGAGAAAGAGGCAGCACAGACGAGAGAAAAAAAGGATGCTTTTGTTTGAACCTGGATGGCTGGGGAAAAAAATGGCTTTTTAAAGCCAAATCCTGCTCTTGGAGAAGCTGAGCTGCTTGAGTCCGTGAGTTGGGGCACCAGCACTGGCAGACAGGAGGACATGTCCAACCTATTCAGCCTTCCCCCTTGCATGGTGCCCATGCCAGGAAGCTCAGAAGCCACCCTGGTTACCACAATCATCCCAGTTAAAGCACCAAGCTGGGTAATTCTTCCCCATTTATCCTCTCAGCCTACCAGCCGACTGAAAAAACAGCTGTAAGAGCTCACTGCAGCACTTCTGTGTGGCAACACAATGCTGGAGGAGCAAACCCAAGCTTTTTTTCTTGCTCCAGTCTTATGTTGGAAAACATTGTGCCAGGATGTGTGAGGCTGAGCTCTGGAGCAAGGCCAGCTTCCTTTCAGACATGGGCGTTCATTTGTAGTCAAAGGGAGCCGATGCGCATCTACTGCTGTGGGAGTGGGAAAAAAGCTTGGCATAAGATATAATAAAAATATTTACGTAGCCATTGGGTAGTTTACAGTTAGGCAAGAGGGAACAGGGAACAACTGTGAATCTTTTGAGGGAGATGTGCTTCCAACAGAGAGTTGGTCGTTGAGCAAGCAAGTTTGCTTTGTAGATACAAGCGGTCTCCTGACTTAAAAGCATTCTTCAGCAGAGATCTAAAGGAATTCCCCACTCCTGGTGAATGTTCTTGAACTGTGAAGGGGAATTTATAAATTCTTTTGAAGCAAAGATGAGGGGTTTTAAGTTGCTGGAGCAGAGATGATTGATCTGAAAAGAGGTGAAGAGCTGGGTGGGCAATGCAGGGGTATTTTTTCCTTTATATCCATCTGATGAAGGCCTGTGGCAAGACTCAAGAAGGGCTCCTCCAGACACATACAAAGGAGAACTTAAATTCCAGTTTACTCAGTTCAACCTAGCATAGCTATTCTGGGATGTGGTCCTACAAGCAGGACACAGCTGGGAAATACATTGTCAGTTTTCTCCAGTACCTGTGGAAGATAAGTGTCATCTTGGTGGCTATGCTCCAAACTGCCAAGTGGAAAAGTTGGCTCAGATTCAGAAGTTCTCCCCTATTCCCACACCACATCTCTCTGGACTGTTCAGTTGTCCCTAATGGCCTGTAGAAATGTCACCACCTCCAAGTGGCTGCCCTCTACAGTGGTAACAATTAGGCCATTTCTCTTTGCCTCTGAAGTCCCAAGCAGTACTTTGGGTTTTCCTTCTATTGGTGTCACTCTCAACCAGCTCAGCTCCATTAGTGGCATTTTAACCTAAGTTTGCCAGGCTCTCAAATTCCTTTACCACAAATCCTCAAAATCAAAAGCTCACCATGTTAGGCAGAAAAGTAACACATTTACTCTTCTGGTCTTGGTTTCTGCCTGTCAATATACATCTCCCCAGCAAGCAGAGAAACCATGCTACTCAGAGAACAGAGATGCTGCCAAAGGTATCTCTTCTCTCCTTGGTCCCAAGGATTCTGGGATATTTAGCAACACTCTGCTAGATGCAGAGCAGCAGAAGCACTGTTTTGAGTCATCCGTTTCACAAGTGGTCCCCAGAAGTTGCCCCAGCAGTGACAGAGTCTCAGGATACCCTGAGCCCACTGAGGACCATGGGTTCATCCATTAACTTTCTCCCATGACACATTGGGATACTTTTGATTTATTCCTCTGTCTATGCTCCCCTCTTCCCATGATGAACTGATAAAGAGTGAAGTGTTGGAAAAAGGTTTTTGCAAATTCCCAAGCCCTGAACACTCAAACTCTGTAAGACTTTTCTCTACCACATCTCTGAACCTCCTTGCCTAGGTGTTTCCGCTATGGTCCTCTTGAATAATTCACTTTTGCCAGCTGCCTCAAAATTGATTAAATGCCATTTTAGAGGGTCACTCCTAGATGATTGAGCAGCATACACATAAATAATATTAGTCAACAGTTGGAAAGGTAGGGAAGCCCCAGAGGTTGGAGATACAGTTAGAAGCAGTGAACTAAGCAACAAAATGGGTTTTGTTAGTGCCGGGCTCAAGTCCATCCACTGCAAATACAAACAGAAAATAATTAATCACAGGTAAGGCACAAATGAACCCTTCAGTTACCTTCTGGGAAAGCTGCCAAGCCTCCCTTTCAAAAAGCTCTTTATATCACAGCTGTGCATTGTATGTAAAAAGCTCAGATCCCTGGGCACAGTCTAATCCCTGGGTGAGAGCCCAGAAAAGGGCAGGTGTCACATCGACAGCATTTATTTATTGTAAATGAAGAAACAGCTCCTGCCTCTGGCAGGGAAGCATTTTAAAAGACAGACAAAGGGCAGGAAAAAAATCAAACCTGTGTTAGTCTGTGTTACAAAAACACTAGACAGGGTTAACAGTCTGTTACTAACATGCCACTCAGTACCTGGTGTTCAAATCTCACATGAAGAATGCACGATGTACATGTGTGGATAACTTGCGTCCTGGTTACTCTGAACTGTTTAGACACAGAAGCACTACAAATGTCAACAGGCAATGTTAACAGATCACTGCAATTACTTGAGAACAGTGAAAACTGCCTTAAGAAATTATTTTAAAGTCCCAGCCAAAAAATAATCACTGAGCAGAGGCTGGCGTGAGATACTCCATGAAACACCTAAGTGGGCACTGGAGCATCCTAGAATGTCTTCAGGGTTTTTCTTTTAGTGCTGGTTTTGGTGTGTCTGCCTTCTCTGTGGGAAGGCTAAATGCCTAAGTATTTCAGGTGTCAGCCAAAATACTCCATTTTCATGTGTTAATTTTTTGAAGAAAGGTAAAGTATTCAGTAGAGAACAAATATTCTAATTAAGCTTGTCATTATAGTAAAACCTTAACTTTCTGTTGAAAAGCAGTTGAACAAGAAAGTAAAATTTCACCCAGCATCCAGGGGTCTTTTCTGATGCATCTACAGGCAGGAGAAACATGCACAGCACTCTTCCAAGGGAAGGCTTTCCCCTCAGAGCTGAACATGACCCAGTGCTGGCCCACGTGCCACACAGGGGTCACCTCTTCCTTTTGACCTGAGCCCTTCCTGCAGAACAAGGGTAGCCTGGTTCCAGACAGCAAGACAGAGCTTCACTGAAGCCCATCATAAATAATCATTTCAGCCCCATCACGAAGCAAGGGAGAAACATGGGAATTTTCTAGCTCCTTCACTATCCAGTGTCACTTTCTAAGGTCACATGCAGACCTAGGGGGAAAGCTGATGTTTGCTGACCACCGTGCCTGGACTTTGCAGAACAGACACACAAGTTGAGTCTGTTGACATTCTCTGAGGAACCTCTCCTGACATTTGTTTTAGAGAAATTAAATCCAGAAAGACCACAGCAATAAAGGAATAGGCTGCTTATTCCCAGCTTCAGCTTCTGAACATTTTGTTGCAACAGAGTAGGCAGGTGTTTCAGCTTTTCCTGCTGCTTTCTGTTTTTGAAGACATTAAGATTTTTTCAGTAGTTACTGCATCTGTGACAGAGGCTACATGCTTCTGTTTCTGAAAATATATATTAAAAAAAATCCCAAAACTTTACTTTCTAAGAAGTTTTGGATTCTAAGTGGTGAAGTCATTGCTGAAAGAGTACTTTAGCTTTTAAATTATATAGGCCAGGTTTCTCAAGATACTCACAAGCCTGAATACTTTTGAGTTTTAAAAACTGGTAATTGTTTTGAATTATTGTTTGTTCTCAGTAACTGTCGACTCCAGACTGATGGCAGCTTTTCAAACATCTCAGCCTTCATGGAATCATGGAATGGTTTGGGTTGGAGGGGACCTTAAAGATCACCTAGTCCAGACCCTTCTGAATGGGCAGGGATATATTCCACTAGATCACATAGCTCAAAGCCCCATCCAACCCTGCCTTGAACACTTTCAGGGATTGGGGCATCCACAGTTTCTTTGCCAAAAGAGTCTGTGCAACTCTGTGGCTTTCTTCAGCTGCCTATAAGTAGCAATGCAATTTACAATTTGTGAAACTCTGAAGGAATTGCAGATGTCCATGAAACATCTTTGCAAAGCAGTATTCTCCATGTTTCAACAAGTCTAGCTGCATACCTCAACACCTCACCAATGGTCTACATTTAAAAATAAAGTACCTGGTTTCCGACAGCAAGGATGAAGAGAAAGTTGCAGAATGCAACTGGGGAAGGGCAATGAAGATCTTTTCACATGACTTTTCAAGCTGATTCTGGCTTGGACAACACAGTAGGAAGAACACTTGTAGTCCTTAACCATGTTTTCCTGGAGTGAAGCACCTCAGTACTAGGTGGAGCTTCAGACTACACTTCAGCATGTGCATTCAATACACATGCTGATTTTTTGTGATTATTTGGATTTAAAAACAAAAAAACTTGTTCACAAAAACTAGGACAAGGTCAATGTGATCTAAATTTCTGTATTCAGAAAAAGCAATGGATATAACGGGCTCATAATCTCATACTACAAGAGTGCAACTGTGATGGCTCATCTGCATGGATGGAGCTGGGTGACTTTAATGACAGTTCAAGCTCACACTTGATCTCCAGAGTGGAAATCTAAAACCATCTTCTTCCAAGGGCCAGATGTGTTTAACTTCCAAGCCTGCAGTTTTGAGTCTCTCTCTTTTCAGCTTGTAAAAATGTCAAGGTCAAAATGAAACAGCTCCAGGATTATAATAAACAGGGGACAAAGAAGGATCTCACACATTCAGCACGTTATCTTCAAGAGAATCTCCCTGAAAAAACAGAACTGACTTGCAAGCCCACCTCAGACACTGCAAGCCCACAGATTTGGGTGCAACCTCCAGGAAGCTCCTTTAAAAGTCTCTATTTAGGGGGGTCCAATCTCTTGCTTTGTGCCAGCCCTAAAGCACAACCAATCCTCAGACAAATATGGTCCCCTCTGACCAGGGACAGGAGGGAACTCCAGCTCATTCAAAGCAAGAGTCAGCCTCATCTAGAGGCAAAGGAGAGCTTCCAGTGAGAAGTTTAGGGGGTTCCCTAGGTTTCAAAGATCACAACACAGATATACTGACATTCAGGAATTTGACTGCATCTTCCTATCCTTATTCTGTAACAGGTTCTCCAGTGTCATCTTAGCTTTAGAGGACTCAAATCTGCTCTTTGCAGCAGCTAATGTTTAGCTCAGGGCTACTCACTCCCAGAAGTGTCTCTTCAGCTTTCATCTCATGCAGCCCTGTCCAAACCACTTCTCACAGGTTACGTTTGTGTGCTTGTCTGCCAAAGAGATTCAATCCATCCCAAAGTGGCAGCATCTTTCCACCTCATCTGGTAGCCCAAACCCTCCCCCAGCATGTCACTGGCAGGCTTAGTGTCAGAGCTTTCCTGGTTTGAGTTTCTCTAGCTCTTAAGTACCTTAAATCAAACTCCTCATCCTTTCCACTGATGATGCTTCTGCCCAGAATACTTTGTCTCTGGTCTTTGGTTTGATAATGACCCAAGCTCACTGCATGACAGCAGAAACCACAGGAGGAGAGTGAGTGCAGAGCCATTTCTGCATTTTCTCACAGCTCTGCCTTGCCAGCATGGCAATACTGTCACTTCTCCACTCTCCATCCAATTCTCAACGGTGCATCTGATAAAGACATTTAAAGGCATGAAAGGAAATGAAAGTCCTCCATCCCACTGGAAGCCACCAGGAGCTGGGTATCAAACCTTCTTTTCTGCTGTTGGAAGTCTTCCTCCAGGGCTTTAGTGGAGGAGCAAACAACTGATGTGCAATCTATTCACTGTTCTCCCCTGCTTATTTCACAGCTTGAAGAAAGACAATAAAACCAGGGTCTTCGGCTCAGCCAGTTTTGCCTGATTTGTCAGTTTTTGCTGTCATTATGTGTTTCAGCATCAAGACTTCTGCAAATTTTATTTTTCTTTCTATTTCTATTGTCAGTGTCCCAAGACATAAATGGGAATGGAGTGCCACCCTGTCACCCTGCAGCACACCAGCACTAGTGCTGGCTGGTGGCAGAGGACTCAGATCTGGACCCCAGGAACAGACAATTTAAAAAACGTAAGACAAAAGGGATTCCATGTAGTTGATGGTGTTCTTGTAGGTGTTGGTTATTTTTAATTTAATGTTTTAATTTTTGTAGTACCTGGCCTTTTTGCATGGTCTGGGATCACACAATCCTAGAATGGTTTAGGTTGGAAGGGACCTCAAAGATCATCTACTTCCAACTCCCCTGCTATGGGCAGAGACAGCTCTCATTAGACCAGGCTGCTCCAAGCCCCATCCAACTTATCCTTGAACACTTCCAGGGAGGGAGCAGCCACAGCTTCTCTGGGCAACCTGTGCCAGTGTCTCACCATCCTCATAGGGAAGAAAATCTTACTAATGTCTAATCTAAATTTACCCTCTTCCAGTTTAAAGCCATTCCCCCTTGGCCTATCACTACATGCACTTATAAAAAGTCCCTCTCCAGCTTTCCCGTAGGCCCCCTTCAGGTATTAGAAGGCTGCTGTAACTCTTCTCTAGGCTGAACAGCTCCAGCTCTCTCATCCTGTCTACACAGGAGAGGTACTCCAGCCCTCTGACCATCTTCCTGACTCTCCTCTGGACCTGCTCCTATACCCCCAGTATTGGGGACTCCAGAACTGGACCCTGAAAGACTATTTTGTCTAACAGTGGTAAGTAGAAGGAAAAGGTTTTTTTGGTTTTGGAAAGCTTCTCTGGCCAAATTACTCAAATTACAAATTACTGTCTGGCTTACCCAGGTTGTCACAGCTTCTGTGGATAAGACTCTTTTTCTACAAGACACTGAAAATCTGCCTGTTTAATTACCTCAGTTTCCCTGTTCATGTAGGAGAGATAAGATCTCCCTCCCCATCTCAACTCATTAATATTGGTAAATTGTTCTGAGATTAGGGGATAGTTGGAACTATTTATAGGAATGTAAAATGCCATTTCTATTGCAAGTTACCATGCAATTAAAATATAGTGAGCGTCACAATATGTAGCAAATGGGACATTTTGCTTTACATCAGCCAAGAAATGCTAAGTGGCTCGATGAGTCCTAGTTGCTTATTTTATTCTTTTTGCCCTGAAAAAACTCATTAAGGAAATGTACTGGGCCAGAATGTGATGCTTATCAAGAGTTGTAATATCTCTCAAAGTTCCCAGCCCACAGGGAAAAGGATGTCTATGTGAACAAATCAAAGTCCTCTCCCCACAGATCTACAAAATGAAGAGCCTACAATCTGCTGTCAAAATAGAGGGATGTTGCATCCTTCTGTACCTCTTAAAGGAGATTTCCATTCTGTGGGTATATATAAAGAACAGTCTCTGCTCTCAGTCCTTCCAGAGAAGGGGAACAGAAGATCCTTTGAATCTCAGCTTTCCTCAGCTTCCTCCAGTATCTTTTACAGAGTGACTAGGGAGAAGTTTGATTGGCTCATTTTCCTACAAATGAATTTATTTTATTCCTTCCAAATGGTTGCATAGAGTTTGTCCCCATTTCTGTCTAGAAGAGTTTTGTGAGAGGCCATTTGGGCAAGATCACTGCAATATTTCATACCATTTGCAGACAATTTGTAAACCCTAACAGTGTCCCAGAATGATTCATTATTTTTCTACAAATATGAAGCAGTGTATGTGTGTGTGTGTTTGTGAATATGCAAGCTCACGAAGAGTGAAGATAGGCAGTTTCCCTAGGCCCAGAGGCAGGAATAAAGATCAGCCCAGATTCCTTTTTTGTCATGTAGGGTTTATCGTGTTTTTTTTTTAAAGTTGTTTCACTCCTCCACATTTTAGGTTTCATATGAACCCCAATCAGAAGGTAGTACTCTTCCTTGTTTCTGTGTCCCAGAGTGATGAAGACCCAGTATACCATGTCCCAGAGGTATAATCCTATGTAAGTAACTTATTCTAATGATGATCACTGGCTTTGGCTTTAATCACCCAGAGGAACACCAATTAAAGACATCCCTCATCCTGGATTACAAGGCCTAAATTTAATCTCTGTTAAGTTTTCAATATGATTAGTTTTGTATCAGCTTTCAAACCAAACAGCACCTTGCTGGTAACTTCTGGATGAACATACATTAACCCAAGTGAGTTCAGAACAAGGAATCTAAAAATCCTAGGCTCTGGAATTATTTCCTAAAAGCTGTCTCAAATATGCCCTGTAAATTCCCATCCAATACAAAGTAATCCCAAATGGAAGGCTCAAGGGAGTAAAAAAACAGAAAATCTGCCAGAAAAAATGTTCAAGATTTGCTTGGCACTACAGCCCAAACACTCTTTTGCAGCAGGATATAAGAAATAAAACCATATAGGCTTTCTCTAGCTGTACTAAGTCTGAAACTTTTAAAGTATTGAGCACCAGAACCTCTTCCTTTTTCACATTATTTAGGTTATTGCTGCAGGTGCTAAAAATTATTTGCTCCTTTCAGTTACAGGTAGAGTTGAGTGAGAAATGTTTCTTAATTCCCAGTTAACCAATTAAAAGACCATACCAACATGTACTGTGGTGCATGAGAAAAAAAATCCTTTTTATGCTTTCCATCACTGACAGAGCATTCCTTGGGAGTGACAGACTGTCAGGGAGACCAGTAGAAAAAAGACTGTTGGTTATAACAACTTTTAAAAGGAAGTATCAAACCTTCACTATGTAAGACATTTTCCTCTCTTTGCCTGCCCCATCATTATCCCCTTTTCATACACCATGGTACCTCACTCGAAAAGTTGTGTTTCTCTGATTTGTCTGGCTAAGAAAATACCAGCTGAAAGAATAAGTCTGGGAAGGCTACAAGTACAAACACTAGAGCTGATTTTAGAAACATATCCTGTTGTGTGCTTGTAGAACCCATTTTTGCCACAAGTTTAAGAGTCCAAATCCCTCATCAAGGCAAGAGAAAGTCATGTGAGAGGTTAAAGAAATCCAAAGCAAATATGAATGTTAGCTTTGTTGTATGGTCCTGTAAAACAAGATGGATAAAGTTTTTATTTGGTGATCAAAATCTCTTGCCATACTGCAGTGACCCTTTTGACCTTAATTTCTCCACCATGCATCAGTCACTGTTGTCTCTCCAGCTTATTGTTAGCGTCAGTATTAGGCTGTTCTAGCACTGAATGCGATTATCTTGTGTGTTTTAACTCATGCTTCTACAGTGAAAAAACCCAAGAGGCAGATCATACAAATAATTATAATCCTATACGGTCCCAAAAAGGTTTGGGAAAAGCTGTGGAAAAACACCATTGCAAGCTTTGTACCTTATGGAACGGGAATGAGGCTGATGCCCATAAAATGAATGATTTATCCTACCTTGCTGGCTTTCAGTATCTCAAACATCAGAGGCAACCCTTGTGTGATGAGCTCCTCTGTGTACTCTTCTTCCTGAATGGACTTGAATTCCTTCAGCAAGCATTGGATCAGGGGGCGTCGGTGCTGCTGGAAAGACGTGCGCAAGGACTCCAACCACGTGTGCAGCGTCCAGGGAACACCTACGGATGGAGGACAGAACTCATTCCCAGCTTCAAAGAAGGATGCTTCCTTCTGCCTTTTTACCCTTCGTTATGTTAATCTTCATATTTTAAGCAAAAGCTGCCAAATAAGCCTAGAAATCAAATTCCTATTTATCCCCGGTTGAGAAGGACCTAATGCCCAGAGGCTCTCCTCCAAGTGCCTAAGAGAAGACTGTGGTCTCTCTGCTCATCTAGCCTTCAGCTTGTCTGCTGAGACTGCCAATTTGTGGTAATTGCTGTGGTGCTCTGCGATGCAAAAGCCTTTTGGAGACTAGATTTACACTAGCTCATTTGTTTGAATGTGGCCCTGGAGAGCCATTAAATGGTAAAAAAACCCTTATTTTGGTCATTTCCCACCTGGATTCAAACCGCTGGTCTTCAGATTAAAACTTTCTTTAAGCACTACCCCATGTTGCCTCCTGATCACTATCGTTTTCCCTAAACAGCACTGGGCAAGTTAAGCAGATCAGCCTTTCCAAGTAGTTTGTTGTGGCTGAACCACTCTCCAGGAACTTAAAGGGAACTGCTCCCATGCATGGAGCAAGAAAGCACACACAGAGCTAATGTACCTCTGCAGGCATTAGGCTGGAGGTGACCTAGTTTCTGCTTTTGCAGAACAGAGTGGGAGGAAACGCAAGCCTGGCGTTTGGCGACGAGAAGGCTTTTCCTCCCACTTCAGCAAATGTCCAGTGGCTGGAGAGCAGCCCCACTGCTCTCTTCTCCCTCATCATCTGGTGCTTTGCCTGCTGAGCCCAAACACTGAGCTCAAGACCACTGTGTACCCCAACCCATGCTGGATGCCTCCAGAGCTGTAGGGGAGCAGCAGGCAGAGGCATGCTGGGCACCCAGGTCTGTCTCTGAGCACAGATTAGTGGGGGTGGTAAATACACTGCCCAGTCTGATTCCCAGCCACCCTCCACATGAGCAGAAGCAGTCTCCCAGAAGGTTGGTATGATGTTCAAGCCCCGGGGCTGGGACAGTTTGCACATCGAGAAGCCACTTCTGCTCTCTGATGTTCACAAACCTCAAAATACAGATTATTTTTAATAGTGGAGTGTTTTATGGCAGAGTGCAGAAGAGGAGCTGCTGGAGGTGGCCTGCAGGAGGCACGCACTGCCCCAGAGCCTTAGCTAATGCTCTGTCAAGCAGCAGTGAAGATGGCTGCTGGTGAAAACCACACCATCCTGCAGAAAAGTGTCAGTGGCCCCTAAGTGGCAAATGCTGTGGAGACAAAATGGGTTGGAAACCCGCCACTGAGTTTGAGGAAGTTAGAATTTTTTTTTTTAATGTTGAAACAAGAGCCTGTCAAGAGAGACACATTTTTTTACAGCTGTCTCTCCCCAGGAAGAGGAGAGGAGAGGAGAGGAGAGGAGAGGAGAGAGGAGAGGAGAGGAGAGGAGAGGAGAGGAGAGGAGAGGAGAGGAGAGGAGAGGAGAGGAGAGGAGAGGAGAGGAGAGGAGAGGAGAGGAGAGAGGAGAGGAGAGGAGAGGAGAGGAGAGGAGAGGAGAGGAGAGGAGAGGAGAGGAGAGGAGAGGAGAGGAGAGGAGAGGAGAGGAGAGAGGAGAGGAGAGGAGAGGAGAGGAGAGGAGAGGAGAGGAGAGGAGAGGAGAGGAGAGGAGAGGAGAGGAGAGGAGAGGAGAGGAGAGGAGAGGAGAGGAGAGGAGAAGAGAAGAGAAGAGAAGAGAAGAGAAGAGAAGAGAAGAGAAGAGAAGAGAAGAGAAGAGAAGAGAAGAGAAGAGAAGAGAAGAGAAGAGAAGAGAAGAGGAGAGGAGATGGGACTGACCTATGCTCCGTATGTCAATGGTGACATCCACGTAGCCGTGCTCGGCGCTGTGGTACATGGCCTCCTTCAGGGCTTTCAGCTTGGCCTTGCTGTTGCGGCTGGCGCAGAGCGGGGCCGCTGCCGAGTCTGGCAAGTCTGTCCCCTCTGCCAGGATCTCCTCCAAGGACAGAATATCGCTCTTCTCCTTCTCTGGCTGAGCGAGCAGCTTACGGAAGACGTTCCTGTCAACCACAGCATGGCAGTGAGAGTGAGGGGGAGAGAGGGGTGGGCGAGCAGAACCAGCGGCTGGGCTTCCCTTGTGCCCAGGATGCTCGCTGCGACACGGCAACTTGGGACAACTTCTCCAGGAAATCACTCCCAATTAATGGCAGGACCAGCTGAGAGCAGCCCTGAGGTGGTCCCCTCTCCTGCTAGCCCACCTGCACTGCCTGGGCCACGTCTCCAAGATGCTGCTGTTGTGATAGGAACTGTACAGATGCCACACACATGGTGGCATCTCGTGGGAACAAGAGACCCATGAGCTAAACGCCACCCAAGACTATTCCCCATAATCAGGGAAGGCTGAAGTGCCTCTGGGCAAGCTCTCAGGACTTGCACCATGGAGAGAAGGGAGCTGCCTGGAGCTACTGAAAGCATCACCACTCAAATTAACACTCAAAGCAGTCTGGGAAAGCTGAAGCAGCTAAAACATTCAATGAGGCCAGTCAGGGCAGGTTCAAGCACATCTGGGGCTACCCTGCAAAGCCACTGATCCAGCTGGGCCATCAAACAGCAAAGCCCAAACTCATACATGGTAGCCTCAGGTCCACACCAGCGTAACCTCATCGATCTGGAGTAGCTCTTGGTTTCTGCAGCTGTGACAGAAACCAGGCTGGCTCCCATCCCACCTCCCTCATACTCTGAAGTCCTCCCTACACCTGCTTATCCCCCAGCGCGGAGTGGCAGCAGGGCATGGTGTGTCCCCCCCTAAAAAAAAAAACCTGGGGCAGAGAGGGAAGGAGGCAAGAGCGTGCATGAGCAGTGTGCAGGTAGGAACATCAGAGCCAGGGCCTGCGATACGCACAGACAACAGCCAAGCTCCAACACGGGTTGGAGTATTCAGTTCCTGACAGGTCTGCAGGGTGGTTTGCTTAAGCCCCAAGTCCTCTCAGACATGCAGCTCCCCCTCACACCCCCTGGCAGCAAGGCCAGAGCAGTGAACGTGAGGCTCCAAAACCCAAACTCTCCTCTTCATCCCAGGGATCCCTCGCAGGCTGCAGGTGGGCAGCGCTGTGCGAACCCGCCCTGACATGCCATCAGCATGTTGTTGGACTGGAAGCTTGTCTCTAAGCAAACAGACGGTAGGTACTGTCTCTAACCTGTATCTATGTTCCTCTGGATGGCTACAATCAGAAAAGTAGGAACGTGAAGATCATAATACCAAATCAATGGAATTAGACACTGCAGTCATCTCTTGAGTGTTGCAAGATCATGCATGCCAGGTGCTCATTTCCCATTTTTTTACTTTTTTTTTCTTTTTTTTTTTTTTTTAAATTTGCAGCATACATCCAGCATTAAGACACACAGGACTTTACTATAAACACAGATGCAGAAACTCTGTTCAATGACAAGGGTGCAGCAGTACAGACAAAATCCACCCCAAACCTGAGAAAGACGTGAACAAGAAATTCAGAAGGAATGTTTTTTGGCATTCCTTTCTGCTGTCACATCAGCTACCATTTAACAAACATTGCATTGCAACACACCACAAGGAGTCCCCTTCATTGTTTTTTTTTTTTCTATCAGCTATCAAAAAGCGGCTTGTACCACCAACTGGTTAAATTCACATGCTAGCAAAAAGCCTTACTTCTCTGCTCAGTTGGTAGCATGTTCAATCATTCATGCAGAACTTTCACCCATCTGGTCAAACTGGATGCTTAGGCAAAAAATAAGCACTTGAAGGATGCCACTAGACTTGTTACCACTCTACCTGTGTCCATGTGCAGCAGCCTGACTGAAAGAGTTCATGTCACCTTGTGGAGTCATGGAAATGCCATTCCTGTACATTGTTCCTATCATGGGATCAGCTCCTCGCTCCAACAGCAAACTGACCAGTTCAAAATTTCCTGTAAATCAAGAGATACATTTTTACTTCTTTTAAAATGCAGTATTTGCTCTCCTGGACCACAGATTCTAAGTAAAGAATTTATTACAGTGGGAGGAAAAAGTCCTTACCAGCAGCTGCTGCCAACTGTAAAGGAGTTTCAGAGTAATTTTCTTCTCCATGCTCCAAGGAACCTTCTACCTTTGCTCCAGCATCCAGCAACAGCTAGAAAGAAAATGTCACTATTTAGAGCAACTGGGGGTATCAGTTTTCAGAGCTCATGAGCAGTGACAAATGAGAGCCTAATGCTGCCTTTTATTAAACAGATACAATGGAGACAAGAGACATGCAAATTTTGCCCATCTTTTCATAGTGGCAAATTGATTCCTTTTTTCGCTCATTTTACACTGCCAGACACCAGGAGCACTGGTGTCCAACTTCAGAGCCAAAAAAGTGTAACTCGGTGTTTTTGAATGGGAAATGGGGTAAAGTCAGCGTTAGGAAGTAATGCACTGGAGATGGAGGTACCAAAAATTAGCCCAACAAGCATCCTTCCTTCACAGTCTTATAGCAGATCAGCACCTTCCTAAAAGGGATCAGATTCTGGTTGCCTCCATCTTTTGTATAAAGACATGACCAGAAGAAAAGCCACACTTAAGAACCAATGAATTCAAGAGCTGTGATCTCCATCAGGCATGCTTCCATGTAAATATCAACAACGCTGAAAACAAAAGTGGCCAAGCAGAGTGGGATGGAGCTTCTGCTCCACCTCCCTCTTGACCATTTCTGTCTTGAGGCCTTTATATTTTTGGCACTTCATTAAGCATGCCATAGACACAGCTGTATTGAAGAACAAACCTTCTTGACTTTCGAGATGCCAAAGCACAGAACCAGCATACCCCATGCAACACCTCCCTGGGGTAAGGAGAGGGGGTGCTTCTTCCCCTTTGGAGCAGCACAAGGGCTTCTCCTCAACCCAGGCAGTGGTTTTGTGTTTGCTAGAATATTACAGTGTAAGAAAGTGTCATGAATGAATAAACAAACATAGAGAACAAGTGGTCAGGAAGGAGCACAAGGAGTTGTCAGACTTTCTTTGGTGCAACTTTGCTTTAAATTTGTCCTTTTTAAACCTCATATTGGTTAAAGTTTGAATACCATATCCATTATATAATAGGTCTATTATATATATCAGTACACTCTCAAAGAAGCAGAAGTAACCAATATGAGTATGACAAAACTGGTTTGAGGCAGATGTAGTTAGAACTGAAGAGGAGAAACAAAAGAATGAGATGCAGGTAGGGAAATACAATAATACCTGAACTACAGGAATATGTCCATGCAACACAGCAAATGTCAGAGCTGTCCAATGGCGGGTCTCAGGGTGGACGGATGGGTATTTATGAGCAGTACTGACAACCTACAAACAAATTAAAGTTATTTTTTTTTAAAGAGCTATACTATACGTAATAAAATTCAACCTGCCTGAAAGCCAGGCATGTGAGGGAGTAAGTGAAATAGAAAACCTGGGAAAGGTGCTTTATAAAATGATTGGCTTCCTTTTTTTTTCCTGCAAAATTTTTCTCAATATTAAAGCTGTTCATGCTGATTTGACAGCTTGAATAGAGTTCATACCAAATGAAGTCTTTTTACCAACTACTGTAGCTCCATCTAAACCACTGGCCATCAGATACTTTTGCACAAGGTCAAAACATCCACAGCTGGTAACAGCAGCACACATTGGGGAAGCAGGGAGGGATCAGGTTGCTTATACAGCTAAGGACCACTCCCACTGACTTCTCCAGATTGTATATCAACCACCCCATGTCTTGGGATTGTTCCAAACCCAAAGGAATTATTTCTGCATTAATCAGTAGGACTTTTGTCACTGCCATTATGAAAGACACATCACAAGTCTTATGCTGGAGTTCACAGATGTGCTTCCAGGTTCCTCCTCTCCCACAGGAGGAAAAAAGTCAGCTGAGAAGTTACAGGGCAGAGCAGCATTTCAGAGATGTTTTAAGAAAACTCCTTTTTCCTGCTGTCTCCTGCCTGAGCCAAGTTAAAAGAGCAGCATGGTGACAGTTAAAAGAGATGATAACTATATCCTTAGAAAACAAAATGGTATTTTTTACATTTCTCCTTCCATTTTCTATGCCTCAATGCCTGGTGCCTCTAATGGAGACATTGGAGATTAATAACCACTCTTTTCTTCAGTTTCCTTGTCTCAAAGATGGGGGTATTAATATTGATGAGCTTCACAGAGATGGTAAAATCTAATGAATGTTTGCAATCCGAGACTGCACACTCAAATGGAGTGTGACACTAAAATTTAAAATCTTGTTATTTATCTTCAGAGAAGGACTAAAATCAGAGTAAAAAAATGCACCATCTCTCTGTCTCATCAGTCAGCTATGCTTTCTCTACCTTGTCTGAAGTACTTTTATCCATGTGGGGGGGGGGGGGGGCAGTTATTAAACGCATTAGCAGCTCGCATTTACAAAAGTGCCACATTCAGCATTTTGATAGAAGCACATGGCCAGGCCCTCAGTCCCAAGGACAAGAATTAGGGCAAAATCTGAAGAGCCCATGCAGATCCTGCAGCTTGCCAGAACAGTGGATCTAAGCCAGCATCTGGTTGTTATCACCCAGATTTGCCAAAGAGCAAGCCTAAAACGTAATAGTAGAAGTGTAGTGGTGTCTGAGTACAGGCACAAGGCTTCTTTGGGTCTGGGTTTGCTCAGAGGGAAGGGGCTCAAGCAGCTCAAGTCCTGGGGTTTAATGCTGGGGAGCAAGAGCAGTGAAGGGTGAGGATGGGCAGGGTCACGGTTCAGTGAACATACCCAGCTCCTCCTCAAGCATGGATTCTCACCACTGTTTGGGGAAGCCCATGGCAAGCATCAAAGAAAACAAAGTCATTTTAACTCCTTTGCTCCTTTTTGGGGGGTTAGAGTCCTTTCCAGTTGACATGGTACTGGCAAAAGACCTATGGTTAACTGGGCTTTTAAGGCCTCAGCTGAGTTTTACTGAGCAGCTATGGGTGCCATTGACTCCAGAGCAAATTGGAATTTCTCAGCACATCTGTAAATGAGTCCATTTTTGCTAAAGATGGGCAATCAAAAAGGGAGGCACCCAGCATTTGAGGCTACTTTTAGAAACATATATATATATAACTGATTCACAAAGTGAAAGGGAGAAAATGATGCAGGCACCTGACAGAGTATTTATTTTTGTTCATGGTTGATTTGCCTTTTTTTTTTTTCTGTAATTGCCCAATTTGCACAGTTGGTTGTGTTATGCACAAATCATCTCATAATTGCACACTATAATTATTCACAGTTCTTGTCCCAAAGTGTTTTGATTTTATTTTAGAGCAAACACTCTACATAAATGAATCAGGGAGGTTCACGTTCCTCAGTGGAGCTGTTCTCTCAGATGTCAGCAGTTTCAGATAGACAAAACTGCTTAAATTTGGATGTAGTTCAAGTCTGGAAGATTACTGGAGCAACTAGGAGAACTACTCCTAATGAAAACTAGTTCTAGGAACCAAATAATGCCAAGTCACCTCTGAGCCACAGACAGGGTCAAAGGAAAGATCTTTCTCCAGGCCCATCCAGTCTTAGGTCTGTCTATTGAGAGTGCTAACATGGGTTGGAGTATTCAATTACTGACAGGTCTTCAGGGTGGTTTGCTTGAATTTGGAAAGGGAAGAGGTGAGAGTGGAACTGAAATCATCAGCTGATTTCACCTGAGCCATGGAACAGCAATCAGATAGTAATGACTATCAGTCATTACAGGTGACATCCATTTCTACTTTTAAATTAGATTTTTTAGAAGTGCAAAATGTCTGGCTGAAAGCAGTGACTACAATTTATCAGCTCGCTCAAGTCCAAACAGAACAGATGGAACACAGATAAGTGAAGCAGACAGCTTAATTTACTCATGACCTCAACAAATTGAAACTGGAATAATGAACAAATAATTCTTTCACAGATCTTCAAATGTCTCTTTAAAAATGTACATACCTGTATTGCTCAGAGTCGGACCACAATCTGCTTGGTGGACAGATTGTGTGAGTTTGTGATGTGCTTTCATCAAAGAGATGTTTATATTCTGGAAGCTTCAAGCTCCTCATGCAAGTTTTTAGCCCAAGGCACTTTGTAAAACAAAACAGCGGAACTTCCATTGCATTTCCGTTCTGGGGATGCTTAGCTGGAACATCCCAATGCATAGAAAGGCTCGAGCCAATTTGGAAGGTTATCAGACAGAAATTTCTTTTACCCTCTTAATTTTAACTCAGCTGAGATTCAGGGAGTCCTTGCAATATCATTAGAGCTGTGCTCCCTTCTAGTACTAATGCCTCTATTCACTTGCAGCGTGCAAACACAACTAAATCAGTATTACCTGTGAGGCAAGTCCAATGACCTGGCCCCAGTGCAGTGAATCCCAGTGGTAACCTAATGCAGTTTGATTTCACTATTCATTTCAAGTGGTGCTGTCCAGAATAAGACAAATCTATTTTCTTTTTAATTCTTGGCATTTTCCTTCCACTGCAGTTTCAGGGGGTAGGTTAAGATGTAAACAATTAACAGAAAAAAGATACAACCAACAAAAAGTCCTCACCTCAGCATTCAGATCTGCTCCAGCATCTAGTAGCATCTGCACCATAGCCTCATCACCCCTGACACAAGCATACATCAGTGGAGTCATGCCCTAGTCATTTTTTGGAGTTAAAAAACAAAGGAATTGACAAATTTAACACAGAACTATCTTTGATTTTTTATAAAACCATTATTAAAGCATGTATCATCAAGACTAACAGTATGTATCTAATAAAAGCCATTATCTCTGTAACAGACATGCCCCTAAGACTAGCAAAAGCCAACTATTTTTGTAAAATCTCCATTTTCGTTGCCATTTGTTTTGACTTTTTTTTTTTCATATTGTCCTCAGCATGATGAGTGAAACTAGGCTTGTCAGCCTCACCTCCATCTTCATATACTAAACTGAGCATCTTTGCCTTTGGGCCCTCAGTATAGAAATGTTTTTATGAAAACAACCATATTTCACTGGCATTTTAAAAAGACAATAACTCTCTTCAGTTTTCCATTACTGCAGTTTCATAAAATGTAACTTTTTCATTACTGCAAGAGTCTTAACAAACATCCCAAACTCCTCTTATGGTAGCTTAGAATTGGTGGGCACAGCTTTTTCAATGTGAATACTGTGATGGGCTGGACATGTTAAGGCTTTATATAGTACTCTCTGGCAAACAAGGACTTAATTTTAAATGAAATGTCAGACAACATTGGTGCAAGTTGCTGGGTCTAGGAAAACATGGCCTTGTTTGAAAGAAAAGTAGATTAAAGTTCATTACAGAACCACCACAATGCAATTCATATTAATCTGAAATACCTACTGTGGCTGATCACCATTACCCTTAAGATAAGTATTACTGTGACTGTGGGTAATGAGTTCAGATGGAACCATGAAAAAATCATTAAATCTTCAGTAAATTACAACAGAAAAAGCTGCTTATTAACTACAGTAGGGGGTATTGATCAACAGCCACAAGTTGTTTTGCAGTAAACCTACTGCAGCATGCATCTACCTCTGATCCATGTTTATAGCCTACCTCGAGGTCCCCTGGTAAATTTGCTGTCAGATGACAGCCAGTTTGCTGATTAACAGCCAGTTTGCTGAGTGCTGCCACAAAGTGAAATTATTTTCAGAGAAACTGAAGTGCCCAGCATGGCCAGACACAGCTATGACACTGCTCTTCCTAGCAAGAGCCCAGCACCAGTATTTTTTGCTGAACTACCTCATTTTTCCTGTTTGCATGCAGAGCTTAAAGGTAATGAGTGCTTCTTGAAAGGGCTTCTTGTAGAGAAAATATAAATTTAAAATATAAAGGTTTGTTGCAGTAAGATACCTGAAGCCTCCTTGAAACACATTGAGAATTTTAATGGGATCAAACCTACAGTGTTCTTATGGAGATACAGAGTAAGGGAATAGGCATTTTGGGCGTCATGCCATTAGTAAGACAAAACAAGTTCATCCCAGGCAAAAAGAGTTCTTGGGTGACTTGAAGTTACTTGCAAAGATAATTTGAAACTACAGTCCATTTCCTTTGGCAGTCAATAAACACTACAGGAACAAACAGAACCATGAGAATTTTTTAAAAAAAATGTGTTTGGTCCTTGAAACACGGGGATAGGATGGCAGCTTAAAATTAAATACATGTTCCTTGAACTATTTCAATTTCTGTAGGTGGCATCATTCAATAATTAAATCAAATGTTTTGCAGAAGGGAACTAACCAGATCTGAATGAAAGACTTGGAAAGCCCTGTCCTAGGGTTTCCCACTGCAAGGCACAGCACATGGGCAGCCACAGCAAAGAACCCCACAGCAATGCTTGGAGCAAAGGGTCTGCCTGGGACCACATTTTGGCCCTGCTGAAGCTGAAGAACTTATCACTGACTAAAACAGGCCCAGAATGTCATGCTGCAGTATCAGAGCTTTAAGGAGGTTTCTAACCACCCCTTGCCCTGTGCCCCTGCAGCTTTAACCTCTCCTGGTCTCCCAGCCTTGCCCTGCAGCATCGTTCAGCCCCTCTCTTTGCTTGTGGGAGGAATGGATTTTTAATAAGCCCATTATTAGTGTATGACACACAAAGAGGAACATGGTAACAACATGTACGATCAACACGAAGGGCATTCAGCCTTTGGCAAAATAAAAACCATCTCTCCTTCAGCCTTGTATTACTTATGGCTCTGTCCTGCAAGATGTGGGATGTTTTATTCAGCAAAGCATTTAAGCACACACTTAACTTTCACTGAAATAGGAATGTGTTCAGAGTTAGGCATATGATTAGGTACTTTGATGAATCAAGCCAGAATGTTCCCAGGTTTCTGCCTGGAGGACAGAAGAAATATGCTGTGAAAAGTTTCCAGGTTCAGACTAACTTAAAATAATAATAATGATGTATCATGTATGAACTTCGGAATGAGCTCTCCAATACAATCTTTTTGGGGAGGTGTACAGCTCTCTTCTGAAGCTCTTCTCAATATTGACTCAGACTGAACCTAATGACAGCAACGTAATTCCCATTCCCAGAGCAGCTTTCATCTCAGAGGACCTAAACCCATTTACAACCCATTTTCTGTCCCAAATGCTGCTTCAGGGACAGCAGCCACCTGCCTCCTGGCAATAGGGATGTCACAGTTCTGGGAACATGCAGTGACACTTTCATCAGCGGCACCAGAAAATTCAGGAGACTCTGTTTCAAAGGGAAACAGTAATACCCATGGCCATCATTTCCCTCTGGGAACAGGGAATGACCTTGGTGAGCATCACAGTCCTACAGACTGCTGTCAGTAGGCAGAGAGGCAGTGTTATCCCCAGACATAACCACCAGCCTCCTGAAGATGTAACTCCAGGGAAACTCAGGCTCCTCAATTGGTGGATGTTGGCCACAATGACTAACAGAGTGGTAATAGTGCAGAAATACTTTTACATCTGTAAGGTCAGTTCTAACTGGACTCAACTAAAGACTTCAGTGATGAACCATTTCCTGTTGGGGTTTGGTAGTGTACATGACGTGCATTGCAAACCTCAGGATAGTGTTCAGTGAAAGAATGTTCACCTCACAAAGCCCTGCCCCACACCACTCTTCATGGCACTGGAGCAGTTTTAAGTATTCAGATCAATGCTAAGCTCTCTTGGAATCTCCTTCCGGCTTCAGCTGACTCAGTTCCCTGTTAAGAAGACTGAAGGGGACACATTTATCCTTGTGCTGAGTTACCTCAGTGCCAACAAATCAGTACAACTCGAAAAGACCAAACTTAGCATGGATGTTCCCCTGGTGGTGCTTTAACTCAAGGCAATATAATGCAACAGAAGCACCAAGGTTCCACCTATGTTTAGCTCCAAGCTGGGGCTTGTGTTTTGCGATAAACAGGCATAATTCTCACATTTCACAGTTGCTTCATTACATTTCTCTCATTACCTGTTCACTCATGCTGTTAATCCCATCTGGCCCCAGCAAGGATATGGCTTGTTTAACCAGATCCGTTCGGCCACAGTTGAGCATCCGGAAACCCAGGTCCTGCTTGAACTTTGCTTCAGTGGCAACTGCATCCAGTTTCCGAGATGCACAAAAGCAGTCGTCAATTCTGTGGATGTGAGAAATAAACTCCATCAGAGGACAATCAGGACAGACCTCACTGTCCCTAGGAAAATGATATTTTGCCCCATTTTTGAAGGCCATGCACATACCCATCCTCCTTTGACCTGTATGTTTCAAGGGAAGTGCTGAATGGGAAATGTTAACGCAAACTAATGGAGATTGCCCTCGGTCTATCTTTCATGGGATGCGTTCAGCATTTTATAAAAAAAACATGCAAAAAACCATGGCTTTCATTTGATTTTTTTTCATTGCTTAAGCAATGCACAGCACATTCTCAACCCAAGTTGTATCTCTGCATGGTAAGGTGCAGTCCCCTTGCTCTCTGAAAGGTTGCAGTGGCTTCAGTAAACTTTGAATTTACATCAAAAGTATGTACAACCAGTAATAATGCAAAAAAAAAAAAAAAAAAAAAAAAAAAGTATCACTCCAAATGCCTTTAAAAATCTTACCAGCTCAGCCCCAGTAATATCCTTCTTTGGACCAGGAAGTGAATGTTACAGAATCACAGACGCGCTAGGCTGGAAGTGACCTACACATATATACATTACCTGGAGAAGGTAATCTTTCCAAGTAATCATGGCAAAAAAATGACAAATCCCTTCTGGCTGTGCATGACAGATGAGATGTCCTTCTTATAAGGTCTTATTCAAAAGATCCCCAAACTGTAAACTGCTCAAGATATCAATTTCAAATGGAAGAAGAGCTAGGAGTTATTTAGCCAGAATGTGAATTTACAGGGCCAGAGAGAGCCAGGCAGTTCTGATCTGCTGTTTATCCAACTCAGTTTGATCTTATGAAAAGAAAGATATGCTGTTCTTTCATGCT
Source organism: Phaethornis superciliosus (assembly GCA_023637945.1). NCBI lineage: Eukaryota > Metazoa > Chordata > Aves > Apodiformes > Trochilidae > Phaethornis > Phaethornis superciliosus. The sequence continues at coordinate 57,043,811 of JAJQWJ010000001.1, read as the reverse complement.
GAGGAATGTCTGGGGCAGAAGGTGGTGTCCAAATCCACAGTGATGTTGGTGTGAACTTGGATAAAGGGCTGTTGGAGAAACAACACTTTCATTCTCCAAAAATGCTAGGTCAGAAAAATGAGGAGCTACTTATGAATGAAAAATAAAATACAGACCAAAAGTGGAAGTCATATATCAAATATTTGATTCTATTTCATATGTTAAAAAATGCAGCAAGCCAAAAGAAAAATATAAACAAAACAAGATTGTCATTTAAATTTCATCTTTAAAGTGCTTTATCAGAGCTTTATAAAATACGAAACATTGCTTAATATTTAACAGCAGTATGCAATGAACATGTTGTTGATATAGAAGCAGTGGCATGTACTAATAGCTTCGTCTCTTCCTTTTTCATTAGAGGAAGGACAGTGAGATGGAAAATACCATGTATTTTGATCAAAGTTTCTGCAGGACTTAGTATTGAAACAGGCATCAGAGCTGAAGCTTGCTCTCTGCCGTGCTGGGCCACGACTAGATAGGAAGACAACAGATATTTTGTTGATGTTCATTCTAATGACCAGTTTGGGGTTTAACTGCTAAAACGTTTATGTTCTAAGAATGCAAACAAGGTAAGCCTGGAGTATTATCACTCAGGGAAACAAAGATGACACTTCATCTCAACAGTATGCTGCAAGACACATAATAGGTAACACTCGGTCACAATAAATACACTATGATAGCAATAACAGATTCTGGACCAGTAATATGCCTACAAAAGAGGAAGAAAGCAATGCATAGCAAGACCAGGCTTTCTGCAGTAGTTTCTAAGCAAGTCTAAGGAAAAAACAAACCCAGCACAAATATGCAGGGCTCAGCTCAATGACACTGAGATCCACGGAAGCAATTGCAGCTTAACACATTCACACTGTATGGCACATTTCTGACACAAGAGCTACAGCTATGTTTGGTACTTGTTAGCCCCACAGCATGAGATGCTACAGATCATCTGTGCCCTCCTTTAACATACAGCATAGATAAAGTAAGCTCAGAATTTAGGTGCTGGGGGTTTTGGATCTCCCAGCTGCAGCTGGCCATTTCCAGATGACTCTGGGCTGAAATTGAGGTGGTTCCTCAGCAAAGTGCAGCTATGGAAAGATCTAGATGGCCTCTGAGGACTGCAGAGGTGTCTGCCATTATGAATCACTGCCTGTGTTAAGCCACTGTGCCTCATCATTTGTACTGAGGTATGTAACATAAACTCTGAATAAAATGGGTCAAATTCAGCACTGGCAGAAACAGAACTTCACTGACGTCAGCCCAGCTCAGTGTATGTGAAGCTCTAGCTGATGATCTCTGCTTTAAAACAAAACAAAACAAAACAAAATAGATTCTGACCTGGGTTGCACACCCACACAAGAGAGGAATGAGGAACAAGGACCTATGTCACCCATCCTGTATGGGCTGCCCACATCTCTTCTCTGTCATGGGTTCAGAAATTACTTTTCCAGAAGTAACTCCTCCATGAATTGGCTCTGGTCCTCTAAAAGCTCATCAGTTCACCTGCATAACAACCAAGAAAGGCTGTTATGCTAATTACTGCTCAAATTGGTTATGGGCAAATTATCACTCCTTAATAAGCATGGGGCAGATAAGGATCTTGGTCCAGGTACTCTGGGATGCCCCAGCTGCACAAACACTGCAACAATAACATGGATGAAGAGGAGTGCAGAGACTGCATGGCTGCAAGGACACCTGCACAGGCAAAATGTGACCTAGATCAAGTACCACAAAGAAAGAAACCACAACTTAGCATCACTACCAGTGGCCCACTGTCTTTTTATCTCCCAAAAAGGACCCACCATGAGTGAATTACAGCCCTGATTCATTGGACATAGCAAAGGAAACTATATTGCAAAATTTGACATAGATCATTGCTGGTGCCACCACTGTCATATGTTGACTAATAAAATGGATAGTGATCAAACTGAGTTTAATAAAAAAGAGCATGACACAATGGAAAGAGAAGGGGATGCTTCAGAGGAGAAAGTCTAGCAATGTCTCAAAAAGCCAGGGAGATGAAGGAGTTAAGGAAAAGGAGATTTAACATGTACAGATAAAAAGCAATGAAGAGACAAATCAAAATCATCAGGAACTACAAGTACAAAACAGAACACAGCATCCCTTTTAACACTAGAGAAAGCCAACTGAGAAGACAGTACAGCAGACAGACTGTGCAGTCTCATTTCAAACTGAAAACTGAAAAAAAACCCCCAACCCCTCAAAAAACCCAAACAAATCAAAAGCAGCAACCCAAATTCATCAAAAATCAACACTTAGCCAACACAGCACTGCATTTGCTTCCACATCCCCTTTCATACTATCCACTGCATAATGTTGATTCCAACAGGAGCAGAGGGTCTCTGCTCCATATTACACTCTATAAGAGGATGCTGTTCCATCGCAGGAATCAGCATGAATCACAATCACTAAAGGATGCAAGATAAAAAACGAAGAAGGGAAGAGGCACCCAGGCTTGATTCACTCAAGACTTCTTAACTTTTGTACTGCAATAAATACCCTGATGAGCTATGAAGTCGTGGGAAAGAAATGAGAAAAAGTTTGAAAAATAAGGTTGACAAGGAATGGTTAAGTTATCTAAATATACAGAGTTGCTTTTTAGTCTTGAAACTGTGCCTGCAAAGCAAGGGAAGCCAGTGTAAGAGCAAACAGAGCTGGAAACCTCCTCAGCTGCAGTCAGTTCACGGCCCTTCTGTCTTTGTGATGGGTCCAAGTACACAGGAAGCTGACACTGGGCTGACAGTAGGATGACCCCTCCAAGGCCACCTTGGTTTGTTGCCAGATTCTGCTTGCTGCCAGTGCTCACACAGGTTGTCCTTTCCCAAAGACACCACCCTGCAGAAAAGGCACTTTTTCATCAAAGGGGCAGGAAAGGTTGACAGCAGGAGAAGACCATGGAGGGAAAATGCTCTTCTCCTCCTCTCCCTGGGATGTCTCAGGATGACAGGACATCACCTCCCAGGATAATAGCTGGGTCCAGTGAACTTTTAGATCCCTCAGAAGTGATACACAGGCAAAGAAAGGACTGACCAGCATCCTTTGAGAGTGATAACCTCTTTCAGAAGACTGAGCTCTTTCTGGATTCCCATATTTAGCCACCTGTGGGGCTGGGCAGGCTCTTTGAAACCACCACCACTCTGCATGTGCTCCCCAGAACTGAGGGGCAATATGCTTGGATTCAGATTGAAGAAGACAAGACTCTGGGACGACCTTAAGTCGTCGTCCGGTGTCTGAAGAGAACCTACAGGAAGATTGGAAAGAGACTTTTCCTAAGGGTGTCCAGCAACAGAACAAGGGGAAATGGTTTTAAACTGAAGAACTTATTTAGACTGGATATTAGGAAGAAGTTCTTCAATACGAGGGTGGTGAGATTCTGGAACAGATTGCCCAGAGAAGCCGTGGATGCCCCCTCCCTGGAAGTGTTCAAGGCCAGGCTGGATGAGGCCTTGAGCAACCTTGTCTAGATGAGAGGAATCCCTGCTCTTGGCAGGGAAGTTGGAGCAGATGATCTCTAAGGTCCCTTCCAACCTAAGCCATTCTATGATTCAATGAATTATTAATATACACTGATCATAGCCCTTGTGCTCAACAGCAAATCTACCTTTCTAATTAAGAGGTTCAATCACACAACCTAACTGGTCCCTCACTACCTTGAATCCAGTACACAGTTGTCTTTATAATTAAAAGGAAAATTAGAAACAGTTGAAATAGTCTCGATTTTATATTTGTAGCAAAGATGTGATCACATTTTTTAACTTACAATGCAATGCAATTTTCTCCAAGTCCTCTTAATTCCTCACAGATATTGCTTCTACAGCAGTTATCTTCAAGATCATTACAGTGCTGCCACTGCACATAATTAACTTTACTGTGACTTTATATGGGCACTGCCATGGTAACATTAATTATTTGAAAATGGTCACTGTCAAATGCTGCCTGGTGACCATGACACTCTATCACACTCCAAAATACTCAGACCTTTAGGTTTGAGTCAAAAGAGTCAAAGGTAATCTTTATTTATAATGTGTCCTACCAGTACAGCAAATTATTTTTATCTTTTTCCAAAATCACATTATGAAAACGTAACACAGCACTTCCAAAACAATAGCTTAAAGGCAAGTATTTTTTTAAGTTTTCACTCAGACTGGCTAAGATAGGGTCTGTGCAAATCTTTAATAAGTTACTCATGGACTGAATACATTTGGGAAAAGGGATGATTCAGTGGCAAAGTGTTTCCATTGTAACTGGTAGACACAGCAGCTCTCTTATGACATAGCTTTTTAATTATTTGTTCTTTGGGAGGGGATTATTGATTTAGTCAATAGTGGACAATTTAAAAAAAAAAAAAAGCTGCACTCTATAAATGTTAACAAAAAAAAAGTAAGAACATCTTAATCATGTTTGAAGCTTAATGTGTTGGCATAGCATGCTAGTAGTTCATTTAAAAGAAATGGAGCAGAGATTGTGAGGAGCAGCAGGACAAACATTCCCCTCTGCCAAAATGAACAGATCACCATCCTGATAGTCAAGCACCAAAAGCTTTTTTGTCTGCCTGGGTCTCAACTAGCTGCCCTTTTTAATTAAAAGAATGATAACCTATTAATTAAGTCCATTTTTTAGCTCTGTGGAGTTTATTCAGTCTGTCTCTGTCCTAAATATGAATAAGATCTGGAGTCAAAAAATTACAGTGCAGCTGCATAGTCTGGAAGGAGTCATATTTTAGCCAGCAATATATATGCATTTGCAATGCTGAATTTCTTGGGGTCAGGGATCACAGTTTTGATCTGGGTATGCACAGCCCATGGCACAACAGGGTCCTGTTCCTTGCCTGGGGCTCTTCAGTGAGATGACAGACACAAACAGCAAACAGCAGGAGCAGAAACTTGATTTAAATGTGTGCACATTCTGTATTCCAGTGTGGTGTTTTAAAAGGGAATACAACACTGATGTTACTAGGACTGCAACGTAAATACTATATTGCGACAATTATTTGCATTTTCAGTTTTGGAGAGAGGTAAACATCGATCAAAGCAGTGAAGCACAGTACGTTTTAACACAGACATAAAACATCTCCATTTACTTTAATCAGGGGCCAAATTAAAAGAAAAAAAATTAAAATACTCTGGATAGCCAAACTCTTATTCTCATTATAGGCCTGGGACTAAATTGGTTACAGATACTGGAAAATACATTTAAAAAGTGACGTGACTATCGAATCAAGACCCAAGCCTGTATTTCAAAACACTTTTAATACTGCAGTCCCACATATGTTGGCCAGGAACCATGTTCAAAATTGAATCTGAGTTCAGATTTTGAACAAGATCAATATATTACAGGAGAATCTGAGTATACATTAATCTTTCAAAATAAACGGGTAGCATGAGTCTTCACTAATGAGTGAAAGACAGTATGTTATGTGCATCCTCATTATTGTATTCAGGAATGTAAATAGAGAGAAAGTATATGAACAACTGATAAACTTGCTTGCTATGGAAAGAAACCAAGAAGGCTGGATCTTAAAGCCACTAAAAATACAAGTGTGATCTGCCCTAAAAGAGGAGAACACGGGGACAAGGCCTTTTCTTTCAATGACTTCTTTGTTATTGTCATCTTCAAGCAGCTGGTTGGCAGGAGAGCTTGAGATTCACCTCAGGAAACTCATGCTCTACCTTTTAAGTAATAAAATCTCCTTCACACACTGGCACCATCTGCCCCAAGGGACTCCTGGATTTTGTCAAGTAGCCTGTTTGCTGCTGCTTGCTGGTCTGGCATTTCTGTGTCTAATTACAGAAATAGTCCTGGCTGGTCTTAAAAGATTAGTGAAAATTTGTGGGAAGAAGGACATCCAAGGAGACAGGCAAACACCAAGAATCCCTACTGAAAAGCAGCTATACCTAATGAAAGAGTAGAATGTTACAGCAATTTTATATTGTCTCTCCTGCTCCAGAAACTCAGCCCTTTACCCAGCACATTTGAAAAGAGCAAAGAGCAATGGAAATGTTTTTCTGCCTTCAAAACTATATTTACTAAAGTCTATTTATATTTTCATGCTCTAGTACAAGCACTGTATTTCCATAAATAAAACATTAAATGCAACTCTTCCTCTTTCACTTTCAAGTTAGAATTGTGTGTATGTGGTGTAGTATCAAGATGTCAAGGCAAATGGCATAGTCTGCTCTGCAGCAACAAAATAGAACACTTTTCCTTTATGTTGCTGTATTCTTTCCTTTCCAGAAGGAATGAGGCAAGGCCAGAATGAGCCAAGGATGATCCCATGTTAAGTGAGTTCCTTGAGTCCGGTAATCCCCTTTTGCAAGAGTCATCATCAAGGGGGAGACAGAAAAGGTAGACTTAGGTATTCTGAGACCAAGGATAATTGGAAATAAAGACTAATTTTCAATTAAAGACAGGTTTTTGAAAGCACTCAAGACATTTCATTTGCCCAGAAACCTTTCTGGATCAAAGCTGTACATGCAACTCAGAGCCCTGGGCCAGGCTGTGATGGGACAGTGGCTGCAAGAGCATATGGGTCTGGAGGGTTAATAAAGACTGTCCCTTCCTGCAGCAGAGCTTGGATTCATCTACATGTTCAGTTTGAACTTACTCATGACCTGTTAATATCCATATATTTCTGTGTCTATGTTGCCCTTTTACCAGAGTGTATTTTTCCAGGTGTTTATACTTGATGTATTTCTAGAGAAGAATCACATGCTCCATCAGCATTGACTTCACTCAGCTGAATGAGCCCCTTCCTTCTAGCCTTCCTCCATGAGAACTTTTTGTCAAAACTCAAATCATCCCAGCCTGTTTCTCTGTACCTGCTCCAATGTGAATATTTTCTTGACCCGGACACAGGACTTGGAATTACACATCACTTCCTGCCACTTCCAAGTACAGAAACCCTAATATTTTCCTGCTTCTACTGGAAATATCTTTCCCAATACATTCTCAAAATATTTTCGCTTTTTTTCATGGCTAAGGAACAAGATACTTTTGTAGTTCACAATAATTCTGAGATTAAATACTGCACTACAGTCTTTACCACCACCTTTCCAATATTCAGCTCCCAATACAGTATATATTACACTGCACGTAGCTTATATATGTTAAATGTATATTGCAGTACGTATTTTTTGTAATTAATCTCCATGTTTCCATTTGTGGAAAACTGCACTTCATCCTATTTCTTTTGTCCCAGCCCTCAATGTCATCCACTTCTTCCTGGATGATGTCCCAAACTTCTTCTGTCAGGACAATGCCTCAGCATCGTGGCTAATTTTGATGTCATGAGCACACTGCTCAGATTTGTGCCAAAGCCCTTTTTGAAAATTTAAAAAGGCCAGTTGTTAAGATGGAGAGCTGAAGATTTCTGCTTGCAGTCCACTGCCTCCAACCCAACCCTTGCCATCTCTCTCAAAACCAGCCCCATATCACTTTCCAGTTCCCTTACTAATTCCTATCTTTTCCATCTTAAGTAATAGCACTGTGCATGGACTGCATCAAAATACTTCACTCAAGTCTAGGTATGAAATCTACTGAATTTACTCTGGGCAGAAAATCAGTAATCTTATAAAAAAATTATTAGATTAGTCTGGCAAGATCTATCTTTAGAAGATGTGTGTCACATTCTATCTCATTTTTCCCATAACAACAAGACTTTAATCAGTTTTCACTTGAAAAAATACTCAACAGCCTTGCATTAACTGTGCCTGCACTAACAGTCTGGAATTTTCATCAGATCATTTTTCATCCCTTTCAAAATGCTAGGCACTACTCCTAATATTCCTTAAAGTTATGGCATCACTCTGGGCTTTGTTAAAAATATTTTCCTCTGACCCTCTGATTTTGTGAGGCAGCTCTTTCCCATCATTGGGAGAGAGGTTATCTGGTCACCCCTATTTGAGTGCATTAATGCATAATTTGCTCTCCTTTTGCTTGCTGTTTTCCCATTTTCATAACCTTGTTCCTTTTATTTTTGTTTTTCTTTATCACTTGAATTCTTGGGTGAAGGCCCCTGATGCACACCTCTCACAGCTGCCTCTTCAAGGCCAGCATACCTGTTTCACTTCTGCATCAGGAAAAAAAGAGTCAAATGTGCATGTGGTCAGAAGCAGAGATAGGACCCAGACTCACAGACAGTCACAAAAGAAAAGGGATATTTGCTGCTGAGTTCCCCACAGGGAACCTGGAAATGCTGGTGAAGTGTACATGCAAGCAATTGGAGGGGATCAACATGGAGCTCCATCTGTTGTATCAGATTCTGCTCTCACCAGCTCTGCTCCCATCAACAGCAATGCTGAGACCTCCAACTAAATTTGTCTGGAACAGAAAGGGGGTCTCTGTGACCACATCAGCGTGGTTGGTGTGCAAACCCTGCTGCGTAGCTCTGTCCTCCAGCATTCCCAAAACTGCAGGAAGGGACTGTGATGTTTATCATGGGCTCTCCGGACTCCCCTCTCTCTGGGCCTGAGGGGTTTCCAAGAGCTGCATGTCAATATGAGACAGGGCAAGAAGACAGACCCCTGTGAGGCTACCTGTGAGGAACCTGAGAGTAAAAATACCATTTCCTATCACGGCCCTTTGAGTATAGTTACCAAAAAGGACTTCAGCCCTCTTGATAAAATTGTCCTGGGTTCCTCCTGCCACAGTGTGGCACCTGCCTCTCATGTATGGCTGTGGTGGATAGTAATGAAGGCCACAAGGAGCCACATTGCTTCTCCACAGTACAAGAGAAAGGCACAAACTTTTTTTTCTACAGATAAGAAATCAAGACAAGTAAACCCTGCTCCTCTGACAAACCTCAGGAGCCTTGCAGCCTGCTGAGAAAAAGCACAAGAACTCAAGAATGTGAGAGGGCTTCCAGCCACCCCTGTGGCTGCAAAGAAATGCCTGGCCCCATGGGCAATGCTTCTGAAAGATCTTGGTGCCATGGGGACACATTCAGTGCCATGGGGACACATTCAGTGCCCGTCTTCCTTCAGACACCAGGAATGTCCCTTGAGCCAAGCTGTGAAGGTTCAGGAGCCAGAATCCCACCATTGTGGGACAGTGCAAGCTGGGATATCCTGAAATGCCCTGTCCTGCATCACTGGAAGTACCAGGAATGAAGACTACCCATCTGATTCTCTTCAGCAGAGTGCTGAGCCCTTCTCAAGGGTGAGGGGACTGTTTGACAATCCTGGGACACCAGGGAAAGGCAGTTTTCCCACAGAAACCAGATGAGGGATGACTTGGAATCAGAAGTCTGAGGCAAGACAGAAGGTAAAAGAAAATACTTCATATAACACATGGGAATTGCTCTTTGTTGAGGGGGGCTGCACTCACACCTCTGAGAGTGTGGATTTTTCTTCAATTTTTGCAGCTTTGCGGTATGAGAATGTACCTGCATATGTACATACACATGCACATACACACTAGATTATGTCCTTATTTTAACTTCTAACTGGACAGAAAATAGCCCTTTATCCTTTCAGGTCCAGAAGTGATCAAATAATAGTTCCCTGCCTGACACTGCTACCTCTCTTGGGTCAGTTTGTTCCAGCATCTTTACATCCTCCAGGATTACCATGATATGTTGCAACTCTGATGAATGAATGACCTGATAAAAAGCATGACAGCCTTTGTGCTGAACAATCCAGGAAGCTCCTCCCTTGCTCTGTTTCTCAGTCCCCAGATGTAGTCATCCATCAGCAATCCTCCACACCACATGTCTAACACATTAGGACTTTTTCTTTTAAAGAAAGATCACACAGAATGAAGGAAAGACATTCAAAGAGCTTCTTGTGTTTTGGTGGAGCAAGGGGAAGGGTACTCCTTGCAGGTGTGACACTGAGGAGCAGCCACCAAACCCAGGGATCTGTGTGCAGCCATCAGACCCAGTGAGGACTGAGAAGTGATGCTACTTTATTGCAGCAGAAAGGCAGGTCAACAGAGTTTTTACTGTTGTGCCCCTTTTTGGCAACAAATTACCTTCAACAAATTACCTTCACCCCTGATGACTTCATAAAAGCTCTAGAGCAGGGAGCAGAGCACCCTCCTTCACCAGATTTATGCCAGCAGAAAGATTCTGCGTACCCAGTTCTCCGTTGGCTACATCAGCTGCCTCAGGTGGCCTTACAGGGCCTGGGTAGAGGTGAGGCTTTATTTATGCCTGGTATCCCTTTATGAAAAAGAGCATTTTGGACACAACTTGGGATTCTGGCTCAACTAGCTGTAGTGCATCCAGCAGTCAATCCATCAATGAAACCTACCTACTTGCGAAAGGTGGAGACAGCTACTCTATTTAAAGCTTCTACTCCTGGGAAATGGGGAACATTTATATCCCTGCTCATGTCCCAAGGTCTGGGGAAGGGAAGAAACTTTCTGGCACATCTGCTGCTGTAAGATGAAGAGAGATTAGGAAGCTGAGAGGCTGCTCCTGCCTGATTCCAGCTTCTCTCACTCCTCTACATAGAGCAAGAGCTCTTCCTATTTCAGAAGATGAAAACATCACAGGAAATTAGGCAAAGGATTTTTTTTAAAAGCATCAGAAGAAAGGAGAAAGAGAACTATTGGAATGAAAGGCAGGAAAAAAAGCAGAGATGAGTTACAAAGACACATTTTGGGAATCTCACTGCTGGAGTATATGATTGTGCTGGGAAATGTCACTTGGATTGGCTGGGAGATCTCCATGCACAGATAAGATTGTGAACTACACATCTGATTGTATATTTCAGATAAGAAACCAAACATGTGGTTTTTATCCGAACCGATCTTGAAGTTCATAGCCTTTGAGATCTTGCCAATTTCTCTCCCTCTCCCCCTGTACATGTGTTTTTCCAGTGTGGAAGTTGATTTTGCCTTATGCATTTGCAATGACAGATTGTGAATCAGCACCATGGAATGATGCAATGTCACATGGGAACCACAGGAACTTTTGGGTTCAAGTCTCTATATTTTAGGGACTGAAGAAGACTGCCATGAGAAGTCAGGAAATTGATCCAGTTTCAAGGTTCTACTTATCAAGTAGTATCTAGAAAAGTCACAAAATATATCAAGCTAACTGCATTGAAAACCCTCCAGTCATCCATCACACAGCTTATTTGAAGTCATCTCCTGCAAAGCTGTCACATTTCCACTCTCCATGCCCTCCCCCCAGTGTTTGCATTTCTGGAATTGATGCTTGCCAAGGAGTTGATAGCTGGAAATCCTTCCTCCCTAATTAGTAGAAAAGTATAAGTGCTCAGGGCCAGCACTGAATACAAATAAAAAATTACAAACTGCAAGGTTTCAAATTAACATCCTGATGCCTCACTTTATTCTTCAGAAAAGCTCATTCCTTCCTGTGATACCAGGGTTATAGGCAGACAGGACCTGATTCACAGGGACAAAAAGAACCTGTTGCACTATGCCAGCAGTATGCACAGAATTCAAAATAAAACCCAAAGTACATGGACACTCACTTGCAGAGCTCTGCCAGCAGAGTTGAGTGAGATTCTCATTTTGGGACATCAGTGGGTGAATCAGACCCCCGAAGGCAAAGAACTGCACACCACCAGGTCTGGTCTCTCCAGAATTCAGAATTTGTTTCAGAACTTACTTATGCTTTCATTTCTACATGACCAATGCCAGGTTGTGCACGTCAGGCTCATTCCCACTTGCAAGATAAGCAGGACCACAACAGTCACTTCTTTTCTTTATGGAATGAATTCTTCATGGCAATTTTAAACCAAATGCTGATTTCTTCTCAACTTCAAATGATTTTGAAACTCCAGAAATATTGTATAACAGTTGATGGCATTATATATATATATATATAAAAATTTAAAAATGTGTGTGTGTGTGTGTATATATAAATGTATGTGTGTGTGTATACATATATACATATATATACACACATACACACATGCACACAGACTGACAAACTACAACTTTATGAATACTACATTGTGGGTTTTTTATGGGTTCTTAACCCACAGATATTTTACTGTATCTACCTTAATTTTTAAGAAATTGGATGTAGAGTAGAAACATTATTGCCTTATTTGTAACCCTATCTAAATACTGAAAGAGGTATTAAATTAATAGTGCCTTTTCAAAATCAAGTGTTAAGTCTTCATAAAGTGCTCAGTACCTATAAATACTGATATTTCAGTAGGGACACAGAAGGCTGCACTTCTGGAAATGAGGGCTGAAATGGTCACACCAAGGGGAAGCAATTACAGCCAAGATTCAATATGTGAAATGCTCAACATTTCATTTTTGAAATTCAACACATTTCTTCAATTAAATATTGAATAGCTATGACTTTAAAAAGCCTATGCAAATCTTGAAGTATTATACTCTCTGGTGAAAGAGCATGTCAAGGCCAGAGTCAACAGAAGGCAGCTGCTCTAATGCAGGCTGTCACAGCTCATCATGTAGATCACCCCTCTGCTTTCTGTGTTGCAAGAAAAAATGCATCTACTGCTGTATGAAAAGGCAGACTGATGAAATCTGGGTTTTACAGACAAATTTACAAAGCAATAGCAGTAAGTAGTTTCTTCTTTGGCAGATTCAGAATGTCTTCTCATATGAAAATCAAACTCAAATATATTCTCGACTCCAGAAAAGCCACAGATCATGCTTCTATACAGGTACATAATAATAAGGCAAAACAGACACTAAAAACATATCCTGGCAATAAATACTTTAAGACTTCATTAGAAAACCAAAAGGTCACATCTGATATATGAAAAAGTCAAATTATCTAGGCTGACATTTACAACTAATTTGAACCAACATTATCATGAAATATACAATTTTAATGCAAGAGCTATTCTTACCTCTAAGTTTAAATGTACCCTTTAAGCATTGATGCTGAAAACAAAGCCCTAAGAAAGATCTGCAGCCCTTCCAATTATATTTCAGTATTTTATAGCAAAGCAATACGAAGCAGACAGTTAGCAAAATATTTCAACCCCTCATGAGCAAGCAGAACGTAATAAGAGAAAAAGGCAAGCAAAAAACAAACAAAAACCACCGCCATATGAGCAGATTATGGGCTCGATCCAGCTGTGAGATACCCAGGCACCCATTACCATGCATCCAGCTTATCCATGGATGTGAGCAAATACCAGGAGCTGATTTTGCAACGCACGCAGCGGCAAGCGTGAGCATCCGCGCACCTCTCCAGGCAATAACAGAGCCCTCTGCCTGCCTGCCTGCTTGCTGCCACTAGGAAAGAGACAAACGTTTTTGGCACAAAGCAGCTGATTTATTATTAATTTTTTTTTTTTTTTTTTTTTTTTTTAGGGTTGTGGACTTACTTTAACTGTCGAGGCTCGCAGTCAACTCCCGGCAGCAAGAGCCTGGCTGCCTGCCGTACGTCATCGCTGTCCACCGAGAAGCTGCGTCGGTGCCCTGCGTGAGCCACGGCAACCCGTATCCACTCCATCAGGGGAGGCAGCACAATGAACGGCCTGGGAAAGCACACAGACATGATTGCTACAGCGCACTGGCTTTTCAAAATAAACAGGTACATTGAGAGAGAGAGAAAGGGGGGGACCGGGGGGCGCGCGTGTGTGTATGTTTGTGCGTGAATCTGTATACAAAACGAAAGCACCGGAGAGCGCGCTGGCTCAGCAAATTTCAGACAGGTCTAAATCAAGATGTCTCACCCCATCTCTGGAGCTGGAATCTTTGAAGAGTCAGATTTATGAGATACACTTATTTATGGGGCTCCTGTGTGAGGACAAGCCCTCCCTCCTCCACCATCCTTTTCACAGTGCATCCCGAAAAGAGGGCAAGAGCCTGGTGCGGGACCACATCCTGCTCTGGATGATGCACTGGGATGTGTACACCCCCCAGTCACTTCCAACAGGAGAATGAACCAGTGACAGGAGACGTCCCTACCCCTAGATACCAGGGATGGGGAGGTGATGCCCGCCAAGGAAATCTCCAGCATCTCCTGCTGATGCAATGCACACCCCGAACTTGGTGCTGAAAGAGGGGAACTTCACAAGAGATCCTGCTGTATTCTGGGGCTGCCTCTGAGCAGCATCAGAAACCAGACTCTTTCATTTCACTTTCAAGCCTACCCTTGCTTGTATCAACCCACCATACTTTTGAGTACCAACTCTTCTGCCATCTGAGCAATACACAAAACCAGTCCCCAGAGTAGATGGTGGGATGCTGGGCTGCAGCCCCCACTTGAGCAAAGCATGGACACTGTTGAAGGTAAGGTCCTTCACTCCTCAAGACCCAGACAGCCCATGCCTTCTGTGAAGCACACAGCATACAGTTTGCCCCCATCTACACTGAAAATTATTTGGGGAACAAGAGAAAAATGCTAAGCCTTAAATGAAAACCATAGCTTGATGCCCTAATTTGGAGTGTAAATATATAAATAAATAAATATCTGCAGCTGAACATCTTGGAAGGTCACCACCCATTAGGTCAAGGTGGACAAGATTCCCAGAGCAACACAGGCTGCAGCAACTGCCCAACCATTCCCAAAAGGTTTTTGTATTTCCTTCATCTCCTAGCTGGGGTGTCCAAATGCTTTGTCTCTTCTACAGTTGTACACAGAGATGAAGTCTGTGTGGGTAAGGGATGAGAAAGGGCAGAATAAATTCCTTTCTATAAAAATAGACTATAAATTCTAAAATTAAAAAAAAACCAATTAAAAATTAATAATAATTTTAATTAAATTTTAAAAAAAATATATCAAAGAGCTACTTGAAAACCATACTCAAAGATCTGTATTTAGTCAGAACTGCTGAAAACTACTGAGACACAGTGAGACTGTAACATCCATAATGTGAAACAGAGACCATGACTAAGGGATGATACCAGGGATTGCTACAATATTTAAAAAAAAACAAAAAACCCACACTTGGAATTACTACTGTCCTCCAGGAATGTCTAGAATTAACCTGCTCTTACCTTTTTCTGAACCTTTGTCTTTTGTCTCATTTCCTATCTGGCTCTCTTTCCCCTCCTCCATCAGCATATTTTCATATTCCCTGTTTATTAGCTCAGTATATCAGCCAAATACTAGAAATGTCCCTTTTAATGCAGCACCACCCCCTAATTCTGCTTCCTTCAATTTTTCTGCTCCTTTTCACTTGATGTTGCTTTCCCTTTCTTGCCTTCCCTTATATGGTCTCTTTTCTTTAAGGGGGAGGAAAAAAAAAGAAAAAAAAAAGTCTGAATTAGGTGCCCAGAAGGCAAATACTTTACATCTTAAATATATAACTTTACCCCAAAAGGATCTACCCTGAGAAAAATTACTTAAGAAGATATTGATTCTGGAATATCCTTTTCCTATTTATAGCTCCTCATGCTATTTATTTCTTTTTTGAAGAGTTAACTTTAAATAACTCTAATATTCTTAAGAAAGGATGATCCATTTCAAAAGAGCTGAAGGACACAGAAGCCCTGAGGCCACTAACTTTTCTTCCCTAGGATGCCAGATTCCCAAATCTCACAAAGGCTTAAATGAATGACCTCTTTCTGAAATCTGACATCTTTAACTGTCTTGCCACTTTCATCATTATTCTATTCAAACACATTGACACCACCTCAAGACCAAGCTGCCTTTGCTTTTTGCTTTTCCCAGACCTGCTGCAGCCACGTAAGGAGATGGATAAGGACAGAGCATCTTCTCTCACAGGTCCCGAGAAACAATTTCCATAACCTAGGTCATTTGTTGGGATGGTGGTGACAGTCAGAGGGAGAAGGGAGAACCAGGAGTCTATCTGCTCCTGGCAGGTGACTTTCTCCCCCAGGTCAGCTGTGAGGTTGTGTCCTCAGAGCAGAAGGGATCCTCTTGTGGCATTAAGTAGCTTGGGACAAGTGATTGGTGGCATTTGTTTTCCTCACTTCCTAAGTGAATAGGAGAAAGGTAGCTGCAAATCACAATGGAACTGTACAAATGTGTATAGAGACCCACAAAACCTGGTGCTAGGAAAGCAATTAAAGGGAGACTCAGTTCTGGGTTATATTTGGCTTGGGTAAAAGTGGTCTGGATCTGAGAAATGAAGATATGCTTGTACAAAGTCTTCCTATAACATCTGCTGAGACAAAAGAAATGCAGAGGGCTGTGGATGAACCAGGGACTAGGGGGGTAGGGGGGGTGTGTGTTCATGCTTTCTCTTTCTCTTGTGCAGATCAGAACTCACCCAGCACACAATCTGCCCCACCACAGTAAGGAGCAGAGAAACTAAAATTATTTACAGCAACAGTGATAGCAGCACTATAAAATTGTAATTTTTTTTCTTTCCAAGTCTTGCAAAACTTTAACAAACTTATAGAAATGAATGCATCTATTTGGTGCAATAAATCCCAAAAGGCAAGAGAATTTGTGTTCTGTGGAATTTTTTCTCTCTTTTCTCTTTTTGCTCCACACACAAGGATGTGGAGTTCACTCACAATACATATTACATTACTTGCTCCAAGGAAAAAAACCACCAATCCATCACTGCATATCTAAGCACATCAGGGAATTAGTATTTTGAGAAAAGAACCAAATATGGTTGAATGCAATAGGTTAAAAATACCCTTCAAGAATCTATGCACCACACAAAGGGGATTTTTATTTTTCTTTTTTAAATGCTGTTTGTGCGCCAGAGGAGTAAGAGGAACTCAAAGTTATAGGGAGGTGACAACCCACAAGACAATGTGACATCTGCAAAACACATTTCACTTTTCAAATTACTCCATGCAAAAGCAGGTTAGGGGAATATATCACATCACTGGCGCATGCATTGATTTATCTCTGCTCTACAAAGGCAGGTGAGAATCATAAAATTTTGGTACTTAGTGTTCCAGGGCAGACACGTATCAGGAAAGTCACCTAGTTCTATGCTTTGTGAGCACATACCTTAATTAAATTAATCTAACCATGGTCAGAACGTGCTGGGCTTGGCTCTGCCTGAATGAAGTGGAACATCAGGAGTATCCTGACTGCTGCAGAGGCACCTTACAGGGCTGCAGGTCAGTGAGCACTCTGATCTACAGCTCAGATCTGTACCTGGGCTTAACTTTAGATGCATGCTCCCATCCTCTTTAATTCACTGCAGTTCAAAGTTAAGCATGAGTTTAAGCATAGTCTCAAATAAAGGATAGATTTCAGCACAGGCTTGTATTGTTGTGAACTGTCATCTAAAAGGGAAAAACATGCCAGATGGGGAAACAGGGAGAGGTCTCTGCAGAGAGCAATCCCCATCCCACGCAGAAGAGCTGGGAGGTGGGGGAGGGATGGGGGAGGCCAACAAAAAGCAGATCTCAAAGGGCTGGACCCTTCTGTCCTCGAGCACTTGGCAAGAGGACAGCCAGCTCCTCTGAAGCATGCCCTCCCTCTGTCTCTTCTTAAAGAGAAAAAGGAATTACCAGAGCCTCACATTGCCGGTTCCTCCCTCCATGAGGCATCCCTCCTCTTTCCCTCCGGCTGTCCCACATCCCTTTCACAGTTATTCTGGCACTTGTGCCTTGCAGACATCTGCAGACAATATCCACTCAGTACCGTCCCACAAGGAATGACCGCTCGCCTTCCTCTCCCATCCCAGGTATCACACGTCCTTCTCTGCACCACCCTCAGATGCAGCAGCTCCCTGCCAGCACCCACCCACACCTCTTGACTTCTCCATACCCAAACGGATGTCATATCTATGTTGGTTTTTGTGGGGCTGATGTCTCTGAGGCACTTAGGATTAAAAAAACAGCTCATCAAGAAAGCAAATGTTGTGCGAAGGGATCCAAACGTTAGGCATGACTCAGTCCAATTGTGCCACCTTTTGCCCAAAATCCACGCTCCTCCTGTGATGCACACAGCAGCCCTGAGCTGCCCACCATTTCACAAAATCACAGGATCAATCACAGAATCATCCAGGTTGGAGAGGACCTCAGAGATTATTAAGTCCAACCCTTAGTCCACTACCACTGTGGTTACCAGACCATGAAACTGAGTGCCACATTCAGTCTCTTCTTAAAAACCTCCAGGGATGGAGAATCCATCACCTCCCTGGGCAGCCCATTCCAATGTCTGATCACCCTCTCCGTGAAGAATTTTTTCCTATCATCTAACCTAAACCTCCCCTGGCACAACTTGAGACCATGCCCTCTTGTCTTGCTGATAGTTGCCTGGGAGAAGAGCCCAACCCCCCCCTGGCTCCAGCCTCCTTTCAGGGAGTTGTAGAGAGCGATGAGGTCTCCCCTGAGCCTCCTCTTCTCCAGGCTGAACACCCCCAGCTCCCTCAGCCTCTCCTCACAGGACTTCTGCTGGAGTCCCTTCACAGCCTCCTTGCTCTTCTCTGGACCTGCTCCAGCACCTCAATCTCCTTCCTGAACTGAGGGGCATTGATTTATCTCTGCTGTACAAAGGCAGGTGAGAACCAGAAGAGTTTGGTACTTTGTATTCTTTGCATTTCCCTCCTCGTCTTGCTGGCACAGGAGATATTACAAGCCCATTCATGCACATAGAGTACCTCAGGCTTTTTCATTACTATCATTATTGTTGTTGTTATCAGGCAGTATACCTGTATATAAACAGGAGTAATCATCAGATGGAAGAGCACAAGAAATGTGCACTGTAAAATCCAATAGGATACAGCATTATTTATTTTTCAGCGATGACACCCCTTACTGCAGCACTGGAGTTGGAAAGCAGTAGGGACAGCACATCTACAAATCCCAGCTCCCAGAAAAACCTCACCCTGTTTTTTTCCCTGTCCCTATCACCTTTGCCAAGTACACTTTCCCTGCTGCCCACTGACTGAGGCTTCATGGTTCACCCTTGCTGCCCAGTCCTTGAAGAACAGGGCTGCTACATGTGTCTACCCTCTTTTTCTTGATTCCCCAGCAGGTTAAGCATTTTTTGTTCTCCTTTGCAGTGACTAATCCACCTTTCTGGTGGGACCTCCCACCAGGAAAGCAGTGTCCCATTATCACTCTCTTCTCCCAGTTCCCACTATCTGGGTGACTTCTCCTTGAGCTTCCCTCCAGCTGGTGACTCCTGGATATTTTTTGACAGGCAATGAAATCCCCAAATGATGGGTTCTTGCCTGTGTCACCTTCTCTGTGTGCAGACTTGAACCTCCTTCCAGATAGCTCATCATCTTTGAATGCTCCCCACCCAAATGCAATCCTTCCTCACCACCATGGCTCGCAAACCCCAGACAGGCCACCAGTTCCTTGTTCACAGTGGATCCTGTAGCATGCTCAGGATCAAGAGCTCAAGAAGCATGAAAGATTTCCCCAAATAATCACAGTGCTCAAATAAAAACCCATCATTTTAAGTGCAGCACAGCAGCCTCTCTACTGCCAGGGACACTTCTCACAGTGCTCTTCTTCATCTGCCAAGCACCTGCTCCACCACATACACACATTCAATCTATGCATTAAAATCAACTGCTATGGAGAGGACTAGCTTAATGGCCTGCATCATGATGGGAACGGAGAAATTCCTGAGGGTTAATACTATTGGGATGGGAATTCCCACATCTGCCTCCTGTTCTCTCTCTCTCAGCATCACCATCTGTACAGACTTGACCTTCCTATAACTTAAACTCCTTATGTATGGTTCAGTTGTTGCAATTGCTTTGGATGATTTCTGTTTGCAGGACCCTTTACCTACTGAGAAGGATGCTTCTGTTGAGTTTCTTCTTCTCCAGCCAAGCTATGCTGACTGTAAAGCTGCATGGCAATAGCAATTGAAGTGCTCTTTGCAGGATTCTGCTGTTCTAGTGTTTGCTCCAGTGATCTGAGAGTTAACAGTGCTTCTGAAAAGCAGAATCCTGTACTTTTGCAATAAAAGCCTATCTATGTAGACAAAGGTAGGGAGATGTTTCTGCTTGCAGATATGAGTCGGCAACTTTAACATTATGGAAAGGTCTCTTCGTTTGTTTGGTTTTATGTTCTCATGGGCATTTTTTATAGAAAACACAAGCATAAGAATTGAAAAGCATTCTCATTTGTGCCAGTTTACATTCAGAACATATGATGAAACCATATATGCAATGATAGTACATTTTTTGCATTACTGGAAGATAGAAAAGCATGTTTTTCCCAGTGTTTAGCATATATTTCAGATGGGTTTGAAGGCTGCAAAACTCATGGGATTTTTATTTACACCATAGGCTACTTGTCTTCAAAGTGAGGAAATAACTTTCAGATGCCTTCAGAAGGCTGCCAGCCCTGCTCCTGCCTGCGGCACTGACTGACGAAACCACGAGTCCATTCAGATGAGCCACACTAGACAGCTCCTCTACGACCCCAGGAACCCTGGGGTGACCCTGAAAAAGCCAATTTTGCATTTTTCTCATGCTGAAAGGTCAATTCTTCTTGCTCTCACACAAGCCTCAGCAAGACCTACCTAGATGGAGGAAGGGTTTACCCTAAGGCTTTCACAAACCAAGACATTAATAGAATCATAGAACTGGTTTGGGTTGAAAGAGGCCTTAAAGATCACCTAGTTCCAACCCCCTTGCCATGTGCAGGGACACCTCCCACCAGACCAGGTTGCTCCAAGTCCCATCCAGCCTGGCCTTGAGCACTTCCAGGGAGGGGGCAGCCACAACCTCCCAGGGTAACCTGTGCCAGTGTCTCACCACCCTCAGAGTAAAGAATTTCCTCCTAACATCTAAATCTCCCCTCTTTAAGTTTTAAACCATTGCCCTTGTCCTGCCCTACCCCAGCTTTCTGGTAGTTTCCCTTCAGATATTGGAAAGCCTATTTAAGGTCACCTTGGAGGCACCTTGCTACCTCCAGACTTGGAATAAGGATATCTGCAAGTCACAGATTTTTAACTCACACCCAGGGTTTGAATGCGCCATCCCTGGTAACTCTCCTGATTTAAAAACATTACTGGCTGAGACTTGAAATGCAACCAAGTCAAAGTGATGATTTGGCCAGCAACCACAACGGGGAAATATTTCACAGACAGTTTTGACATCTGATTTGACATGACGGGCTGCAGTGTAAATGCCTGGAGAGAAACCAGCGTTGGTTGGGCACGTGGGGCAGAACACCCCAGGTAACGCGCTGTTCTCGCAAAGCTGCACACAATTTTCTATTTAAAAAAACCCCCACAAACCTATAGACATCCCATGGACAGCTTAAGCCTGGCTTGATAAATTAGATGTAGTATACAGCCCCAGCCCAGCAAGGATATACTGTCTAACAGCTGAGCTACAAATACTGCAACGTCACACGCTGCGGGCAGCTGCCGATATGATTTCTGTAGGGATTTTTTAAGACTGGGAAGTTTGATTTTTAGGATGCAAATCTAGATGATTTATGTAAGGATGGATTTGGGATTTCTCATCAGTGGTTCTCAGTCAAATCAAACCTGTTATTAAATTTGAGTTCATCAAGGCCACAGTTTTACCATGTGAAGTTTTCAATTAAATAGTAAATAAAAATATATATGGTTGTGCGGGTCTTTGCCATACTAGCACATCAAGCACATGTAATTTCTTCTTCAGATTTATGTTGCAAGGTTCAGTCAGGTTTCATAGCAGGACTTCCACATTCCCACTGCTAGCACTTTTATCTGTTCTTCATCAGCATTCCCCATCATTCTCTCCACTCCCTGCTGGTCTTTGCTGGAGACTGCCATACCCACGGAGTTTGTACCACAGAATAATTTAAATAAAGAACACATTTCCCTAGCTATCTTTTTACTAAAATTGTTCTGTGGGTATAATCTCTACCACAGGCACAGCTGTACCAGTTACAAAGGTAACTCCTTGAAAGAGTGCAAGTTACTTTATAGCAGTGGAACACTCCTGTTATTAAGGAGGCTTCATCAAATTAATTGGCCACTAGCAAGTATCCAAAGCACGACACAAAATTCAGATGATAACACCAACCCTTCATGAATTAATCATGAATGACTACAGGCGACAATTTGCACACATGCGTGTGTGTGGGACATGTATCTTTGTGTGTGTGTCCACACATGTGTGCAAGGCAAGCAGAAAAATAAAAAGCAAGCAATAGCCCATGGTATTTTCGTATGAGTTTTCTCCACATGGAGAGAAAAGTAAAAGAAGATTAAAACCAGACATGTATCCATCAAGTCAATTAAGATTTGAGGGGAAATGCTAAGAGGTGCTGGGCAGTACAGGGAGATAATGCTCCTCTAAGGCTCTGAGGCAGAGGAAGAGCTGGAGAAGGAACTTTGCTGCCTGTGAGCAGAACTAATGGCAGTGCTGGACTGGCTAAGCTGCTCCTTCTCAATGAGTTGTTAATGGGGAACATGGAGAGTTAGGAAGTAATGAGAACTTTGTCAATACAGCTGTGGATAAAAGTGGGTAAGAAACCACTTAAGGAAAAAATCATCACACAAATCTGCAACTACAGATTCTGTGCTTTCCGGTGCTTAAGAAATTACTTGCAATAATTTTGGAAGTGTTACAGAGGCTGAGAAGAAAAACACAACCAAGGGACAGATCCTTTTATTAAACCAGAAGCAGCAAGCAAGAAAGAAATCTTGGCAAAAGTGGTCCCATCAACAATTTCTTCTTTTTTTTCTTTTTAATTCCTGGGAAAGGAAAAGAATGAACAAACCTAAACAATTCACAGCCGTCTACAGGTGAAGACACTGGAGAAACACTACTTTTGCAGGCATCACCCAGCACAAGACAAATGCCTTGTCACAGCCCATCTGGGTGTATTAAAGAAGGGAGACCCCACAAACAGGTCCCCCTCCCTTCCCTGTACCTCCATTCCTGCCAAAAACAGCTTTCTACATCACCACAATCAGGTCCAAACCCCCTCTGGTACCTCCACACCTGCCAAAATAGTCATCTACACGGTACCCAGGGTCATTAGACAACCCAGCCCAGCAGCATTAGATTGTGTTGGTGCCAACAATGCAGCCAAAAATATCAGAGTGTTTCTTTCAAAGTGACCAGATTGAAAGAAGAATGTGAATTTGGGGTGGGAGGGGATCACACATCCATCTTATGGTTGGTTTTGTTGGCTTTTCGGAACTGGGGAGCCTTCTCCAGGTTTTCTGAGCAATCCTGGCCCCTTTCCACCTCTTCCCCTTCCCATGAAAGTAGCTACCCCTCCTCCTCTCTGAGAGCTCTGCTGAATAATCATTTCTCCCCTTCATTTTATGTAAAGACAAACGCTATTAAAAACACACTGCATTCTCATTTCTTTACCTCCATGAAGAGAAAACACAGAAAATGCTCCCTAGAAAATACTCCCTAGAAGCAAAGCACAAGATTTATTCAAAGGTAAACATCCCATTTAACACATCCCCCAAGACCTGGGGTAAGGTACCACTTTCTCTGCTGGGAAGTGCTATGCCAGGCAGGACTGCCACTGTACTGACTTCCCTCCTATATCCAACCTCTGCAAAAGGACATGCAGAGCCTTTGTGACTCCCTAATTCAACCCAGTTCAGAGCCAAAATCTAGGTGAGCTGGAGACAGGTGGGAAGGGATGAGAGCTGCCCTCATGGGCCCATCAATCCCTGCTCTCTGGCCACATCCTGCAACCCTCTCCACCCTGGGCATGCACTGTCAGAGAGGCAGGGGCCAAGACAATACCCAAGTTGACTTTGTTTGAGCAAGGACAACCCATTTCATGGAATTACTGCCCATGGCCAGATCCATACAGTTCTGGCTTCCCTGCATCATCAGGGACACAGAGGGGGCAAGGATGGGAAAAGATGCCTGTACCTCCTTGCTTCCTTCTGGGCTTCCTCCCAACATAAAAGCAATTGTCACAGTTGGAGAAGAAGAGAGGGAGTACAGCATGCAGGTATGACACAAAGCTTGCAAATATTCTGGATATAAAAATGCCATGTTTAACAAAACCATTCCCCTGCAATGCATAAAACCCCATGGTAGTAACCAATACCGCCAGAAAAAAGAGTCACGGACCACAAAGAATGTTTGCATGTCAAAAAAAAAAAAAAAAGAGAAGAAATAGGTAGGAAGGCTCCCCAAAGGACTAAGTAGAACACATCTTCGTGGATCTCTTCTCTGTGTGGCACAGGATGGTTGCATCCAGCTGACAAAGCTCCAGAGCATAACCCATGGAAACATCCAGGCTCATGCTTAACCCTGCACGGCTCCCACTCCAATGCTAAGTACTAATGTGTGCTTGATTAGGCAACAGGAGGAGGATCTGCTCCTGCCAAAAGTGACCACAAGCTCTTGGCAATAACACTGAGTACTTGCTCTGTCCCTAACCACACACCGCAGTTGTTAAACTGGCCTGCCAGGAGAAGATGTCTTGCCAGATGGAGTATTCAAAATAAAGCAAAGGAGAACAATCGTTTTAAATAACCAGTGTTTCAAAGTGCCCTAATGAAGGGAATATGTATGAAGGTGACCTCAGAGAAAGGAAAACCTATTAAAACCAATGCTAAAAGTGATTTTTCAAATGTTCCTGCCCTTTTCACTTTCCACGAGGAAGTCTGCAGAAACCTTACAAAATCAGAGCCTCAGCATTATTCATCTTTATATTCTCACTCATTCCAGAGGCATTACTGCCACAGATGGGGGCTACATGAAGGCAAAGGTATTTTCTAATTTTGGTTATTTTTTGTGCCTGCTAACCACTCCTGGACATGAGTTACGTTTTCCAAATAACAAGTCTGAATGAGAAACCATGAAATTAAATATAATTTAGAAAACTCAGAAAATTCTGGATTCTTGTATTTTCCCTTCTCATTTTGGGGTGGCTTTTTTGTCATTGTGGGGGTTTTTTTGTTTTGTTTTGTTTTGTTTTTTCATACTTAGAAAACAATGGAGCAAAAAAGCGACAAACAGGCTCACTGAGCAACTCAAACTTGAAAAGATACAAAATGCCATCCAAAAGCAAATGGCAAAATTCCCAGTAACATCATTAATGCCAGAGTTTCCTCTGGTATGCTTTTCTGTGAATTGATATAAAAGTATGTCATAGAAATACCATATTGTATACCACTTACAATCATACATACGATGCCATTCTCAAATGCTGCTTTTGAGATGCAGACCTCATTCAAACAAAAACTCTTTACTCATGTGCTTGCCTCTCAGGGCACACGTGCAGAGCAGAGTTTGGCTCACACGTACGATGCAATAGATACACTGGGATGTAAATATGAAGTCCAGCTTGCAGAAGCAGCTTGCGTTTGCAGCACCACAGCACCCATCCCAAAAATGAATACCCAGCACTTCCCAACCACCAGCTGGCTCTGTACCAGGGAAGCCTGGTTTAGGGCTGGTGAGAAGCACAGCAGGCAATAGGTTTAGGGTGCCTCAGCACACAAGTGGAGGATTGTGTTACTATTGCTGGGCTTTTGACAGGAGATGGCTTTACTTTTTGGCCAGCAAGCTGTTCTGGTTACTTTCTGCAGTGCTCGAGTGCAGAGCTGCCCTGTGCTGGGCACCTTGCCTGCCAGCATTTGGTAACCCCAAGACCAGTTTCAGTGGCATCTTCTCACCTTAGGCAGATCCAGAGTCAGGATGGGGCCTCAGGTGTGCCTCTCCTGCTCTGGCCATCCCTGGAGCAGGGACAGCAGCAGCACAGCCAGAACCTACCACATCCCCAGCTTGGGCAGACCCAAGGTTATTCCTGCACCCGGGTATTCAGTATGGCTGGAGCTCAGCATCGTTAATGACCTTTCCTTTCCAAACATTACTCTTATTCATTTTCCACTTCCCCAATCGCAGCTGTTGAGCTCTATTAATATGTAGAAAAAAAAAAAAAAAACCCAACACATTTAAACCCAAACCTGCTAGGCCAGAAATAGAAGTTCTCGTTTTCTTTTCCAAAACACAGAATAGCTGAGTAACAACAAAAGGAAAAGGAAATCTCTCCCGAGCACACATCTGGAACCAATTTGCTGTATGCAGCCACTGGGTGTCACTTTTGATATATATTGGGTCAGCCTCGCAGCACTTTGGCAAGAGAAACTGGTTTCAAAGGGGTGATGCTAAACCAAACCAAACTGCTCCACAGCCCCTCACACGCAGGTTGCAATTAGTAATTAGCCAGCCAGGCTGATTTACTAACGAAACATCTTTGCCATGACATAAAGCACTGTGCAGTGGCTCTCACCTCTCTGTCTGCAGTGTGACTTTTGATGGCTCCACGTTGGGGTTTTCCCACTCCATCTGTGGACAGTGCATGAAGTAGCAGAGGGTGTACAGAGCCTCTGGCTCCCAGTAGAAGGATCCCTGCTTCTGGTGCATCGGTGTCCCGTTCCCGTGCTGCTTGGCGTTGAGGGGCTGGAGGTGGTGCATGGCTCGAGACACCAGGTCACCTGGGAAAAGAAAAAACATAAGATGGGTGAAGGCCAGGCTCTTTGGCTGCCTCTGCTCAAAGTTTTCATACCAGAAGTTATGCTAGGTTGGTTTCTTCATTCATTTAACCTCACATACTCAAACAGCAAAGGTTAGGACAGGATCCTGTGGATTTCTTATTGCTGGGTTGGACTTCACCTGGTAGTTTACACTGTGTGGAGTGATATACTCAGTCTGCAGAGAAGCCCCTTAAGGCCTGCAGGAGAGAGATTTCTGCACATTTGGTGTGTAGGCAGCATCTTGCTGCCCCAACTCAGCGCCACCAGAGAAGCCAGTATAGCAGGGCTGGGGTCACAGCTACAGGCAATGCTTAGAAGTTGCCAAAACCCCATTGTCTGAAAAATGCCTGGTGAGGATGATGGACAGTGGCACAAAAAGTTTGAATGCTTCTGGGTAGAGTGGCAGGGAAATGCAGCCCCTTGCAATGAGGAAGGAGACAGTCAGATAACACACAGAGCTCTGAGGGAGTGTGCAAAGATACAGATGGGTGAAGAAAAACGGAGGGGAAAAAATTGCTAAAAGATAGTATCAGAAATATGCAACTAAAATTACAATTTGTAAGCCCAGTCTGGGTCTGGAAAACTTTGTATTATCAGAAGAGCAAAAACCATGGAGTAGGCTCACCTAGTCCTTCAGGTTTCCAGAACACAGAAAATGGAACAGGATGCTCATCATCACCCCTGAGCAACGTGGTTTTAGGCACTTCCTTGCATGGAAAGTATGGGAATCCAGCCACAATATATGGAGCAGGATCAGCAAAGACAGCAAGTGAGATTAGAAAGCAAATATACAAGCAAGCAGCAGTGAGTCTCTCAGCACAGTACTGATTGTAACTAATTAACTAAAGCATCTCCCTCGGAGGCAGTGAATTCTACATTTGGTGACTAGTGACCACTCTATCAAAGGCAGGGAAACAATTGTGGTTATAAACTGCCTATTTTCACATGTTCAAATCACTCTGAGAATGCTTTGGGGGGAAATAATGATCTCAGATCAAATCAGATTGTTTGTTTTAAATGAAAATCTGAGTAAGAGCCCTTTGGGTCATTCTTAAGCTATACAAAAGCAAGTGATGGGAAAAAGAGGACATAATTTTCCAGTGTTAAGAAGTAGTTGCATGCTTCCTCTATTTGCTTTTCCCAAGTGACCACTGAGTGCTGAAACTTGGAAAGAAAGGCTGGAAATGTACACAGAGGTAGGAACCTAAAACCAAATACTGGGGGAGAGGCTGAATTATGAACTCCTGCACAAACTTAAAGGGGAAGCATTTAGACTGTGTGGAAGACAGAGAACAGGTTTTTTGCACAGTCCCACCCCTGTAAGCACATCACAGCATATCACCAATCTCCAGCTTGACTTACACTGAAAATGATGCTGCTGCTGCAATAACATGCAGTAGGGAGAACAGAAATGTCTTTTGAAAAAAGTCCAGCCCAGTCCTCCAAAAACACAGCCTTAAAATCATGAAGAGAAGGAAACCGCTGGCATGAGAAAACTGCCGAGTCCAGGACTTCAGGGTTTTGACACAATTTTTTCCCGCAGTCTGCAATATTCCTCTGATTCAAAGCTTTCATTTAAAAATAGTTTCTGTCGTTTCCCTCAGTTGGGAAACTGTCATGATAGGACCAACCTTGCAGCCTGGCATGCTCATAATTTCTAAGAGAAGCTGTGCATGCAGAAAGCCTGCAGCATCAAGCCAACAGCAGAAACATATGTGTCTCTGATATGATTCCCCAGTTCTGCACAAAATTATCTGTAGGTAGCCACAAGCAGCAGGAAAGTTTGGGACTTCCTTCACTCAGCCCACCCTGTCACAGCAAATCTGCACTGCGAGGCCCAGCAGAGGCCAATTTCACTGCTAGCAACCTTGCTGACAGAGAAACTAAATTCCTTTCTTTTTCTCCAAAAGGGAAAAGAAATAAAAAATTGTGTAGAAGTGCCAGCTGCATCATCCAACTTTAACAACAATAGCAAAAGCAGAGAAAAAGGAGTTGCACTAAATTCAGCCTTTTCAGACCCAAGTCACTACGGCACTAAAGCATATGTGTAAAGTTAAGCACATGACTTATTTTAGTGGATTGAGACAGCAGTCACCAGAGAACGTCTCTGACTTCTGTACTGAATGATGAATAAAAATCAGGATGCAGTTCAGGCCCAGATTCGGGCAGCAGCATCACTTCATTCCCATTCCTCCTGAAGTGCTGGGGCGATGAAACCTCAATGACACATCCAGCCCCAGAGGAAGCTGCACAGTGAGTAAGGAGGGGAAGCAGCAGCAGGAATGACGTAGGCAGATGCAAGGCTGGAGGAACTCAAGCCCCGTGGAAATCAATGGCAAAGCTCCTATCTGTTTCAATATGACCAGGAGTTAAGCCTTTTATTTTCTATTTTCTCAACTGCTTCATGGAAAAAACAAACCAATTCATCCTATTAAAGCTAAATTTATACTTTTTATGTTTAAGCTTCATTTCATTACATTATAGCAAAAATTCGATCTTGCTTAGATCTTGCTTTTCCCTCTGCTATATTATCTCTGATTACATTTCAAATAATTTCTATATATTAATGATTATTATAACATTCTTCTATCACAGAGACAACTCAAGGCTTAAATAATCAATACCTTTAAAGCACCGAGCTTCATAGAGGACAGTAACTAAGCATAAAAAGCTGCACTGTGATCCTGCACTGATGGCAGGAGAGGAATCACTGCTCCCTCTTTTACTCCACAGTGTCACTTCAGACAAGCCACTGCATGCCCTGGTGCCCTTTCTGCTCCTCCAGCTGCATCCAGTCACAGTGCAAATCCTTCAGGGCAGCGACTGTGCCTCAGCATATCTGTGCATCAGGATCAGTGCCAAGAAGGGATGAAGGAGCTGACAAGCTCACGCAGGCACTGTGTGGTAGTACTTTAGGCAGACCCTCTAAAACCCAGAGTAGTACAACATCTGGTTCAAGATGCACGTGTGTTGTTTCAAATCCCTACCAAGTTTTGCTGCTTCTATTCTTCCTTGCTAAGTAAGCTTTTGCTTCTCCACTTTCTTCTGAAGAATATACCAAGAGCGGAAATTCTCTTTGATCCTGGCAAGGGCACTCTAAAACTCATGGACTTGAAACCAGATTTGTGATGGGACTCACTGGTCTGGTCTCCAGCAGTCAGCTCAAGTCTCACACGAGGAACCCAACCTGTATTTGTCCTCCTTGCCAGCTATAAAAGCCACAGTATATCTGATCACCAAGGAAAACCTTGAATTTGTGGCCAAGTATAAAGATGGAAGCCTCCTTAACCAATTTGTGTTAACCATCCCTGCTCTTCAGAGTCATAATCAACTACAGCAACACTCTGCAAGGGCACCTGCTCACATCACTGCTGACTCTTCTGCTTCTTTCTTGTCCCTTAGAATGTCTCAGCTATATCAGCTGAGCACATCTTAAAGGCCAATAAATTCCTGAGTGCATAATTTAAAAAAAAAAAAATAAAAAAAAATCCCAGAAGGTGAGTTGATCTTGTAACCCCAAGGATACGGCTCCCAAGGGCTGTTCAATCATGACATAAAGGGCTCAGTGGGGATCCCTGCCTTGTTGTCCCTTGCACTTATTCTCACCCCTTACCACCGCCTGCAACCCAATTGAGGAAGAGACTGGGGTGCCAATCTGCCTGACAAGAAACCTTGCCGATTTTATTTTATTTTTAATTTAAACCAAATAAACACTTCCACAGCAAGCCAAGTAAGCCAAAGCACAAACTGCTCTGTTGGAAGAGCCAGGGAGAGGAAGACATCACATCATCCAGAGTAGACACACACACACAAAAAAAAAAGAACAGTGAAGTTGGGGGATATTTTATAATACTTTTGTTGGTAAAGCTGAGAAGCCAGAACTGGAGGGCAGGCTCTTAAAAGGGCAACAAAGGTAGGGGCAAGCCTCAGAGTGGCCTTGCAGCTCTGAATCAGGACAGGGAAGAGCTCCAGCAACCCAGCTCAGCACTGGAGCTTGTCAGCCCAGGAGAAACGCCGTGCCTGGCACATCAGCTAGCAAAGGACCTGTGAAAGCATCACCACAGCATGTGGAGAGATGCTGCTGTGACTGCCACCATTTCATCCTTTCCACAACTAACACAGGTCTCACCCATCACTCCTGCTGTCAGTTCAGCACAGTTTATGAATGCAAGGGCCACGTACACTTGATTTGAAGACTGAACATATTACATAATGCGCGTGTTGTGACACGGGCCTGGTTCCAGGCAATACTGAGTATTTAAGGAACAGTTTCACTGACTTTGAGCTGAAGATGTGATGTGACAGGGGAAGTTAAGCTGTCTGTGCAGGGGGTGGTATACTCAACAACACAGAGCACAAAACTGGGACTGCTCAGAGCTCTCTCCCACCATGTCCAGCGAAGCAATTTTTACTGTGTTTGGCTTTGGTAAAAGCTATTATCACTGCCCTTACTATTGTAGAGCCCAAAGTAAAAAAAAAAAAATAACACATCCGTTTCCAATTTTGTAACACAGAAGGAGGAAAAAGAAGCAAAAAACCAACCAACCAAGCAAACAAAAAAAACCCCAAAGAATGAGGAAACAGTAGATGCCCAGTGCCTACTTCTGAGAAACTTTCTGAGGTGTTCTATGTTTTTGTGGTCTCTCATAATAGACCTGATCTTGCAGACATGTCTGCCTAGGAGCAGGGCTACTGCTTTCAGAGGGATAAACTTCCATAGACTAAAACATCTGATGGAGTGTGTGATTGCATAAACAACCTAGAGGTGAATGATGGGGGACAGATCCTTACATGGCAATTCCCCGTGACACCTACCTCAAGTTTTCTTCCAAAAACATGTCCTAAAACTGTGAGAACAACTTCACAATTATAGTTTTGCACAATGATAACAAACCACACAATTGTTTGACCTGTGTCTTTCCTTCACAGCCCTGGGGGAGAGAGAATGGATCTCTGTTTCCACTGCAGACCTCTTCCCACCTTACATCCCACAGGGCACTTTGCAAAGTGGCAGCAGGACATGTTTTTAGCATGAAAGTGTCCTGCAGGCAGCACCCATCAGTGTAATAATACCGGCCTGATTATCCCTTCCAGATGGCCAAGATTCCAGTGTGTGTTGCCTGATCTCAGGAATCATGCCCTGCAGTGGAGGCACGCATTGCTGGTTTGCTGTGCTATCTGGGAGAATATCTTCTCCTGCAAATTGGGGCCAGAGCCATAGACTGGAGTTTGTCCTTCAGAGCCTTTAACATTCTCCTGTGCCCTGTCCAGACCATGAAAAGGAGTAGTATCCGCCAGGGAGCTACACTCCAGATGGCAACTTCATGTTAGGGCAAATAGTTTCGAGACTTTGTCCCCTTAAAGCATGTGAACCAGGAGCAAAACTCACTCTCCTGACCCTTATTGATTTTATACCTCTTGTATCTATGATTTTACTCATGACCAGCTATGGACAGACTGTATTGAAAAGATTAATTATAAACCTGAAAATAAACCATGATCTATTCAATCAGACTGCTAACTGGTGGTCATGGCCATACTGCATCCTTCTCATACAGCACCTAAGTCTCCCTTTCTACTTCCCTGTTGCCTCTGGTTTTTGCACTGAAGTGATGCATTGCTACATTTCACCCTGGCATATGCCTGTAAGTGCAGGAATATGGGTGAATATGAGCAGCTGAACTGTGCCTCCTGTACCAGGGCAGATCATCTCCATCCATCAGCTCAGTCAGCTGCCTGAGCCATCCATACGCTCTTTGTTTTAGCTGTGCTGTTCCTCCATATTTGCTCTGCCTCCAGTGTTGCATCAATATCCATGTTTCAAAAGAGAGCTGAGCAAAAATTGCTCAAGCTAAATCTTTCCTCGAATGACTTACTGGAAGTCTTTCTACTGTTGACTCAAGATGACCCATCTATACCAGGAAAGGAGTGTACAGAGTACACAGAGTATCCCACAGAGTAGGGATAAGTGCACACTAGGAAGTGTTTAGTATGTATTTCACTGTGCACACTCTCAGCACAAAGTATCTTCAAACATAAAGCTGTGCTGTTCTTGGCACATAGTATATTTCAGATTCAAGAACCAGCTGCCTGGGGCTGTGGGTGTGCTTGGGGTGCCATAATACACACACAGTCAGTGGAGCGAGCATCCCATGTGCAACAGATTCACCATCAAGCTCATCTTGCAGAAACCTCACACCTCTGCTTGTCCATGCTCTGTCCCCATATGAATTTGCTCCCCTGGGCAACCTTTTCTTCTCTGCCATTTTTCTCTCCCACAAAAGAGCAAAGGAAGGAGCTGTGGTCCCAAACTCTGAAATTGGTGCCAAGAGACAGGACCAAGATACAAGCAGCCCATTTCCTGACAGTGGCTTCCCTGTGGCCTCCCACAGATCATTTAACCTTTTATCTCCACTTATTCACCATCACAAGAAGCTTCTATTTATATCACAGAGTGTTTGTGTGCGATTTAGTGCTTGCAAAGCCTTTGAAGACAGAAAAATTAGGGATTGCATATACCTCATAAAAAAGCCACAATAATAATTAAGCCTTCTGAAGTTCACATACCTATTATAATCACAGAATCACAGAATCATCCTACTTGGAAAGGACCTCTGAGATCATCAAGTCCAACTCTTGATCCACTGCCACTGTGGTTACCAGACCATGGCACTGAGTGCCACATCCAGTCTCTTCTTAAAAACCTCCAGGGATGGAGAATTCACCACCTCCCTGGGCAGCCCATTCCAATGCCTGATCACCCTCTCTGTGAAGAATTTTTTCCTAAATAATAACACTACTACCCTCAAAATCTCCAGTCTAATGCGGCAAGCAAGATGTTTGTGTTTGATTTCCCTTAAACCACGTCACCACCAAAGGAAACAAGTTTTGTTTATGATGAATTATTCATCTGCTGACCTACTGCAGAGCCTACCCCCTGTGTACTGCCACTGCCTTATGGACCACTGTTCCTGGATTTTATTCAGTCTGACATAGACCCATGTCCTCAAACTCTGAATTTAAGAGTCCCCCCCCCATGGCTCAGCAGGCTAGCGTGCTCACCCTGGCCTGCCTGCCTGCCTGTAGTCTTCACAGCATGGACAGGGATGATGGCAAATCTAAGGAAAGGAAAATGCTGTTTTAACCCCAAGCATGCAGTGATGAACAGAAGTTTAGGGTGGATCGGAGCCTGCAACTCAAGGGTGATGAACGTGGGGGAGTCTTGAGAGTCCTGAGCCGGAAACACTCGTGTACTGAGGAAAAGTGGTGAAAGGTTGGAGCTCCAGCATCCACCACCAACCAGTTCTATGCCTTTTGCCTCTAAGTATCAAACCTGAGTGGGTTTAAACACGAGGTAGAATCTCTAGAGGAACAAAACCACCTGCATAGGGACAGAACCCAGCTTGCCTTTCAGGAAGGTGAAACGGGCTGAGTCTCACCCATGGGAGAAGCCAGGGAGCCCCTAGAGAGCACTGACAGCAGATGGGGAACCAGGCAAGAGATAGTTGCTTCTGTTCAGCCTCTGTAATGCAAGATAAATCCACAGCTCTTGTCAAAAAGGCAGTGAAAGGGAAAGTAAAGCCTTAACAGGGTGTATTTTCAAATTATCCCGTCTCCTGCTTCATTTCTACTGATAAATAAATATATTGCTTTATTGTTTATGATGGTGGGTGTCTCTGGGGAAACAAAAAAAAAGAAAAAAGAAAAAAAAAAAAACAAAACAAAAAACAAACCCAAAAAATCAACAGGGAGTCTTTGGGGCTATTAAGAGACCCATAGCCCCATAGTTATGCATAGATGCAGAGACTAAATGAAGGCTCAGGTCCATCACTCGGGGGGGCTGCAAGAGGAATGCAATAGCAGCTGAGGAAACTGGCGAACAGCTAGCATCTAATTAAGGCAAGAGCCTACCTAGCATTTAAGCACCACATTAATGTCTTCTGCTCCCTGCTGGTGTGCAGACGGGCACCTCAACAATTTCTCTTTGTACCTTTTACACATAGAACAGGTGATATCTGTATGGATCACAGTGAGAAGACAGGGAGGAGAAACCACAAACAAGAGACCCAAAAAGCAGTGGGAGAGTGAGGATGTTGGGATTTTGTGCACTAACTCAACAAAGGGCTCAAAACCTCGGAGTGTTTGCACAGGCTGCCAGTCTACAGCCAAACTCTACGATGAAGGGAGCACTACCACCTGAACTTCAGGTTCGGGCTAGCACCTGTGCTCAGCTCAGTACTGTGCTGCATGAACCAAACCCTTCACTGGAAATAACCCTTGGCCTTTCTCTAATATGTGACAAAAAGGGCTTTTATTCTAGCAGTATATAAGCAGAGCACTTACAACAACCCACACCATTTAGATGCCACCCTTCCAGCAAGCATCTTTACCCTGGCATTTGCTTCTAAATCTAGGTTTAACCTCTTATTTACAGAACATGAATCAATTTGTACCACTCCTGCAGTGCTCTTCTTTGGTTGGTTGCAGAGAATTGAGACTCGATGAAAAGACAAAGGAGGGGATGCTGACTTTCATCATCTCCTCAGCTGGAGCTTCAAGGAGAAATGAAAAACAGTATTGGTATGTGCAATCACATTACTACTTACGCTTGAGCAGTAACCCTTCTTTTTGCCCCTAAAAGTGTGCCAAGATCTACTGGGAGGCTGTTATTTTGGAAATATATACATTCAGCACTGTGGAAGCAAAAAGAAAATTATGGGGAAGGGTTGTTTTTCCAATGTCAAAAAGGAAAACCTTGGAGAGACTTGAGTAGTGACGTGGAGGAAATGTGGGCCTGAGCATCACATCTGGGAGATACTCTAAGTTAAATACTGTTCAAAGGCTAAAAAACTCTCAGATCAGTAATGTTAGCTCACATCTGTATCTTCAGATTACCTTGGTTTAAAATGAAAATATCTATTCATTCTGGTTATTAAAATAATAATACCACCTCGGACTTAATATAAGCCCCAGTTTTTTTCTCTGACATGAAGACAAAATTTGGATTACATCTTAAGCAACAGTTTATCACTCTGTGTGGCTCAAGAGACATAACCCTTCTGCAGCCCTATGCATGTGCCTCAGCATGGGATGGTTGTCCCAGTTTGGTTGTACACTAACACCCAAAGGCAGCAAGGGAGGAATATTTTGTGGTGCCAGGATTGGCACCCTTTCAACAAGACCCTAAGGCTCTGCTTTCCCTTGTCACCTCCTATAGCAAGAGAGAAGATACTTCTTCATCCAGCAAAACACCAGCAGCTTCAAGTTGAGAGCTTCATCCCTTCTGCATCTGGTCTCCAAGCAATTAGCGGTACTTTTGGGTGGGTGATGAATAGGTGTGTTGACAGAATGTTATAGAGTTAAATATAAATGTTTGTGGATTGTAAACATGCATATAAAGAAGTTAGGAAAAATAATCAAAGGTAAAAATATAGTATGGGATATCTCACCAGCCAAAGCTCTCCCTAACACTCCTCACTTTTTCCATTCAATCTACTTATTTTTTGTCATCTGAAGGGGAAGGAAATAAAAGAGAAGAACCAGAAATCTAGAAGAATACTCAAAACTTTCTGAAAAAAATGCAAACAGATCTATTCCCCTTCTCCAGGTGTGGTCTGGTTTGGATATACAGACAACTTGAGGAAAAACTGGGGAAAAAAATTTGCATTAAAAAAAAGTCTCATTAAATATTTTCTTTAAGATTAAACAGTCACATAATGTCAGGCTACTATTTAAAATCCCATTATTTTTGCTGTGCTTCAGTTCTTCCCAATGTTCTCCATATAATAAGCATTTCAAATGAAATTACATTATTTTAAAACACACTGTAGTAGGCAATTAGAA
The DNA here is from genome assembly GCA_023637945.1 of Phaethornis superciliosus. Lineage (NCBI taxonomy): Eukaryota > Metazoa > Chordata > Aves > Apodiformes > Trochilidae > Phaethornis > Phaethornis superciliosus. Next base: position 57,007,639 of record JAJQWJ010000001.1, on the reverse strand, counting down.
TTCCTGAATACTAAATGCCAATATAGCGCAGACTAGATTTATTGTTGTTCCTTAACTTTGTGCCATAGTCATTATGTTTTAATGAATAAGGTTTCACAATAATTTTTCAAGCCTTTTCCTTGGAATCACACATTACTGCTGTAATTGCGTTGCGGAATTAGCTCCCGATTTACATTCCCCTCCCAAGACCTGGAGATCAAACCTTCCTTTGATTTTTTTTTTTTTTTTTTTTTCTTCCCGTAAGTCAGCAACATCAACTCTTCTTCCTCTTTTTGGGAGAGCACCCCAGGGCCAGCAGAGCTTCCCTGTCCTGCTGCTGTCAGTCAGGGCAGGGCCATCCCTGTGACACCCAGTGCCTGCTGCCTGCTACGCCCAGGAGATGAGTGGAAAAGCATCAGGCAAGCAGGTTTGGGTCAGAGCAAAGCCCTGTGGCACCTGTCTGGACATAAGAACCCTTCAGTGACAACCTCAGTCAACCTCTTTCTCTGTAACATTCCCAGGGTGCTGCCTCCCCTCTATGGCTCTGCACACCATCCAACATTTCTACTATTTTCTCTCACCTCTGTCACCACCCCCAGGGAGATGCAGCTCACTTAAGTGGCCTTTTCAAAAATACTGACAGCATATATGAAAAAATGAAAGGAGGAGAGAAATGTGTGCCACCACGTGTAAGAGCAAGGTTCCACGAGACGCAAGGCTTTTCACCTTCTGAATCTATTTTCCACCTGGGACAGACTGTGTGAAAAAGCTAAAACGATTTGAGCTGTATTACAGAAGCTGGGCAGGAAACAGGCCCTGTTTGCCAGCTGTTGTCTTCCAGGGGACAGATTCAATTTCCTGGTCTCAAAAGCCTCCAGCAGCTTGCCAGCCAGCCCCCTGTGTGTGAGGATGCTGCACAGAACTGAGAGCAGGGGAAGCCTTTCCTCAGCACAGAATCGTTGCATGGTTTGGGTTAGAAGGGACCTTAAAGATCATCTAGTTCCAAATTGCCCTCATGTCAGAGACACCTCCCACTACACCAGGCTGCTAAATGCCCCATCCAACCTGGCCTTGAACACTTCCAGGGAGGGGGCAGCCACAACTTCCTTGGGCAACCTGTTCAAGTGTCTCACCACCCTCAAATTAAAGAATTTCTTCCTAATGTCTAACCTAAATCTCCCCTTTTCAAGATTTAAAACATTACACAGGTGTTTGTCAACTCTACTTATTCTGCATACTTGCAAGACTTTAATAATTGTCAAACTATAGGAAATCTAAGACAATCAGAATGGCTTTCTTTTTTTTTTTTCCTTTTTTCTTTCTTTTTGTATTCCCCTAGATAAAATTTAATTGCATTAGCACAAAATCCTTCTTTGCACTTTTTTTTGGTGCTCTTTTGGAAAGAACAGAAATTAAGCCCTGGCTCCTGGGATATCTCAAGCCAGTGGGATGTTGTAGACACATGCTCGGGGACTGCCTGCTCTGTTGGTCCACCAGGCCAAGATTCTGTCCTTGTGACTGATTACTGGCTGCAATCTTCTCCTCTTCCTCCTCTCCTTTTAATTCCGTCTGACCCAGAGAGCCTCCATCATCACTTTTGCTCATCCCCATAAAAGCAGGGGACTTTTATGCACCTAATCCTTCTATCATATCCCACTTTCTCCATGCCAGAGCTTGCTGTATCATCTTTCCTCTCCACAACACCACTTCTAAAGCTCTCAAATCCCCCTCACACCACCAGGGCAACAATAAACCCTCCTTCACCACCTTCCTCCCCACCAAGACGCTCTGATCTCCAGGTGTTCCTCCCTGGCTTCTCCCTGCTGCTCAGCATTTCTTCCCCCACATTGTGGGTTCCCCAACCTCCCTCCACAGCACAGGCTTTGCTGTAACCTCCAGCTCAAAGACAAGAGACACATACATGAGCACTGATCAAAGGGAAAACCCCCTTGTAATCTCCACCCTTCCGTTTGCCTTCCATTTCATGATTTGCCCCCCAGATTCGCAGGAGTTTTTTTGCCCACTGATGTGCTGCACTCCACAGCAATGATTCCAACCCAGATGAGCATCAAAGCCTTGCAAACTTTGCCAACCACCACTCCTCCCACTGCTTCTTCTCCGACATGCATCTGCTTGCAATGGCTGGGGAGGAACACTCCACGGTTGTCCAGAGGGCTTTCTGGAGAGCTACCAGCATGCTGAAGGTGCCAACCTCTCTGACAGCTGCATCTAACACCCACTGATGCACTCTTTTCTTCCAGCTGGCCACCCTGAAGAGTGTTTTGCCTGTGTTTGCAGTCAACAGACACACAAAATGCAAACCCGATCAACCAAAGATCATCAAATAGATCAATGATCTATTTCTGGAAATCGAATTCTAAGAGGGGGACAGGGAGTAATTAAGGAGCTTGGCTTTTGGGGTTGCATTCAGAGGTTCAAAAAAATCCAGAATGAAAACTGAAGAAACCCTGAAATACCCACAGATTACTTATTTACAAAAACACAGCCATATGTACTTTAAGACAGGGAGCTGCATTTAGTGTATTTATGCATAATTTAGTTGGCACACAGACGGTACCGTTGTACATTTCAGGCTCATGAAACAAATAAGCATACATTACTTAATTTGACTAACACCTAACATCTGATTCCAGAGATGGGGCAACTCTTCACGCTAAGGCATGTAAGTGCCCTTGGCTGGTTGATGTTTCACCAGAGCAGAGAATAATTAGCAAGCTGGAAAGAGAAATTCACATTGTGGCTCACAGACCAACATCCATGGTGTATCCACAGGGCCCATAAACTGAGCCCTGATGGTATGAGGGAGCTACAGGAGACTCTCCATGCTACAGGAAACACCAGGATAGTTAAAATTATACACCTGTACATTTCTATTCAGTAACAAGAACAAAGTTAAGCTGGGCAGACTGTACCTTTGTATAATTGAGTTTTTCCAATTTCTCCTCAAAATTTCATAACAGACCACAAGACAAAAAATACTTGACAGTACTTCTGACAAACCTCAGGAAAGAAACCCAAAACCAACCCGCATCCTTTTTGGTCTGAGTGTTTCTGCTTTCCCACCCATAGCTTCATATCTCTAACTAAAGCTTAATTATATGATTGAAAGGCTTCTGTCTTAATCATAATAATAATTTAAAAATATATATATATTTCTGGTAACTTTATCTCTATGTCACATGAGGATTCACATGGCCTCCTACAATTCACTTTTGCCTCTTACAGTTTGTATCTGCTGAAACCAAAGATTCTTGACAAATATCATAGACTCTCACATTTCTCAAAGAGGGCTTTAACAGCAAATAATTTTCTTCCGTGCATAACTTCCTCTCATGCAGGTTTGATCTGTAGTTCTTTCCTCTGCTGGAACTGCAGAAGGATACCAGAAGAAGGACTCTGTCAAATGAGCTGTTTTAAATTTGTGACAATATTTCCTTCAGCCAATGAAACCGTCAGCTTTTTGCCTGCCTGTCACAAAAAAAGCATCCCAGTCAAATGGGACAGGATGCCAATATAACAGACATTTGCAAGCCTGGCCAAGGTGTGAGGTGCTCTCAAATGCAGCATAAGAAAGATGAAATAAAGTATCTTTCACCTCTAAAAATATGAGTAATGTGTGCAAAAAAGACACAGACATTCCACTGGCCATGGAACATAACCATGGATAGGTCTGACTCAACATTTCCATCAACTTCACATGTGCCCCCACCTTGTCTTTCCTCTGCACAACCAGGCAATGCAAGCATCTTGACTTTACTAGACATTATCAACATTATTATTTAACCAAACATTATCAACAACCTTTTACTTACTGAGTTCAGCAATGCTCCCCACACGTGTAGCAAGTAAAGACTGCTCGATGGTCCTTAGCTCTGACTGGCTGAACATCTGCACCTCCCCAGGCTTGTTGGACCTTTGCTGGTCTTTGTGAAGGTTCAAGCTGTCTGGCAGGCAGAGAACACCTACAATAGATAAAAAGAAAGGAGAAATCCAATGTAACTTCAGCCAGTATGGATGATTTTGCTGCCCCCCCATCACTTCATTCTGGGGACATTCCAAGGCAAAACTTGTGTGTGCAGAGCTCGCTCAATCAGCATCTACAACTCAGTGTCACTGACAACTCATGCTCTCAGAAATGGCCCTCAACAGCTCTTATAAATATCCTCAAGTCATTTACAAAGGCACCTAGAGATTTCTCACAAAAGATCCTAGAGAATTGCCCAAGGAGGCCAAGAGGGTTCCAAATAAGCCTCCTAGAAACTACTTCAAATCCATAAAAAGTTATTAGAAAATGGCATCTCAGAGACAGAATTTTTAAAGATTGTCTTTAAAATAATATATGAAACAGACATTACAGGATTCTCCTGTAAGGGGAATTACACTGACAATTGACAGAATAACCAACAGGGTCAAGATGCTCAATCAAAGTGTCACTGATGGGCTTAGTGAATTTGCTTTGTAAATACAACTCCTGGCAGTTGAGCTGCTTGGACTTCAAAAGCCCATTAAGCAGAAGTTCTTACAGCTGTGAATTTTTGTGGGGGAGGCCATATGTAAAGCTACTGACATAAAACAATTTACATACACATTCATTCGGGCACAAAAGTCACTTTCTGTCATGACATCTAAACCCTCAGGCACAGATAGAAGGCACACATTCATTCATCAAAATCACTGTCAGGCTAAAAAAGTGGAACAAAACAAATGCTGCATTATCATCCTTGGGTAATGGATGGGTGGAAGTCCAGTTTGGGGAGCAAGTCCTTCTCCCTTCCTGGGGTCTACAAACAGCCAGCTATGGACACCCTCTCCACACCATGACCTTCCCAGTCCTTCTGAGACACACAGGGGGCAGCAGTAGAATTATACCTGATGTATGATTATTAAATTTCAGCTAATTTATGTATAATATGCAAGAATTACCCTTGAAAAGAAGACAGAGTAGGAAATGCATTTTTTCCATTAACTTTTACTATTCCTTTCACTATTCCTTCCCTTTAAGAAGAGGGGAGAGGTTCTGCCCTTATGGGCCAAGCAGGCTTTATAAAATACATTAAGGAAGAGGTACATATTTAGTGCTTTTCTTCAGAGGGAAGAACTTGTTTAGTTTCTCAGGTCAATAAATATATGTCATCTAACTCTATAGATCAATAATACCACCAACAGGTGTAACATTGGAGGTCCTGGGCAGAATGGCCACCTTAATCCCTGTTCACTTCAGTTATAAAAGGGCCTCACCAACATCAATGCACTGGAGCATCACAAGGCAAGATAACTTGCCTGAGAGGGGATGCTTTTCAGCCACCTTGTTAACTCAACAAAAATTCTTTGGATCCTCTCCTCACACTCATCTCCTCCCTGCCCCAAGCTTAGCCTTAAAATTGTATTTGTAGCACGGACCTAAAACCACTCATCCTAGCAGGACAGAGACAACACAGGTTCCATGAGCACATTCAAAACAAAAAGGGATATACTCTGGGAACACCGGGACCAAAGGGCTTGTCCACCTTGGTTGGAAGACAGCAACCTAACCCAAGATCACTCTTCACATGTAATAGCAACACCAGAACAAACTCCCTAATAGCCTGTTTGAATGCTGGCGATAGAGGAGTTGGAGCAGCCTTAATCTCAGCCCTGGCTCCAGTCCTGGGGTTGTAACAACCACAAGCAGGTGTAGAAGACCACGAGAGAGGAACACAACTCGAGGAACACAACTCGCAAGGAAGCCTCCTGGAGAGAAGGAGCAGGACATCTGACACAACAACAGGAAGGAAAGAATTAAAGGTAATGGATGAAAAGCATCAGCAGCTTATCAAACATCCTCTCCAAATTCTCTTGCCATCACTTACTGGCTGACTCGCATAAATACTTGGCGCACCTATCAGCATTTATATTCTGGGGATGTACAGAGCTCAAGAGGTACAACACCTGGATTTAAAGTGCAGACTTGCCTGCATATTTTAATAAGTATGCTCTCTTGGAAATATTTCTCATTTATTTAGATTATTCTTTATAATTTTAACGGATAGAAATTAAGGCAAAATTAGAAGAGTCTTCCCTGCAGAAAACAGATGTGTAACTGATATAAATACTCAGACATTTCTAAAGCCAGGAAATAGAGCACAAACAGCCTTATGGCATCTTAAAAGAAATAATATCCAACAAGAAAATCTTTCTGAATGAAAACAAACTTTAAGTGTGGAAAATGGACTGTTTTAAGATACCTTGACGAATAAGATACAAATGGTTTAACATCCAGTGCAGGACATATATCTCCAAGTCATTAAAGTAGTGGGATAGAAACATTTTATACTCTTACTTCATCTATGACTTTGTTGCCACAGCCAGGACTATTCCTTACAAACAGCCCTGATGATTAATTACTCTGCTCTCTAGTGAGGGGAGTATATTCTTAGGTTCTTGGATGAAAAGTGCAAATGAAATGCAAAATGCCCCATTATTTAAAACTTAGCAAATTATAGGATACATCACGCCAAAGGCTTTCACTTGAGCTGGAGATTACTGAAGACATGCAATAGCCAAACATCTGATACTTATATGCCAGCTTCAAAACTATAATTGACCACAGCAGGGGACCAGTGGGGTAATGGAAGATTTGTTTGTAACACTCATAATTTTGCTGGATCAGATCTTTTTTTCACTGTGCTGAAGAAAGGGAATTCTATGGCTTGGCCAAGCAACTCTGCCAATTTTCTAGCTTCAACTGTTTTTCTCAAAAATGATCACAAAAGTGTATCAAATGCTTTTTAGAAGCAAAACCTGTTCTCTTTTTATCAGTGTTTGATGTGGAGCTCAAACTTTCTGACTTATAAATAGCAACATTTAACTAGCCACCACCAGCTTTCACTGGTTTGGCTACAGTTCAACTTCCTTATTTTTAATTCTCTGCTGATTGGTATTATCCGTTTGCTTTTTCAGCCGTAGCTTCAACCATCCTGTGTTGTACTTGACAAACAGGTGAAGGTCTCAAATTTCCAACGGCCTGAAAAACAGGATTTTTAAAGTGTTTTTTTTTTTCCTTCCTCCTCCTGCTTTTCTGTCTGTCACTGTTATCTGTCATTCCACACCAAAGCAAGTGCAAGTGCAGCATCTTCAGAATGATGGGCGCTGTTCAGTGTCCTTCCTTTCTACACGATTACTCGACCCTGTGAGCATCTTTGCTCTTTATTTTATCCCTCTTCTTCCCTTTGTTGCACTGGGGTGAAAATTAATCAGTCAATTGTTGCCTGATGAATACAGGGCCAGACTCACCGGGTACAACCCTGGGTGCTCTGTGTCACCCAGCAATGTACCGCAGCTTGTACGCTGCGTTCCTGGCTGCTGTGAACCGCCATAGCAAGGCAAGAGAACCAAAGTGCTCATATGCATTTGGATTTTGTCACCCTTCCAGCTGCTTCCCCTCATTTGTAGCCTCCCTGGGGCAGGGGTCTGTCTAGGACTTGCCTAGAGACATCTTGGAAATGGACCACACCCCGTCTACTCTCTGAGTTTTCACTTTGTCCTTGGCCTCAGGCTGCCTTGCAGTCTATAGGCAAAAGACTGAAGAGAAACACAAAGAAAACATTTTTAAATCAGCAGGATGACAAAAAAAAAAAAAACAAAGGAAACCGAACCAAATAAAAACACGAAATCAAAAGCCAGTGACAAGCTCCTAATGCTCCCTCTCCCAAATCTCTAGAGTAAAAACAACATCATAGGAAAAATTCGATGCACAATTAATACACTCCACATTTTTCCTGTCCTCTGGGCTCAGCTGAAAAACAAACCACAGCACAGTTTCCAAGTACTTAAAAATCTTAAACCAAAAAATTATTGCACAAAATGACAGTCACGAATGACTGAAGATGTCTAAATTTAAAATAAGGTGTTATTTTAAATCTTCATGCAATCCCACTCACCTGGGTACCCAGGTACTCAGAGAGGTACTTGGGTAATGCCACTCCAGTTTGGCCATGTACATTCCACCTCTTGGGCTTGGTTGATGTACCACCTTCCATTACAAGGCATATTTTGGCACACATGTAGTTACATTTCTGCATACTAACTTTAGAGCTTGCCACAGATCTGCCTGTGCTGTCCTTGCAGACATCAAGACAGAAGAGTTCATACATCACGCAAACATCCCAACTCAGTGTCCAGCACCATTCTCAGCAGAATCTGTCCCTGCTCCCTGGACCCCTCCCTGAGCAAAACAGCCTGAAGGACCTGTTGGCCAAAAGCAAGTCCGAAATCAGATACAGCAGCAGCTGTGTGACCTCTGGCTTTCAGGGCAGGAGAAATGTGGGATGTGTAGCCCAAATCTCACCTAAAACCAGAAGAATCACCAAAAAGCCCTAAGCCCCTTCCGCTGTTCCTCTATTTAGATAGAATCTGCACTTATTTATTTATATACCAGCCATTGCAAAACATTAGATTCCTGAAGTGCTGGTACCTACAGTGCCCATCATACTCCAGAGTCGTCAGTCGGACTTCACTTTCTCTCAGACAAAGGCGGCTGTTGGCTTTCCATGTACCACGTATTTCTCTTGGCACCACACAGCTATTTGAATCATGCAAAGGCAGATCAAAGGGCAAAACAGCAAAAAATAAGACAAGCAGTCTTTTGTATAGCACCATGAATGACTACACAATGTGGGAAGCAATAAAACAGCAAGTCTGTTTACTTGGAATGGGCAGTTAAGTTCTGGGCAAGGCTGTGTTGCACCCTTAAACATCTTGGTCCTACAAGCTTGGTCCTACACCATCTTTGCCACCTAAAGCAGCATTTTCAACAGTTGAGTGCACCTCAGAAAAAAAAAGAGAAGATACAGAACCGAAACTTGCAGTTCCAGTTGCTGGAGCTCTCAAGTTACTACTCCAGCCTTTCTCTTCACACCCATTATAAACATTCTTCAGCACCAGAGACTTCATATATTTGGAGCTTGTCTGAAGATATTTAATCAAGCTATTGCTTGAGTATACAGAAAACTCCCCAAATCCAAAGGATATTTCAACAATCACTAAATTAATTTTTGTATATAACTATGTATACAATTTGACAGAGCAAGGCAAGCAAGTAAAAGCCTGCACTGCCTGCATTCATGGGTTTGTAATAAGTAATGTCACCTTTGTTTTGAATTGTCTGCTTTCTCCCTCTCCTTTAATATTCAAATCCCATAGTATAAAACCAAAACACATTTTCAACAGCAATAAATTGAAAAAAAAACAAAAACTCACTGGACAATGTGATTCCAGTGATCTGTGCTAAGGCCTCTAGCAGGAACCCAACACAAATGTGTTTATTTTGACTAAATATATAAGTGCTGTAAATACTATAAAATCTTTTTTTGCACATTTCAGTATTAGCATTTGCTCTTTTGAAAAGAGTGCAGGCTTCTCTCTATTCATTAACTTAGAGCCTGAATAGAAGCATAACAGTTTTGCCGTTCCCTTGTTATTTTTCTTTAATTAACTGCTCCTACTTTCAAAAGAAAGTAATTCCAAATACCTCGACCTCCCTCTTTACCTGTCTGGTATATCTTTAGCAAATGCACATATATGGAAAACAGGTTACTGCAAAGAATAGCTGGATCCATAGCTAGGAGCATGCAGGATAGGTATCAGGCAAATTGCTGCACAAAATAAGCCTAAAAATGGTAGTTAACCCTTAACAGTCCCCCCAAAATGATGTTGCACATTATGTTGCTCAAATAAATGCCAATCTTACCTAGGAGGACCATGTGTAGGAGTAGGAAATGCACCCCCCATTGTCATAATTTTTCTATTTGTTTACACAGGAACATGGGACTACAGGGCCTTTGAGTCCAGTCTCCTACTCTCATAAAGAACCATGTGAAATTCATAAGCTTGCAAAACATCCAATAAAAATACTTTTCATTCAACAAGCTCACGTACCAAAATATTTCCCAGCACCAGAGAGCATTCTTGAGATCTATGGTATAAAAGCCTACGGGAAATAAATAAAAGGGACAGAAGTATTGCCAGCTGCCTTGGCAATAGGGAAATACATCAATAAGTGCCAACCCCACATGGCTGATATTCTGACACACAGGAAAACTCTCCTGGCCCCACAGTTGGCAATCCTGGCAATGATGCTCCATCCAAGTACACGCCAGATTTTGAAGCAGTGCTGGAATACCAGCACCATGGGCTCAGCATCTTGACACTGGTGAATGCAAAGTGACACAGACCACCAGGTAGAACCACAAACTTGGAAAGAAACCCTGTGCTTCCTGTTGTTCGAAGTAACCTGCATTATGACTATTGCTCAGACCGTCAACCTGACTGGCAAGGCAGACAGAAAACATCTTGACTTCTCCTTACAGAAACATCAGCCAGTGCTTTCAGTTAACAGGAGACCTGGAAAACACTCAAAGCAAGGAGTGCAAAGTGTCTTCTCTTCACACATTCCAGCCCAGTTAAATAACAAGGAGTGGCTTTGCATGGAGAAAATGCAAAGTGCTTGGGAGAGCCAGGAGGTGAGATAAAGTTTCCAGGGTCCGAGTCTTAAGAGTAGGCAGAGCAGCCCAAATGAGGATGGGTGAAATAGGCATAAGAATCAGATGTAGGAGACTAAACGGACATTACTATGTGTCTTAAACAACTACTACCCAAAGACATTGCCAATTCTCTACTTAGCCTCAAGACACTGGCATTAAGCAGGTAAGATAATATTCACCTCCAATTTACAGGTGAGGTAAAAGTAATGGACTAGAAAGCTTAGTAGCTAATTCAAGATGAAATAAAAAACATCAGAGAAAACATCAGGAGAAGAATGTAAAGCCTCTAGTCATGCAGTTTAATCACAAGAGACCACCCTTTCTCTCCTGGAAAAAATCAGATGTGCAAATGAATAAAGCTCAAAAATGAAAGAACTGAGATCCTAATAAAATCTGCCAAAAATTATCAACAGCAGCAACCACTGATAAATGACAGAGTTGTATAAACTGCAGATTTTGGGTTCTCACCAGCAAGAACTTCACTTCCAGAACCACTGATCTTCTTGATCTATGCATGGGTAACTTTTTAATTTCACCTGGCCAAGTCTGGAGGTTTTGTCTGAACAGTTTTCTGGCTCTGTGCAATGGTATATTTTAGTAACTGCATGTCTGCAGAGCAATTTTTTCCAATGATGTGTGATCATTTTCACAGATTCACAGAACTGATACAGCTGGAAAAGACCTCCAAGATCTCCTTGTGCAACAGCTAAACCTCCACCCACACCACCCCCCCCCCCCCCAAAAAAAAATATATATCATTCATGCCCACTAGAGCATGTCCTGAAGTGGTGCCTCATCTACATGTTTTTTTGAATACTTCCAGGGATGGTGACTCCACCACTTCCAAGGGCAGCCTGTTCCAGCACCTGAATCCTGTCTCAGTAAAGAAATTCTTCCTAATATCTACTCTAAACCCCACCCTGGTGCAACTTCAGGCTAGGACAGTATCCCAACTAAGCTGAATTTGATTTATCACAAATCAGAACAGATCATCATAATCCAAAACAGAGAGTACCTCTGTAAGATATTTTACCAGATTTTTATAGGAAGACAAGGTAATAGAATTATATTACAATATTTGGCTGTGTCATTGCATCTTTACCTTTAAGGAGTTTCTTAGCACAACACACTATATTTAAGTGGGATGTCCCCCTTATTAGGTTCTTCTAATGTAATCATTTTAGCTAAATTATAATGAGTGGCAATCACTGCTCCTTAAAATGGCATAGACGTAACAATTCAACTAAATTAGGATATAGTCTGCTAGTACCAAGCAGTTAAGTGGTGTACAACCAAGTGGAACACAGGATGAATTTGTTGATGCTATGAATTACAAAACAAAGAAGAAGCAGTGGATCCCAGTGAACACATAAGCTAAGCTCCCAAATGACCACCTACAGATTTACATTTATTTTTGTTAGAATACAGAGGAAAAAAAATCTTGCCCCTGCCAAAATAAATTGCAAAACTTCAAAATCCTCAAAACCACCACCACCACCAAAAAAAGACAAAATAAAAAAGCCACCAAAAAAACCAAACAGTGACTGTGAAGCAAACAAGTCTATGTGCAAGAGAAGAAATAGAGATTCATCTCCTCATGCTTATCCCAAGGTCTCTCCCAGTTCCCTGAAGTGGCCCGTATGGTACTGCCATCAGGCAAACAGCAGCAGATGCTGATTACCAGCATGTATCTATCTGCAGGACAGAAAACATGTGTGCTAATGGCACAGTGAGCTGTGCACAATGCAATATCTTTATTCCCCTCTCTTTCCCTAGTGAGGAGACTGATATGCATCACATACCTTCATCAACCTGTGATTTTCACCATGGCTCTTCTTATCTACCATAAAGGGGCATTTTATCAACTTCACAACAGGAAAACTCGTCAACAGTACATTGTGCTCAGCCACGCTATTCCACTGTCACAGTGACCACACAAGTTTCAGTGCAAGTTGAGATTTTTCTGGCAGAGAGATGTTAGAACTGACACAGTGCATTTATTTCATGCCAAGCACCCATCAGTTTGAGATTACCCTGATCTAAGCTATGCCCTGGACCTAGTGATTTGGAGGAGAAAGGTTTTCTATCACACTCTTTGACAGGAGACATCCAGATACAGAAAATGAAAGCTTAAAATGCCAGTATCATGGTCTTTCTCTGCTACATGCAAATAAATAGAATACCCGCAGGCCTCTGTGTCTTCATAAAGCAAAAAGTTGAGAGGTCAGGGGAAATTTTCAGAACACACTCTAGTGGTATGAGTTTGTTTTGTTTTGTTGGGGAGGGGGGGGAATGTTTCCATTTTGGTTGTTTGTATATTTGTTTTGTTTTTCTGGGTTGACAGTTGGATACAAAGATACTAAGAGGTTTTTTCCAACCGTGACAATTCCGTGATTCTGTGAATTCACAGGAAGGAAAGAGGCTTAAGAAAGTGTTGGCAGCACTGGCTAGTGAGGAAGCTTGGATAAATGTAGATTTGACAGTATCCAGTCTTACCACAAGATGCCTCTTGCAGCTACTAGCAAATGTTCAAGATGGCAAACACATGCTTAAGGGGGAAAGGACGTGAGCTGGTATAAACACCAGCTGTGGACATGCACAGGAGTATTAACTAATGCAAAAAGGGATTTGGCTAAAAACAGTCCTCTATTAGAGAAGAGTTCACAGAAGGTCTGAGCCTTTGAGTCACTGAAAATGACAAAGAATGCGTTAACAGGTTTGATTTTACGGAAAAAGGCTTGTCAGCTGATAGCAGCAGGACAGGAGGATTTGGTGATTCACAGCTTAATATGCTTTCCCAGAATCTGTAATTTCCTTCATTCATTACCTTCAGCCCCCCAAAATGCCCAACCATGACAGACAACTTCCCCTTCAGCAACTGTGACGTGGGCACAGCCCTAAAGCCCAGCAGTGCTGACACGGCATCTCTGTCACCCTGCTCCAGTCTCCTTTGGTATTTGATAAACCAAGCAGCAGAAGCTAATTAAGTACTATTGGATAGGTCTATGTTCAGACCTCTCCTCTGTGAGCTGTTTTGGACTTAGTGAGAAGACAGACTATTTCAATTGCAAATTAATAATCTCATGCAAGCACATAATCCTCTATTTTTCAAGACCTACTATTATCCAAACAGACTCTTGTACCAAGGACTGCAGATCTAGTGAAGCAGTACAAAGTGCCTGATCAAAAAAACACATTTTTTTCCACAGCTTTCTCTATGTACCACCATTCCTTTGGCACAGGCACTATGCATCAGATACTTCAAGGGTTGGACCCATCATTTCAAAAACACCAATGCACTTCCATTTCTGAGCAGGTGTACTGAATACTAAACAACACACGTGGCAAAAATATTTTGAGGACCTTAAAAACCATCTCGTTCGTTTGCTTCAGTATTTGTAAAGATTGGTATGCTTTTTTACAGGAGAAGGAATCGTTTGCCAGAATTCCTCCTTTCGCTTTGGAACACCATCAGCTTGTACAAAGCCCCATGAATAATACATAGAGGAGAAGACTCTAACTCTCAGACAGAGCACAGGGTATTCCCATTGCAGTTATCAACCACACCCTTGGCATTTCACTGGCAGGCAGCAGCTGGGAAGGGGATGGAGGGAAAAACCTGAGGAACCTGTGGTCTACAGAGCAATCACTACCTTGCACTTGGGAGGCAGTGACATGCAAAAGCTTATACAAACTACATGTAAAGGAATAGAGACAGTCTGAAATTCAAGCTGGTGAAACACCTGACCTTACAAGGCTGGAGTGACTAGTTGATGGGAGAGTAACACTCTTTTCTGCAGGGTTGGGTGTTTGCTGTTTATTCTCTAACTCTCCTTCCACAACTGCCAAAGTCTTGGGGCTTTGTCCCAGGGAATGCTGGTGAAAGCATCATTGCTCTTCAACACTGAACAACTAAATCATCATCCCCAAAGGCTTCCAGGAAGGCACACAGGTATGAGATTGAATAAATAAAATAAATAATAACTACATAGTTAGTAAAATTTGCAGTTGGTAGAGCATAGAACTGAAAACACAGGACGTGTAGGGGCTGTGATAGAGCCTCTGGGACGATAGGATACAGGTGAACAAATCTGCCCTGCCACCCCATGTTGCCATCTGGCTCTGGCAGATCTCTTACTGCTTTTGTAAGGGTCAGGATTTTACCCCCAAGATATGAGTTTCGGGTAAACTGGAACCCCCTGTAATGGTTAAGTAATTAGAATTTCCTTTCAACTGCTTGCATAGTTGAATATCAAATTAGCCACTCCACCCTCACCATGAAAGCCCACGCTTAATGAAAATAAAGAATAAGATGTTTTAGAAACACACGCTTTTATTTACTGGCTTTAGGGCATTAACCCATCACTCCAAGCACTCACTGCTCCCTCCCACCCTACTAAAGATGGCACTGAGCACAACAGGATAAAACCCACATAAGTCTTGAAGGCATATAGTACAAGAGTACTGTGATCCCTCGAGCTGTCAACAACCCCAGCCCTGGACCCTACAGCCCCCTGCATTGTCCCCACCCCTGAGCCAGGTTTGCTGCATCATTTGGGGTACCCCTGGCAGGCCAGATGTACTCATCTGCAAACCTCTGAGCTCAGGTACTGACAGTGATGACCTACAAGAGAGCCAGGTATCCAGCTACCACTTCCAGGAAAGAAATAACCCTCTGCCTTTAGCATGTGTTTTAATGGGTTTTCTCCATGTATTTAAAGCCAATATTCACCTAAAAATTTCACTGACTGGAAACCCTGTATGCTGGCCAGATGATAGTCCTTTCTGAAAGTAACCTTCACATTCTCAAAAAAATTCCCCTTGGCTTTCCAAATAGAAATAGCTTGTTAATGGTATGTACTTCACCATCCAGACCTTTGATATATATATCTACAACAATAAATCAGCTCTGGCCACTAAAGGTTAACTTATATACAATATGCATGGTAAAGTCATTACAGACAATGAAAAAAATTTCCAAGAGACATTAGACTATGTTGCTAGCATACTTTTATGACCACTTGCCCTGCAGACTGGCTGGCTGAACCGATTTCAAATAATTCAGGTTTTAAGAGAGCTGATGGACACCTCTTCCCCACCCAGCTGTAACACAAACTGTGTTCAGGTATGTGAACTCCATGGCTATCAGTTAACTGAAAATTACTTTAAAAATTTGCTTTACAGAGTTTTAATACTTTTTTTTTCTTTCTCCCTAAAGAGTATCCATTTGTACACTCTGACTTTGCACACAGTTTTATTCCTGAAATATTAATTTTTTGAAAGTGATGCCCCCTATTACTTTTTTCAGACAGAAAAGGCTGCACATTTATTTCCAGAATGGTTAAAGGTCAAATCCAACTATAATTTATGCATGTTCTTCAGATTTGAACTTCTGCATTATTAATCTCCTCCACTTTTTCACCTAGACATTCACACACAAATCCACAAACAGAAAAAAATGTAGACTAAAGGGATATGATAATTTCTACAGCAGACCCTTCTCCAGCACACTGAACAGACAGCAATTAATGAACAAACAGATGATTGCTATTTTGTCCTTCTGGTTCAGTGTTGTCTTTGGCTTGACTTGACCACAGCTTATCCATCCTCTGCATCAAGTAAAGCATGATGCTTTTTCCCATGGGTTCACTTCTCCCCATGGGTGCCCTTGCAGGGACAGAGGAGCATCCCTGGTGATGCCTCAGCTGCCCCACACCACTGCTTCACCAGCCCTCCCCCAGTATTCAAGCACCAAAACTCGGGAGGGGAATTGGGTAGCAGTTCTTCCCCCACAGTCCTGGTCTTGTAAATGTTGGCTCCAATAGGGCCAAAATTTAAATTTTTTTTAAAAAGTATTTTAAGACCATTTTGGGGAAGTGACTGCCCCAGAAAAAGCTAAAGGCAGTTGGAACACATCAGAAGCAAATGAAATCAGGAATGTATAATGACCATCAGCAGGTAGCTGTAACATGAGGCAGTGTTAACTGCCTCTTCACTCACATCTCATCTCCTGGTTTTGTTCTGCCTTTTCTCTTCCAAGCAGCCTCAAAGAAACCAAATGGCACTTGGAGACTTCTAGGTGCGGCTTCAGCGGGTCAGTACAAAATAACTGATAAGCTGACTAAGCAGCAATACACGCTATGAAGGACACAGGAATCAAATATAAATCTTGGAAATTATTTCAAGTCAAAACCCCAGATAGAAAAGAACCCTTAGATAATACACTAATACATAGTAAACTCTTCATCATACTCCATTTTCCAAACAGTCAAGCCAAGTCCATTTCTATCAGTTCTAGGCAGAGGCCCCAAACAGCAGCCTGGCCATGACCTCCTGTCTTCCCTCACCTCCCTTGCACACAGACCTCCACTTCTTTTTTCAGTGACTGTGCTCATGACAGCTACCTGCTTTCAGTATCTCTGGGACCAATTTCTCAGCATCTTCTCCAGGCCTACAACAGACAGATGCCCACTCTTTCTACTCCTGTGAACATCATCTTATACCTCCAAAAAAACAACTCCAAGGCTCAGCCTGCAAGTCCTTACTCGAGGTGGTTGCAACTCCTACACTAAGGAAAGTTGGACTTATTCCAATCATATTCACTGTGAATAAGCACAACAAAATGCTCCTTGTTTTAGATTTCTTAATATTAACAGTGATATGAACCACAGGGAATTATAAAAGAGTTATGAGGCTCATAATATTTGGAAAAGACACAGGTTCAATGAGAATTACTATTTTCTAGCATAAAAACACACCATGAAATGTTAATAGCAACGCACAACACTGCAAGACCTACAGGAATTACAATACAAGGCAAGTTTTCATTGTTTCAGCTGCATGTAATGAGGAAAATGAACAAAAATAGACTAAACTTCTAGTTAGAAAATTAATTTGTAATTAATTATTTGAATCCCATTCTAATGAAAAAGCAGAACTTCAATTTAAATCGTTTCTAGATTCATGGTCTCCAGCCACAAGTGAACAATGTACTACCACTGACCCAAGCCACAGGGACTGCTACAGCAGGCCAAGAGTGATCTATGAGCTTCATTAAGAAGCTTAAATAGAGTTCCTATGTATATGCATATATATATATATATATACACATATATACACACACTGTGAAATTATAGTAGGTATTTCCTTGCACTAGTACTCAAAGAGATTAGCCCCTGCTGAAGAACTCTCACTTACTTTGAGCCCATTTGGCCAGAAATATGTAATTAAGAAAACAATTCTTACCTTGCCACTAGGAGTGGGAATAGGCACTGGGTGTGCAGAGAGATGCCTGAAGGGCCACGTCCACATTTACCCCTTGTAGTGGATGCTTGGTGAAGCCAACAGACAAGAAAATGAGTTCTGATGCCTGTACTCTGTTTATCGAGGCATTTGCTTCATCTCAAGAGTTAACAGGCAGTAGAATCCAACTCTTCTCCTAAGAACACCTATTTCATCGTGAGGACTAAGCCACAGCACGTTGCTGAAGATGCTCTCATACAGGCATCTGACAGTTCCTGAACATCACAGCTCCCACACAGAGCACTAACCCATCAGCAAGAAAGTACCCTATTAAGTAAATTGATGCAATTTCTCTCATCGCTGTGGTCTTTTAAACTAAGTTTTAGTGCACTCAGGGACAAAGATAGGCTGTCTAACTACTGACTACTCAGAGGCAGAGCTAACCATTCATTTAAACGGGATACAGCATCGTTTTCTCTTACACCATTACACACATATGTTACACAGACTCAACACTTCAAAGACACATTGCATGTGGATCATCTTTTCTGACAGGAGATTTGTGTATTAAAGAAAGGCAATTCTTCTGGCTCGGATTCTTTATGTCTGTAGGTGAACAGAGTAAATGTGCAAAATGGTTTGTTGAGTAAGAAGGTTGCTTCTTACCCCAGCAGGGGTGGAAGCAACCTCCCTGCTCCCCATCTCCTGCAGTGGAATGACAATATTCCCAAATATGAAGGCAGACATGAACATGGCTGCAGTGGGCAAAGACTTCAGTGTGAGAACTGAAAGACCACACTTCATGAGGATGAATTTTGACAAAAAATGTGAGGTGTTGGGTTGTTTGTTTTTTTGTTTATTTTTTTGTTGGCTTTTTGTTTGTTTAGTTGGTTGGTTGGTTTTTGGTTGGTTGAGTGGTGTGGTTTTTTTGTTTTGGTTTGGGTCTTTTCTTTTCTTTTCTTTTCTTTTCTTTTCTTCTCTTCTCTTCTCTTCTCTTCTCTTCTCTTCTCTTCTCTTTTCTCTTCTCTTCTCTTCTCTCTTCTTTTCTTCTCTCTTCTTTTCTTTTCTCTTCTTTTCTTTTCTTTTCTCTTGTTTGTTTGTTTGGTTTTTGGCATGTGGAAATTGTTACTCTTGGTATTTCCAGAGCACAGCAAATCACTGGAACTTTTTCATCAAATATATCTGCAAGTTCCTTCCTCAGACAACTTCATCTTTGTTTAGCACTCAGGTGGCATTCTTTGTCCCCTAAATGTAGCTAGGGAATTTGACACACTTTTATTTAGTTTCCAAAATCAATTCTGTGTGCACACACCGCTGGTACCAACTTATCATACAATCATGGGCTCTTTCCTCACTTCTGTGTACACAGATGCTACCTGAAACTTTGAATTCTCAATCAATTTCAGTATCAATGGACAGAAAAAAAATAAGTCTCCAACTCAAATTATTTAAAGGGATGAGTGTAACAATCATGGCAAAAGCAATGACAGTGTGACAATAGGAAATCTTTGAGACAAATTCTCAAAACTACAAACCATGGAAATTCAGGTTTCACCCTACATTCAAGCTCATAAACATTAAAAATTCTACCAGTTCGTATTTAGGGATCCCCAAGTAACCTTGACTTTGCCCTGATCATGAAATGCTGGGGACAACTGGAAATTCTGAAACAAGGTTTTCTTCTTCATATAGAGCTAGAAAGAGGATCTGTCCTTCAGTTTTGGTTATGGACTGATAATATGGCTCCTACTTGCAATGTGGCACTCCAGTGTAGTTTTTAAGTTAAAAAAAAAAAAACGTTTCAGAAGGGATCTGATTCAAAAAGGGCAAGTCCAGGAGCATGGCATTCCCCAGCACACTCTGAAATAGGGAAACAAGATGCAAGAGCCATCAGAGCAAACCAGCCCTGTGCCAGTGGGGCTTTACAAAGCAGGTCGCTGGGTTTGCTTTATCACCACAGACTAAACTCCCATAAAATGAGACACATTGCTGTAATAAAGGAAACAATATTTACAAAGATACTTAGAACTTTATTTTCAATATATATCTTCAAAGCAATTAACTAATATTAGGGCATTAATTTTCCTCAGACCTCTGCGACTCAGGCGGGCATGGTTAGGTCTCTTTCATAAGGTGTAATCCTTCAGATCTGCTGCCTTGAATGGGAGCAGAGATACCAGTACCTGCAATGAAACTTGAGCTCAGAAGTCGTAATCTCACAGTCCAATGCCCCATTCTCTGTAAAGCAAAGTGTCAGCAGCAGGGTACCACAGGGCAGAAGATGATCCTGGGGCAAAGTCAGCAACGCGAGGCTCAGCACCACAATCACTTAGAGCACACAGAATGAGCAGTGCACCCAGGAAACATTTTAACATGTAGATCAAATGAAGATTCACTGAAGAAACAATGTTCTAGCTCGATGCCATTCAAAGAGGCTTCACCCCAGTGTACCTACACTGACAATGGCCTCGCTGCCCCTTATTTATACTCTTGGTAGTCCCAAATAAGCCCTAACTATGAGTCCAGAACACTCATCATGATGAAGAATGTGAGAACTCCAAAGGATCATGCTGCACAACAGCAGTGGGGTGGGAAAAGGAACTCTGGTCCCAAAGGGAACATATGCCTTGCCCAGGTCCAAGGTTCTTCTACAGCAAAGGTAAGCCCACTTACAGAATACCTCCAAAACGAGCTGTGAGACAGGACTCCCACCTCCAGTGGCAGTCTGCCAGAGATGATTCTTTGGCCTCCAGTAAGCCCACAGATACATGCATGCCCCAATTTACCCTTCTGTAAAGCTGGTGATGGCGTGGAGGCTACTTTCAGTCATGTCTGGAAAGCACTTTGAGAAGCACTATGCTACATCAACCCCCCAGAGCAGGTTTATCAATAAACCAATTCTCAGAAGAAATGGTGAAAATGGAAAATGTGAGCTTCATGCACAGGCAGACAACTCAGCCTTGGCAGCAGAAGGGCACACGCTCAGCTCCTTGGGTGCATTTCAAAGACAACTCTGCTATGCAGAGGTGAAAATGAAGTGATCTTAAAAAAAATACTCCCCTCGCTCAATGCTGTGGACTTTAATAAATCCAGATGTTTAGTATTTCCATTCTTAAAACCATGCCTTGTAAAAACAAAAAAAAAAAAAGTCAAAAGAAGTATGTGATGAGGAAAGCATGCTTTATATTCATTACTGAGCTCACAGAACTGCAGTCTACCTTGGAGAGTCAAAGAGAAAAAAACAATAGTTAGTACAGACGTTTCAAATCATACAGAGCAAATATTCAAGGGGAGGGAAATATTATGAAGTAGCTTTATAGAACTGTTTAACAGACTCAAAGTTATTGTTAAACATTTCATTATTGGGAAATCCAAATGTCGAAAAAGTCCCTAAATTTGCTTAAAAATAAATAAATTTTATGAGTAAACCTAAAGTTCTTTCATTTGCTGCTTTATTTCCACAGCTTCCAGTACACAGTCTGCTCTGGTCATGCTGTCACACTTATCTCTTCAAAAAAGAAAAAAACCCAGAAATTACATTTTTCTGCATGTCAGAGCAAAAGTTCTCAAAAAAGCCCAGCATCCTGAGAGCTGGGGCTTGAGCACAACCATAAAAAGAGGCAGAGACTTTTACTGACCACATCAACCACAGCTCTTAAATAGATCCTCACCAGTATCTCGGCCATTTGGTCTGAGATTTTTAGTGGCACCTTTTGTAGATTTACAGACAGCTAATCTATCAAAGCCTTCTATTTTTCTTTAATCTTTTGGGGATAAAAAAAAAAGTTAAAGAAGAATGCCAAAGAAAACCTCATGCAGTTTGCCAAGCAAAGGCAAGACAGTGAAAATAATTTGACACTAGGGAAAAGAATTCATAGACAGAGTTGCTAAAAGTATGAAATAATTCAAATTTAATCATGCAATAGTCCCAGGACAAGAGATAATTTTTTTTAATCTGTCCTTGTGATATTATTGTTTCTTAGATGGCTCAAACACTGAGTTTTGCCAGAGAAACCCCTGTAGGCTTGAGGACAGAGGCACAGCCACCAGAGCTGTGGGGCAAGGGCTGAAGTGTGGTCCCAGCATCTCTAAACACTGGAGCTGGCTGGTGGGACAGATAAACCCAAATTCTTTGCAGAATGAAGTGACCCCTATCAAGGTCATGTTTTGAATGCAAACATGCCACAAGGAACTTAATAGAAATTAATGGTTCTGTAAAACATGGTGATTTAAAATTTAAAATACAGCACTGCGATTTGAACATCTGGGCTCTGATTCCACAGCACTTCCTCGGTTTCAGCTTTTTTGAAAGATGTAGAAGCACCAGCCTGAAGTTTAATGAAAATGCCAAGAAACAAGTGGTCAATCAGACCGCTGATTTAGCAGAATATTCTTAACCAGATGAGGCCCATAGGAAACAGGTTTCAGACAAGGCAAAATTCATACCGACTTTATCAGCAGCACAATAAATATCAAATATGGCTTTTTTATTTGCCAGCTCCCCATCACTGCAGTGAAAAATGAGGAGTAACACAAATAGAAGTCACTGAGACTACCACTGAGCAAAACACTCAAGAAAATCTGGTCCCCTTTCTCATTCTGAGTATAACTAGATCTGCTAAATGCTCACTTCCAAAATCCCAATGGGAAGCAGCAGATACCAAGGGAGCCATCCAGAAGGCACTCAGCCCATCCAAACAAGACCTCTTCTCTATGGCAGAACATATTTACCTCTGCAAAGCCTTTGTTTAACCACCCCAGCCAAAAATACAGGCAGATGACAAGTATTTACAAGTAATTTAACCTAAAATTCATCATGGGGTTTGTTAGTCTTTGCTGGAAACAACATTTTGAAGCCATACCCAGCTCTAGAGCCTCAGCAACTGGCACTCCTGATAACAAGAAATAGCATCTGGCAACATTTTCCATGTCAAACTTTAATACAGCTCGGTGGTAACTTTTTCAGAGGTGCCTTTCTCTGTCATTTTATGTAAGCGTTGCATCAAGATGAGTAAACTTTTATTTAGTGAATTCAAAGAACTCATTTTAGAAAGGAAAAAAAAAGAAAAAAGAAAAATAGCCATGAAAATCTGACAGAAGGAGTGAATAACTTGACCTGAAAGCTCATGTGTTGACCAGATTTTCACTGTAAGACTAACCACTGAAGAAAGCACCAAATGGCAAAATTCACTCATCATAAACTTCAGAGATTTCAAGAGAGCACTTGACAGACTCCATCACTACTCACTCTGGAACATCTTGACGTATTAGGCCCGCCAAGAAAAATAATTACATCACCAAGCCTTTATACCAAGCTGCAGCTTGAACACTTGAAGCCAGCATAGATTTAAGTACAAGGTTCAACACCAAGGATGGTGTCAGATCAGCAAGAATTCAGTCACTTCTGTATCTGGTACTTCAATCAACTACACTGGGATAACAAATGTAACAATATACAGTTTATTAAGAGTCCTCTCCAAATTCCAGTTGCTGCTGATGTCCACAGGTCTTCCAAGTGTCTCCTACCCAACACACAAAACTAATAAAGGTCAACAGTTGCATCCAGCAGTGGATAGGGTTTGCAGCTTGCTACAGAGGAAAACATGAAATTAAAACAGAATTTCTATCTTAGAACTATTGATGCATTTTATACAGTAATTTGCCAAAATTCAGTCAGCTTGGATAATTTCACCAACTGAAAAGAGCGTATTTGTGCTTAGCATCTTAAATAGGATTCACCCAGTAAAATTAAAATTATCTACAGCTCAAACTCAAAGATTACAAGTCTTCAACTCAAAATGTTATCCCTGCCTTGACAAACAGACAAGAAGAATGTAATTCTGTGAAGGGTGCAGACAAACACTGTTAAGACATATATGTATCAGAAAATCATAGGTACAGCATAAAATGTATGATAAGAGATACAAGGCTGTCTCTTATCTGTAGGGTTACCCAGAAAAAAGAGTGGAAATGTTTGTCTAGCATGGTAGGGATGGAACTTCAGCAGAAGAAGGTAGGGGGGGAAAAAGGACTTTGGAAAATTGGAAATAACCCTGGAAATAGCATAATAATAATTTTTAAAGGGTGGCTTTTTGGAGTAGTTCCTCCTTTTCAGATACACAAAAAGCTGCATCATTAGATAACAGCAATGTAGACACAAAAAGCAGGGATTTTGTTTGTGTAACAGCATCTAAACTCTGGGCTTTTTGCTGGTTGGCCTTTGCCAGCTGGAGCCAGTAACTCCTTGCTGAGAGCCACACCAGCAGGACTCAGGAGCACCAACACAGCCTCGGGTTGTGCTACGCTGTGTCCACAGTCATCGTGAGCTCATCTCACACACCCAAAAATACAGCCCCATCTTGCACCCTTGGAAACTATACTGACAGCAACACTGCCCACGAGCTAGAACACAGGGGAATAGCAACCAACCTGTGCCCTCATGTAATCGACCTTCACTCTACTAAAGGTTTTATAGAGATGTGCTACAAAACTGGAGGATACTTGAATGTTGTTGCTTAAGAAACGAGGAGCTTACCAGCTAGAAATGAGATGCAACGAGATGAGATTCTTTCTGTTCTTACAATTTCAATGTTTGTATGCACATTTTGCATACACATACTGTCTTTATTGAAAGGTTGAAGGCTAATTTTAAAAGAAGAGAGAATGTTTAAAGCAACACAAATCCCCCTAATGGCAAAAGCCATCTATGCTTTATAATATACTGCATCTACTAGCAATTCATTAGCACTTAAGTGACTGGTGTGTGCATGACCTGGACTAAAATTAAACTTCACAGCCCAGTATTACATGGCTGACAAAAATTGCAGGTATGATAACATACGCACTAAATAAAACCCGAAGACTCATTAAAAAAAAAAACACACAAAAAACCAAAACCCACAAATGCAGGAAAACTATTGTACTCATCAATATATCAGTAGTAAAATATGGAGATGAATGCTTGTAGGTGGATAATTCACTTAAGTTACAACATATTCCACACACATATCAGAAAACCTAATTTTTTTTAATAACTTGGTTAACTCAATGCCCAAAAGATACTTAGGAGAAGTTACAAAATCAAGTATTCTAACAGTAGGAATTGCCAGATTAAATTTACTACTGTAATCATTTTTTTTTTTCTCTTGTGTATGCACACGACAACAGACGGTTTGATTCAACTGCTAGTTTTTTTCAAAAAACTGACAAGAAACCTGAAAAAACTACCGGGAAGTTGGAAGGAAGGCAGAAATAACAGAAGATTACAGTGATTAGTCTTTGATTCTAGAGAAAAGCAATAACCAAGAAAGAAAAAGAAACCCGAGCACCCGCTGCGTTTCCTTGTCCTCATGTCACTGAGATGGATGGCTTCACATCGATGTCTTGCCAGTGCATAGTTAGCCACGTTTTCTCTGGCTGAACATCTACAGAGCAGTACCTTCTCCTGGGAGGAAAAAACCCCCAGATATTCCATCTGTAACAGGTAGTATTCCAGGGAATTTGGAAACACAAGACAAATCTGCTTTTATGATATACTGCTCTGCAACGCCAGAGTTTTGTTCAGTCTTAAGTAGGACAGTCAAACACCCAATAAAACCCAAAAAAGGAAACATCTGAAACTATATCTCACCCTTTATTCACTCAGCTTTTACATTATAACCCCTCATTAAAGGAACATCTCATTAAATAGTCCATTTGGGTCATCGTGCAGGTTCTCCACTGAGGCAGCACAAAACCCCAGAGAGCTTGTGGACAGTTAATGTCCACGAGGTTTTTCTTTGCTGCACTAAGCAAAGATTTGCCTGGAGTCTCTAAGGACCCTAGCAGCAAGAAGGTTGGGAGTCTTCCGTTTGTTCTCTCCATCATTAAATCTCCCAGGGAAAGCGCTGTCTTTCATTATCACCATCATTAGCACTTCCTGGCGACTATGAATTCAGTTCCTTGAATCATCTGTCCCAGCTCCACTCTTCAAATCCTGTGAAGGAGCTTGCTGACTCCATCTAATCCCAAATAAAAATGCTGGCATTATTACAAGTTATTTAAGAGGACCTTTACAAAGCATAAAAAACACAGGTATCAAGGGCAAGGTTCACCACAGCATAGTGTGATGAGCACTATGGATACTGCTGCAGGAGTTCTTTAACACCTGAGGAACTGTCTGTGGGTCCACACACAAACTCTCATGTTTATTTGAGGTCAGAAGCAGGGGTAACTGAATCTCTACTAGTGTTTGTGTCCTCGGGGGCAATTCTTCAGTAATGTAATGATTCTCCCTGACCTTCCCACACAATCAGGAGCACAAACTCAGTGAAACAACAGATAAACAAATTGACAAAATCTGAGAAGATGCAAGACAAGAAACAACATGTCCTAATGGCATCTCTTTCCACTAACACAAGAAATGGGGCCCCACTTGTAGTCCCAAAGGCAACAGATATTCAACTGTCCTTCTGACAGTCTTCCACATACTACTCTGTGTAGTTGCAAGCTCAGCTAATACTGAAAGCAGACCACGTGATAATTTAAAGCTACATAAGCCTTAAGATGGTAAATGCTTTCAGAACAAAACAAGGCAGATTTGAAAAAACTTACATCACAACAGACCCTTACGGACGTTTCTCAAGCATGTATGCAGTAAACAAAAGGCCTAAATGTCAAAAAATATGTTAAGGCCTGGAGTAAAAAGAGTAAGCAGTTTCCTGGTGTAACTGCAGCTGAATGCTGGTGCAATGCTGGCACACGTGGATCAGAACATCAAAAAATCCAAACCTGACATCAACAGCTTTGAAAGTAGGAACAAAACACCACCTTGCTTAAAAAGAGAAGGCAGCATAAGTTAAATTCCACCTTGATATTCAAAGCCTTTTAATAAAGCAGTGTACACAAGTGAAAAAGCAAAATGTGTTAAACATTAGAAAGCAGCTCTCTAGTTTGTTTTCTAGATGATCCACTTTGACCCTCAGGTTTCTATGCCACCTTACTTTCTTCTGCTGTTTTCTATTTCATTCAGAGAGAACAGAAAAAGAACACAACCTCCTCAGACTTGAAGAGAATTACCCGCATCACTGGCCTTTCTGCATCTATCACAGTGTCCAAAAGGGACTACCCCAGATGTTTTCCATCCCTCCCTCAGGCTGAAACCAGTGAGACACATCCTCTCCTGGCTCCAGCTGTGCCCCCAACAACCCAACCTCACAAGGCTGTCTCCATCTGCCTCTGGCAGCTCCTTGGCTGGAGATGGGGACTTCCCGCCAGCTTCCAGCTGAACCCAACAGAGCCACCCTGCTGTGCAAATGGCCAGGCCCTAGCAGGCGACCTGGGTGACTGACAGCTCCCTGGGGAGCTGTCATTTTCGGCAAAGCCTTGTGAAAGCACCAGGGAAAGGACCTCCGCTGGTGGCTTCATCCTCTTGGTAGGTTGCCACCACATTGGGACCATCTCCTCCCAAACTGCCCGGTTGCCCCGCAGCACCCGCACTTCACAAGCAAACAAAAAGGAAGGACATCCTCAGAAACACAAAATATTGTGATTCAGGCGAAATCTCCCAAGCTGACTGTAGTTTTTCTCATCCCACAGAAGACCGAGGTGGCCATTTGTAAGCTGCAGCCTTCATCCATTTAGCTTTGCAGTCTGGAAAGGCAAAATACTGCTGAGTGCTCACATTAGCAGGAAGTCTTAATGAGGGCAAACGCTGGGAGCGTGCCCCAAGAAAACCAATTTCCTCGCTTAATTTGGACAAGGTGAACCTGACAAGAAGATGCTGCAGTTACACTTGCTCTGTTGTACAAACTCAGAGCAGATGGAGGCTTCTGGCTTCAAACTCAGAGCTGCTTCTTTTCCAAGGAAGCCCAGCTCCAGGACATCTCTGCCTTTTTTCTGCAGATTATGTTTATCTGTCCCATAGATGAAGGTTAGGGACAGGCAAGATGTGCTAAAAGGCACAGTCCCACACCAGGCACACTCCTAGAGCAGGTGTGTGCAGTGGGAGCTCACAGCTAGATAACCAGCTTACAGAAGTGGGCATTTCCTAACACTTAGACAATCAAATCAATCAACTGAACAACAATTTTACATTTCAACTTCTCTTTTTTTTCCCTTGTCCACCTGAAGCAAAATAATCACCCTGGCAACAGACATGCTTTACCTTTATATCCACACTTAAGCATGGCAACACAAAGTTTAAGAACCTGGTGACTTTAGCATAAAAATGCAACTGGTGCAAGACTGGGCAATAGTGGTGCATGGTTTTGAGGAATATTGTCCTGATGCTACGTGTCATGCAAATTTCCATCATCCCTTTTTTCTTTTTTATGCACAGAAAAGGAACTTAAATTATCAGGAAACCTGTTTTCCATGCAAACACAAGGCAGATTCACTCATTTAATGAAGAGTGGCTTCCAGAGTATTCTATCAAGAGACATGGACTCTATTCTGAACTTGAATAAACCTTAAACTTCCAAAATTACTTCAGGAGGAACACACTGGCTTCCGCCCTGCAAACATATGCAAATGTGTATCTTTTCTTAATTGAACTGTTACTCATAGGTATAGATGTTTGCAGAGCTGGGGCCTCTACCTCTTTCTATTCAAGTTGCTTGACAAGTAAAATGCAAATGAGGTAATGTGCTGCAAATGTGAACTATGCATTATTGATAAAAAGTTACAATTCAGCACAGAGGATTTAAAGAGAAAATATTGAGGCATAAACTGAAAAAACTGAGTGGGAAAATTACAGGTATTTTTTTAAAAAATATTTATATTTTCTATTTTTTGTATTTATTTCCACCTTTTAAATGTTTTCCTATTTTTAATCCCTCAAAATGGAGCAGATTGCCTTGTTTGCCAACTTTAGACTACATACAGATGCTGAGATGCAATTCTGCCCAGCAAGATGTGGTTTTGGCTACTTTTTATTTTAAAAATTCCCACAGATGCACCAAAACAGGGCAGTGGCAAGAAGGTGAGAGAGGCAGGAGAGACTGCGCTGCTGAAAAGCTCTGTTGTGTTCTGCCACATATTTTTCTCATTTGTTTAGTCTGAAATTCCTCCTTCAGTGACTCTGGATTTGTTACCTTTTCGGAAGGCACCAGGAACATCTGGACTCCATATGGCTTGTACCCACTCCATGCCAAAAGAAGCTATATTCTGTTTTCTAAACCCTTTATTTCTCCCAGCATTGCCACCAACGAGGTTTTAAATATCTCCACAACAGACTACAACATAACCTCAGAATTACTCAGTTTGTTGACACAAATTCCACATGGCTGGGTTAGCAGCATGTTTTGCCTTGTCCTTTTTTTCTTTTTCTTTCCCCCCCCTTTTTTTCAAGATTATGATAATACAAAGGAACATATACTGAGAAGGCAGCTCAGCAGTAATGTCACCTGCACTCTAGGAAGCTTCCCCAAAAAGATGAAGGAAGGAAACAAGTTAAACTGATGGTACTGATGGTCTTTGCTGGAAGAATTAGATTTCTAGATAGAGAGTTTCCTTTGGTCCTAAATTCCCTTTTGTTTGAGAGAGATACCTTGAGTAACAATTTCTGATATTCAAATACTGGGGAAAGTGACATAACCTTGTGAAATTATGCCCCTCCCCTTTAGATTAAAAAATAATAATAATAAAAAAAAATTTAAAAAAATAATAGTTCTTATTTCCCCCTCCCTGCAAGGCATTTCTGCATCACAGCATCTCCCACAGATAGATCCCTTTCAGATCCATGGGTGCTGGAACTGCAGTTACTGGAGAGAAAACAGGACAAGTTGAGGTTTCTGCCAGCCAAACCCACTGATGCAAAGATCTGTACCACCATGAACCTTGACAGAGGGTTGTTTCACTACTCCTAACTTTCCAAGAGGGATATGGAGACCCAGAAACACTTCACTAATTATTTGGATACTGTTTCAAATCAGATTTGAAATATAATCTCTGTTCTAGAATAACTGGCAATCTATGCATAATTTCCTGCTGAACACCAAGGAGGTGTTAATCTCAGCAAGCAACCCACTCAAGTTCTTTATACTCAGGGAAATAGCAAGCCCTGGATCCTGACAACCACTACACTACATTGCATCTGTCAGCATTATACATGTCATGCTATTCCCTGAGTTTCTACGTTTTGCTTTGTCACTAAGAGATTTCATCTCAGCATTCAGGCACCAGCCTGAAATAGGAAAGACAGTGGTTCTCTTCTGCAAACTTCTCCAAAGGCCCTGAACAAAACATTTCTGTGATCCTCTAGTCTACTCCCAGCCCCCATGTTCCCACAAGATACCAGGCTTCTAAGTAAAGGAGACAGTCTTCCTCAGTGTAAAAAATGTGTCTACCATAATGCAACTACAAGCAGCAGGACCTTTTGGATAATATTCTAATAAAATCAGCAATAGTCACAGTAGTGCCTAGGTTTGGTTGGGATTGACAGGCTGTTTTCTGTGTTATTCCCCAGACAGAAATCAAAACCACAACAATTTATCCCAACATCCCAAAAGCTGATGGTTCAAGTAAAACCCACCTATGCTCTAAGTATGAATTTGCTATGGCTAATCTTCCTCCTCACAAATACACCTTTGTCACTAAGGACATATTTAAAGTCTGAAGAAATCTTTGCATGAATTTACCAAGGTACAGAAGACTGCACCTGGCTCCTCTTTCAGGCCAAGCACCTTCAGTGCTATTAACCTCCTCGCTGATAAAGGACAACAGTGCTTAAAGAGGTGTTCCCACACAGTACTATGCATTCACAAGGAGCTGTATGCACATACATGTAGCTGTTACACTGAGCAGCACAGCACAAGTGTTTGCATCCCCCTGGGCACTGGGCAGCCCCTCACACCTTCTGCAAAGTTATTATTTCAGTCCTCACAATGGGACAGAGAGTGGTCACCCCAGCACCTCAGTGGTCAACCTGGAGGGCAATGCACACCCTCACTATCACAGCCAATGCTCCTACACGTCACCAGAGCAACAGCTTGTCCCAGCAGGGATGGTTTCAGCACCTTTAATGTCCTTTTCCCAGCTCTGCCACACAGCAGCAGCAGAAGCCGGGCTGCAGCGCTGTGGAACCATGGTGCATGGCTGGGGGCACCAGGGTTGTGCTCCCCTTCTCTACAGCTTTCTCCAGCCCTGGTGCCATCCAACAAGCAGCCCAACAAGCTCCAGAGGGACTGCCCACAGCACCTGTAGAGCCCTTGTTCCAAATATACACTGACTGTTCAACATGTTTACTGATTGCTAGAGGCTGCAATTAGAGATGCTGCTTCACCTCTACTGCTTTCAGCACCCACAGATGTCCCCAGCTCTGCTCCTGCTCAGACCCAAATGGTGCTGAGTAATTGGGACACCATCCAAGAAGATGCTTATGGCACCTCCTTGAACCCTCCCACATTATTCTCACATTATGAGCTTAAAGGCTTTGCCAGGTCAGCACTGCACCTCTGACACCAGGTACACCTCCTTACCACCATCCATGCAAACACAACCAATGTGGACTTCCTTCTCTCAGATTCACTTGCACATGTCCTTCCAAAGTACAAAGCAAAACAAAGAGCAACCCATGTGCAAATATCCCCGAGAGGAGGAACTACATGTGGCAGATGCTACTGCATTGCTTAATGCATCATTTAAAGCCTTTCGGGGACCGTACTGCTGTGATGAGTAATTTGGCTAGAATATTGTCCAGAGACTGTACTATGTGGATTAGGGCACTTTGAAGGTCACTAGCTGGGTCAAAAGCAAGAAAGCTGGGCTAAAATCAGAGCTTACCATCAGCATAGCTCTTGCAATGAGGATGAGAGCAGAAATGGGTCCTGCAATGTCGAAATATTTACTTTTTTCACTGCTGAGCCTCCTTGTGTATAGGTTATGTTTAAAACATGCCACAGATCTGTCTGTCAGGAAGCAGAGGCTGGCAGCACTCTGTTCACATCCATGGCTGACACCAGCTTCAACTGCTTTGCCAGCTGGGTTGGGTACAAATTCAAATGCAAGGAAGTTAGCAATCACAAACCATTTTTCCATCACGAGCACCTTTCCCCTGCCCCACGGCAATGCAAACATCCCATCTGAAAATGAGACAAGACAATCTTAACTTCCCTTTAACAGAAAGAGTCCCATGTCAGCAGAGACGGTGACTGCTCAAGAACAGCCTTGATTTATACAGCTGTAAACTCTGGCCACATATGAACCCAGGCACAAAGGCAAGTTCATGAATTATGAACAAATACGGCGTGCCAAAACACATCAATCATCGTCAGTCATGGACAAGCCAAGAGCCATCAATTCACAAATGTTGACATTTGCACAAAACTTATACAAACAATCAATGGAATTGCACGGTTGACTGGAAAAAGGAGATGTCGGGTTTATGTCATTTAACACTGGAGTTTTCAATGAATGTAAAATGCTGAGAGACTTGAAAATTGATGAAGAGTCATTGCTCTAGTCAAAAGCTGGATAAATAGCCTTTGCCCACTAGAGAAAATAGATTAATTTACCTGCTAATTCTTCTTGTGAGTGCTGGTGAGAGCCAGGCCAGCAGCCAGACCCCCAGAGCATGCGAAAACCTAAAAATGCTTCACTCAGTAGAAAACCTGCCTTCTTCTCTTAAAGAAGAGCATGAGAGAAGAAGCTATGAATGTTAATGTTTTTAACTATGCAACGTTTTAAATTGATAGGATACGGCTGTACCAGTGACACAAGGAATGAGAAGTTGGAGGCTGGCATTTCTAAAAGTAGAAGGACTGACAATGTTTTAAAGAGCTATTTTAGACAAAAACTGGCTTATTTGCCTGTCTTCTTTGGATTACTATTATCACCTACTTGACATTATCTAGCCTTCTGATTGCCTTCATTTTAGGACTACTGACTGGTTGAATTAGGACAACATGCAAAATGTTCTATCATCACTCATTTTGCACCACGGTTATGAACTGCAGAGTTCCCAGCACTCTCCTTTCTCGGGCAAGAACATGCATTTCCTGAAAGTGAGTTTTGGGCAGAGTGCATTGAAAGAAAAGGAAACTTTTGTGGTTTTCTTTCTCAACTACTACACAAAAAAAGGACTTCCTTGCTTTTAAAATGAAAAGGGAAGACATAACTCACAGATACTAGAGCAGCTTTTGCTAGGAAGACAAGGTGAATATAGCTCTTGTTCTAGAGACTGTACAGTTACTGATAACAGTTTTTCTCAAAGGCTTTAAAAAATATAGAAATGCTGTCATTAATTTGCTGGAATGCTGTTTTCTCCATGCCTTTTTGCAGTGCAAAAGCAAAAAGCAAACCATTTCTGCAAGCACGGAAATTGACAACCACCTCAGCGAGCTCCATGATTCTCACCACCCAGCAAAGCACCCCAAAATCATCTCCTGACTCCTAGCAGAGTGCTTTCTGAGACTAACATTGACTCCTAGTGCTGCTTTCAGAGCCACCCAGCCATGTGGGTGAAAGGCAGGTGTGGCCAAGTCAGTACAGGCACACAGATGTAAAGGTCTCAATGACATCAGAGAGCACCTGTAATGTTTTCTCTTCAGCCAGCAATTCTCTCTCCCCTTCCACTACATACATATAAAATTGGGCACTGGTTTAGCCAAGCAAAAAAGAATGCACCTATATTTCAGATGGTAAATACTGACCACAGTCACACTGTAAACGTTGTTGTTGTTAGGGGAAGGCACAGGATTTAATGCAAGAGCTTTCCTGAATTGATGTTTTGATCTCTTTTTTACTTGTATCTAATCCTACATCTGATCTATACCACAAGCCCTAAATTTAGAGAGAAAAAGCAGCCTTCTGTCAACTGAAGATACACCATGCACAAAAGTGAGAGAAGGGTTAACTATTTACATAACACTGGGTATGACCTCAGCTTTTGCTTCATGCTTGAGCAGCTCTAAAATTCAACCCCAAAACTATCAGATATTCCCTGTTTCTCTGGGGAAAATGAATGAATAAATAAATAATAATAAAAAGGTGTGAGTGGAGAGAAAGTGAGGGACGTACATATGCTGTCTGGAACTGCACGATGGGGTGGTGTTTCTGAAGTCAGTGAGGCCCTGGCAACTTCCCGATTTTCCAGTGCCACTTTGCAGGGATCAAGAGACCAGCCCAAACCCACTTGCCAACCTCCAGTCAGGGCTCTAGGATGCACTGGGGTTCTCTTCTTGGGGGCTGAGTTTTCCAGCATCCCCAGCTGGGTCTGCACAACAAATAGAAGATGCTGATAGCATCTCCCAGGCTTTCCTTTTCCTTGGGATGTGGGACCTGGCCATGCCAACACCTGTGAAATCAGAGCCTGCCCTTCCTCTGCCATGGTGCCAGCAGCCCAGAGAAGGGCTTCAGAGTCAAGATCTTTCAAAAAAGTCTTATCTGCAGAGGCAGGAAAGCTTTGCTGACTGTTTGAGCAGTTAAACCACAGGCATCCACAGCCACTGTGGGGAGCAGGGGGAAGGAAGAGAGCTCTGCAGGACACAGAGAGCAGCTCTTTGCTGCACCCAGCTCAGCACAGCAAGTAATTAGTGAATTTCGAGGTCAATATGCTGCAATTGATTTTCCTCTCACCGATGTAAAATGGGAATAATTCCATCACAGCTGATGTAAACATTAGTATAAAATTGGTTTAAGTCAGAAAAGCATTGGGTTGACTGCGTTGCTGCATTGGAAGGTTGGTTTGCAAAGAACAGTCTTTTATTTCCTTGTAACTATGTCTACGTCAATAAAATTGTCATTATCTTTATTTGTTCAAATGGCATTGCTTGAGTTCAGACTGTAACAGAAAGTGCTTTCAAGTCAAATACAAAAGCCCATGAAAATCAACAGCTTCCTTCTCATGTACAACAAACTTTTATTTCTGCAGAATTCTTAGGCTGAAGGAGTCACCAGCTGTAATGTATCCACCACCCTGAGCAATCCTCAGGCATGAACATCATCATCTTCCCTACCCTCATGCCCCTCCCTCAGCAGAAATGGAAGTGCTTCTCCTATTTTCTGTAGAGATAGTCGAAGAGACTTTCCTTTTGTGTGAGAAAAAGGATTTATTCCTACTTGAGGTTCAGCCTTGCCAATACTGATGTCCCATAAAAGCAAGAGCTGCTATTTCCTACTAGCTGTAAGGAAAGAACATATCTTTTGCCATAATAAAAAGAAAAAAAAATACAAAAAACTGATGGCCTAAATTTTATAGATGAAATGCAGGTCCTCATGTCAGGATGTGATGCTCACCTGTACGTGGGATGGTGCCCCATGCTGCACTTGGATAACACCACAGCCATGCCAGGGTCTCATAGCAAGGGTTATGGAGGGACACACACAGGGACTGCAGCAGCAAGTCACTCTGGCAGGTCAGCCAGGGGGTTTGATAAAATCCGGGGTTTAACAGACAGCCTCCATTCCAAACGCAGGAGAAGAATTTTCTAAAACACTCAAGAATAAAGTAAGGAAAACATCTTGCTGTATTTAGAAAAGGAGACAATAGATTTCCCCGCCTGCTGCTGAGCTGAGCCAGGGCATCTCCACTGCTTGGTGTCCAAAACGAGGGGCTGCCTGCTCTGTGAAAACACATCCTGCTTCCAACAGATTTATGGTCCTGTAAATTGACGCACAGGTACTGCCATGAAAAGTTTAAGCCCACAGTTGCCATCAATAAGAGAATTGTTCTCCAAAGGTTTATAAAGCTAGCTGCTGTTTTTCTCCAATACTATGGAAAATAGATGATGTTTATGTTTGTTATTATTGCTGGTGTTGTTATCATTGTTATTGCTAAAGTAAACCTGTGCAATACCATTCCTGAAGAACACAGAGCACAGAGTTTGAGCTCTCTATTTGGGTCAAGTTTCTCTGTTTAAACAAAGTACATCAAACCATAACAATGCTATCAAATACAGATAGGAAGCTTAGCAAAATATTAGATTCTCCTACCAGTTATTATTTCTCAGTAAGATGACATCTGTGGGATCAGGATCACTCATGGGCCTTTTAATTTACCATGTCTTCTAATTAAAGAAAGATTAACTGCACTTCCAATAACTGCTCCTCCTTCCTTCATCAGGCTCAGAATTCTGTCTCCCTTCCAGTCCCCTGGGAAGAGCTGACAAACAAAAAAGCACATCCATCACAGTCCCACTTACACCTGCTGGCAAAGCCCCAAGGTGCCAAGTCCAGCACAGCCCCAGCTCCCCATGGCCTAAGCAGGAAAATGGCTGGAAAAGCAAGGTGGTTTCCCACATGGTCCCCTTGAAACCCCGGGAGAGAGATGGCCATCTCCAGAGCTGGGCTCAAAACTCACTTCTCACAGAGACAGTGATAGAGAATTCACTTCTTCCTTCCCAAGCTGTGGTAAAATGCCTGAATTTCAATGGGACAAATCTTGGCATTTGTACTGAAGATCATGCAGGAAGTTCTGGATGAGCCCACAACCATCTCCTGAAGCACACCACTTACTCAAAGGGACCTGCCATCTGACTCTGCTCGTTCATGGTGCTTCTCTCTGACTCCCCAGAGGCTTCCTCAGCATCCCCTCTGACATACAGCTCTGTCTTGACTCAGATATCTGATGCACCAGCTTCCCATTATAATTGCTGGTGGGTTACACAGCTACATCAGTTCAGGACCTGAACCTCAGATCAGAAAAACCTGCTAAAAACGGGTCCTAGTCCCCATAAAGCCAGCTGTTCCAACAGATGGTCTGCAAAACACATGCACATAACCACATACCCACAGCTGCTCAAGGATAATAGTGAGGTCCCTACATGCAAAGAGAAAAAAAAAACCACAGCTAGGAAAACTACCTTTCCATCTCATTTATCTTGATGAGGGAAAGCACCTGGTGTTAAGTGAGTTTCAGGAGCAGTGAGGAAGAGTTTGGCCCGCCTACAGCCCTGGCACAAATCCCACCCTAGCTAATTTCCCATGGCAATGGAATCTCGTATCACCTTCCCACTACACCATCCCTCAAAGACAACAGTCAGGGGACTGCTGGTGCCAACAACAACCAGCCATGGGAGAGTCTGCTGAAATTTCCACTTGCAGAAACACCTCCTAAAAGAGCAACCCCTTCAGTACACTTACTGGGACACACACCCCCAAACCAGCCAAGACACCCTGACTGTGATCTCCCACAGGTGGTGTGTATGAGGAGAGGGGGTGGCCACAACTGAGGGACAAGGGCTCCCTGTCCACCTGCCTGCAGCACATAGATGGGAGACAGGCAGGATGCACAGGTACCCCTGGTGTGCACCAGCCCCAGTGGACCTCATAGGATACCTGCTCCACCGGGCAGATGGGCAGGATTTTTTCCCCACACTGTCAAAGGGCCAGGAGTGCAGCTGCTAGGCTCAGCCTGCACCCATGCAGCTTTTTGGCAGTCCTCCACCCGGCTTGGCTCAGCTACAGGGCTGCTCCCTGGCTCACCAGGAGATTTACTTCCTCACCAGAAAATGCACAGAGCTGGGGAGGATCCAGCAAGGGAAAGTTTGGAAAGGTCCTAATTACAACCAAGGAGTTGGAGCCCCAATTGTGGGGAGCAGCTGCGTGCCCAGCCAGGCGTTCGTGCTCACATGTTGCAAGAGCAGCAGCTACAACAGCTGCAAAATGTGGGATTTTAGGAGGCTTTTCTACCCAAACCTGCTGCCTTCTACCCCACAGGCTAAGGTACAGGTTGGGTTCAGCCCGTAGCAACACAGGGTCCGAGCACGGCCATCCCCTTGCTGAAGGGTCACAGAGGCTTCCACAGACACGTGTGCACTGCTGCTCCAACACCTCTCTCTCCATCACCAGAGATCCCCCAAGCTCACAGCCACCCTGCCTCTGCCACCATCAAACTCCACGGAGCTTCTG
The DNA here is from genome assembly GCA_023637945.1 of Phaethornis superciliosus. Taxonomy (NCBI): domain Eukaryota; kingdom Metazoa; phylum Chordata; class Aves; order Apodiformes; family Trochilidae; genus Phaethornis; species Phaethornis superciliosus. The sequence continues at coordinate 56,970,050 of JAJQWJ010000001.1, read as the reverse complement.
GTGTACAGTTTTTTAATATGAGCCAAAAAATAGAACCATACTCAAAGCTTTTTCTTCATATGGCTTACCACCAAAATGGTGGGTATCCAGCCCAGGAATACGAGTTGTTCCCCCAGAAAGGACATGATACAAGTGCTCCCATCCTGTGCCATATCAAGTCTGAGATCTGTAATGGTCTCTAACTACACCACCAGCAACAGACCAAAGGCTTATTCTCATGAAAGGTCACCAAAATTAGTGATGTACCCATTCCACTCAAGAGAACATGAAAAAGCAGACTAGTTTTAAATTTCTTCACAAAATAACTTCTTGCTCACTCTCATTCATAATCAGAGAGCCACTTCATCAGACACCTCTACAGACAAGTTTTGCAGAAGGCAGAGAGGGTTCATGTCAGATCTGCTGCAGATTTTGGGTGTGACGCTGATGCCCTCACTGATCATGCATCTCACATTTGCAAGCCTATGAAATACCACCTCCTCCCTGCCACCCACCTGTTTCTTTCCCTTCCCGTTTTGATCTGAAGTTCTTTGATACAGTGACTTCATGTCTGCATGACATGTTTCATAGGCAAGGCAAATGCTAAGTCACAGAAATAACAAAGATGAGCTATGAACCACTCTTGTCTCCTGTGTGGACTTTATTTCTCCTCTTTCTCCTGCTCCACTTATCATTGAGGGAAAAAAAAACAAACAAACAACCCCCAAAAAAAACCAAAAAACCCCAACCAAACAAAATCAAACCACAAAACAAACAAACAAAAAAACCCAGCAACCCCTACACCACCAAACAACAATGTCCTACATAGGACATGAGGCTCAGCACAGCCATGCTGCCAGCAGGGCCAGCCCTCAGGCACGGGTCACCTTTGCTCACAGATGATGCTCTACAAAGAAGAGTTTCTCCACAACAGCTTCAAATCCATCTTTCTGGGAGGTCTCCCTGCACACTGAATGAAGTATGAGCCTTCTGCATGTGGGAAAACAGCGCTGCTCGCATCCAGACAGTTCCTAACGACGTTATTTTAATTAAGGGTTGAATCATGTTCCAGTTTGTGTAGTTTATCAGCATGTAAAACAATCCCTTTAAACACCCACTCACGGTACCTGCCCCAGTGCAGCAGTGGGATGGGGAGCAGGAGGCTCCAGACCACTGACCCCTTCTCTTGCATTGCCCTGCAATGAAGGGGTGCACAGGGCAGGGCTGGGGGCAGCAGGGGGTCAGCCCTGTCCCCAAGGCACCCACCACCGTGCATTTCATCCCAGAGGCCACCCTGTGCTGCCACGGCCTCCCAGGGTGTAGGGGAGGCCCCTAGAACCCACTCCTCATTCTACACCTCAGCCACAGCCCTCCCAGCATCTTCAGCCCTGCTCTGCACATGGGGATGTGTGGAGAGCAGGACAGCCCCTCAGAAAGGTGCTGCACAGAGCTGCAGTGGGGCTGGGATGCTCCCAGCCCCATCACCAGTACCACACTGCTCCCTGTGACTTCAATGGGATAAATGGGATGTCTGGGTGCCTGATGGCTCCATGTGCCTGTCTTTGTAACAGTCAGCTCAGCACCCCACTCTGCAGCAACTGATAATACTCTTATTAATAAAACAAAAACAACAAAACCAACAAAAACAACCAAACAAACAAAAAAACCAGAAACTCACCCCCACCTCTCTTAAAAAAAAAAAACAACAAACAAACAAAAAAAAACAAAACAAAACAAAACAAAAACGAGGAAAAACAATTACAAACCTTCTTCTGTCTCACTTCATTTTCTTTTTTTTTTTTTTTTTCTCCAAAACCCTGAGAAGGTAGTGCCTTCATTGTGCAATGGCAGGTATGAATATCACACTTAACATTTAAGAAATCAGAGACTGTTTAAAGGGAGGAGAATCTCTTTTACCCTACAGGCACAGAATTCGGAATTGCAGGCAAGCCAGTTTCAACTTACACCAGTGTAAGCATGGTTGCAAACAGCATCACCTTTGCTCAGGGCACCACCTCAGTATGACTAATCCTGAGATGGGTAAATTACTTACTTTTTTTGTATTTGAACTCTAAGGTGCCATCCCTGGCCTTGGGTCCCTGCTTCTCCTGCTACTGGACCATCCCAACAGCACATCCTGCACAGCACTGCAAGAAACTATCGGGAAAAATTGTGACAACCCTGACCACTGCCTAGTTTTCTACATGGCCTTTTTTACCTATTTGAACTTGTAATCCAGGAGAAAAGGACAGATCATAAAAAGCTTTCCAGTGGAAATCCATCCCTGAATTGTGGTAACCTCCCTCCTCTCTGGAGCGAAACATAAAAAGATACAAAATCCTAAAACAGGACAAGGCCAAAGGTTTTGGTGAAGCTGTGCTAAATGCATCCTTTTATTCTCTATATTCTGCATTGTCATCTGTTGGCAGCCAGAAATGATGCAGCTGCTACCCTCAGAAACTTGCCCCGGTCTGAAAACTGTAAAATTGCAAAATCCTTTCTGTTCTAACCCACATGAATACAGCCAAGTTTCACTGTGAGGTTCAATCCATTAGCTGATTAAAAGCTACAGATCACGCTGTCTTGGACACATTCAGGCCATTATGAATAAAAGCTGTCAGAGAAGCACTACCAGTATCTTTGAAGTTGTTAGGGCTACAGTTAATAAAACTTACCATTCAATCATTCTTCAAGTCTGTGATACCAACAGACAAAGAAATTTACTGTATTCTTTGAAATTACATATTTACAAGTGAGTTGCATGTCCAGCAGCTTTAATTCCCAACAGAAGAATATCAAAGCTGTTGATGCATGAAAACTCCATGTAAAAAACTCCATATAATTGATGAATTCCATCTTGAATCTGCAGATTAATTTCATCCAGATTAAGCAAAACTTTGAAGTTTATCTATGGACAACTGTTTACTCCCATCACTCAAAAAAACCCCCAAACCTTAACAGTTAATGAGACACCCTGTTACACATCTATTACTGACCTACTGAAAACCATCAGTAGGCTTTCAATGGGCTTTTGTACCCCAGGGGTAGAATTCAGAGTAACAAAACCATATTAAACATTTGTTTTACAGTTTGCCAATGAATGGTGACTGCTACGTGGCAGCACCCATTTTTCAGCATTGCTACAAGAGCTCACCTCCTTGTATGAGAGGATTGACAGGAATAAAGTCCCTGGTACTTAGCAAGGTACGTCCCTCAGTCCTAAAATTCACCTGTACTACTGAGGGTGGGGTAGGAACCTGTACGTGTCTGGGAGACCCCACTTCTACTAAGTTAGCACCAAAATACCACTGGCTGTAGCTAAATTAGCAGATAAACTAGGAGAAGGCAACCAGTTTTTGAACATCCCTAAGATTCCTCAGCTGTTGCCTCTGACATCAGTTCTATCTTGGCAGAGAGAACAATAAAACGACCGTGTCTGCCCTGCCCAAGTAAATTTCCCCTCATTTCTGTCAACCGAGAACTCACTCCTTACAAAAGCACTCTATAAATGCACCTGGGTATGTCACAGTCTTTTTATTAGTGTCTTGGCAAGCCCCCTATTACAGGAGATTTACAAGACTTCTAGAGGCTCAGCAAGCCTTCTCACTCCTTCAAACTTTGTTCAGTAAATAAGTCAAGCTTTTTCAGTTGCATATTAAAGACATTTAAGCATTTGCCTTTCAGAGCAGCAAAACCAAAGTCTTCTCAAATTGCTAACTCCACACTATTTACCTAAATGCTTTAACCTTATATGTCTCAAATGATCTTCAGAGAGGCTATAAATGTTCACAGTGAACTCAGCACTCATGCCCATGTAGTAGTTTTGTACTAATGAGTAGTTTATACAAATATTTTTAGCTCAGTTTTCATTTGCCAGCTAGTTACCATGTCCCAATCTCAAAATAAAGGCAAAGAAAAGACTGTAATTATTTCTGACTCCTTCTTCACCTGCCAGTCTACATGAAGGGTATCCTGTGAGTATTTGCAAGTGTTCTGTGACCTTGTGAATTATTTTATTGTAGGACTTAGAAAAGCAGCTTTCCAAAATGACAGGGAGTCATTTACAACCTCCACAACCTGGCAAATGACTTAAGTGCAACATATTAGTGTTTTTCACCTGTTATAATTTTAAAATGTATGTTTATTGTTAAAACATTATCCATTTCAGAAAAGCAAAACAATAGAACAATAGAAGGGAGGGGAAGAAAAAAAAGCAATTATTTCTATTGTGGCTACACTTGCTTTTGAAAAAATCCTATCCTACAAAATATTCATCTTATTACCTCATTTAATAAACAGCCAACAATAAATGTTACCTGATTTTGTCTGCTTTGAACACTGAAGAACTTAAAAAACAGCAATTATCCCCAACCAATGGATCCCACTCAAAATATCCCAAAAGTTTTGTTGTGGTTTTTTTTCTTATGAAACTCTGAGGATGAAGATAACTGCTTCTCTACCAAAGGGACTTAGAGCTGAGCTACAGAATACAAACAGCATTTCTTTACTTTAGAAAAGGAAGGGATTTTGAGGGCAAAAGGAAGGGTGGGGTTATCTCTTTCTCTCTTCCTAAAAGCTTTCTAATGGCACCATGGATGCACAGTTTAGTTGAATGCCAATGAGGTTATTTTCTTCAGACTTATTTTAAAGAGGTTGAAAATTACTGAGCAAAAAAGGCTGGGAAGCAAAGCAGCCATGCAAGCAAATCCCAAGGAGGACATGTCAGATAATGCCCAGTTACCACTGACATTGAACAAGGGTTTACCAGATTGTGTGATATTTGTTTTTTTTTTTTTACATTTAAACTTCATTTCCCCCAGTAACCACAATTTCTAGGAATGTATTCTGGTATGACCTTGCTGATCACCTGCTGTCATCTGAAACTGGAAAGAAAACAAAGCTTTTATCTCGAAAGGAAACAAGTAATCAAAACTCCTAGAAGCCTCGACCTTCAAAAATAAGAATTTGATTTCTTAGGACAGCAAGACTGTGAAATAAGAACATAAAATTAATAGAATGGCAACTTGACTGATGGTATCAAGTCTATAAAAGAATGTTTTCAAGACTCATGAGCCACTTCAGTCAATCAAACATGCTCCTTAGTTGAACTCACATTTCTAACAAACTAGTTTTACCAAAAAAACTCAAACCTGTGCCATCTGCACCTAGAACAAAAAATTTGAATAACTGTAGGAAATATTTTGACGAGGACAAGAATAATCAAAGGTCTGGACCTGTGAAAGAAGAGTGACCAGATTTGCTCTGAGGTCAGCAAACACATCAAAGGTTACTGCAAATAGAAATGAACTGATTTGTTCTTCACAATGACAGTGCACAGAACAGGAACTTACAGACTCAAACTGCAGCAAGGAAGATCTAATTTAGGCATTAGGGAAGACTTTTTCCCAACAGCACAGATAATGCGGAGCAGGTTTGCTGAGGGAGCCTGTGGAATTTCCAACTTCAAAAGACTTTTACAAACTGAACAGGCAAGCTCTGCCAAAAATGGCAAAGATATCCTACTGGGCATAAGGGAGTGGACTCCTGAAATAATTCCCAGAGCTATTCTTATGAATGTATGATAGATTCCTGGACTAAGAGATGGAAAATGTTAGTATCTAGAAAAGAGATTAGAAGTTCTTCCTGTACGTGGGAGAAGACAGAAAGAAGGACAACACTGACTGAAGAGTGGAAGGAAGGGCACCATTAGCTTCAAAATTCTTGTTGGCTGGTGTTGCTCAGCATCCAGATGTTAAACTAATAACTCCATTTTTATATAAATTATTAGGCACAACACATGCAATGCTGTTTAGTTTAGCTTAGTATGAAACACAAATAGAGTTGAAAGATCAAGATGACAAACATACAGACAGTAAAGTGTGGATCCTTCTGTCTAAGGATTCAAATCATTCCAATGAGGCTCCCACTGCTAGTCCTGACATCCCTGGCTTTACACAAAGAAGGGAGGCAGACAGAGTCTGGTTTTCTGCCTGAGGTAAGGATACCCCAGACCAAGTGTTCACAATCTTCCCATCCTCCCATTGTGCATCCAGCACAATTTAAACTGCCATGAGATTTCCAGCTGATATAAAGCCCATGACTTATTGATGACTGCCTGAGGTCACAGAGCATATTCCCTAAACTGAAGAAGGTGCAGGGACTCTAGGAGACTGAGAACTAACTCACTAGGGAAATAAATGGGCCTGAAAGCACCTGACAGAAAGATCTGAGGTGGCTGCCAGAAGCTCAATGGGCTCTGAAACCATGTCAGCTTCCAGATCTGTATGTCTCTCTCTTGGCTTTTTCTTTTAAAAATAGGAGTTTGGAAAGCCAATATAGATGAACATGGCAGCCCAGAGTATGAATACTGTTTCAGCCACCTCTGCTTGCCCTCTGTTTTATATTAGAGAACATTTATTTAAGAGGAAAAATAATTTTTTTTTTTAATATAATTTTGCAATGTAGGTGTATTTATTAACAAGCTAGATAACATTTCTACCCAAATCTCTTTTGCTAGTCCTAAAATTACAAGCAGACTTCCAGCTCTGAGGAATAACAGTGCAGTTACCTTTGCAGTACCATCTGTTCCAAGCACTTGCTCATGTCTTTGTTGTCCCCAGTGAGAAAGGCAATAGTGCTCTGCTGAAAACAGAGGCTTGGGAAAGGAGATAAAGCCCCAAACCATAATTTCTCAGAGTCACTGAAGACATGGTACAGACTCAATAAACATACTACTGAGACTCTCCGACAGAGGTCAAAAGGAAATTTATTCCTTGAGTCTCATTTCCAAGTTTACTAAATATGTTGGACTAAAAATTTCACACTAGTAACTATTAGAAAAAGATCTTTTGAAAGACATTCACCATTTGTAGTTGGGAGTTGCACACTGCTAGCCAAAGACTTAGAAATACACAACTTGTGCCTTGTCAAATGATGCTCAGCCCCAGGCTTGTCCTAGAAGGTATCACTCCTGCATGCTGAGTACCACTTTCCTACATGGTTTCTAACACAATTTTTGGCCAAGACCCCAAGAACCAGGATAATGGCACATTGCTTACCTACATTATCCTGGTTCTTGAGGGTTCTTATGCCCACAAACACTCAATCCAGGACTCAATCCAGGTCCTTGCATATGCCCATCTTTCAGGTCCTATGTTTTTCAGCACTGTCTATCAGACACAAGCTCTCAAGGAAGGACAGATTGCAGACCTGTTTTTTTCCCTGGAGGTTTTACCTCTGATGTTTTACTTTATAAGCATGCATGCTACATCTTCAGACTAGTTGTCTGAACACATCTTCAATACATTTCAATCACTAGATTTCCCACAGAGCTGTTATTTTCCTACCTATTTTAGCTGCTGGAGTAATCTGACAACATATTTTGTCTAAAACCTCCTCCTGCCTAGCAAGATTTCACTGAGCACTGCATTTGGTACAATAAAGCCAGGAAAGAAGGATCTTCCTTAGATATTAACATCAGCTCTTTCTACCCAAGGGATGTCTCCTGCCAATGTGGTACAAGACATTTTCCTGTCAAATCTCTGAATATAGAGACATCAATGCTACCTGTCAAGGCAGCCTTCAAAGTTTCCAAGCTAAGAAGAAGCAACTGCTCATTATAGATTTTTTTTTTCTCAGGACAAAAAACCTCTTTGAGCTGAGAATTAAAATCAGTTTACCTTTTTGTGATCTCACTGTGGATGGTAAACTGAGAGCTTTAAAGGCAGTAGCAGGAGAACTCAGCATGGGACACAACAGACTTGGGGAAGATTTTCTAGTTTGGGGGATAGTGTTGGATGTAGTGACCATAACATGTTAGAGTTTAGCATTGTTAAGAAAAGAAGCAGGAAGAAGTAAAATCTCTACCCTACATTTTAAGAGGGCTAACTTTGTCCTCTTTAAAGAACTACTCAGAAGTGTCCCATGGGCTAGAGTTCTAGAAGGTAGGGGGGCCCTAGTCAATATTCAAACTTTGCCTCCTCTGAGCTCAAGACAAATGTATCCCCTTGAAAAAAAAAAACAAAAAAAAAAAAACAAGTAGAGGAGGAAGAAGACCTGCATGGATAAGCAGGAAGCTCCTGAAAAAACTCAAACAGAAGGGGGAAATTTACACTGTGTGAAAAAGGGGTTTAGTTAATTGAGAAGATTATGGAAATGTGGCATGAGTATGTAGAGATTTGACAAGAAAGGACGAGGTACTCTTGGAACTTGGCTACGGAGGTGAAAGAAGAGTTTCTTCAAATACATCAATGAGAAAAAGAAAAGAAGGGAAAAAATGGCTCCACTGATAAGTGAAATGAAAGATACAATAACAGAAGCTGTGGATATGGCAGAGTTGCTGAATACATTCTTTGCCTTGGTCTTTACTCCAAAGACCAGCCCTCAGGAATCCCAGGCACTAGAAGTAAGGGAGCATAACTAGAGGAAGGCTCTCCACTTGTCAGCATGGATTGGGTTAGAGATCTGGACAGGCTGGAGAGATGACCAAAAAAAGTCAACCTCATGAAGTTCAGTAACGACACCTGGGACTGAGCCCTGCACCTGGGACTGAGTAACACCAACCACTGGTACAGATTAGGAGACATCCTGCTGGAAAGCAGCTCCATGGAGAAAGACTTTGGAGTACTACTGGACAGTAAATTCTCCATGAATCAACCATTTCCCCTGTGGCTAAGAAAATGTGTTCAGCATATCTAAGGAGGTTTTTCTTCCCCTCTACTCTATTCTGATGAGACCACACCTGGAATACTGTATCCAGTTTTGGGATCCCCAGTTCAAGAGATACAGGGATCTAGTGGAAAGAGTCCAGAAGAGAGTTATAAGGATGATCAAGGGACTTGAATGTCTCTCCTATGAAGAAAAATTGAGAAACTGGGGCTGTTTAGCCTTGAGGAAAGAAAGCTGAGAGGGGATCTTATTAATGTCTATACATATCTGAGGGGTGTGTGTCAAGAGGATGAGGCCAATCTCTTTTAAGTGATGCCCAGTAATAGGACAAGGAATAATGGGTTTAAACTAGAACATAGGAAGTTCCACCTCAACATGAGGAGAAACTTCTTTACTGCAAGGGTGATGGAGCACTGGCACAGGCTGCCCAGAGAGGTTGTGGAGTCTCCTTCTCTGGAGACTTTCACAACCCACCTGGATGCATCCCTGTGTGTCCTGCCCTAAGTGATCCTGCTCTGGCAGAAGGCTTGGACAAGATGATCTCTAGTCCACTCCCTAACATTCTATGGTTCTATTTCTCTCTCTTCCCTTCCTCATCCCACCTTCTTGCCACCTTCTCACAACTAATACTATGTTGGATGATGGGGAGGGAGTGTCCCCTCTTAACAGTCAGAGCCTAATAAAACCCTTCTGAAATGGGGTATTACATAAACATCTCAGCAAAATGGCTCAGCCTCAGCAAAACAGTGTAATTAATTATTTAGAGGAAAAATGCCAAAAATATTCCAATTAGATTTATTCCTATTATCCTCTTGCAGCTGCCTTTGCTGAGGAACTTCCAGAGCTCTCTACTCTATGTACCTGAGATCTTAAAACTTTTCTAAAGGAAAATGAATAACAAAAAGTATCTGAGTGGCTGTCTGAAAGCTGATGTTCAGGACCACCTACAAAGATGTAGCAGTTTGTGCCCTGTGGCACCATACAAGTCTGTATTTCCATCATTCTTGCTCATCTTCTTAAAGATGCTGCTGTTATATGTGCTGGTTTGGACATCAACTCAACACTAAAGAAAAAAAAAAAAGCAAAAATAGCTGACAGACAATTTAGTTTAAGATCCCACTTGGATTGATGGGATCAGGTCTCCAAGTCTGCCTTGCAGTACAGGATGTGGTGCTTTCTGAACCTATTCCTGCATCCCTAAGGCCATATTGCAATCATTAGAATCATGGCAACATTAGAATCCTGGCAACATTAACACTGAGCCTACTGCTACCTATTGAAAACTAAAGATAATACTGCTAAATATATCATCTTTATCTATGGGATATGACAGAGATATCTTGGCATTTTTCTGAATGTCAATTTAATTGTCTCCATCCTAGAGATACACAACCTTTGCCCAGGTCACTCACCCTGCTATCTACCTGTTACCTATCTGATATCTATCTATACAGGTATTCAGAGTTACAAACAAATTTGAAGTTCCAGTGAAGATTAGGTGAGCATCAATTTAAACTTTTTATGTACTTACATATAATAAGTTTTCATGCAAAATGTTACTGGATAACAAGTCTATATGAATGCCTCCTTTTTGATTGCCTGACATGGCACTGCATCTTGCTTTTCACTCATCTGATTTTGCCTTACTAAGTGCTCATGCAACCATCTGCTTATTCTGAATGCAACAAAAGTTAAAATTATTTCTAACTATTTGTGTCAAATGTCCACTTGATGATATCTCCTGTCAAACTTCTAGAGAAGAAGTAGGTCATATTAAGTACAGGTTAGAGTCACACAGCATCAATTTTTCAAGAGCTTTGCTCAATTATTTTTTTGGCTACCCTCTGAAAACCAAAACATGGACAACATAGACACACAACATGGACAAGATTTCATACCCTACCAAATCCTAACTAGGCAATGGCCTTTACAGCTGCAAACCAAAAAGAGAAACTTTACTGTCATTTATTAAAGCAACAAAATAAGCTACTTGGAGAAGGTCTGCATTTTGAATTACACCTGCACTGGACCTCATGGAACTGCACCTCAACTTCAACAAGGTTTTTCTGCAATGCTGCACACTAAACCACCACCATCACTACCACCAGCAAGACGCTGATAACAGAACCCATGGCTCACCTTACTTCTCCTTCTGTGTTCTGGAGAATAGTATACATCCTCAAAACCTTTTAACTGCAATAAGCTATTGCCAAGTATTTCAACAGCAGCTATCTTCAGACATCATCAATTTATACACACTTAGGCATCGATTCTAGAAAGCAAACTACAATCTTCTGCCTGCAGGGCTGGGGGGGGGGAAGATGAGTGGAGAAGCATTCTCTGATTTGAAATCCTGTACTTTGCTGCCTTAGCAGGGGGAAACTGAAGGAGAGAGAAATGCATCTCTACTCATCATCTCCTCATACATCCTACTCATACATCCTGCCTGTGATCCCATATCCCACAGCTGAGACACCCTGGCTCCTGCCCAGAGGGTGTCCAGCCAGGATAGGCTCTTTCCTTACACCAGCCTGTGGGCAGGATGCTCCTGAGCCAAGAGCCATCATTCTCTCTTGTTTGATCCTAGGCTATCAATTGCCTCTTATGAAAAAAGGCCTTTCCAAGCTCCTCTAGCTGGGATAATGCCTTTGGGACCAGATCTTTGGCTACACAGCACACACAGCTCCCCTTTGTACCTCAACCCAACCACTCGTGCCAGAAAAGCTGTCCCCACAGACTTTTTAATAAGAACAAGCAATGACTCACTGAATTAAAGCACCCTTAGTCCTAGTGGCTACAAATTTAGCACAGAACTGCAAAGTTTTCTGCTGACCTTCAGCCCATCTTTGATTTCCACCCAGCCTGGCAGAGAAGCACACCAATCCTACAGAGGAAGGATGCTTCACCCCACATCACCCTTGTAGCTGAGTGGTGGAAGGGCAACAGGAGGCAGCTCCAGGCAACCCCCATCAGCTTGCATCGGAGGCTGGCCAGGTCTGTAGGGGAAAGAAAGAAAAGAAAAACCCTCCCCTTGTATGTGGATATGCAAGAAGCAAATTTAGCATGTGCTGTTAGCACAGAACAATTAGTCGAAACAAATTGGTTATCACTTAAGCCATGGCAAAGTTCTGTGTAAACATCGCCCTAATTCAAAGGTGCCACCTGTGGTTCAAAGAGTGCCTTCGTTTGCGACACTTGTACACCAGCTGGGCTGGGGTACACTCCCTAGGGCTGCTTGCAGACATGAACACCACTGCTCTGATCCCACAGTGTGCCTCAGCCCCAGAAATGGAGTGGAGACATCCCTCCTCAAAATCCTTTGCCATCACTGATGGAGAACCATGGATAAAAGTGCTACCCTCAGGCAGGATCTCAGCTGCTCTCTTGTCCCCAGGTCTCTGCCAGAGCACTCAGCTGCTCTTCTTCTCCAGGCAAACTGTTCCATTTCCTCATCATACCCAAATCCCCTCTGCAGACACCTGCCCAGCAAATCGGAGCTATACATTTTCTCATATTCTCTACCTAGTGTGGCTTGCTGACATCCACAGTTGTTCTCCTATACGTTTGTTTATCCACCTATTTACATTGGCAAGCAGTCACCCTTGTCACCATTACAAGCTAACACTTGGTGAGACAAAACCAGCATGTTGTACTGCCAATGGCCATGGCCCATTCCTGCTTTTACACATTCTCATTTAAGCTGACATTTTTCCTGTGCAGTTTCATTATCCCAGCTGCCAGCCAGCAAGTCCATCTCCCCCTTGGGAAAACTCTGCCTTCTTGATTGCCTCTTTCCTCTAATCTGTGGCAGGTCTGGTCCTGTTTGCATTCATTCTCCCCCAGGTCATGTAAAGCCAGGGGGGGAACAGGGAGAATCTTACCAGAGGTGTAGGCTTTATATGCTAATAAGTCCCCAGGCAGCCTTGCTGCATGGTAGGTTTCAGGCAGGAACAGGTGTGTGGGGCAGAGAAGCATTTGTGCACCTCACTAATGGTTTTCAGACAGGACATTCCAGCACCTCCAATGTGACCCATTAACAACTAACAGGATGCAGTAATGAATACAGGGCAAATAAGTCAGTGCACCCCTGGTATAGCAGACTGTTGAGCTTGCACTTCGAAGAGAAACCTCAGAAATTAGACCATTGCTGAGAAAAAGTATTGACACTGGTATGTAAATGCATTTCCATATGTTCACAGACACCTCCCTCACCTCTACCACTGACTGTGCCGATATTTCCTGAACTAAACTACAGAAACCACCACGGGTATGGATATTTAAGCCTATGAGGAACTGAATGTTTGGTGAGTTTTAAACAACATCCACTCTGTGCTATTTATTAAATTGCCGGAATGCTTTTCCAGAGACCAATTTTGCCAGTCATGCTCTTTGCATCAGCAGTGCTCCTCCAATTGAGACACCAAGAATCAGCTCTAGGATCAAGGAATTACTTAGGCAAAGGCAAAACTGGAAAAGGACCTGAAAATCAATCAGAAAAAGGACTTGAAATTCTTCCTTAATCACCCGTTTGATACGATGATGATAAGAGGCTTATTTATACCTCAGAATGCTGAATTCTTCACATCCCTTTTGAAAAGCAAAGCAAAAGCAGCAAAACAAAGAGTATCAAAACCAGGTATGAAATGTCACCATGAAAACATGGCCCAGTTATGCGCAGATAAGCAAAAAGAAAATACCAGTGATAAGAGGTGTGTTTGGCAGGGAGGGGACTGTTTTCCCACTACAGAGAAAAGCAATTAAAACTACATAATTTCCCAACCACTTTCAAAGGGCTGGGTTTGTTTGATTTTGTTTTTTGTTTGGCTTTTTGTTTTAAACAGTGGCAGGGCTGAGATAAATTTTGCCAACATTTAAAACAAATTTTTGTGATGCTCATAACACTTTCTCACCAGGAAGTAAGGGCAGGTTGCTCTCCATCAACATATACCCAGTAGTTCCCTACCAACACATGCAGCATCCACAATCCATCTCCCTCTCATTCAGAGGCAAGGCAAGAGGTATTTTTTTTCCTCCTAGATAATCCGAGGCTTCTCGGGGAGGCCTATGTATTATTCACTAAAAATAATTCTAACATCCATTAAATTATTGCTAAAGGTCAGCATTTCATATTCCTCACAAGAACTGATGTGTTTTGTCGAATAAATATTTGTGGTAATATCTCCACAAGCACAGGTTGCCCCTCCTGCTCCCCACCCCTGAAGAAGAGTGAGCCAGCTGGGGCACTGAACTCCCCGTCCCACTTCTTTCCACCTTCAGCTTTAACTTTATTGTTTTAACTCAGTTCTCAGTGCCTGTGGTCATAAAAGAAGTCCTCAACGTGACACTACGATAGTGAGACTGGTTGGAGCATTCTCAGTTTACTTTTCTTCAGAAGAGAAGGCGGACACTGCTTAAAGGTCAAAGAAAAGTTGGGAAACACCATCTTTCAGCCTGAATTACCAGATAGAGTGAGTCATTCTCCCACTTTCACATTCACCATCACAGCCTGGAGACCAGCAGTGCCATGGATTTCACGTGTAATGATGCAAAACTCCTTGGGGTTGGACTTCCCTGGAGGACAGAGCATGTTCCTGCTTCATACTGTTGAAGGGGCCAGCAGCACCTGGTGGAAGAGCAGCCTACTCCTGGGCAGTTTCTGCTTCCAGGAGCTGTGGCTACAGGATAAAAGTCCAGGCAGTTGTGCACATATGTCCCTGCACCTCTTTTTTAACTCCTCATGCTGCCCAACTGAGAAAACTTTTTCAGCTAACATGGTTCTTCTTACATTCTCTTCTCCTTTTCTTATTCTGCAGAAAGCATGGAGATTTAGCATCCTTGCCCTAAGCACTCCTTCCAAAGGAAAAGCAGAAGAAATACCTGTATCTCCCAGGGGAGGGAATTAACCTAGTATCTCACTGCAAGCATCCTTCAAGGTGATGCTGACAATAGTGTCTGCTGCTAATGCAGCTGCAATAGCTTATACATCAGCATGGGTATCCAGCTGGAAACATTCAGAAGCATCAATCCCAAACTCCCTAATGCTGGCACTGAAATTTATGGCTGGACCACCTTCGGGTCATCAGTGTGCACATGTTGCCCTCCTGAGATAAGAACAGTTGCTACCACACCCCCACCCTCATAAATGACTCTTGCTCTTGAAAAAGTAGTTCATTTAAAGTCAGTGGGCTCTATGCAGCAAATCTGCAGTATCTATTCCACCCTGTTGATAATGTCTATAAATTACTTGGAGAAACCAGCTGTAAAAATTGCTAAATTGCTGATGACATGAAACTGAAGGGAGTAGTAAATACAAAGCAACGACAGGAGAGATCCAGAGGGATTCGGATCACTTATGTAACTAGGCCAGTACACTGAAAATTAAATTTACTGCGGAGACAACGTAAACTATTGCTCAGTTATTAGAAAACTGCAGAAGCAAAAAACTTGCACTTCTGAACTGAAGCACAAGAGAACAGGACAACAAAATAGCAGCATACATCCATCAGGAATCTCTCCTGAAGGAAGAAAATTCATCCAGCAGAGCTGCTGCTGTGATGGGATCTGCAGTAGCTGGGAACTGCAAGGCCCTGGCAGGGGGCTGAGCAATTTGCTGATCACACTCCACTCAGAGATGATAGGGCAGCCATGAGAACAGGATGCAAACAGAAAACATCCTTTCTTAGCAGGCTCTTTCACTGTGAGCCCTGCCAAGGGCAAAGCAAGTTACTTGGGGATGGGACAAGAGGTTCCAAGACCTGCTGGCCACGCCAGGGGCAGCTGGAGAACAACCCCAGGTACCTTAGCCCAGGGAAAACTCTGAACTGAGAAATTCACTGAGGCAATGAAATACACTGAGGGGTTGTAGATACAAGTAACAGCTTCCCAGATAACCTAAGCAAGGACTAATTCATCTCAAAAAGGTGTGCAAAATCTTCTGCGCATTACTTCATACACTGATTAAACCCAGAAAAGCCCAGAGGCTGGAGTTCAGGGAGGACAGGAGCAGAACACAACAGCTTGAAAAACCATCAGGCAGCTCCAGAATAGCATGACAGTGCCCAGGCAATGCCATTATACCAACACTGGCAGCCAAAGGAGCAAAGCAAGGGTACTCATCTGCCCCAGGGACCAAGAGCCTGGCAGCGACAGCTGCTCCAGTAGAGATGGTCAGGAAAGAGGGATGCATATGAGGGAAGAAGCCAGCTGCCAAAGCTGGCCTTTTCACAGCATGACTTTTTTCCAAGGCTTTGCACTTCACCCACTTGGTGCAGATCCTCATGAGGATGGGGAGGAGACACGCCTGCAACGGGGCAGCTTCTCTGCCAGACATTAAATTCCCACTCCCAGAATACCTCAACCTGGGCCATGTGATCTATTTCCCCTTTAATCTTGCTCCTGGAAATACCTAAACTATTTTGATTTAAATTCCCTCCAAAGTTAAAATAAAATACTCAAGAGAATCAGGCTTGTTGACTTTCTTGGGAAATCTCAGCATAGGGTTTTACAATTTGGCAACACAACAGCCAATGAAGTCTGGAAGTGCAAGAGGACATGCAAGTGACTTGATTTGCAGAAATTGCCTTGCCTATTGCATTGCCAGACATTTTAAAAATACAGAAGCAGAGACAGGATCCCCACTGTAAAACATGTAAGAACTGCCTACAGCAGCTACAGAGAAATATGTGCTTCCCTTTAACCTAACAGGTCACCAGGTTGAAGCTCCTGCCTCCAGCAGCAAGAAATATCTGACATAACAGCAAAAGCTGAAAGTCCTCAGGCTACAGCTCTGCCAAGTCCTCAGCAATCCTATAAGGTACTGGGTGCCCCCAGCTCCCCCAGCCCTCACAGGGTGCCCAAAGATGCTCAGTGCCTCCTCAGCCACTCACAGGACCACAGTAGCCAGGCAACTGTGCAATGCGGCAAACCATCTCTCCTCATCTCTGGAGAAGCAGTTGTATCCTGAAGCATGAAATTTGTTTAGTTCTATTTTCACATGCATAAACGAGTATCTGACTTAAAATTATATAATCCCTAGGAAAAATAATAATAATAATTAAAAAAAAAAAAAAAAAAAACGAAGAAGAAAATCATTTTGATACTCGATTCAGCGGCATCTAACGAGAGTGAGGGAAGAGAGGAAACTTAACGAGATTACTTTTTGTAAGAGGAAAACAAAGAATGGCCTCAAAAAGTAAAGCCATTTTGATAAAGAACAATATCGAAAAGGTAATTAAAAATGTTATTAGGCATAATTTCAGGAGAACAGAAGATGAAAAAATAATCATCACTGATAAGCCAAATCTCCCACTCTTAGGTTTTCTTTCATGTGACATTTTATTATCCATAAATCTGTACCACATTTTGCAATACAAAACAGAGAGGCTCAGAGGCCGGTTGGTTTTTTTATTTCTCATTTTCTTTTCAGAAATATAGTATGGTTAGCTGACTGTGTTAGCTTAATCATTGCTCAAACAGGAATTTCCCAAACATCTTTTCCCTTTTTTACCAAGGCTGTGCCCCTCCAAAGCAGTGTGCTCTCCCTGGCAAGGGAGACTCATGCCTTCCAGGTCCCTTAAGGTCACTTTTGAACCCATGGCTACCCACAGCCCCATCTGAGGAAGGCAATGAGGTTTCCAAAATGATGCTTCATAATGAATGAAAATTGACAATGAGACACAGGGTCAGAAGAAGCCAGTGGGCAAGCTGCCTCCTGCCTGCCCAAAGCCAGGGACGATGAGAGGGGACTGGAAGGAGCCTGGGGACACACAGACAAACAGGGGACACAGGCGGCTTGACAAGGAGGGATTTGGGATTTCTGTGCTTGGGTGACAAAAACCCATTGAGAAAGCTGCTTCTAATAACTAATCACAAATTACTTGCTTTCCACCTGAGGCTCTCCTCAAGCTCCTAATTCCAAACCAAGCACCAAGGATTCTGCTCTAGGACCTCACTGCATCACAGTGCTAAAGTGAGAGGTGTCCTGAAATGCTTTTTCCCTTGCAGTGCCTATAGCAGGGATTTCTACCAGCAGCACTCAGGAGATAAACAACCCAGCAAGCAAAAGAAATGGATGGGTTGGTTGGGTTTGTTTTTGGTTTTGGTTTTGATTTTTTTTTTCCCTCACCCCCTCTCCTGAGATTTCAAAATAGACATCAGTTCATGAATAAAGAAAAGGTTGTTCTGGTTTTGTTTGTAAGACAATGAAGTTTTGTGTATTTTTAGTGCCAAGAAAAACAGACACATAAGAAAAGGAATGAAAGCAGTGTAGATGCTAAAATTTCCATCTTCCTGAGCTCCACTGCTTCTAGGCTGCAGCTGTATCTTCACAAAGGGAACAACTGGGTCCTCCTGAGTGCCCACATGCATTATTTTAAGTCATGCTGAAATCAGTCAGACAAAGGCAGAAGCCTAAATGCTAAATCTGAACAGTTCAGACCCTGAAGAACCTTAACTCAACACAGGGACTCTATTCAGAGGAAAAAAATAACAAAAACCAAAACTGAAGCATGATAGTAGGATCATGAGATCTGCCATTCTGCCACAACAGCTGATGGGGATTTAAAGGCTGTGCAGAAACGGAGTAAAAAGATGGGAACAGGTTAAGGTCGTAGAAAGGCTTGAAATGTGGCAATCAGAATAACTGGATGAGAAAAGCTAAAGATTATGAGCTTCACACTACACGCAGGTAACTGAGTCCTGGTTCTTTGCAGCTTCCAATGCAGAGAAAGGCGAGATGGATGATAACTGCCCCAGGTAAGATATCTGGGTGTAGCTGTGAATACATTGGGTCAGTACTGATAAACACACCACTCTGTATGGGTTTTGTAATGAGGTGCTCTACTCTCATGTTTCCTGAAGCTGATTTACTACCATCTCTCACCCATTCATTAGCTGCCCAGAGGGAGCAGCGTGCAGGAGGACACCTTTGCCTGAGCAGGGTTGGTTTGTTTAAATACATGGCTACACTTTTGTGTTGAGGCACCTAAAGACATGCTCCTGATGAAAGCTACAAAATCACCCCATGGCACAGGACAAGCTCACAACTCTTCCAGAAGCACACTTGGCTTTTAGCACAGCAGGCACTAACAAAACAATAAGTCTAGCCCAACAAGCAAATTCCTTTTGAGGATTGACCTGGTATCTACTCAAACACTGTCGTCACTGAAGGCCTGACCTTACCTCAGCCAAATGCATCCAATTTCAAGTGACATCTGCATCTACCTTGTTGGCAAATTTAGCTTAGCAGCGTTAAAGGTACTCACGTGTCTTCAACAAAGAGACAAGAGCCCTGCTCTTGGAACGAGCTGGTGGACAGGTTTCTGAGAGAACAATATTAATTTCTCTAAGTAGATGGCACTTACCAAAAAATACCACCGAAAAAACCTGCACATGTTTGCAGGGAACATGGATCCTACCTCTGGTCTCAAGCCCATTAAGACCTCCAACTCTTTCAGGTGGTGGCATGTCTGTGGGAGCCATGCTTACAGAAGAGAAATAAATACTGAAAAATAGAAATTTAACCATTCTTCTATCTCGTGCACAAGCACTTTCCTTACTGCCAACAAAGTAAACATCTCAGTAACTATTTATTTACCTCTACAGCACCCAAGGATTCATTCAGGAGACATCAGAAATAACTTCCAACCCCTTGTAAACAACTCATACTCCTTCACTGACTACAAGGTCAACCCAGCTTGAGAGACAGAGTGGAAACATCTCCTTCAGTGCTCTGTGTTCCCTTTACCATTTAAAAACTCACTTTGAAATCACACAAACTTACAAAAGTTGAAGAGTTACCTTTTTTGGGAGGAATACCACTTGGGTCATGAGTCAGGAAAGCAGGTACTGAACTCCTGCTTCTACCACTGGGACTCCTGCACACACCTCAAACCCAGCAGGTGCACAAGCATTTCATCAATACTGGGACTTGGGTCTTAAAATAATTTCTGGTCACCGAGTCACCCATGGTAGTGCCCACCAGCTGTGTGCCTAGCAGGGCATGACCACCCTGCCAAAGGCAGACCCTACCACCAGCACTCTGCAGCATCTACAGTGGAGGTCCCATAGTCCTTCCCAAAGTGATCTTAACATTCTTCCCATTAATTCCACCTATTTTTTTCCCCTGCTGCTGCATGCATCACTATTTATGTCCCAACTGTTTTATGTCCCTGCATGCTCTGAAACTGTTCTTTATATATTTATAGATACTGTGTCTTTTTGCACATCCTGAGGCTAAGGTTCATCCTTAGCCTTTTCTATTACAAGCCTTCTGCTTCCAAATCTTTTCTTTTTTGTTATTTTTCCTTTATCCCCTCAGACCTTTTTCTAGTATATCCATAACAATGGCATCCAGAAGTAAACCTGCAGCACAGGAAGCAGTAATGGCAGCAGGACACAGTAAATTAATTCCCCTGCTTTCCATCTGTCATGCCCACTATTCACTAGCAACTAGAGACTCAGATCCCAGTTCTGAAGGAACTGGGAGAGACTTGGCATTCAAAAACAGCAATACATCACCTCTGAAGTACAGAGGTTTTTTCCATAAGCTGCACCCACTATCAAGGATCACTTCTGAAATGAAAACAACACAAAAAAATCCCTGGCTGGTTATTTTAAGCAGACTTCCCACAGCTGGAGATGGAGATTCAACCTGCAGTCCTCCCAGAGGACCACACTTCAGGAAAGCTCAGGTAATCCATGGTGAGCCCCTGACTCTTCTCTGGGACACTAAATCTGTACTTAACATGCCTTTATACTCCACAAACTAAAATATTCCTTCTTGCCTGAATCATGCTGTGTCTTTGCCCATTCTCTTCTCATCAGCTTTAAGCCATTTGTCCAATCACTCCATAACAGACTTCATTTTAAACAAAATCAAAGAGCATATTTTCCATTTATAAAACACATTTTGGAGCATACAGGTCCCTTCCAGGGCTGCTCATGTAATCCAGAGATAACTCCCAATTTTGCATGGATTTAAGTCCATCCATAGTCAATGATGTTCTTCTCCATTTTGAAGTCCCAGGGCTCCCTTACCCTCACTGAGCATACTGTGGACAAACTGGCAAGGCAATGCACAGCCCAATAAATGGGGAAGGGAAATCCATCCCTTCACTCTTTGTTTGATCTACAACCAGAGCTCCCAAGTGCCAGTAAAGTTAAACAAAAACTGAAGCAAAAAAAATTCTGTTGTTTTGGGGTTTTTTTTCCAAGTTTTGACTGGAATAAACTTAACTTTCTTCCCAGTACATGGTACAATACAGCATTTTGGATTTAGGATGAGAATAATGTTGTAACACACTGATGTTACTAAGTCAAGGACTATTCAGCTTCTCATATTGCCTTGACAGCAGAAGCTGGGAGTGCACAAGAAGGTGGGAGGGGACATAGCAAAGACAGCTGACCCAAATGAGCCAAACAGGTATTCCATACCACAGGACATCATATGCAGTATATGGCAGCTGGGGAGAGCTAGCCAAGGAATATGACTTGCTGAGCATCAGTCTGCAGGTGATAAGCATTTGTATTGTGCATCGCTTCTTTTTTTATTATTATTGTCATTGTTGTTGTCATCACTATCTTCATTATTCATTCCTTTTCTGTCCTATTAAACTGCTTTTATCTCAACCCATGAGTTTTTACTGGGTTTTCCAAATTATTCTCCCAGCTCCACTGGTGTCAAGTGAGCAAGTGGCTGTGTGGGGTTTAATTACCAGCTGGATTTAAGCCACAAACCAGATCAACCTTCTTTGAGAGGAAATGAAATATCTCCATCTCCATCATTGACTTTCACCAAATCATACATCCCTGCAGAAACATTACTGCAGACTCTCTGCTCTGTGCATGCACAATGAGTCCTACAGTTCTGGGAAGCTCTGAGCAGGCTGTACACCCACACCTCTGAATGGTCCGCACTTGAGCTGAACACCCAGTATCCACAGTTGTACATGCAATAGAACACACACACACACACACACTGTAAATCTTACAAATCCACTGCAACTTCTCTGCATGCACTACAGAGATGGTTTCAGCATGCACATCAGACATTTCCAAGCATCTGGACATACCTGGGAGTGCCAGGAACATCAAATTTAAAGTTCTCAAATCTAGCAGGAATCCAGAAAAAAAGGGATACATCTGGAAAAATCTCAATTTAAAGTGACCCTTCACTAGTGTTGATAGAAGAAGAAAACCATAGCGGGAAGCAAAGAGCCTTCCAAAAAGACAGCAAGGCCCAAAATAATGTCTTTTCCCTGTAGCGATGAGGCACAGAAACATGACTGCTAAGAAGCACCAGCACATCTCCAAATTCATCACACAGACTATGGATAATATGTACTTGCAAAACAGAAAGCATCATGCTAAGGACCTGGAGTAAATCAAGGGATGCTACAAGCTCATCCAAATAGTTGCATTCACATGCCTCTCACATGCCTCATATCCACCAGCAATTAATAAACCCTAAGAAGCAATGCTTTTCCTGGCTAATCCCAGTGGGCTGTCAGCCAGGATCAATAGCCTGGGCACTTGGGGCCACTGGCATTGCAAGGCTGTTACGATATTATGCTTAGATATAAGATGCAGAACAGCCTGACCCAGACACAGCAGGCAATGCCAATGCCACCTCAGAGAAGCCCTGCAATTTGCAAACCTGCAAAGTGCCAAAATTTGCTCTGAATATTCAAGAAGCCTAAAGGAACTACCATCCAGAAAGGCTAAGAGTGTAGATTTTCCAAATTGCTGCTTATGGAGGCTTTCCCTTTCATGAACGTTGTGGATAAACTACAGTTTTCTACAGAACATTTATTGCCTGAAATGCACTTTTTCCACAACATACTTTGTGTATTTTTAGTGATCATCACAGATAGAAAATGCTCGCCACCTCCTTTTTGGCAGACTAGTCTGCATTATTTTTACTGCCAACAGTCTTATTTGTTTTAAACAAGGACAAGCCCCACGTAAAAGCACTTAATTATAGTGCTGTATGGTATTCTGGCATCTAGTGCAATTCTTGTGTTTGAAGACTCAAGACATCAGTTTGTATAGTGGGTTGTTACTCTTCAGATAATAGATGTATTTCATGTCTTTGATTACCAGCTGCTGCTGCTCTTACTTAATAAGGATTTGAGAGAAAAAGGAAGTCTATGACAAATGTACCCATATGTACCAAGAACATCAAGATGTGTTTTGATATTCCAAATATGAATTTAAATGGTACATGAAGCTTTTCATCAGCTGTCTCCACAAACATTAACTTATTGGTAGCATATGAGGGGCTAATAGGCACCCACGTCTTCAGGTGATGTGGTGAAAGGATGCTTCTGCCCAGGTCTGCTCCTGAGCCCAACCAAGTCAGCCAAGGCTCAGTGACCTATCCAGACTAAGACCAACCTAACATCCACTCAGCAGCCACAGCACAAGTAGAAAAGCCACGCCACATCCCTTCATCTATTTTCTCCTTGACCTAGAGGACGTTGAATAAACTAGATACTTCAGATGCATCTTTCGTCACTTAATCCTTGAGCAAAGCTTACATTTTACGGGTAGCTGTGGCAACAGCACTGGAAGAATAAGGCTAGTTATTTTAATAAAAGACTATTTGAACTTCATTTATAGCAAAATATGAAGTTCAGGTTTAATATGTTCTCTGACACCATTCTCAACGTGCTGCACTCGCCTGTCCCAAAGCTCCTTGGACTTGCATAAAGAGTACCTGGGGTCAGGGGCTCCAAGCAAGCAACCAAAATGGTTTAAACTTCAGCTGCTAGCCACCTTCATCCCTCCCTAATGTGTGACTGGCTTTAAAAACCCAATTTATATATTTTCAAGCCATAATTCATTTTATGCACTGTCAGGTTTCTGAGCCTCTGAAGCACACATGCTTCCTATTTTTGAGCTCCTTTCTGCAGCCATGGCATGTAAAAACATGACGTGTGCAGTGGGAGTGGATTTTCAGGGAAGGAGGGAAATCAAATGAACACAGAAATTCTTCTGAAATCCCACTGTAGTAGCTGGGCTTTACAGAGCACAAGGAAACAGTCTCTACAACACTAGCAGTAAAACCACAGAAGCTGGTAATATGGTCGCTATTCAAGATGCACAAAAGCACCAGCATCTGGACCTTAGTAAACTGGAGGTCTACAATCATCATCACCACATAGCATCGAAAATGAGAAAATATGTAGGTTATTTACCAACAGCAGCATGCTTTCAATGCTGCTTGCTTCTGCCAATGAGGAAAGCAAGCTTAAAATCCCCAGTCCAAGACAGACTTTGAGGTCACATTTTCAGTCACACTGGTTCTTCTGTCCCTAACACCAACCAAGTTGATCTGAACCAGAACACTGTCAAACCCTATTTGTCTTCCTATTTCTTCTTACACTGAATTTCCAAACTCTCCCTCAAGAGGCCATGAATAAGCAGTTAATCAAAAACACCCTATGGTTTGGGCAAAAAAAAAAAAAAAATGCTAACAGCAATTTTCTTATGAATTCCTGTTTGCAATCCACAATAACCCCACTTTAGTTACATGACAGTATCACTCTGCTTTGGGTGGATGAAGTATTTATATTTTCTTGTCTACATTCAAGTTATCAGCTGATACTCTAGAAACAAAAGAAGTATACAATTCCTTCCTAGCCAATTCTTTTAAATCACCACTATATTAAAGGTTACATCATTAAATAAACAATTCCTATGGCCCCAACTAACCAATGCTTTCCACTGGAAAAAATCTGCTTTTTGTATTTAACTTTTAGCTTTCTGGTTTATCCATTTTTTAAGAAAAGTTGTTCCGAGTAATCAGATTAATAATGTTGCAACTCTAACTTAAATTTTCATGGGAAAATTACATGCTTCCACTGTTGAAGTCTGATGGAAGGTATGAACCAACCTCTCTTTCAGAGCTGCTGAATATGCAGAACCTAACTAGAACTGGACTGCTTGATTATGTATCAGTTTATGTTTATGCATAACTTACTATGAATGTATCTTGCCTTAAAGGCAATAATCTGCTCTGGAGATACATATTTCATTCTGTTACTGAATGCTTCCCCTAATGAATAATTGCAACAATTAATTTTTTATAAAATGTTCTGGAAAACTCTCAGGCCATATTTAAACAGAGAGGTTTGCCACATACAAATGCTGCAAAGAAAAAAACTGTTCAGCATTCCAAATTGCTACTAAACACTTTGAAAAGCATTTCAGTGGTTAAATACTTGTCCACCCATTTAGGCAATGTATTTATGTAACCTCTCAAACCTTTACACAAAAGACAGCAAACTATACCTACAAGAGGTAAAGCAGATAATTCTGTATAGGCTTCTCCTAACTTTGAGAGCCTTCAGCCATTAAAACCTCATTATTTATGATTTCTCCTTCAAGGAAGGACCTTTCTGAACATGTAAGGATATCCTGAAGTACTCCTTTAGAGGAAAAAGAACAACAAGAATATTGAAGGTCAGTAAAGCAGCTTTATGCACAAAACTCACATTGATTTTATTAGGTTACAACTCAAGGAAATTCCTGCGTTGTGGAAGAACCCAATGATGACACAAGTGCTGCTGACAGCCAGATGTGCAATAGCTAATTTTTGAAAAAGAACAGATCCTCCAGAAGTAGAGGCATGGAAAAATAAAGTATGAGAAATCCTTTCTTAAGGGAAAATAGAAAATAATAAAAAAATGACTGACAGATGTAAAGCTGAATCTATCCAACTTTCATAATGTATGGTTTTATGATTTTTCTTCGTAATGAGAATGAAATACACATGTATTAGTGCTCTGGTTTTGGCTGGGATAGAGCTGATTTTTGTCTCAGTAGCTAGAATGGCATTATGTTTTGGCTTTAGTATGGGATTTGGTATGAGAAGAACATCGATAATATACTGATGTTGTCAACTGTACTAAGAAATGTAGGGCTTTTCAACTCTCCAAGTTCTGATAGTGTGCATGTCCACAAGAAGCTGGGAGAGAGCACAGACACATCCAAACTGGCTGACAGAATATCCTATACCATGCAACATCATGCTCAATAAATAGATGAGAGTTTGCCAAAAAAGTCATTCTCTTCCTCTTACAGAATCACAGTTTCAGGGTCTCTGTCTCTACATGGGGATGGGATGGGCCTTGGATGACAGGTTGCATTGTGCATCACTTGTACATTCTGTTATTGCTATTCCTATTATTATTTTATTTTCTTCCAATTATTAAATTGTCTTTCAACCTGTGAGTATCTTTACCCCTCCAATTCTCTCACTCAGTCCCTGGAGCAGGGGAGGATGAGCCAGCATCTCTGTGGTATATTTAGTGGCCTGCTGTGTTAAATCCACAACAAGCAGAAAACAATGACTGAATACATTTTTTAAAATAACAATAGTGATTACTGTAAATTTAACTTTTGTAGATTTGTAAATGTGATTGGTTTGGGGTTTTTTTGCTTTCTGACAAATTCTCTTATTCTTTCTCCTCATCAGGCCATGGTTTTCCTTCTACCTCCTCGCTTGAGATACATCTCACAGAGCTAAATGTAAGTGGCAGGAACTGATCCACTACATAGATTTATTCCGTTCAATCTTGACACAAATGAGCAAGAAGACATTCAGTCCTCCACAATCATTACCTCTTCCCTTCTGCCTTCTCACATTGCTCTTTTCTGTGCTCCAAACTTCTTCAGTCTGTCCTCACACTATCATTAGCCACTTGTTGCAGCTCCATCATCATATTCTGAAAGCTGACAACTGAACAGGACAGACTCAGGCTATCACTCAGCTTTCTGCCTCTCAACAAAGCCTGAGGCTAAAGGACAAATGAAGACAAGCCCAGCAGGCAGCCATGTAGGATTAGCTTCAAGCACTGCCCAGCTCCAGGTTTCCCATGGGATGCCAGAGAGAGACACTGCCCAGTGCTGAGCTCTGCATCTGCACAGCACATCCTAACAACAGCTCCCTCCTCCAAGAGGTTGCTTTGCAGATGAGAGTCACACCTTCAATAATGAAAAGCACTAAAAGCTTGATAAAGGTCAACACCACTGTGCCCATAGTGAAATGAGCTATTTCTTTACTGAGAGGGTGATTAGGCATTGGAATGGGCTGCCCAGGGAAGTAGTGGATTCTCCGTCCCTGGAGATATTTAAAAAGAGACTGGATGTGGCACTCAGTGCCATGGGCTGGTAACTGCAGTGGTAGTGGATCAAGGGTTGGACTTAATGATCTCTGAGGACCCTTCCAACCCAGCCAATTCTATGATTCTATGATTGTATGACCATCCTCCAAAGCACCAACAACACAAGAGCTGTCTGACTTCTTAGGGTTTTGCAAGTGTCAAAACTCACGTAGACATCACACAGTAACCTGTGACACTACCAAAAAGGCATTACGTTTCCCTGGGCTCCAGGAAAGTGATGGTGTGCCCACCTGACAGCAACACGTGTACTTCCAAACCCATTCCTGGTGCCTGCAACTGAGCAGAAGGCCATCTCAAGCAGAGAAAGGACTCATGTCAACAGAGTTCTGCTGAGCAACCTTGCATGAGGAGTGCTATGCCATGGACTATAATTTAAATTTTAGCCAGAGGTGGTTCAAGCAGTCCTCCCCTTCACATTAACTGGGCAAATACCCCCCTGCACCACCACCAGCACTCAGGAGTTCCTCTTCAAAGTGCTTCCCAAACACTCACCCACTCATCCTGCCAGGACTTGAGAAGCAGACACCTCTATTATTCCCATATTACTGTCTGGGAAGCCAAGGGAGGGAGTTGGAGGCTTGAATATTCAAAGAGATCATGAGGCATTAAAGGCAGTACTCAGCTGGCCCAAATTTCCAGGTTCCTGTAGCTAAACCCCAATAGCCCTGGAGGTTTCTGGAGGGCAGCTGAGACGAGCTGAGTGATGTTAATTTCACCTTGCTGAAATTAAGCATCAACACTGTCCGCAGTGTCCAATTCCCACCTCACTTTTGCTGTTCCCTTAGGCTCCTTTGAAAATGCCAGTGCTGGAGATGTCCTCACAGGGATAGAAAGACCACACTTCTGAATGAGAAGTCCCCAAACTCAGCCTGGCACTCAGGACCACACAGCCACCCCCCTCTCTGCACCATCATCCTGCAAAAAACCAACATGAGCCCAGGCCTCCATGGGACAGACAATAACACAGAGAGATCAAACAACCAGACACCTGTATGGACTCATACCAGTAAATACAGGTTGCACACCTTCAGTATTTAAACCAAAGCAAGGATATGAAAGCTCTTCCCATGGCCTGAACAATTCATCTACATCGGGCAAAACTAGAGAATTGTTGAGAAGCAACATGGTTTCTTTTTCTAGTTCTTTCTGTTTAGCACCCTTGACTGGACACCCCTTCAGCTGTGACCTGAATTTGAAGTTAGTCTTGCCTCCAATTAGCCAAATGCTGGACTATATGTGCCCCATCGGGCTTGCTGCAGCCCCAGTTCTTCTCTGACCCTCTCCACCACAGAACTGAGATGCTTTTGTCACTGGTGATTTGCAAGGCTTGGAGTGCAATGCTACAAACCATGCACCCATCCACTGCCCACTCCTTTCCTGCTCCTTTCTGATCTTGAGCTGCCCTCAAGCTGCTATGGGGAACTGCTTGTTCAGGTCATGCTGCACCAAGGGAAACACATCTGAAGGCAATCCAGTGCGTCTGAAGGGTGTAATAATTGAATCATTATTTGATGAAAAGCTAGTAAAATGATAAGGGGAAAAAAAAAAGCACACAAACCTAGGGAGCTGGAGTAGCTTCAGACAACATGTGCTGACAAGAAGGCAGCAGATTGAAGAGCACATAGCTAGGAGGAAGGCAAAAGGGACAGTGCGGAGGAGGGGGGGACAATGAGAAGACACAAAGGGACAGAAGAGAACGAAGGAAGCTGCAGAGAAGAGCAAGGATTTTGCTTGGTCACAAAACAGAATAAGCCAGGTTGTCATCTGGTGCCAACTGATCAGACTTGTCTCCTTCTGCGGAGCTGACCATGCTGGGAGATGGATGAAAACACAATCGTCAGTGATGTGGCTGTAGGAAGGAAAACTGTTCAGGTTACTGGTGTTTTGCCAGGACATGCACCGGGATGCTGACAACACTTACTGGGAACACTCAGTACCATTTTTAAGCTGTTCTTGTTTAAAGCACTTTTACAAATATTTAAGCTCCAGAAGATCCGGTGATGAGCACGATACACAAGTTTTTACAGCAAAGAAAGAAAAAACAAACCAGATCAATGATCTTCTGTGGTCTATCTGTTCCCTTGGGCTGCATTCATCGCTGCTGGCGCACACAAATTTGGAGCACATCAGGCTAGATCTCCTGACACAAGTTTTCTCTAGTCCTGCATTAGCTTAGTATTTCCAAGCCATCTCTGTGCCTAGTGACACGCAGAATACTTGTGTTCCCATACCACACATAACACGGCAGGCAGCCGCTCCTTAAAACAGTGTACTTAAATACAGTTGATGTGGAACAATTGTTATCTTGTAAAACATTATAACAGAAGAACTACCAGAGCCACTTAGTACAATTCCAGAAATGACACAGCTCCTTCTGCCTTCATACACTAATTGCACTGAAATTGCATCCAGTGAGCCCATGCATATTTGATCAGGTCCAGGGCTGCTGAACACACTGCTATTTCATGGGCTGCTATCAGACAGAAGCATAAATTATTAAGTTCACCAACTAAACTTCTGCTGAATAATTTTAGCTTGGTCGTGCATTGTTTGACTGAGGCAAAGCTTGCTTTGTATATCCCCTTTATCATTAATATTCTTCCTGAGTTTCCTACAGCACTGGAGTGCTGGGAAGGGTCACTGCTCTGCTCGAGACAAGGCCTCCAGGGAGGATGTGGTGCCTCAGACAGACTGTATTATATGCTATCACTGAATATTTCCCTAAGCAAAGCAACTCCTCTTGGGTCATGTCTAATCTCATCACTAATTATTTCTCTTTGTTAAGGCCACATAACATACCTGGCAGTCATCTTTATTAGGCAAAGATTAATAAATAGACATGATCCTGCTTTTCAGGCTTCCACGTACCATGTAAGGCACAGCTAAGTGGGAGAGAAAAAAACATCAGGAACAGATCCAATAAATGAATCTGTGCCTTCACAAGGCTTTGCTCATTAAATAAAACAAGGCTGTTGACAGCTCTGCTTTGCTGCTGGTACTCACCAGCAAGCTCACATCCTACAGTCCGTGGCAGGCATGTGGCTGACTGAGCACACACCTGCTTTGTGCCTGCTTTGCCCATTGCCTTCCTGAGCTGCCTCCAACATTGTGCCCCTTTTGCTTCTGTCCTTCTCACTGCCATCCCACCAAATGGCACCCAACTTCTGCAGGCACCCACAGGCATTTGCAAGTGGGGTGACAGCACTGGCTGCTGGCAGGGGTACAGCAGGGAAGCTGCATGCTGCTTCTGTGGAGTGGGGCTGCTTGGGGCTCCTCTGATCACCTCCCGTTTACACTTTGCTCTGAAAGGAGCATAATGCATCTCTGCTGATGCTCACAAGAGTTATTACAAAACATATGTCTAAAAAACAAGCAGCCCTGTGTGGGTATAGGAGGGATGCTACCTAGAAGTTACCACATGAGTGATGAAAAGTGGAGTTGCCAACATCTTCTTCCCAGCTTTCCCACACTTTTCATTAGGGACAGTAGGGTTAAAGCCTTCAACCCACTTGTTTTGTTTTCCCATACTACAAGATTTATTTCAGGCTACCAGCCTGTAACTACATGGAATTTGAGATTCTCAAAATAAATGCATTGTAGAGGTACAGACTATCTCTAGCTTATACTAATTACTATTAACACTAATTATTCACTAACACTAAATTCTCCCCATGGAAGATGCAAAACATGTATCTTTAGATGTCAGCCTGCACAACAGCTGGTGGAGCTGAGTGCAGCAGGCATATGCTTACCAGGGGGTTTTCCTGGCAGGGGGGAGGCAGCCTTACAGCGAGGGTCTCACACCCAGCATTACAAATCAGTAGACCTTGGGGAGAAACATGGTAATTTTGAAGGAACAAAGCCTGGAATGTACACAGACCAGTGTTTGCTAAGGTGCCATTTATCAAGCAAAGCTGTATGCATCAGCTCACAGTTGCCATCCCTCCTTCTAAAGAGGCATTCCTTACAAAAAAAACCAAAACAACCCAAACCTGAAGGCAATCAATGTTATCAACATTGTTAAGTACCAAATGAAAGCAGTGCCCAACCTACTGTTGGACTGAGCTCAGCGCAAGTCCTGTGAAAATCAGCACCTTGGACCATAACTCCCCACATGAATTCCCATCACAAGTTTTAGTAATTTGTGCTGACATCCAAGAAATCCAGTAAAAGGAACCACCCTCCCTGGGCTGATGCAAATCTCCTGGCCTGGGCATCCCTCAATCAGCCCAGGAGCATTTACATGCAAATTTAAATGGTCTGAAGTCACTCTTTCAGTTAAGCAGATGTAATTTGCATCTAAGCAATACCACTAACCTTGGTGGAAATCCCATGCAGAAGCTCCCAAACCCAATGCTGGCTCTGGGGAAGTCCCACATATCGGGCTGCTTCCAGCTGAGCTACTTCTACACAAACTCACTCTGCCTGAAAGTCACAGCAGAGGCTGAGTACACAAAAGAGCATAATTCTGGCACCTGGCAGACTAGAGAAAGGGATCCCATTGATTGGCACTGTCATGCAGGCTCTCACCACCATCTCTTTTTCTCTCAATGGCAGCAAGCACACCAGCACACAGGACTCTCAGAGAAGTCAAATAAGAAAAAAACATCTTACTTGTCACCCACAATTGCTGGCAGAGAAATCTAGGTGTAAAACAGCAGTCCACAGGAGCAGCAGGCTGAGAGCCAAGCGTCCCAACCTAGGGGACAACTTGGGCACAGTGCCAGAGGCTGGTGCAAAAAGGACTTCTGGCTGTGTTAGGCAATCAGGAAGGTTCCTTGGAAGCCAGTGGTGGTCTTGGGGCAAACCAGCTGTCTCAGGGCTGCTCAAGGCACAGGGCAGAGGAAGGAAGTGTGGCATGGGATATGGGAAAGGTGCCCCAGCAAAGTGGAGAAGAGCAACACAGCAGGCTCCAGGGAAGAGAGTGTGTAGCCTTCTCTTGGCCCCTTCTGCAGGAATCTGAGATGCAAATGAGGCCTGACAAGAAAAGGTACTGTAGGAAGAGACACCAGTAGCAAACTGCTGAAGGGTCTCACCATCCAAGCCCATTGCTGTCCTGAAGCTTGCACAGATGAAGACCACCAGTGCCAGCAGCAACGTTTCTCCAGCTGTTTCCTGCATCTGGGATGTCACCCTGCTTTGAGCTAAGTTGCAATATGGCACCTCAACAACTGCTCTGAGATGGATACCCCTGCCATGGGACAGCCCTGTGTCCCTGCCAGCAGCTGCTCCTCATGCTTCCCTCTATATGCAGCACCAAGAGCTGTGTGTCCCTTAATACCCGAATGTCGTGACACAAGAGTACATTCAAATCCTGTTGGGATTTTGCGAGGTCATAATGAAAGACAAACTGGGTAATTTTCATGACTAGCCAGTGCCATGTTTTGCACGTAGATAAAATAATTCCCAGCCAAAACAAAAATCAACATTTTGTTAAGAAGAAACTGAAGGTCAAAGGGCAGGCAGGAGCTGCTAAAGGAAGTGAGGAGTGGAAAGATATTTAACTAGAAGCAAAAGCAGGACAGACAGAGGGCTTGGTGTAGAAGACAAAAGGAGCCATCACAGAAGAAAACACTACTCCAAGAGAAGACAATAGTGTAAGACCCACGTCATACAGGTTTGGCTCCTGATACTGAAACACAGCACAAGTTCAAGTCACTCTTTGAAGAAGGAGAGAGTTTAAGATGACCACAAATATGGAGAAGTGTGAAAAGGAAGCTAAAGGGATTAAAGTTCAACTGGTTTAATTTTCAAACACAAAATACCTTTCATCTGGAGCATGTGCTGAGAAGCCATTCCAAGTTGGCTCATATGGTTGCTGAGGTCACCAGAAGCCCTGTTACAACTGCATCCTTCTTTTGGAGCTACTTGTTTCTGTAACACACCACATCATCTTTTCTCTTGGCTTATAAGTACAAGAATTTTTAAAGACCTGTAACCATGCTGCTATTTGGACAGCTTTCAAGAACTACAAAAAAACCCAAACCAAAACAAACCATGAGACAAGGATGATCACCCACCTAACAAGCTTGTGTCCAAAACACAGGTATACAAGACAGATCCCAGTTTCTGCCCAGATGTGCATCTGCACTCCTACCATAGATTTCTTAGGAGCACCATGGCATAGAAGAGGTGATGATTTATCTCATAGCATTACACTTTCCTAGAGAGGCTGTCCTCTTTCCATTTTAGCAGAGAAAGTTCTGCTGCGTCAGTAGCCAAAAGTTAAGCCAGATAAATGCAAGGTCTTAAGTCTTGAATTAAAGATATTGAAAAGGTAGGGCATTAGTTACTCTAGGGAGACATCAAGACCTTCATGGTCACATTCAAGAGCAGCAGTCAGGATGTAACCCAAAGTGCTTACAGTACAAAAAAGAAAGCACTAGGAAGAAAGGATGAGTGCCTGGTTCAAAGTCTAACTACTGTCTTAAAGGGAAGGGTTAAATTCACATATATAACAAGCTCACCCTGAAAAAAACCTTACCCTGAGGTTTTATTCTGCCAAATATCTATTGATCTAATCTTCAGGGAAAACTTCAAAATTTGGCCAAAAGGCAGCTTATGGAGCAATTACAAGATTTGATTTGAGAGTGTATCAATGACAGCATGGGCTGAGTTTACTTAATTTAGGAGAAGAGGAGCAAGCCTACCTTCTCCCCAAGAGTAAAGGGCTGGAACCCAAAAACCTATTTAGAAAAATCTGTGGCAACTGGAAAGGACAGGAAGAAAAAAAAAACAAAAAGGTGGAGAAGTCATTTATGGTTACTTGGGATATGTGTAGCTATTTCTCACTACTGCCAAAGGGCTGTGAAACCACAGGAGAGAAAAATCAACCTGATAGGTAGGGCAAAAACCGTGCCCAAAAGAGCACGCGAGTACATGGTACAAGCAGCAGTGGAACAACACATCTCCTAAGCTGCCACTTCATTTTCCAATAGGTATTTAGTATTAAACACATATTTAGGTATATATTAAACAAATATTTAGGTATTAAACACAGTATTTGGGTTCCCCAAAGACAGTAAGGAGGAGGATGGAGGAGCAGGAAGGTGGATTTCTTTATGATGGCTGAAAGAGGGGGATGGAGGGAAACTAGAAGGCAGTGACAACATAAAATGTTGCCCAAACATACACAACTAGCTGCTGTTTAAAAAAAGAAAAATAAACTACGTGCTTTGCTCATGGCCACAAAAAGCACTGCACTCAGCATATTTATGGTCTGTGTGTTAGTTTTCCACATTAAGATGACTGCCAGTGCCTTCCAGGGCTCTGAAAACTTAAAACTCTCACTGGAACCAAGCTTCTGCTGATTTATGTTTGCATCATCTAAACTCTGTGAACCTACATTGGTATCAATGACTAAAGTGCTCTGAAATGGGATGATATAATTTCTAGCACGAGCAATGTGCTAACTATTCGACTTGAGCTTCCAGAGTTATCCAGACAGAAAAACTAACCCCACATTTGATGGTTGGATCTGAAATAACATGACCTTTTTTTAATGCATAAAATTTACTGTCATAATTTGCTAAGTTTACACAAATATTTGTGCTTCTGTAGATGTTCTACGCATGCATGTGTATTTACTGTATCTCTACATATGAACAACAGGGATGCTTATGTCTATCTGTACCCGCATTTTCAAAACCCTTTCAATGCCCCCACTCATATCATGCAGCAGCAAATTTGTGCCAAGTACAAAAGAAAAAAAATCAAACCACAACAGCCTCATCCTTCAGCCCTAAAAAAATATTTGTTTGTAATCATATTTCAGGCATGTCAGCCCGTTGAATGTATGCCTTTAAAACAACTCGTTTTTTGGAAATAAAAGGATTATTTAGCTCCTGCAATATTTCTCCATCTAATGGTTGCCCGTGGTTCTGCAAGGAGGAAGAGTTTGCTCAAGGCCACAGTATGCTCCTGAGAGCTGGGGCTCAAGTGATTCACAGCCTGACTTCTGCCAAGCCACATCCTCTCCATGTGCCCATAAAAAACCCAAAAAAACCAACTCAAAGGCACTTTACTAGCCCAGAGGACTTGCTGCATGGCAGCATGGCACATACTCTTCACTCTTCATACCTGGGTCCTTCTCTGTTGACCTCTAGTTGACTTTTCCAGCAGGGACCTCCGGTGCCATCAGGTTTCACACAGGGATGGAGGGAGCAGTTGGTTGCCTACCTTCTACTCTTGGGCTATTTTGGTAACCTTACTGGAACACTTTATCAAGTGGAGAAGGCACTATATATGGGAGCATATACCAATGCATTCAAGTCTTTCAGCCCATAAGAAGCAATCTGATCTCCAAGGCATAACACCAGCACCCAGGAAATGTAACTCCTGTTACAACAGCTGATAGACTAAAGCAGAAGTAACAGCACACCAGGCAATGGGATCCCCAGCAGGTGTTTTCCTCTACCAGCTGTTGCATGAAGGGCAGGAATGGTAAGAAAATACTTCCCATCATCCTCAAGAATGAAGCGTGGAGCACGACTTTGGATGTTAAGCTGAAATACTTCATTTCAGCATGGAGTATTAGGTCCCACCTCTCTCCACATCCAAGCAGCCCCACAGCATCTTGAAACATGGGACCCAAGCCAGTTCCAAATGAAGTCAACGGGAGTTTTTCCAGTGACATACCCTGGAGCTAGCTCAGACCACAAGTGACCACAAATGCTGTCCTGAGAGACTGAAGGAGTAGATGGGAAATTGGTGGTCAGTCATGAACATCCAGGGCCAAGCACTGACTCAATATACACAGACACTCTTCTATGCATATACAAATTGTTCTTTGCTTATTTTGACAATTGCAGTTCAGTTTCAGTTACTGATAACAAGCAGGTAAATGTAATACAGCATATTAAGTAAAAATAAAACAATCTTTTCTTTAGATCCCCTCTTGGTCAATTTTTTTCCTGTGAAGTGAAGAAAGCTAATTTTTGCTTCATGTGGGAACTATAAAGGCATGCAGATTAATGCTTTTACTCTATTTTCTTGCAAAAACTGCCATTTCCCACAAGCTGCATTAAACCCAAGGCTCTAACTTGGAGAAAATGGTGCTGCTTAGCATTGTGAAAACCGTAAGCCTATGTCTATGGCTGTGCAGCATCCCCTGCCCTGCTGGAGCTAAGTAAATTATAACCTTCACTTCTTTCTGAGGAGAGAAATGATTCTTTCAAATGACAATATAAAATGATACAGTCAAGCTGCCCAACTTCATTCCCAGGGAGATTTTCTCTCGCAATGCAATCTGGTTTGAGTAGAGGGAGTTATCTGAACACTGCATCAGAATACAAAGGATAGAGCTGTGAGCAGTAGTTGCCACCCCTTGCAGAGAGCATTCCTCAATATACTTGTCAACACACACAATTATTGAAAAGAGAGTCACCCTAATTTTTTTCTTTTTTGTTGTCCCTGAAGGGCTCCCTAAATGAATAAATACTCATTCATTAAGTTTCAGCTGTTGCCACTGCAGCAGGCTCTCAGGGCAGGATTTAAACTTAGGGCTGGGGAAGGAGGGAGGAGGGCACCCCACCATGAGGAAAATAAAATTTCAGTTCCAGTGTACAATATTTAGTCCCTAAGGAACTCAAAGTGGTTGCTCCATCACCACATATATCCTGCAAGATGTGATTCCCAAGCCTGGTCTCTATGGCTTAAGTCACCAAGAATGCTCTGTGACTGTGTCCCAGGTGGAGTGTTCACAAAAAGGGAACAAAAGAGGAACCAGCAGTAGCTGCCTCACGCATCAGGAGGTGATGTGGTATCTAGGGGCACTTTATACACATTTATCAAACTGTTTTTGAGACAAGAACCTCCTTCCAGCCAGTGCGTTTGCTCTTGCAAAAGTATGAAGATAACTGCAAAACAACAGCATCACAGGTATTTACTGATACCTTCACCGACATTATAAAACATTCTGCACTATCATACGAGGAATGAGGAAAAAAAACCCACACAACCAGCCTGTATTTAAGGAGGCATCTTAGAAGCACAGCTAGCTTCCAGTTTCCAGTAAAAGACATGAACCAGCACCCCAGAGACTGAGATATTGTCTGAATAAAACCAGGGCAAACCTACCTGTTCAGCATGTGTGAGAATATAGATGCTACCAGTCCAAATCAGAAGGCTGTAACTCTGTTAATACACATTTAACTTGAGTTACCCTGCTAGAAACTACTATCTGGGCTTGGGCCAACTCTTTTCCAAGAAGAACTCACTCATCACTTAACATCCACCAGTTATGAACTCCCAGAAACAGGGGATGTGACCTTTGGATGCAAGCACACAGGAATGGCTGCAGGGGCCACAGGGCAAACATTATTAGCAAATGCACCCAAATGTGTGGTAGTTTAAAAAAGAATAGAGAGTATCAAGTCTTTGCTGGCACCCTGACCACAACCCTCAAATAACCTTCTGCTTGGATCACTTGTCTCTCAATGCTGTTGATGAGCAGATAAAGGCCATTTTAAGTTTTTTGCCATGTGAGCATAGCAGGAGAAAAAAGCAGCAGTTTCCCTTGTCAGACCACTCATGTAATGCAGATAGCAAGAATTAAGCCATGAGAGTGGTGCAAATATGTTGAGAAGGGTCTGTTAAGGCTAGGAGCACAACCAGGCACCAATGCAATGGATTAGCAGGGTGCTCTCTATGCCAAGAAACAAGAAATCTAACAGCACTTCATTTTCCACTTTCCCAGAACCTTTGAAAAATGGTGAAAAATGAAGGGGAAATTTTTTTTTTTTTTAAAATTAGTTATTTCTTTTTTAAGCTGCTTGCATGACAGAAGAATGTCCAATAAGCTGAAGTGTGAATTCCACTAGCATAACTAACTCAAGAAAGAAATGCAGGTCCTTTCTCATGCTGTCTCAATTAAAAACCAGCTTATTTTACCCCAGTACACAGGAATACTAAGCAGGTTCCCTTAAGAATGCATTATTTGCTCTTGGACATATCCTCTTGTAGTACTGGAAGGCCAGTAACATTTGCTTTCTGCAACACATCAAACTGCATACTGACATTTGATTAGATAGTTATGTGAGGTATCCTCAGGCTTTCTATGCTCCTCTGCATTTTAATAATCTCTTCGTAATTTCTGGATAATAGTATTTTCACCCCAAGTGTATTAATATTTCCATACACCTATGTTAATTCCAACACGTCCAGCAGATGCCCATTCTTCACTCTGCTGGTCTTCCTACACTTTCCATCTTGCAGCTGATGCCATAATGTGAAAAGCATGCCCAGTTTGCCATTTTCAAATAACTGGGTAATATATACCCTACTCCTACTTCATCCAGGCCACTTGTTGATGCATGGGAAACTGTACAGAGATGGCATCAATATTCTTTCACACTGAGAAGCAACGCCTCAAGATTTTTCATAGTTTGAGCATAGAACTGCTCAAACTATGTTACTAATCCATTAGTGCCATATGAAAACCATTTTTTTAATGTTATTTTTTCTGCAGAATGAAAAATACCATAATTTTATTTCAAGCTTAGCATTATGATTCGTATTTTAATTTTTTAAGTGTGCATTTTTCCAGACTTTGCTTTAAGCCCCTGCTGGTGCCTGCAAATTCTTGAAGCATTCCTTACCATATGAAAATAAACTGCATTTATACCCTGCAGAGTCAATCTGCACACTCACAATAAACACCCTAAGCCTGACTTTTATAATATGCAAAACTCTGACCTCAGATGTATATGCAAGGTTGCCACTGACTTTAATGAAGACAGGAAAGTATATTTAAGGGCAAAACTGGGAATACAGTCTCGTTTTCCTCGTATTTCATATAAGCACTCTATCAGATTCCTAAGGGCCTTTTTAAACAGGCCTCTGTAATGAGCTTTTGTGAGCTACACCTCCCAGTAAACCTCTTTCCCCCTTGACTCCGAATTTCAGAAACCTTAATTTAACTCGGAATATAAACAGCAACTCCAGGGACCATTTCTAATCCCACATATTCTTGTGATGAGGCTTCATAGCATGTTGCTCTTTCATTGCCTCAGCTCATCCATTTGCTGGATCACACTGGAAACAATCCCAGCAGGACACCCAGTCCCCCCAGGGCTGGGCACACAGGGAAGCTTTAGGGCATGTGCCAAAACTACAGGTAAAGCAGAGATTCAGAGCAACAGCACATGATACTGATCTCAGAAGACTGAAAACCTCATCTTAGGTGATGTACCCATCTCACCAGCCCAGCTCATGGGATGAGAAATGTTGCTTCAGGACCATGTCACCAGCCAGCAGATGCTTGCTAGTATAATTCCTAATGAATGGAAATAACTTCACGGATACTGGGTTTTGAGTAAGAATAAAGCAAACAAACTAAAGCACACAGCCTGATGGAGTGAAGTCACTTTGCAGAAGAGGTTCCTCCAAAAGCAGTGCTGCTGGATTTCAGTTCCTTCATGAAGAAGGTACAAGGACCTGTTGGAGTAGAAGCAATGGAGGGACACAAAAATGATCAGAGGGAGAGAACACCTCTCTGATGGTGACAGGCTGAGATAGTTGGACAGGTTGTTCAGCCAGGAGAAGAAAAGGATCCAGGAAGACTTTATTGTGGCCTTTTGATACTTAAAAGGGGGCCCATAAGAAATAGGGGGACAAGCTTTTTAGTAGGACCTGTAGCAACAAATAGAAGAGGGTGGACTTGGAATACACATAGGGAAGATATTTTTTACAATGAGTGTGGTGAAACATGGGCATAGGTTGCCCAAAGAGATGATTGATGCCCCATCCCTGGAAACACTGAACATCAGGTTTGACAGGGCTCTGAGCAACCTGACCTAGTCGAAGACATCCAAACTCACTGAAG
Organism: Phaethornis superciliosus; assembly: GCA_023637945.1. NCBI lineage: Eukaryota > Metazoa > Chordata > Aves > Apodiformes > Trochilidae > Phaethornis > Phaethornis superciliosus. The sequence goes on along the minus strand of JAJQWJ010000001.1, from coordinate 56,930,393 downwards.
GAGTATTGGACTAGATGACATTTAAAGGTCGCTTCCAACCCCAAACTATTCATAGAATCATAGAATTGGCTGGGTTGGAAGGGACCTCAGAGATCATCAAGTCCAACCCTTGATCCACTACCGCTGCGGTTACCAGCCCATGGCACTGAGTGCCACATCCAGTCTCTTTTTAAATATCTCCAGGGATGGAAAATCCACTACTTCCCTGGGCAGCCCATTCCAACGTCTGATCACCCTCTCCGTAAAGAAATTCTTTCTAATATCCAACCTAAACCTCCCCTGGCACAACTTAAGTCCATGCCCTCTTGTCTGGCTGATAGTTGCCTGGGAAAAAAGAGCAACCACCCCCTGGCTCCAGCCTCCTTTCAGGGAGTTGTAGAGAGTGATGAGGTCTCCCCGTTATATATTCTGTGATCCTATAAACCAAAACCACATTAGGCCTTACCAGCTCCAATTCTACCCTAGTGCCAAGTGACCCATCTAAACAATGAAGCCCAGTACACACCAAGGATAATTAAGAAAATGTAGATTTTTTTTTTTTCTTGAAGGTGTTATGCCCAGAGCTGATAAGGGCAGAGATCATTTGTGTGGGACAGCAGCTCACCCCTGGGGCTTGCCAGCACCCACGGGGGTTTGAAGCTATGGTTCCTCAGGGGAATTTGTGGTGCATCCCCACCTCTCCTTGCTTCAAAAACACCTGGTCTGTGGTAGAAACCCTCAAAGGTCACTAGTTACCCATTTTCTGCCTCCTCCCCTGCACGCAGCCCTTGGGTAGGCTCAGGGAAATTCTCCCAGACAGAAGCTTTGGTCTGCATCCCTCTTCCAAACTCACACAAACTACAATCTTCCAGAGCATCCACCTATGTCCCGCTCCTCCCCTTGCCTCCAAAACACATTCCTCTCCTTCCATAACAAAGCTTCACCAGCTTACAGGGTGATGGCAAAGAGGAAAGAGGGTTTCCCTCCAGCAGCAGTGACCAGAGGATGCCCCTGGACATGGAACTGGTGGCCACACATCGGTTTAGCTACCAGGGGCCAGGGCAGTGCTCACTTTAGGAATGATTTCAGGTTTTGCAGATGTCTGCTGCTGAGAAAGCATTTCTGTTGTGCAGAAGGGTGGGACAGTGAGTAAGAACCCTTCATCACCCAGCACATCCCTACACCTCTTCCCCATTGTCTGGTTGGAAGGCCAAGTGGAGATAAACTGGGCTTCATTACAATTTAAGTTATGATAGTGACATCACAGAAAAAGAAATGGGTTTTCTTTCCTCCAGCTCCCTGATGTAGTTTCCATTAGGCACAGAAATAGTCTGGGCATTTGCAATTTGAATGCTCCTGCTGTGACCTCACCAGGACAACTCCTCAGGGAGAAGTTTTGCTATTACCAGAGACCAATATTGAAAAAGTAAACAGCACACTACCCCATTGACAGTTGCTCAGCCAGATGGTTATCTGAAAATAAAAAGCAAACAACATTCAGAACTCCACCATCTTCATCCAAAACACTTGCCACCTCTGCACCTGACTTTGCATATGGTGTTTGAGGTTGAGGTAAAATATGAAGGTTATTTAGAAGACTTACATTGCAGGAATGACTGCAAAATGTTCAGGTTATCTACACTGCTGCTTGCACGGGTTAAAAATAGCAGCTGATAACACAACACTTCTGCCCAGTTCTCAAAAACCAGAAGTGACAGGCAAGGTGAGAAAAGATCAGGAAAGTGCGGCTGGATTTCACATTTTATTTCATAAGAAGATGAAGTCCACATCTTACATTCAAATCCTAGGAACCATCCAAACACAGAAACCATCATCAGAGCCTCAAGGCATTGCCCATTTGAATCTGACATGGATGTTGCCTCAAACTCCCCCTGCATAAAGGGGCTTCCACAAAAGCTGTGGGGCTCAAAGGGTTACTAATCTGCTGCCCTGTTAAGCTGTGGAGAAGCTAAAACAGACAGGGCTCTAGTAACTAGGAGGTGTCAAATGAGTTGAGCCCCCCTTAATCATGTCACATTGCTTCAACACGACCCCCAGCACTGCTATGGGGTGAGCACAGCACCCACTGAAGCACAATTTCCATGCCCTGACTGGGACACCTCCCATCACCGACCTGTGTCCACTCTCCCCAGTGAGTAAAGAGGACTGCTGACCAAAAAAAAGTCACTTGAACTAAATAACATTTCACTACTCAGGTACTTAGCTGTTTTTTTCCAGCAAATTAGAGCCCCAAACAAGAGCCTTGGTGATTGTATTGCAACTCCAACTGCAGCCACATGCAGAAAAGGTGCTGGAGCTCCCTGCACTGTAACCTGATGGACGTCCTAAATGTAGCTACAAGACAAATTTGGCTTGTGTGCATTGCCAAAAGATGTGGATAGAAAGCTTGGGTCTGCAGCAGGCAGCAAGCACCTCTTCTGGCTTCAGAGTAGTGACAAAAAACAAGCCATACAAAGAAGGACAAGATACAAAAATAAAAATATAACTCCCTCTTAAATAAATGAGCACACCAAGGATAATTCAAAACCAGACAAAAGGTGTAAAGCAGCTGGATTTCAGGAAAAATCTCACGTGGCATTCAGCAGCCTGATGGACTGAAATGTGGCCAGGCCAGTATGGCCTTTGGTCCTCAAATCTCATCCCAACCCTCAGTGATGACATCTTGTGCTGGCCTCTGGCACATCACATGTTCTCCTGAGCTTCTCCATCTATAAAATGGGAATAATCACATTTAATTTCCTTGTAGAGCTGTTATTAGGGTTAATTAGCTAATGTTTGTACACTGCTTTGAAAAACAGGAGTGCTCTCGCTCTCTCTCCTTTTCTCTCCTTTTCTCTCTGTATAAATATATGATGACCTATTATCATAACCATCTGTGCCAGTGGGAAATTTTAATTGCTGAGCTAGCTCTTGGGAAAGACCTGCCATTCTGTAATATATAGGTCAGAGGACTTTGTGAACTATAGAGGTAACGATAATACATTTAAATGGAGAATGCAATGAGACATGAGGTAATGCTAAATTTGGTTCTAGCAGGGAGGTGTTTACTGAAAACCTGGAAGAAATATCTTGGTGGCCCTTCTGCAAGAACCATGTACTGTGGAAGGGATTTACATTTTCTCTCCAGGACGACAAATTTATCCTCAGTTAAAAAAAAAAAAATTAAAATGAGCAAATAAGAGACCTGCATTTCAAAATGCAAAGGATGGGTTATCCTGAAGGTTAACTTGGAAGAAATACATGTGAAAGCAATTCCGTTGCTAATGGGTCAAAATAAATGGGTCCTCCAGCTCTTGTCATGAAGCAAGCTCATTTCTTAAACGAGAAAAGAAATGAGAAAGGAAACAGAAAAAAAGTTATGAAGTCTGAACATACGCTGGAGGTAAAATATTACAAGGCATAAAGTTAAGGGGACAAACAGCAGGGTTTTTGTTTTGCTTTTAGCTTGAAAGAGTAATGGGAAACAAGTATATGTTTTTATAAATATAACTAAAGAAAATACAGAGGAAAGAATGGGTCTATTGTTGAACAAGGCAGGGGATCATATAACAAGAATCCAGATGGATGAAACACTAGTTACTTCCCTATGTGTTCTGTACACAGGACATCGAAGTCTTAAGCAGGAGGTAAAATTCATCATCTAGATAAGCCCGTGAAAAAAAAAAAAATTAGGAGGAATAGAAATGTGAAAGTACATCCATTTAATCATTGTGCCAGATTCTTTCTATAGCTAACATCTACTGCAGTCAATGGAGCTAAATAAGGGATAAATTTAGCCTACATTTTATAACTCAATAAGACCAAATTACATGCACAGAAGGGATCTAAAGAAACCAAATATACAGTGAGACCATAAAGCTGTTGTTGATCAGTCTTGAAGCTCATACAGAAGTAGAAAGATACGAGCAGTCTGGAGATAAACAGCTTGTAGAAAAGAGGTACAGCATGGGAATGGGGTAAAACACAGAGTTAGGAAATTCCAATCAACTGCTTTATTAGAAGAAATAAAATACAAAACATAAACCAGCATGATGAGTAAAAGAAAAGTTCAATAAAGAATGATTCTGCGCAGAGAAACCTGAGTATCTTCCAAACATTAAAATTGTCTTGGAGGGAATGAATCCTAGATTAATTAAGCAATCTTTAGTACTTATTCTTATGGTATTACAAACTTATTCCATGAAGTATATAATTTCAGCAATAAACCCAAGAAAAGAGAGGGAAAGTCCTAGGTCATAGTCTACACTTACCTATAGTGCTGTAAATCTGGTAACATTTCACTGGCTGCTGCAGCTTTAGCTCAGCAGAACTGGAAGCCAAGCCTGGGCCAGCCTTGGACCCAATCCCTTCACAGCATGAACTAAAGCTCTTAGGAAAGGTGCTAACTTAGCACAGAGGGATAACAACATTCTCAGCTCATCCTGGAAAGCAAACTACTGTTCATGCCAGAGGAACCATTAAAAAAAAAAAAAAAAAGAACAACAAACCATTACCAAGTGCAATCAGACTGATGGATGGTGGGGTCAGGTGTGAAGACTGATTCGGATAAACACAAAACCAAATTCATATCATTGACTGTCTAGCACTGAAGATTTTCAGTCATTTACACAACTCATAGGTCCACTTGTTCTGTTAGTGTGCTTACTGTGAGCTTAAATAACGCAGATGTATCAGAAATGTCGGTAAATTAGCCAGCTGGAAACTTAGAACATACATATATACACACACACACATTTTCACAATATTATAATGCAAAATTTTGCCTATTTACAATATTGGTAGAAGATAAAAAAGTTCCTATAGCACAGTTCCTACAACTTCTACACAGAACCAGTAGATCTCTAAAAGCGATCAGGTGAAGAACACTGATAAAGGGTGTTTTGTTCGGTTGTTTAAAAAAATCAAACAACTTAAAACCCAGAATACTCAAATTCTGTGATCAAACCTCGTCTTGCAGCTGGGTAAGAAAACCCATGTCACTGTGATGAGCACTGAGGAGGTTCACCAGAAGATGAGAGCCATTAACACAGAGGGATACCGAAACCATGCAATGAGCCTGCAGGACAGGGAGATGTGCACACTCAGGAAGGATAAAACCTTCATTTTCTGTCAAAGGATGCAGGTTTATGGTGGGGAGAGAGGTGCAGCTGGGGAGATGACACCGAGAGGATCAGCAGCTTTAGAAGGCACAGGGGCCTTTGAGGAAATTAATTTATAGTGCAGGGAAAGAAGAGGAAGTGAAGACAATTTACTCATAATTGAAAAATAGCAATATATAGCAGCAAGGGGATGGAATTGATGAAAAATAACAAGAGATTAAAAATCACAAGCAGATTGAAAGATTTCTACAGGCTACAGTAAACCTTAGGTGGAGCTACCAGGGTGTGGGGTTCCTGTCTCTTATTCAAAGAGCCCCACCACTGGCACCACACCTCAAAAATTGCTTTTTATTTGACATTGTCTGCCCTGCCTGTGGAAGTACTTTGGATAAACCATCCCTAATAATAAGCAACAGCTCCTCACAACATCACAAGCTGTCCACTTCAGAAACCTCCCCACTATGCCCAACTTGTTCCTCTGCCAGTTCCCAACTGGTATGTAGTACAGGTAGCAGGGGACTTGACCTCCACACCACCCTGCTCTTGCTTTGAAGGCATGCACAGACTGCAGGTCCAACACCTGATGCTTGCCACAGTTTCTGCACAACCCACTCAATAGCTCCAGCAAGCTATGGGGCACTTAAACACCAGGCCAGGCCTGTTGCAGCAGCTGTGGATCAAAAAGCCCACAACATGGTCATTTCTGTTTCCTGGAGGAGTAACTACAAGTGTCTGTTGTGTGCTTTATGTTTTTAAAGGCAGATTACCTTGTTGAGACAGGAACAGGAAAACAAGTTCATTCAGGCTCACTCATTCTCTAGGGAGTTCACGGCCCCTGTGAAAATGGCTTTTTTTTTCCCCTCTCTTGCTACTAAGACATGAAGGTATTGTCAGAGTGAAGGCTGAGGGGATGGATTTTCAGGACATCTACCCTTAACTTGACTTCTTGGGAAGTCCCCAGCCTGGCAGAAAGGCTGTTTCCAACTGCTGTATCAGCAACTTGATAGATAAACCTGGTGTCGGGTAGCTTAGCCAGGGACTATCAGAAGATGGTTTGCTCCCCCTTTCTCTTTTCAGCTGCCTTTCTCCACTGTTGTTGAAGTTCCTAGGACTCCTGCTTCTCCCAAGAGCAAAGGATCAAGTGTCCTTCCCAGAAAGTCAGGTAATATGGGCTCAGAGATGATATCATCAAGAGACACATGCTCATGCTCTAAAGAAATCACTGCACAACTGTGTGAAAATCTCAGTGTTTCAGAGGCAATGAGCCCCAGCACCAGGTGTCCTACTGGCAATGTCACCAAACAAGCCACAGACTGAGGGCATCCTCTCCCCATCAGCCTTTATGTCTTCTTTGTTTTTTTCCAGGGTTCTGGTCAACACAAGTTCTTGTAGGCCACAGGACTGGGAAAGCAGAGCGATCAAAAGAAGCGAAAGTATTTGGAAATATGGTTTATAGCAACTTTGGGCCCATAACAGCATCTATCTTTCAGTGACAATACATGGAATTTTCCCAAGATGGTTACTGTGCATTTTCATTAACATCTTCTTACATTCCCCTTAATATCACTGAATGATGCAATGATGTCTTGAAGTAACTTGGTGCATAACATGTATTCAGCACCCAGAAACAGGTGGAAGAGGAGACAAAAAGACTCACCCTAGACTGCTTGCATCTCCTCCACTGGTGCTGCAGTGTAGATTTGTTCCATTACCTAACTTCCTAAGCTAGTCAGATGCTACACACATTAAAAGTTTAAATCTACCCCATACAACCTGCTCAGTAGATCAAATTTACCTAAGTTTTGTTGTCCTGGTTAGGAAAAAGCTTCTGAAGAAGGAGAAAGAAGAGGTATCCAGACAAAATTGAAACAATACAGCCATCAGAAGCCAAACTGCACAAGCTAAAAGCTGCAAAATGCTACAGGCAGATTTCATGTCACCCCAAAATGGCAGAATTGACACCACCAAAAAAGCCAGCTATATTCAGCAGCACTGATAGGAACTCAGAAATTAAAATGCCAGACTATGAGTGCATCCACTTGGTCTGCTGGCCCATATGGCTGAGGCAATTATCTCCATTCATTTCACCTCTCTGTTGACTGAAAAAAATACATGTTTGGAAAGAAGGATGGGAAAACACTGCTCAGAAAAAGCAACAGTTTTTCACAACCTCTTAAAACATTTAAGTATATATTATGTCAAAAGGATATAAAATAATATAATCATAGGCACACTATGTGCCATCGCATAATATGAAATCATCACCATGCAGAACCTGTATGGGGTAGATCAATTGCCCAGCAGGGCATCAGGGATATCAGAACCTTTTGGGGCACTGCAGCACAGCAACAACAGTCTGCTGCAGTGGTTTTGGAGAACTTCAGAGGTTTTACGGGGAAAAAAAAAAAACACAACATATGACTAAATGCTTCCTTTCCTATTGCTGTTTGCACGTTGTTAAAGGGACAACTCCATTTTTAAAGTACCTTACAGGTCACCTTCAAGACTTCACCATGTATCTCCATGTTTGCTTTCTATTTCCCAACCATCCTTTAATTCTTTATAGGACTGTACTGCTCTGCCTGGTGTTCCCAACTTCCCTTTGCATGAGGTTATAATTCACAAAGTTATATACATATACATATATATATATACACACACACCCCACAGCTAGGTATTTGGATTGTAGGTATTTTGCATCTTTCCCAGGGAAGTCTGAAACTTTGGGGTAATAGCAGGAGGGGGGAAATGGCTGCTCAGCTCTAATTGGAAGTAAACACCAGCTTCTGGCAGATGCTTACCCTACGGACAATATCTGGGGAGCACCAGAGACCACCAGCAGCACAATGACTTCGAATTAGGAACGTAAGGGAAGCTAAAATGTATGGAATGGGGCTGCCTGTATCCATTCCCAGTAATTAGTAGCACGCTGCACCACGTGTGGTATGTGACACTGGTGTTCCAGCAACTTCCCATGTAGTGAAAGAGGCACAAGGTCAGACCCCCCAATCCACCCTGCGGTTTTAGTTTTAAAAATTTCTTTGAAGGATGCATCATAGTGACGAGGGAGGAACATCCAAGCTGGATGGTAACTCTAAGGCAAAAAAAAAAACAACAAAACAAATTAGCCCCACGACTTCCTGCAGCCCGTGGATTTTAACTGGGATCTCATGATCCTAATTTAGAAGTAAAGCAGAAACCTTGTCAAGAAGCTGCTCCCTGGGAGAGCCTGGAGCTGCCTTGGACATCGTTAGGAAGGTGCCTAGCACTAATGCAGGCAAAGGACTGTATCACATCATGCCTTGAAGGAATGACAGCAGAAGGGACACTGCTACAGGTGTGCTAGGAGAGACAGCTGCCACCATCCCTTCCAGTCAAATGCGCTGCAGCTCCTGTTACTGTCAAGCAGTGAAGAGCAGTTTTATATGTCCCCTTCAGCCACTGTTATCTCTGACACAGCTTTCACCTCCACTGTTAATGCATTGAAGAAAGAACAGGGTGCTGGGAAGATAATTCACTCAGAAATGCCTGGGCTTTTTAAGAACTCACCCTTCTTATTTTCCTGCAGCATATGCATGGGTAAGAATAGGCAGCTGCCCTTGATATGTACTGAAGCTCTCAAACTGAACAGATTTGTTGCAACCTTCCTGAGCAAAGCCCATCCTTCCCTCCAGATACTGCTGAAAGGAGCGGGAGAAGATGTGCAACAGATAAGCTGTGGTTTCTGACTGTGCTGCTCTAGGGATATTGCATTAGACAGGGGTGGAAGGGTTTCCTCTTCCCCTCTTCTTGTGCTGTGTTTCAGTCTCGAAATCAACCTATCCATGAACTTACTGATGAGGACAAGTGAGGAGTGAACGTGGCAGTGGCAAGCACCTAATACTGTATCACCCACTACAACTGCAGCAGCAGACTTGCAGTTGGCCCATCACCATCCTAACAAAAACCATGGGACTACTGGATGAGAGATACAGATGCTACTTGAGGAGGAGCCAGACAGAGAAGGAAATTTTCATTCCCATGGAGCTCAGCCAGTGCAGGGTGACAGAAGAGGTGGGCTGGAAGGAGGCTCCAGAGCTCAGTCCATGCATGAATTCAGCGAGTGGTTTTGTCAGAGGAACATTGTGCCATGACTTCCCACTTCTCTTTTATTTTCAAAACAAACCCAACAGACATCTGTGATTACTAAAGAAGCAATTGCAGGCACACCACTGAAAGACTGCAAGGACAGAATTGCTCTGGATTCATGGTACAGACCCACTGCTTACTGATGACTGCACTTGCCAAAAACCTGACTGTCCACGTTGAAGCTGGGCCAGTCCACACCCCACAAGGTGAGGGAGCAGCACCGTGCTCCTCGGGTACCAAATACCTTGCAAACCATTGAGGCAGATGTTGAGCAGGTTTTCAAATGTGAACAACATGCTATCAATAGCCAAGACCATGCAATTAATAACTGTGTGCTTTTTGTTGAGGCTTATCAACACGTGGCCTCAACAAAGATGTGATCTATGACATTTTGAAAGGGTCCTTAGCTGAACAGGTATGGCAGCTACTCACTACAGTGCTCCCAAGCAACCAAAACTGAAATTAAGTTTGCGTGGTCAACAAGATCTATTTCCACAGTGTTCTTGGCTAGATGCATTTTCTCTTCCACATACATGCATAAATCCAGCTGCTTGGGTTTGCAGTAGCCAGCAATCAATCAAACACAAATGTGGACATTTAAATCTCAGACAAATGCAAGACAAACACACATATGCTCATAGTAGCACGCATGCCTTGCAGCAACTTAATATTGTAGGGGAATATTTTAAGGGAAAATTCTTCCTTGTTTGGTTGGGGTTTTTTCATTAGAGAATAGGTATTGATACTGACACTCAAATGGTATCTTTTCAGGAGAGCAATGTTATTAGCCCTCTTTGTATGTCTTTTTTTTCTGTACAGATGTCTTGTCCAGCAATTTTATACTGCTTCAGAGATTCAGAACACTGGATGTTACCCCTTCTCTTCTTGCACACGTTCCCACTGCACATCAATTGCTACTATCCTGCAGGGATCTGCCTTGCTTTGCTGCTTTCCTTAAATCTTACTTCCTCTCAAGGAATTATTCAAGTATGTGCAGAAAAGCAGATGATGCATAAACCTCCCATCAGTTTCCTCCCAGTTTAGACATTCACTTCGCACAAGTCAGAAAACATATTTGGCTCTTTATTATTATTATTTAAGGGCCTACAGAACAACATAAATCCCTGCTTCCTTTTCTGGAGAAGCCAACAGCACTCGTTAAGCTTTCTGGTTCCCTCTGCTGCCATAAAAATGTGCAGGGTTTCTGAATGCAATCAGCTGCTGTGCTGCAGTCTTGGAAAAATTTCCAAGTTCATGTACCTCCCGAGGGAGCTGCCTGTGGGATCGTGCCAGCCTCCTGGCACTGCCGAGCTGAGGCAGGAGCCAGTGCTGGCACCCAAGGTCACCTCTGAGCAGCAAGGCTTCCAGAGACCCTTTGCTCCAGCTCGGGGTCTTTCGAAATGACCAGGCTTCAGCAGTGACTGTCTACACAATGCATGGGACTGAAAGCCACAGTGTGTTTATGCAAGAAAGATCAAGGAGCCAAAGCATTGAAGCTTTTGCTTTCTACTAGGCTCCCAAGATACTGTCCTTGAAGACATTAAAGCTGGGCGTCCTGCTAACAAAGACAGAAAGCCAGACACTACCCAGGGCACCTCATTACAAGCCCATGAACCTTCCCAGACAGACTCACAGGTAGGAAAAATGGGAAGACAGAAACCCCAACTACCCAGAAGCTCTGCATGGTTTCCACCTGACAGAGCCCAGGGCAGGAGCAGGGCACTGAGCCAGGCTGGGCATGCCAGGAGACGTGGCATTTCCATATGTAAAGGCAGTATCCACCCCTGCTTTACATCCCTTCCAGCTTCTCAGGAGTCAGGGAAAAGAGCTCTCAGAGTCAGGCAGACAATGCTACCTTCAAATGAGAGAAATCAAATTGACCATGGCCAGAAGTACATACAGCTGCACCTACCCACAGGTACAGGAACAGTGAGGTGACAGCAAACCTCAGCATCCCCAGACTAAAATACATGCACAAAGTACAAGGTCTGTTTTGTGCATGCTCAAGGGAGGTATTGCTTCCCAACACAACATTTACACATGTAAAGCAGAGGGAAATTGTCGACTAGCTCACAGCTTACCCAGATCCCCAAGGCAGCGAGACTGCCTGAAATGACTCCCTGTTGGAAAATAACTTGTGTTCACCAGGAGAAGGCATCAAGCAATCTGATGGACATGGGCTGTGGCATATTTGCTAGATCTGGATAGCATCCCTTAAGCTGCCCTCACAAATGGGTGGCATGCCAAAGCCATGACATACTACATGCTAGTGTCTCCATCAGTCATTCATTTTGAGTTATTTCAAGCATCTGTGTTGTAAGGACAGCTTCCATCAACACTGGTGCTTCAAACAAAGGGTGGTAACACTGAAAGTTGTCTAAGGAGAAAAGTGCTATATGAAAGTTCAAATATAAGAGATGTTTTTCTCCAACAAGCACACTCCAGGAATAGAAACCACAGTCAACCACAGTGATTGACAAAAGGATGTATGTATCTTTCTACATAAACTCTCAATAATTTGAGAAGATACCACGTCACAGGCGCATTTGGTGGGTTGCTTTTTTGTTGTTTGTTGTGAGTTTTTGCTTTTGTTTTGGGTTGTTTTTTAAAAACAACACAGCTATATTGACTTCAATGGAAGTTTTCCATTCTGAAATCACTAGATCTGCCTGATAATATATTTGACCTAAATGGAACTGAAGTTGGTTTGTCTCACAATAAAAATAAGCAGAAGGAAGATCAGTGCAGCATGTCCTCATGAGATATTCGGAAGCAGAAATTTAGGAAAGGTTTACAGCAATACTTAAGGCCATGAAACTAATGCTGTTTTCATTACCAGCTGATGAGTTTTAAGTTTGGACCTGCAGCCCAGAATCTATGGGCTGGGTAAGAGAAAAATGAACCAGCATTTCCACATGTCTCTGTAATTTGAACCAACGAGACATATCTCAGGATATAAATCACACAGCTCTATAAATAAAATAAATTATGATTTTGAACTCTCTGGAAGAAATCTGACACGTAATTCATGTAGCAAATGTAAGAAAAAAATAAGCCTGGCTTGGGGCCCAAGCTCCCCCTTGCTCCTGGGGAGGAAAATTCACCATCACCATTAGTTGGCTATGCCCTAGGGTGTTATGGCTATAGGTAGTCTACCATACACTAAATGTCTGTCTGTACATAACATCTTCAGATAATGAGGCAAATGCTTATTAGCAGTAAGAGGAACCAGCAAAATTTCAGTTAACTTCCATGAAAGGGAGAGCCCCTGTTCTCATGTAATTAAATGGTGAATCTTCCCAGTAAGTCCCAGTCCCATGGTCACATCACATCTCTGTGCTACATAAAAAGTGTCACATTTTTCACATGCACACTGTCAGTTCTATCAACTGAAGTATGACCTCTCCCTCTGGAACAGTCTTTTCAAAACAAGGCTGCTACATACCTGTGAAAAAGCAAGTAATCTGCTACCAGAAAATATTTGGGGTTGTATAAAAAAGTTATTCTCTGCAGCAAATAGATAAAGTTTTGAAAGTGTGTAGTTATGAAATGACCGAATGTATCACTTTTTGGTTCTGTTACGAAAAATTTAAGAAAATAAAATGGAAGAATTCTTTTATAACAGGAAAGAAATCTTCTAACAGACAACTGTCACCTAAAATCCTTTCAGAAATACCTGCCCAGTTTCAAAGTGGGAGACAAAGATGCATTATGAAACACTTTAAGAAATGTAATCCCTCCTTCTTTACCTCCCCCTCTCAATAATACATAGCAAAGAAAGCAGGAGCCCACCAGTCAAAAAGCAGTGAGAGCTTTGCCTGCCAAAGACATCCCTAGGGGATGACTATAAACCACCATGCTGGACGTGGAGCTGCAGTTCCTGTCTCTGTCTTTCTGTGACATGAGCATGATTCTTGAGTTTACCAGAAACATGAATGAGCACATGAAGACCATTTCTCAAAATCTTTGCAAAATGGGAAGCTGCATGTCTTACCTAGTTTCTAGGAAAATTATATTTACACGGCTGCATGTGCCTGCCCATCCCTCCACAGACCCCAGCTACCTTCCAGCTCATGGGTAGATTTCAACTAACTGAGACCAAGGGCTCAGGCACAAGGGACAGCCACTGACATTTGTACTTCTGCAAGTGTTCTGGAAGCAAAAGATCTAGGAAAGACTATAGCATTTTCCCCCATGGTGGGGAAGGCTGGCTGCAAGCTAAACCTTTGCTGAGCAGTGACAAAGTGACACAAGAGTGTGCTGAATGTGAAACAGAAAGACAGAAAAAGCTTTTCTCAATCCAACACAAAGACAAAGCCCTCCCCCCATCCCTCCACCCCTGGGATTTGGCCACAATAGTACATAAAGTAAACAACAACTGAATAAAGTATGGACTTGACTCGATGATTCAGAAGCCCATCCCCAGGGCCTCCTTCCTCTGCCATGCTTGGGTACCACACAAGGGGCTAACATGAGCCACCTGCCCTTCTCAAGGAAATCAAACCCTTCCCAGACAGTACTGTGCTCAGGCTATCACCATCAGCCTCCCAAACAATTCCAGTGGTGTTAGAAGGATAATAAACCTCCACCAAGACCTCGGTTTTGTTACGGACAGTCCCACAAAGACTTGGGGGCAAAGCCTGGAAGTCCACAGCCCTTCCATGGTACTTTTCCCCCCAGTCAGTCCCCATGGTTACCAGAGAGGCACAAAGCACAGGCTGGTAAAAGCAGAGCACGGGCCTCTTGAATGCTGCTAGAAGATGAACAGGGAAACCCACACCCACAATTTTCAATTAATGAGCCCCATTTTTAGTTTTCTGAGGATCATCCCAAGGGAACAGGGTAAGACTACTGGTCTCCTGGTAAGGGAAGAGGTTAAGCTCAAATGCTCTGCATCCACTTCTAACAGAAACTGTTTGTAGCATGTAATTCCAAGAAAACCACAATTAATTGTGCTACAGTATCAGTAAACACACTGGTTGCACCATTAGAGCCCATTATTTTCCCTCCAAGACATTATGTCACTACATTATTGATGCGACAGCCCAGCGTAATGAAGCTGTGCTTTGCATCCTTCTTCCTCCTGGACACAAAGTTCATGGCATCATGGCAGTGATGCCAAATTTAGTGAGGACTGGTTGTTTCGGGGTTTTTTGTCTGGTTGCTTCTTTTCCCCAGTAGGTCAAAAATTCCAGTGAACAAGCTAAAAAACAGCTGTGCAAAAAGTTAATCACCTGTCCTTAATCAAATGCAAATGACTGGGCTTCTATTTGATACAAGTCAAAACTAGAGCTACTTCTAAATACTCTGCTTTGACAGTGAATATTTTTACCTCGACTGGACAGACTATTTTCAGAAAGGCATTCAAGAGAGATTAAGCTAGAACACAGCAAATTAGTGAGCCACTTACGCAAATGCTGAAGTTCTTTGAAGTTAAGGGGGGGGTCAAAAAAAGCAGCTGAATCTAGCCAGTTGCCACTCCCAATACAGAGAGCACTTACAAAAGCCAGGGAAGGAAGATTTACCCATGTCAAAACCGCAGAAGAAAATGTAGAGAAGTTACCACGAAATGAGCTCAGAACAGCAGACCATTCAGTCCTGAGGCTCTTACTCATTCATGGAACTATTGAAACAAATAAAGTTTATTCATCTGAACAATACTGCAGGAAGGAGTCTGTGTTTGCAGAGCATCCAGTCAGCAGCGAATGGTTCTGCAGCACAGAGGAAGGTCAGGAACTCCTGCCACGTCTTGTGCAAAGCCTGGGAAGGCTGTCCAAGAGACAGATGAGCTAAAACATGAAAGAATACTTCCTCTGCATGTATTAATATAAGACACTGCATTAATATAATCCTTAGAAACATTCTCCTTCATATGCATAAACCCAACAAATTGCTACCCAATCACTCCCCACAGTATTCAGCTCCACAAACCCCCAGTAATTTGCAGAAAGGAGAGGGTTCTTTAGAGCCATCTTAAATTTTACTTTCTTTCAGTTTCATTTAATCTTCTTGTATCTTGTAGCTCTGCAAAAAAATTAAGCAGCTGATCAGTTCCTGCTTTGCCACTTACTCTTCTGCACAGTACAATCACAGTTTCTCCCAGGTGACTTCTTTCTGGACCAAATAATGCCACTCCAGTTGACTATTGGTGCACTGAAATATTCCCCCTGGGTCCCCCAACTTTTATTATCTTTCCTGATGTTTGCCCTATTCTTACTCTTTCTGGAAATTAGGCTACTGAAAGTGAACTAATTATTCCAGACTCAGAGGATGTTTTATTGGGGAGCTGAATTGTTCTAATTTTACTTTGACCCATGGACAACACTCATGTGTTTGTTAAAATGGTCACAACTATTTCACTGTGTCAATGTAATGCCAGCAGCACTAAGGACCTTCACAAGGAACAATAGCAGAGCCTGTCCCAGTGATGCCCTTCCCTTAAATACCATCCTTACCTCCAAAAAAGATGGGTTTTTTTCCCAGCTCAGACCCTACCAGACCACAGAAAGGAGTGAATCCCAAACCTAAAAATCCCAGTGCCCACAACACCTTTTCGCTCCAGCCAGGGATGTCTCAGCAGCACTGGCTGTAGCATGCCACATGGATTGCACAAGCTGCCCATGGGCCCTGCAGCTCCTTTTGACAGTACAGGTTTAGCTCTGCTCAGCAACAAGCTTTGTAGCCAGTTTTGCAGTTTGGGTGTGTTTGCACTGTTTGCATGAGAAGCAGCTATTAAGGAGTCAGCAGTGTTCCAGGTAAACTCCCAGGGAATCCCAAAGCATAGCCCTAGGTTGGGCAAACCAGAGCCATCTCATCTCAAGGTGACAAAGGTGGTGATAGAGGTGGCAGGGTTCCTTATAAAAGAAAACCCTGCCAGAGCTGTGCCTCCTCGCTCTGAATGAAAGAGAAGTTACCTGTGAGAGTGGCCAACACCTGAGCATCCAAGGCCAGCCTGAAACCTTAGAAAACTCTTTTGTGACTCATTGGCTCCTGCCTCACACCAACGCAGTCTGTAATTAAAGGTGTCTCGATAGAACCTCATCAGCCCTGATAAGGTGGAGTTTCCCCACCCATCTGATAACTGCTGAGTCTCTCTGCAACCTCAAGCTCCACCTCCAGCCCTCCTCTCCCAGTGACATCTCTGGTCAGCGGGCAGGGGCAGAGTATCCCCATCTGCTCTGGTGGTTTGATGGCTCTCATCACCCCTGGTGTCCTTATAAAAAGCTTGTTTTAGAAGCATTCAGCCAACACAGTTTAACTGCTGATGTAGGTCAGGCAGACAGCATCACCAACTTACCTACCTTAGTTCCCAGCTTTTGGCTGCAAGAACATTGCTACATAAGTTCAGCATCTACTGCATTAGATAGATGTTTATCATCTCATTCCTATATAAATCTGAAAAATAGTTGAAATTACTCCTGCTTGTCTTACCTGCACTTCACCATACATGCTCTCTAAGTTGGAAGGTAAGGCATTATATGCATTCACACAGGTGGGAATTTTTTAGGAAAAATATCCTGCACATTTCTGCTGTCTGGCCCTGCATTTCACTCAGCTTGCAAAATGTTTTTTCACTGTCCAAAACCATTTGATGGACAAGGCAATTTTTTTGTGAGCACAGGGGTATAATGAAGAACTAGTTAATAGGTATGGCACAACAGCAAAGCAACAACAGGTCCTATCTACGGAGTGGTAGCTTGTTTGGGGTTAAGGTTTTTTTCCATGTCCCAGGAATTGCGTATTTTGAAAACCCTTCTACTTATTGAGAGTATGCCAGATAATTAAACTGAAGCTCTTATTTTTAAAACCTAATTTACTTTTGAAAACATACACTGCTGGACTATTTTTAGGATTTTTCTTATGTGGGCCAGTGGAAATAGGCTAGTTATAGTTAACACAAGGGCTTACAGGCTGCACTGAGCTGTGTTCACTTTGCTGTCTTTAAGCTGAACACTGTGAATCTGTAAAAAAAATTCCATTCACATTTTAAATAAGTATCTGCAGTGAAGTATTGATATTGATTGTCAGTTAGTTAGCAAAACTAAATCTGGGCCTAGAGATTTGACTCAGGAGTTTCTTTAATTTGTTAACAAGCCTCATCCTGGTGGTTGAGTTGTTCTTATTATAGAAACCAGGTGAGGACAACAGGATTTGGTTTAGTAATACCTTCAGAAGACAAAGTGTATCACACACAAAATGTATGCCAGAGAAGTGAAATAGCACCAGTAGCACAACGATATTTTGTTTTAATTACTGAGCTTTGTGACCCACAAAACAATCTACCAATACAGACTTACAGTGAATGATTCAGTGAAACTATTATCTGTGTTATGTTGGCTTGTGAAAAAAATGTCCCTGTATTATAAAACCAAAACAAAAAAAACCACTCTCTTCTTAGCATTCTCAACCAAAAGCAGCTCAGCAGGTACCAAAAATGACTCCAGCCTCTGACATCTCTTTCCTTTCTGTTTGCAGCAATTTCTACCAAAGGGCAAGGAATCCAGCATAGGTCCCTATTGCATCTGGTCCACCTTGACGGTGCCAGTTTGCCTTACCAGCCACATCCTCTGCTTTGTGGTGATGGAGAAGCAAAGATGCTTCATCTGGGGCAAAGGGCCTGCAGCCTGAGGAGTGGATAGAGCCCACAGCCTCACAACCTCTATGTTTCCAAAACCCTGCTGGATAACATCCCAGAGAGGGGTTTGCAAGGCTTCCTCAGCCCTCTGCAAGGAAAAGCCAAATTTCCCCAACTCTAGCTCCTCGTTCACAGCCAAACACAATATATTAGCAAAAGCACTACAGACCAGCCATGTTTATCCAGGACTATCATGGGGCCAGAAAAACTGCAAAACACTGCAGGATGCAAAGTTTCCTCCAATTATTTGACCGCTCTGAAAACGCAAATGCATTCACCATACCTCCGCTACAACCCCAGCCCTGTTCACTTCCCCCACCTGGGAGCAATATTTCAAAGTAGTGCAATTTAAAAGCAGGCTGGTCTTATTAATTTTAAAGCCTCAGACCCTCACAGGTCCAGGTGCTACTCCACAGCACTCAAGGACAGAGATCCAGTGCTTGAACAAGCCTCTTTAAACTTCTCAGGGGTTCGCCTGCTCACTCACAAGCCTATCCTGAGACCTTTACAGCCACACAAAACCCCTGAGCTGTTCCCATGAGTGAGATCTATCCATGTACAGGCTCTGGGAGCAGGCTGTGAACTTGCTGACCCAAAGGTATTACCTGTCCCTCCCAGCTCAGCTGCAACACCTCCATGGGCTTCTATCTCCTGGCAAGCATCCTGCCTCCCACGCATCCTTCAGCACCGATCCCTCCCTGCACTTTCACTTTCAGCCACCTGCCAGCTCCAGGAAAAAAGAGCTTAAACCTGTTTTCTCTGCTGACATACACTTCACAAACGGTACCTACAATATCCACATCCATGACTGCCTTAAACACCAGGGTGGGAAGAGCCCAGCCCCAAATTGTCACTCTAGCGAAGTTCCCACCCAGATGTGTGATGCTCATCGATGACAGCCAAGCCATGCACCACCACACACCTTTTAAATACGTCTGTGTGAGAGACATCAGTACCAGAATCTGGTCCAAAATCTTTGCACAAGATACTATTTAACAGAGTGCTTTTAAATGGCCTTGAAGCAACTGGGGTGAACAAGTCCTGCCTCCTTTACCTGCTTTTGCTGGCTTGGTTTAGCAGGGGCAATCACCTGTCCTGAGGCCTGCTGGTACAAGTGGTCTAATTTTCTTTCTGTTATTCAAATCCAGTACACTTAAACTCTAAATCAAGGCAAAGCTTTTTTCTTCTACTTACCAGAAGAAACTGGGAATACCAAGAGCATTCCCATGGGAAACTGCAAGTGTCCCAAGCACCTTCGTGGCCCCCCCAAGCTGGTCCATGTATTTACCTCAGGATGCCAACAGCCCTTTTACAGGACCATAGTAAAACCTCCTATGTTGTTTCCAGGAACAATTACACCAAAAAACGGTATTTTTTACTATGAACCAAACATAGAAATCAAACAAGAGAACAAAATACCTTCAAGATGACAGGCATTGCTTGAACAGAGCCCAAGAAAATGGTCACACCCCATAAGCCATGCTGTGTGCCTTCCTCCTCACCCATAAACTGCCTGGTGAGGGAGTATGATGATTCAAAAGCATCAGTTCAGTATGAGGTTAAATTAATTAAAAGAAAGAAGACAAGCCTCTGCAGCCTCAGTAAGACACAGGTAAGTGCCTGTGCCCCATCCGTGCTGCTCAACTGATCCACACCAATGCTGGCTTCTTGAGCTGCCCCCAGAAACATATTCCTCACTCCTGCCATCAAAATGAGACTACAGCTGCCTTTTCACTGACTCACTTCACCTGATCAGTGGCCTCTTCTCTTCTGCTTTTACAAAAGATTAAGCTTTATGGAAAGCAAGAGGAGTGAATGACCATCACATTATATCTCCTTGGAGCCTACAACATCAGGGTTGCTTTATTACCTTCTGGGAAAACAGGAAGCTTACACCTTGGCAGACAGATGTGGTCACGCTGAGCCCACCGACAGAAATTCTTTGTCATAGGAAATCCCTGAAACCAAGGACAGATCGAGAGCCACTTTTGAGACTTGGCTGAGTCTTCTATAATGTCTGCGTTTTTTCCAGGCTGCTCAATACTCTGGCGAAGTATCTACAGGTTAAGCTGACTGTGCAATCTCTGGGGTAATTTTAATGCCATCTTTATGTCTTTTAAAATCTTTAAAATACTTATCGGGTGCATAACAACTATAATTACAGATATACAAAGAGATGGTGCAGTAAATTGCTTTTGGTTAGGAAGAAAAGGAAAAGGGCAATGGAAATGAAAGACCCTACTTTTCTTTATACCCTTCCGAAACCTCCTACAATTGGGGCAAAGAACACTCAGCAGACAGAGCCAGGGGCAGGAACAGTGGGATGGAGGGACAAGCAGGACAGCATCACTGCAAGGGCTAGACATGATGGCCCAGCCTGGAAGACCAAAAGAAGCAGCAGCAAAGTCTGAAGGGAGACAGGGAAAGTCAGGAGGCACCCATGCATACTGTGAAGATCACGCAGGAGATTTTGGAGGCAACAGCATTGAAAAAAATCAGCTCAAAATGCCACGCAACCGCTTTCTTCACTTCTCGGCAGCTAATGCTAACACCTGGTGTTAAAGGAGATAACAGGAGCAGCCTTCAGGACTCCAAGCAGCTGTCTTGGTCTCTGTGAGTGCATAGAGAGCCAAACCTGCTTGGGGACACAAACAGTGGCAGCACTGCTGCTCATGATCCCTGCAGGAAGAGAGCATCAACACCCCCAACCATCCTCTCCTGGTGCTTTCTGAACAGCCTCCACTGGGCCAGCAACAGAGCTATTTTTGGGTGGAAGTTGCTCGTTTAGGCAAGCTGTCTGAAAGGAGGGCCCCACTCTTTTTGCACTACACATTGGCCACAGGAATATTGGTCTGGGCAGAGGATTTAATTCCCAGTGCCCACACACTCTAGGAAACAGCTCTTCTCCTCTGGAGTGCTGCTTTCTCCTTTCACACCTTCTCTGGGGGCAAGGAGGGGAAGGGAAGATGCTAAAGCTTTCCTCTAGCTTCTGAGACAGGAGAACCACATCCCTGACCAGGACAAGGGTGAAAAGGCTCAGGCTTTACAAGTTCCTAGCTGGTGCACCCCTGGGTAATTTACCCTGGGACAACACAGAAAATACCTGATGGATAACTGAGATTGGTTTGATATGCACTGCACAAAGGCAAACACAAAATGATGGTGTCTTTTCACTCAAAATACCTCTGAGCAGTGACAGAAGAGAGAGTATTTGCAGTAGCATTAGGGAAAGGTGAAAAGTTGTTGCCAGTGCTCACCTTCCTCTTGTGTCACCAGCTCACAGGAAGGCTGAAACATGAGGTGAAGCCTGACCATTCAGCAAAAAAGTCCAGGAACCCAACATCCTGCTAAAAATTACACGCTTGTTCCCCTAACACACCCTTTGTATATTCAGTCATTTTTCCCCAATCATAAATCTAAAGCCTCATTTACATCAGAAACTAAGTCATAAGGCTGAAGCCCTCCCCAGACATGGCTATAACTGTTATTAAGGTACTTTCCAACATGATAAAGGGAATATACATACTGACATACATCATCTTTATTATTATGGGTGTTTCTGATGTAACCATTTCTGGGATTTTATATTTTTTTTTTTTTTTTAACTTATACTCATAACTGAAGCAAATTATAAGAATAAAAGTGTCCAGGAGCAAACAAACCTTCAGCAGCCAGTCAAACAGAAATATCAGACTGGGTCTCTACTTCCCAGTCCCACCATTGCTGAGTCCTTCTCAGCCCTCACAAAGCAGCAGAATTCTGCAATGAGCACACAGATGCTGAGTGTCTGTCTGTCTTGCTCCTGCTCACACTGGGTGTTCAAGCAATGCTCCTCCCTCCAGGAACACAGTTTTCCCAGTGCCATCCCAATTCCCAACAGTCTTGGTGGCCCCAAGTCACCACCAGGTACAACCTTCACCCTGTGGGCACAGGACTGACTATTCCTCCCATCCAGAAAGGGTACAAATGGTTAACTTCTTTAGGGAGCTGTGGAAGTCTGCTGAGGAGGTTGTCAGGTAAGAAAATCAAAGAAAAATACACAGAATTTGTTGCACAGCTACTGATGCCAACCACTAGGCAAGTGCCCAGAAGCTGATGGCAAAAACATAATAGCCAAGACCCCCAAGTATAAAATACAGGAGCACACAAGAAGCTTCAAACTGTATTCCATTTCAATTTTTTTTACTAAGGAACAATAAGATTGAAATATAATGAGGGGGAAAAAATATTCTTGAAACTGCAGTGATGAAGTGCCACGGAAAGAGGTATAAAATTCCATTTTGTGCCCAAATATTCCTCTATCATCCCAGCTCAAGTTCTATATTGATTCTTAAGGGCCCCTAAAGCCACAAGAGCATCTTGAATGGTTTAATTACAATAGAAAGCAGAGAAGAAATAGATAGCAGTATGCTCACCAGTAAGGGAAGGGAATGATACATACACATTTATATACATATGTTTCAGAACTTTAAAGCAGTAAATGATTTGGTTAAGCTGTGCTAATATATTGGTACTGCTCATTTGCTTGGGGTCCCTCTACTTCTGTATTAGGAGAAGAGTCTGAGGTTAAACCAAGGTTAGCTGACACACATCAGCCAAGCCTGATCGAATCCTGGGTTTATTCTTAGTTATTGTGTCTCCCTCTCTAAAAAATATTAAGAATATGAAAAAAACACGGGGATGCAGTTGTGTTCCAAATAACTATTTTTAGTAGCTGTACACAAACAGACCAGGCCAAGTTGTGCACCCTGGCTGCCCCAGAAACCTCCCCACAATCCCTGGCTCCCTGGCTGTGTCTCTTGGGGTCTCTGCCCTTCCCACCAGGAGTCCTGCAACACAAAACAAGGAGATCCCCAAGGCAAAACCAGAAACAACGCATTTTCTAAACTTTGTATTAATCCAAGTGTTGTTTAATACCATCCTTCCATCTGGTCTAAGAGGACCTTTATAACACACTGTAGGTGACTTTGAGCTATTTGGACCCACCATCCAAGCACACGCTGTGAAAATGAAATACATGGACTTACTCCTAAGATTTGCACTGGATCCAAGACCTGAGGAAACTTCCCAGTGATCTCAAAGCATCTCTCAGATCTGCCTTAAAAGTAAGGGTTTGATGAGCAATAAAGAAACTAAAATAATATAACACAAACCACAAAGGTGCCAGATTTAACTGCCTTTCATTCAGTACACAATATTTTGCTCCCACTATTTCAAGGGAAATAACACTCTGTGCGACTGTTATAGTATGTAAAATGTGTACAGTGCTGTTCAGATGGAGCTTCTAATTGAAACATTTGAGTGCCGATGAAATCCCAGACGTAAAGTTTTTAATTTTCATTCAACCATGACATTAAAATTCTGGGGGGGAGGAGGGAAATAATTACTACCTCAGAGTGCTTTTTAAAGTCTATTCTTTCTGATACAGCAACTGGGATAAGCTCAGCCAAGATGCCAGCAGCTGCTGGCGTACTCCAGTGGCTTGTTCCTGACACCACTGCCTGCTTCTTCTTTGTCATCCTTACTCCCATATCACACAAGAGGTTGTCAAAAGGCTTATAAAGGAGATGTGGCCTGCAAAGCACGACGATGTGCCACCACTTCCATCCATGTGCCTTTATCCCCACAGGAGGAGTGAGCAGGCAGCTGTTGGGAGAGCAGGGCTCCTGCTGAAGCAGCTGTCTGAGCTCAGGCCAGACATACCCGAGACAAGCCTAGCAGGCTGAAGCACCCACCAAAAGTTCTGGCTCAAGCATCTTCTTTGTCTGAAGGTGAATGACCATCATTTATAGGAAAGAGAAGGTTATGTTGCAGTACTGATCTTATTCAGCGGCTTCCAAGATGAATGGGTATGATACCAGGCTAAAAAACCTCAGCTGAAACCACTAAACACAGCACAGCTGACAGGGATGCCCTGAAAGGCTGGTTTGTGTCTTGCAGATCCCCAGACCATCTTCCCCAAAACCCATGTTCCCAAGCTATATTAGAGCAATTTCAGACTACATCACACACAAACTCGTGTTCCTCATGTACTTCTATCCCATGATCTTCACGGGTTGCCTGTTTCACTTTCCAGATGGAATTTAAACTGTTGAATCCAGCCCAGAAAATTTTTAAAAGTTTGACATTTACCTGCCAGAAAAACTGCCTGCAGAAAAGATACTGCTAAGAGGTTTGGTTTTGCACAGCTTTCTTTTCACTGTTTCACTCAAAATCATATTGGCCATGGTGCCCCTTAGAAAGGATGTAGCCACTGCTTCCCATCCACATCTGATGGATTAAATCCACCGATTTCAGTGCCTGTGTGCCCACATGCCACCCAGCTGGGAATGGCACCATGGTTTATCAAACCTCCAGAGTACAAGATCCATCTCTTCTTCCAAAGTGATGCTCAGAAATGCGAGGCGTCTGCTACCTATTAAGTTGCTTTATCACAGTGTTTCAAGTACCAAGTACAAAGGATGAACTTGTGGTTATGCCACTATATAGAGATGTAGCTTCCAGCAGTTCTAACATCCTACCACAGATTGCCCAAATAGTTCAAGGAAATCAAATCATCTCTCGCATCAGATTTCCTCACCTTGTAGGTGCTTGAGAAGGAAACATTTGGAACCAACCATGGAGCACTCAGACGTCAAAATGGTGAGGACTATACAAACAGATGTGTATCTCACTGGTGAATAAGCAGGCTGATGTGTTTAATGGTTTATAATGGCTATTTTAGTTGCCATTCAAGTATTTAAGAGCATGAAGCACATCCTTGGATTAAATCTAAATAAATGTCAACAGCAACAGAAAAAGGCTTGCCTCCTGTTCGCACCTGTAACTCCAAATGTATATAACAGGATGTCAAACTATGTATTATAAGATGGCAAAAAAGAAAAAAAAAAACATTATTCATTTGCATAGAAATCATAATGCACACAGGGCGAGAGGCAAAACAAAATGGACAACTTGCTTGGGTCTGATTCGAACACCTTAGAAAAATTCCATTTGCTCGAGTCAGGACTGAACTATCAAGATTTGTGCCAGGTAAAGCTACAACAAAATGGAGATGAAAAATCTGAATCCTGTCCCCGGAAAGGGAGACAAATGAGAGTCAGAATGAAGTTCATTTGAAACCACCAAGCTGATACAGAGCGAGTTAAGAGAGAGCTGCAAAACAAAATGAAAGGCTCAGTAGGAGCCTGCACAGCCAGTGCTGCAATGTCAGAAACGCAACACAGTGCCACCTGAAACCTACAGGCACAGTACCAGGACTCGAGGAAATAAAACCACCGGTGGCACTCTTGGAGAAGACAGGCCTGCTCTGCTTTGCAAACAGACCTAGAATATATTGGGAGGGTCCTGCAACACATTTCGAGCAGATGCATTTGGAGGGGAGG
Source organism: Phaethornis superciliosus (assembly GCA_023637945.1). Taxonomy (NCBI): domain Eukaryota; kingdom Metazoa; phylum Chordata; class Aves; order Apodiformes; family Trochilidae; genus Phaethornis; species Phaethornis superciliosus. The sequence continues at coordinate 56,905,146 of JAJQWJ010000001.1, read as the reverse complement.
CTGAGCAGAGCCTCTGGGGAAGGCATCCATCCACCCTTGGGATGAAGCTGCCAGAGGAATATAACGGAGCTGCACTGGGGAGGGGGGATTTGCCCCTTTCTTTTGCTCCTGCTTGGCATCCTCTTTTTATAGGAGTGAAGGTGTCTTAACACAATGGATAATTAGCTGTAATACATCGTCTATAGCTATAAAAACTTAACAGGGCTTATCTGTAGACCTGATCTCGACTTCCAGTTATCCTTGTTCTCCCAGTTCCCTTCTTCCCCCCCTCAATATTTGCATCTCAGCTTGACAGGTATTTGATATTTAAGCTTCATAAAAGTGTTTGCATGTGCCTGTGCACGTTTAAGAGAAGGCAGGAGAAAACCACCCGGCATCCCTGAGACACGGCTCGTTCCATTTTTCCCTTCCCTGACAAACAGAGGGAGCTGAAATAAGAAACGTCAACTTCGGGATCCTGCTCTACCTAACGCTGATAACTCGTTTGAAATGAGACTCTTCGTTTAAAAAAGAAAAAAAAAAAAATTTCCCAGGAAGTAGATGCATCACCGTGTTGCATCTGTGTCAAGCGCTGGGTAAACAAGCAGCGACATGAATGAAATCTGTCCAGAAAGACTGCATTTCAGCGCCAACCACGCAATCTCTGGCCAAACCGCTGCATATGTAACAAAGTTTGATCTCGCTTGAGAGCGCTCAGCTGCGCTTCTGCCATTTCCTGTGGAAAACTGAAGCTCTGAACCATGCCTGTCACCCAAGCCCTCGACGACACCCCTTCTCCTAAAGACACAAACACACACACCCACACCCACACCCCCTTTGACCCCCCACCACCCACCCGCAGGCAGGGGATGCTCGGCAGCTCCCACCCCCCGCTGAAGGGGCCACGCACCGCCGGGAAGGCACAAACCGGCCGTCTTGCCCCCCACCCCGGGGCCATCCCGGCCCCGCTGCAGCCTCACACATCCCCGGTGCCTTGGCCCGCCCCACGCCTCGGGGGGGAGGGAAGGAGGGAAGGAGAAATGGGGGTGTCCCGCCCCGGAGCAACAGGTGGTCGGCGGCGCCCGGTCCCGCCCCACCACCGCACTCACCGCTAGCGTTCTTGCCGCAGATGAGGTGCTGGTAGGGCTGCAGCAAACCCCAGAGCTCGGGGTCGTTGTTGACCGTCTGCTCCAGCGCTTCCAGAGTGAAGCGGGGCGCCTCGCCTCCCTCCTTCTCCTTCTCGGCCGGGGCGGCGGTGGTGGCGCCGGCGGCACCGGCGGCGGCTGGGGGTCGGCCGGGCGGTGGGAGCGGGGCGGCGGGGCCGGCCAGTACCCGGGCGTGGATGTCGCGGAAGAGGCACTCGGTGCCGGCCGTGAGGTAGATGGCGGCGTGCTCGTGGATGCGCAGGGCCACGCGGCTGTCCACCATCCAGCGGTAGAACTTGCCCACTGAGAAGGCCAGCCCGCACCGCGCCGACTTGCCGCGGCTGAAGCGGTCGCCGCCGCTGCTGCTCATGTTGTAGAGGGAGAGGGCGCCCAGGGCAGCAGCCGTGCAGCGGGCCGCCAGCGTCCAGCCCAGGACGATCTCCATGGCGCTCCGCACTTCGTGTTTGGTGCACTTGGCGAAGCGGAGGCTGAGCCGCTGCGCTTCTCGGGCGATGCGCACCAGCGCCCGGCTCACCAGCGTCGAGAGCCTGGCCGCCGCATCTCGGTTCCCGGGGCTGGCGGCGCCCGGCGCCCGGGGCTCCCGGCGCGGAGGCAGCGGCGGCGGCAGCAGCAGCAGCGCCTCCACCTCCTCCAGGCTCCAGGGGACCTCCTCAAGGTCGGGTAGGAGCCGAGAGCACTGCTGCCCCGCGCAGTCCAGCACCTCGGAGTCTTCCGCTAGGACGGTGTTGACGGTGTCGAAGCTGTTGTGCCGACTGTGCATGGAGTCAGTTAGGTGCGGCCAGCAGCTTCCTCCATAGGGGTACGCGGGGTGCGAATCCGAGCAGCACAGCGACAAGTTGGAGGAGCGCACCGAGTCCGCCGCGCCACCATACCCGGAGTCCAGCGTCAGGTCTTCCAGCGTCCTCACCGCCGTCTTACCTCTGCGGGCCATCGCTGCACTTCATGCTGCACCCGCGGGACCCGGGCGGGGAGCGGCTCGCGGGAATGGGGGAAGAGGGGAGGGCGAAGAGCCAGGGAGAGCGGCGAGACCCGATGGCCGCTGCGCCTCGCCGCCCACAGCCTTCTGCCGGCCCGCTCCGCCAGCGAAGCGGAGCTGCTGCTGCTACCTCTGCCCGCGCCCTACAGCTGCCCACGGCCCCGCTCCGGCTCCTGCACTGCGCCGCGCCGCCGGTCCCACACAGCACCGCAGCGCCGCGCCGGGCGGGCGGCGCGGAAGAGGGAGGGGGAGAGGGGCGGGAACATGCAAAACAGCTCCGGCTGGTAACCAATGGGACTGCGTGTGAGGCGGAGACATGCAAAGCGATGTTAGCTCTCGACCAATGGGGTGGCGCGGGGGGAGGGGACATGCAAAGCACCGCACCCGGAGGCCAATGGGGCGGCGCCTTGCGGCACCTCCTATTGCCTCCGCGGGGCGCGGAGCCGCGCAGCGCCGCGCAGGCAAGGGCGGGAGGGTGCGCGGTACCGGTCCTGGTCCAGTCGGCTGCTGATCCCCTGACTCTCCGCTGCTGTCTCCGGCGAGTCCCGGTGCTGTCTGTGACGGGCTCGCTCCGCGCCCGCATCCTACGCGCAGACAGGACCCCGCCGTCTCGTCCCCAAGGCAAATTGAAGTGCTGGCCCAGTAGCACAGCTCGGGGAGCAGAGCCGGCCACCTGTGTCCCCACACACAGCTTCCTCTGTTCCCTCCCGGCTGGAAACGGCAAGGTGTGAGGCGGCTGTGTTACAATTGCCACCTCCTGTCTTCAGGCACGTAATAAGGAGTCCTGCTCCATCCCTCGCTGGCTCTTCACACCAGCAGCTGCCTGAGGTTGCTGTAAACAAATGACAGGCAGCACACTAACACACACACACACACACACACACACACACACACACAAGCAGCGTGAGACAGTCGAGATGTTTTTGAAACCGAGGAGAAACTGCCACGTAAGAATACCAGACATCACTCAAGACGGAAAGAGTATTGTCAGATAATTAAAACAAGTGCAATAAAGCCCTTCAACAGTCTTGAAACTAACCCTTTAAGAACCACAAAGACTTGGGAAAGTAAGATTTGTATTTGGCTGAGGGTATATTTCCTATGCACGTTCAGATTTCTTGTGCAATATATGGACAATTTATCCCCAACTCATGTATTTTAATCTTACATTTCCAGGCTTTAGTGTTTTTAGGAGCTGCCTGGCTAATATCCCAGGCAACTGACTGAGAATGTATACGCTTGTGCACTCTGGTTTTGAAGAAATGCTCTATCCTTTTAAGTGTAAAGTACCAGCGAAATTCTATCCCTTTAAGGATAAAAGCCTAACAAAACCATTTCTCTATCGTGCCAACAGAAGCAGCCAAAATTCTTGAGCGGACAAAGCATGTAGGAGATTTCCCCATCCAAGTGAGCAAAGCCTGGCAATCCTTCAACATAAACTTCCTACAGGAAAGGCACAAATGCAACTACAGGTAGGTTCATATGTCAAACAGGTTGAGGGGAAGCTATGACACTACTGAAAACACCAAGAGGGGCTTGCCTTCCAAATGATGTCAAGTGCTGTCAGAAACTGTTTTCTCAGCATAGCCTTGGTCCTTCCTCAAGACACACTGTGCACAAGATGTTTCCACAGAAATCCTAAATGCAGCCATGCCCTGATAAAAAAATGGCAGAGTTGAGGATGGGAGCAACCTGAACTAGAGCTACTGTCATGCAAGTAAGAAGTTGAGGTTCACACTGCCAGCAGCAGCTTATCTTGAGAGGGGGGATCATAAAAAATGAGAGCATTACTTCAAAATAAAATCCTATGGACTTTGTGGAGATCCAGCTGTACGCCTCACAGTAGAGCCCTCTGGTGTCTTCAGCACTTCAGTGCAGTGGCTGTTCAAAATTCTATTTAGTAGAAGGCAGGCACCACCAAGGCCAACCCCCTCCAAATATATTTATTTTTTTTAACAAACTCCATTCACTTGGCTCTGTCCCTCTGCTTTCACAGCGTGTCACAATTGCTCATGCTAAGTTCACGTTACAGCAGGTCACACTCAGGGAAAGTCCAAGTTTGGGAAGTTTTGGGGAAAATGGTTTGTTTGGCTTGACAAGACGCAAGCTGGATGTTCAGGGAGGGTGGAACATGCAAGCTGAGTGGTTTGTTCAGCAGCCTCTGTAAAAACTTGTGTTTTTACACAACAGCCTTAAGGAAGTGTTGACCTCTGAAGCATCTTTTTTAGACTACAGCATTAACCACACATTGAGATGAACAGAATAAATGAGAAGTGGACTGTTGTCTCAGGCTGCATGCAGACTCAGGCACTCATATTACTGACTCAGCTAGTTTGTACTTCAAACGAATTTAGGTTTTGTTTTATTTTTTGTTCAGTTTTGTTTGTTTTGGGGTTTTCTTTGTTTTGGGTTATCTTTGGTTTTTTTGGTTTTTGGGGTTTTTTTTTTGTGTGTGTGTTAGTTTTGATTTGATTTTTAATTGAGAAAGCAAAATATTGTGCTTTACTAGAGATTTTGTAGCTGCAGCAAGATGTCCATCACCTCACACACTGGGGTTTGATTCCTGGTCACACTACCAGTTGGGAAGATGTTGCAACACTTGCACACAGCATAGGTATGTCAGCAGTACCAGGCTGGTTTAAACTTTAAAAAGGAGGGGTGAGAGCTTCTGACTCATTTCTTCAGAAGACTAATTACCTTCTCATTGAAAGAGCTGAAAGTCTGAATCAGTGCAGAGTGGCCAGTCTGGATCTCTAGTGATCCTCAGTGCCTGAAGGATCTCACCTGCCCAGGTGTGGATACGCTGGCTGCTGCATCCCAGAGCAAGCTTCAGTGTGATTTGGAAGGACATCTGAAAGTGTTCCTGAAACAGGGTGACTTAGTTCTTGAAACTGCCCTGGGAAAAAAATGGGATCAAACTGTTTAGAGGGAAACACACCCCTGCAACAAGTCCAGTGCCCAAATGGAGTGATATCCTGAGACCTCAGCTTTAATCCAGAAAGGGCACCACACCTCTCCTGTCCTGGGCTGAAAGTCAGGTGTCTGCAGCTGTACCCTACTCCACAAGCCTTACAGCTGGGATCATTTGCCTTTTAGGCAAAAACATCCACTGAAGAAAACAAGGTCCCTTTATATGTCAAAGGCTGGGAGGGGGAACAATTTTCAGCTTGTTGGAGACATGGCCATCAATTATCCTTACTGAGAATTCAGACAGGGACTGATTAAGTACCATTCCAGGAAGATAAGTGGGAGCAAAAACTCTGAAAAAGGGAAATTGAACCACACTTTAAAAGGTGCTCAGGGCAAATTTTAGTGAATGGGGAGTTGGAGTTTGAATGGAGAGAGCAGTAAGTGCACAATTCTTTCCTACCCCACCCAGTAAACTGGCTATAAATGGCATCTTCTTCAGAGAAGTAGGGAAAAGCATGACAGCAAAAAGGCTGCTGGGCAAACCAGGAATGTATCTAGGATCAAGCCACTCCATGCAATTCCTGTATTCAAAAATTCAATGTGCTGCTCCTCGATAAGAGCTCAGATCATAAGCAGTGTTCTCAGGATCACCCAGTGCTATCTCCAACTACTAGGGACAAGCAGGGAGGCTTATGAGGGCCCTGCTTATATTCCTGGGGAAGCTGAAGTGCTAGTGTGTCTAATCACAGGGGGTTAATTTACAAAGCAAGGCTGTAATCCTCTACCTGTAAAGCAGGCGTGAAATGCACATCCCTGGCAGAGGAGCCCTTGGGGCTGCAGCATGTGTGCAATTTGCTCTTGAAGAAGAGGCCCATCAAAGAAGGAACAGAGCTCTGACATCAGGTGGGCATTGTCCCTACAGGGCCACTGTGCAGTTGCTGCTAACTGTTTAGACAAGCAGGCTCAGGGATATGACTGATGTTGCTCCTCAAATGGGTAGAACACATGAAAGGAGTGGGAATGAGTGACAAAATGAGGCCACCAGCTCCCTGGCTGGAAGGGAGGCACTGGTGGTGATGTCTCCGGTGTGAGTGGGAGGGAAGGACATGTGGCAGCCGGGTGCCCCACCACCTGCTATTTCCCTAATCAGCCCCATCCTGATGATTTCAGCAACTAGCTGCATTAGGACCCCTGGCAAGGACTCAGCAGGAGCCATTGCCCCACAAAGAGGCAAGGTTCTGCAGATCAGCTGCTCCTCTTGCAGATGTTAAGAAAAAGGGATGCCTTTGAATTTCAGCTGATTATTGCTTAGCCAGGACCAGCCACCTGGCTGTACTCCTCTGCTGTGCAAAAGCACCAGCTTCTACTTCCCACTGAGCTCAAAACACATCCCAGCTTTCTCCCTGCAGTCCCCATGGGCTGAGAGCAGAGGTCTGTTAGAGTTGTGTAGACTTGTGCCTGGCACGGAGGGGAGTAATCACTTGGAATTCCTCAGAAGCCACTATCCAGGGATAGTCAGAGAAACCCAAAAGCTCATTACCACATGTAAACGAAGCTGTGGAGACCATGGCCATGATGCATTTCAGAAGCCAAGAGCATAAGTGATTTCAGAAAGGGATCTGACAGATTCCTGGAGGAGCTATTTAAACACAATGATGCACATGCAAGCTTTGGCCCAGAAAATTTCTCAAGAGCTGCTCGCCAGAAATGGGGAGGTTTTGCCAGGGGAAGGAGCACTTGGAAATCACTTGGTTCCTCATGGGTCTGTCATTGGTGGCTGTGCAAGACAAGATACTACACTGCAGAGACAGGAGAGTGCCCCAAGACAGTCCTTTGGTTTAAGCCCTTACTCTCACACCAGTCAAAGGCATCACCACCAGTTTGCAAGTGCAGCTTGGTTCAGAGGTCTGCACAGACAACACAGCAGCACTTACTGTCTTTACAAGATGTTGGAGCTTGTCCTTTGTTCTGAGGAAGGATCAACTGCAACCTCTACATGGATCCTGATGGATTTTGATCTCTCATTTTCTTGAACTATCCATGATGGAGACTCCAAACTGTCCCTGGATAGTCTGTTTCCAACTCCAAATACTCTTACTGCTTGAAACAGACTTTCTAACATCTAACCTAACTTTTTCCTTGCTACAAATGCAAATAATAAAAAGATACTCCAAAAGATCATTAGACAATCAGACTGGCATCTCTGTCTCTTTTTATCTTGGGCATTACTAAAAGAATATAGAAAGCCAAGCAGAATACATATGCAGTTAGCCCCCAGCCAGCAGATCGAGGTGCCTCTCACAATTCTCTATACCAGACCAAAAAGCATAACAGTGTTTGCATGCTTTAGTTGTAGTCAGGTTATGCATACATAGTACATTTTGATCAGAATTAAAAGAAACAGGAATATCAGGCTTCCCAGAGGACAGAGACTCTGGGAAAGGCTCTGTTCAGAGAGTGCTAATTTCCATTCTCGCCCAAGACACAACAAACCTGCATAAGGGATAGATGCATGGTAATATGAGAAAACAATTTAAAGGTAAAATCTAAAGCAACAAGCATGCTTGAGATCAGCAGCAGCTGTCAAGTTAGCCATCCCTTTGCTTTCCTCTTGGGAGGATGTACAGCATTACTAAAGTTACTCAGCTGCTTTAAGTAATTGCTTCTTTATCTGTCACCACTGAAATCCTCTTCCTGCTTGGTAGTTCAGAAATGACAGTTTTGTCTCCTTAAAGAGTGAAGTGCTCAAAGACACACTGGCTGTTTGCAGGGGCTCAGCCCCACTCTGAGGCAACCACACTTGCTGCATCCTGGAGCTGCAAGGAGATGACAAGCTGGATCTTGAATTCATTCAGACCTTGGTGTGCCATGCAGTGTCTCTGCTCCCTCCCAGGGGATTGTATTCATTAGTCCTTGTTTGCAACCTAAGAGTCAATCCTGATTTTAAGAAGGCTTGACAAAAGAAGTAAAAGAAAAGAAATATTTGGGGGGCTTTAAGCATGATTCTTCATGTTACTGCAGTCAGTTCTCACATAGTTTTACATGCAATTTTAGGAGGTATAGGTTCTGCAGTATGACATTTCCCTCTGGTGAACATGTGAAGGGAAGGGTGAGAGGAGGACATGAACCTTGCTCTTCACTTTCCCCACTTGTGGGGATTTCTTTTCAAGCAGAGAGGGGAAAAAAAAGACTGCTGAAGGTTATCTTAAAATCCATGTGCACCTCTGCCTCTTGCCAGTTCTAAGGGCTTACTTACATTTCTGCTACTAAAAAATCATGATGTCAGTTAAGCCTATTCCCAGACAATGCTGTCTGAAAAATCCCAAGTAAAGCCTTTCTCAATCTCCCCATCTAATACTTTGTGTTTATTTAAGGGGCATTTGCAGATAGACAAATGACCTTCCTACTGAATTACAAGGTCTCCTCTGCATCACAAGCTCCCATCCCCACCGTGCGTGCCACCACACCTGAAGTTTGGCTCCTGCATCTCCTGTGGTCTCCCTCACTTTGCAGAGCTCCCGTGGTACCACGTAGACTCAGGGGTGGGTGGGCAGAGAGTCAGCCAGCATCATCTCAGTTCTTCCACCACTACCTTCCAGCCCAATTCTAGTTCCAGGAAAAAGGGCTTTGCACACAGGTTCCCAGGCTCACTCCTTTCTCATCTAAGCAGGATTTTTTCTGCTTCCCCTCACAACTGGGGAAAGCATTAGTGAGCCACCAGCCTACACAATTACAAAGCACAATTAAGATAAGAGACTAATATGATTTCCCAATATTAAATAAGAAATTTCTACTTGTAGGCAATACCATTAGAAAAGCACACAAGAGAAGTAATTTTAATATGAGTATTTCTTCTTCCAAGAATTAATCCCTTAAAAACAAGAAAACAAAAACTAGACCTTTTGGCACAAGACATTTAAGGAGTTGAGCAGCATTATGCTCTTCTCTTTCCTTTGTCCTAGCACTTGCAACTTCTTTTCCATGTTTGCCTTACAGTTCCCTTCAAAAACTGATTAAAACTCCCTTGGTTTTTGTTTTGTCTTGTTTTTTAACATTACAGCATTCTATTCATTCCCTTACTGACCAAAAGTATTGCTGAAATGCTCATAAATAAACTAACAAAAAACCAACCAAACAAAAAACCACAAACAAACAAACAAAAACCCCAAACCAACCCAAAACCCCAATGCCTCAAACCTAATAAGAGCAAACTCCAAGAAAACCCAAATTGCTATCAGGGTTTTTCCTTGCAGAGAGATAATACTTCGCTGAAGTCTACCATGTTCAACAACAAACTATACCATGAGGTAATGGAGCACTCTTGCCAGAAGTTTATGTTAGAAAAGAAAAAGTACAAAAATAAACTGTAGATATAGCAAAATACAAAACTCTTTTCTACTATTATTTTTTTTGTTTAAGATTAGAAGTAAAGAGCACCAGGTGAAGAAAAATTATATTTCCCAACTCCACTACAAGGTGCATTTCATTACCTTTTTCATCATCCAGTGGGACCCTGACATGGTGCAGCAGGGTACAGCACAGGTGCCCTGATGACTTGGAAATGGGGGTTTCAGCAAGATGGGAAGGGAAAAGCCAGCTATCAGCTTTGGGGAATGCAGTTGTGTGAAGTCGTGATCAGTTTAATAAAACTGTGGACTCACCCCATTAAGGCAGTGGGGTCCACAAGGGAGCAGGCACCTCCTGCAAACCTTCTGTGGCTTCTGAATCGAGTAACTGTGTTCAGGAATTGGAAAGTTATTGCAAATCCCTGATTTTTCATGTGGTGAAGGTGTGAGCAAATCTAAAGTGTTTGTGGGAAATCTCTCACTCTTAACCAACACTTGATTCCCACTTTCTCCCATCCTCTCCCTCTCTGTCCCTTTCATTGCTGGGAACAGACAAACCACTTACCATCAGCACAGGAATCATGCTTTATCCATTTTATCCAGCCAGAGGCCTACTGGAGTTTCATGTACTTTAAGAAATGTGAGCTACCAAACTGCCTCTTCCAATTTTTGTAATTTCAAGTATTTCTTGCATTCGCGGATGCCTACAGGCTCGGGAAGCAAGCACTGCAGAAGCAGAGGGAATGGCTGGGAGCCATTTCTGCTTCACATCACAAGCTCTCAAATGACCTGTACCTCGTTTAGAAACCTGCCAAAACATCATTGCAAACAAACAACTTTTTCTCCTTTCAGAGGCCCCAGCTGGGTATCTGGATATAACCTGGTGCCGGGCATACAGCGATGTCAGCTGCAAAGGGAAAATCACATTTCCAATACCCAAAGCAGGGGAGGGGAAGAGTTCACACTTGACAGCTGTGGGATGCTGGAGACAGCAAATACAGGACAGGAATCTGCCTGCGTCTGGGAGGAGGTGTAGGTTAAGCACACACAGAGTTTTATCCTGAAGTTACAAGGACTGTGAGAGGGGAAACTTAATGGCACACTTAGCCCATGCTCCTGTTCCCCATGGGCTGGGCTTGAGCACAGGAAAGTGCTCGTAAGTAGCTGTTAAACACATGCTGCAAACACAGCAGAAGCTAGGTGGGGCCCAGTTTGTAAGCATTGATGTTTTAGATCCTACTAAAAACTCATTTTCTGATCTTTATTTTTCCTTTAAGATGAGTTTAAGGCAGCAAGATAAGCTCTCCACAGACTCTGAATGTGCAAAGTCTGTTACCCCCAAGCACAGAAGACCTGTAAGGATGGTGACAGCCCACTGCCTTCATCTGGGCTCTGATCTTAATTTCAGTTTACTGTATCCTTACACCTTGCCAGGGAGCTGTGGTGGCTGTGCTGGACTCCCAAACCCCTTTGGACCTGATGAGAGAAGGGGTGAGGAAGGACAGTACCCATTTCCTTGGGTCACTGGAGGAAGCAATTGCAGGAGTGGTGAAGATGCAGTGAGTCAACAGGGAAAGGAGCTGCCAGGGCAGGTATCCCAGACACCAATAAGACTCCAGTCAAATTTAAAGTGATGGGATATCCCAAGAGGCAAAGACAACTGAGGGAGGGAAGACAGATGTGCCCACCTCCACATATTCATTGCAGTGACCAAAGGGAAGAGCAGTATTTAAAAAAAAAAAAACAACACATTGTTTGTATCATTCAGTAGCCATGTGCCCAGGGTATGGGCCTCTGGGACGCGCACTGATCCCAGAGTTGCAGGGGGCCAGTCCTGCCCAGCTGGAAAAGTGAGGGGCTCATTGTAGCCAGAGCCCTGGTCTGGTCCTTCAGTGGCCTGGATCCTCTCCCTAATCCCATCACTGCTGTGGTACTCCTGGATTTAGGCAAATCACTTCATGTGCCCTTATTTCCCAGCTGTGAAAAGGAGATAATTATATTGACCTCCTTCATAAAACGCCTTGCAAATGCTAGACAGCAGCTAAATACTATCGTGATTATTGTATAAAATAATCTATTGTAGCCTCTGGATGCTGAAGAAGAAATGAATGATGGCTGGAGTCCACATAAACAGTGTGTTAGATCAATGCAGGCGCTATTACAGTGTTGATCTGGTCTCCCAGTGTGTGTTCCCACAAATCCACATGGGGATGAAAAATCCAAACATATCTCTTGGCTGACAAATGACTGAAGCTATGTCACAGGGAGAAAGAAAAATCTAGCCCCATTGCACAAACCAAACTACATAGTTCCTGCTTTGATCACAGAAGGAAGAAAGTTTTTTTGGCTGAGTTTTCTGCAAATGAAGATAATTGTTTCCAGTCTGGTTTGGGGGTTATTTTTGCAGATGAGACATCTGAATTTGATATGAAGAGGGCACCCTGCTGCTGCATTTAAATGTTTAACACTATGTCAAAGTGAGGCACTCATCAGCTTTAAAAACTAAAAACTGTCTGCAAAAAAAAGCTCTGTCCCATTTGCTAACAATGGGAAAGAAAAATCCCAAACTTACCTCCATGCAAGCTCAAACAAACATCTTCTGCACTTCACCTAGCAAAGAGGCAAACTGGAGAAGGATTTCAAGGTTTTTCCAGGGAAGCTTTAGAAGAAACCACCTTCTTTCTATGCTGTACTAAAAGCCAGCCCAAAGCCACTCACTACTTTGTGGCTGAGAAACCATGTGCCTTCACCTCTTCCCCTACACCCAGGTCATCACCAGTCAGTGCCAATGAAAGAGTCAGAAGAGTTACCCACATAAACAAAAGACCCTTACTGTAGTCAGACAGAAATGCACTGATTTCTTTCTTACCCTACCACAACCTGTGCATTTTTAACAAAGGTGTGTGACAAAGATGCTTTACCTGCTGGAGAGCAGAGCAGTTGCGTGGTGCAGGCTTGCCTAGGTGGTGGGTACCAGTATCTGCCATAGATCCCAGCATCTACAGTGGCCCCACGCTGCCCAGATAACATTCAATGCTATTCTGTGCCATTTTCGAAGTCCTCTGAAGGAGAAGAATAGGTTTATACACTCATTTTCTTCTAAAAAGAGATCACTGGAGAAGCTGTCTCCACAGCCCCTGCAGTTGCAGGGCACTGTGCTCACTGCACACTGAACTGGCTCCAGCATCTGGATGAGCATTTAGGAGATGGGCTCCCTGGGGTCACCATCTGTACAGTAAATCTGTGGTAGCCTCACCAAGCACAGCAAGGAAGCTGTCATGGAAGCTGTCTTCAAGGACAAGCTCAACAGGGTCCCTGAGGCATTTCACTTCAGGGAACATGCACAGCTTGCCCTGGGCTGGTTCTTAAGTACCAAGGTGGCTGTTAAAGTCCTTCCCGGAACATATCAGCTGCTGTTTATGACTTTTCCAGAGCTGCAGAGGACAGCACCTAACTAATCTCCTAATTAGAAACAGAATCTAATTCATTTTAGTTGATGCCTTCATTTTAAGTTGATGCCTTTCTTCGTTGTATGCTACCATTTTAAACCTCACAATGCATTTCTTGAGGAGACCCATGACCTTCTGATACTTCCACATCCTGCAAAGGAAAAATACTCAGTGACATCCCATGAGATAGGAAGACTGTGTATCTCAGTGAGACTTTTGACTTCACTAACCCATCCCCTTATGCAAAAGAGCATACAGCCCTAACATCTCCCAGAATAACAGGAGGTGTGGGGCATAAAAGCCCAGGATTCACATTTTCAGTCGTGTGGCCCAAAACTAGAGGCCCAGCCTGAGATTTTGTTGAAAATTTCCTTTTTCCTTTCAGGTCTCACGTATTCCCTCTGGTCTCAATTGCTAGTTTAGAAGGCCATTTCCTCTAAGGGCATGAAAAAAACCATGTGCAGTGTCAGGCAGTTAAAACCTGCTGAAATTATAAAAATATTGGGGAGCTTTGCATATACCAGAGTATCTCTGCCCAGTGGAGGCACCAAGTTCCTGCTCAGGTTGTGCCGAACTAATTTATCCAGTGAAATACTTCTGACATAGTCCAAGTTTCTTATTTGAAAAGGAGATGACATTTATTCAGTTGGTAAAATAATCTGGCAGCACATATTGGGTCCCTCTCACAGCTTCTGGAAGAAAGCCCAATATGCACATTCTTACTGATACAAAAGCTTTTCTGCAGTCACTGGCAAAAGTATTTGGAAAGAGTTTCAAAATACCCCTATCAACAAGATGCATACGGCTGATTTCTGTTTGCATGGCTCGGACTGTAGAAAGCAGCCATCATGTAAAGAAGCAGTAAAAAAAGCCTTTAGCTGCATGTTAGAAAACAAAGTGATTGCAACAAGATTTTAAAGTGGCTTTTCTAATGGGAACCAGGCGGCTAATGTCAGTCCCTTCAGTTGTTTGACAATAGCTAAACCAAGAATGTTTATATCCAAAGGCAAATAAAATAGCCCATGCTTCACTCATTCACCCACAGGCACAGAAAATCTCCTGTTCCCATTTAAGAGTCCGTGGTCCAGGCTGGGAATCCTCAGTCATGCTGGGGCACTTGCTGTAGTGCAGATGCAACTAGGGAGCTGAGCTGGTGGGAAACATAACACAGAGAAAGCAAAAAAGCACAGAGAAAGAGGAGAAAGTGAGCTTCACTCTGTGATGCAGTTCAGTGCTAGGACAGCCCTTCCTGTGGGCACAGCCAGCCTAGGAGGCAGGTGGAGAAGCAATGAAGACACCAACCTGCATGGTCAGAAACAACATTCCTGACCCACCACAGCCACTTCTTGCAAAACTGTATCTGGAGTGCAACTGCTTCTTGCAAAGCCATCATCTGGGTACCACTGCTCTTGGTATCTCTCCTGTGACTTTCCTGGTTCAGGCTAGATCAGCGTTGGAAAGTGGAGAAAAGCACTCACGAGCAATGTCAGGCATCCACTGAACTTCGTGGCTGTCCTCTTCAGATCCTACTGCCACATACATGAAAGGGCCCATGTTGATGATGTGAAAAATCTTTCTCCATAATTCCTTAATCCCAGCTATTCTCAGCATTTTTGTTATGAAGAGATACCCTTGCCGTACTGGCCTGAAGCATGTGAGTGTTTAATTGAATATCTGATTCCTGGCAGCGGCTCATCTTGGCTTCTTCCACAGAAATTTAAAATATGCTCCATGAGACATGCTCCTGGGCAGCAGTATGTTGTGGAAGAAGATTTTATATCAAAGATAACTAGGGGTCAGGGTGTTTGTGAGTAGATAGGATAAACAGTGCAGTTGTGCATCTGCTTTTCCTACACAAGTGCCTCGACCCAACATTTCCAAAATTTAACTGCTCTAAGCACTGACTTTGGAGCAGGTAGGAAGAGCCAGATCTTTTACAATTTTCTCAGCACCAAGCATCTTTTGGCTGGTGCCTCAAAAATAATGCATGTAGAAACCAAGAGGCAAATAGTTTAACAAGTTTGGAAAATGGCTGAGTCACCTCCCCCCACCCTGGTAATGCCACAGAATTATTTCTGGGCTTGTGAGGTGAACTGGAATGTTTTTAAGTCTCATCCATCATTGAGCCTTAGTCCCTTCTTGATTTTGTATTAAGGCAGAGAGTGCTTAGTAAGCTTTTCCTCATTGACCAGTTTGATATCTTAATGCCCTAATTCTAGATTTCAGACTCTTATTTTTATCTTCCCAAATTCCAGACCATGTTTTGTCTGATATAGAAATAGACATACGTATATAGCTCCTATTTTTGCACTATCCTTCCCATGAAGAAACTGAAATAAATTCCATACTCAAAGCAATACCAATTTTCCAAGTAGTATTAGGTTTCTACCCCCTTGCTGTGAGCGAGGGATTTGTTTGCTTTTTGTTTTAACATAACCACAGGCTGGGTTTCCACCACTGACATACCTGTGTTCTTCCCAGGAGCCTACCACTAATCCCATCACAGCCAGATGAGAAAGCAGTGAATATTGTTCCTGACAGTGTTATTTCTTTGTACTTAGCATGCTGAAATATTCAGAAAAATTATGCCACTTTTGGTGTTTATTTGTATGGAACAATATTACTGTTCACCTTTACTTACTTTTCTTCCACAAACAACACCACATTATGCCATCAATCCTATGTGACAGGACTGCTCTGCTGCCCATGTTGATAGCATCTGTATGACAGGAGGAACAGATGATCATACTGCACATAAACCAACTCCAGGGCTGAAATCAAGAATAGTCCTGCCAAAAAAACAATAAAGGTTTGGAAAAGGTTGACATTTTTATAACGTATTGATGATAAAACAAAAATTCCGCAAACGATTTTCAGTTCAGTTCATGGAGAAATGCTGAAAGTCGTAATGCCCCTACTGCTCTTTTAGTGCATCCATAAAAGATCCAGCTGCTGAAAGGTGAGGGATGAGGGAAGAACTTTTTCTGCTTAAACACTTTTCAGTTTAGCAAGTTCTGCCTCTACCTTACCCTGATGCTTTAGGCAACGAACAGGACAAGTAACAGATTTTCAGTTGGAAGCCAGTTCTAAAAAGAAAATAGAAAAAAAATTCGTTTGTGGGTGAAGCAAACGGGCTGGCTTAAAGCCTTTAGAACTTCCAAATGGAACCTGATGGATTTTGAAATAAAATTGTGGCAAATCAGAAGATGTTAAAAAGAAAGGTTCAGCTGCTTCAAAGTTTGGGTGTTTGTTTCTCCCTTTTGTGCATATGAACAATTTGACTAAACCAACATTTCAGTCTCCAAAGTGACATTTGCTTTCCAAGAAAACTTTTGGCCAACAAAATGTCATTTCTCTGTGTAGCAGGCAGATACAAAGAGAAAGCTCTCCAGTTTGTATCCCTTTGAGTGGCTCAAACACATGCTGCACATTGGTTGGGGCAATCCTAAGCACAAATAGAGGCTGGGCAGAGAATGGATAGAGAACAGGCCTGAGGAGTAGGACTCGGGAGTGTTGGTTGATGAAAAGCTCAACATGAACCAGCAATGTGTGCTTGCAGCCCTGAAAGCCAACCATGTCCTGGACTGCATCAAAAGAAGTGTGGCCAGCAGGTTAAGGGAGGTGATTGTCACCCTCTGCTCTGCTCTTGTGAGACCCCACATGGAGTCCTGTATTCAGTTTTGGAGTCTCCAACACAAGAAGGACATGAAGCCACTGGAGCAAGTCCAGAGGAGAGCCACAAAGATTAACTGAGAGCTGGAGAACCTCTCCTATGAAGACAGCTGAGAGACTTGGGGTTGCTCAGCCTGGAGAAAGAGAAGGCTCTGGGGAAACCTTATAATGGCCTTCCAGTACCTGAATGGGCTACAGAAAAGATGGAGAGGCTCTCAAAAGAAGGCATGTAGTCATAGGATGAGGAGAAATGGCTTCAAACTGGAAGAAGGTCAATTTAGGTTAGACATTAGGAAGAAATTCTTCACTATGAGGGTGGTGAGACACTGACACAGGTTGCACAGGGAAGTTGTGGATGCCCCTCTCTGGCAACGTTCAAGGCCAGGTTGGACTGGACTTGGAGCAGCCTGTTCTGGTGGGAGGTGTCCTTGCCCACGGCTGGGGAGCTGGGACTGGATGATCTTTAAGGTATTTTCCAACCCAAACCATTCTATGGGTCTATGACTCAATGATCCTCAAAAGTAAAAATGAGACACAAAACACAGAACCTGTCACTTCAGTCAAAGTGAAGTACACATACCTGAAGTAAAGTAATGAAGACAGCTCAGCTGAGGTGCAAAACCACCACACTCCAGAAGGTAAATTTGATACAAAGCTCTTGAAAGATTAATTCACATAGATACTCCTGGGGAAAAAGCTTCCTGCTGTGAAGTCCTCAGTGAAGAGGACTTATGTTGAGCTGGGCTGAACTACTCCTGTGATGAACGCCATTCCCACCCCATCCCACCCTCCTCCTCACACAGTGCTCTACACCCTGGGAGGTTTTGGGGCACAGGGGCAGCACAATGCAGCCATCCCCCTCACTGAAGAATGGTAAAATCAGGTGTTCCAGATGGGGAGAGCCCCCTGAGACCAAATTAACTGCTGGGACTGTGCCCTGCCTGGCAAAGAGGCATGGTGGCCATGCTGCTGCTCAGTGCACCCCGAATAACTCTTCTGCCACTGCTGCTCTTCACCAATGTCATCCACTGCAGCACCTGTCTCAAATGTTAACAGGCCTGAAAGCAGCCAAGCGGCTCTATTTAAAACTAAAGAGGAAAGTGTAAAGCTTTGAAGTCAGAAGGCATATAATGAATTCAGCAAAACTTTGTATTTCAAAGACGATTCTATTTGCAGAAGCCATCTGCCCAGAGAAAAGCTCGAGCACGCACCTCTGACAGGAGTCAAAAGAGTTGAGGGAAACAGATCTTATTGAAGATGTTTCACATCATCCGTTCCCACAATATCTGAAATGTCACTTTGTAGTGGAGCAGTTTCCATCCTTATATCAATTACAACGTTTACATCCAGCTCCCCCAGGGCTGCTGGCATTTGAAGCGACTGTCCAGTCCAGTAGCTCCCAGCAATTTCTAATGAGCTATGCCAGTAAGACATCACTGCTGTCCCTCTTAATGATAAATATGAGCTCTCAGGAGCTTTTCCTTAAGCCACTGTCTTTCTTATCCCCTTATTGAGGATTATTGATCTCCCTCTCAGCCAGCACTCAGCTTTTAAGCCACAAATCCAGAGATGGGTCCATCCAGGAGGAAAAGCAATAGTGAAGTGTGCAGTCCTTCTGTAGGAATGGAGCAGGATAACCTGTGAGCCAGGTTATCATGGTGGGCAGCAAACACAAACTCACACTCATTGAGCAGAACCAGCAACCAGCAGCTTCTCCCAGGCACCATCTCATCCAGAGCATCCATCCTCTGTTACTGCCAGTTTGTAGCACACAACTAGGGCTTATATTTCTGCAGCAAGGCAAAGGGGAAAAAAAAAAGGGTACAAAGTAAAGCTCAGAACAAGTCTGTTTAAGAATTCTCTCTGATATCACTAGTCTTTCATAGAGACTATAAAAGCCATTAAAATTCTCTCTGATAACTGGCTTCCCAAGAGCATGAGAGCCAGGAAAGACTACATCAGCCACAGACTCTACCCATATTTCTCCTGGCTTGAAACAGTCCCTAAATTAAGCCTGAAAGTCATCTGTGAAACCAACCTATGCTACAGACTTCAAAAATTAGCCTCTACATCACAGGAAAGCAGACAAAAGCAGAGTTCATTCCCCTGGGAAGAGGATGAAAACAATAACTGTAATCTTACATCAGCTGGTGAAAGGTTGGCCATGGCTACTGGCCCTAGCAGAGCCTGGAGCTGTATCAGTGCTGACTGTCCATGGGTAGCATTTCTCTAAGTCTCTTGCCAGCCATGTTGCTGGTGTTTACAGAGCTGGTGGGATCACTGCTGCCTTTGATAGTGGATATTGACCCTAAGAGACACAAATGTTACAGAGAAGAGGGTGGGTATAAGCAGGCAGAGAAAGACAGGTAACATGTCTGTGTAAGCCTTGATTTATCAGATATCATCTTGAAAACAGTTTCCCCTTATTTCTGAAATCCTAATTCTCTTGTAACATTCACTGGATTTAGCCTACTGCAAACATGTACAGTTCTAACTGCTATGGCATTTCACCTCATCACAATCTTTAATGTATTTTACTTTAAGACATACCTGCCAAACAGTTATTTCTTAACTCATGCTGGTTTGGTACAAGTCTTTGTTCACCTGTGCTCACATCCATGCCTGCAGCATCAGGTGGGAAACCAGCCCTGGTATTCTGCTGCAGCCTCTCATGAAACCCTTCTAGGAAAGGCTCTGTACAACATGAAGGGAAGTGCAATATTTTCCCTTGATGGCCTTGAAGCAGAAGCTTTTAGCTTCTGCAGTTTTGTCAGTGCAAGTGACTTGTTGTTTTTCTGTGCCTATACTCAAGCATCAGCGTGGGGATTGAGATCCTCCTAGCTGTGGCAGCAGTTCAGAGGGATGCTCTAGAGGCCCTGGACCACACAGATCCATGAGGAGGTCCAAGGAATGTTTATAACCCTACAATTGAAATTGGGTTGCAGGCACTGGCACAGAGTCCCACCTCTAATCTTACTCTGACCGCAGAAGAGGAAGAAATTCCACGTTTTCACACAAGTGCTCCAATTTTAGCTGGGCTCTGCCTGCACAAAGCTCTTCTTGGATAATATTCTTACCAGAGCCTGCGTGTGCAGGGTGAAGTGCATCTTCCAAGTGAACTTTCTGGTAGACTTAGAATAGCTGCTGTAAAGAAAAGAACAAGTTTTCTCTGTGACAACCCTAATAATTAAAAAATAAATTTGAAAACCCACTGATATTCACAGAAAGAAATTCAAGCAGGATCCTTCCATTAATGCTGCCGGAATTAGCACAGCATCCTGACAGGGACCCAGGCCCCACCTGAGCCATATTCTGCATACCAGAATCTACTCTCCAGCTTCTGTATAGCAGGACAAACCCACAGAGGTACAATCCCCTCTAAAATGTTGAGGCTCAACTGCTTCTCAGTGCCATGCCATCTCCATATTCATCCTGCTCCAGCACATCCCAGGAGGTGGTAAAAAACTTGCTCTGTTGCTACTGACACCTAGTGCTGATTGCAAACAGAAGAGGCTGTTAATCTTGTCCCCTTTAACTTTTACTTTTTGGACAGTGAAATGTCTTTCTTCTTGTTTTTAGTTTTCTAGGGGCTAATTTATTATCTGGACACCTTCTCTCAGCAGGTTACCTCCTTCCCACTTGCAGCCCAGCTGCCATCTTTGGAGGCGCTGGGCAGCCAGATGGACTGAGGGATGCACACATCTATTCATCAGCACTGATTTTGTGAAGGGTAAGAGAAGGATAAGGGCCAATACCAGTGGCTGTTTTTTCTTACCTTTTATTTTTTAAAAATGGCAGTATCACACACATCCTGGGGCTATTTCAAAGAGAGCATTTTATGCTTTTTGCTTCTCAGCTACAGATTGGCTGGTGGAATGAGTAGCTAAGTTGTCATTACTAGTGGTTAGTGTATGGCTGGGTTTTAATGGATTGAGGGACATTATCTAGAAAGAGATGTTTTTTGGCTCCCAAAGGCTATATGTCATGAAGAGAGTGGGAAAAGGAGAATCAAAAGTTGAAGGTGGACATCAGTGGCAACCCCTGGTTCGGATGGTCATGACTGTGGGTGCTGAGGACACCCTCTTCCCAGAGCAAAGCTCACTGTAGAGCCCAAAATTATGGATTTGGAGTCCAGGGCACTTGCTCTCAAGACTTGTTTTCAGCATATCCACCAAGGAGTCGAGCACTAATACCTGTCAGCTGTACCCAAGTGTCAGCCTTTTGAAACTAAGATCATTTCTTTGTTGCATCAAAAGGAGGAGGAGAAGGTCAGCAAAGGCACACTTAGCCCAGGCTCTGCACTGATAAAGAGGTCTAGTGTAGGCTCTTAGATCTTCCCTGGTTTAAGAGGTCTGAGAAAGCAGAAGCCAGGCTCTGCTTCAGCACAATCTGGCATTAAAACGACATTCTTCAGAAACTGTCTGCAATAACATACTATCTTCTTACTGAGAAAAAGTGCTCCCAGCAAGGATCAGGGTCACAGCTTCTGATTTTACTGACAGAAAATGAACTTGTGACATATTAAATATCATTGTGGAGTTAAATTGGCCAAGAGATAATTAACAGAAACGTGTGGCTGAGTCCCCTGCGCTGCTCTGAATATCTCAGGCTGCAACTGGTACCATTGGCTCTTGCAGAATAAACTGTACTGCTGTTTCAGCTCAGAAATCAAACATGACACCCTAAAAGAAATGTTTTACCTTACGAAGTGCCCTTCTGATAAAGTGATTTTAAAGCTGAGAGTCTTCTGGGCAAGTTTCTGGCATCCAGTGCTGTCACTCTTCTCAATATTGTGCTATATATACTCCAATTTCCCTGTCATGGCTCCATGCTTTATGGAGCTGGTGGCTCTTGATGATGCATTCAGCACAACCACACACCAGCATGAACCAGAGCTCACCATATTCCTGGCTGTGGAGCTAGAGTAAACATGGACCTGTGCCCAGACAGTGTGTTAGCAGTGTCTGGAAAACCAAGACTGTGAGACTAACAAGAGAACTGGGGAAAAATATGCTCCACTGAAAACATGGTGCTGGAGCAAATCTGTCTCTGTTCAGTATACTGAGGGTTTTGGGCAGCCCAATTCTGGCACTAGGAGCAGACACTGCTGTTCCCATTTCCTTGGCTCTTTCCCACTCTTCACAATCACTCAGAAGCCATTTCCCCATACCCTACACATGAACACGTGTTAGGCAGAGCTGATAAGGAAGCAGAGGAGAGCATGATAGCCAAGCTGCCCTGCCACAGGCTCTCTGTGTGGCCTCATCATGCCGTGGCTCAGTTTCACCCCATAAAATGACTAACAGGCACTTCCTTACCTCCTGGGTGAGGTTGGGAGGATAAAAACGGTGACAGCCACAGAATGCAAAGTTATTACAGCCATCCATCCAGAGAGGCTGTCAGCTTTAGCACACAGGCTGCTATCAGATGCTGTGCTGAGAGCATTCCCAGCAGCTGCCTGGTCGGATGGAGCACATGGAGCACACGGTGCACTCTGCCTCTGGGGTAGGTGCCTCTGGGCTCCAAGGGCTGAGCAAACTATTTTCTGCCTGGAAGAGAGACAGGAAACCACTTGCACCAGGTTCCTCCTTTCCTTCCAGGAGAAGGTAGGTGGCAAAGGAAACCTCTGCCACCCTGGGCACACTGGGGAAAATGAAGCAGCTCTGCGACAGCCCTCTGATGGGAAGGAACTGAGAAGCCATCCTGGGAGCCTCCACTCCTCCCTCCTCCACAAAAGCAACAACTAGGTGTGGAAAGATGCTGTCAAACCCTGCATCACATCAGTTCTTGCCACAAGTGTTCCCTTGCCTCTAACCATCCTGAAAGGAAGAGCAGTGTAAACAGTCTGGTCAGATCTATTCCAGACACCTGCTGTGGTGCATCAGGAGATTAACATATTAACTCTGAAAAAACCCTCTAATTTTCAGGAGAACTCTGTACACTGAAGTAAGTTTTGCAGAGATCAGCAGCTTGTGTGATGCTAGGGAACCAGGGAAACCTGTTAACAGCAGACTGTGGGTAATTGAGAAAATTATTCAATGCTGCTTCTAAAAGACCTTGGATTATAGTATTGCATGGGTTGGTAATACTTTGCTCCTAGTCTTTTCAAATACACATTTGAGATGGTTTGTTTATTGTTAGGTTTTTCCTTGCAATCAGACAAACACAGGCTTTACTCCTACCAGAGCTCTAGCTAAGCAAAATAAGCCAAGACAGACACTGCAGAAAGCTTACGGATGAATATAGCTATCTGATGCAGGAGGTTTGTTTTGTTGGGTGTTTTGCTTGGGCTGGTTTTTGTGTTCCATACAATCAGGCATTGAAGAAATACTCGATAAGAAACAGGAGAAGAAACCCTAACAGCTCAAAATCATAAAAGCTAAACTACAGTACCTGAGGTGGATACCAAGGCAGCTCACAGGGCACAAAGCATTGGGAAGTGAGGGTGCAGGTACAAAAGGGAGCTTGGCAGAGTAGGGTGGGAGGGATAAACCTGCTGAAAGAAAGGGGAGTGGCACCACACCTGACAGACACCTCCTGCAGCCTGGCAGACTTCCTCTGAGAACCAGTTTCACCAGAGCAGCTCTGTCAGGCATAGAATTACCAAATCATAGAATGATTTGGGTTGGAAGGGACCTCTAAAAGTCATCTAGTCCAGCCTCCTAGCAGTAAGCATGGACACTCTCAACTAGATCAGTTTGCTCGGAGCTTTGTCAAGCCTCACCTTGAATATCTACAGGGATGAGGCCTCAACTACCTCCCGGGGCAAGCTGTGCCATTTTTCTATCACCCTCATGGTAAATAACTTTTTCCCAATATCCAATGTAAATCAAGTCTAGTCCAAAGTCATTGCCTCTCACTCTATCACTACAAGCCCTTGCAACCTTTCCCTCTCCAGCCTTCGTGCTGGCCCCTTCAGATACTGGAAGGTCACTATTAAGTGTCCCCGGAGCCTTCTCTTCTCCAGGCTGAACAAGCCCAGCTCCCTCAGGGTGTCTTCATAGGAGAAGACAGTCAGACCATCCTGCTGCCAAAGCCCATCAATCCAAGCAGCTTGCCTGTGGCCAGCAGTGTCTTCTAGGCAAAAGGGAGGAAGAGGCATGCTTTATGCCTCTTAGGCCACAGATTATTTGTTTACATGGCTTTACCCATTCTGTGTGCATATGTTTCCTGAGCCCTACAGAAGACAGCAGTGACAATAAACATGTTTTCACAGACAGCTGCTCCTCTGCTTCCTTCACTTGGCCCAATAAACAGACAGGTATACTTCTTTTTTACTGTCAGGGGAAGGTCACAAACAAATGCCATAAAAATCTGACCCTAAAACAGTATGCAGAGCAAAAATTAGCCCTGGAGCAATTGGATGTTTGGGCATGGTTTCCACTTTTTTATCCCAACATACTAAGCAGCAAGAAAGCTGAAGAAATCAGTGGCCGAAATGATGAAGAGTGTGGAACATCTTCCTTATAAGAAGAGACTGAGGGAGCTGGGTCTCTTCAGCTTGGAGAAGAGAAGAATGAGGGGTGACCTCACTAATGTTTATAAATGTGTAAGGGGTGAGTGTCAGGAGGATGGAGTCAAGCTTTTCTCAGGGGTGCCTAACAACAGGACAAGGGGCAACAGTTATAAACTGGAGCATAGGCAATTCCATATAAAAATAAGGAAGAATTTTTTCACTGTGAGGGTGACAGAGCACTGTCACAGGCTGCCCAAGGAGGTTGTGGAGTCTCCTCCCCTGAACACATTCAAAACCCATCTGGACATGTGCCTATGTGACCTGATGTAGGTGACCCTGCTCTGGCAGGGGAGGTTGGACTAGATGATCTTTCGAGGTCCCTTCCAACCCCTAATTTTCTATTATTCTAAATTGGAGAGCTGGGAATTCTCCTGGTGGAGCAGAGATCCTGTTGCTCTGGAGCAGCCTCTCTGTGCACCAAGGCAGGCATCGTAGCTGGATAAAAAAAGGGACAGATCCAAGGCATGCCAGGCTGACAGGGAGCCACAGCAAGGACAGCACAATGTGACTTGCAAATACCAGAGCCCCAGATTGCCTGAGAAACTGTCCCCAGCCCTGATGTGAATCTGCTCTCTCCTCAGTCCTGTGCAGCACCACATGAAATGCCCACCTGGGAAAACCATCTTGATGTAAAAAAACAAGGAACAACAAAACCCAAAAAACAATCCAGCCAACAATTCGGGAACCTCCTGAATTTCCTCAAGATGGAAGCCACCTATTCTTATTTTCCCCAATGTTCCAGACACAAGCTGTTGGATTAAGGTGGGCTGTTGCCCTAGCTTTGTCCTGTCCCTATATTTCACCTTTGCTTCACATGAGGAAGATGCATATTTACATAAGCCCAAGCATACGTGAGTGATTATGTGTGACCATCTACATATAATTATCTTAGATGTAGGCCTATAAATGATTCATTAAGATCTGTATCGGTTGGTTATTTAATATGTTCTGCTAATTAAACCTTTGTGATAAAGACAACTACAGCTTTCTGTAGTTATGCCTCTGGACAGTGCAATGCACTTCCATGTAGTATTTGCAATCCTGGGTGTAAGTTGACACTTAAAGTAGGGTAGAAAAATATAGGTTAACTGCTGCTCTTAATTGTTATGCTACTAAGATTATTGTAGAATTTCACTGTACACATCCTGAGACTCTTCTACATAGTGCACATTGCAGGAACCGTTAAGTGATGATGCCATACACTATCCTTTGTATACCTGAGGAACTTGTGAAAAACAAAACAAAAGAAAGACTTTCACCTAGAAGGAACGTGTCTGGCTTGACTCATCTAGGGAGGGACAAAAAAGTGGACCAAAGAAATATATAAGGAAATGAAGAATGTTTTAACCTTCAGGATCAAATCTGGCATTTCTTGCTCAAGCCAGAGATGATGCTAAACTCACCATAAGTTTCTCCTGAGTAAAGGTCCACAGATCTGCTGTCACCATAGGCTGGATCCAGCTTCCATTGGTGCCAGCAGGGAGAAGCACAGTGACTAAGAAAGCACATTAGGCTCTGTTTTGTTGGTAAAAAAGGGAGCTATACTAATTTTAACTCAATGTAACTAATTAGGTCTACTTCAGTTTTATCTCCAGTCTTGTTATCTCAAAATATGTTTGGCATTGAAGGGAGTATGCCGATGTATGAAACAGGTAGGGACTTTTCTTGCAACAGCTATCAATGTAATAAAACATCAGTAACAAGTGATAAATGCTAAGTAAAAGAAGCTTTTCCTAAGCAGCTTATACTAAGAATATAAATCTTGCTCCACTACCAAAAGACTACCTAAAGTGTTGTCCTCCTAATATCATTGACAGCCTGATATCACCACTGGGATAAATGTAAGATCAATTACCTTGGTGGCTCTTCCACTGCACGTTCTGCTTGGTTAATGACAATGGGAGATGACTACTCCTGGGTTGACATTTGGCAGCTCTTGGGAGGATGCTCAGCTTGGTCCTGACATCATTGGAGCAGGGTATGTCTCACCCAAGGGAATGACTCAGGTATAACTTGTTGGATCTTGTTAGCCACAGCATATTGCCTAAACCCTAAAGTCTACATCCCACGGGAGAAATGCACTAATCTTATCTGTGGTTAGTTTGTACAAACACTAATTTGTGAAAACAAAACAAAAGCTATAGAAGATAGAAGATATGTGTATCAAGTGTATTTGAGTCCTCAGAAGTCACCAGGTATAGTCTGTACCCCCATGTCCAGCACCAATAAGTCACCAGAGTAGAAGCATGAAGTAAACTTCATGCCAACACTAAATGCTTTCTTCTCTCTACTCTTTCCAGCTTCTCATATCCAGCCTCATTCACATAGTGCCACACCTCAAAATCTATTGCTGGACAGAGCTAGAATGGAATAGGTGAAGAAAGTCTTTAAATATAACTTTGCTTTGGTTAACGATGTTTTTACTGACTGACTGACCTTGTGCCTACAATAGCATAAGAGTAGTATCAAAAAATCTCAGCCATATCAAACAGGCTGTCCCTTATACAAGAAAATAAAGAAACCCAGGGTCCTACAGACCTGTGTCTCAGACCACCTTGTAGTGTCTCCTCTATTTATACTCCAGTTACTCTCACGATACAGTGAATGTGATTAGTCCTTAGTCACTCTTTCTCGAGTGTTCTTTGGCATGTGTTGTGTGTGGTGTGAGTTTCAACATAAGCTCTTTAGTGCCCTGTGATAGCAGCCACTGCTGATAGAAGCCTCTAGTGATTACTCAGGGGAGTACTCATGGTGTAGCTTTCTCCTCTATGAGAGCGTTTCACAGGGTTTCTCTATCCAGTGATCTACTTTAATTAAACTGTTTATGTCCGAGACTCCTACTGGTAGTTTATCAAAAGTGATTCAGGCTGGTGAGTCTCAATTAAGGAGGTACAGACCAAGTAAAGCACTTAAGTCTCAAATCTACCATGAGACAAAAGAGTTCACGCAATAGGATAGCCTTGTGTGTGCCAGCTCCAGTCTGTGATGGTGCCAGCATATTGTTATTATCTTGTGAAGAAGGCA
The DNA here is from genome assembly GCA_023637945.1 of Phaethornis superciliosus. Classification (NCBI taxonomy): domain Eukaryota; kingdom Metazoa; phylum Chordata; class Aves; order Apodiformes; family Trochilidae; genus Phaethornis; species Phaethornis superciliosus. The sequence goes on along the minus strand of JAJQWJ010000001.1, from coordinate 56,878,108 downwards.
TCTGGGCTTAGAAAGGAGGGAGACACAGCTGAAGTTGGTTGGAAGCTCCTCAGCAAGCACCACCTTTGCTTCTTTCTTTGAGGGATGTGGGATTAAGCATTAGAACAACCAGACTTCTAAACCAAATTTAAGCTCTACTCTATTTTTCTTCAGCATAAAAGCAAGAACACAGATATGCCAGTGGATTTATGACCACCAGGATCATGCTTTTTTCCTATGCACGTTGCCTTTATATCTCAGACATTTTATTCTTTAGAAACATCTTGCAGATTCCCAGATAGGAATACAGGGCAGCAGGCAACTCTCAAAAGGCTCATCTATTTATGGCTCAGGTCCCTTTCCCAAGCTATTGGTATGGCCACCTCCATAAAGTGCTCAAGACAGACAAAAAGAGGCACCATTTCTATGGGCTGATAAAATTCAGTCAAGTTCCCCTTGACCTGAAATGATAAAGAAAGAGAGCTTGTCCCTGTGAAGGTTCACACTTGAGCAATACTGTAGGGCAGCAGCTGCCAGGCAGGTGTAGACAAGGCTCAGGGTTAACCACAGACACAGATGCATGTCCGTGGCAGTGCAGAGATGGAACACAAACAGGCTATGCTGGCAGCTGGACCTAGCAAGCTCTCTTTTGGCAGGAAACTGGAACAGCAGCAGGAATGCCTAAAGCTTGAAAGAACAGGGAGGAGGAAAGCCTTCCTGCTACCCTGCCAGGGCTCTGCATCAGGAGGGGAGCAGTGTGTAGCACAGAGGGGTTAGAAGGAAGATTCTGATGCCACTTACTGTGTCGCTGGCTCAGTGAGTGACTCCGTGGCTGCAGACAGCTTTGGTACAACTCAAGACTTGCTGTGGTTTTCACCTTGAATGTTCTTTGGGTACAGCAACATTGCTGGAAGGGGCACAAATTTCCATTGCAAAGCCTCCTTCACTGAATATCAGTGGCACTTGAGCAGAGTGTGGCCTTTGGGTGACATCATCCTGGCATTCTCCTTCAAAAGCAGGTGGTTCCAGGAATTGACTGATGGTAGGGAATGAATTATCATCCCCCCTGAAAAGATTTGGAAACAGAACAGGATTAGATGTCTTACTCAAGGCACACAAGGAGAAATGGGGTCAAATCCAGAATTAGAGTGAAGGTGCTCTAACAATAGGGCTACAAGCTATAGGTTTCCATGCTGTCTAGCAAAAATGTGGCCATAATCCTGCTGAGGCCTCCAGGCAGCACTGCAGTATGCATCATCATAATAATGAGTTTCTAATCCCAATCAAATGCCCAACCCAGTGGGCACTGCCTGACTCACAGAAAGGATTAGCTGACAGATTGTAAACAATAGCTGCAGGAGTCACCGGGCCCCATTATGCAATCCTTTTATGCTGAATATACAGAAATAGCTGAGAAAATGAGGAGCTTTTGCTGAGAACATATGTAACTGAGATTTTCAGACGTAAGTGATGGGTATTTTCATTCTCCAGCCTTAGGGATAACCCATCCATATCACTGCACATCATTCCTAACTCTTGAATCAGCCAGATTAACAAGGACATATGAGAGGTTCGTACAGTGAAACAATAAAGACAAGATACTTACAAGATGATCCTCTGAAGCACCCAGACCATGCCTGCCTCTTCCCATGAAAAGTTCCTTCTTTCTTTCATCACAGAAGTGACTCCGTCACAGTCCAGAATGTGTGTGAGAAGCAGGGGATACACAGGAACAACCAACAGAAATTAGAGAACTTAACATTCTCTTTATGAGAATGAAAAAAGTTGGAGACCAAGTAGATGTTTTTCTATTAAAATGCATGCTATGAACATAGAATTTAATTCCAGGAATATCTGAAAGCTGGCATCTAGGAGACAGTCAGAATTGCTTGAGTTACTGTAACTCAAGAGGAACTCGTCTGAGGACAGACAGCCTGGCTCAACCATTAACAGACATATTACAGACCATATTCAGTCTAATCACTGTGCAGTTTCACTGAGCTTGGGCTTCATCATTATCCTACAACAGAGCTGCTTAAACCACTCCTCAACACAAGTTAAAGGGGAGATGTACTAAACAGTTATCAATCAGGGGCAATCTTCAGGTTATACTTTAAGTCAGTGAAGAAATAAATTTTAAAAAGTTTTTTTATATTAATTTTCCCCAGTATCCAGCCTTTATGGCATTTGGATGTAATTTGTTTCTAATTTCACCACCCCTTTGATAAGAAAAGCAAGATGTAGAATAATCTTGCCAATCTGCATTCTTTGGTATAGGAGACAAAGCAAGGTCTTAGAAAGAAGAGTTGTTGCTAACCTTGTCGGCAGGCATAAAGAAAATCAAGGGGAATTATGTGTGCTAATTTTGTTATCTTTCTGAGGATTGTGATCTCAATAATTCTCAGGGATTTCCTGAGAGGCTCCCTTCTGTCAGTTCCAGATAGGAAGCATGCTTCATGTGCGTTCCTCTGATGAACAGCAATTAACAGTGAAACAACAAAGATGATAAATTACGAACAGTAAAAAAATAACAAGAGAAGGAGGAGGCCTCTCCACCTGCCTTTCATACACCATTGCAGTAGACTCTTATTTTTCTGTCCAGACAGGACATACTCTCCAGCATGGCTGAAGGCAAAGGATTTCTGTTACTGATTTCAGCAGCAGCAGGACAGGGGCAAAGTGGAGATAAATGAAAGGGATTTCAGTATAATTGGCTGGGGGCACAGGGGCTGTTGTCTTAAATGGGCATCCTCAGCAGACCCAATCCCTGGGGAAGCCCATGGACAGTGGGGAAGATATTAAACCCAATGAGCATTGCCAAGGTGATAGAGGGAAGGGAAAACTGTGGTGCCCTCCCTATCTGGGAAAATTCTGCAGGTGCCCCTCAGGGTGGATGAGTTTAACTATAACAAATGTAATTAGGTTACAAAACTGCCAACACTGCTTACAGTTACAACACACTGAACTGAATGTCCCATTTGAATTATTCGATTTATCCTTTTCTTCTTGTTCCAATTTATAGTTTGCTCTCCTGCTTACAAGACAACATGCATGTAGCTGTCCAGGCTTAGTGGGTTTCTCATCATGAAGGCTGAACATGAGAGAGTGGTATGCCAAGGCAGGGACTGTAAGTTAAAATAAGCTCACCTTTTGCAGGACAGAGAAAACAGCTAAAGAAATGTTGGACCAAGTAGTTGTTGGATCTACTTTGCCCAAGTCAAAGCCTTTTCTTTGTGAATCCAGTGCAAAATCTCCCACTGCCTTCAAGCTAAGCTGAAGTACACACAGGTTACAAAAAGCACCAAAATAAAGCACTGGGGCTATTCATAAAGACCTGAAGTGCCTAAAGTAACAAGAGTAATTGAGAGTGCTCTGAGTTACCTATCAGACCTACAGATCACTTATGTGAATATAACAGTAAGGGAATGATGAAGAAATTTTGTCATTAACTGTGAGGTTTACCAATTATTTTCTTTGTTTCATACTAGGCCTGACAATGACCTGGTCACACATAAAAAAGCAGGGAGGTTCCTCCTCACATGTAGCAGTACCCTGACACAGCATGTGCTTTGACCATGCTCCTGCACACCAGAGCATCCCTCTATCCCCTTGTTTTCTAGAGAGTGGAGTTGAAGCTGACTGAGAAGCTAATTCTTCTTTTTACCCTCTTCCATTCCCTGCATCTTATTTCCAGATGGGCAATAATGTGGACTGTTTTTATGATTGCTAGAGTGTATCTGCAGTGCAGAAAAATCAGATGCATCCATACCTGTTCGGTAAAGTAGAAGAAATCTTAAGAAACAGAACAGGTTCAGTCCAGTGATGGGAAAAGAACAGTGAACACAAGCTCTGATCACAAGGCTGCAGAAAGTCAAAGAATTTGAAGCAAAGCCAAACAATGGTCCTTGAGCAATGTAAGAGAACAAGACAAACCCCAAGGCTTTGCCAATTCACCGCATGAAGAAATTCCTTCCTATCCCAAACATAGCCAGAGATTCAGCAGCATGTCTGGGAGCAAATATCATCAGAGCTGATCTAGTTTGTTTTTATCCAGGCATGACACTGGCACTAAAAAGACAATGTTGGGTTTTGATCTTGCCTTTCAATATTACACAAGAAATCTCCCACGGCAAAAAATTCCAAATAGTGATTAACCTTTTAGGGCAAAACTCAGACTTTCCAAGCGTTTGATCTAAATTCGGTTAATTTTTAATTTCCAGGAGTGGCTTTTTTCTTCCTTTTGGTGCTTACTTCACTTAGATTCCTGTGCAGGTCCTGATGATCTCCTGAAGACACGTCAAATCTTCCACAGAGACGTGAGGTCCGCTGTGGGTTAATGTATTTAAGCTGTGAAAACATGATTCTGTTAGTGGCAGCACAGCTATGTGGAAATCTTGAATATGAAGTAACTTCAGATACAAGGAATGTCTTGCAGAGACTCTTGATGGAGTCAGGTTGCTCTTTTCATTTCCACCCTTGGGGTGGTAGTGGCTGCTCACTGGGAGGGCATCACAGGGTCATTACCAGATGCACCTCCCAGGAAGGCAAAGAGCACTTTGGATTTCAAGGGGTGCAACTGGAGCTGAGGATATTCAGCACTACAAAGGATCTGGCTTTTCAAGTGCTTTTCACTCTTGCAGGCCAGAGTAATTAAAAATACAGGGGATATCTTGTTTATCTACCGCTGTCTTCCATGTCCAGGCACTTTGTGATAAATCTTTCCAGTGGTCATATAAACTGCTCCTAATCTGATCTGGCAAGCTGGCCCAATGATTCCTGCTTCTGATTAAAAGTATTTCCTTCTTCACTTGCTGAACCCTCTCTCCAGTGAAGCCATGGCAGTGGAGCAATGAGCAGCAGACCCAGCAGATCATTTATAGATACCAAACCCTCTCATTTAGTGGTACATGGCACAAAACAACTTCACTGGCAGAAGCTGTCAGCTGCCTACCTCTCCAGATTCTCCTTTGAAGACAGATGAAGAGAGAATTTCTGGAAGCACTGGGTGTCCCAGGAGTGGGGAAGCAGTGAGCCGGGTCAGAAATTCAGCCTTCATCATCAGGAGGTGAAAAACTTGGCTCTGTTCTACTAAATTAAGCAACAAAGCGGCAACCCCAGAGAAAAACAAGCAGCATATTTCAGTCTTCTTGCAATTCATTACACAGTCTGGCAGTCCTGTGTTCTGTGTAATACAGATTTTCCCAATCCAAAGCTGTGCCAGGGTAGAGTTGAAGGCAGACATTCCAAAACAGCATTTTGGGGTAAAACACTACAGACATTGCAATAATTTAAAAACTAAGACATTCAGAATGAAAGACAGACTTAGAAAAAACACGAGTCTGTCTGAGCATGGAAATAAATAGTTACTTTAGTCAAACTATCTTGCCTCTGCTTTAAGATGATTCAGTATCATGACCATTAAACTAACCTAAAACTACAGTCATGTGTGATCAGACTGTTATATTCAGGTTATCTTAAAAATCAACCTTAAAAATTGAGGTTTAATGTCTAAAATTTAATGTCTAAAAATTATAAAACTAGAGTCCTAACATCAGCCAGTAGAACAAATAACATAAGCCTAAAATATTTTCTGCAAGTTTTGACAAGCCTCTCTCCCTTCCCCTGTCCTTTTGCTTGAGATACTGTATAAATATTTTTCTGATTGAAGAATAAAATATCCTGGTGGGGTGGGGAGAGATAGGATTCAGGTTAAGTCCTTGGGAAACAAAAAAGGATGGGAGAAAGAACAAGTCTGCTTCCTCATATTTTTCTTCTATTCTTATCATAGAATCATAGAATCACAGAGTCATCTGGGTTGGAAGGGACCTCAGAGATCATCAGGTCCAACCCTTGACCACTACCGCTGTGGTTACCAGCCCATGGCACTGAGTGCCACATCCAGTCTCTTTTTAAATATCTCCAGGGATGGAGAATCCACTACTCCCCTGGGCAGCCCATTCCAATGTCTGATCACCCTCTCGGTAAAGAAATTCTTTCTAATATCCAACCTAAACCTCCCCTGGCACAACTTAAGTCCATGCCCTCTTGTCTTGCTGAGAGCTGCCTGGGAGAAGAGCCCAACCCCCCCCTGGCTCCAGCCTCCTTTCAGGGAGTTGTAGAGAGCGATGAGGTCTCCCCTGAGCCTCCTCTTCTCCAGGCTGAACACCCCCAGCTCCCTCAGCCTCTCCTCAAATTTAAGGTTAGAAACTTTGTGTAAGCATCTGATCCCTCATCACATGAACTATCTAAACAACAAGACAGGTGGAAAGAAGAGAGCAAGGCACAGCCTCTGCATCTTACTTCAGGAGTAAGAGTCACCTGGAAGCTGGTAGCAGAGGGAAAACATCCCCTGGTATCAGCACTACTGCTGGGGCTGCAGCAGCAGGGGAAGAAAAAGGAGGGAGAAACATCAGTACCTGAACTGCAAGAGCACATGTAGCTGTTTCTTCTCAAGTCCTCCATGCATCCCACAGCAGTAGCTTCTTAAAAACAAATGTGGTGAAAGAGCCATAGCTCCCTTGCTCTTTTTGGTTTTTTGAGTCAAAGTCCTGCATGCACAGAGCTTCTTTTCTTCCTGATGCATTCACTAGTCACCAAACCTGCTGGAGCTAGGTGCAAGAAGAAATTTATTGGCAAAAAAAAAAAAAAGAAAAAAGCTGATCTCACAGCTGTAACAACATGGCTGACACCAGCGATGCTGAATGTGCTTGCTGCATACCCACTTAGCCTCCTGTGAGACCTTCATGTCACATTTAGGACACTGTCCAATTTCAGCTTAATGTCTTTGTTTTCACTGTGCAGGGCAGTGAAATTTAAGATCCGGGAATACTGCAAGTCTAGTACACTGCTAACAGCATCCAGCATCTCTCAACATTACTATACCCCTGGAGCTCAGACATAGGACAAATCCTTCCCAACCTATGGATTTCTCTAATCATTCAATCATTTTTTGCTGTTCAGAAAGGGGAATACACGGAGTTGAGTGTTTCATTATATGCTAGGACACAAGGTACAATAAATTATATTTACTTAACCTCTGCTCAAGGATTCATGTGTTCTTCTTTACTCCCATGCCATCCTTAGGAGCCAGTCTGCTTTGTTCCTTCCAACGCTACAAGCATTGCTCAGATGCTGTATGTAGTCCTGACCGCTGGTACGTGTGTCCTGCCTGGCATCATCTGATGCAGGACTTCCAGCCCCCCCTAAGATGCGAAGTCCCTTAGATGGTTTATACACAGCCCATAAGAAACAACCAGGAAGGATTGGGAAGACTTTTTAAAACATCTTTCTAAAAAAAACCAAGTCACTTAGAGATTATAGCAAGAAGGTAGGCAGCTATGAAAAAGCCAACAGCTGAGTGGAACAACCCCAGGTACATACAACCCCCAGCCCCAGGTACACATGCTCCCAACAGGCCCCTGATATTTGCAGGAAACTGAGGGATTCCAGGTCTCCTGCTTCTGCCTCTTGCTCCAGAGAGTGCCTGTTCCTTGGCAGAGGGCATTTTTCTTTTAAACAGTCAGCCTGTGACACTTCTGCCCATTCACCTTGTACCAGGAACTTCTATGTGCCAGTCCTCAAGCAGAAATGCTGACCGCTATTTTGAATCAATGATCACAAGTTGCTGGCCAGGGCTTTGCTAGGGTGGGGTTTCTTAAGGGTGGTGTCTTAAGTGTTCTAAAACCAAACTGGTTTCCTGCTGCGAAAAACCTCAAAATATTCACCAGAACAAAAATTAATTCATAGACTGCCACTGGTGCTCTCAAAACCTTCATACTATCCTTCCAGCTCAGCAAATGGAAAATAGATGAGTTCTTAAAATTTGCCTTTCCTATGTAGGGTAGAGATCATGCCTATTGTACCTTACTGGTCTGGCCTTTAAAAGTTTTATTCTTCTAAGTTGAAATGACAGCAATTTTCCACATATATTGTAGGAGAGGAGTTCCCAATCAAAGTTGTACTCCCACTAGGCTCCTCCTATTCTTGCTGTGGGTGCTCAGGGTGGGATGCACCCACAGAACATGGGCTCTTCAGGCACAAAACTGGAAAATCCCTTTGAAGGAGAAGCGAGTTTCCTGTTTATACTTAGAGCTAGTATTTCATGTAAGCTGTGATGTTACAAAGTCAGGCATCTACAATATTATAAAGACATTTCTCCTTGCCCCTTTGTACAAAGCTCAACAGAAGCAAGACAAAGTCTCTGACAGATGCTGGTGGAAAGAGCTATCTGGTTACAGAGCTGAAATATCTGGAAAGGACACAAGCGAGAGCAGAATCTATTGCCTTTGTGAAAAGGGGATTTAATTTCTAAACTATCCACACATGGCAATGAACAACCTTGTCTCTGCCCTCTGGTGACAGCCTGCAGGCACCATGCAATTAGGTCTAAAGCCTTTTATTGGTTTTGTCCCAGATTAGATTAAGTTGGTATTTAAAGATACAATTTTCTCATTGCATTGTCATACCACAACAGAGACATGGTTGTCTGTGCACTTTATTGAGGAGCAAAAAAGAAATCTGAATGCTTTGAGATAAACATGGCTGGAAAGACTTCTCACTTCCAGAAGAGCAGGACAAGTAATAATGATGCTTCTAGGTTATTATTGTTGATGCTTCTAGATTAATATTAGAATTGATATTAATTCTTAGTTTTCAGTCTAACTGGACAACAGTTTGAATGAGTTCCCACAGCCACTAAAGAGCAGGCAGGTAAGAGAAGGGCACTGTGCTGTGCTGCCTACAACTGATGTCCTCTCCCTCCCTGCCCACAGCAAGGTCAGCTTCTCTGCTCCCAAAATCAAGGCTATCTCTCCTTATGTTGCAGAATTAGGAGGTTTCTCAAGAATAAATCCTCACATGCAGCACCTAAAACTCTGAGAATTATATATTTGGAGCCCCCAACAGAATTATATATTTGCAGCAAGTCTAGAGATAGACCAGAGGGCTGGAGCACCTCTCCTATGAATTTTGCTGAGACACTTGGGGTTGTTCTGCCTGGGGAACAGAAGGCTCTGGGGAGACCTTACAGTGACCTTCCAGCACCTGAAAGTGACCTCCAGGAAAGATGGGGAGGGACTTCTTACAAAGAAGCGTAGCGATACGACAAGGGGTAATGGCTTCAAACTGGAAGAGGGTAGATTTAGGTTAGACACTAGGAAGAAATTCCTCACTGTGAGAGTAGGAAGACACCTCTGCCATAGGCAGGGACACTTTCCAGCAGATCAGGTTTCTCAAGGCCCCGTCCAGCCTGGCCTTGAACACTTGCAGGGAGGGGGCACCCACAACCTCCCCAGGCAATCCCTGTTCCTGTGTCTTACCACCCTCATAGTAAAGAATTTCCTCCTAATACCTAATCTAAATCTCCTCTCTTCAAATTGTAAACCATTAGGGCCAAAATGGCCAACATGATGCCAGCCTCAAGCAATGAACCTGAAGAAGAAGTGCCTATGGGGCATCCTGGTTGAGTCCCAACCTACCTACCTACCCATCACCCTGTCTGTGCAAGACTGTCTAGCCAGCTCTATGTTCAGGACTTTGGGACACCCCTCCTGAGGAACCTAATGCTCTCCTCATCCCCTGCTGTGGAACTACCTACCCTGGCCATAGGGTCCCAATGCACATGCAGGGCTGGGGAAATGCCCCCGTGTCTGTGCCAGCATGCAGCCACAAAGCTCCCCAGAGGAACAGGGCTGCCTCACATCATCTGCCACACAACCCTGAGCACACAGGTCCCTGCTCACCTGTGTATTTTCCTCATTTCTGATGTTTGAATCACGTCACACCCATTAGCTGTACGGTGGGAGGTGATTTTAGTTTTGACGTCTCAAGTGGCCTCACCTTAGACTTATCTAAGCTGCTGACTTGACCGTATTTTAGCCTGCTATGATTACAGTAATTAAATGCAATTATTAATAACTAGGATATTTGCAATCCAGTGTTTCTTAGTGACACCCGGGCCCACGATTTCATTTTTATTATATGGAGAGTGTGAGGTATCTGTGCCACTTTGATATCACAGTGAAAGAACTGACACAGATACTAATTTTCTTAAACGCATAAACCTATAATTAACTTTAACTCCAAGCTAATTAAAGGATATACTTGCAAATTCTCAAAAAAGTCCTCCTATTCAGTGAGTAAGTGTTGCCAAGCTTGTAGAGGACAACTTGTGTTTTTTATACAAATAGATTACCAATCCCAGCCTTATGTACAAACTAGAACTCAACTATAAATATAGCACAATGACCTTTAGCTCAAAAAATATAGTAAGATTGATTAAAATAAACAATAATGGCTTACGACAGTTTGGATAAAAACCATACTACTTATTAGGTGTAGTATTATGAAGCAAATGGGTCTAAGTGTGAGACAGACCTAAGAAATGCCATCAGAGCAAAGAAAGGATGAGAAGAAGCAACGCATGAGGATTTACAAATATATAACATTTCCAGTTTTAAGAAAAAGGACCAAATATGACAACAAATAGCTAATTGCCCAAAGAATTTCAGAGATATGGTTATGAAAGAAAGAAGAAACAAGTAGGTATGAAGGTTGAGATGGCATGACAAAGACCACTAGCTTGGAACAGAAAGTGCAAAGGAGACATTTTCATGAACCCTATTTAAATCCCCCTTCCTATTCCTGAGGCAGTACATGTCTCCGAGGGGGTTCTCCAGGCCATCATTTACCAAGTAAGGCCCAAGAGACCCCGAATGTATTCTGCCTTACAGCACTTTTACCATGGGAGTTTCCTATACTTCGTACAGGAGGAAGTGTCCTGATTTGTTTCAGGATTTGTGGGCAATCAAGTTCCCAGATGTTTGTGGGTTTTTTTCCCTGTGTAATACAAAAAGATGCTTAAGAATTGAAAAATCACACCTTTAACCATGAAATGCACGGAAGAATAGCAGTCAGGTTTCACTACATCATTTATCAAAGTCAACAAGAGCCCTGCCAGCAGTCACAATGGTAACAAGGGCAGCACATCCTCATCCAGCAAACCAGAGACCAGAGGAGCCACAGGCTTGCTGCATGTGGGACCAGAAGCACCAAAGGGTCTGGTATCAAAATAGCTTTTCCCAGCATGACAAGTTTGCACTGCTTTGCATGGGCTGTTGCTTTCGTTGCTTTGGGATTCCTACACACATCATTTTCACCCACCAAAACGTTCCTGCAGAGCCTCACGTCAGGCATTATGGCAAAATATCAAATCCAGTGCCGTGTGGGCAGCACCTACACAAATAATTGCCTGGCCACAAACACTGCCTGTTTGCCTACCCTGCACAGCCCTACAGCTCTGTCATTGCCTGGACAATATTACACCCAAGGGCTAACTTCAGCTGGACTGGCAGCATAGCAGTGCCCCAAATGCAGTCCTGGCCTGGAATATCACTGTCTTCTGCAGCAAAACCCCTCCAGGGACTTACTACTTCTAATTATAACACCAGGCAGATGTGCAATGTTTTGGCAGAGCTTGGCATGGTGTTTTGCCTTGCTTTGGGTTGACTGAGGGAAGCACCCACCAGCAGCTGAGCAGCTCCTGAGGTGTATTCATCAGCAAGAGCAAAGCTCTTTAGCCAGTTGGCCCTTTCTGTGTGAGCACCAAAGTGCTGCAGAAAGAGCAACTTTCCACCAGTGAGGGGCTGAGCAAGTGCTCCTGCCTCTGCCACTGCTGGTTCAGCCACAGCAAGATGGGGGCTCTGCAGGAAAGCAACCCAGTGAAGACATCAAGTTGAGATTTGGATGATTCCTGATGCTATTCCTGCCTCTGGTACCCAGGCTCACCAGCTACATGAGCTTTTCCTTCCTTCTCCTTCCTCAGCTTTTACCTTACGTATTTATGGGAGAAGTGTCTCAAGGCAGAGATTGCCTTTAATATGAGACTGTGAGATAATGTGCCTGAGGGAGCCCAATTTCAAATGGAGCCCCCACATGTGCTGCTACCACCAATGGTTAGGAATTATTTCAGCTTGAAGCGATCTGGGAAAAGACCTGCATCCCTGGTGGAAAATCACAGCTCAGATCTCTCCTCTGTTTCAAAGCCACTGTGTGTCTGACAGTCCATGTTGAAGCTCACAGCTGTAAATGAGCAATCTGCAGCACCAGTGACCATCTTCCCACCACAGCACACAGCACAACTCATTCATCCTGCTGACACTATCCCTCTCTTGTGTCCAGGTACCTTAGCACCTATCTCAAAGAGCCAAACAGGTTCCCTATTCCACACTGCAGCTTACAGTTCAGGCAGAGCTCAATGGGCTGCATTTGCAAGGGGAAGACACATTTGCTTGTTGAAAGAACAAACATTTTATTGACCTCTTCAACAGCTTGGCTCAAATTATGATTTGGGAAGTGGGTTTGAGCCATTTTTAAATAGAAAATACTTGAGTTTCTCATGAGGTGGCAAGAGTTGTTTAACATGCAGAAAAACTATCAAGTCCCCACAGAAAAGATGGCTAAGCGAGGCTCTTTTTTTTTTTTTTTTTTTTAAATGCACTTGAAAACAAGACTTCATAACAAGCATTGCTGTGAACCTTAAACTCTCACAAGAGGGAGTAGAAATGTAAGTGCTATCTTAGAAGAGCCTCTTTGACATACTTAAGAAAAAAAAGTCATAACAGGCCCTTCTGAGGAATCTCTGAAAAATCTAGCTGGAGAGATGTATTTCACATACAGGCAGAACATTCAACTTCTCTCCCTTCTTGAGCTCTGGAAATGCTTTCTTTTAACTCGAGATCCTTCTACTTTTTCAGCATTTACCTGATGAGCTCCTGCTCACAGGCCACCCTGAGATCTAGCAAAAATTCTGACAGCAAAAAAATTATTTCTGAGCAAGCACATCCAGAGATTTATCACACTTAAGGATATAAATTTCATAGCTCTAGTGGATTCGTCCTAATAATCACAAGCATCCTAGTAATGACTGCTCTTCCCTCTTCTCCCCCTGCTTGTCTTGCCTCATTTATGAAGCAGTGGAGTTAATGGAGCCTGTATTTCTGCAGATTTGTATATTCTGCTCACAGAAAATCCTCACAATTCTACCTTCTGTTTCTGGTGACATATGCATGGGCAAGATACTGTACCAGCATCAGCTGGACTGAGCTACAAGTGTGGTCTTCTTGATGGACCCCTCTCTGGGCCCACCTCCTTGATTTAATGAGCCTCTTCATAAATGTGCTGAGAATATATAATTAACTTTGAAGCTTTTCAAAGTTAAAGGAGTCATGTGGGATCAAAATGTAATGGTGGTGACAGCAGGCAGACAAGTCCCACTTTCCTGACACAAGGGGCTGGAAAAGGTGTCCAACCCATGAGCAGGGGAAAACTGCTCCACTCTTCCATAACACCCACCACCCTCCATCTCCTTCCACTACCTCTCCCCACGCAGTGGGTTAAAACTCCACTTCAGCAGCCCTTTTCTGTGAGGCAAGGAAAACTCCAGGAAAGGCTGAGAATCCTGTCCCCACTCCTCACAGCTCGTTCAAGGGGACAGCTGCCCATGAGCAGGGTGGCAGCAAAGATCTTTTCTGGGGCACTATTCCCAGGCAGCACACCCTTCCCTCTCATGCTCTCCACCAGCCTCTCAGCCCATTTTTGAGTCTCCTGACTTAATTGGGCATGCTCCAGATGGCAGACACCTGCATGTACCCCAACTAATTATCCTGCATGAATAAATGCTTCATTCAGAGAAAAATAAAGGATGAAAAATTTAACTAGTCACTCTCCTCGGCTGTGTCACCAGAATGTTTTACAAACACAGCATCCCGGGCAATGCCCACAAACTTGGGGAGAGACACCCAGTAAAGTCACCCATGTATGACCTGGACATTAGACAGCTGCTGGCAAAAGGCCCCAAGCAGCTCCTGGGGATGCTCCAAGCTTTCTCAGTGGAAAGCTGTTCTCAGCTGCACCTGGAGGACCTTCCTCTATGGGAAGAAATCTCCCTGTTATCCAGAGTGAGGAGGGACTGTGGACAACTAGCACCAGAGCCAGCCCTCCAGATGACCTCCACTCTCCCTAGGTTGTCTGACTGATACCCCTGCACCTTGATACATGAGTAGCCTCCCAAGGTTGCTAGGAGCTTGCCTTGCTCTTGAGAAAGCAAACCCAGCTGCTCCTGTAAGAGCTCATGCCAGCATTTGAAAAGTATTTCAGGAGAATCCACCCTGAAAGTCTGGGTGGCCCCAGCATCAGCCTGCTTTGTGTCTGTCTGGGGAAAGCTTGGCCTCTTTCCCTGACTCCTCCAGCCACTGAGCTTCCAAACCCAGGAAAGACAGCAATATTAACATAACAAATCCTCTGAAGAGCTACAGAGAATGAGATTTCTGGAGGAGGAAGATGGGTACAGTGCTAATGGGACACAACGGATCAAGTTTTGCAATACAAAAATTCTCACTTTGGTTCTCCAACTTGCTCTTATTCTTTGAACACGAAATAAAACTTTGCTTTCTGAGGAGGGAACCAGAAATGTGCAATTTCAGACATTTTCCCACTCCTGCCCAGGGAGGGCAAGTCGGGCCCATCCAAAGTTCTTGATGCATTTGGGAGAGCAAGTGAAAGCCTTACCTGGGCATGGGGTTTGAAGGGTGAACTCACTGTCTGTCTGATACAGATCAGGGCTGAGTGCTGGGAGGGGTCACTCTGAAGCAAATGGTTACTGAAACAGGCAAACGTCTGCAAAAAGTTTCAGTGAATAAGCATTTTACAGCAATATAGGTTATAAAGGAGAGATTAACCCAGGCTGCCAGAGCTCACTACTGGTCACGGGCTCTGCTTCCACTTCTCAACCCATTGCAGTCCTCAAAGGGTTCCCAGGAGCCTCCCACAATATCAGAGCTCAAAACAAAGCCTCAAAACAAGCTGCTGCACCTGCAGGCTGCCTCTCTGAGGTCCAGGGACCCCAGGATCCTCAGACCTGCAAAGTGGTGGGCAGAAACCAGGGCTTCAGCCCCGTTAAGTAGGATTTCAGTCATCCCAGGGGTGCCCAAATATCTGAGAAGCACTTGAGTGCACATTGGTTGTTTCTGCAGAAATCTGCTTGGATGTGCAAATCTTTCTCCCCACAAAGAGCAAAGAAAATTAGAAGCAGACACCACAGCTACAGGGAAGGATGGGAACAAAAATCTCAGAGATAAACTCTCACCCTTGTTGGACAAAAGCCCTGAGATAGTCACCTGCCTGGTCACCTGCCTGTGCAGGGCATGTGCTGCACATGGCACATGCTGGAAACCTGGTTTTGCCAAAGAACCAGGACAGGGACTCTGGCATAAGCTCAGGCATTTCTCCTTCCCAAGGGCACCTGTTTGTGAAGCAGTATTTGACTGATAATGTGAGGGAAATAAAATAGGAGCAAAAGTGAGGAAAAAACCCACAGTAGTTGCAAATGTAGAGACAAACCATAATTATGCATGCACTTTAATTGTTTCCTATGCTTAAAATGGTAAATGGCTTTACTCAAAATGATAACTTCCTTTGAGAAACTGAAACGTTATTTATTGTGGGAGGTTTTATTTCTGTATTTCAAAGATGCTCTTTAAAGGTTCCAGTATTATAGAAGAGTCTTTGACTTTTCTAGCTGTGTCTTTGCTTTATACAGCTGAGAGAAAAATCTAAAGGCCTTAAATGGCTATAAATATAAAAGTTAAAAAAAAAAAAAAAAAAAAAAGCGCCTTGAAAATAAGCTGTGAAGGAACATTCTGTATTTGAACTCCACAGAGAAAATTAAAATTAAAATCAAGGGAAAGGGCTGAACTGAAACTGTAGTCCATCAAATTTTTATATGCATTTACATATATTTATTTCAATTGGAGGACTCAAGATCTTACTGCTTTCAATGGAACTTTTGTTTATATCAAGATGGAAGAACAGAGCTCTGATTCACCACAGCTCTGTCCTTTGTCTGCTATCTCCAGTTCCTAAACTTTTAGTCCAAACAGGGGTAGGACACCTGTCTCTTGAGAGCAACTGAGCTGGTGCAGGCTGGGAGCATCCTCTTTGTGCCTGTGCTGCCTGTACTGAAATCCCAGCTCTGCAGAAATCAGTGGTAAAACTCACCAGATCCAACAGAGCTGGCTTTCCACCTATGGGCAAAGGTGGTCATCTTGCTGCTTCCCCTGCGACCCCACGGGGTGTCTGTCATGGAAAACCAGTTGTGCTTATGCCCACAGGAACTTTGCCTTGGTGGGTTTCTCAGATAGGGACAAAGCTGTTTTTGCCACAGTCTGGGCTGCCATCACCTGCAACATCCCCAAAAACAGACTGGAGGAAGGCAGGACCAAAGGCTGCACAGATAACCACCCATGCCCTGGATACCATCCTCAAATGACTGCTTTTTCCTCTTCTCAGCCCTGAGGAATGATTCTTATCCATTGCCAGCCACACCAAAGTGTTTCCTAGGAGCATCTGTTGAATGACCCTTACTCTCCATGTCTCATGTCTGAAGCATGAAGTGCATCATCCCACAGCAGGGAAGCACTGCCTCACCAACAGCCAACAAAGAACAGCAGATCCTGAGTGTTGGGGTTTTTTTAAACACACACACACATGTATATAACACACTGGTCCTTCTGTCCACCAAGAGTCATAAAATATGGCCCATCACTAACATTTGAGCATGAGACTATATGTGGATCATGCTGCAGCCCCAGTGAAGTGTCCCTGTTTGCTGCTGAGAAAAATAATTTACAGGCAACAAAAGAATTGACAGTAATTCAAGGGGACAGATAAAGTTTCCTAGTAACTCAAATGCAGAGGAAGGCAATTCCTGACACCTTTACTATTGTGGTTTGTAGGAGCAATGAGGAGGATGACTGGAAAGAGTCTATTTTAACAACAATACTCACCAGACAGAGAGAGGAGAAAATTGCTGGAGCTTCAACCAGTGTCTCACAGCTTCTTCTGTACCACACATAGGGTTCCAGGGGACAGAGCCACAAGCATGGCACCACAAAATGTCCTTTCCTCTCCGTTTCTACTCCAGAATCTTTCAAGCCTTGAAGAAACCACAGTGCCACAGCTTAGCCCCCAGGAACAAATGCAGTTACCCACCTGCATGAGCCCCTGTGGACTTCTCTGGCCACCAGCACTGTGTGGATGCTAAGTGCTTAATTGCAGTATTTTTTTTCCTCTCCTGTAAAGACCATTCTGGTTCTACCCTGCTTAACTTTCAGAAAGAGTGAAAATCCTGCTTTTCATCCTCAAAAGCATCTCCTCCAGTCACAGAGACCATGGCAGCACCTTTGCTTTTCATTAAAACAAATTTTGGTATCAATTAAAGAGCACAGATACAGCTTTTATCTTCTGGTCCCATTGGTACAGCTCTCTTTTGAGAGGCAGGATCCCTCAGTGCAGTGATTAGAGCAGCCTCGCATCACTGGAGAGAATAACTCTCAAGAATAAAAGCTAAATGATGGAGGGAGACAGAGTGGGTGACTGTGTACATAAACATTAGAGTCCTTGTTTGCTAATGCAAACAGTTCTCAGGGTGAGAGGGGCAAAGCAGAAATACTCAGTTAATCATTTAGCTCACTGGTTTTACATATGGTGACACACACACAGGTGGTGTTTGCATGGCTGAGACTACTGGCAGCGTTGGCTCTTTTAGAGATACTTTCCCAGAACATTTTTCTTGCCAAGAGAATCTTTAGTGAAACTGTGCAAGTGTAACAGATCCATCATTCACATGCAGAGCTGTGTGATTTTTCTTCCTGCTAAAGAAGAGTTTGTTCTTCTTTTTAAGAAGTATTAATACAGCAGGACCCACTCCTGACACTCAGATACCGCTTCTCAGGTTTCTCACGTGGGTTCAGATCTCAGCTGCTGTTAAGCAGCATATTTATGCAAAGGGAAAAGCAAGCCTGTGGTGCTTTTTCAGTGTTGATTTTTGTGCCTTTGTGACTGGTCTGTTGTGTGATAGTGAAATGTAAAGACAGGAAGCTTCTATTCAATGGTTAAAAATGAACAATCACAGAAAGATAGGATCTCTGAGCACTCACATTTTACGTAGTATCCATGGTCATGAAGGTGCTTATCAGGAATGCCAAAAGAGACTGCTCAGCTCCTGAAAGTATGAAGGTTCCTTGCTTGAGGCTAGACCCTAGTGCAAATCAAACACAGTTGTGTCAGGTAAAACTAGAAGAAAGGCAGCAGGTTACAATCCTGTCCTTTAAACCATAGAAATGTTTTTTCTATTAATATATTCCCCGAGAAAAGTAAATCCCAAAGCCAAGGACTCTCTCAGAGCACTTGCTGCTGCTAACTGTACAGAGCTCTGCTAAAGGATGCAGATGGAAACCTTAAATTAACCAGAAGCTCTGCAGAAAAAAGTGAAACTTGAATCTGACTTTTCTTAACCCAGCTGAGATGTTAATTGAATAAAAAAAATGCAATTACCAAAAAGCAGAGCAGGATCCCTAAAATTACCCCAGGTTTGCTAACTTAGGTCTCACTTTAGGACATTCTAATAAACATGATGCCTTTCCCAAACAGACCCTGGAGTGGAATGCTTTAAATAAGCTTGGTCCCCCTGTAAGCTTCAGGATGATGCATTTCAGGTGTGTATTTAATTCCTGATCACCTGTGCTAATCCACCTGCCACCTCCATAATTGACCTTATGGCTCTGAACAACAGGCCCTGATGTTGCTTCAGGAGAACAAACTTCTGGTCTCTCAAAATCATCAGGCAAGGACACACAAACATCCCACTTGAGATGGGTTTACTGTGCTAACCTGAGACACCTTTACTTGCCCTCCCATACATGAGTCTGTCACGGTTTAGCACTGGCCCGGCCGAATAACAGATTTAAACCGAATAACAGATTTATATATTAATCTCTCTCTCCTCACTGATAAAGAGAGAGAATAAGGAAGAGAGACTTATGGGTTGGAAACTAAACTATACAACTTTAATGAAACAGTAATGATAAATAGGAAAAAAAAATTACTAAATATACACAAATATACAAGAAAATTGATACCACATTCCTCCCTCCTTCCCCCCAATAACTCTCACATCACCACCGAGGCTGCAGGGCAGCCCTGGGAAAGTCCAGGCTGGAATCCTGGAGTCAGCAGCAGTCGGGAACAGGAGGCAGGAACACACAGATTCAGACTGGCATGGATCAGGATCACAGGCAGAGGGACGGACGGAATCCTCTCAGGATGCCGAAGGGAGCAGGGAGGAAGAGGGAAGGAAGTGAAGAGGAGGAAGTGAGGAGTTTGACCCTTGTGATCCCTCAAATTTATACTGAGTATGATGTGTATGGGATGGAATACTCTGTTTGGTCAATTCTGGCATCTATCTTGTCTGGTCCTCCCCAGAGGAGGGGTTCAGGTGGGACCTCCTTACTCCTTCTGGAAGGTAAAATGTTCCTGAGAGCTGAGCAGTGTCCTTGGCTCTGCACACCAGTCTCTGGCAGTAACTATAAACATGGAGTGTTATCAGTCCTAGAAGCAGACACTGTCTGAGAAACTCGCTGTTAATTTCAGCAAGTGCAACTACTTACAAGAGACTTAGCTGAAAGCAAAAGTACAAACCAGAAAATCACCTTTATCCTGGCCCAAACCAGGACAGAGTCCTACCCTTTCTCCATCTCATCCACAATTGGAGGTGGAAACATTTGCCCTCTTTTTCTGTAAAGGACAATTGAACCATGACAGAAATCTCAACTCCAGAAGCTGCAGCCACCAACAGCAAAGCACAAACACTGGAGCATGTAAGTTGAGTCTGTGAGGCTGTTGTGAGAAATGCCATTTTTTCCTGGCCCAACTGCAATTAACTGGAGCATTTCTGCCATTCCTGGGGCCAGCAGGACTGTCTTACCCTGCCTGCTGAGTACTGCAGCAGGTGAGTTTCAAAGGGATGAGTTCCAATTCAATTAAGGAAAGAAAATTTTCTTTTTAAAAAAAAAAGTTCAGCCAACAAACTGTTCTTAGGTTTCTCTCAAAATGACTGCATACATCATATAAAAAAAAACCCCAAAAATTTAAGCAAAGAAACTTGACTGCCTTGCACTCCTAGGAGAAGCTGGAAACCCATTTGACACTATATTTTAAAAATATCATTTTTACTAGCATAAGATACCTTAGTTGGAGGGCTTCATGATGGATGGACTTTTTTCCTCTCTGAAAAGGAAAAGCTTCTGTTTCCTCTCTTAGGCCACAAATGTAAATATAGAAATAGATTATTCTGAATTGGTCTGTTTGCAGTGATTTATTTAATGGCTAACCACAGTGTCTTGGGCTACTGATACATAATTTAATATGTCACACAAATACAGCACTTTGTTTTCAATTCATTCTCTGCACATATTCAATAAATTGAGCATGTGATAATAATACAGAAAGTGAGACCTTGGTTATTAGTTCTGACAGGGTTCACTTTCATTCTAAATGTGTCTTTCAGTCATTTTAGCTGGTGTTTGAACATAATGCTCATGACAGGGATGGCTTAAACTGAGCCAGCAGAGCTTTAGAATAAATACTGGAAGCTTCTTGCTGAAAGTTGATGCAAGGTCTAAATTCCAATCCAGCCAACATCCCTGCTTCCCTCACCAGGACCTGCTTGTCCAGGTCCTGGCATGGCCCTGGCAGGCTAAGGATTCCCAGGACCTCCTCTCTAGCTGGGGTGAGGATCACCAGACACCACTGCAAGAAAAAACTCACAGCCCTGAAATTCAGCTTTTGGCATCTCCTACTTCTTCTAAAGATGAGCTGGATTTGGGGCCTATTTGCCCTTTACACAGAGCAATCCTTAGGGATGAGGTAATGGTCCAGGGCTGATGGCTTTCTGTTGAAGTCCATCAGGACCATGGATGCAGCATGCTGGTCTACACACTTTTGGGACTCCTATTAAAGCTCTTTGTGTGTGAAAGCATTGCAGCCCACATTTCACACTTAAGCTCATTGTATCCATTTCGTACTGCAATTAAAAGCTACTTTAGAATGCAGCATTTTAAGAAAGATGCACCTTTAACGTTTAAGGAGACAGTATCTTGCTGCAGGATGTCAGATCTTCAATGAAACCTAGTCTGTTTTGTTTAATAATTGATGACATTTTTGCATAGGAAAGTAAAATAAAAAGAGACTCTTTCTATTGATCTGAGAAGCTGAAGTAAATGAAACAGATTAGCAGTTTTGCCTACATTTGTTAACTATCGATATGAAGGCAATACTGAGTGGATGCTGTTTCACAATAGATATAAACTTAAAGCTGGAAATAGAAAAAGTCTTAAATGACATCATGTTCAATTATTTTGAAATCTTAATTTGATGCTTAACAGATGGAGAACCTGTGTATACTGACAATTCAAGGTTTTGCATGAAGCAGTGCAGGCACTTAAATGACTCAAAGGGATTTTAAAGACTTGGGAGTAGATCTTGTGCTGGGGAAAAATCATTTAGAAAGTACAGTTAATTATCCTGACCTCATGTACAACTATTTAAAACAGATAATAATCAAGATGCAAAAATTAATGGAGCCAAAAATGCAATGTGATTCTAGGAAAGAATAAAATTGTTTGTATATCTACTTGTCTTGATCAGGGAAAGTGGTAGGTCTAATCTACGTGGACTTCTTTGTGGACATTTGAGCTAAGACCACGTGGGAATCATTGAATTATTACAGAATCATAGAATGGTTTCAGTTGGAGGGCCTTAAATATCATCTAGATCCAAATTCCCTGCTGCAGTGGATCTGGGGAAACCATCTGGATTGCTTTGTTGTTTTTAATTAAATATACTTGTTCCATTTCACACCATCAGGAGATCAGTCCTCTTCCAGTTCCAACAGCTTTCACCGAGTTTGCAGGTTGAGAGTCTGAGTTTTGATGAAGACAGAGGGTCTTCTCCAAGCAAAAGCTGTTGTGGTTTTCCTGCAGCTGACAGCAGACCTGAGCAGGACCTCGAGGCTGGCACCCCAGGGGTACAATGTCACCCTCCACAACACTGGGGAGCTGGTGGGAGATTTGTCTAGATAAGGAGCATCAGTTTGCTGCATTTCATCTGCAGAAGAGGTTTCAGAGCCAAAGTGAGGAGATAATAATTAACCAGCAAGGACGCACTGGGAGGGCATTTCCAAGCAATGAATACTTAATTAGAAGAGCTCAGAGATAGAGGCAGTCTATAAAATAAGACTGATGAGTCATTGACTGTCAGTCAGTGCCTCCCCAATGCATTCATATTTCTACTGGAAGCTGACAAAATTAAAAATATTACTGGGTCAAATTTGGCCCCAGAAGTTTTGAGAGGTAAGAAGAGTGGAATTATTATCACGAGATCATTTTCTCTTCCCAGTCACATTTAGCTAGTGGAAAGTACTGCTGTTCTCCAATGTTTCTGATCCTGTCTCTTCTTCCCAAGCTCCACCTCCCCTTTCAGACCAAATGCCTTGTCTTTGAGAATGGCTGATTTAGTACTGTCCCAGGGAGGGCAAGTCAGTACCATCAAGATGAAGAACAATGACCACAAATCAAACTAGCCTAAAGCACCAGCCCTTGTGAGGCTTTTGTTTTTTGTATTTCTATGACTGTTTCTATGTCATGCTCATAGCTACTGTGACATATCAAAGGTAGAAAGTAAAAGAAAAAGCAGGTTTTAATGTATAAAATGATTTTGTTATAAGAAAAGCAGTTAAAGGTGACCTGACTCAAATGAGGAGTGAATACATTCAGAAATCTTACATTTACCTTTGACTACAGAGCTTGGCATGGACCAGAGCTGGGGAAAAAAAGCAATAGTTACCTTTCCCATGAGAGATCAGTGGAGAGGGCAGATATCCAGACCAGGAACTGGTGGAGTTAGACCTCCAAAGATTGTCACGTTTTGACACAGAATATTTTCTTTCACATTACATGGTTTTAGCCTGTGGTTGCACACCTAAGAAATTATTCTGGGCAGACACCTGGGTGTGCATGGGTTACTCCTTGAAAGACCAATACCATGAGAGCTGCTGGGCTGTGCTCAGGTTTCATGGAGTTGGTAAGTCAGTATCTAGTGATTTCCCACACGATTACAGCAAAGGATGTCAAACTAGATTTTCTGTCTGCCTATATGAGGGCAAGTATAAGGTAGGTGTGTTTCATGGTCTTCACCTCTCTGGAAATCTAGCTACAGCTGCTGAGTTAATCCAGTGCCACCAAAATTCCCCAACACTGTGTACTGGCTTCAGTACAGACAGGATCAGATTCTGCATCATCTTACTATCTATAATGACTTTGCAAGACAAAGTTTTAAAAAAGTAATAAAACCAAACAAAAAAACCTCCTATTTACTCTGGAGGCATGGGAACAAGTCTGTGATGTGAAAAGCCAGCATAATGCTTTCTGTCTAGGAAGAGCTAAGCAGAACTGCTTTTCAGTTAGAAGGCAGTAGAAAAGCAGGACTTCATTGTTTTGACATTCTCATAAAAGCTGAATGTACAATTTAATAAATACTTACGAGTTTTTCACAGTCTTATACAAGCAATGGGGAAAAATTGTGTTCTGATCATAATATCTGATGGCTCAACAACAAAGACCATTGAAAAAAAAAAAAGAAAAAAAAGAGATATTTAAAAATTCACTGGGTGATTGTGAGTACCTTGCCTTTAGGTAGGAAATGCTTCTACTGAAGTGACATTAGCAAAATTAATTAGGTAATTATATAGGTTTGCAAGGTACATTCAGTGGTGTAGTAATGCGCACAAAGCAGACTCTTGAAATACCTAACAAAACCTTGTGAAGAAAAACAATTTGCTGGATGTATCTCTGCAAATTAAATAGCCTTATAAGGAGAAGCATTTCTAAATGGGGAGAGGGTGAAAAATTAGGGTTAGGGTTTCTAAAACTTGAATCAGTCCTCTTGCAATCAGTGAATGATGAAAAGTCCTCCCCAGCCACATCCCCAGGCATGTGCAGAAGTTCTGTTTATGTTGCTAAGAAGGAAGTCTTGCCCAAGTCCTGCCCTTGGAGCAGTCTGAGCCCTTCAGAGAACAAAGTTTCCAGTGACACCAGAGTTTGGCCTCTGGAGGGAGATGGCTGGCTCTCCATACAACTTCTGGCTCCTTGTGGAGCACAGGAGGCTATGGCACACTTGGACTGTTGCAGACTGTGGGAAGTCACGAAGGACTCTGAGCTTACAGACAACCCAGCACTAGTGAACCAGAAAACTTAGGGTTTTCATCTTATTCATTCTATATTCTGTCCCAATAAGACTGGTGCCTCTCTAGCTGCACGTCTGTTGGTGGCTGAGAGGTTACAGCAGGGATCCAGCTGTGCACTTAAGCCCATGATTAGATTTCTCTCTAGCACATCTGACACTCGAGTGTGCTGCTGAACCCTACACCCTGGTTTGCATTTGTCTACAAAAGTCTCTGCCAGGTGAATGAATCCCTTTTTGCTAGAAATATTGGAGTCAGAAGCAATAGCTTGGAGTTGACTGCTACTCCTGTGGGCTCTCAGAAAGAAGGCCCAGGAGGAGTTACCTCGGAAGACCTGAGAGCATAGCAAAAAGTAAATGCTACATACAAGAGCAAAAGGGATAGAACCATAGAATTGTTTTGGTTGGAAGAGACCTTTGAGATCAAATCCAAAAGTTAACTCAGCACTCAGCCAAGTCTACCACTAGACCATGTCCCTGTGCACTATATCTACACATTTTTAAATGTCACCCCCAGGGATGGTGACTCCATCACTTCCCTGGCCAGCCAGCCCCAGTGCCTAACAACCCTTTCAGTGAAGAATTCTTTTCCTAATATCCAATCTAAACCTCCCCTGGAACAATCTAGGGCCATTTCCTCTTGGATGGGGTACCTTCTTCAAGGAGCATGACAAAGGGGCATGTTGGGGCCCCAGTGGCACCACTGCATGATGTCCAGTGGCCTTACAAGGCACAAATACACTTACCTTTCCTTCTTTTCTAAGACATATCCCACTTTCAGAATTCATTTGCTGGGAAAGGTAATGTAATTTTTATGGAGGTAGTCTGAGACCTCCTTCAGTGTTTCTGAAAATTGTATGTGCACTGAATTGTTGCTGAGTGTGTGAATGTGGGAAACTGAACAAAGCTCCCCTGAGATGCAGGTTAGCACCTCACAGGGGCACAAGCACAGGGATTCCACTCCACACTCAGAAAAGCACTGCCCACCCCAAAGGTGAACCTGTGCAGTTTGAAGGTGTCTGGCTTAGCTAGAAAAACCAAAATAAGCAATTCTTTAGCACCCAAAACTGTTTACAGAGCACCCGTCAGTCCCTAGCATTTCACAGCAGCTGAGAGCTTGTCTCCTGGAGTGAGCAACTCCAGTGCTACCAATGCCTGAGTTATTCTCAGGGAAAAAATAATTATATTAAAACATTGATTAAAAGCAGATTTGTGTTCCTAAAAGGAATTCGCCCTAATGATCAGGGGGGAAAATTAAAAAAAAAAACAAAACCAACAAACAAATAAAACCCAAATAAACGAACAAAAAGCCAGCTGCCATAGACAGAAAAACTCTGACAATGCTGTTGCAGAAGAAAGCAAGAACACATGATTATTTTAGTTACTGGCTTTCCTTCTTTGATAAGTGTGGGAAGCAGCAGTAAAACCTCTGCTGTATTCAGGGCTGTGCTGCACAACATGGAAATGCCTCCAGCAGCAGCATCCCATGATTTGTGCTGAGTGGGCACCCACGTACTGCAGCAAGATAAACACTGAGTGGAAGAAAGGGAAAGCTGATGAGTGTTTTTATCTTTCTGCCTCACCCCATACATGCTTCTCCCTTTTGAATGTGCTGTTCCTGGTCAGGGCTGGCTCAGAGAGCCCATATTGCATGAAGTTCATTTTCTTAGCTGACTTCATGGGCAAAACACCTCATGGCTTTGCAGTCCCTACCTCAGGTTCAGATGTGTGTCTTCTCTTCAGCCTACTTGCCAGACGTGGCTGTGGGCTAGATGTGCTCTCTGCACTGCCAGCACAGAACCTTTTTGTAGCCATAGCAGGGAGAAAGGCATCCCTCTGCACCCTGTGCTTCTTTCATGCAGCTCTCTGGGGGAGCCTTTGCAGCTTTTTGGCTGTGCCCATGCTCCCAGGGCTGCTCAGAGAATGGCTCCAACACGCCTGTGAACCCTGAAAACAAGGATCTCTATGGAAAGTCCTACAAGACAAGCTACTGGGACCCTTGTTGGTCATAGCAGGTGGAAAAGAGTTACAAGAAGAACACACTTTCTGGAGAGCTGCCCTGTGTTCAGGGGACACAGAGAGCTGTGGGTCCTCCAAGGTACACACTGACATGAGGAAGGGCTGACACCTGTGGAGTGACTCCAGGTATCAGGAAAGTGTCAGGCACACAGCTCCCTTGAAACCCTCCTGCCAGGAGGCCTCTCTCCAGATGGTGTTCCCTGGCTTTCCAAAAAAGCAGCAAAGCTCCTTGAACAAGTCAGTACATCATCAGAAATACATTGCTTCAGTGCCAAAAATTCACCACGTGCAAGGTGCAGCAGTGCACACTTCTTCCATCCACGTGGTTCACCTGTGGCAGAGCCTAAGGATGTTTCACACCAGTGGTGACAACCCTTAGGAGTGTGTGTAAGTGCTCCAAGTAATAGTTACTCACTGTTCCTTTAGGGATGAAATCCCATCCACACCCACAGCCACGGGTGTTTATATTACAAGCAGCAGTGCACACAAGATGTCTCAGGGGACCAGAGATGCTGGGCAGCCTGGAGCAAGCACCTTTTCCCAGTTGCTCTGTCTCAGGCCAGAGCAGATAATTTTCAGTTTGCCTGGTAATTCCTTACATCTCTTGGGAAGTTTTCTACACTTTGACAAAGAGCTTCACATTACAGCAGAAATAAAATAAAAAAAAAAAACAAAAAAGCCGACCAAAACCAACAACAACAAAAACAACAAAAAAACCCCACGGTTTTACATCTGTCACAGGGAGAAGGTCATTTTGTTCTTCTCCACTTTGGCACACTCTGGCATTCTGGCTCCAGAAGATGAAAGAGGAAAAAGCAGGACAGCAGGTGGGATTCAGTGCTGCATAGCAGATACAGGTAATGGAGGGAAAACGACAAGACAAAGGCTGAGATTATAATAGTACTTGGAGTGCCCAAAGGAAGGTGGTAACAAGAAGTGATAGTGGGGTGGAAGAGGATAAAGAGACAATAACCAGGACACAAAATACTGTGGGATTAGGCAAGGCTTTTAGTTACAGGAGTAGTAAGAATAGGTGACACATCAAAGCTGTGCTGGAGGAAATCAAGCTCCTGGAGTCAGAGGCAGAAATTCCCACAGGACTGGCTGGCAGTTCTCATGGATTGGTGGTACCACACTGCTAGATGCTCCACAAACTCATCCAAAGGCAAGGTCTGCTGCAAAGACCATCTGCTGCCCCAAGGAGAATAGAAAGTCTTTTTTGGTTACTCTTTGATACCACACACTCTACAGCTTGGCATCTCTCCCTGCACTGGAGTGGACAAGAGGTGCTCACCCTCCAACCTAGGCAGAAAAGACCTTAGAGAAGAACCAACATTTGCCTCCATGGCAAAGAGAAATGGGCATTGCACTAGTGGATACCAGTGCTGTGATCCACACGGAGACAAAAACCTCTCAGTGGTAGGGTTGCTGGAGGCATCTGAGAGAAGAGAAGAGGAGACTGGTTTTGGTGTGGGGCCCTGGGCACTGGGTTGCTTTGGAGAGGGAGCAGTGGCTTCCAGCACTGAGGTGCCAAACACTCATTGCTGCTCTTTCCAGATGCTGGAGGGGGAAAAAAAGCCTTTGAATGAAGAGTTAATTATAGGGATTGTATTCCATTTCCTACAATTAAGGGAACCCATCTGTAGAGATTTTAATTAATGGAGATCTTATGGGGAGTTTCAGTTTGGCTGGAGGGTTTTACTGGGTGTACACTGTCTCCTCAGTATTTTCTGAAGTTGTACAGTCATTAGCATTTGCCATTAAAGACAGTGCTAGATGGCAACAAATAAGAAATGGACAATACAATTATTTTCATATATAGCAGATGTATGTATTTGCCTGTTCCCTTGATTCCCACCATCTTTCTCAAGTTAATACAGCCATTAGCTACAAAAGCCTTTTTTTTTTTTTTTAAAAAAAAGGGCAATCATTCTTTTTAAAAAAAAAAAAAATAGATGTTTGGATGGCAAAATTAATGTGCACGCAGTCATTTTTTTTAGATGGCATGAAGATATTTCATCCTGTATAATGCATCAAATATAAACGGGCATAGGGTGGTTAAGAAAAAAAAGGGGGATTATCTGGATCAGACTGAAGCATTTTCATTCTGTTTTTTCCCTATGTGTTATAATTTAAACTTATCAGCATTTTTGTTGATCTGTTTTTTTCCCAGCTATATTTAGACATAGGTCCTCTTCTGAGAGGACCTGAGGATTTTTTTCCTCAGTTCAATCTACTGGCTTTCTCCTAAAATCACCTGAAAACTAGCAGTCCCAAGAGAAACAGAAGGTAGCTTAAATCACTTATGTTTAGTATGTACTTAACACACCACAATGAGCTGGTGTTTGTGCAGTCATGAGGACTTCTGCCTTGATTGTAAAGAAGTGGATTTGATGGGTGAGCAGTTTGGTAGATGAGGAACTGGCTGTAAGACCACTGAGGTTTTGCTTGGTCTGAACTAATTATTCCTCATGCCTTAGTTTCCTACCGAAGGTTGGGGGTTTAAGGTTGCCAGCCAGGCAGGGCTTGTAAAGCCCTGGTGTGAAGGGGGAAACTAAGCTGTCCTGGGCCACACTGCCTTCAAAACAAAGCCTTAATGTAAAGCCCAAAGCAGCTGGCCAGCTCATCAAGTCAGCCAGGCACAAGGAACTTACCCACCACAAGGATCCATCAGGCTCTGCCTTCACCTTCATCCTACCTGACCCTAAGACAGCAACAAAGGTCCAGGACTGAAGCCACTGGCAAACAATGGGACCATCAGCTCTCTGGTTTCTCAGCTCTGCCTGTTGAATGCCATGGCACATCTTTGCCTACATTGCATCCCAGTCCAGTTGCCTCTCCTGTGCTGAAGCTTCAGTGGCAGGGATGGGGTTGCTCTTGCAGGGAGGGTCACAGAGCCATCAGAGGACACTGTATGGTGCTGAGGGCAACTGCAGAGTGTGAGATGGCCTCATAAATGCAGCTGGAGTAGTGTCTTTACTTATATGCAGGTGCTTTGAATTTCCTGCTGCCTGGATTTCACTTCAGTTCCTTCTATTCTTTTTTTTCTCATTTTCACAGACCATTTTTCATTCACTGTCTTTAACGAGACATTCAGTTCCACAGCAATATCCAACTCATCAGTCTTTTCCCTTCAAGAGCACTGCTGCTTTTATTGATCCTCTGTTCCTTTTATTACATACAAGGCTACACACACACACACGTGTGTCTCTGTGTGTGTGTACAGCAGATGCCTTTTCTTGTGGTTTTGTTCATTGCTGTATTTTTGTAACATTCTTCTAATTACATGGCTGTTGATTGCCTTATTGATTTAGTGGGCCCTGAATGATCTCTCCTCTTCTGTTGTGGTTGCTTGAATTTTTCTGGTTGCTCCTAACACCTTCTCTCCTCATAGATGTCTCAAGGGAATAATATCAACCAGCTTTCCTGTCACTCCCTCTCTTCCTGCTCATTAGCTATCGGGTGGGATCTACCCACCCATGCATAGTTTTCTGGTGAAATGTGCTCTGCAGCAATGAACTATATCCATCCTGACCTTCAACTGAGTCAAAGTCGAAATCCAACTAACCTCAGATTACTATTTAAGGGGCTTGGTAACATTTGCCCTCCTGACAAGGTCTGCCTAGCTGCACAGAACCTCAGCAGGCAGCTCTGCTTCCTCTTCTTTGTGCTCATTCAGCTGCCAGTGCAATCATTCCCAAATTTTCACATCCAAAAAGCTTTACCTATTGTTTGTTCTCCATCTCAATGCCTGGAACAAGCCATGGTCGCCTTTACTACTCAGTCAAGTGTTACTGAAAATGTGGTAGATAGACAATGTGGTACTCAAACCAGCAGGCCTTTGGGGGTTGGAGGCATTGAGTAATGCAACTGCTCCTCTGGGAGCGGTGCAGAAAAACAAAACAGCTGTCTGGATTGAAATCATGAGCAATTAACAGGAGTTTCAATTACCCAGAGCAGAACTTTATAAATATTTGCAAATTACACCCTACCTATTTTCACATGGAGAGCGGTAACCCGTGAGAGAGCTCTGCCTTGGTCAGAGAGACATCGTTGGAGGGAATCCTGGAGGTCAAGTGTTCAGAAGATATTTCCAAATCATCTTAATGAGAAACAGCCCAGCCTACTCTGCTGGGTGCAGATGGGTGCAAGAACTACAGATAGAAATTAAGAGAGGGAGATTGGAGGGAAGCTCTGCCAGTGGGTTCCCATCACGAGGTGAGGGGAGGCAGGGATTCCATCGGGAAGACATCCCACCCCTGCCTGTCTCCAGCATCCACTGGAGACGCCACACTCGTCAGACTGCAGCTATCATCAGAGGACCCATTCAATGCTACTTGTCCTGGGAGAAGGGATTCTTTTGGAAATGAGTGTCCTTATATACAAGAAAGATTTCTTTTGCTGGAGGGTGGGATCTGGGTTTCCATTTTAGGGTGCTGGACGCCAAAAGAAACTTTTGGATCATGTCGTTTCCACATTAACATGCATCATGTCATGATAGATGTAACGACTGACACCCACCCCAGATCATCTGATAAAAATAGCCAAGATGCATGGGGAATGGAATCCATCACCACCTCGGTGAAGCCACAGGAATCTCTTTCCATTGTAAACACTCTCCATACAATGATGCCAGCTCTTGCAGGAGCGATAGTGAAACATAAATCATGCTAACTAGTAACAGAACCCAAGAAACAATGCAAAATGCCTAGAAATTCAGGCTTGGCTCTACACACCGAGAACTGTGCCTAAACTTGAAGCATTCCCTAGGGCAGCTGGAGGCAAGACTCAAGGCTCTGCTCAGATCATGAGGAGGAGAACCTAAACCTGGGACAGTCTACACGCATATTTTATTGCTAGCTCATTTCTGGGGAGCCTATATGTGCCCAGTGTGTCTAACAGCCTAGGGCCAGGTAAAGAGAATACCAGTTTTAATTTGGGTGTGAGGTACAGACCATGGTACCTGTAGGGATGAGGCTATTGTATCAGTTTCAGATGAGAAAGAGTTTGCTCACATCTGAGTCTCTGACTACATTTTGCAGTCATTAATTATTAAGAAACCTGGATCTAAATCTGGATTTAGATCCCAAGGATGGGCATGCGAATTGGAAAGTCTTGGAATATGACACATCTCCCAGGGCTTCATTCTTGTAATGATTTTCCATAAACATTAACAAGACCAGAAACAGAAGAGCAAATTCACTCTACTTGCCCACCCATTCCAAGGGACGTGCGCTCACAGCCTGAGAATCAGCCCAGGATATTCTGTTGGTGGTATAAACTGTGAATTAAATGAGGGCAGTACTGTTATTGTTTAAAAATGGCATTATACTTTATCTGGATCCACAAATACATGTTTGATTAGAGCTGTAAGCACATGATAAAATGCCTTGTAGTGCAACTGCTACACAGTCATAAAGATAACATTTCAATAATTTTTCTTCTATCTACAGACTTTATTACTTTCTTTTGATGTTTTATGGTACAGAGTATAAAACTGTAATAAATCTTTCAGATATTACCTTCAAACACGCACTAGGGGAATTTTTCTTTTACCTGTTGTGAAGTTTTTTATACTTCTGCTCAACACTTTTGTCCTTAAACTGAAGGATTATGCATAACTATTTACAGGCTCTAAGACTTCTCCAGAGCCCATGAAGAGCTTTGTTATCGGCAGCTCTCTCTTAGCAAGTCAGAGGTCTGCTCAAGCCCATGCAGCTACAAGGAATGAAGCAATGGTCTTCAGTCCTCCTAATGGTGACCTGGACCACAGTGGGGCAGGTCAGACAATTCTGCCTGACTGCAAGATGTGCATTGCCCTACAAAAGGCTTTTGCTGTGCCATGCTTCAGCTCGATGCTCCCTTGCATTACCCATGAGTTAAGTTGAATGATGTCACTACCAAACTTTGCCAAAACACTCAGTAAGTTTCCAACACCACAGGCTCAGGAACCACCTAAGATCACAGCTGGTTTTGCCTCGATACATGTGCACCACAGAGAAAAAAAACTCTCAGGAGCTCCAGCTTCTCAGAAGTTTAGCAACAGAAGACATGACAGTAAGGATGTGTCCTCTCATCAGTAAGCACTATAAATTAGTTGCATCTGATGTTACAAATAAAATCAAGGCCCACCTGCATTAATTACACATATGCAAATACTTTACATGAGGTGAGAGGCCTTCTTCAATGCTAAACCATGCTCTGTTGAGCAGACATGGAGGATGCTGAAGCACTCAGAGGTGCAGCAGCTCTGCTGCCCTACAAGGGAGAGAAGCTGGGTGTGCTACCCCAAAACACTCTTGCATGGAAGGGCTGACAGGAAGATGAGGACTAAAACTATCAAATTCCCCAGACACTTGGAAACTAAAGCCATGTGCACTATAAACATTTGGAAAATTGTAACTTTGTGTAATGCCTAGAATAATTGTGAAGGATCATTTCTCTCACTTCTCACCCCCTGAAAAAAGGCTTATGTTACAAAAAGACTAATTATCCAGTTTTCCAAGACACAATGGATGCCAGATTCTTTACAGGGAGGATGGTGAGATGCAGGAACAGGTTGCCCAGAGAAGTTGTGAATCTCCCCTTCCTGGTAGTGTTTAAAGCCAGGTTGGATGAGACTTTGAGCAACCTGGTCTAGTGGGAGGTGTCCCTACCCATGGCTGGGGCGAGGGCTGGAACTAGCTGATCTTTGAGGTTCCTTCCAACCCAAACCATTCTATGATTCACTCTATAAATTTATGCATGCACCCTTATCTGTCAATGCACTTTTATTTCTTATCTGGTTTTGGTTGGGTTGGTTTTTTTTTTTTTTGCTTCTTTCCTTCATCTGCCTGTTTTACACCATCCCTTCAATTTTCCTTTTTCTCTGTCTAAGGCTGCTGTAAAATCCTTCCCTACTCCATTATCTTTTTTCCATACAGTTGCCAGACTGTCTTGAAATCCCCAGGTGTGGTGTGTGTAGCAGTTACCCTGAGGTCTAAATGCAACATTAATGATGTTTGCTGGGGCGAGTCATTCCTCAGAGCAGTGCTCTGTTTCTGTCTACTACCAAGTAAAGACAACTTTGCTTAAAAACATTTCTAGTTTGGATGAGGGAAAAGGCACTTGAGAAACATGTACAGCCCAGGTAATTAAAGACCTTGTGATGACCACACAGAAAAACAAACAGACCTGAAGTAAGTCCTCCCTCTCTGTAATTGCTGACTATAAATTGCTCCTTTATTAATTATTTATGTGCTTACCAGCTACTCTCAGTCAGAATAATCACAGTTAACAAGATTATCTTCTTGTGCTAGGTGTAATTAGCAGAGATAAGAAAATCAGAAAAAAGTATCATTTACCTGGCATTAGGTGCACAAGCTTCTACCAACCACAGGTCCTCAGACGTGATTCTGCACATTGGCTGCACTCTCATGTTTTGCATCTCTTTTCTAAGAGCTTCAGATTCTGAAATTTTCACTAAGACATACTGCAAGCAAGGAAAACCAATGGCATCCAAAAGAAAAACTCCTTTTTGGTATCTTTTCTAATTTCTTTTCTACATCTTCCATCTTCTGTTCTGCGGAAGATTTTTGTACACAATATCAATATCAAATCTATTTGCATTTTTTAATTTAACATTGAATTAATTTTGCATTTGCAGTGCACACAATTAGAAAACAGGAGCTTAGATCCCTGGAAACCAATGTGAAAATTCTCTCTCTCTGCTTTCCCTGTCCAAGATTTCCCTGTACTTTTTGGATGAATACAAATTTCCTCTCTACCCAGATTTTTTTTACCACCTTTGAAATTTGAATTTTTGGCAAAAAATAATATTGCAACACGCGATCAAGTTGAAAGCTGGGGTAATGGCTTAAATGTGGGGATTTGCTTGGTTGGTCCTTTAAGGACTTTCCTATTGGAAAAAAGGAGCACAAACAAGAGAGGAAGTTCTATTTCTCTCACACTTGTGATCTAATCTAATCTATAGCAAAGCAGAACAACATGGCTACCAGCAAGAGTTTGTGCACAAAGGCCCCAGGGATGGGCAGGGATTTACCTGAGTCTGCATAGCAGGTCCGTGATAGAGCAGAGACAAGAACTGACATCTCAGTTGTCACAAGGACAAGAACCTTGAGATGTCAGCTCCTGAGCTCTGGTCACAGGGGCTCCCAGGGGACAGAGACAGCCTGATAAACGTTTCGGGTATGTAAAAGCCTAGATATATTTTCAAATGCCAGTTTTTAAGTAATGTCCAAATGAAGTTGAACCAAGTCTACAAGAAAGCCACAAAGATGACCAGAGGGCTGGAGCACCTTTCCTGTAAAGACAGGCTGACAGAGTTGGAGTTGTTTAAGCCTGGAGAAGAGAAAGCTATGAGGTGACCTTACTGCAGCCTCCCAGTACTTGAAGGAGCTACAGGAAAGCTGGGGAGGGACTTTTTACAAGGACAGACTGTACCAGGAGGAATGGTTTCAAACTGGAAGAGATTTAGGTTAGACCTTTAGGAAGAAACTGTTTCCTGTGAGGGTGGTGAGACACTGGAACAGGTTGCCCAGGGAAG
Source organism: Phaethornis superciliosus (assembly GCA_023637945.1). Lineage (NCBI taxonomy): Eukaryota > Metazoa > Chordata > Aves > Apodiformes > Trochilidae > Phaethornis > Phaethornis superciliosus. The sequence goes on along the minus strand of JAJQWJ010000001.1, from coordinate 56,843,433 downwards.
TTGTGGCTGCCCCCTCCCTGGAAGTGTTCAAGACCAGGTTGGATGTGACTTTGAGCAACCTGGTCTAGTGGGAGGTGTCCCTGCCCATGGCAAGGGGGTTGGAACTGGATGATCTTTAAGGTCCCAAACCATTCTGGTTCTAAGTGTATTTAAAATGAAAATGTATGTATATACTGGCAGACACACAGGGCAGAGCTCCAGAAAAGCAACTTTTAGAGTAACAGAAGAGGTTTGGTTTCTGAATCAGAAAGACAGGATAGCTAGAATTGCAGTTATACAGCAATTCTATCATTTCCACATATTTCCCCTTCCCCAGCGGCTAGCAGAATATTTTGGATGACCAAGACACATTCTGTCCTTCTCAAAACCGAAGTTCTCACTGAAAGGCAGCCCAAACCTGCCGTAAGACAAAGCCCTAGCACGTTCTTTCCCCTCAGGCCATGCACACAGGGATGACTTTCCTCCCAGAGGAGCGGAGCCCCATTCCCGCCTTTCCCGGCCAACTCCTCCCCGTCCCCCGGGGCCTCCGCGCCAGCGCCGCTCCCGCAGCACCATCTACAGCCCGAGAGGAGCTGCCGACTTGGGAAGGGGAATCCTAGGATCGTTTTGGTCGGAAAAGACCTTGGCGATCATCAAGTCCAGCCGCATATCCCAGCACTGATAAATCCACCGCTAACCCATGTCCCTGAGCACCGCATCTAAATGGATTTTAAATCCCTTATGGGAATGGTTACTCCACCACTTCACTGGGCAGCCTTTTCAATGAAGAAATTTCTCTTAATATCCAATCTAAACCACCCCTGGCACACCTGGAGGCCATTTCCTCCTCTTCTGTCACTTGTTACTTGGGATAAGAGATCAACCTCCTCGTCACTACAGCCTCCTTTCAGGCAACTGTCCAGAACCATAAGGTCTCTCCCTGCAGCCTCCTTTTCTCCAGACTAAACTCATCTGCTCCTGGTTAAGACCTGTGTTCCAGACCCTTCACCACCTTTTTTGCTCATTTAGACATGGTCCATCATCAAAACGTTCTTCTTGTAGTGTGGATCTTGACAGGCTGGGTCAATGGGCATGGGCCGGTTTTTATCAGATTCCTCAAGGCCAAGTGCTGGGTCCTACACTTGGGCCACAGCAACCCCAGGAAATGCCATAGGTTTGGGGAAGAGTGGCTGGAAAACTGCCCAGCTGAAAAGGACATGGAGGTGTTGATCAACTGAATATGAGCCAGAAAATATGCCCAGGTGGCCCAAGAAAGCCAAAAGCATCCTGGCTTGCATCACCGTGTGGCCAGCAGGAGCAGGGAAGTGGTAGTTCCCCTGTACTCAGCACCGGTGAGGCTGCACCTCGAGTACTGTGGAAGGGGGAAATATCCTTCCTCCAGGGGCAGTTTGCTCCTCAGTGCAGTCAGAGAGGCCAAAAAGCAAGGCAAGTCCTCTGAGGCTATGGTCTCAGCCATTTGACACCTCACACGCCCCTGACATCCTGTACTCTGCTGCAAGAGATGAGCTGCTGCTGAGGCTGCACACAGGTCATGTAACTGCAGACCACTGCACAAGGGGGAACAACTATGCCCCTGCAGGGGCTGGTACTTGTATAACCTGTAACATATGTAAATTATGTAATCTTTACTGCCATCTCATACTCAAAAAACCAAAAAACAACCCCCCCCCAAAAGCAAAACCAACCAAAAAACAATCAACACCCCCCCCAAACCCAAAAAACCCAAACCAAGTCACTCTGACCTCAATAGGAAATATTATACTTTCAGTAAATAGGAAAATTTGCTTCAAGTATATGCGCAGCACAGAACATTTTGATTCACCACAAATTTTCAAAGTTAAATTTTATATTAATAAAGCTCACAGATCTTAATAAATTGGCAACAACAATAGTTTTACTTGAAATAAACATCAAAAACTTGGAAGGGTTTTGGTTTTGGGTTTTTTTTACCTTGGTGCATCACTTCCAGTAGCTTGAACTACCTGTAAACACAGGGCTGCAATTCTCCAGGCTTTAGCAGACAGTGGCAGCAAACTCTGCTGTGATGGAGGTCGGGCTTCAAACTGGTACCACTGGGAGCAGGAGAGATGCCTGGTTTCATTTGCAAGCTGCCTTTTCCTGTCCAGTAGACAGGAAGGTTCATTTAAATGTTATTTTTATTCAATAGAAACCCATCAACTATGTTGTGCTAAACCCAGTACAATTCTAACAATTCCTAACTGATGGGTACTTCCGGTATTCAAACTTAGACCAGGATCTCTTCTGCAAGGCCTTCACAGGTTCCTAAAAACTTAACAAACACTTGAAGTTTAGATTTCATCACAAGTATCAGCCACAGTTGTCCTTGCACATTTCAAGAATACATTCTCCAGAGGTTTAGTTCCCCAAAAAACAGTCTGCAACACCTGTTTATCCTACAAGTGTTAGGGAAGGGCCACCTAAACCCCTTGGGAACAAACTATCTTGAGGAATAATTTAAGCTCCATTTTCTGGAGGAAAATTCTAATAAAAAACCAACATCCTGGCCTTTACAATAGTGGGTTTAAAACACATGTCCAAGACCTCCTTACAGATCATTTCTACCACTGCAGTTTTGACACCAGAATGCAATCAAGCCAGCATGTAAGTGAAACAGCAGCTTCATCAGATTTTCCTGGGACTTGACTGCATTGAGAAGGGGAACCCCCTTGTAGCATTTAAGGAGGGGAGAATTAACATAGAAATTATCTCCTTAGGAAATGTCTCCTTCCATCTATTGAATTTCCAGACTGGATGAGGGAAAGATGATATTAAGCATATATTCTTACCTTAAGTTTCTCTTCATCAAGAATTTCATAGCCTATTCATTCAGGAAAGTTTGTTGGAATGCTAAATTTAGATGTATGATCTAATATATCCTTGTTTTAACAGAATAAAAAAATTCCTGAGACAGTATGTACATCTACATTACTTTTTTTTCCCCCCAACTACTTAAGCAGAATAATTGTTTATTCTACTGATTATATATGTTGCTAGGAAGCCTCTCCATTCTGCTTGGACTGATCTGTGGAAAATACTTGGCATATGCTTCTCCACCCTCACTGCTGAGATTTTTTTCTTCAAGATCAAAGATTCTCTGCCTCAAGACTGCAAACATTTTTTGCACTAAGCATTTTCATAGTAGTACTTGAGATTTTGCTGCTGTATCCAAATCAGTATTCCGAGATATTTACATTAACTATTATCACTTTAAATCCAGTAACAGGCATAACCATGGCAGTTTATTGTGCATCAAGGGCCCTGCTGTGTATTTTGTCAAACCATAAATCTGCTCTGAATTTTAACCAATACACAGAAGTGCCCCATGACTGCAAGTCATTCACATGATACCAAGAACAAGATCATTAGTTCCTCCCGCAATAATTAATTTGTGCACCCACTCAAGGAGGTAACTGACCTAGTTATATGTAAAATGTAATAGGTCAGACTGCTTCTTCAGATATCTTAATTGTCTGAGAAAACATTTAGATACAACTTCTCTAAACATCTGAGACAATATTGACTGAGTAGACAGCAAACACAGTGTTTTCAGTAATCAGCATCCTTGAACAGCCATTTAGCTGCAGCACAAGACAGATCACCAGTCTATCAAGCACCTGCAATTATGGAAAAAAAAGGCTCCTAGATTTTAAAGAAATAAATAAATTCATTGGTTAAAAGCATTTAATGGTAAGAATATGTACATTTCTACAATTTCAACAAAAAGGCCTGAAGAATTTGGATATTGTTTTGCTTCAGAATCATGAAATTCCAAGTGAAAGGTAATATGGTTCACTGATTGTGGCTTCCAGATTAAGCCTAAGAATTACATTTTCCTTTTTTTTTTTTCTGAAACAGTTCAGTTCAGAAATATGTACTGGAGCAATAGCATACATAAAAGACAGACATGTACACACATATCTATATACACATTTTTCTTTTATTAACAAGGTATGTCATTACTGAACAAGGCAACTGGAAAATACAAGGACTGGACATATACATTAAAATTTTACAACTCGACAAAAAATTGGCATATGACTTATATACAGATGTGATTAATAAAGGTTCCAACTCTACTGTATTTGATTAAACACAGTCCTAAGCACTTACATTATGAAAATATGCAGCTGATTATACAGAGGTCAAGTTGTAGAATCTAAAAATAATAACAATTTTAAAACTTCAAAGCCTTCTATGTCCACCCATTTTACAGAACATCACTACAGCTCTTCCTACTACCATATACATGAAAGATTATCAAAAATATATTGATGGGTCAATTGCTAATCATGAATGTTGATATTTACATTAAGTTAGCAAATTCTTCACCAAATATTTTATATACAAAACTTAATTTGCCCTTTGTGAAAGAGTAATTAAAAAGTTAAAAACCATAGAAATGCCAGTTAGAAATAATGCATTCCAAAAATGGACTTGTTTACAACAACCGAGAACAATTGAAAATAATTTATGAAAGAGTATGTCATTTTAGTACATGTACTCTCACAACACTTAAGTTCCAATACAGAGTAGGAGGAATTTTGTCCTGTGTGTTCTTTAAGTGGCATCTCCTTCCAATAGTGCTGCAAGAAAAAAGAAAAATTTATTCTTATGCTGTTTGTTGTGAGCTTTTTAAGACGGCAGAAATATTTCAAGGCACCAATGTTCTTTCCCCCCTTCTCAGTGCACGAAGCCCTGTCCCCATTTGTACTGGCCTGAATTCTCAGAATTCTTATTTTTCACTCCTCAAAGGCTAAAAAGGAAGGAGGAAAAAAAAATAAGTAAACCAAAGGAGAAACAAAACAACTTCTGGTTTTCGGTGCTATTCAGAAGGTGCACATCCTCTTGCAGCAGTCTTTTTGAGTACGACTTTGGTTGATTTTTTTGACTATTTTGCAGCATGCTTTGAACACCTCTAGCAAAATTGATCTTCTCTGCCAACCTAGAAACCCCTCCAACCTGTCTGTCAATTGAAAAAGAGCTTAGACAGGAACCAGATGTTCACTCTGCAGGTACTTCTTCTATACAGACCCGAGCACCTAAGGAATTCTGCAATACAAAACATGGATGGTGAATGAATCTACACATACTAAGGATTAGACAGCTTCTGAAACATGGACTCTCTTGGAATTATGTACCACTCAGGTCCATCCAAGTCCCAGAAACCTGTTTGAGAACACAGAAGGACAGCTTACAGTGCTTCCAGTAAGTGACAAAATAGCAAATGGATTAATTGCTAAGGTCTCTACTCACTTCTTTGAGTGACAGGCATTATGGAAACAATATTGTGGTTCTTCACTAAAACAAATCAGTACAACACAATTGTTTATAATGCACCACAATACTTTTGCTGAAGTGCCAATACCACATAAGAAACAAAATTAGATCTTGCTCTCAAATCCAAATGAAGTGGATTGAATTTCCCTTTCATCTATAGAGATGCTGAATGCATGTTATACTTGCTCTATGGAAATGCTGCCTTCCAACTCCAAAGTCTCACCACGTGCTATTATCTTGACTGTGCTAATCTTACTTACTGTTCAAACTCCATAATTATCAACTCTGAACTTAGTTTTGTAAACAATAAGGATGGAACGACATCTCAATCCTCATTAATCTATGCAGCCACATTCATAGTCTTCAAACCTTGTCCCTTCTTGTGTCATACAGCCCTCCTTTCTTTGGCTTTCCTCCTAAGTAATTAATCAATTTGTCTTTCAGGCCAACTTTCTCATTCCTCTCCAATCAAGATCACTGTGGGAAAAGGGTATAAAATCTTTGGCCTTCTCTTTTCTGTATGCTGTTCCTAAGAGGCTTTATCCACAACACAAAACCTAGTTATCTCTGTGTTGCCAGTCTCACACATATCAAACTCCTCCTCCAGTCCACTGCTTCTCTCTATACGTTTCCACACATATTCATGTACATCTATCTAGCAATGCCTCCTCCATCACAATCAAGTATTTTTCACCACAGCCTTTCTTGACAAACTTCAGCAGTCCGAACATCCTGCTTAGGTCACAGACCAATGACAAATGCTCAAGTTTTCAAATATTTCTTGTCCCTATATTTCTACATGCAATAACTATGCCAGTGTTTTGCAGGTTTTCAGCAATCTCTCTGTAGAACTTGTTCTGCTTAGTCCACTTGTATGTCTAAATCTCTAATCCATGGTCTGACCCTTTCCTTCTAAGTTGTGTTAGTCTTCTGATTCAGGTCAGTGTACATTCACACAAACAGTGCTACTGGCACAGCTTTAGGTAAGATGCTGGAAGACAGAGTAACTCAGGCTACATAAGCAGCTCTGCTAATGTAAGTCAAACCACAGCTTATCCCTCTCCTTTTCTCTAACACCTTGATCTGTATCTGACAATCTTCAGTTTGGTTCTATTTTTGCAACTACTTCCTATCTCATTAACTCACTAAAGACACGATTTTGTGTTGTTTGCTTCTATAGCACTTGGAACTGAAATTTTTACAGTGATATTTTAGGATCCTTTGCATTGCAGTGATATGACTTATCACAGACAAAAAATATGTACAGGCATTTACTCATCAACAGGATAACTTCAAGGTGTCTCAGATCTTACCAGTTTAACTCGTGCTCTGTCTCTGGACTTTTGGTCCAACGCCCCGAGTTTCCTCCTCTGGATTTGGGCGTTTGCCTGCACTAATGCCAGTACCAAGGGTTGTTCTTCCTGATAATTGAAAATCAGTGTTTACATTAAGGCTCCATCACACTTTATATACTCAGGCAAAAACATTTTGTGTTTTTTTGTTGTTCTTTAAATTACCTGTTTGCAATAAGTGGGACTGCTGATTGTCTCCATGAGCATAGTGCAAGATACTACTTGCTTGACAATAACCTGTTCAGATACAGTAGATACTTATTATGATAAATAAAACTGAGAACTGCAAGTACAATTGCATCTTTTACAACAACAAAACAAAGTTGATTTATTTTCATCATTAGTAACATCCTGTCAGAAACCATACTGAGTGGAAAAGAAAAATGTGCAGAAGAAAAGCCTCATGGCATTCTACTGCAGCTAAATACATATGCACTTAAATATGCACAGTGAACAACATTAAGTGTGGACATATTATATTTGCACCGCATTATATTTGCAGTAAGCAGAAAGTTTATATATCCAAACATTTTAATTTTAAGTTGCTGTGAATGTTATCATTTGTTCCGCTAAGTCTTCTTATCTTTTTCATTATTCTGTTACAGCAACACTAGGAAATCCTTACCATAACAAAGCTGTGAAAAAAATTAAAAATGCAAGTAACATAAAGAGAGATGCAAACCATTTTCTAGTTTCACATAAACTATCCACTGGCAACCTTGATACTAAGCACTCTGCATAAATAGTGCAAATTAGCAAAAGCAGTTGCTAAGTTTCTTATTCCCAGCAGTTATGGTGTTCTCATTATGTTCTAGATGCTTAAACAAAATGCAGATGACAGTCTTTCATGATCAGTAAACAGCCTCTGTTAAGACTGCAAAGAAACAAGCAGTTATGATAAATATGACTGCAACTTTGATCCATCACAAACCACAGCTTAAGTTTCTACATAGTGAAAGTAACAAGTTTTCTTCCACAATATGAGACTATCCACACAAAACTGTGGACTTTTATTATATATGGAAAGAGTGGTAATGAAGTTAGGGAAAAAGATAACATGTAAATTTTGCTGTCAAATACACAAATTTAACTTATTTCTTCTAGTACTGTTCATTTAAAGTAACCTAGGATAATATTTATTAATTTTTGTTCAGTCACACCTGTGATGCCTACAACTCAAAACATACTAATACTGTTCTGAATGAGTATTTTAGAGATAAAAGTGACATGAACAGAAACCAGGACGGTTCAAGTTGTAGACAGCAACTGTCACCAAAAATCTATCCATGTTATTTTCATGTTTTGTCTGTTCTTCCATAGTTGCAAGGATTTGGAGATTGTCTACAGTCAGGCACTGCCATAATACCTTGCTGCTGAATTCCACTTGCTCCTGTATGAGAGTCTCCCAGGGCACATGGCTGAACAACTGCGTGACCATCACCAGTTCCCAGCTGAGCTCCTGGAGAGGCAGGAAAAAGACTCACAAGTAACATAAGATATGATTCTAGTTTTGGAATTTAAAATATCGGGGGGGTTCCCTCTGTTCAAGAGATAGACTTCAGTTTTGGCTTCCCCCCACCTCAGAACAGGTCAAAAGTTTTAATGCTTTGGTCTTTCCAAATTCACAGTTGCCAATTCAGATGGAGACACAGTAAGCTGCTACAAAATGGACACTGTTCTGAAGTGAAAAGTGTAAGTATGTGTATACATTTTGAAGAGAAAAGAATGTACAAAAGGTTAATCCCTTCCCATCTCAATAAATCTCTGAACTTCGAAGAAATAAAAGCTCAAGCACACAACTTTTAGAAGTCTAGTCTTTAATTCTTTGAGAGGAACTGTAGTGACTGACAGCAACAAGGTGCAATCTGGCTTCTAACCTTGACTAAAGCCTAAAGAGAACACAAAGCCATTAAGTTTCTACTTCTGCTGTATGCTATTACAAAGAGGAGTCCAAGGTGTACACCGTATTCAAGACGTTGATGCACCATGATTTAATCAATGTTAATGCTGATATTACTTTTTTATTCTTAGTAACTAGTTAGTGCAAGTCTTTCTATGTTACAAGAAGAATGCTAATAGTCTAAAGTAAACTTCATCAAAGCCATACGATAAATTCTACATTAAGTTATTTGAGATACTGTCCACTATATTGTTATTGACATTATGGCAGAATTAATTTCAATGTAAGCAATCTAATGCTAGCATTAGAAAACTGTCACAAATTAACAGTTTTGAAAATGCACAAATTACTGTTAAAAAAACAGAATGCTTGTAGACTTCTAGAAGAAAATAACATTCAAATACTTTTGAAAACTGTTTGATACATGTTAGTAAATAATTTGGGGGGGAGGAAACAGGTTAAAAAGTTCTTGTATGTAAGGAAAAATATCTGAAGATGCCTATATATAAATACTAACAAACTTTGTGAATAAATTTGAAAACATTTGTGATTCACACTGAAAGCTGTCTTGTGAAAACAGCTTTCCTACAATACCTAATGCCAAGTGCATTAGAATTTGACTGACCTCCTGTACTGCCACAACCAGACACACTTTCTCCTGGTGAATAGCTCATTAGGCCACCATTTCCATTTCCATTTGGATTTGAAGGCACTGTTGCAAGAAGACCTAGAGAGGGAAATAAAACATATAGCCATAAAGAAAGACAGCAAAAGGAAAAATAAAAATTAAATGTAGCTTGTTTTTTCTCTCATGATATAGCCAGTTGTCTACCCTTGCCCCAGGTGGTTCACCTTTGTAACAGGAGAACATCTCTCCATCTTGCCTACTAGATCTGGGATCTTGACAAGTAATTTTAGTTCACAAGTACTTAAATGGCATTTTCTAGTAATATTCTCCATAATATTTTCAATATTCATTAGTTTACATGTATTCACTATCCTGCACTGAAGTGCAATGCATCCTGATTCAATATCCAAAGATCTGAACATCCCGAGTGCTTACATTTTCCTAAGCAATACAAGTGCATGTGGTTAACCTCTTGTAGGAAAGGGAACAATCTTTCCTAACTATGAAGAATGCTACCAGAGGCTGCTCTGGGCTCTATTTGAGCAACAGCATTTGCAAATGCAAACATGCTATGGCTGAAGTTATGAACAACCTTAATTTTCTAATGCATCAGAATGTACGGATGACACAGTGTAACCAAAAAACTTCTAAAAACCCACAGAAAAAAAATGCCAGATAAGATTTGGAAAGAGGCACTCCACTCAAATATTTTCTTCCCTCTCTTGGTTATATCTTACATTTTAATTTATTTAGACACACAACTCTGGTCACCACACAAAGGTCACACCTCATTACCACTGCTATGGGACAAAATTCTTAATTGCTAGAAGATGTGAAGTTTTCAAATAAATAAAGCAAATAGCCTACGACCATACCCAGTCCTCTGTATCTTGAAAGCTGCTGGTAGATCTGTTTCATCCTCTCAATATTCAGACGGCTTGCCTCTGCATGATTTACCATTGGTTTGGGATAATTAACCCCTATAATACATTTTGCAGCCTTCTGGACACTTTCTGGGGCATTCCAAGGATCATAGATGTATTTTGCGGGGAAACCTCTAAGTACTGGCAAATAACGTCTAAAAAAAAAAAAAAAAAAGTAAATGTAAGTATTAAGTCACTTGACTTTATAGGCAACATCCACTAATGGCTGCAATTTCTGGATTGTAAATCACCTGATATAATCCCCATTTGGGTCAGTTCTTCTGCCAAAACCCACTGGACAGTAGCAGTGAAAAAACTGCTGAAAGAAGGAACTACAAGATAGCCACATCCAGCTTCCAGCATTCACACTCCAATCTGCATCAAGTAAGAGCTCTTCAAAGACCTTAAGAAAAGAGGGCAACAAGTTAGTCTGAACATGAGACACCTTCAAAACACCTACTTTTTCAGGATTGGTTCTGAGTTTCTGAATTCAGCAGAGAAAACTGAGCTCTTCCAAGCAGCAACATTCTTACCTGGCAACACTCATAGAATGAAAGCAATTGCAAATACATACCTAAATGCCAAATTCAAGAACAAAAGTGTGATAGCCTGTTTGGCTCTTATCTGGTAAAAAAAAACACTTGTAGAAATCTCAAAGCTACAACCAAAAAGTTACACATTCTTGCATAAACACATCTGTAAAAACAAATCCTGAAAGCATAGCTGGAGCCTGACTACTTTCAAGTGGAATTGCTTTCAGAAGAGTTGCCTCTTCACATTACAACTGAGTAAACTTTGCAAACTTCCAGAAAGGAGGGAACATACAGAGCCCGTTTCAAACTCAAATTTGTCAGTCTGAATACCTCAACCTGTACAGCACCTTTCAATTATACAAGGAGTCCCAACAGCAGAATTCAAAAGTTGTATTCCTAAAGGCAAACATTTAATCTAGTAACCCACAATTTTGAGGATACACACTTAAATTCCTGGAGGTATATGAATCACCAAGATGCTGAAGAATGTTGAGACAGATATTGAAAACTGTTCTGAAGTCTTCTCTGGTAATTAATACCACTGTTACATTAAAAGTAACCTATGAGGAAGCTGAAGATTTTGAGAGTTTTACTCTAAAATCTAGAGCTCAATAGCTGGGAAACATTCCAGTGTCCAGCACTGATTGGGTTTTAAATAATAACACACACAATACTGATTTGTATAAAAATAAGCTTTCTTGCTCAGTCAGACCACTAGAAACACAGGCTAACAATAAAAAAAGAAAAGCCTCATTCTTTGAAGGAGAACATTCAAGTACATTTTATAAGGAATCCACTGAAGTAGTTTTCAAAACAGATTACTGAATAATTTTTTTTTTAAGGGACGGATTTTCCATTTAAGCTTGTAATATCTCCATATGTTCCAAATTAACCATCATCTTTCTTCATGCTAAGATACAAAAACATCTTATTACATCCACACAACTTCAACTACTTTTGTTCTGATGTAAAGGCTAAATAAGATACGATTAAACAAGAATATATCTCTCTCCATAAATACTCAATAAGGCATTCATTTTACAGTCTACACTGAATGTGTTACAAAATGTATTTGTAATTATCTTCAACTACTTGGAAAAAAAAAGTTTATTTTGAAAAAGTAAGACTTAAAACATTTTAAAAAGCCATTTTAAATAGAAAGTGACTGATAATGTAACAAGGTCTTTAGCTGAACATTAAGTGTTAGCACACAACTTTTCCACTAGATGGTGAAATAACACTTTGGAAATAACATCACCATGGAAGGCCAGATTAATACTTGGTAACTACAGATGTGTGAATAAACATCCTCCTCCTGCACAAGTCTGGGCTCTCCACATATTGATATTATTTAAAAAACATGAACATGTTGATGTTTACCTGTAATATACAGCTTTGTTGTTGGGCTGAACTACCTATGTATGTGCATCTTCAATGTCCTGTATTTAGGAACTGCAAAAGGAAAACTCCTAAAGCAGCTTATGATGTTATATAACTGATTTTTTTTGTTGTTGTAAAATGAAAAAATGAAAGGTATTTGCTTACAACTGATTTGTTAAGGAAGGTGAAATTTCGGAAGATTATATACATATGAGGTCACAATTCCTGATGGGAAGTAAATTATTTTTTAGGTTTAAAAAATAAAAAACTATTTTTCATTTATTATCGTTGATCAGTAAAAGCTGTGCTACCCTTCTAAAAATGTAAAACTGATATAAAGGCTGAGATTAAATTATTCCGTTCTTTTCCTCAGAAGACTGACATTTGTAATTCAAATTTCAGCCTCTCTTGGATACTTGCATAGAAATCATTTCCACTTAAATATCAGCCTAATGATTTTGTCTGAACTCACACTTCTAACACTGAGCAAAGAGGCAAATTTCTAAAAAGACAGCCTCAGCTTTTAGTTTTCTTCCCTTAATTCCCATGGTGTGTTCCTTTTGTGTGGAACAGAAACTGTTCACACAGTATGACTGGAGAGAATTTTCTATTACAATGTCAACCTGTGTTTATTTACCAAGTTTTGGGAGAAAATCTCAGATTTAAAAGAACTGTGAACCTATTCTGACTGCAAGAAACACACTAATATTCCAATTAAAAAGGGCGTTCAACAGGCAAAACTTCTAGTTTACCAGATCCAATTTTGTTTTGGCCACATGCCATATAGTAACAACAATTCTAGAATTACTATCTGAAACTTTAACAGGCACTTTAAAAAATTCAAACATAAGAAACAATACCTTCATTCCTTCTTCCCAGCTAATCCAGAGGTCACCTCGAGTCAAAAAACATGCTACAGCATGCCGGGCTAAATGGTGAATCCAGCCTTCTTGACGAAGCTGTGTCATAATTGCATCAATCCAAGGAAAACCTGTCCTGCCTTCTGCCCATTTGGCCAAAGCCTCAGGATTTTTATCCCATGGAATTTGAACACAGATAGGATTCCCCTCCATTTTATCAAACCGTGGATTGTTAGTCGCTGCTGTGTAGAAAAATTCACGCCATAACAGCTGGCCATAGAGAGAGAGGGGAGGGGAGCTGTTCTTTTTTACCTGGAGATCATCATTAAAGGAAAACATTTTATTAGGAGAAAAAGTAAGAAAAAACATGGCATCCAAGAATGCACAGCTGACTACATGGGAATTATACCTTTTTGTACAGATCCGTTAACTTGAAATAAAAGAGACGACAGGACAAACAGCCAAAGCGCAGGTAGGGACTGAGCCCTGTAGGGCTTGCCAGGAGGGAATTTGCATTCATTCGTGGTCTTTCAAAGTTTGCTACCCAAGCCTTGAAAAGAAAACAAAACATAAAAACCACACAGCAATATCAGACTACAGGCCAGGTGGCAACCTGCAGACATAAAGGAGGAATCTGTCTATCACTGAATGCAGACACTGGACAGATCATCCCAGTACCCGTGAAACCTCGGTGTTCCTGCTGAGTCAGTGCAGTCTCTACAAGGTAATTAATCTCAGTGCAGAAGGCATGAACTGTCTTCCAGAACTAACTAGCCCTTTCCTTTAAATACAAAGGAAACCCAGGCAACTAGCAATGTTAGAATCATAGAATTGCTCAGGCTGGAAAAGACCCTCAAGATCATTGAGTCCAGCCTTGTCCTAACCTTATTCCCCATGACCCACCACTAACCCATGTTCCCAAGCACCACATCCAGGTAATCTTTAAACACATTCAGGGACAGACTCAACCTGTTCCAGTACTTAACAACCCTTTCTGTAAGAAGTTTCTCCTGATATCCAACCTACATCTCCTCTGATGCAACCTGAAGCCATTTCCCCTTGTCCTGTCATCTGGCATCAGTGAGAAGAAACCAGCCCCACTCTCACTACAACCTCCTTTCAGGTATTTGTAAAGAGTGATAAGGTCTCCCTTCAGCCTCCATTTCCCCAGACTATACAGCCCCAACACCCTCAGTTGCTCCTCATAAAGGATGTTTTCCAAACCCCTCACCAGCTTTGTTGCCCTTCTTTGGACTTGCTCCAACACCTCAATGTCCCTTTTTTATTGAGGTGCCCAAAACTGAACGCAGTACTCGACGTGGGGCCTCACCAGTGCTGAGCACAGGGGCAGGATCACTTCCCTACTCCTGCTAGTCACACAGCCAATAAAGATGTTAAATAGAAGTGGCCCCAGCACTGAGCCCTAGGGGACACCACTCCTGACTGGCTGCCAACTGGATTTAACTCCATTGACCCCAACTCTTTGGCCCGGGCATCCAGCCAGCGTTTAACCCAGCAGAGTATACGCCCATCCAGGCCATGAGCAGCCAGCTTTTCCATTAGGATGCTATGGGGGACACTGCCAAAGGCTTTACTGAAGTTCAGGTAGACTCCATCAACAGCCTTTCCCTCAAACACTACCAAGCAGGTGACCTTGTCACAGAACGAGATCAGGTTTGTCAGGCAGAATTTGCCTTCCATCAACCCATGCTGACTGGGCCTGATTGTCTGGTTGACTGGTTAGCTTTTAGGGAAATTCCCCTCCAAATTTATAAAAAGTATATTTCAATTAAAATTACCTCCTAAGGAAAAACAAATTAATCTTTTTGAGTAAAGAAAAGTATAACAGACTTTCTCTAAAATTCAAGTTGGAAGACAATCTGCAACTCTTGTTTCAAACTAAGAAACAGCAACTTGATTTATACCATTATAGAGGCCCTGAGTTCATGTTTTTGATACTTTTTTTCAAAGAACTTGCTCAATTCATTTTATATTCTATTGCAGAGAGCAATTGTGTTTCCCAGATATGTCACACTTGCAATGATTCAAAACGTACCTTTCGTTCTAAATGTCTTTCCAGTCGTGTGAGAGCTTCTGTTTCTCCCCCTGGCCATACTGCAGAAGGCAGACCATCTGTGTCAAAACCTGAAAAACAAATTGTAACAAGGAAATTCCTTTTTTCTTATAAGGAAGGGCAACTGATACTTGGCTACATTTTATTGTATGATAACAATAACCTTAAGTTGGGGACATAGCACAGTAAAAGTTTCCTCCAAACTCCCACACCTCTCCCAAAATCTCCACCAGGTGTAGGAGATAATACATTTGCATATAGTTTAACTACTGTATAGTGATA